>OZ010795.1:188494700-193494700 GCA_963932465.1 Maratus speciosus
GGGTCGGGATGGTGGCGGTCTTAAACAAGAATTTAAAATATTTGCTGCGGTAACAAACGCTAAGATTTTAAAAATAATTCTAGTTTAACAAAAATGTTAGTTCCACATTCCACCATCAAGGAGCGCACTCTATTCTTAACAAAACTGTATCGGAAGGAAACTCCGTTAAACAACCTATAAGTAGATATGTTACTCGAGGTGGTGGCGGTCTGAATAAGAAATTAAGATATTTGCTGAAATTACTATTAGGAAATAGTGGTAACTAAACTTTAGACAATTTTATATTAAATAAGTAGCATATATCTCAGGACTCCCTCAAAAAGTCACCTAAAGCGGTCAGAAACGCTAATTTTTTAAATAGAAATCTAGCGCCCCCCCCCCCTCCCCGGAATTTCGCGTGTCATTCTTTCTTACACTTTATCTTATGTGTTATAAAATATCTTAAAGTTTCAAACAGATCCACTTGTTAGATTTCCTAATTTTAACAAAATCGCGTTATGTTAGTTCCACATTCCACCACCAGGGAATGCACTCTACTCTTAACAAAAGCATATCTGAACTCCTTTACGCAATCTTTCCGTAGATAGATGGGTCGGGATGGTGGCGGTCTTAAACAAGAATTTAAAATATTTGCTGCGGTAACAAACGCTAAGATTTTAAAAATAATTCTAGTTTAACAAAAATGTTAGTTCCACATTCCACCATCAAGGAGCGCACTCTATTCTTAACAAAACTGTATCGGAAGGAAACTCCGTTAAACAACCTATAAGTAGATATGTTACTCGAGGTGGTGGCGGTCTGAATAAGAAATTAAGATATTTGCTGAAATTACTATTAGGAAATAGTGGTAACTAAACTTTAGACAATTTTATATTAAATAAGTAGCATATATCTCAGGACTCCCTCAAAAAGTCACCTAAAGCGGTCAGAAACGCTAATTTTTTAAATAGAAATCTAGCGCCCCCCCCCCCCCTCCCCGGAATTTCGCGTGTCATTCTTTCTTACACTTTATCTTATGTGTTATAAAATATCTTAAAGTTTCAAACAGATCCACTTGTTAGATTTCCTAATTTTAACAAAATCGCGTTATGTTAGTTCCACATTCCACCACCAGGGAATGCACTCTACTCTTAACAAAAGCATATCTTGAACTCCTTTACGCAATCTTTCCGTAGATAGATGGGTCGGGATGGTGGCGGTCTTAAACAAGAATTTAAAATATTTGCTGCGGTAACAAACGCTAAGATTTTAAAAATAATTCTAGTTTAACAAAAATGTTAGTTCCACATTCCACCATCAAGGAGCGCACTCTATTCTTAACAAAACTGTATCGGAAGGAAACTCCGTTAAACAACCTATAAGTAGATATGTTACTCGAGGTGGTGGCGGTCTGAATAAGAAATTAAGATATTTGCTGAAATTACTATTAGGAAATAGTGGTAACTAAACTTTAGACAATTTTATATTAAATAAGTAGCATATATCTCAGGACTCCCTCAAAAAGTCACCTAAAGCGGTCAGAAACGCTAATTTTTTAAATAGAAATCTAGCGCCCCCCCCCTCCCCGGAATTCGCGTGTCATTCTTTCTTACACTTTATCTTATGTGTTATAAAATATCTTAAAGTTTCAAACAGATCCACTTGTTAGATTTCCTAATTTTAACAAAATCGCGTTATGTTAGTTCCACATTCCACCACCAGGGAATGCACTCTACTCTTAACAAAAGCATATCTGAACTCCTTTACGCAATCTTTCCGTAGATAGATGGGTCGGGATGGTGGCGGTCTTAAACAAGAATTTAAAATATTTGCTGCGGTAACAAACGCTAAGATTTTAAAAATAATTCTAGTTTAACAAAAATGTTAGTTCCACATTCCACCATCAAGGAGCGCACTCTATTCTTAACAAAACTGTATCGGAAGGAAACTCCGTTAAACAACCTATAAGTAGATATGTTACTCGAGGTGGTGGCGGTCTGAATAAGAAATTAAGATATTTGCTGAAATTACTATTAGGAAATAGTGGTAACTAAACTTTAGACAATTTTATATTAAATAAGTAGCATATATCTCAGGACTCCCTCAAAAAGTCACCTAAAGCGGTCAGAAACGCTAATTTTTTAAATAGAAATCTAGCGCCCCCCCCCCCCCTCCCCGGAATTTCGCGTGTCATTCTTTCTTACACTTTATCTTATGTGTTATAAAATATCTTAAAGTTTCAAACAGATCCACTTGTTAGATTTCCTAATTTTAACAAAATCGCGTTATGTTAGTTCCACATTCCACCACCAGGGAATGCACTCTACTCTTAACAAAAGCATATCTGAACTCCTTTACGCAATCTTTCCGTAGATAGATGGGGTCGGGATGGTGGCGGTCTTAAACAAGAATTTAAAATATTTGCTGCGGTAACAAACGCTAAGATTTTAAAAATAATTCTAGTTTAACAAAAATGTTAGTTCCACATTCCACCATCAAGGAGCGCACTCTATTCTTAACAAAACTGTATCGGAAGGAAACTCCGTTAAACAACCTATAAGTAGATATGTTACTCGAGGTGGTGGCGGTCTGAATAAGAAATTAAGATATTTGCTGAAATTACTATTAGGAAATAGTGGTAACTAAACTTTAGACAATTTTATATTAAATAAGTAGCATATATCTCAGGACTCCCTCAAAAAGTCACCTAAAGCGGTCAGAAACGCTAATTTTTTAAATAGAAATCTAGCGCCCCCCCCCCCCCTCCCCGGAATTTCGCGTGTCATTCTTTCTCACACTTTATCTTATGTGTTATAAAATATCTTAAAGTTTCAAACAGATCCACTTGTTAGATTTCCTAATTTTAACAAAATCGCGTTATGTTAGTTCCACATTCCACCACCAGGGAATGCACTCTACTCTTAACAAAAGCATATCTGAACTCCTTTACGCAATCTTTCCGTAGATAGATGGGTCGGGATGGTGGCGGTCTTAAACAAGAATTTAAAATATTTGCTGCGGTAACAAACGCTAAGATTTTAAAAATAATTCTAGTTTAACAAAAATGTTAGTTCCACATTCCACCATCAAGGAGCGCACTCTATTCTTAACAAAACTGTATCGGAAGGAAACTCCGTTAAACAACCTATAAGTAGATATGTTACTCTGAGGTGGTGGCGGTCTGAATAAGAAATTAAGATATTTGCTGAAATTACTATTAGGAAATAGTGGTAACTAAACTTTAGACAATTTTATATTAAGATAAGTAGCATATATCTCAGGACTCCCTCAAAAAGTCACCTAAAGCGGTCAGAAACGCTAATTTTTTAAATAGAAATCTAGCGCCCCCCCCCCCTCCCCGGAATTTCGCGTGTCATTCTTTCTTACACTTTATCTTATGTGTTATAAAATATCTTAAAGTTTCAAACAGATCCACTTGTTAGATTTCCTAATTTTAACAAAATCGCGTTATGTTAGTTCCACATTCCACCACCAGGGAATGCACTCTACTCTTAACAAAAGCATATCTGAACTCCTTTACGCAATCTTTCCGTAGATAGATGGGTCGGGATGGTGGCGGTCTTAAACAAGAATTTAAAATATTTGCTGCGGTAACAAACGCTAAGATTTTAAAAATAATTCTAGTTTAACAAAAATGTTAGTTCCACATTCCACCATCAAGGAGCGCACTCTATTCTTAACAAAACTGTATCGGAAGGAAACTCCGTTAAACAACCTATAAGTAGATATGTTACTCGAGGTGGTGGCGGTCTGAATAAGAAATTAAGATATTTGCTGAAGATTACTATTAGGAAATAGTGGTAACTAAACTTTAGACAATTTTATATTAAATAAGTAGCATATATCTCAGGACTCCCTCAAAAGTCACCTAAAGCGGTCAGAAACGCTAATTTTTTAAATAGAAATCTAGCGCCCCCCCCCCCCCCCCCCCGGAATTTCGCGTGTCATTCTTTCTTACACTTTATCTTATGTGTTATAAAATATCTTAAAGTTTCAAACAGATCCACTTGTTAGATTTCCTAATTTTAACAAAATCGCGTTATGTTAGTTCCACATTCCACCACCAGGGAATGCACTCTACTCTTAACAAAAGCATATCTGAACTCCTTTACGCAATCTTTCCGTAGATAGATGGGTCGGGATGGTGGCGGTCTTAAACAAGAATTTAAAATATTTGCTGCGGTAACAAACGCTAAGATTTTAAAAATAATTCTAGTTTAACAAAAATGTTAGTTCCACATTCCACCATCAAGGAGCGCACTCTATTCTTAACAAAACTGTATCGGAAGGAAACTCCGTTAAACAACCTATAAGTAGATATGTTACTCGAGGTGGTGGCGGTCTGAATAAGAAATTAAGATATTTGCTGAAATTACTATTAGGAAATAGTGGTAACTAAACTTTAGACAATTTTATATTAAATAAGTAGCATATATCTCAGGACTCCCTCAAAAAGTCACCTAAAGCGGTCAGAAACGCTAATTTTTTAAATAGAAATCTAGCGCCCCCCCCTCCCCGGAATTTCGCGTGTCATTCTTTCTTACACTTTATCTTATGTGTTATAAAATATCTTAAAGTTTCAAACAGATCCACTTGTTAGATTTCCTAATTTTAACAAAATCGCGTTATGTTAGTTCCACATTCCACCACCAGGGAATGCACTCTACTCTTAACAAAAGCATATCTGAACTCCTTTACGCAATCTTTCCGTAGATAGATGGGTCGGGGATGGTGGCGGTCTTAAACAAGAATTTAAAATATTTGCTGCGGTAACAAACGCTAAGATTTTAAAAATAATTCTAGTTTTAACAAAAATGTTAGTTCCACATTCCACCATCAAGGAGCGCACTCTATTCTTAACAAAACTGTATCGGAAGGAAACTCCGTTAAACAACCTATAAGTAGATATGTTACTCGAGGTGGTGGCGGTCTGAATAAGAAATTAAGATATTTGCTGAAATTACTATTAGGAAATAGTGGTAACTAAACTTTAGACAATTTTATATTAAATAAGTAGCATATATCTCAGGACTCCCTCAAAAAGTCACCTAAAGCGGTCAGAAACGCTAATTTTTTAAATAGAAATCTAGCGCCCCCCCCCCCCTCCCCGGAATTTCGCGTGTCATTCTTTCTTACACTTTATCTTATGTGTTATAAAATATCTTAAAGTTTCAAACAGATCCACTTGTTAGATTTCCTAATTTTAACAAAATCGCGTTATGTTAGTTCCACATTCCACCACCAGGGAATGCACTCTACTCTTAACAAAAGCATATCTGAACTCCTTTACGCAATCTTTCCGTAGATAGATGGGTCGGGATGGTGGCGGTCTTAAACAAGAATTTAAAATATTTGCTGCGGTAACAAACGCTAAGATTTTAAAAATAATTCTAGTTTAACAAAAATGTTAGTTCCACATTCCACCATCAAGGAGCGCACTCTATTCTTAACAAAACTGTATCGGAAGGAAACTCCGTTAAACAACCTATAAGTAGATATGTTACTCGAGGTGGTGGCGGTCTGAATAAGAAATTAAGATATTTGCTGAAATTACTATTAGGAAATAGTGGTAACTAAACTTTAGACAATTTTATATTAAATAAGTAGCATATATCTCAGGACTCCCTCAAAAAGTCACCTAAAGCGGTCAGAAACGCTAATTTTTTAAATAGAAATCTAGCGCCCCCCCCCCCCCTCCCCGGAATTTCGCGTGTCATTCTTTCTTACACTTTATCTTATGTGTTATAAATATCTTAAAGTTTCAAACAGATCCACTTGTTAGATTTCCTAATTTTAACAAAATCGCGTTATGTTAGTTCCACATTCCACCACCAGGGAATGCACTCTACTCTTAACAAAAGCATATCTGAACTCCTTTACGCAATCTTTCCGTAGATAGATGGGTCGGGATGGTGGCGGTCTTAAACAAGAATTTAAAAATATTTGCTGCGGTAACAAACGCTAAGATTTTAAAAATAATTCTAGTTTAACAAAAATGTTAGTTCCACATTCCACCATCAAGGAGCGCACTCTATTCTTAACAAAACTGTATCGGAAGGAAACTCCGTTAAACAACCTATAAGTAGATATGTTACTCGAGGTGGTGGCGGTCTGAATAAGAAATTAAGATATTTGCTGAAATTACTATTAGGAAATAGTGGTAACTAAACTTTAGACAATTTTATATTAAATAAGTAGCATATATCTCAGGACTCCCTCAAAAAGTCACCTAAAGCGGTCAGAAACGCTAATTTTTTAAATAGAAATCTAGCGCCCCCCCCCCCCTCCCCGGAATTTCGCGTGTCATTCTTTCTTACACTTTATCTTATGTGTTATAAAATATCTTAAAGTTTCAAACAGATCCACTTGTTAGATTTCCTAATTTTAACAAAATCGCGTTATGTTAGTTCCACATTCCACCACCAGGGAATGCACTCTACTCTTAACAAAAGCATATCTGAACTCCTTTACGCAATCTTTCCGTAGATAGATGGGTCGGGATGGTGGCGGTCTTAAACAAGAATTTAAAATATTTGCTGCGGTAACAAACGCTAAGATTTTAAAAATAATTCTAGTTTAACAAAAATGTTAGTTCCACATTCCACCATCAAGGAGCGCACTCTATTCTTAACAAAACTGTATCGGAAGGAAACTCCGTTAAACAACCTATAAGTAGATATGTTACTCGAGGTGGTGGCGGTCTGAATAAGAAATTAAGATATTTGCTGAAATTACTATTAGGAAATAGTGGTAACTAAACTTTAGACAATTTTATATTAAATAAGTAGCATATATCTCAGGACTCCCTCAAAAAGTCACCTAAAGCGGTCAGAAACGCTAATTTTTTAAATAGAAATCTAGCGCCCCCCCCCCCCCTCCCCGGAATTTCGCGTGTCATTCTTTCTCACACTTTATCTTATGTGTTATAAAATATCTTAAAGTTTCAAACAGATCCACTTGTTAGATTTCCTAATTTTAACAAAATCGCGTTATGTTAGTTCCACATTCCACCACCAGGGAATGCACTCTACTCTTAACAAAAGCATATCTGAACTCCTTTACGCAATCTTTCCGTAGATAGATGGGTCGGGATGGTGGCGGTCTTAAACAAGAATTTAAAATATTTGCTGCGGTAACAAACGCTAAGATTTTAAAAATAATTCTAGTTTAACAAAAATGTTAGTTCCACATTCCACCATCAAGGAGCGCACTCTATTCTTAACAAAACTGTATCGGAAGGAAACTCCGTTAAACAACCTATAAGTAGATATGTTACTCGAGGTGGTGGCGGTCTGAATAAGAAATTAAGATATTTGCTGAAATTACTATTAGGAAATAGTGGTAACTAAACTTTAGACAATTTTATATTAAATAAGTAGCATATATCTCAGGACTCCCTCAAAAAGTCACCTAAAGCGGTCAGAAACGCTAATTTTTTAAATAGAAATCTAGCGCCCCCCCCCCCCTCCCCGGAATTTCGCGTGTCATTCTTTCTTACACTTTATCTTATGTGTTATAAAATATCTTAAAGTTTCAAACAGATCCACTTGTTAGATTTCCTAATTTTAACAAAATCGCGTTATGTTAGTTCCACATTCCACCACCAGGGAATGCACTCTACTCTTAACAAAAGCATATCTGAACTCCTTTACGCAATCTTTCCGTAGATAGATGGGTCGGGATGGTGGCGGTCTTAAACAAGAATTTAAAATATTTGCTGCGGTAACAAACGCTAAGATTTTAAAAATAATTCTAGTTTAACAAAAATGTTAGTTCCACATTCCACCATCAAGGAGCGCACTCTATTCTTAACAAAACTGTATCGGAAGGAAACTCCGTTAAACAACCTATAAGTAGATATGTTACTCGAGGTGGTGGCGGTCTGAATAAGAAATTAAGATATTTGCTGAAATTACTATTAGGAAATAGTGGTAACTAAACTTTAGACAATTTTATATTAAATAAGTAGCATATATCTCAGGACTCCCTCAAAAAGTCACCTAAAGCGGTCAGAAACGCTAATTTTTTAAATAGAAATCTAGCGCCCCCCCCCCCCTCCCCGGAATTTCGCGTGTCATTCTTTCTTACACTTTATCTTATGTGTTATAAAATATCTTAAAGTTTCAAACAGATCCACTTGTTAGATTTCCTAATTTTAACAAAATCGCGTTATGTTAGTTCCACATTCCACCACCAGGGAATGCACTCTACTCTTAACAAAAGCATATCTGAACTCCTTTACGCAATCTTTCCGTAGATAGATGGGTCGGGATGGTGGCGGTCTTAAACAAGAATTTAAAATATTTGCTGCGGTAACAAACGCTAAGATTTTAAAAATAATTCTAGTTTAACAAAAATGTTAGTTCCACATTCCACCATCAAGGAGCGCACTCTATTCTTAACAAAACTGTATCGGAAGGAAACTCCGTTAAACAACCTATAAGTAGATATGTTACTCGAGGTGGTGGCGGTCTGAATAAGAAATTAAGATATTTGCTGAAATTACTATTAGGAAATAGTGGTAACTAAACTTTAGACAATTTTATATTAAATAAGTAGCATATATCTCAGGACTCCCTCAAAAAGTCACCTAAAGCGGTCAGAAACGCTAATTTTTTAAATAGAAATCTAGCGCCCCCCCCCTCCCCGGAATTTCGCGTGTCATTCTTTCTTACACTTTATCTTATGTGTTATAAAATATCTTAAAGTTTCAAACAGATCCACTTGTTAGATTTCCTAATTTTAACAAAATCGCGTTATGTTAGTTCCACATTCCACCACCAGGGAATGCACTCTACTCTTAACAAAAGCATATCTGAACTCCTTTACGCAATCTTTCCGTAGATAGATGGGTCGGGATGGTGGCGGTCTTAAACAAGAATTTAAAATATTTGCTGCGGTAACAAACGCTAAGATTTTAAAAAATAATTCTAGTTTAACAAAAATGTTAGTTCCACATTCCACCATCAAGGAGCGCACTCTATTCTTAACAAAACTGTATCGGAAGGAAACTCCGTTAAACAACCTATAAGTAGATATGTTACTCGAGGTGGTGGCGGTCTGAATAAGAAATTAAGATATTTGCTGAAATTACTATTAGGAAATAGTGGTAACTAAACTTTAGACAATTTTATATTAAATAAGTAGCATATATCTCAGGACTCCCTCAAAAAGTCACCTAAAGCGGTCAGAAACGCTAATTTTTTAAATAGAAATCTAGCGCCCCCCCCCCCCTCCCCGGAATTTCGCGTGTCATTCTTTCTTACACTTTATCTTATGTGTTATAAAATATCTTAAAGTTTCAAACAGATCCACTTGTTAGATTTCCTAATTTTAACAAAATCGCGTTATGTTAGTTCCACATTCCACCACCAGGGAATGCACTCTACTCTTAACAAAAGCATATCTGAACTCCTTTACGCAATCTTTCCGTAGATAGATGGGTCGGGATGGTGGCGGTCTTAAACAAGAATTTAAAATATTTGCTGCGGTAACAAACGCTAAGATTTTAAAAATAATTCTAGTTTAACAAAAATGTTAGTTCCACATTCCACCATCAAGGAGCGCACTCTATTCTTAACAAAACTGTATCGGAAGGAAACTCCGTTAAACAACCTATAAGTAGATATGTTACTCGAGGTGGTGGCGGTCTGAATAAGAAATTAAGATATTTGCTGAAATTACTATTAGGAAATAGTGGTAACTAAACTTTAGACAATTTTATATTAAATAAGTAGCATATATCTCAGGACTCCCTCAAAAGTCACCTAAAGCGGTCAGAAACGCTAATTTTTTAAATAGAAATCTAGCGCCCCCCCCCCCTCCCCGGAATTTCGCGTGTCATTCTTTCTTACACTTTATCTTATGTGTTATAAAATATCTTAAAGTTTCAAACAGATCCACTTGTTAGATTTCCTAATTTTAACAAAATCGCGTTATGTTAGTTCCACATTCCACCACCAGGGAATGCACTCTACTCTTAACAAAAGCATATCTGAACTCCTTTACGCAATCTTTCCGTAGATAGATGGGTCGGGATGGTGGCGGTCTTAAACAAGAATTTAAAATATTTGCTGCGGTAACAAACGCTAAGATTTTAAAAATAATTCTAGTTTAACAAAAATGTTAGTTCCACATTCCACCATCAAGGAGCGCACTCTATTCTTAACAAAACTGTATCGGAAGGAAACTCCGTTAAACAACCTATAAGTAGATATGTTACTCGAGGTGGTGGCGGTCTGAATAAGAAATTAAGATATTTGCTGAAATTACTATTAGGGAAATAGTGGTAACTAAACTTTAGACAATTTTATATTAAATAAGTAGCATATATCTCAGGACTCCCTCAAAAAGTCACCTAAAGCGGTCAGAAACGCTAATTTTTTAAATAGAAATCTAGCGCCCCCCCCCCCCCTCCCCGGAATTTCGCGTGTCATTCTTTCTTACACTTTATCTTATGTGTTATAAAATATCTTAAAGTTTCAAACAGATCCACTTGTTAGATTTCCTAATTTTAACAAAATCGCGTTATGTTAGTTCCACATTCCACCACCAGGGAATGCACTCTACTCTTAACAAAAGCATATCTGAACTCCTTTACGCAATCTTTCCGTAGATAGATGGGTCGGGATGGTGGCGGTCTTAAACAAGAATTTAAAATATTTGCTGCGGTAACAAACGCTAAGATTTTAAAAATAATTCTAGTTTAACAAAAATGTTAGTTCCACATTCCACCATCAAGGAGCGCACTCTATTCTTAACAAAACTGTATCGGAAGGAAACTCCGTTAAACAACCTATAAGTAGATATGTTACTCGAGGTGGTGGCGGTCTGAATAAGAAATTAAGATATTTGCTGAAATTACTATTAGGAAATAGTGGTAACTAAACTTTAGACAATTTTATATTAAATAAGTAGCATATATCTCAGGACTCCCTCAAAAAGTCACCTAAAGCGGTCAGAAACGCTAATTTTTTAAATAGAAATCTAGCGCCCCCCCCCCCTCCCCGGAATTTCGCGTGTCATTCTTTCTTACACTTTATCTTATGTGTTATAAAATATCTTAAAGTTTCAAACAGATCCACTTGTTAGATTTCCTAATTTTAAACAAAATCGCGTTATGTTAGTTCCACATTCCACCACCAGGGAATGCACTCTACTCTTAACAAAAGCATATCTGAACTCCTTTACGCAATCTTTCCGTAGATAGATGGGTCGGGATGGTGGCGGTCTTAAACAAGAATTTAAAATATTGCTGCGGTAAACAAACGCTAAGATTTTAAAAAATAATTCTAGTTTAACAAAAATGTTAGTTCCACATTCCACCATCAAGGAGCGCACTCTATTCTTAACAAAACTGTATCGGAAGGAAACTCCGTTAAACAACCTATAAGTAGATATGTTACTCGAGGTGGTGGCGGTCTGAATAAGAAATTAAGATATTTGCTGAAATTACTATTAGGAAATAGTGGTAACTAAACTTTAGACAATTTTATATTAAATAAGTAGCATATATCTCAGGACTCCCTCAAAAAGTCACCTAAAGCGGTCAGAACGCTAATTTTTTAAATAGAAATCTAGCGCCCCCCCCCCTCCCCGGAATTTCGCGTGTCATTCTTTCTTACACTTTATCTTATGTGTTATAAAATATCTTAAAGTTTCAAACAGATCCACTTGTTAGATTTCCTAATTTTAACAAAATCGCGTTATGTTAGTTCCACATTCCACCACCAGGGAATGCACTCTACTCTTAACAAAAGCATATCTGAACTCCCTTTACGCAATCTTTCCGTAGATAGATGGGTCGGGATGGTGGCGGTCTTAAACAAGAATTTAAAATATTTGCTGCGGTAACAAACGCTAAGATTTTAAAAATAATTCTAGTTTAACAAAAATGTTAGTTCCACATTCCACCATCAAGGAGCGCACTCTATTCTTAACAAAACTGTATCGGAAGGAAACTCCGTTAAACAACCTATAAGTAGATATGTTACTCGAGGTGGTGGCGGTCTGAATAAGAAATTAAGATATTTGCTGAAATTACTATTAGGAAATAGTGGTAACTAAACTTTAGACAATTTTATATTAAATAAGTAGCATATATCTCAGGACTCCCTCAAAAAGTCACCTAAAGCGGTCAGAAACGCTAATTTTTTAAATAGAAATCTAGCGCCCCCCCCCCCTCCCCGGAATTTCGCGTGTCATTCTTTCTTACACTTTATCTTATGTGTTATAAAATATCTTAAAGTTTCAAACAGATCCACTTGTTAGATTTCCTAATTTTAACAAAATCGCGTTATGTTAGTTCCACATTCCACCACCAGGGGAATGCACTCTACTCTTAACAAAAGCATATCTGAACTCCTTTACGCAATCTTTCCGTAGATAGATGGGTCGGGATGGTGGCGGTCTTAAACAAGAATTTAAAATATTTGCTGCGGTAACAAACGCTAAGATTTTAAAAATAATTCTAGTTTAACAAAAATGTTAGTTCCACATTCCACCATCAAGGAGCGCACTCTATTCTTAACAAAACTGTATCGGAAGGAAACTCCGTTAAACAACCTATAAGTAGATATGTTACTCGAGGTGGTGGCGGTCTGAATAAGAAATTAAGATATTTGCTGAAATTACTATTAGGAAATAGTGGTAACTAAACTTTAGACAATTTTATATTAAATAAGTAGCATATATCTCAGGACTCCCTCAAAAAGTCACCTAAAGCGGTCAGAAACGCTAATTTTTTAAATAGAAATCTAGCGCCCCCCCCCCTCCCCGGAATTTCGCGTGTCATTCTTTCTTACACTTTATCTTATGTGTTATAAAATATCTTAAAGTTTCAAACAGATCCACTTGTTAGATTTCCTAATTTTAACAAAATCGCGTTATGTTAGTTCCACATTCCACCACCAGGGAATGCACTCTACTCTTAACAAAAGCATATCTGAACTCCTTTACGCAATCTTTCCGTAGATAGATGGGTCGGGATGGTGGCGGTCTTAAACAAGAATTTAAAATATTTGCTGCGGTAAAAAACGCTAAGATTTTAAAAATAATTCTAGTTTAACAAAAATGTTAGTTCCACATTCCACCATCAAGGAGTGCACTCTATTCTTAACAAAACTGTATCGGAAGGAAACTCCGTTAAACAACCTATAAGTAGATATGTTACTCGAGGTGGTGGCGGTCTGAATAAGAAATTAAGATATTTGCTGAAATTACTATTAGGAAATAGTGGTAACTAAACTTTAGACAATTTTATATTAAATAAGTAGCATATATCTCAGGACTCCCTCAAAAAGTCACCTAAAGCGGTCAGAAACGCTAATTTTTTAAATAGAAATCTAGCGCCCCCCCCCCCTCCCCGGAATTTCGCGTGTCATTCTTTCTCACACTTTATCTTATGTGTTATAAAATATCTTAAAGTTTCAAACAGATCCACTTGTTAGATTTCCTAATTTTAACAAAATCGCGTTATGTTAGTTCCACATTCCACCACCAGGGAATGCACTCTACTCTTAACAAAAGCATATCTGAACTCCTTTACGCAATCTTTCCGTAGATAGATGGGTCGGGATGGTGGCGGTCTTAAACAAGAATTTAAAATATTTGCTGCGGTAACAAACGCTAAGATTTTAAAAATAATTCTAGTTTAACAAAAATGTTAGTTCCACATTCCACCATCAAGGAGCGCACTCTATTCTTAACAAAACTGTATCGGAAGGAAACTCCGTTAAACAACCTATAAGTAGATATGTTACTCGAGGTGGTGGCGGTCTGAATAAGAAATTAAGATATTTGCTGAAATTACTATTAGGAAATAGTGGTAACTAAACTTTAGACAATTTTATATTAAATAAGTAGCATATATCTCAGGACTCCCTCAAAAAGTCACCTAAAGCGGTCAGAAACGCTAATTTTTTAAATAGAAATCTAGCGCCCCCCCCCCCTCCCCGGGAATTTCGCGTGTCATTCTTTCTTACACTTTATCTTATGTGTTATAAAATATCTTAAAGTTTCAAACAGATCCACTTGTTAGATTTCCTAATTTTAACAAAATCGCGTTATGTTAGTTCCACATTCCACCACCAGGGAATGCACTCTACTCTTAACAAAAGCATATCTGAACTCCTTTACGCAATCTTTCCGTAGATGAGATGGGTCGGGATGGTGGCGGTCTTAAACAAGAATTTAAAAATATTTGCTGCGGTAACAAACGCTAAGATTTTAAAAATAATTCTAGTTTAACAAAAATGTTAGTTCCACATTCCACCATCAAGGAGCGCACTCTATTCTTAACAAAACTGTATCGGAAGGAAACTCCGTTAAACAACCTATAAGTAGATATGTTACTCGAGGTGGTGGCGGTCTGAATAAGAAATTAAGATATTTGCTGAAATTACTATTAGGAAATAGTGATAACTAAACTTTAGACAATTTTATATTAAATAAGTAGCATATATCTCAGGACTCCCTCAAAAAGTCACCTAAAGCGGTCAGAAACGCTAATTTTTTAAATAGAAATCTAGCGCCCCCCCCCCTCCCCGGAATTTCGCGTGTCATTCTTTCTTACACTTTATCTTATGTGTTATAAAATATCTTAAAGTTTCAAACAGATCCACTTGTTAGATTTCCTAATTTTAACAAAATCGCGTTATGTTAGTTCCACATTCCACCACCAGGGAATGCACTCTACTCTTAACAAAAGCATATCTGAACTCCTTTACGCAATCTTTCCGTAGATAGATGGGTCGGGATGGTGGCGGTCTTAAACAAGAATTTAAAATATTTGCTGCGGTAACAAACGCTAAGATTTTAAAAATAATTCTAGTTTAACAAAAATGTTAGTTCCACATTCCACCATCAAGGAGCGCACTCTATTCTTAACAAAACTGTATCGGAAGGAAACTCCGTTAAACAACCTATAAGTAGATATGTTACTCGAGGTGGTGGCGGTCTGAATAAGAAATTAAGATATTTGCTGAAATTACTATTAGGAAATAGTGATAACTAAACTTTAGACAATTTTATATTAAATAAGTAGCATATATCTCAGGACTCCCTCAAAAAGTCACCTAAAGCGGTCAGAAACGCTAATTTTTTAAATAGAAATCTAGCGCCCCCCCCCCCTCCCCGGAATTTCGCGTGTCATTCTTTCTCACACTTTATCTTATGTGTTATAAAATATCTTAAAGTTTCAAACAGATCCACTTGTTAGATTTCCTAATTTTAACAAAATCGCGTTATGTTAGTTCCACATTCCACCACCAGGGAATGCACTCTACTCTTAACAAAAGCATATCTGAACTCCTTTACGCAATCTTTCCGTAGATAGATGGGTCGGGATGGTGGCGGTCTTAAACAAGAATTTAAAATATTTGCTGCGGTAACAAACGCTAAGATTTTAAAAATAATTCTAGTTTAACAAAAATGTTAGTTCCACATTCCACCATCAAGGAGCGCACTCTATTCTTAACAAAACTGTATCGGAAGGAAACTCCGTTAAACAACCTATAAGTAGATATGTTACTCGAGGTGGTGGCGGTCTGAATAAGAAATTAAGATATTTGCTGAAATTACTATTAGGAAATAGTGGTAACTAAACTTTAGACAATTTTATATTAAATAAGTAGCATATATCTCAGGACTCCCTCAAAAAGTCACCTAAAGCGGTCAGAAACGCTAATTTTTTAAATAGAAATCTAGCGCCCCCCCCCCCTCCCCGGAATTTCGCGTGTCATTCTTTCTTACACTTTATCTTATGTGTTATAAAATATCTTAAAGTTTCAAACAGATCCACTTGTTAGATTTCCTAATTTTAACAAAATCGCGTTATGTTAGTTCCACATTCCACCACCAGGGAATGCACTCTACTCTTAACAAAAGCATATCTGAACTCCTTTACGCAATCTTTCCGTAGATAGATGGGTCGGGATGGTGGCGGTCTTAAACAAGAATTTAAAATATTTGCTGCGGTAACAAACGCTAAGATTTTAAAAATAATTCTAGTTTAACAAAAATGTTAGTTCCACATTCCACCATCAAGGAGCGCACTCTATTCTTAACAAAACTGTATCGGAAGGAAACTCCGTTAAACAACCTATAAGTAGATATGTTACTCGAGGTGGTGGCGGTCTGAATAAGAAATTAAGATATTTGCTGAAATTACTATTAGGAAATAGTGGTAACTAAACTTTAGACAATTTTATATTAAATAAGTAGCATATATCTCAGGACTCCCTCAAAAAGTCACCTAAAGCGGTCAGAAACGCTAATTTTTTAAATAGAAATCTAGCGCCCCCCCCCCTCCCCGGAATTTCGCGTGTCATTCTTTCTTACACTTTATCTTATGTGTTATAAAATATCTTAAAGTTTCAAACAGATCCACTTGTTAGATTTCCTAATTTTAACAAAATCGCGTTATGTTAGTTCCACATTCCACCACCAGGGAATGCACTCTACTCTTAACAAAAGCATATCTGAACTCCTTTACGCAATCTTTCCGTAGATAGATGGGTCGGGATGGTGGCGGTCTTAAACAAGAATTTAAAATATTTGCTGCGGTAACAAACGCTAAGATTTTAAAAATAATTCTAGTTTAACAAAAATGTTAGTTCCACATTCCACCATCAAGGAGCGCACTCTATTCTTAACAAAACTGTATCGGAAGGAAACTCCGTTAAACAACCTATAAGTAGATATGTTACTCGAGGTGGTGGCGGTCTGAATAAGAAATTAAGATATTTGCTGAAATTACTATTAGGAAATAGTGGTAACTAAACTTTAGACAATTTTATATTAAATAAGTAGCATATATCTCAGGACTCCCTCAAAAAGTCACCTAAAGCGGTCAGAAACGCTAATTTTTTAAATAGAAATCTAGCGCCCCCCCCCCCCCTCCCCGGAATTTCGCGTGTCATTCTTTCTTACACTTTATCTTATGTGTTATAAAATATCTTAAAGTTTCAAACAGATCCACTTGTTAGATTTCCTAATTTTAACAAAATCGCGTTATGTTAGTTCCACATTCCACCACCAGGGAATGCACTCTACTCTTAACAAAAGCATATCTGAACTCCTTTACGCAATCTTTCCGTAGATAGATGGGTCGGGATGGTGGCGGTCTTAAACAAGAATTTAAAATATTTGCTGCGGTAACAAACGCTAAGATTTTAAAAATAATTCTAGTTTAACAAAAATGTTAGTTCCACATTCCACCATCAAGAAGCGCACTCTATTCTTAACAAAACTGTATCGGAAGGAAACTCCGTTAAACAACCTATAAGTAGATATGTTACTCGAGGTGGTGGCGGTCTGAATAAGAAATTAAGATATTTGCTGAAATTACTATTAGGAAATAGTGGTAACTAAACTTTAGACAATTTTATATTAAATAAGTAGCATATATCTCAGGACTCCCTCAAAAAGTCACCTAAAGCGGTCAGAAACGCTAATTTTTTAAATAGAAATCTAGCCCCCCCCCCCCCTCCCCGGAATTTCGCGTGTCATTCTTTCTTACACTTTATCTTATGTGTTATAAAATATCTTAAAGTTTCAAACAGATCCACTTGTTAGATTTCCTAATTTTAACAAAATCGCGTTATGTTAGTTCCACATTCCACCACCAGGGAATGCACTCTACTCTTAACAAAAGCATATCTGAACTCCTTTACGCAATCTTTCCGTAGATAGATGGGTCGGGATGGTGGCGGTCTTAAACAAGAATTTAAAATATTTGCTGCGGTAACAAACGCTAAGATTTTAAAAATAATTCTAGTTTAACAAAAATGTTAGTTCCACATTCCACCATCAAGGAGCGCACTCTATTCTTAACAAAACTGTATCGGAAGGAAACTCCGTTAAACAACCTATAAGTAGATATGTTACTCGAGGTGGTGGCGGTCTGAATAAGAAATTAAGATATTTGCTGAAATTACTATTAGGAAATAGTGGTAACTAAACTTTAGACAATTTTATATTAAATAAGTAGCATATATCTCAGGACTCCCTCAAAAAGTCACCTAAAGCGGTCAGAAACGCTAATTTTTTAAATAGAAATCTAGCGCCCCCCCCCCCTCCCCGGAATTTCGCGTGTCATTCTTTCTTACACTTTATCTTATGTGTTATAAAATATCTTAAAGTTTCAAACAGATCCACTTGTTAGATTTCCTAATTTTAACAAAATCGCGTTATGTTAGTTCCACATTCCACCACCAGGGAATGCACTCTACTCTTAACAAAAGCATATCTGAACTCCTTTACGCAATCTTTCCGTAGATAGATGGGTCGGGATGGTGGCGGTCTTAAACAAGAATTTAAAATATTTGCTGCGGTAACAAACGCTAAGATTTTAAAAATAATTCTAGTTTAACAAAAATGTTAGTTCCACATTCCACCATCAAGGAGCGCACTCTATTCTTAACAAAACTGTATCGGAAGGAAACTCCGTTAAACAACCTATAAGTAGATATGTTACTCGAGGTGGTGGCGGTCTGAATAAGAAATTAAGATATTTGCTGAAATTACTATTAGGAAATAGTGGTAACTAAACTTTAGACAATTTTATATTAAATAAGTAGCATATATCTCAGGGCTCCCTCAAAAAGTCACCTAAAGCGGTCAGAAACGCTAATTTTTTAAATAGAAATCTAGCGCCCCCCCCCCTCCCCGGAATTTCGCGTGTCATTCTTTCTTACACTTTATCTTATGTGTTATAAAATATCTTAAAGTTTCAAACAGATCCACTTGTTAGATTTCCTAATTTTAACAAAATCGCGTTATGTTAGTTCCACATTCCACCACCAGGGAATGCACTCTACTCTTAACAAAAGCATATCTGAACTCCTTTACGCAATCTTTCCGTAGATAGATGGGTCGGGATGGTGGCGGTCTTAAACAAGAATTTAAAATATTTGCTGCGGTAACAAACGCTAAGATTTTAAAAATAATTCTAGTTTAACAAAAATGTTAGTTCCACATTCCACCATCAAGGAGCGCACTCTATTCTTAACAAAACTGTATCGGAAGGAAACTCCGTTAAACAACCTATAAGTAGATATGTTACTCGAGGTGGTGGCGGTCTGAATAAGAAATTAAGATATTTGCTGAAATTACTATTAGGAAATAGTGGTAACTAAACTTTAGACAATTTTATATTAAATAAGTAGCATATATCTCAGCACTCCCTCAAAAAGTCACCTAAAGCGGTCAGAAACGCTAATTTTTTAAATAGAAATCTAGCGCCCACCCCCCCCCCCTCCCCGGAATTTCGCGTGTCATTCTTTCTTACACTTTATCTTATGTGTTATAAAATATCTTAAAGTTTCAAACAGATCCACTTGTTAGATTTCCTAATTTTAACAAAATCGCGTTATGTTAGTTCCACATTCCACCACCAGGGAATGCACTCTACTCTTAACAAAAGCATATCTGAACTCCTTTACGCAATCTTTCCGTAGATAGATGGGTCGGGATGGTGGCGGTCTTAAACAAGAATTTAAAATATTTGCTGCGGTAACAAACGCTAAGATTTTAAAAATAATTCTAGTTTAACAAAAATGTTAGTTCCACATTCCACCATCAAGGAGCGCACTCTATTCTTAACAAAACTGTATCGGAAGGAAACTCCGTTAAACAACCTATAAGTAGATATGTTACTCGAGGTGGTGGCGGTCTGAATAAGAAATTAAGATATTTGCTGAAATTACTATTAGGAAATAGTGGTAACTAAACTTTAGACAATTTTATATTAAATAAGTAGCATATATCTCAGGACTCCCTCAAAAAGTCACCTAAAGCGGTCAGAAACGCTAATTTTTTAAATAGAAATCTAGCGCCCCCCCCCCCCTCCCCGGAATTTCGCGTGTCATTCTTTCTTACACTTTATCTTATGTGTTATAAAATATCTTAAAGTTTCAAACAGATCCACTTGTTAGATTTCCTAATTTTAACAAAATCGCGTTATGTTAGTTCCACATTCCACCACCAGGGAATGCACTCTACTCTTAACAAAAGCATATCTGAACTCCTTTACGCAATCTTTCCGTAGATAGATGGGTCGGGATGGTGGCGGTCTTAAACAAGAATTTAAAATATTTGCTGCGGTAACAAACGCTAAGATTTTAAAAATAATTCTAGTTTAACAAAAATGTTAGTTCCACATTCCACCATCAAGGAGCGCACTCTATTCTTAACAAAACTGTATCGGAAGGAAACTCCGTTAAACAACCTATAAGTAGATATGTTACTCGAGGTGGTGGCGGTCTGAATAAGAAATTAAGATATTTGCTGAAATTACTATTAGGAAATCGTGGTAACTAAACTTTAGACAATTTTATATTAAATAAGTAGCATATATCTCAGGACTCCCTCAAAAAGTCACCTAAAGCGGTCAGAAACGCTAATTTTTTAAATAGAAATCTAGCGCCCCCCCCCCCCTCCCCGGAATTTCGCGTGTCATTCTTTCTTACACTTTATCTTATGTGTTATAAAATATCTTAAAGTTTCAAACAGATCCACTTGTTAGATTTCCTAATTTTAACAAAATCGCGTTATGTTAGTTCCACATTCCACCACCAGGGAATGCACTCTACTCTTAACAAAAGCATATCTGAACTCCTTTACGCAATCTTTCCGTAGATAGATGGGTCGGGATGGTGGCGGTCTTAAACAAGAATTTAAAATATTTGCTGCGGTAACAAACGCTAAGATTTTAAAAATAATTCTAGTTTAACAAAAATGTTAGTTCCACATTCCACCATCAAGGAGCGCACTCTATTCTTAACAAAACTGTATCGGAAGGAAACTCCGTTAAACAACCTATAAGTAGATATGTTACTCGAGGTGGTGGCGGTCTGAATAAGAAATTAAGATATTTGCTGAAATTACTATTAGGAAATAGTGGTAACTAAACTTTAGACAATTTTATATTAAATAAGTAGCATATATCTCAGGACTCCCTCAAAAAGTCACCTAAAGCGGTCAGAAACGCTAATTTTTTAAATAGAAATCTAGCGCCCCCCCCCCCCCCTCCCCGGAATTTCGCGTGTCATTCTTTCTTACACTTTATCTTATGTGTTATAAAATATCTTAAAGTTTCAAACAGATCCACTTGTTAGATTTCCTAATTTTAACAAAATCGCGTTATGTTAGTTCCACATTCCACCACCAGGGAATGCACTCTACTCTTAACAAAAGCATATCTGAACTCCTTTACGCAATCTTTCCGTAGATAGATGGGTCGGGATGGTGGCGGTCTTAAACAAGAATTTAAAATATTTGCTGCGGTAACAAACGCTAAGATTTTAAAAATAATTCTAGCTCCCCCCCCCCCCTCCTCGAAATATCACACTCCATTCTTTTTTACACTTTTTTCTATGTGTTATAAACTATCTTAAAGTTTCAAACAGACTGAGTGGCGGTCTTAACCAATAATTCAAAATATTTCCTGAAATTACTATTAGAAAATAGTGGTATGAAGTAAACTTTCTGATGATGAATGAGTTATACTTATCTCATATCGCTGTTCAAAAAGCCCAGGCAAATTATTAGATTTTCTAATTTAAGTTAATTCGTGGTTAAATAAGCGCGTCTCTTCATTTTAATCGACGCATTTGACAGGAATAAACCGATTAATTAAATAATAATTAATATTTCAGCTTGTAATTAAGATAGGACTTAGATATGGGTATCAATGAAATCAGCGAGAAATTTGACATCGGGATGCCAAAAAATTTAATATTTAAAAAGTTAAAATTTCGTATTAAAATATGCTATTATGGAAAACCGCAGCGTCGTCATGTCTACCTGCTTTCCCGCCGAATTGAAATCTTTTTATTTCTTTGTCTTTCCAATTAAAGAAATTAAATTTTTATCGATCGATTTTTAGTGGATATTTTAACTTATACACACCGCAGAAATGTGAACTTTATACCAAATGAAAGTAGATTTTTTTCTGCGTCTGTCTATTCCATTTACAAATTTCTCGGACCAATATTTTCTGATATACGATTTCGCTTTAAAATCTGCACTTCATTTTTCGGCTTAATTTCCTCCGTGGTAACCGTGCATTCGGCTGATTTTACTGGCAACCCTTAGGAGAAACACGGATGATTTCGAGAAAGTCCGTTTGAATTTGCGTTAAAAAGGTGGATTGGTTAATTTTAGAAGTTAATTAGCCCGTAATTCGGTTAATTACCAACTTTTTCAAATTTTTATGATTTGTTGTTTGATGTGAGGTGTTCAGCTATAAGTACCCGAAATTTCAAGTCTCTAACATGTATAGTTTCTGAGAACGGGCTCTGTGACGGACAGACAGACAGACAGACAGAGGAGCGAGACGAATAGGGTTTCGTGAGATGAACGAAACCCTAAAAAGACATTCTTCATTTGTATTTTTTTTTTTTTTTTTTTTTTTTTTTAAGAACGGCCATAAAAATTGAATAGAACAAAGTTGACATTGATGTTTCCGAAATTACAAGAGAAGAAATAATTTCACTCTTTATTAGATTTTTTTTCTTCTGTAACAGAAAATATCATATGAAGTAATTTTTTTTAATTTAATTTTCTCTTTTTCTTATATAATTATCACTTAATAATGAATTAAATTATGGCTAAGGGCACCATTAAGAATATAGTACTACTTTTGATATTCCTTCAAAAATCCAGAATTTTGAAAAATCCGGCATAATCTTGGTTCCAATGATGCCAGATTTTTGAAGTTATACTGTATATGTATTTTGTGTGACACCTTACTGAAGTAAAAGAAAAATTTTATGAGTTTATAGCTTTAGCTCTCATTTGTTATTACATATGTTTTTAAAGTAGAGTGAGAAAAAAAAAAAAAGAGTTGTTCTTTTATTTATAGAAATTTATTGTCCTTATTTTACATAAAAGAGTAAATAATTTAATCAGTCACAAGAAGTCATTAATGACAATGTGAATTATAAAAGATTTAATTACAGACCAGTTGTAAATGAAATGCCTTTTATGCTTAATAACAGCTTAATATTTACAAGCTTATTGTACTTTACTGTGTAAAAGCTTAGGGAATTTTTTTAAGTTTCTTCGATTTACTTAAATAGCAAAATATTTTTAAAAACATTGCAAATTATGTTCATATTAGATTTTAATACTTTTTAACTTCATTTCAAAAATAATAAAAATTTATGATTTTAATCAATGATTTTTTTAATCACATTTAAAATCCCAATTTAAATCAAGGATTTTTAATTGGAAATTGTCATATGTGTCATCTCATGCATGCATGTCACATGTTTGCCATCCCTGGTGTAACAGTTATCATGAGTAAATCTAAACTGTTATGACAAAAAAATTTGGATATTCACAAGAAGTTCGATTTTTTAAAGAATAACATTTCTTCAGAATTATATTTTTTATAGTGTGCCTATTATACTTTTTATAGTGTGTGTTAAGCTGACCACCTGATTGGGCCATATGATGTATAGCACCTCGAGGACTAGATCAAGGTTAGACATTTTAGGTCTTGATTCTTCATGAATCATATAGTCACAGGCTTAGTTTTTCTTTCTCTTTTTTTTCAGTTAATACAGTCAAAGATCCATAATCCACAATTTTCTATAATTCGCATTGCTTAATGAATGTAAACAATTAAACAAATTTACAAATTCTTGATTTAAAAATGATTTTTTAAAAGAAATATCTGAAAGTTTTAAATATAAAAGTGAATATAATGCATTTTTTGAGATAACATATTAAATTATTTATTATATTTCATATTTTTCTTTTCATGTTATACTGAATATGGATTTAAAATAGTGTTCAGAAATAAGGAAATGACATATAATCCATAATACTCCATAATCCATAATATTCCATAATTTGCACAACCTTTGGTCCCAACTTGTGCAGATTAAAGAACTTTGCCTGTACTTAAATACATAAAATACAATCTAATTTCTAACAGTCATGGGAGATTGCCCAGTTTGATAATCCTAAAGCACAGCCCTGTGTATATCATTAAAGAAAGGCATACTATAATAGCCTATAAGTGTTACTTAACTAATTTTTAAGTTTATAGAAACACCATATAGATGCTTAAAAAAAAAAAGACTTACCAACAGATTCTTTAATGACTGTGGCCAGCTGTTCAATGGTATATTCTTCAGGATTTCCCAAATTTATAGGCTGGGAGTAATTGCTATGCATTAGTAAGACTAGGCCATCGATTAAATCACTGACGTACTGAAAGGAACGTGTCTGTTTTCCAGACCCATAGATCTAAATTAGAAGGTCAAATTCAGGTAAGTAATGTTATTTCCACAAGACCGGAGCATCTTCAGTATAATTACATTTTTACACTCCTGGAATTCTCATTTTCACACAATTTCTATTTTTTCTTTAACTCTCTTGAAATGTGTAAACAAGATAAGATTATCACAGGAGCAAACTTACACCAGGGGTGCAGAAAATGTTTCTACTCCCAACGTTTCCCCCAATCCACACGAAAATTTCCCCAAAATTTTACGGTATGTTATAGGTAAGTGCTGTATTACCGTAGGTATAGAAAATTTTTTTTTTCAAATATCTCTCAACTTCTGCGCGAGTATATATGGCAGGGGTGATTCTGAATGAAAAAAAATTTCCTAAAATTCACAGCAAATTTTCTGAAAGGTTACAGCAGAGTGGGGGAAATCCACTCCCAACACTATGTATTTTTCATGGATCTTTTGACGCAATTCGCGTTTTTTCGTGATCTTTTGACGAAATTTGCTGTTATTTCGCGATCTTTCGACGAAATTTGCGGTTTTTTCTCCTTCCTTTTGACGAAATTCGCAGTTGTTTTGCCATCATTTGATGAAATTCGCGGTTGTTTTGCGATCGTTTGGCGAAATTAGCAGTTCTTTCGTGATCTTTTGATGAAATTTGACGTTTTTTGCGATCTTTTAACGAAATTTGTGATACTTTCGTGATCTTTTGACGAAATTTGCGATTCTTTCGTGATCTTTTGACGAAATTTGCAGATTTTTTGCGATCTTTTAACGAAATTTGCGGTGATTTCGCCCCTTTTGACGGAATGCGCGGTTGTTTCGCAATCTTTTGACAAAATTTGCGTTCATTTCGCGATCTTTTGACGAAATTTGCGGGGTTTTTTCGCTTTTCTTTGACGAAATAGAAGGTTATTTCGCCATGTTTTGACAAAAATCGCGGTTGTTTTGTGATCTTTTGACGAAATTCGTGGTTGTTTTGTGATCTTTTGACGAAATTTGCGATTGTTTCGCGATCTTTTGACGAAATTTGCGATTGTTTCGCGATCTTTTGGCGAAATGTGCATTTATTTTGCGATCTTTTGACAAAATTTGCGTTCATTTCACGATCTTTTGACGAAACCTGCGGTTATTTCGCGATCTTTTGAAGAAACCTGCGGTTCTTTCGCGATCTTTTGACGAAATTTGCGGTTCTTTCGCGAACTTCTGACGAAATGTGTGGTTATTTTGCGATCTTGTGACGAAATTCGCGTTTTTTCCGTAATTCTTCGCGAAAATTCGCGGTATTTTTATGCCCAAATTTTCAGATGACTGATTTTTTTTTCTCTTTTCGGAACCGAACGTCTTAAACTTTTGGTAAATTCGGAACATAATCACCCCTGATATACGGTACATATTATTCTGAGATCAATTTTGTGAAGGTCGCCATACGGATATTTTTATTTGTACTGAAATTGTTCTATCTCAGGGAATTATGGAATTCGTTGTTAAAATCGAAATCAATTGTATATATTTCTGAAAAATTTCCCCAGGGGGTTAAAATTTCCCCCGATCCTAGATCGCCGGATCGGACATATTCTGCACCCCTGACTTACACCAGTATTTTTATATAGAAATTGTGTGTGTTATTTTATGTTTAGCTTTATCGTTGGTTTTTTCAATATATGGTTGATGAGAAAGTTTATGTGCATTAAAATGTTTTAACTCTTCTTTGATCTCCTAAGCTATCAGCAGTCTATTTGATATACATAAAGTTCTACTTTGGTTTTATAGATTTTTTTTTTGGTTTGTTAATCTTGGATAATTTTTGAATTCACAGTCAATAAAATTGTAAATGAAAGATATGAGACAAGATGTAGAAAAGATTTGAACTTCAGAATATTTTTTATTGGCTTTACAAGAAAGCACTCAATATATTCAGAATTTTTATTTATTAATAACTGATTGGAATATGAAAGAAAAAAAGTGTATGGACATGAATGACCAAATATTCCTATATTGCTTAAAAATTATGCAAAAAAATTACAGTTTAAAAAATAAATAGTTTTAAAATTTAGTTTTTTCGAAAGAAATGTATGTAAGATCAGCCTCAATTTTCAAAATTCATTCTCACTGTATTTCAGTAGGTAACTATAATATAATTAGTCCTGCAAATGATATCTTAATGTAAGACTCAATTTGGGATTCAAAATTGCATTTTTATTTATAAATAAATTATACTCATATCCTTTTTTTCTTGAAATGTGTACATATAACTATCTCTAATATATGTAAAATGCAAATGGAAATTTCGTTCAGGCTGCTTATAACTTGAATCCTGCCAAACGGATTTTGATGGGACTTGCACTGTTAGTTAGATAATTTTTCCAGAAAGTTTTTAGCATGTTGCTTATTATTCTACATTGATTAGTTATAGAATTATGGAGGGAAGTTCTAATCAGATGAACCCAGTTATAGAAGGTTGTCTTTAAAAAAAAATCCTACTGGACAGATTTGATGAAACTTGCACTGTCAGTTAGATACTTTTTCAGCGATGGTTTTAGTATATTGCATATCATTCTATGTTGTTTAGCTATAAAATTATGGGGGAAAAGTTATTTAATCAAGTGAACTCACTTATGAAAGAATAGCATTTTTAAAAAGTTCTACTGGATGGATTTTGATGAGACTAGCACTTTTAATTGGATAATTTTTCAGGGATGGTTTCAGTATATTGCATTTCATTCTACTTTTCATGTAGAATTAAGAGGTAAAGTTCTATAATCAGGTGAAACTAATTATTAAAGTTTAGCCTTTTTAAAAAGTTCCACTGGATGACTTTGATGAGACTTGCATTGTTTAACGATTTTTCACGGACAGTTTTAGTATATTACATATCATTTTGTCATTACTGTAAATGCTCAACTAAAAGACTTAGTCCTTAAATGCCCAAATTTTGTCTGAAACATTAGAATATGTAAAAGTGCAGTGGCATTTGTATTGTTTTCAGCAATGTGGAAGGACATTCCAGCTAAAGATCTATACTGCTTTAAAATGCAAGGTCAAACTCACCGATATATTTAGTTTGGAGAAACTGACCAGCGATCTGTTTTGATTAATTCGATTCAGCAGTAAATTAATTTAATATAATCTAAAAATATATGGACAAAATGATATAAATGCATTTTCTGTACGATAAAAGTTATGCCATTAGTCAATGAAAATTAACACAAGAATTCTCCTGACCAGTCACATTGTGTTAGACAGTACTTTTAATTACAAAAATCCTATTTTTAAAAAATTTCCTGAAAACTGAAAATCTCAAAGACAATTCAAAGAATATATAACTGAAAAATGCTACATAAAGTTTTACAGCTTTATCTTTCACAGAAATTCAGATAGATCAATTTAAATATGATAAAGTTTGAAAAAATGCATTCCACGATAAATAGATTTAAATCCTGGAAGAATGTGCAGCCACACAGATAATGCAATATGAAAAAAGCTGCATCATTTGGCCAAAATATCTTATTTATTCGCAATTTGCATCATTGAATTCTAAACCCCCCAAAATATATTTTAAGAGTGAAAAGTAAAAATATGATTTCCTTTCAAGGCTCGTGTTCTCTGGACAACCATAAATGGTAACTTAATTACATAAGTTTAATATAACTTAATTACATAAGTTTAATATAACTTAATTACATAAGTTTAATATAACTTGAAGATTTGTTGATTAAAATGACAAAAAAATATACAAAATCTCAACAAAAAAGTTATCATGCAAGAATGAATTTTAAATGTGAAATTCTTGATAATGGTGAGTGTATGTAACAAAAAAAGAAAAAACGCTTGTCCTTTAAATGAAGTATTTTATTAATAATAAATATATGTGTGAAATCAAATTTGAGATCTAAATTCAAAAACATATAAATGAAATAATACATAAATGAGAATATAAAAAAGAGTGCTCAGCTGTAATTAAATTCAAAGAAGCAATTTTATTTCTATAATTATGTGAGTTAGTCAAAAAGTTTGATGCAAATGAGGATAACTTTGGATTTATAAAACATTTGTTGGTGAAACAGTGAGAATAACTACAGAAATATACTAATAATATTATTATAATAATGTGCAGTCGGCCCAAAAAAAGAGAACAGAAATAGCTCTTCAACTGCAAATTATGTCTTTTTTTATTATTTTATTAAAATACACTTAGGTGGTAGCTTTTATAGTGAAATTGTACCATATGCTGAAATTTTCAATACAAACAACTAATTTTGACATCATAATTTTGGCATTTTTGGTAATTTTACCTTGGACTACCACACCACAAGTTATTCGGTCATGTAGTTTAGGAAATATGAAGGTTTAAAATTTTGAACTCCTAAAGTTAAATTCATTTGTAGTGATTTTAAAACAGATTGCAATGCAGATAAGTTTTGAAACATAACTCAAAAACTACTAGGCAAAACAAGCTGCAATTTTGGATTTGCATATTTGGTGCTTCTAAAAATTGATTTCCATTATAAAATTCATAGGTTACAATACTTATTTTTTCAGAAATTTATTTTGAAAACATCTATTTTTTTAATTAATTTTCAAAAAAAAATATGAATTACAATCCATGAAATTTTTAACAGAAATCAATTTTTAGAAGCTTTAAATATATGAATGCGAAATTACAACTCATTCTACAACTAGTTTTTGAGTTATATTTAAAAATTTATTTAAATAGCAATCTGTTTTGAAATGACTACAAATGAATTTATCACTAAGAGTTCAAAACTTTAAACATTCATAATTCCTAAACTACTTTGCCGAATGACTTCTGGTTTTGTGTCCTAAGATAAAATTTATCAAAAAGCCAATTATGACATCAAAATATGATGTTCATATTGAAAATTTCAGCATGAAGACAACATAAATTGAAAGAAGACTTTATTTTCATTAAAATGTCTGTTCTCTGACAATATTGAGATTAAAATGTATGGGGTGTTGTTCTTTTTTGGGGGGGGTCGACTGTACTTGTAATAAAACATAAGAGGACAATTTACATACTGTTATAGAATGATTCTGAAGTGCCTGCAAAATAAAGTTGCTCACGACACGTCCATCATTTAAAAGCTGTCTAGGTCCATAAGTGTTGAATATTCTGGCAACTCTAACATCAACATTTTCCTGCAAAAAGTTAAATAATGAAACAAACTCAGGACTTATAGTGACTTTTAAGGATAATAAAATCAATAACAGCAGGTTTTACTAAACATCACAGTTTATTGCAACAAACACAAAGACAACATGAACACATTACCTAACAGAAATCAGAACACCAAATAAAACATTCTACAGATTCAAGAAGTGCACGAATCTGATATGGTTATAATTACATACCAATGCACATATTTCTACTGCACTTTCCACACCCTCCCTCAATCTAAACATGTTGAATATAAAATATATAATACATAATGTATAAATATATGGCATACAGGGTTCCCAGCGACATGGAAAATCTGGAAAGTCAGGGAATTTACAAATATTTTCTAAAAAGTCAGGGAAAAGATTATGGGAAAAAATAAAAAAGATTTGGAAGGTTAAAATTAGAAATTATTTCTTTTTCAGAAAAGTGTTAACTATATTTCACAACAGAAGGTGCCTTTGAAAAATTTTTTAGAAACTATTGCTAATTTTTCAATAGATGACACTTTTAAAAAACTGATAACAGATTTTGTGTATGCCCATTTGGTCTTGGAATGTTTTAAGATTAAGTCAGGGAAATTGCCAGACATGTTTTGCTGGGAACCCTGACATACCAATACACAAATAACATCACAGATTAGAGATTAAACATTATTCGGGATATCTCTTGCTCGAAGGTGCATTTTGGTATTATTTAACTATGGTACAGATGAATGTGTAATGTAATTGTCATCGTCATCATCATTTTGTTGATTCTTGGGCAGGTTATAAGCGCAGTAGCACGCCTGTCAGCCACGCCTGTCTGCCACACTACAGGTCGCGAGTTCTGCTCCCGGCTGGACAAGGTTCAGTCAACCATTCATCCCTTCGGGGTCGATAAAATGAGAACCAAGCTTGATTGAGGACTAAACACTGAGGGTCTCGTGTTGGGTTGACCACCTGGCCGGGGCACATGCTGCATAGCACCTCGGGGGCTAAGGTCAAGTAAACAGAGTTGAGCACTGTAGGCCCTGGTCCTTCATGGATCGTACAGCCACAGGTTTAGTTTAGTTTTTTTGGCCAAGTCATCCAAATCCATGTTGTTATCCTTATCTTTGATGTTGCTCAGAATCAATCGAATCAAAAACAAAATTTTCATTCTTTAGGGAATGGGAAGGTTTCTCGTTTGGATTAGTTATTAAATCTTTGTGAAATGTCACAGTGCTTGATTTTGTGAAATAGACTCTGAATCCTTTAGTATTTCCACCATATCCAATAAAAGTTCCTTTTTCATTTTTAGCATCTAATTTTGTGCATTTTTCTTTAGGGATGTGAACCCATACTTCAGATCCAAACGTAAACTTTAAATTTCTAATCTAATGCTGCACAACTCATAAAGTGTTTTTCTTTAACTGTGATAGTTTTTGTTGTGTTAATTATATACACTACTGTATTCACAGCTTAGTCCAAGAGTTTCTTATCTATATTTTTTGTTTTTAACATAGTTCTTGGAGTTTCCATGATAGTTCTCATTTCTCATTCAGCTCATCCATTTTACTGTGGAATGTATGTGACAGAAGTTTGAGTTTCTATGCCATGATGAATCTAAAGTTCTTTAATTTTATCATTCACAAATTCTTTGACATTGTCTGATCTTATTACATTTATTCACTTGATTTTTACACATCAATATGAACTCTGGGAGTTTATCATATACTTTATATTTATTTTCTAAGAAATAAACTTTTCTTAAATGAGAGTAATAATCTTTTAATAAGAACGTGTAATGAGGCTTTCCAATTGATTTAACTTCCATCAGGCTACATAAATCTGCTTGAATCATGTTAGAAACTTCAGTAGATTTTGATTTACTTTCTTGAAAGGGACCACATTGTTGATTTCTTTGAATGCATGCCTCACTGAAAGGAATATCAGTACAGTTTTCTCAGCTAATTTTATTTTCTGCAAGAGCAGTTTCTTGACATGACCAAAATGTTGATAAGCTAACTTTTCATGCCACTTTTCTTTTTACTACTGAAATTGATGTCAGCAACCCAACATTTATTGATTTTGACACTCTCTGTAATCTTCTACAGTCATTCTGCTCTTATCTAAGCAAAATGTCATTTAAAAAGAATTTATCTTCATGTTTAAGTTACAGCAACAATTTTCTTCTATTCTTGATGAATGAATTTAGCACTGTGAGAATTGAATGTCATACATAAACCTTTATCTAATGCTGTACATTGAGAGAACAAGTTTATTTTCAAGTCAGGAACATATAATAAATTCTGCATATCAGTTTTATTGTATTTTTTACCATGCTCTTTTAACTTCAAATATTTTCCAAACAAGCTTATATTATTACATATGTTCAGAAGCTCAATGTTCCTATTGTTCTGATAGAGCTATAGTTATATTTGTGATGATAACTTTTTCAGGAATATCTTCATTTTGTTGCTTTATTTTGGCAACCATATTCTGAACTTTAGAAAAATAGTTCATCCCATTATCAGCGAACTTCAAATTAGAAAACTGTTTGTTGTAACAAATGAATACTCACGTTCGAGTTTCTTTTATAAATTGTGTGCAACATATCCCACATTTCTTTTGCTGTAACACACAAAATTATATGTCATATTGGTCTGATTTCCATACGTGAAGACAAAATTTCTTGCAACTTTGCATCCTTGACAGTGAACTCAGCATATCCAGTGTTCTGTTGTTTCTGGTTTCACTTTTATGCCCATTATTATATCATATAGTTCCTTAGCTAAAAGCGTAACTTTAAACCTGGAATTTCCATACATTCCAGTTACTTTTATTCAGTTTGATAAACTATCATGGCTGTGTTTCAATTCCATTCATTTTAAAAGCCACAATCAGAAAATTCACTTTATAAAAATTTCAATAGTTTACTTCGTAATATTTACACTAATAGGTTTGGATCTGGAACATCACAGTTTATTATGACAAACACAAAGACAACATAGGCACACTACATAACAACAAACAAAATTGAAACTAAAAGCGTTCTTCAGATTCAATATGTGCACACATCTGAGACAATTACGACTGCACATTGATGGACAAATTTTGATTAAACTTTCTACACTTATAAAAACTTTTGTCTTTCTAAATTTATTTAATTACAATCTTTACTTCTGGAGTTGTTTTGCTCAAACAATAGTTTCATGGAAGAAAATTCCATACAGACACTGATGTTATTCCAGCCATGTAGAGTTCAGTGAAATAGATTCCATGAAATGCTTTGCCACTTGCTTTGAAAAGTAGGCTCAGTTAAGGGACTACTGCAAATCAATAAAAATATCTTTTGAAAAGTAAAAAAGAATTGTCATTATATCAATATTTCTGGATTTTTTATGATTTTACTCTCAGTTTTTATGAATCGTTAGGGGCTGTACATACATAACATTATCATTTTAGGCATAAGGGGTGTCTGATACTTTATATCATAAGATATCTTTAGGGGGATGGGGGTTGTCTTTTGATATCATTATCATTTTTGATCCAACCAAAATTTTCTTTTTTTGGTAACTTTTTTTTTTACCAATATAGTCTATTATCTGTTTTTATAAAAATGCAGTTATTATTAATCTATTAAATGACAGAAAATCATTTCATTCTAAAATATGGAATATCCAATGTTTGCCATTCATATTCTTCTGCCATATGCAGATATAGTGTGTTTTTAGAGAAGCCAAGTTCGAAATTATACTTATGTTATAAATATATAAATGGGGAAGAATGTTGTCCACCTGTTTTCTTTATAAGCAGTTCTGCTTACCCCAGAGTAGGGCCAAGTGTAAGAAGACAATATTACTGTTGAATGCATTTTATAACAAAAAGCTACTATTAAATAATTTTAAATATTATTTCTTTAAAGTGTTACTTTATATACAGTTATTTTATATATAACAGTGATATTTTATTAATTCCTTTTCTTCATTTAAATCAGTAAATTGTATGAATAATAAACATATAACCATAACTCTACATCATTGCAAATGTACAAAAAGCATTCTTATGAACATTCTTCCCCCCCCCCCCCAACCACAGAAATCCCTATTGGAGAAAAGTGCCTGAATTCAACACTGGGTTCAGGAATGATAACGTATGATATCATAAGGGGGGAGAGGGGGTCTAAAATTGCCAAAAAGTTGATAATGTTATACATGTACAATATATGTAAAGCCCCTTAACTTGTATTAGTAATCTAATAGTGAACATATGAGAAATTCTTTCTTATACAAAAATGGTTTCACCCTTTTAATCCAAAATTATTAACATTTAATGTAAAAGAAGTAAGAAATTTGAATAAGCAACATAACAAAAATAATTCATAGCTGAAATACCTGCTTTTTGTAAGCATAACTTAGGGATTCAGCTACACGTTTACCTTCATCATAACACGATCGGGGGCCAATTGGATTTACATGACCCCAATAATCTTCAGACTGGGGATGAACAGAAGGATCGCCATACACTTCAGATGTTGAAGCAACAAGAATTCTCGCACCAACACGATGTGCCAACCCTAAAATTGAAATTAGCATTCTGAAAAATAGCTGAAGCAAATTACCAAAGAAACTAAAGGTATTTAAATGTATCAAATGCACAAACACATGACTTTTTCAGTTAATTAGATAAGATAAAGTGTTAATCAACTAAGATGACTGAAATACATGAAACTGAACTTGCTACTGAAACTGAAAATATGGTTCATTTATAGGAATGACTAAAAGAAAAATATTATAAATGATTAAAGAGCACGAATGGCATATACAATAGGGAGCAAAAAAATTTCAAACATCTAAATTATAAAGCAAAAAACATGTGCATGGGTAACCTGATGTCATATCAATGGTGGCAACAACCTAAACAAACAATTTCTTTTATCGCAAGATTTTTAACTTCTAAATATTACAGAATTTCAATATTTACACCACTGAACAGAAAAAGAATGGATTTTCAGATGAGATTTTTTTTTAATTGTACCTCAATTTACTAATTTTATTATGGATTTTTAAATATTTTTTAAGCATGATTAAAAAAAAATTATCTTCAAAATAAACATTTTTTTTTTAAATTCAGTATTTCTTTGTTTCTTATTCCATATCTAAGTTCCCAAACAAAATATAACCTGCATAAATATTTAAAACATGAATCTATTATAAGCATAAAATCAAACTATGTGCTTAAACACTGAAACAATCAAAATAAAAAAAGTTATAAACACAGAAATCTTTTGCAATTAACCACTGGCTGACAAACAGCTAATCGAAGCAGTTTAGATATACTTGGTGGACAATCTAAAAAAATTAATGCAGCTTTCAATTGAAAATAATTTCTCCCTATGTTCTGTACACAATGAAATTATATTGGGCATTTTTAACCCAGATAGCCTGGTACAAATAAAAACCATTACGTTAGAAACATATCTTTAGTAAAAAAACTTACATTGTTCAAGAAACTCTAATCACAAAATATATGAATGGTTTTTTTTAATATTTTCACCATTGTGGGAAAAATACATGTACAGTATGGAACCATTTATCCGGAAACCAGTTAACCGGAAAACCAGTTATCCGGAATGATATTTCTGATAGACTGATTTCAGAATCTTTGCAGAAAAAGGTGTCATACACTGCCAGTTTGACATAGGCTTTGCTTGAAACAATTGTATAATTTGATGACAACATCTATTATTCAAAATGAAAACATATTTAGTTGTATTTTAGATGTTTTAATTTTTATGCAGAGGAAACAGAAGAATTTTTGTACCTATGGTATTCCCATATATTACCTTCTTTTAAACTCTGGTTAACTTTGATCTTTCTTGCATTGATCCAAGTAATCTGATAATTTAAAATCAGAAATAATGCCACAAACACACATATTCCACAAAACTTATCAAATGGATGCTGTTTTCATGCACAACCAGTTAACCGGAAAAACCAGTTATCCGGAATACATCTGACCCCAAGCATTCCGGATAAATGGTTCTGTACTGTATATTCTTTTTAGCATACCAATAAAAAACAAGAAAGAAAAATCATGTGACAAGAATAGATTGCAGAACACTTTCCAACACTTCTAGAATACTTTAATATTTAATAAGATAAATAAGATATTTAAGTAATTGTTTTAGAAAATGCATAACATATATGAAAAACAGGATTCAGAAATTACTGTTCAGAGTCAGAGTTCCTCAATTCTTTTGTGCAACCCTGTACTTTATCCATAGATTTATATATATTCTACATAGTATATAAAAATTTAGATTAGTAACAATATGAATAATAGGACGAAAACCCACTGCAATCAATTTTTATCAATAGACAAGAAAATACTTAAATTCTTTTGTACATCCATGTATATTACCTACAAATTTTTAAACACACCATGTATTAAGCTAAATTTAATTCAGGCAAAAAACACGCCAAAAATTACTAAATCACACTTTTATAAATTATCTGCTATAAGTGGTCATATATGAGCCTTTGTGTGGCCCTGTATATGATTTTATTTGTATTTTATAAACATATCTTAAAATACTAAATATAGTTCAGCCTGAAAATGCATAACTCAATATAAATCACCTTTCAGCAATTCGTGCTCATAATGAGTAATGCTTCGAATTCTTTTGTGTAGCCCTTTATATGATCTATAGCATTTATGCATACCGCATAGTGTTAAAAAAATTAGTTAAACTTAAAAACATATTACTGAAAACAAACTTAGAGAAATTATCGCTAATAAACAGTACTTCAGATACAGTGCTGTATCCAAAATCTTTTGTGTGTCCTTGTAAATGAACGATAAATATAAATAGTTTGCTCAGAATATTCTACAGTGAGTAACATGTAGTAAATCTCAATATTGCATATTAATTTCATTATATTTGAAAACTTTGATTATTTATTGTAACATAATTAAAATACGCTGGAAACAGTTTTTCTCTGTAAACCTTTATGTAATGGAAATCTTTTGTGTGACTCTGTAAATTAATAATAAATGTAAATGCTTTGCACTCCATATTCTACACAATGCATGTTTTAGTATGCTTCATATATACAGATCAATTTCATTATGTTTGAAATGGTGTAACATCATTAAATTGCACTTGAAACAATTTTTCCCCATTGACCGTAATGTAACAGAACTTTTGTCTATCCTTGTAAATAGCATTTTCAATACGGATCATGCTATAATAAATGTCAATAACGTATTAAAATTACAGAGCAATCTGAATATATTCACGAGAGTTAGAGCATGGATGAGCAGACAGACAGCCAGACAAACCAAAGTCATAAATACTTTTTAACTGTATTGAAAAATTAAATTCTATTGATTAATTCTATTGGAAAGTGTTTTTTGCATCTATGGATACTGCAGAAGAAAAGAAACAATCTATTGCACCATTTATTTCATTATCCAGAGAAAAATGGAACCATTGCCTCAAAAGAGGTTGGATTTTAGTCTGTCAGCAAACAGAAGGTGTTTAGTTCCTTCTGCCACCCAAAGGGGTAATCCAATAGAGGTATTTCACTATGAACTTTACAACCCATGTGACGTCAGCCGCAAGTAAACAGAAGAAAAAACACCAATAGGCGTGAGCATGAAGAACTTTTTAATACTGCTACCCCTTTCTCCAATAAACTGTCTTTTTCTGTGGATATATTCCCGCATAGGGTGGATGTTGCCATTTGTGGATAAAGTCCATTTGTCACTTGGGGATGTGGTATCTAAGGGTTAGGGCTGAGGGACATAGATTATTTTTTTAACTAAATGGTTGGTTTAGATAAACAACAATATTGCAGTATTTATTTATCTTAGTGATTTTTGTATAAGTGCTGCTTTTGTTAGAAACTTTTAAATGTTAAAATTAATTATTTTAATTAAAATTATTTATTATTCATTTATTTATTTTTAATTAAAATAATAACAAATTACAGGGGCGTAGCTACCGTGGAGCAGTTGGAGCAGATTGCTCCAGGCGCACTCATCCTAAGGGCGCAAAATTAGAAAGAGCAGAATAAAGATTTGTAAAAATATTTGCATATATTTTCATTATTAATCAGATATATTATAGATGAATCTTGTTGAAATCAGCATATTCCTATGATGTTTAACCTTGTGTTTTACCTCAACTATTTCGATTTGAAACATGTTTTATACACTGTTAAAAAAATTATTTTTATTTGTGAAGTTTCAATTTTAATTCATACCATATTGAAGCCTCAAGTAACTTCTCCAGTACCGTTTTAGCATGCCTTTTTTTATGCAGATTTCGTAAGAAATACTACCTATTGCAGTCGTTACCATGGTGTGACTTTTGAAAAATTCCTTCCGAACTTTTTATTATATGATCCCATGAACCCAGAACCACCCCACCTCAAAAGTTTATATTATATGCATGTACTAAATTTTGTCCGCATGATAAAAGTCGCAATTATGCATGAATCATCTTTAAACTCACCAAAAACAATCATATGGCTAATATCTCGGCGGGGATTGTAAATGGACAAAACCGGGCAAAGGGTGGTGGAAATGGGGAGGATAAAAATAGGGTTTTAGGGGGGGGGAAATTCATAACTTCGTCACTTCTTAAGATATCAAATCCATTTAACTTTATTATAAATCTTATTAATATTATATACAACTTTTATGTTGACAAGTTTGTCATAGGACCAACTTTTACCGCAAAAAAATTAAAAACGAAGAGAAAAGGGGGAGGGGGGTTGAAGAAGAAAAAAATCATAACTTCGTCAATTCACAAAATATCAAATCCGCTTAAATTTATTATAAATCTTCTTATCTACAACTTTTATATTGGCAAGTTTTTGATAGGACCAAATCTTACAGCAAATACAAAATAAGAATACATAGCGGTTAAAATAAAATTATCGTATTATCGTATTCTGAAATAAAAAAACAGCTCTTACAGAAAAATGAAATTAAAATCTCCTCAAAAGCACCCATATAAAATTTTTAAACTGAGTTCATCTCTAATCTTCATTTAGTTTTTGTTGTTGAAATTAGTACTTACTTTGAAACCTACCTGCGCCTGTGCGCCGGGCCGGCACTTTTTCAATTCCTACTATTAGTTCACACATTTTATCGTTAATAAAATACTTATTATTCATCCACTCAAGTTCAAATAATTTTTTTAAAACTTGTAGTGGATGACACTTTGATGTTAATACAGTTTTTTCAAATATTAATTCATTAATTAAATTTTAATTAATTAATTTTAGTTTTATACGGGAGAAAAAATGGTGGTCATTGTTTATTGAACTGCATTTAATGCATCTTCATACCTATAAGGGGGTTTACCATAAGGGGTACCCTGTTCTGTCGCCAATTAGCGCCAAATTTATCGCCAACTTGGCGATATATCGCCAAATTTGGCGACCAAAATGAGTCGCCAAAAGTGACGCCAATTTGGAGATACCTGTAATATTTCGCCAAATTCCCATAGACTTCCATTGTAAACCAATAGGGTTTGCTTGCTTATAGAAAATCAACATATTGAGACGTTTTAATGCAACAAAAGCTAAAATTAGATAAGGTATTATATTAAATTTTTCTTTGATGATCTAAGTAGGAATTGACTTAAAAAAATATTTTTTATATTACTTGTTTCTGTTTCTTTTCTGTAACTTTTCCTTGGACGACAGTTGAAGATCTCCAAACCTTAAAGTAATCAAAAATTGTTTACAGGGTTCTTATCGGTCACTTTATTGTGTACCACTATTTCCAAAAAATAATCTTTCTGATGCATTTCTTTTGAAAATATTTTAGAAATTTATAATGATTATTACTGTACGGAAATAATGGTAGCCCAAGAAGTCACCGTTGAGAAACCTATATTTACGATGTAACAGCAATGACTTGGCTATTTAGTTATTTTTCGATTAGAAGAAAAAAAAAGTTTGACAAGTTGAAGAAAATTATTGACCATTTTACAAGCAAAAACCCAAAAAAAATTTTCTTTCAAGGGTTTTTTTTGTGTGTGTGTTTGTGTGTGGAAACTAAACATGCATCAATACAGATATTGTAAAACAATAATAAGAGCCGGATTTAGGCACATTCCTCATCAGCCCACGGCGACAAAACTTAGATGGGGGTGAGGGGGAAGCGGCAAATTAAATATTGTGCGTATTGTTTTTTAGATTTTGAAAATATGGCAAGTCTCAAATGCAGAATTGATAAGCCTTTTTGATCAATAATAGATAAAACAAAATTAAGTATCTAATTCAGTGCTCCTTAGAACCTGATTATCGCCTATGCAAACTTACACCACTTTCACCACCATCGAAATGTATTTTTACGCATTAAACCTTATTTAATCGCAAAATTTTAGGATTAAATAAGACAAAATATAGTAATGTACGTTTGCTTGGGCCGTAATCATGCTCTGTCCCCGCTCCCTCGCTCTGTGAGTCTGTATGTGACACAAATTTTGTGTGCACTCTATCTCAAGAACTAATGCACGGAATTTAATAAAACTTTAGATTCAGTTAGTCCCTGATATAAATTGGCGCTGATTACTTTTTGGTGTAAATCGCCCAACAGGTGTTTTCACTATTTCCGGAATAGCTATATCTCAAGAGCTAATAAACAGATTTTCATAAAACTTCAGATTCAGTCAGTCCTTGATATACTTTGGTGCTCATTACGTTTTGGTGTAAATCGTCCAACAGGTGACGCTGCTATACTACATTATTTATGATTATCGCGATAGCTCTACCTAAAGAACTAATGCACGAATTTTCAACAAACTTCAGTTTCAGATAGTCCCTCATATAAATTAGTGCGATTTAGTTTATGGTGTAAATCACCCAACAGGTGTCGCTGCTATTCTCTTCTAAAAGTGCACTTTTGAGCTCCTGGAGAGTCCGTGGAGGGATTTGGTACGCTGAAATTCACTGCCCTAAGTCATCCCACACAAGTTCAATCGGGTTCAAGTTAAGTGAGCAATGTGTCCAATCCATTCGAATGATATCTTCTGTTTGCAAGTATTTTGACACCATATATGCTCGTTGTGGCCAAGCATTGTCATCCATTAAAAAATCTCTGGGCCAACAGCACCCCTAAACAGTCTAACTTGGAGTTCCAATAACTCCTCCACATATCTTCGAGCGGTTACAGAGCCTCCTTGAAAGATATGCAGCTCAGTGCGGCCATTTTTTCATGATTCCCCCTTCCAAACCATTAAACCGCTGTCGTGGAAACGGAATATTTCACGGACAAGGGAAGGCAAGTTGTGTGTTCCTTCTTCTCTCCAGATTAAAACACATCTAGAATCAATGTTCAGACTAAATCTGGACTCGTTAGTAAAACATACTCGGCCCAGTCTTTTTGTATCCGCTGATCACGACGACGCCCTTGGAAGCTGGAGTGCGTGGCACACAAACTATTGGTTTTATTGCATACAATCCACACTCTTTAAGCCTTCGTGTAGAAGTAGAATGGCTAAGTCATGTTTCTGTGGCAGCCTGAAGATCTGAAACCAAGTCTCTTGTAGTCGCTTCGCGGTTTCTTCGAGCTGACAATGACAGAAAACAGTCTTCGGATACAGTTGGTGCTCTTGATCGCCCTTGACCAGGCTGTTTATCAAAGGAAGAGTACTTAAAAAGCGGCTCCTAGCTCTTCACGTGGCAATTTGAGGGATATTCAAATTTTGGGCGACTCCCACTTGCGTTCGACTTCCCTCGATTCTACCAATTATTCATCACGTTTGACCTTCACTTAAATGATGCCTTTGAGCCGTAACTAATGAATACTGATCACTCACAAACAATACATTCACTTTAAACAACACTACAGACCAGAACTCCAACATACGTCCATTGCGCACCACATTGTCAATCACCGAATTTGCATATTTCCGACTGTAACGTATGTGCGGAAGTGCAATTTTGTGTTTAATTGTATTTAATTAACATAAATAATTGTAGCATTGGGCATTGGTTGCAACATTAACTTAGTGAGCATATTTTTCCCATTATCCTTTAATTTTGATGAAAAGTGAAAAAACTGCAATCCTAAGTAATATATAAGGGTGTCAATCAGGGTTCTCGCTGCCGATCGTCACTGCACCAAAACGTTTCATTTGGCAAAAAAATGACTGAAATCGTCAAATTGCGAGAGATCTTTCTTTTCTTTCGGCGACACTCTCAATGATGTTGTTTCACGATTAAACCTTCCCTATGTAACTCGATATTTGTGTTTTGATATTCTTAGTGTTTCACGACGAATCTATTACTACCATTATTTCAATTTGGCTAGTTTTTCTTTAACGATTTGCCAAATTGCTCAGATTAGTGAAAAGCCACCAGTGTCTGGCTAATTTTCTAAACCATTAGCTGTAGAAATTATGAGGTTTACATTTTTATTCGTGTTACATTTAGGAAAATCTTCTCCAAACTTTAACAGGTAAAATAAAAATAAATGTTCTATATCCAAAATGTACCGAGTTATGATACTTTGAATTTTATGGAATTGTAGTATTTTCTGGCACTAAAAACAGAAAAACTTTTTCATCCATATGCGAAAAAAAATTGACAATATTGTGTTTTTTATTAGCATTCTAGAATGCTTCGAAACCCTTGAAAAGAAAAATAGATATTAAGCACGGCAGATTGCATTGACTCATTGGCGCATTCAAAATTAAAATCCCGCCCAATTCGCAAAAAATATTCGTAGGTACTCCATACTTAAAAAATTATAATTCATTTCATTATCCATTATCTATTTTTAATTATTTGTTTTTAATACATTGTTAAAATACTTTGACTTTTAAATAAAAGTAAAATTTTAAATAGAATTAAGGTTAATGTATAAATTTTAAACTTGAAAACAAAATTGCACAGAACTTTTCGTGTGACAAGAGGGCGCACAGAATTTCCTTGCTCCAGGGCGCTAAATATGTAGGTTCGCCACTGACAAATTATAATTAAATTAATTAGAAAAATGAAACAACAAAGTTCTTTCAGTACTTACCTAACAAGTTTATTGTCCCAATAGTATTGGTCTTTATGGTTTTGACAGGATTAAACATATAATGAGGAGGTGAAGCTGGACTAGCAAGATGATAAATTTGATCAACTGAAAAATAAATGCGAAACATTAATTAAATAACAGTAACAATGTTTTTATAAAAGCATTCTTAAAAATACAGTACTTCCTCTTTACACTAGAACCTTGTTGTTAGAACTGTTTTTATCCAGCTATGGGCACTGATACCGATTAATTTTCTTAAAGATTAACCTTAATTCATTTATTTATTTTTCTAAAAGTATTCAGAGCGCAGTGGAAAGACACAATTATCTTGAGAACATAAAATAGAATATATTGATTATTATATATTCTCATTGACAGATTTCAAAATTATCACTAAATATGTAAATAGATATTTTCAGTGTGATGTCAGTCATGACGTTTTGCTTGGAAACTGACTAGTACAAATAAACAGTTTCTATGTTGTGTTTTCTATTTCGTTTGCATATTATAGTTATCATTTATAGCTATATCTCACAAGCATGTGTTTTAATACTTTATAAGCAGTAGTAACATTTTCTACAATTTATCCTAAATAAGAAATTAAACATAGCAGCTGTTTGTTTAGAGTCAATTTCTAAGGAAAACATCATGACTGATGTTGAGAGTGAAAGTGTCTATTCCAGTTAATATGTGATAGGAATAGGAATGTGTAATACTTAAAATAATTCTGGAAACAATTTTTTTAAATGCTAATTAATATGTGATAGGAATGTATGACACTTAATATAAATCTAGAAGTAAATTCTTGCAGAAAGGATAATAAAACAGAAATTTCAGTTATTAATGTTCACTGTAATTACCTTGAATTCTAAGTACGTACATATTTTAGAAGTTTCAAAGTTTTAAAGAATAAAAAAAAATACAGTAAATCAGCCTGTTCGGTCACCAATAAAGATAGTACTGCTTGGTACTTTTTACAATGCTGTTGGAGTGATTCGAGCTTAAGAAAGTAAGATTTGTCATCAAAATTAATTAAACACCCATGAGAACAAAAGAGATGAAATATTATGTATAAATTAAATAAATTGTTTTGTTTTGTATATCTCATGTAAATTGTTTCTGTTTTACATAAGACAAATTTTGTGGCAGCAAGTAACACCAGTCCACCAACAATATCTTCCATTACAATAACTTTAATATTTCGAAAATTAAGCCCACTTGTTCCTGATCTGATAACTGTTATAAAACATCCCCTTTAACATAAGTAGCCAAAATGACACCATGCATACATCTATCTCTGAAGATGAATTCAACACTTTCATTAATAACAGCAAACCTACTTCACCAGATAAGACAATCTGAATGCTTATGAATGTGTCTAATACAAACAAGAAAAAGATCATTCAAGAATACAACAATATTTTTAACACCAGCACTGTACCTATAAATAAAAAATATGTAGTTATCATCAAACCAGGTAAAAACCATCTAGTTCCATTCTGTCAGGTTTCTGACATCAATGAACATGTGACTAATTAAGGTTACTGTTAATTAACGTTATTTTATTTTATTTATTGTATTTTTGTATGTGAACGCTCTATGTACTCGAGTTAGATAAACATTTTTCTTATCTTAAAGTTTGGAATGAGCTATTATATTCATATCTTATTGTATGAAATGATCCATTGTATAAATGACATACCAGTATTTCTTTTGTATACGAGAGTGTGGTCAACAAAGAAAATAGATAAAGGAACAAAAGAAGTCCTTGGTTATCTCTACTGAATGACTGAGCGAGGAAGCGAAATGCAGTGAGAGATAAAGCGATTCCTTGATTGTACAGGGGAGGACCGCACGTGTTTTTCTCTCGAGATAGAAGCTGAGAGAGAGCATTGGGTAGTATTGGCTGAAGTCTCGTGGGTAGAGGCTGGAACCATTGATTTGCCAGTGAAAGTGTTCCTGAGAAAAGACTCCTGCGAGGAGAAGTCTTACTAAGTTCAGTGAAATGAGAAGGGAAAAGTGTGTGGTTTAATAATACCACCCAGTATGTAGACATTATTTCAACATATAACTTAGAGTTTGGCAGGATCTGCTATATCTATCCGAGCCTATAATTGTAAATAAAGTTTTTTTATGTAAATAATCTGCAAATAAATTATTCTTTTAATGTAACTGAATAAGTTAGTACTTAATTATTATCCTTCTCACATTGTGTCCAATATCACACATATATCGGTGGAGGCAGCCTTTAACCCTTAAATGCCTGATTTTTCAAAAATCATTGTAATAATGTTTTTCGGCTGTCATTTATTAAATAAATCATAGGAAAAATACTTTAAAAAATCATGTTTTAAGTATGGTTTACCGCTAAAAAAAAGTTTGTTACTAATTGGCAATACTGGTCTTTAATTTAAAAAATAATTTTCCTTGATAAAATTCTATAATATTAAACACACAAGAATTTTAGGAACTATAATAAAAAAGAAATTTTACTTGCTCACTGCAGAACAAAATAGGGTATTTCGCAAGCTTTCAAACAAAACAAAAAGAACAAGTAGCAACAATTGAAAAAATAAATCTATCTTTATTCTTAAACGGCACAAGTGTTGCCATCTACATGTTGAAAATTCAATTTAATAATATTTTCAGAATGTATTTTATTGGCAACATTAGGTATTATAACTTCAATATTATCCTAATAGTATTTTAGAGCCTAAATTGGGTATGTGGGCGAAAAGCAACACCCGGCATTTACGGGATAAGCAAAAGTCTTTGCAAGTGGTTGACTGAAGTTTGCGTAATCGTCATCATCGTATTGATAACAAAAAAGCATAATACATCCTATCAACCCACAAAAAGGAAAACTTGAAAACTGACATACAATCGAGCTCCAGAAAAAAAATCTTTTTTAAAATAGTAAAAATTAATATTTTTTCAAGCCAAAGATATCGACAGAACTGGAAAAAGTACCGGAAGGTATTCCTTTTTTTTTTTTTTTTTTTTTTTTTTGGAAGAAGAAGGGAGGGGGCATCTGAAAAACTGAGGTAGCAGTCTCAAAATGCAGAAAAACTAGTAAACGTGAAAAGGAAACTGAAAACATGAGAACAGCATGGATTTTTCGGATTTTTTTTTTTTTAACAGTAAATATATATTAATCTTTTTTAAGACACCATAAAAAGGGGAAAATATTCTCAATAAGTTTATTGTTATTATTATTATTATTGGAAAAGCTGATGTGGCAGTTTCAAAAACGAAATAAAAAGAAAAACTTGAAAACTGGCACATAAAAATACCAAAACCTCCGAAAAAAACTTTTTTAAAATAGTGAATATATATATATATATATATATATATATATATATATATATATATATATATATATATATATTTAACCAAAGATATCGATAGAACCGTTAATAAGTGTTTTTTTCTCTCTCTCTCTTTCTTTTGCTGACCAGGGGCGCCATTTCAGAACTTTCTTTGGGGAGGGGGAGGGGCAAAGATTTTTTGAGGGAAGTTATATAGCTAAGGGTAGGATCCGCATCTACCCCCGCCAAACGAGAAACGTAACTGAATCATGCTTACAAAAACAGTAAAAACTTTGAATACGGAAACTTTAGAACCAATGAAATATTTCGTTTTAAACAGATTTCCGTCTTAACAAGTACAGTTTTAATATATTGAATATGAAAATTTTTCTTTTTAGACAGGATTCTATTATAAGTTCCATTTTTACAAGTATCCTCACAGACTGTTAAACCATCCTCTCTATAGCATAGCTCTTGAAAGAGATGTATTACAGTAAAACTTGTGAAAACGAAGCCTGTCTATAACAGAATTCTTTCTCAAAGGGGAAAAAATCAAATTTCGATGAAAAAAGATTGTAAAAGAGTTGCGAAAAAAAATCGCGAATTTCTTCAAAAGATTGCACAAAAATCACGAAAATTTAGTCAAACAATAGAGGGGAATTTCGTCAAACGATCGTGAAATAAGATACAAAATTTCGTCTATCGTATAAAAAATTACAAATATTATTAGTCGGTGATAGAAAAAAAAAAACTCACGAATTTCAACAAATGATTGTGAAAAAGAATCGCAAATTTTGTCAAAAAATCGCAGACACAATCAACCATGAGATCTAGCCATTTCGCAATTTTCATTAAGGTTTTTAATTAATATCTCGACTAATTATCAAAAATTGGAAAATTTGGGCCTCAGGTGCATCAGGACCTGCCTCAGACTATCCTATACAATTTTTCAGACCTCTACATGCGCTAGATTTTTCTTAGACATCGCCGACAAACAAACACATAGAAGGACAAACATCTTTTTTTTACTAATATAGATTAAGACACTGTGTTTAAGAAATACTAGTTAAAAGTAAAATAAATAAGAGCAAATTCACCTCTCACACACATTTATTACACCATTGAAAATCCTGGAATGTATCATATACATACAATGACAAGCAATTTTTAAGAAAAAAAAAATAAGAATTCGACTTCTAGATAATATTTCTATTATTTCTTACTTCGTTGAACCCGTATTTACTTACTGCATATCAGTTGGTGTATTTTAATTAGTGTGATTTGCCACAACAGTATTTTTGCAGGAACATGTTATCCAAATTTACTTTAAATCTCATTGTTACCAATACCGCTCATTTTGACGCGCAGTAGACAATGATATATTAAAGTTTTTGATGTGTACCTGTAAAAAAATCTGTCCACTGTACGACTACTATTTTAAAAACATAAAATAGTACAGTGTAAACTTAATAACCTATTGAAATTTCGTTACTACTGATAATTTATTTCGAAAGTTGAAGCTTGTAAAGGAATAAGGGAAAGGGAAAAAAATGACTAGAGAACGGGAATTCTGCTTTTTCAGAATTTAGTGTCGCCCCCGGCATTTCCATTACTTCATTTTCTTCTGATGGACTGATGGCTTCAATTATTATGAAACAGCCATTATAATGCCATAGCAGCTGCTCTTTCATCTTCACCTAACACTTCATTTATAATGGCTGTTTCATAATAATAGAAGCCACCAGTCCATCAGAAGAAAATAACTCAGTTAAGCGGGACTCTACTGCAGTACAAAACATATTTCAATTTTAAGACTTAAAGCACACGTTTTATTTTATGTAAAATGACATCATTCACATCCGCCGCTTAAGAATGCCACATTTACGATCTACTCTTAAACATCTACAGTAAATCATGCATAGCACATCATTATCGCGAAATAATGCACAAATGCAGCAAAAGGATGCTGTCATTCAAGAAAATCGCAAAAAACGGCTATCTAATTATTCATAGATACTTAAAATTAAATATAGTTTGTAATAGCTCCATTGTTTTAACAGAAATCATTCGTTTATATTTTTTTCAAAATAGCACGTATTTTAATTACATTTTCTTTCAGTTGTTATGAGAAAATGGCAACAAAAATATATAATTACTATTTTAGAACTATTTTTCCTTTACTTTCTACAGAAATGGAGTACTTCCGTTGCCAATATTAAGCAAATGGCTCTAAAAACTACAAAATAATTAATATTTCAAAAATAAATGGAGATACAGTTTTCAAACAAAATGCATTTAAAAGAACATTTTTTTCCAATACGACGGTATAAAAATCGAAAATGTGCGATGCTTAGAAGTTTAAAAAATTGTTATAGAGTATTTAATCGTACTGCTTTGTTTTACGGCTTGCTTCTGTAAGGTAACGTTATTTTTTGGAATACACAAAATAAGCTGGGAGAAAGAAATAGCATACCGTACCGGGGGCTTAAAAAAAAAAAGGCAGAAAGGCATATTTGAGAATCCTAATGAAATTTATGCGACATCATAATCAGAACGACCAACGAGCACAGAACCAAAGTTCCGGACTTAACAGCACAATAAAGGTCGTAAAAAGACATCAATCGCTTATAGAGCGCAAGACGTAATTCATTTTTCAAAATGTGAAAAAAATATTCGATTACATCACGCTTTTACGTTTAAAGATGAGTCCATGTGTCAAAAAGTTTCGCGGAGGGAAAAAAAAATAATTGTTTGAGAATATAGTATTTAAGACGGTGGTTGTCAAGTCCTTTGCTCAACAACGCGAAATTTTCTGAATCATTTTTAAACGTAAAGGCACAAAATTGGCAGGATGACTCTTGAAGCGATCTGTGGTCGAATGGTGTTTTCAGTTTTTTGATAAATATTGGTTGTGGTCACGGACGACCGGTTTTTCTACTTTTTAAAGATGTCACATCCGGAAATTCGGTTCAATATGTCCACTTTAACAGTATTTTCTGAAAGATCAACTAACTACATTTACCAAAAAATGGAAAACGTCTTTCGATCACATACTTTCTGAATAAGAACACGTACCAATTTCATGCGTTTCCAAACAAAAATTAATTTTAAAAATGTGTCAAAAAGTAGCACCTTTGGATTTGAGAAAAGCCTTAACCCATTAGCGCCCAGTGGCATATTTTTAGATATCTAGACTTAGTGGCAAGAAAGCACTTTTCACTTCACACCAATAAATATGAAGATAGCTACTATATACTTTCTTTCACGAGACAAATTCCTTGGCAAAATAAGATAAAAATTACTCTTCTTTTAAAAGTGATGGGAAATCCAAAATTTAAATTTTAAAGAAGAAAATAATTAATGATGTTAATGGGTTAATGAAGTTATAGGAATCAACCGTGTCAAATTAATATATGTGTCCTAAATACCAATCTGAAAACTGATCCAATATCGACATTTTTCCCCTTTAATTTCGAAATTAGATAATGTTTTGAGGGGCAGGATGCAGATTTATATTAAAATTAAGAAAGGAGTTAATTAAATTTAATTATTTAACCTTTCCTATATATTTTCCTAAAACTGTTTGAAAACTAAAGCGAAAATAAAATAAAAATTTCTTTATTTGTCCATGATCATATTTTGTGCGCATCTTTTAAGGATTTACTACTTTGAATGATTTTAGAAATTTTCAGGATTTTCTTGTACTAAAATCGCATTTTTCCGTTCTTAGCGCCAGAAAATGAGTACAATTCAAGGTATCATAATTCCGTAAGTTTCGGCCATAAAAGAATGAAAATTTTACTGTTTTACTTTGTTACAGCATGGAGAAAGTTTTTCTTTTATATAATTTATAGAATCCGGGAACAGTATAAAAATTTTAATTTCGTAACTAAAAGAAAAAAAAAAATCAAATCGTCTTTAACTAAAATTAAATGACAATCTATTCGTTCTTGAGATATAGCTATTGCGGAAATCCTGAAATACAGAACATAGCAGCGACACCTGTTGGGCGGTATGCACAGTAACGCCAACTTATATGGGACCGTGGGGCGCGAGCCCACCCAATTTTCATTGATATATTTCGTTATACATTTATTTATTTATTTAATCGCTGAAATAAAATTTGGTTTTGAGGTTCTGAAAATAATTTTATGTGAAAAATAGTAAGGACATGCATTAGACTTACAGGAGCACTGAAAGGGGTTTTCAGAGAAAGCATAATTAAATTTCTCTCAAAAACAAATTTCCTGCGTATTTTTCCATCTGTTTTAATGTCTTGAATCGATAAAGCGCTTAGGTGTCTAAAATGTATAATTTTCTTGACATTTAGTTTTTTTGCACTTTCAATAGTTAGCATTTTTTATGTTATTTATAATAAATATTAATATATTTATAAGGAAGAACTCATGTCTTACGAGAATATCGGCTTTTACCCGCGGCTACACTCAACTAGAATGTTAGTTTTGGAATTCAGAATGCAAAATTTACATGTAATTTTTACTTTATATATATATATAACTAGGGGGTCTGCCAATACAAGCTACGCTCGCCAACCCCCATTCAGACACCGCAAACTCTAAAACCACGCTAATTTGATCGGCTTTAAAAAAAATTTCGGAAGGCTAAATTATAATTAAAAAAACAGTGGCGTCCTCCCAGTTAACGGGCTGTTTCCGTCTTTGATTAAATCAGATCAGGAAAAATTTTGAAAATAAGCTAATATAAAATGAATTAAGTAAACAGAGTCTTTGTCTCCCGATATTTTTTAACATAGCTATAAGAAAGTTCATTTAAATAATGCTTTTTAAATGAATGGTTTTAAATCTGACGTAATTTTCACCTAAGTTTTCTTTCTCTTTTTAATATTCACGGGAAAATACTTCTGTTGTTAGAAAGGAAATATTATTTGCGATGCCTTAGAATTCGCAACAATAGTTTAAAAGATTATATCTCAAAATATGAAATAAATGTCTCGCGCAAATATATTTTTACCCGACTGTAAAGAAGAGTTATGTGTTTCACGCATATCTGTGTATGTGGATTTCTTTATAGCCTCGAAACATCCCAACGGCTGGATGGATTTTAATGAATGAGGTCTCTATCAATTCGTCTTAATGGCCCGATGGTCAATTCGTCTTAATGGCCCGATGGTTATAGGCTAGGTTTTGTTTTTATAAATTAAAAATGGCGGCCGTAAAATACAAAATGGCGGTAGAGACGAAAAAATTTTTTTACGCACCCTGTTGAGTAGCACATCATTGGATAGGTCTTTCAAAATGAGGACGATGTTTGATTGACTATTTTACGGTCAGAAGCTCCGTTGAAACATTATACAACCTGGAAGTTGTGTATGTAGGATCTCTAGCTTTACTGCAACTCTAATCATCATAGACATCTATAGACCTCATCAAAACAGTGTTTATAGATAGGAACTAACAATTAAACACAACTTAAAAGTCATCAATACAAGTGAATAAAAAAAATAGGTAAATAATATAAACAAGTAATATTAAAAAAATATTTTAAGTTACTTAGGTCAATAAGAGAATTTTTTTTCTCCCATTCTTCTTTTCTCTTGAGTGGCGCTTAAAATGCCTTGATCAAGAAGAGGGCTCTCTCGATTATTGAAAATTAATTAATTTAATTTAATTAATTAATTAATATTTGAAAAAACTGGATTAACATCAAGTGTCATCCACTACAAGTTAAAAAAAGATATATTTGAGCTTGATTGGATGAATAATAAGTATTTTATTAACGATTGAAAATTTGAGCAAGATATATATATAGCGAGAGTGTGAGCTAATAGTGGGAATTGAAAAAAAAAATAGTTTCGCATTGATGAGAAATAATTAATTATTTCGCTTTTTACGCAGTCGGGTTTTTGATTTTTTTAAATTAATTGTTTATTAAATTTAAACTGCTTGGCAATATTATTGTTTGGCCATTTTAAAGATGACGTAATTTCCTCCATTTACGACTTTTAACGCATATTAATGAATTTATTATTTTATAATTTTCTTTCTCTTTTAAAATTCGCGTGTAAATATAGTTTTTATGACTTTAATTTTCTATATTTTCCTGCTTTTAAAACGTAATCATTTAATTCTTCTTTGAAAGTTTTTTTCTGCTCATACACGCGTCTGATCACGCGTAAATATTTTTTTTTATTTGAAGGAAATATTATTCTTTGTGCTGTTTTAAAAATTGTCAACAATTTAAAATAATACCCTTTTCTAAAAGATGTAAAAAATATTTCTCGAAATGCTGAAATTTTGAATGTAAAATGGAAATAAATCCTCAAAAAATGAATCAAATTAAAAAAATAAATGCAGTCCTCACACCGTGAACTTCTAATGCATAAAATGATTTAAAAATGATTAAATTCCTATGTATAGTTTTTGTTCCTATAAAACTTTTTTAATGGAACGATTTTGACCAACTTTAACATTAAATACCTCTTCAAATAATTATTCGATTTGAAAACTGTCTGCATCAGCGTGTTTATTAAACATTTCTCTATAATACGACCGATTTTCATATTTTTGTATGCAGTAGTTTTCTTAATATTAACGAAGAAAGACGGTCATAAAAAATTCAAAAACAGTGGCGGTGACAGCGTTAGTTACTTTTTTTTTTTTTTTTTTTTATTTTTAGAATAAAGAGATTTATTTAACTAATAGTGCAATTCCTATCAAAGTCCGTTCAGAAGAATTTTTTAAAACAACAAATCTTTGTTAATCAGGTTGACCTAATTATGGAGCTTTCCACCATAATTCTATAACTAAGCAACGTAGAACGACATGTTATGTACTAAAACCTTATCTGAAAAATTATCAAACTAACAGCGCAAGTTCTAGCGAAATCCATTCAGCAGAAAAGGCCAATCTTTTGTAATCGAATTTATCTGGTTATAGAAGTATCCCCCATAATTCTGTAATTAAGTACGGTAAAACAATATGCTATCTACTAAAACCTCCCCTGAAAAATCATCTAACTAACTGTGTAAGCCCCATCAAAATCCATTCAGCCGAACTGAAGTTATAAACGCCCGGAATAAAATTTCCATCATATACAGTATAACCTCGAAAATCCAGCACCATCAGGGCCGAGACTAAGCCGGATTTTTGAAAATTCCGGATTTCTGAAATAATATCAAAAGTACTTCCGATATCTTAATAGTGCCTTTAATCAAAATTTAATTCACAACCAAGTGATAATTATGTGATAAAAAACCTTACTTTAATTTAAATTTTCAATGTTACAAAAGAAAATTCTAATAAAAAGGGAAAATTTCCCTTCGTTCTAGCTCTAATAAATAAATAAATAAAAACTTCCAAAACTTCAAAGAAGAAAAATACATGTGTTTAGACTGCTATTTTTCTTTCTCCCCTAAGTTAGATGTGTAAAGAAAACGGGGGAAAATGACTTTAATGCCGGATTTTTGAAGTTGCCGGATTTCTGAATGCCGGATTTTTGAAGTCATATTGTATATAGTATATATCATAGATAAGTTAATAAAATTATTTATTAAATTATAATAATTTTATATTTCACTAAGAAAAACCGTAATTCGACTTCGATTTATCATCTTTAGTCATTCACGCCTCCCCCTCCCCTCTCTGCATGCACACGTACTAAGGGGGGGGGGGGGGAATTGCATGTGCTATTTTACTGAATTTTTTTTTTAGCCCACCCAATATCTTTCAAAAGTTGGTGCTACTGTGTATACACCCGAACATAATAAGGATCTACTTATGGTAAGGTCTAAAAAAATATTAAACTTGGTGAAATTCCGTGCTTTAGTTCTCGAGATGTAGCTATGGGGAAATCGGGAAAAATGCAGCATAGCATCGAAAAACTGCTGGGTGATTTACTCCAAAACCTAATCAGCACTAATTTATGTCAAGGCCTAAATGCATTTGAAGTTTCATTAAATTCCGTGCATTAGTTCTTAAGGCAGAGTGCCCGCAAATTTTGTGCACATAGTGACACACAAACTCGCAGACAGATAAGTTCTATAAACTGTCAAATCGTTTTCATGAGATTCTAAAATTTATAAATCCGTTGAAAACAGGAAATCGAAAATTTTCACGAATCCAATGCCATCAAGTAAAGATAGAAAAAAAAATCTTTTTTGACGTAAATAATGGCTTTTGATATGATTAAAAACAACATTTGAAATTCTTTTGCAATTTGAAGACTATCTCAAAAACTAACGTTTAGGAATTAGCTATTGAATAACAATAAGAAGGGATTTCCTGTATACTATGCCCCCATCAAAAAAAAAAAAAAAAAAAAAAAAATGCAATTTAACAAATTACAACGACCATTTGGAAAATTGATTTTTCGAAGACTAAAATTTAAGACATAAAAAATCGCACGGAGTTGATCAATCATACATTACGTACGCCATGGATTACATTTTTCGATACTGTAAATTTTTAAACTTCTACGGAGATGGTCATACATTACGTTCGCCATGGGTTAAACATTAATATTCCTGGACCAATTTTAAATGAAATTTCATTCTTAAACTTCTAAACATCTCACAATATTACTTTTTACACCGTCGTATAGAGAAAAAAATGTGCTTTTAAATGCAATTTGTTTGAAAGCAATTTGTTTCTGAGTTATTAATATTTTTTTTTTTTTTTTTTTTTTTTTGTAGTTTTTATTACTTTTTTGTCATAGTGGCAACAGAAGTACCCATCTCTGTTGAAAGTAAAGGGAAAATACAGATTACTGTATTGACCAATCAGAAAACGAATAAAATGCGGGATTCAACTAATAAAACGCTTCAGATATGTTTCTGATTTCCTACCCTGACCGAAGACAATAACCATTTTTCCAAATGGTTAAAAAAAAAAAATTCTTCTCAAATTAACGCTTTTATATTATTTAATTGTCAAGCTTTGTCTTTCTCCATCTGTTTTGCATTAATTTTCAATACATCTACAACAGAGTTCTACTTATTTTTTAAACACACTAGGGGGCTCGGCCCCCTACGAGCTACGCTCGCCAACCCCCGTCCAGACACCGCAGACTCTAAATGCACGCTAATGTGATCTGCTTTAAAAAGATTTCGAAAGATTGAGTTATAATTTTAAAAACAGTGGCGATCTCCCTATAAACAGATTTCTATTCATTTCTCTTTGATTGGGGAAATTTTAACGCCAAATCCGCTGCGGTACTACTTGATTATCCCGTCGACTAATTTCGCCAAATTATATAAATCGCCAAACCACTCGCCAAATTATACAAATTGACATAATTTTTATTTTAAATAACGAAAGAACGAATAAATTAGTACAACCTTAATAAAAATACAAATAAAACCTCGAAATAAAAATAACTTGATGACGTAGACACGTGTAACAACATTTCAAAATAAGCTAATATAAAAGGAATTAAGTAAACAGAATCTTTGTCTCCCGGTATTTTTTAACAAAGCGAAAAGAAAGTTCTTTTAAATGAGACATTTTAAATTAATCGTTTTTAATCTGACGTAATTTTGACCAAACTATTCTTTCTCTTTTTAATATTCACGTGAAAATACTTGTGTTAGAAATAAAATATTATTTGCACTTTCCTAAGAAAAATAGTTGAAAAGTATCCTCTCAAAATATCAAAAAAATGTCTAGCGCAATTTGTAAATTTAAACCGTTTTGCAATATTATTTTGTGTTCATTTTATGTAATAGTGTAATGTGACGTAAATATGACGTAATTTCTCCTATTTAAGACTTCTAACGCATGTTAATAAATTTATTATTTTACAAATTCCTTTCTCTCTTAAAATTCACGTGTAATTATAGTTTTTATGACGTAATTTTTAATAAGTTCCTGCTTTTTGTACATAATTATTTAATTCTAATTCCAAATGTTTTTTTCTGTTGATAATAGTCATGTGCAAATAAATTTTTAATTTATTACACGTATAATTTTTTTTTTTTTTTTTTTAAGCAAACATTATTGTTTCCGCTGTTTATACAGTTGGCAACAGTTTAAATTAATATCACTTTCTAAAATCTGTAAAAAATATCTCTCGAAATGCTGAAAATTTGAATTTAAAATAGATATAAAACCTCGAAAAATGAGTCAAATTAAAAAAATAAATCAATTCTGCACACCGGGAAATTATAACGTATAAAATGAACTAAAAATTATTAAATTCCGATGTATAGTTTTTGCTACTATAAAACTTTTTTAGTGGAACGATTTTGTCCAACTTTAGCATTAAATATCTCTTAAAATAATTCTTCGATTTGAAAACTGTCTGCATCAGCGTGTTTATCAAACATTTCTGTATAACACTACCGATTTTCATATTTTTGTATGCATTATTTTTCTTAATATTAACGAAGAAAGACCTCCGGTCACAAAAAATTCAAAACCGGCGGCGGCGGCGGCGGCGGTGACAGCGGTAGTTACTTTTTTTTAGAATAGAGAGAGAGAGATTATTAGATTCTTTTAAAATCGAAAAGGAAAATTTAACATTGACATACGTCCTTAATTTAAATAAAGTTACAAAAATGTCTCTAATTTATTTCAGAGTAATTTCGTAAACTTTGTCTCGATTGATATTTAAAAGTAGAGATCGACTGAAAATTCGGTTTCGTTTTCGCCTCAAAATCAGAGTTTCACCAAAAATTCGTTTTCGGCGAAAATGCTGTCAAAAATACGGCCGGACCGAAACTACATATCCCAAAAATCTTGTTTAGGAATTTTTCAACATTATGGCTATGAACTTCACGGTTTATAATTATCAGTCATGACTGATTCAAGACGTGAGTGCAAATTATAAAGCAAACAATTGCATATATGACTAATCTTTGAAGACGCTTTTCAAGTGCACATTAAAAGCTGCAGACTTAACAGTAATAGAAAAATTTTAGTTTGAAATCGCAGAAGTGCTTCGTATTACTCTTTGAGAAAATTCTAGTATAACAGATGATCATTTACAAAAATCCTTTCAAAAGATATATGGAGATATGTATACCTAAAACTTTTTTTAATTAGATGAAATTCGTATAATTAGGAAATCATTTTGTGTCGTAGGTGAATTAATTACATTTTATTTTATATGATAATAAAAAGATTTGCTCAGAGGCACAGAGAGTTGGGCCACATGTACTAATTACACGTACAATTAATTAATAATTCTGTATATTTATGCATGTAATTCCTTAGGATTTTTTTTCTTTTTGACATTTTCGTTTTTGGCCGAAAATTGCCAGATTACCGAAAGTCGGTTTCGGTCTCAAAAATCTGCGTCGGTCTATCCTTATTTAAAAGTCACTATCAAAGTTTGAAAAGAAGAAATAAACATAAGCAAACATATATTCAGTTTTTGCAATCTTGTATACGAATGCAATAAGAGTCGCAATATTTCGCAAATGATTTCTTTTTTTCTTTTCTCTTGTATTTTTTTTTTTTTTCGATTTATCCCTAAATGCATCCAAAAGATATATAGAATAGAGGTCATCCGATAACTGCGCTACGCAAATTTCGTGGCTTTTAAATTCCTCCCCCCCCCCCCTCTAAACAACGTCGTGCCAGTTGTGACGTCACATATTTTGCAACTTAATTTTCAGCTAATTTTGATTTAAAAATTTGTTCTTACAGAAAAACCTATGAAAACGGAGCATGTCTATATGGGATGCCGCTTTCATCAGATAAAAAATTATGACCTCCATTGTGGAAACGGCATATAATTATACCTGAAAACTCGAAAACCTAACTGAAACGGAATTTTTCTACAGTCCATAACGATTTCGTTTTGAAAAATTCTTCTTTGTTACACGTTATTAATCTATCTATATTATAAAGGACAAACATATCTGTGCGTAACGCATACGTCATTTTGCGAATGGCAGCACTTTGAAATTTGAAATGAAATTTCGGTTTTGCAATTTTCTCTATTGCAAATTTTTAAACTTCTAAACATCGTACATTTTCAATTTTTACACCTTCGTTCAGAGAAAAAAATGTGCTTTTAAATGCAATTTGTTGAAATCTGTATCTTAATTTGTTTTTGAGATATTAATTTTTTTGTAGTTTTTAATACAAATTTTGTAATCGTGGCAACTGAAGTACTCCATTTATATTGAAAGCAAAGGGAAAATATTCATGGTTTATTATTTTTATTCATTATATCTTTATTGATGCCATTTTCACATTACAAATAAAAGTAACTTTTTTATAATTTTTGAACAGAAAATGATGTTAGACATTTAAAAAAAACATGCATTCTTCTTCATAAATCAGCTACATTTTAATATTTTTAGATTACGCTGATAAATGAGTTTGAGGCGCTCGGCAAAATGATTCAGTGAGTAAAAATGATACATTTAAAACAAAACGATCATTTTTTTGATTAAAACTAAATATTTGACCAATACTATAAATGGCCAATACTATGACAACTAAAGGCAAATTTCTGAATTTTTTTTTCGCGTGTACTAAGATTAGAACTTAAAGTTTGTGCGAATGTTCACATGAAAAGTTGCATCGGACGTCGTGACTTTAAGTTTGGAAATACATTCATTAATAATCTGTTGCGCGTTAAAATACTTTCAAATTGTGAATTTGAGTGGTGCGTATGTAAATTATGAGAATGTGAAAATAACGTACAGTTTAGATTTTATGGGAGAAAATTTTATGATGTGACAAAGCGAAATCCTTTTTACTGATTTTTCATCCCGTAAAAACAAATATAAGAGCTCCATCGATAACTTGATTATAATTACTGATCTTGATTACGTAATCTAATACAGTTTAATTTTTCAATAATTTAAGCAGTTGAAGTTTGAAGAAATAATATTTTGGTAATTTTAGGTAAAAAATATTATTTGTTTTAAGAGTTGGACAACCAATGTAAGATGATTTTTTTATTGTAATTATTTTTGTAGGTTTATTATAAATTCGATCTGACAGTTCCTTTCAAACATTTTAGTACGTCGAATTTCGACGGGTTCCAACTCGTTAAAATAAATACCATAAAACAGTCAAATTCTGCGCTTTTACTACAATCTCTTGCAATGCAATAGCTTTCTGAGCAACAATCAGGGCTGCGGAGTCGGAGTCGTGCCCATTTTTGAGCGGAAAGAGTCGGAGTCGTCCATTTTACAAGCAGGTCTGCATAGTCGGATTCGGACCATTTTTGAGCGAGAGTCGGAGTCGTCCATTTTGCCCACCGACTCCGCAGCCCTGGTAACAATACATCTTTTTTTTATTAACCTAATTTATGTAACTGGCAAATAGTATCAGTGCCTTCCTAATAATTGATTTCATGTTTTACGGGATACCGCAATTGAAAGTCAAGTGACAGTGGCTAACTCGCCCAAAATCGGTTTTGATGCAAAGTTACCTAACATTTTACTGTCTCGTTTAACGGCTGTATCTGTTATTTGAAGACGAGAAAGGGGTTTGAACAAATGTAAACTATTGAATGTAAGTATTAATCCTTTTTTCATTTTAGTGAAACATTTATGACTTTTAATTGTGTAATATTATATAGTATTCTAAATATCTAAATCGTCGGTGAAATTATGAAAATTTTGTCTGTTTATCAGAATGCCGATAATTTTTATTTCTGCAAGATATAATTCGGTTAAACCGCGTAATCTAGAAGAATTAGCGAATACTTAAGTAAATAATAATCGATTCTATTTTAATTTTTCAAACACCTTAAAATTGTGCAACTGCTTTGAAATTTTATATGTCAAAAAATCATTCTTAAGTAATCAACGTTAAATTTTGGCGTATTTTCAATGATTTCCAGGTCTTAAAATGCTGACTGGAATATTTCCACTACATATATTTTCTTTTCACTTTTGACAATTTTATACTTGGTTACAAATTATTTTGTTTAATATCTTAAATATACGTCAGTGTTTTGAAATTTTTATAAGATTTAGCAATCATGATTTCACTGCTTGGGAAAATTTTTAGTAAAAAAAATATTAATTAAAGACATTTTGTGTGTTAAATTTTTTTTATGTCGTTTTTTACCGTTTTTCATTACGCTCAAGGGTAAATATTGAGCACATTTTACTTTTTTTAAATATCCATTTTTATACTAAAGCTTTGAAATCGATGACCGTGGATAATTTTGGTGCAGAAATATTGATATTTAGAGTATAAAAAGCCTATTGGAATATATATATGTGTGTTACTGTGAAAGACCGAAATTGGAGAATGTCAACTTTCACCGGTGAATGTCAACACATACCAAAAATGTTGGTGAAAGGCCGAATACAGTAGCCTTCCTCTTAACCGGCCGACTTTTTTTTCCCAACATCAGGCAAAATTCGGAGAGGAAAATTTCGGTTCTCATTACTTTATGGTTAATTAACTCATTTTTACATAATGTACAATAATTTCTATTTCTTATAAATGTATGTTACAAGATTTTCAACAATTTAATTTATATTAAATATTGTCCATTATTTGTTATTAGTGATAATTTTTATTTCAATTCAGTTAATTACAACTAGTATTCATTTCCCAAAATATAGAAAATATGTATTTTTTTTTTTTAAACTACACAACTAAAAAGCTAAATGCATGCTACGCATTTAATTAATTAAATATGCGGTTACTTATTTGATTTTTTCTTACTTCTCCGGTTTAACCGTTTTTTTTTTTTTTTTTTTCTCTTAACCGGCTAACCCTCTCTCCCGTCCCGTTTAGGCCGGTTAAGAGGGAGGATACTGTATTTGATTATATTCTTGTATATTCGGACCATCACCGGTGAATGTCGACAAACACAGATATGTTCTGATGGAGGCAGGCCCCGATCAAGACTAATTGGGGCCCTGGGCAAAAATAAATTAGGGGCCCCATTCGAAAGAAGAAAATTCTTAGCTCCGTCAATTCTAAATTAAATACCTTAATTTCTGAAAATACTCTTTTTTTCTTTAGTGCAGAACAAAACTGTTTTCTGATAACTTTAGAAACTTGTTATGTTACTTTAAGATGAATTTCATAACTTCAACTTACGAAAGAGTGTCAAATACTCTTACATGCAAATATGAGTTTATCAAGTTAGTTTCTTTTACATCTTTTTAAGGTGTACTACACACAACATAATATCAAATCAAATACATTCATTAAACAAGTAGAAAGTGTTTTTTCAATAAATCTAAAAAGATGGCTATTTTGGGTTTGTTTTTCATAAAATTTTCAAAGTTGGAATTGGGAAAAAAAAAAGTAATATTTTATAAATTAATATATGGATTTGGGAGCTCCTTGAGATCCGGGGCCCCTGGCGATTTGCCCATGCGATAATAAGGGCCTGGATGGAGGTCGAAAAGAGAAGTAGTGTTTAAGAGAGAGGCTACAGTCTGTCGCCAAATTCTTTGTTCTACTGCGAGTCACTCAGCTTTGTCAGTTTTATGCAAGGTTTGATGATGCGCTGCGCTCAACGTTTTCTTAAATTTTATTTTTTTTATTCGATACCCTAAGTTATATTGAATGAATACTGCAGTGAGTCGTGATATTTATTTATTTATTTATTTATTTTTTTTTTTTTTGAAAAATTAATTACATTAATTGAGAGTAAACGAGAAAACACTTGTTTTTATTTTATTTTTTTCAAGAACAGCACTCTAAAATACTTTCTCAAGTGTTTTCTGCTAAAACTAAGTGCAGCACGCATTTTCATAATACTTACTCTGTTTGGATTGGACACATGTATTTCTCAGTTTATTTTTCTGGTATTAAATATTGAATATTCTGAAGTAGTTATGATATGAAGCCGATCGCTATTCATGGAATCATGAAATAGTTATTTGACTCGTTCGGGGTGAAGTGTTCCATTAACCCTTTCAGGGGTAAATAATTGTGTTTCCGTAATGTTCATTTCACACCAGAATATACAAAAATTCCAAATAAGGAAAAGCTATTTTACAACTTCTTTCCACCAAAGTTATGAAATAAATGTGTAATTACATGTTTCTGGTGCAAATCTTAATTAAAATTAGGTGGGATATAGTACGTTCCACCGCCCCTCAAGCGGTTAAGAGAACACGTCTTTTCATTTAGTATTATTTTGCCTTAACCTTTAGTTTTGTTATTATCTCCATGTAGTAATGATAGTATTCTAATTCTAATAATATTATACATGTGAAAGTGTGAAAAGGTATGTCTGAAGCCATCATTAAAACAGATGATTAAATGCCTTTGAATTCATTATCTGTTACATTCATTTTTTTCCTAATGTGCAAAATTTTCGCTTAAGTCAATAAAATGTACATATTTTATTTGTTTCTATGAGATAAAATACAACTTATAAAACCTAATATTTTATCAATATTGGTATTTCAGTTCAAATGTTAGCGATTAGTATTGAAAACTAAGCGTACTTTTAGATTAAAAAAATACCTGAATTTTTTAATAATAATTTTCACTTTGTTTAATGGCAGACTTTCATCGAATAAATACAATGAAAATTGCCATTAAAAAAAAAGTGGTAGATATTTTGAATCCAGAATTTCCGCTAAATAACCAACTGTGTTAGCGATGACTAAAAATATTGGCCAATATAACCAAAATACCTGAAACAGTTTTTTCGGTTAATTACTTTTCTAGATTTTTATAATATTTATTAACAAATAGTAATCTTCGCCTTATTTATTATCAGAATTCTTATGGCAAATATGCTATTAGGGGGAAACAGTGGTTATAAAAAAAAACACAATCACACCTTTAAATATGTAAAAATTTCATACATTGTAATTAAAAGAGACAGAGAGAGAGATGGAATTGAATGGATAATGGATACATTACTTGAATTAGGATTCTATCATTATTACATGGAGATAATAACAAAACAACTTGTTAAGACAAACAATGTTAAGACCAGACCTGCCAATTGCTACGATTTGGACCTATAAACTACGATGCTACGAAAATCGGTCTTAAACTACGATTTTTTGCAAAAAAAAAAAAAAAAAAAAAAAAAAAAAAAAAAAAAAAAAAAACGAATTTTTTGTTTCTAGTTGCGACTTTTATCTCGAAGAGCACATTTTTCAGGAGTGATTCTGTTCCTAAATTTCCAAAATTTCAAAGTATTCATTTCCGAAAGTTTTAAAAAATTGACCATAAGTCTGAAAATTTGGTCATTAAAAAATGCTCATGGGAAAAAAATCTGGGCTGAAAAACAAACTTCTTAACATAAAAAAACTCTATGCATATTAACCTCGGGTGAATCGTGTTTCTGTAAATATTTATACAGGAATTCCCTTCCTTAGGAACAAGGTTGCCATTTTAAGAAATTCTGGAAGGGGGGGAGGGGGGTCTTTGAGGGGCAAGGTTTGAAGTAGTGTTCAAAATCGCATGATTTGCGATAAACTATCGTGAATTTCGATAAATGACTGTGTAAAAAAAAAAATCAATTTCATCAATTGGTCTCAGAAAAAAATAAATGTCGTCAAGGGATTGTGGTAAAAACGTGAATTTTGTCAAAATATCACAAAGAAAACGTGAATTTCGTCAAAAGATCAGTAAGAAAATGCAAATTTCGTCGAAAGATCAGTAAGAAAATGCAAATTTCACCGAAAGATCGCAGAAAGAAAACGCTAATTTCGTCAAAGGATCGTGGTAAAAAACGCGAATCGTCAAAAGTTCATGGTAAAAAGTTCAGATTTCAACAAAGAATCGTGATAGAAAAGTGGGAAATACGATTGTGGAAAAAAAATCGTGAATATCCTGAAATGATCGCGGGAAAAAAATCGCGAATTTCGTCAAAATTTACTGCACTGGGCTAAAAAATTGGAACCTGGCTCCTTTTACGAATGTAAAAGAAAAAAAAAACCCGCTGTGAAACGAAAAGAAACTCTAAAAATCGTATAATAATTTTCAGAGGAAAAAAATTTACTATAATGAGTTGAAAACGAAACCTTATTCCTTTTACAAATGTCAAAAGATGGCTGTGTAACACGAAAAACTAACCAACCAACCAACCTCCAGATTAATTTAAATTTTGTGTGCTACGATTTCTTATTTTCAAAGGCTGGCAGGTCTGGAAGACGCAGTGGAAAGACATGATCACTTAAGGGGGGTCTCAAGACTCTTAAAATTGGAAAAAATGAAGGAAAAAAAAAAAGTTTTCAACATTTAATATCTTAAAATGTATTTGATTTTAAGACAATTTTTATTGAGATGAAAGATGCATAAAATCGACATAACAGATTACGTGCACAATTACAAAATAAATTTTGCAACTAGAACGAAAATTTTGGTGCCTACTTATACTTCAGATTATAGTAATTACCCTGAACCTAAATAAATTTGTATTTAAAGCATTTTTATACTTTTAATACAAAGTTGCATTTAGCTAAAGCAAAATTTAGAAAATTTCAACAGTATAATCACCTAATAAAAAATATTTTTTTTAACAATAAAAAGGAAATTTTAGGTTCAGTTTATACAGACCAATATGAAACATATGTTTTAAAAATGTCATGAAAAAAATCAGTAGTTTTTGAGATATCGTGCGCATTATGCCTAAAAACGTCATTTGGAGAAAAATGACTTCAAAGCTTTGGAAACGCCGCTTCAGCTATTAAGCGGGTATCATTCTAAAAGCCTTAACTTCTGTTCTAAAGGGAATTTCAAGGAAAAAATTATATCAAAATATTTAGAAAAAATACGAGTTTAACATATAAAAAAATTAAAATTTCGAAAATTTTAAAGCTTTAAGAGTCCTGAGACCCCTTAATAGGACGTTAGGCCCAGATTGCATTAACCGTTTGAGTGCGGAACGAGTCTTGTATATGCCAAAAATGCGAATGTGTTTGGGTTTATATATAATTTTTAAAAAATTGTAAGCCGACGATATATACAGTAATCGCGCGCTTCGCTAGTGCAACCAACTTAAATGCACACCACACTGAGACAACAAATAGGAGCACTATCACCCTCTCCGCAATTTTAGCATAAAACAAAATGAGCGCTATATCGCGCTTCCCGGATTGTGGCGCATAACAAGAGTAGCGCTGTATCGCTTCCTGAAATTTTGGCACATAATAAGAGGAGCGCTATCGAACCAACGGTTAAATAATAATTCAAAGCTTATGTGAAATAGCAATCGCCTGTATATGTGTTTTAGAATATTCAAAATTTCATACCAGAAAAATATACGGATATGCCTGCGTCAAATCCGAACCGAGTAGGTATTGTGAATGTGCATGCTGCACACCTTTGGATTACAGGCGATTAAAACGTTTTTATGATTTAAAAATTAATGATCGAGCCTGAAACAGTGAGAAGTAAATGCAAATTTCCGACACATTCAACATTCACCATTAGTGCATGGTGAATGTCGACATTTGCCGGTGTAAGTCAGAAATAAGGATATTTAACAAATATTTCGAACATACACCAAGCAACTATGTGAATGTTGACATTCACCGGTGAAAGTCGACATTCTCTAGATTTCAGTCTTTCACGGTAACCATATATATATATATATATCCCTTTAGAAAGTCACGACCAGGGGCGCCATTTGAGTGGGGCTGGGGTGGGGGGGCAATAGCCCCCCCCCCAAGGAATTTGATTTTTCAGAAAATTTACCAACTACCAATTGTCAGACTAAAAAAAAATTGCTTAAACGCTAAAATAATTTATCAGATTTTATTGCAATAAAAACATATGCATTAAATAAATACTTTATGCATAGAAATTAATAATTATAAAAAAATTTCCGATTCGAACTTTCTTAAGGTGAGGCATATATCGTACTTTGACTGTGGAGTCTTTCACGATAACCATATATATATATATATATATATCACTTTAGAAAGTCACGACCAGGGGCACCATTTGAGTGGGGCTAGGGGCAATAGCCCTCCCCCCCCCCCAAGGATTTTAATTTTTCAGAAAATTTACCAACCACCAATTGTCAGACTAAAAAAAAAAATTGCTTAAACGCTAAAATAATTTATCAGATTTTATTGCAATAAAAACATGTGCATTAAATAAATACTTTATGCATAGAAATTAATAATTATAAAAAAAATTTCCGATTCGAACTTTCTTAAGGTGAGGCATATATCGTACTTTGACTAATTTTAAAAATACATGAGAGACATTTTCTGTTATCAGTTATATCTCAGCTGTGTACAACTGGATCCTAGAAAAACTAGCCCCTCATAGCTAGAAATTCAGGGGTAGAGTTTTTCAGATAGTTTTTTTTGCAGAGGGAGGGGGTGATGAAGGGGCAAGTATAATTCAATTACCTTAATTACCTGACTTTTTTACTTTTTTGGATTATTAGTGTCACGTTATATTTACTGCAATCATTGCAATCGAATTATTTAATTATTTGCTTTATTAAATCATATTATATATGGGACACTCTCAAAATGCTTCAACGCGTAGGAATGGAGTCGGCGCGCATCCGGCAAAACAATTTCTTCAATCCCAAAACTGACAGACTTCCACCAAATACCAAAGTAAAAGAAAATTACTCCATATTTTAACACGTTTATAATAAAGTACTCAATAATTTTATCCCTTATGTACAGAAATGAACACACGGGTTATTACTATGGGCCACCATTAATAATCAAATCTATAGTTTTTCATTTGAAAAATATTCAGGTCTTCCTTGTTAAAACGAAACCCAGCTCATCCCGACTCTGACCGAAAGAGATAAAGCACAATCCAAAAAACTTAAAGTGTACCTCACTCACATCGAAGAAAATACGTCAACCTCTCCTGCCGTAGAACTGTAATTTCATGTAAATACGTAAACCGCTAAAAAGATTTACATTGAATGGCAACCCGACCCGAAATGAAAGAAAATGAATCCATATTTTAATACAGTTATTGTCAAAGAAGTCTACAGTTATATCTTTAATATAAACTTTACCTTATAAATTCTACCTTTTATGTAGAAAAATGAACATATATATATATATAGTATTATTAATGTTCAAATATGTAGCTTTTTCCTCTGAAAAATATTCAGGATTTCTTTGAAAAATAGTATTAACACGAACCCACCTCAAAATAGTGAAAACGCAATCCGAAATAATTAACATTTTACCTTACCTTTACTTGCAGAAAACCAACAATGAAAATTTTCTTATTGCTATAGATCACAAAAGTTGCAAATTTCGTGACCTATTCATGACGTTCGAGGACTGATTATCTCATAACTGATTGAATTTCATGATTCTTTTTTTCACGATCATCTGACGAAATTTGCGATGTCTTCCGCGACCGTTTCACGGAATTAACGATTCTTTTTCGGCAATCGTTATCGATTTTTTTTTTCTCTGGACCATTTGTCGAAATTCACAGTATCTTTCCACGACCAACTGACGAAATTCCGTATTTGTTTCTGCGATCTTTTGACAAAATTCGCAATTCTTTTTCATGATCATTTGTTGAAATTCCTGATTATTTTTATCTACCACCAACTAATAATATTTGTAATTTTTTGCGCGATAGTTACACGAAATTTCATATCTTATTTCACGATCGTTTGACGAAATCCCCCTCGATAGTTTGAATAAATTTTCGTGCTTTTTTGTGCAGTCTTTTGACGAAATTCGCTATTTTTTTTCGCAATCCTTTTACAAAATTCGAGATTTCAGTTTGTACAACCATTTTATGAAATCTGCATTTCGTTTCACGATCTCTGATGAAAGTAAGCAATAATTTGCACGGTCGTTTGGAGAAATTAACAATTTTTTCCGCGACGATTTGGGTTTTTTTTTTTTTTTTTTTTTTTTTCAAAATTTGTAAAATTTACGATTTTTTTCTGTGACCCATTGAAGAATTGATTTTACGAAATTCAAAAGAAAAAAAAAATCGTGGACTTTCACGGGAAAAGAAAAAAAAAAAAAAAAAGAAATCGGAGAATAATCACATGTCCGTGAACGAAGTTAAGGCTGTTCTTAACTGCTCTGCTCAACAAGCGCAAAACGCTTTGACACACTTACAAATTCATTTTTTAGCGGAAAGATATAAAATTGGAAAGCCTGGCCATGGAAGCGATTTGGAATTGAACTGTTTTTTCCATTTTTTGATACATCCATTACCTATTGAGTTATAAGCAATTTTGATCACATGACAAATACGATTTTCGCCCTTCACGGACTGGTTTTTCTGCTTTCTTCGGGAACTTCGGTTCAAAACGTCAACTTTGACACCATTTTCTGAAAGATCTATTGCGTTTGCAAGAAAACGGAAAAAATAGTAACAACACCTGCTATTTTCATGCATTTCCGAACAAAAGTAAATTAAAACTTATGTCAGAAAGTTTGTCCTTTTGGATTTGAACACCCTTAAAGAGACAAAAACATACAGAGCTTTTTTTATTGTGCGGGATTTTCCCATTTTCTGTGAGATTTGTGCAGCTCTGTATGTTGTACAATCCTGCACGTTTCCTGTTCCTCAAATTTTTCCTTGTCCTTCGCCAGGAAACTCTTGAAATGACGCCCCTGTAGTAAAACCCGAAAAAAAAAAAGAAGTCGAAAGGGACTAGAAAAAAGTTCGTTTTTAGACAGGTCTCTGTCTTGGCAAGTATAATTGTATGACATTTTTTCTTCGAAATTTGATTTTTTCCCCTTTTGAGAAAGAATTCTGTTATAGACAGGCTTCGTTTTCACAAGTTTTAATGTAATACACCTCTTTTCAGAGCTATACTATAGAGTGGATGGTTTAACAGTCTTTGAGGATACCTGTAAAAATGGAACCTATAACAGAATATTGTCTAAAACGAAAATTTTTCATAGTCAGTACATTAAAATTATACCTGCTAAGACGGAAACCCGCTTAAAACGAAATATTTCATTGATTCTTCAGTTTCCGTATTCAAAGTTTTTGTAAGCATAATTCAGTTTACGTTTCTCGTTCGGGGGGGGGGGGGGGGGGGGTAATGCTTGGATCCAACCCTTAGCTATATAACGTCCCTCAAAAATTCTTTGCCCCCCCCCCCCCCAAGAAAGTTCTGAAATGGCGCCCCTGGTCACGACTATTTTGCTTAGCTCAGTTGAGGCTAGAGCGGCATGCGACTTAAATTAAAGCACAGTAGAACGTCTTTTTTGTAGACCCGGTGCTTTATGCGTATCTTTTTTTACAGAATGCTGGAGTGACGTGACCCTCGAATGCACCAATGCAGGTGTGCGAAAAGAGCATGGCGTCACTCTAGCGGTCTGTAAAAAAAGATATGAGGAACGCAAAGCGGTAGCCTGTCTTTTTGTTAGCCTCGATATTTTAGATATGACGTCACAAAGTGTAAATCCGCCCCCTTCCCTTTTCACTCTCTGTCGCAATTTGTAGATCCTTTCCTCTCCTCCTTTGATGTGTGACGTAATTAATGGATGTTTCTTTGTCATAAAAAAGTATGCGGTAGTTTTCTGCAATTTTACCTTTTCGTAATTGGCATCATCTATCAAGCGATTCGTAGCCATATTCCTTGTTCTAAATAAAAATAAATATAATGGAGCAAACAAATTCCGAAGTTTTTAAATGCTCCATTTGCCACTTTGGCAATATTTTTTATCAACATGGTAAAACTGAGCCATGGTTCGTCTGTAAATGTTACGTTAGAACACATATGTCGTGTGTTCGTAATGTTGAGAATGAAACATCATGCGAGTGTAGTGAGGAATCATGGTTACAAATTTTACAGAAGATTGGCGACTTCGTAAAATTCACAATAGAATATAAAAAATGTGAAAATTTCTCGTTCGAAGAAATTATACACCATGGGAAAAGAATCCCGAATGTAATGGGATGGACTTCGGCAGAAATAAAAGAGTTTTGCCAAGCATTGAATATTTATAGTGACGTATTTTTTGAAAAACACATTGATGGCAGTAAATTTATTCAACTCACCTTTAAAGACTTGGAAGAACTTTCTTTAGAAAGAGATCAAGCACTCAAAATGTATACATTTATAAGAGTGCTTCGATGGAAAGAAATCAATGATTTCAACAAAAATCGCTAAAAATTTTATTTGAAGAATGTTTCTGATTATTATGATTTATTGTGATTTTATGATTTATTATGATTATTATGACGTGACTTAGCATGCAAGTGGCTTTAGTTATTTAATTTATTACGAAATAAACATTGGCAAGCATTATTCGTTACTTTTAAAACTCATTACACAGCTACTTGATTAAAAATTACTTTTGTGTACTGTTAGTAATATTATGTATGTTTATATTTCGGCGATCATTCTTTAAGAAATAACTTTTTTTTTCAATACAAATTTTTAAGATGGTGGAAAAAAGGCCTTATAGCTGTGAGGATTTGGTATGAAACCTGGTGCAGCAAATGTTTTTAAGAGATTTACTTCAAAGAAAAAACTGGTTTAATCTCGTTGGAGGTCTCTATAAGCGCGACGTTCGGGTGCACTGCACCATTACAATCGTTAAGACCTAACAACTGGTTTTGTGACATTAGACGTGAAGATCCAACTACATATACTTTCTCTGTAGTATGCAGTCATGAAATTATTAACAGATTGTCTCCATTTGAAAGCACAGATTATATATTACAAAAGTGCCAGTAGAACAAATACATTTTTTAAATATGTTCGATTCTTATTCTTTTCTAAACTGTTACTAAAGTATTCTAATTCTACAGTATACATATATATAAAAGTATGTGTATATTATCATGATTATAAAAAAAAAAATCAGTTTTTTTTTTTTTTTTGCTTATGTTTCAGATGTCAGTAGTAATCCTTTTTCATAAAGAATAAGACATTTGTTGCTACCTTATTATACTTTGAAGCCATTTTAAAGATTATGAATGAAATACCTTGGTTGTAATGATGAGAAAAACTTTGTATTTAACATAAATAGAAAGTTAGTTTGAGCTTATTTACCCATCAAACAGCATGAAGCACTTATTCAAGATTTATTTTCTGCATTTTTACTTAATAGATTCAAATATTTCTTTTTTCTTTGTTTCCTTTTTTTTTTATTTTGTTTTGTATTGTAAGTATTCTGTATCCAGTAATTGTTTGTTCTGTGGTATATTCTTCTTTTTAAATAAACTTGTTTTTTGATCACAAGAAAAATCTATCTTAAATTGGACAACTCGCCAAGTAAAAGGTAAAGTTTTTTAATATTATTGAGGAACCACTTATGCCTTCATATGGAATACAGCCATTCCATGAAAAACAGACAAAATGTTCTGACAGTTAATACTTATAAATACCTACATCTCTTAACTTATAAGTTGTTATAATGTAATTAATCTATACATTAAAAATAACAAAATACCCTAGATTTTTATATTAGCATAGTTGTTTAAATTTGAGGATACAATAGAATTGTTAAAACACCAGTAATATGTAAAAAAGCTGTCTCACACTTGATATGGAATGGCCCAGTAACATTCCTATATTTTTTATTATGAGACTGAAGATTTTGCCTCAATTTTTTAAAGTACCATTATAACATTAAAGAAATGTATTACATATTTAAATTTTCAAAAAATAATTATTTTCTCAATTTTATATTTTTGTCAAGTGAATGATAAAAGAAATTTCCAAGAATTGTTCTTATTTTTGAAATCAAAAGTATTTCATGTTTATATATGAAAAAAAAATTATGTACCTGTTTATTAATGAAATTTATTATTACTAATTTTAACATGCACGTTTAAAGTACATATTTATGCTTTTAAACAAAGAATTAGAATATTTAAGAACACTTTGTTATGAAATCAGAAGTAACATCAGAAATTGTTCTCAGGAATTTTATCTTGTTCTTTTTCATCATTAGTACCTATTATATTTGTGTTTATAATTTTGTCTTTAAATATTACAAATTAAACAGTTTTTTTTTTTTTTTTTTTTTTTTTGTGAAGTAAACAAATATTTATTGTATGAATGTCTAGTCTTAAAGTATCTCATTATGTTGAAAAGAAATAATAAGAGAAATAATTATGAAATAATAGAAGAATCATATTCTTCAGGTTTTGTTATAAAATCTAAACGAAAGAGAAATAAAAACAAAAAACTGACATTTGTTATTGAATCGGTTGTATCTGTTCATTTAGAAAATTCTTTAGAATTGTTCTAAGAATGAAAGAATTCAAGTAAAGAAACAATTACAATGGCTAATAAAACTAAATTAACAGTTAACGAATATGGTAAATACACCTTTAATATTAAAACTTCCAATGGTCAAACAAACAGAGTAACATTAGATCATGTATTATATGTCCCTGAGTTAGATTGTTATTTATTGTCTGCACAATCTTACGCTGACAATGGTTACATAGTTACATTTAAAAAATTACATATGCTCAATTAAAAGAGGTAATATCCCAGTTGCAGATGCAAAAGTTGATGAAAGTTTATATAGGTTAAAAATAATTCCCATAAATGAAAAGCTATAATAGTGCTTCAGAAACAAAGTATGGGACCCGTTATCCGGGAACCCCATATTCAGAATGCAAAATGATGACCAAAAAAAATTTTGTTTCATTTAAAAAACATAAAAACTAAAGATGTATTTTATGTCAAGCAAGGGATACAGCACACAGATATACACTCATCCATGGGTGATACAATTTGTGATCATTTGGAATCTTTTTTTATGGTGTGAATGAGCCTGAATTTGAAGACTTTAAAATTTCCAAAAAGAAGGAAATTATTATAGATCTGCTGGACTAAGCTGAAGAATTTTCATGTTCAGAAGCTCAATTGTTGGATCAAGAGTCAGTGAAAGATTGTCTAACTGCTGATGATGATATTTTGTAAGTCATTAGATAATTGGCAGTGAGATTTGTGACATAATGTCAAATGATATGTATCATGTTTGAGCTTCAATTTATTAAGTATAGATGGCAGCATCAAAGTTTTCTTTCCTCCCACAATTCATTTTCAGAGAATTTTGTTCTGTTTATTTTTGTGTCATGTGACTGATGTTTGTAAGTGTTGGGATGTGTTTGTGAAATGATTATTAAATGTTTATCTGTCTACAATATGCTTCATCAATTTAAAAGTTACGTTAATTATTAATTAATTACTAAATATACAAAAAGTGGCGACGATGGATAGAAATGAAATATTTGTATCGTAAAAAGTTTACCAAAAATGAGAATTGTGCCGGTGAAAATGGCTATACTTCTGGTTTAAATGTTCTACAGTTTGGTGCAATACTGCAATGCTATATTAATACTTCATAGTCTTCTATAGTATTTACGGCGATGGTAAGTGATACTTCATTTTTTCTCTTTTCTGCTTTCAATAAAATAAAATATTTACACCAATTTTAAAGAATTTGATGAAAAAGTAGAATCTTTCACAACTTACGTGAAAAGATTAGAACAAAATTTCGTTCTGCATGACATAAAAGAATAGAAAAAAGTCCCTGCTCTTTTATCATTATTAGGACCGAAATTATATGGTTTATTATGTGATTTATGTGTACCTAAGAACTGCGAAACCTTCAAATATAATGTAATTGTTGATATTCTGCTTAAACACTTGAGCTCCACCCCCAATAAATTCATTGAGCGCATTAAATTTAGAAAATGTTTTCAAAATGAAACTGAATCCATTCAAGATTTTGCTGCTAGATTAAAAAAGGGTACGACCTTTTGTTCATTTACTGGTGATATTCTAAATGATAATTTACTGGAACAGTTTCTGCGTGGTCTGAAAAATGAAAGCATTCAGAATAAATTGATTACACATATTGATGATTTTTATTTCGAAAAAGCTGTTGAGAAAGCTTTAAGCTTTATATAATGTACATATTGAAATTGCTGAAAGTAAGCATAAAAATTTCAATGTAAATAAAATTTCTAGTACAAAAAATGTACAAAATAAGAAATTACAAAACTGTTCTCAAAAACAAAATGTCAGCAATCATGTAAATAGTACACATTCTGACAGGAATAAAAATAAGTTATAGTGCTATTGATGTGGAAATGCCTCACATTTAGCAAATTTTGCAGATTTATTAATTTTACTTACAACCTTTGTAGAAAAAAAGGCCACTTAAGCAAGGTATGCAGAAGTACAAATTTTCAAAAACAGGTTAATTCTTTAAATACCGTAAATGTTTTAAACGTTAAGTATGATAAAGGTTCAAATCCTATTAAGTTGTCTGTTTTCACTGAAAAAAAGGATAGAGCTGATATGGAATTAGATACAGGATCTGGAATTTCTGCTGTTCCTTTAAAAAGATTTTGCAGAATTTTTCCTGATTATAAAATTTTTCCTCCAGATGTTCAGTTAAAAACTGCTATGGTGAAATTTTCAAACCTGTACGTTATGTTGAAGTAAATGTTACTTATGAAAATAAAACTAGAAAGGTGAAGTTGTATTTGATAAAAGAAGATAACTTTCCATTATTATTTGGTAAAGATTGGGTATCTGAATTTGATATTTTTCCACATAATTTAAAATCAGTATATGTGAATGAAGTTGTAAATTATTCTGATAAATTACAAGGTATGTTACAGGAATTTTCTGATTTATTTACTGATAAGGCTGGGGAGATAAAAGGTTTACAGGCAGAACTTTATCTTGAAAAATATGCTACACCCATATTTTGCAAAGCTAGGACTGTCAATTATGCACTACGTGCAGCAGTCAATGAAGAATTACCAAGATTACAAGATGCGGGTATTATTAAACCAGTTACAAACAGCAAGTGGGCAACTCCTATAGTTCCAGTGATTAAGCCTAATGGGAAAATTCGTTTATGTGGTGATTTTAAAGTAACATTAAATAAATTTCTATCTGAAGGTTGAAAAGTATCCTTTACCTAAAATAGAAGATATGTTAGCTACAGTAGGTGGTGGTGAACATTTTGCAAAAATTGATTTAAATCAAGCTTATCTTCAGTTACCTGTAGATGAAAAATCATAAGAATTATTGACCAAAAGGATTATTCCAATTCCTTAAGTTACCCATGGGTCTTGCTAATTCTCCTGCTATGTGACAAAGAAAAATTGAGCACATTTTAAGAGGAATTGAGGGAGTTACAATTTTTATAGATGATATTGGGGTTACAGGTGAAAGAGATGAAATTCATTTACAAAGATTAAAGCAAGTATTAGAAAGATTAAGGGATTATAACATGGATAAATAAAGAATAATCATTCTTTATGGCAGATGAGATTACTTATTGTGGTTATAGAGTTGATAAACATGGTATTCATAAAACACAAGATAAAATTGAAGCAATTTTAAATGCTCCAAGACCAGTAAATGTATCTCAGGTTAAAGCTTTTCTAGGCTTAGTTACATATTATGCTAAGTTTGTACCAAACTTATCTACTATTGCAAATCCTTTAAATAATTTACTTAAGAAGAATGTTAAATTTAATTGGTCTTATAAGTGTGAACAAGCATTTAAAAGTATAAAAAAAGAAATTACTTCTGACAGGGTTCTTATTCACTTTAATTCTAATTTACCTTTAGTTTTAGCTACAGATGCTTCTCCTTATGGTATCTCTGCAGTTCTTTCGCATATGATGCCAGATAACACTGAAAAGCCTATTGGGTTTGTGTCCAGAACTTTTAATAATGCAGAAAAACAGTATAGTCAAGTTGATAAAGAAGCATTTTAGCGATTATATTTAATGCGAAGAAATTTTTTCAATATTTGTATGGCAACAGATTTACCTTATTTACTGACAGTAAACCTTTAGTGTCTATTTTTTCTCCTTCTAAAAGTATTCCTGTTTTATCGGCGACTAGAATGCAAATATTCGCAATTTATTTACAAACGTTTCAATATGATATCCATTATAAAAAAACTACTGATCACGGAAATGTTGATGCTCTTTCACGGCTTCCTTTATGTAGTGAAGATTTACCTCAACAATTAAACTCAAATGATGCAATTGATGAATCTGAAATTCTTCAAATTAATCAAATATCTATCTTACCATTAAATTCTAAATCTATTGATTCAGCTAAAAAATCTGATCCTCTTTAACGTCAAATTTTTCAATCACCTCATTTCTGGTTCTGAAATTCCTAAAAATTTACTTTTTGGTGGTAAACAAGAAGAATTCACTCTTCAACATAGTTGTATTTTAAACGGATGTAGGGTAGTTATCCCTGAAATTTATAGAAACCAAATCTTAAAAGAATTACATTTTGGTATAGTTAAAATGAAGTCTTTAGCCCGTAGTTTTGCATGGCAACCAGGTATAGACCAAGATATTGAATATCTTGCATGAAATTTCACTGCTTGTGTAAATTTGAAAAATAATCCTCCTAAAGTTGACACACATCATTGGGAATGGCCTACAGCTCCATGGCAAAGAATTTATATTGATTATTTTGGTCCTGTTATAGGAAAAATGCTTCTTTTAGTGGTTGATGCCCATAACAAATGGCCAGAAGTTTTCATTGTTCCTAGTACAACTTCAGAAAATACAATTACTTGTCTCTCTTCACTTTTTACACGATACGGTTTTCCAATTTCTTTAGTATCAGATAATGCTAAACAGTTTACATCTGCAGAATTTGAGATATTTTTGAAAAATCATGGTGTAAAATGTAAGTTCAGTGATCCATATCATCCAGCTACAAATGGACAGGCAGGGAGATATGTGCAAATTCTCAAACGTGGATTAAAAGCCTTAGCTTCCAAACCTGGTACTTTACAAATGAAAATAAATAGCTTCCTTTTGCAATATAGAAAGATGCCTCATGTTACAACAAGGGAGAGTCCTGCATCTCTATTTCTAAAACATCATATAAGAACAAAAATAGATTTGATAGTACCAAATGTTACAAATTTCATTCATGATAAACAAGATGCCAAAAAGTCCAAAGTTAAAATAAAATAATTTGAAATTAACCAGAAAGTATCCGTACGAAATTATACTCCAGAAGCCAAGTGGAAAATTGGTAGATTATTAGCAAGAGAAGGAAAATTACATTATAGAGTTCAAGTTGGTTCGAATATCTGGAAAAGGCATGTTGATCAAATAACTAATGTAGGTTCAGAGATTTCTTTAATTAATGACACAAATTCTGAAGAAAGTGATACAGGAAATTTCAGAAGTGAAAATGCAATGGTGAAACAAGGTGATTTTCCACTAATACAGCCTAGTATCGCAGATCCACAACCAGTTGATTCTGGTGAGCCAGGTACTCCAGGTCCTACACCAACTGACTTTCATCCTGATTCTCCAAAACCTTCTGTTCCCACTAGTTCAATAGATGATGCTGCTGAACTTGTAAAACCTAGTTCTTCTTCTCCTTCTCCACAGGTACTGAGAAGATCCGGTAGATAGAGAAGACCTCCTGACCGATTCACATATTAAGTGGGGGAGGGCTGTCATGTTTGAGCTTCAATTTATTAAGTATAGATGGCAGCATCAAAGTTTTCTTTCCTCCCACAATTCATTTTCAGAGGATTCTGTTCTGTTTATTTTTGTGTCATGTGACTGACGTTTGTAAGTGTTGTGATGTGTTTGTGAAATGTTTATCTGTCTATGATATGCCTCATCAATTAAGAGTTATGTTAATTATTATTAATTAATTACTAAATATATAAGAAAATGGTAAGTCTAATGGAAGTAATGATGATGATCATCAGAATGAAGTGGGTAAGAAAATTTCAAATGAGCTACAGATATTTTTCTACTGTACAACTGATTTGTGAAATGCAACAAAGAATCTACTTTCGTGACCAGCATATCATGTTACTATACAGGATCAATTAATGCAAGAGATACACTATAAGCAATCAGTCGTAATAAAAAATTTCTAAACATCCAAAGTAAATTATTCTGCTCTCAAATTTTGTATGTTAATGTAATTTCTTTTTAAATTTCATATTGTAATTTTGAATGATTTTATTTTATGTAAATAAATTATTAAATTGACAATTTTGTAATTATGTATGTATATGTATTATTCATATTTTATGCATTTTGTACTATTCTTATTCTTATAGTAAAGTGTTCTGAATTACAGAAAAACCCCTCATCCAAGATGTCTCATGACCCAAGCATTCTGGTGTTCTCAAGAAAACAAATGTGTGTTCTTATCATCAGCAGAAGCTGAATATCTGACACTGTCACAAGGGACTCAAGACATATTATGGATCATAAAATTACATAAGATCTCAACTTACAACAAAAGATTACAATTAAAATTCTTGAAGACTCCAATCAACGATTAAATTAAGACATATCGAAAAAAGTTAAATCATGAACTAAACACATCGATACAATGTATGATTACGTAATAGATTTGAAAATAAAAATTATGATAGATATCAAATAACTCTCAACTAATAAAATGATAACAGACATAATGATGAAGCCATTGCTGAAAATAAAGTCTGAACTTTGCAGAAATCTTATCCATCCGGTGTTGAATTCAACCAGAAAACAAAAGAGATGTCAGAGAGAGATTTTTTGTTTGTCAAAACTGTCATCAGATGGCACCACTAAACAATTTATTTATTTATTCTAATACAGAACTGTCTCATCAGAGTTGGTAAAATGACTTCTTGTGTGTAACAAGCAAAAATGCTGTCGCAATTAAAAATCCTATAAAAGATTTCTTTTATATTATGCTGTCAGTATTCTAAAGGAATACAATTAAAACTGCAAACAAGCAAAGTTGAGCTAAATGTTTTATTATGTTATTTCTGCAAATAGTTTTAAGTTTTTCTTTTTATATATATAGAGTGTTGCTACAAGTATTCTGTGATCAGTATTTTTACTGTGTATGTTATTCTCTTTAATAAATTTGTTTTTTGATCACAAGAAAAATCTATTTTAAATTTGAAAACTTACAGAATTAAAAGGTAAGGATTTTTTTTATTATTTACTATTGAGGAACCACTTACTTAAGCCATCATATGGAATAACATTCCTACATTTTTTATTATGAGACTGAAGATTTCCTCGATTTTTAAATGTCATTATAATATCAAAGAAATATATATATATATTAAAAGTTTAAAGAAATAATTATTTTCTGAATGTTATATTTTTGTCAAGTGGATGATAAAAGAAAATTCCATGAATTGTTCTTATTTTTTACGTCAAAAGTAGTTTATGTTTTGCTATGACAAAAAGAAAAAAATTACTTTGCCATATTATTATTGAAATTTATTATTACTAATTTTATTATGTAAGTTGAAAGCACATATTTATGCTTTTAAAGAAAGAATTAGAATATTTACAAATACTTTATTATGAAATCAGAACTAACATCAGAAACTGTTCTCAGGAATCTTATCTTGTTCTTTTTTATCATTAGCATTAGATTGATGTTTATAATTTTGTTTTCACATATTACTAATTAAATAGTTTATATTTTCTGTGAAGTAAACAAATATTTATTGTATCATAATGCCTAGTATTAAAGTATCTCATTATGTTGAGAAGTTAACAGATGATAATTACTGAGTATAGAAGTTCAAAATAGAACAAATGTTAATCAAAGATGGACAGTATGATGTTGTACTTGAAACTAAAAAAGAATATTGTCATGTATAATATAAATCTGGCAACAGTCAACTCCTTTAACTTTTATCTGTCAATTGGCAACAAGTCAGCCTGTATCATTCTGACCAGCATGACACTGCAAACGTTGTTACACGCTATGATTACTATTAAATAAGTTATGTTTTAATTAGTATTTACTGCAACTATTAAGTATTCTCAACCACTACAAATATTACAGTGGAGACTAGAAAAAGGCAGCAGTCGACATGGCTGAAATAACCGATCTAATAACCGCTTTAAATACACTCGTGGTTAGGCTTAGCTCGGCACCACCAGAATCCAGTGAACCAGTAAGGACTCGTGGCCTTCTCCAGAATCAAACTATTAACTTCGAGTGCTTTGATGAAAACATCGAAACATTTGATGAATACATACAGAGGCTAGAAAATTATTATCAACTTAAAGGATTAACTGACACAACTCCGGAGACTACAGAAGCAAAAAAGTTAGTTCTAATCAACTGCCTCTGAGCCAAATTTTACAGATTGCTTTCTAATTTAACGGCACCTGATTTATCATCGAAGAAAACTTATGATGAACTCCTGCAACTTCTAAAAGACCATCGGTGTAAATGAATTACTATTTTGACTGAACAACATAAATTTTTAAGCAGAAATCAACATTCAGGTGAGTCCATTTCTAACTACATAACTGCGTTAAAAAAACTGATAAAAACTGCTGATTTTAAATTGACCTGTGACACAGCAGAGTGTTCTAAATCTGTTATAAATTTATTATTATGTGCACAATTTATTCGTGGTCTCTATGATGCTGAGATTCATGAAAAAATATTGCAACAATCAGAACTGTCTTTTGATCAGGCTTTAGAAATAGCTTTAGCTATTGAAGCATCAAAAATAGAAAATAAAGAAGTATACAAAAGTAGTGCTACAAACGTATTTAGAATTTCAGCTTCAAATAAATAAAATAGTTTTCGATCCAAATCAAAAGTATCCAGCAGGGATCGATCACGCAGCCGAAATCCTCTTTCAGTTAATTTGAAAGATTTAGGATTAGGTGATGTTTGTTTACAATATGGGAAAAATAACCATCCTACAGACCAATGCCGTGTCAAAAACAGACTCATATGTAATTATTGCTCAACAAATGGACACATTAGCAAAGTTTGCATTACAGAACTTATAAAACATAAAAAAAAATTTCCTGAAGATAACTATGCTATGTTGAGAAAGCAGAAATTGGCGATTTTCAAATTGGCCAGATTGTAGATATATGCTTAAATTCCTTAGAAAACGATCACAGAATTTTTGCAACTGTCCAGTTAAATGGGAAACAAAACCGCTTTGAATGTGGCTATGGAAGCCGCATCAGTATCATGAATATAGATCAATTTCAACAACTCCACATAAATACTTCAATTTTAAACACAAACGTAGTCTTTCGCAGTTATACTGGAAATATTTTCAAGCCAGTTGGATATGTTAAAATGCCACATACAACGGATATTCCAGCTTAGAGGATTTATATTTAATTGATCTGGAAAAAGAAGCCATTTTTGGTAGAAACTGGATGAGAAATTTAAAAATAAATTTAAATGACATAAATATCACAACAGTTAACCAGATACCCTTGGTGAATATCAAAGATTCTGTCGATTCTATTCTAAAAGAATATTCAGATATATTTGAACAAAAAGTTTGTTAAATTCAAAATTATACCTGCTCTCTCAAGCTACGTGAAGGTGCCAAGCCTGTATTTATGAAACCACACCCAGTTTCGTATGCCCTGAGAGAAAAGGTGGAGACAGAACTTGACAGATTAATATCTCAGAACATTATTGAAAAAGTCGATCATTTCGAGTGGGGTACACCGCTTATTGTTGTTCCAAAATTTGATGGGTCTGTCAGACTATGTGCTGACTACAAAGTAACCGTAAATGAACAGTTACATGATGCCAGGCATCCAATCCCAAAAATTGAAGAAATTTTTAATGAACTTTGTGGTGGAACATATTTTTGTACTTTAGACATACACAAAGCGTATTTACACTTACCTGTTAATGAAGAGAGTGCCAAAATCCAAACAATTTCGACACATAAAGGCACACATTTGGCTAAACGTTTATTTTTCGGTGTCAAGTCAGCACCGAATGATTTCCATTCTTTTATTGACCAATTTGTCCAAGATCTAGATGATACCACAGCATATTTTGACGACCTAATTACTCAAGGAAAAACCCTTGAAGAATGCAAACGTCATTTACTTCAATGCTGCAGAAGCTTAGGAAATATGACTTGCACATAAATGTCAACAAATGTAAATTTTTTCAGAAAAAGGTCGAATATCTTGCACATGTAATCAGTTCTGAAGGATTAAGTAAATCCCCCGAAAAAATTAAGGCAATTCAAGATGTTCCCAGACCAAAGAATGTGGATGAACTGAGACAGTTCTTAAGATTAGTGATGTACTATTCCAAATTTATCAAAGATGTATCTACTTTATTATATCCACTGAATGAACTCCCCAGAAAAAATGTTTCGTATAAGTGGACAGCTGATTGTGAAGCCTCATGGATAAAGGTTAAAGTAGAAATAGCCAGTGAACAAGTTCTGATACCCTTTATGCCTGAATTACCAGTAACACTAGCTACAGATGCCAGCCCATTTGAACTATCAGGTACACTTTCACATACCATGCCTGATGGAAGTGAACAACATATAGCCTTTTCCTCAAGATCTCTCACCGCAGCAGAGAGGAACTACAGTCAACTTGGCAAAGAAGCCACAGCAGTCTTCTGGGCATGTAAGAAGTTTTATGATTATATTTTTGGAAGAAAATTTACATTGATTGTAGATAATAAACCTGTTATGACAATTCTTCGTCCAGAGAAAAAACTTCTTGTTCTGGCTGCAACAAGAATGCTTCGATATGCACATTTCCTTTCAAACTTTGATTACAAAATTGTGTATCAGAAGTCATCAGACCATACAAATGTGGATTATCTGTCTCAGAGCCCTCTTCATTTCAGTATTATGAAATAAAAATAGTTGATGATGAATTTGCTTTCCAAGAATCTGTGATACATCAAATCTCAACAGATACCATTACAGCAACAACTATACAGCAGGAAACATCATGTGATGAAGAACTTTTAAATCTAAAAGAAAACATCCTAAATGGTAAAATCATGGATCCAGAAATCAGACTTCAAGAAGGTATTTTGTTAAGAGGTCATTGTGTCATCATCCATAAAAGACTCCAACCAGCTATTTTACAAGAACTCCATTCCACTCATGTTGGCATTGTCAAGATTTTCATCTTACCAGGCCCTTGCCAGGAATTACTGTTATTGGAAAAATATTGACACAGAGCTTTGGTAAAATGCTGCAAGGAATGTTGCAATATCAAAAAAAAAAAAAAAAAAAAAAAAAAAAAAAAAAAAACCCTCAGAAAGCTCCAATACACAATTGGGACATACCAACAAGAAATTTTCAATGTGTCCTCATAGACTATCTGGACCATTCATGGGACATTTCATCTTCCTTGCTATTGATGCTAAATCCAAATGGCCTGAAATATATTCTATGAAGAGAGGTCCAGATTCTAATTCGACTATATGTTTCCTGAGAAAAATACTCATCCATCATCGATTACCAGACATACTTGTCAGTAATAATGCAAAAATCTTCAAATCAGCAGAATTTGTAAGTTTCTGCAAACGAAATGGCATAAGGCAAAGACATAGTGCACCTGAACACCCAAAAAAAGAATGGTCAAGCTGAACAATATTGCCAAATCCTCAAAACCAAACTAAAGTGCATGCGGTTTCAGCCAGGCACCCTTTAAGAGAAGCTGTGTGAATTACTGTTCCGTTTCAGAGCAACCCCGCTTCTTGTGGAAAGACACCTGCAGAATTACTCAATGGGAGGAATCTCAAAACTAAATTAGACCTCTTGAAACCTGAATCATCTGAAGCCTTGTGAAACACTGCACCTCAACCCAATTTTGACAAATCATTCAAGTTGGGTGATTGAGTACAATCACAAAATTACTCTAACTCAATACTGTGGAAATATGGAACAGCTGTTGAACGTCTAGGACGTGTCCATTACTTAATAGAATTAGATGATGGATGTGTAATTAAAAGACATTTCGACCAACTCCACCAGTGCCAAGTTGGCCGACAGTTTCCTGCCATGCATGTTACTCCATGGAGGAAGTTGTCTGTTACATTTAATGACGATGCAAAACACAAGGAAACGTCCAGATCGACTGCCAGTGTTGCAATACAAATTGCAAATACTCCTGTAATCACTGCTACCTGTAGCTCTAAAGTGAGTGCTCCAATTGAATAAAGGTCCAGGGACAGATCACCAGACCTAGTGAATACTGCTTCCCAAGGACTGAGGCGATCCACACGAACAAGAAAACCAATACGACAATTGGACTTATAAACTTGTGTACATGTAAATTAATTATAGGACATTTCCCCCCTCCCTCCCTTCCTTTTAATTCTTCCCTAATAACAAACTCTATTGTTGTATTACATTTTATTGCCAAACTCAGTAATTTTACATTTTTCATTATTGTATCCAGATATATAAGGTAAGTATTAATTATTGTAAGTGCTCCTAAATTAGTGTGGGAGAATTGTTATGTATAATATAAATCTGGCAACAGTCAACTCCTTCAACTTTTATCCATGTTAATTGGCAACAAGTCAGCCTGTATCATCCTGAGCAGCATGACGCTGCAAATGCTGTTACAATTATGATTACTATTAAATGAGTTATGTTTTTAATTAGTATTTACTGCAACTATTAAGTATTCTCAACCACTACGAATATTACAAAGATTATTAGTATTGGGTAAAAAATGTTAGAAATGATAGGGCCTTTCCCGACCAGGAAATTCTTTAGTACCAGTATTTTCTTACAGAAAATCTCTTCTTAAAGAAGGCAAAATTCTGCGCTTTTAACATAGACTTATTTTTCTACAAAAAATACTGATATTTGTCCTGAAAAATTCCCTAAAGCATATGACCCTTGCAATATAACACTTTAAAACTATGTCCTCCACATGCCCATAAAAAATAGAATTCAATAAATTAAAATATAATTAAAGCAAAGTATGCAACTTTTAATTTCTGTTATATGTTTACTTTATACCAATTTTTATTTGAAATTTTAAAAAGAAAAGGAACTAGAAAAACAGAAGCCTAAAATATTAACCAAATCATGGTAAAAAGTCTTACTAATCAAACTTATTAATGATTGTTAGAGACCTATAAAAATATCTCTTATGAATACAAATTATGGGATCAGCTCCACATACCTTTCAATAATGGAAATTATGGGCTCCTCATAATTTTCAATGCAGACAAGACAGAGCTGCCTAACAAAATGTAGGTAAGAATAAAGGGAATGCATATATAGAATGTGCTACAAACATGAAAATTATGTATACAATGCTTTTTAGCAATTCAACCACTGGCTATTATATGACATTTTTTATTGTTTTACAAAAGTGATAATTCATACGACAGATGTAGAAAGGGTGCAATCTACATGCAGCCAGTCTTTTTCTTTAGGTGCAAGGTGATATACAGTGCAACCTCTGAATAACGGTTACCAGTGGGACCGATGAAAAGTGACCGCTATTCAGAGGTTTCATTTTTGAAAAATCATAATTACATAAATTTAAATAGAAATACACAGTCTTTTTAATTAATCCTCATTGTTTTAATACATTAAAAAAATCAGCGATTTGCAGTTTCTCTTTTCAACAAATATCTTTCTCCAACGAAATAACAGTATCAGAGGTGCCGCAATGGGAGGTTATGGGGGGGGGGGGGGGGAGCCTCCCTCTCCAATATATGTTGAACTTGGGAAATTTGAGCTTAGAGTTGGAAAATTCTAGATTTTTGAAAGACTTTTCATTTTTTTTTTAAATAATAGTAAAAAATTACCGTATTTTTCGGCCTATAATCCGCAACTGCAATTTTTAGTGCTTATAAAAAAATTTCAGCAGACAGTCCGCATCGGCCTATAATCCACGGATAATACGCCGGACTATACGAGGATTACTTATTGTTTTCAACATTCCAAAGTACTACTAATAAACTACCTCACTATTTATTTAGTTGCTCTATTTAAATGATAATTTTAATAAAATAATTGAAACAAAATAACTATAAAATAATGGCGCTATAATTGTGATGTCTGTGCCATTTTTATTATTGTACCATCGAAAAGTGTATGAAGTTATGCATAGAATTGAACCAAAATTTGTGTATGTTTTTGGCTATGGCAAGCAAGTCCTTCCTGAATTTGAAAAAAATCTGCCGGAAGGGGGCACTGTAAAAGCAATGTCTGTGCCATTTTCATTATTATACCATCGAAAACTGTATAAAGTTGTGCATAGAATTGAACCAAATTTTTTGTGTATACTTTTGACTATGGCGAGCAGTTTCTCCTTGAATTTGAAAATATTCTACTGGAAGAGGCCACTGTAATAGCGATGTTTGTGCCATTTATAAGGTTCGTGCTTAAAAAGTAAAAACGGAACCATTATAAGATCACTCCTGTGTCTGTCTGTCTGTCTGTCACAGCCATTTTAATCGTAAACTATGGAACGTGGAAAGTTCAAATTCGGGGAAGTAATAAAGACCATTGACCCACAAGTTTTCAGATTAAGAAACATTCATAAATATATTTAGTAAAAAAGTAGAGGGGCTAATTATGCTACTTGAAAAAAAAAATCTTTTCTTTGTATATCATGTGGGGTATCCTGTGAAAGCTTTTGTAACGCTGAACTCAAAAATACATTCCTTTTAATTTTAGATATTATATTTTCAAAGATATTGTTGAAAATGTAGCGCAAAAATATGTTCCCCCCCATTTAATTCCGAATCTACTGAAACTAAAATTATGAAAAAATTAGAGATAGTAGACATTAATATAAACCTTGCCGGAAAATTATAGCGATCCCTAGGTCACATAGTTTTTGAGTAATTAGCATTTTTCTGTTATACACAAATTTCGATTTACGGGCATTCAGAAAAATTGTTGAGCATCGCTGAATATACCTATCGTTGCAGAAGAATAAAAGCATTGTTGATAATGATTTTCGAAAAAAATCATCAGTAATTAGCTGAGATATTAACCCTTAAAGGTACGGTCAGTTTGGACATACACAAGGACAGGGCGGCGTACTCTATGCCTAGTTAACGACTTTTAATGATATATATGTGTAATGTAATTTCCAGTTACAGTATAAAAGCAATAAACGTCAAATTGTTAAAAACATACTAATTTAAGGGGTTTCGGGACTTTAAAAAGTGGAAAAAATGAAAAAAAGACCATTTTCAACATTTAATGTCTTAAAATGTATGTGATTTTAAAACACAATTTTAATAGGAATGAAAGATATAAGTATGTTCTTTCGTTTCATGTATTTAAAAAATTGCAAGATACAGAATTAGTATTTATAGGGGGCTCAAAACTGTTAGACATTTGTCGAACAAAAAATTGGCATAACAGTTTACGCGCAGGATTACAAAATAAATATTGCAACTAGGATGAAAATTTTGGTGCTGACTTATACTTCAGATTGTAATAATTTCCCTGAACTTGAATAAATTTGTATTTAAAGCATTTTTATATTTTTAATGCAATGCTGCATTTAGCTAGTACAAAATTTTGAAAATTTCAACAGTAAAATCACCTAAAAAAATATTTTTTTGAACAATAAAAAGGAAATTTTAGGTTCAGTTTATACAGAATGACATGGAATATATGTTTTGAAAATTTCATGAAAAAATATTCAGAAGTTTTTGAGGTATCCTGCGCGTTATACCTAAAAATGCCATTTGGAAAATAATGACTTTAAAGTTTCGGAAACGCCGCTTCAGCTATTGAGCGGGTATAATTCTAAAAGCCAAAACTTCTGTTCTAATGGGAATTTCAAGGAAACAATTATATCAAAATATTCAGAAACGATAGGAGTTTAACATCGAAAAAAATTAAAATTTCTTAAATTTTGAAGCTTTAAGAGTCCTGCGACCACTTAATCCTTTCCGGCACGGAGTGATTCTATTTATAAACTTATGAAATAATGAACTGACAACAGAATTTATAAACGAATTTATTAGAAAATGTGAACTTGCTTATTTTTACATACATGATAAAAGGAAATTTTTAATTAAATATTCTTGGTGCCATTTGTCTGTTTTGGAATTAAAATTAGGTGTCCGTTTTTTAAGGGCATCGCCCTCGAAATATTTAATTAGAATGAATCGCATAAATACTGTGAGATTCGCGATAGTTTGCATTGATATCTCTCAATACACCTCGAGTGACTTTAAAAGTTAATTAAACACCTATCTGGAAAAACGCGGCACTGACCAAGGTGGCGTTGCAACTTTGAGAGCTCAATTCGAAGCGCGCTTAGTACAATGCCAAATTTAAACTTTGAACAAAGGTTTTGTTTTAGATACACTGTAGAAATAAAGGTTATTACTACGCTGAATTTAGTTTCATGAAATGCCAAATGAAGTTTAACTATGCACTGCCTTTATTGTCAGTACCGAATTAAGTTCATCATAAACATATTAGGATAATATTAAAAAAAGAGTTATACGAATAGCTATATTTGATATTGTTCCATATATCTCTTTGAACTTTCATGGTATACCCGATTACACTTTTCTAATATATACAGTTATACCCAACCCTACGTTATATAGTTTTTTAAAAAGTCTTAGTATTCTTTTAGCAACTTTTTTTTTTTTTTTTTTTTTTAAATAATATAATAACAAATTTATATATTTATTCTACGGAACGAGTAATGCTCGCACTTGACCGTTCAGGGTTCATACTCATTTTCCCCAAAAAAATCCCCTGACAATCCCCTGATGTATTTTTCAGGATGAATAATTTTTCCATGTCGACAATTAACGACATTTTTAAAAATCAGTATCATGCCCAAACCTACCCCCAAAAATAATAAATAAAGAGGCAATCAGTAAAAGTAAAGATTATACATCACATATAAAATACAATTTATATATTTTTTCTAATTACCTAAGTTGTATTATGTATTATCTGTAAAAATTGATCCACAAATCTGCTGAATCACAAGCACACTAACATGTCTCAAAAATGAAAATTTTATAAACTTCTTGCATTATGTACACTAATAATAAAATACTTCAAAATCAAACAAATGCTTAATTTAATAAGATATTGTCATTTAAGAAAATCCTTTATAAATGGGAAAATTGGTTTTCATCAAGTAAAATGTTTTTAGAAATGATAAGTCAAAATTTTTAGAATGCTGTTTTCCTCTTTTAATAAAATGCTACAAAGTTAAATAAAGCAAACTGCATATTTCTGATGATTACATTAACAGATTACACATGATTTTTATGTTTTACTGACTTTCCTAGCCCATAACTAAAACTAAGCTCAATTAATTAAAAATCCTTCTCAAAAATTTTCTTTTTTATACTTTCTAATTTATTATAAATTTTGTAAAAGCATAAAGTTGAAGACAAATTAACAAGAAACCTTTTCTGCACACAATAGGGAAAAAAATTAAATCTGGCAAGCGTTTCAAGTTTTTAATATAAAAAATTAAATAACTTTAATGGATTATTTTTAAATTCCAAAGTTTTCAATACCTTTTTTTCTGAGAATTAATATTTACAGGAAAAAAAAATTGACTCCTAGACACTATGAGATTAAAGAAAACCTTCTCTGAACCTTCTTTTCTGGCAGAAACGACAGCGAAACTTTTAAGGATCAGTTTTAACACATTCAACCCAAAACGCAAATTCTAGATTAACATTTTTATGTGTCCAGTCTACATTGAAAACAATTTTTGCTGAGTTCATTTTGATATGAAAAAAAAATTTCACAAAAAAATATTTTCAGATTTTGAAAACACAAATATCAAAAAACCAATACTGACGAATTCATAAATGAACGTTTATCCTTTTACATCCATTAAATAATGCGTTTGAGTTAATTGATATTTGACTTTCTATCTACTTCAAGATATATTTCATATGAAACTATATTTCTACAAACAATCGCGAGATAATACACATAATAATCTCTATTTACATCCGCCGAGACATCCATGATCCGTATGCTTGACAATCATGCAATCATATCCATGGAGGAAAGAGATAGATGGAGATGCAGTATGCCGTAAAAAAGGTTTGCAATATGAAACCATTTATCGCTCAAATTTAAATGTCCACAGTAGGACCAAACAAAACAAGTACCTGGAACAAGGACCGAATTCCTTGACATCACCAGTGCATTTTTTTCTCTAAATGAAAGTGATCTGCTTATTTTTAAGCATTTTAAATCAGCGTACCAATTGTATTATGAATAAAAAACTGTATTACTAAAAGTTTTTTTTGTGAAAGAACGTGCTCGTGTTTGGGACTACTGTAGCAGATTTTAGGGTTACTTTTTTGCCGTTACCCCCAGTCAGCTTACTGCATCTCCATCTATCACTTTCCTCTATGGATCATATTCGTTTACAAAAAAAATTTGAAGCTGTTGTCAAATTTAGACTTCATGAATGAAGAATAAGTTAACCATGGAGAAAAAAATCTTTCCCCCGGAGTGCTTGGCGGTGTTCAAGGTGTGTCCGATTTGATGTCTCATAAGGTTTGAAGGTGGGTCTTAGTTTGATTGCATTATGACATCAGAAAGCATGTGAATAGCAGAGAGTACCCTTATTTCCCAGAGTAGACGATCATTTCGCCAAGTTTCTCCAGGTTTTTGGTATTTTATGGATTATCCCCTGAGATTCCCCTGATTTTTAAGACCCGAATTTCATCCCCTGATTTTCCCAGGAATCCCATATTCCCCTGATGAGTATGAACCCTGCCGTTTATTTTTATTGTACCATCGAAAACTGTATAAAATTATGCATACAATTGAATCAAATTTTTGTGCATGCTTATGCCTTTGGTCAACAGGTCTTCCTTGAATTTGGAAATACAGTAGACTCTCTTAAATCCACACAGCTTGGGACCAGAGGTTGTGTGGATTTTAGAATTTTATGTATTTCTGGTCATTGCTTTGTTTACATTTTTTAAACCGTAATTTGAATGTACTAATGCAATCAAAGCTATAATGAATGCTTGCAATATAGTAAAATATTAAAATACTAATTAAGTAAAGTAATAAACTAAAATAATAAAAAGTAAGATAATTTAAAAAATATTTAATTATTAAAAGTAAAGGTCAAGTATAAATAATAATAATAATGTATAATTAAATATGCATAATAAAAATGATATACACTTTTCTTTAATTATTGAATGAAACTTTTCTCTTATAGGTACCCTATAAATTCACATTAAAATCATAAAGTAAGGAAGTTTTATTTCAGATTTAACCAGTCTTAAAAACCAAAAAAGCTTGATTAATACAAAAATATGTTTGATAAAAAGATTGTGATTACCAGTGATATCAGCAATATTTTGATTTTTTTTTTCAGAAGTAAATTTATACTTGCTTCATGAAAAAAACATGAGTTCAGTCATATTATCAAGAATTACATATTAAAATACATACGAAATGATATCAAACTAAAAAATTCTTTAATTTTGCCCTTACATCTGAACTTATAGTTTCATTGTTTACATCTGAGATCATGTGCGGATTTTAGGTGTTTGTGGATTTTAGAGTTGCGGATTTGAGAAAGTCTACTGTATTGTGCGGCAAAGGAGCTCTGTGATAGAGATTTTTGTATACTTTTCTTGATTTTTCATAGTTCTATTATGCAGCGGCAGGAACTCGCATCCTGCTATTCGCAAACAGCTGGTGACAACTGAAAAGGAAAAACTACTGATTTTTACAAATATTATGAAATAGATTAACTTGTTTTTAGCCTCATTAATTAACTGATGCAGAAATTTAAGATGAAAATCAAAGTTGGTATACTATTGAACTAATAATATTGAAATATTAACATATGTAACTACTTTTTGAAATATTAAGATGTATAAGATAGAAGAAAATTTTGGGATTGGCACATCCAACTAATTTTTTTTTTCAATCAAGCCATTGCCACATATTTTTATCTTTTTCCCACACTCCTCGTGTTGTTCTTTTTATTTCATATAATATTGTATATCGATTAATTAAACCCTTGAGTCTGTCAAGTTGCATTGTTGAGAATATTTATAATCCCACATTCATGCTTCCATATAATGATTATATGACTAAATTTGACATATCACAAATGATAGCAGTCCTTTCCAATACAAAAATGGACCATAATTTACATTACTCCTTCTTTTATATTTTCAGCACTCTAATGTATACTTTTAGTGAGATTCTAAAGTATTCTCAAAATTATTTACTTACATAAAGAGATAGCAAGTTTTAAATGAGTATATTTATTTTATCCAGTGCCATGAGATAAAATAGTTAATTGACAATATGTTTGAAACAGCAATATCAGTAATAATTAGAAATTTTTTGATGAAATTGTTTGTGAAGCAAAACTCATTTTTATGTATTGTATGCTTGTGATAACTTTTTTAATGACCTTGAAAGAGCATTCAATGATACAGGGAAAGTTCATACGACACAAAATAGCACAGGAAATGTGTTTAAGTAAAAACTAGGTCCTGCTGATTGCTAGTGGGGAAGTCACTTTAATTAATGAATTAATTCATATATATTTGCATAACTCATCTACCAAGTTATCATGAACTATGATTGTGTGATTTTAGAAGTAAAATTATTATGCATGCTGAATTTCTACTTAAAACACCAACCTGGCACATATAAGTCCTTTTCAGTGCTGAATTGAAAAGTTATAATTAACCAACATTAAAGCATATTTATCTATTTTTGCGCAGAGATCTGTTTTATTCATAGAAATAGCATTACAAAGGAATGCATAGTATGTAAACCAGGGTTGGCTTTTTCCCGTCCAAAACTTGTTTTTCCCATCCCACCGGGAAAAACTGGTAAATACCGGGATAAAGTGGTAAATACCGGAAAAAGTGGTAAATACTGGAAAAAACTTCCAAATGACAATATGTAAGAAATATTCTGGTTTTCTGAATCTGATGTGTAAAATGAAAGTTGGAAATACATAATTATTACAAATTTCCTTTAGGTTTAAAATTATTCTGTAAGAAAGGAATACAGTAGAAGATCTGTAGGGGAAGGTGTGGCCCATTGGGACATGGCCCACCTTGGGACATCTCAATTTTGAGGCTTAATTTTTCAGTTAAAAATTACACATAAGTGCCAATATATGATACTACAATCTACTCTTCCATGTGTTTTGGAATCACTGGTGTTTGCTGGCAACAAATAATACCATTATTTTTGTTTTGAATGAGGTTGAGTAACATGTATGTGTGTTTTGAAAAATAATTTTTTTATTAAAGAAATGAAATAATACAAGTGGGGGCATGTTGTGATGAAAAAATATTGATTTATTGTTATTTTAAGGGTAAAAAATAGACTGCAATGCTAAGCTTAACTGTTTTAAAGTTTTTGTTACTTAATGTGCGAGTTGGGGCAGGTTGGGACACTCAGTTGTGAGGCACCTTGGGACATGTCCAAAAATGCTGTAAAGACCAAATGCAGCTTACAGAAGGGAAAAAAAGTACACAACCAATTAGAATTTTCATCAAGCAGTGAGGATGAGACAGTTGTGCTAGCAAAATTGGTGAAAATTACCCCTGGAAGGAAAACAAATATAAATGATTTGTGTAATGGCAGTAGTGATGAATTCAATTGTTCATGTGATGCTGATTTTCCTACAGATTGCAAACTTACTTAAGATAAGTCCAGAAACTTAAAGGCTAAAGGTAAACCCACTGTGGGATAGTGTACATGGGCAAAGTTTGCAAGAAAACAAAGCATTGTTGTATTTGTAGGGCATGTTCAAAATTGTCGCAAGAAGAAGAAACCCACCGAAGCCACTTTTACTTTGTTGCGAATGGCAACGGCAGGTTTGTTGATATAGAATGTTGTTAGAATGATGTTCGACGATTTTGAGTCGTAACAATGTAACTCGAAAGCAAATGCTTTAATTTTGATGTATAAGATGTTCAGAGTGAATGTTTCGAAACGAAATTATTTTTAAATTGTAAATAGGTATATAATTTGCGCGTTATATTTAGCTGTGTGTGCTTTTGGAAATATTGTGTTATTTACAAGTAAAAACAATGAAACTTATCTACGTCGTCTGTCGTTGATTCCAGCGAAGTCTCTCATTTATTTTTAATTCGTAGTTTTATTTTCTATATTTCTGGCGCCCCCGGGTGGGCGATTTCGTTGGATTCTGGCAGATTTATGCAGCTAAGAAAAGATTGAAGGTAAGAACGAAACTTTCCATTTTGAAGTTATATAATTATTATGTGCTAGAATTTTAAAAATACTGCATAACTTAGATAGTAGAAATGGAAGTTTTAAAAAGAAATAAAACGACTCAACGTTCAGCTTTTACCAAAGCATACAATAAATTAGAAAGTGTATTGAATGACGCAAATGCCGAACATGATAAAATCGAAATTCATTTCTATTTATTTAAACAGAAAGCTGACGCGTTAGAGATTACTCATAAGAATTATTTAGATGGTTTATCAGATGATACCGAATTTGAAGCAGAATTTGATTCAGTTGAAGAATATAGAGAAAAGGCTTTAACAATTCAAATAAAACCACAGCGACGATTAGATAATTTTAAGACAAAATTAAATCGAAATGAAAATAATTCGGCTAGTAAATTTGAAACAGAAAATGAAAAATTAAAAACTTTACGACTCCCTGAAGTTGAACTGTATAATAGGGTGGTTCAGCCATCTATGTAAAAAAATAAACTTTCACATATATACCAGGCTACCGCTCACTTTTTTTAGACTTGTGCACAGTAATATTCTGGCAGAATTTGAACTTCATATTTCAACTGCAAGAGGGTGCTCAACCCCACGAACTTCATAAGTTAGTGTATTCCATTGTAATTTTTCCATATGTTTATTTAATAAAAATAAAGACCTCCAAATTTAATTTCTTAGAAAAGAAGAAAACACTATAGAACTAAAAATAGAAATGTAATCATATTTGGTCTTTAGTAATATAAAATAGTGCCTAAAACTGTTTTTTTCTTTGTTTCTGATGGAATGCATTTTCTGTTTGCTCGTACAACCAGCAGCAATAATTGCGTTTTTAATTATGCATGTGTTTCTTTTATTTTGTAGGAATTGCAGATTTCTGCTATATCTGCATTAATTCTTTAACTATCAAATGACTAACATAGTGTACCAATTTTGATTCTTTCAACTGATAATGAACGTGCTGGGGGATTTGTCTTGTGATAATTAGTTGTTTCAATCTAGTCAATTGATCTGCTGATCTTAGACAAATCAGAAAAATTTCATTAGTAAGACAAGTTGAAACCGAAGCCATTGCACATTGTTAGTTTTATAATTTCTTTAAACAGAAAAGAATGGCTATTTTTCATGAAATTAAAGTTGATTATTAATGCACAAATTTTGTGATTATTTTATTTTATATTAGACTTAGTGTTTGCCTTATTAACTGGAACATGAATAATGTTAGCAACCCATAACAGTAGACTAATATTTAATATAAGTAATACAACCTAAATATAATTCTTCATACTTATTTAAAAGTAAAAACTCTAGCAATAAATAATTTTATATATTTTAAATATTATTTACATTTGTCACCTTTCACTTAGGAATAGCCATCAGATAAATGTAAACATTTATCAGACAGATTTTTGTTGCCGGATGAAGAATTTGAAAATATATAAGATAATTATTTAAAATAAAAATTATCATGAAAAATTAAATGTTTCACTGAGGAATTGTTTTCAATTGGTTGTAAAAATAGTTGGTAGAATTCTTGTTTTGGTTTAGTGTTGTCTATAACTTCGTCATGTAAATAATTCTCAGAAATGTTGCGACATATATTAAAATATTTAAATACAAATATATATAATAAAAAAAACTAAATTTCTTGTAAAAACTTCTGTGAAAAATTCAATATTTCTGAAGTATAAACTATTGTTGCATTTCCTATGCTCCTGTTAATGTTAAATTGAGGGGTCATTGAGCACCCTTTTAGAATTTGAGTAAGAAGCTAAAAATTTACCAGAATTATACTATTGATGAGTCTAAAAAAATTAGAGGGTGGCCTGGACTCTAGCTCAAAAAAAGTTTTTTTGAACCACCCTACTGTATAAGTTTGGTGGAGATTTAAAGGATTGGCTTACCTTTTGGAACCAATTCAAAACTGTACAAGAAAATACAAATTTAACTAACGTGGATAAATTCCATTATTTAATTCAGTCGATGAAAATAAATTCAGAATCCAGGGAATTAGTAGAGTCGTTCCCAGTGGCAAATGATAACTATTCTTTAGCGATTGATAGTTTAGAAGAGAGATATGGTAGATCCGATTTGCTAATCAATTTTTATGTGAGAGAATTATAGAAACTAGTATTGAATAATGCAACAAAAAAGAAAGTTGATTCTTTGAATAGATTATACAATAAACTTTCGACCCAAATCAGGGCATTGGGTTCGCTAGGTGTCACTACAGAAATGTGTGGTGTTATATTGTATCCGCTGGTTGAAAGTTCATTACCGGTTAATATATTACGATCATTTGAAAGACAGAGGAGAACTATTGAAAATGAACAAAAATTATCCAGCATCAACGCTATAATTTTATTGCTTAAAAATGAAGTACAGTCAGAGGAAAAAATAAAATTGAGTAGATCAGATATTTGTAACTTTGTACAAGAAAGAGAAAATTTGGCATCAAGCCAGAATTCTAAAGGCAGTAACTTTTCCGTGGCAGAACTGATTTCTCATAATTATAATGATGTCTCATGCGTATTTTGTTCGAAAGACCATGAATCGCGTTTCTGCAAGAAGGCATTTTTTATGCCGATGTCAGAAAAACTTTCGATCATCAGAAGTAAAGGACTGTGTGTTACATGCTTTTCTAAGGGCCACATGGCTGTTTCGTGTACTAGATCAAATATTAGATGTCAAAATTGTTCGAAAAGACATGTAAAATTTATGTGTCCTAATTTAGAATGTAATAAATCTAAAGAAATATCAAAATCACCCAATGATGAGGCAAAAGAAAAAAGTGTTGATGCACTTTTTACACATAACCATAACATAAATAAGAAATTTTCTTCTACAAATGAAGTTTCATTACAAACACTAGTAGTAAATATAAAAGGGAAATTTTCAAGCCGTAAGGCAAGGATAATTATAGACATAGGATCCCAAAAATCTTATATTTTAAAATCCACTGCTAAGGAACTGGGTTTTGATTTTCAAAGAGAAGAAGAGTTTTGCCATTCATTATTTGGCGGTAGAAAAACAAAAATGTTTAAGCATAAATGCTACAAAATTTATTTAAGTAGTCTTGATGGTAATTATATTTGTAATTTGGATGCTTTAGATCAAGATGTTATATGTAATGATATTTCTGCGATTAAATATGGTTACTGGATGCGCAAACTAAAAAATAAAGGAATCTACTTGAGTGATACTCGAGAATCAGGGCCTATTGAGGTACTTTTAGGAGCAGATGTAGCTGGTAAGCTATTCACAGGAAGAAGAGAACAATTAAAATCCGGTTTGGTGGCTATGGAAACTAAATTGGGTTGGACTTTAATAGGCAAGATCCCTCAGTTTAATCGTCAGAATGAAGTGAATATGACTGTAGTCAGTATGCTGTCTCAAGAAGATGTACCTGTTTCAGCATTATGGGATTTAGAACTTCTTGGTATTCGGGATTCTATTGAACAAAATAGTAAAGAAGATTCGGAAAGAGCTGTCATGATACATTTTGAAGATACAGTTAAGCAAAAGGATGATGGAAGATACGAAGTCCATTTGCCCTGGAAGAAGCATCATTCTTTTCTACCTACTAATTATGATCTAGCTTTAAGAAGACTTGAATCTACTACCAAGAAATTAGAGAAAACTGGGTATCGAGAAAAATACCATCAAATTTTTGAAGAATGGCTTCATGAAGGTGTAATTGAAGAAGTTTCTGAAAATGAGTTATCATTATCCGTTGCTCATTATCTCCCTCATCGTGCCATAATAAAAGAAACGTCCTCAGTGTCTTCTATGAAAGTAAGGCCTGTTTTCAATGCTTCGGCTAAGACAACTAATTTCCCCTCATTGAATGATTGTTTAGAGACTGGAATTAATTTTATAGAAAGTATTCCTTTAATTTTGACCAGATTTCGTCTTTATGAAATTGGTGTTATTTCTGATATAAGAAGAGCCTTTTTGCAGATCTCTTTACACGAAAATGACAGAGATTTTTTACGATTTTTTTGGTATAATGATGATGGCTCTATAAGGGTTCTCCGCCATAATCGTTGTGTTTTTGGGATTACAAGTAGTCCCTTTCTTCTGATGGCAGTTATTCATCACCATTTGTCCAAAGAATTATTGAAAGAAGAATTTTCCAAAGAAATACTTGTTAAATTGCGTGACAGTTTTTACGTAGATAATTGTGTAACAAGTGTTCACAATATTTCAGAATTAGATAATTTTGTAAGGACATCTACAGAAGTAATGAAAAGAGCAAAGTTTGATCTTAGAAGTTGGTAAAGTACTACGTACAATAACTGCGATACTTTTCCTCTAGGAAATTCTAAAACGTCTGTATTAGGCTCAATATGGGATAAGAGTTCTGATACTCTCGAAATCGATTCTGAACTTTTAAATCTTGATGAATCAGAAAAAATAACTAAGCAAAAAATTTTGTCCCTTATCAGCAGAGTCTTCGATCCTACAGGATTTATTTCCCCTGCGTTAATACAACCTAAACTTTTGCTTCAATCTATTTGGAAAACGAAGGAACCATGGGACGCAGAACTAAACGAAGACACTAAACGAAAATTTCTTAAGTGGTTTAAAGATCTACATCTCTTGAAGTCTATAAAAATTCCAAGATGGAGCGGTGCCACAGAAGAATCTAATTTAAGCTTGCACACTTTTGTTGATGCGAGTCAAAATGCTTATACGGCCTGTATTTTTCTAAGATCCGAGTCCCCTGATGGTACAGTGAAGGTCAATTTACTGCAAGCCAAATCACGGATAACGCCATTAAAGAAGATAACTATTCCAAGATTGGAATTGATGGCAGCTACTATCGGAGCAAGATTATTTAAATTCATAAAAGGTGCTCTAGAAGTGGAAAGCATTGACGAGTATTTTTGGACTGATTCTTCAACAGTTCATAGTTGGATTAAACGACAAGAACAATGGTCAGTTTTTGTCTCTAATCGAGTGAAAGAAATAAGACAACTCACAGACCCTGAAAATTGGTTTCATATTTCTGGTGAGCTGAATTCCGCTGATCTTCCATCCAGAGGATGTGGAATTAAGCAACTTCTGAAGTCCCAATGGTGGCTAGGACCTACATGGTTAAAGAATCCAAAAGAACAATGGCCTAAATCCGTCGTCAAGGTTAATGAAGATGAAATTGAACAAGAAAAATGAAAAATAGTTGTTTCTGCTAGCAATGTAGAATTTAAGACTATTGTTTCTGAATTAGCTGAAAGAATTTCAAAATTTTCCAAAATAGTAAGAGTGCTAGCCTGGATTATGCGCTTTCACCCCAAAGCTCATGATTTGAGAAAACATACATTGCTTACAAAGGAAGAAATATTGAATGCACAGAAAATACTTTTCTGTTCTGTACAGACAGAATACTTTTCTCATGAAGATGGCAGAAAATCTCTTGCTAATTTCCAAACTTTTAAAGATGAAGAGGGTCTATTACTATTGAAATCAAGACTTACTAATGAAGATGAAACTTATGATTTTATTGCTCCAGTGATTCTTCCTTCGAAACATGCAGTAGTAAAAAGGCTTATTGAGCAAGAACAAATTCTGAACAAGCATGCTGGAGCATCCATACTTTTGACCATTCTGCGAGAAAGATTTTGGATTTTAAAAGGAAAAAGAACCATACGGAGTATAATCAACGAATGTATTATCTGCAAGAAGCAAAAGGTAAAACACATTGAAGTGCCATTCCCCCCTCTCCCTACAGACCGAACAAAAGTAGTAGGAGTTTTCCAAGTCGCAGGAGTTGATCTGGCTGGTCCGTTGCTGACAAAATCTGGAGAAAAGGTATGGATAGTCTTATTTTCTTGTGCAGTATTCCGAGCGGTCCATCTTGAATTAATTCCATCTCTTAGTACTAATGCTATGATTCAAGCTGTGCGATGATTTATAGCAAGGAGAGGTCGGATATCTGTGTTGTATTCCGATAATGGAACAAATTTTACAGGCTTGAATGAAGCATTAAAAGAAATAGACTGGGCAATGATTCAACGAACTTTTGAAGTCAATGAAATTTGTTGGAAGTTTAACCCACCCTCCGCCCCATGGTGGGGAGGGTTTTGGGAAAGGCTAATTGGGATCCTTAAAGATCTGCTCAGAAAAAACTTAGGACATTCGTCTTTGACATATGAAGAATTGCTAACTCTTGTCTGCGAATGTGAATCAGTAATGAACAACAGACCACTAACTTATGTATCAGAAGAATCTGATTTAAGAGGTTTAACCCCTGCATCATTTCTACAAGATCTTCGCACAAGTAAAGTTCCTGATTTAGATCAAATTGAAAAAACTAATATTTTGAAAAGATGGCGATATATTCAAAAGGTAAGAGAGAATCTAAAACAGAGATTCAAAAAGGAATACTTGGGCTTTCTGCGATCTTCCATCCCTAAAAAGCATGACAAAGTTAAAGTTGGAGATGTAGTTTTGATTGGTCGAGATGATAAGAAAAGACTGTATTGGCCTCTAGCAAAAGTTATAGAACTTTTTCCTGGTAAAGATGGAGTAGTCAGGCTTGTTAAGTTGAAAACAGCAAAAGGAACTTTATTGAGACCAGTACAAAGACTTTACCCGCTTGAGATCACACAAGAAGACTGTGAACATTTTCAATTAGATCCTGCATCAGTTACAGTTAATAAGATCAACGAACAATCAAAAAACAGTGAATCTGTAAAAAAGGTAGATATTCAGACTCATGCTGGTAGAAAAGTAAAACTTCCAAAAAGACTTGATTTGTGAACTATGAACATTTCAGTTTGAACCTTTTCATTAAACATGAACATTTCTTTAAAGACTCTAAAAACCTAGAACTCTAAAGTTTGAAAATATTTTCATTATTTCTAATTTTTCTGATTTTATGTATCTTTATTATAATCTGTATTTTTAGTGTATGTTTTAACCTTTTGTTTAGATTAGTATTTGTATTCATATGTCATTTCAGTATTTTTCAGTTTTATCTTTGCTGAGTTTCTTCCAAAATTCAGGTGGGGAGGATGTCGCGAGAAAAAGAAACCCACCAAAGCCACTTTTACTTTGTTGCGAATGGCAACAGCAGGTTTGTTGATATAGAATGTTGTTAGAATGATGTTCGACGATTTTGAGTCGTAACAATGTAACTCGAAAGCAAATGCTTTAATTTTGATGTATAAGATGTTCAGAGTGAATGTTTTGAAACGAAATTATTTTTAAATTGTAAATATGTATATAATTTGCGTGTTATATTTAGCTGTGTGTGCTTTTGGAAATATTGTGTTATTTACAAGTAAAAACAATGAAACTCATCTACGTCGTCTGTCGTCGATTCCAGCGAAGTCTCTCATTTATTTTTAATTCGTAGTTTTATTTTCTATAAAAATGTTGAGGACAACAGCGAGTATGAGATATCCATTTTGAGAAGACAAGATCTAGAGTTGTCTTTTTTTTTTTTTTTTTAAATGCTGATAAACATGATAGCTCATTTGTGTATCAAACAGATATTCTTTTAAAACTTAGCACTCCTGAAAACAAAATAGGCCAAAGATGTGTTTTATTAGAATTTGATGAACACAATTTTTTTCACATCAAATACAAGATCTGTTAATGAAAACATGTTACAATTCAAATTATTAAAATGTTTCAATGCTTAAATTATTTCATGCTGAACTAAAGCTTTATAAATAAAGCTTTGTTCATCAATTAAATATAAAATTTTACATGTATTTTTGATTAAAACTAGTGTCCTAACCTGCCCCACCATGTGAGGCAGGTTGGTACATTTTAAAGGCTTTTTTGTTTTGTTTTCACTCTTTTCCTATGTGAGATATTAGATTATTATGAGGTTTATTTGATGCAGAAATGTTTATACTTTATGTCTAATTGGTTCTAAAATAAGAATAAATATTAATAAAATTTAGAAAAATTATTTACTGAAAAAGTCCCAAGGTGCTCCACCTTCCCCTATAATGAAAACCTAAAAATGCAAGGTTGTGGATTATATGGGTCACATTTCGCACATCATTAAATTTACCTTATCCCTTTAAGACCAGGCAGCTTTTTGTGTTTTTTTGAAAACAATGATATAACTGAAATTTGTAACTGATAATTTGCTATCTGTTGATAAAATTCATATAATATAGTTTCTGTTAACCAGCACAATCACTCGATTCCGGCATTTATGGAATAGATAACCCATGAAGATAGAATTTTAGTTATTGCCTAATCCGCACGATCGTGTGGGTCTGGTCTTAAAGGGTTATAAATAAGGCAAAATATGTCTGAAACATATATGAAAATATATTAGAGTATCTTTATACTGCATTCCTTGTCCACAGGAGTTTTCCAGATTATGAACTTTTTAATACCATTGATTATTCCACATATTGTTAAATATACTTTCTAAACATGGTCAACTATACCTGGACCAAATCATTCATTAAACATTTTTGAAAATGAGTAATATATTGTAATAATACCATTTTTCTTTTCATTAAAGTTCTAAATTAAGGAGATAAAGTTGAACTAATGTAACAAATTTATAATAATTAACAATAAAGATCTTCTACTGTATAAATAAATAAGAATTATTGCATAAAACATCTTCAGGGATGTCCTGCATCATCAGCATCTTTGGAGCGTTTTTTTTTTCCTAAATTTTCTTTCATCCAAAACAAGATTAGAAATAGACTGGGTTTACAAAAAGTCTCTAAATTAGTATTTTGTTATATGATGCTAAAATCCAATGTGGAAGACGAAGAATATGAATACGATTATGATTGATAAATGTTTGAGAATCTGTGTACTAGTGTGTGAATATTTAAATAAATGCACTCCATTGTCTGTTTTTGTAGATCTTCCTTTTCTTTCTTTTTTTTTTTACCTTTCAAACTATTTTTTGGAACCCAATTTTGACATTTTTAAAGGTTGTTTTGAATTTATATTTATGTTTTTAATAATCAGTTTTTCCCATGTGGGAAAAACATAGTATTTCCCAGGACGGTAAATACTGGTTTTTACCATAGTATTTACCGTGGGTGGGAAAAATCTTGCCAACCCTGATGTAAACAGGTATGTACATATTTTTAAAGCTTCCATAACTGCTGAAATTTCAAATTCATAACTTGAATATTTACGTTAGGTATCCGTGGGGGTGGAGGGTATCATAAAATAGATGAGGTGAAACTGGTTATTGACAGTGAACTTTTGAAGGAGAACTGTGCCAAAACCGTCAACAGAAGCATCAAAATGAAGTTCTACTTTATTATTAGGGTTATAATCAGGGGTGCCCAGAGAGGGGTTTGGTGACGCAAAATGCGTCATAAAATTTATTTTTGGGGGGGAATTTAGAGAAAAAGTACATTTTTGGGGGGATTTTTAAAATCTTAATACTATTTCCCTTTTTTTTTTTTTTTTTTTTTTTTTTTTCCACTATTAAGAAAGTTTTTGATTTTTTTAATATCACTTTTAACTTCTTTCAACATTCAATTTTCAGAAATGGTCATGTTTTTTTAATTCTTTAAATTCTAGATAAGGGCAATAAGAACCGATTTTGCATCTTAATATCTTTGAAAGTGCGGGAATAAAAAAAATACTTGGTATACAGGTGGGAAAATGTTTAACACATTCTGAAAGGCAATTAGGACCGCAAGACGTGATAAAAAGAATAGCTTTCCAAAAGCGTCTTAAATAATTTATTATATTGTTTGACAGGGTCGAATCGTACAGTCCGAGTGCAAAAATACATTCTTGATGGGTATGATAAGAAATAACAACAAAATAAGCATTTCAGAGGAAGAGACAACGCTAAAATTACTTGACGATTTTCAGAAAACTAGGATTTAAGTACAGTATATTTTAGTGATGTTAGAAGAGTAGTATTGTATGTCATTAAAACAGTATAAGGTAAACAACCTGTACAGAGAAAAAGACTTCCAGCTAGTAATGGGCGAAAACGAGATGTTTTTATAGATTTTATCGATTGTATGGACATCTCGATATTTTTTGATTGTGCAAAATTTTTCTCGATGACTCCTGTTTGCCAATTGCTTTTATACCATACCCGATTCGATTTTATCAAGAATCGTCTGCCTGAAAGCTGAAATCAGTCGGGTTAATAAGGACTAGATGACTACGCCCGCTAGTGCGCCCCTTCTTTAATCAGGGTCTCTAATTTATACGCAATCTTGTAATATGAAATCTCACACTGGGTCCCCGCTGCATACTGCACCGTATAGAAGGCGTAGTGTGCACGCACTGCAAAATCTTGTAAATAAAAAAAATCTCGAACCGAACGAACCTCGATCCGGATCCTTTGGGGAGTCAAAGGGCGGGCACAGGAGCTGCATAATATGAATAAGTGGTCGCAGGGATTTCCAACGATATATCACATGAGGGTTATAGGCAAAATTTAGAAAAGTGTCCCCGAGAGGGCAAAGTGGAGGAAGGGTCATCGGAGGGGTATAACATCAATAAGTGGTCACAAGCCTTTCCAACCAAATGTCACATGAGGGGTCTTGAGCTAAATTTGTAAAAATGCACACCGGGGTGACAAAGTGGGTGAAAAGGGGCGCGGGAGGTGCATAACAGGAGTAAGTGGTCACAGTCCTATCAAACAATACGTCACATGAGGGGTCTCAGCTAAATTTCCAGAAGTGCCAACCGTGGGGGAAAAGTGAGGGGAGGGACACCGGAGGTGCATAACATCAGTAAATGGTCACAGGCCTTTCCAACCAAATGTGACATGAGGGGTCTCGATCTAAATTTATAAAAATGCCCCTCCCACCGTGAGGGCAAAGTGGGGGGAGGGGCGCGGGAGGTGCATAACATGAATAAGTGGTCACAGTCCTTTCACACAATATGTCACATGAGGGGTCTCGGTTAATTTAGAAAAGTGCCACCCTGGGTGTCAAAGTGAGGAAAGGGGCACGGTAGGTGCTTAATATGAATAACTGATTGCAGGACTTTCTAATGATATATCACATGAGGGGTGTCGGCAAAAATTAGGAAAGTGCTCCCCCCCGGGGTCCAAATATCGCAACCCCCCAGGAATTCAGCCCCCTTTTAGAAATTTCATATATTATAATATTTATCGGAAAACTCCTTAAAAAATTCGAATTAAAATGATGAAAACGCAAAAAAGTTCAAAATCTGGGGCCAAATTGGGAAGGGGAGAAGAAAGTCTCATAATATGAAAGAGTGATCCGAGGGCTTTCCAACGATATATCACATGAAGGGCTTAAAAAAGGTTGAAAATCCCCCCTCTGTTCACTCTTTCGGCCCGGAATTCACGCATGCCCCCACTTTTAATTTTTTATATTTAATAAATAATATCTACCGGAGGACTCCATAAAAAAAAACACATCTAAAATTATATTCATTGTAGAAATCACTACGGTTTTAAAAAATTGTTCGCCCCCCTCCCCCCCGCACCCTCCTCTTTGAAATTTTTATATTTAATAAATAGTATTTAACAGAGGGTTCCAGGTATGTGACAGCTTGATAGGGCTAAAATAAGAGGAACTTTGAATATTACGGCTTCATTTCACAGCTCATTGTCATGCCTCTTTCTCTATCTCGTCTCGATAAATCTTCTCACATCTCTTCTCTGCCGAGAACGAGAAATTGAATTTTCGTTCTCGGCAACCTATGAAAAGGCACTAATCGAGAACAACATATCGAGAACCGAAGAAAATTGATTTCTCATTCTCGGCCAACAAACGAAATGTTGAAAAGCGCGAGAGGAATAATCGGGAAGTCAAAAGTCGAGATGCCGGTGAAAAATCATCGAGATGAGATTTGCGGAAATGTCAGAGAAAGAGAGAAATGAAGCTTTCAGAGTCAACTTACTGCATTTCTGGTTTAAGTCATAGTTTCTCGAAGGAGTGCATTTGCTTATCCAATCTCTTTTTTGTTATTAACGGATGTGAGTTAGGAGGTATAGTGGTTTATTTATTCAGTTCTGTATAGTCCTGATTTCAATAATTACTGTTGAATTTAGTGTCATTTTGCCCCGAATTTTCAATGTTTCTCTAACTTTAGCTCTGCCAAGCTGTCCCATACCTGGGGCCCTCAGATAAATATTATTTATCAAATATAAAAATTTCAGAAGAGGAAGGTGAGTGAATTCTGGAAGGTGCGAGAATGGACCGACGGGCGATTAATTTTCAAACTTTTACCGAACACCTCCTGTGACATATCATCGGAAAGCCCTTTGACCACTCTTTCATATTATGAACGTTTCTCCTCTTGGGGTAAATTTCGGGAAGGGGAAGCAGTAAGGGGATGATTTTTTTAAAATCGTTGCGATTTCTACAAGAAATATAATTTTAAGTGTGTTTTTTTATGGAGCCCTCCGGTAAATATTATTTATTAAATATAAAACTTTAAAAGTGAGGGTTGCGTGATTTCCGGGTGTATTCTGGTAAGAAAGAGTGAACCCATGTGTGAGGGGTAAATTTCAAACTTTTTGGCCCCATCATGTGATATGTCATTGGAAAGTTTTCGGACCACTCTTTCATATTATGAATCTTTCTTCCCTCCTCCCCAATTTGGCTTCCCGGGTGAGGCGCTTTTCGAACTTTTTTGAAATCGTAGCGTTTTTATCATTTTAGATCGGATTTTGTTACGGAACCCTCAGATGAATAATTTATAATACATTAAAATTTCAAAGAGAGGGGGGAGAGCGTATTTCGGAGCGCGCAATAGTTGGAATCCTGGGGGCACTTTTCTATCTTTTGCCATCACCCCTCATATGATATATCATTGGAAAGCTCTGTGACTATTACTTCATGTACATACCTGCCGCGCCCTTCTCCCCTTTGACCCCGCGGGGGGGTCACTTTTCTAAATCTAGCCGAAACCCCTCATGTGATACATCGTTGGAAAGCCTTATGACAACTCATTCATATTATGCATTTATTGCTCCTCCCCTACTTCCCCCCAGGGGGGTTGTTTAATGCATTCCAGTAGATGGTCTTCTAATAAAGGGGAAATCATAGAACTAATCTCAAATGACGTAAAAACATCAATAAAAAATATTGATACTATTTACCATCCTTTCAGTTCATGTTTTTGCCACCAGGGGTGCTTTTTATTCTAATTTCTTTGGACAATTTGCTGCTAATTGTCGAAAAATTCTAATTATTGATATTAAACTCTTCTTACCGTTTCATACCTACTCGCGACTTTTCAACTTTTTGCAACCAAACAACGCCGTTATATGACTTTTTCACTATTATGGCTCCATTATAGCCTCCCTTCGGTTTGTTGTTTTTGAAATCCATCTCTTTTCAGTTACCATGTATTTACTAAATACTGCTTTATAAACATATAAAAACAATGATTTTAATAAACGATTGTAGAACATCTGGATTGCGGGTTCTCGGAAGTAATCGATGACTATATCGATTGTGTTTTTTACCGATTACGATTTTTTTATTGGTCCACGAATTATTTTAGGGGGAAGGGATAAATTTATAGAAAAATTAGAATTTTTTGGGAGGGAAAGGAGGATTAATTACTAGGTAATAAGACTGAAAAATTATAGTGTGAAAGAAAAACATACCTATACAGAATACAGGGGCTTACAATAGATTAGGACTATGTTTTAATGGTATAATGTCTGCCATTTTATAAGAATCCGTACTTGTATAAGAGTATATTGTATGTTGTTAAAGCAGTATAAAGCAACACTTGTACTGATATAAACGCTTCAATCCACAATTTATTTTAGGGTTGGGGGTGATTTAGAGAATTTTTTTGGGAGGGTGAGATTAAACTGTATGACTAGATAGTATTAAAAAAAAATGATTGGGAAATCTTAAGCGTTAATGTTTAATCTTAAACAAGGGCGTATGTACATGCAAATATATTTTATATGCGTTTGATATAAACGACTCGTCTTTAATATTTTAGTTTTCTTAAAACAATATGCAATTTTTGTATTTAAGATTTATTTTGTAATAATTTAAAAGATTTTTATTTTAAATACTTGTAAGTAAATCTTTATTTTCATAAAAAAGTAGCTTTATTTATTAAAACGTATGTAGTGAACACGGGCTTGTCAGTCAGGACTTATAAATGTGAAAACAATCAGATTGCTAATAAGAAAAAATGTAATTTATTACGCTGTTAAAACTTTTATTTCATGTTTGTATGACAGTACATAAGAATACTATTATTAAATAATTTAATAATAAGAATATATTTTGCAATTGATTTTCTGTTTAGGGGGGGACTCAGTGTTAATGTATGTAATTTTTTTTTGGGGGGGGGGGGGAATTTGCGTCATTGGGTTTGGGGGGGATGGTCACCACTGGTTATAATACATAAAACAGAATTAAATAAAAGAATGTGTTTCAGCTGATTTAATGCATTCTATTTTTGGTTACCAAAGTGGAATTTAATATTTTTTCTAAGTAAATCTGTTAAGCATGTAGCTATTAAAGAGTAATATTGGTTGAATTTGCGAAAATAGGAAATCAAACCAATAAAAGATTGTACATTGTTTATGCATTTTGATTCTGAGAAATTTAAAACAGCTCGTTTTCAAACAGGTTGTCTACTCTACATCGGCAACAATTTTCCTTGGCTTATCCAGGTTTTCCATTCCAATAAAAAAAAAACCCTCTAGGTATCGATATTTTGTGATGCTACACAAAAAAACTCTTTTGTGAATTTGACAGTGGAACTTTCACAGCTGATTTTGAAACAACTACTGATATGTCAAACAAATTTTTGAAAAATTTACAAATTCTTGAACATTTTACATGCTAAACATTTTGCAGATACACACTTAACACGTTGAGTGCCACGGTGACTGACACTGAAGCTGAAAAAGTTGTGTTTTAAGTAATTTTTAAGAAAGTATAATCCTGTAATAAATAAAAGGTAAGTGAATTTAAAATACATTTTCAGTAATTACTTAAAACAATATATATATATTTAGTTTTATATCATATTTTAGACTGTCAGTCAGTGGTGAATGATGCATTCTAAATGGAAAGTTCAGTGTCTGTCACTGGTGGCTGACGTGACGCTTAACGTGTTAAGCATCATGTTCTGTCCAGTTTGTCCAATCAGGATGAAATTCTCTATCACATCAGTCACAGTTAAATAGAAATTGCTTTGACATATTTTAATACAAATAAAAAATATTCATTAAATAAACTAACAAATGTTCCATTTCCAAACAAAAATAAGTAAACAGATTGAAACACCTAATCAATCTTACAACATTCAGTACAAGTTTCAGTGAAGATGGAATTGGAAATCTCTGAGTTACAAAGAACTAAAAGGGGGTAGACAAAATTAAAAGTTGAAATACTTTTTACAGTACTTATGAAGAGTAAAGTTTGATTTTCCTGGAGCTGCAATTTCAAATACTTAGTTTTATAATAAGAAAAAATTTCCTAATTTTTTCTTTAAGGTTTCAGATTTCTTTAACTTTTTCTCAGAATTTTCAAATTTTCCTGGCTTTTCCTCAGGAATGGTAAATTTCCCTGACTATTCCAATTCATATAAATTTCCCTGACTTTTCCAGGTGACTAGACACTCTGTTTCAAAGGAGATGGATACAGTTGATCATTTTTAATATGACACCTAGAAAGTTCATTTCCTGCTGTAAAAATTGACATTTCTTATAATTCAATTCCTGATCATACTGAGATGCAGTGATACGGACACATTGTAATTTTTTAGAATCCCTCAGCTTCGGTTTCATTTGGAATTACAATGTTCTCCAAATAAGTAATAAATACTTTTTCATGAGGTCATAAAAAACATTATAAATATATCTTTGAAACATTAATAGTGAATCAGAGGCTAAAATTTATAAATAAGAACTTAAACTGTCCAGAGTATAGTACAAAAGACATATATTTTCTTCCCTTTTTGTCTATTTGTACATGGAAGAATGCACTTTTAAGATCAAGAGTCATAAATACTTTTGCAAAATACACTGATCAATAATGTCTTCAATTAATGGAAGAGGAAAATGCTTTTATTGTTGGGATTTATTAAAAACATTAGTTAATTTTTATAATAAATGAAAATAAAATCTATCAGTTGTAATAAGAAGTTGTTTGTAAAAAACTTTTCCTAGCTCTTCTAACCAATTTTCACATCTGTACTTTTAAAACATGTTAGTTATGATTGATATAAGTTTTCAAAAGTTTTATAAATTAATAATATAAGTTAAATTAAATTTACAATTAATAGCTTATCGATATTTAATGTAATAAAATAAATGTAGTTATCAAGTGTTACCTGCATCATGCAAAGTTGTAAGTACGTTTGTTTAAAAAGTAAACAAACATGGTTATGAAAGATAACTGTGCAATGCTGGGCTCAAATTCATTAACTGCAATTTTAACTCTTGCTAGATAGGAGTATCAATGTTAAGTTGTTTTAAGTTTCTGCTTGACTAAAGAAGTGGTGGTTTTTTTCCTCCTGCATAATTAATCTGCTGTTTAACTGCAACTCTTTAATTTATCTGTGACTTTAACTGTTTTATTCATATTTATAGAGTAGCTGTTGATGTGGTGTGTTGTACTTCCAGACTTAGCAGAAATAGCTTGGGAAGAAAATCCCATGGGGGGTTTTCATAATGATTTAAAATCTTTAACTTGTTTTGTTTACTGTGACATAATGACAGGGATGAACTAATCTCATATTTTATCAATCATTTTTACTTTGTTACCATTTTACTAACCTTGTTGTTGGCATTGCAAATTTGAATAAAATAAGTTTGAATATTTACAAGGACTATTTAATGGAATTTGTGACTTTTAACATCACTTAACAATTCAAGTTCACTTGAATTTGAATGATGAAAGTTAAAGACTTTAAATCATTATATATATACATGAAAAAATATGGACATTTTCTACAAAATTGAAGTTCCTTTATGAAGTTATGAATGTAGAACAGATCCATGGCTTGGAGTGGTTGCAAAGCATGGTTTTTATATTCCTACCTAGGATGAATTAATAGAAGGTTATGTCTTTTACTTTTTATATAACTATTTTTAAATGACTGGTGATATTCCATAGATGTCCTTCCCAAAGTTGAATCAAGATAATTTTAAGGTCTGGTCTTTTAATGTCAACAGACTACTTTGTTGTCAAAGTCTAAATAAGTTTATATTAAAGAATAAGAAGTTGAAAGAGAAAGTTGATGCAAATGAAATGTTATAGATGAAAACAAAAATAAATTCAGGTCACAGAAGACACTGGTGTTGATTTGTTTATGCTTGGATGAAGAAATATAAAGCATAGTATATGATGTTAAAGATCCATTTGAAGCCTCCTTACTTTATGAACTGAATCAGGTTGGAAGAGAATAGTTTCTGGAGTTAAATTGTATTTTTACTGAGTTGGACTTAAAATAGAAGATTGTAATTGTATCTACATTTTTAAATTAAAAGTAATAGTATTGGTATAAATTGATGACTTAGCAATCCTTGCAGAGACCAGGAAATTGTTAGATGCTATAAGTTATAAAATTTAAAAAGATCTAAATTTGAATTAAAAGTGATGAGAAGAATCGAACATTTCTTGGGTGTAAATTTTAAAGAGGTAAATGGTAAATACTTTATACACCAAAAGGACTATATTGAAAAACGTACAGGCATTTTTATAATATCATAAATAAAATATAGATGAACCTTAACACCATGAATAATGTTCTATATAACTAATGCTGATGAGAAAGCAGAAAATATTCCTTAGCAAAAGTTGATATAATGTCTGTTGTTCCTGGCATCTTGCTTGGGTATTCAATTTGCTGTCATAACTTTAGCATTTTAGGTTATTCATCTTATATTCATTGAAAGTATTAAATCATATTCTGTTATATGTGATAGACTTAAAAGACTTAACAATAAAGTTATCCAGAGTATGAAACTGTAATTTAAATGTCTACACAGATACTAGCTGGACTTCAGATACTGTTGATAGAAAATTAGTAAGTGTCTATGTGAAATTTGTAGATGAAGCACCTTATCTAGAGAGCCATAAGCAAAAACATACAGCTCTTTCTAGCATGGAGTATATATTTTATCTGGTGTGGATGAATCATCTTAATTGTTAAAGATAATTGAAAAATTTTCTTTCTTAAATTTAATGACAAATAAACCAGTCATTTATTGCAATAATCGGAGTACTGTTACATTTTCCTAAAATCACATAGAGAATAGTAAAACAAAATACATTAATACAAGGTTTTATTTCATAAAAGAAAATTTAGAAAAGTTTATTTTGAAATATGTATCTGGTATTGTAAATGTATCAGATATTTTATCAAAGCTCTACAAGATTATGGGTTTTCTTTTTATAAAAATTTGTTATTTGTATTAAAATATTGCACTAACTGATGTAATGCAATAAAGACACAAACTTTTTAATAACACCATAAAATTAAGAAATGTGCTAGGCTTTTTAAAAGAACTTTGTCATTCTTCTCCAGTGCAAAGAAGACGTGCTATTACTCTGAAGGCAGCAGCAAGACATATTGCTACTCCTAACATAATTTACGATGAGGATTGTTGGAAAATTTAATAACCTGTGAAAAAAAAATCTGTTGATTTTGCAGAAAAATACAGGCACTGTGGATGACAGTAAAAAATTGTTTATTTCATACGATATATGCATATTAAATACAAATTTTCTCCTATTTAACAGAAAAATGCTATATTTAACTGTTAAAAACCGATTTTTCCCACAAAATAATCAATTTTTTACAGTATCAAAAGGAGCAAATTTGCTACTTTGTTTTTTGCAACTTCTCACTTTTCACCTGTTAAAAGAGCGAAGTGGTTTTCTAACCAATAAATAATGTTAATCATCAATTGTGTGATATGTAAGAGTTTTTGGTTGAAAATTAATCACTGTTAAAATTTACTTATAATTCTTATAAAAAACAACAGTTTCACTGCAGATTTTTATTTTACAGCAATTTGCTTTATTGAGAAAAACAGTATTAGGAATACTTCCAAATGTAGGAAATACCATTAAAAAAAGGGTGAACTTATGAGGAACAGTATTTTAGAAAATTCAAATTGATAGTTTCTCAATATTATCTGGAAATTTAGAATTATAAGCATGTTATACACTTCATTATCTAAAGTTTCAAAATTAATATTTATTCATCAAAATATTATTAATCCTCTTAAAAACAATAATTTCTAGATATTCCAAGTTTTTTCCTGCAAAAAATTAGCATCAATAAATACTTAAAGAAGAAACTTCCTTCACATATTTTTTTGTACCCCCTACTTTTGCAACCAAAGAAATAACAAAAATAAAATAAAGTCAAAAAAATAAGCAAGTAAATACAATATGGTGCTTCAGTTTATAAGTGCATTTAACACTCACATTTGCTTCTATCAAATTAAGGGCAAATAAAGAAAATACCAAAAAATAATAAAAGATGCAAAGTCGATTGATTAACTTACACTGTGTTACAAAAGTAAATTGAATGAAAAGAAAATTTTCATTGCATTATTAAGACTGTATATTTAAGAAGCAGGAAGTCATAATTCATAAGTGCATTAACTCTAACCCTTCACTGCACGATTTTTTCTTTTTTTATTAAAAAAATTATTTGAAATCTATACATTGGTCTAATAATGGGAAAAATAGTAAAAAAAATTAAATTTCAAATTTTCAGCTAAAATTTGATATTTTATGGCGTGTACCCTATGTACACAATTAGGGTTTTAAAATACTGTATTGCTATATATATATATATTTTACAACTAAATGAGCTTAAACTAATTAATTTTATCTGCTTAACACTCTGCAACTTTTTTTATATTCATATTTTTAAGTATTCAGTAAAATAATGAAAGTAAATTTTACCTTAATAGCTTGATCGAAATTTTTTTTGTTTCCAAAGAAAAAATTCTAATTTTTTGTCAAATGCAGCCATCTGACAGGGACAAAATAAGTGTTATTCCATTCTTTGGACTGTTCCATTGTTGGGATAGAGATCATATTGGCCAAATTCATGGTACATAATGAAAATTACAGTGTTTTTAGGTATGTGCTAGATGTGGCCATAGGCGTAGAATTTTCAAAATTATTGGAGGGGGGGTCTACCCCCCCCCCCCCCTGAAACAGGGATTTAATTTACTAAGTAATGAATACAAAAATAGTAAAACCTGCTAAGACAAAATTACAAATAACCAATGAAAGTTTCCGTTTTATACAGGTTTTCGTCTACCTTAGCAGGTAAAAATTCAAAGAGTTCCTTTCGACCAATCATGAAATGTTTGCCATTAGACAAGATTTTGTTTTAGACAGGTTCCGTTTACACAGGCTAACCTTATATCTATATCAATACAGTAAAACCTTTTGTAAAAGCAATCGTAAGTGACCAAAACAATATTCTGTTTAAGACAGGTTTCTGGCTAATTAAATAAAATTGTACGACAATCAATCTGGAGCATGAACAGTTTCCCTTTAAGACAGGATTATGCCATAGACAGGTTCCGTTTTGACAGGTTTTACTCTACATATATCATAAATATCTCTATATCTAATAATAAAAGACAAGATCGCTGTTTGTGTGTTTATTGCCGATGGCTAAAAAAATCTACTGCTCGCAGAGGTCTGAAAATTTATATGAGAATAGTTCATTGGAGGTATGGATGCCTCTGAGGCTCACATTTTTAATTTTTTGATAATTAGCCAAGATATTAATTAAAAACTCATCAAAAAAGAGATCAATTTTTGAAAATTGGCGGAGGTGCGCTCGTGCGTGACCAGAACCTGCTTTTCGAGAGGAAAGGAAGGAAGAACTAAATTTTTGTTTTGCCGTTTTCTTTTAATGCCCATCAGCCGTACCATTTAAAATACGGAAAAACGGATGACATATTCTTACAGTTCGCACTTTTACGTCTCAAACGCCGCAATCAGTTAAAAAAATATGGTTCTTAACTCTTTGAAATTTTTTTTTCAATAAAGGATTTCTCAGTCAACTTTTTCTCCCTTTCGCCAACGCTTACTCAGGGCTCAATTTTAGAGGTACCTATTCACAAAAAATACGCATTTAAAGCTAAGATCTTGTTCTTGTCGCCGGTGAAATCGGTTTTCTAAAAGACTAATTTTAATTTTTTAAACAAACTCGTGACACCAGGTCACTTCCCGCTTCACTGTGACGAGACTATCTTTTTTTCACAATCTTTTTAGATCATTTTGACAGACTGGATTTTACACCTATTACAAAAATTTTGTAATATTCGAATGAATAGAAGTATTTAAAAAAATAATAAAATCTTAGAAAATTTCGACGAAAAAGCTAAAAAATGGTTTCGGTGCGGTTTCGCTTGGCTTCGGCAGACGTTTTCACTATTAAATATGCATGTTTTTCATCAAATTTTATAGAGTGCATGGTTACAGTTATACGTATTTATAACATATTAAAATTTCGGACAGTTCAGACGACGAAAACTATATATATTTTTTTTGTTATGTTAAAGAACCCGACGCGAAAACAAGAAAAAATAGTCAAATGTGACAATCCCAAAACTTTCTTCTACCTCATACATGTTAATACTTCAAAATTCGGTATCACAGTGCCAAAATTAAATGACAATCTATGCTCATCTCAATCATAAGGATTCTAAAGATATAGGTTCATTAAAGTGTGTGCATTTTAAAAGGAGGTATAAGCATCGCATCTTTGAAACAAGCAATTGAATTTTGGCATCCACCCTCTTAGATGTCTGCAAGAAAAATTCTCAGCTCAAAGAGCATAAAAGCGGCACCTGTCAATTCTATGCTGTCGCACTGTATACACCGAAGCTTAAAAAAAGATCGATTTATGTGAAAGTGTAACAGAATATCAATATGAAGTTTGATTGAATTCCGTGTATTAGTTTTTGAGACAGCACAATTGCGGAAATCGTAAAAAAACTGAGCATAGCAGCACCACCTATTGCGCGATTTACACCGAAACATAATAAAGAACGTCATATATCAACGTCTAACTGAATTTGAAGTTCGATGAAAATTTGTGCATTAGTTTTTAAGATAGAGCTATTACGAAAATCATGAAAAATTCTGTATCACAGCTCTATCTGTTGACCAATTTACACCAAAAAGTAATCAGTACCATTTTATATCACAGACTAACCTAAAGTACGTGCATTAGTTCTTAAGAAAGAGCTATTCCGGAAATCGTGAAAAATGCAGTATAGCAGCGAAACCTGTTGGACGATTTACACGAAAACGTAATTAGCACGAAATAATATCAAGATATAACTGAATCTGAAGTTTGATGAAAATCTGATTATTAGTTCTTGAGGTATAGCTATTGCGGAAATAGTGATAATGCATCATAGCAGTGCCACCTATTGATCAATTTACACCAAAAATTAATCAGCACCAAACAATACCAAGGACTAACAGAATCTGATGTTTTATGAAAATCTGTGCATTAATTTTTGAGATATAACGCGATTTGCACCAACAACTATTCAGCACCAATTTATATCAGGGACTAATTGAACCTAAAGTTTTATTAAATTCCGTGCATTAGTTCTTGAGATAGAGTGCCCAAAAAATTTATGTCACATACAAACTCACAAACAGATTCACAGATAGTCATTTTGTAAAAACATGTTTTTCGGGATCTGTGACCACTAAAAATTGTAAATCCGTCGAAAACCGGAATTCGAAACTTTTCTTGATTCCAATACTTGCAAAGATAGATGAAAGTAAAAAGGAAGAAGAAAGCATTTCTTTTAGAAATAGATATCAATATTTTTTATCACGAAAATTTTACACCGGCTGAGAAACGGTTATATTATTTATAACGATAAAATTTTTAAAGAGTTTGGACCAAAATAAACTTCTTTTTTTTTTTTTTAATGAAACGACCGTACGTGAAAAACAGAAAATGACTTCATACGAGCGCTTTTACTATTAAAGTCCATATTTTTTGGAGATTTTTTTTTTTTTAAATATAAATTCGGACAAAATAGGATTAAAGGTATAAAATCATACAAGTTTGCGCTTTATTAAAGGTTATTATCACGGGCCCGGGCAATGCCGGTCGGGTCAGCTAGTCTATAATAATAAGGAAAGAAGTTTGTCTGTCTGTCGGCCATGTTCTGAAAAAACCACTGCAGGCAGAGCTACAAAATTTGGTATGAAGGTACCTCTATGTATTTAGTTAAGCACCCCAAAGCCCGATTTCGAACTTTTTGAATAGACTTTTTCAATATAATTTTTAATGCAATTTTATGCGCTTTTTCACGGTTCGAGGTGATTTTTTTAAATTATTAAAATAAATTCGTTTTCAATGTTTTAGCGTATAATATAGTAAATTTTGTCCTCTTTTCAAAAAAGTTTATTCGGAATTCGTACAGCGATTTTTGAATTTTTTGCAAATATTTGTATGCGATTTGTAGCGTTATTTCGTGTTTCGTGGCGGTTTTTTTAATATCGATAAAAGGAATTCGATTTCAGATTTTTAGCATTATACAGTAAATTTTGTCTTCCGAAATTTTTGAATTTTTAATTCGATTTTTAATGCGAGTTTTTGCGATTTTTCGCAACGAGTTTTGACACTCGTGAAAGAATTCCAGTTAAAATGTTTTAGAGCACTTGTAGTAATTTTTTACCTTTGTGACTTTTAGAATTTTCAGCACTTTTTAATGCAATTTTCAGTGGTTTTTCGCGTTCCGCAGTGACTTTTTTACATTGGTATATAGAATTCGGTTTTAAAATTTTAACCTAATGTAGTAAATTTTGTTCACTTTGAGCGATTTTTTGCATTCCGTGGAGATTTTTTTGACATCGTGAAAATATTCCGGTTTATGTTTTAGTCCACTGTAGTGAATTGATTTGACTCAGTGATTTTTGAATTTTTAATGTTCTTTTTTGTGTTTGTTTGCGTTTTTTTCGTATTCCGTAGCGACTTTTTGGCATTCATAATATTTTTTCGGTTTCGAACTTTCAGCTTAATATAGCAAATTTTCTCTTCCGCGATTTCTGAAAAAAATTTCTCCATTTCAACACGATTTTTAGCATTTTTACGCGTTCCATACCTTTTTTTTTACATTAATAAAAGAAATTCGTTTCAAACTTGCAACACGCTGTTGTAATTTTTTTCCTCTGCGATTTTTGATCGATTTTTAATGCGATGTTTAGCGTTCCCCTGCTACCTTTTGACATTCGTAAAAGGAATTGGGTGTCAAACTTTTAGCCCAATATAATAAATTTTGTTATATTTTCAATAAAGTTTATTCGAAATTCGTACAGCGATTTTTGAATTCTTTACGAATTTTTATGCATTGTTTAGAGATTTTTCGCATTCCGCACTGATTTTTCTACATTCGTATAAGGAATCCTGTTTTAACCTTTTAGCCCATACTAACAAAATTTTGCCATCTGCAATTTTTGAATGTTTAGTGATTTTTAGAGTTTTCTCGCGATTTGGTACAATTTTTCCAAATTAGTAAAAGGAATCCGGTTACCTTCTAACCCAAAATAGTAAATTTTGTTTTCTTTTCATTTAAATTTATTTGGAATTCGTGCAGCTTTTTTTTTAATTTTTCGCAATTTTATCAGTTTTTTCGTGTTTTGTACTATTTTTCAACGGACCGGACGACGCCGGGCATGTCAGCTAGTTAGTGTATGAATGCATAATATAAGTACTATAGGGTTGTGCATGAAAAAGCAGTACTGCTGTGTTTGCCATTAATGCACATGTACAGATAGATACTTTTATATGAACATCAAAAAGTTTGAAAATATCACGAAAATCGAATCAAATGTCAGTCCGAAACGACATGGAAAGTTTATGTCTGGCCCGGGTTTACAGAAAAAATGTAGACCCGGTCTCAACTCAGCCTGATATTAATGAAAGAAAATGGCCCTGAGAAAGGGTTTCTTACTTGGCCTCAATAAGAACAACTGAATATGTACTGTTTATTGTAACCAGATCCTGGTGAACCGTCTTTTACTATACAGAGAGACCACTTGATAGATTGGACTATTTTAATAAATATGAGCTTTTTGCATGATTTAGAGACAAAGAATTTCTGCCTTTATATTCTATATGCTTTGGAGACACTGGTGATTCTTCCTGGCTTCTAAGTTTCATCATTTGCAACAAAACTTAAGTCCTCCCCCCCCTCCTCCCGAGATCTGCTCGTAAATTGGAGTCACTTTCTTTGTAGGTTCGGGAAACGGCGAACTATCTTATCTGTGCTCTAATCAGATCATATCGGACACCATTTGCTGTCCGTTAAAACTGTGAATTTATTGCCTTATTATGACGCCGAATCAGAAAAAGAAATTCTTCCCAGAAAGTGAGCCCATGCCCAGTGACCAAAGAAGGGAGAAAAACCCACCATGGAGAGTGCTTAGTTATTCCCCATACGCCACGCCAAAATTTTCCAGTTTTTTACTTGTTTACAAAGAATAACAATAAACAGCGAATTTAGAGAAAGAACAATTATCCATCGAAAACATTAGTAAAAACTTTTGTAAATTATATGAAATTGCAAAAATCTGAGGTTTTTTTTTATGTCAGTTGGCGTAAAAAAATATAGCCCATGTGAAAAAAATATTGGAGGGGCCCGAGCCCCACGGGCCCATATAACTCTATGCCTATGGATGTGGCACATGGTGCAGAGAAGGGTTAAGCATTTGAACTATCTTTTTCCGTCATATAAAATGTCAATTAAAAGATTGGAGTAACAAAATTTTCAAATTTACACTCATTTTTTTCTACTATCATGAGATAAATAAATACATATATGCAGCATATGTAAGATATTTAAACTGTAAGCTACATATAATGCACACTTTTCATAATTGTTAATTTATGAATCATTAACCAGAAATGGAAAAATATTACTACATGCTTAGAGGATTAAGGTTTACGATAACCAACATTCACACATCATTTTATTAAATTCAAATTATAGAAAAGTTATGATTGAACTCTGCATAATTATTAAAACATACAAAATGACTTAGAAAACTTAGTGTTTAATAAATTTCAATACTTATAACTTTACTATTTGAGAACATGATAAACATTGTGACTATTGATGATTTGTGACACTTAAGAATCTAAAAAAGATTCATAAGATAAGATCCATTGTTATTCCAAATGAAACTCAAAAATGTATTTTTAAACATTTCAATTGTTTGGTTAAAATATGGAATCGAAATTTACTAGTTCTACAACTGACTTTTGTCTGAAGATGGTTTAGATGCATTGTATAAGATATTAAACATAGGTTATATAGCAAATTTTTTAACATTTCTATAATTTCTTAATAATTTTTTTATTCAATAAAAAGTGTTCGAAACACAGCCTGACATGTACAAATGTTTTACTTTATTATTCGTATTATTTATATCCATATTATTATATCCTCAATATTATTATATGTAAAAACTACAACAGTTTATGAATGCTTTATGTAAAGAAATTCAGATTGATTAAAAATCGTCAAAATATTTAAAAATTTGCAAAATAACCTTAGTTTTGGATTTGCATAACATAGTTATACAACTTTCAGACCAAAATCAATCAAAGAACCAGCATTTATATCCTAAATTTTATCAATACGATAAAAATATCTTTTAAAAATATGTAAAAAGATTTTAGTTCATGTAAGGTCAAAATTAGACTTATCTATCCATCTCTTTTTAACTCCTTGACTACATCGCCGACGAAATTGACTTTAGTTTCCATGATTTCTACAACATACACATCATATGTGACATAGTCAAGGGGTTAATATTGTAAACTCTCACTTTAACCCTTCGTTGCATGCATTAAAACTAGCAAGTCCTCAGCATTAAATTTGCTATTTTCTATTTGCTAAATTACCTGTTGTTGTTTGCTATCTTAATTCTTCTGCTGAAAGTATAGATGTCAAAGAGTGCCATAAGTTTTGAATAGGAAGTGTAAATGAAATAGTTTGGACAGAGGGAAAAATGAGCTTTTTGCCCATTGTGATGGATAGTATGCAACAAAGGGTTAAACTACAGTGAACTCTCAAAAATCTGCAGTTCTATATTCTGTATATCATTCACATCATAAACAATGAAATTTTCAGTTGAAGTTCAGCAAAAAAAAATCAAGATGGCAACATTTGATTGATTGATTCTAAGTTGGGTGATTTATACCAATGAAGCACCAAGCACTCGGTATCTCACATATGAAGAAATCAAATGCAATATATAATTTAGCCAACAAAGCACTCACCAGATACTGAATTGAAAGAAGAAAGAGAAAATCTTGATGAGGTTTAGATTTTTTCTTGATGAGATAAATATTTGAATTTTCTAATCACACAAACTTTCGTGGCTGAAAAAGAACTCCAATTGCAATTTTTCTGCATTTTCTAATTGCAATTTTTCTGCATTTTCTAATTGCAATTTAATCTGCAATTTTTCAGGATGTAATGTATATAAAATTTAAAAAAATCACTTAAATTCTATTTGCAGGTTACAAGTGAACATTTTTTTAATGTTATAGGTACACATATATTGAGACAAATTTTAAACACAATTAATACAAGAAACCCAACTGGAGAGAAAAATTAGCCGGGATCAGGACTTGAACATGGGTCTACAGCGTACCATGCTGTTGCTTTAACCACTAAGCTACCCTGGCCAATGCTCTAGCTCAACAACTTCTTATTAATAAACCATGTTGGGGAACGCACCACCCGTCTATCAGATAGCACTGGAGGATGCAACAATGTTGAATAAATTGTGGTGGTACCTCAAAGTTGAAACTTTTTGAACTCTAATGAATTTATTCATAGACATTCCCCAACATGGTTTATTAATAAGAAGTTGCTGATCTAGGACATCAGCTAGAGTAGCTTAGTGGATAAAGCAACATCACGGTACGCTGTGGAGCCAGGTTCGAGTTCTGGTCCTGGCTAATTTTTCACTCCAGTTGGGTTTATTGTAATAATTATGTTTAAAGTCTGTCTTAATATATGTGTACCTTTAATACTAACAAAATGGAATTCAGACGTTAATTTATGTGTTTTAATATAAGTAAACATTTTAGTACATAAAATCCATGCGTTAAAAAAATTTAAGTACTACTACAGAATAGTAATTATAATTTATCAAAATTATTCATTAAATAAATAGCTTTTTAATGAAATGTTTGTATTTTCATTAGATATTGTTTATGAAATAGGATAATTTTATAAAGATACAACTATTCTGGTGGTATTTTAAAATATATACAGAGAAATGGCATAAAATCTGAAAATTTAGAAATTTGCAAACTCCTTGGTCCAGATTGTGTGAATTTTTCAGGATGTAATGTATATAAAATTCAAAAATTCACTTAAATTCTATTAAATTACACTTCAACTAATAAGATGAAATTAGGACTTTAGATGAATAAATAAATTACTGATCTGAATGACAATGATGTTATAATTATTGAATGAAAAATTCAGATATAAATGCAATACATACAATGAATATAATTTTATATGAATGAAAAATATTTTATTAATTGAAAAAAAAAGGAAAAACAAAGCATACAATATACACTAAATGTAGACAAATATCTCTAAATGTGTATCTCAGGGCCTTCAATGGGAATTTTACACTATTAATTACCAAATCAGACAAACAGGAAAATCATTAGTCAGATTAGCTCAAAACTATCATTAATGGTAGACTAACTATTTCTACACTACTTGTTGTAAGTCATACTACTTTATAATCAAAATTAGATCAAAATATTTTTTTAAATAAAACAATATAGGTTGTATACATAAATAATTTCTTAATTATTTATTCGAAACTTCTTTAATTAACAGTAAGAAAAACTGTTCAGTTACATCTTAACCTCTGGCTTCATTTTGCAATACTACAGTAAAGCGAATAACAAACAGCTCAGAAGTGCATAATTTGTTAGCTATTCGGAGGTGTACACTGTTCAGAGGGGAAAATGTACAAAAACATAGCTGTTGGGGATTAAAAAGTATCCACTAAACAGAGTTATTCGGGAGTGCCTGTTATGGAGGTTTTATAGTAATTAATAAAAGCTGGTTAAAATTAAAATTTCACATGCTTGAGACTTCACTATAATTAAGAATCCATTCAAACTAAGGTTTTTTACTGACATTTTGTTTCTCAGCAGTGTTGTACATTTCAATTTACATTGTAGTTTAAAAAAATCAAAAATTACTTTATTTTTATTGGATATTTATGAATACTAAATAATCCAAAAAAAAAAAAAAAAAATTAAATGATTTTCCTAAATAAATATTTTTTTAAAAATAGTATAATTTATTCCTATTCAGTATGATGTAAATGGTTAGTGTGAACCGAGAATATGGTACATTTTTTAGGTCAAATATATCATAAAACAGGATAAATATTTGAAATAAAGACAAAATGAATAAAATAACTTGTAAAAAAGACTAACCTTCTACATATAAACTGTTGACTATATCATGGCGTATTAATTCAAAATTGGGATGTCCAATCCACTGATCAATATTTCTCTTGCTGCCAGTAAAAAAATTATCGACTACTGTAACATCATGACCATCAGTCATTAATCTGTCGACTAGATGGCTACCAACAAAACCAGCTCCACCAGTTATCTAAATAAAGATGCAAAAAAATATCTGTTTTGAAAAAGATGAAAAATAAATATAAAAAGTTTTCAAACACAATTGAAGAGCTTAGTGGAAGAACATGTTACATACATTTTCTCAAAAATTGTTTTACTTTATGGATGAAAGCATTATGAGGTATTACATCGTATGGTAAAACTAAAGTACAACTAAATATTCAAGATATGACAGTATCTTTTAATATTTAATATTTTTATATTTAATAATTTAAAGGGAGAAAATAATTTCTAATATTTAATAATTAAATATTAATATTCTTTTCTAGGAGAGTTTTGTATCACCTATTAAGGGGACCCGGTACCCTTCATTTGGCGAAAAAAGACGAAAATATCAATTTTCTAATTTTTTGCTTAAATTATACTTTATTATCCCTAGCAGGGTTTAATTTCCACCGGAGCTCAGCTCCGGTAGTTCTCTGTTTTCAGTAAATATTTAAGTATTGATCGGAATTCACCGGAGCTCATAAATACAGGGCTCCGGAGCACAGTACAATAGTGCTTTTTTTATATCATTAACGTTGTCCATTTTAAGGCAATTTACGAAGTCATTTTAATTTGTAAGTAGATATGATTGCCATGTTTTGTTATTCTGATAGAAAGCAACCGAGAAGTATTTCCTCTTTTTCTATAAAAGCATCGAATCTTTTTAATTTAATCTGATTTTTAGAGACTCAATACAAAAGATTGTAAAGCGGAAGGAATCTATTATAGTTTAAGATATGCACGTTTTATAGGAAATTTAAAAACGTTGTTCTATTCTTCAGCATATAAATAATTATTTCTGTAAATTTCATTCTTTTTTTTATAAAAATGCATAGCTGGCGAACTATCCCTTTTTTGTGTTGCCACTATTTCCGAATCATAATCATTACTATATTTAATCCCAGAATTCTGTAATTAATTAACATTAAAATTAGGCAAAGATTTCTATTCGAAAGGAGTGATAACTAAAAAGTGGAATAGTTTACATCTAAGTATATGCTCACAGATATATTTAAAATTTTTATTTTTCTAAAGAAAAAAAATGCTTTAAGTTTTGCAAATAGTGTATGGAATATAAATATGAAGATTGGAGTGACGAGGGGTGGAGGGGCACGCTACGGTTGATAGTACTGCAGAATATTAGGGCTCCAGTACTTTTTTTTGTTAGAAATTAAGCCCTGATCCCTAGTACATTCTCATGAAGTTTTGTAAGGATCTGAGTAATATAAATACAGTTAAAAGTGATTTTATTACATGAATGTCTCTTCAAATCATGTAGCTGCACCACTTCACTTTAAAAGTGGTTTTCTCAGTTTGTGTTTTTTCAACGTATTAGCATGTTCAAAGTGATAAAACTTTTATGTATATTTTTCAATTGACCTGAATTTTTTTTTTTTTTTTTTTTTTTTTTTTGTTTGCTCCTTATGGTTTATTTAATAAAACTAAGTATCGGATTTACAATAAAGTAAAAAGTTTTTTTTTCTACACATGAAAATGTAAAATAAATTCAGTTAATATAATTTTACATTTGCACATTTTATTTTTCTCTCTCAAACTAATTAACTTATGGTAAATCCGATACTTAAAATCATACAGCACACTTCTAAGAATAATTTTTTTTTTAAATTAGCTCAAAATGTTCAAAGTTGTACGGGAAGATATATTTTAAAATTTACTTACATTTTTAAAAAAATTTTAAATGTTTCAAATTTTGCCAAGGGAATCAAACAATTTCCTGACAGAATCATTTTCCTTCATTGAGCCCTTTATTATTATGTCAAAAAGTACCTTAAAATGCTTAAATTAAAAATAATGTTCAAAGGGTACCAAGTCCCCTTAACATTCAAACATATCAAATGAAATCTATGAATGAATTAAATAAATAATTAAATTACAACAAAAAACTTTCACTTTAGTTTTCTCGAATTCTAACTTTTGTTATATAGCCTCTAATTCCACCCAGGTCTTTAATTATACAGGATGATCCAAAGGTCACTTAAGCTTTAAGCAATAAAAATTCAATCATTCAAAAGTACAGCAGGTCACAGTTTTAACATAAATACACAGGATATTTTAATAGAAAAAAAATTATTAACAGAATTGTCAGCAACAGTTAGCACTGGAGTAGTCCCAAAATTCTTCCCTATTGCTATTTAAGTTATAATGTGACAAGAATTACAGCAGAAATCTTTTTATCACTTTCCAACACAACTGAAAAGTGTTTATGAATTCGGTTTGTCTAGCCATGACACCGTCTGTCCACAATCTAAATCACATAAATATACTTGGATTTTCATGCAATTGATATAAGTTAATAATGTTTACCATAGCATGTTCAATGTTAAATATAAGATGTGTAGCATTAATGGTTCATTTACAGGGGCACTCAAAAGAATTCTGTTACATTATGATCAACAGGGAAAAATAGCTTGCAGTGTATTTTAATGACATAACTCTAGTTTAAATGTATTGAAATTGATATAAATCACTGAATTTATACAAGATGATTATTATTGAGTAGCGCATTCATAGCATTTATCATTCATTTACAGGGACACACAAAAGAAATCTGTTACAGTACTGTCTTTGAGCAATAATTGCTGAAAGTGCGTCTTCGATTTCAGTATGCACTTTTAAATTTAACAAATTTTTTGCATGTCACTTTTTGTGTATAAATTCTATACCCTGTATACAGGGCTGCTGCACAAAATAATTCACATACCATTTTCCTTATGAGCAGAAATGGCAAAAAGGGAATTTTCAACTGTAGTATGTATTTAAGAACTGAACTAAATTTTTGCATGCATGTTTCATGCATGATTTTTTTCTTTCTTGCTTTGATGCTCTGCAGAATATCTTGTCAAATATGACAGCTATTAATACTTAAGTGTCATTTCCCTTGCTTGCATTAAACTAATGGGAATCGAATGCATTCTCATCTTTAAAATATCTCTTCAGGAAATTCATATTTTTAACTTATTTTTTAGAAGTACTATTCTTAAAGGATACCTCTTTTTTTTAAGTTGTCTAAATGCTTCTAAAATGTGTAATTAGTGATACTTGAAGTTCTACATACTCATAAGTCGTATGATTTGAATGCATACAATTATAAATAAAGTATATATTTTAGAAATATTTTGACAAAAAAAAAAACCCTTTAACACATTTTAGGGCACCACACACAATAAATCCAGAAATAAAATATTGCAAAACTATTAGGTTAAAAATAAATTTTTATGAAAATGGATTGAAAAAGAAAAAACATATTACCATATACATATAATATAATGTGTGTGTATATACGAGTATATACACTATATGGCCAAAGTTGACCGGTCACTTATGATTTTAGACGTTTTGTTAAATAGCTAGAAAAATACATGAGGTGAGGAATTAACCTAAAACTGCAGGTGTGTAAACAATATAGTATAGGTCATATATTTTCGTGAAGATTTTTTCCCGAAACCCCATAGGCGACCATCAACAAATTGAAAAAGAACAAATATCTTTTGGATAACCCTATAAAAACTAATGTAGCAAAAGCGTTCAAACTCAAGATTATTAATAAGTGGCTTATTGTAATATAACTGTGTTCATTTTTATGAGGATAGCATGTATATTCATAGAGAAATTAAGGTTTTTACAAAAACAGCCCCAAATTTCACCAAGTTTTTTGCTTATAATTTGCAGAGTTCTTAATATAAAAAAAAGTTCTTTTCAGAAAATATGACAAACAACATTGTACACAATACTCTGCAATCAGAATTAAAAAATAATAAAAATTGGATGAAAAATGAGCAGGTTTACTAAAAAATGTTTCATTGTGCATGCGTGAATGCAATCAAAATATAATATGCATAATGTATTAGCTAAGTATATAGAGCAACTTTTGTGAAAGTCTCAAAATCATAGCTTGAAAATTCTGAAAATTATCATCAATAGAGTAAGCTCGAAATCCGCTGTTCCCAAAAAGAAGTAAAAATATGAGGGATTGTATCAGATATCTGTTGATTAGTGCCAAGATAGCATACGCAATATTGCACATGCTACTATATTTGGATATAAACCCTCATTTTTTTGCTTCCTTTTGGGAACAACGGATTCCGAGCTTATTCTATCAACGATATTTTTTAGAATTTTCAAGCTATGATTTTGAGACTTTCACAAAAGTTGCTCTATATACTTAGCTAATACATTATGCACATTATATTTTTATTGCATTCGCGCATGCATAGTGAAACACTTTTTAGTAAACCTGCTCATTTTGCATCAAATTTTTATTTTTAATTCTGATTGCAGAGTATAGTGTACAATGTTGTTAGTCATATTTTCTGAAAAGAACTTTTTTTTATATTAAGAACTCTGCAAATCATAAGCAAAAAACTTGGCGAAATTTGGAACTGTTTTTATAAAAACCTTAATTTCTCTACGAGTATACATGCTATCCTCATAAAAATGAACCCAGTATATTACAATAAGCCACTTATTAATAATCTCGAGTTTGAACGCTTTTGCTACATTAGTTTTTACAGGGTTATCCAAAAGATATTCGTTCTTTTTCAATTTGTTCACAATCCCCTATGGGGTTTCTGGAAAAAATCTTCACAGAAATATATGACCTATGCTATACTGTTTACACACCTGCAGTTTCAGGTTAATTCCTCATGAATTTTTCTAGATATTTAACAAAACGTTTAAAATCGCAAGTGACTGGTCACCTTTGGCCAAATAGTGTATATGTATACATAAAACTGGCATCTGGCTAACAGAAAAGTACTGTAATTTTTTTTAGCAATAACATTATCAGCATTAAAAGATTCTCTCCCCCTTTTTTTTTTATTTTTGGTTTATTTCTGAGAAAAACACATTGTATTACTACCTATACTTTCTGAATTATTAAATTTATGTTTCTTCGGCGACTTTTGGATCACCCATTATGCAGAGTAATTTTTTTAAATCAGAACAGTTCAAGATCAGGAGTTCAACAGATTTTAAAATTTTGTAGATTTTAGATAAAATCTTAAAATAACTTTTTTAAATTAAAGTATGCTTTCTAAGTATGGAAAGAAATTGATCATGTTATTTAAAATAAAGGAAACGGACCAGTTACTCATCAGAATAAAATAGTTATGGATTATGCATTGAATTAATAATTTTATTTCCTGCTTCTATGTGTATAAGCTTTTTCTTTCCGTTAATTAAACTTGCAAAACATTTGTAAAAATATTTTTCAGTAATTAATTTAATAATTATGTTTTTATTTTAAAAAACAAATATTCTGTTATATAAATCTGACAAATATATTTTTTAAATAAGTAAATTTACAACTTACATCATAAACAAGCAGCATTGTGTAGAGCAAGTCTACTATAAACAGTGGAAGTATGTTTATGTAAAGATGTTGTTACATCAAAATAAACCTGTAGTATTTATTTGCCCTAAAAATTAGTTTAGTGAAACATCTAATTATGCTGAATAAGTTCTGAAAGGAAAAAATGCACTTACAAAAATGCAGTAGGTAATAATAAATTTTACATTAATGCAGTCATGTTACATGCCTGTTGATGTGGTTATGCGAAAAAGGATCACTTTAATACTTTGTACATTTTCTATGAGTGGCAATGACAACTTTGCATCAGTCTGGCATGAACTTTTGGGTGTAATTGTGCCCAATTTCATGGTACCAAACACTAATAATGCTTTCCTTTAGTTTAATCTTTGTAGCATTTTTTTATTTTTAGCAATTTTAGCACGCATTACAAGACAAAAATTTTTGAATTGAATTATATCAGGACTATTCTCAGGCCAGCCAATAGTTTTAATACCAGATTTTTTCTGGTAGTCCTGAACTTAAAGTTGGGAAATAGGTGGAAAATTACTTTATTAACCCTTAAATGCCTGATTTTTCAAAAATCATTGTAATAATGTTTTTCGGCTTTCATTTTTTAAATAAATCATGGGGAAAATACTTAAAAAAATCATATTTTGTTTTAAGTATAATTTATGGCTAAAAAACAGTTTGTTAATAATCGTCAATACTGGTGTTTAATTGAAAAAATAATTTCTCAATAAAATTCTATAATATTAAACTCACAAGAATTTTAGGAACTATAATAAGAAATAAACTTTACTTGCTCACTGCAGGTCAAAATAGGGTATTTCGCAAGCTTCCAAACAAAACAAAAAGAACAAGTAGCAACATTTGAAAAAATAAATCTATCTTTATTCTTAAACAGCACAAGTGTTGCCATCTAAATGTTGAAAACACTTGATTTAATAATATTTTCAGAATGTATTTTATTGGCAACATTAGACATTATAGCTTCAATATTATTCTAATAGTATTTTAGAGCCTAAATTGGGTATTGCCGAAAAGCAACACCAGGCATTTAAAGGTTAATATATGTTATGTTGTGGAGATAAAAACTTGCAATTGACACAACAAAATCATTTTTTAATAAATTAAATTCTTTTTACCAATTTCGCCATATGGCAGGGTACTGTCTTGTTAAAAAATGCAGTTCCCTTCAATTTCAAAATTATTTTGAATAACTGACTTTAAACACTCCTCCATAATGTCAATGAAAATGGATGTTCAGTAATAATTTTAGTTGCCCCATCCCTTTGCTGGATATGCTTTTATAGAACTGTTTGGCTCACTAGGAATTTCACAGTTTGCGAAAAGCAGTCTTGGTGATATGCTTCACTTCTTTTGCCTCCTAACATACTGCTTGCCATCTGATCCACGTAGGTTGAGTTTAGATTTGTTTGAAACAATTATTGAGTCCTACTGAGTGTTTGTCCATGAAACATGTTTTTGCACCCAAGCAAGTTGCTTCTGCATTTTATTTTTGTAAGTAAAGACATTTTTGTGGTATGATAAGAATGCAGACCACATTACATAAGCTGTCGTTAGACAGTTTGAGCACCTATATTACCACACACATGTTAAAATTCAACTTTTAAATTAAGAGTACTTGCATGAAAATTACGGAGACACATCTGGTTTATAGGGAAGTTTCAATCAGCTGATTTATTTTTCATTTGCCAATCAAAACTGCCCGGTTGACCTCCAGCCATGCCCATAATCCTCTCAGCTACCAATCACAGCAGCCATTCAACAGTTGTTTGACTTCTAATGGTCAATTTGTGACGTCATATGAAACTGCCCTGTACATAGATTAATAAACATTGTAGTTACCCTCTTTTGGCCTGATCACGCTCCCATCATCACCAGTTTCAAGCTTCAATTTAATCACTCTAGCAATTGTAGATTGATGGCATCCTATTATTTTGGCGATCACACTTGTCTAAAACCCTTATTTACTTAAAGCAACTGCCATACTTTTTCTTAAGAGTGTCCTTCGAAAGTATGGAACCATGCTTTCAAAGAATAAAAAACACGACAATTAATCATTCTTTCATTTTGTCACTATATTTATGAAAACTGATGGATGCATTGCTTCGTAATTGTTGTATGATGCAACAGTGACATGCAATGATGACATATGTTGCTTTGAAGCAACTAAATTAATTTTAGGTAAACAAAACAGTGCATTAAATTTTCAAAAAGTGTATTTTTCTATGTGATGCTGTTTTTTTTTGTCCATCACTGTATGTATCATTGTTAAAATGCAGACAGAAAAGTCACAGAAAACACATTAAAAGTAACACACAAAAAATTGTGAGATGTGTTTTTAAAAAGAAATACTGATACAAACTTTGACCAATCTGAAGTGATTTAAATTTCATTAAGCACAATAAAATAAATCCAACTCTTTTACTTTTAGTAATTTTAAAAATAGCCAAAACATCATAGCATTTAACTATTAATAACTAGAAAGATAGCCCGTCAAAAAATGACAGAAAATGAGATATAAAGATATATACATCACTGTAGTTTTTCTCACTTGTTCCGCAGTGATAGATTAAAAAAACACATTTTAAAATGTGGAAATATGTTGCCAAATTCTCTATTTTACCAAGGCCCCTATACTGGAAAAATACTGAGAATTTAATTTCTCTACCCAGCTATGTAAAGCACATTAAAATTGGGCAGTTATGAGCTCAGATAGCACAGCGCTGTCTAGTGGCAGTTATTTTATTAGTAGCATCTGGATGAAGAGGTAAAAACGTACATTTTTGTATATTACACTTTAAATTTTGAAAAAAAAACCTTGAATACGCGGAGTTTAAATTAAATAGCGGTGAGCTCTATTATGAAAGATTAATGGGTTTTCCATGGGAATTTCACCAAATTAGACAGCTATCGCCAAGTTGGCTTCATATATGGCAACTTATTTTTGTCACCAAATTTGGCAGGATTTTGCCAAGCTGGTCAAAATTTGGTGCTATTGTGGTAACCCTGCAATTAGTACTTCCCTACAATTACTCGTTGTTGAAGCTGATACCGATTTCTCCATAGGAATCCTAACATAGCCACAAACAATGAGGCGGTCCAACCGGAATTGTGAAGGACACACAGAAACTTGGATTTTATATAAATAGATGGCTGAGTTTAATAACTTACTTAGTGCAACTAGACATCTCTGACTTTAATAGACATGAAACAACAATCAGATGGATTTTTAAGAGATCAGATGAATTTCTACAGAATTTTTAGTATGGTAATCCCTTAACATTCGCGAGGGTTAGGTCCTCGGAAACCTCTGCGAATGTCAAAATCGCAAATGTTGAGACTATCTTCCCATGCTTAAAAAGGGTTAGGTTTTATGATTTTTTTAAATAGAAAAAAGCAACTGAAACGTAAAAATATATTTATTAAGCATTAAAAAGTACAATGAAATGCTGTAAATAAATTTGAACAATTATAAACATATTGTATAAATTTTGGTTGCTAGTTGATATCTGAAAAAAATTTATTGATATACGATTGTTTGGAACAACAGATCTTTTGTTTAGGAATTTCCCTATAAGGAAAAGTTGCAGTCTCGATTTCTCTTTTAAATTTAAGACTCCTCAGAAGTTAAGGATTCTTCTATTGCTTATACTTCTTAAGGACCTTCTATTGCTTTTTCAACCAGTTATTGTTGAAGCTTTAAAATTTTCCATGTAATTTTGGCAGAAAAATCTGCAGTAAAAATTTTGAATTTTTTTATTTTTAGCACCAAGTCATGTTTCGCGTTTCTCAGAATTACTGATCTTAATTTTGCCTCAATACAAGGGTTGAAATTCTCAGAACTTAGGCTATACAGTACAATGCAGCTGTCCAGTGTCAAATGGTTTATGGAATGGGTGAAACAAAGCGAGTTCACTTTGTAAAAAAATATTCTTTGTAAAACAAAATTCGCGAATAACCAAGTTAAGAACAGTAGGGTGCCGATTATTGGAACTCCAATTAACCGAAGATCCAATTATCTGAACAGCCTATTTTTCTCAAAAATGTTTTTAACCGAACTTCCAATTATCCATACACCCTGTTTCTCTCATTTTTTTCCCCTTCAGATTTAACATGCGAAATCGAATCCCTGATTAATGTATCGTTGGGAGTAATAACAACGAAAAAGAAATTGAAGAAAATGAAAACAAATGTACTGAAAATGACGCAGGTCTGTCACATAACAAAGTCTTTGAATGTTTGGAAACAATATGAAATGGCTCGAACGGCGGGAGAACGCAGATCCTATTCTTACGTATTTAAGAATAATTCGAGATATGGCAGCACTGAAAAGAATGTCTTCTTTGAAGCAAGCAACAATCGTAAGATTTTTTGCTGAAATTATAATCTCTGGCGTTCAGATGATGATAAAAAAAGAAAAAGAAAAATTTACATGATAAAAAAGTAAACAAAAAAATTAAAAAGACAAAAATAAATAAATAAATAAAATATTTAAATACACCAGCACTAACTGGTTCTGGCAGTTCTGGATAAAGTGCGATGGTTTTATAGTCAGGAACATCCTTTAAACTGTTTGTTCACTTATCCGAATCCTAACTAGGGTCGGTCCCAACTTGTTCGGATAATCAGCGCTCTACTGTATTTGCAAATGTTGAAATGTTCTTCATTTTTATTTCGAGAATAATCAAAACTCGTGAATCTTAAATTTGTGAATGTTAAGGGATTACTGTACTTTAGGGTGGAGCGAAAAAAATTATTTTTTAAAAATCAAAAACGGGTAGGTGCCAAAAGTTGCCTTTATACTAGTACATCAAGTACGTGAAATTTTACCGCTGAAAAAAAAATGGCTTGAGTCTGCGCTTTTGGTCCAAAAGTCAAAATTTTGGGTAAAATTTGACATTTTTTCAAAAAAATTAAAAAATTCCTATAGAGATGTTTATTATTTAAAAGTGTTATTTAAACCTTTGTTGAAACTTTGTTGTGTCATTCAACGAATTGTTGTTTAAAATACAGCTCTTACCTAGTTGCTTTCAAAACTTCCCAAGACATCTATCTCGACCACGCTACCATCTGAACACAATGTTTTATTTATACTTTGAATTGTGATTTTGTAACAAATAATGGCATAAGATTTAAATGTATCAACCTAGTCCATCTCTTTTTTGTAACCACAGACTTTGGATGCTGCTGCTGTGATCTACTTCACGTATTTTTCTACTGCTTGTGTAAGAGAAGGCAAAAAATGTAATGCAGTGGGGATGATATTTATGTAATCTATTCAGCCGTCTATTATCTTTACCAAAATTTCACCCGATAAATGCATATTGATTAGGGGTTCTGTTACCACAACAATTTTCCAATCAATCTGATTTATATAATTATTCGCTTCAAAGTTGATTGTCGGTATTTCATATTTGCGTATGCCATCATTTACTCTCATATTTCAACTATTATGTGCTGAGCAGCTAGCTGTTTAATGTGATGGCGATCGTCAGAAAGCATTGAAATTAGAATTTCCTCTGTGTATGCAAAGAAACCATTGTTCTAAATAACTTTGTTAATATTTGTTTTATTCCATTTTCTGTGTTGTTTAATAGCCGAATAATTTACCACGAGTTTTTAGATTCCTTCTTTCGATGTGAATTACATTTGATGGTATACCATCCTGGGGCCAAACTTGGATTACATAGTACTTTTTGAGTGAACATAGAGACTCTGATGGGAAGTGACTGTTAAAGGCGGAGAATTCTGTTCATCGTTGCCATCCATTCTGCGTGGGACATGTTTAGAATGAACCATTACAATGGATCACATGTCACCTCAGAGTCCAGTGAATTTCCCTCTGCATCATTTATTATACAAGATCATTGGCAAAAATTAGATTATAACCCACTGGAATTCGCCAGGTTAATAGGAAAATCTTTGTCTACCTGCCTTCCTTCTTATTTAAATTTTTTAAGCCATAGAGAGAAATTTTGAAACATTATTTTATGAAATCGAGTAAAGGGTACTCAGCATAGACCAGAAATACCTGCTAGACATTTGCAAAGTTATTTCATCAATATATTGCTCAAAAGAACTAGCTAATAGGAACCCAAGAAACATGTCCTACGCAAGATGGCTCACATAGGCGAATAAAATTTTTCACCTTTATATAAGCACTGTTTGATCATCAGAGTCAGTAGGTTCATTCACAAAGTATGTAATCCAAGTTTATGCCACAGGATGGTTTACACCAAATGTAATCCACACCTAAAAAATGGATCTAAAGACTTATGGGAAATTACTCGGCTACTAAACATCACAGAAAACGGCATAAAACAAATGCTAAAAAAAATTATTTAGGACAATGGTTGCTTTGCCCATCGAGAGCAAATTCTTATTGCAATGCTCTCTGACGATCGCCATCACATTAAACAGCAAGCTTCTCAGCATATAAAAAATGAAAGAGGTAGAGTAAATGATGGCATACCCAAAGATGAAATATCTAAATATTGTAGAATACTGTAGTAACAGAACTCCCAATCACTATACATTAACTGGATGCAATTTTGGTGAAGATAATAGAGGGCTGAATAGAATTCATTAATTCCACTGCATTACTCTGCTTGCCTTATCATATACAAGCAGTATAAATATACGTGAAGGAGTGTTACAGCAGCAGCATCCAACGTCTGTGGATACAAAGATAGAATGACTAGGTTGATAATTAGAATACATACGCCAGTCTTTGATAAAAAATCACAATTCAATGTATAAATAAAACATTGTGCTCAGATGGTAGGGTGTTCGAGTTATGCACTGCTGTGACATGAAATGCAGCCACTTCCACGTGATAGCTCCTGGGTAGTTTTGAAAGCACCTAGGTAATAGCTGTATTCTAAAGAACAATTAGTTGTATGACACAACACAGTGGCAATGCCTTTTTTTTACCAAAAGTTGTCAGTTTTGCTCCAGTTATACAGAATAAAGATACCGTTTTATCGTTTAAATATGTTAAGTCATTAATAATAAAGGTTTAAATAGTACATTTAAATAATAACCTTTTCTATAGGAATATTTTTATTTTTTTGAAAAAATGTCAAATTTTACCCAAAATTTCGACTTTTGGACCAAAAGCGCAAGACTCAAGCCATTTTTTTCAGCGGTAAAATTTCACGCAGTTGATGTACTAGTATAAAGGCAACTTTTGGCACCTACCCGTTTTTGATTTTTAAAAAATAATTTTTTTCGCTCCACCCTACTGTACTTGGATATTATCAGAACCAGAAAGATACACCTGCAACAATAGCTCAGATAATATTAATTACTGTAGCATTAAGAAAAGGTATGTACATGGAAAGTATACACACTTATGTATCTAAGAGCATCTTAGATAAGTTATTTAATAGTCTATAATTATTTTATTGTCAAATAAAAATTACAAAAAGAATGTGCTCAAGTTTTTTCTCTATCTTTGATTTTTATATATTCAAAATAAACTCCGCAAAGTACTCCAGCCTGAATTCTTTTGTAAAATCAAAGCAAAGTAAAAAGTTCAACATACTAAGACATCAAGTAACTTGATTTTTCTTTTTCTAAAAACATACTTTTCAAATTGGTGAGCACAATTACTCTAAAACTACTGAGTCGATTCACTTCTAACTATGTCAGCTCTTTTTTTACACAATTATGTAGAAACTAAATGAAGAGCGAGTTTTTTTAATCATAAAAAACAGCTTTTTTTAAGATGAAAATTTAACTTTCTCTTAAGACAGTTGCTACTTTGAAAAGATTATTTTTTCATAAGTTCTTTCATCCAGTCTCTAGAATAAACCTTTATTAATTAAAAGCTGTATTTTTTTTTTTTTTTTTTTTTTTTTTTAATTCAGATAAGCTTTCATCTAAGATACAATAATCAATGCAAGGGACAAAATAAAAAAAAAAGACTCATCAGAAGAGTGACAATAACTTCAATCACAATCGATGAAACTACCAGAAATGCAATTTCAGATGAAATAGCATTTTAACCATTTTGTACTCTTTTAGTCAATTGTAAGTTAAAAACACAGAATTTAAAAATAATGAATAAAATGTCCATTATTTCCTTTTAGAAAACATAAAAAATTCATATGTATAACAGTAAAAAGTAACATCTGTGGAAATAAAAAGTAAATTTATCCAAAAATATTTTAAATGTAAAACATGACTTATACAAGAAATGTATCAATATTAAATTTTAATGTGTTAAATAGCTATAATAAAACAGGTATATATGCGGTAAAGTTCAATATGTATGCAATATACATACATTTAAGGTGTGAATTTGAAACTTTTAAAAGACTAAATAAAATAAAAAAAGTAAGACAGACTTGAAAACAGTTTAAAATAAAATTTATAAAAAGTTTAAAATATTAAAAATACTTTTAGTAGACATTTTGCTAAGTAACCACAAGGCCTCATTCAATACAATTTATAAAACTATACAACTATTCATTATCACTGAATGGAGCCTGTTCCATTCCTGGTGAATATTCTTTGTTTCCAAAAAAATAACTTTAATTGTTCTTGATTTGTTCTGCTGTTTGTTTTACAATGGTTAAACTGTACTTATGAGACCTCGTGGTTGCTTGGCGAAACGTCTACTAATCGTATTTTTAATCTTTTTAGTATTTAAAAACCTATTATAAATTATATTTTAAACTGTATTCAAGTCTGTCTTACTTTATTTATTTTATTTAGTCTTTCAATGTGTATACTTGTCATATCGCAGTTCAAATGCCAATTTCTAAAATATTTACAAAATAAAAATATAAATACAAAATTGTAAAATGTTTGATAGTCTTAAATCTTATTTAAAAAAAAAAAAAAAAAAAATCATTTGAAGAAAAAATAAGTTGATATTAATAGAGAAAAACTCACACAGAAATGAAAGTTGTACATGAAATCAGTAATTAATATTGTATGATAATAAGCAATATAAAAATGTTGCTTATATGAAGTAGTTTAGACGAGTACCAAAAGAATATAAAAAAACATAATAATGCTCAAAATTTTTCACTAGTTCAAATGTTTAATACAAAATGACAAGCAAGGGGGGGAAAATGAGAGAAAGAAACAAGAACAGCCAAATTTTAAATTCTACATAAAAAATTGTTTTAATTGCAATTAAAAAATATTATCATACAATTGTTCACAATTTTCTATATATTAGTTTACTATTTGTATTCTATTAAAATTTGTGTGTGTCTGTACATCTTTCTGTAAAATTTCCAATTCTGGAACCACAAAGGATTGGTCCAGACATGTGTCATTCAAAGTAGAATAATATAGGAAAGATATATTGCCCATTCACTAAAAGATCTGACTGGAATAAGCGGAGATATTGAAAGTTACAAAAGAAAAATATGAACGTTTTCATGGTACTTTCCCATTCATAATGGTATCTTTTCTATTAAAAAATGTTAATATTTACTATTTAAAAAATACTTTTTCTGAAGGTTCGATTTTTAATTTGTTTTCATATTTCTATCGTTTCTGTAGTTTTAAACTGCCAACTTCATTTACTGAATGGAAATACAAAATCCCACTTATTCAGGATACCTTCCCAGTTGGAACAATATCTTTTTCTGGAAGTTGTTTACTGTAATCGCTGCAAATTATTTTTTCACTCAGTGCCTTTGAAGATATCATTTCATATTTTGAGATAATTGCACAAGGGTTTCCACTCTTTTTTAGATAGGGAGGGTTGATATGTTTTTTTATATATGAATAGAGAAAAATAGGGATTGAATGAGGCCTTTTTATTTTCATTATGTTAAAAAGGTCATAATCTAATAATTCCACCACTAATTGATTTCAATGATTTTTTTTTTTTTTTTTTACAATTTTAAAGAGAGGAAAAGAATAAGATAGGTTACATTATTTTTTTATTATTTGGGTTTTACTAAAAAACTTTTGGTCAATTGAAAGTGTAATATAGTTAAATGTCAGGTTTGTTTGCAAAAACAGACTGGAGGATGCATAGCTACACTGCCGAAAGAAATGGCACCTCTAACTCTAGGTTTGTTTGGATACATTTTCATCACACAAATTTGAAGGTCTACACTGCTAAAGGTAGTATGACCCCTAACACTAGGTTTGTACGAAAAGCTGTTTGTTTAAAAATATAAAATCATACAAATTCGAGGTTTGATAGTTAAAACAGAATGTAATGTATAAGTAGCACACTGATAGTGGAATCCCAAACACTAGGTTCGGTTCAAAAGAGTTTCATAAAAATAATAATTTAAATTTTATGATTGTGTGGAAAAATTGGCCAGCGTAGCATGTAAAACTTGCTAAGAGATTCATGAAAAAATGTAATCTGAAAGTAATATACTTTTCTTAGATAAAGATTATATTATGAAATAAACTCTTTCATTCTTTTAATTTACAGTAAATTAAGGCAATTTATACTCAAAAACTAATTTGTTTTGTTAAATTTGATCGATTTATATCAAAATTTTCATAAAATTAACTGTACCATTATATAATTTATAGTTGCTTTGTGGATTTGTAATACAGTAGACTTCCTCAAAGCTTGGGACCAGGGGGTTGTGCAGATTTCACAATTTTGGTCAGTGTTTTGTTTAAATTTTTAAACATTAATTTGAATGTAATAATGCACTTGAAATCATAATGAAGGTTTACAATAAAGTGAAATATTAAAATAAGAAAAAGTAAGAAAATTAAAAAAGGATTAAAATATTAAAAGTTCAAATATAAAATAATGCATAACTAAATATGCATAACAATAATGAGATAATTTTTTCATCAATTATTCAGTATAACTTACCCTCACAAAAGGTACACTAATAATTTACATCAAAATCATAAAATAATGAAGCTTTATTTAATGTTTAGGCAGTCTTAATTACCAAAGAAGCTTGATTAATATATAAATATATTTGGTAAAAAGATCACAATCACCTTTGATATCAGTGCTATCTTGAATTATTTCGGAAGTAAATTTATATCCTTCATGAAAAAGTACGAGTTCACTCATATTAACCAGAATTACATATTAAAATGTATACCAAATGATAATTTAAAAAAATTCTTGAATTTCCCCCCTAGATCTCAACTGTAAGTTTCACTGTTTACATCTGCAACAATATGCGGATTTTAGGCATTTGTGGATTTTCAGGTTGTGGATTTGAGGGAGTCTACTGTATTATAATCAACATGCAATCACTCTTTTTATAATTAATTTAAAAAAATACTTTTATTGTTTTTGAAAAATTTAAGAAACAACTTTCTCACAACTTAGCAATAATTTTACATGTTAAATGTACGCAAATTTAGTGGATTTTAATTTTGTCCATTTCGCCCAGTTTTTTCCATTTTTTTCTATTTTGCCAAGAAACCTGGAATTTTATGCAAAGTTGGATAATATGACAACCCTTCTAGAACATAAAAATACAACAAATCTCAAAAGCAGTAAAACTGAATAATGCTCATTTTGAAAGAAACATTACTTTTTTTTCTTTTGCTTATTGAAAATTTTTTTGTTAGTCAGAAACACAGCAGCAGAATTTCCTGTATCAATCTCAAGCAAATCAAAATGTATCTGTTATTTAACAATGATGGTCTAAGCTTAGTATCGTAAGAAATAATGGTAACCCATAAGATGGGCAAAAATTTGCATTTTCAAAGAAAATACAGTAAACTCCAGACTATCCAGCTTGCGTCTATCCGGCCCTCCGTACTATCTGGTCTAGTAAAAAAATGAAGAATGTTGCAAGCGGCCGAGACAGGCAGGTTCCCGTCCGTAGGAAAGTGCTAACTCACGACAGGAATGAGCAAGAAGGGATTGCAGAATGCAATAGCAGAGACAAACAGAAAGTTAGGGGGGTTAAGGCTTGAAAACCTGTTTTGTCAGTTGTGCAACGTATGTTAACAAGTGCAGACGCTATTTTCCGCTCATCCTGGTTACTTTCATATAGTCTTTTAGTGTGCATCGTGTTTATTTATTGAAGATTAATGAAATGGGTGACAAACGAAAAAAGGTTGTGACTATACAGGAGAAACTGCGAGTTAGCAGGAGAAAGCGACGCCAGCTGATATTATATTCTTGCATAAATGGAGGAATATTGCTTCGCTATTGGGTGGAGGGCAGAAAGCGAGTAAATATTTATAGAACTCCAGCCTATCCGGCTTTTCTGTTATCCAGCCTACCCTTCTGCCACATTAGGCCGGATAGTCGGGAGTTTACTGTATAATAAAGAGATACAACAGGTGTAGAGACAAACTACATATGAATTTATTTGCCAATTAGAATAATTGTGTTAAAATTAATCTAACATAAAATAAATTTTTGCAATTTTTTTAAAGTTGTGTATTTCTTTTTAAGTAGTAAATTAATCTGCAGCACTTGCTGCATGACACACACTTTATGCTAATGGAGTCATGCAAATTTTGTCATAACAATTTTTGACTATGTTGCATTTTGATGGCTGATAAAAAGAAAAATGAAAAATCCTTGACTAATAAGATTCTCTAAAAATGCTCTACCCTTGTTTGTACAAAGAACTGTAATAGCAGTGAAACTTATTAACACATTGTATGCAGGAGACCATGATAACAGTCATGATTAGAACAAATGTCAAAAGCAGCAAACTGTAATCTCAGGATTATTATTCTAAATTCACACCAGAAAATTTCCAATAGTAATTTTATTTCATTTTATTAATGCAATATCTATCATTATATAAAGCAAAAATAACAAATTCAAACTTTCTGGTGAGAATTCAGAATTTCTTATTACAAAATCCACCAAATTTGGCAACACTGCTGCTAAGTTATCAGATTATTTTTGTGGTGTCCGTAAACTTTCACATGTTAACAGTCTTTACTCAGCGAATAGTGACACTTTCCCAATGAAAAAACACCCTCATACTTATCATTTACCTAGTAGTGATTCAGAAGCAGTTTATTAACAGGGCTGGCCCAAGTGTATTTTGGCGACTGTGCAAGCATTTGTCTTCCCCATTCTTGTTAGCAGTAATATTACTGATTGCTTAAGATATTATCTAAAAACATTTGAATATAAATGCTTCCAAATTCAATCTTATGTTTGAGTTAATATTTATTAAATTACAAAACGTCTTAAAATTAGTCAACAAATTTGAATTTTACAATTAATACTAGTCTTCAATTGTAAATTTACAATCAAAGGGTGATACACAAAAAAATATTCTATGGTATAGACCAAATTAACAATAATTAGTTAATTAATTGAAAGAAACTCAATTAGAAATTAAGAATTCTTCAAACGTTAAACGAAGTAGGACTAAGTAGTAACTATGTTAGATAAAAACTGTATTTCTGTCTTGTTATTTACAATACAGGGTGAATCTAAACAGATAGACAAATTTTCAGATGTATTATAACAAACACACTGCAACAAATAATTTTTATCAGACCTTTGTGTAAAATGCTGAAAACGTACTGAAATTCTGCCAGTGAGAATTACATTTCAAAATATGGAGAGTCTAGTACAGCGCTGTATTGAAGAATGTGGAGGCCACTTCTACCCTTCTCCTGATATCTTTATATTTCACACAAAGTAAAGTATACCTGGTGAAGATTTCATTAAAATGTCTTTCTTGCTGTTGATTTTACAAACAAATGTCAGAGTTAGGGATTGATTAAGACACCCCAATTTTTGATAGAATAAATGAGCTTAGACTCAGATTTGGTTTCCTACACAAAAACTGTTTATCTCTATCACTTCTTAAAGTTTGTCCAATCTTTTTTAATCATCCTGTAACTACAAACAAATTTTATATTTACATGTTGAATTTTGAGAAAGGATCACTCTTCATAATTAAAACTTTCAAGGAATTGGAAAACACTATTTTCACTTCGAGTTATCACGGAAAAGTATTTAAATAAATAAAATGTGAGAATTTTTATCAGCATCTATAAAATTTTCTTTTTACAGCTGCATTTTGAGTTATGATTCGAGTTGAGCCTTTTTCAAAATTTATCATCCACAAAAAAAAAGTTATATGATTAAATTAGGAATTTCTAATTCAAAAACCAAAAAATCAGGAGCCTTGGTTTTAAAGAATACTTTTACTATTAAAACATGCATAATGACAATACAAATTGATTAATATTTCAAATCCAGATACAAATAGTGGGATGCAAGTGACCCTTAGTTGTATTCTTTTGTTATTCATACAAATTTACTTTATGGGTACTATATTTATTTTCTATTTGCAAATTCTGTTATAATAGATTCAACATCTATTTCTTCATGAGCAGAAAATTCTATGGACATTAAGAAAAGACCCACTTAGCATTCTTGGAACAATGACAATCTGAGATAGTTATTTATAATTTTTAATTTTGAGAAACTCTGTTCCCCTGTTGCTGCAGACAAGAGTGAGAATTATCCTCAATGCCACGGTAATAATTGGAAATTTTTCAATCTAGCCATTTTCCATAACAAAATTCAAAAGTTCAAGGGGACTTTTATTATCCTCTTTGCTTTTTCCTGACAAAATTCTTTTAAGCATTTTTAGTTCTTGATACAGCTGAATTCCATCTATGTTGTTATGCTTTCCATCACTTAATGCCTGATGTAAATATCTACAACACTTCAAAATTTCCTCATCATCATTTATATTGGATTTGGGGAACAGAAATCCAGATTTTGTTATCCTCTTCAAGTTGCTTAAATCTCTTATTAAGAGACGATATACTTTGGTCTAGAATGCAGAAAAACAATTTTTACTTAAATGCAAGTTTCAGATCAAGGCTTGGTTGATCAACTGACTCATATGGGAATTATTCTTCTTTTCAGCAGTTGAATTTCTAGTGGAAATTTCAGATTAACATCAACAGATTCAGCCACTTCCCTAGAGTCTACAAAAATTTTCTCAAATCCCTCATCGTTTACAGCTCTTCAAAAAACTCTCTTGCAGTAGAAATCAACTCTAGGGTTTTGAAACTATTTGTACCTACTTCTTGAAGTTCGTTGCTGATGAGATTTAACCTAAACAAAACTAAGTGTCAGAGGATTAGACAGCAAATAAATTTATAATTTGTTAGTTGTTTTGCCAAACTTGCAGCGGTAGTCTTTGCATATGCATCAAGGCTTTCATTTTCACTTGATTCAAAAGTGAATCATAAATATCGCCTAATTGGTACCTAAATGGAAGAACAGCTTCAATATGGCTCTCCCATTTAGTTTGGCTCAGTGGCTTTAAGGTTAAATTTACTAAATGTTTTTGTAACCCCTCCCAGCAATGGGACAAAGCTGCAAAGAAATTATATATTTTGTGGATTATACCAAAAAAATGTTACTGCTTCTATGCTACACAAAGCAGCTTCATTCACCACAAGATTGAGATAATGTGCTCCACAAGGCACATTGAATGGACAAGGATTCAAGCCTTTTATTTTCACTTGATTTAAAAGTGAATCATAAATATCGCCTAATTGGTACCTAAATGGAAGAACAGCTTCAATATGGCTCTCCCATTTAGTTTGGCTCAGTGGCTTTAAGGTCAAATTTACTAAATGTTTTTGTAGCCCCTCCCAGCAATGGGACAAAGCTGCAAAGAAATTATATATTCCGTGGATTATACTAAAAAAATGTTACTGCTTCTATGCTACACAAAACAGCTTCATTCACTACAAGATTGAGATAATGTACTCCACAAGGCACAAAAAAATGGACAGGGATTCATATCTAAGATTCTTTTCTAACTCATTATTTTCTCCCTTTCATATTCGCACTATTGTCATATCCCTGACCTCTGAGATTATTAAACAGTATTTTAAAGTCTCCGAACTGTTTTAGAAGAGTGTTTGTCAATGATTCTTCACTTGTATCAATAACAGGCATAATTTTCTCTTACCTCTGTTTTTCCATCAGATTCATATTTAATAAAGCAGATTATTAAAGCCAGTTTCTCAGTGTGGCTTAAGTCATGTGTACAATCTAAAATTATTGAATAGTATATTGATTTAGACAATTCCATTAATTCTATCCTTGATACCAGAAGTCAAAATATCAATAATTTCATTTTGTATCCTTTTTCCTAGGTAGTGCACATGTGTTTCTTTATTTTTCATTCTTCTCACGTGATCCGATAAGACCCAATCAAATTTCGAAATAAATTCAGTGAGTTTTAAGAAGTTCTCATTACTCCTCTCAAATAATGCATCCTTTTGACTTATAAAAGCAAGATTTTGTGAGTCTAGGAATTCATTGACATATATAAATCGTTTCAAGACATCTTTCCAACGTCCAACCTCATTACGAATTATTCATTGATTTTCTACAACAATGGATTTTCCAGAATGTATTCTGCTGTTAAGCTCCATCCATGACTGATAAGCATTCATATGAGAAGGAGACTGTTCATGTCCATGCAATAATCTCCCATCTAAAAAACCAGCCGAAGAAGATAAAAACATTTGCATTGTAGTGAATAAACAGCAGCAAAAACAAAAAATTGCATCCATAACAATCAATTATATTAACCAGTCTTTTGAAACAGTTTCTCCGTTGCTCATTTTTCTTAGATAGTTATTGCTTGTGAACCAACGGACAACTTTATTAGAAAGAAAATCCAAGTTCCTTAACCTGGACTGGACTCTGCAAGACAATTTTTTGATGGATACTGTCCAATATATGTTCAATCCACTTTCCTAGATTATCATATGAAACATCTAGCATTGGTGGGATTTCTTTTTCCTCTCTCTGAAACAATAAAAACAAAATTAAATGAATAAATAAATCAAAAACTTAATAAAGCTAGTTAGAAAAACTCATTAATTTAAATGAAATAATTAAATATTTAATGTGTATTAATGCATACAATAATATATATAAACCTATTTTACAAATAAATCTGCTGATTAAAAAAAAAAAAAAGTTGTAACTGTGTATTCCACAAGAGAATTTTAGCTCTGAAAACTTTTATAATTAAAAAACCCAATAATATCAAATAAAGCTATTGAATAAATGGGGAGGATACAACTATTCTTGTAAATGTTTTGTGCTTGCTTGTATCATATCAATTCCATTTTTAACTAGGTCTCACAGAACAGAAGCTGCATACAGACTAAACATTATCACAGTTTTTGTTTGCCTATCTAAAAAAATGCTTTCTGCATGGTTTTTTTTTTTTCTCCTTTTTAAGGTTTTGGCAAAATCAAAAACACATTTGAAAGTTTTGCATTCTTAATGGTAACAACCTGAAACCTTGCATTTCATAAACATATTATTATTATCTCTATAATAATAGCCTAAATCATGTGACTGTCACCAACAGTTCCGGGTTGACCGCTTCACTTTTTATATGCCAGGTGCCCATTTTGGTTCTTTAATGTTAGCCAGGCGCAAGTTATAAATCACCAAATATTATTCCATCGCCTTCATTTCATCTACATTATAGTAGTCCATGTGACTGTCATAAATAATTAAGCGCTGACCCCTTCGCTTTTCATTTCCAAGGTGGCCATTTTTAATAAGAATTATTTTTTCGAATAAAACTACACAACAGTTACCATGATCTCAAAGAATTCTGTGTACCTTTTATGTTAGCTGGGCATAAATCACGCCGATAACATTTTTTAACTCGACAGTTAGCCTTTTTTATTCTTTGCGTGGTAAATTAAAACAATGCTTTGATGTTAAAATTAAATGTCATAGTTTATGGTATTATTTAATATTTTTCTTTTCTTTTTTCTTTAAAAAGGAAAAGAAAGAAAGGAAATAAGTGAAAGGCATGAATTTTAAATGTTTCAAATTTAAGTTAAAGTTATGTATCTTAAATAAAATAAGTGAAAAGATTATATTTTAAGTGAAATTAATGAAATGCGAAAAAATGTGACAGGAACAATGGCAATTTATCACTTGTGCCAGACTAACATAAAAATACCTAGTTCTTGATTTCTTTATCAGAATCTTCTTATTTGACGAAGGATTGAGCAAATAAATTAAATTATGAATTAAAGTAACATGTGACACAATGCTTAGCATACATTTAACGGAGATAATGCGATCTGCTTAATTAACAGAAACAATGAACTGTCGGCCAAAAAATGAAAGCCCCTCATACCTTTTAATCGCCAAACTGTCCCAGAAGAGAGGGCAAAGAAAACGAAAATAGCCATTCAGTTGGAAATTATGGTATATTTCAGTTTATGTTAATTAAATAAATTTAGAGTGCCTGAATAATAAATTTTGCTTTTTTTGCAAATTTATAAATTTGTAAACATAGCACAATTTCAATTTCACACTGTCAAATAGCAGGAAAATGTACTTTTAAATACAATGTTTGAAAAGTGCCTGCTCAAGTTTAATGAAAGAAATCTGGCTTGAGCAAGTGCAGGTCTGTGTCTATTTATTCTCCTTGAAGAGCCTGATAAGGTCTCAGGACCCTTTTTTTCTATACCATCACAAGAAAATAAATATCTCTGATGCCTAAAGATAGAAGCCCAGTGGTATAGTGGTCAGCACGCCTGTCTGCCGCACCACAGGTCGAGAGTTCGACTCCCGACTGGGCAAGGTTCACTCAGCCTTTCATCCCTTTGGGGTCGATAAAATGAGTACCAAGCTTGCTTGGGAACTAAACACCGAGGGTCTCGCATTAGGCTGACCACCTGGCCGTGACGCATGCTGCATAGCACCTCAGGACCCAGAGTCAAGAAAACAGAGATGGGCACTGTCGGCCCAGATCCTTCTTGGATTGTATAGCCACAGAGTTTAGTTTTAGATGCCTAAAGATACACATGCAAAGTCCTAGCTGCCAGCCTTCTCTTTTTTTGAAAAGTCAAATAACCACATTTTGAACCAGAAAATTTTCTTAAGAAAATGGAATCAAATAAGCACAACAGAAAAACAAGTTACATTAGATGTTTTTATTTAAAAAAATTTTTGGTACTAAGCATGTTTTTTGATTTTGAAAAAAAAGAGCAGAAGTTTGGCAGCCATGCACATATGAACATATAACACACGTAGCTGTAAACCTTTTTTTTTTTTTTTTTTTACATAATTTTTACCAGAAAAATATTTAACAACATATTTCTTGTTTCTATATAGTTATTATTTAACTTCTTTATTTAATAAAAATTCTGGTTTAATTTGATTTGTAAAAAAAAATAAATAAAACTGGAAGTTTAGCAACTATGTAAATACACATTTAGATAAATATATTTAAATAAACACTGTTTTAATTTATTCTACACTACAAGTATAAAGTATTTATTAGAACCAGTACAAGGTTAAAAATTAAATAAAATATTCATTTTTCAAAATACAGCAAAACCAGTTGAAGAAGTTCCTGCTAAAGAAGTTTTCCTGTTTAAGAAGTTCCTGCTTAAGAAGTTTTCTCATTTAAGAAGTTTAAATTTTCAATTCCCCTTTTTCTCTTATTCATACAATGTTAAAATAACTCGTTTAAGAAGTTTAGTTTGAAACTCTTTCCTGCTTAAAAAGTTTTATTTTTCCGTCCACTTTTACTTTCAAAGCATGTTTATTTTGTCTTTTTGATTATTATTTTATTTTCTGTGCTGTAAATCTCTTTCTTTATATTCTTCGCTATTCAAAAAGGTCAATGTTTAGGACTGATAGCAGTTGTGGTCACCTCTATTTCACCTTAAAATCTGTTTCATTAAACTAACATGTTTGATGGAAATGAAATGTGGATAGAGGATGGGTCCTCGCCACTGTAACAATAGTGACTGATAAAGAGAAAAGGGAATTGGTCCGCCCTACCGAGGGGTGGTTCTTTCAGTTCAATAGTTACTTTCTGTTACAACAGATTCTCTCCCAACCTCTTCCATGAGTGGAATGTACCAAAGCTGCATTTGGTTTATTCATTTTTCAGTTTTTAAGTCAGTGTAAAGTGCATAACATCAAAGATTTCTGGTTAGAAAATACACAAACAAAAAATTCTGGGTTTTTTTTTTCAAAAAATGTTGGTCAAGGCAATTAAAAGAAAAGCCTTGTCAATTGAAGACAAAATCAAAATTTTGAAAGAAGTTGATAGTAACGCGAAAACAACAAGAGTTGAAATTGCAAAGAAGTTGAACATACCAGTGGCTATTCTGAGTGGAATTGTAGTAAAATGAGATCTCATTTTAAACTGTCCTGAAAAATCTCAAAAAATTAAAAAGGTGAAAAGAGGAAAATATGAAGTTATGGAAGAAAAGCTATTGATTTGGTTCAAACAAGCCAGATCCACCAATATTCCTATAAGTGGACCTATTCTTACAGAGAAGGCTGAGGAAATTGCCAAAAAAATGAAGACTGAATTTACTCCTTCAAAAGGATGGATTGATAGGATGAAGAAAAGAGCTGGATTCAGTTATAATTCTATAAAAGGCGAGAGTAAAAGTGTCGATCCACAAGAAATTGAAGAGTGGAAGAAAATCTTAAAAGATTTGATAACCGGCTATCATCCTAAAGACATTTTCAATATGGATGAGTGTAGACTTTTCTACAATCTTTTACCGTATAAAACATATGTATATAAAGGTGAAAAATGTCACAGAGGTAAAAGAAATAAGGAACGACTTACAATTTTATTGGGTGCCAACATGGTTGGTTCTGAGAAGTAGTCAATTTTAGTTGTAGGAAAATCGAAGAAACCCAGATGAGAATGTGAAATTGCTGCCTTGTGATTATGAAAGCAATAAGACTGCGTGGATGACAATTACAATTTATGAAGCTTACTTGAAAAGATTGAATGATAAAATGAGGAAAGCTCAGAGGAGCATCATCATTTTCATAGACAACTATGCTGCCCATTCCAAAGACACGAAAAACTTGAGCAATGTAAAAGTGCATTTTCTACCACCGAACTCAACTTCCTTTTTACAACCTATGGATCAGGGAGTAATTAAAGTGTTTAAGCAGCATTATAGAAAATGGCTAGTGAAATGGGTGATTGAAAAACTTGACAATACTGGAGAGTTAAAAAAAGTGAATGTTTTGGAACCAATTCATTAAATTTTATCTGCATGGGAGTTAATAACCCCATCTGTGATTTTTTTCAAAAAGAGGGATTCTTGGATGGAGAATCAACAGAAGAATATGAATTTGATATTGAGGATGCTTGGAAGACTCTTCAAAGAAAGACGAATTTCACTCCATCATTTGAGGAGTATGTGTCGGTAGATGATGAAGTAGTATCATGCGAAATGCTTACAGAGGATGATGTTTGTGAAATGATAGTAGATGAAGAAATGAGTGAAACTGAGGAAGAAGATGTGGAAATTCCTAGTTTTTTGGAAGCTGTAAAAGGACTAGAAACCTTTCAGCGTTTCGTCGAAAAGGTGCCTGAAGAAGTTTTCAAAAGCTTAAGACACTTAAACTGTTACCAATTATAGGTTGGCAAAAAAAAAAAACAGAAACAAAAAACTATAACTGATTTTTTTTGCAAAAACATATCAAATGACTCTTAAAGAGAAATTTCTTGTATTTGATTAAATAAAGAGTTTCTATGGTAATTATGTATTTTTACTTTATTAGCTAATTTTTTAAGTGTGCAAACTAATTTAAATTTCTTAAGAAAACTCAATTTTATAGAAAGTACTCTTTGTATTATTGTACTAAGATAAAATAAACCCTCTCCTGAATATCAATACTTAAACTATTGATTTTTTATTAAAATTCTAATTTTCCCATCTAAGAAGATTTCCCCTTCCATTCCCTTGGGAAACTTCTTAAGTGGGTTTCACTGTATTACATCAGAATTTGGGACATATTACATCAAAATTCCTCCAAAAATTGAGACCGTGGGGGGGGGGGGGGGGGATCTGTTGGTTCATAGTTCATGCTGTAACCAACCCATTCATGTTGGTTTGAAAGTTTTATTGGCTCGGTCCTGCTTTTTTAAAAATAAAAAGTTCAACCTAAACTTTCGGTTCCCAAACTTTACCAATTTACAACGGACTTTATGTATAAAATTTTCCCACAACGCTCTCATTAGAACCTGTGAAAATATTGTTATGGTCTAAATTAGAAATACGGCGACTTTTTTAAAAACACTGTGGTACTCTGCTTATAAAAATCTATTTTTTCTAACGTTGTTATAACACTATTTATATCTTAACAGCGGTTACTTTGGAAAACTTTCATTGAAATTGTGTGTAAATATATTACAAGCATTTATTTTTTTCATTCTATAAATCAAAATTACATAATAATTAGGTGAATTTTTAATGCCTAGTTTGAAAAATTCAAAGTTGAAATTCACATCCTTAATGCGAATTTTTTCCAGAGTGAAATATTTTTTGCTGACGTACAGGTTGGGAACCACTGCCTTAAACTAGTTTTAAAACAAATCTGCCCTCTCTCATTTGGAAAAAGTTTCAAAAGTCCAGAACAGATAAGCAATTTTAAATCATTGGTATGTTTCTTTAAAAATGTATAAATATTTAAATTAATTAGAAGAACTGACCTCACAGAAATCTTCCAATGCATTGTTTTCTTAGCTGTTATTAACATCACTCTTTAAGCATAAATTTCCATTGACTTTGTCTGTTTTTTGTAAATTTAACACCTTTTTCTGAGAAAAGAAAAATAAACAAGTTAAAGAAAGAATGGACCAGTACAAAATAGTTACATAGCTTTTATTAATTGATAAAATTTCTAGTTTAATTTGTTTTGTCAGAAGGCTAGAAACTATTGATATACAAACACATATTTAGATAAACATAACTTTTGTTCTAATTTCATACTACACTAAAATTATAAAGTATTTATTATTGTCGTACAATATTAAAAACTGAAGAAAAAAAAATCATTTTTCGAAATATTACATCAAAAATACCTTCAAAATTACAGAGAAAGGGCTCTGTTAGTTCATGCTATAACCAACCCCTATGTCCATGTTATGTTTTGCCTAAACCAACAGTTCCCAAATTTTATCGATCCACGACGGTCTTTGTGTGGTCATTGTGCTTCCGTGACCAGCAGACAGTGTGTTTCCACAATGCTCAAGTTAGAACAAGTGAAAATATACTTTAATGCAAAATTAGAGATACAGTGAACTTTTTTAAAACAGTGAGATACTCTGTTTATAAAAATCATTTCTTTTTTTGTTTTAAAGATTGTTATAATCCCATTTATACAGTAATCCCTTAACATTTGTGAGGGTTAGGTTTGCAGAAACCACTACGAATGTCAATCACGAATGTTGAGACTAGCTTTCCATGCATAAAAGGGGGTTGGTTAGGTTTTAAGATTTTGTTTTAATGGGAAAAAGCAGTTGAAATGTAAAAATGTATTTATTAAACATTAAAAAAGTACATCCTGTAAATAAATTTGAATAATTATAAATGTAATGTACAAAATTTAGTTGCTAGTTGACGGCTGAAAAAATTATTTAATATACGCAATATTTGATATAGTTTGGAAGAACAGATCTTTTAATGCTTGGAAAATTTTCCAGAGAGCAATTAATTTGAAATTTTTAATAATTTTTTTAATTTGATTTTCATTTGACAAACAGATTTTTTGTTTATGAATTTTCGTATAAGGAAAAGATGCTATCTCGATTTTTCTTTTAAATTTAAGACCCCTCACCAGTTAAGGATCACATTCTATTGCTTTTTCAACAAGTTGTTATTGAAGTTTTAAAATTTCCCATACAAATTTTTCAGAAAATTTTTCACTTGTGATACAATTTTGAATTTTAGAAAATTTGGGAATTTTTTTTGTTTTTTCAGTATTAAGTCATGTTTTGGGTTTCTCTGAATTACTGATCTGTGTTTTAATACAATATAAGGGTTGAAGATCTCAAAACTTATGTTATACAGTACAATGTAGCTGTCCAGTGTCAAATAGTTTATGGAATTGGTAAAACAAAGCGAGCTTACTTTGTAAAAAAATATTCTTTATAAAACAAAATTCACGAATATTGAAATATTCTTTATTTTTTTATTTCGCGAATAATCAAAACTTATGAATGTTAAGGGATTACTGTATTTTATCCTAGTCTATAGTTTGGGAAACTTTCAATGCAACTGCGAATTGATATGTTAAAAGAATTTATTTCATTTATTCTAAACCAGAATATGGCATATATCTAAAATAACATAATATTTAAGTGCATTTTTAATACCCAGTTTGAAAAGCTCAAAGTGAAATATTTTGTTAATGTGATTTTTTTTTTTTTTTTTTTTTTTTTTTTTTTCAGAATGGAATATTTTTTCTATTGGTACACAATCTGGGAACCACTGCTTTAAAAAGGTTCTCAATAATTAATAACAATTTTCCCCGCTCTTTCACCTATCCAGTTTTCTGTCACATTTTCAAACAAGAAAGCATGATATTTGAAGGGACAATTAAAGAAGTGATTTGTAATCAAACAGATCTTTCCTTTTTCAATAAATGAATTATATCTTTAGTTATATAAGTGATTGTTGTCTCAGGATGGCTTTTTTTCCCCTGCACTATTGCATACAGAAATTTGGTCCAAAACGCCAAATTTGACAGCATTTTCTAAAAAATCGGACGCCTTTATCAAAAAATGAAAAAAACAGTCACACAGTTTCTTAATAAGAGTCAATTTGATAAATTTGCGAACATAAATTTATTTTAAAATGTGTCATAAAGTAGCCAATTTGGTTTTAAGAACAACCTGGAATAACGAGCTTTAAAACAAACTTTTTCTCTCTCATTGAAAAAAGCTTCAAGAGTACAGAATAGATTGACAAAAGCAATTTTAAATCATTGGTATGTTTCTTTAAAAAACATAAATATTAAAAATATTTAGATGAACTAATCTCACAAACAGTTTCCAATCCATTGTTTTCTTCAATGTTATTAGCATCACTCTTTAAATATAAGTTTTCATTGATGTTGTCTGTTTTTCTAAATTTATCTCCTTTAATTCCTGAAAAAAGAAAAATAAACTAGTTGAAAGAATAGACCAGGAAAAAATAGTTATGTAATTCTAACTTCAATTTTTTTTTTTATTTTTTTTTTTTACTTTAATCTTATTTGTAGTGCATTTCACATTGTCTTATTGAAGCAAGGCTGAAACTAGAGGGGGTGGGGAGTTGACCTGGGTGCCAGAGTAGAAGTGGGAACCAAAAGATTTGGTTCATCCTTCAGTACAAAAAACAAATAATGAAATTTAGGCAAAAATGTCACAGAATTAGACGACCCAAAGTAAAGATGTATTTTTTAATTTATATTCTTTGCTTTGATCAGGGTGCAATTTTTTCATTAAATGATTAAGTGACCGCCTAGGGACACCAAAACAATATTTGATTAACGAATTCATCCAACATACTTGCCAGATCAATACACTGTCCCAATTATATTTGAAATGATTCAATATTTCGAACATTATTATGAAGAAAAGTTATGCTTTTTATGTGTCACTGTAAACAAATTAGAAGATCTATATACTTGATTAATGAACTCATTAAAAATACTTGCAAGATCAATACAGGCATCCCTCGACTTATGTATTATGCGACTTGCATAAATTTGCAGTTACGTGATAAATCTCGAAAATTATATTTAAGATCTCGCTACCACGTTTGATATGCATTTGCATACTTTGGATAATTATTTTGTAAATGAAATATGCAGATAAAAACCATAACCATAATATAGTTTTATATATTAGTGAGAGTAATATTTTTAATTGGGATATACAATCAAATCTTTAACAAAACAAACTCAAATCTAATTAAAAGGAGACAAAAAATCTGGTGTTCAACCATAACAATTACGTTTAGCTAAATCCAAACCAGAACGAAAGCTAGTTTTAAAGTTTCGAAGAAGAACAAGTGTATTTTTTATTCTGGATTCGTCTGTTAGTTTGAGGAAGATTGAAAATTGTTTGAATCAATTCATCGAAGTTAAATTTATAAATCCCGCATTCCATAATAATTTTTTTCATACTTTTATAGTTTATATCAGACTAAATACTGTTGCATGATGCTTTATTTATAAAATAATATTGTGTAATATATATATATATATATATTATTTTCATAAATAAGATACTGTACTAAATTCCCTAAGTCATTAAAAATTATTGTCATTCTTATCGTTAATATTTATATATATATATATATATATATATATATAAAATAAATATTGCAATTTCTTGCAAAATTTTACCTAATCAATTTATAAATTCGACTTACGCAAAATTCAAGTTAAGTAAAGGTTTGTGGAACGCATTACTTAACGTAAGTCGGGGGATGCCTGTACACTGTTCCAATTAGGCTCAGTATTTCTGACATTATCGTGATAACAAGATTTGTATTCTATATAGAGAAATATATATAAAGTGATTGCAATAGGTAATTTAAAAAAAAATCAACCTAAAAATCTTATGATTAATATATTTCCTAGCAATAATTTCATATTTAAAATACAAATTAAGGGAATAGATTGAAAATTTCTTTGTATATATTTATTTTAGAAAGAAGACAAGCCAAATTTATGCTTATCCTATGTAAAAAAAAAGTCATAGTTTCGGCCCTGCATTCAAATGTTACATTGTTATTGATTTAATACAGATTAAATTAAGAATAACTAAACAAAACAATGTGCTGAAGTCAAATTTTTAACAAAATTAATTATATAAATATTATTAGTTAGAGAAACTTACCTCTATTGTTCTTTCGCTTGTGTCCGTGAAAAAGATTTGGTGCTCACATTATTAGAAGAAGATGAGCTGATATCTGCTGGATTGCTAATAATAAACTTTTTTATAAAATGAGCCTGTTTTTCATCATCTTTTTTTCTGTGACTTCTTGTTCTGTAATAATTTCCCGATTTTTCTTTTACGGCATTTTGAGCATAACTTTCAGATTAATATCATTTAATACAGCAAACAAAGAATAAATAATTTGTATGATTCTTTGCAACTACAAAATGTTACATACCAAAGGGTCCATATCAGTATCAGTTGCATCAAGGGGCCAGTCGACCACTCAGTGAGAGAAGAAAGCATTCAAGTTGTAAAACTGTCAAGTCTAAATTAATTAGCCTTCTACTGTCTTAGAGGTAAATAGAGGTTTAGTTTGTTCCCTCCTTCCAAGATGTAATTTGAGTGCTAATAGCTTAAAGGCCTTGTTTTCTCAGATTAAGAATAAAGATTAAAGAAACCGCACATAATGTCTGCATGTGAAAATTCTGTGTCATTGAGTTTGTATTTATAGACCCCTTTTTCACACCAAGAAGACCCCAGCTCAGTTAAGAAGTGAAGGAGAAAAAAAAAGTGGAATCAAATTATTTTTTATTGGTAACATTTTGGGTGCGCCCTGAAGTCAGTTGGCGACTTGGCATCCTGTGAGGTCGCATACCCGTTGGGAATAAGGATTAAAGAAACTGGACATAAGGCCTACATGTGAAAATTCTGTGTCCTTGAGTTGGTATTTATAGACCCCTTTCCTACACTAAGAACCCAGCTCAGTCAGGGATGTAGTGGGGGGTATGCGGGGGTATACGCTGTATACCCTCTGGATTTTTTTAAGGAACACCATATACCCTCTGTTTCTCAAGAAAGCTATAGTATATATACACTAGGGTATACCCTCTGCCTTGAGTGTATACCCTCTGCTTAGAACGTATACCCTCTGCTTAGAACGTATACCCTCTGTTTTTCTTACGACTACACCACTGAGCTCAGTTAAGAAGAAGAAGTGAATGAAAAAAAAAATGGAATCAAATTATTTTTTATCGGTGAAATTTTGAGCACCCCCTTGAGTTAGTTGGCAGCTTGGCATCCCGTGCGGTCGCACACTTGTTGGGCCAGCCCTGACATTAAGTTGATTCACATGTGCAATAACTGGATTTGCTTGTTACATGTTCAAAAACAATGAAAATGCCACTTGCCTAAAAAGAAATATATTTACCAAAATTCTTTTTTTCTCTCCATAACTCAGTTTCTTCACTTTTTTATATGGCTTTGTTATATTTTGTAGATGTTTAATCTGGGATGAAAGATTACCCAGTTTTTGATGCAATGCAGACAGTTCTTCAGCATGTTTTCTGAAAATAACAAAAACAATCAGCATCAATTTTATTGTTAATGATACTACAAAACAATAATTCATTATTAATGTCAAATACAATCTAAGAATACTCACAATTCACTTTCTGCATTTTCAGCATCAACATTGAATAGTTTATAATTTAGTACAGCTGAAAGAAGAAAATAAAGCTCCTAAATAAATCACTAAGGCACAAAAAAAAAAAAAAAACTGAAAGATCAAAAAATATAAATAAATGTACACAATCTCTATATTAGACTAAGGTATATATTTAAATAAAGTCACAAAAATTTCAATTAATATGTGATATGAAAGAATGAATAAATAATCATGGGGAGAATTTAGATACTTCCTTATTACAGAGGCCTCTGTAATTATAACTATCCCAAGGTTATAATTAGTGCCAAATAATTATATTAATAAAAATAATTATATTAATTATATAAAATATTATAATATTACCAAAATTATCACCAAGTTTGTGAAGTATAAACATAAAACAGTGAAATAAAAATTACATATACATAAAAATAATAACATAATAATACACATAATATAACTGGTGCTAAAAAAGATAAACAGCAAACACAAAATGCAAATTTTGTTAATTGTAAGTATTAAAAAGAAATTAATCTAAACATCAGGTGTGACAAATAGATACCCTAAAGTACAACCAGTCAATGTGACATCAATTTCACATCACAAATGGTCAAAGTCATGAATGAAAATTTGATATATTTCGTTTATGTCATTTTTACTCAAGTAAATAATATTCAGTCACTCCATTGAAAAACCACTGTAATTGTTGCTTTGTAACACATTCCCCAGAAGACATCACAAGAAAATCACATTGTGATTCTCACATGAAAATCATTTGGAGACTCCATTGTTTAGTTATAATGTGTGTTAAATGGCGATAAGCCAACAAACAAGATCACAAATAAGTCACATGATGACTCTCAGGTGACTAATATTTGGAAACTTTACTGTGAAATCACCATGAGTGCTGAAATCACACAAGATGATTTTATCTTGCTGTCATTCAGGTATTTGTCACAAAACAACTGTCATGGTGACTAGAATAGAGTTGCCAAATGACAGTCGCATGAGAATCAAAAAGTGGCACATTGTAACATGACCTGAAACTCATCGCGATGCAACAGCCATAGTGATTTCTTAATGGAGACACCAAATAACATCTAATTGAGAATAATAATGAGATGAATGAAAGATATCATATTTTGGTTCACTCTAGGGACTGTGACACTTATGATGTGAAAGTGATATCACATCGACTGGTTCTGCTGTGTAGAGATAGAATCCATTTGTTGCGCCTGGTGTTTATTATCACGTTCTTTTGAAAACTCACAAATAACAAATATAGCAATTTGCATTTGTTGTCCATTCTTGGATACCTGTGTACATACATGTGCACCAAAATAATACATATATACACATGATATACCGGGTGCCCTAAAAAGGACTGACTGATTTTAAAATTCAATAACTTGTAAACGGTGACAGATATTTAAAAAATTCTTTTAGGAGGGTTATGCATAAGGTCAAAAGTTTTTTTACAGTGATTTTCAATTTTAGTTCGAATTACAAACAATAGATGGCGCTGCGATCAATAGACGCTCAATTCAGGCTCGATTTTTGGTACTTCATGGCCCGGATAATACATTTCAATCTCCTTTTTCCGCATGAAACAAGAGAAAGGACCAAAAATCGAGCCTGTATTTAGTGACTATTTCTTACAGCGCCATCTATTGTTTGTAATTCAAACTAAAATGGAAAATCACTGTAATAAAACTTTTGACCTTATTCATAAACCTCTTGCAAGAAATTTTTAAATATCTGTCACCGTTTACAAGTTATTGAATTTTAAAATCAGTCAGTCCTTTTTAGGACACCTGGTATATTATGTATGTATATATTATACTATACGATTTATTGCAAGCATTTAAAGAAATTTTACAGCCTAGCATCTTGGTCACTTAACAATTCACTTTCAGGAGCCACTATAATGAGATATCACAATTTATTGCTATCAGGAGCATAGCTACTGGGGGGGGTGTCTTGCCCCCCAAATGTTGGCAACATCGATCATAGTCGGCAATTCTAGGCAGTCAGTATCAATCGATACAACTCTCAAAACAATCTTTTTTTTTCTTCCAATTTTACACGTTTTTTCTTAAAGCATTCATTAAAAAACACCAATCCTTAGCATGTCTTAAGAATTTCTTTAGAAAATACGAAGTTTGCCGCTCCGTTCTTCGCGTGTCTACTGAAAATAAATTGAGAAAGAACCAGAACAGACTAGTTTCTCAATATACAAAGTGATCTTTCTGAGAGCCCGCAGTGGATTAGTAGAGTTCTGAACATCTAGATGATCGACTAGCACTGAAGATGATGACGACTTCGGTGAAGGAGACCTGGATAATTGAATTATTTAGTCGATTGTTTACGATTGCAAGCTGATTATTGAAAAATTGACCCAAACTAACAAATTAAGTGTTGTCTTGTTCCTTATGGAGACCATAGATATAATTGACAGGGGGAAAAAATGTTCGTCTGTGTTAAATCTTTATAGAAAGATTGTGAAAGAAATCGAACAGAACCGTGGAGATAGCGTTACAGAAATCGGGAACGATACCATCATTGATCATGGCCCAGGAAAAAGGTTTAAAATGAAGTCAGACAATCAAAGACATTATTGGATGAGTTTAGGTCCGTATCAGCCAAAACTCTGTGCATATCCGATACATGGTTCCATCCCGCAGGATAGATAGCGATATTTCAACACTGCCAGCGCTTGGAACAAAGTGTATCCATTTTTGGAATATAGCACAAGAACTCAATCCTATTTTATTTTTCCGATTTCTTGAAGGACCTGGGAGAGAAAAAGCTCAAAATGCTTCAGTTGAGAGTGGTGTAAACAAATGACACAAAATGAAGAGTGTAAGGAAAAGAAAAGAACAGAAAGTTCACACAATATTTCTATTCCAACCCCCACCAAAATTGCTGTTTCCTATTTTGTCAGCTCATGATGACGCATAATCACTTACTTGACGAGAGCAAGCGCAAACAGAGGGACAGAAGTAGAGCAACATTTTACATTTAGCACTGAAATTGTAGCAATCTTGATGGAGATTACATGAATGGGTAGTCAAGGTCTGGTTTGTGGAAGTGATAAAGACGAAAATGAATCTTTCGGCAAATTATGAAATTAATTTCCAGACATAACCCAAAACTGAGGAAATGCTTGAGGACACATGTTTCAGGCCATACCACATAACTTACCTCTTCGTTTAATCCTAAAATGAGATGATAGAATTTCTTGCTACAGCAGTGCGCAAAACGATAATCAGGGATATTCAAGAAGCCTAATTTTATGGAATTATGGCATATACAACACCAGACGCTTCGCACCATGATTGATTAGATGTTGGGTTGAAATACGTCGACAAAGATGGAAAAGCTCCGATCGGCTTTTGGAAGTTGCAAAAGAAGTCGATATCGACCTTGCATGCTAGATATTGCTCATTCTTCTGAAAAATAAGCTCGATATAGAACAGGTAGTTTTCCAGTCAAGTGATTTTGCAAGCAGCATGTCGGGAGAAATCAATGACACGCAGTAGACGTTTTCAGAAATCGTGGGTTGAATTGTGCCCTATATACCTTGTCAATGTCACAGACTCAACACTTTCGTTTTGCATATCTGCAATGCGAGCAATATTATAGGTGATGTTTTTGACATGCTGGAAGAAGTTCGTGTTTTTCACGGTACATACTAAACGAAATAAGCCTTTAGTAGACAAGCTCAAAGAAATAGAAAACAATCTTCTAGAGCGGAATTTTTCTAAAGTGAGATGAACTGCTCAAGCGGAATCATTGAAAGCGATTTGGATCTCATATCTATGTATCCTACAAACTTTGAAATAGTTTATTCCTCTGCTTCTATTAGGAAAATAAAGATCAAGTCACAAAGTTTAAGAAAGAAAATGTTTTCGCTTGACTTCATTGCTTCACTGATGTTTCTCAAGAACGTTCAGTACAAGTGCAAGTTAGTTACTCAAACAATGAAGTTGAAACCACTTAACATAATAGACGCTATGAAAATACAGAAGACTTGTATCAAATCACCGGAAATAATCAACAATGAGAATGTGAATAGGGAAATACAGAGTACAATTCTCTTTTAAATTAAGTAAGGTATAGATCCGTTAAATGAATTTGCTATGCAGTATTGATGAAGATTTGCATCAAAGAAGTTAGATGATAATCCGAAATAATCTCTTTGCTTCCAAACTTCTAATATTCTATCACATGGAGTTTCAGAAGGTACTGAATACCCTTACGGTAAAGGTGGTGATAGCGTATGCAAGAATTAAGCTTAATTCGGGCATCAGCATATTCGCACCACTGTATAAAATAATGTATCCTCACATTACAAGAAAGAAATTAACATTAGATTTGGTTAAGGAAGCGGCAAATTTCTTTCGTGAAACATTGGCAATTCCTGATATGAAAGCATTACACAAAGAGCTGAAAGTTCTGTCAGATTTCTGCATGAAGGCTGAAAGAATGGATATTTACATGTAAACAGAATCTTTGAGATATATTCTGCCATTTGCGAACCATGTCAGTCGTCTGGCCCTAACTTCTCCAGTCACAGTTGCTTCGAATGAAAGAACAATGTAAATTAAAAATTGTGAAAAAAATACAACAATGACCGATTCACATCTGAATACACTCATGAACTACGTTTACGTTATGCTTACGTTTGAGAAGGATATTTTGGAATACCTAGATTTGGGAGCTGTCGTGAATAGATGGGCTCGTCTAAAAGAACGCCGAGTTAAAATCCATGTTATGCAATGAATGAACATAGATGTAATTAAAATAAACTTTGATTTAATCCTTTTTAATGTAAGTATAAATAAGCTGATTGTGAATAAGTTCCGAGAAGCATCTTACTAAAAACTTCAACTTGTTTAATTAATCTGAATTGAAAAGTTTTCATCTGCATAGTCAGTAAAAAATAAACAAATTTTCTTCAATATAAAAATACTATACTGGAGTATTTACAACAATGTAACGTATGTGAAGGGATGGTATGTCCATCTTTAAACCTACCTTATAGTCTCCTCAATAATTCTGAAGTGTAAAAGTATTCGACATTCTAAAGTGAAAAATTTGATCTTGATGGGTTAATAATGTTGAATTTTAAATAGAACATACCGGGTGTCCTAAAATGGATTGGCTGATTTTAAATTTCAATAACTTGCAAATGGTGGCAGCTCTTTAAAAAAATTCTAGCAAGAGAGTTATGTAAGATGTCAGGAGTTTTTTTTTACAGCGATTCTCGATTTTAGTTTAAAATAGCATCGATACATGTCTCAGCTAGCAATAGGCGCTAAATGGGAGCCCGATTTTTTGTTTCTCTTTTCTCTATATATATTGTTGCGAAAGAAGAATATTAAATATATGGAGTGGTTCTCAGTCGCCAATGCAATTTTGTTCTTACGGGCCCACTGCATATATTTAATCTCCTTCTTTCACATATATATTGAGAAGAGAGGCCAAAAATCGGGCCCAGATTCAGCATGTATTGCTAGCAGCGCCATCTATCGCCGCTATTTTAAACTAAAATCAAGAATCGCAGTAAAAAAACTCCACACATCTTATGTAACCATCCTCTAAGAATTTAATTTTATAGCTGTTGCCATTTGCAAGTTATTGAATTTTAAAATCAGTCAGTCCATTTTAGGACACCCGGTAGATGCATATAGTATATACAGACACAGAAACGTACTTTTAAAGGTATAATTTTTCTTTTAAGTTAGTCGGCAAAATCATCATATACGCCCCTCTAATGAATTCTGCTTAAATACACCCCTGATTGCTATTACTATCATTTATTAAATTAACAATAATAAACTATTAATTATTGTTGTTCATTATAATTGGCTTAACTTATATTTTTGAATTTTCAAGTTAAAAAATATGTATATATTATACTGTAACTTGGGGTTATTTGGACCTAAATAAAAAAGGTTTTAAATCAGTCCTGGGTGTACTGTGAATTCTGATTTTGGTAAACAATATAAACATGAAATTCCATAAAGTATGTAACAAAAATTAAATAATGCGTAAATGGCCATCTCTCATGATTTTACTGTAATTATAACAGTAAGAACTTAGCAAATAATTGCAAAATGAAATAAAATTCACTTCCAAACATTAAATTAAATTCATTTTATTTTAATCTTCTCACTACCATGAGCTGATATACCTAACCATTCACTGAGCTGCAGGCTTCACTGCAATAGAAGCATTACTTAAATTAATATAATTCTAAAAATATAATCCAGTTTTGTAAAATTAAGTTATGATTAATACTCTCAAGGATTATATTCCTATACATAATTAAATTTTTTATACTATGTCAAAAAAATTATCTTTTTTTTAGCATAAAGAAAAATACATAGAAAACAACATTACAATTTTCCCTTTTGCTTGGTGGTCAAGGGCTTAATTGTTTCCTGCAAAATGAAACAATCCCAGTCCTTCTGTATGCCAAATTGCGACAAAGCGTAATAGATCAAGAACGGTTATTTACAATTATCTTAAAAAATCCCGGTAAATATGGACTGTAAAGACATACAGGTAGGCTATCTTCTGTTTCTGTATGGGAGAAAAGAATGATAATAAGGCGAGCTTGCTCCAAAAAAAAAAATGTCAACAGAAATAAAACGTGAATTGAACTTTGAATCCATTGCTCGAACTTTTCGATGTGTTTTACAAAATGAAAAAAAGGTTCGCTATAGTAAACACATGTCACGACCACCTCTGACGAAAGTTCATAACAGACTGGGGATGGAGTTTGCCAAAAAATGCATTACTATGGGAAAAAAGTGGGATGATGTTGTCTTTTCCGATATGAAAAAGTTTAAGTTGGATAAACCAGGTGGTTTTTGCTACTTCTGGTATGATCTCCGTACTAGAGAAACAGAAGTTTTCTCAAAGCGTGCATTTGGAGGTGGCTCAGTAATGTCTAGGTACATTTCGCAACTGGTGGAACTACTCCAATAGTTTTTGTGCAGAGTAGAATGAATTCTGAGAGTTATGTTGATATATTGGGCGATAAGCTTTTACTAGAAGCACCGTTAATAACGAGTGGAGACTATTTTTTCCAGCAGGATAATGCCTCAGTACATGTTTCCCAAACTTCAAAATGGTGGTTTGATGCTAATTTCGTGAACCTACTTGATTGGCCGGCCAGAAGCCCTGACCTGAATCCAATGGAAAATCTGTGGGATCTGTGTTTTATTATTAACTTTTATAGATCGATGTAATAGTAAAATCTATTCATTGTTGTCCGGTCATCCAAGGCTGTCGTATTGATGGCTGAGGACTCACCCAACATGGTTTATTAGTGAGAAATTGCAGACTCAGGTATCGGCCGGAGTAGCTCAGTGGTTAGAGCAGCAGTGTTGTTTACTGTGGTCCCGGGTTCGATTCCTGGCTCTGGCTAATTTTTCACTCCAGTTGGGTTTATTGTATGTATGTCTGTATAATATTTATATATACGTTTAACTGTTGAATGCAGGCGTTATTTGTGTGTATGTGTGTTTTAATATATATTGTAGTATGTGTGTTTTATTAAGAATATTTTAAAATTTAAATTACATTTTCTATACAACATTATTAATATACATTACAGGGCTTGAATTTTGAGACGGAATGGCAGGATTCGTCACCTAAAACTTATTGTGGGCAGGGGGTTCTTGCTTCCAGAAAGTCATTTTCCGAAAAATTTTCTTTGTAAAACAACGATCAAGTCTTTGGGCCGACTGACAAATTTCGTGATATTTTCCGCTATCGATCAGCAGATTTCACAGTTTCTTCTTATGACATATTGTCAAAATTCATGATTGTTTTTCTGCATCTGACTGAAAAATGTTGCGATTTTCTTCGCGACCGACTGAAGAATTTTGCGCTTTTTTCTGGAGACCGATCGGCGAATTTCATAATTTTTTTCTTGCGATCAATTGACAAATTTAGCAATTTTATTCTGCAACCTATTAGCAAATTTCCCTATTTGTTCTTGCGACACTGATGAAATTAACGATTGTTTTTCTGCATCCAATTAAAAAATTTCACATTTTTTCCTGCCACTGGCTGGGGAATTTCATATTTGCTCGTCATGGACCAGCAAATTTCACGATATTTTCCCATGATCGACTGACGAATTTCATGATGTTTTCCCGCTGCCGATTTCCCATGAACTTCAAATTTTTTCTCGCGAGCAGTTGACAAATTTTTTTAATTTATTTTCACCATTATTGACGAAATTAGCGATATTTTTTCTATGGTCGATTTACGTATTTTGCGATGTTTTTTCCCTGTGCCCGATTTAGGAAATAACTAAAAGAGCAATAACGGCCACCGAAGACTGAGTCCTACCAAATTAGCCAATAGTCAGCACTAAACAAAAGGATCTTGTGGTGCACATGAAGAAAAAAAAGTCTGGTGAATTAAAAAAAAAAATATATATATATTTAGAAACAACAAACTAGTTGATGTTTGCAATTCACAGAAATTAGGACATGACTTTTTTAAATCAACCATTTCTCGTGTAACAGAAGAAATCAAATGACTATTTCCTTTTCAAACTTTGGATATGGATTTAAAATTTAGTTCAATTAATGCAAATACCAGAGATTACAGATTTGACTATAATTCCATTAAGGATACTAGGGGATCATACCCGGACTTCCCGGGTAACAGAATATAGCTGAAAACATTTTTTTTTTTTTATTGAAAACTAATATTTTTTTCTATATGCAATAAATTTTTTAGATTGCCCACTTAGATTTAAAAAGCATTTTTCATATGAAAAATAACGAATTATACAATCAAAAAATTTTTTTTTAATTTATCAAACACAATATTTTTTTTAGCCGCATGCTAAGAGTTATTTGACCAAGATTTTCTACTTACGGCATCCTTTTATATTCTGATAATTTCAGAGCTTATACACGTCTGTTAAATTTGTGTTTTATTTATATTATTTTATTTATTTATTCATAGGGTATTTTTTAATGGATATTAACCGTAAGAAAATGATGAACTATTTATTTTGTTTTAAGGGCTAATGGATTAATCTTTCGTAATCGAGCTCCGCGCGATACAGATAAATTAAAAATATTTTATGCTTTAAAATTGTTTTTAAAACCATAGACAATCAGTAAACTGAGATGCACTTTGCAAACAAATTCCATTTGAAAAAAAAAAAATCCTAGTTGGTGATCTAAAAATTTAAACTGTACGATTACAAATATGGTAGATTTGTGTTTTTTTAATATTATTATTTTATTTGTTTATAAAAGAAGTATTCATTTCGTTAATTTGTCTTTCACAAATATGTTAGATTGGTGTTTTTTTAATATTATTCTTTTATTTGTTTATAAAGGAACTATTAATTTCGTTATGCAAAAATAGTTAGAAACAAATGATAAACAATGTTGCTTTATGTGCAAAATGTTTATTATTATTTTGTATCGAAACCGACACATGATAAGATAAACTTTTTAAAAAAATCATACTTAAAAATTATTTTAGAAAACATAATACATTAGTCAATTAAGATACAGTTTTTAAACAAATTGCATTTGAAACTAATTCTTTTCCCTATGTGATGAAAATTGAAAATGTATGATGGTCAGAAGATTAAAAAATTGCAGTAGCGAAAATTTCAAAACCGAAATTTGATGATGAAGTGTTGCCATTCGCAAAAGGACGTCAGTGTTATGCACAGATATGTTTGTTCTTTATAATATAGATACTTAATCAGTAAAATATAATAAAGATCAGTTATTAGGATGTGGTTATCAATTGAGGCTCTTATGCTTGGTATTCCGGAATAAAAAACAGCAATTTTTACCTTCTCAAAATTTACATATACGCACTTCTCATATCCATATACATCATTTTTAAAAAATGTGTATTTTGTTCGATCATTTTAAAATCATTTTAACTCAAAACTTGAAGTCACGATTATAAGCAAAATCTTTTATGTGAACAGACGCACTCTTTACTTGAGATTCTAATCTCCATTTTGGAGAGTAAAAATTTCCATACTTTATGTTTTTTAGACGCATTTGTGTTAAAAGGCTAAGTTTTATCTAAGAAAATGATCATTTTCTTTTAAATATAACTTCATTTTCACTTAAATAAGCATTTCGCCTAGTGTCTGAAACTTAGTATCAGTACACATGCAGAAGGAAAAACAATATAGAAATTTTATGAGGAAAAGTACGTGTTTTCAAAAGCAGCATGTCATTTTCTGTTATTATGCCCCTAATATAACATTATGCTCCTAATGGGATTTTGTGCCACTAAACCCTATACAACAATTTCGAATTTTTATCAGAAAAGGGTATGAATAAAGATAAAAAATACCTGGTTATTTCTCTGTTGGCTGCAGTAATGAAAGCTATCTAATTTTCACCATTTTGAAGAAATTTCATGAAATGCTTTTAAAATTAAAATATAAATGTGGGGAAAAAAAAAAAAAAAAAAAAAAAAAAAAAAAAAAAAAAAACAGTGCGATCACATCTACAAATGAACAGCTTTCAGTTAAAAAATATATATATATTAGTAAAACTGGTTCAGCAGAAATATCAGGGCAGATGACTAAAAACACACTTGTGTTTTAAATATATAGATTATATAAAATTATGAAAAATTAAATTAAGCAAATTATGTTACTTTGATAAAATTATAGTAGAATGTCTCCTAAAGAAAAGCATTAAAATTTTATTATTCGAGAGAAATTTTGGACAAAAACTTCAGGAACATGATATTATTTTAAACCTCGAATTATTTGTTTGCTTGTCTAACTCGGCGAAACAAATCCATCCAGCGAGAATCATCAATTTCTGTAATATAAATCGCTATTATTTGCATGTCACCTCTCTTTTATAAAGACACTCTAAATTTTTGTAAAACATTGCGTTTTATCAGTGTGTGATTTCGATTACATTATTTTCAAAAGTGAAGCATTTTCAGATGTGAAGAATTTCAAAGCAGCTGGGCTGTGAAAATGACGCACTTCTACAAAACATAATTCAGGTTTAAGAATTAAAGTACATGCTTTTTTATAAAATGACGTCATTTGCATCCGCTGAAGCAATCCACTTTTACAATCAAGTCTTAATCTTTGTCCATCATTTGTATGCATATGACGTCATTATCACGGAATAACAGACAATATTCTTGACATAGCCCGTATTTTAATTTCAACTTTTTTTTATCAGGTTTTATGAGAGAATGGCAACAAAAAGATACAGTATCTCCTATTTTCGACTATTTTACATTTACTTTCAATAGAAATGTGATACTTTTGTTACCACAATTAGAAAAATGGTATTAAAAACTACAAAAAAATTAATATCTCAAAAATAAATTGGAGATACAGCTTTCAAACAAATTGCATTTAAAAGAGCGTTTCATTCCTTATATGACAGTGTAAAATTTTAAAATGTGCGATGTTTAGAAGTTTAAAAATTTGCAGTAGAGAAAATTGCAAAACCAAAATTTAATTTCAAATTTCAAAGTGTTGCCATTCGCAAAATGACGAATGCGTTACGCACAGATATGTTTGTCCTTTATAATATAGATAATAAAACAAGTTAATTCAGAAATGACATACAATCACCAACGGACATTGACAATACAATCACCGATATGCATTATTCATGCAAGTAAGTTAAAAATGAATGCACATCAGATTTTGCAAAATTTTCTAAAATTTTTTAAGAGAGCATAACCATATGTTTCTGTTAATTTTTAAACTTATAAAAGTTGCTCTATGCTGTTTATCAAAAGTATAACTTGTGCAAGAGGCTAAAGCACACGAAATGGAATAAAATCTAAATTAAGAAATTCATTTAGCAACCCAATTGCTAATTGCCCATAACATTAAGGGAAAGTTGAAATATAGACATGGTATATATAAAGTTTGATTCTGTTCCTTTGTTTTAATAAAAATAAACATTTTGGATAATTATCGTGAGTTCTTGATTTAAATTATTTTAATAGTATTTTGCCATGTCTGTATAATTGTAATTCTTTAAGAGGCACATAAAAAATAGCAGGTTTTAAAGCCGTTTTTTTTTTCTCTTTCAAACACTTCAACTACCCTGCATTTATAAATGTTGGGAGGGAAACTCCTTTCCTGGGGAAAACTTGTATTTACAGCCCTGATATTCAAAGAGATATAATTTTTGTAAATTATATTTCAATACAATTAAAATGTTTTAATGATGTAATAAATGTTTATAACCCTATTGTTCTGAGATGGCATTATATAAAGAAATAAATATACCATTCACCATATAACTAAAAATATATCTAGTACCAGATATCTGAATCCGGCAGGCAAAAGAGCTTTGGATATCCGGTATCTGATATCCGGTTCATCCTACTCTTTCATATTAATATTTTATATTAATTATGTTTTTTGTTGTAAACCTTGGTCTTATTTCATACAAAATAAGTGCACAAATAATTTTTATAGTTATACTCACAAATAATGTCATTAAAACGCATAGTTAAAGTCCCAGTAGCAGAAACAGTGAAGCACGGAAGCGGGCGCTGCAGATTATTTTAAACCTTGCAGATTAATTCAACTTAAAAAGAAATGCTGGGCTTAAAAAATGACTGAAATTTGCTTTAAGTCTCTAGATTTATGGTATTTGTTGTATCCTTATATTATATTTTCTTTATAAATGGAAATTTTGCTTACTTTAAGTGTTTCTGTTATTTCTTATGATAGTAGGCTTAATGGGTTGCAGATAAATTTTAGTTTGCTGCAGACTGACACAGAAAATTCTGCTTCTGGGGTTAAAGTTTAAAAATAAAATTTGAAATATAATCTATAACATAGTGCTTTGTTTCTGAACTGCAAGTATATGTTTATGTAATATAGCATGACATGTGACAAGGGAGGGGGTATGGTGAAGTGTGACACTTTGTGACAAAGGGGGGGAGGGGGTCAAAAATATTGAAAACAAGTATGACATCATCTATGGATCGCCCCTTATAATAAATTTATTAATTAAAATACAAGTTATGAAAAACAATGAACTGCCTACATTAACCCATAGTAGCCTGTCTACACTAACCCTGTGCTAACACTCTGAAGTTAGGTTTCAGTTTTACTCATTTTAAGCAATTTTAATATTTTAAAGGAGGCTATAGAAGTAAAGAAGACAAGTCACACATGCCTTATAGCAACTTGTTCATTTGGATTTAAATTTCAAACTCTTTGTGCTGCTAAAATGAAAAAGAAACCTTATTTTTACTTTTCATGCATGAAATTAAACTTCTAGCAACAATTTAAAAAAATTTTTACCATTTGCCACAAAATTTTTATTTAGTGTGGAGTAGGTACATAGTTGTCAATTTATGGAAATATTTTAGTAATTTTTTCTACATTATTTAAATTGATATTTTGAATGTCCACACTAACCCACCTCTGCCCTACTCTTAAGTTTTGTATTAAGTAATACAGAGCTAAACACAATATAAAGCAAAATAAAGGTTCAGTGAAAAAATAATCTGCAAAAGAGAAAACAAAATCTGCTATGCCCGTCTGCTGTGTTGAACTTTCTGCTACTGGGCCTATACGTTCCTATATCTATACATTCATAAATTGTACAGTGTATCCAAAAAAGATTGAAACACACTTTAATGTTCTACCTGTTCGAGATATATGTACGCAATGCAAAATGCTAAAGCATTCAAAATAAGATAGGATTTAAAAATTATGCTTATAAAATAGTTCTGCCTTTACATTTTTAAAAGTTACACTTTTTAATTTTTTATATGCTCCCTGGATCCAAAAAGTTATATTTAAAAATATTTTAATTATGCTCTGACGTGTAAAAATTTCATTCCTCTATGACCAAAACTCACTGAGTTATAATATTTTGAATTTTATGAATTTTGAAGCTTTATGGCAGTAAAAAAACATCTGTCTGTTTTGGTGCTGGGAAGCTATGAGACTAACTATGGCCATAACTATTGTTGACCGTGTATCGCCTAGGCACAGATAACATAGAATTACCTATGTTTTTAATAAATATACTAAATTACTGTTTTATATTGTCTTAATTTACTTTATATATTATTTACCATTTTTAACAACCTTACGTATTAAATAAATGTCTTTTGAATTACTGTTTTGAACATAATTGCCAACAAACAACCATTTCAGGTTAACTACTTTTATGGCATGGATAAATAAGATTATACCAATATTTTGTATTTGGTCTAGGAATTAATTTGTGTGGTTTTTAATAAAAAATTAAAGCTTTATTTCAAAAGCAAAATACATAAATACGTTAACAAAAATATTGTCCATTGCTACCTACTACTTTTTCCCATCTTGCAGACAATTTATGAATTCCGTGTCGAAAGAAGTCCTCACTTTTTGAAGCGATCCAATCAGAGATCCATTTTTCTATATTTTCTGAAGAAGTGAACTGCTGTCCAATCAAATCGTTATTCATGCAATCAAACAAGTAGTAGTCTGAAGGAGCAATGTCTGGTGAATACGGCAGGTGGGGTAACACTTCCCATCCGACATTCTCAAATATGTTTTGACCGGTTTTGCGACATGTGGTCAGGCATTATCATGTTGAAAAATAAGTTTATTATGTCTGTTATCCCATTCTGGTCATTTTCTGGCCAGAGCTTGTTTCAAACGCATCAACTGAAGTCGATAACGTTCTATATTAATAGTTTCACCAGGTTTCAGAAGCTCATAGTACACCACATTTTTCATATCCCGCCATAACCTTTGCACACTGAATATTTCGTTTCGGTTGTGATGGACCTGGTTCACCTGGCATTACCCAGGCTTTTTTCGTTTAGGATTCTCGTAATAAATCCATTTTTTATCACCAGTAACAATCCAATGCAAAAAACCCTTATTTTTCTGTCTTTGAAGCAGCATTTCGCAAACGGTTTTTCCTCTTTCAACGTCTCTTTCTTTCAATTCATATGGAACCCAATGTGACATCTTTTGAAACATTCCCATTGCTTTGAGGCGTTTGGAAACTGTTGTTTGATCAACCTCTAATGATTTTGCAAATTCTTCCTGCATTTGACACGAATCCTGGTCCAGCAATGCTGTCAATTCTTCATCTTCAAATTTTTTTGGCTGTCCAGGTCGTGCTTGGTCTTCCAAGCCGTAATCACCACTTTTAAACCATGCAAACCACTTCTGACATGTTCGTTCAGCTAGAGCATGGTATGGTCTCCATAAACTTCTACTAAAATACAATGACTTTCAGTAGCACTTTTCTTCATGTTAAAGTGATGAAGAACCCCCCGCAAAAACACTTTATCAGGCACAAAATTTGACATTTTCAGTTGGATAAAAATTGTTGTTGTTTACCCTTAAGCCAAATGGCATATACTACACTGGATGTGCAATAACAGTAGTTTTAAATGCATGTTTGAACAAACGAAACTATGGGACAATACGCTAGTTACGCCATCTGTTGTAAAACCGCACGAATTCCTAGACCAAATACAAAACACAAACATTTTTTATTTAATTTTTAAAATCCTCTTTACAAAAATAAACAGAATGCTTCTTAATGCTGAAAATGAATTAGACAGCAGATTTACAGAGATGTTTTTAAGAACGATATAGATTAGAAAACAAAAACAAGGATTGAGATCTATAATCTTTCAACTTTAACTATTAAAACCTGGATTCAAAACTATTTTTCACTTTTGTTTTGTTGTTGTTGTGGATCACAGACATACCAATAGGGGAAGACAGGGTACAATGAAACAAAATTTACTATTTTTTTTCTCCTATCCACAATTTTGCATACACAAAAATATAATAAATGCATATTTTTAACCTTGTATTTTCCCCATCTAAATAAATTTTTATTAGGTTCTAAACAATATCTTTATGCTTGAAAAGTAACAAAAAATAAATGTCTTACAGCGTTTCATTGTACCCCGTATGCCAGGGTACAATGAAACACTCCAAATGATGGAAGCAATTTTCATCTAGTATAGTTTATTTTATGAAAAATGAGATAAATACAAAACAAAACTTGATTAATAAGAAACTTGATAAAAATATTATAGTCTAAGATGAAAAATAAGAAAATTCTATTAGTTTAAGAAATACCTTTCATTTTATATTAAATTGGCTCAAGTCAGTTTCAAAAATTAGCATTTCTGCTTATATTTCAGTTGCTCCTGAAGGAATATGGGGTGGTAGTTTCAACACAATGAGATTTTTTTTTTAATGTAAGCTTCTTAAAAAAAAAAAAAAAAAAAAACTAGGTTGGAGTCCTTTTTATATCAAGTACTTCACATTTGACTTCATTTAAATGTATGATTTCTCCAACGGTATATATTTCCTTATGTTTCCATTTATACGGATACTGCTTGTGCCATACATGTTGTGTGTGGATATCTCATTCTTAGTACCTCGATGACCAGCTGGGCCTGGGAAAAAAAATCTGGATCATCATCAGAGTCTGTAGCAGGCAGAGTTTGTTTTCAAAGCAATCCCTTCTTAGCTTTTTTTCTCTTTCTATTTTTTAATTGCTTAACAAGAGCATTTTTTACTGACCTGGTTAGAACAAAACTCTTTTTTTTTTTCTGTTTTCCTACCTTACTTTTAATATATTCTATTTACTACTTTTATTACTGTAATAAAACATGTTTCATTGTACCCTGTCTGCAAGTGTTTCATTTGTACCCCGCACTGAGGTTACTAAATAAAAATTTATTTTCACACTTCTAATATTTATTAGAAGACAACAACCCAATGATAACAATGTATAGAAAAAATAATTATTACATATATACAACAAGGAAAAAGAAACAAAATTACTTTTAGTAAAGAAAATTACCGTAATTTCAGGTAGATAAGCCGCCCTGGCGCATACGCCGCTACATCCGTAAGTTGTAAAAAAAATTTGAAATTCCATCGTATACACCGCACCGGCGTATAAGCCGCACTTATTGAAAGTGGTGTACGTACTACTATAGACGCCATATTGAAGATTTTCGCGCATTTTTTAAAACCATTTTAAAAATTAGAATTTTAAATTTAATTCAAATAATGAAAATAAATAACTTTTGGTTTGTGAATTTATCCAATTGCATCACACATTTCAACCTTGGATCGGCAAGTAGAAATATATTTGATGGAATTCTTAATATAAAACATAACACTAGAATTACAAATAAAACTATTTTTTATTCGAATCCATCAATTAAATAACACAATGTAAAATTCCGAAAATAACTAATGATAAATAATCATTTTGACAACATGAACTATTGGCAAAAGTTGGGAGAGACGTATAAAGAGAATATTTTTTGAAAATATCTTTGCTACTAACTGTAAACATTACTGTCTATTAACAGAAATTGATACTCGATTTGATATATTCTGTAAATATTTAAAATAAAATGTAAGAAAGTTTTAAAATAAACAAAAATTAAATACATACGTTCATTATTGGGGAAAAAAAAAAAAAAAACATTCGCAAATGAACGAAAACAAGAGAATCTACTTTCTTCTCCATTAAAACGCTGCAATTATGCAAAACTGAGTATAAAAAGGATTCCTTAAATGTGTCAGCTCAGCAACTTCACTTTGCGTAAGTGCAGCAAAAAGAAAATATTGAGCTGCAAGCAAACAGAAAAAATAATTTAAAATAAAAAAAACAAAAAGCAAAACCCGTTTTTTCTTGGCTATTTAAAAAAAAAAAAAAACTTCCATTATTAATTGTCCGATTTTGTTCAAATTTTCAGCAAGTTGCAATAACAGTAAATTAAGCTGTGTAACAAAATTTTATTAAAATATAATAAGTTATTAGAAAATTACAGCACTCCCCAAAACCCCTAGTTTAAAAAAAGGAAGAGAGCCATCTGCAGTTTGTTTATTCAACTCTGCGGTGGAGCGGGAAGTTTGAAGTTTAACGTTATCAGAATGAGATCATTATCTTTGAGTAATACGTTTCGTTATGCAGAAAGAAACCATGCATAGATTTTTTCTTTTTTAATGAAATAAAAAAGAACTTCCCGATATTTTTTTAATGAGTGTTATTTCTAATCCGTGAAGCATTTTTAACCCGGGAGAACTCGCTAGTGAGAATGCCCAATTGCTTTTCTTTTACTTTACATTCATATAATATCAACTTTTTTTGGTTGGCTTAGTACTTTTATTCACAAAATAGGTAAAATAATTGAAAAACATTTTGAAATTTTAATTAAAATGAAAAATGATTTAAATAAGGGTCTTAAAAAAGTACGACTGTGAGAGAAAATATCATGCAGAGAGTTCTCCCGGGTTAATATTTTTTTTCAGATTTTCACTCTATAATATTACATGATCTGATTTTTTTTTTTTTTTTTTTTTTTTTTCCTGGAAAAAAACGTTATTACTTCGTATACGCCGCACCGGCAGATAAGCCACAAAAGGTAAAATTTAACTTTTAAACACGTATAAGCCGCGTCTTATCTACCTGAAATTACGGTACTTTCAATGGTGTAAGAGCAATAATCTTCTATTGCTACTGTTGTAGAAGTGTGAATGTATCCAAATCACATCAGTAATTGGAACATATAGTTGTATAAACTGCAACTCCCCCGCACTGAGGTTACTAAATAAAAATTTATTTTCACACTTCTAATATTTATTATGAAGACAACAACCCAATGATAACAATGTATAGAAAAAATAATTATTACATATAACAACAAGGAAAAAGAAACAAAATTGCTTTTAGTAAAGAAAATTACTTTCAATGGTGTAAAAGCAATAATCTTCTATTGCTACTGTTGTAGAAGTGTGAATGTATCCAAATCACATCAGTAATTGGAACATATAGTTGTATAAACTGCAACTCTCTATGACAAATTTGATTGAATTTTCAAGTAATGTTTCATTGTACCCCGTCTTCCCCTACAGTAAGTGATATCAGGACCCGCCACAGAGCATCATATTTAAGCAAATGATTGGAGACAGATGGATAAAAACAATTGCGATTGTTACTTAAAGCATTCAAAAACATGGTATTTAAACACCTCAGCTTTCAAAATATAATGCGGACACCAATTATCAACTTAAGGTGTACTGAAAGAAGTCAATGATCCTCTTCAGCTTTTCAAAATACCAATAATTAATTTCAAGGTAAAAATTTTCTACCTTTTCCTGTAAAAAATATTTAAACATTGAAACAATTTCTTATTTACGTTACATCTTACACAAAAAGCATCACGAGAATTAAAAATGAGAAGATAATAATAAAGTAAATAAAACATGGAAAATAGATTTAACAAAGAAAGGTCCTTAAGGATCAGGGTTGGCAAAGTGGACCCAGCCCACAAAAACCCGCCTGGGTTTTTGTTAAAAGTAGGTTTTTGCAAAAAATCATTTCTGAGTCTGCAAATCCTTCCTATAGTTTTTAGAAATACAAAATACAAGTTTACCTTTTAAGCCCAAAACCTAGGTGGTTTCTTTTATCAAAATTACATAAAAAGAAATAAATAAAAATCAGTCGTATTTGTGGTAATCCGGTGGTAGTTTATTTCAGAATATGTATTTTTTAAATTTATTTATTTTTTAAAAATATATTTCAAATAATTTACACAATGTAATATATTTAAAATAATTATAATTGATCTTTTTTATAGTTTACCAATCAAAATCACATTCACTTCGATTTTTATGGTAATAGTTATAAATCTTTATTAGTTTTTCACACTGCTCTGAGCCTAGTCTGTTTCGCAATTTAGACTATATGAATCCAAATGTAGAGAAAATACTCTTGATGGAAGCAGAGCTAGATGGAACAGAATGCAGAGATTGGAAAAAACTACAAAAATCACAATCTAACTTGTTGTTTTTCTTTTTCTGTACTTTTTCTTTCAGAATTTCCCACCATTTTGAAGCTGAAAATTTTTGACACAATATTTTCTGAGAAAAGTGATTTAGGAAAATAGTCTATGTCTTAATGTTAAATGCCAATATTGCAGGTAACCACTCTGAATGATACTGCATTACCATGCTTCAGCTTCTTCCTTTCCGCTCTAAACTTTGCATCCATTTAAGATATTAGTTAAAAACTACTCAGGCCCGATAACCTGTTTGTAGCGTTTCAGTATATAACTTCCTTGTGTCCCTGCTATACGGTACCATAGGTAGCGAGGATCTGGTTCGAGGTTTGTTTGCTTCGAGATTTCATATTATTAGAGGCCCCGATAAAAGGAGTGGCTCGCTAGCGGGATAAGCCAGCTAGTTTAATTATTATAGCAACTTTAATTATTATATTTACTAGTACAAAAATGAAAATTAATTATTGATTATGATTACTAAAATGTATTTAAAAGTGATAAGATAAGAACTCACTTTTATCACTTAATAGTACCGTGTTTACTCGTGTAATAGTCACACTTTTTTTGTCAATTTATTATTGTTAAAGTCTAGGAGCGACTATTATGCGGGGAAATCTACTGCACAAAATTGCACACTCTAATGCTAAAGCATCACTGGTATAAAAAAACACATTATAATAAAATTAGTAACTTACAAAATGTTTCCAGATTATGTGCTGTTTATTGAATATCATTTTTCTTTTTATGGTAATATTTTTATAGATGCAAAATTTTCAAATAATCTTTGTGAAAATTTTGACAAAAAATGCTCATAATAAATCACTTTCACTGAATGTATTGTAATGTGAATCGGTGTCTGATAAATCTCCGTCATTCCTTAATCTTCACTTCCATCCAAAACATCAAAGATAACCGTCTTCTTAATTTTTTTTTTTTTTTTGAAATTATATCGCTTGTCATTAAAGTCAAGCTTTGTAATATCAAACAACACATTAGTTCTAGGGATGGACACCTTACTTTTCCACTGGAAGTTTTTCTTTGTTCCCATTGACAATACAATTTTCATATACTTGTCTATTTATACTGTCTTTAAACGGTTTGTTAACCTGTATGACCAAGGGTTGCAGAATTGATGCGAGTTCTTCAGAAATTATCAGAAGATCTGTTTTGCCTTCTGAATGTTCCTTCTTTACATCATCAAAAAGCTGTCCTCAGAAGCTATCGAGTATCAGCATGGCTGGTTTTTTTAACAATGATCCAAACCTTTTCTTCCAAACATTGCGAACCCAATCTTTCATAATTTTTTCATCCATCCAATTTATGTGAAGAGAATCTTTTGATGGTTTTTTCTGCTTCAAATCGAGGGTGTGACTATTACGCGAGTAAACACGGTATCCAGTTAATTATGATAGTAATGTTATTATTAATAATAATAATATTAATAGTATTAATATTTTTTTATGATATCAGTTAATAAATTTATTCTGATATCAGTATTAAGTTAATACTAATATCAGAATAGAATAAATTTATTAACTGATATTATAAATAATATTAATTAGTAATAAATAGATCAAATGTAATTAAAAAAATGTAACTCAATAAATATATTTTTAAATGAGTACACACATATATTATATAAATATACAGAAAAATAACTAAAAACCAGAAAAGCCCACAAAAAATAGGGTGAGATGGGTTTTTGCCACCCTGTTTAGGATACATAATTTTTACTTTGAAAGGATACAAAAGAGGCAAATTTTCATTTAAACATATCAAATGCAGCTTATTTCTAAAAGGTAGACCCACTCATGTAAAAAAAGGACCCAGCTTTTGAGAGGGCCTCAAAGAACAAAGACCCAGGATTTCTAAAGCCAAACCACATCGCTGTTATACCACTTTTTTTTATGGTCGACCGAATATTGGGTAAACGCTTCTATATTCTGTGCAGTCATCCCCCATATGCCAGCCACAATGAGATAAAATAATTTAATATTGGATCAAAATAAAAAATTATAATATCCCAATGTGCAGCCACTTTTAGTAAATCATCAGCAAAGAAACATGAATATTTTTATGCAGTTGGTAACTAGTCTTTTATTTTGGGTTTTTGCAGGGAGTTTTACCCTACAGAAATATCATAAGAGCTTCTCGATGAAGTTTCTATTCAACAATACAAAGAATCAGCATGCAAAAAAGATTCAAAACTTATTTAATTAAACTCATAGAAATTAATGTGATCAAAATATCTTGCTTTTATTTAGAGAAAACAATACGTACCAGCAAGAAACAGCATTAAAAAAAGAGAGCTACAGATTACTCTCATATTGAATTTTAATTTCGAAAACATAATAAGAAATACAATAATTAATAACCGCCCCCTGTCATTTTTTTTTTAATTTACTTACAAATATATAACAAAAAACTCATAAATATACGAAAATGCGTTGCTAAATTAAACACGCTCATCATCGTTCACCAGTGTTTGTAAACATAAGCTTGACAGTTAAAAATTCAATAATTAACTGTGTGAGTAACTGTGGTTCCATCAAAAGAAACCATAGCGTTATTATAAAATGAGTAGAACTATCGAAAATCATTGCAGGATTTTCGGTAATTTTAACAAATTATAGAATTTTAACGAAATAGCATCCAAATTTATCCAGCTTTCAATTTATTTTTTTCCAAATATTAGAGTTAACAGCCACCTTCTCATCCGCCAATCACAACTGCCTATTTGATCTTCAGCCACCGTTCATATTCCTACCAACTACCAATCACAACAGGGAAGTTGCAACCGGTTGACCTCCAATCGCGACCAAGGCCAATGGACTTTACCCATGTGACGTCAGCCGCGGGTAAAAAGAAGAAAAGCACCAATACGCGTGAAGAACATTTTAACACTGCTCCACTTTCGTCCAATAAACAGTCTTTTTCGGAGGATTTTTCCCCGCAGAGGCGTGACTGTTGCCATTCGTGGGTAAAGTCCATTCATGACTTTTATGAAGTCAAATGGACCGGATCATCTTTACTCAACTTCTCCGTAGTAAAGCATAAGAAAGTACATAACGTCTTTACAAAACGACTTTTTAAAGTGTATTACAGGTTTATAATCGGTATGTATTGCTTCTATTTATAATGTGTAGAATTTTGTGATTATTTTAAGGATTTGGTGACTTTTTTTATTAGATTTATTATTATTAGCTCACAGGCTATCAAAGTCTGAGAGCTAATGTTCCCGCAGGTTCTGTATGTACATATGTATGTATGTACGTAACGCGATAACTCTTGGTAGAAATATCCGATTTGCTTCATTTTTTTTCCTGGGTTTATTCTGATAAGGCGCTTCCCTGATTAGATTTGGAGGTTCATTGGTTAAGCAAAAAGGGGGGGAACCGGGGGGTAATCCCCCTACTTAATTTATTTTTCGAGGGGCATTTTTCTTTGAAAGAGTAAGAAACTTTTAAAGAGTATAATATACAATTAGTGTGAATAGCCTGTGAGCTCAATGCCGTCAGTTTAACTGGGCTCTTTTCCTTTTATTTTTTAATCTGCCGTCTTTGTGCTAAAGTTTGATATGGGTGTTTAAGCCTAGTGAGAAATTGCTATGTAGTTTCATGTTTTCAGAACGTTTCTCGGGCCGCATCAAAGGTCATTGATCTACATGCGGCACACGGGCCTCATTTTGAGTATAGCTGGCCAAAGAATATTAAAACTAGAAAACAGGAATTCTGCTTTTTCAGAATTTAGTGTCGCCCCCGATGAAAATATATATATATGTATATAAATATAGAAAGTACAAAACATATTTCATTTTTAAGACTTAAAACACACGCTTTTATTGTACATAAAATGATGTCATCTGCATCCGCTCAAGAATTCTTCATTTACGATCCAGTCTTAAACAACAGCTACAGTAAGTACGCATAGGACGTCAATCTCGCTGAATAATACACAAATCCAAAAAAAAGAGATGTCATTCAAGAAACTCGACAAAAAAATTGGCTATCTAATGATTCATATGCCTTCATTTGTTCGTAATATTAATATAGATACTTAAAATTAAATTTGGCTTATAATAGCTCCATATTTTATTAGAAATCACTCATTTATATATTTTTTTTCAAAATAGCATGTATTTTAATTATATTTTTTAAAGTTATTATGGGAAAATGGCAACAAAAAGATATAATTACTATTTTCCAACTATTTTTCCTTTACTTTCTACAGAAATAGAGTACTTGTGTTGCCAAAATTAAACAAGTGGCGATTAAAACTACAAAAAAATTTATATTTCAAAAATAAATTGAGATCAGTTTTCAAACAAATTGCATTTAAAAGTACTTTTTCCCCAATACGACGGTATAAAATTGAAAACGTGCGATGCTTGGAAGTTTAAAAATTGCAGTAAAGTATTTAAGCGTACAATGATACATCTGCTTTGTTTTACGGTTGGCTTATATAACTGAACGTTATTTTTTAGAGACGGCATTTTAATAGCTGGGAGAAAGAAATAGCATACCGGAGGCTAATAAAACCCACTCCAACATTTCATTCACATATAGCAGATTCTATCACTTCCCCATCCGATTCCTTTTCTGGGAGAAAAACCTATAAAACTGAACTTTTTTCAACTGGTATTTTAAAAAGTTTTAATACCGTTTCTCAACTTAAGATATCAGACTTACAAGAATCGTTAATCTATCTAGAAAATGTTAAAGGGGAGAATGTTTTGACAGATTTAATACTAGAAACGGACAGAAAATTACATCACATTCGAATCAAGGAGATGTTTTATTTGGAGATACAGACTAAAAAAATGAGCACTTTAAAGATATTTTGTGATTTTTCCTGCACTTTATGTTATACTTTTTGAAGCACCGATGCTGTTGCACCACACAACCAATAGCAACGCGACATCCAGACTTGAGAAATTTTACACCTTCTTAAAGACAGCAGCTTGTAAATTTTACAGCAACTGTGTTGGCAGCCGGTGTGCCAGCACCTTTTGTTGTAAAATGCAGATCTTTTTTTTTTTTGCAGTGAAGTACTCAAAAATGAGTAAATCGAGGTACACTGTTAAAAATCTGTAGCCTTTGCTGCATAGTCACTCCACCGCTTTTATAGAAGACGATTACTTGACTATATTATGGAGCATTCTCATTGGTCAGAATAGAGACATTCTATAAAAGCGGTGGAGCTCATGCAGCGTATGCAGCTCACAGATTAAATATCTCATACAGATATGACTCTTCCATAAGCTCAATGGTAACCGAATCCCAACTTCAGAGCCCCTAGTGACAACAGTCACAAACGTTTCGGGCAGGTCGCAACAGGTAGTTGTTACTTGTCTTATTTGTATAGTATCTATCTTTTTTGTTATGCGTCGCTAGCGATTTCGGCATTTGTTTACGTTTGTTGTTGTTTAAAACATAGAACGTGTTTTATTTTATCAAGCAGATACTAGGAATTTTACAAATAATCACCGAAATATGTACTTACACATTTCTTCTTAAAGATTTAACCTTTTTTATAATAATTTAAACACAGAAATTTTCAGATATTTAAATAGTTTCATACTTGTAAAATTTGAATACCATAAGTTATAAATAGTGTCGTAAAATCACTTTTACATTCCCCAGTGTATATATGATTATTTACAAAAATAATAAATATAGCACATTTCAAAATACCACTTACTGGCGCATTTTAAATAATTCGATTTTAAACATTATTTAATACAACAGGTAAACAGAGTGACAGTTTATGTTTACAAGCTCCGCGCATTTGTTCCCGCGAAGTTCCCTACTGTTCTCAGTAGTGGCGCTAGAATCGCGCCGGTGCGGGTTTTTGCTCATCTGTCATATCTGTGTAAAAATATTTAATCTGTGATGCAGCTAAAGCTGGAGATCTTTAACAGTGTACTCATCGGAAGCATCATATGTTATCAAATCCAAGTGAAACGATATTTTGTACTTTGTAACGGTTTATTTCATTCATTGCGGCGTAAAATATGTTCATTAATAGGAGAACAATGCATTATACCCTGGGAATCAGGGAATAATATTACATTTTTATTCCTCGGAAGGAACTAATCTTTCGTATCCTTTATAATACATGAGATTACATTGCGTTGTTGTTATAAGTACTTCGTCAATGTCAATTAAAAATGAGTGCATAACAGTTCTTATTTGAATACATCCATGAGATCAAAAATGAGAACGTAACGGTTCATGTTTGAACACATCCATGAGATTAAAAAGGAGTACATGTGTTTCCTAATTTTCAGTACGTTTGGATCAGAGCATTTTTGAGCAGTGACGTATTTAAAATTGAGTACTTTTTACCCAATTTTGAGAACTCGTTTTCTTCAGTGCACCATAAATTCTTAGCTCAAATCCTACGATACAGTTTAAATAACTCCTACTTTTATTTATATTATAAATAGTTCAAGAGCCGACAGCACAAAAACCTATTTTATCAAACACAAGAAAAAAAACCCTTATTTTATAGAAGAAAAAAATAAGGGAATCTAATGATCCATGTCTGCCGGAAGTGAAGTGGTGCATAAGCAAAAAATTAACACCACCAGTGGTTGACTCGTAGGTTTATCATTGTGTTTGTCCTACAAACAAAGGTATGAAAACATGAAGGATAGTTGTACGACAAACACAATAATAAGCCTACGAGTCAACCACTGGTGATATTAATTTTGGGTTTATGCATCACTCCACTTCCGGCAAACATGGTTCATTAGATTCCCCTACTTTTATTCTTCTATAAAATAAAGGTTTATTTCTTGTGCTTGATAACATAGGTTTTTGTGCTGTTGGCTCTTGGACTAAAAGGGCAAACATGTCCGTGCGTAATGCTGACGTCATTTTGACGGTGGCAACATAGACGATTAAATTGAACTTTTATTAACTTTTACTGCAATATTTTTAACTTCTAAATACCGCACATTTCCAATTTTTACACTGTCGAATAAGGAAAAAAATGTACTTTGAAATGCAATTTAATTGAAAACTATATTGTAATTTGTCTGAAAACTGTATCGCTATTTTCTCAATTTTTGTTATTTTTAAAATAATGTTTAAACATTTTTTTAAGTCTATCTCTTCGCGTGCAGATGATTACAAAAGATAAATCAGATTGCACTTAAAATGATATAAAAAACTGGTGGAACCAGAGAGAAAAGTAAAGCTCGATCTAAAAATGTTACAGTAAAAAATTGTCAAATAGCTTCAGTTTAAAAAAGTAAGTAGTGCGTAGAAAAGTAGTGGAATCAAATTATCTGTAAAGCTCATGAAATTACCCAAATTTTTGTTGATAGCTGAAAATGTGGACTGAGCTTTACTGGTGCCTTAAAATCAATCAGGGAAGTAAAGGCATTTTTAACTCATTCTGAATTCCAATCATTCATAACCAGTTTAAAAATTTGGGCTCATAAGAATAGGTTAGAGGTTGATTTAGAAATGAGCGAGAACATGAGAGGTATCGAGAACATGAGAGATCGTTCAGTACGAAGTATAGACCAAATTCCATTCCAGGGGTCACTGATAAGCCTGGAAGATCAAAGTCCAAAATAAGCCCAAAACCCTAAGCATGTACGATTCAACCATATGTTAACTACTTGTCTGGCTTAAGTCCATTGACATAAGACTCCCTTTTCACAGTAATTACATGAAATAAAAATTATTACGCTATATGTGTTATGTCAGAAATGTTAATAACAACAATTCCTCAACAACTTAACTATATTAATGTTATACTTAAAATATTACTTCATGGTTTACATTCTTTCATCTTTGTGGAGTTTAGCTTGACTTGATGCAATCATGTCCACAATTCTGGGCCTGACAGAAATTTTTTTTCACATAACTACACATTCTGTTTACTATACCCAGTACTCATTTTGAGTGGATAATATGATTTTGAATATAAGGCACCAGTAAAGCTCAGTCGACATTTTCAGCTATCAACAAAAATTTGGGTAATTTCAAGAGCTTTACAGATAATTTGATTCCACTACTTTTCTACGCACTACTTACTTTTTAAAACTGAAGCTATTTGACAATTTTTTACTGTAACTTTTTTAGATCGAGCTTTACTTTTCTCTCTGGTTCCACCAGTTTTTTATATCATTTCATATCTTTTTCAGATCCTTTCAGGAACTTAATCAACCAACTTTAACTAACCAAACAACCGCCCCACTTAACCAATCAATGATCCCAATTAACCGGCCCAACCAATTGTCCCAATCAAAAACTAACAGAAACATTGGTTCACCAGTGTATTTCAAGAGCTCTGATGACCCCATACTTATTGCTAAACCCCATATTGGGATATTGACCTATACTTTACTCAGGACTGACCGCCAGACTAGTCCTTAGACTAAGTTTTATACATAGTGTGATCTCTTGAATTTTTCTGCTATGTACCTACGCTCCTCTGGTTTAAGGGACTATGCAGTATCCTAGGACAACCCCTCAAACACACAAAAAGCTAGGGTAAGAAACAGTCATAAGAAATAAATTAAAAGTGCGAAAAAACTATAAAAAGGGAAAATTTCTGTCTTTGGAACTTAATGGGAATTTAAAATTAAAAAAAGTCTGAAAACGACTGAATGCAGAAAAATGATCAAAAGTGATTGAAAATATTATACACCGGTAAATAATATCAGAAATATTACTAATATTGGATATTTATAATAATATTTCGGAGTTCACACTAAAATATCACGATAATGACTAACATATTTACATCTAACTGTAACTATTGATAAAAAAAACAGGAAAATTGGAAAGTAGGTGTCCTCTGTAAAGTATGCATTAATTAAGGAGATAAATTACGTAAACGAGTCTACTGACAATTGGTGTATTTGGTACGGATAAATTATGTAATTGAGCCTACAAACATTTGGCGCATGTTACCGGGCGTCGTTCAGGGCATAATTAACTTAACCGTAAGCGCAGGCACATATTTTTGTAACGTTAACACACGCGTGGGGTAAATCTCACTTCACTTTGTCTCCCATTATTGACTAAATGCGCTTTAAAAATTCTACTACTCTATATTGTAAAATGCATCAGTACTACTTCTTTTTAGGGAAAAATCAAGCGTTTCATATTTATTTTCCGCTTTTATAACAGTTTCTGTAAAAATGGCGGGTTTTTTTTCCTTAGAAAATATGCAACGATTTGTTTTACCTCTTAAAACATGAATTATTTTATAAAATTTACAGTAATTACATTTAATACACTTTCAGCAACATATGAAGGCAGCTTTTATTTCACTCTTTCAGTAAAATTATTTTAGTGCGTGTTATCCCGTAACGAATGAACATATCGAAATGTAACGTTTGTACACGCCCGGGATTATGTAATCCCAAAAGCCATATTTCTACTTTTCTAGCCAACAAACTAAAGACATTCCTTCATACAACCTTTCTCAACCTTGGCCTTGAAAGGTACAAGGAAAGTCAGAAGTGTTTCCTGACGTAATTTTGAAGTTTTTTCACCTGCATAACCCCTTCTCCCGCGGGTAAACGCAACGTCTCCCGCCAGCCGGACCGTCCGCATACATACTACACCATAAAACGGAAGAGCATATAGAAAAATTAGCTTTGCTAAAATGACGAATTTTTGAAGTTTTTTCACCTGCATAACCCTTTCTCCCGCAGGTAAACGCAACGTCTCCCGAAAGCCAGACCGTCTGCATACGTACTACACCATAAAACGGAAGAGCATGTAGAAACATGAACCTTGCTGAAATGACGTAATTTTGAATTTTATTCACCTGCATAACCCTTTCTCCCGCAGGTAAACGCAACGTCTCCCGAAAGCCAGACCGTCTGCATACGTACTACACCATAAAACGGAAGAGCATGTAGAAACATGAACCTTGCTGAAATGACGTAATTTTGAATTTTTTTCATCTGCAAAACCCCTTCTCCCGCAGGTAAACGTAACGTCTGCCGCCAGCCAGACCGTTCGCATACGTATTACACCATAAAACGGAAGAGCATATAGAAAAATGAGCCTTGCTAAAATCAAGTGACGAAAACGTTGCTAGCTCGGACCAGGGACCAGGGATGGCGAACCTTTTCACGTCCACATACCAAATTTCCCCAAAAATATACTTTACGTGATCATGAAGTGCCAACAATAAAAAAATTTAATGGATCAAATAATAATGAATCAAAACTACTTAAAATTTTGTTTTTAGCATTAAAAAAATACAGGTGATATTTGATGTTATACTGTAGAAATTTATTTAAAAAATATTATTTCTGTTGTCTCATCTTAAATGCCAAATAATTTATATCAGCTTTGTACTTAGTTATTTTCGATAGAATGCAAGTTTAATTGCACTCACTTGATAAGACTTTTTAATTGAATTTTTCATTTTTTTTTTTTTTTTTTTTTTTTTTTTTTTTTTTTTTACGAAAAGAATGTCTTGCAGAAAAAATTGTCAAAATAGCAAGCGCCAGAAACAATAGCTTTTAGTGTCCGGAATTTAATTCCAAGTTGTTATAATTTTAAAATCAGCATTTTTGCTTATTACACTTTTAATTTTTGTTTAGCGATAATCTTCTAATTCTCAAAATTTTCTGAGCCAATATTGAGCTAGATTAGGATAAATTAAGCTATATTTCAATTTCTTCAATCTGTGTGACAATCACAACCAACTGAACTAATCGAATTCAAGTGAAACACACAACATCTATATTAATTAATGCATTTTGTGAAATTCTACTATATTTTGATGTAAAACTGAAATCTATGCCGTGCCAAAAATAATCTGCAGCGTGCCACTTATGGTACGCGTGCCATATGTTCGCCGTCCCTGTCATAGATTATTACTTTCGGTCCAACAATATTAAATTTTTTTTAACTCGCGAAACTGAATTTCATTTGTTGTTATAATGACGTAATTATACTAAAGTGTTTCGGCTTTTAAAATTAAAATGTATGTTTTCTTTGGCGTGTGCAATAGGTGTATACGATTTCCTTGACAATATGCAGGAAAATGCAATAAATACAACCAAATGAACTAGCATTTACCGAAAATTTCTTTCGTATGACTTAAAAATAAATCTTTCGTTTTATGTATAATAATAATAAGGATTAATTTCTGAATATCAGGAGTCTCTTTTCAGAATAAAACATCATTACAAAGTTATGTCAGTTAAACAGAAATTGACGTCATACCTAGCAAACGATTTTTTTTATTATTATCTTTTCCTAAATTGTTTTTTTTAATTAAAACTCCTGTATTAAAATAGATTTTTAAACATTAAAATCATTCAAATGAAGATACTGCGTCATTTTAACACGTGTTTAGTTAAAGTTTTTACATATGTATAGGAAACATTTTCATTTTCTGATTTGAATGACGTCGATTTGAAAAATGCAAAAATATAAAGAGGAAATCTGATTTTTATTTAAAACAAAATTCGCGTGTTATCACCTTTTTTAAATTATTGTGCCGCTTTCTAGGATTTGGCAACAGGAAAGAAAGATTGAAGGAGATATTTCTATATTGTTAAATTATGGAACGCTATGTAAAGTTTAAATGGGTGCCATTCCCTTAATATTGGATATTTTTTGACCCGACCTTCGAAAGGCACATCGCTAAATTAAGACCTTTGCAAAAAGCCATTATTCGTCACTGAATGTTTTCTGGTTTGGATTGTAATTGAGTTGTTCTCTTTTCATCATATTTCAAAACGTAAAAGATGCGGCTGAGCTCTACTATACAGCACGACCGTGCTGTATGATAATATAAATACAGTAGCTGGCAAAAGCTTTGAGATGATATGTTTTTCTGCCCTAACTAATTTCTTAATGATGTAAATTAGTAATTTGTACCTCTTTTAAAGCTCAATAAAATAAAACATTAGAACAATTGAGATATATGCATGAATTAAAAATAATTCGGAAATTCGAAAAATTACTTAAGCAAAAGTTTTGAGACGATTCAGTTTTTCTAAGCCTTATTTTTGAAATTAAGCGTCTTAATGTAACGATGGAAATACAGCAATATTTAAAATTTAGTTGCATATCCATTTCCTTCGGCACATCGTCTGGGTATGGAATTAACGAGGCTTTCTAATAGACCGGGAGCCGGCAACACCGACAATCACCTCATCAAGTTCACGGCTGAAATTCCAGAATTAGTTAAAACCCGATTCGCATATTAAAGCGCAATCGGTCTGCCAAGTCATATCTTGGTGGAAAACACCTGAAAACCCGATTTTAGCGGATGACTCGTAAGTTTTTCATTGTGTTTTCTTGCACCCAAAGTTATAAAAACAGACGACTAGAAGCAGGAAAACACAATGGTAAACCTACGAGTCAACCACTAAAATCAGGTTTTCATGTGTTTTCCACCAAGATATGACTTGGCAGACAGATTGCGTTTTAATATTCGAATCGAGTTTTAACTAATTGTGGAATTTCAGCCGGGAACTCGATGAAGTGATTGTCTGTGCTGCCGCCTACTGGTCTATAAATTGGACCAATGGATTTTCGCCCATTCCATTTGAAAATGCTGAAGGAGTTCTGCCTTTGAAGAATGTTTCCGCGTACCGACTTTTCTTCCGATGTATTCCCAAAGATGTTCAATTGGATTAAGGTCAGGTGACTGACTCGGTCAGTCCAAAACTATAATTTTCTTAGCTGTAAACCAATGTGTTACCATTTTAGAGATGTGCTTGGGATTATTATTCTGCTGAAACATCCATATACGAGGCATCTTTTTACAAGCATAAGGCAGCATGTGATCTTCTAAAATGCTTTTACAAACATTTTGATCTGAAGTGTCTGCTACGCGTCACTTCCACGTTTTAGGGAATCTAACTCCATCAGCGTACTAAATAGCTCGATGTACTTCAATTCAATAAAGATGCGTTAGTAGTAACTAAATTATATTTTAACAACTATATTTACAAATTAAATTACAGATTACATTATTAAAACATTGATTGAAGTGCGTCTACAACGCTTCGCGAGACAGTCTTTTAACGTCCGTACTAGACGACAGCCGACAATCAACTGAGTTCACACGAGAGTTCTGAGAGAGTCTGCAGAGAGAATCAGTGCACTGATGTGTGTTGCCATCTATCGTTTCAGTTTGAACTTAATGTTCGTTAAATAACAGAAAACTGCGAATTCCACTAACTCTTGCAGATGCTGCAGATCCATAATCCCATATATGTGTTCGAGGAGAACAACGCCAGCATGATGGAAATCTCTCCAGACAATTACCGATCCGTTTGCGGGCTTCACTGTTAGACGTTGGTACCAGGAATCCATTCTGGTGCCTTTTGGACGACGAATATAACGTCGGTCATCACTTACAAACAAACTGAATTTGGATTCATTGCTCCAAAGGGTCTTCTTCCAATCTTTGTTTGTCCACATTTCGCGCTCTTTAGCTAATTTGAATCGGTTTTTTCTACTGTTTGCCCGGGTGAGAGGTTTTTTGCAGGGACCCGTGCACACAATCCATCGGCATCCAGATGACGTCTTATTTTGTCCTTACTCACTACGAGTCCATATTCGATGATCATCTCCTTACATATTATATTTCAGCAGCGTTCTTGTTCGGGTCAGCTACCGACTTCCTTCGGATCAACGCATCTTGACGTTGAGTCGTTTATCTTGCGGCTCCTAATCTTGGAAGATCTCGCACACCTTTACCATCCTTCCACTTCTTTACTATGTGACCAACAGTGGCATACAGCTCGTATAGAAAGGAAATAATGAAAATGTAATTCAAAAGTCAGGGACGGGATTCGAATCCACAACTTCTGCGTGGAATTCCTCTGCTCTAGCTACTCACTAGCGAAGACCTTGTGTGTGACAATATTACACGTATTTAAGTGAAGTATTAAAAAATTGAATTTTATATTTTATCAGATCGTCTCAAATCTTCTGTTTTCAACTTTTCAATTTCACGTTTCGTATTTTTAAAATTAACAATTTTCATTAGTTAACACATATCATTAGTTGCACATCATATAGGATGACTAAAGCTACAAATTACTAATTTACGTCATTAAGAAATTTTACTCACAGAAAAAGTTAGGATAGAAAAACATATCGTCTCAAAACATATCGTCCAACTACTGTAGCTCAGCATTTGTTTGCAGCTTATATTCCATAAGGAAATTAAAACCTTCAACAATCAATAAAGAAAACAATAAAATATAAATAAAATATGAATTTAAGACATGTAATCAAACTAAAAAAATGCTGAAGCAATGCAATTAAAAGGGCTGATTATAAATAGTGATGTTTTGCGATTTCTTCGATTGTTCACTCTTGGCGAGTGTCCAATACGAAAGTATCGCCTTTAATAAACTTCAAAATTTCATTTGAATGCATCATTGCTATTTTTCATATAAATATGATTTTTGGTATTGTTAGTGGGAATTCTAAAATATATATATATTAAATGTAAAAGAATCTATTAGTTATCAATTTTTAAAAAATGTTTTCACTTATATTCTGTAGTGCGGGAAGACTTGGTTTATCCCCTTATTTCATTAAATTGCTAAAAGATGTTACATAAAAACAGTAACAAAAGGTTTTAATAAACTGTTTACATGTTCCGACCCCACCGAAACCCTTTTCAAAACAAATAAGAATATCCTATAGTTGCAAGGTATATAATGTAATCATTTGAAACGCCTTCATTAAGTTTTTCAGGTACTCTCTTGGATTGCACATATCATCGTATTTTATTTTTACTTAGATGTTTATTTCCATATCCGTAACAATGAAATAACTCAAGCCATAAATTTGGTAAGTTAAATAGATCAGTTTCAACTGACGATACACCCACCTAGCAACCATCTTGACAACCACGTTAATGCTTTTCGTTTGCCCACCAATTTTCCCGGGTTTCTCCACTTTTATTGGTTGAGTGCTAAAAGACGGGTGATTTTAATTGGTTGGTGGAAAATTGACGGCATGTGGCCACGTGGTTGAAACTGATCTATGATGATGCATTGTTACGCCTTGGATTTTTACATGATACAAATTCTATGGTTTCTCATATAATGTATAGATAGTATAGATTGGAGGGAAAAATTATCTTACTTTCATCAAATTTATTTGGATGGTTTCTTCTTGATATAATCTTTCACGAGGTGTTGTTTTTTAATTATACTTTATATCAGCTATGTGCTCCTTTTTTCTACAACTAAATTTTCTGTTAGTCATATCAATATAATATAATTATTCGATCCGTCGGCTTTAATAAAAGGCATTTCATACACTCCTGAATAATTTTCTAAATGCATTGGGTCAATTTTAGTGCAAATGATATCCTTTAACTTCGGAGAGTTATATTTAAACAGTTAAACAATGTTTTAACATGTAAACAGTTTAACCTTTTTGGCTGTTTTTAATATTTTTATTTAATGCCTTTTAGCAATTTAATGAAGTACATTATTTCTCAGTGTTGTGATTTGCTATATATAAACTCCTACTTTTGCAGATGTGGCGTTGCTTATACCCCCATGTTTCTTTGCCTCATGTTCCCTCTGGACCAGGCATCCAAATGATTAAAAACATGATAGACCGGCAGGCGCAGCACAGACAATCACCTCATCGAGTTCACGACTGAAATTCCAAAATTAGTTAAAACTCGATTAGCATTTTAAAATGCAATCGGTCTTCAAGTCATATCTTGGTGGAAAACAACTGAAAACCCGATTTCAGTGGTTGACTCATAGGTTTAGCATTGTGTTTTCCTGCTCCCAGTCCTCCATGTTTTCCTACATTTGGGTGCAGGAAAACATAATGAAAAACCTACGAATCAACCACTAAAATCGGGTTTTCAGGTATTTTCCACCAAGATATGACTTGGCAGGCCGATTGCGTTTTAATATGCGAATCGAGTTTTAACCAATTCTGGAATTTCAGCCGTGAACTCTATGAGGTGGTTGTCTGTGCTGCCGTCTCCCGGTATATGACTTTTATTGCATATTTTCAAAGCAAGATTTCCACATCTAAGAACTTGTCCCGGAACATATAACCTACCTTTACTCGAGTAAGAACCATGGGGAAGTTTTCGGCCTTGTGATTGGCTGGTTTCTTCAATGCAAATTGTCTCGCGGCGAGTATTGAAAACGGAAGTTTTGAAACAACTGCTCAGTAATAAGTTTTTTCCTCTTTTTTTCTGAAATGAGTGTCTTTAAGAAAGCTAAACTTTTGACTTCATTTTCTAAATGAAATTGAATCAGTTTACAATATGTCAATCCGAATTAATTGTACTATATAGCAATGTTAAAAATGTAGAAGAAAGTGGGTAAAAGAATACGAAAATTGACTAATTAAAATTGTAATACAAATATATCAATCTTGAGGACAAAGATTTACTGCCGCACAAATATAATAGTAATTGAAAGAAAATTTAAAGTAAAATGTATAGCATACCTTTTATTGTAAATGGTTTGTCTGAAGTTTGAAGGGGGGGAGGTACTTTGAAACCTATAGTGGCAAGGCTGTCGTCTCGAATGATCCACCAAAATTAATTATAAATCTATGAAAAGACACCATTAAAATCGATTGATGATGTGCAAAAAAGTTAAAGTTAACGCTCGGAAGTCACCAGAAGAGATAAAATTATCTAAAAAGCTCGAAAAAGAACGAAAGCAATCACTGTTTAGAAATGAAGAGTTCCAGAATAAAGCATTATGTTGCCGATATTTGATACAAGAAAAAAGAATGTGCTCCAAGCAAAGACTTTTAAGATACATAGACCGGCAAACTGTCAATTTAACTGAGGATTTTTTATCACAGCTGTTGTACGGCAGTATATATGTTTTATATCTTAATTTACCTAAGAAAATGCTTTTATCAGCGTATTTTTTTTTTATTATGGATCATTAAGTATTAGTCTACCCTTTCATTTGGGCCTTTAAAAGAAAAAAAACTTTATTATTCATCAATTTTTTTGTTTTTTCGTATTGCAAGAAAGTGTTTCAATAAACATCCTCCAATTATAAAAAATATAGTGTTACTTTCGTTAATATGCGTTTTTTTAATTACCTTTTTGCATAAAAATTAGTTTAAAACCCGTAGATTTCTTTACAAGTAATTTAAAATTTTGTAAATTTTCATATTATGTTACAGTTGCTACCTTTAATCTAAACTTCCCTACCAGTTACTTTTGTAAGTCAAACTTAAAAAAAGATGGAATTATAATCGTTAACAATCTGTTTACATACAAATTTCGCCTTTATTTCGGTTTATAAGGCATGTTAAAATTAGATACAGTTTTTTTTCAAATATACCATCCGTAAAAAGTGGCCGCCCCTCCGGGTGGGCCAAAACCGACCCCTTGAGTGGGGGAGGAGACTCGGAGCCCGGCAGAGTTCGTTGCACACGAATGCGAGGGGGCCAGATGGGGACGATTCACTACCTCCTAGAGTGGCTCGCGGTCGACAGGCCTCGAGTCCGGTGGTCATGGGTAACGGACGTCGTGTATAAGGTCGTAGCTTGTTGCGGCGGGTTGTCAAAAGTGTGATCCTCCGGCACCCGGGTTCTCTGGGCAAGCCGGATAGCGACGGCCCATAGGTCAATCCCAGTGCTGGTCTTAGGGCCGGACGGTGTCGCTGGGCAAAGACTAGCCAAAGTGATAGGACCTCATCCACCAATTGACTAAGAGGGAGCCTAAGGTAAGAGAGTGGGATTTATAGAGGAAAGGTCTCGATGACTCACTAGTGACGACGGGGCTCGCGGGACCGCTATGCAGGGTCTCCCGCAGCAACCGAAGGGTGAGGGGTTCGGACAGCGCCTGATGTACTTTTTACGTCAGGTGGCTCATCCCCCTGAGATCCGCAGCTGGAGCAGTTGTGAGCCGAACCTAAGGTGGGTAGGGCTCGGTGGTGCCCTCGTCGACCAGGGAGCGGTCGCAGAGGGAGGCCAGTATGGCTCTGGTTGCCTGATGTCGTGCCGTAAACCCTGGGAGGGGGTCGGCCAGCAGGTCCGTCATTCAACATTATCTCCGCAGGGAACCGGGCCGGAGGCTCACCGGCTAACGCGGCGACGCTTTGAACCTTGGCGGAACTCTTGGTCCGACCCAGATCCTGCGTGTGATCCTGCGTGCCTGTGCGCTATTGGAGGTTACCTCGCCCAGTGGTGAGGATCTAGCGGTGTCACAAACTAATTTTCGAACGCACTAACAGGTAGCGGTCGGTCACTGCACGGGGTCAGGGGCATTCGTGCCTGGATACCCTCAACGGTCGTGAGGTAAGGTAGAGGGAGCCGGGCTCCTGCCGGCCTCCCGCGGCTTCTTACCTTCGGGTGGAGTCGAGTTGTGAGGGGGCCGGCGGGACTCCGGACTCTCCAACCCCCTAGCGAGGCGGGGTCTATCCCGTCTAGGTGGAGCTTTCTGTGCCCGCCTGGCGTCGCTAACTGCACCTAGTCTGGTCTCTCTGGCTCCCGGCACGATCCGCGAGGGATTCCGTCGGTCGAGTGGGGGAGATTGGGCGAAAAGCTCGGAGCAGGGAAGCTTTACGTCCAGAGGGGGGTTTCCCGCCCCTCCAGGGTCTTCCGATAGGGGCACCTCCACTTTCCATCGGTTGGCTCGTATAAATGCCTTTGCCGGAAAATGGTAGTTGATCTTATGAGCCCTCCGTAAAACAACTCCGGCTCGGGAAACCTCGTGTAGGTTCATGGGCCACTCCTTTATAGGTTTTCGGTTCCTGTGGGCTGTCGGGGCGTACCGGGTTGGGTAACCAAGAGGAGGGACCATTTGACTCTTCTAGCTGTGTGGTGAGGATTGTCGTATGCGGCCAATTCATCTCTCTTTTGGGAATAACCGGCGTGACGTGTGCTGGGAAATGCGCCGGTCTGATCGGAGCTTTCGTGAGGGCTGCCTTCATGGGGGGACACTCCTGGCTGCGACCTTCGGGACGTATCGCGGGGTTTGTCTCTCGGGTAGTTCCGGGCGGGGGCAAATGGGCCTGTGAGGGCCTAGGTCCGGAGCGTGGGACCCCCCCCCCCATGTTATACCATCCATAAAATTATTAATAAATCGCCTTATTTAATTTTATTTCTCAAAATTCAATATTTATAACACATATTTAGACAAAAAATAGCTTCAAGTAAAAAAATATGCCATAAACTTCATATATATTGATAAAAATTAATTTTTAGAGTTCATTCTAGCCATAGTGCTTTATGGTAAATAATTCACAGCTGACGTACAAACCTCGCGGTTCAGGTGTTTCCATTTACTTCAGATGGCTGCCATGATTTCGCATGCTTTTGAATGGGAATTGCCTGTCTATGTATCTTAAAAGTCTTTGGCTCCAAAGAGTCAAGAACATGACATGCACTGCAGTTACCATCTTCCGCCACGTTGAAGCGAACCAACATAGCAGGGGTGATCACCATCTTGCACATAAGCCGGAATATAAGTATATCCTCACGTCTGTTCACAGCCCATGATTAGGACTGAGTAATGTTGGGGGATATTGCCACGTGACTGTGAATATTTGCTAGCTAAGAAAGTCTTATCGCACTGCCTCCTTATATTTGATTTGCATGAGCGAGACATATCATCTGGAGAAACCCAGTCAAGCAAGACGTCAGCATCAGTAACGCTCCTGGCCAGACAATCGGCTTTTTCCTTGGGGGGAATCTCCCAGTGATCTGGGACCCAGCAGATATCAATGCTCAGCATGTGATCGGCAATTCTCTGAATTTTGTTATGCAGCCATACTATCACTCTAGGAGACCTCCAATTGACGCACTGAAGAGCACATAATACTGATAAGCTATCTGTGAGAATGATGATGGAAGAAGCAGTAGAAGTCAACTCAACGAGAGCCGCGCCGATCTCATAAGCGCAGCAGTGAAAATAGAATTCGTACGATTAATTCTGTATCTGAATTGGTTATTCGAATAGCAGCCAACAATCGAAGTAATAAAAGTCGACTTCGAAGCGTCGGTAGCAATAATTTCCCAGGAGCTCGTAAATTCCTGAATGAAGTCAGTGAAAAGAGTGAAGATTGCATTAGCATCAAGGTCTGCTCTCTGGAAAGGAAGATCCGATAAATGATACTGCACTACATTTATATTAAAATTGATAATACTGATATTGAAAGCATAGCAAGTACTCTGGCAGACAGGAAGACTTCAAAGGCATCCAAAACACAAGGGATGCTGCTAGCGACAGCTTGAAACCCGTAATGCCAGATTGGGGACCAATTTCTTAATGCCAAGTGCTTGATCCAGAACCCACAAGCGAGACCTTTGATCCTATCGCAGACCGGTATAACACCAGCATGTTTCCGAAGAAGGATATTCGGTGTCCACTTAGGGAGCCCCAAAGCCACCCTAATAGCACTGGTTCTCGGGACGTCGAGCTTTTTAAAAACTGAATCGCTTGCTATGTTAAGGACCGCAGCCCCATACTCAATGCAACTACGTACTGAAGAAGATGACAGCGTCAGCAAGTGCCTAGATCTTGCGCCATAACTCTTGCGGGCCAGAGATTTTAAGATATTAATGCGGCCAAACACTTTTCTTCGCAGATAATTAACATGACTACGGAAGCCTCCGCGACGAGCCACATGAAATCCGAGTAATTTAATATCGTCGCTCCACTCAATAAGGCCACCATTGATGCTGAAGTCAAAATCACACTCTGCATGCCTTCGAGATAGGTTAATCGTATTGCTCTTGTCAGGATGGATGGACAGTTTCCAGTAATTGCACCATTGGGTAATTAGATGTAAGGTTTTTTGTAACTTTGACTGGCAGGTGACTGAAGAAGAATTAATGCAGTAAAGAAAGATGTCGTCAGCGTATATCAGAAACTTGATGCCAAGACCTTCCAGCACCTCAAAAAAGTCAGACAAAAAGGTAGTAAAAAGAATCGGGCTTAATACTGCTCCCTGAGGAACTCCTCGGCCAGTAGTGCGGGAAGACGACGAGAAACCCTTTCAGAGCACCTTGATACACCGACAGGAAAGGAAACAGCACCAAACGTTAGAGGGATCGGATCATGAAATGTTGACTCGCTAAAATGATCTGCAAAAAGCCCGACTTAGTGATCGCATCAGAGCTGAGGGAGTCACCATGCCTCAGGCAGAGGTGGGAATCAGGAGACGAGGATGAGTTCTTAAGATTTCGGAAAACTTTATACAGAATGCCAGGATCTTTTGCATTGCGGCACACTGAGTCCCAGTAACACCGTTTAGAATTACGTATAGCCTGCCGAGGCTTTGCTGAAGCCAGTTTAAATTTCATCCAGAACTCAATGGACAGCAGCTGGCGGGCTCTCTTGTGAAAGTACCTCTTCTACCGCAACAAACAACTGCAATTAGTTGATCACCACGCCGGGAGGCCTTTAACAGGGTGCTTACTTGAAAGACTATGTTTGTGCATAGCACGGTGAACCAAATCGAGAAAGGAATTATAATTTATATCCGGGGAGCGCAGTAAGAAATCATTTACCATCCGCTAGATGAGTGGCCATAGAAACTGGGTGCAGAGGTGGCCGAAGTTCCACCTGAATGATGATAGGAAAGTGATCGCTGGCGTATGTGTCATCCTCGACCTAGAACATTGAGCTAGCGAACAAATCAGATGAACATAGGGAAAAATCGATCAAGGAACAGACCCCACTTGGGGCAACATGAGTTGGAACAGAAGAGTTGATGAGGCAAAAGGAGCTATGATAAAGCCAGTCCAAGAAGGTCTCACTGGCCTGAGACGACACCGGGGAGCCTCAGAGTTGATGGTGAAGGTTAAAATCTCCCAAGATAAATGTTGGGCCTTTAATAACTCGACAGATCTTGATGATATCAGGAACAACCAAACCGGAGCCAGAGTGAATATTAATAATATTAAAATGAGGAGGGCCGACAAAACAGCGGGCTCCTATAAACTCAATAGTAGAACTAAAACCAGAAAAGTTGATACTAGCAGAGGACCATGTATTGTTTACTGCAATAACTAGTCCACCGCCTGGGCGACCCAACCTAGCAGACTTATAAGAAGTGTTCCCAGGAATAGAGACAGATTTATCTGGGGACAGGAAAGATTCTTGAAAGACCAAAACATCGGCCGTTGAAAAAGGGGCGCAACTTAGCCAGGGAAGTTTATTCATAAGGCTGCGATAGTTCCATTCTATAATTTTTATACCCATATATGAAAAAGAGATCCAGTAAAACAGGAAGTACAACAAAATGAAACACATCATAAAAACGATCCAGGCAAGCAGTGGTGTAGTCGTAAAAAAAACAGAGGGTATACGTTCTAAGCAGAGGATATACGCTCAAGAAAGAGGGTATACCCTAGTGTATATATACTATAGCTTTCTTGAGAAACAGAGGGTATACGGTGTTCCTTAAAAAAATCCAGAGGGTATACGGCGTATACCCCGGTATACCCTCCACTACATCCCTGCAGGCAAGTTGCAACTCGCAATCGCCAGCCAACAAATAACAACAAACATAAGAGAAAACAGTCCTAAAATGAGAAAAGCTACTTCACATGGGAGCCGCTGCCACGATTCTGGCGTTTGTTTCTCTCCGGTGAAAAATCATTCCATTTTGCTAAGCCATTAAGTAGCAAAGAGATCAAGATTAAGAAGCTAAGATCAGCAATAGCTTTAATAACCTTCTTCGACTGTTTGGAGAAAAGATCCACTATAATTTCTAACATGGTATTGATTCTCATTTCGATAATTTTTTGAAACTCTTCCACTTCTGTTTTTTGAACACTTGCTACCTTAGCATAAGTTTTGGCTTCAGATTTGAGGGGAAAGTGCCTACGGGCATCTATAAATGACAGGAAGTTCGGGTATTTAAATCTTAGGAGCTCAACTTCTTTGAGACGGAAAGAACATTGATTGTAGTCAGCTCTGTGTTGCGCTCCACAGTTAATACAAGAAATTGGGTCCTTGTAAGGTCCAACATGATGAGTACCACAAGTGGCACATAGCTGCTCGGATTTGCAGCGGATTGTACTGTGGTTAAACTTGTAACATTTTAAACATTGGCGTGGACGGTCAATAAATTGGCGGATTCGCTGGACAGAGAACCATGTTTTGATTTCGGGGGAGAGGATGGTGTCTAAAATGGTAATAAGAACCGGAGACGCTTCATTTTTGCTATCTTTCTTCATAAAGTGGAGCAGTTCGAGAATATTAAGATTATTTGATTCCTCTATTTCCCGGACAATCTCCGCTAACGGTATGTCAACTGGCATATTGAACAGGAGGAACCTATTGGAGATATTTTCCCATATAATTCTGGAAGATACATTAAAGCCAAGAAATGAAGAAACTGTACTAATGTTTATGGCACATGACACGTCTTTCGAAGAAAAATATAATGCTTCCCGTTCGGGTAAATTTCACATTATCAATCTTCATGGCATCTCAATTTTTGACCTTAGTTCTGTTTGAACTTGAAAACATCACGAGGGTTACGTTTAGGAATTGCTGCTGACTCTGTACTCATTAAAAAGATATTAAATGCCCTGCCTCCATTATCAGCCGCTTTTTTTTAAACAATGATACGACTGGTGCAGAAGAAAGAACAGCATAAGGATTATTATAGGTAAACTGTGAACCACCATCCTCCTCGTCAATCATTTCAATATTCGCTATCGAAATTTCCGAACTGGGGTCCGACACTGCATCCAATACAGAACTCGGCACTTCTGAACTGGAGTCAGAAGCTACATTAAATGCAGAATTCAGAATTTCCGAATTGGACTCAGAAGCCACATTAAAAACAGAACTTGTTATAACCAGCTACTCTACTCTATTCAAACAAATCCAGAGTAAAGCCCAATTACAGACCTGAATTCGACACAGAAATAGAAATAAATACGCTTACCCCAGATCAAGTCTCGAAATAACACTAAAAGAAAACAACCTCCGCGGTAACAAACCACCGCGGAAAAGACGAAAGAAAATCCTAACACAACACACCAACCGCCACGTTGGTTAAACGCCCCCCACGAGAACGCGAAGAGCTCGACACCAACCTGCCTATTCTCAATCAATGAAAAACTTGTAAATGGTTTTAATTTATGAAAGGATTGTTTATTCTATAATGGCGCCATCTATCAGTATAACGGTGAACATATTTTTTTTTAAATGAAAAATGTTTCACTTTAATTACACTTCATAGTTTTGTGCAGCGAAAATTGATAAAATTTCAGTTTCGAATTTTCTTCATCTGTAAAATAACGAAGCATTTTTCGAATTCTTGGAATCTGAAATTTGCATACGCAGTTTTTATATATTTTTGTGTTCAGGTCAAAATTTTATTTTATTTTCTATTTAATTCGATATATAATGCGTTAATTCCTAATTATGGTATCTAATAAAAAATATTTAATTTATTTTGAAATAAATTCAACAACGATTGATCATTTGGATTTGTTAGCGGCTGAATACATAACTATAAAAAATTTCTTTTCTCGTTTTTTAAATATTTTTACTTTCTTCTATCTTTACAAGACATTTATTGGATTCATGAAAAATTTCGAATTCCGGTTTTCGCCGGATTTACACGTTTTAGAGGTCAGAGAACCATACAAACATGTTTTTACAAAATGTCTGTCTGTGAGTCTGTCTGTCTATCTGTGTGTGTGACACAAATTTTGTGGGCGCTCTACCTCAAGAACTAATGAACAGAATTTAATAAAACTTTAGATTCAGTTAGTCCCTGATATAAACTGGTGCTGATTACTTTTTGGTGTAAATCGCTCAACAGGTGGCGCTGCTATGCTGCATTTTTCACGATTTCCGCAATAGCTATATCTCAAGAACTAATGCCCGAATTTTCACCAAACTTCAGATTCAGTTTGTCCCTGATATAAATTAGTGCTGTTTAGTTTTTAGTGTAAATCTCCCAATAAGTGGCGCTGATAGGCTTCATTTATCACGATTTTTGCAATAACTGTATCTGAAGGACTACTGTATGAATTTTCATCAAACTTCTGATTATTTTAGTTCCTCATATAAATTGGTCCTGATTAGTTTTTGGAGTAATTTTGGAGTAGTGCTATGTAAATTTTTTTACGATTTCCGCAGTAGTTCTACGTCAAAAACTAATGCACGGATTTTCATTAAACTTCAGATGTAGCTACAACTTGACATAAGTTGTTGCTGATTAGATTTCGGTGTAAATCACCTAGCCGGTGGCACTGATATGCTTTATTTTTCAGGAAATATTAACATGTAATGAGATAGGAGAAAGTTTTTGGGATTGCCACATCCGACTAGTTTTTTTGATTTATATTATTTGTTACCTCTTCAACCTAGTTTGTGATTTACTATAACGTATTTTCAATTTTCCTTATTACCCGACTGCCAAGAAGGGTTATGTGTTTCACGCGTATCTGGGTATGTGGATTTCTGTATACTCTCGAAAAGTCTCAACGGCTGGATGGATTTTAATGAATGAGGTCTCTATCAATTCGTCTTAACCGTCTGATGGTTATAGACTAGGTTTTGTTTTTTATAAATTCAAAATGGCGGTAGACACGGAAAAAAAATTACGCACCATATTGAGTGGCATATCATTGGATAGGTCTTTCAAAATCAAGACGATGTTTCATTGACTATTTTACAGTCAGAAGCTCCGTTTAAATATTACACAACCTGGAAATTTTGTAGGTAGGATCTCTAGCTTTGCTGCAACTCTAACCATCATAGGCATCTATAGTGCTCATCAAAACAGTGTTTATAAATAGGAACTAATAATTAAACACAACTTAAAGTGATCAATACAAGTATATAAAAAAAAATAGGTAAGTAATATAAGAAATAGTTTAACATTGATGAGAAATAATTAATTAGTTGCAGCCGGGTTTTTTGATTTTTTAAATTTAATTTTTGCTTGTTTACCATTACATTTTCCAAAACAGAAAAAAACAGTGCTTTTATGAAAGTAGTAAATAAAAGAAGTTTTTCGAAAAGTTCATGCTGTCTAGCTACGATAAATATAAAAGTGAAATAGTACACGACAGCAACTAAGAGGAAAAAACCAGATTCTATAGTACGAATAAGTAAAATATAAATTAATTTATTATATTTCATATTACTTTGAGAATTAAAAAATATTATATATTACTAATTCACAAAAATTAAATTCTTTCCTCGATATTGTTTTATTGTAAAGCCATTTTAACATTCAGCTGGATTTTACTATATTGGAACTAATTCCGTTTTTCCTGTCGGAGGGTTAAACCTATTCAAATGCAAGCCATTCAGTATCTAGCAATAACAAAAATGGACTTGCTCCACTTTCAAAATTGACGGGTTTTGCATATCCATGCAATATTTACATTTATTTACAGCAGGGCTCGAAATGAAAAAAATCCACGAACCGGAACGCTATTTCAAAATTATTGTCGATTAATTTTTATTTTTTATTTATTTATTTATTTATTTATTTTTTTTTTTTTTTGAAAGTACAGCAAAGTCCCGATTTTTCGAGTCCCGCTTAACCGAGTTATTTTCTTCTGAGGGACTGATTATTATGAAATAGCCATTATAAATGAAGTGTTAGGTGAAGATGAAAGAGCAGCCGTAAAAAGTTAGAACTCTGATTTTCTGGTCAAAATGGGGAGGGGGGGGGGGGGGGAGAATGGCCATCATTTTTTTTTTTTTTTTTTTTTTTTGCTGTTTTATAATAATGGAAGCCACCAGTCCATGAGAAGAAAATGATCCATTCCAAAGGTAGTTCAATTGAAAAAAAAAAAAAAACTATTTAATATATTTTGAGCAGAAAGAAGAGGCTACACTTGCAATTTACATGACACTAATAGAATCATATAGCTGCCAATTTGTATTGTACGGTTTTGTTACCTCTAAAATTGAATACAAATTTTTGCCCTATCTAATCGTTGACAATTGTTAGATTTCGGCGATTGAATCAGGCAAAATTTAATGGTAAGTTTTAGAGGTAAGAAAAAAATCTTAGAAATTTGGTTGCAGTGGCGTAATACTGCAACTAAATTTGACTTTAAAAAAAAAAAAAAAAAAAAAAAAAAAAAACTATCAAGGGCCTTTTTTAAACAAACAATTTCATTCCCCGTGTTTCTTAAAAGTAACAGAAATGTACATCCAACAAATGTTACTAGTACCATAAAAATGAATGAATTAAGTGAAATTTTATATTTCATCTCCATTGTTGGTGACGATTTGGGTAAGTCCGGTTTATACGAGTTTTTTGCTTATCCAAGGTGAACTTGGTCCATATTAACTCGGATAATCGGGACTTTACTGTATAGCAAATTTATATTTAACCGTAGAAAAACCAATTTATAAAAATGCATTCAAGATTCTAAATAATTAGAAAAAAACGTTACAGAGTTTACAGTAAGCTACATGTATGAAATTGTAATAATATTTTTTAATAATTTCACGAACAGGAACACTATTTTTCATACTTTCACGAACCGGAACAATATTTGTCACAATTTCACGAACCGGAACATCGTTCCGGTTTTCTACCGGTTTTCGTTCCGGTACATTTTGAGCACTGAATTACAGAGAAAAAAATATGATATTATCAATTTGAATATAAACAAGAAAGAAAAAAATCATGCGCCAAGCATAGATTATGAAACACTTTCCAACACATTCAGAATAATGTAACAAAACTGCATCGTTTAAAAAATTAAAATATTACGTCTAATTCAACCATATGGAAACGCATAACACATTTCAAAACCCAATTCCAGCTGTTTCCATCTACAATCGGAAAATTATCTGATTTTTTTCAGCAGCCCTCTGTATGATATATAGATGCGTTTCTACGAAGTAAATGCATGCCAAGATTTGGTTCACTTAAGAAATACATATACTTCAGTTGAAAATTCCCCTACAAAAATTTCCTCTAATAAGTCGAATGGTACGTGAATACTTTTTTGCAGCCCTGTAAATGAGCTATAGAATTTATATATAAAGAGTAACATGCAAAAAATCTAAAAGCACATACTGAATTTTAAAACGTAAACTCCAGCAATTATTACCCAAAGACAGTATCACTGTAAAAAAAAAAACGGACTAAAAAACAGAAATATTACTGGCAATCTAGACGCCAGTACTATTTCCGTATTTTTACGGAAATTTTTACCTATAAATTACAGAAAAATTTCCGTTTTTCTGATTAAAAACGGAAATTTTTCTGTAATTTATGGGTAAAAATTTCCGTAAAAATACGGAAATAGTACTGGCGTCTAGATTGCCAGTAGTTTTTACGTTTTTCAGTCCGTTTTTTTTACAGTGTACTGTTACCGATTTCTTTTGTGTGTCCCTGTAAATGAATAAAAATGCTATGAATGCCCCGTTATTAGTGAAATTCAGTGATTTATATCTGTTTCATAACATTTAAAATAGCATAAGCTCATTAAATACTCTGCAAACGATTTCCCCCCATATACCATAATGTAATGTAATTCTTTTGAGTGCCCCTGTAAATGAACTATAAATCCCACATACTTCATGTACAATACCAAACATGCCTTGGCGGCCCTAAATAAGGTTTATCAATGGCATGAAAATCGGAGTATATTTACGGGAGTTAGAGCGTGGACAGACGGACAGACAAACTGAATGCATAAAAACTTTTCAATTTTGTTGGAAAGTGTTAAAAAGTAATTTTTCTGGCTTGTCACTAATAGCGTTTGGTATTGTTACAACTTTTAAAATGAACTACAAGATGTATATTTTTTCTTTCAAGTAGTAATATTCAAAAGTAAATGTTTTATATTATATATGTATGGATTGGCAACATAAATAAAACAGTGTACATACTTTTGTGTATAAAATCTTTGTCACTAAAATTTATACAATTTTCCTGGTCTGTAAATTTTAGTTTCGTATTATTGCAACAGCTGGAGCTAATGATTAAAAAATACTCTCACTACAATAGCAAAACAAAAATAAAGAAAAATCCAAGAAGCAGCATTTAGAAATTACTTCATTTGCCAGTTACACCAATTGAAATTTTGGGATGTTTATATTTTTATTATGTCATTTTCCTGGATTTATTACATTTGAAAATTATTTAATAATATATTGCAATTCACAAGAAAAGTTCCTTCATAGATTGTTAGACATACTAAATTTAAAAAGGAAGAAAACATGAAATTATTATTTTTCTAATTTAAAGGTCCCTGTCATCCCCTGGCATCTGAACACCAGGATAATCACTACATACCATATATCAATTACATACCAGAATAATCAAGAGCTCAAATGGTAAGCAATCATATTTTACAATGATAATTTTTATTATGACAATAAACATCCACCAAATATAAATAAATGAAACGTAATTTTTTTAGCTAAGAATTCTCAATTTGAAAAGTTTCTCACTTTGAAAGTATCATGTTTCATAAGCATTTTTCGCTCAAAGTTTCGCTCAAAAAAGCTTAGATCAAAGTTGAATTTGCTAAATAAGTTTGTTTTAGACGAAATATTAGTGTAAACTTTTCTTAAAAATTGCTGCTCATGTATGTTTAGATGGAATGTCTAAATGTAAGTAAATGTAAATTTTGAAATGATGAAAAAGAATTTTGTTTCAGACAAAACATCAATAAAATCGTTCTTAGAGATTGCTGTATGCCTGAAAAAATTGGAATACAACACAATTTTCTTTCAGACAAAACATCAATAAAATTGCTCTTAGAGATTGCTGTATACCTGAAAATTGGAATACAAAACAATTTTTTTTTCACAAAAAATGATTAGATGCGACAGAATTCAACACTCTTAATAGTGACTTGATCTAAACAAAATATCAGTAAAAATTCTTCATACAAATTATTTCAAAGTATTTTTATTTTAAATAAAAATTGTACAACATTAAATACAGTTTGTTTGTCATACATATGTGACTCTTCATGCTCTGAAAATGAATTTATGAAATTAATGTTTTACATTCTGAGCAATAAATAAATTTGCAATGTCATACAAAATGTACAATTTTCAGACATGTTCATAAAAAGTCAGCACAATTGAAAGGAATATGTTTATATCATTAAAAACGATATTTTTTCTTTCGTTTTTTGCGCAAAGAAATGAAAGTTAATGTAGTAAATCTAAAACATTTACATGAACAACTTATTGTGATCAGTGCTGTAGTTGGAAAGAAATATTTGTGGGAACGCACCTTTCCATAGAGTAGATGTTGATGCCACCGGATTTTTGCTAAGCTAAAAGCCAATTTAAAACATTTAACTAAAAGCCGACTTTTCTTAACTAACAGTTATAATTATTATGCTCTAGTTTTTATAGTATTGCATTTGTATAGCATTTATCTAAAAGCAATATTTAATCAATCTCATAGTAATATTTTCCATTATGAATCAAAATTTAATTGAAATAACACAAATAAATCCATTTATTACTTACTGACACATCTATCTTAGAAGTTTCTATAAAGAACGATAATGCGAAGTGTTTTCTGTGCTCTCTGATTTATGACAAGCTGTCTCGTCTGCTAATCTTCTTTCTGATAGCAACCAAGTTTTCATATTAGTAGGAGAGCTGTTGAACATTTTTGAGTAGGTATTTGAGGCACCCTGAAAATTTGTGCAACACTTCTTTTGCAATGCCTGAATACAAAATCGAATGTCTGGCTGAAGGATCGTGGCCCAAAACCTGTGCCAGACACGTGTCAAGTGCCATTTTTTGACACTACCCGAAAAAGGTATTTGAGGCACGCTGAGATTGAAACAGAATAATATTTATACTTAGAAAAAAATATTTTGAAAATGACAGACACTTTAGTTGGCCCAAAAACTGTGCCAGACACGTGTCAAGTGCCATTTTTTGACACTACCCAAAAAAGGTATTTGGGGCACGCTGAGATTGAAACAGAATAATATTTATACTTAGAAAAAAATATTTTGAAAATGACAGACACTTTAGTCGGCCCAAAAACTGTGCCAGACACGTGTCAAGTGCCATTTTTTGACTACCCAAAAAAGGTATTTGAGGCACGCTGAGATTGAAACAGAATAATATTTATACTTAGAAAAAAATATTTTGAAAATGACAGACACTTTAGTCGGCACAAAAACTGTGCCAGACACGTGTCAAGTGCCATTTTTTGTCTGGCACAGTTTTTGGGCCACGATCCTTCAGCCAGACATTCGATTTTGTATTCAGGCATTACAAAAGAAATGTTGCACAAATTTTCAGGGTGCCTCAAATACCTCCCCTAAAATGTTTAACAGCTCTTGGACTATATATGGTTCTGGACAAAATCGTTTTAAGGGAGGTCCTACACGGCTCATGAATATAAGAGAACTGGCTCTTTCTATAAGGAGTGAATTTCTCGCATCACTCATGATGTTATCCATACAGCTGAATGCTCTTTCGCATTCACAGTCTGAAGAAGACGATTTAGCTCTCTAGGCTCATTTCCAGGATAGGTTCATTTCGCTTGCCAAAAAATGATTTCTACCTGTACCCGATTTTTCCCCCCCTTTTTTTTTACAGTAACAAATCAAATATTTCTGGGAACGGCGTTCCCACGCGTTCCCACCCAACTACAGCACTGATTGTGATATGAGACAGTGTTTGTGATATATTATCTACACTATGAAAATGAGTTTATGTAAGAACAACATTACTTTATGAAAAATGAATAATTTTACAATGATAGTTAATACAAAATATAGCTTTTTATTGTTTAATTCATATAGTTTATCTCAACGGAAACTATAACGTGTTTATAACATTATTTACAATTCATATATTATTATTGTTTGCAACATTTTAATTTATTATATAATAACAGGTATAGATTTAAACATTTATAAGAATAGTTTCTCGGTTCAGAATGACAGTGACTTCTATGAATAAAAAAATAATCTGGAGCACTAATCACAGTAAAATTGCTTCACATTCTCAAGCGCAAATAAATCTTATTTCACAGCAGTACATTAAAATCACAGTAAAATTCCAGCTTAAAATGCACCCTAAGCTGTTTTTGAGCATTATAAAGTTTTCGAAAGAGTAACATATAATAACAAAACAACAAACAGACTTTTTCCAAAATTTTTGAATCGTATTTTTCTCCAACGTGTTTTGGAATAGGTGGTAATTTGCTTTAAAGTAACAGGCTTCTACAGTCAAGTTTCAGTAAAATTTTGATTTTGAAACGCATCTTCGTTGAGCAAATGTACAGCCTCCACAAATGTAACATATGATCACAGAAAAATAACGATCAGACTTTTTCCAAAAAAATTGAATCATATGGTATCATACAATACCTTTTTGAATAAGAGGCAACTTTTGCTTAAAAGCAATAGGTATCTATAGTCAGATTGAAGTGAATTAATTGACAATTTATCCTAATGAATTGAGTCATGTACAACTTCCAAAATCGAAATATAATCAGAGTAATTTAAAAATCTGACTGTCCAAAATAACTGAATAATATTCTCGTCTATGCCTTTTTGAAAAAGAAATAAATCTCACTGAAAGGATTCTAGAAAAAAAAATGCAGTTAAAAATTATTTTAATATTGCTCCTAAAGAGTTGAGCTATATACAGTCTCCACAAACCAAACATACAATCAGGGTAAAACAATAATCTGTCCAGCACAACTGGATCATATTCTAATCCAATATCTCTTGAAATAAGAGTTAGGTCTCGCTTAAAAGCATTTGATTCTACAATCAAATTTTAAAGTTTATTTTAAATTTTCACTCAAAGTTCATATAATCTTCACAAACATACAATCACAGTAAAATAACAATCTTTCCAGTACAACATGATCATATTCTAGCCCAATAGCGCTTGAAATAATGGATAGGTCTCGTTCAAAAACATTTGATTCTAAAAGGAAATTATATTGTTTTAACTTTTTTTCTTAAAGGATTGAGTTCATACAACTTCCACAAACAAACCATGTTATCGCAGTAGAACAACAATCAGACTTTTTGCAATACAACTAAATCCTATTCTTGTCTAGGATTTGTTAAAATAAGAGGTAAGTTTCTCTTTAATGCATTTGATTCTATAATCAAATTTGAGTGAAATATCCTTTTAAAATGTATCCTGAAACGTTGAGGTATGTACAGTCTCTGCATACCAATGACATAACCACAGTAAAAAAAAAACGATGCGATGCTGTCCAATTGAACCATATTCTCGTTCAATATGTTTCAGAACAAAAGGTAACACTTATTTAAAAGCAACTGGTTCTACAGTCAAATTAGAGCGAACTATCCTTTAACAATTTATCCGTAAGCGTTGAGGTATGTAAAATTTCTGCATACTGAAGATATAACCAAAGTAAAACAACGGTCAGGATGTTATGCAACTGGATCACATTTTCATTTATATTAGAACAAAAGGTAGCATTTACTTAACAGCAACTGGTTGTACAGTCAGAGTGAAATATCTTGTAAAATTTATCCTGAAGCGTTGAGGTATGTAAAATTTCTGCATATTGAACATATAACCAAAGTAAAACAACGATCAGATGTTATTCAACTGGATCACATTCTCGTTCAATATATTTTAGAACAGAAGGTAAAATTTGCTTAAAACAAACTTATTCTACAATCAAATTAAAGTTAAAAATGTGAATTTAAAAAAAATTATCCTGAGGAGTTGAACTATTTACAGCCTCCTCAAACGAAAAATATGATCACATTAAAACAACAATCAGACTTTGTCCAACACAACTGGATCATATTCTCGTCCAATATCTTTAGGGATAGGAGGTAATTCTCTCCTTAAAGCAACAGGATCTAACTCGTAATAAAAGGGCGAAATCCTTCCTGACTGGTCATCGTAGTCTGTATCTGAATATGAATCCTCCATTTTCTTGCTCCTTATCAGTAGGCACATACCCCACAAAACGACTAGAGAAGACGCAATAACTTCAGTGATACTGAAAATGCTAAACACAAGAGTTGAGTAGACAGAAAAGCATAAGGCTATCAGTCCACCAGTCAGGAACATCCTGCCACTGAAAACCGTCGTGTTAACATCCATACTGCTCCATTTGGTTCCTGAAAAAGAAAAGGAATAATTAGGATTAAGATATACTGAAATGAATGGAGAGTTTTTATCCGAATCTTAACTGTACCCAATACACTAATGTGTTGAAATAGGGAAACCGAAAGAAATTATTTGGAAGTTTAATACAATAAAACCCAATTAGACGGAATCACAACGAAAAGTTCCTTTTCAAATAGGTTTGAGTTGTAGTCCTGCGAAACAGAAATTTTTGCTTAAAGTCAATCCAAACACACACACACACACCACCCCCTCCCATTCTTTTGGGTGGAACTACAAAATTTTCTGGTTAAGGCAGGTCTCCGTTATACAATGCTGTTTTCACAGGTTTTGATATAATTGATCATTTTCATGCAACATTTCATTTAATAATGTAACAAATATGTAAACGATTACCGGTCTTCCATGTCTCGATAGAAGATAAATTATTCGGAAGGCGCAGGACGACGAGCCGTTGCTTTTCTTTACTGAATAAAAATAGATGCGAGGCTGAATTGCAAGCAATTAATCAACTGTTTTACTCCATTTATATAATTTTTTTTTTTTTCAAAAACATATTACAGGAGTGATAATTTTAGTATTTTATTGACACTAGTGAATTTAACTTGGGCATCGCGTGATACAAAATGCTAGGTTGAAAACAATTTTTTTTAAATTGAAAACTAAAAGATTTTTTTACATTTAGTATATATATTTAGATTGCCCACTAATAACAACAGAAAGCATTTTCATGTGAAAAATGTCAAAAGTGTCTTCAAATTAAGTTTTGAAATTTATTAAAAGTGATACTTTCGTATTAGCCGCATACCAGTTGTTAATAGTCGAAAAAATCGTCACAGATTTTGCTACTTACAGCAGCCTTTTTGATTCTGATAATTTCAGTGGCTTAAGAGCATAGTTCGATTACATGTCTGTTATATTTGTGCCTTATTTATACTATTATTTTATTTTATTTAGTTATTGGTGGAGTTTTAATTCCGTTATGTAATATTGGTCGAAAACAACAACTGAACTGGTTAAATTCTTTTGAGTGTAAACGGATTAGTCTTTCATAATCGGGCTGCACGCGACAGAGATAGATTTAAAATAAATTATACTTGAAAATTATTTTAAAACTCATAATAAAATCAGTAAATTGATATACAGTTTTCAAACAAATTGCATGTATTTTCTTTCCTATTCGACTGTGTAAAAATTGAAATTATGCAATTTTTAGAAGTCAAAATAATTGCAATAAAAGTGAAATTTGTTGGTCAAATCGTTACCACCGTCAATATGACGTCATCGGTACTCATGGAATGTTTTTGCTTTATAATATAGATTCCATATACTTGAAAATTTTTGCAGCAATTATTAATGTAACAAACAATTCGCAACAACATATAACGCTATCCATTTTTTTTTGTTGTTGTTTTTTTTTACTAAAAGTAAGCGTAACAAGCATTCAAGTGATTCATTGAAGAAACATTGACTACTCACATAAAGCCAATACAGACATTATAAAACAGATAAAGTAAAAATACAATAAAATTAAATTCCTGTGTCTATGTATATCGCATCAACCAAACGCCATTGTGTTTGAAATAAATGCGATAACACAAGTCTGCGATGGTTGTGTTTTTTAAATTTTAATAATTGATTTTTGGATATCTTTTAGCGCTGAATCCGAAAATGACCTTCGTTTTTAACCATCACACCAGGATTCTTTGCAAATCGCAAATTTCAAAGTTAAAAAGTAAAAAAATAGCGAAAATCCGTCAAAGCCATTTGCCAAAGTCTTACCAAAAAAGGGAAATGTTTTAAATACATCTGCGACAAATTTCCAGCCTTATCAACCGCCAAAATAAAAAAGGGTGTTTTTACCGGTCCTGACATTAGAAAATTTCTCAAATACAGTAATTTTGATATACAAATAGAAGTTTCGGGGGAAAAAAAAAGGCTGGGGAGCCCTGAAGCACCTAGGAAGCAAGTTTCGGGGTAATAAGAAGTATCTGAAATTCAGATTAATCTTTAAGAATAGTCCTGCAGAATTACAAAAATTTAGGCTGTTCCAGTGAGCTTGAAGATTGACTTTTTAAACGCACATTTGGACTATTTTTCTGAAAATCTGGGTGCCGTTAGCGAAGAGATGGGTGAGAGATTTCATCAGAACATCAACTATGGAAAGGCGGTATGAAGGACTACTACGATGATGACGGACTACTGCCTGGATGTTACACCAAGATGAATCGCACCGATAATATAAAAGGAAAAGCGCGAGACAGAGCATGAGCGGTTCAAAGAAACTTCCACACATGGAATAAAATTGTAAGGATTTTAAATACACAATATTTTATATGTTCAAATTTTCGCAGTAGTTTGACTCTTTAAAAATTTTCGATTTCCCAAATATCCTGACGTGATGGTTAAAAATGAAGGGTCATTTTCGGATTCAGCGCTACAAAGTACATAAGAATTTATTACCAAAAGTTAAAAACACAACCATCACATTTATTTTAAAGTATCATATTTTCCCTATTTTTTTTACTTTTTTAACTTTGAAATTTACGATTTTCGAAAAATCCTGACGAGATGGTTAAAAATAAAAATCATTTTCGGATTCAGCACTGCAAAATGCATAAGAATCAATTATCAAAAGCTAAAAAATACAACTATCACATCTATTTTATAGTATCAGATTTTCGCTAATTTTTTACTTTTTAACTTTGAAATTTACGATTCGCGAAAAATCGTGACGTGATCGTTAAAATGAAGGCCATTTTTGGATTCAGTGCTACAAATACATGTGAATCAATTATCGAAAGCTAAAAAACACAACCATCACATCTATTTTATAGTATCAGATTTTCGCTATCTTTTTACTTTTTAACTTTGAAATTTTCGATTTGCGAAAAATCCTGAGATTATGGTTAAAAATGAAGCTTCATTTTCGAATTCAGCGCTACAAAATACACAAGGATCAATTATTATCAAAAGCTAAAAAACATGACGGAACCCAAAATTTTCAGGCTAGTGTAATCAGTACGTCGCACAGTGGGACGAAAGGGGTGTTTTTGTGGACACGGATGTAGAGCTCTTAACATACGTGAAAATATCAATCTATTTAGTAACTTTATGCTGTTAAGGGCGGGGAATGCCTATTTAAAGTCAGAATTGGAAAATTTCTAGGACAAAAAGAAGAAAATCACGGATCTTGGGTTTAAACCTGATGTTTTGAAAATTCGACTGCAAAACCAACTCCAAACGTTTTAACCCTCTCGCTGCGCAACCCGAGAGTTTCTCGGGCAACGTAAAAGTAGCAAAACTTGTGGAACCCGAGATTTCGTCGGGGATGCATTTTCTCCGTCTAATTAACCCGCCTTGATCATTCCCACAAGTTACTTTTTATTGTAAATTTTGCCTTATCTAATCGGAGCCTTTTCCTGATTAAATCAGACGAAAATTTTGTTTTGAAAAACCGGTGGCAAAAGAATAAAAATTCTTAAAAGACGCTCGTCGCGAAGGAATTAAGTACGCAATTTTTGAAGCTACTTTGATAAAACCAGGGGCGTAGCCACAGATATTTTTCCGGGGGGGGGGGGGGTGGAGAATTAAAAAATTTCCCAACTTGAAACAAATTGCTCCAAATTTCGACTAAAATGATATGCACAATGAAATAATTATAATGATACTTTTGCATAAAAAATTCCTTTCCAAAGAAAAATTCTGAAACTGAAAACATAAAAATTCTAATTATGGGTTTGTTTACTAAAAAAATAAATACGCTTTTTACTTTCTTCAATCTTTACAAGAAGAAAGTATTGGATTCGTGAAATAATTCATCTTCCAGTTTTAGACTGATTTATACGTTTTAGTAAGTCCTGAACACGATTCGACTGTTTTTAGAAAATATCTGTCTGTCTATATGTGATACAAATTTTGTGGGCGCTCTAACACAAGAACTAATGCACGAAATTTAATAAAACTTTAGAGATTCACTTATATAGTCGAACCTCGTTAACGCGAACACTCAAGGGGAAACTTTTTTTGTTCGTATTAAAAGTAGTTCGTGTTATCGGGTCTTAACTACATTACATACAACTGGACGAAGCAATCGGAAACAGTTCGTGTTAACGAGGTTTGACTGTACCTTGATAAAAATTGGTGCTGATTTGTTTTGGGTGTAAATCGTCCAACAGGTGGCACTGCTATGCGGCATTTTTCACGATTTACATAATTTTAGCGATAATTATATCTCAAAAACTATTGCACGGAATTTGATCAAACGTCATATTCTGTTAAACCTTGGCATAATTTGATGCAGATTAACTTTTTATATGTATCATATAGCATGTGGCGCTGCTATGCAGCGTTTTCCACGATTTTGCAATTGCTGTATCTCAAAAACTAATGCACCGAATTTAGTCAAATTTCATATTCCACATAAATAGATCCTTATTAGGCTTGAGTCTATACTGCCCAAAGCTATCGCTTTTGTGCACTTTGACTAAGGAATTTTGGTTGCATACATCTAAGAGGCTGTGTGCCAAAATTCAATGATTTGTTTGAAAAATGCTATGCTTATATCTCCTTTTTAAATGCACACAATTCAACAAATCTATACCTTTAGAGTGGCAAAGAATTGTCATTTAATTTTGACACTGTGATTGCAAATTTTGAGGCATTAACATGTATGGAGTAGAAGAAAATTTTGGGATTGGCACATCCGACTAGTTTTCACTTAATATTAATTCTTGTGGTCTTCAAAGAAACCCACCTGTTAATAACATCGCTTAGTTTAATAAAATTCCCTATTTCACTGTCATATTTTAAAAGCATTAGGCTGTCACGTCTGTCATCCCTCATTGTAGCTTGCAATATATGTTTTTTTAATTTTTATTTGACTAAAGATTCTTTCATAAGATGCAACGCCATAAAGATATAAGATAAGCTGCTGTGAATATTAAGATATGAGTATATAGTTTGACGGCGTGACCCAAATAGTCTTTGAATTTCATGGCATGAGTAAAAGGTTTGTTAAGTGAGTTGGAATTTCGTTTATTTCTATTTGACTCTGCAAGTCATGTACATCCGGTTTCTCATATCCAGGTGGAAACATTAACTTTTCCTTTACACAATTGTAATTTAAATATGGAATGCATTGCTGCAATATTCTCTTGATATAAGGAACATTGTCATTTAAGCCCATTACTAAATTCCCGAAATTTTCTTGTATTTCTTATAATTCTTTACTGTAAAACTTATGTGTATCAATGTCCATTGCTGTGCTATTATTTTTATCTATTGCCTTTGGTGAAACCGTTTTCCTACGGTGCTTTCGGAACTCAGCATCTCCAGTCACATCCTAATATTCATAATTGTTTGTGAGCTTGTCTGTAAGTAAATTTTTATTTCTTCAAAATTTTATTCAAGTGCAACGTGTCAGTGTTACAGTGCATGTCGATTTTTTCTTCGGTTGATGGACTGCTTTCATGGTCATATTTCTGTTCTAAATTAAAATCGTCCATTTTTTACCTTTTTCATGATCGAATGGATTTTTAGATGCTCCAAAATCTTGCACGAAAACTCTTTTCCTATTATGAAGGGTTCCTTCGTCCTGAGATTTATAGTAACTTTTTAGAACAGCTTTGAACACTGGACTTTTGGTTTAAAATTTTATAAACACATATAAATATAAACGAACAGGACTGATATATATTTCCGCACACAAATAAAAGTAAAATGTGACAAATTTATCTAAACTAACGACTTCTTATATCCGCATTTGCTCATATAACGCTTTTTACTTGACAGCGCAGGGTTAACTAATTTTTTGCGGCAAAAAAATCACGAGAATGAGTAAAATATTGTCCAAAAATCGCAAAATTATTGAAAAAAGTTGTGAAAACTCATCAAATCTTCTTGCCCATAGCTGTGTTTCAAGTAGGTTACTACATTCCTTTCTGTTGTGCTACAAGTGATCTCCAATTTTCAAAAGCAGTTGCAATCCCTTTGGATTAAAATAGCTGGATTCTTTTCTGGGAGGAGAAGAGGAGGTAGGGTGGAATTTTTGAGAAAGGAACAAAGTTTTGGAGGAAATAAAGGAACTGGTTAGTCAGTTATTGATGGACAGGAGTAGAGGAATTTAGGTCTGGTAGATGTACAATATTTTTGTAGAACTGAAAAATACAATGATAGATTGAGTGTGGCTGATTTATTTTTGTATTTCTTTTGATAATTTAACTTGTTTACTGTTGCAGTACTCAAAATAATCATCAAAACAATAAAAATGTCGTAATTTTTTTACTACTACTTAAAAAAAAAAAGTCTCAAAAATCTAGAATTTCCCAACTCTAAGCTCAAATTTCCCAACTTCACATATATTGGGGGGGGGGGGGGAGGCTCCCCCCCCATACCCCTCCATGGCGACGCCCCTGGATAAAACTATTACGCAGCGAGAGGGTTAAGGAGTTTTAATTAGTTTCGCATGTCTACCGAAACCGGAGGGATGGCGGCAGATGTGATTCTTATGAATTGTTCTCACCCAATATCTAGAAGAAGAAGAAGAAGAAGAAAAGAGAACAAAGCCCATTTTCCGGATCAATTCAGAACTTTTTTCTGAATAGCTGTCTTCGTAAAGAATTACATTTAAAAACGTGTTTTTATAAACAAAACATAAAAAAAGTAAAAAGTACTAAATTGTATTTGATTAAATAACGTAGAAGGACAAAAAAAAAAAAAACTTTATCATTTTTGAAAGGAAAATATCAACTACCAGCTCTAACTAAAACAAGTGGGTAAGTGTGATCACAGGTCGCACAGAGGGTTTCGTTTAATATTCCTTTAAAACACTTTATCCTTTTGTGAAATCTGTTAGTTCCACATTTCGCAACCAGGGGCGCACTCTATTCTACACAAACCTCTATCCAAAGGAAACTCCGTTTTACAACCTATGCGTAGGTATATTAGTCGAGGGGATCGGGTCTATAGCACCCGAGATAGGTAGGCGCCCCAGGAAATTGCACGGAACATTCTTTTATAAACTTTTTATTATGTGTTATGAACTATGTCAAAGTTTCCAGCAGATCGACTTGTTAGATTTCATAATTTTAACAAAATTGCGTTATGTTAGTTGCAAATTCCACCACCAGGGAGCGCACACTATTCATAACAAAAGTGTATCAGATCAAAACTCTGTTAAACAACCTATCAGTGGATGTGTTACTGGAGTTGGTGGCGGCCTTAAGCGAGAAATTAAGAAATTTGCTGAAAGTACTATTCGGAAATAGTGGTAACTAAAATTTTGACATTTTTATATTTCATAAGCAGCACGTGTCTGAGTATATCATAGTGCTCAAAAAACGACACCTAAAAAGGTCGTAAACGCTATTTTTTTAAAAAGAAATCCAGCGCCCCTCCCCCGCCCCCCCCCCTTCACAGGAAATTGCATGCACCATTATTTTATAAGCTTTTTATTATGTGTCATGAAGTATCTTAAAGTTGCAAACGGATCGCCTTGTTATATTTCCTAATTTTAACAAAATCGCGTTACGTTAGTTCCGCATTCCACCACCAGGGAGCGCACTCTATTCTTAACAAAAGCATATCTGAACGAAACTCCTTTGCGCAATCTCTCCGTAGATACATGGTCGGGAGGGTGGCGGTGCAGTCTTAACCAACAATTTAAAACATTTTCTGCGATAACAAACGCTAAGATTTAATAAATAAATCTAGTCCCCCACCCCCCTCCACTCCTCGAAATATCACACTCCATTCTTTTTTACACTTTTTCTTATGTGTTATAAAGTATCTTAAAGTTTCGAAGACATCGAGTGGCGGTCTTAAACAATAATTTAAGATATTTCCTGAAATTGCTATTCGGAAATAGTGGGATGAACACTTATAAACCTATAAACTTTTTCATATTGAATAATTAATACTTATCTCATAGCGCGCCGTCGAAACACCCCACGCAAATTGTTAATTTCCTAATTTAAATGAAATCTCCGTTAAAAAAGCACGTGCCTCCATCTTAATCTGGCATTTGATGGAAATAAAAGGAATTAATAAAATAATAATTAATATCTCAGCTCGTAATGAAGCAATCTCTTTGAACCGGGTATGTATGGAATCTGCGAAAAATTTGCAGTCCGGATGTCAAAAAATTTAATCGAAAAATTTAATATTTAAAAAGTTTAAATTTCGTATTAGACTTTCTTCCCCTTAAATTTCTCCCGCGCCGATATGTCGAGATATGATGACAGCTGCCTTACGGTGAATGGAAATCTGTTTTCATTGTTTTTAAAAACACAGAAATTAAATTTTTATCGATCGATTTTTAGTGGATTTTTTGCGTTCTATCCTACGCAGAAATTTGAAATTTATACCAAAATAAAGTAGAATTTTTTCCGCGTATTTCTACACCTGTTACGAATTTGTACTACCGATATTTCGGCAGATCCAATTTTGCTTTTTGAAGGTCCACTTCATTTATTGCTTAAAGTACTCCGTGGTAACCCTGCACCGGCTGATTTGACGGAGCATCCGCTGAGTTTACTGGCAACCATTAGGAGAAACTAGGGAGGATTTCGATAACGTGCATTTTCACCTGCATTCAAAAGGTTGATTGGTTAATTTTAGAATTTAATTAGCCCGTAATTAGGTTAATTACCAACTTTTTCAAAATTTTATGATTTGTTGTTTGATGTGAGGTGTTCAGCTATAAGTACCCAAAATTTCAAGTCTCTAACATGTATAGTTTCTGAGAACGGGCTCTGTGACGGACAGACGGACAGACAGACAGACAGACAGAGGAGCGAGACGAATAGGGTTTCGTCAGATGAACGAAACCCTAAAAATTGCTAAATCTCAAAATTATGCAAAATTCCACAAAATGGCTAAGTTTATTGATGGTTAATGTTGTATTTTTGTCCTGTTCACTGATGAATCACAAACTCTTGTATGTATAAAACAGGTTCATCTAGCTTTTTGGGTCATAATTTCTTTTTTAAATTTCGGCCAACGTCGCGTCGCGCATTTTGGCCATTTAGTCCTACTGCGCGTCTTCGCATTTTTTGACAGTTTATTTGGTTATAGCAAAGTCATAGCCGATTCCGCACACGTACAGAGCCAGCAGTAATATTATATACCATATAGAACAAATGAAGTGTAGACAAGCGAAAACACGAGCGATGAAAATTATTAACATTTAGGATTCGATCATTACCGTTAATAACCAGTTACGTGTTTCAAAGAAGTACACGCCTTCTACACATTTTCTACCCCACAAAAGGTATGCTGACTGACAACAATATCGAAATACAATGTTATGCGCATCAACACGATGTAACTTAGTTTCACAACAATATAAATGTAATTATTCGGCCAAGTGATGCAAAAAATTATATGCTTTGTGCACTATGCTAAAAAAGCACAATATCAGGGATGCAGCAAGAGAAATGACAGGGTCCTATGAAGGAAAAACATTTTATTTTTCTGGTAGTTTTTTTAATCAACATAGTTATACACAGTGTTGTCAGATTGGGGACTTTTTTGTCCCCAGATTGTTGATTGTCACTGCTTTTTTGAAATAGAACTATCCGGCATATTTAAAAATGGATTAAAATTTTTGAAAAATAAGGCGAATTATACTATTTTAAAAAAGTGGTGACAGTCAAATTTTCTGAATTAATTATTTAATTCTTTGAAACCAGTATATTTATATAGAAATATTAATCCTGTAAAAAATTACAAAAATATAAACTTAAAAATCTATTTTAAAATTTCTGGTGTCTAACCTTTAATATAAGAGTAAAAAAAAAAATAATTCTAAAAAATAATTTATGCATTTAAGAGTTAAGTTATACAAAATAAAAAAATATATAAAATAAGGTATTTAGATTCATACTTATTAAAATATTTATTAATTTGCAATATTTTAGTTTTTACTTGTATTGGAGATGTGCAACATAAGAAAATGTTGACGTATTATACGAAAAATGCATCTCTGATATTTTTCATTATCTTTCCTGTGTTATAAACCTTTCGGAGAATCGTATATAATTTTTTCGAAACCGAATAAAAAATCACGCATTTAAGGGTTAAAACTTGCTGCGGCTAATATTATAACCAAATTTGGTGGTCATGGTGTTCCGGAGTACTGGAATTTAATTGCGATTAATTAAAAGAAAGAAAAAGATTTTAAAGTTCTCACCACGAGGAAAACTGACATTGTATATTTTATCAATAAGCCTATTCAACACAATTTTCTACTGCGTACTTTCGGTAGCGGGCCCGGGCTCTGATGACAAAAGTTTTCGGGCTGGGATTTCAAATAATCGGTCTCGGACTCCTGAAAAAATAGTCCGAACTCATCTCTAGATAGATGCCAGTTATACATATTCAATTACTTGAAAAATCAAGAAATATATCACTCACCCGTAGGAAAAGTGACCCATCTTGGCAAAAGTAAATTTCACAGGAGATGCAAAAGAAAATTTGCATGTTTTACTGTAACATGAAATTACCGTATTTACTCGTGCCCCGTATTTTACAAGAAATAAGAGAGAATTATTTTATCTCGTATATAACGCGCAAAATAAATTTGACATGCAAGTGAATGTCATTTATTTCCCACGCTAATAAAATTAGCGTTTAAATAATGTTACTAGCGCTGTTGTATAAAAAAGTGCAAGGAGTGAAACAAAGATGTAGCAATACTTCTATTAAGTAAGACATTTCCAGTTTCAATTTTCTTCTTTGAATATATTTCTTGATTCATATATATATCGTGTGATTACATCCAGCAGTAAAAAATTATTCCGTGTATAACGCGCACCTAAGGTTTTGCCCTAATTTTTTGAAAAAAGTGCGGGTTATACACGAGTAAATACGGTATAGCACTTAGCTCTGCAGGCAGGAATGAAACCTTGCATAAAAGCATAAAACCCTTAAGAATAAAGACGTAGGATGAGGTTTTACTTCTCCACACAATCCACAGCTCTTCTGTGGTCACAAATGGGCATATAACATAATAAAGTGACTTTCCGTATAACTACATTTATGAAACATTTTGTGCAGCACGCATGTTATGGCATACCTGTTAGTGAAATAAAACGCAAAATGAATTTTTGCGAGTTGTGTCACTTTTCTTGCGGGTGAGCAATATGTTCTTGCAGTAATTTATAAATAAAGTTGGATTCCAGCAGTGTTCTTAACTATAGGGGAGAGTGTTGTACCTTGGGACGCTTGTACCTTGGGACATTGACAATTTCTAATAAACTATTGGCAACAGTTATCTTTTGTGTATTTCTAATAGTGACCTATAACCAACAGATCTCATCATAATAACAGACAACATCAGAAGCATCGAATTTTAACAGCTAGGTGAAAAAAATAAATTTCATTAGTCCAAAGTAAATATTTTCTTCCATTCTAACTTCATTTTTTTCCTATGTATTTCTACAACAAGTCAACTGCAATTTATTTTTTTATAAAAGAGAAGATTTTTAAATGTTTCGGGTATGAGGAAATAATGATAGTTCTTCTAGATTTACCGCCATTTTGATTTTATTTAAACCGTGTGGTGATTGTACCTCGGGACAGTAAAATATGTTGTACCTTGGGACATGTCCAATGGTACAAGAAATACGTGGTTCGTAATAATTTGGATAAATAAAAGTATTTTTATTACTTATTTTACAGAAAATTTCACAAATCATGTGAAATGCAATAAATAAAACAACTCAACTTTATTTTCGATCTTGAACTTAAGTTTCATTTTCTATTTCCTTGAAAAAAAAAAAAAAAAGGTTTTGTTTTTTGGCATAAAATTAGTTATTGTTATTGTACAAAATATTGTATTACTTATTGTACAAAATTATTGATGAGTTATACGCCTATTCCCTGAATTATGCAGTATGTCCCAAGGTACAACAGGATGTTGTACCTTGGGACAGTTTGCCTTCCCTACTTTAAATGAATGGCATTTTTTTATTTTCAAACTGCCTGAATTTCTAAAATTATATTATAGAGAAATATGTTGGTGTATTGAAATGTTGCCTTTAAATTTTAAATCTGATTATAATCATCGAAGTAAAAAATTAAAATGTGAAAATTGTCCCAAGGTACAACACTCTCCCCTATACATAACTAAACCAAGACGTTAATTTAAGTTTGATTTAGGTAAAGTTCTAATGTATTTTGACATAACTAAGCTGAATTTCAATATTATGTTTCTAACAACTAATCACTCAAGATCTTCTGCAATGGATAATATATTAACTCTGGATAAAATATTAAGCAAGTTTCTGAGTAGTTTGACGAATTAAAATTACTATCAGAGATATACGTTTGATGTGGTTGCATAATACAAGGAAGTTCAAGCGTAATTCCAAAGTATAACAATGAAACGCAGGCCTCAAGGCGTCTTACATGAACAACTTCATACTTGGTAATTACTGATTGTATTTCAAAACGGTAATTATTACAAAAGATATAAAGTTTCAGCGTTAAGGCTTTCGTCTCTAACATGAGAATCATAATGCTATTTATTCTAAATTGAATCGACTTAATATCCTTTGTTAACAACTTGATCGTAATCAACTGCGTAAAAAGAAATGACACTTTCACAGTTTCTAATCGATAGAAATCTTTTGCTAATAGTCTTACACAAGCTTTTATATTGCAGCATTTAGAATAGCATAAAAATTACAGTGTTAAATATTGTTGGGAAATTTTCACTTTATGTAATGTTGCAGATCATATAACTACTGACGCATAACATCGTAATTATAATACCCTGTGCCGCAGAAAGTATAAAAGAGAATACAAGGATAATTTAATTAAATAATGTATATTATTTCCGGTCATTCTTGTTTATATAAGAAAGTAACGATGAAACGTTTTAGTGGGATTTGTATGCCTATTTCTCTTTGACCGGACGTAAACAAACTAGCTAATATTGGGTTTACGGTCAATTTACTGTAAAAAGGGGCAACCTATTATAGAAAGAAGAAAAAATGAGTTAAAAAAAATTCATTCAAAATTTTAATTCACGATTATTATTGGGATATAATTAGGATGTTATGTTTTCTTCATCTTTCTGTATTACAATTGAACTAAAAATATGTGTATTTATTCAATATTGTATTTTTTTTTTTTTTTTTTTTTTTTTTAAGCATTCGGAACATAGGTAGATACCTTACAAAATTAACCTCATTATTGTAAATGTCGTACATATGAGAGTTATAAATAAATGATACATTTCACATTAGTCATTCAATATTATTGAATAATCAATTAACTTCATTGGTTATTTGTGACACTTACGAGCCATTAATTTTTTTTCAGTGACTTTTCAAATGAGATGTTCACAATCAGAACCACAGAAGACCAAGTCCATTTGGAAAAAAAAAAAAAAAATGATCTAGTCCATTTAGAAGATGCACAAAATCTCTACTCCCATATTGAACCAAGCCTGTTTTCACATACTTTCTCATATATGGCATCTGTTTACAGATTTGGTTCAGTGTGGGAGATAATAAGACACATTTTATGCACATTCTAAATGGACTATATCATTTTTTTTTTTCAAAATGGAGTTGGTCTACTATGGTTGCGAGCACCTGAAATAATGTTATTATTTTAAAACGGTAAAAAGTTTTGAATGTTACATAAAATTATCTTTAAAATGATGGAAATAACCATAAAAAACATTTAGCGATTTATCACCCGAGCACGACTAATAGAAAAATGCCTTAAAATTAATTTATTAATTTATAATTAAGTTCTTGAAATATTAAAATATTAGATTGCCATCGGAAACGCGGCTATACTTTGTACATAATTCTATACATAATTTTTATAATTCTAGCATATCAGTATCAGTAAGTGATTGAAAATTCCATTACAAAATCCCATCTTTAGATACATAAATCAAGTTAAGTTAAATAAAAGAATGTAATAAGTATTGAATGCTACATAACATTTTCTTTAAAATGATGGAGATAACCATTAAAGAAACATTTGGCGATTTATCACCTGCGCCCGGCTAATGGAAAAATGCCTTATTAATTTATTAATTTATAATTAAGTTCTGGAAATATTAAAACATTAGATAGCCATCGGAAACGCACTTATACTTTGTACATAATTCTATACATAATTTTTATAATTCTAGCATATCAGTATCAGTAAGTGATTGAAAATTCCATTACAAAATCCCATCTTTAGATACATAAATCAAGTTAAGTTAAATAAAAGAATGTAATAAGTATTGAATGCTACATAACATTTTCTTTAAAATGATGTAGATAACCATTAAAGAAACATTTGGCGATTTATCACCTGCGCCCGGCTAATGGAAAAATGCCTTAAAATTAATTTATTAATTTATAATTAAGTTCTGGAAATATTAAAACATTAGATAGCCATCGGAAATGCGCTTATACTTTGTACATAATTCTATACATAATTTTTATAATTCTAGCATATCAGTATCAGTAAGTGATTGAAAATTCGATTACAAAATCCCATCTTTACATACATAAATCAAGTTAAATAAAAGAATGCAATATGTATTGAATGCTACATAACATTTTCTTTAAAATGATGGAGATAACCATTAAAGAAACATTTGGCAATTTATCACCTACGCCCGGCTAATGGAAAAATGCCTTAAAATTAATTTATTAATTTATAATTAAGTTCTGGAAATATTAAAACATTAGATAGCCATCGGAAACGCTCTTATACTTTTACATAATTATATACATAATTTTTATAATTCTAGCATATCAGTATCAGTAAGTAAGTGAAAATTCGATTACAAAATCCCATCTTTACATACATAAATCATTTTAAGTTAAATGGAAGAGTGTAATATATGTTTCAAGCGGTATATAAAATGAATTAAACATTGCAAAAGTCAGCATCCAAACACAATGGGAGAACTTTTACATTAAGTTGTACAAACTATTATACATTATACATTTCAGTCAGCTAATATTGATTAAAACCTAATAAAGTTTCATCGCAAATCTCAATTATTCCATCAATTTTAAGTGTAATTATAATGTAATGTTACACTGCAATCAGACTCCTTTAGAAAGTGTAATAGTGGCCTTCACAGAAATTTATTTACCTTTGAACATATTCGGGGACTAACTTAACAAACTTCAAAGCAATTATTAATGAGTTCCTAAGCTTTCTGAAACGATAAAAGCTTCATGTTAAACATATCCAATTGAAAAGATTATAAATTTCAGGAGTTATCCATAACTACCCATCTGCTGAAGTTGTAATGAGTTTCGAAAGGAAATGTAAGTGACAGTTCGACAGATGTTGCAGATAATCATCGGTTGCGAATGACCTTATGTAACCTTTTCCAACGAACAATCCAAAATTTAGAAACTTGATGTAACTAGTTGAGTAGTATTTACTTCAATATACTTAATGTAATATGTCCAGCGATTTGTCAATAATTTAAAACCTTAATAAAATTAAAATTCCGGTTCTAAACGAAAAAATAAATTCAGAAGAACGTCATAAAATATCTTAACGTTTTAGGTTGAGATATTATGTATTAGAGATGCGATTCAGGCCCGATTCCGGGCCTGAAACAGGCTGGGGCTCAATTTTTATGCCAGTAGTCGGGCTCAGGCTTAACGTGAAAAATTTTATTTATTCACCAATTGAAAAAAAATGTTTAAAAAATTATTATTAGAAAACAAGAATGTATTCTAAGTTTTTGAAACGGTTTTATGATACTTTATCAATTTGAAGGGAAATGAATTGTTATTGACGGGATATAAGGAAAAATATTCTAAATGATTCTGAAGCCCTTGCACAGTGTCCATGGTCATAACATAAAGAAGCCGCGGAATATCTCAAATATTTTGTGCAGGCCTGTATCTATAGATTTGCATATATAGTACATAATATGAAAAAAAAATCAGTTACGAAAAGCATAGCACAGTTGAAAATTCCGCTTCAGCAATTTCCGTCAATAAGCGAAGATTTACAACAATTCTTTTGTGCTGTCTTGCATATGATCTATAAAATTATACTAGTGTTGACCCCCCCCCCCCCCCACCCCCATCGAAGTAATGAGACGTCCCAACCGGAAGATTTGAGATTTTCTGTTTCTAATGGTGAAAAAATGACCCCCCCCCCTCCCCGGAAGCCACAGAAATCTCTCCCGGAGAAAACTGTCTGAATTCAACACTGATTTACACACTCTACGTAATATGAAAAAAAATCGCACTTCCAGCAATTATTATTCATAGATAGTACCATTGCTGAATTCTTTTGTGTGCCGCTGTAATTGAACGACAAATGCTATTCACACCTTATTTTATAGTAAGCATCTTGTAGTGCAACTCAGTGATATATGTAATTTTCAATATGTTTTCAACAATATATCATTTTTAAAATACACTGCAAACGATTTCCCGACCCCCCCCCCTCCTCCCCCAACCATAGACCAGACCATAACGGCATTATTTGGAGTGCTCCTGAAAACGAATGATAAATGTTAAAACACCTCATTTTCAAGACTGAACGTGTTATGGTAAACCCCAAAAACATACATCAATTGAATGGACTATATCAACGCGAGTTAGAGCACGGGCAGTCAAACCGACCGATTTCATAAACCCTTTTCAACTATATTGGAAAGTATTAACAAGTTGGAAATTGCACGTCAAACGTGGCAAATGAGGTGCGTACGTACTATAACTTATTTTATATATATATTCTTTTTGAACCGCATATCGTACTGAATGTATATTTTAGTGCACTTCATAAGCGCATATCAATTTCATTCTGTTCGAAAGGCTGTAACATCATTCAAATGAACTTAAGATAATTTTTTCCCATTGGCCGTAATGTAACGGAAAACTTTTGACTGTCCCTGTAATTAAACGGTACATCCGATTTTCATAAAATTGGAAATGACTCGGCAAAATTTTGCCCCAATTATATATTTAAAATTTCATACCATTCGGTTGGTTAGTTTTTGCTCTGTTATATGCGGACGGACAAACGGACAGACAGACAGACAGATGGAACGACGACAATAAGTGCTACGTATTTATATAATTACGGACGCACCTAAAAAAGGATAAAAAGGATAAAATAAAAAGAAAAGTTCCCAGTTAAACTGATGGCATTGAGTTCACAGGTTATTCACACAAATTATATGTTGTACTCTTGTTTCAAAGAATAATGCCCCTCGAAAAATAAATTAAGGGGGGATTACCCCCCACCGTTTTCCTCTTTATACTTAACCAATATCCCTCCAAATCTAATCAAGGAAGCGCCTTATCAGAATAAACCTGTATACCAAATTTGAAGCAAGTTTGATAATTCTGCATGAAAAACCCATTTATTTTAATTAAGGGGGCTATCCCATCCGTTCCCCCCACGTTATACTTAACCAATGAACCTCCAAAATTAATCAGGGAAGCGCCTTATCAAAATGAACCTTGAAAAACAGTTGAAGCAAATCGGATATTTCTATCAAGAGTTATCGCATTATGTACATATATACATACATACGTGCCTAATACAGAACCTGCGGGCACATTAGCTCTCAGGCTTTGACAGCCTGTGAGCTAAAATGAACAAAAAAAACAGAATAGTGGTTAAAAGGAAAAACAAAATGAGATTCATTCTAAGAATACTTCTTTTTTAATTAATAAAAAATAATCATTCTAAATTTTTATCCAGCTTTCGATTATTTGGAACTATTTTTTTTCGCATCATAAAGCAATTGTCGAACAAAGAACTCATATCGAACGCGACTTTCGATAAGCTCAAAATTATCCATCTTTAAATTAAAATAAGAACGAAATGTTATGAGACCAGCATAGATTATGTAACACTTTCCAACACCTTCAGAATACTGTAACAAAACTTCACCTTTTAATAAGGTGACAGGTGATATCTAAATAAACAATTTGCGAGACGCATAAAACATTTGAAGACTTAATTTAGGGGCAATTACTATCTATAGTTTTAAAAGAATTCAAATTCTTTTGTGAATCTCTGTATATTTGTATATATATATACTACTTACTAGTAAATCTGCAGATCAGGAGCCTCAACGTCAGCTCTGCAAGCCATTGTTTTTAGACACACTTTAGTAATATTCAATTTCCTGCAAACCGCAATTTAAAGTTAAATAATGTAATTATTTATAAGAATAAAAAATACGAAGTTTTCAGATATTAGAAGCGTTAAATTAAAAACGTTGTTATGGAAGGATATTTTGAAAATTTCCTGAGCTACTAATTCTGGTATTTTTTAAATAATAAAGTAGATTTCTTCAGGTGGGGGGGGGGGGGGGCTCCGCCCCTCTGAAACCCCGTGGTCTCATTCATTTACATATGTAACTTTTTATTGATTGTGCTAATGGTTACCGTAAATCTTTTGGTATCTTTTTACACTTCCGAGCCTTACTTTCAATAGTGGTGGACAGAAAATGATTTACATTAACGCAATTATATTAAAAGTTTAGGTTTTTATGAACGAAAATGTAATTTCCTTTTAAAAATAAATAATTTTCATTCATATTTTCAGAAATGAGGCGGCATTAAGAAGTAACACTTGAAAAATAATTTTTCAAGTGCAATTTTCAAGTGTGCAAGTGAAAAAATAATTTTTCAGGCAATTTAGTTAATGTTTGGTTTTTAAGAATGAAAATATTTATTTCCCGATATAATGACGTCATTTTCGACAGCGATGATAATTTTGCGGTGCATAATTCTGACATTTGCTATCTATTTGCTTTTCAAAAATTTCCTTTTCTAATTGAAATTTTCGATTAAAAATTGAACATTTCTGTCAGCTGTGTGCAGACGATAAACCATGAGATATTGGTTTTTTTTTTCCTTTAATAATGAGAATTAATATCGTAACGCAAGCCCCTTTCATTTCAACCTCAAAGCGTATTCGTTTTATTTTTGATATATGAGGTCAAATTCACCTTCTTTTCGTATTTTCGTTTTATTTCCAACATGAAGACTTATTCTTGTCTAAAGTTTTTATTTCAATTTCCCCTTGCACATGAAAATCTTTCAAATCAAAGTTAACTTTTTAGGATAAATTATTATTCCGGGATCGAATTTTCTTGGCAACGGTAAAAAAAATAGAAGATTGTTAAATTTTATAACAAAATGTCAATTTATTCCTTATGAAAATAATGAACTTTTTAATGTAAAAGAAAAATATTTAAACAAAATCAATAGAACTCAGCCTTTCGTTATTTCTGGGGTAAATTATATCTATATGTATAAAGACACAAAGGCATTAATTCAACCTTTGGACGTTGATTTGACTTCAAACAATTACACATACTTCTACATTTATGATATTTTTAGGTGTAGCTCCGTTGCTAGGTAATAGTTAAAACAAAATTAAAACAATGAAATATGTGCATTTAAAAAAGTAAATTTATAAAAGAAAATATTTAGGAAATTTCATCATCCATAATTTACCATTTAAATCCTTCAATCTTATGCCATTTTCTTTCAACAAATAAAAATGGAAAAATCGCCTGAATTGCTATAGGAAATCATTAAGGCGCAAAATAAAATGTTCTATATATTCCGAACGAATGAACCAAATTTAACCAAAAACTATACAGCTAAATCCGGGGATCTAACCAACATGGATCCTTAATTTCAAGCTAATCGGATGCTTTTTACGGCAGTTATCGCGGGACAGACACACTAACTAACTAACAAACAAACAGACGGACACCAAAAACTTTTCGGTCTCCACAGTAAGCCTTCACTGACATTTCGGCAATTATACTAGTAAATCTGTAGATCAGGAGCCTCAACGTCAGCTCTGCAAGCCATTGTTTTTAGACACACTCTGGTAATATTCAATTTCCTGCAAACCGTAATTTAAAGTTTTCAAATTATGTAATTATTTATAAGAATAAAAAATACGAAGTTTTCAGAAATTAGAAGTGTTAAATTAAAAATGTTGTTATATGGAAGGATATTTTGAAATTTTCATGAGCTACTAATTCTGGTATTTTTTTTAAATAATAAAGTCTTCAGGGGGGCTCCGCCCCACTGAACCCCCCCCCCCCTCCCGGTGGTCTCATTAATTTACATGTGTAACTTTTTACTAATTGCGCTAATGGTTATCGTAAATCTTAGATTTATTTTTACACTTCCGAGCCTTATTTTTCAATACTGGTAGGCAGAAAATGATTTACATTGACGCAATTATATTAAAAGTTTAGGTTTTATGAATGAAAATGTAATTTCCTTTTAAAAATAAAATAATTTTCATTCATATTTTCTGAAATGAGGCGGCATTAAGAAGTAACACTTGTCAAGAAATATTTTTTCAGGCAATCTAGTTAATATTTGGTTTTTAAGAATGAAAATATTTATTTCCCGATACAATGACATCATTTTCGACAGCGATAATTTTGCGGTGCATAATTTTGACGTTTACTATCAATTTGCTTTTCAAAAGTTTTTTTTTTCTCATTGAAATTTTCGATTAAAAATTAAACATTTCTTTTTGCTGTGTGCAGACGATAAACCATGAGATATTAGTAAAAAAAAATTAATAATAAGAATTAATATCATAACACAAGCCCCTTTTATTTCAACTTCAAAGCGTATTCGTTTTATTTTTCATATATGAGATCAAATTCACCTTCTTTTCGTATTTTCGTTTTATTTCCAATATGAAGACATATTCATGTCTATTTTTTTATTTTATTTTCCTTTTGCACATGAAAATCTTTCAAATCAAAATTAACTGTTTAGGATAAATTATTATTCCGGGATCGGATTTTCTTGGCAATGGTAAAAGATTGTTAAATTTTATAGCAAAATGTCAAAATTATTCCTTATGAAAATAATGAACTTTTTAATTAAAAAAAAAATGAACAAATCAGTGGAACATAACCTTTCTTTATTTCTGGGGTTAAATTCCATCTATATATAAAGACACAAAAGCATTAATTCATCCTTTCGACGTTGATTTGACTTCAAACAATTAGACATACTTTCACGTTTCCGATATTTTTTGGTGTAGTTCCGTAGGCAACAGTTAAAAGAAAATTAAGACAATGAAATATGTGCATTAAAAAAAAGTAAATTTTAAAAGAAAATATTTTATATTATATATATAAATATTTATATTATTTATATATTTTATATAAAATCCCTCCATAAGTTATACACCGAATTTAAAAACTCTGACAAATGTATACACAAAATTTCAAACTAATATGAATAATGTATGGTTCTAATTAGGAAATTCCATCATCCATAATTTATCATTTAAATCTTTCAATCATATGAGCCATTTCCTTCCAACAAATAAAAATGGAAAAATCGTCTAAATTGCTATAGGAAAGCGTTAAGGTGCAAAATAAAATGTTCTATATATTCCGAACGAATGAACCAAATTTAACCAAAAACTATACAGCTAAATCCGGGGACCTTACCAACATGCATCCTTAATTTCAAGCTAATCGGATACTTTTCTACGGCAGTTATTGCGGGACAGACTAACTAACTAACTAACAGACGGGAACCAAAAACTTTTCGGGTCTCCACAGTAAGCCTTTACTCACGTTTCGGCAGCTAAAATGTACTTCAGTTATGAAACGCTTAACACTGTTGAAAATTCCCTTTTGGCAATTTCTTTCAATAAACGAAAATGTATTCCAATTCTTTTGTATAACCTGTGTATATGATCTATATATTTTATAAACACGAAGTAATATGCAAAAAAAAGTTGAATTTATAAATGCATACCGCAACAGAAAACACACTTCTCGCAATTATTGCTTATAGACAGGAGGGTAGCCGGATACTTTTGTGCGTCCTTGTATAATGATAATTGCCATACTCATACCATATTTATCAGTAAGGATCTTTTTATGCACTGAAGTGCACAACAACAGTGCATATCAGTTGCAAAATGCATACCACAATTAATCGAGCAATTTTTGCTTATAGATGGTACAGTAATCGAACGTTTTTGTGTGTCCCTGTATGTGAATGATAACTGCTATGCACTTCATATTCAACAACAAGGAATTTGCTGTGCGCCTCAGTGATATATATAAATTTCAATATGTTTGAAATAGTGTAACAATATTAAAATACATTGCAAACGATATTTCCCCGCATAGACTATAATGTAACGAATACTTGTGAGTTTCCTGTAAATAAACTATGAATGCTACACACGTCATTATCAATACCGAATATGTCATAAAAAATCTCAATAACACAATTAATTATAGATAAATCCGACTATATTAACGCGAGTTAGAGCTTGGACAGACGGCCAGACATCCAATCTCTTTAAGACTCTAAAACGAATTCGGCCGATTTTGTATTCAATCTGATTAATATTTCATAATGCTATGCATCTCATTCGCATGCAAGCCGCATGCTCTTAATAACTGTTCTTAGTTATCTAGATGAATATTTAACAGTTCAGAGTTATTTTCTTATCGTTCATCTATTCTATTGCAGCTATTTTGGATTACTATTGGCTTAGCATAGATGTATTCCTATTAAATATTTTATACATACTTACACATTCTACATCACTTCCTCTAGCACTTCATCGATTCAAAGTAAGATTAATAGCGAAGAATACAATCTCTCCATCGGAATATTTTGCATAATAGTGATTATTTAAATTGATCGAGGAAAATACCAAGAGATGTATCTGTTTTGATCCCTTTATGTTACTATTTTTTAATTATTATTTTTATTTCTTTATCGCACTTTTTTTATTTACACAAGTTCTATTATTACATCGCTGTTTGGCTTCAATTAAATAACTAATATGAGCGGGGTCATCAAAGTTACACCAATCTCTGTTATTTAGGCGACACAAGTATTTTTTTAAATTTATTTCTTTACTTATTTATTTTATTTTAATAATAATATTGAATATAACAGTAAAATTATAATTTCAACAGACTTATACAGTCTAGTAAAACCGATTCAAACAGTTTCAGCATTCCTCCCCGATCGCGAAATCGGAAGGCTGCTAGACGACTGTTTATATATATCATATATCATATATATATATATATATATATATATATATATATATATATATATATATTATATATAAGAACAGTCGAAAATAAATTCGAAACTAAAAAGGGGTGAAGCGAAGGGAAGGAGCGAAAAGCATTCAAAAAGTGTCCTAAATTACGATTTCTGTGCAATCTCAGGAAATAATAATCCGATTACAGAAGTTATTGGTTGCGAATCAAGGGCGATAGTCCCTGATCCCATACGGGCTATATTTTATGCCGGTGTCGCTACCACCTGGTTGGCAGGAACAACAAGAAAGTCTTTAAAAACAACTAAATTTCGTTTTCTATAGAATATTAGGAAATACCAACCGATTTCAAGGTTAATGTTGGCAAATTAATGGTGACCATATCTGTTTCAACATTTTTCGAGACATTCTATTTCAACTCTGTTTCGGCATTTTATGCTGGTGCCGCTAACACCAGAGAGGTGGTAGACTGTTAGACAAGAAGCTTAGAATTTTACATGATGGTTAATTTTAAGATGTAAATGTGTTAAGATGATTTCTAAAAAATTCAAAACTTCAAATTAATACTGAAATGAACGTATGAAATAAGAATAAAAGTCTCAAAATACTTTCTAAATTATCAATTATCTGGAATTAGTTTTAGTTCTTCTTATTAATTAAAATCTCATTTCTGTCTATTGCACTTTTTTAATGAAGTTTAGTCAAACTGTGGCTTAGTTTGTAATTTTTTAATTATTCCAAAAAGTGTTCTTCTAATAAACAAGTAATATAAAAATTTTGTTTTTAAAGTCAATTCCTACTTAGGTCATAAAAGAAAAATTTAATATAATCCCTTAAGCTAATATTAGTTTTTGTTGCCTAAAAATATCTCAATTTATTGATTTTCTCTAAACAAGTAGGTTTACAATGGAATTCTATGGGAATTTAACGAAATAGTAGAGGTATCGCCAAGTTGGCGACAAACTTAGCTGTATTTGGCGACAGAACAGGGTCCCTTCTATGGTAACCCCCCTTATAGATATGAAGATGCATTAAATGCTTTAATAATCAATGGCCGCCATTTTGTCTCCCATGTAAAACTAAAATTAATTAATTAAAATTTAATTAATGATATAATATTTGAAAGAACTGTATTAACATCAATTGTCATCCAGTACAAGTTTAAAAAAATTTATTTCAACTTGATAAGATGAATAATAAGTATTTTATTAACGATTGAAAATTTGAACAAGATATATAAATAAACTAGAAAACAGGAATTCTGCTTTTTCAGAATTTAGTGTCGCCCCCGATGAAAAAAATATATGTATATATAAATAGTACAAAACCCATTTCAATTTTAAGACTTAAAGCACACACTTTTACTTCACCTAAAATGACGTCATTCGCATCTGCTTAAGAATTCCACATTTACGATCCACACTTAAACATCTACAGTAATGCATGCATAAGGATGTCACTATCGCAAAATAATACACAAATGCAGCAAAAAGAGGCCGTCATTAAAGAAACTCGACAACAAAAAGGCTATCTAATGATTCATAGGCCTTCATTTGTTTATAACATTAATATAGACGATTTCAGTCGTGACGTCAGTCATAACGTTTCGGTTGGAAACTGACTCCAAACAAACGGTTGCTATGTAGTATTTTCTATTTTGTTTGTGTGTTGCAGCTATATATTATATCTATATCTCACATCTAAGTGTTTTAATACTTGATATGTACTGGTAACATTTTCCACAATTTATATTTAAAAAGAAATGACGCATAGCAACCGTTTGTTTGGAGTCAGTTTCCAACCAAAACGTCATGACTGAGGTCACACTGAAAACGTCTACAGATACTAAAAATTAAATATAATTTATAATAGCTCCATGTTTTAACAAAATTATTCGTTTATATTTTTCCAAAATAGCACGTATTTTAATTACATTTTCTTTCGGTTGTTATGAAAAATTGGCAACAAAAAGATATAATTGCTATTTTTCAACTATTTTCCTCTTACTTTCTATATAAATGGAGTACTTCAGTTGCCAAAATTAAACAAATGGTGCTAAAAACTACAAAAAAATTAATATTTCAAAAATAAATGGAGATACAGTTTTCAAACAAATTGCATTTAAAAGTACTTTTTTTTTTCCAATACGACGGTATAAAAATTGAAAATGTGCGATGCTTAGAAATTATAAAAAAAATTGCTATAGAGCATTTAATCGCACAATGATACATCAGCTTTGTTTATTGCTGCTTTCTGTAAGCTAACGTTATTTTTTGGAGACAAAATAAGCTGGGAGAAAGAAATAGCATACCATCCCGGGGGCTAATAAATAAATATAGGGAGAGTGTGAACTAATAGTAGGAATTGAAAAAAATAGTCAAGTCATGCAAATATCACTTGGCATATTTCAACTATTACGCGAGCAAAGCCGCGGAGTTTGCTAGTCTATGATAAAATCAACACCGCACAACCAAATCATCCATGGCTTTCAAACAGAAGTTCCACATTTGCTATTCAAAATATTTTCGACGCACTTGATAAGATTTTGTCAATGTAACTGACGTAGTTTTCTGCTAATGATATTCAAGCAAGTAAAATTTTTGATATTGAACCAGATAAATGTCATTTACAGCAAAATCTGATGGATATGGGGGGATGGTGGACCGTGTCGATCCAATATACGGTTAATTTCTTCATTTTCTCCTATGATAATCGTGATCGAAAAAAGAGGAGCAACAGCAATGATTTTTATCGATAATTCAATCCTAGCCACAGACAAATCATTAATGCCTTTCGACTAGAATTTTAGTAATCGCGATTCAAAAATTGTAGACACGGTTGTTAAGATATCGTCCATAGTATTGCCATTTCTTATTTCAAATGGTATTGTAGCATTTTTTTTTCTTTAAAACAGATAAAAATCTTTCGGAGCAACGCCCGATGAATAGGGTGGATAGTAAGCCGCAACAATCCAATTCTATTAATCTAATTTAATCCAATCCTATTAAATTTCTTTCGGTCGTTTCCTTCCGACAGTGATTTTCCTGATAAACAAAGTAATGAAAAACAAGAACGAAAAAGGATGCGTCAAGCAAAGATTATGAAGCACTTTCCAACACATTCACAAGGTTCGCACAGTTCTATCACAAATTTTTAATCGTTTTTTTCCCGCTTTATTTAACTGTAGAAAAATATTGGAAATTCCGTGAATTTGCAATATTGAAATTCCGAATTCCGAGCCGGTTACGAATTCTGTGTTTTAAAAAATAAATATTTTCTTAAGATTAATAGTGGTGCCAGACTCCTTAGAAATTCCAACGAGTGTGCGAACCTTGCATTCAGAATACTGTGGTGCCAGACTCCTTCGAAATTCCAAATACAAACTCCTAGTAAAATTCCTAATTCAGCACGCACAGGTAAGTGTAATTGTGGTACAGTGCGGAGAAAATTGAAATATATTTAGTTGAATTGAGCACGCTGTCTGACATAAGCATGCAGAAATGGCAAGCAAGCATAAGAAATGTTGCGAAAAAATGGCAAAAAAACCCCCTAATTTTTAAAAATGATATGGAGATATTGATAGGATTTTATGCTTTTTTACCCGACTGAAAAGAAGGTTTATGTGTTTCACGCGTTTCTGGGTAAGTGGATTTCTTTACACCCTCGAAACATCCTAACGGCTGGCTGGATTTTAATGAATGAGGTCTCTATCAATTCGTCTTAATCGTCCGATGGTTATAGGCTAGGTTTTGTTTTTGTAAATTCAAAGTGGCGGCCGTAAAATACAAAATGGCGGTAGAGACGAAAAAATTTTTACGCACCCTATTGAGAGGCATATCATTGGATAGGTCTTTCAAAATGAAGACGATGTTTCATTGACTATTTTACAGTCACTAAGCCCGTTTAAATATTACACAACCTGGAAGTTGTGTAGGTAGGATCTCTATCTTTACTGGAACTCTAACCATCATAGACATCTATAGGCCTCATCAAAAAAGTGTTTATAGATTGGAACTAACAATTAAACGCAACTTAAAAGTCATCAATACAAGTAAAAAAAAAAAAAAAAAATAGGTATGCAATATAAAAAAAATAGTTTCACATTGATGAGAAATAATTAATTAGTTCGGGTTTTTTGATTTTTTAAATTTAAATTTTATGATCCTTCTGTATTACAATTGCTCTAAAAATATGTTTGTTTATTCAGTACTATACGTTGTTAAAAGAAGCGCTCTGAACGTAGGCAGATACCTTAAATCTGGAAAATAAGTTGCTTTCTGGGGTTCCAAAGATAAAGAATACTTTATTGAATATATGGATAACTCAGAAGAGATTGTTGTATGTTTTCGTACGTGGCTGTATTGTCCTAAATTAAGAAATATGTGTCTTGTTTTACAGTGTTCATAAAGAGCATATGTTTTAGTCTTCCTTGGCACCATAGGTATCGTGAATTGCTATCGCTCTTTCTATGGCGTCTTCTTTACTCTGCACATTTTTATGCTTACGGTTTTTAAATTTTAAAATATGGCTTTTGATTTGTCTAAAATTGTAAACATAATTGTTTTCACTTTTGTTCTGAATTGTTTTTTAACGTAAGTTTTGTTCAATAAAAATGAATAAAAAAAGTGCTTCTGTATGCCAATATAACCACGACTAGGTGAATAAATTAAAATAATTATTTTTTTTATTATTAATAAATCAGACTGTAGAGTTCATTCTCTAAAGTACAGGGTGTCCATAACTAAACGAGCCTATTTTAAAGTTGCCTACAGACGAAATTATTGTTCAGAAAGTTGTGAAATTTTGTGGAAGATATAATAAAAAGATGGGAATTGGTTTAAGCGAAAAAAATAGTTCAAACTTTCACCGCCAGAGGGCATTTTTTAATCAATTACACATTAATGAATTAATGAAGTTGCCTACAGACCAAATTATTGTTCAGAAAATTGTGAAATTTTGTGGAAGACATAATAAAAAGATGGGAATTTGTTTAAGTGAAGAAAATAGTTCAAACTTTTTCTGCCAGAGGGCGTTTTTTAATGAATTACACATTTAGCATAGAATTACACGTTAATGAATTACACATTTACGATAGTTTACAAATTTTATTTATTAACTAATTAACTTTAGCTGATTTTAAAGATAGAATTTCACGACATGCTCTTAGCATCTCCCAGAAGACACTGCTCTCAACTGAGGGGCATGTTATCTCACGATTACAGACGGGCCTAAACAGCGATGGCCATCATGTAGAACATGTTTTGTTGTAATAAAATTTCTAAACTATAGAAAATGTATGCTGAATGTATAATTTATTAATAAACGCCCTCTGGCAGCAAAATTTTGAACTATTTTTTTTTTCTCAAACAAATTCCCATATCTTCATTATGTCCTTCATAAAATTTCACAACTGTAACTGTCTGAACAAAAGTTTCGTCTGTAGATAACTTTAAAACCCATTTCTGCCTGAATTTTTGTTTTCTCAAATTTGTTGGTAAAATCACTTTAAAATATTGCAAAATGAACTGGAAAAATGCTAAAAAAAATTACGCTAAAATTTTTTTGTATTCATTTGATAAAATGTAAGCGTACTAAATATGGATAATATGCATAATATTTGTAATAATATAATATGCATAATTACATATCTTGTCTAAATTTACATAAAAAATAAGCTTTTAACTAGTATATTTTATACTATAATTAGTAGTTTTATGATTTACTAAAAAAAATATATGTATTTCTTTACAGAGACTAATAACATTATAGGTATTAGTAATAATAAACTAAGAATAATAGCATTGGAGGTTTAAAAACAATTTGCATTATAATCACTTGAAAAGTACTTTACATAAATAACTGCCCTCTAAACGGCTAATAAAAATATATACCACTTCCTGCCTAGCGCCCTATATTTTGTACGTCATAAAAATGCATAAAAAATAGGCGTGAACATATAATTTCACACAAAAAAATACGTATTTCAACTAAGTCTACAAGCTAAGATTATGACATATTTATTTGGATCTGTGGTAGAAAAAAACACAAATAAACTTACTTTTTACATTTCGCCATCTTGAAATTGAAAAATCTATAAACTTTGAAAAAAGCCTCCATTTTAAACTAATAAATATCCATCTTATGTAGTCATCTTCGGTAACAGATAAAGACATTTATAGATAATTATTTCATACAATTTTCATGTAATAAAGAAGAAGAAAATTATAAAAATTTATTAAAATTCGAAGTGTCCCAAAAATAAGACGCTAGGTATAAATGGGTTAAAATAGAGTGGTTTAATTATGGACACCCCGTAGTTTAATATTGTATATTCATATGTAGTTTATATATTTTTAATTTTTGGGAGTTAAAATTTTGTTGAAGGTCGTAGAAAATCGTCGATCCCACGTGAATGAAATCACGGCAAAAGTAGCTTCTTTATCTTAATTTTGTTAAATTCACGTTTAAAAAATAAATGTCATTAAATATTTTTCTTTAAATTGTAAATCTCTATGGAATAACATAACTACATAGAGAGCTTTGATAATTTAGGATTTATAATCGAACCTGCTGCTAATGTAATGTTGCCGCAGATGATTTAAAACCTGTTCTGTCACCTGTAACGGTGAAACGGCAGGTGATTAATGGTATTGTGACAGTTATAATAACTAAGTGACATATTCAATTAAAAGATAAGTCAAAGTCTCCTCCTCTCAATAATAGGGACTGAAATCGAATGTTTAGATTCTGAAAAATAGCGATTTTAATTAAAAATGTTATATATCGTACATATATACAATGAATCTTAATTTTTCCTTATAAGCAAAAGAAAAAACACATATTTACATACCAGTAAGATCAAATATTTCGCAGACTAGTGCTGATAAGCTGATCAGAGTTGTTAATTTAATGAGTTTTTTAAATTCAGGATACCTGAACTGCACTTTGCTTAATGGCAGAGATTACAGGATTAAATAAAACGTAAATTATTACTCTGAAATTATTGTAGGTATTTTGAATAAAATACACGCGAAATTGACAGCACAGTCTTTTCTATCTTACTGATATTACAACTACAGTTTTCTTTACTTATGATTATTAAGGGCTTAGAGAAACGTTAGAAATGTTATTATTATAAAATCAGGAGTGGCTGACAATTAATTTTTATAAATATTAAACTTCTACAAATAACCTAAATTTAAACTCTGGTTCCTCAGAATGGTTAACCACTATTAGATTATCATATAAGAGTCTTTTAGACATTATGTTATGCTACTGTGATAAACGAGTTGAGAGAAATTCAATAAAAACTGAAGGTAAAATCATACAATAAATAAATAAATGAAATTACAGGATTTTTTTTCTTTTTTTAAAAAATATCTTCACTCAGATGGTTATAATAGTTCCATCGTCCAACTCATTTTTCAAAGCAACTGGCATAGAGTATTTTATGAAAGCTACTTAACTGAACGTTACATGGCTGAAAAAAATCTGAAATCTATATTGACATTTCTTCTACGGAGATTCTTTTTCACAATGTAATCTAAAAATCATCAACTCATTAAAACATCTGTATTTGTAAGTTTGTTTCATTAAAATAATTGAGTTTTTTTTATCATTCATTTCACTGAAATATTTTGTTCTTCAATTTTGCTTTCCGGAAAAAGCTTCAGTACAGACGTGAACAGCTAGTTTTATTAAAATAATTGTTTTGATCAAAATATAGCTCCGTACAAGAAACTTCAGTACAGACGCGCACATTTTGTTTCATAATAGTTTTATGTTTTGCTCAAAATATAGCTTCGTGGAAGAAACTTTAATTTAGAGTTTCACGTTATTTCAGTTATGTAGGACTCTGTGAAATAGCTACCGTAAAATTCTTTGCCATTTGTTTAGAAAAGGGAAAATAACAACGGGGCCAATGCATATCATCTAAGAAAAAAATATTAAAAAATAATAATAATTTTCCTGTATCTGCACTTTTTGATTTTTTATGATTTAACTCTTACTTTTGATGGAACTTTCTTTGTACTTCGAACTTTTTAAATATTTTTCAAACAATAAGCATCATGTAGATTATATATAATATACAGTCGTGGGAAAAAAGCAAACACTCCATACTAGCTCGTCAATAAATTATCGTGGAAGAAAGTTACTGATACAACGATTGGAAATAAAGTCTACTTTTAAATGATGCATATAAAATTTGCTTAGGGGGCCATCTACATAATAAAACAAACCCAAACTTCATTTTTTTCAATGGCAATACCCAGTTTTAACAAGATATTTCATATCTTCGATTCAAACTATGCTTAGACACCAAATTTCAAGTCATTTGAATGATAAGTTTTTGAATTATAAACATTCAAAATTTAGTGCTTCTAATGTTAAATTACATTTTCATATTTTTATTAATATCTCTTGAAATTATACTCCTAATGGGCTAATTTTTTGTATAGCAATAATACTAAAATACTCAAACATAAATACGTTGACTTTGCATTTTTTATAATTTTATGATATGAATTATGAAATTAATACTCGAAAAAATTATGAATTGCAACCTACAATTTTTTTGGTGGATTTAGATTTATTAAGTTCTGCTTTATGGAAATCCAAAATTTCCCATTTTTAATCCAAGTAGTTTTCAAATTATGCTTAAAAAAGAACAAAATGATGGTTATAGGACCGTCTATGATAGAAGTAACTAGATATTTTGAAATTTCTTATGTTATCCTGTAATCTCGCAGTCTTCAATGACTGCTTGAGTTACGCTTAAGATGCCTTGATCAAGAAGGGGCTCTCTCGGTCAACAATGGAGTACCCAACTTCAATTTGGATATAGCCCTTAAAATACGCTCGTTTTAAAATAATTAATTTCTCGGAAACTTATCGTACGAATTGCATAAAAATTTGTTTTAAGGCTAATTGAAGGGTGTAGAGTTCATTTATGCTGTCATAATTGTGTACTGTTATTGTAAAAAAAAACTAAGTTATGGTTCGTTTTAATATGTAGATGGCCCCCAAAGCAAATTTTATATACATCATTTAAAAGTAGACTTTATTACCAATCGTGTGGTACCAGTAACTTTCTTCTACGATAATTTTTTTGCAGAGTTAGTAAGGGGTGTTTATTTTATTATTTTTTTTTTTTTCACGACTGTGCATCATTTTTCTTGTTTCTTTATAAATGAGGAGATGATCATTTTTACACCAAAAAATTTCTTACAACATATTTTAATTTTGTAGCAAATTAGCCCCTTTTATGATCATCGTATATGATAGCATAATCGTTTTTTCTTGTATATCTATGAACAAAACTAAGTACAAGTACGAGATGATTACATTTTTCAACCGGTAACATAGTATACTGATAGTAAATGAAGCAGCTACCATAAAATACTCCCAGTTGCTTTGAACTTTGAATTGAACGATGAGACATAGCATCTAAGAGAAGATATTTTGAAGAAAAAAAATTCCTGGTATTTTTTTTCTTATGATTTTACCTCCACTTTTTTATGCAATTCCTTTTTTATACGTTTAATCTCAGGGATATAACACATTGGCTAAAAGACTCTCATACAATAATCTAATAGTGGATAGCCAATCTGAGGAGTCAGAGTTCAAATTTCGGGGGGGGGGGGGGGGGGTGAAGCGAGTTCAATATTTTAAATAAGTAATTACCAACTACTTCTGATCTTATAGAAACATTTCAAAACAACTTATTTTCTCTTCTTTTCTTTATTTAAAATCAGTTAAAGAACGTATTTAAATTTCCAAAATATAAGTATTTATTTTTATTTTGCAAATTTCAAATACTGAATTTTAAAAATTATCAAAAATTTAAAAAGCTTTTCTGCGATTCTACTCCAAAAAATACAGTTTATGGAACTCCACTTTTAAAGATCATAACTTATAAAAATCTCAAAAAATATGTTAAAATAATTGCTTACGTTTAAAAAGCATTTAAATTTCAATGGAAACTTCCCGCGTATTTAGAATTTTTTATGTAAACTAGGGGACCAAACCCGGGCTCCCCAAGTTACAGAGTAAAGGTGAAAACCATTTTTTTTTAACTGAAAACTCTAATAAAATTTTTTACATGTTTGTAATGTATTTTTTTTAGATCGCCCGCTAACACCAAAAGGCATTTTATATGAAAAATATCAATTATGCAATCAAATAAAGTTTTAAAATTTATCAAAAGCGATACTTTCGTATTAGCTGCATACCAGGAGTTATTAGTCGAAGGTTTTATTACTTACGGCAGCCTTTTCGATTCTGATCATTTCAGTGCTTTAAGCGCGTAGCTCAATTACATGTCTGTTAAATTTGTATTTTATTTATTTTATTTATTTACTTATAGAGGAAGTTTTAATTTTGTTGTGGAATAGTAACCGGAAACAAATGCTGAACTCCTTACATTGTTTTAAGGGCAAACGGATTAATCTTTCGTAATCGAGCTACACGCGATAAAGATAAATTTAAAACTAATGCATTGTTTGAAAATTATTTTTAAAACCAAGACCATCAGTAAGAGACAGTTTTCAAACAAATTATATTTGAAAGTATTTGTTTTTTCCTATTTGACGGTGTAAAAATTTGAATTGTTCGATTAGATATGATAAATTTGTGGAGGTTTTTAATCTTATTCCTTTATTTATTTATTGATAAAGCTTTAATTTCGTTATTTAAAATTAGCCAGAGACAAATGCTGAACAACTTCTATCGTTTTAAACGCAAATTGTTTATTATTATTTCGTAATGGGGCCGGTACGCGATAGAAATAAAAATTTAAAAATTCATGCTTGAAAATTGTTTTAAATACTATAATAATAAATCAGTCAATTAAGATGCAGTTTTCAAACAAATTGCATTTGAAAGTAGATTTTTCCCCCCCTAGACGACGGTGTAAAAATTGAAAATGTGCGATGTTTAGAAGATTAAAAAATTTCAGTAGCGAAAATTGCAACACCGAAATTTCATCGTGAAGTGTTGCCATTGGCAAAATGATGCCAGCGTTACGGGTGGACACGTTTGTCTTTTATGATATATATATCTTTTTTTTTTTTTTTTTAAATCACAATTTGTTGTACCTATTATTTGTTTCAAATGTTCAAACTGTTTATGGATTACTTTTCTTCCTAAGAAATAAAAGCTGTTCAAAGTAAATGCTTAATTTAAATTATATCTCCAGATTAAGAAGCTACTTCATTTTTAATTAACTTTTTTATTTAACCCTTTCGGGATGGGTGATGCGTATATGCATCGTCAAAATGTGCAAATGGAATTTGTTTTTGCCACCATTAATAAATAAAGGTAATGTTCGTCTTTTTTAATTAGAGCATTTTTACTTTCTTCTATCTGTACAAGAAGAAAGTATTGGATTCATGAAAATTTTCGAATTCTGGTTTTCGACGGATTTACACGGTTTAGGGGTCAGAGAACCCGAAAAACATGTTTTTACAAAATGTCTGTCTGTGTGTGTGTGACGCAAATTTTGGGGGCGCTCTATCTCAAGAACTAATGCACGGATTTTTGTAAAACTACATATTCCGTCAGTCCTTGATAAAATTTGGTGCTGATAACTTTTTAGTGTAAATCGGCCAACAGGTGGCTCTGCTATGCGGCATTATCCATAATTATCGCAATAGCTCTATCTCAAGAACTAGTAGACGAATTTTCACCAAACTTCAGATTCAGTCAGTCCCTGATATAAATTAGAACTGTTTAGTTTTTAGCTTAAATCGCCCAATAGGTGGCGCTGCTAGGCTGCATTTATCACGATTTCCTCAATAACTGTATCTGAAGGACTAATGCATGAATTTTCATCAAACTTCAGATTCAGTTAGTCCTTGATATAAATTTGTCCTGATTAATTTTTGAAGTAAATTGACCAACGGGTGGCGCTGCTATGTAGATTTTTTTTTTTTACGATTCCGCGATAGTTCTACCTCTAAAACTAATGGACGGATTTTCATCAAACTTCAGATTCAGCTACAACTTGACATAAGTTCTTGCTGATTACATTTTGGTGTAAATGACATAACCAGTGGCACTGATTTGCTTTATTTTTCAGGGAATATTGACATGTATGAGATTGAAGAAAGTTAAGGGATTGCCACATTCGACTAGTTTCTTATTATCACAAGTAAAGGGAACTGTTTAAAAAATGCCGTGCCAACCAAATAAAATTTGTGTAAGGGATGCCGTCTCGAAAGGGTTAACTTAAATTGGCCCATGGATGTAAAGGTGGAATTCTGTAATTGATTTTTCCCTCACTTCCTGATATGTTAGAATTATAAAAAATCTGTATACAAATGCAGATTACAAAATACATTTTAATACTTTTAGAATTTAATTATAAGTTAATAAACAATTTCCAATGCATTTTCACGTTAGTAGGCCGCAAGGAGATAAAACGATAAATATTCTTTAGGGTTACAGTGTAATGCAGGTAACGGGTACAACAACAATGTATTTAATGATGCGCCAAAATAAACCAACTGGTTGTGACACTGCTACAACAGCATAGGTTTTAAACCATAAAAAGTAGAAATAAAAGGTCTAAATAAGAAATAAAGAGTAATATACTTTTTAATACGCTTTAACCAATTTAATATTCATTAAACTATAAGTATACGTTGCGAAAACAATTTAGAAATCCCGAAAAAAATAATTATTTAAATAATGTTTGCCTTTTCCTTCCTGTTACTATGTCTTAATAACAGAAACAGAGCAAAAACTAGTTCTTTTAATGAATTCACTAGTTCGTGCTTTCTGCCAAGCATAAAATTTCCATAATTGGTCCTCACGCCAAATTAATATATATTTTAACCAATTTTCGTTTTTCTTCTTTATTTATTACTAGCTGTTTAACCGTTCTACGCACGGAAGTTCATGAATTTAATTCTAAAACCAAAATTAAAAATGACTATTCGATTTAGTAAAATATTTTTCTACTACTGCGCATTTTTAAAAATGAAATTTAATTTGTCATGTTACTATGGCAGCAGACGATAAAACTTTGGAATAAGGAAATAAATACATAGAATAAAAAGATTTGTTAATGTTTGTGGTAAAATGTTTGTCTTTATTTTTTTTAAAATTGTAATAATTAAGCGCAATTAAATAATCTCTAATTATATGCATGTGATGTAAAAGAATTATCGTAATACCCGCTGGAGCTTTTTAGTATTGCAGCGTGGCGTACGTAATACGTATATGGGGCATTCTCACAATCTTTTGACTTTCCGGAATAAAAATCCGGTGAAATTAAACTTGCTAAAGTAACATTTTAATCTGATAGACGAATGCCTTAATGATTCAAAATAAAGAAAAAATGGTCAGCAGCGAAATTTTTTTTTATTTAACTGAGGTTTAAGTTAAACTTGCGAGTTTAATTTTCCTTACCATTTTACCACTAAAACTTTTTATTTTCTTCTAAATTTTTACTTATAATGAATTTGCATAATACCCACAGGACATTCAAATAAGAAATAATAACAATGTATCATTTTTAGTACAAATTTGTCTTAAAGGGGTGTTAAAGAAAAGACGGTAAGGTAAAAAAAGAGGACGGTATAGGAAAAAAGGGACGAAATGGGGAAAAAAGGGGACGGTAAGGATGGAACGGTAAAGAAAATTACCACCTATTTTAGGCAAATCATGTTAAGACTAAGTGATAGCCACAATGTTCATTGATTTTTAGAAACAGTTATTTATATTGGATTAAATAAAAAAAAAAAATTAATTTACCTCGAAAAGTGCAGGAATAAACATTGGGGACGGTAAGACTACCAATAAAGCCATGATGCTTGAAATTGATATTTAAATGCTGATTTATATTCTGCAGTAAATTTCCTGTCAAAGAATTTTAGAGATTCTTTCTCTAGCATACTTCTGCATGAGAAAAAACTTGAAAAAAATTCTGTGGCTGCATCTGGAGTGATTTTCTGTATAATTTTAGAAGAGGGACGGTAAAGAATCTAAAACCCAGGGACAAAGTTTAAAAAATAATAACAACCCTAAAAATGTGTGCAGGTTATTTTTTTTCTGCATATTTATATAAAACAATGGTTCCAGTTTCGGAAAAAAATTACATCGAATTATTTTTATTGAAATAATTTTATACAGACAGCTCCAAATTTAAAAATCAGCATCAGGGACACGGGACGGTATAGGAGTTTTTCTGGTATTTGGACCCCCAACATCGTCTAAAACTTATTTATCTCGTTAATATTGTTATGCAATCATGCAATAGGATATTCCCCAGTATATGAAATAAAAAAAATACAAGAACATGTACTAAAATAAAAATTATTATTCAGGGACATATAAGTCAAAAGATTGTGAGAATGCCCCATATCACACATTGGCTAAAGAACTCGCGCGATTACGGGGTGAACATTAAAAAAAAAAAAAAAAAAAAAAGGATTTTACTGTGAATTTTTAATTGTTGGCAGCTGCTACAACGAAAATTGTTTAAATTTGGAAGGAAATTATTGTTAAATTGGTGTTTTGTTTATTAATTAAAAGTTAACTATAAATTATTTCGATTCCGGATTGCTTTAGTTGCTTCGGCCGTGTTTTAACACACATGTAAATGACATTTCACAATTCTGGCTTCCAAACTTTGGATTTGTATAGCATTACAGACAGACAGACGGACAAATTTTCATTTTTTATATATTAGATTATATATTTTTTTAATTTAACGACATGGATTGTAGTCAAGAATTTAGTCGTGATTTTTAATATAAACATTGAATGCTTATGAAACACATGCTTTAAAGAAAACTATTTTTTCTTTTATACTTATTTCACTAAGATAATTAAATTTCTTTTAGTAAGCGGCTTAAAGTAAAGAACTTCAAACAACCATAATGAAACGCAATCAATGTAACAGTGAGTTTCAATGATCGGCTCCCTGATTCACGCATAATAATTTCACACTTTTTTCAGTTTTTCATGCACCAGTACGTTTTTGCTCAAGGGCAAAAAAATAGTTAAAGAATAATCCGTAAAATACCACTTTTCTTACATCAATAATAATAAAAAAAAAATGCAAGCTCTGTGATTTTTTCACTTTTTATTTATTTTTTATTTTGTCAGATGCACTATGATATCCGTGAATAAAAATCAGTGATGTAGAAATAATAACAGCTGTAGACGAATAGTAGAAATAAACAAGAAAGAAAAAACAATTGTCACGCATAGATTATGAAACATTTCCTAACACTTCCAGAATATTTTAAAGCAATTTCATTTTTTGGATGTTAAAAGAAACATGTCAAAACGTGAAACGTGGCAAATGAGGTGCATTCGTACTAGTTTTATAAATATTCAGATCTTGGTGCAATAGCTGCTGCACTCTTAAGCAAAAATGCATGAATACAAAATATATTACCAGTACATATATTAAATTCAGTAATACGAAAATAATAAAACTCCATCTTAAATAGGACGTCATCACCATGGCAACCTCGAATCGTTACCTATCATGAGATATCTTTGAATTAATTACGTATGATAGGATTTAATAGAATGAAAAAAACTTTTATTAATATCTTTGTAAGTTTTGATTCGATTTGTGCAGCCATGTATATGTTCTACAGATTTTCCAATATTTTCCAATATGCTAAAATTTAATCTAGTTTTAAAATGCATAACTTAAGCAGAATCGTATTTCCGACAGTCACTATCCATAATTGGCGATACGTCCATTTTTTAGCCCACGGCTCGGTATGCTATTTCTTTCTCCCAGGTTATTTTGTGCCGTCTCCAAAAAATAACGATACCTTACAGACGCCAGCCGTAAAACAAAGCAGATGTATTATTGTATGATTAAATGCTCTATAGCAATTTTTTAAATTACTTTTAAATGCAATTTGTTTGAAAACTGCATCTCCATTTATTTTTGAAGTATTAATTTTTTTTTTTTTTTTTGTAGTTTTTAGTACCATTTGTTTAATTTTGGCAACTCAGGTACTCCATTTATATAGAAAGTAAAGGGAAAATAGTTGAAAAATAGCAATTATATCTTTTTGTTGCCATTTTTTCATAACAACCGAAAGAAAATGTAATTAAAATACATGCTATTTTGAAAAAATATAAACGAATAATTTCTGTTAAAACATGGAGCTATTATAAACTATATTTAATTTTAAGTATCTATATTAATGTTACAAACAAATGAAGGCCCATGAATCATTGGATAGCCATTTTTTTTTTTTTTTTTTTTGTCAAGTTTCTTTAATGACAGCATCTTTTTGCTGCATTTGTGTTTTATTTTGCGATAGTGACATCCTATGTATGCTTTACTGTAGATATTTAAGAGTGGATCGTAAATGTGGAATTCTTAAGCGGATGCGAATGACGTCATTTTACATAAAATGAAAGTGTGTGCTTTAAGTCTTAAAATTGAAATATGTTTTGTACTATTTATATATACATATATGTGGAATTGACTGTAATTGACCTTTGGTGATAAATACTTCTTATTGATGACTCGATGGTGTAGAAGTAACACGATTTTAATATCTGGAGTAAGGCATGAATTATATTTACAGGACACATACAAACTATATACAGATTTTAAGGGGATAAAAGGGTCTTTTTGCGGCAATCTACCGGCTTTCTGTACTTCGGCGCGCTATCGGGGTCTGACTGGACGTCTTCCCAAGCTAGCTCGCAAAACAACTCTGAAGTTAATTTCAGCCTTCGTTCTCAGGCTGGAGATTCAAAATCACTAAGTCATCGAGGTTTAGTGTGTTTTAGAAATTGAAAGCTTTGTCAGTTCTCAAGAGAATTAGCTGCACCCTCTTACTGCGGTCAGGATGTTTTGAAAAGCGCAAGCCACATCCACATATATTTTTTTTTTTCCATCGGGGGCGACACTAAATTCTGAAAAAGCAGAATTCCATGTTTTCTAGTTTTATTTTTATTTTTTATTTATTTATTTATTTTTTGCCCATGTTATATATCAATTTAATTCTATAATATTTAATTCTAGAAATATCTCGCAGTATATATGTACTAAAATGCACTTCATTTGGAAAATGCATCAAATAGTTCAAAATTCATTTCAATCAATAAAAGCCACCGACCGAAATGCTTATAAATTCTTTCAAAAAATGTTCTAAAAATGCGATTTTTGTGCTACTAAAGAGCCTAGAAGCAAGAAATTTGGAATGGGTAGTTATAAGACCAGGCCCGTAGCTAGGTGGGGGCGAGGTCGGGCAATGCCCGACCTAGAAAAATATTTGCCCGACCTAGCACAATTGACTGGACATCCTAATCCCTGATCGACACATTAAATTTCCAAACTTTTTTTTTGCCTCATTTAAAAAAAAAGAAAAAAACTTTTTTTCAGAATAGACCATAACCTAACAGACACCCATTTCTAAAACTTTTCAATTCAAACATTACAATTTAAACAAAAAATTCACCTATAAAGACATTTTTTTCCTTTCATTCCAAGATCTGTAGGAAATTTTTCGTTTTGTTTCTTTGTAGAAATTTACATTACCGCCTCCCCAAAGAGTCAAACTGCAAGAATAATGGGGTTTAGAGATTATCCTCTTCTCAAACTGGTTCGTATATCCGCGAAAATCGTTTTCTTTGTACAACTGTCATACGTGAAATTTATTGAAATCAGGTAAGGTTGAAACCAAATGCTTGGATTTTCAGTTCCACAAAACAGGCAACTATCATGTGTTACAATCATGTGGTTTTGTCATCGTTAACTTCACTATATTGCTTTTAGGGGCTCTTCAACAAAAGTGAGAAATGTTCTTTGAGACAGCTTTCTTGACACTGTTGCAACTCATAAAAGTTTGTAAAATCATTATCACACAGAACTGCAATATCTAGGAAGGGTTTTTCAGAGTAAAGGGGTTTTATAATCATTGTAAATGTCATATATAACTATTTGAATATAATATTTTTATATTAATTAAATGATTTAAATGTAATTTAGCAATGCAAATATTACTGAATTAAATTATTATTTTTATGAGTACAAAATGTGCTTTTTTTATGGTGCTTCCCCAACCCTTTATTTTTAACGAAGATATCACCTTATTTATTCTACTTTTTAGTTGTTTCCTTCCTTTCTTCCTATATATGCGATATAAATATCCAAATATTACATAGTTTCTGTATGAAAAAGGGAAATAAATGTAAAATTGCGAAGCGGAAAGTGTTTTCTTTTATGGTGCTTCCCCCAACCCTTCACTTTTAACAAAGATATCACCTTACTTATTATACTTTTTTATTGTTTTCTTCCTTTCTTCCTATGTATGTGATATAAATATCCAAATATTACATAGTTTCTGTGTGAAAAAGGAGAAATAAATGAAAGATTGTTAAGCGGTAAGATAAATGGAAAAATTAAGAAATACTAAACGAGCATTAATATTTTTAAGCTATGAAATACTCATTTTTATTTTGGTATTTCCCTAATTTATAGCTGCTGTTTGCAAACAATAATCACGTACGGCTGTTTGTAAAAAATATTTTTGTTCACTCGACTTTGCGAAACTTTATAATGCGTTTGCGGATTTATTTTTAAATGTAAAGGCATGACATTCGCAGGCAAGATTATTGAAGTAGTTTAGAAAAGAATAGCATTTTTCATTTTTTGACAACTGCATGGAATCTTGAACTTTAAGCTATAGTGTCTCAGACGACCTTTCCTAGACTCAAAAATTGGTTTATAACACCATTTTCCATTTTTTTTTTTTTCTGAAATATACTTTGTCTTTATAGAAAACAGAAAACGCTATTTGCTATCGTGGGGTCAGAATAAAAATAATTGTAACTTTATGGAACTTAAGCATGAAAATGTTTTCGTGCTTGTGCTAGAGAATGGAGAGCTCGAATGGAAACCATAATAGGGAATTATATTGACATACATTACATGATAGTTTTTATTTGTGTGATACTTGCTGACCAGCCCGTTGTCGCCTGTGATGTGATAATATTGACCTTAAATTTGTATTAGTTTATATGTTAAATCAGATTTTTTTTTTAATTTATACTAAAAAAAAAAAAAAAATCAAAACGAACCTCATATCGGTGGCTGTGCAATATTTTTACCGAATGAACCCGTGAATTTCATCAATTTGTCGCGGACAAATTTCGTCAGTCAATTAAAAATTGCGAACTTCGTTAAGCGGCCGGCCGATACCATAAATATCAGCATAAAAAATTCCCAAGTTGCATATTCCATCAGTCGCTAAACGAAAAATAACTCGAATTTCGCCAATCGAGCATGAAAAAAAGTTGTATTTCGTGGATCAAGCATGGAAAAATCGAGTTTCGTTGATCGGGCACGGAAAAATTGCGAGTTTCCTTGATAGAGACCGGTAAATCGCGATTTTCGCCGATTGGGAACGGAAAAATCGCGAGTCTTGCCGATCGGGACTTGAAAAGTCGCGAGTCTCGTCGATCGGGAACGGAAAAATCACGAATTTTGTCGATCGGGAGCAGAAAATCGCGAATTTTGTTGATCGTGCACGGAAAAATCATGAATTTTGCTGATGAGACGCAGAAAAATTGCAAATTTCGTTGATCGGCTGCGGAAAAATCAGGAGTTTCGTCAGTTTACTACGAGAAAAAATCGAAAATTTTGTCAATTTGCCGCGGGGAAAAAATTGCAAATTTCACCAATTTGCCGTTTAAAAATACAGTAGAACGTCTTTTATCCGAAACTCTTTTAACCGAATCTTTCGGTTAACCAAAATCCATTTTTAAAGCTTTTTTTCTACTATCACATTCTTTGTGTGGAAGTCCATTTTGAAAGCTTTTATTTAGTTTTCTTTTTAACTATCATATTCCTTGTGTGCAAGTGGTCCTTCCCAAACTACGAGTACGTGTAAATATTTTAGATCCCCTTTGTTAGAGTTCCTTTGAATTTAACTTGAGCTCCCGTAAGCTGCGGAGTGGAACGAAGAAAACGAAAAAAGTAGCAATTCTGAAGCTTTTGAATGCTTTGCAAAAGGTTTGGCATGGCTGGAGCAGCAGAAAGGCTGTGATACTGGTGAACTAATAATATTATAAATCTCCGTGATAGAGTTTCAAAGTAAAGGCAATCGAAACTGTGACAAACAGAACATTGTTTCAAACCCTTGTGATATATGTAAGAGGTACTTAATTTAAAAATTAAAATTCAGGTAATTTATTCTTGTTTCTATTTTGCTATTGCTTTATTTTTATTAAGTACTTGTAACCATAATAAGAAATATTGCATATATTTCCCCTTAATCTTAAATCCCTTCCCCTTAATCTGGAAGCATTCTCGATTATCCGAAAGATGGTCGATCCCAATTACTTCGGACAATCGAGGTTCTACTGTATTGCAAATTTCGTCAGACAGTTAAGAATCGCGAATTTCGACAATTTACCGCGCAAGAAATTCTATATTTCATCAGATTCAGTTAAGAATATCGAATTTCATTAATTGGGAGGGGGGGGGGGACAAACTCAGAATTTTGGTAATCAGGTGTGAAAGAATCGCGAATTTCATTGATCGGTCGCGGAAAAATTGTCAACTGAATTGGGTATGTTGACTAGGTGGGGGAACCTAGAGGGGTAAAACTCCTCCTCCTTCTGAAATCCTCATTATAAGCATATCTGAAATCTGATTATAAGCCACAGATTCCCTCCCACCTCATTAAAATAAAATTCTCTCTGTGTTACTTATGTGGCACTCGACAACTCAGACATTTTTGTTCCTTCTCTAAAAAAGGTTGTGCACTCCTATTTTAGGTAGATTTCGTAAGAAACACTACATATTACATTCTCCCCTATGTCGGAATTTCTGAAAACTTTTTGCAGATCTATACCTATCATGACCCCTAGAACACAAAACCACCACAGAGTTGAAAACTTTATCTATCTATCTAGTATCTACCTACCTACCTATATATATATATATATACAGAATATATGTATATATATCAATTAAAAAAACCCTTAACGGGTTAAAAGTTTATGACGCAGCACTTTATCTTATTGCTATAAGAATTTTAAATATGGAACTTAAAAATAATGATATCAAATTTTAAGTGACGCTATATTTATTTTATCATTTTATTTTTGTTTTATTTATAATCGCATGCGTAAGAATTATGTTAAATTTAAAAGGATGTATAAAAATGTATTCATTGATGCGTTATCATTCACATTTTTCATAAATTCAAACTATGAGTTTTAAAAGATATGATATCAAAATTTAAGTGACGCCTTGATGTAGCCTTAAACAATTTGTTTTAAAATTCAACTTTAATTATTTTTGATTTGGCTAAATATATTTACACATTTAACCAAAACTTTTAATTTTCCAATACACTGTTAAAAATACCACTTTCACTGAACCTGTACAATACACTGTAATGTATTTATATGAATAAATTAATTTATCTTTTGTACCACGCTATCCAAAATCAAAAGTAAAATTTATGTAAGTTATTTCTTTACGTCATAATATCCATTTGCATATATTTCGCTTAGTTTGGATACAATGACGCAAAGAAATAACTTACATAAATTTTACTTTTGATTTTGGATAGCGTGGTACAAAAGATAAATTAATTTATTCATATAAATACATTACAGTGCATTGTACAGGTTCAGTGAAAGTGGTATTTTTAACAGTGTATTGGAAAATTAAAAGTTTTGGTTAGATGTGTAAATATATTTAGCCAAATCAAAAATAATTAAAATTGAATTTTATAACAAATTGTTTAAGGCTACATCAAGGCGTCACTTAAATTTTGATATCATATCTTTTAAAACTCATAGCTTGAATTTATGAAAAATGTGAATGATAACGCATCAATGAATAAATTTTTATACATCCTTTTAAATTTAACATAATTCTTACGCATGCGATTATAAATAAAACAAAAATAAAATGATAAAATAAATATAGCGTCACTTAAAATTTGATATCATCATTTTTAAGTTCCATATTTAAAATTCTTATAGCAATAAGATAAAGTGCTGCGTCACAAACTTTTAACCAGTTAAGGGTTTTTTTAATTGATATCATTACTTTTTTTAAGTTAATAATAAAAAGATAACAAAAAATTTAGAGGCTAATGATAGAAACTCATAATCGTGATTTCCATTCACCTTTAATTCCCTTCCCCCTTCCCCCCTTCAAAAAAAGCATACCTGATACTTATATTGCAAAGAGTGCTGTGTTATTTGATTTTTTTTAAGAACTTTTTAGTAAGATATGGAAGTAATATACAAAATGTGTGTGCATGTGTGTGTGTGGGGGGGGGGGGGGAGGTTATGGTTTGTTTCACAGATATAGAAAGCTTTGTTAAAACTTACTATGTAAAAAGTTTACTTTCTTAAGAAAAATATAAAGAAATATTACTCTTTAAACCTTTTTATTTAAAATACAATAAAATTGTAAGCAAAAAAATACTTTCAAATAAAATTTATTTGGAAATTACTGATTTTTTATTTTTTAAGAAATAATTTCCCATCATGTAAGTTTTTTATCTATAGTTGTATTGGGGTGGTAGGATAATAGATTTACTAGATACAACTGTATAAAATGCATAAAATACATTATTATTGCTCCCATTATTGAAAAGAAAGTTTTATTGTGATCCCCCCCCCCCCATTTATTGTTAATGCTGAATTTAGGCAATAGATGGCGATACCATGCAGAGAAGCATTTAATTATTGATGTATTTAACAAATGCTGTAACAAGCAACGTAAAATACTTCAAAAACAGATTTTAATTATATTTTGTACCTTGAAATTTTTAATGCTATTCAACGGTTTAATAATTTAGTTAGCCAACTGAATTATTTAATTTGAGAATTTATTTCACTTAATTTTTTCTGTGAATACATTTCCCATTTATTGTTAAACACCAATTCAGCCTATGTTAACTAATGAAGTAACTGAGAGCGTGATCTAAGGACGTTTTCTGACCCTTCCAATATGGCATCCAGTGCGAGAGCAGTGAAACTCAAATTAGTGATTATTAAAAATAAATTAACATGTATGCAATCCAAAGAGTTCTCGATTATTCCTGTTTTCATTTATGAGTAATACTATTAATTTCAAGAGATTTCTCAACTTTTATTTAATATTTATTGAGGGAATCCTTACTTGAAAACCTGAAAGAATAAAAATATTAACTGTCTAGATTGCTGCTGCTGCCATCTGTTGAACCAAACTTGATGAAGTTGAATAAAAAAATCTTTAACAGTAAAAATGTTTAAAAAATATGCTAGATTAAATGTTATTAAATGATACTGAAATACTCGAGAAAAATGTGTACACTGACTCTGAAGTACTAAAATACTTCAGTTTTACTCAGTAATAAGCACAATATTTCTCCATCATTTATTTACTTTAGAGTTAAAATTCCAGATCTTGAGCTAGGTTTTTTTTTTTTTTTTTTTTTTTTTTTTTTTTTTTTTTTTTTTTTAAGGCATTAATTTCATTAGTGTTAAGTATTCTTATATATAAAAAAAATTAAGAATAATAAAATTTAATGACAAAATTAATTATTCCCCCCCCCTCTCAAAATACCTTTTATTATTATTAATTTTATATCACATTAAATCAAAATTGACGTTTCTAAATTCATTAGATTTTGCCTATCAGAAAATTTATTAAAATAAACGTCAAACGCCTGTGTTCTTAGATTTTAAACAGATTTTATTGCATTAATTTCGTTACCTTAAAAAATATTTTTTAGAATTCTCATCATTTTTTTAAAGTAAAATTATGAATAAGAAAATGCAAAGACAAAATTAATTACTATCCATCCCCACCCCAATATCTCATTTTTTATAATATTATTCATAATTTTAGTTCACGTTAAATCGGAATTGACGTTCCAAAATTCACTAGATTTTGTTTACCAGATGGTTTTTTAAATAAACGTCTTAAGCTCTTAAGCGGTAGTCTTCATATGACTAATTAGTGAATTAACAACAAATTTCTGCCTGATAAGTGATTTTTAATTATTTAAAAATTAATTATTTCACAAAAAATGTATATATATATATATATATTATTTGTTATGATTCGCAAATTATTAAAATGCAATAAAAGTTCAGCGATAATGAAAAATTCTTCTATATTTTTGGTTAATTAGATTTGGTTTGGACTTAAAATAATTTTTTATACTTCATTATCCCTTGATTAGTTTTCAGCTTTACAAATCTTACTGAAGTATGAAATGATTTTTATAAAAGTAATGCAATTCATTTTAAACACTAGTAATAATTTTAATATAGGTTCTATATTTTATTATTTTTTGTAAGAGGACAGACCTCGCGACCTATGTATTGCGAGGCTCACACTTAACCGACTGAGCTACGGAAGGATCGTAAACTTTGCACTAAACGTTGGTCAGAAGAAATTAAGCGCATGAATACAGTAGACGTAGCTTCGGTGAAATTCCCATAAATGGTGGAAAAATATAGTCCGATTTTTCATGCTTATTATAAAACGAATAAGAGTCTTCCTGGAAACACACATGGTCTTATTCGGTTCACCTAAAATAGATTTATATTATGTATTAATTTTAATAAGATCATTTTCGGAGGAAAAAAATGTGAATTAAAAATAAAATTAGAGTTTTCCCAGAAAAAAGAAAAGTGTTATTCACCTCGTCTTAATCACATTTATATTATATATCAATTTAAAAAAAAATCGTTAGTACCGTTTTCGAGATTTTGAAATTAGGAACTTCTTACATACCGTACGAACGCTTTCGCTTTAAAAATGGCTATTTAGATCTCAAAATATACTGCACGTAGAAATGTAAAATTTTCAGTATACGATTAGACTGCAGATATAAGACTGTTCTAGAAAAATCCGAACAATAGGACCTATATCTGCTGAGTTATTAAAAGGCGGCTTTTCGCGTTTTCTTTGATGTCGAGTTAGCCGTATATATGAGTTCTGCTATCTACGAATTCTACGATACGATTTTAGGCTTAAGGCAGCGTCACTCGGAATACTACCGTCTTCCATGATCACTTTTTTATAGACACGATAACTTCCATAATTCTGCACAAATCTCTTCTAAACTGATACGTGAAATCAAGGGGCAGAAAATGGAAAGGATTTTTGTGAAAACAGAAAAAAAAAAAAAAAAAAAAAAAAACATGATTTCTTAATTAGGATACATATCGAATCCGTTTAAACTTATTATTACTTCTAGGAAAAGGGTCAAAAATTCATGTATGGCAGATTTTTGATATCATTAAAAATGGCCTCAAGAAGCGAAAAAAAACAGGGTTTTAAGAAGAAAAAAATCCTAACTTTGTCAATTCACAAGATACGAAATCCACTTAAATTTATTATAAATCTTCTTAATATTGTCTACAACTTTTATGTTGACAAGTTTTTAATAAGACTCTTACAGCAAAAAAAAAAAAAAAAAAAAAAAAAAAAAAGGAGAGGGAGGGGGGTGAAGAAGAAAAAAATTCATAACTTCGTCAATTCACAAGGTATCAAATCCGCTTTAATTTATTATAAATCTTCTTAATATTATCTACAATTTTGTATTGACAAGAGTATGATAGGACCAACTCTTACACACACACACACACACACAATAATAATAGAATAATAATAATAAAATAAAAAGGGGGGTGTTGTAGAAGAAAAAAATTCACATCTCCGCTAATCTACCACTAAGGAAACAAAAAAAGTATCATTGGCGTGATGAACATTTTTGAGAACCCTTAGAGGTTGTATTATTAAACGTGCGCGTGCATCAATAAATAGAACGTCAGAATTTAAAACCCAGTGTATGGTTCATTTAATGAAACAATCACCACACGGTATAAATTTATTATATAAATCTCCTTAATATTATCTATAACTTTTGTAGTTACAAGTTTCTGATAAGATGAAAGTCTACTAATGGGTGATATTACTAAAAATATTCTCAAAGGGTGAAAAAAATCGTGGTTGAAGAAAAAATTATCGTATTGACAAGATTCTGATAAAACCAACTCTTACTGAAAAGTGAAATTAAAAACTCGTCAAAGCGACCAGATAAAATTGTTAAACTGGGTTTATCTTTCATCATGATTTAGTTTTTGTTGGTGAAATTATAGTACTTAGCTTCGAAATCTATCTGTGCTTGCAGGCCTAGCCGGCAGTGATTTTTTTTTCTATTGTCCAAACTGTTTGAAAATGTTATCAGTTATAAACGCATATTATGGTTTTAAAGCATGTGTAAAAAATCCATGAAAATATATTTTAATATTTAGTTGCGAGAGGGTTACCTGCTTTTTAAATAAGTGACGAATCTATCGACGTAATTACCAAGGCGTTCTTTATATTAAATTTTAAATCATATAAAATTCCATAAATACTGTAAATCCTGTGTAAATAGAACCTCTCTATAACAAAATGCTGTCTTACATGAGAGCATCTCGTGGTCCCGTTAAAAGGAATACCATACAATAAGTAAGCAATTCAGGTACCCGGGAGGAGGGTTCTCCCCTGAGCATCGAAATGTCACTCCCGGAAGCTTTCTAATTTTGTGCTTATTAAAGTTGTAAAAGTGAAATTCCCACCCTAAAAGCTCCATTCTATCTACCACTCCGGGAGCATCAGTAATTTCTCCCGGAGAAAAGTGCCTAAATTCAACACAGCAGTTATACCTCATAAGATGGAAACTTTCTAAAAAGGAATATTTTTTCTATCCTTTGCGAATCAATTTTTACAGTTTTTACTGTAAATGAATTTCTTGGAATATTGTATTATTAGTTTATTATTAATAAAGCATAAAAATTCAAGTATCCAGATTTTTCTACAGACAACGGTGGGGGAGGAGGTGTCCACAGACAACTGGCTGGTGACGCTGTTGTAGCAATCCTCAACAACATCCAACATTTTTGTGGAAATCCATATTATCTTAACCATATTTACAAAAATTAATTTATGGATTGACAGCAAGATGAAAGAATGTCACTTTTCAACTACTTTGGGAAGAGCTATAAACTTATACTGAATATGAATACGTATTATATATTTTTAAAGGATCGTAAAAGTCTAAAAAAATGAAGTAATTTTGCCCCTCTTGGAAAAACATTTGCCCGACCTGGAAGCATCGTCTAGCTACGGGCCTGTATAAGACACAAATGATCTTTAAGAACATTTTTTTGAAAAATCAAAATTTACGAAGGGTGATCATGCGCGAAAAACGTTCTAAACGGCGATATCTATACGCAAACTCAGAAAGTAGCAAACCGATTTCAAAAGTAGTGGTTGGAAATTGATCATGACAGCATTTGCTTCATCATAGGTTCTATTGCATGTTAGTGTCACTACCACGTGGAATTTGCAGGCGTAAAAAACGTTCTAAATTGCGATTTATGTCATACTGAAGAGGCTAGAAACTTTAAATATGACATGGTTGTTAGTTATAACATATAATTGTCCTCTAAGAACAGTCGAAAATAAATTCGAAATTTAAAAGAGGTGAAGCGAAGGGAAGGGGCGAAAAGCGTACTAAAAAAAGTCCTAAATTACGATTTCTATGCAATCACAGGAAATAGTAAACCGATTACAAAAGTAATGGTTTCGAATCAATGGTGACAGTCTCTGATTCCACAGAGGTTATATTTTATGCCAGTGCCACTACCGCATCGGGTTGGCAGGAGGAACAACAAATGTTCTAAAAAAAAGCCTTTAAAAACTTTCTGAATTACCATTTCTATGGAATATTAGGAAATACCAAACCGATTTCAAAATTAATGTTGCAAAATTAATGGTGACAATTTGTGTTTCAACATAGGCATTTTATGTTAGTACCACTGCCACTAGAGAGATGGTAGGCCGATAGACAAGAAGCTTGGAATTTGAGATGATGGTTATTTTTTAGATGTAAAGCGTACTAAGAACGGTTTATTCAAAACTTCAAATGAATACTGAAATGAGCCTTTGAAATGAGCGTAAAAGCTTCAAAATATTTTCTAAATTATCATTTACTAGCAAACCCCGGCTTTGTTCGCGTAATAGTTGAAATATGCCAAGTGATATTTGCATGACTATTTTTTATTGGAAGAACACATTTTGGAATAATTCAAAAATTAGAAATTAAGCCACAGTTTGACTAAACTTCATTATAAAAGTGCAATAGACAGAAATGAGATTTTAATTAAAAAGAAGAACTAAAACTAATTCCAATTAAATGATAATTTAGAAAGTATTTTTAAACATTTATGCTCATTTCATACACTCATTTCAGTATTCATTTGAAGTTTTGAATTTTTTAGAAACCATCTTAACACATTTACAACTTAAAATTAACCCTCATGCCAAATTCCAAGCTTCTTGTCTAACAGTCTGGTCCACCTTTCAGGTGTTAGTGGCACCAACATAAAATGCCGAAGCAGAGTTGAAATAGAATGTCTCGCAAATGATGAAACAGAGACTGGCACCATTAATTTGCCAACATTAAACTTGAAATCGGTTGGTATGTCCTAACATTCTACAGAAAACGGAATTTAGATGTTTTTAAAGGCTTTCTTGTTGTTCCTGCCAACCAGGTGGTAGTGAAACCGACATAAAATATAGCCTAAATAGGATCACGGACTATCACTCTTGATTCGCAACCAATAACTTCTGTAATAGGTTTATTATTTCCTGAGATTCCATAGAAATCGAAATTTAAGACTCTTTTAGAATGCTTTTCGCTCCTTCCGTTCGCTTTACTCCTTTTTAATTTCGAATTTATTTTCGACTGTTATTAGAGGATATATTTTATTATATATTTAGAGGATATATTTATATTTTATAAGTAACTACCTGTATTGCTGTATATGTGTATGTTATGTATATGCTGTTATGTATATGTGCTGTATTTAAAGTTTCTAGCCTCTTCAGTATCGCAGAAATCGCAATTTAGAAAGTTTTTTGCTCCTGCAACCCTCGACATGAAATATAGCTTATGTTTGAGCAGGTTCTATCACCATCAATTTGCAAAGATTATGTTTGAAATCGGTTTCGTATTTCATACGATTGCATAAAAATCGTAATTTAGAACGCTTATAGAACGCTTTTCGTTCACTTCATCCTTTTAAATTTGGAACTTTCTTTCGACAATTCTTAGAAAGCATTTGCATCTTTAAAGTAATTACTTACTTACACTTACTTACACAATGGTGCTACAATCCATGTAGGATTTTGACCTCCCTCAATATACTTCTCCAGACCTTCCGATCTCTGGCCTTTACTTTATAATTTATAATTTGGTTTTCTGCAAGATCTTTTTCTATCTCTTTTATCCAACTCTTCCTGGGTCTACCAATACTTCTTTTTCCAATTAAATTACCACTATAAATCTTCTTTGTGCTTCGCTCATCCCTCATTCTGATTAGATGGCCTAACCATTGCATTCTTCTTATTTTTATAGTATTTATTATATCTTTTTCATTATATAACTGTTCTAACTCCATATTTGTCCTTATACGCCATGTATTGTCTTCTTTAATAGGTCCAAAAATTTGTCTTAAAGTAATTACCATTCCAAATTTAAAATATTAGACCACCCTCAGTAAAACAAAAAACGCTATTTAGAACATTTTTTGCTCCTGTAACCCCCCAGTGATAGTGACAACAACGTAAAATATATGCTATATTGGAGCGAGTACTGTCACCATCAATTTGAAACCATTACTTCTGAAATCGGTTTATATTTCCTGAGATTGCATAGAAATCGCTATTTAGAACGTTTTTAGAATGCTTTTCGTTCATTTTCACCCCTTTTAAACTTCAAATTTTTTAGGAATTCTTCTCAGAGAGCATTTACATCTCATAAGTAATTACCATTCCAAATTTCAAGTTGCTAGCCCCTTCAGTATCACAAAAATCACAATTTAGAACGTTTTTTAAAATGCATCCGTAAGGCGGTACTGACGCCGACATGAAATAGATCCTATATTGGAGCAACGGCGTCATCATCAATTTCCAACCATTACTTTTGAAATTGGTTGGGTACTTTCTGAGGTTGCGTAGAAATCGCAATTTAGAGCGTTTTTTAGAACGTTTTTCGTCAATTTAAAACCCTTTTTAATTTTCGAATTATTTAGGAAATGTTCCTAGAGATCATTTATATCTTATAAGTAACTACCATGCCTAGTTTCAAGTTGCTAGCCCCTGCAGTATTACAAAAAACGCAATTTAGATCGTTTTTTGCTCCTTCACCCCCTTTGGTGTAGTGGCACCGACATGAAATACAGCCTATGTTGGAGCGAGGACTGTCACCATCGTTTTCACACCATTATTTTTTAAATCGGTTCGGTAATTCCAGAGATTGCGTAGAAATTGCAATTTAGAAAGTTTTTTAGAATGCTTTTTGCTCTTTTTCACTCCCCTTTTAAATTTCGATTTTTTAGGAAATGTTCCTAGAGATCATTTGTATCTTATAAATAACTGCCCTGCCTAATTTCAGTATTCTAGGCCCTTCAGTAACAGAAAAATCTCAATTTAGAACGTTTTTTGCTTCTTCAATGCCTAGGTGGTAGTGACACCGACATGAAATAGAGCCTATGTTGGAGCAAGGGCTGTCATCATCAATTTCCAATCATTACTTTTGAAATAGGTGGGGTACTTTCTGAGATTGCGTAGAAATCGCCACTTAGAACGTGTTTTAGAACTCTTTTCGCGCATTTTCACCTCTTTTAAATTTCGAATTTTTTAAAAAACTAGGGGGCTCGGCCCCCTACGAGCTACGCTCGTCAACCCCCGTCCAGACACCGCAGACTCTAAATGCACGCTAATTTGATCGGCTTTAAAAAGATTTCGAAAGGTTGAATTATAATTTAAAAAACAGTGGCGATCTCCCTATAAACGAATTTCTATTCATTTCTCTTTGATTGGGGAATTTTAACGCCAAATCCGCTGTGGTACTACTTGATTATCCTGTCGACCAATTTCGCCAAATTATATAAATCGCCAAACCACTCGCCAAATTATACAAATTGATATAATTTTTATTTTAAATAACGAAAGAACAAATAAATTCGTACAACATTAATAAAAACACAAATAAAACGTCGAAATAAAAATAACTTGATGACGTATACACGTGTAACAACATTTCAAAATAAGCTAATATAAAAGGAATTAAGTAAAGAGAATCTTTGTCTCCTGGTATTTTTTAACAAAGCGAAAAGAAAGTTCTTTTAAATGAGACATTTTAAATTAATTCTCAAAATATCAAATAAATGTCTAGCGCAATTTCTAAATTTAAACTTTTTTGCAATATTATTTTGTGTTCATTTTATGTAATAACTATAATGTGACGTAAATATGACGTAATTTCTCCTAAGACTTCTAACGCATGTTAATGAATTTATTATTTTACAATATCCTTTCTCTTTTAAAATTCACGTGTGTACTTTTTATGACGTAATTTTTAATAAGTTCCTGCTTTTTATACGTAATTATTTAATTCTAATTTGAAAGTTTTTTTCCTGTTTATAATAGTCACGTGTAAATAAATTTTTAATTTGAAGCAAACATTATTGCTTGCGCTTTTTATACAGTTGGCAACAGTTTAAATTAGTGCAATTTTCTGAAATCTGTAAAAAATATCTCTAGAAATGCTGAAAATTTGAATTTAAAATAGAAATAAAACCTGAAAAAATGAGTCAAAATAAAAAAATTAATGCAATCTGCACTCCGGCAAATTCTAACGCATAAAATGATCTAAAAATGATTACACTGCCATGTATAGTTTTTGCTGCTATAAAACTTTTTTAGTGGAACGATTTTGTCCAACTTTAGCATTAAATATCTCTTAAAATTATTCTTCGATTTGAAAACTGTCTGAATCAGCGTGTTTATCAAACATTTCTGTATAAAACCACCGATTTTCATATTTTTGTATGCATTATTTTTGTTAATATTAACGAAGAAAGTCCTCCGGTCACAAAAAAATCAAAACCGGCGGCGGCGGCGGTGACAGCGGTAGTTACTTTTTTTTAGAATAGAGAGATGTTCTTAGAGATCATTTATATCTTATAAGTACCTACCATTCCAAATTATATGTATCTGGGACCTTCAGTAACACAAAAATCGCAATTTCGAACGTTTTTTCTCCTGCACCCCCTTTAGGTATAGTGTCACCTACATAACATGCCCTACATTGGAGCAAGGGTTATCACCATAATTTTGACACCCTTATTTTTGAAATCGGTTTGGTACTTCTTGAGATTGCGTAAAAATCGTCATTTAGAACGTTTTTCAGAACGCTTTTTGCGCATTTTCACCCCTTTTAAATTTGGAATTTTTTACGAAATGTTCTTAGAGATAATTTACATCTAATAAGTAACTACCATGCCAAATTCCATGTATCTGGACCCTTCAGTAACACAAAAATCGCAATTTCGAACTTTTTTTTGCTCCTGCAGCCCCTTTAGGGGTTGTGGCACCGACATAAAATGTAGCCTATGTTGGAGCAAGGGTCGTCACCATCATTTTGACGCCATTATTTTTGAAATCGGTTTGGTACTTCCTGAAATTGCTTAAAAATCGCCATTTAGAACGCTTTTCGCGCTTTTTCACCCCTTTTCAATTTCGATTTTTTAAAGAAATGTCCTTAGAGATTATTAGTATCTTATAAATAACTGCCATTCCAAATTTCATGTTTCTAGCCCCTTCAGTAACACAAAAATCGCATTTTTAGAACGTTTTTTGCTCCTGCACCCCCTTTTGGCCAGTGGCCCGGACATAAGATATAGCCTATGTTCTAAGTTGGACTAACACCATCCTTTTGATACCATTACTTTTGGAATCGGTTTGGTAGTTCTAGAACTTACCTCCTACATATAAACAATTTTTACCTCTTTATAATATTAGTATAGAATAGATTTAGTTTTAGTTCTTTTTGTTAATTTAAGTCTCATTTCTGCCTAATGCAGTGTAATAATGAGGTTTAGTTCAACTGTGTTTTAAATAGTAATTTTTGAATTATTCCTAAAAGTATAATTTTTTAAAATAAAAGTTAGACATCTGAATATCGCTTGGCATATTTCCACTGGTACGCGAGCAAAACCGCGTTGTTTGCTGGTATATTAATATAAGTAGTAAGGCTTTTGTTAACTTTAACCATTCCAGTTTTCTTTTACTTTGTGTGTCATTCTGTATATTTTATTTTTTTTTAATATAGCCCTTTGGGAAATTTACCGTAACTAACCCTTAAAAAATTCAGTTATGTATTGATATAAAAAATCCCTACGAAATCACTATTTGCTTTTGCTCTGGTAGTGGTCACACGAAAAAAAAAATATATATATAAAAACGCAGCGACTTTTACACTTTTATGATGTGTGTCAGAAACTATTTTCATTGCATTCTGTTTTCACCAATATTTTAAACATGGGATTTGATACAATATTATTTTGTTAAGTTCTATCTTGTCCGTTTTACAATTCATCTTTTATATCACCAATTTTTTTTAAAGCGATAAAATTGCTTTTGACTTCCAATCTCTGAAGAAAAAAAAATGATGTCATCTATCATGCAAAAAAAAAAATAATAATAATAATAAATAAATAAATAAATAAAATAAAATGTTGTAGCAGTTGAGTTGTAGAGGAATATCTATTACCGATTCATTTTCGAATGCTATTCATCTCAATAAAATATTAAACGATACCAAATTTCGCAGCAAACTAATAGATTTATGAAATTTTATTTGAATCAGGACTATGAGAGATTTCTCATTAGTCTCTATTTCTTTCTTCTAGTAAAGAAAAAGCACGTATGTGGTATAAGTAAAAAATTGTTATTTTTTTCTGTATTAATTTTCATCATTCTCTTATTATTATTGGCTTTTGTTTTTAAAAATTCAACACATATACCTAATTTTATATTTTTAAAAAAATCTGAAATCACAACATTTGTTATATCACTTTACTTCGCAAATTCTGCTTAAAGTCAACTCGAAAACTACCCGAACCTGAAATATTCAAATCCTAACCCGAACCGAGCCCACAGTGAAAGAAAATTAATCTATATGCTAATACAACTATGGAAAACAGTCGACAGCTATATCTGTAATATTAATTTTATCATTTTTTGTATAAAAATGAACATATATAAACTCATTAATATTCAAATATATAGTTTATTTCTTTTTTTTTATTGAAAAATTATTCATGGCTTCTTTCTTTTAAATCTGGTCAACCCGAACCCAACCCAAAACATTAAAAGTAGAGATTGACCAAAAATTCGTTTTCGGCCGAAAATCTAAATTTTAGCCGAAGATTCGTTTTCGGCAAAAATGCTACCAAAATTTCGGCCGGACAGAAGCTGGGCCGAAACTACATGTATTCCAAAAATTTCTTTTCTTCCTTAGGAAATTTTCAGCATTACTCATTGATTTGAGCTGTATCGGCTCAAATGAGACACTCTTTATTTATTGCTATAAATGTCACCGTTTTCAATTATCAGTCATGACTAACTCAAGACATGAGTGCAAATGATAAAGCAAGCAATGCATTTAGGACTAAACTTTGAAGACGCTTTTCACGTGCTCGTTAAAAGCTGCAGATTTAACAGTAATAGAAAATTTTTAGTTTGGAACCGCAGAAGTGTTTCGAATACTCTTTGAAAATATTCTAATATGACAGATGATCGTTTACAAAAATCATTATAAAAGATAAATCGAGGTATGTATACCTAAAACATTTTTTTTTTTTTAATTACATGAAATTCGTATAATTAGAAAATCATTTTTTGTTTTTGATGAATTAATTACATTTTATTTTATATGAAAATAAAAAGTTTTGGTCAGGGTCACAGAGAGCCAGCTTGGGCCACACGTATAATTAATTAATAATTCTGTATATTTACACGTTAATTACTTTAAAAAAAATATGGGCATTTTCGTTTTCGGCCAAAAATAGGAAGATTACAGAAATTCGGTTTCGGTCTTGAAAACATGTTTCAGTCGATCCTTAATTAAAAGTCAACCGGACCCGCACCGAAAAAATAGTGTGTCGGATGGGGTTCGGTTAAAACCGGGTTACCCGCCCAGATGCAACACTCTACTTCCAAGTAATACCAGAAGTAACTTATTACATGCGTCTAAACAAGGACAGATAAAAATGTAAACTTCTGCCACTCTACGGCGAGCCAGTTGATCCTTTTGTTATTGTTTCTAAGATAATTCATCATGTATTATAGATAAGAACAACAGGGAGCAGGCATGTTAAATGGACCGGGTCAAAGGCTGCTGCTATAAGAGAAAAGTGGTGATAAAGACATGCAGCGTGTAGCCACCATCTGCCTATTATCAGTCTCGCATAATCACCTCCTACGGAATATAAAGTGCAGAAGCAGTTTCCGTTGAAAATGATAACTTATTGAATGAGTAATTTTATGATCAAACAATTTTATGAAGAATTTCGATGGGGGGAGGGGGGGGGGGTAGTCTCCCCCTCCAATATTTGTGAACTTGGGAAACTTGAGCTTAGAGTTGCGAAATTCTAGATTTTTGAAAGACCTTTTTTCTTTTTAAAAAAAAAAAACAGTAAAATAAGATTTTTTGTTTGTTTTGGTGATTTATTTTCTGAGAACCGTAACTGTAAAAAAGTTGAATAATCAAAAGAAATACAAAAAGAAAGCACCCAGACTCAATCTATCTTTTTTCCCCCTTGTTCTATGACAATATCATACATCCATCATACCTTAATTTCTCTACTCCTGTCCATCAATAGTTGACTCTAATCCATGTCGTTTATTTCCTCCAAAACTTTGTTTCTTACTCAACAATTTCAAAATAACATTATTTTCATATCAAGAGCAATTATGATTCCTACACAATTGAAGACAAGGAATTCACAAACCTTAAACTAATGCTAGTTGACTAAAAATAAAAATAAAATGGTCACGTTAGATCTCTAAAAATAAAATAAACGTTCTAATTAAAAAATATCCTACTGTCATTAACGAAAATCAAACAACAAATTATTCACGTGTCTTCCGATTGGCGCAATAGCAATAGGTCGTCACCAGACGGGGGCGTCGCGAAACAACTTTCTTCTCTTTCAACTTTTTTTAAGAGAAGAAAGTTGTTTCGCGACGGCCCCGCACCAGAGCGGTTATACAAGATTCTTAGTCGTTGCCATCAATGCCAAACATAAATCTGCAAATATCACAAATTTTCTTTTAAAATAGCATTCTATTATAATACTAGAAAAGAAAAACACGATGTTTCTTTCCTCTTCATTTTGATCTCAAATAACATTAAAATAAGTTAAACCGGAATAACTAATTTTTAAGAAAAAAGGCACAAAACGTTTTTTTTTTTCTCTTTCTAAGCATGAATAAAGAAAATTTTCAGTTTTAGAGAGAATGAGCCCGACCTTCCCTAACTATTCATTTTCCAAATGTTCATCTTATCTTTTGATCTTTATTTTCATGCCGAATTATTCCAAGATAGGAATACAGAAACTAATCTAGTTTTGATTTGAATTATCTAAGTGGTAGAAGTGTATTTAAACTTTTATTAAACAAACCAATAGTTGGATTTTTATGTTTTTAGTTTCAGTATTTTTCTATGGAAAGGATTTTTTTTTTTTTTTTTTTTTTTTTACACATAACTATCACTATCATATATACATTGCACATATCATTTGAGTTGGAAATTAGAGTAATTTGTTGGGAAAGTTTTGAATTTGTATGATTTTATATTTTAAAACGAAAATCTTTCCGAATGGACCTGCTGTTGGAAAGTCAATTGCCTTCGGTAGCGTACACCATCGAATTTGTACGATTTCATATTTGTGAATGAAAATCTATCCAAACTAATCTAGAGTTGAGGGGCAGCCATTCTTCAGGAGCATACGTACGATCCGGGTGTTTTCTTTTTATAATACAGAGAGATGGTCGTTTCAAAAATAACCAGATACCCTTCATCAATGTAAAAATAAACATAAAAATTAAAACAAAAATTAAAAAGTAAATTGATTACTCTTTTATAATTTAATCCGAATAAGTTCGGATTTTCATTGTTTAATTTTTGTTTTTATTTTATTAATCTCTTATTTTTAAATTTTTTGTTTTTATTTTATTAATCCTTTCGTGTTTATTTTCACACTGACCAAGGTACTTATTCACTATTCAGTTAAAAATATTAATTTCCTGATGAGATATTTAAAAAATAAGAGTGCATTTCACGGCCATAGATTTAACATGAGAGAGGGGAATTTGAGATCTCACTGACCAACGCCCTTAAAGAATACATAACACAAAAACGTTGTACAATGTATCGTATATTTATCTTTCATAGAAAATTAGGTTTATCAGTTCAAACATGACAAATCTTGAAGAAAAAAAATATTCTTAGATGAATGCATTTAAATCTTGAAATAAATCGCAGCAACCACAGGCGGTACCGTATAAAAAGCATTTTTAAAAACAGACTATTTAGATTTGGGCCTCCTCGAAATTCTGTGGCTTAGGCAATAACCAGGTGCGAATAAACCGAAAAATATGTTTGATTATAAATAATGTACTCACCATATTTGATAAAATTATCCACTATCGGAAATAAATCGAACATAACTCAATTCGTTAGAGCTCTCAGCTTTTTCAACGTCTCTGAGAAGATCCAAAACAACGTAACGTTTATTGATTATGAGTGAAAAAAAAAAGACATTACTTTCTTATAATAAGCCGGGATTACAAGGCATTGTTTTAGCATAATGTCAAAACAAGATTTGATGGTTTCACGAACTGGCTGCACACACACACACATACAGCATTATTACTTTGTTGACCAATAATAAACAAAATTTCGACAGCTCCGGGGGGAAATTGGGGGGGGGGGGTGGACAGAACACTGTGCAGTGCAGTTCCCGTGAGAAGAGGGGAATTTTCACTTCCAGTCCATTAATTAACCATAAAATCTCAAATCTTCTGGGGGGGGGGGGGATTTCGATGCTCCAGAGGTGGGACGCCTTCTCCCCCCCCCCCTCCCACGCACTACCTCCTGAATTTAATACTGTATAAACACAATTCTTCAACTCACGCTTTCCTGTGGATAACTCGAAATTCTTTCTTTGAAATTGTAAAAAAGTTAGCATTCAGTAATTACTCATTACAATAAATAAGACATTAAAATTCAAAACTTTCAAATTTTCGAAACAAGTTCGAAAATTTAATTTACATAACATTTAGAATACTTTTGAATCTGGTTTTCCAGGGGAATAAACCTAAGTTTAAATTTTTCAAGTTCGAATTAAAGAAAGTTGATTGTAAAATTGAAAAAAAAAACTTCATTTAAAAATCATCTTACTCATCATCTACTTATATATAAAATGCAAACGAGAATTTCGTTCCGGCTGCTTATAACTTGGGTTCTGCAGAATGGATTTTGATGGGACTTGCACTCTTAGTTAGATAACTTTTCACTAAAGGTTTTAGTATATAACGTATCGTTCTATGTTGCTTAGTTATAAAAATATGGGGAAAAAGTTCTATAATCAGGTGAATTCGGTTATGAAAGATTAGCCTTTTTAAAAGACTCTGCTTAATGGATTGCGATGAAACTTGCTCTGTTGGTTAGATATTTTTTCAGGTAAGGTTTTTCGCATACATAAATTTATCGTTCTACGTTGCCCAGTTATAGAATTATGGGGGAAAGTTTCCTTTTTAAAAAGTACTACTACACGGATTTTCATAAGACTCGCACTGTTAATTCGATCATTTTTCAGGAATGCGTTTAGTATATTTTATATCGTTCTTTACCAAATACCACAGTAAATGATTAACTAAAAGTGTTGGGAAATTAACAGCCTAAATTTTGTCTGACACATTAGAAAATATAGTAGCGCAATCTTATCGTTTCAGCAATATGGAAGGACATTACAGGTCCCCATTTCTTCAAAACACAAAGTCAAATTCCCCGATATATTTTATTTGAATTAACGCCCGTTTGAAGAAACCGACCTGCGTAGCGGGCGAAGCCTATTAGTATTTAATAAATAATCCACTATCTTAAATCGAACACTATTCAATGCTTCAGAGCAATTTCCATGTTCCTTTGAAGAACCAAAACGACGAACATTTACCGATTCTGATTCGAAGAAGGCACTTTATTTTCTCACAGTCTACCGAGATTACAATATATTATTTTTGCATAACGTCAAAACAAGTTTTGATCATTTCTCGGACTGACTGACTAACTGAATCACCGCAGACGGACAGAACAGATAAATATAAGACACGCACAGAGAGAGAGAAAGACCACTATGAAAGTATACTCTGTGGTAATAGTGACTAAGGAGCCCTAGTGACTAACGAGGAATCTCCCATAACCCTACAATACATTTTAAAAAAAGGTTCTTTTGTGTAAAAATTTTCGATTTTTTTTAAATTTTGCATTTTTGTATAAATTGAGTATACTGTTGCCCTAAAGCGGTTTTGTGATGGTCTAATATCTTACAGTTTATTTTCTCATTGAACGTAACGCTATTGTAATATTTTAAATATTTTTTGTTTTTCTCGGAACCATTTTTTTTTCAATTCCTATTATTAGTTCACACTCTCCTTATATTTATATATCTTGCTCAAATTTTCAGTCGAAATAAAATAATTATTATTCATCTACTCAAGTTCGAATACATTTTTTTACAACTTGTAATGGATGACACTTGCTGTTAATACAGTTTTTTCAAATATTAATTCCTAAATTAAATTTAATTAATCAATTTTATTCAAATTTTCAATCGTTAATAAAATACTTATTATTCATCCACTCAAGTTTAAATACATTTTTTAAAAATTTGTAGTGGATGGCACTTGCTGTTAATACAGTTTTTTTTTTCAAATATTAATTCATTAATTAACTTTAATTAATAAATTTTAGTTTTATATGGGAGAAAAAAATTTCGCTCATTCAAATTTTCAATCGTTAATAAAATTTTTCTTTGTTGACATAAGTAGGAATTGACTTACTATTTTTATTATTATTATTATTATTTGTTTTAAAATTGGACGGCCGTGTTTATGGGTAACTATTCGACCGATTTCTTTCTTTTTTTATTCAAAAGAAAGTTAATCGTTTTTTCTGGGCCTTATACCACCGGAAAGTATAATTTTCATTCATTAATTAATTTTTCGATCTCGCAAAAGGTAAACAAAATGCCGGAAAAATGATGTTTTCGGTTCAAATAACCGCCATTTTGTCAAAAATCAACTTTTTAAACTAAATGTTTGTATAAGTTCCAGAGAATTGAATGCCCTTTCATAATTTGTGCAGATGCGACAAAATTTGTTTCAGATGCTTAACCCGTTGGGGACGAGCGACACGTATACGTGCCGCATGAAGTGCTCAGAATCCTTGTTTTTCCTCACCAGTAAAATTTTACTGTAGAATTTGCCTTATTTAATCAGCGCATTTTCTCGATTCAAGAAGACACAAATTTCTGTTTTTAAAAAACGGTGACAAAAGATTAAAAATTTCGTAAAAGGCTCCCGTCCCGAAGGGGTTAAGAACGCAGAAAAATGGTCGCCCAGTGGGAAGTTCACGGCGCGCACCTTCAGGTACTTGCCCGTCGCACGAGATGCGTTATTCATTTTTTTAACACAATAATTTAAATATATAAATGAAACGCCAATAAATATAATGCAAAAAGTCCGAAGGTAGTATATCTGTTATTTGTAACTAAAAAAAGAAGAAAAAATCGTAAAAATCACATGAATTTTAGACCAAATAAATATGATCTTCTTGTAATCGCTACAACACTGTTGTATCGATAATCGGGGTGCTTTTATCACAAATGACAAGAGTTTCTAAAATCGATTCTAAATTGGCAAAAATAGTTTCTATTTATAAATAAAGGAATATTTCGTTTTAAAAAAAGGAGCCAATAATCTACTCATCATATTTGATAATTTCTCCACTATCAGAAATAAACTACAACTAAACTAGCAACTACTATAAACTACTACTAAAATAGTATTATTAAGCGTGCTACTAAATGCTTTTTGGAAGAACCAAAACAACGGAACATTCGTGATAACAAGGCATATTACTTTCTCACAATCAGCAAGAACCCAGGCTGATAAGACATTGTTTTAAGCATAACGTCACAACCCGTTTTGATCATTCACAAGCTGAATGACAAACACATCGAATAATTGAAGCCGGACAAAACAAGTACAGTGAAATCTCCCTGTGCGACCACCTCCATTAAGCGACCACCTCCTTGAACGGTCATTTTTTCTTGGAACGAAATTTATTCCCATAGTCTCAATACAAATTTTACCTCCATTTAGAGACCATCCCAGTTGAACTCCCTCCATGAGCGACCCATTTTTTTTTTTTGTAGAAAATGAAACAAATTCCGTTTTTTCTTGGTCGCTTGAAGAAGGTTTTATTAGAAAAGTAATTCCGGAGGGCGCATTATTCATCAAACTTCTAAACTAAAATTAGATTTTTTTTTAATTCCAGTAACTTTTAAGTGTTTAAACCATTTTGTGCCTTTTCAGGAAATGAATTTAACTCTGATGATGAATTAAGAATAACGGTCAATAAATTCCCCTGCTTGTTCTGTTATTTATAGGAAACTCTCGAAGAAATAGATAAATTAATGAAATCGTCATTATTTGTTCTCGTCCAAAAAAATAAAATAAAATAAAATAAAAATAAATAAATAAATAAATAAATGCAATTTAACAAATTACAACGACCATTTGGAAAATGATTTTTTCAAAGACTAAAATTTAAGGCATAAAAAATCGCACGGTGTTGATCATACATTACGTACGCCATGGATTACATTTTTCGGTACTGTAAATTTTTTAACTCCTACGGAACTGGTCATACATTACATACGCCATGGATTAAACATTAATATTCCTGGAGCAATTTTAAATGAAATTGCATTCTTAAACTTCTAAACATCCCACAATATTACTTTTTACACCGTCGTATAGAGAAAAAAAATGTACTTTTAAATGCAATTTGTTTGAAAGCTGTATCTCAATTGGTTTTTGAGTTATTCAATTTTTTTGTAGTTTTTATTACTTTTTTGTCATAGTGGCAACAGAAGTATCCAGCTCTGTTGAAAGTAAAGGGAACAGATTACTGTATAGACCAATCAGAAAACGAATAAAATGCGGATTCAACCAATAAAACGCTTCAGATATGATTTTAATTTCCTACACTGACGGAGGACAATAACCATTTTTCCAAATGGTTAAAAAAGCACACAACTGATGAAAATAATAGCGATCTAATGGGGAATCTTCCATAATTCTAACCCACAACACATTAACTGCTACGTTACTAGTTTCCTTCCATGATCGCGGCGCTTTTCTATCCAAAATGACAAAATGTTTTCTGGCTATTGAAAGTAATAAGAAACTCGGTCGCAGTCGCTTTAACCCTTTCGTGATGAGCTTGAGCGGTATGTATGCATAAAGAAGATGCAAAATACTTAAATTTAAATACCATTATTTCCAATCAGTTACTTTCACATTAGTTAATCACAGAATCTCAGTGATTAAGGCTGTTCTCAACTGCTCTGCTCAACAAGCCCAAAAGTTTTTGACACATTTACAAATTCATTTTTTAACAGAAATATATAAAATTGGAAGACCTGACTATGGAAGCGATTTGGAATCGAACTGTGTTTTCCATTTTTAAGACTTTCCAAACAAAGTTGAAAAGTGTTTATGACTTCGGTTTGTTTGTCCGTCTGACCGCGCTCCCGTAAATGTACTCGGATTGCCCTGAAATTTTGGAATGTTATTGACGTTTACCATAGCACGTTCCCTATTTCAAATGAAATTTGTAGCATGCTTAATTCATTTAGGGACAGTCAAAACATTTTCCGTTACATTACGGCCCATGGGGGAAAATTGTTTAAAATCATTTTTAATGGTGTTACACGCTTTCAAACATAATAAAATTGATATGCATTAATAAAGTGCATTTAAATATGCATTCTGCTGAATATGGGTTGTAAAGAATAGTTATTATTCATTTACAGGGCCATACAAAAGAATTCCGTTACATAATGATATAGGGGTGTAGGGAATTGTTTGCGGCGTATTTTAATTATGTTAAATTGTTTCATGTATAATGAAATTGTTATACGTTGCTGAGGTTTACTATAACTTATTTCATGTATAATACGAAGTGCAAAGCATTTACAGGGACACACAAAAGATTTCGGATACTATATATCAGAAGTACTGTACATCAGTGGTGATTGCTGGAAATGCATTTTTAATTATGATATGCGCTTTTATGTTTCACTATATTTATAGATATCATATGGTGTGTATAAATGCTATAATTCATATACAGGGTTATGCAAAAAGTTCGTAATGGTTATTGGGTATGAGTGCAAATTGCTTAAAGGTGGTTTTTAAATAAGTTATGCATTTTTACGCTGAACTACATTTAGTTTACTAAGAAATGTTTGTAGAATATTGATAAAATGATATACAAGGTCACGCAAAGTATTGGATACATGACCATCTATAAATGATAATTTCTGGAAATGTGATTTCAGTAGTTTTAAGAGTGTTTTAGTTTGAATTAAATTTTAGCTAAATAGTGGCGTGTAATAAATGTACTGGGTTAACTACAGGGTTGTACAAAAGTATTCAAGTATGTTTCCATCTGTATAAATTGCTGAAAGAGAAATTTCAACCTGTTATGCGTTTTCTTGCTAAGCTAAATTTCCCCATTATATAGTATTATATCAACCTACAGATCAAATACCGGGCTGTTCAAAAGAATTGGAATACATATTTGGTTATGGAAGGTAACTGCTGAAATCAGTTTTTCAAATGTTTTATGCGTTTTCTAAAATGTTTACTTAGTTATCTTATATAGCTTATTTCCTTAAATAACTAAGTTTTGTTAAAGCCTCCAGGAAGTGTTGGAAAGTGTTTCATAATGTATGCTTAACGCTCTTTCCTGTTTTATAAATAAATTACGTATTGAGTTATAAGCGCTTTGATCACGTGACAAAGACATTTTTCACCCTTCCTTGAGTGGTTATTGTTCTTTCGCGCGGAAATTCGGTTCAAAACGTCCGCTTTGACAATATTTTCTGAAAGATCTATTGCGTTTGCAAAAAAAAAAAAAAAAAAAAAAAAAACGGAAAACACAGTTCGGTTACATAGTTTCTGAACAACAACATCTGCTAGTTCATGCATTTCCGAACAAAAATAAATTAAAACTTATGTCATAAAGTTGCCCTTTTGGATTTGAACAGCTTTAAGTAAGGCGAAATTTGCTATACGGAAAAAGTGATGCCCAAAGATTTAAAGAACGCGACGGGTAAATAATATATTTGTTTATAAATCATCTACTTAGCTTAGCTGATAAATTATCCACTTCCGGAAATAAATCCAACACGAATTTCGGGCACACAACTCGATGCTTCGGAGTTCTCAATCTTCCACGCTTTTACGGAGAACCAAAACAACATTAGTTTTTTATCGTTTCACGGGCTGACTGACGAGTGCATTGAATCACTGAAGCCGGACAGAAGAGGTAAATATAAGATACGCAAACAACGTCATGAAAATAATATAGAGGCTAATTGAAAATCTTCTATAATTTTAATATACAATATATTAATTGTTACAATACTAATTTCCTCCAATCATCCGGTATTTTTTTTTTAAATAAAAAATGACACGTAGTTTTTCTAGCGATTGAAAGTAATAAGAAATTCGGCCGCAGTTGCTTAACCCCTTGGTGATAATCCGTGGCATAGGGAGATCAAAATCCTTGAATTGGAATACCATTATTCCCGATCAGTTATTTTCGCCTAAGTTAATCACAGAATTTGAGCGATTAAGTAAGGCAAAAATTATTATTCGGAAAAAGTGGTGCCCAATGATTTAAAGAAGTATATGGGACGCTAAGGGGGATAATATATATGCTATAATATATCTATATAATATTTGTTTATACGTCATGTACTTACCATATTTGATAAATTATCCACTATCGGAAATAAATCCAACACGAATTTCGGGCACACAACTCAATGCTTCGGAGTTCTCAATCTTCCACGCTTTTACGGAGAATCAAAACAACGGAACTTTCAACGAAGAATACTTTCTCACAATCAGCCGGGTTTACAAGACATTGTTTTAGTTCAACGTCAAGACACGTTTTGATCATTTCACGGGCTGTCTGACGAGCACATCGAATCACTGAAGCCGGACAGAACAGGTAAATGTAAGGCACACACACGTTACGTTATGCTTTGTTGACTGTCGAAGCAGCTGGTTGCTTTGAGTGAAAGGAATTTACGATCCTCGCGTGACTTGTCAAAAACTCCTAATTAAAGATAGAAAGAACAAGGGGTTTGTTCCAGCGAGAAGCCACTTTCCCGTTCTTTTTTACGTAAAAAACTTTGAAATGGAAAAATGATTAATATTTTTATTACATGATATCTAGCCGTATAAGGTTTCGCTGAAAAATCAATTGTGCTTTTCCTTCTTTTTTTAATCAAGGGCCTTCTTTCACAAAACAAGAAAATGTTGGAGGCTTTAAATTACTACTTCTGAAGTTAACAGAAGGCATTTTAATATTTTGGAGGCGCGTATAAAATATGGGGACCAGGATTGGGCAAAAATTTGACATCCTAATTTTTTTGTTGGGAGGTTAAAATAAATTAATAAATCTCAATCTTCTTGAAGGCCCCTATAAGCGCGGAATTCGGGTGCATTGCACTTACTGATCCCTGACATTATAGGCAATCCTGTCCTGATTCAGAGATTATTAATACAGATCATATCTAATCCATGGGCGCGCTTTGGGGAAGGTAGGTAGGGGGCGATAGGGGTCACCCCCCCCGTAAAAAATTTGATATTTAAAAATGTAGTCATAAAAAGCTAAATTAAAAAAAATTGAAATTGTACAAAAACTAAATTAATTTGACAGATTTCTTTAAGCATTATAGACCGGGTGACGGCGACACGAATGACTACGTCATCGAGTTACGGGATGAAATCATGATGCAGGACAAGATTTTTAGGAGTAGATAAAAGAATGACTGGTCTGCCTCGATATTTCTTGGTACGATAGGCGCAGCAGCGGGCGCCAACTCGTGTACAAATGAAAACCCTATAAACATAGTATTTTACATTATATTGCCATATATACTACTTCATATCGACTTTCAAGATGAATTAAGGGTTTAGGAAAAGCTTATTAAGAGTACGTGAGGAAAAGACTGATTTGGCATAACTTGGTACAAAGCGCGAAGAACGGGGCGCCAATTCGTTATTTTCACAGTGTTATTACGTCATCGAGTTACGGCTTGGAATTTTTGCAAATGAAACATACCGATTATTACAATACGAATATTTCAGTCTGCCTCGTCATATCTTGGTAGATGAGCAGAGCGGGGCGCCAATTGTTAATTTTGGCGGTATAATCACCTCATCAAGTTACGATCTTTAAAATTTTGCACATTAAAGGAACATATCAGTACAATGAGGATATTTCAGTCTGCCTCGTCATATCTTGGTACGAGACGAGCAGAGCGGGGCGCCAATTTTTAATTTTTGCGGTATAATCACGTCATCGAGTTACGGGATGAAATCATGATGCAGGACAAGATTTTTAGGCATACATTAAAGAATGACCGGTCTGCCTTGACATTTCTTGGTACGATAGGCGCAGCAGCGGGCGCAAACTCGTCATTTTGGCGTCACTATCACGTCATCGAGTTACGGGATGAAACCGGTGCCAAATTAAAGGTGAAAAATAGTCTTTTAAGAATATTTTGGTCTGCCTGCGCATATCCTGGTAGAAACCCTAGTAGTATGGTTTTGTGCGTTACACCACCACAGGCCCACAGACGCCGTGGAACCCGCAAATACACACTACTAACCCCGGCAGACTAAAATCTATAACAAAAAAATACGTCATAATGTACAAATGAAAACCCTATAAACACAGTATTTTACATTAAACATTAAACATTCCGATTATTACGATACGAATATTCCAGTCTGCCTCGTCATATCTTGGTAGGAGATGATCAGAGCGGGCGCCAACTCGTGTACAAATGAAAACCCTATAAACATAGTATTTTACATTACATTGCCATTATATTAATTCGTATCTACTTTCAGGACGTGATAGTGACGCCAAAATGACGAGTTGGCGCCCGCTGCTGCGCCTATCGTACCAAGAAATGTCGAGGCAGACCGGTCATTCCTTAATGTACGCCTAAAAATCTTGTCCTGCATCATGATTTCATCCTGTAACTCGATGACGTGATTATACCGCCAAAATTAACAATTGGCGCCCCGCTTTGATCATCTCCTACCAAGATATGACGAGGCAGACTGAAATATTCGTGTCGTACTAATCGGAATGTTTAATGTTTAATGTAAAATACTGTGTTTATAGGGTTTTCATTTGTACATTATGACGTATTTTTTTGTTATAGATTTTAGTCTGCCGGGGGTTTCTACCAGGGTATGCGCAGGCAGACCAAAATATTCTTAAAAGACTTTTTTTCACCTTTAATTTGGCACCGGTTTCATCTAGTAACTCGATGACGTGATAGTGACGCCAAAATGACGAGTTGGCGCCCGCTGCTGCGCCTATCGTACCAAGAAATGTCGAGGCAGACCGGTCATTCCTTAATGTACGCCTAAAAATGTTGTCCTGCATCATGATTTCATCCCGTAACTCGATGACGTGATTATACGCAAAAATTAAAAATTGGCGCCCCGCTCTGCTCGTCTCGTACTAAGATATGACGAGGCAGACTGAAATATCCTCATTGTACTGATATGTTCCTTTAATGTGCAAAATTTTAAAGATCGTAGCTTGATGAGGTGATTATACCGCCAAAATTAACAATTGGCGCCCCGCTCTGCTCATCTCCTACCAAGATATGACGAGGCAGACTGAAATATTCGTATTGTAATAATCGGTATGTTTCATTTGCCAAAATTTCAAGCCGTAACTCGATGACGTAATAACATTGTGAAAATAACGAATTGGCGCCCCGTTCTTCGCGCTTTGTACCAAGTTATGCCAAATCAGTCTTTTCCTCACGTACTCTTAAATAAGCTTTTCCTAAACCCTTAATTCATCTTGAAAGTTGATATGAAGTAGTATATATGGCAATATAATGTAAAATACTATGTTTATAGGGTTTTCATTTGTACACGAGTTGGCGCCCGCTGCTGCGCCTATCGTACCAAGAAATGTCAAGGCAGACGAGTCATTCCTTTATCTACTCCTACAAATCTTGTCCTGCATCATGATTTCATCCCGTAACTCGATGACGTAGTCATTCGTGTCGCCGCCGCCCGCTCTATTAGCATTAAATGAACACTTCAAGGAGAGTATCAATAATATTATCGTAGTATTGCAACATCATCGGTATTTTGATTTAAAAAAAAAAAAAAAAAAAAAAAAAATGAATATATATTTCTAACATTCTAGTTAAATTCATTCGATTTCCTGAAAAATTAAATTATTTTAAAGAAACATATGCATCAAAAGGGAGTTTTTAAACTTTACAAATTAATATAAAATAAATTATTACTGGGGGATTTTCCTACCAGTGTGACAAACTTTAAGAGGTGAACGAGACCAATTACAACATACATTTTTTGCACAGTGAAGCAGGGTTCACTTCTAAATGAACATGGATTTTCATTCATAACTTAACAATAGGGAAAATATTTCACAGATATTTACAATAGACATTCTTTGCTTTTTTATAAAATATGATAACTTTCAGAGAATTGTTGGAGATAGCCACGATTTGTGTCCAAAAAACACTGATTGGATAAAATTCGACATTAAATATAGCAAATCCTATGGAAACGGAACTTGCCTAAAACGTAAACAATTCAGGGTCTTTACGGAAGGAATACCATACAATTATATCTTTTAAGACGGAAATCTCTCTAAAACGGAACTTGAAATTCCATCTTAAAAGCTTTTACCGTATGAAATAAACACAATAATTTTAAACAGTATTCATATTAATTTAAGTGGAAACGGATATGTCTGTCATTATCGTCTGCACGCGATAGAGGTAGATAATAATAAAAAAAATCATACTTGAAATTTATTTTTAAAACCATAAAAAAATGAGCAAATTGCGATGCAGTTTCCAAATAAATTGCAAAACAGTTTTGAAACAAATTGTCTTTGTTTCAAAATTTTTCAAAAAAAAATTTTTCACTTTTCAATAGTGTAAAAATTGAAAATGTGCAATATTTACAGATGCTTTAAAAAATTGCAGTTAAAGGGAAATTTGATCGTCTGCTGTTGCCTACATCAAAATGACGTCAGCGTTGCGGACGGGTTCGTTTGTCCTTTATAATATAGATAGATATAAAATAAATTATGCAGAGGGATTTGCTACCAGAGTGCAACAAACTTTAAGAGGTGAAAGAGGCCAATACAACAGACATCTTTTTGCACAGCGTAAAAGGTTTTTAATTCTCAGTCGAACTTTGATTTTCGTTCATAATTTTAACAATAATGAAATATCTTAGATATTTTCAACATACTTTTTTGCTTTCTATAAAATATGATATAACTTCGTAAGAACTGCTGAAAATGGCCACGATTTGCATCTAAAAAAATACTAATCGAGACTTTCTGAATGTAGTTCCAGGGTATCATTTCAGATTTTGATTGGAGGGGGGGGGGGGGGGGGCTAAATAGATATTAGGTAAATACATATTCTCTGCCTATTTATGAAATGAACTATTTTTTTCGCATTTATTTTTCATTCAGATTTTCAAAGAAACATTGTTATGATTTACATGTATGCAAATATTATTTATTGGCAAAAACAAAGGAAAACCTTCAAATAATAACAAAAAAAGGTAAATAAAAACAGTTTATGCTTAAAAAAAAAAAAAAAAAAAAAGCACTGGCATTCTCTTCCTAATATGAGGTCTTGCTTCCGAAGCTCCTAACTCAGCTTCCAAATTCCTCTCACTAATGTTAAATCTATGGGCATTTGACGTATTCGTATATTTAAAATATCTCCTCCGCAAATTAACATTTTAAACTTCTTTATTTGTGCGTACTCTTCTTAAAAGATGTCTCTTTTCTCCTTAGTTGTGAAAATATTTCTAAAATATATGCTTAATTTTATATGAAGTGTTAAGGCTGTTTCAACTGCTCTGCTCAACAAGCGCAAAACATTTTGACACATTTACAAATTCATTTTTTAACGGAAAGATATAAAATTGGAAAGGCTGACCATGGAAGCGATTTGGAATCGAACTGTGCTTTCTATTTTTTGATCAATCAGTTACCTACTGAGTTATAAGCGATTTTGATCACGTGACACGGCATTTTTCTCCCCTTACTGACTGGATTTTCTTCTTTCGTTCGGAAGATTGGTTTAAAAAAAAAGCCAACTTTGACCGTATTTTCTGAAAGATCTATTGCGCTTACAAAAAAAAAAGGAAAAAACAGTTCGATGACATACTTTCTGAATAACAACACTTTCTAGTTTCATGTCTTTCCGAACAAAAATGAATTAAACTTATGTCAGAAAGTTGACTCTTTGGATTTGAGAACAAACAGCCTTAAAAGCTTACTCACAGTTCGTCAGCTTTTAACACATAAAATATTAAATTAAGCACAGATTTTAGAAATATTTTGAGAACTACAAAAAAAGAGACATCCTTTAAAAAGAGTACACATACGCAGAAAAAAGGAGTTAAAAATATTGATTTCCTAAGGAGATATTTTAAATAGAGGAATGCATTCTACACCCATAGACTTAGCATTAGCGAGGGGAATTCGAAAGCTGAATGACGAGCAGCCTTAATAGTGTTGCCAGATCCACTGTCACTAAAAGCGAGACAAATAAACCGGAACAGCGACTTCTAAATCGGACATTAACCTTTAACTGATGTTACCGGTCTCTCAGACCGCGGCTTTTTTCAATTTTTATAGTTTAACTTGCAATTTTCAGTTTAACTACAAACACTACCGATATTTTGTTCCGTTTGGAACTTTAATACTATCACCAGATACTTTTGAATCGGTGGATTTTAATTACAACAGCCCTGTACAAAAAGTTTAGTACAAAAACACCATCCTATGCGTTAATCGTGCCTCTTATTCCTCTTTCGATATAGCGGTCTCACAGACCGCTACACACTAGTTATGTGACAATTTCTGTGACATCAGTTAAAGGTTAAATATAGTAAATCCAATAAAAACGGAACTAACCATAAACGTAAAAAATTCAGCGTCTTTACAGAAGGAATGACATACAATTATAGAAAAGACGGAAATCTATGCAAAATGGAATCTATTTGAAAATCCGTCTTAACAAGTTTTACCGTATTAAATAAACACAATAATTTTAATTAAAATTTGTGAACGTGGAATCGCTAGAGACCGAAGCAAAATCCCGTTTTGGAGAGGTTTCTGATTTAACGGTTATAATATTTTAAAATATTCCTTCCGTAAAAAATATGCTATTTTTTACGTTTAAAGCAAGATTCCGTTCTAGACGGGTTCCATTTCGACAGGTTTAACTAAACAAAGTACAGTAAAAATCTATAAAAACAGAATAGCCACACGGAAAAAATATTCCGTCTTAGACACAGTGTTGAATTCAGACACATTTCTCCGGGAGGGATTTCTATAGCTCCGGAGGGGGAAGGGACATTATAAAGTTCCGGGGGGGGATATTATAGAGCTCCGGGAACAGGGGGAGATTGCACTTTTTGATCATTGAAAACACAAAATCTCAAATCTTCCGGTGAGGCATCTCATTGCTCCGGGGCGGACATCCCCCCCGGACCACCTCCTGAAATCAACACTGCTGGGACAGACTTCCTTTAAATGTAGATTTTATTTCTTATGGCGCGGAACCAATGGCGTATTTAGGGGGTGGGTTGGTGGAGTTTCAGCCCCCTCCGAAATTTGTAGAAAATATCAAGTTTAATTTCGAAAGTTTAGAAAAATGTAATGAAACTTGCTAAGATACAATTCAAAATGAAACAGAAAAATATTCCGTTTTAGACAGGTTTTCTTCTTAGAAATTGTGTTATTTTTACAAATGCCGTGCGTGCATGTGCTCCAAAATGAGTCCGAGAATGTTTTGAGGGAGATGGGTTAGGTTGAGAATGCTCTTATATCATTTTAAATTTGCTGTTTATTTCAGTTTTATTTACTATTTATTAAATATCTTTTAGTAAATAATTTTCAGTATTCCGTTTTAAAAAATGCTGTATAATGATGTAATTATATTTATAAAGACAAAAACCTGCTTAAAACGACATTTTCCCCCATCCCATGAGATTTCATCTTAGCAGATTTGGTTGTATTTATAGATTCGTTACCTACTAATAAGAAAAAAAACCTGTTTAAAGCGGAATTTTCCCCGTTTCGTGCGATTACTTCTTAGAAACTTTTACTGTATCTCAGCCCTCTCCGAAATGACAAGTCTAGATACTTCATTGCGCGGAACCATAAATAATTTCCGTTGCAGACAGGTTCTGTTTTCACATGTTTTGCTGCATTAAGTTCCACTCGATGCAGACTAACGAATCGGTGGTGGCATTAAATGGTACTAAAATAAATGTAAAAGAATTTGTGCATCATGAAAAATCGGGACTTTTGGCGTCCCGCACAGGGGTTACACGGGACAGGTCTTGGAATCCCTGAAAATCGGGACACCTGGCAACACCACTCCTTAAGCCCCTGCTTTACACTATTATCGTATATCCTGGGGTATAACGCTCACCGAAACTTTCAAATTCTATTTTTAGGTGCATTCGTCTTATAACGCGCACCTCTTTCTTTGCACAGGAAGTTTCATCCAATCCATAGCAAAAAATTAAAATAAAGATACAGTAAAATATAATGACTGCTGCTCTTCATATAATCTAATATCGATTTTCTTTTTTGTGTGTGTGCGTGTGTGTGTCAACAAATAGCTTGTTCATTAAATTAGAAGTCTTACTTCATATGATCATCTTTTTCTTCTTAATTTTTAATCTCTCATTTTTATAACCGGCGGCGTATAAAAAAACGCGACGCATCTGTAATTCTCAATCAATTTTCTTGCATCAAAAGCGCACGTTATACACTTGAATATACTGCAGTATAACATTAAAATTTTATCAGACTTTCTTCAATTTTGATTTAAAAAAAAAAAATAGTATATTTTTTCTTTTTTAATTAATCGAAACATCACTTACCTTTCTCCATTTCTTGTGAAGAATATCCAAGCTTCATAATGTATAATATTTTCCCACACAAACTTGAAAATTCTGATCATGCAGTACCGTTTCCGAAGAGTTTTACCACACGCATAGTACACAAAACATTTGTTATTCAACGCTGCCTGGAAAGTTTTGACAGTTCTGTTCTAAACACTACTGATAACGCACCATAGCGGAACCTATTGCAAACTGCATAGATAATGGGATCATTTCTAAGGAAACGTGTGGTTCTTGTTTCTTCGCTTGATCCTATCAGTTTATCCAGTATCCAGTTCCTTTATCAGTCAACAAAAGCACGGTGGACGAAACCGTTTCCAATTGTTTAAACCATTGACAGATTCCTGTGGGTGATTAGTGAAAATTTCCTGCATACTACTTTTTAATTGAGGTAAGTGCTTTATGTTCTCATTTATATGCTACATGCATGAACACAGGCTGGAGAGGAGTGGCATTGTCCCTCCCTGCATTTTCAAATTCGTTGACTTTTCGAAGAATTTTCAAATTGATTGACTTTCCGAATCGTATTTTAAAATTCATTCAATACATTAACTAAATTTTCTTTTCCACTGGCGATATATATAAAAAAAAAATATGTATATATAACGATAAATAAATAAATGGAGTTTATTCTTCTCAAGTGGTTTAAACATTAGGAGAAAAAGGAAATAAGAATCTGGAATGTATATTTGTCGGAATTTAGTATGTTCCGAAAATCGCTAATCACAGAAATGCTATTTTTTCCTTGAACCATTTTTACCCGTATCATTTTTTCCGTGCCTTTTTTTTTCGGAATTCGCTTCCGAGTTATGCAAATAATATTATGCAAAAACTCAAAGTTTCGTCAATTACTTTTACATGGCGTATTCAGAAATTATTGATAAATATTTACGTAAATTAGGTATGGTAACAAAGTTACTACAAGAGTGGTGCGCAAGCACCAGGCTTCAAGCCGCGCACACTTCATAGGCGCCGTCAGTCGTCAGTCAACATTACTTATGCACGGGGGATCAAGTAAATATATACAGGGTGTCCACGTATAACCTGACCGACCTTTATTTTCGCAACCGTTGGTCCTAGAAGCATACTTCCAATTACCAAAGTGGTCAAAATTAGGTGCAAAGTTAAGGTAAAAAAAGTTTGAAACGAAAAACAATTTAGTGAAGAACAGAATCTAAATTTTTAAACAGCACCCAGGTCCCTATATTTATATTTAGGGACGTTTTGCCTATTCAAAAGTATTGCAAACACAAAAAGCTCAGCATCTGTACGACCAATATCCACTGAGAAATTTGAGTTCAAAGTTATCATGCATAGTATGGGGACCGTATACAAATGGAGATGCGAATATATCCCCTATCAGAAATACAAGCAGGTTTTAGAGTTAGATATGATCATGCCAAAAGGGTTGTCGTTCAAGTAAAAAAACAGTATAATATTTGTCTAATCACTGGTATTGAAAATAAAAAATGTATATTTTATATAATAAATAAAATCACAGTGCACAAACTCATACAAATTTGTACTGAACATATAAGAGGATGAAATAACAGCATTTTTGTTAAATAAAAAGATGAAAAACAACAGCCTCAATTTTTTACAAAATGATACATATTTTAAAATGCCGCTGGATTACACTGTCTTTCAAATTTTGGGTTGTGCCATATTTTTAGCTTTTGAAAATTGAGTCGTATGTATTTGTTAATGCTGAATCCGAAAATGACCTTCATTTTAAACCATCACATCAGGATTTTTCTCAAATCGCAAATTCCAAAGTTAAAATTGATCTCCCCTCCCCTCCCAACCTCATTGGACCCATGAGCTGTTTAACTGTAAGAAACCCAGTATAAGACAAAAAATTGAATAAATTATTGAATTAAATAAAATTAAACTGAATAAAAAAAACTCTTACATCTACTTTATAGTATCAGATTTTTCCTTATTTTTTAACCTTGAAATTTATTATTTGCGAAAAATCCTGGCATTATGGTTAAAAGTGAATGTAATTTTTTTATTCAGCGTAAAAAAAATACATGAAACGTAATTATAAAAGTTAAAAAACACAACCATCGGAGGTTTATATTATCTAATCTAAAACTCTTTCTTAAACTTGTTGACGGCAATCTATCCGAATTTTTTTGTAATATCCTCTAATATAAGTATGTATAAGATGGTAAGCGTCGAAAATCATAATAATATTACATTGTCATCGGATTTAAGTCAGTATGTAAAATTTAACTTCCATCGGACATTTGAAAGTGAGTTAAAGTTCGAGTACATATTTTTAACTGGAAAGACGATCGTTGCAAGTTAAATAAAACCTTATGAAAATAACATAAGTTTTGTTAAAAGAAATCATAGCCTCAAATCCTTACAACATAAAACATATGTTAAAATACAATTATATTTTAACTAATCTGAAACTTAACTAATAAAAGTTAACTCAATCGTAATAGTTGTACGATTTCTTTCAAAGCTCAGATACCTTGAAATAAGTTTAAGTACTTTATATATGACCACTGAAAGCATGGTCGAAATCATCTGTTTTGAGATGCGAAAAAGTGGTATAAATCATGCATTTCAAAGTTTCATAACTCGGTCAATTTTAACGTTAGATGAATGGGACTTTTTTTTTGTCTTACTTGTTAGTGTCACAGTAAATTTTTACTAAATATCACTTAGGGGGACCGTACAAAAATTTAAATTTCGTAATTTTTTAATAAATGTTTTTCTTGACCCAAATCACTTAAAAAGTAATTCTTTACCTTATTTAAACCATTTTTGTAATTGGAAGTATGCATCTAGGACCAACGGTTGCGAAAATAAAGGTCGGTCAGGTTATACGTGGACACCCTGTATATGTATATATATATATATCGCTCCAGATGCCAAATACAGTTGCTGCATAGCTGTGCATGAAATACGCCAATCTTTACAAGTTGTGAAAATTTGACGTTTTACTTTAAGTAGGCTCAATGCTTCAAGAGAGAAAATACATTTTTAAGGCTGCGTATAAACCAAATACCGCTACAAGAGCGATAAATTATTTCTCTGGACTTTCTTTTCCAACGACTCTGTGCGCAGAGACTTTTTAGGTGCGTTCGTAATTATATAAATACGTAGCACCTATAGTCGTCGTTCAGTCCGTCCGTCTGTCCGTCCGTCCGTCTGTCTGTCCGCATGTAACAGAGCAAAAACTACCCAACCGATTGGTCTGAAATTTCAAATATATGATTGTTGCAAAATTTTGTCGAGCCATTTCAAATTTTATGAAAATCGGATGTATAGTTAAATTACAGGGACAGTCAAAAGTTTTTCTTTACATTACGGCCAATGGGAAAAATTATTGCAAGTGGATTTTAATGATATTAGAGCCTTCCGAATGATCTGAAATTTTAAAGATATAATTGTTGCAAAATTTTGTCGAGCCATTTGAAATTTTATGAAAATCGGATGTATAGTTAAATTACAGGGACAGTCAAAAGTTTTTCTTTACATTACGGCCAATGGGAAAAATTATTGCAAGTGGATTTTAATGATATTAGAGCCTTCCGAATGGTCTGAAATTTTAAAGATATAATTGTTGCAAAATTTTGTTGAGCTATTTCAAATTTTAGGAAAATCGGATGTATAGTTTAATTACAGGGACAGTCAAAAGTGTTCCGTTACATTACGGAGAATGGGAAAAAAATACTGGAAGTATATTTTAATGATGTATCAGACTATGCACTTCATGAAGTGCAAAAAATTATACATTCAGTATAATATGGGGTGCAAAAAATGATTATAAAACTAGTTATAATACGAACGCACCTCATTTGCCACGTTTGACGAGCAATTTCCAACTTGTTTTATTATTATTCTGCCAAATGGAGGTGATAAACATATCAAGAATCCCCCTTCACTATAATCGCATTCTCCCATCGTGCACCGAAAGACAAACCACAGCAAACAAGCCGAAAAAGGTCTCCACTCCGTCGCGTTGGTATATTTCAACTTGGCTCTTTTGTTGTTTATCATTAGCTTAGGAAATAAAAAGACAATATAAAATTGAAAATGAGTTTATTGTATGCAGTGTTGTTCAGTGCTGTAGTCCTAAAAGAAAAAAATTTTTTTTTTTTTGAGAGTATATGTTGTAGACTGACGGTATATGCTAGAGAGTATATACGCTATAGCTTTATTTCAGAAACAGGGAGTATACGGTGTTTCTTTTAAAAATAACGAAGGTATACGGCGTACACCACCGTATAAACCGCCCCCTCCCCCAACACACACACACACACACTACACCCCCTGGTGTTAGTCAGGGGCGCGCCGACCCAGTGTGCAAAGTGTGCGGCGCACACAGGCGCCGAAGTACCAAAGGCGCCAAAGATTTTAGTTGAGGAGCAAATACTTAAAAAAAAAAAAAATCTGTAATTTAATTAAACAAAAAATATTTTTTCTTGGCATCTGAATTAATTTTGTTTTATTCTATTTCTCAGTCTCCTAATAAGTGATTTAGACGTAGACTTGTGCAAACTTTCAATAAACAGAGGCGCACCTTATGCAGCTGCAAAAAATGAAAAGCACCGTAATTCATATGACTGGGCACATGCAGCACTATAATCTCATTCTAGTAGCGGCAGATAATAGTACAGTTTTATTGCATAGTATAGGGGATAAATTCTACCTGTTTTTTATTTTAAAATAGCAATATTCTCCTTACTGCAAAATTTGTCATAAATAAGATAAAAATTACTATTCGGAAATACTGGTAAAAGTTTCCTTTGCGGTAATCAGGTCATAAATTATGGTAGACATGCTTCACAAGCAGGGGCGCGCCAGCAGTATCCAGCGCCTGTGTGCAGAACTTCAGTTGACGCCCTATACCCCCCGCCTCCGTAAATAAAACTTTTAAAAAATTCTATGAGTATCTATAAATGCATAGCTGCCATGCTTTTGGAGTTTTATCTCAGATCAAATGAAGTTTTTTGAACCAGACAATTATTTAATAAAATGTGTCTTTTTTCTATAGGGTTCGCATTTTATTTAATAAAATTTCTTTTTCAAACATGTTTAAAATACTTGAAAAATAAGGAAGGTTGGCAGCTATGTAACTAAAATTCGAAACACAGTAAAGCCTGTTAAAATAAAACCTGTCTGCATCAGAATCCTGCATTAAACGGTAAAATTTCATTATCCCGGAGAAAATAATACAATACAATAACAATAGATTGCATCCACACTAAAAAAAATAAGTTCTTTGGCATTTCTAATTGGCATATCTATATTAATAAAAGAAAGACATTTGTCTTTACCATGCATGTGTTAGCGATGGCTAAGAAAATCTACCGGACATACAGGTCTGAAAATTTGGGATAGACGGTGGCAGATCCAAATGCACCCGGGGCTGAGATTTTAATTTTTTATAATTAGCTGAAATATTAATTAAAAGTCATAATGATGATCGCAAAATGGCGAGCTTTTTTTCTTCAAGGCAATCCTGCCTGTGGATTTCTTCAGACGTTAAGCGGTCCTTCAAACTGATGAAAGCGTGGCTTTCGATTTTTACTTCATTTTGAAATTGTGATGGCCGGGTTCCTAAAGCGTTAGAAAAAAATATATCGTCTTATCTTTCCGATTCCAACGGCATCTATTGTTACTATTTTTAAAAAAACCTTTTTATTTAGCCGCCATTCGCGTCAGTTTTAAGTTTTTTCGTTTTTCTTAAGTTTCAAAATTTCGAAAAGAAATCACCTGTTAATACATTCTCGGTATTTATCCGAACCTAACGATATCTCTGGTGTGAAAAAATATTAATATTTACTATTTCAAAAAAAAATCTTGAAGTCATTTCATGGATTCGCCAGAGGTTTTCTTTTTTTTTTTTTTTTTCTCGTAGTGCAAGTTTTCCCAAGATATCATTTCCCGTCTCAAAAATATGTGCTTTGGATATCATTTCGCGTTTTAAAAAAGTAAGGGGGTGGTGCGCATTTTATACTATTTATGTTTTATCAAGAATTTTTGGTCAGAATTGAAAGTTTTACGTATCTAAATGCCAGAAATTAAATACAAATTCGGGGTTAGCTTGAAAAATCAAACCAGAGCATGGATATCACCCCGGTGTACGCTGCAAAAGCAGTGGGGCCCTCAACTCGAGATTCGTGATGATGGATTTTTATTTAAAAATGGCAAATTATACAAATCAGAGTTTGTACCCTGCCGAAAACAGTGTTTTTCACAATATTAAGTTCATTTGGAAAGATTTTCGTTAAAAAAATATAAAATCAAAACAAACCGGACTATGCGTTGCACGTCCAGTGTATGCTACTGATGTTGAAGACATTGCTCCCCCCTCCCCATTGCTATGTTCGTTTAAAAAAATTTTAGTTTAAAATATAAAATCATTCAACATTTGATTTTAGGTGTATTTAAAGTTATTACATAATAGTCATTTGCCCGGCCAATGCCGTTCGGGTCGATTAGAAGGACATAAGTACCAGAATTTAAAACTCTTTTTTCATAAATCTATATTTTTCCGTTCGTATTATACAGCGATGTAGCTCGTAACTTATTTATTGCTAAATTGAATTTTTTTTTGTCATTTTAGTTTCTGTAGCGTGTACATGCAATGCTAATAAAGGTTCATATTTCAATACTTTCCTATTTATGTTCTGAATTAAAATGAACAAGTCGGTTAGAATCATAACCAGTTATTTATCCAGTATGTGATTAATAACAATTGTATGTAGGTGGTGCAGGGAAAGGCCGTCTCTCCTATTCTTTTAAAAAGTAAGAATTTTTGGTTTTTTTATGGCCAAATTTAGCCTACTTTCACCATCCCCTCCCCCTTAACAAAATTTCTGTTTCCGCCAAGATGATAGGCACAGAGAACAAGATAGTACCGATAAAAAGTATTCGTTGATCTCGGAGGTCCGTGGCTCTAAAAAAAACACAATTTTTTTCCAATACATAATAATTTTCCCAGAAGTGATCATTTGTAGGGGCGCTAAAAAAAGATATTGCTTCGGCCGCCGAAAGTAGGCGCAAGTAGGTCTTATGAGCGCAAAAATTACAGTGTTAAACCTACGACTTGGAATGATAAACCTTCAGAAACGTCTGATGCTTCATTTTGCCAATTAAAATTTGTCCCATAGCTGATGCCAGTCTCTTCAATTTAAAATCTCTACATTGAACAACACACTCATAACTGTTCTAGTTTTACATTGTTTCTCTATTCAGGGTAGAGATCTGCACGGGCCCGTACCCGGCCTGGAAAAATGGAGGCAAACTTTCAAACGAGTCGGTCCGAGTCGACAGAATAAAGACCATTTTTTTTAACAGCCGGGCCGATAAAAAATAGTAATAAATGGGTTGGAGCGATAAAAAATAAACAGACCGGTCGGGCCGCAAATTCGCAAACACTCAACGTTCCAGCGCTTTTGACGCCAAGTACTTTAGCCAAGGGCTTTGGCGAGTAAATGAACTTTGAAGCGCATCTTCGACGCGCATGCAAGTCTGAAGCTAATTTCGATCTTCGATATTTCGTACATTTGACCACGTATTTTCTGTTTATGGAATACTTGCAAGAATACCAGGCGAAATAGTAAATGCTTATTTCATCGTCTGAATAATTATACATGCATTATAAACAAGGGAAGTATTTAATCTTATAGATGCATGTTCTATAAGTACGTTCTTTTTCCTAAACTATTTATTTATTTAGTTTTATAAGTGCCATGTGCTGCCATCTAGTGCCAGCATACTAAATACAAAACAATCATCTCCTGAATAGAAATATCCTGTTAAAAATATCCAAACACATCCCTCAAAGTTTTTAGTTCATAAAAAAATAGGACCTACCCTCTTTCCTACGACCTTGATTTGTTGAGCCCTGCTAATACAAGTATCAGAAATAGTTATTAAATTCTTTAAAACAGAAAAAGTCAATTAAAAAAAATCACAAGCGGCTATAGTTTGTAACATTTAGGTGAGCCCACTATTTTCAATTTTCCTACCCCCCCCCCCCCTCCTTCCTTTTTCTATCAGATTAATGATTTTTCATTTTAAGAAGAGTTAGGAGGGGGTACACCCTACTTTTAGAATATGACTTTCATACTTTAATGAATTTATAATATATTTGTTTAACCAACTGACAGAAAAAAGTAATTTTGTCTACCAGTTATTCATTGAGATTTAGAAAAACTCCATATTATCTTATTAAGAAAAATGTCTATACTTAGCTTAAGGCTGCTCAGCTGCTCTGCTCAACAAGTGCAAAAGGTTTTGACACATTTACAAATTCATTTTTTAACGGAAAGATATAAAATTGGAAGGCCTGACTATGGCAGCAATTTGGAATCGAACTGTGTTTTCCATTTTTTTGATAAATAAATTACCCATTGAATCATAAGCGATTTTGATCACGTGAAAAAAACATTTTCTCCCTTCGCTGACTGGTTTTTCTGCTTTCTTCGCGAACTTCGGTTCAAAACGTCAACTTTGACAATTCTGAAAGATCTATCGTGTTTGCGAAAAAACAGTTCAATTACATAGTTTCTGAACAACAGTTATATTTTTTGACACCTGCTAGTTTCATGCATTTCCGAACAAAAATAAATTAAAACTTATGTCATAAAGTTGCCCTTTTGGATTTGAGCCTTAAAGCTCTTCTTAAATTCCCTGCTCAATAAAAACAAAACTTCCTGACATGCTTTTAACCTAAAAAATATAACTGGTAGGCCTAATTACTATTTACTTGCTACCTATTAAAGCAAGGTATCAGAAATAGTAATTAAATTCTTTAAAACAGAAAAGTCGATAAAAAATAGATTCATAAATAAATCTAAAAATATAAATTTAGAATCGAATAGCATTTTTCATTTGTTAACTAAATTACTTGATTTACAAGTGATTTTTGTCATGGAATGACAGGTTTTTCTCCTTTCCTACGCTGTCGCATCCAGAAATTCATTTAAAATACAGACTTTAACAGTATTTTCTGTCAATTTCATGTGTTTCTGAACAAAAGAGAATTTCAAAATGTGTCAGAAATTAGTTCCAGTGGATTTGAGAATGGACTTAAAAGTTATTAATCCATATCTGGCAACCTTCCAGTTTTTAAATGTCAAACACATTTTTTACCACAATTTTTTCTGAAGAAATTAAATCAAATAAGTACAACATGGAGAGAGGGGGGGGGGCAGTGATATATTATTAAATAATAAAGAAGCCATATCATAAAACAATTTTATTAAATTTTTGGTGCCATGTATGGTATATGTTTTTTTTATTCTAAAAAAATTGTAAGGTTGGCAGCTGTCTTAATTCTCAATACCTCAGCAATAATATGAATAAATAAAAAGAAAAAACTTATTTTATTTAATTTTCTAAAATTTTCTGTAAATTTAGAAACTATTTTGTAAACAACATTTGTATTCTCAGGCTATGCAAATAACTAAATCAAAATTCACCAGTGGTTTTTTAAGGATAACCAATATATATATATATATATATATATATATATTATTATTATTATTATTATTATTATTACTACAACTGTAGAATGAAAATGGAAAAGAAATATAACAAACAATAATTTTGACTTGAAAATTCAAAGAATTATTTTCATTTTGATACAATATAAAATTATATGAAATAGATATTTATATACTATATATATATAAAAAAAATGTAAAAATATGAACATTTTTATAATTTTTTTATGTTTTAAGAATCTACCCTGGTAACATTATGACATTCGTAAGCTAATGTTAAGTCAAAGAAGCTTTCTTTACAGAATGTAACTGCAACAAAAATATAAAATGTTCAAAACTATCACATTAGACATAGACCTCAGATATTCCATGCAAAATAGATCACTTTAAAGTATCGAAATTCAAACATTAAATTTGTAAAGGATGCGACTGATTTAATATTAGGTTATGAATGTCGTCATGTGAGTAGAATAGACTTTGCTAATTTGCACAGCATTTGCCAATGCAAACATAATTGAAATAAAGGCTACTTAATTTACTTTTATTTTTTAGGTTTTTTTTTTTTTTTTTTTTTGTAATAAATTTATATATACTATGAATTACATTTCTTTTATCTCTATAGAGCAAAAATTCGTGATCGATACGACTGTGTGACAGATTGACTAATTATATGAATTTTTTCCTTACAACCGATTGACAAAAATTGAGATTTTTACCAATCACGAAATTTCACAATTTTTTTTTTGCTGCGATACGGTAAAAAAATGTGCGATATTTTGCCACAAGTGATTAACAACATTTTTAATTTTTTTTTTCTTCTTTAAGAACGAATAGGCAAAATTTGCGTTTTTATTTCAATGACCGATTGATGTTCTGAGATACGTTGATGAAATTCACAATTTTTTTTTTCTGTATCTTTTTTTTTTTTTTTTTTTTTTTTTTGCAACCGACTGATGTCGAATTTTTTTAAGTGACAAATTCACATGGTTGCTATCGCGATAGACAATCCATTCCATCTTCATAACGCTACAAAGATGTAGCTTGAATTTTTCCGCTTCATCCTTATTTTGTAGCGGTAACCTTATTATTTATAATGGAATCAAAATTCGAGTTAGCATTATCAATAATACAATTTGGAAGGAAAAAAACCTCCTTAAATTCTATAAGGGTATCCATAACATAAAAACATCCGACAAAACATAAACAACAACTGCGAAACTGACGAGAACAGAATGCTGCATACGCGCAGTTCGTTTTCTTGCCAAAACGTTTGGCTATAGAGCTTGGCGTCAAAAGCGCTGGAACGTTGAGTGTTTGTGAATTTGCGGTCGGGCCGATGAAAAAATTAAGCGGGCCGACCGACCCAATAGAAAAATTTAAACGAAGCCGATAAAATATGAATTATTTTCGATGGATATGACTATGAATAAAATACAATAGTGTTGCACGAGCAAATGCATAGTTCGACAACATCATTAATGCCAATAACACAGCCAGCGTAGAGATCGGCATCGGACAGTTAACATTGTGTCTGAGCCCGAGCTTAATTTTTTCAGCAAATTCGTGCTGTGCCGGGGGTCAGGCTTACATTTTTTCTGCAGATGGAACTGGACTTAATTGTTCCCAGGACGTGCCGGGCAGGCAATATGTTTTGTAAAAATAGTAATAGATATAATGAACTTCTGTTAACGGAATAATTGTAAATATAGTTTATTAAATAACGGAGAAATATTTTCCAAAATCTACTTTTCATTATGCAGCTTCAAAGGCTATGGTGCGTTTAACCCTCTTTTTTTCTTTTATTCCTAACTACATATATTTTTTAATGAATCTTTATTTGAATGCTGAAATGAAAAGTGTAAGAGTAGAAATAATCATTAATGTTGCTATTGTGTACTTTCTGTCTTGGGAACACATAGTAAACTAAAATATACTGTATCATTTCTTCATAACTAATATTTATATGCAGTATTCTTTGAAAAGGATTTTAATTGTAAGAAATCGGAATTTTTTGTAGAAATTGAGTCGAGCTGGGCCTGGCCTGATTTAATTGATGTTGGGTTGGGCATGTTTTCCCTGATTTTTGTACAGGCCGGGACCGGGCCTGGAAATTACGGTCCGTGTATACCTCTAATTCAGGGCTGTCCAACGTGCCTCCCGTGGACGCCATGGTGGCACCCTTTGAAGGTTTTCTTAGCACCCATTCCTATTAAAAGCTTTTTTTTTTTTTAAATTAAAAATTCACTTTGAAGTGGGCCTTCTTTAAAATTAATAATATTTGAATGGGGCTCTTTTAATTGCTATCAGTGGCCCTTATTTATTGTTATTAATTAGTTATTTAGTGATTAAGGTTTCTGGCCCTTCACCTATAAAACCTTTCTTTGATATGTTAGCGTCTGCAAACTGTAATTTTAAATTTATTATGATTTACATTATTTCTTCAAATTATTTTTAGTCGTAAGGGACTTATGGCTATAACCATGAGATGTATGCGCATCATATAAGACGCTTGTGAAGCATGTCTACCATAATTTATGACCTGATTACCGCAAAGGAAACTTTTACCAGTATTTCCGAATAGTAATTTTTATCTTATTTATGACAAATTTTGCAGTAAGGAGAATATTGCTATTTTAAAATAAAAAACAGGTAGAATTTATCCCCTATACTATGCAATAAAACTGTACTATTATCTGCCGCTACTAGAATGAGATTATAGTGCTGCATGTGCCCAGTCATATGAATTACGGTGCTTTTCATTTTTTGCAGCTGCATAAGGTGCGCCTCTGTTTATTGAAAGTTTGCACAAGTCTACGTCTAAATCACTTATTAGGAGACTGAGAAATAGAATAAAACAAAATTAATTCAGATGCCAAGAAAAAATATTTTTTGTTTAATTAAATTACAGATTTTTTTTTTTTAAGTATTTGCTCCTCAACTAAAATCTTTGGCGCCTTTGGTACTTCGGCGCCTGTGTGCGCCGCACACTTTGCACACTGGGTCGGCGCGCCCCTGTTCACAAGCGTCTTATATGATGCGCATACATCTCATGGTTATAGCCATAAGTCCCTTACGACTAAAAATAATTTGAAGAAATAATGTAAATCATAATAAATTTAAAATTACAGTTTGCAGACGCTAACATATCAAAGAAAGGTTTTATAGGTGAAGGGCCAGAAACCTTAATCACTAAATAACTAATTAATAACATTAAATAAGGGCCACTGATAGCAATTAAAAGAGCCCCATTCAAATATTATTAATTTTAAAGAAGGCCCACTTCAAAGTGAATTTTTAATTAAAAAAAAAAAAGCTTTTAATAGGAATGGGTGCTAAGAAAACCTTCAAAGGGTGCCACCATGGCGTCCACGGGAGGCACGTTGGACAGCCCTGAATTAGAGGTATACACGGACCGTAATTTCCAGGCCCGGTCCCGGCCTGTACAAAAATCAGGGAAAACATGCCCAACCCAACATCAATTAAATCAGGCCAGGCCCAGCTCGACTCAATTTCTACAAAAAATTCCGATTTCTTACAATTAAAATCCTTTTCAAAGAATACTGCATATAAATATTAGTTATGAAGAAATGATACAGTATATTTTAGTTTACTATGTGTTCCCAAGACAGAAAGTACACAATAGCAACATTAATGATTATTTCTACTCTTACACTTTTCATTTCAGCATTCAAATAAAGATTCATTAAAAAATATATGTAGTTAGGAATAAAAGAAAAAAAGAGGGTTAAACGCACCATAGCCTTTGAAGCTGCATAATGAAAAGTAGATTTTGGAAAATATTTCTCCGTTATTTAATAAACTATATTTACAATTATTCCGTTAACAGAAGTTCATTATAGCTATTACTATTTTTACAAAACATATTGCCTGCCCGGCACGTCCTGGGAACAATTAAGTCCAGTTCCATCTGCAGAAAAAATGTAAGCCTGACCCCCGGCACAGCACGAATTTGCTGAAAAAATTAAGCTCGGGCTCAGACACAATGTTAACTGTCCGATGCCGATCTCTACGCTGGCTGTGTTATTGGCATTAATGATGTTGTCGAACTATGCATTTGCTCGTGCAACACTATTGTATTTTATTCATAGTCATATCCATCGAAAATAATTCATATTTTATCGGCTTCGTTTAAATTTTTCTATTGGGTCGGTCGGCCCGCTTAATTTTTTCATCGGCCCGACCGCAAATTCACAAACACTCAACGTTCCAGCGCTTTTGACGCCAAGCTCTATAGCCAAACGTTTTGGCAAGAAAACGAACTGCGCGTATGCAGCATTCTGTTCTCGTCAGTTTCGCAGTTGTTGTTTATGTTTTGTCGGATGTTTTTATGTTATGGATACCCTTATAGAATTTAAGGAGGTTTTTTTCCTTCCAAATTGTATTATTGATAATGCTAACTCGAATTTTGATTCCATTATAAATAATAAGGTTACCGCTACAAAATAAGGATGAAGCGGAAAAATTCAAGCTACATCTTTGTAGCGTTATGAAGATGGAATGGATTGTCTATCGCGATAGCAACCGTGTGAATTTGTCACTTAAAAAAATTCGACATCAGTCGGTTGCAAAAAAAAAAAAAAAAAAAAAAAAAAAGATACAGAAAAAAAAAATTGTGAATTTCATCAACGTATCTCAGAACATCAATCGGTCATTGAAATAAAAACGCAAATTTTGCCTATTCGTTCTTAAAGAAGAAAAAAAAAATTAAAAATGTTGTTAATCACTTGTGGCAAAATATCGCACATTTTTTTACCGTATCGCAGCAAAAAAAAAATTGTGAAATTTCGTGATTGGTAAAAATCTCAGTTTTTGTCAATCGGTTGTAAGGAAAAAATTCATATAATTAGTCAATCTGTCACACAGTCGTATCGATCACGAATTTTTGCTCTATAGAGATAAAAGAAATGTAATTCATAGTATATATAAATTTATTACAAAAAAAAAAAAAAAAAAAAAAAAAACCTAAAAAATAAAAGTAAATTAAGTAGCCTTTATTTCAATTATGTTTGCATTGGCAAATGCTGTGCAAATTAGCAAAGTCTATTCTACTCACATGACGACATTCATAACCTAATATTAAATCAGTCGCATCCTTTACAAATTTAATGTTTGAATTTCGATATTTTAAAGTGATCTATTTTGCATGGAATATCTGAGGTCTATGTCTAATGTGATAGTTTTGAACATTTTATATTTTTGTTGCAGTTACATTCTGTAAAGAAAGCTTCTTTGACTTAACATTAGCTTACGAATGTCATAATGTTACCAGGGTAGATTCTTAAAACATAAAAAAATTATAAAAATGTTCATATTTTTACATTTTTTTTATATATATATAGTATATAAATATCTATTTCATATAATTTTATATTGTATCAAAATGAAAATAATTCTTTGAATTTTCAAGTCAAAATTATTGTTTGTTATATTTCTTTTCCATTTTCATTCTACAGTTGTAGTAATAATAATAATAATAATAATATATATATATATATATATATATATATATTGGTTATCCTTAAAAAACCACTGGTTAATTTTGATTTAGTTATTTGCATAGCCTGAGAATACAAATGTTGTTTACAAAATAGTTTCTAAATTTACAGAAAATTTTAGAAAATTAAATAAAATAAGTTTTTTCTTTTTATTTATTCATATTATTGCTGAGGTATTGAGAATTAAGACAGCTGCCAACCTTACAATTTTTTTAGAATAAAAAAAACATATACCATACATGGCACCAAAAATTTAATAAAATTGTTTTATGATATGGCTTCTTTATTATTTAATAATATATCACTGCCCCCCCCCCCCCTCTCTCCATGTTGTACTTATTTGATTTAATTTCTTCAGAAAAAATTGTGGTAAAAAATGTGTTTGACATTTAAAAACTGGAAGGTTGCCAGATATGGATTAATAACTTTTAAGTCCATTCTCAAATCCACTGGAACTAATTTCTGACACATTTTGAAATTCTCTTTTGTTCAGAAACACATGAAATTGACAGAAAATACTGTTAAAGTCTGTATTTTAAATGAATTTCTGGATGCGACAGCGTAGGAAAGGAGAAAAACCTGTCATTCCATGACAAAAATCACTTGTAAATCAAGTAATTTAGTTAACAAATGAAAAATGCTATTCGATTCTAAATTTATATTTTTAGATTTATTTATGAATCTATTTTTTATCGACTTTTCTGTTTTAAAGAATTTAATTACTATTTCTGATACCTTGCTTTAATAGGTAGCAAGTAAATAGTAATTAGGCCTACCAGTTATATTTTTTAGGTTAAAAGCATGTCAGGAAGTTTTGTTTTTATTGAGCAGGGAATTTAAGAAGAGCTTTAAGGCTCAAATCCAAAAGGGCAACTTTATGACATAAGTTTTAATTTATTTTTGTTCGGAAATGCATGAAACTAGCAGGTGTCAAAAAATATAACTGTTGTTCAGAAACTATGTAATTGAACTGTTTTTTCGCAAACACGATAGATCTTTCAGAATTGTCAAAGTTGACGTTTTGAACCGAAGTTCGCGAAGAAAGCAGAAAAACCAGTCAGCGAAGGGAGAAAATGTTTTTTTCACGTGATCAAAATCGCTTATGATTCAATGGGTAATTTATTTATCAAAAAAATGGAAAACACAGTTCGATTCCAAATTGCTGCCATAGTCAGGCCTTCCAATTTTATATCTTTCCGTTAAAAAATGAATTTGTAAATGTGTCAAAACCTTTTGCACTTGTTGAGCAGAGCAGCTGAGCAGCCTTAAGCTAAGTATAGACATTTTTCTTAATAAGATAATATGGAGTTTTTCTAAATCTCAATGAATAACTGGTAGACAAAATTACTTTTTTCTGTCAGTTGGTTAAACAAATATATTATAAATTCATTAAAGTATGAAAGTCATATTCTAAAAGTAGGGTGTACCCCCTCCTAACTCTTCTTAAAATGAAAAATCATTAATCTGATAGAAAAAGGAAGGAGGGGGGGGGGGGGGTAGGAAAATTGAAAATAGTGGGCTCACCTAAATGTTACAAACTATAGCCGCTTGTGATTTTTTTTAATTGACTTTTTCTGTTTTAAAGAATTTAATAACTATTTCTGATACTTGTATTAGCAGGGCTCAACAAATCAAGGTCGTAGGAAAGAGGGTAGGTCCTACTTTTTTATGAACTAAAAACTTTGAGGGATGTGTTTGGATATTTTTAACAGGATATTTCTATTCAGGAGATGATTGTTTTGTATTTAGTATGCTGGCACTAGATGGCAGCACATGGCACTTATAAAACTAAATAAATAAATAGTTTAGGAAAAAGAACGTACTTATAGAACATGCATCTATAAGATTAAATACTTCCCTTGTTTATAATGCATGTATAATTATTCAGACGATGAAATAAGCATTTACTATTTCGCCTGGTATTCTTGCAAGTATTCCATAAACAGAAAATACGTGGTCAAATGTACGAAATATCGAAGATCGAAATTAGCTTCAGACTTGCATGCGCGTCGAAGATGCGCTTCAAAGTTCATTTACTCGCCAAAGCCCTTGGCTAAAGTACTTGGCGTCAAAAGCGCTGGAACGTTGAGTGTTTGCGAATTTGCGGCCCGACCGGTCTGTTTATTTTTTATCGCTCCAACCCATTTATTACTATTTTTTATCGGCCCGGCTGTTAAAAAAAATGGTCTTTATTCTGTCGACTCGGACCGACTCGTTTGAAAGTTTGCCTCCATTTTTCCAGGCCGGGTACGGGCCCGTGCAGATCTCTACCCTGAATAGAGAAACAATGTAAAACTAGAACAGTTATGAGTGTGTTGTTCAATGTAGAGATTTTAAATTGAAGAGACTGGCATCAGCTATGGGACAAATTTTAATTGGCAAAATGAAGCATCAGACGTTTCTGAAGGTTTATCATTCCAAGTCGTAGGTTTAACACTGTAATTTTTGCGCTCATAAGACCTACTTGCGCCTACTTTCGGCGGCCGAAGCAATATCTTTTTTTAGCGCCCCTACAAATGATCACTTCTGGGAAAATTATTATGTATTGGAAAAAAATTGTGTTTTTTTTAGAGCCACGGACCTCCGAGATCAACGAATACTTTTTATCGGTACTATCTTGTTCTCTGTGCCTATCATCTTGGCGGAAACAGAAATTTTGTTAAGGGGGAGGGGATGGTGAAAGTAGGCTAAATTTGGCCATAAAAAACCAAAAATTCTTACTTTTTAAAAGAATAGGAGAGACGGCCTTTCCCTGCACCACCTACATACAATTGTTATTAATCACATACTGGATAAATAACTGGTTATGATTCTAACCGACTTGTTCATTTTAATTCAGAACATAAATAGGAAAGTATTGAAATATGAACCTTTATTAGCATTGCATGTACACGCTACAGAAACTAAAATGACAAAAAAAAATTCAATTTAGCAATAAATAAGTTACGAGCTACATCGCTGTATAATACGAACGGAAAAATATAGATTTATGAAAAAAGAGTTTTAAATTCTGGTACTTATGTCCTTCTAATCGACCCGAACGGCATTGGCCGGGCAAATGACTATTATGTAATAACTTTAAATACACCTAAAATCAAATGTTGAATGATTTTATATTTTAAACTAAAATTTTTTTAAACGAACATAGCAATGGGGAGGGGGGAGCAATGTCTTCAACATCAGTAGCATACACTGGACGTGCAACGCATAGTCCGGTTTGTTTTGATTTTATATTTTTTTAACGAAAATCTTTCCAAATGAACTTAATATTGTGAAAAACACTGTTTTCGGCAGGGTACAAACTCTGATTTGTATAATTTGCCATTTTTAAATAAAAATCCATCATCACGAATCTCGAGTTGAGGGCCCCACTGCTTTTGCAGCGTACACCGGGGTGATATCCATGCTCTGGTTTGATTTTTCAAGCTAACCTCGAATTTGTATATAATTTCTGGCATTTAGATACGTAAAACTTTCAATTCTGACCAAAAATTCTTGATAAAACATAAATAGTATAAAATGCGCACCACCCCCTTACTTTTTTAAAACGCGAAATGATATCCAAAGCACATATTTTTGAGACGGGAAATGATATCTTGGGAAAACTTGCACTACGAGAAAAAAAAAAAAAGAAAACCTCTGGCGAATCCATGAAATGACTTCAAGATTTTTTTTTGAAATAGTAAATATTAATATTTTTTCACACCAGAGATATCGTTAGGTTCGGATAAATACCGAGAATGTATTAACAGGTGATTTCTTTTCGAAATTTTGAAACTTAAGAAAAACGAAAAAACTTAAAACTGACGCGAATGGCGGCTAAATAAAAAGGTTTTTTTAAAAATAGTAACAATAGATGCCGTTGGAATCGGAAAGATAAGACGATATATTTTTTTCTAACGCTTTAGGAACCCGGCCATCACAATTTCAAAATGAAGTAAAAATCGAACGCCACGCTTTCATCAGTTTGAAGGACCGCTTAACGTCTGAAGAAATCCACAGGCAGGATTGCCTTGAAGAAAAAAAGCTCGCCATTTTGCGATCATCATTATGACTTTTAATTAATATTTCAGCTAATTATAAAAAATTAAAATCTCAGCCCCGGGTGCATTTGGATCTGCCACCGTCTATCCCAAATTTTCAGACCTGTATGTCCGGTAGATTTTCTTAGCCATCGCTAACACATGCATGGTAAAGACAAATGTCTTTCTTTTATTAATATAGATATGCCAATTAGAAATGCCAAAGAACTTATTTTTTTTAGTGTGGATGCAATCTATTGTTATTGTATTGTATTATTTTCTCCGGGATAATGAAATTTTACCGTTTAATGCAGGATTCTGATGCAGACAGGTTTTATTTTAACAGGCTTTACTGTGTTTCGAATTTTAGTTACATAGCTGCCAACCTTCCTTATTTTTCAAGTATTTTAAACATGTTTGAAAAAGAAATTTTATTAAATAAAATGCGAACCCTATAGAAAAAAGACACATTTTATTAAATAATTGTCTGGTTCAAAAAACTTTATTTGATCTGAGATAAAACTCCAAAAGCATGGCAGCTATGCATTTATAGATACTCATAGAATTTTTTAAAAGTTTTATTTACGGAGGCGGGGGGCGGGGGGTATAGGGCGTCAACTGAAGTTCTGCACACAGGCGCTGGATACTGCTGGCGCGCCCCTGGTGTTAGTTCATGAAAAGAGTGAAGCAAAAGTAAAATTACGGGTTACACTTTTACTGAAATATAACAGCAAGAATAAACTTTTAAAAAATATCATGCCATGAAATTTCAATCATCGTGCAACAAGCACAGTCCAAATCACAAACGCAAACAGCCTTTTATAATTACATTCTGCCAATACTTTTTTTAATTCTTAGTTTTTAAAAGATTACTTTGGGGCACTCCCCTGTGTACGCCATGGTTGATAAGTCAGTAAAGTCATTATTAATTCGCCGTTACTAAACGCTAAACACAAAAGTAACATATAGATGCTGCTTCATGTGCTATCAATTTCACTTTGATAGCATATGTCTTCGCTTCTAAATATCGCTTTATTTCAATCGTTACATGATCAAATAGAACAAAAAAATGTACTTTCGGTCTTTGTTTTTCCTTTGTTCTCCTTTTTACTTACTCATCTAGGGTAAGTCTTGTAATCGTTTTAAAAATCGAAAAAAAAAAAATTGACGGATTTACACATTTCAGACACTGGAGATTCCGAAAAACCTATTTTTGGGGAAAAAATTTTGCCGTCCGTCTGTGTGTGTGTGTGTCTGTAAACGCTCTATCGCCCGAACAAATTGAGATAGAGACTTGAAATTTGGTGTGTAATTAGTATGTAATAATGGGAAGAAGCCTATTGAATATCAGTAACCTCGATTATCCCGCACTATTTTTTTGGACTCTCGAAATATTCGTTCTGATGAAAGGTATATACAAATTTTTGAAATTGTTTATTTGAAGGAGTGAATATAAAAGACAATGAAAAAAACATAAATTTTGCATAAAGGATGAAGTCGATCGGATAATTAGTTGCCCAGATATTTGTAATCCTATTTTTCACGCTCTTCTATTTTTCATGACCCCCTATTTCATTCAAATTTCAATTCAAAGATGTATTTTAATTCGAAATAAGACGCTTAATCCGACACAGTAAATTGTTAGTTAATATGATTATCATTTTTACTTTCTTCTATCTTCAATGGAAGAAAGTATTGTAATCGAAATTTTTTTCAACTTCGATTTTCGACGGATTTACCTGTTTTAGGGGTCAGAGATCCCAAAAAACATGTTTATGGAAAATGTCTGTCTGTCCGGGTGTCCGTCTGTCTGTCGCCATTGTACCGTCAAAAAGTGTATGAAGTTATGCATAGAATTGAACCAAATTTTTATTTTACGTTTATGGCTATGACAAGCAGGTCCTCCCTGAATTTGGAAAAAATTCGCCGGTAGGGGGCGCTGTAATAGCGATTTTGCATATTGTACCATCGAAAAGTGTATGAAGTTATGCATAGAATTGAACCAAACTTTTATTTTAAGTTCTTGTCTATGGCAAGCAGGTCCTTCCTTAATTTGGAAAAAAATCGCCGGTAGGGGGCGCTTTAATAGCAATTTTTGTGCCATTTTGAATATTGTACCATCGAAAAGTGTATGAAGTTATGCATAGAATTGAGCCAAATGTTTTGTGTTTCTTTTTGGTCATGTCATGAAGGTCCTCCCTGAATTTGGAAAAATTCCGCTGGAAGGGGGCGCTACAATTACGATGTCTGTACCATTTTCTTTATTGTACAATCGAAAAGTGTATAAAATTATGCATACAATTGGACCAATTTTTTTTGTGCATGTTTTTGGCTTTGGCCAACAGGTCCTCCTTGAATTTGGAAACTTTTCTTGATTTTTCGTAGTTCTATTGTCCATCGGCGGCTCGTGCAAAGGCGGGAACTCACTTCCTGCTAAGCCGGCTATTTGCAAACATCTGATAACAACAGAATAAGGAAAAACTATTAATTTTAACAAATATCATGATATAGATTAACTCGTGATATAGATTAATAATTAAACAAAATTAAAAATCAAAGAAAAATTTTGAAAATTAGCATGAATGGCAACTTATAGTCCATGCTTAGCAAGCGCGCATTCTTTTGTTTTCTCGAAAAAAGCATAATGTATTTTTAATGTTGTCAATGTTAATTAAATCATAATATAGACTTGATTAATTTTAACACAATTATTAGTGTTGGTGTTCTTTATGACGGCCAATTATCTACACGTCGGAAAATGGCCCGAAAGGGGGGGGGGATGCCCTCCGTGGGGGGTCTTTCTAAGGGAACCTAACCCGTATTTACACAAGGAAATCCAAGGTTTGAAGAAAACCTATATCTATGAGAAAACCACGAAAACTCCGAACGATTAGTCCGACGGGCGTGATTGGGTTCGAACCCAGCACCTCCCGTCTACCAGCTTTGAGAGCAGAACCTCTCGGCCACTGGTGGGCCTATATTCTAATTGGTAAATAAATCACAAGGCAGTCAAAAGGCCCCTGGTTCAAATCCTGACATGGACAATTTTTCACGAAGTTGGAAAATTGCAACTCTTGTGAAATCATAATTTTTTTTTCATATTTCATTATACTAAAATATTTAGAAATGCATAATGCGGTTTAAAAATGTTACTTAAACTAACATACATACCTACTTCATTGGCCTAAATTAAAATACACGTTAAAGAAAATCCAATGTCTTGTGAACTGCATTGCATTGTCGTGTTTGCACCATAGCAGAAGTTACATAATGTTGGTAAGTAAATCAAACCATACAACTGATTAATCCACAGAAGCCGTAGTTAACGTTTTATTTTTTATAGAATGGAGTGACATAACATTTACATTATTATAACAAGAAAGGAAAATTATACGGTAAGCATAGATTATGAAACACTTTCCAACACTTCCTGAATGCTTTATCAAAACTTCGTTATTAGATGAAATAAGGTAAATAAGGATTTTAGAAAACGTATAAAACATTCTAAAAATTGATTACAGCAGTTACCGTCCATAGCTAAATATGTATTCCAATTATTTTTAACAGCCCTGTATTTGATCTGTAGGTTGATATATATTCTATAAAATGGGAAAATTTAGTTTAGCAAGAAAATGCATAACAAGTTGAAATTTCTCTTTCAGCAATTTGTACTAATAGATGGAAACGTACTTGAATACTTTTGTACAACCCTGTTGTTTACCTAGAACCTTTATTGCACGCCACTATTAGCTAAAATTTAATTCAAATTAAAACACTCTTAAAACTACTGAATTCAGATTTCCAGAAATCAGCATTTATAGACGGCCATGTATCCAATTCTTTGCGCGACACTGTATATTATTTTATCTGTATTGTAGAAAGATTTCTTAGTAAACTAAATGCACTTCAGCGTAAAAATTCATAACTCATTTAAAACCCACCTTTAAGCAATTTGCGCTCATACGCAGTAACCCTTACAAATTGTATTGTGCATCCCTGTATATGAATTATAGCATTTATACACACCATATAGTATGCATAAATATAAAGAAACATAAAAGCGCATATCATTATAAAAAATGCATAGCAATCATCACTAATGTACAGTACTTCGAATACAATATAGTATCTGAAATCTTTTGTGTGTTCCTGTAAATGCTATGCACTTCGTACTATACATGAAATATGTTATAGTAAATCTCAGCGACTATATCAATTGCATTATATATGAAATAGTTTAACATAATTAAAATACTCCGCAAACAATTCCCTCCACCCCTATATTACTATGTAACGGAATTCTTTTGTGTGGCCCTGTAAATGAATAATAACTATTCTTTGCACCGCATATTCTACAGAATGCGTATTTTAGTGCACGTCATAAATGCACATGAATTTTATTATGTTTGAAATCGTGTAACATCTTTAAAAATCATTTGAAACGATTTTTTTCCATTGGCCATAATGTAACGGAATACTTTTGACTGTTCCTGTAAATGAACCAAACATGCTAATAACTTCATTTGAAATAGGGAAAGTGCTATGGTAATAGTCAATAACATCCAAAAATTTCAGGGAAATCTGAGTACATTTACGAGAGTTAGAGCGCGGACAGGCGGACAGACAAACCGAAGTCATAACACTTTTCAACTTCGTTGGAAAGTGTTAAAAAGATACGCCGTTCAAATATGAAATCGTTTCCTAGAAGTTTTAGGAAGAAATATAGTAAATGCCTATACTCTATATACTTAAATAATAATAATAATAATAATAAATGCTATTGTTTTTGCTCTAGAACATCATAAATCAAATTTATGAAAATAAAACCTTCGAAGACGGAGTCGCAAGCACTCCTGCAGGGATCGGTCAGTATACCCGACCGGACCCGAAAATACTATTTCAAGTCAACGGTAAACCCGACACGAACCCAACAAAGGAAATTCATTATCTGAAACCGAAACCGAAAAACAAGATACTTCAACCAAGACCGGAATCGAACCCGAAAGAGAAGAAAATTAATCCATATTAATACAATTATGGAAAAATTGTCTACAGCTATATCTCTAATATTAATTTGATCTTTTACATTGAAAAATAAACATATATATTCTCATTAATGTTCAAATATATAGTTTTTTTTCTAAAAAAAAATTCTAGACTTTTTTTTTTTTTTGAAAAATTTGGTTAATCCGAACTCGAACAGCAAGAGTCAGATCCCAAGCCGAAACTGACCTGAACCCGAAACATTTAAAGTCAACTCCAACCGAACAGTCCCGTAACGAAAAAACTTGGTGTTAATTCGATCCTACCCGAACAGCAGATCGGGTTGGGTTCGAGTAAAATCGGACTGCCCGAACCGCGATCCTTGCAAAACTTTTGCTACTCAAATTAGCTGATGAGTAATACGAATACATACAATTCGATCGACAGAGACAGTTTCTTTTTCGCCCCAAAATCTGAGTTGCGCGTTGCGCCGAAATTTTCAATATTACTCTTTGATTTGAGCTGTATTGGCTCAAATGAGACACTCTTTATTTAATACTTTGAACTTCACTGTGTATAATTATCAGTCATGACAGGCTGGAGACGGGAGTAAAAATAATAATGCAAGCAATGCATATATGAGTCAACTTTGAAGATACTTTTTCGCGCGCTCTGCAGGTAACAGTAATAGAAGTTTGAAACCGCAAAACCCTTTCGAATGCTCTTTGAGAATGTTCTTCTGTATCCTTAATGAATTAATTACATTTAATTTTATATGGAGATAAAAAGTTCCCTAAATAATCGCTTTAATAATATCTGTATATTTTCTTTCTAAAATGGCGGACATCTAGAAGATTGTTGGAAGTGCGTTTTCAGTTGTGGTGTGCGTTTTTAAATTTAATTATTATTAAAATATTACTTGGTGTTTATGAATTCTATAGATCATATACAGGGCCGCACAAAATTTTTCTGCAAGATCCTTTTTTTTTTTTGGCGGATATTCCGGAATGGAAATTTTCGACTGCGCTATGCGTTAAATTGAACTAACTTATAACATACTAATGTATAGTACACATACATATCCATAGATCATATACAGGGCTGCACACACACACACAAAAAAAAAAAATCGCATATTTTCTCGACTATTCATGGTATTATAAGAAATTTTGTTTTCAAATACATTATGGTTATGCGTTTTTAAAATTGTTCATTTAGACATCAACCTTCACCTATTATTAAACTGTGAAGTTTTGTTATAATATTGAGAATGTGTTGGAAAGTGTTTCATAATCTATGCTGTACGCATGATTTTTTGTTCTTGTTTTCCTATTTGCAACAGTATTGATTTTAAAACTAAACAGCTTCAAACTAGTCATGTTGCTTATTTTGCAAAAAATAAAAGAAACGACTTAAAATGAACGAAAACATGAAAACACGATTTTTATCAATGTCGAAATTCTTAATTCGGATTGAGTGATTTAGGTCACCAGTTTATTCGATACATGTACCTAATACAGCATATGCATTTTACTCGATTTACTTATTTATTAGCGGAAAAACAGATGCGATTCTGTGAGATTTTTGAAAACGTAACTTATGTTTATTAAACGACATCAAGTTTAAAATATTGGTGAAAGTTATATAGAAAGGTAAGTTTCTTTTTTGCCAATGAAAGTTTCTTATATGCTTTCGAAACCATGTTTTAATTATTAAAAGACAGGGTTGCTTATTGTTTTCAATTACTGCAGTGTGAAAAAAGACAAATATTTCTTACCCCTTTAATGGGTGATTTTTTATTTTGTTCGAAAAATATTATATTTGAGTTTATTTTTGTTAATAAAAATCTATGTATTATGAATATTATACAAATTTGTGTTTTGCATATTATGCAGAAATATGTGTAAGAGCAGAATATTGCACAAAAATCTGTGTATTTTTCATATTACACAAATGTATGTGTATTTTACATATTACACAAATGTATGTGCATTTTACATATTACACAAATGTATGTGTATTTTACATATTACACAAAAATTGTGTAGTTTACGTAGAATACAAAGATATGCGGTTTTTTACCCGACTGCGAAGAAGAGATGTGTTTCACGTGTATCTGGGTATGTGGATTTCTGTATACCCTCGAAACATCCCAACAGCTGGATAGATTTTAATGAATGAAGTATCTATCGGTTCGTCTTTAGGCTAGGTTTTGTTTTTTTTAATTTAAAATGGCGGCCGTAAAATACAAAATGGCGGTAGACACGAAAATTTTTTTTTACGTACCCTATTGAGTGGCTAGCTCTTTCAAAATGAAGACGATGTTTCATTGGCTATTTTACAATCAGAAGCTCCGTTTAAATATTACACAACCTGGAAGTTGTGTAGGTAGGATCGATAGCTTTACTGCAACTCTAACCATCATAGACATCTATAGGCCTCATGAAAACAGTGTTTATAGATAGGAACTAACAATTAAACGCAACTTAAAAGTCATCAATACAAGTAAATAAAAAAAATAGTTAAGTAATATAAAAAATAGTTTAACATTGATAAGAAATAATTAATTAGTTTACTTTTTACGCAGTCGGTTTTTTTTTATTGTTTAAATTTAATTTTTACTTGTTTTCATGATGCACAAAAATAAGTGTCAGCACAGAAGATTACACAGACAAATGTATAAATTAGTACACAAAAATATGTTTATTCTTGTGCAATTTACAAGTGTCTATTTCTAGAGTGATCAGATAACTTTTACACATTTATTGTTATCATTAAATTGCATATTAAAATGTGTATTTTGAAATTTAAACATTAGGTGTGTATTTTGGCAATTTAGACACCACTTTACACATATAGACAAATCGTTTTTGCATCATCTATATATATGTTTTTATGTATAAATTTACACATTTATTTTTTAGAGTGTAGAAAAATAGTAAAAAAATGTATTTATGTTTCTGTTGGACATAATGCGGCATAGTGTCACTCCTGAGTTACATAACAACAAGTAATATAAAAATTTTGTTTTTAAAGTCAATTCCTACTTAGGCCATCAAAGAAAAATTTAATGTAATCAAGCTAATATGAGTTTTTGTTGCATTAAAATATCTCAATTTGTTGATTTTCTATAAGCAAGTAGGTTTACAATGGAAGTCTATGGGAATTTGGCAAAATATTACAGATATCGCCAAGTTGGCGTCACTTTTGGCGACTCATTTTGGCCGCCAAATTTGGCGATATATCGCCAAGTTGGCGACAAACTTGGCTGTATTTGGCGACAGAACAGGGTCTCCCCCCTATGGTAACCCTTATTGAAAATACTTTCATTGAAATTCAATAACCAATGGCGGCCATTTTGTTTCCCATGCAAAACTAAAATTAATTAATTAATTAATATTTGAAAAAAACTGTATTAACATCAATTGTCATCCAGTACAAGTTAAAAAAAAATTATTTCAACTTGATAGGATGAATAATGAGTATTTTATTAACGATTGAAAATTTGTACAAGATAAATATATAAATATATAAATATATAAATATATAAATAAATATAGGGAGAGTGTGAGCTAATAGTAGGAATTGAAAAATTGCTCTCAAAATGACAATTTTAAATTATGTACTTACTTTAAAGTGGTCACACTGCGCAATAACAACTATTCAACTGTAAAATAATTTTTATAATGCTTTTAATAATTTGCAGAAGTAATAATGACTACCTTATAAAGTTAGAGAAAAAAGTCAGTCGAGCCCATTGTATGCAGTATCAACAAAAGATGTTATAAGGCTCCTGTCCCTGCCGGCGAAGGCACTCACGAGCTAATGCTAATCCAATGGGGAGGGATTTTTCTAATATCTCGTTTGCATTTCGACATTTTTTTTTCGCATTGGATAGCTGAGATCCGTCTCTACATCGCACTTTTTATACTTTTTCGATTTTGGTTGCAGATATTTTTTAGAATGACACTTTCATTTTCAGAGCCGGTTTTGAAAGTGAAAGTAACTTTATAAAAAATATCTGCGACCAAAATCGAAAAAATAAAAAAGGTGAGATGTAGAGACGGGCCCGGTGATAACAAATAAGAGAAAAAACAGACTTCACGACCTTAAATGCATGTTATCACACGTAAGTATAACACATAATTATCCAAAAGATCAATAGAAAGCACCAAATGGCAAAAAAATATCATCTGTTTCCTCAGTTACGCTATGCATTTAAGGGCTAATGTAACGAAAATATAATATAGCCACGAACGAAAATATACAATAACTTCTTCCGAGTTACCCATGATTCCGAAAAGCGTTCTTTATCATTACAAACCTCAGAAACCACTGTATTTTCAAGCCGGTCAAAACACCAACCAAAGCTCTAAGAGCGAGCAGTCCTGTCCCGAATGCCCTCTGTATTTTCAAGATTTGAAGAATAATTTTTTAAAAAAACAAAGTTTATTTTGCTGCCACTAATTTTCGGAAACGTTTCCGAGTTGTCTTTTATCGTGTATTCGTGTATCCGTCAGTTTTCTGAAACCGGAATATCGGTTTTTTTTTAAGACGTTATTCTCAATTAAGCAATTAATATAACGAAAATATAACATAGCCACGAACGAAAATATGCAATTACTTCTTTCGAGTTACCCATGATTCCGAAAAGCGTTCTTTATCATTACAAACCTCAGAAACCACTGTATTTTCAAGCCGGCCAGGACACCAACCAAAGCTCTAAGAGCGAGCAGTCCTGACCCGAATGCCCTCTGTATTTTCAAGATTTGAAGAATAATTTTTTTAAAAAAACAAAGTTTATTTTGCTGCCACTAATTTTCGGAAACGTTTCCGAGTTGTCTTTTATCGTGTATTCGTGTATCCGTCAGTTTTCTGAAACCGGAATATCGTTTTTTTTTAAGACGTTATTCTCAATTAAGCAATTAATATAACGAAAATATAACATAACCACGAACGAAAATATGCAATTACTTCTTTCGAGTTACCCATGATTCCGAAAAGCGCTCTTTATCATTACAAACCTCAGAAACCACTGTATTTTCAAGCCGGCCAGGACACCAGCCAGCTCTAAGAGCGAGCAGTCCTGGCCCGAATGCCCTCTGTGTTTTCAAGATTTGAAAAATTATTAAAAAAAAAAAAAAAAAAAAAAAAAAAAAGTTTATTTTGCTGCCACCGATTTTCGGAAACGTTTCCGAGTTGTCTTTTATTCGTGTATTCGTGTATCCGTCAGTTTCCTGAAATCGGAATATCGGTTTTTTTAAGACGTTATTTGCAATTAAGCATTTTCAGCTGTATGACTGTATTTACACATACAATAGTAACAAAATAATAATGTTAATGCTCAGTCACAGTCAGTGTACAGTAGCACATTTGTGCAACGGGTATTTCAAAGAGAGGGTGGGGGGAGATGTATTCCAGGAGGCGCGATAGAAGACCGAAAACGGGACATTTTTTAAACTTTTACCGAATCCCACATGTGGCATATTTTTGGAAAAGCCTGTGACATTTTATTCATGCTATGCTCCTCCCGATCTCCTCCCCCAGAATTTGCCACCAGGGAGCAATTTTCTAAATTTTGCGGACATCATTTATGCCCCCTGGGTGCAATTTGGGGAAAGGGCTCGGGAGGTGCATAGCATGAATAAGTGGTCACAGGCCTTTCCAACAATATGCCACATGTGGGTCGGCAAAAGTTAGAAAATGACCGCTTTGGGTCTACCATCGCGCCTCCTGTAATACATCCTGTCCCCTCTCTTTGAAATATCGTTTTCAGAAATGTGTTACTGTGCACGGTGACTATATAGAAAAAGACTAATACAATGTAGCAGTTTCATAAATTTCACTCAATTATTTCTATGTGAAGGCAAAAACTTATTGATACACCCGTATACTCCGTTTCCGGCAACACATGTTTTTTTTTTTTCGAACACCACGAAATTAAGTTATTAGCTAATGTAAATAGATTTCCAGTAGTGGATTTTATGACTAATTTGTCGCTCCTCCAATCAGCGTCACATCACAGTATCCTGTTAGTATGGACGGTTTATTTCTGTCTATGACAAACTTCAAATGCTTAGTGGTTTTAAGGTATCTTATTAGTTTCTAAGTAGCTAACCAGCCCACTTCTCTAGGTTTCTCATTTCTTTTTCCTAGTATATTCACAGCGGCCGAAATATCGGGGCGGATGATAGTGGCCACATAGAATGATGTCCCTACTGCTTTTCTGTATTCTGTGTTATTATTTAATGTTTTGTTATTGGGGTCTAAATTAAAATAATCGGTACTCATTGGAGTATAAGTTGGTTTAAAATTAAATTGATTAACTTGCTTAAATTAAATTTTCTTACAGTTTCCTTAATTTTATTCTCTTGATCTAACGTCAGACTTCCGTCAGCCGAATGAATATTTTATATTTATCCGTAGGTAGTGTGAGACTTTACCCAATGTTTTTATTTCATATTCCCGTGATAGTTCTTTATATATTTCGAGCTTACCTTTTTACTTTCCTGCTACTAAAATATCGTCTACGTAAACTACAATAATACGACATGTTCCCGTTTTTATTTCGTTTGAATAGACAAAAATCGAATGAGCATTGATTAAATCCTAGATCTTTCAGCGATTTACTTATTTTTAGGTGCCAGGATCTAGCAGCCTATCTTGTCTTGAGCCCATATATGGCTTTATTTAACTTACATATTTTGTCCTCTTCACCCTCTAGGACATATCCTTCGGGCCTTCGGGTTGTGCCATTAAAAATTCCTCATCTAAGTTCCCGTGTAAAAACACTGTTTTCACGTCGAGGTGAGTTATGTTTAAATACTTGTATACAGCGGCATTTAAAGCTGTTCTTAAATCTAAAAGGGCAACTATATGACGTAAGTTTTAATTCATTTTTGTTCGGAAATGCATGAAACTAGCAGGTGTTGTTGTCCAGAAACGATGTAATCGAACTGTGTTTTCCGTTTTTTTGCGAATGCAATAAATCCTTCAGAAAACAGTGTCAAAGTGGGTGTTTTGAATCTCCGCGCGAAAGAAGAATAACCACTCAAGGAAGGGTGAAAAACGTCTTTGTCACATGATCAAAATCGCTTATAACTCAATACGTAATTTATTTATCAAAAAATAACACGGTTAGATTCCAAATCACTTCCATAGTTAAGCCTTCCAATTTTATACCTTTGCGTTAAAAAATGATTGTAAATGTGTCAAAACATTTTGCGCTTGTTGAGCAGAGCAGTTGAGAACAGCCTTAAGAAACTTCTTATTGTGGTTTATGCTACGACTAGGGCGAAAGTTTCGTCGCAGTCACACCCTAATTTTTGCGAATAGCCTTTGGCGACAAGCCTCGTCTTATATCGCTCAACCTCTCCACGGGCATTACATTTTGTCTTAAAAGTCCATCTACATCCGATAATATATTTCCCCGGAGGTGGTTTGACTAATTCCCATGTTTTGTTTTCATTTAGAGAGTTAATTTCATTGTCTGTTGCCGCTACCCAATTATTTTTAATTTTTGGATCTTTGATATTTTGTACATCTTCCCAAGATTTAGCTTCCTCTACCTGACAGATATTTGCGCTAATTCCGAATCGGTCGGTAGGTACTCCCCTGTTCCGTCTTAAAGATCTTCTAGTCTCTGCGGGAGTCTGTTGTGGAATTGCGTCCGCATTGTGTTCATCGCCGCTTAATTCAACTTTAATATTTTCCGTGGGATTTGGAATGTTATTTTCGTCTTCTTTAGGTTATTTATCCTTTGTTCTAAAAATTTTACAGTTCTGAATATCATTACTCTATTACCACTAGTGTATATTCTATATCCTTTGCTCCTATCATATCCCAAGAAAATGCGTTCAATGGCGTTTTCATCGAATTTTGTCCTTTTAGATTTTTCTACATAGACGTAAGCCTTGCACCCGAATGTCTTTATATGAGACAGATTCGGTTTTCGGTTATTCCAAAGTTCGAATAAGGTTTTGTTGTTGTTTGCTTTAGTTGGTAATCGGTTTGTTAGGTCAGTTGTAGTGATAACTGCTTCACCCCATCATTGTATCGGCAAGTTCGCATCTAAGAGCATGGGGCGCGCCATTTCTACATGAGTCTGGTTATTTCTCTCCGCGACACCATTCTGGGGTGAGCAAGATGGGACATTTAATTGGTGGTCAATCACATAAAGGGTTAAAATTTTTTCAAAATCATCCCCAAGGTATTCCCCCCAAGGCATTGTCTGGCCTAAAGGCTTTTATTTGTTTGCCAAATTTATTTTTCACTAAGGCAATAAAATCTTTCAATTTTTCCATGGCTCCTGACTTATGTGAAAGTAAATAAACCATTGTGAATCAGCTATAGTCGCCAATGAATGTAATAAAAATGAAGTATATTTTACCTGTAAATGTTTCTGTCTACATAGAACCGCAAATATCGCTGTAAATTAACGAAATAACTTCATTTGACCTGTTTGACGCTATCTTAGGGTAGAGGATTGTGACAGTTTCCTCTCAATGCACTTAGTGCGTGTAGTTTCGTGTTTGCACTTGCTTAAACTTATATCTTCCGCTAATTTATGATTCACGAGATATTTAACCGGTTCAAAACTTTTGTGTCCCAGGCGCTTGTACCAGATGGTTATGCAGTTAGGAGTTTCGCTATTTATTTGGGTTTTAACAGTATACCCATACTCATCCCTAGTACGAATTTCGTATAAATTATTGTTTGATTCTGCTGTTGATACTACATTGTTATCTTTAACAAAGTTACAGGTCACTTTTTCAAAAATAACTTTTAAATCGTTTTCCGTAGCCCTCTTTACGGACAATAAGTTGCTGTGTAATTCGGGGCAGTAAAGAACAAGCTTAAGGGTAACCTGATTCCAGGGCCGAAACTAGCCTTTTTTGCGCCCGGTGAAAACATGAATTTTGGTGCCCCTCCCCTCCTCCTCCGCAAAATACATTTACAAAGAGAATTTTATTAATTTTCTAATAGCCGACTTATTTTAAAATTCAAAATGTGTAATCATAAAATATGCAATACTGAACTGCTTTGTCAAATATTGATTCATTAAAATCTTGAAAACGGAGTCGAAAAGAATCGGAAAAAATTCCGCTTTATACTAGATCCTTGTGCCATATCATCCTTAGATTCTTCTATGCTTTGACATACTACAGACGGGATGATTTGAACAATATCGTGCTAAACATAGATGTGAGGAAAATCGACAAACAAAATCTTCATTTGGCGCTCCACCGTTCTGGCTCCCGAGACACGTGCCCCCTCTGCCCCCCCCCCCCTTTAGTTTCGGCCCTGCCTGATTCGATGAATTGGTATGTAATTTTATGTCTCCCATACCACACGAATATGCCGTGTGGTGACCGGCATTAAAGAATAGTCCCAATGAAACTCGTGCATGTCGTAAGAGGCGACTAAAAGGGGTTGGGCGAAAGGCTGACAACCTTTCCCTGGAAAAAGAACCTCGTTGCGAACCCCTATACAGATGTTAGACGGACTGATCTCATGGTAAAACGGACTGGAACTGGAAAACGGCTTATGAATTTTAGAATTGGAACTTAGAATGTTTTAAGTTTATACAGAACTGGTACAGTGAAGCAACTACAGAGTCACGTGGATAGTTATAGGCTGGACATATTGGCCTTACAGGAAGTAAGATGGAAGGATAGTGGGATAAGAGATATTAGTGATTTTACAATTTTTAATAGTGCAAGCACAGGAAGAAACACGAATGGTACTGGATTTATGATGAGAAAATGCCTCAGAGAAAATACTATTGATTTTTACAATGTAAATAAAAGAATATGCATCTTGAGATTGAGAGCAAAGTTTCTTAACATTTCAATAGTATGTGTCCATGCACCAACGGAAGATACTTTTTATGAAACACTACAGATAGAATTTGATAAGATACCAAGACATGATGTTAAAATGGTAATAGGTGATTTTAATGCTAAAATTGGAAAAGAATACACTTTTTTTTTTTTTTTTTTACCAACAATTGGAAAATTTAGTTTACATGATTTGTGTAATGAAAATGGAATAAGAGCTGTGGACTTCGCTGCTTCTAACAACTTAATCATAAGTAGTACATGTTTTGAGCATAAGAACATACATAAAGGAACTTGGATTTCTCCTGATGGAAAGACAAAAAACCAAATTGACCACATTATGATCGACAAAAGACATGCTAGTGATGTTATGGATGTACGAAGTTATACAGGTGCTGATTTAGATACTGACCATTTCCTTATTATTATGAAATACAGACAAAGAGTTACAAAATTTCGAGATGCAAAAAGAACTAAACAAGTAAAATTGAAAACAAAAGATTTACTAAACATGCAGAGAAGAAAGGTTTATCAAAGTAAATTAACAGAAAGAATTGCTAATGAATATGCTGAATTTAATGAGGAAGATATAATCAATAGTAAATGAGCTAAATGCAAAAATATCATATTAAAAACTGCTGAGGAAGTTGTTGGAAAGGAAGAAAGGAGAGAAATTAATGAATGGTTTGATGATGAGTGTTGGCAACTGATTAAGAAAAAGAATAAAGCAAGAGAAAAAATGTTGAAACATAGAACAAGACAGAGTGAAAATCACTTTAAAACAATTAGAAGAAATACTCAAAAGTTGTTACTTATGAAAAAACGAGCTTTGGAGCAGAGTAAAATTCAAGAAATTGAAGACTCATCAGCATTGGGTGATATAAGCCTAATGTATTCAAAGCTTAAAGGAATCAAAATCCAACCATGCACCCTTTTTTGTAAAGACAGAAATGTTAAATTTATTGGAGGGCATACAAATGTGACAGATAGATGGGCAGAATATTTTGAAGAATTGTTAAACAGGCAGTCAAATGATGAAAGAGAAATACAGTTTAATCATAATGATTATGATGTGAATGAAGAAAACTGTGAACCGCCAACTGTAGAAGAAGTAAGGGATGCTATTGCAAAATTAAGAAATGGAAGAGCACTTGGTGAAGATTTGATAAGTGCTGAGCTTTTGAAATATGGCGGAGAGAAGTTGGTACAAATGTTACATGATCTAATAGTAGAGATCTGGCAGAATGAATATATACCAAATGAATGGAATGGTGCTATTTTTATCCCAATTCATTAAAACGGAAATATCTTAAATTGCCAGAATTATAGAGGCATAGCCTTATTAAATGTTACATATAAAGTGTTGGCAAAGATAATTGCAAAGAGATTACAGCCGTATGCTGAAATGGCAATAGGTGATTATCAGTGTGGTTTTAGGAAAGGAAGATCAACGGTGGATCAAATCTTTAGTATTAGGAACCTCCTTGAAAAATTCTATGAACAAAATATTAATTTGCACCAATTGTTTGTTGATTTTAAACAGGCCTATGACAGTATAAGCAGAAATAAGTTATTGGAAATATTAAAGGAATTTAAAATATCCGATAAAATAGTTAAACTTATAAAATAAACACTGAAAAATACAAGAGCTAAAGTTAAAGTACATGGAAGACTTTCAAGAGAATTTGCAGTGAATTCAGGTCTAAAGCAAGGTGATGTTCTCTTGACAATTCTTTTTAATTTCAGCCTGGAGAAAATAATTAGAAACATCTACAACAACAGAGGAGGTACTATTATGAATCACTCCCTACAAATCCTTGCATTTGCAGATGATATTGATATAATTGCTAGAAATAAGAAAGTCTTGATTGAAACATACAATAAACTAGACAGTGAAGGGAAAAAACTAGGTCTCGAGGTAAAAAAAAAAAAAAAAAAAAAACATGAAAATGGACCGAATGAAATCACAAGCAACAGCAACGTTAACAATAAATAATGAATTACAATTTAAGGAAGTAACGGAATTTAAATATTTAGGATCTATGATCACCTGTGATAATATGGTAGAAACAGAGATTAAAACTCGACTTGCAGCAGGAAATAGATGCTATTTTTCTCTTCGAAGCATTCTAAAATCATGTCTAATATCCCGAACATCCAAACTTAAAATTTATAAAATTGTTATAAAACCAATAGTAATTTATGGTAGTGAGACCTGGACCACTACACAAAAAGATGAAAAGCTACTTATCACTTGGGAAAGGAAGATCCCAAGACAAATTTTTGGACCTATTAAAAAAGACAATACATGGCGTATAAGGACAAATATGGAGATAGAACAGTTATATAATGAAAAAGATATAATAAATACTATAAAAATAAGAAGAATGCAATGGTTTGGCCATCTACTCAGAATGAGGGATGAGAGAAGCACAAAGAAGATTTATAGTGGTAATCTAATTGGGAAAAGAAGTATTGGTAGACCCAGGAAGAGATGGATAGAAGAAATAGAGAAAGATCTTGCACAAAACCAAATTATAAAGTAAAGGCCAGAGATCGGAAGGTCTGGAGAGGTATATTGAAGGAGGTCAAAATCCTACATGGATTGTAGTACCATTGTGTATGTATGTATGTATACCACACGAATTTAGTTTATTCCCATCCACGGTCATTCTACAACCGAAATTTCCAATTTTAAAGTTTATGAAATTTTCTCTTGCGAATGCTACGTTTCTTGTACTCCCGGAATCAATAACGAACTTACACTGTTAAAAATTTTGTGGTATGTTGCACCAATTTTTCGTGCTCTAGTAGCTGCCACCATAAGATGGTGAAATATTGAACCAACATTTGGAGCTAAGGTTCAATCGAAGCTCCAAATCTTGCCGTGAGATTTCACCATCTTATGGTGGCAGCTACTGGAGCACCAAAAGTTGGTTCAACCTGCCACAAAATTTTTAACATTGTATTTACATTAATTGCTTGTGCTCCATTAGCGAGCATTGAATCGCGCTCATGTGATAACTTTGATCGGAGAACTCATAAGCATTTTCTTCCGAGTTTGATAGGGGAAAAAATCATTTGAACTTACTCCCGTGTCAACATTACCTTTCAAACAGAAATTGGAAGCATCCCTTACATTACTTTGATTACCTTTGTAATTTCCTGAATTGTTTTTGAAAGATTTCGAATTATTATAAAACTTACTTGTATTCGGATCATTTCTCTGAAAATTATTTTGCGTTTTATTTCTCAAATGATAACATTATGCTTTTACATGGTTCTCTTTTTTGCAATAGGTGCAAAATTTCCTATTTCTAGCATTTTTATTTACAGTCTTGTAGGCCGAGTCGCGTGAGCTCGAAGCGGCTTCCCGATTCTCGGATCTATTTATTGCTTTATATGCCGAATTTCGTGAGTTTTAATTCGTTGCCATATTCTCACGTCTATGTTTATATTCGTCAATTACTTTGTTTTTGACGAATTCCAAAGTTAGATCATTTTCGGCACGTGCTTAAAGTGCCGTAACTAAAGGATCGAAAGATCTAGGTAACGAACAAAGCAGGAAAGCACATATATGTGAATCTGGAATGTCTTCCCCAATAGCGGAAAGTTTGTCTTTGATTGACAATTATTTATATGGGTTATCATGCCCCCCTCCTTCACTTAATTTCTGCGAATATAATTTCCTTAAAAGGAACAATTTTGAAGAGAGATTTTTATCTCTGGTGGACAGCCTTTAATACGTCCTTCAAAGTTTCATAAGAAAAGGTGTGAAATTTTATGACATAAGTTGCAACTCCATGGGCGGTCTATTTGAAGAAATACAAAATACATATATGACTTTCGCATTTACTAAATGTTTTACATGAATAATTTGAGAATCTTCAATACAAAGATTGATAATAGACTTAGCTTTTACATTTTGTTTTATTCAATCGGCTGTTGGTTGTTCCCTTGGGGAATTTGACACTGCCCTAAATAAATTATCTCTTAAAAGAAGATTTTCGATTTTAATGCCCAATTGGTATAATTTTGATCGTTTAATTTTTCGATCAATGCAATTTCCTTACTGGCCATATTTCAGCTTATTTAAAAATATAACAAGATACAAGTTATGTAATGTTCATCAGTTTATAAGTGTTGATTGGAGATATAGTGTATATATTACGGATACTGACTATTTTATATTTCATTTAATAAAGTTATATTATTTTTCAATATAATCATTTATGGGTCTGCCTTTATGAGACAACCTCATCTCATAATCTAAAGGTGTGAGTTGAGGTGGCCCAGAGTTTTTTGTTTATTAGTGAATAATAGTTTAAAATATAAGTATCAGAAACCAGTAATATCCTATTGTATCCATTGATATTCAAAGATCCACATTTTCTTGAACACTGAAATTCTTTATTTTATTTTTGAAATGTATGTGAAGAAATTTTAATTCACAGATCGAAGCTTATGCTTGTTTAGTAATAAAAAAGAAATATATATATATATATATTAGTAGTTGAATTTGTTACATATGAGGAAAATAAACTAGTTTTATATTGTTAATTTTTAAGTTTAAAGTTTTAGTTTTACAGGAGCAAATAGCTTCTGTTTTAAGGTTTCTCATATTTCACAAACTACTGAAGTTGGAACATCTACAGATCTGGAAAGCACACAAAAACGAATGATGCAATCAAAGTCATTTCTTACAATAGTTCGGAATTACTTCAAACAGTTTTGTGCTGAGAAGTTTTTGGTGCTAACATCTGTTGTCAGTATTTGAAAACAAACTGTTATATTTAGTTTCTCTCCAACAGAATATTAGTTTCTTGATTGACAGTAGAAAAAAATCCTGCCAGAAAGGACAGAAAATTGGATGCAACGGTAAATACAGTCGTGGGAAAAAGGTAAACACCCCCTACTTACTCTGCAACTAATTATAATAGAATAAATTTGCTGGTATCAAACGATTGGAAATAAAGTCTACTTTTAAACGACGTATATAAAGTTTGCTTAAGGGGCATCTTCAAATCAAAACCAGACCAAACTTTTTTTCAATGGCAACGCCCGATTATGATAATATATTTTACATCTTTAGTTCAAATTATGCCTAGACACCAAATTTCAAGTCATTCGGATTATAAGTTTTTGAATTATAAACATTCAAAAATTTGAGCTTCTAATATTAAATTACATTTTCATATTTTTATTAATATCTCCTGAAATTATAATCCTAATGTGATAATTTTGTGTGTGATTATAATACTAAAAAACCCAAACATAAATACATTGAACTTGTAATTTTAAAAATTTTATAATACGAATTATGAAATTAATATTCGAAAAAAATATGAATTGCGACCTACAATTTTTTTGATAGATTTATATTTATTATATCTTGCCTTATGCGAATTCTCAATTTCAAATTTTCCTTCCAAGTAGTTTTCGAATCATGCTTTAAAAACGTCAAAATGAAGGTATCTATGATGTGCAGAAAAGCATAATTTGAAAAAATATATATTTTTTTCATTTTATTAAAACATTTGGGTTGGTAATAGTCTAAGCATATTAAGCGAGTGAAATGGTCATATTTGCAAGATATAATACATTAATAGAAGTGACATAATTATTCTGTAGCATTTCAACAGTCGATTGCCGAACTTCAATTTGGATACAGCCCCTAAAATATGCTCATTTTGAAATAATTAATTTCCCTGAAACTAATCGTACGAATTCAAGGAAAATTTGTATTTAGACTAAGTGAAGAGTGTGAATTTATTTATGGTGTCAAATTTGGGTATTGCTATTGAAAAAATACAAAGTTTGGGTTCGTTTTGATATTTAGATGACCCCCTAAGCAAATTTTATATACATCATTTAAAAGTAGACCTTACTTCCAATCGTTTGGTAGGAGTAATTTTCTTCTACGATGATTTGCTGCGGAGTTACTAGGGGGTGTTTACTTTTTTTCACGACTGTAAGTTTTACATAATACTATATACAGTGTGATTCATTAAGATGGAGCCAATAGCCTATTTCCTTAAATACTGCCCGTAGACCCATACTTCCAATTGAAAAATTTCATAAAAAATGATTCGAAATTTTATGACATAAGTTGCAACTCTCTTTGGTCTCTTTGAGGAAATATAAAAACTAAATTTTATACGTCCCTGTAAGGAAAAATTTCCCTATCCATTTTTAAATGAAACACAAAAAAATTCATATTTTACCCACAAAACTCGCAGAGATATTCAAATCCACAATTCATGACTTACACCATTTAACCATACCTCTGAGCGATGCGATATTGATGCATTTGGAATTCCAGATAGGGATCATCCACAAATTTCACGCTTTTAAAAGTCAATTTAAGACAGTGCCTTTGGACATAAAATATCAGCGTATAGATCTTACAATAAACTTGCTTTCGAAATAGACTGGTGGTCTGCACAGGTAGAAATTTCCGGGCCTGTCCCGGTCCGACTGATAGAGAAAAGTTCGGCACGGCCTGGTCCGGAAAAAAGTTAAGATCTCGCCCTGAGCCTGAGCCCGGCCCGGCTCGACTGAATTTCTTCCATACATGGATTGATACGTAGACATTGTTAAAATTGTTTTGCACAACGAGTTCTGATCGTAAATACTTATTTTAGTTTTGTTTTTTTTCATGTTTATAATCTTCATTTTTAAAGAGGCGCCCAGTTTGTGATATTTATTTTTTTAATGAATCTCCATTTGTATGTGAATGTTTCACATACCATTAATATCGTTAATCCATATTCTACGTTTTGGAGACTTTGAAAACTGCTATACAGAAAAATCTTCTAAGAAAGAAAAAAAAGCAGGTGTATTCTATTTTTTTCGCACGTATAATTATATTCATTTTACATGGATCTACATATTTTTCAATTCCTACTATTAGTTCACACTCTCCCTATATTTAATTATTTATTTATTTATACTATATATATCTTGTTCAAATTTTCAATCGTTAATAAAATACTTATTATTCATCCTATCCAGTTGAAATAAATTTTTTAAAACTTTTACTGGATGACAATTGATGTTAATACAGTTTTTTTCAAATATTTATACTAATGCCCATAAATAAAGCAGAAAACCAGTAAACCAAAACACAAAAACAAGATAAAACACAGAAGATAAACTACCCAGGCAAAATGCGGTTCGCAAATGCCAGCCCACAAAAACCACACACTTTTTTTTCTTCCCATAAATAAAACAGAGAACCAGTAACCCATAAAGCAGAAGCAAAGAGAAACACGACAGATACACAACCCAGGCAAATACAATTCACAGATGCCAGCCCACAAAACAAGAAGAAAAAACAGTCCAAACTATGTGGCCAACAAAAAAGAGAAGGGGAAAACAATCCAATAAAAACATAAATAAAACTTTTTTTGAAGTGAAAACTTCTTTAGGCGCGTTGAGCTTTTTTTTAGATGGAGAAAAACCACTGATTTGGAGACACTGTTACGTAACCGACATGCTAGCATTTTGGCACATAGACACTAGCGCACCAAGCGTAATATAATTGTGGTATTGTATTCATTAATAAAAATACTTTTGGATAGTATTGAATTGGAGTATGGATTTCAATATTTGGATAGTATTGAATTGTAATGGTTGCCGTTTATATTTCACCGGATAAATCTTTAAATGCAATACGAGAATTTTTGTACGAAAATTTGTTTATTTATATGTACATGTATAATTTAATAATATAATTTAATATAATAATATATATTACAAATTATTAATGTTTATTTATATGTAATTTATAGTTAAATTATATTACTATGAAAATTGTAATATAATTTTGGTAGTAATAGTTTATAATAATGAATAAAAAAACATTACATTTAAAAGTATTTCCTGCACAATAAAACATTTCCTGACGATTAAAAAAACACACACGTAATTGTTGAAGTTTTCACTTCTATTGGCACTCCCGGAGTGCTACTTTTTTTTTTTTTAACCTCTGTCTTTTTTTCTGTTAGGACGTTTCCGCCCAGGCTGTAAATCGCTGACTTCTGCCATAAATTTCATTTTAACATTACTGAGTGCATTAATCGAGTCCAGTACCTTTTCTGAGTGTTTGGCAGTCATTTCCACCAACACACGAACCAGGTTGTTCGTCCCAGTTTCAATTATTTTTTGTATTTCCTCATAGTCCGATTTTTTTATGCTGGCTACCTTGGCATAGGATCCGGAGCTCGACCTCTGAGAGAATCTTCTCCGGGCCTCCACAAACGACAAAAAGTTTTTGCTTTCGAAATTCAAAAATTCAACTTCTTTCAACCGGGATGGGCATTGCAAATAATCTGCTCTGTGCTCGCCCCCACAGTTTGTACATCTAACTGGCGAAGCGCAAGGACCCGTATGAACCGTGCCACATGTGACACAAATCTGGTCCGAGGTGCATTTGCCAGTTGTGTGATTGAACTTATAGCATTTGCCGCACTGACGCGGTCTATCTATAAACTGCCGTATGGTATGTAATGAGCTCAATATTTTTATCTCTGCTGGCAGATTCGTACCTAATGACGTCACCAAAACCGGTGACACCTTGGGCGCGTCCACTAGACCTCACCAAAGTGTCCGATTTCACCGGTGACATGACGTCACGGTAAGTGACCGGTCTCTAACCGGTCGACAGACCTACTGGACGGCACTGGTGTTATTTACTATTGGCGCCATCTGTATTACGTTGCCGTAATTATTCTTTTATTATTGTTTTATAATGTTGTCGAAATCATATGAAATATATATTTTTATTAAATACAGTAGACCCCCCCCCCCCCAAATCCGCACAGCTTGGGACCAGAGTTTATGCGGATTTTAGAATTTTGCGGATTTCTGGTCATTGATTTGTTTACATTTTTAAAACATTAATTTGATTGGTAGTTAAGCAAGGGAAATTATAATGAATGCTTACAATAAAGTGAAACAATACAATAAAGTAACAATAAAAAGACAATAAAGTAAAATATTAAAATAATTTATTAATTTAAACGTAAGTAATTATTAAAATAATTATGTAAAAGAAAATTTTAGAAAAATATTAAATTACTACCGACGAAATCGATTCAATTCGATTTCAAAAGTCCTATGCTGCCATCTAGTGGTAAAGCGATCGTAAGATCGATACGTCATCATACAGATATGCTAATTTATATCAAAATCAAAAGTAAGATAAATTTATTTAGCAATAAATCAACTGTAATAACCAAAAGAGAATGATAAATAAAAAAATTAGCAAAAAAACATTGCGGTAGTCGCTGATTTCGGCGCCATCTTGAATTTTGTTCCCGCAACTTAACTGTAAATTTCATTGTTTACATCGGAAAAATATGCGGATTTTAGGCGTTTGTGGATTTCAGGGTCGCGGATTTAAGGGAGTCTATTGTATAACATTTCCAAAATTACATTTTGGTTTCATATTGTTTTACTGAAAAATGCGTTACTGTTTCTCCTCTTGCGTGGTGTAATTTTTATTACTTTTGCGCTTCTAAATACATAAGCATAACATAATAACACACAACATAATGCATTAACATGAAAAATGGTCGCTAAAAAAAATTAACTGGTATTTTAAATAAATGATTGCTAAAGATTTACTATCCGATTTTTCTGATTTTTTATAAAGAAATTTCAATTATTAGGATGAAATAAATGTTATCTTATATATAGTTTTGTGTCTTGTTTTCCCCCTTTATTAATGTGCTACTTTTAAAGAACCGATAGATCTTTAAAAGGTCTATTGTTCCTATTAATTTATTTCCTTAAATGCATTTTTTAATTCAGATTTTAGATAATTCACACAATAATGTTCTTTCTGTTGTTTAAGTTAAGTAATGCCTTAAGTACTTTATTTTATGATATTTTAAATATAAGTTCTGAGTTCATTCTAGCAAATATTAGCATATTAAAAAAAGTTTTAATGATTTACTTAAGGATTTAATTATTCATAACAGTAGAAACTTAATTATAGATCATTAATATAAAAATAAAATAAAACTGTGATTAAAAACAGGAAAAAAAAATGCTGAAAGATAAAATATCACAACACACTATACGAAATGTAAATTTAGAAAAAACTCCATTATAAATAAACTAAGAAAGAAAAATATATATTTTACAGAAAAGTCTCTTTTATAGTTGCTATTTCACTGTTGAAAACATGAAGTGAAAAAGTATGTAGTTTCCTTGTAAAATAAACATTTTCTTATGTCCCAGTGACAGCTTATAAAATATTACAGCGCAAGGTCTTGTTTACAACTTGAAAAAAAAAAGGAAAGGTTGGGGGAGAATCAGCTAATCTGCATCTATATAAATGTAACTTTCAGGATGATTTAAATCACTCTGATATTTTTTTTCTGTTTTTTAAATCATTGAATAAAATATATTGTTTTGTCTTGATTGAACATATAATAAAATTTAAACAACCTACCTGTTATTTGCAACCTCTGTTCAGACACTGCAGGTTCTAAATACACACTAATTTGCCGTGTTTTAAAAAGAGTACTGGATAACAAATTGTCATATCCCAATCCAATAATAGTTGAGATCTGCGTTAATAGATGGCAGCACTACACAATCTGTTTGTAAGGTATCGCATGCTACCAGAGTATTCCACGCAGTTGTAAGAAATGACTTGTTCTGAGAGCTGCATTTAGCAGCCGTTTGTAAATATGTAAAATAAACTATAAGTAATCTTATAGTTAAGCCTTCTTCCTTAGTTAAGAGTTATAATAAGAGTGTGGCGATATAAAAGTGGCGACGATGGGATTTAACACAAATTAAAATGTTGTGAAATTTTTTTTTTTTTTAGAAAAAGAAAAAGAGAACGGAAAATGGCCGATAAAGAAATAATTTCGCTGGGACGCTTAGCAGAATATAATGCGAATGTTCCTTGGACTATTTACGTCGAGAAAATTGATTTTTATTTCTCAGCGAATAGCATAAAAAATTATGATATGAAGAAGAATATTTTACTAAGTTCTGTTGGAACAACAATGTTTGCTATTTTACGAGATATTATTGTTCCGAATACGCTGAAAGAAATCAGTTACGAGGATCTTTTAAAAAAAGCAAAGGATCATTTTTCACCACGCCCTAGTGAAATTGTCGAACGATTTAAATTCCAGAAACGACTAAGGAAGCAAGGAGAGAATATAGCCGATTGCGTACGAGATTTACGTCGGTTATCCGAATATTGAAACTTCGGAAATACGCTTAATGACCGCCTCCGTGATCAGTTGGTATTTTGGGATCCAAGATGAGAAGATACAGCAAAAATTACTGGATTCTAGAGACTTAACTTTCCAAACAGCGATAGGAATAGCTGAGGCATTTGAGATAGCTGAGGCTGGAGTGAATTCCCTACACATCGGAGATAGTACGACTTTCAATCAAGAGCGTGTTTCGAAAGGAGAGAAATCGAAAGTGGAGAAGTTCGCTCATGCATCTAAGCCTAAAGAAGATAAATTCGCGCCTGAGAAATCGTGTTACAGATGTTCAAAAAATCATAATCCCAAATTATGCCCTTTTAAATCTGCAGAATGCCATTTCTGCCATCGATTGGGTCATTTAAAAATTTGCTGTCGAAATAGAAAATTTGGAATTAAAAGTGAGAAACCTTTTAAGAACAGAAAAATTAAAACTGTTCAGGAAGAATATTGTTTAAATTTCATGGACGACAGCTCCAATAACGTGTCATGTATAAAATCGATTAAAATAAATGGTGTAAATATACAATTTGAAATTGATAGTGGTGTGGCTCATACTACTGTAAGTAAAAGCGTTGCTCATAAATTGTTCTCAGGTAAGCTGCCTTTAATTAAATCTAATATTAAATTACAAACTTATATATTGTATTCCGGATTTAAGAATATTAGTTATTAAAGAGGAGGGTCCGAGTCTAATCGGAAAAACTTGGTTGAAAGCATCAAAATTATTTTGGCCTAATGTAAATATGATTAAAAGCATTTCGAAAGATGATTTAATTAGAAATTTTCCTAATGTTTTTGCTGACGGGATCGGGACAATCAAGGGTCCTCCCGTGTCAATAAAATTGAAAAAAGATGCAAAACCAGTTTTTCTCAAGTCTCGACCTGTTCCTTTTGCTTTAAGAAAAGCTACTGATATAGAATTGGAACGATTAACTAATGAGGGTATTTTAAAACCTGTTGATCATTCAGAATGGGCTAGTCCTATAGTAATTGTTCCTAAGCCTAATGGTTCTGTTATAATATGTGGTGATTATAGAGCAACAGTTAATGCTAATACTGAAAATGATAATTATCCTCTTCCTAGAATGGAAGAATTATTTTCTAAATTATCAGGTGGTAAATTTTTTACTGTTTTTGATTTAAAAGATGCTTATTCACAACAACCTGTAGATAACTAAAGTAGTAATATTTTGACTATAAATACACATAAAGGTTTATTCAATGTGTTAGGATTAGCATTTGGGGTAAAATGTGCTCCTGGAATGTTCCAAAGAAAAACTGAACATATTAAAAAAAAATTGAATATTTTGGTGTATTTTTAGATGATCTTATCATTAGTGCTAGTAATGAATCAGAACATTCTGAAAGAGTTGAAAATGTTCTGAAATGCTTTTCTGAGCATGGTATAAGATTAAATAAGGAAAAATTAAAATTTATGGTTTCGGAAGTTTCTTATTTAGGTCATAAAATATCTCAGGAAGGAATTAGACCTATTCCAGAAAAAGTTAATGCTATTTTGAATGCTCCTATTCCAAATAATGTGTCACAATTGCGTTCATTTTTAGGCTTAATTTCTTATTATAAAAACTTCCTGCCTAATATTTCAGATGTTTTAGAACCTTTACATAGATTATTAGATAATAATGTAAACTGGACATGTTCAGAAAAGCACGAGAAAGCGTTTCAAAAAGTGAAACAATTATTATGTACATCATAATAAAACACTCATACTACAATATATATTAAAACACACATACACACATAAATAACGCCTGCATTCAACAGTTAAAGGTATATATAAATATTATACAGACATACAAACAATAAATACAATAAACCCAACTGGAGTGAAAAATTAGCCAGAGCGAGGAATCGAACCCGGGACCACAATATACAAGACTGCTGCTCTAACCACTGAGCTACTCCGGCCGATGCCTGGGTCTGTATAATATTTATATATACCTTTAACTGTTGAATGCAGGCGTTATTTATGTGTGTATGTGTGTTTTAATATATATTGTAGTATGAGTGTTTTATTATAATTATCCTAGATCGATGTAATAGTAAAATCTATTCATCGTTGTCCCGTCATCCAAGGCTGTCGTATAGATGGCTGGTGACTTCCCCAATATGGTTTATTAGTGAGAAATTGCAGACCCAGGCATCGGCCGGAGTAGCTCAGTGGTTAGAGCAGCAGTCTTGTATAATGTGGTCCCGGGTTCGATTCCTGGCTCTGGCTAATTTTCACTCTAGTTGGGTTTATTGTATTTATTGTTTGTATGTCTGTATAACATTATGTACATCTCCTGTTTTAGAATTATATGATGTTAATAAAGATATAGTGTTAAACTGTGATGCTTCTGAATATAGTATAGTGTCAGTTTTAAGCCACATTGTTGAGGGTAAAGAGAAACCTATACCTTTTGCTTATGCTTCGAGAACTTTAAATAAAACTGAAAGAAATTATGCAATGATTGATAAAGAAGCTTTATCTGTAATGTTTGGTGTCACTAAATTTCACCAATATTTAGCTGGAAAACATTTTAAAATTATAACAGATCATAAACCTTTAATTAGATTGTTTGATCCTGTTAAAAAGGTACCTGATACATTATCACCTAGAATGCTGAGATGGTCGTTAATGTTAGCTGGGTATGTTTATACAATTGAGTATCGCGAAGGTAAAAATAATAAAAATGCTGACGCATTAAGTAGATTACCTCTCCCAGAAACTGTAAATGTAGTAAGTAATCCTGCGGAAATAATGTTTGTTTCAAATAATGATAATTGGCCTGTTACTTCTAAAACTATTGCAAAGTGGACAACTGAAAATCCTGTAACTAAACAAATTTTAGAGTGGGTGTTACATGGGTGGCCGCGAAAGGTTAAACAAGAAGAATATCAACCATATTTTCGTAGAAGGGAGGAAATTTCCTGTCTAGAAAATTGTCTATTGTGGGGACATAGAGTGATTGTACCAGAGGAAGGCCGTGAATATATATTAAAATTACTGCATTCTGTTCATCAAGGTATATCGAGCATGAAAGCGAAAGCTAGGGGGGGTAGTTTGGTGGCCAAATATGGATAAAGAAATTGAACAAATGGTAAATTCTTGTAATAGATGTCAGATGTTTGCAAGGGATTGTCCCAAAATGGAACCCTTGAAATGGAAATCTGAACTGCCCTGGGAAAGGATCCATATAGATCATGCCGGTCCTTTCGAAGGTAAAATGTTTTTAATAGTAGTCGATTCTTATACTAAATGGTTGGAGGTAGAGGTAATACCCAGGTCTGATAGTAAAACTACAATTAAGGTATTAAGGAGAATTTTTGTTACATTTGGATTACCTGTTGAATTGGTCAGTGATAATGGTCCCGCGTTCACAAGTGATGAATTTGAGGAATTTCTTAAAAATAATGGAATTAAGCATACGACTGTTCCACCTTATCATCCGTCTTCGAACGGACAAGCGAAAAGTCATGTGCAAACTGTGAAAAATTGTCTTAAAAAGCTAGATAAAAGTGACATAACATTGTCAATTTCACGATTTTTGTTAGAAAATCATTCCACTCCTCATTCGGTGACTGGTAAAACTCCTGCTGAATTAATGTTTGGAAGGCCAGTTCGAACAGCCCTTCACTTGGTATTGCCATCAAAACCTAAAATACAGCAACCGCTTCACAAATATAAGCTTCATGATTTAGTTTTTGTTAAAAATTTTGGAAAAGGGGAGAAATGGGTAAAAGGAAAAATTATGAAATTATTGGGGAGTAGATGGGTTTTAGTAAATAGATGTGACGGAATAATGTGTAAGCGTCACGTTGATCAGTTGAGACGAAATAAAGAGATAAGTGATGAAATACCAGAGAGAGTTATAGAGATGAATTGAAATGATAAACTAATGTCAGACAAAGTTGAAAATATGGGACATAGTGGTAAAAATTACAGTAATTATGATAGGTATGAAAGGGTTAACCAAAACCGTTTTTCTGGAATTAATGGAAAAATAAAAGAACAGCTTAATAATGATAATACTATAGAACAAAGCCAATCTCAGCCTTCGCATGATATTGTGGCAGGTACAATTGTGAGTAATAAAAATGATGTTACGACAAAGAAAACTGCGAAAGACAATTTGACTTATGACGAGGACTGTAAGAAAAGTGCTCCAGTTCAAAGAAGTCATAGAACAAGATTGCCTGTAGTTCGTTTGAACTATGAGGGGAGGGGTGTCATATCCCAATCCAACAATAGTTTGGATTTGCGTTAATAGATGGCAGCACTACACAATCTGTTTGTAAGGTATCGGATGTTACCAGAGTATTCCACGCAGTTGTAAGAAATGACTTGTTCTGAGAGCTGCGTTTAGCAGCCGTTTGTAAATATGTAAAATAAACTATAAGTAATCTTATAGTTATGCCTTCTTCCTTAGTTAAGAGTAATTAGTTAAGAGTTAGAATAAGAGTGTGGCGATATAAAACAAATAAATTTAACGATTAATTTAACCATTTAAATTTTTTTTCTCTTTTAATATTTCTGAGTAAATATATTTTTCAATTGTAAGGCTTTTGGATTTATTATCATTTATTATTTGGGTTTTTTTTAATTTGTCAACAGTTGGTAAAAAAATGGTTATTTCAAAGTATGAATTAAATCCTACTCAAATATTGAAATTTTGAAAAAATAAAGTAAAAAAATGATTGGACAGTGTACACCACAATCTAATCAAGACACAGATGTCATATAAGCCATATAATAATAATTGGCACAATTTTTTTCAACATCAATTTGGTGAAAACATCAACAGCATAAACAACCACATCTGTGTTACCATATCAAGCAAAATAATGACACTTTGGCGCCAGTTAAGTACCCGTTGCGTATACGACATTGGCGTCAGAAAAAAATTGCGCCAATTGGCGTGTATGACATCTGTGCCCTAATCAAGTATTTGCCTGCAAAGTTTTTTTTAAAATTGCACTGTATAGCAAGGCCGTAGCCAGTGGAAGGATCATCAGAGTTTGATCCCCCTCCGAAACTTTTGTCAGGATGACTGTAAATATGCCATTAACTATCAGTCAAGATACAAAAATTAAACTTCTATACCAGCCTGTCTTTATCGTTTAATTCCATCAACGTATTGCAAAAATGAATACAATTCCTTAGAAATCTTTAAAATTCATAAGAATTTTATAGACTGGGGAAACAGAAATGCAATACTGTTAAATGAAAGGCGTACAAAACTCTGATATAGATTGTTTTACTTGATTAACTGAAGATGTTGAGGAAATGCAGTAAGTCTTATTTGCAAATATCCACAAATTTTGAAAAAAAAATCGAAAACAACTTTTTCAACAGACACGGACTTGGCTTCAATTTTTATACAGGTTTTCGAGCTCAGGCTCAAAGAAAAAATTTTATTTATTCACAAAATAAATAAAATAATTGCTATTTGAGAAATGATAATGTAGTCTAAGATTCTTACAGTGTTTTACAATCATTTAAAAATCAGTTTGAAAAGGTATTGAATTGTTATTAATAGGATATAAGGAGAAATAGTCAATCTAAGTCTAAAACCTTTGCATGGTCAATGTTTGAAACACAAAGAAGACGTGAGATATGTTAGGATTTGAATCCCAATGAAAAAGGCGTGAGTAAGTTAGGTAAAATTGGGACTTACCCGTTCTTCAGGATACTTATCTATTTCGGTGTGAATCCACACTTTGTTTAATCCAATATGTGTTAGTTATCATATTTTTAATCAACCACTCTTTATAACCTCCTTTGACAAAAGAAATTGTAGACTATTATATCAAATAAATAAGCAGTGGTAACACTTTAAGCTATTTAATTCACATTGTTTAAATTGTAAGAAAGAGAGAGCATTTTCATGCCTCTTCTCTGGAATGACTACATTTTCAGAATGAAAAAATATTTACATTATAAGATAATAAATCAGTAATAATAATTGTAATAGCAATATCATAATAATAATAATAAATCAGTTTAATGTCTATGAGTCCCTCAACAAGTCATTATCTTTATCAAAGGATTTTCAAGGTTAATTTCTTTTGAATAGATTTATGGCTGAGTTGAAACGACGTATTATTTATGTAACTGAGGCAATTATCTTTAGCACAGTTAATTAGCTTGATTTATGTCCATCAACTCCTCCTTAATTTCTGAAGTTTCATTCTCACACAAATTTAAGTTCCTTCTATGGGTTTGAAAAACAGGTTTGGGAACTGGTTTCGTAAACAGGTCTGCTATCATCAATTTGGTTGGGCAGTACTTTAGGTTGATAGTCCCTTCTTGCTTTAGTTGTTTTATCAGGTGGAATCTAATTTCAATATGTTTAGTCTTACTTGAGTGCTTTTCTAATTCTATCATCTTGATCGTGGACTGGTTGTCTTCATATAGGTCTATAGGTAAGGTTTGCTTTAGGTTTAATTCTTCCAGTAGATTGACTAGCCACTTTATTTCAATTGCTGCATTTGCTGCTGACACATACTCGGCCTCTGCCGATGATAATGCAATGCAGGATTGTTTCTTGGTCGACCATTGTATGGGATTTCTTCCTAACATGTATAGGTTCCCACTCGTTGATTTTCGTGAATCTACATCTCCTCCCCAATCTGCATCCGCATAAACTTCAAGTATCGGTTTCTTTTCTCCGCTCAGAACTAGACTATAATTTTTTGTAGTCTTTAAATATCTTATCACTATTTTTACTGCATTCCAGTCTTTCATTCTTGGTGATTCATTTCTTCTGCTAAGAATGTTTACTGCTGCACAGATGTCAGGTCTGCTTATAGTTGCTAGATATAGAAGTGCTCCTACGGCTTGTCTGTAATATGTGTTGTTTGGTAAAATGTTATCCTCATCATTAAAGCGTGTGTAATTTGTTTCCATGGGTGTGCTACACGGTTTCGCGTCTTGCAAATTAAATTTATTGATTAATTCTTCTATTTTCTGAGTTTGATTTATCATGTAGCTTTTATTTACTTTTTTAATGTTCATAGGTAGGTAGTTACTGATGTCACCTAAATCTTTTAGCTCGTATTCTTTATTTAAGCTCGCGATTACTTCCTCTATTATTTCGTCTTTTCCAGCAATTAAAATGTCGTCTATACGTATGTTATTATGTATGTTGTGTTATCGCCTCTTTTTCGCGTAAAAAGGCATGAGTCAAATTTGCTCTGACTGAAATTCATCTTTTTTAGTGTTTCTGTGATTTTATTATGCCACGCTCTCGCGGCTTGTTTAAGTCCGTATATGGCTTTGTTTAGCCTATATACTTTATTTTCCTCATTTGGTTTAGCGAAACCTTCTGGTTGTGACATATATATCTCCTCCTCAAGCTCTCCATGTAAGAACGCGGTGTTAATATCAATATGTTTTACATTTAAATTTTGATGCAATGCTGTTATTAATAATGCTCTTATTGTTGTATATGACACGACTGGTGCATAAGTTTCATCATAATCCTCCCCGAATTTTTGTGAATATCCTTTTGCAACTAAACGTGCTTTATATTTTTGGATTTTTCCTGTGTTGTTGCGTGTTAGTTTGTAGGTCCATTTGCAACCTATTATTCTCCTATTTGGTGGAGGTTCTACAATTGACCAAGTTTTGTTTTTCATAAGGGAGTTCATTTCGCTTTTCATTGCATCTATCCAATTTTGTTTATCCTTAAAATTTTCCATGTTTTCGATTTCCTCATAATTTTTTGGTTCAGTAGCGTTTTCGTTCTTAACCATGTATATTAACCTATCAGGAGGTACACCTTTATTAATTCTTTCTGATCGTCTAAGTTCTGCTACTGGTTGATTGGACGTGGATGGTGTCTCATTGCTATTTGAAATTTCTATTTCTACAAAATTTTCGTTAACCCGATTTTCATCTTGTTTTGGTTTGTTTTCTACTTTCTCGTTTCTATATTTAAATTTGTTTTCGAGAAATTTAACGGTTCTCGCGATCTTTATTTCATTTCCTCCTACATATATTCTATATCCTTTGGATTCATTATCATATCCGACGAAAATTCCCTCTATAGCTTTATCGTCTAATTTTTGTCTTCTGGCTTTACACGATGCGAAGGCTTTGCAGCCAAATACCCTAACGTAACTTAAGTTTGGCTGTCTGTTTGTCCATAACTCGTATGGCGTCTTTTCATTTGCTTTTGTCGGTAGTCTGTTTTGCAAATGATTTGCTGTGCAAATTGCTTCCCCCCAGAACTTTAATGGTAAATTTGATTCATTTAACATTGTCCTTGCCATTTCAACTAACGATCAATTTTTCCTCTCTGCCACACCGTTCTGGCTTGCGCAATATGGAACTGTGTGTTTATGTTTTATCCCATTAGCCCTGAGGTAATTTTCTATTTCATCTGATGTGAATTCCCCTCCGTTATCTGTTCTAATTGCTTTCGGTTTTTCTCCAAATTTGTTGCTAATTAACGCGATGAATTCTTTAAGTTTTTCGTAAACTTCACTTTTTCTAGACAATAGGTATATGTTCGTAAATCGTGAGTAGTCATCAATAAAAGTCAAAAAGTATGATTTCCCCCCTCTTGTCGGTGTTTGAAAAGATCCGCACACGTCGGAGTGAATGAGCTGGAGTCTTTTAGTTGCTCTATACTCTGCAATTTTTGGATAGGGTTCATCAGTTAATTTTGCCTTATGCACGGTTCGCAATCTATGTTATGCTTACAGTTGTTTATTTGGATTCCTGTAGCTAATTCCTTTTGCGTAATTTCTTTAATTGATGTTAGATTTCTATGTCCTAACCTACGATGCCATAATTCTAGGCAATTTTTGTTGTTGCAGCTTTGTGCTACGTTTGCATAGTTTTGGAATGCCAACTGAACTTCGTATAGGTTATTTACTTTTCGCGCTTCTAAGCATATTTCTCCGTTGAGTTTGAACATACATTTGTCATTTCTGAATATAATTTCACATCCATTTTGTGTCGCTTTGCTAACCGATAATAAATTTGTTGTGCTTTCAGGTACCTAGTAATACATCTTTAAGTGTTATTTCATGAACTTTGTTGTCTGATGTTCGCGTGTTTATATTTACGTCACCTGACCCGTAACTGATAAGTTTTTTCCCGTTTGCGATGGTTACATTTGTTTTTTCGCGTGATTTTATTTCTGTAAACATTGATTCTGAACACACAATATGGCTTGAGCTGCCACTGTCTACTATAAATGTTTTGTTTTCTATTCCTTGTGCTATAAAGGCGTAATTTTTATTTTCGCTCGCCCTCCATGTATTGTTTTCATTTTCAGAGTGACTGTACCTACGGTTTGATTCTGCTGTTTGTTCACTTCTAAAATTGTTTTCACTCTTTTGAAAAACTAGTGATGTAGAGTAATGTTTTTTGTTTGGTCTAATGTTTTGATTTTGTGGTGTATTTTGTGTTTTGACTTTATTATGTCAACATTCCTGGGTATAATGGTTTCTCATCCGACAATTGGAGCAGTATTTATTACTTGTTTTGTTGTTGTAATTTTTCTGTGCTTTAAATGCTCTGGCAGGATTTTCTGTTCTCTCATTATTATCATATCGTCGGTTATATTCGTCAATAAGTTTAGACTTAATAAATGATGGTGTGAGTTGATTTTCTTCTCTCGATTCAAGGGCAGTAATAAGAGTATCATAAGATTGGGGTAGGGAGCATAATAACAGTGCAGAAATGTGGTTATCATTTATAACTTTTCCTATGGCCGCTAATTTATCTACTAATTCCATTATTTTTGTAATATGATTAACAACGTTGCCACCTTCCGCTAATTTAATCCCGTAAAGTTTTCTTAAGAGATAAAGTTTGCTAGACAAATTATGTCGCTCATGGATTTCACGCAAAGCTTGCCAAGTTTATCTGGCTGTCTGTAAATTTTTAACATAAGTAATTTGATTATCATCAATTGTTAGATTAATTAGTGCACAGGCTTTCTTATCACTTTTGGACCAAGCGTCCGTAATTGGATCAGGCGGTTCTTCCGTAATTACGTGAAATAAGTCTTTTTTAGTTAACATCCTTTCTGCCTTAAATTTCCAAACCGAATAGTTCGTAGCTGTAAGTTTTTCAATTGCTAAATTATCTTTAGAAGCTGCCATTTTCTTAACTGTTGATTACTTACGTGTTACCGTAAAAAGTTCTTCCAACTTTTCTTTTTGAAAGTTTAAAAGTTTATTTATCAAATATCTGATATTTCAGATTTCAGTGGAGGCTATTTAATTTATTTATTTTTATTCAGTGATCAGTAATCATAATCTTGTTAGGATTTGAATCCCAATGAAAAAGGCGTGAGTAAGTTAGGTAAAATTGGGACTTACCCGTTCTTCAGGATACTTATCTATTTCGGTGTAAATCCACACTTTGTTTAATCCAATATGTGTTAGTTGTCATATTTTTAATCAACCACTCTTTATAACCTCCTTTGACAAAAGAAATTGTAGACTATTATATCAAATAAATAAGCAGTGGTAACACTTTAAGCTATTTAATTCACATTGTTTAAATTGTAAGAAAGAGAGAGCATTTTCATGCCTCTTCTCTGGAATGACTACATTTTCAGAATGAAAAAATATTTACATTATAAGATAATAAATCAGTAATAATAATTGTAATAGCAATATCATAATAATAATAATAAATCAGTTTAATGTCTATGAGTCACTCAACAAGTCATCATCTTTATCAAAGGATTTCCAAGGTTAATTTCTTTTGAATAGATTTATGGCTGAGTTGAAACGACGCATTATTTATGTAACTGAGAAAATTATCTTTAGCACAGTTAAATAGCTTGATTTATGTCCATCAAGATATCCCTTGTCTGTCCTCACTTCCTGTTTGAAGTCTTTTTACAGAATGACTGGAAAAAAGAACTCATGTTTTTCTGTCATATTTGTATACTGATATCTTAAAATAATAATTGTGACTTTAGCACATTTCTGCCAATGGTTGGTCATAAGTGATTAATTTGCTATTTTAAACAGATTTTCAGGGACATAAAAATTAAGAAACGTTATCATGAAGGAGTATTTAGGATTAATACTTATCTCTGTGTAAGAAAAGATTTTTAAATGAGAAAATTAATCTTGAAACAATTTTGGAGTAATTTTCTACTGTGTAATTTTGGTATTGGGCTCAGAAAGAAGAAAAAGAGCATGAACGCATCTCTAGTTCCTTCGCATGCTCCTGGCAAGGCATTTGACAATAAACATTTTAAAAAAGTGTACAAAACTTCAGAAAACATTAATTTGATTACACTAGTATCAACACAAATGAGATTATAAATTAAGTTCAGTAATTATATTATTTAATTAATTCACAGTAGAACTTAATAAACCTTTTAAAACTCGCTTCTATTTAATTAGTAAAAATTGAATCTAAAATAAGATAAGAATAAAATTTTAAGCCTACACATCCCCCTCCGAAATATTTCTTTTTTTTTGGCTACAGCCTTAATGTACCTATAGTTTTTGATATTATAAAACTTCTTTAATTGAACTATTTTGACCGATTTCAGCATTAAATATTTCTTTGATTTAAAAAATGTCTTCTTCAGTATATTTATCATACATTTCTCTATAAAACTGGTTCATGTTTTTGCAACGTAAGCTGAGAAAGTAAAAAGGTCGTCTAATAAATTTAATTATGGGAGCAGCAGCAGCATTATTATTTTTTTAGAATACAGAGACTCACACTTTTTTATAGATTAAATTGGGGAGCTTTAGCCCTCTCCAACATATGTGTGTACATCTATTATTTGTAAATGGTATTGCAGATTTCTCACTAGTATTTATTGTTGTGGGTTTCAAATATTATGCAGTTTGATATATGTGCAATATAAAATAAAAAAAGAAATAATGTATCCCTACTATTTCAACTGCAAATATTTTTCCATACTCAGCATTTATGATGGTTTTCTAATAAAATCTACCTGTGTGTATATTAATATTGTTGACCTTCTGTATGACTGTTGATAATATAGATAGGTTATTTTATCATTGAATCCTTAACTTTTAATTTTATTAACTTAATGTTTGTTTGGGGGCTGCATTTAGCAAAAAAACTGGGATAGTTTCTAACCATGGGCAAGTAACTGAATTCATAGACCTAAGTTGTTAATTACAACTTATAATGCATGTACAAGTGTTTGGAGTACATATAGTCATAAACGAGATGCAAAATCATAACTGCTACTCAAATGCAATGTGTGGCCTGCTAATACAAAGAAGTACTTTTTTTCTCCCTTGAAGGCACTATTGAAGATGTAACAGTATTTCATTGTGAGAAAAGTATCGCTGAAGATTTTTTCAAAACAAAAGTGGCCCAAAATTCATTTGGCCACTGTGCTTTTGATAAGCGGTGATGCATTTGTGCACCAATTAAAGTTAATGTTTAAATGTCACACTGGCACCAGAATTTCAAATGAAAATTTTTCTTTCATTAAGTACACGAAGAAAAATCAAAACCAATTGCCTGTAAAAATAGATAATTGGCTTCATTATAAACAGTAAATTGTATATATACATAATGAAAAAATCGCTTAAATAAATGAAAGAGAAAATAGGTTACCAAATTTCCTTCTCTTACCAAGCTAATTTTTTGCAATTTCGTAAAAGCCCCTACACTAAAAAGTACCTGACATTGTTTTGTTTCATAAATTACTATTTTAAACATATTTTTGCAACAATTGTTTTTGAAGCAAAATAGGCAGCTAGAAATTGATCCTGATGTGTATATTTATAAAAAAAATTATGCTTTGTTAATTTTAGAAGAAAAGGAAAACAAGTTGATTTTAACGTGCGATTGCAAAATTTTTGTTTGAGAATTATGCAAGTTAAAGATACACTAAACCCTTTTGAAATGGAATCCCCATTTAAATGTAGAAATCATAGTCCCTATGGAAGAAACACAATAAAATTTTACCTGTTAAGACAGAAACCTATTAAACAATCTTTAGTCATTTAATATTACCTCTTAGTATGTTTTGTAGCAATTAAATAAACATAATAATTTTACATAAAAAATATGTAACAGCAAAATCACTAGAGACCAAAATAAAATGCAGTTTTGGAGAGGTTTCCGACTGAGCAGTAATATTTCTTCAGTAGGGATTATGAAATTGTATGTTTAAGACGAGATTTCGTTATAAACAGCTTTCGTTATCCCATGTTTTCCTGAACCACGCACAATAAAATGAGTAAAAACAGAAATTCTAGAAACCAGAAAAATATTTGTACAACATACTGGGTCTGTAAATATGTTATAAAACTTATTTTTCATGACACGATTTTAATTTGTAACATGCTTCGTAAAATTAATCTCAGGTGAAATTACGAAGCTTAATCTAATTTATACATCTACGTACGACTTGTAAATTATACTAAATTTACTGATAATCTTTATTTAACATCGTAAAAATCTGATTGCTTGACCTTTTTTTTTTTTTTTTTTTTTTTTTTTTTTTTTTTTTTATCCTTGATAAATATATATATATATATATATATATATCAACATTTCTTGCCAGATCATTGATTGCTGCCATTTGCCGATGCAAATGTAAATAAACTTTCATGTAACCAATCACGTGACCCAACTAATCAAGGATTTTCTTCGGTTAGTTCGGTCTCTCACCGGTCACTTTGGTTACTTGCGCTGAACGACATTGGTTGCGACACGGTTAGCAGCACTGAACGCCTTGGTGACTAACGGATCTCACTGGTCACTAACCGGTGGCTCCTCTGGACGCGACCCTTGTTCAGTGAGTCCTTCCGTATGAATCTTCTAAGTTCAAAAATCTTTACTGCGTTGACTTCCTCAATTTCCTGCCCTAACTCAGCCAGAGGAATGTCAACAGGAACATTGAAAATAAAAAATTTGTTTGTTAAGTTTTCCCACACCACCCGAATTCTAATGGTCACCCCCAAAAACTCAGGCCAGTTTACTATTTCAGACGCACAGTCCACTTTTTTTGTGCTCACTATTATACAACCATTCCTCGTGTACCGGACATTATCAATGTCCCCCATCTGAGTAAGTTTCTTTTTAAACTCTGCTTGCACCGCTCTTGTGCCACGTTGTGGTATTGCTTTTGAGTCAGCGCTTTGTAAAAAAATATTAAACGCCTTACCTCCATTTGCCGCCACCCACTGAAGAAGTAAATCCAACGCCACCGACGAGCGAACCACATTGTTATTATTTTCGTCACTAACCAAATTATTTTCGACCACTTCCATCGTTTCCACAGTTTCCACCGGAGGTTGCTGAGATACTTTATCATCCACTATATTAATCACAGAACTCACCATGTTGACCTCCGCAGCTTGACCTGACATAATTGCAACACACAGAATCTAATAAAGCGTACACGGAAGCACAAACACTCCAAAAAGGTTAACTATAAAAATAGCACCGATACAAGAACCATTTGAAGAAACCCAACACTAAAATATCACCGCACAACATGCCGTGCCGCTACGCGGTAACCCCCCCCCCCCCCACGTGCTTCACGAAGAGCTCACCACCGCCAGCCGGCACGCACCAAAAACTTCGATAAAAAAACTAAGATTCTATTGAAAACGTAAGCATTAAAAAAAGAAAGATCACAATAAGGTAGATGCTCAATGATAAAAATTTCACATGGATGAGGAGTTTCTTCCCCATTGTCACTAAAGATGCTACGATCGCAATCATATTACCATTACGCTCTATGGAAATGTCCCATCTTGTATGTCAATCTATGGTCCAAACCAAAGATTAATATACAAGATGGGACATTTACAGCAAAATCTTTAATGGCAGCAGTACTAGCGTCACTACCGACAAGGGGGAAGAATTAACAAACCTCCGAAATTTACCTATGTTGAAGAAATATGTTTATGCTCTATCTTTTGAAATATCTATTCTTTCCTAAAACGAAGTAGGCAGACGATATTTATGCTTTATTTATTTAGCTGCTTTTTTTTTTTTATCGTACTTGTATTGTTCACCTTTAACTTACAAAAGGATAATTAGAGTAATAATATAAAAGAAAAACCCTAGAAAATTGTTTTAATAGCGTAAATATGTAAGTTTATGAGATTAAATTGTAAAAAATCAAATGCAGGTATTGTCTTAATTTATTCATATCGAATAAAACTTTATTGAGTGTAATGTCAGTACCTCTATGTATTTTTAACTGTTAGATTTATACAATTCTAAAAATTTGTCGAAAGAATTTTTTCCCCTCTGTAATTTTATTATTATTTCTTATATGTTAATATTATAAATATTATTGAATTGATTGTACGTTATTTACATTAAAAGCAATATTTTTATTTTATCTGTAAGAAAGTGGAAATGCATAAATTTCAAAAGATTATTGTAACGATTGTTTAATACGTTAAACTTCATAAATTAATAAAACATCGACTATAAAAATTTTCTTACCAAATGGGAGTATTTATGAAATTTTCTGGGATTTGTAGAGTGCAATACTTCGTATATTTTTATATTACACCATTACTTTATGTAGCTTTAAATCCAATTACAGTAGAACCTCGATTATCCGAAGTAATTGGGGCCGACTCTCTTTTGGAAAATCAAAATTTTCTGATAATCGAGAATGCTTCAATTTTAAGATTAAGGAGAAATATACGCAATATTTCGTATTATGGTAACAAGTGCTTAGTAAAAATAAAGCAATAGCAAAATAGAAATAAGCATAAATTACCTGAATTTTAATTTTGAAATTAAGTACCTTTTACATATATTACAAGGGTTTGGAAAAATGTTTTGTTTGTTGCAGTTTCGAATCCCTTTGCTTTGAAGCTCTATCGCAGAGTTTTTTACTATTATTAGCTCACCAGCAGGGGTGGGGAATTTTCAGAAAATCTTACCAGCCAAGGATTTATATTTTACCAGCCAGTAAGATACAACATACAGTTGGAAATAGTTATGACAAAATCACACACGATTGTACAAATAATTAATTATTATTTCTACAATGCATTTTCATAATTCTTTTTTCTATAAAATTAAGAAATATGTAGAACAGAGGAAAGCTTAATATAAGATAGAACTTTAGCACCATGTTTACATTGCAATAATTTTGAAAGTTGCAATATCTATGTTAAAAAAAATGGTATATCACTATAGCCTACAATTATTCAAGAACTGCCTAAAAATGCACTTGCTCTGTCAGAAAATCCACTGGGCACGAGTCAGAGAAATCTTTTATAAAACTAGGGGGCTCTGCCCCCTACGAGCGACGCTCGTCAACCCCGTTCAGACACCGCAGACTCTAAAAGTACGCTAATTTGATCGGCTTAAAAAAGATTTCGGAAGATTGAATTATAATTAAAAAAACAATGGCGATCTCCCTATAAACGGATTTCTATTCATTTCTCTTTGACTGGGGAATTTTAAGGCCAAATCCGCTGCGGTACTACTTGATTAACCCGTCGACCAGTTTCTCCAAATTATATAAATCGCCAAAGCACTCGCTAAATTATACAAATTGACATCATTTTTATTTTAAATAATGAAAGAACAAATAAATTAGTGCAACATTAATAACAATACAAATAAAACGTCGAAATAAAAATAACTTGATGACGTAGACACGTGTAACTTGCTTAAAGTCAAGTTAATGTGACATTTACGATCAACCAATTCCGTAAGGCATGGTGACGTCACGGCGACGTCGTTGTGAAGTCACACTGTGATTTTGTGACCGTCGATGTGACGTCGATGTGACGTCATAGTGACTAGAATGCGAGGTCGTTATGGCCGTTTTAGAGGTCATTTGTGACGTCACATTGTGACCACTCTGTGAAGTCACGGTGTGACAAATTTGTGAAAAGTGTGTCATTTGTGACTATTTTGTCATTAACTTTGTGACGAACCTGTGACGAAAGCGACAATGCTTTGAAGTCACAATGTGACCAATTTGTGAAATATGTGTCATTTGTGACGAACTTGTCATAAACACTGTGATTTCAAATGAAAATTAAATTTCGAATTAATTGCTTAAAAGACGCAAATAGTGATAAAGATTCCGTGCTGGGACTCGAACCCGAGCCATCAGTACAGCGCACTGACATTCTACCGACTAAATCACATGGAACGATACCCACGCTGGAAAATTTCTCACTATTACATGTTGGCAAGGCTACAAACGCAGCACAAGATGGAATATTTAGCGTGAGCCACAAACATGATGCAAACTTAATTAAATCCAGCATCAATTGAAATTATATTAATACTTGGAAATTTTTCCAGAGAGAATCATTCGCCTTGCATACAATATTTCAAATGAAAATCAAATTTCAAATTAATTGCTTAAAAGGCAATTTTAATTTGAAATGTTGTATGCAAGGCGAATATTTCTCCCTGGAAAATTTTCCGATTATTAATATAGTTTCAATCGATGTTGGATTTAATTAAGTTTTGTGTTTACCCCATGTCGGTGGCTCACGATAAATATTCCATCTTGTGCTGCGTTTGTAGCCTTGCCAACATGTAATAGTGAGAAATTTTACAGGCTGGGCGTCGTTCCATGTGGTTTAGTCGGTAGAATGTCAGTGTGCTATACTGATGGCCCGGGCTCAAGTTCCGGCATGGAATCTTTTTCACTATGTTGGCCTTTGCGCCTTTTAAGCAATTAATTTGATATTTGATTTTCATTTGAAATATTGTATATAAGGCGAATGATTCTCTCTGGAAAAATTTCTAAGTATTAATACAGCGATGAATTTTAAAATAAACTTTTGCTGTAAATATAAAATCTTATCTTTTTAGCAAAATATCGCTATTTTGGAGTCCTATTCTTCTAAAACATTTAAAATTTTCCCACTTAAAAAACAATGCTTATCAACTGACATATTTTTTTATTAAGTTCTATGCTTGATATTGAGTTCAAGCTTGATATTTAGAACGTGTAAGTTTTTTAATTTGTTGTGATTTGTCATTGCTTTATTAAATACGAACATGGAGACTAACGGATATTAATACAACTATTATTTATAGAGCGGTATGATAAGCGATATTTATTTAATTTTTTTATTCCCGTGTATATTGTATTTTGTGAATATGAGCTAAATAGATTTGGTATGTTTTATAGGAAAAGACTGATCTGGGAAATAGAAAAAAAAAACGAGTAAGAAAAATCATGCGTTAAGCATAGATTATAAAATACTTTCCAACACTTTCTGAATGCTTTAACAAGACATCGTAATTTAGGGAAATGACGTAAATAAGATAACTAAGTAAACATTTGAAAAATTGATTTCAGCAGTTACCGTCCATAGCCAAATATTTTTTCCAATTCTTTTGAAGAGCCCTGTATTTGATCTGTAGGTAGATACACTGAAAAATTGAAGTACTCAAAAATGAGTAAACCGACGTACTCATATCGAATTGAATATTTTTGGATCAAAAATGCTTTCTCTATTTTGAAAAAACACATGTTATCAAACCCAAACAAACGAATAGTTTTGTACCCTGTAATGGTTAATTTCATTTATGGCGGCATAAATGATGTTTATTAATGTAAATATTAAATTATGCACAGTATTTAAAAAATAATTTAAAAGTGCTTGGAAATAATGCTCTTGTCATAAAAATATTCGATTTGAGTATCTTGTTAAGAATTTTGCTATTTTTCTTAATAAATAATCAATTAAACATTTCTTGTTAAGAACTTTGAACGGGAAATAAATGTCAGTACATTTTTACTTTAAATTTTAGGTTGTTTTTTGGGGGGGGAGGGGGGGGCAGTACATAACGATTCATATTTGATCACAACAACCATGGAATAAGAAATGAGTACATGTGTTTCTCAACTTTGACTACATTAGATCGGAACTATTTTGAGTATGTGACGCATTTAAAATTGAGTACTTTTTACTCAATTTTGAGTACCCATTTTTTAAAGTGTATATATACTATATAATGGGAAAATTTAGTTTAGCAAGAAAACGCCTAACAGGTTGAAATTCTTTTTCAGCAATTTATACTAATGTATGGAAACATACTTGAATACTTTTGTACAACCCTGTAGTTTACCTAGAATCTTTATTACACGCCACTATTTAGTTAAAATTTAATTCAAACTAAGACACTCTTAAAACTGCTGAAATCACATTTCCAGAAATTATAATATATAGACGGCCATGTATCCAATTCTTTACGTGACCCTGTATATCATTTTATCTATATTCTACAAACATTTCTTGGTAAATTAAATGCAGTTCAGCAAAAGAAAAAAAAGCATAACTCATTTAAAAACCACCTTTAAGCAATTTGCGCCCATACCCAGTAATCCTTACGAATACTTCTGTGTAGCCTTGTATAGGAATTATAGCATTTATATGCACCATATACTATGCATAAATATAGTGAATCATGAAAGAGCATATCATAATTAAAAATGCATTTACAGCAATCATCGCTGCTGTACAGTACTTCGGATAGAATATAGTATCTGAAATCTTTTGTGTGGCCCTGTAAATACTATGCACTGCGTATTATACATGAAATAAGTAAAAGTAAACCTCAGAGACGTATATCAATTTCCTTATATATGAAATAGATTAACATAATTAAAGTATGCCGCAAACAATTCCCTCCACCCCTATATCATTATGTATTTGAATTCCTTTTTTAGCCCTGTAAATGAACAATAACTATTCTTTGCATCGCATAGTCAACAGAATGCATATTTTAGTGCACTTCTTAAATGCATATAAATTTTATTCTGTTTGAAAGCGTGCGTAAAATCATTAAAAATCATTTGAAACGATTTTTTCCCATAGGCCGTAATGTAACGGAAAACTTTTGGCTGTCCCTGTAAATGAACAAAGCATGCTACAAACTTCATTACAAATAGGTACCGTGCTATGGTAAACGTCAATAACATCCAAAAACTTAAGGGCAATCCGAGTATATTTTCGAGAGTTAGAGTGCGGACAGATTGCTTGACGGACAGACGGAGAGACAAACGGAAGTCATAAGCACTTTTCAACTTGTGTCCTATATTATGTATCCTGTATTATATGAACTTTTAAAAAATATATACTAAAGCAGTTTAATCTATAACTTCCTATCAGGCATGAAAAACACTTTATTTCAATGCTTAAATATCATATTTTACTTTTTAGTGCCGCTAATTACGCGTATCATAAACATAGAAAATTAATTTACAATAGAAGAAAATTTAATAACCGATTCAGAATGTCTATAATTAAATGTTTGATTAAAATCACAAACAGAAAAAATGCTTACATACAATTTAAAAAAATAAATATACCAATTTGAAAAACACTAAAAATAATAATTAGTATTTATAATTGTACTATTAAACAACAGCAAACTGCAATAGATAAATTAAATGCATTATTAGATTTAACAATATCTCAAAAATATTTCCATATGGTATAAGGAATTCCTATTATTTTACAATTTTGGCAAATGTTAAATCTGAAAACATTGGTTTGAAGATTTAGGATTTTAAAAGATAATTTAAAATATTATTAGCACTAAAAGAAAATTCTTTCAAATGTTTCACTACTGTAATATGTAAAAATACATTTTTCCAGTACTATAATGTTAATTTCTAATCTGAAACAGTTTCGTAATCTCATGATAATCGAACATCATATTTAACCCCAAAATAATAATAACTATAAGTGTTAGTAATCAAAAAATAGTAAGAATCCGATAAAATAATTCCAAATCATTGTCGTTCCATACATTTTCAATCTCAAGTAAGTGTAAATTAATGTTTATATTAATTCCAGTATGAATGTAGGCATGAATTTTTTTTTTTTTTTTTTTTTTTTTTTTTTTTTTTTTTTTTTTGTAAGTGATGGCAGATTAAGATATTTTTCTTTACAGTTATCGAATTGGAAAATATCGCTTCTGACAGTTAAAGATCAGTCTCTTACAAATATAACATAAAACTATTTAACTCATACAAATCAGGAATAAAATATTTAAATTAAATAAGACTTACATATACGTATACGTTCCATTAATATCCGTGTATCCTAAATTGGTCATTTCCTTATCTTAAAGTGTTGTAGACGTGGTGGTATTCTAAAAACAGTGAACTATTTCCCGCGTCTTCTCATATTTTTTTTTTTCTGTGGGCAGACGATTTCCAAGCAGATGTTCTGTTACAGATTATTTGTTTTTCTATACAAGACATGTGGAACATGAATGCGCAGTAATTTTCTGAAAGTATCGTTAATTAAAATTTGCATTTGAAGAAATGTCCAATGTATTTAACCTTTTCTTTTTATCCGTACCAAATAATTCAAGTTAAAATGTATTGTAAAGTTCCCTTTTTCTAAATAATTATAATATTCATAATTAGAGTTTATTAGATAAAACATTGTTTAAATTTTTAAAAGGTGTAAAAATAAATTTAATGGTAATAACGACCACCCCCTTTTTTTCTTTTTTTTAAAAAGTAAATTTTGTTTTGCACAAAATTTGTATATTTCTTTTATTTTCGGAAAATGCTAATTTTATTTAAAATGTCTGAAAGAAGTAGAATTTATGACTTGAATACAAATTATAAAAATATTCTAAAGCAAGAAATGCACAGATGACTAAACTCTGAAGACTCTTTCTACGTGCTCATTAAAAGGTGCAGATTTAACTGTAATAGAAAATTTTTAGTTTGAAACCACAGAAGTGTTTCGAATAGTCCTGGTCGGTAAAAAAAGAAAGAAAGAAAGAAATTTCCTCCCAGCAAACTAAATATGTAAAGTGTATCAAATTAATATTCCTAATTCTAAATATATTATCCAAATGCTAGATAAAATTAAAATCATGAAAAAGTATACATTCACTGTCTTAGATATCAAATTGATAAAATATAGCCTGAAAATTGAGTTTATTAATGCTTGTATCGTGCACTTTATTTATTATGCCCCCCCCCCTCCCCTTTAGTGACAGAATTTACCATTTGCTATCCACTAATATATTTTCATTCCTTATGCCGCTGTAACTCGCGACTGTTTAAAATATTTCTCTTCATTTTCAAAGATTTTTGAAGTTCATATTTTTGTCACACTGTGACTTATAATATGATAAGTTTTTTGTCACATATGTAACGTGACGTACGTTACATAGCAGTGACATAACAGTGACGTCACAATTTTTTTTTAATTGCCAGAAAAATATAATTTTACAGTAAATAACATGTTTTAAAGAATTTTCGTAATTTTTGAAAATTTTCTAAGAAGTTCACATCTCAGTCACAATGTGACATCACTGAGTGGTGGCATTTTGGTCACAGATGTGACGTGACCACAGTGACTTACAGTGACGTCACAACGACGTTACCGTGACCATGCATGCTATGAGGGATTGGCATTTAATCTTATAGTTTGGCGAATGATATATTTTTGGTCGACGGGATAACTAAGTAGTACCAAAAATACATATGTCAATCGCTGTTTTCGTCTTTGATTAAGTAAAATAAGATAAACATGCCAAAATAAGCTAATATAAAAGGAATTAAGTAACCAGAATCTTTGTCCCCCGGTATTTTTTAACAAAGCGAAAAGAAAGTTCTTTTAAATAAGACATTTTAAATTAATCGTTTTTAATCTGACGTAATTTTGACCAAACTATTCTTTCTCTTTTTAATATTCACGTGAAAATACTTGTATTAGAAATGAAATATTATTTGCGCTTTCTTAACAAAAATAGTTGAAAAGTATCTTCTCAAAATATCAAATAAATGTCTAGCGCAGTTTCTAAATTTAAACCGTTTTGCAATATTATTTTGTGTTCATTTTATGTAATAACTGTATTTTGACGTAAATATGACGTAATTTCTCCTATTTAAGACTTCTAACGCATGTTAATAAATTTATTATTTTACAAATTCCTTTCTCTCTTAAAATTCACGTGTAATTATAGTTTTTATGACGTAATTTTTAATAAGTTCCTGCTTTTTATACGTAATTATTTAATTCTAATTTGAAAGTTTTTTTCCTGTTTATAATAGTCACGTGTAAATAAATTTTTAATTTGAAGCAAACATTATTGCTTGCGCTTTTTATACAGTTGGCAACAGTTTAAATTAGTGCAATTTTCTGAAATCTGTAAAAAATATCTCTAGAAATGCTGAAAATTTGAATTTAAAATAGAAATAAAACCTGAAAAAATGAGTCAAAATAAAAAAATTAATGCAATCTGCACTCCGGCAAATTCTAACGCATAAAATGATCTAAAAATGATTACACTGCCATGTATAGTTTTTGCTGCTATAAAACTTTTTTAGTGGAACGATTTTGTCCAACTTTAGCATTAAATATCTCTTAAAATTATTCTTCGATTTGAAAACTGTCTGAATCAGCGTGTTTATCAAACATTTCTGTATAAAACCACCGATTTTCATATTTTTGTATGCATTATTTTTGTTAATATTAACGAAGAAAGTCCTCCGGTCACAAAAAAATCAAAACCGGCGGCGGCGGCGGTGACAGCGGTAGTTACTTTTTTTTAGAATAGAGAGATACTGTTGTCTACATTTGAGGGATCGTATCTGCATATTAAAAAATCCACTGGCGAGTAAAATGATGTATTTCCCCATCCCTGCTCACCAGTATCACAGTCTTTCTGCTGCTCCAGCCATGCCTAATCTTTTGCAAAACATTCAAAAGCTCCAAAATTGCTAATTTGTTCGTTTTCTTCGTTCCACTCCGCAGCTTACGGGTGCTCAAGTTAAATTCAAAGGAACTCTAAGAAAGTGGATCGAAAATATTTATATGTACTCGCAGTTTGAAAAGGACCGCTAAAAAAAAAAAAATCTTACAAAATGGATTTTGCGCACAAGGAATGTGATAGTAAAAAAAAAAAAAAAAAAAAAAGCTTTCAAAATAGATTTTGGATAAAAGAGGTTCTACTGTATATCATATTTACTTCAGATATTGCATTCAAGACGAAATTTTTACCTTGTTTTTCGTTGCACTTAAATCGTTCACTCATCATGTAAAAGAAAAAAAAAAGCATGGGTAAATGCACCAGAAGTCGGCCACCCCCCAGTAGTCGGCCACTTTGAGATAAAATACGTTATGAATAGCTTATTTTTGATTTCAAATGAAATATTACAATCCTCCTATATGTAGCCATCCTTTATACGTCATAAGCCAACAGAAAAGAATTGGGGGTATTTTTATTGCGTTAGTAATCAGCCATTTTTAGGTGCGTTCGTAATTATATAAATACGTAGCACCTATAGTCGTCGTTCAGTCCGTCCGTCCGTCTGTCCGTCCGTCTGTCCGTCCGTCTGTCCGTCCGTCCGTCTGTCCGCATGTAACAGAGCAAAAACTACCCAACCGAATGGTCTGAAATTTCAAATATATGATTGTTGCAAAATTTTGTCGAGCCATTTCAAATTTTATGAAAATCGGATGTATAGTTTAATTACAGGGACAGTCAAAAGTTTTTCTTTACATTACGGCCAATGGGAAAAATTATTGAAAGTGCATTTTAATGATATTAGAGCCTTCCGAATGATCTGAAATTTTAAAGATATAACTGTTGCAAAATTTTGTCGAGCCATTTCAAATTTTAGGAAAATCGGATGTATAGTTTAATTACAGGGACAGTCAAAAGTTTTTCTTTACATTACGGCCAATGGGAAACATTATTGCAAGTGCATTTTAATGATACTACAGCCTTCCGAATGATCTGAAATTTTAAAGATATAACTGTTGCAAAATTTTGTCGAGCCATTTCAAATTTTAGGAAAATCGTATGTATAGTTTAATTACAGGGACAGTCAAAAGTTTTTCTTTACATTACGGCCAATGGGAAAAATTATTGCAAGTGCATTTTAATGATATTAGAGCCTTCCGAATGATCTGAAATTTTAAAGATATAATTGTTGCAAAGTTTTGTTGAGCTATTTCAAATTTTAGGAAAATCGGATGTATAGTTTAATTACAGGGACAGTCGAAAGCGTTCCGTTACATTACGGGGAATGGGAAAAATTATTGCAAGTGCATTTTAATGATATTACAGCCTTCCGAATGGTCTAAAATTTTAAAGATATAATTGTTGCAAAGTTTTGTTGAGCTATTTCAAATTTTAGGAAAGTCGGATGTATAGTTTAATTACAGGGACAGTCAAAAGTGTTCCGTTACATTACGGGGAATGGGAAAAAATTATTGGAAGTGCATTTTAATGATGTATCAGACTATGCGCTTTATGAAGTGCAAAAAAGTATACATTCAGTACAATATGGGGTGCAAAAAATAATTATAAAACTAGTTATAGTACGAACGCACCTCATTTGCCACGTTTGACGAGCAATTTCCAACTTGTTTATTTGGTTGCGGTCAAATAACCGTTTTTGCTATTTTTTTGTTAACCGATGACAAAATTTTTAAAAGACTAGTATTAATTTATTTTTTGTTATTTTCTAAAATTATAAGACTCTACTATTAAAAAGTTTAATAAACTAATGTTTTTCAGTATCAAAATTAAATAAATGTGTTTGTATTAATTAATTTTAATGTGGCCGCTTATTGGGTATTATATATTTACTTACATGTTCAGTAATCGACCACCACGGTTGACTACTGGCTAAAAGGCCATTTCACTTTTTTGAGTCTATTTTTAATAATTTGATTTTTTTCGTAATTTGATTTTTGCAACTTGAGATTTATATAACCTTTTACTTGCATTTCATTTTATGTACACTATATATAAGGTGTCCTGGGGTAATAACGCCACCTTAAGATTCTACCAATTTTTACGGCTTAGTTTTAGATTTTTTTTTTTTTTCCCCAAACAAATATAGGATTTGATACAGTAACTTATTGATTATGTATACAAGAAAGACTATTTTAGCAGATAGCAGATTCATAAAATATATTGGCGTGATTTCTTGACCAATGCTATTAGGAGTTGGGTAAATATTACCTGTTGGGTAATAAAATAACGTCTAAATCGCGGCCCTCACAACGGCTCTTATCACAAATGCATCCAAGAAATTCCCTTGCACTTTGCCCTGGCTCATACGATGTCATTATTATTTATTTTAGACTTCATAGTTTTTACAAATAAAAAATGAGAAAAAGATTTAAAGTATATCTTAAGACTTAAATAAATAAGACTTTAATAAGACTTAAATAAGACTTAAATAAATATCATTCTATAAGACTTATATATCTATAAGACTTAAATGAATATCATTCATGCACAAGTTAAATGAAATTGATTTGCGCTCATACGTTTGTCAGTGACTGCAACGTTCACGAATTTCGTTCGTTTGTGATCGCGAATTACTGCGTTTTAGAGACTGCTGCACGACGAGGTTGCTGCACCCAGTGATGTATTTTTCGGTTTTGATTAGCGCTATTAGCTCATACGTTCGTTACTGATTGCGGCGTTAACGAATTTCGTTCGTTTGTGATTGCGACTTTCGCGAATTACTGCGTTTTAGAGACTGCTGCACGATGAGGTTGCTGCACCCAGATTTTTTTTTTTTTTCGGTTTTCATGAACGCTATAGGTTCATACGTTCGTTACGGATTGCGGCGTTAACAAATTTCGTTCGTTCTTGATCGTGGCTTTCGCGAATTACTGAGTTTTAGAGACTGCTGCACGACGAGGTTGCTGCACCCAGTGATGCTTTTTTCTGTTTTCATGAGCGCTATTAGCTCATATGTTCGTTAATGATTACGGCGTTAACGAATTTAGTTCGTTTGTGATCGTGGCTTTTGCGAATTACTGCGTTTTAGAAACTGCTGTACAAGGTTGCTGCATCCAGTGATGTTTTTCTTCGGTCTTCATGAGCGCTATGCGTTCATACGTTCGTTACTGATTGCGGCGTTAACGAATTTCGTTCGTTTATGATAGCGGATTTCGCGAATTTAGGGCGTTTTTGAGACTGCTGCACGATGAAGTTGCTGCATCCAGTGATTAGTTTTAGTTTTGGTGAACGCTATGCGCCCATGCGTTCATCACAAAAAAAGATAACAAAAAACAAGAATTTTTTTTATAAAATCGCATAATTATATCAAAACGACTGTTACTATAAAAGCAGAAATCTATAATAATAAGATAACTACTAAAATAACAATAATAACAAACAATTGCTTTGTCACATGTATTTAAAATATCGAATAGGGGAAAACAACTGACCAAGAAACCATATTTTACCTTAAATAAGAATTGGCGCCTCATTCTGCTCATATTGTTCAAAGATACTACGAGACAGACTGTAATATTTGTAATGTACTATTCGAGATATACAATTATTAAAATTACATTTCGAAACTCGATTACGAGATAGTAACGTGAAAATGAAGAATTGGCACGGCGTTCTGTAAATATCTAACCACGAAATCACAAGATAAACTGAAATATTTGCATTGTACTAGTCGAGACATGCAATATATTAAAATTTCATCCCGAAAGTCGACGACATGATAGTAACGCTAAAATGACGATTTGGCGCTCCCTACTGCTGATATCACAATAAGATATGCATCGACAGATCAGTCATTTATGTTCTGTTAATAATCTTGTCCTACATCATAATTTCATTTTGAAACAGGATGACGTAATAATTTTTTCTCTGCCCGCAGCCTAGTCTACTATGGTTAAACAAAAAATTTGAAATGCGCTGAAATTGAAAAATTGAGCTGCTTAATACCGTAAAAAAAGTAAACATTTTAGAAAAGGCATAATACTTTTGAAAACCAGATTATGGTCCCTAACAGAAAAAGTAGTTCAATTCTTTTGCGCAGTCCTGTATTTAATCTAAAGATTTGTATATCATTCTATACATAGTATGATAAAACTTAGTATAGTAAGAAAATGTATAACAGTTTGAAAATTTACCTTCAGCAATTTCTACCCCTATACGGAAATATACTTGAATTATTTTGTACAGCCCTGTATATTACCAATAGATTTTTATATGCCGCACATATTAAGCTAAAATTTAATTAAGTCTAAAACGTGGTTAAAACGGCTGAAATTATACTTCCACACATTATTATCCCTGGGAGGTCATGTATTCAGTTCTTTGCGTGTCCCAGTATATGTTTTATCTATATTATACAAACATCTCTTAGTATACTAAATATAGTTCAGCTTGAAAGAGCATAAAAACCTCTTTTAAGCCATTCACCCTGATACTCCACAAAGCTTACAAACTCTTTTGTGTAGCCTTGTATATGATCTATATCAGTTATACACACCGCATTGTAAGTTACGGTTTAATTAAACTTAAAAACGCATGTCATAAACAAAATCATACTTACAGCAATTATCGCTAATAGAAAGATACAGTACTGTATTCGATTTTTTTGTGTTTCCCTGTAAATGAACGATAAATGTTATGCATATCATGTTATACAACGAATATTTTGTAGTAAGCCTCAGTAATGTAATATATCAATTTCATTCTATTTGATGTAGTATAAGAGAACTAAAATACGCTGCAAACTGCTTATCCACTGACACTATTATGTAAAGGAATTCTTTTGCGGGGCCCTATAAATGAATAATAAGTTCTTTGGACTCCATATGGTCTAGAATGCATTGTTAAATGCATTTCATAAATGCATATCAATTTCATTATATTTGAAATGGCCAACATCATTAAAATACACTTGAAGCAATTTTTCTCATTGAGCGTAATGCATCGGGATATTTTTGACTGTCCCTCTAGATGAATTATAAATCCTACACACTTTATTTTCAATAGCGATCGTGCTATTGTTAACGTCAAAAACATACAAAAATTTCAAGGAGATTCGAGTATATTTGCGAGTGTTAGAACTCGGACAGACTGAAGACAATCCAAATTCACAAACACTTTTAAACTATGTTGGAAAGTGTTAAATACTATTATAATATTTTTAATTATTACAGCAACATTATAAGAAAAGAATAAATTAACACATTTTATGATTAAAATGTTGTTCTGTTTATAAAAGTTATACTTTAAGTTATTTAAATAACAAAGCATTTAAGTGGCCGACTACTGGTCCAGTGATGGCCGAAAACTAGAATTGAGTGGCCGACTACTAGACCTTTGCTACTTTTAAGTTTAACTTTTTATAAATAAAAACTATAATTAGTTTTTTTAAAAACAATTACTGAAACAGTAAAAGAAAAGTGTACATTAACATGTGTCACTGTTAAAAATGTTGTATTGCTTTTTTAAATTACGCTTTGAGCTATATACTAAAAGAAAGCGCTTTATCCGTGCATGAACATAGAATAGATATTAGATATATAAAATAGAATATCTATTCTATGTTCATGAACTTGAACTTGAAGGGGGGTGGGGGTTGAGGCCTAAAGCTGCACGGCTGTAGCCTCGAATGATCCACAACATAACAAACCAAAACACGGAAACCCCACCTGGGGAAGATACAGACCAACTAAAAACGATCAATACTAAAAAGGAACCTCATCGTAGCCATACGAAAATTATCGGACGAAGCAAACTTGCTCACAAACCATTCAAAAGAACCAAAATACCCACTATTCAAAACACTGTTATCCCAGCAACGCCTGCGATGAGCGTGATACCTGGAGCATGTGAACAGAATGTGATCCAGGGAGTCCGTGACACCACATGTACTACACCTACCATCATCAAGCAAGTTGAACCTCGCCAGCATACCAGGAGTGATCAACATCCGACAAAGAAGTCGGGTAATCAAGACGTCTTCCCTTCTGTTCCGAGCCCATACCGAAGAATTCTTAATAGAAGGAATGTCACCATGTGAGGTACTATATTTACTATTCCTATATGACTGATTAAAACATCCCCACACATCCTGCTTGTAAGCATGGCTGATGTCCTCAGGAGAGATCCAATCTAACAAAACATCAGAAAAGGTCGCGCCTTTAGCAAGGCTGTCAGCCAGTGGCGTAGCTAGAGCATTTCGTTTGGGGGGGTGTGGAGTTCGAATTTACCGAATGTTCATAGTAAATTTTGTATTTATTTTTATTTTGTATTTTTTCGCAGTATTTTCTTTTGGGTGAGGGGGGGGGGGGGTGGATTAGACATTTATTTACTATTTCAGTAATATATAAATAAACAGACCAAAAAAATTGAACAAAAATCTAAATAATTTCAACCATTTAAAGTTTTACAAACTGGTGAGAGCGAGGGTTGTAGAAATTATGAATGGAGGGAGTGAAGAAGATAACTGCTGATTTATTTATGGTATTGCACAATTACGAATAAAACAGAGGAAAAAAAGTAATTTTAAAGACTAACCCTTAACTGATCAGGTGGGGTGTTTTCCACCCCAGAGAAATTTCAATTATGAAGAAAAAATTTGGTACTTTTCGGTTAGCCGGGCGCCAGTGTTTTATATACATACATATATATATATACATATATATATATACATATATATATATACATATAAGTATATATACATATATATGCATATATTATATACATCTATGTGCATATATATACACATATATATGCATTTATTCATATATATGTAGGTATATATACATTTTATGTATGTATACAAAACACTGGCGTCGGCTAACCGAAAAGTACCAAAAATTTTTGTGGTATTTAGATACGTGTATTTATATGTATATGTATGTACACTTGCAGTACTTCTTCAGTTGTTTTTATTCAAGTAAATAATGCAAAATTCACAGCAGGTTTTCTGATTTTAATTCGTTAAAATTTGTGGAGTGCACAAGACAAGAAATCAGATTTTGGGGTTGCATACACACCACTTCACCACGTTATGTATATATGTATATTATATATATATATAAATAACCTCATCACTTAAAGTTTAAGCTTTTCGTGCTCGATACTCCAGTGAGGGGGGAGGGGGAAAAGTTAAAAGCGGTAATTTGGTGTGAGGTATAAAAAGACAGATTTAGATTGATTATTTATTATTACGATAAAAATAAATTCAAAAGAAAATATTTAAAAAATAATTCTTTTTTTTTTATATAACAAATTTCAAATTTGCAATACATTTTAAGTTAGAAGTCTGTACGGGTTGAAATTTCCAGGCCGACCCATAGATAAAAATTCGACCCGGCCCATTATAAAAGGTAGGCCCGAACTCGGCCAAGCCTATCGAAAAAAATTATTGGCCTGGCCCGGCGTTATAACAGCTAAAAGTTCAGTCTGAGACTATCCTGGCACGAAAAAAATGAAAATCTCGACCCGAGCCTGGCATGGCCCGAGTTAATGTCTACAAAACATTGATTTTTACGTCAATTTGGTTAAAAAATTATCTGTACGAGGAATTCTGACCATAAATACTTAGGCTAATGTCAGACGAACGTCTATTTGCACGCTTTTTGTTTCAACGTGCACAGAAACCCATGCTAGCGAAGGGGTAGGAAGGAAAAAAGCGTGCAAATAGACGCTCGTCTGACATTAGCCTTAATCTTGGCTTTTTTCTTTCTTTCTTTCTTTCTTTCTTTCTTTCTTTCTTTTTTTTTTTTGTAGTCTTCATTTTTATAGAAATGCCGTAGGCAGCGATATATATATATATTTTTAAATAAATCCCTATATGTTGTTTGCAAATGCTTCGATTATCATTAATTTTGTTAATCCATATTCCATGTATTGGAGACTTAAAAATCTAAAAAAATGCTATACAGTAAAATCTTCTAAGACGGAATTGCACACTAAGGTAAAAAAATGCATTATATACCAGTTCCCTTCTTAATAGGTGTCAATGTATTACATATTCTTTTCTCGCATATTATTATATAAATTATGCATGGATCAACACATTTTTCAGTTAAAAACATGATTCCGTCATAGGCAGGTTCTTTTTCACACGTTTAATATATTTTAATTTAGCTGCATTTGCTACCAGGCCACGTTGAGCAAATGATTTTTTTACGAGTTAGGTGAAAAGCGGGGCTGAAAATTTTGGCCCGTGAAGACTTGGAAGAATGAAACCAGTCCCGGCATGGTACAGAAAACATAAATTAGGCCTGGTCAGGCCTAATTTATGTTTTACCAAAATGGTGCCAAAGTTGACGTGTGTAACAGATTTTTTAAAAACGTGACAATCGGCAAAATATCATTATGAGGTAGCAATTGATTATAACTTTATATGTAATAAATTTATCAAGAAATTTAAAAAGGCTATTTGATTTCAAAGCACTTTATGCCTCGTGCTAGCTGATTTCATGCTTTTAGATTTTAAAAAAAAATGTATCTGAAAAGTTAACATTCTTGAGAGGAGTAAAAATATTTTTTAAGAACAAGTATTTTTTTTTTTTTTTTTCATAAACGTGGCATTTAATTCGAAGCCCAGTGGCAGAAAGTTTTGTAGCTGTCTGCGACAAGCTTTTAAAATTTTATAACCTGTCTGCAAATTTTGCATGTAATTTTAATGAATAAATAACTAGGAATTTTTTATCCTTTTATTTAAAACATGGTAAGCATGATTGTCTCATTAATTTTGCTTATAACTCTTCATCGTCTAACTTCTTGTAGGATTTCAAAATAAGCAGAATAAGGGAATTATAAGCAGAACCATACATAAATAATAAGGATGCTTTTAAAAACCTTTGTAAGTTTCTGAGCTGATTTGTTCTTTCTTGTAGTTGGGAACGTTCAGCTGTTTTAAATATGTTTTCCAAATTTTTAGCCCAGCGTAATTTCCAATTAATATTTTCACCAGGGTGGCGTCCTTGAAAATGTGTGCTCAAGTTTTTTTTCACCATTTCACAATCATACACACCACATACAACCTTCGGACATGCTACAGGCTCAGCCAAAAAAAAAAAAAAAAGCTGAACTTTCACAGCCTCACACACGAAAAGCACTGAGTTTTTTCTGCAACACTTTTATGAAATTGGACCTTTTTTTTTTCTTTTTTTGCAATCCTTGGGCGCATTTCTTTTTTTTTTTTCTCGGACTTCTGATGAATTTCGCGTTTTTTCCGCAATCCTTTGACGAATCTTGCATATTTTTCACGATCCCTTTACGAAATTCGCGTTTTTTTCAGCTGCCTTTTGAAGAAATTAGCATTTTTTTCGTAATTCTTTAACAAAATTTGTCTTTTTCCCCCACAATCCTTTGACGAAATTCACGTTATTTCTACGGCCTTTTGACGAAATTCACTTTTTTTCGAAGAAATTTGCATCTTTTTCGCGATCCTTTGACGAAATTTGCGCTTTTCTCGCTATCCTTTGACGAAATTTGCGTTGTTCGATCCCTTGACAAAATTCGCGTTTTTCCGCTGCCTTTTGAGGAAATTAGCATTTTTTTCAATTCTTTAACAGAATTTGTATTTTTGCCACGATCTTTTCACGAAATTCGCGTTATTTCTACGACCTTTTGACGAAATTTGCATTTTTCAGCGATTTTTTTGCAAAGAAATTTGCATTTTTTCGCGATCCATTGACGAAATTTGCGTTCTTTTTTTTCACGATCCTTTAACGATATTAGCGTTTTTTCACGATCCTTTGACGTAATTCGCATTTTTTCTACGATCCTTTGAAGAAATTTTCGTTTTGTCCGAGATCCTTTGACGAAATTCGCGTTTTTTGCAACGTTTTTTTGACGAAATTCGCATTTTTCGCGTTTTTTGAAGAAATTTGCGTTTTTTCGCGATCTTTTTCGGAAGTTGCGGTTTTTTTTCAGGATCCTTTGACGTAATTCGCATTTTTCTATGATCCTTTGACGAAATTTGCATTTTGTTCGCAATTCTTTGACGAAATTTGAGTTTTTTTCCCGATCCTTTGACGAAATTCACGTTTTTTTCACAATATATTCACGAAATTTGCGTTTTGTCCGCGATCCTTTGACGTAATTCGCATTTTTTCTACGATTCTTTGTCGAAGTTTGCGTTTATTTCGCGATCCTCTAACGAAAATCGTGTTTTTTACGCGATCCTTTGCCGAAATTCGTGTTTTTTACGCGATCCTTTGCCAAAATTCACGTTTTCTTCGCGATCATTTGACCAAGTTTGCGGTTGTTTCACGATCATTTGAAGAAATTTGCAGTTGTTTTACGATCCTTTGGCGAAATTTGCGTGTATTTCGCGATCCTTTGACGAAATTCGTGTTTTTTCCACGGGAAAAAAAGGCCGAAAGTTGCGGACAATTTTTTAAAATTAATTTTTTTAGTGAAAACAAAAATTGTCCCTAAGAGATTTTCTTTGTCCGCGACTATGTCGCGGTGTTTCTGCCACTGGGATTCGAAGTTAGAAAACTGTTTAGTTATTTCAAATCTGAATCCGTGTATGGTGTATTTTATAATTTTGATCATACGTGATAGAAAAATGCACAATATAAGAATAGGAGGATTTGAATTTCATTTTTTATTTTCTTTTACTTCTTTCTCTTTTTTCCATAAATATTTATCCAAGTAAAAACATAAGATAAAATAAGAAAAATAATTTTAAAAAAATGAGAGAATTGGTTAATTAGTAGTTTTTGTTTTCTCTATGGTAATTAGAATAAGGATAATTGTTGCAGATTACTTCAAAGAGAAAATTTCAACTGTCTGCTTCCCAAAGCAGATCAAAGGACCAAAACAAACTACAGAGGACGACGGAAACATTTAGTAGATAATATTGCATAAAGCCGGACAGAAGAATTTTTTTACTTGGAACTTTTTTACAGAACGTTTTTACTTGGATAAATATTTATAGAAAAAGAGAAAGAAATAAAAAGAAAATAAAAAAGTAAAATCCAAATGCTCCTATTCTTATTAGCCCCCGATACGGTATGCTATTTCTTTCTCCCAGCGTATATTGTAACATTTCAAAAAATAACGTTACCTATACAGAAGACAGCCGTAAAACACAGCAGTACGATTAAATACTCAATAGTAATTTTTTTAAATTCTAAGCATCACACATTTTCAATTTTTATACCGTCGTATTGGGGAAAAAAAGTACTTTTAAATGCAATTTGTTTGAAAACTGCATCTCCATTTATTTTTGAGATATTAATTTTTTTGTAGTTTTTGGAGCCATTTGCTCCTGGCAACCACTGGCAACGGAAGTACTCCATTTTTGTAGAAAGTAAAGGAAAAATAGTTGTAAAATATTACTCATATATTTTTGTTGCCATTTTTTCAAAACAGCCGAAAGAAAATTTAATTAAAATACATGCTATTTTGAAAATATATAAACGAAAGATTTCTGTTAAAACATGGAGCTATTATAAACTATATTTAATTTTAAGTGTCTATATTAATGTTACAAACAAATGTAGGCCTGTGAGTCATTAGACAGCCTTTTTTTGTGAGTGTGTCGAGTTCCTTTAATGATGGCATCTTTGTGCTGCATTTTGTGTATTATTTCGCGATAGTGACGTCCTATGCATACTTTACTGTAGATGTTTAAGAGTGGATCGTATGTGGAATTCTTAAGCGGATGCAAATGGCGTCATTTTACATAAAATAAAAGCGTGTGTTGTAAGTCTTAAAATATGTTTTGTATTATTGTTATATACATATATATATATATATATATATATATATATATATATATATATATTTCATCGGAGGAGACACTAAATTCTGAAAAAGAAGAATTCCTGTTTTCTAGTCTCGTATATTTTTCTGTCACATATGATCAAAATTATCAAATACACCATACACGGAGACGGGTTCAGATTTGAAATAACTAAACAGTTTTCTAACTTCGTATTAAATGCCACGTTTATTAAAAAAACAAACACTTGTTCTTAAAAAAATATTTTTACTCCTCTCAAGAATGTTAAATTTTCTGACACATTTAAGCAGACTTTTTTTTTTATCCAGAAGAATGTAATCAGCAGGCATGAGCCATGAAGTGCTTTGAAATCAAATAGCATTTTTAAATTTTCTAATGAATGTATTACATATTAAGTGATAATCAGTTGCTACCTCATAATGATCTTTTGCCGATTGTCACGTTTAAAAAAAAAATCTGTTCCAAACGTCAACTTTGGCACCATTTTCTGAAAGATCAGTTACCTTTATGGGAAAAAGGGAAAACGCTATTCATTTACTAATAAGAAAGAATATCTGTAAATTTCGTGCATTTAAAAATGAAAATTTCTTCACGAAAGTGTAAAAAAAGATGCAAGTTACGATTTCAGAACAACTTTAAATAGTTTTTAAAAACCACAAATTGTGGCTAATCAAAGCTACATTTTATTAGTAGGATATTTTTTCTGTTGAATTTTTAAACTGGAACTCGTAACATAGAAAGTTATCAGAATTGAAATAGTCAAATATGATGTTGAGCAATTGAGCATAGGTATAAAAAAAATGTAAATATTTTCATTTTAATTTACAATAAAAAAAGAGTTTTGAACACAAAAAGGTTTTTTTCGATGGAGAAGGGGAAGGGGAGAGAGGGTATAGGCAGTGGAAAATTATTTTATTTTCTGCAAAATTGCTTTGCTTGTATTTTTTTGTGAGCTGTTGCGTTGATTCTGTTACATGAATTAGCCTAATTCAAGTCAAAGGATTTTTTTTAGTTAACTTTGAGATCCTTTCATTTCAGAAAACAAAGAAAAATACCGCTTTCACTTTTTGCAGCAGAAAGTAAATGTGTGTCTCAAAAAACCAATTAGAAGAAAGATTAATGCTTATCATCAGTGCTCTTGTCTTTATATATATCAATACAACTGATGATTTTGAAACAAGTTCAAAAACATAAATAAAAAATATCTTTTCGAACTGAATGACAAGAACCAGTGTTGTAATCGTAAAAAAAACAAAGGGTATACGCTGTAGGGGTGCACAACCTTTTTAAGAGAAGGGCCACTTACAAAAATGCCTGGGTTGTCGAGGGCCACATCAGCAACACAGGGATAATTCTATTTCGGGGAGATCTGTGGCCTATAAAAAACATAGTTTCAGAGCAGTGGCAGTTTTACCCGTTTAGGTTCCCCTACACAGTCAACATATCATATTCAATACAGTTGGCAAGGGTATATCATCAGTTTATGTTTGCATATATAACAGAGATATAGCAAAGATTATTTTCAAGGCGTGAAAATATTCCTTGACTTTATTCGGTTGGATTAAATTTTGCTTTATTAAAAGTGCTAAAGAACAAACATAGGCATGAAAGTGGCTAGTGCCCAAGAAAATGTCAACTTTATGAACGAAGTTAAATTCACGAAACTCTCAATTTTTCTGCAGCCGATCAACAAAATTTTAGATTTTCCCGAGCTTGATCGACAAAATTCGCGATTTTTCCACACCTTATCATTGGAATTCGCGATTTTTCCGCGTCTAGTCAACAAAATTCGCGATTGTTAACTGGCTGACGAAATTTTCAATTTTTCCCGTGGTGAATTGTTGGAATTCACAACTTTTTCTTGCGATAAACTACCAAAACGCGCGATTTTACCGTAGCCGATCGACGAAATTTGCAATTTTTCGCACCTAATCGACAAAATTCACGATGTTTTCCTCTGTCCGATCAACGAACTTTGCGATTTTTTTCGCGCCCGATCGACAAATTTCGCAATTTTTCCACGCTCGATAGACAGAACTCGCAATTTTTTCCGTCGACGAAATTCGCGATTCTTAACTGACTAAAATCCTTGGCAAATTGGCAAAATTCGCGGCTTTTTCTCCCGATAAACTGACGAAACTCACGATTTCTCAGCAGCCAATCAACTAAATTCCCAATTTTTCCTGACCCGATCGACAAACCTTGCGATTTTTCCGCACCCGATCAGCTAAATTCGCATATCTTAAATGACTGACGAAATTTGCAATTTCCCACGGCAAATTGGCAAAATTCACGATTTTTTATTGCAATAAACTGACGAAACGCGCGATTTTTCCGCACCCGATTGATGAAATTCACGATTTTTTCGTGCCTGATCGACGAAATTCTTGATTTTACCGCACCCGATCGAAGAAACTCGCGATTTTTCCGCGCCCGATTGACGAAACTGAAACTCGATTTTTCCGCACTCAAGTCAACGTAAATCGCAATTCTTAATTGACTAACAAAATTTGTAATTTTCCCTCGCAAAATTGGCGAAATTCACGACTTTTTCTCGCAATAAACTGACTAAACTCACGATTTTCCCGTGCTCGATCATGCGCGAGACCGACGAAATTCGAGGTATTTTTGACTAGCGACTGACGAAAATAGCAACTCGGGAATTTCTTTTATTGGGCTATTCAGGGGCTATCGGGAATTTCCTTTATTGGGCTTTATCCCTTATTGTATCGGCTAGACGATTAAAGAAATTCGCAATTGTTAGCTGACTGGCGGAATTTGCGTTTTCCGCAGCAAATTGACGAAATTCGCGATTTTTTCCTGCAATCTATTGTCAAAAATTGCAATTTTTGTCATTTGTAAATTGACGAAATTCGCCGGCCACTTGTTAACCCATCGCGGGCCACTTTTGGCCCGCTGGCCACAGGTTGTGCATTCCTACGCTAAAGTCATGAACATTCATGGATCCAGTTTACGCTAATGATTTATTTGAGAAGCAGGGGGTATGGTGAGCTTCTTAAAAAAATCCAGAGAGAGGGTATACGGCGTATATCTCCGTATACCCTTAACTACTCCGTGACAAGAACAGATCCAGATCTCAAAACATAGTGTCGTCGGTTTATATTAAGTTACAAAGGAAAAAATCCAATATTTTATAGTTCTCTATCTTATTATTATTTTTCTTTAAAGCGGCTCTCGAGCTTCCTACTCAACAACGCAAAATTTTCCAACACATTTTCTGTCTCATTTTTAAGCATATTGGCAGGCCTGACTGTTGAAGCAGAATACAATGGAAACTAGTTTTACATTTTTTGATAAAATTACTCATCGAGTTATAAGCGATTGTGGTCACATGAGGACAAGTTTTTTGTCTTTCTCGAGCTGCCGCGTCTGGAATTTAAAACGTCAACTTTGACAATATTTTCTGAAAAATCTTTTGTGTTTATCAAAAAATGGAAAACGTCTTTCGACTACATAGTTTCTGAATAACAACACCTTCCAATTTCCGAAAAAAAAAATGAATTCAGAAATGTCTCAAAAAGTAGCTCTTTTGATTTGAAAACAGCCTTAAGGATTTTTTCCCGCTTTCTTTTTTAAATATTTTTTCCAAGAAACTTTTAGTTCTTCGAAGATACAACATACCATTATATATATTAGCTAATAGGGATGTACCGCATATTCGGTATCTATTCTGTATTCGGCCTCTTCGGCCATGTTACCGAAAACTTAAAAAAACTTCTAAAACATTTTTAAAAATCTTACACAATTTCTGCTTCTAACTACCAACTTATAAAGATATTCATAATAATTAGAAACAGAATCATATTTAAGTAAAATAAATGTTTTTACATTATTTGCTTTTTGTAAAGTATTACTTAAGAAAATTAACCATTAATGGGGATTTTCATAGAAATTAACAATGTAAAAATGCAAGTTCCTGAACCTTTTCTAGTAAATAATCTGTTTCTTGCTTTATCACAAAAAGGGTGTTTCTAATCAAACAGAAAAACTTTCAGAGTTGATAATACACATCAAGAAAGAGAATTTTTGTTCAGAAAACCATAATCGCAATCCACTTATTCAGTTATAAATAAAGTGTATCTCATTCGAGGCCAAACTTGGATTTTCATTTGTTAACTCTAACGAAGATATCATAGCTATATTTTTAACAAACTTGCTTTGATTTCTGTCAAATATAATATCATGATGAGAAGTGCTGGAAATTGCCACTTTTCATATTTAAACAACTATGAAGCAGACATTCCTTTATTCAGAATGCAATTTATAGTATTTATACTGTGTCACTGGCCAAAATTCAGTCATTTTCAATGATATCATAACATTTAGTACAAACTAAATTAATATGAAACAAATCTTGCTAAAATATCTTCATTTACTGATAAAGTTGTGAAAGAAAATTCAGTTTCGGCTTGTAGTTGCACACCCAGAACTTTTGGCTGAATATATTGTAATTTTGATGGAATAAACGGAGTGATGTGTTGTTTCTTGTTCAAAATTTTTTTGTCTCGACCACATCATCTCTGTTGAAAGTCTGTTACAATTTTTTAGGAACAATGTGTATGTTTACAATCTATGAAAATAATCGCCCATTCGAAACACTGATCTAAGATGCATTTAAAAACTTCCTTGCTAAATCAAAGCCAGTAGAAAAGTTATTTTTCCTGAGTTGTTTGTTTTAGAATTTAAAAAAAAATTATTCACTTGGTTTAATGCACCAGAAAATCCTTGAAATATAAAACTTTTTAATTAATAAAATTTTAAAATTCTCTTCTTAAATAACTCAAGCAGATTTTTTTCATATATAAAGTTTACCTGTAAAAAGTTCTTGTTTATCAATATGTAAGTTTCTGCATTAAATATTAGGTAAAATTGTTTTAAAATTTAATATTTTAATGCCTTTAATCTTTGAAATATAAAAGTATTCGACCAGTCGAATATTTGGTATTTGGCCGAATAGTTACTACTCAGCTGGCCGAATATTCGGTATTCGGCCTAACAGTTAATTCGACTAGCCGAATATTCGGTATCCAGCTCGCTTGTAGGCGGAATATTCGGTACAAAAGTTATTTTTGCTGAATTGTTTGTTTTATAATTAAAATATATATATATATTCACTTGGTTTAATTCACAAGAAACAGCCATGAAATATAAAACTTTTTAAATTAATAAAATGTTAAAATTCTCTTCTTAAATAAATCAAAGCATATTTTTTTCATGCATAAAGTTTACTTTTAAATGTTCTTGTGTACCAATATGTAAGTTTCTGCATTAAATATTATGTAAAATTGTTTTAAAATTTAACATTTTAATGCCTTTAATCTTTGAAATATAAAAGTATTTGACCAGTCGAATTTGGTATTTGCCGAATAGTTACTTCTCGGTTGGCTGAATATTCGGTATTCAGCTTAACAGTTAATCCGACTAGCCGAATATTCGGTATCCGGCTCGCCTGTTGGCCGAATATTTGGTAGAACAGTTATTTTTGCTGAATTGTTTGTTTTAGAATTAAATATATATATATATTCACTTGGTTTAATTCACCAGAAGAGGCCATGAAATATAAAACTTTCTTAATTAATAAAATTTTAAATTTCTTTTCTTAAATAACTCAAAGCAGATTTTTTTCATGCATAAAGTTTACTTTAAAAAGTTCTTGTGTATCAATATGTAAGTTTCTGCATTAAATATTATGTAAAATTGTTTTAAAATTTAACATTTTAATGCCTTTAATCTTTAAAATATAAAAATATTCAACAAGCCGAATACTTGGTATTTGCCCGAATAGTTACTACTCGGCTGGCCGAATATTCGGTATTCGGCCTAACAGTTAATTCGACTAGCCAAATATTCGGTATCCGGCTCGCCTGTAGGCCGAATATTCGATACAAAAGTTATTTTTGCTGAATTGTTTGTTTTAGAATTAAAAAAATATATATATTCACTTGGTTTAATTCAAAAGAAGAAGCCATGAAATATAAAACTTTTTTAATAAATAAAATTTAAAAAGTCTCTTCTTAAATAACTCAAAGCAGATTTTTTTCATGCATAAAGTTTACTTTAAAAAGTTCTGGTGTATCAATATGTAAGTTTCTGCATTAAATATTATGTAAAATTGTTTTAATATTTAACATTTTAATGCCTTTAATATTTGAAATATAAAAGTAATCGACCAGCCGAATACTTGGTATTTGGCCGAATAGTTACTACTCGGCTGGCCGAATATTCGGTATTCGCACTAACAGTTAATTCGACTAGCCGAATATTCGGTATCCGGCTCGCCTGTAGGCCGAATATTCGGTTCAAAAGTTATTTTTTGCCGAGTTGTTTGTTTTAGAATTAAAAAAAACAAGTTATGCACTTGGTTTAATTCTCCAGAAATATGAAACTTTTTTAATTAATAAAATTTTAAAATGTTCGACCAGCCTAATATTTGATGTTTGGCCGAATAGTTACTATTCGGCTAGCCGAATATTTGGCATTCGGCCTAACAGTTAATTCGGCTAGCCGAATATTCGGTATCCAGTTCGCCTCTAGGCCGAATATTCGGTATTCGGTTAAATTCACTGTTCGGTACATCCCTAGTAGCTGATGTAATGTTATTACACCGTTCTTTGATAAGAAAAAATTCCCGGTTCTCTCTTATTTTTTGCTTTGAAAAACAGACAATAGAACAGTAAACATCTGGCGACATCCTGTCCCCCGAAAAAACCGCGAAATATCCACCCTCCATAGCTTTCAGAGTCCAGCAAAACGAATTTTAACGAACAAGAAATCTAGCCTTCTAATTTCATTTGTATTGGTCAAGGAGTGTACGGGTACCATTTACCCTCAAGGCCTTTTTCTCCAGGTCCCTTTCTTGAATGAAGCGAAGATATTAGCTGCCCCAATCTCCTAGCTTACAGGGATACTGCATAGAAATAGGAAGAAGGTATATTTCTTCTTCCAAGGGATACTGTATCATGGACACCCCCCCCCCACCCCTCCCTCCATTTCTTACGCCCATAAAATAGCTAAAAAGGGAAATTGTAATCGACTCCGAGCGAAAAAAAGCTTAAATAATGCAATGAGAAAGGAAGTTTCTTATTAGAAAATATTTAATAATTTTAAGTATGCTTTTTCTGTTTTGTAATAGATTTGGTAATGTTTTTAAAAATTCTTAAAAACAAGAAAAAAATCAGAGCCAAATGATGTAATGCTTGAAAAAAAGTGAAATTACCGAATGTATACGAGTTTACCGAAAGTGGGGGGGTGTCGCACCCCCCCACACACCCCCTGTAGCTACGTCCCTGCTGTCAGCTTTCTCATTTAAAGGGATTCCCCGGTGCCCCGGAACCCAATAGAGGTGAATGTTCGAGGCAAACCCTGCAACTCTACTGATCTTATTATGAAGCCAGATAATGACAGTTGGAGACTTTAAATTAACAGACTGTAAAGCAGATAGAACTGACAGGCTGTCGGTAAGAACGACGCTATGCATCCGCTGGTGGACCAGCTCGTCCAGCGCTGTGCCGATCGCCAAGGCTTCTGCTGTAAAAATTGAGTTGGCTGAGTGGACTCTGTACACAAAATAGTTCGTTGAGGAGCAACCTGCTATTGAGGTAAAGGAATCCGTTTTTGATGCATCCGTACCAATGATGTTCCAAGAGTTAGAGTAATCCTGAATAAAATCAGCAAAATACTGCGGAACCATGCTCCCATCCAGGTCAGTGCTTTGGAAAGGGAGACCCCAGTGACAAACCTGACAGCCTCCATGTTCATGGGAAGAGGAATTTGAAACCGAAGAAGGTGGTCTGGTGTACTGCCAAGCTTTCCGAGCCAATCTGCAACATAATGAATATCTGTAACCAACGGTTCCAGTCCGTCTCCCCGGGTGTCCCCGAGCGGAGACCAACTTCCCAGTGACATGTGCTTTAAGCCAGAAACTGACCGCAAGACAACCAATTCTATCAGTCATGGGGATAGCGCCTGCGTGTTTCCATACGATGATGTTCGGTGTCCACTTCGGGAGACCCAAAGCAATTCTGATGGCACTGGTTTGAATGACCTCCAACTTTTGAAAAAGTGAGTTGCATGCCGATTTGAGTATCGCTGCCCCGTACTCGATACCGCTTCGAATCGAAGAGAAGGCCAGAGTGAGCAGATGGTGGGACCTTGCCCCATACCGTTTGTGGGCCAGTGCCTTGAGGATGTTAAGCTTGCTGAACGCCTTCTTCCTAAGGTACTCTATGTGTCTCCGAAACCCACCACGGCGAGCAAAGTAGAAGCCCAAGAATTTTAGCTCTGAGCACCACTCTATTAATCCACCATTAATGCTGAATTCATAATCGCACTCTAAGAGACGTCTCGACAGATTGATTGCATGGCACTTGTCCGGTCTGATTGATAACTTCCAATAAGAGCACCATTGGGAAATAAGCCGGAGCGCTTCATGTAACTTATCTCTGCAGCTGTCCAGGGAGCTATCCTCACAGTAGATAAATATATCATCCGCGTAGATTAAAAATTTTACACCGAGGAACTCTAAGACCTCAAAGAAATCAGACATATAAATGGTAAAAAGAGTCGGGCTAAGGACCGCCCCTTGCGGGACGCCTTTCCCAATACCTCTTGAAGTCGACGTAACGTTCCTCCATCGGACCTTAATGGACCTCTCTGAGAGGAAATTGTGGAGCCAACGAAGAGTTCTCCCAGTAATGCCGATTTGAGAACATTTGTATATTAAACCGTCAATGTACACTGAGTCGTAGGCGGCCTGGATATCAAGGGAGATGCCAAGGATGTACTTCTTCTCTCTCCGAGCATTGGTAATGTCATGATGAAGCCTAATTAAGGTAGCATGACTATCCCGAAACGGCTGGAACCCAAAATGCCGGCTGTCAAGAATTTTTTTTTCTAACAAGTAATGATTAATCCGGTTGGCGATCATCCTCTCGCAAATCTTGCACGCAACTGCAGTCAATGCAATCGGCCGGTAGGAAGCAACCAGTTTCTTTGATTTGCCTGGCTTAAGGATGGGCAGAATAACAGCAGAGACCCAGTCAGGAGGAATGTCGCCCGTAAGCCATATATCATTATACATGCCAAGCAGGCTGTTCAAGCACCGGTCACCAAAGCCCTTGAACAGAGCAGCGCTGATCTTATCCTCTCCCGGGGAGGTGGTTTTCGTACGGCGGATGGCGTCTTTGAGCTCAGCAAGAGAGAACGGGTTATTAAGGTTGGACTCGCTGTCAGAGCCATAAGTTAAAGGTATTGGTTCATGGACACAATCCTCGCCAAAATGGTCGGCAAAAAGTTCTGCTTGAGACGCCGCATCAGAGCTGGACATACCATCAACTTGAGGGGTAAGGTGAGAATCAATCAGGGAGCTGGACCTACTTGAAATTTTCCGGAAGACTTTGTGCAATAATCTGGGGTCTTTTGCGTCTCTACAGACAGCATCCCAAAAGTGATGTTTAGACTCCTTGATCACTTGACGGAGCTTAGCAGAGGTCCTTTTGAATTTAACCCAATACTCACTGGAGGCCAGGGTACGAGCTTTCCTCAGAAAAAATAACTTTTGCTTTCTTAGATTACTGCAACGAGAGTTCCACCAGGCCGGGAGGGTCTTCTGTGACTTGTTATGAGTGGTGCTATGCTTCTCCATCGCACTCTGAACCATCTGCCGAAATGAGTCATAGTTAACATTAGAAACTGAGGGAAGCTTGTTATCGATCTCTCGACAGATATTTGGCCATTTATAAAGAACGGGCTTATTATGGGAGCCTGTACTAATATCCGCAGATATGATGATTGGGAAGTGGTCACTGTCAAAGAGGTCCTCATCCACCTGTATGGCAGTCTTCGAGAAAATATCCAAAGAGCAAATAGACATATCTATCAAGGAACAAGAGCCACTTGGGGAGACATGGGTAGGAGTATCTATATTCATCATACAGTACGAATTGTTTGCCATCCAGTCAATGAACGCTTCACCGTCACGCGAGGACACCAGGGAACCCCACAGGCGATGATGAAGATTAAAGTCTCCAAGTATGAGAGAAGACCCAGAGATGTACTGCGTCACTTTGTCTAAATCCTCGACCACTGAGCCCGAAGAGGAGTAGAGATTGATGATATTAAGAGACATGTTACCAAAAAACACCTGAATGCCCAAGACCTCATTAGAGAAGTTTAGGGAACCAAGATCAAGAAGATTAGAAGACCAAGTAGCCTTAATCGCAATCATCAGGCCACCCCCCGGGCGACCCATTCTGTCCAAACGATAAATTATTTTCCCAGGAATATCAACAGACTTTTCAGGGGTAAGGAAGGTCTCCTGAAGGACCAGGATATCAGCAGTAGAGAAGGGGGGGAAATAAAACCAGGGGAGCTTGTTTAACAGGCTGCGGCAATTCCATTGTAAAATAGTTATCCCCATCAAAAACAGCAAACCAGAAACAAAGACAAAACAGACGCAACGAGTGAGACAAAAATAACAAGAACCAGATAACAAAAACAAACTGCCCCTAGCAGAGAACAATCCAAAAGCAAATCAAACAATAAAAACAATTTTTTTTTTTATGTCATGTGTCCTTGAGTCTTCGCATGCTTGTTAGGCCTATTACGCCTTTCCGGCGACTTGTCGCTCATTTTTGCAAAACAGTTCATAATGGTACTGCTTAGAGAAGCTATTGCTTCAACAATTTTCTCCGAGTGACTGGAGATATGGTCGATTATAATTTTTAACATCTTGTTTGTACGAGCTTCAAATGCTTTTTGTAACTGATCCAGATCAGTTGTCTGTTTACTAGTAATAGTCGCGTAGGATTTTTGTTCAGGTTTATACGTAAACTTCCGACGTGCTTCGATAAAAGTTAATAAGTTTCTAGATTTAAATTCTAACAGTTCAGCCTCTTTAAGTCGAGCCGAACATTGATTATAGTCTGATCTGTGTTCAGACCCGCAATTAGCACATTTAACTTGGTTTGTACAGGGACCAGCGTGTTGGAGACTGCAATTCACACATAACTGATCAGAACTACATTTTAGTTGGGAGTGGTTGTATTTAAAGCATTTCTTACACTGCCTGGGCTTGTCAATAAATTGTCGCACTCTCTGTATTGAGAGCCAAATCCTAACTTCAGGGGGGATAGAGGTGCCAAGAACCGTGACTAACACGGGAGAAACGTCATTTGTGCTCTCACGCTTTATAAATCTTCGCAGTTCCAAAATTTGAAGATTATTTTCCGTAGACAGCTCTTGCCCAATGTCAGCCAGAGAAATATTTACCGGCATGTTAAATAGCAAAAATCTATTACAAATATTCTCCCAACTCACTCTAGTCGAGACTTTAACTCCGAGAAATGTGGCTATTTTAGCTATATCAACTGCACACTCTGGGTTTTTCGTGCTTACTATAAATGCACCCGTGCGAGTAAATTTCACATTTTCAATCTTTTTGAAATGAACAGTTTTTGCTTGTAATTCTATTTGAACAGCGCGTGGGTCCCTTTTAGGAACGTTCTTAGACTCATCACTTTTTATGAAGATATTAAAATTCCTTGCACCATTTTCTGCCGCCATCATTATTAATGTTTCAGCCGAAGCTGAATTGCGAGACACGTTTGGGTTGATATCAGTAAATAGCACATTATTTTCATATGTTTCGACCATTTCAATATTTAGTGACTCTACTTCCGGAGTACTATCTTCTACTATATTTATAACTGAGTTCGCCATACCGGCGAGATACCCTTTTTACAGACACAAAATACCATGCAACTATGGCTCAGCAAAATAACACAACACCAGGAAAACAGGGGGAACAAGAAGAAAAAAACCCCTTATCAAGAAACAATTCAGCAGACTTACCCCGTTGGAGACAAGAAATTACTACAAGACAAGAAAACGCAAACTTCAAAACCCGGGAAAACACCAACACACCTAGCTACTATTCAGTACACGCCCCCCACGTTTTTCCGCAGAGACCGTCAACCGTGCAGCTCCATATGTTCTCTATGTTCATGTATCGGTGTAAGATTCTAATGAAAACGTAAACATGCAACATTAAAAAAAGAAAGATCATATTAAGGTAGATACTCAATAATAAAATTATTACAAGGGTGGGAGTTTCTTCCCCATTGTCACTGAAGGCGCTACGATTGCAATCGCATTACCATTACGCTGTATGGAAATGTCCCATCTATGGTCCAAACTATGGCGAGCCTATACAGCGATTAGCCGTTCAGTTTTGTTTAGTTATGAATAAGGAAAGGGCAGCTGAGCTGACGTCACTGTTGGTCGAATTCACCGCCCCCTGAGCGCTGACACAAAAATGGCGGCTGTCTTAGGCGGATTTTTTTCAGCGTGTGTACGGTCCCTTAAATACTCGTGCCAATAATATTTTAAAGTTTCTTCCGCTTTATTTTTAGGAGATTAAACGAGTCAGAGAAATCTTTTATAAAATACTGGTGTCTACATTTGAGGGGGTGGTCGAATTACTGTTGGTCAGCAAGAAAAACCTGTTCACTCATTATGACTCCTACTATTCTATACACATGAACTTCGGGTACTTTACACAGGCGGATTGATCTTTAACAGATCTATTATATCATTGGCCTACGTCGCCATGTAGTGGTAGATTGGTTGACGGAAGTCTTTGTTTGTGAACATGCCCTTTCCTTATAGACGGGTTGCACATGACGTCACATGTCTAAAATCGCTTCAGATGGCGCCCAAATATAAGGCGAATATGGTGCTCTCCATTTGATTTTTTAGATTTATTTGCACTATAATAATAAAATTAAGAAAGCTCTAATATAAAGAGAAAGATAACACGTGCTTTTAACGGCAAACGGGGACTTGTGTGTGCTCCAGAAGCTATAGCATCAGTCGTTGCTAATAGCAACGTGACGTCAATGCAAGGGGTCTATATGCTCTGTTTTTATCCATCAGAATCTTTTCGACGTTTTTATGCCGCGATTCTGATGTATAAAGGTACTTTAAACCACTTTTAAATCAAGGAGTTAAATTAAGAAGGGAGAAAAAAATCTTTTGCTATTGACTTCTGACTTTAACTTCGACTAACTCCACCTGTGTTTATGTTTTGCTGATTTCACTTTGATAGTGTCTTGGGCCAAAGGGTAATTTAGCGGATTGTATTTGTGTTTTGCATGCTTTATTTTATAGAAAATTCTTAAAAAAATATGCTAGACTAATTAATTTTCGCATATCTGTAGTTTAATTGGATTTTTAAAGCATGTAATTGTTTTTATTTTGAGAAAACCCCAAACTTATTTTTTTTTTAATGTAGATTTCCTTCATCCTAGGTGTTTAATTTAAATTTATTCTAGTTAATTTCTGGGTCAGAAATAAGCAATGCATTTAGCAATATGGTTTAAAATGACTTCAACCGACATTCCATTAAATGTTTCAATCGTTGCTTCTATAAACACGCTTTTGCGCCAACCGCACCCGCCAAGTGGTAGGAAAACTCATTACGGAAGATTAACATAATTACATTATGTCTGGATGTATTTTATTAGAATTTCCTTCATTATTTTAAAATTTAAAGTCCTTGTTTTCTTCAAAATTGATAGTATGCTTCCCTGCATGTAATTCAGTTTTAAATTATTCATTTAAAAAAACGGTACTACCTGATTATCCCGTCTACCAATTTCGCTAAATTATATAAATGGAAGAATGTTGCCATTTAAAAATTTTAAGATAGGAAACTTAATGAATTAAAATTAAAAAAATCACTAAAGAAAGGGTTACTTTAATAATGACATTCACTTATGGCATAGCAACATACCAAATGTAAAATTTGATTTAATTAGATGATTTGCGACGAGAAAACTCTATTAGTTTATGCATTTGAATGCATAATTATTATCTAATTAAACCAAAACAAACAGATATTTTTAAGATATTGTATTTGTGAATGAAGTTTAAGTATTTTAAATGTAACAATCGAATTTATTAAAAACCACAATAAATATCAATAATAACAGAAAATTGTCTGTAACCTAATGCTCTTTATTTAGTCAAAAAATGTAGAAGGATATCGCTATAAAATGTATGTAAACATTAGATAAAGGATTGAAGAAAAAAAAAAAATCTAAATTGGCAGTAATTTTAAATAACGAAAGAACAAATAAGTTAGTAAAACTTTAATAAAAATGCATATAAAATGTCTAATTAAAAAGACTTGATGTAACAAACACGTATAAGATGTTTAATGGCAAGTTAATGTGACATTTACGATCATCCATTATTGGCCTTTAATTTTACAGCTGTTGGTCGATGGGATAATCAAGTAGTACAAAAAAAAAAAAAAACTAATATTTAAACTTGCTAATAGTTGCTAACATAAAAAAGCTTGCTATTTGATAACATTTTCTTTTTTTCAATTTAAACCAATGTTGAGCTTTAGCATTTATGTGAGCTGTTTTAGCTATGTTGCTATCATTTATAGATACACTAAGATGATAAGAAGAAGGTTATGGACGTTTAATAATACACTGCAAAAGTGTAGGACTTTACCAAATTTTCTTCAGACAAGACAGAGAAAGATATTTTTTACTTTATCTCCAAGCACTGAGTTTAAAGTAAGATATCAAATAAAAATTGGATTTATAAATTATATTATTATTTATTACATTCTGAAGATTAACTGGGCCTATATTTATAGAGCCCGCCCCCCTCAATGAGACTAAATCATCTTTTTAAAGAAAAAAATAAAATAAAACCTTCAATTAAAAATTAGAGCTCCAAAATTTTTTATACCTTAGACCAAATCTTGTGTCCTGACTTACAGTGGGTTGCTATTTAATTTTTAAAAAGACCTACCTTATATTTTTGATAAAAATATGGCCTCAAACATTCTTTTGCCCTTTGGCTTTTTTTTAGAGAAAGCCAGCCCTACAGGTAAAGGTTTAAAGTACGTTTTATTTTTAAGATTTGAAAAAAATTTCCATTGTCAGTTTTAAGGGGTTTTTTTAATAACTAGAATTGATCTTTAAATTAACACAAAGTAAATTCAAATTCTTTTATTACAATGTTATATTAAATGTTGTAGGTTAGTATTATTTTCTGTAAACACTTAGTGTTGACTCTAAGCCATTTTAGCAGGGCGCAGCACCCGGCGATCTATTTTATTTCTTTTATGCGCCCGACAGCCTTTTTAACCCTTTTGATGCACCCAGTAGCCCTTTTTAACACTTCCTATGTGTCCTGTAGCCTTTAAGAGAGCTTCACAGTACCTAATTGCTCTACTTCATAATCAAAATCTGCTATTGTCTTTCCTTCTATCAGCATTTGCAGGAAAGCAAGTGCATATTTATTCTACCAGGTCCCATTCTTATCGATGTGATAGTGAAAATTTCGAGCATGGGATATGAACTAAGCGGGAATTGGATCAGACTCGGATTAATTTTTATCCCGTGCAATTTTTCCAGCAAATTTACTTCAACTCTTCAAGCTTTGTGTGAACACTCTAGTGAGCAGTATGGTATACAAATTTTGATCGGTCCTTTGTGATTCGCGTATCAAAGGGGTTCGACATTATTGTGAAATTTGTCAATTGGTAGAGGAAAAAAACGGTAAATTTAGCATTCAATCATGCGAAAAAAATAACGAAATTCTTCAGTCGATTGCAAAAAAAATTGGAAAATTCGTCAATAAGTTGCCGAAAAAACAATGAAATTCGTCAGTTGATGGGAGTGTGGGGGGGGGGGGGGGGGAGAGAATTATGAAATTCGATTGATCATGGGAAAATATCGCAAATTCTATTAGCGGAATCTAAACAAACCAGCTCAAAATATTTTTTGTGAACAAGGTACAAGTATGTCCTTTTGAGAATAGTGTGCCCTTTTTGAAAAATTCCCGCCCGGCAGCCCTTTTTTTTTTTTCTAGAGTCAACACTAATATACAAGTCAATGTTGTTAATAAACTTGGTCATATAGAATACTTGCTGTTTGGGTATAATAGCAAGTTAGGTACTTATTGCGAAATTCAATTAATCGTGGGAAAATATCGGAAGTTCTATTAGGGGACTCTAAACAAACCAGCTCAAAATATTTTTTGTGAACAAGGTACAAATGTGCCCTTTCTGAAAAATTACCGTCTGGCAGCCTTTTTTTTTTTTTCTAGAGTCAACACTAACACTAATACACAAGCCAATGTTGTTAATAGACTTGGACATTTAGAATACTTGCTGTTTGGGTATAATAGCAAGTTAGGTACTTCCTTATTGCAAAATTCATTTGATCATGGGAAAATATCGCAAGTTCTATTAGGGGACTCTAAACAAACCAGCTCAAAATATTTTTCGTGAACAAGGTACAAGTGTGTCCTTTTGAGAATAGTGTGCCCTTTTTGAAAAATTCCCACCCGGCAGCCCTTTTTTTTTCTAGAGTCAACACTAACACTAATATACAAGCCAATGTTGTTAATAGACTTGGACATATAGAATACTTGCTGTTTGGATATTATAGCAAATTAGGTACTTCCTTATTGAAGCAGACTTTTTTCTTTTAAATTATTGTAAATCATTTCATTATTTTAAGGATTATAGTTTTTATGCTTGGTTATGCTAATCAAAAATAGTGTATAATTGAATAAAACAAAAAACCGCTAAATTAGCAAACTGCAATTCTTCTTTGATCCCACCTCCTAATAAAGGGCAAAACTAGGAAATTTCATTACTGGCCACTGGCCAGTAATATCAGTTTTATAAGTGGCCACTTTCTTTAAACTAGTGGCCACTTTTTTATTTAAAAGAGCTAAACAGTAAACTTTTATAAAATTTTCAATTAATATTCAGGGGTCTGTCCAGACTTTTCTCACAGGGTCCTGTTTTTGTGAAATTGTGAAGTGTTTCTTATTTTTGTGAAAATTCTGTCATAATTTTGTGGGTTTTAAATTATCGATGTCTTCATGTCCTATCCTTCATGTATAAAAAGCTAAATAATATGCTCTTTGGTGAGTTCCTGCTTACTTACAGGCCAGATTTTATTTTTAAATGACTAAATTTGTGAAAAAATTCTGTGAAAGGTCTATTTAAGAGACAAATAATTTTGTGAAGTGTCCTGTTTTGGGATAAAATGTTTTGTGAAGGGTCCTTTTTTGGGATAAATAATTTTGTGAAGGGTCCTGTTTTAAGATAAATTATTTTATGAAGGGTCCTGTTTTAAGATAAATTATTTTGTGAAGGGTCCTGTTTTGGGATAAATAATTTTGTGAAGGGTCCTGTTTTAAGATCAGGGGCGTAGCCACAGATATTTTTTCGGGGGGGGGGGGGGGGGAGAATTCGAAAATTTCCCAACTTGAAACAAATTGCTCCAATTTTCGACTAAAATGATACAGAACGTGTGTAATAATTATAATGATACTTTTGCATGAAAAATTCCTTTCCAAAGAAAAATTCTGAAACTGAAAACATAAAAATACTAATTATGGGCTTGTTTACTAAAAAAATAAATACGCTTTTTACTTTCTTTTTATCTTTACAAGAAGAAAGTATTGGATTCGTGAAAAAATTTGACTTCCGGTTTTAGACTGATTTATGCGTTTTAGTAAGTCCAGAACACGATTCGACTGTTTTTAGAAAATATCTGTCTGTCTATTATGTGATACAAATTTTGTGGGTGTTCTAACACAAGAACTATTGCATGAAATTTAATAAAACTTTAGAGATTCACTTATACAGTCGAACCTCGTTAACGGCAACACTCAAGGGAAAACTTTTTTTGTTCGTGTTAAAAGTAGTTCGTGTTATTGGAACTTAACTACATTACAAACAACTGGGCGAGGCAATCGGAAACAGTTCGTGTTAACGAGGTTTGGTTGTACCTTGATAAAAATTGGTGCTGATTTGTTTTTGGTGTAAATCGCCCAACAGGTGGCACTGCTATGCGGCATTTTTCACGATTTACATGATTTTAGCGATAATTATATCTCAAAAACTATTGCACGGAATTTGATCAAACGTCATATTAAACTTTGACATAATTTGATGCAGATTAGCTTTTTATATATATCATACAGCAGGTGGTGCTGCTATGCAGCATTTTTCACGATTTTGCGATAGCTGTATCTCAAAAGCTAATGCACGGAATTTAGTCAAACTTCATATTCCACATAAGTAGTACTTCCACATAAATAGATCCTTATTAGGCTTGGGTCTATACTGTCCAAAGCTATCGATTTTATGCACTTTGAATAAGGAATTTTGGTTGCAGACATCTAAGAGGCTGGGTGCCAAAATTCAATGATTTGTTTGAAAAATGCTATGTTTATATCTCCTTTTTAAATGCACACAGTTCAACAAATCTATACCTTTAGAGTTTGTTATTATAGGCAAAGAATTGTCATTTAATTTTGGCACTGTGATTGCAAATTTTGAGGCATTAACATATATGGAGTAGAAGAAAATTTTGGGATTGGCACATCCGACTAGTTTTCCCTTAATATTAATTCTTGTGGTATTCAAAGAAGCCCCCACCTGTTAATAACATCGCTTAGCTTAATAAAAATCCCTATTTCACTTTCATATTTTAAAAGCATTAGGCTGTAAAGTCTGTCATCCCTCATTGTAGCTTGCAATATATATTTTTTAAATTTTTATTTGACTAAAGATTCTTTCATTAGATGCAACACCATAAAGATAAGCTGCTGTAAATGTTAAGGTACGAGTATATAGTTTGACGGCGTGACCCAAATAGTCTTTGAATTTCATGGCATGAGTAAAAGGTTTGTCAAGTGAGTTGGGATTTGGTTTATTTCTATTTGACTCTGCAAGTCATGTACATCCGGTTTCTCATATACAGGTGGAAACATTATTAACTTTTCCCTTGCACAATTGTAATTTAAATATGGAATGCATTGCTGCAATATTCTCTTCATATGGGGAACATTGTCATTTAAGCCCATTACTAAATTCCCGAAATTTTCTTGTATTTCTTATAATTCTTTACTGTAAAACTTATGTGTATCAATGTCCATTGCTGTGCTATTAATTTTATCTATTGCCTTTGGTGAAACCGTTTTCCTACGGTGCTTTCGGAACTCAGCTTCTCCAGTCACATCCTAATATTCATAATTGTTTGTGAGCTTGTCTGTAAGGAAATCTTTATTTCTTCAAAATTTTATTCAAGTGCAACGTGTCAGTGTTACAGTGCATGTCGATTTTTTCTTCAGTTGATGGACTGCTTTCATGGTCATATTTCTGTTCCAAATTAAAATCGTCCATTTTTTACCTTTTACATCCTTGAATGGATTTTTAGATGCTCCAAAATCTTGCATGAAAACTCTTTTCCTATTATGAAGGGTTTCTTCGTGCTGAGTAAACTTTTAGTAACTTTTTAGAACAGCTTTAAACACAGAAAACTGGACTTTTGGTTTAAAATTTTATAAACACATATGAATATAAGCGAACAGGACTGATATATATTTCCACACGCAAATAAAAGTAAAATGTGACAAATTTATCTAAACTAACGACTTCTTATGTCTGCATTTGAACGCTTTTTACTTGACAGCGAAGGTTTAACTAATTTTTGCGGCAAAAAAATCACGAGAATGAGTAAAATATTGTCCAAAAATCGCAAAATTAGTAAAAAAAAGTTGTAAAAACTCATCAAATCTTCTTGCCCATAGCTGTGTTTCAAGTTGGTTACCACATTCCTTTCTGTTGTGCTACAAGTGATCTCCAATTTTCAAAAGAAGCTGCAATCCCTGTGGATTAAAATAGCTTGATTCTCTTTTGGGAGGAGAAGTGGAGGTAAGGTGAAATTTTTGAGAAAGGAACAATGTTTTGGAGGAAATAAAGGAACTGGTTAGTCAGTTATTGATGGGCAGGATAAGAGAAATTTAGGTCTGGTAGATGTACAATATTTTTGTAGAACTGAAAAATACAATGATAGATTGAATGTGGCTGATTTCTTTTGATAATTTAACTTGTTTACTGTTGCAGTACTCAAAATAATCACCAAAACAATAAAAATTTCGCAATTTTTTTACTATTACTTTTTAAAAAGTAAATGTCTCAAAAATCTAGAATTTCCCAACTCCAAGCTCAAATTTCCCAACTTCACATATATTGGGGGAGGAGGCTCCCCCCCATACTCCTCCATGGCGACGCCCCTGTTTAAGATAAATTATTTTGTGAAGAGTCCTTTAAAGGACCTAAAATTTTCCTAAACATATCCCTGGTATTAATCTAAAATTGAATAGCCCAAATAAATATGTTAATATAAACCTATTGCAACAAGAAAAAGTAGATCCCTTGTTGAAATGCAAGAAAATTTTACCCTCTACCTTGTAAAAAAGTGGCCATAAGGTGGCCACTGACAGACAATTTTTTTAATAGCTACTTTTTCTCATCTAATGGGCCGGTGGCTAGTGTTAATTTTGCCCTTTACCCCCTAACATTCTTTGCCTCTCTCTTCGTATATGTTTTTACTGTAGTAGAAAGGCTAGACAAATTCAGTTTACTCAGATACGGCATAAAAATTATGATTACAGATGATCATACCAGTTATTGAGGTTTTAAATGTACGTTATATCACTACTGTGTATTAAAATGCATATTATCTAGACAACAAAAAGTGAAACTCGATTCACTTTTCAGATTATAATGTTATTCATTGTTTCTAATACTAAATATGATTTTTAAAACTGGGTTGGGCTTCAAAGATTTCTTTTTATCGACAATAAAGCCATGTTTGAATCCATATTTATTTTCAGTTATTATTTCGGTCAATCCCATAAAAAAAAAAAAAAGTTAAAGTTAAATACAGTTAAATTTTAATCTAAAGATACGTAAAAGGCACAATTTTTGACCATAAATATAAATGAAAGCTCTTAAGTTCATTTAGAAGATATTAGATATGTAAATAACCTTAGTTCTTGTAACATTAAACAAATCACGTTTAATGTGCAACTTTTGTCCACTCCTTTGAAATGTTTACTGTACTCCCATTACTGTTTCAATTTTGTTTACAAGTTTTTTTTTTTATTATTATTAGGATACTTTCGCTTTCGGAACTGGTTTTGAAAATAACAGCATCCTGATTAAAAAAACAACAAACAAAATCAAAAAAGTAAAAAAGTGGCCTTTGTAGAGATTGACCTTAGCTGTCCAATGCAAAAAAATGATTGAAAAATATTGAAATGCAAACAAGATATTTAATAAAATTTCACCGATTGGATTAATATTAGTGAAAGGATGTTTTTGTGTGACTGAAGTAGCCCCTTAACCTATGTCTTCAAAAAGAGTTGCTTGAAAACAACCAATTTTTTAATGTTAGAGAAATTTTGTCATCTATAATGTCCGGCTGGTTTTCTTGTTTTCCTTGTGTTTTATTATTCCAATGCATTATATCGGCAGTGTAGACTATTGTTAGCAAATTTGCCAGTCTATATTATGTATGAAATAATGCATTTATTAGGAACATGTGGTATCCTGCCGACTGACAATTAGACATCCACATGTTGCTTTGGTTTCTTGAATTCATATCTCTATTCCATTTACTAATCAGTTAATAAGTTTTTTGTTCATATTATAATATAATTTAATAGTAGAAATATTTAAAATGTTTTGTAATTTTTCCTGCGACAGGTCTGTGGATTATTATTTTGCCATCTCTAAATTTGGAGCTTCAGCCACTTTGTTGTTTGAATATGCTATTTTTTAACTTCATATTAGGTATTCTATATGTAAATCAAACATCTGCTATCTTAAGATTGAAGATTTTTGTCAGGTTTTATTAAAAGAACTTGTTAGATATCTTTTGATTTTCAAAGGTATTATATATATGTAAACAAGCAGAAAAAATCATCAGGCTTGTTTTCATATTTATTTATATCAAATTGGCAACAAATCTCACTTTCTGTAGCTCTAATTGTGGCAAGCTTTTTAAAAAATGCCGAGGCCACTATACTAGAAAAGTAAAATTTTATGTTTGTTAATGGTCTAAAATTGTAAATTCCTCCCTGGAACTTTAATTTATCCTCCTCCTATCTCCTCCTCCTAAATAGTCTGAATTCAACATTAGCTGTTGCCCTCCAGCATATACAGTCAAGGATCGATAATCCATACACCCATTATCCGCAATTTTCTATAATCCATGTTGCTTCGCAGAAGTAAATGTTGCGAATTTTGCAAATCTGTCACTGAAAAATATTGCGGACTTCCACAAATAGTCTTGGTAAAAAAATCGAGAATTTCATCAATTGATCACGGAAAAAATCATAAATGTCCTCAAAAGATCGCAAAAACACATAGAGAATTTTGTCAGAAAAGTATTGTGAATTTTGCCAATAAGATCTTGAAAAATATCGTGAATTTCGATAAACAATCGAGAGAACTTTGACAAATGGTTGTGGAAGCAAATTTTATCATAAGATCGCGGTAACACATAGTGAATTTTACCAAAAGATCGCGGAATCACATAGCAAATTTTGCCAATCTGTCACTGAAAAATATCGCAAACTTCGACAAAAGGTCGCGTAAAAAAAATGGGAAATTTCATCAATTGATCGTGGGAAAAATCGTGAATTCTGTAAAACGGTCAATGAAAAAATTATGAAATGATTGCAGAAAATAACGCAAATTTCGTCGAACGGTCTTCGGAAAAAAATCGTGAATTTTGCTGGGAAAAAAAATGCGAATTTCGGTAATTACTGTATTACTGGGGGGGTGGCCTGAGCCAAAGCACCATGACCAGGAGTCTATTGTGCTATCCCCTAAAAATGAAAGAGGAAAACATCCTCACTTAGTCCCTAAATAGACCAGTAGCTGACATAAAATTCAGCAGACATTTGATAGGAATATCCTGAATTTTCCATGGCTCAATCAGATGTCGACCCATATGTTCGAAACGGTAAGCAACATATGCCTCACAGTTACAGAGCACATGTAAGGCAGTCTCCTCTTCATACTTACAACCCCTACAAAGAGGGTCATTAAGCACCTTCATAGTACTAAGGTGTCCATTAAGTCTACAGTGTCCTGTTAGCGGTTCCACCATATTTTTTAGACTATTCCTTCTGAGCCCAATAGGTTCCTTTGCCCTTTTGCTAGGGCATCCGCTATTGAGTTCTTTCGTTTGTCTCTGTCCACTTGAGTCAAGCCATTCTTGATACTGCTGCTCTCTTAAAATTCTAAAAGCAGTAGTTATAATGCAGTCCTTAGAAATGCCAATAGCTGGTTCAAGTCCAATAAATGGAGTAACTGACCCTTTCCTTGCTAGGCTATCAGCAAGCTCATTATCCAGGATGCCAGTATGACCAGGTACCCAATGTATAGCAACATCATTACTATTACTGGCAAGCCTGTTCAAAGAGCAGTAACACTCCCAAACAATCCTAGAAGTAATTGTATGTTTCTGTAAAGCAAGTAATGCTGCCTGACTGTCAGAGTAGATATTGGCAGACAGGCCACTATACCCCCTCTCAATGCAAATGGAACAACACATAAGTATTGCATAGACCTCTGCCTGAAAGACAGTGGCGCAGGCCCGTAGCTAGACCATACTTCCAGGTAGGGCAAAGGTTTTTCCAGGGGTGGCAGATTATTTCATCAATTTTTTCTAGTCTCTTATTCGTAGTTCTTCAAAAATATGTACTGCAATTTTATGGATTTTTTTTTTCATTTAAAATATAAGATATTTCTAAAGTCAGTATGAAATTTTTAAAGTTTCTTCAGAGACATAATAAAAATATATTAAAGTTAAGTAAGATATTTGCTATAACCAGGGCCATAGGAACCGCCCCCATACCCCCATTTGGGGGTTGAGGAAAGTCAGTGGCCCAGTAGTAAGTTATTGCACCTTTGAGCCGAATTTTTTTTAACTTTTATAATTATTTTTTAATGTATTTTTTAATAACATTTTAATTTGTTTTATCCAAATTCATTTTTTGTCAAAGATCTTTGTCAGATTTAGAAAACAGATATGCGCTTTCCTTCTATATCCACTATTCTTTATAAAGGTGCCCAGATGGAAGAGCTTTTGAAGGCTCTAAATTCTATTTAAAAAATATAGTGCTATTTTAGTCTTTTTGGGAGCCCCCTATAAATGGGAGAAAAGGTGAAACAAAAGGTTCAAAACTTCATTAATACTAGTACTTCCTTCAACCAAAACACATATGCACTTTCTTCCTACAGTCACCATTCTTTTTAAAGGTGCCCAGATGAAAGAAATTTTGTAAGCTATAAATTCTTTTTGAATTGTCTTTTTTAGGGCCTTCTATAAAAGTGCGAAAAAGTTTGAACCCAAGATTCAAAACTTTTAGGACAAATATTTCATTCAAACCTTTAAAAAATATACTTTTTGGGGGCCCCAATAAGTTTCAAAACTTTCTTAATGCCATTACTACTTCCAAATATTTTATGCTTTCATTCTATAGTCACAGTTCTTTTTAAAGGTGATAAAAGAAATTTTGCAAGCTCTAAATTCTTATTGTTTTTTTTTTTGTTTTTTTTTTTGGGGGGGGGGGGGGGGGCTATAAAAATGAGCAAAAAGTTGGAACTCAAGATTCAAAACTTTTAGGCCCCATGTTTTTTATTCAAATGTTTAAAAAATGTGCTTTTTAATCTTGTTGGGGCTCCCAATAAGCTTCAAAATTTCCTTAATACTATTACTTCCTTCAACCAAAACAGATAATGTGCTTCCTTTCTGTAGCCACAATTTTTTTCAAAGGTGTCCGGATGAAACAAATTTCGCAGGCTCTGAAATTTTTAAAATTGTTTTTTATTGGGGGAGGGGGGAGGGCTATGAGAGTGAGGAAAAGTTGGAACCAGGATTCAAAACTTGTAGCCGCCATTTTTTTTATTCAAATGTTTAAAGAATGTGCTTTTTAATCTGGTTGGGGGCCCCAATAAGGTTCAAAACTTCCTTAATAAATTCCTTAATAAATTACCTTCTTCAACCAAATCAGACATGCGCTTCTTTCGATAGCCACCATTCTTTTTAAAGGTGCCCAGATGAAAGAAATTTTGCAGGTTCTAAATACTTTTCAAAATGTCTTTTTTGGGGTCCCTATTAAAAGCGAGGAAAAGTTGGAACCCAAGATTCAAAACTTTTAATCCTCATTATTTTTATTCAAATGTTAAAAAAAAAAAATGTGTTTTTTAATCTCGTTCGGGGTCCCAATAAGCAGACATCTGCGTGCCATGCATTTGCCACCTATCCCCTTATGTTAGACCTGTTTCTTTTTTAACGTTTCATTTCTCTTCTCTCGATAAATTACTAATGTTAATTATACATAAATTATATTCTGTAATTATTTAATCTGCTAGCAGAGCTTCGCTTGCTTTGTTGGTTGGTTTTTCCAAAAAAGAACCTTTTTTTTGGGGAAGGGGGTTTCCCCTTGGGGGATCCACAATCTGATCTTGAATCAAACAATCTTTGAATTATTGTAATTTTTCTTTCGATAACAGTGATAGTTTCCAGGTAAAAGTTAAATTTTCCAGCATCGTCGTTCACGTTCCTATAGGAGCCAATTTGTTATTTTTACTCCTTCAGCTTAATCATGACAGCAGCAAAATCTACTGGATAATTCTTCGGTTTCAGAAAAACTTGTCAAAAAGTATCCACAAAACGCGAAAAAAGGGGTATAAATCGCTTAAACATTGGACAAAAATTCAAAAATAGCCGAGAGCAAAATTTGACTACATCGAGCCATAAGATTGAAAGTGGGATGTTAAAAAATACGCTGAAAATCACATAAAATGTTCGTAAAAAATTCAGAAATTGCAAAGGATAAATTTTCTATATTGAGCTAAAAGACTTAAACCTGATTCCTTTTAGAAATGTTTAAAAAAAAAAAAAAAAAAAACGCGGAAGGTGAATAAAATGCCACAGAGTGCAAAATTTACTATATTGGGATAAAAGATTTAAAGCGGATTCCTTTCACATTCTCAAAAAATAAATAAATACAATAAATAAATCAGTGAATTGGATGTTTTTTCCGTTGCTTTTTCTTCCGTTCAAACACACGCACACACACACAAAAAAAAAAAAAAAAAAAAAAAAAATGCTTTCATTTGCGCATTTTTTGCAAAAATATAGAAAGTTACTAATCTAACGTAAAAAATTACCTAACACCCTTCAATGTAAAAATGCAATTTCGTCAAATCAAATTCCAATAGTGTTTCGTCAACTGTGTTGCATGGTATTTTTCCCTATTAGAAACTGAACTTTTACGCATGAATATTTTTTCCTTCATAACACCAAAAAGTCACGAATCAGAGATCAAAATTTCTAGAAATTTTCCATCCAAAAGACGAAAATTTCTTCAAATATGAGAAAAAAATCTCTTTTAATCGCAGGGGTCTTAAAAACGGGAAAAGCGAAATTTTTTGTCGCATTAAAAGTTCGCGAAAAATTAAAAAATTGCAGAGACAAAATTTTGTATTTTGGACTAAAAAATTGAAACCTGACTCTTTTTACTAATGTCAAAAAATTCCGTCGGAATGCGAAAAAAGTTAAAAATCACATAAAAGACTTCGTGAAATATTCAAAAATCGCTGAAGACTACTTTACTATATTCGGCTAAAATGGAAAGATAGATTGAAAATGGATTCCTTTTATGAATCTGAGGGAAAAAACACAAAAATAGCATAAAAAAATAGCATAAAAAAAATTTACTTTTAAAAAACCAAACACCTGTATCAAGATGCATAATTTCAGGCATACAGGTATCCTTCTTGTCAAATCTTATCCTGAACAAAAAAAAAAAAAAAAAAAAAAAAACTGGACAGAAAAATATCTGTCTTTATTATTATCTGCTAGAAACCAGTCTTCGTTGCCCCATAGATGACATTTACAATATAATTATAATATCCTTTTACTCTGAAAAACACTTCCTGGATATTGCAATTCCGTGTGACACTGATCGATGTTACAAACTTTTATAATTTGCTAATAGTGTCAAGAATAAGTTAAATACCATTTTCCACTTTTGTTCAAAAGCCCTCAAAAGTTAACAATGACAAAACCACATGATTGTAACACATGATAGTTGTATATTTTGTACAACCTGTTTTGTCAAGCCATAAAATAGGTAGCCAACTGCAACTGAAAATACATATACCTTTGGTTTCCCTTACCTGATAATAATAAATTTCATGTATGACAAGTTGTACAAAGAAACCAATTTTCGCGGACATCAGTTTGAGGAAAGGAGTTAAAAGGATAATCTCTAAAACGTATTATTCTCTAAAGTCTGTAGTTGACTGTTTCGGGAGGCAGTAAGGTAAATTTCTACAAAGCAACAAAACGAAAAATATCCTGCAGCTCTTGGAATGAAAGAAAAAAAAAGTCTTCTCAAATGAATTTTTTGTTAAAATTTTTTTGTTTGAATTAAGAAGTTTTAGGAAAGGGTGTCTGTTAGTTAGGTTACAGTCTATGCCAGGGGTGGCCAACCTTTTAGTCTAAAATTCACTTGACGCCGTTTTCTAAAAATTGTAATTTTGTCCTTTTTAAATTTTAGACCTTCTGTCATTAAACAATACTTTTTTTTTCTGTATATAAATACTGGTATCTCTGTGGCACGCGTGCCGCAGGTTGGCCATCCCTGGTCTATGCTAAAAAAAAAGTTTTTTTTTTTTTTAATGAGGCAAAGAAAAGTTCAGAAATTTAATGTGTCGATTAGAGTGCCCAGTCAATTTCTAGGACGGGCAAATATTTTTACAGGTCGGGCAGTGCCCGACCTGGCCCCCACCTGGCTACGGGCCTGCAGTGGCGTATCTACCCAGCGGGTAAAAGAAGGATGTACCATCAGCTGGGCAGCAAACCCCAGCTCCTGTACCAGTATTCATCTTGGAACCATCAGTAAACCAGATCATACCAGTCTTAAGCTCCGTTACAGAAAGAGTCTCCCATTCAGCTCTAGAGTGAAGACTAACCCTGAACGACTTATCAAATACATGCTTTAAAGGCATGCCGTCACCCTTCATGATAAAGACTGGGTGCTTACTGATTTTACAGTTAAGCCTGCCCCAAGTAAGATACTTCGAGTAACTCTGCCACTGCCCATGTAAAATGAGTCTATAAGAGCAGAGCAATGCTTCTGCCTCACTAATCATATGCAGTGGGTACATACCCAACAGCAGCTCCATAGCAGATGTAGGAGTTGTTCTAAGTACACCTGTCATGGACAAGCAGATCATCCTCTGCAGTTTTGCTAATTCTGACTTGGCAATGTCAGTCATTGTTCTTGACCACCAAGCTATACTGCCATAATTGATCATAGGGCAGATCGCCATATTGTATATCCACCAGATCACTTTTGGACTGAGTCCCCATGTTTTGCCAATAGCATTTCTGCATGACCAGAAAATCTTTTTGGCCTTATTGATGCAGTAATCCATGTGCCTCTTCCAACACAATCTCTCATCGAAATAGACACCCAGATACTTCACCTCCTTTGAGCAACTCAAAGTGTGCCCATAAAACACAATCTCATTGAATTTGATTGATTTTTTCCTAGTGAAAGCAACAAGAGTCGTCTTTTCTGGGTTAACAGAAAGACCAACATCCCTGCACCACCGCTCTACCTTCTTAAGGATATTATTGAGGATGTCTGAAAGAATATTTTCAAACTTGCCTCTAATGTTGATGACAATATCATCGGCATACCTAATACAGTATGCACCATACAGATGAATCTCAACAAGGAATCCACTACCAAACACCAAAGTACAGGAGAAAGTACACCGCCCTGTAGGCAGCCCTTCTTTGCCTTAACATGAATTGTATCCCCCAACAACTCAGCATGGATAGACCTATACCTGAGCAGACAGTTGATCCAATTCAAAGTTACTTCATCCGCACCCCTATTGGCCAATGCCCTAAGCATCCATGGCATTCGTAGATACTTTATCCAAGGCACCCTCAATATATCAAGAAAGACTGCCAAGGCAGTTTCATTTGCCTTAAAACTTTTCTCAAGAACAAAGGAAATATAAAGAGCAGTGTCAGTTGACCTGCCAGTCTGATAGGCATGCTGGGAGCTCGAGAGTGGCTTTACACTCAAAATGTGTTCTCTGATGTGCCTATCCATTAACTTTTCCAACGTCTTAAGCATGAGTGATGTTAAACTAATTGGTTGGAAAGATTTTGCTTCAAAATATGTCTTTCCCAGGTTTAGGGATAAAGACCACCTTGGTATGTCTCCATGCATTTGGAATGTATCCAAAAGCGAGACATGCCCTGTAAATCTGACTAAGCACTGGGACTAAAATCGTTTTCCCCTTTTGTAACAAAACAGGTACGATTCCGTCCATACCCGGAGTCTTGTAAGTGGGTCAAATGAATCGATAGCCCACAAGATCCTGTCGTGAGTGATGATATCACCAGCAAGATTCCAGCACTCCCTACTGCTACTAAAAACAGCAGGTGTGCTTGGAGCTACATCTGGGTCACCACTGGTGGAATCAGGAAAATGAATCCTCATCATTTCTGAGAGAATCTCCTTTCCTGTTTCAGCATACTGCCCATTTGTCAATTTAATGGCATTCAGACTGGAACTACTATCTCTAGCCATAATTCTCATAAGTTTAGCATTAGTAGAGACATCATTAATACCACCACAGAAGTTTTTCCAAGAGTCATACTTGGATTTCCTGGTGGCCTTATTATATGTGGTGAGTGCAGACTTATATTGCTGCCAGTCACCACCCTTCTTGGCTTTATTAAAAGCCCTGCGGGTAATTTTCCTGAGTTTGCTAAGCTCAGAAGACCACCAAGGAACAGGCCTTAGGGAGCTAGCAACAGGAGGTTCACAGTTGTTATAATAAGATTGGAGAATGGCCTGTTGCCGTGAGTCGACAGCCAACTCCATGTCCGAAGAATTATTATAACTTACCCTTTAAAGACAGGATCCTTTCTTCAAGTTCCCTGCAGTAAGAATGCTAGTTTGTTTTCCTGGCATTCCTCTTCATCATTGCTGGTCCAGTTGTCCCTGCAATGTTGAACATGATTAGTCGGTGATCTGATAATGAAATAACATCTGGCACCCTCCAATCTCTAATGATGTCATAGCAGTTTCTGCTGCAAAAAGTGACATCAAGAACCTCCCTCCTATTTTTAGTAATAAAGGTTGGCTCATTACCCCTATTAAGAATATGCAGGTTATAAACCAAAATATATTCTAAGATGTCATCTCCTCATTTGTTGCAGTCTGTGCTACCCCAAACAGTATGAGGTGCATTTGCATCACACCCGAACACTAACTTGTGCCCCTTCCGAGAACAGTAACCGATGAGAGCTTTTGCCTCATTAGAAAGAGGGTCCTGTTTCTCAAATGGAAGATAAGAAGACGAGATAATTATCTTATCAGGTATAGACAAAATTAGCACTCGCCACTCGCCAGGCATCGAGTAACACTTAAAACGTGGCGATTAACTTTATTGTCCTCACTCGCCAAACTCAATGGGCACCACTCGCCAAACTCAATGGGCACCACTCGCCAAACGCGATGGTTGAAAAATCGATGCCAGGGAAGAAAGGGGTGAAATTCGTTCGAAATTTATGGCGTCCAGATTGGCGATTATCTCGAACGTAAGAAAAGAAAATAGCAGGGATGATTCTGTCTCGAATTTTCCGAAAATTTAAGACATTCGTTTCCAAAAAAAAAAAAGTCATCAGTCCGGAAAAAAAAAGGTCATCAGTCCGAAAATTCGGACATAAAAATGTCGCTAATTTCGATATGGTCGCCGGAAAAAATCAATTTCGAGAATCGTTCGCAGAAAAAAATCACCAATTCTGTCAAAGGATCGCAAAAAAAACGTGAATTTCACCCAAGGACCACGTAAAAAACGCGAATTTCGTCAAAAGATCGTGGAAAAAACGCAAATTTCACGAAAAGATTGAGGAAAAAACATAAATTTCATCAAAAGATCGCCTAAAAACGCAAATTTCGTCAAAAAATCTCGAAAAAAATGCAAATATTTTCAAAGAATGGCGAAAAAACCCCACAAATTTCGTTAAAAGATTACAAAAAAACGCATATTGCGTGAAAAGATCGCAGAAAAAACGCAGATTTCTTCAAAAGATCGCGGAAAAAATGCAGATTTTGTCAAAAGATCGCAAAAAAACGCAGATTTCGCAAAAGGTCACGAAAAAATGCGAATTTCGTCAAAAAATCGCGAAAAAAACGCGCATCGCAGAAAAAAATGATCGCAGAAAATGCATATTACTTAGTGCCGTGGGGGAAGGGTTCCCCCTCTGCTGTAACCTTTCTGAAAATTTCCAGTGAATTTATTTCATTGCAATTAATAGTAAAAATAAAATTTTTCAGTTGAGTGTAATCATATCGAATGGTAAGTAATATATATATATTAGTAAATTACAATGGTGATAGTTAGAAAAAACACAATTTTGTATGGAGCGTACATAACTTTGTTACTGGCCAGTGGTTAAAAAAAACTGGCCAGTGAAAAAAATCAGTGTACAGGCCAGTGGCCGATAGGTAAAAATGTTAATTTTGACCTATATTATCAGGCCCATTCCCTCCCTGAAAATCCACCTTGACGGCAACACAGTCACCACTCAGGTAGTTCACCATATTAATTGCATTTAGCCTTGGGCTGACATAAATGCAAGCTCTCGGCCTGGGACAGGTTCTATCATAGTAAAGCCTGCCCTTTCTACATCCTAGACAAAGAATGTTGCCATTCCCAGTCCAGGGCTCCTGAATAAGAGCAATATCAACTTTCCCTTCAGAGATCATCTTTCCTAAAGTGGCAGATGAACCCTTACTGTGATGGGAATTTCGGTAAACAGTCGAGGAAAAGTATTGCAAATTTCATCAAAAGATCGCCGAAATACATAGCAAATATTTTCAAAAGATCTCGACATAGCGAATTTTGCCAATCTGTTGCTGAAAAATATTGCGAACTTCGACGGTCGTGGAAAAAAATTGTGAATTTCATCAAATGGAAAAAATGCGAATTTCATTAAATAGTCGTTGAAAAAAAACACAAATTTCAGCAATTGATCGCGAAAAAAAACCCTTTAATTTTCTTAACATATGAAATTATCAGTACATTTATTACTCTTTAAATATATAATTTCTTTAATAAAAAAATTTGAAAAATTTTATTTTATGGGATAGCATATTAAGTTATTAGATTTCATATTTATCTTAATACTATATTGAATATGGTATTAAAATGCTCTCCAGAAAAAAAAAACAAGTGGGTAAGTGTGATCATACATCGCACAAAGGGTTTCGTTTAATATTCCTTTCAAAACACTTTCTTTCAAAACGTCCAGTACATTTATCGCCCTGGAATACCTTCTAAATTTTGGCAAACACATCCTAAACTATGTTAAAGTTTCAAACATATTCGCCTTGCTATATTTCCTAATTTTGTTCGCCCCCCCCCCCCCCAAATGCTACGATATATCACATGACGGGTATCTGCCAAATTTAGAAAAGTGCCCCCCTTGGGGGGGGGGGGGGAGTGGGCAGATGGTCACCATGATTTTTGACGCGGCCTGATTTTAAAAATTTATGTTATGTTTTATAAGCCATATTAAAGTTTCAAACAGATTGTCCAGTTATATTTCCTAATTTTGTTCGTGCACCTCCTTCCCCCCCCCCCCCCCTCCTCGAAATGCGACGCGCCCTTCTTCTTTATAATTTATTATCGTGTGTTATAAAGTATCTTAAAGTTTAAAACAGATTGAATTGTTAGATTTGCTACTTTAATTGAAATCGCGGTCTGTTAATTCCACATTCCACCACCAGGGAGCGCACTGTATTCTTAACAAAAGCGTATCTGAACGAAACTCCTTTACACAAACCATTAGTAGATATGTTACTCGAAAGGGTGGCGGTCTTCAGCAAGAATTTAAGATAATTGTTGAAATTACTATTCGGAAACAGTGGTAATTTAACTTTTGACATATTTATATTTAATAAGTATAAGTAGCATGTATCTGAGGACTCCATCAAAAAACACACCTGAAACGGTATGAAACAAAAAAGAAATATTTTGCCCCTCCCCCTCTCCCCACCTTCCCGAAATTTCATGTGCCATTTTTTATAAACTTTTTCTAATGTGTTATAAACTATCAATTTCAAACAGATCGCCTTGTTATATTTCCTAATTTTAACAAAAATGTTAGTTCCACATTCCACCACCAGGGAGCGCACTCTATTCTTAACAAAACTGTATCGGAAGGAAACTCCGTTAAACAACCTATAAGTAGATATGTTACTCGAGGTGGTGGCGGTCTTAATAAGAAATTAAGATATTTGCTGAAATTACTATTAGGAAATAGTGGTAACTAAACTTTAGACAATTTTATATTAAATAAGTAGCATATATCTCAGGACTCCCTCAAAAAGTCACCTAAAGCGGTCAGAAACGCTAATTTTTTAAATAGAAATCTAGCGCCCCCACCCTCCCTGGAATTTCGCGTGTCATTCTTTCTTACACTTTATCTTATGTGTTATAAAATATCTTAAAGTTTCAAACAGATCGACTTGTTAGATTTCCTAATTTTAACAAAATCGCGTTATGTTAGTTCCACATTCCACCACCAGGGAATGCACTCTATTCTTAACAAAAACCATACCTGAACGAAACTCCTTTATGCAATCTTTCCGTAGATAGATGGGTCGGAATGGTGGCGGTCTTAAACAAGAATTTAAAATATTTGCTGCGGTAACAAACGCTAAGATTTTAAAAATAATTCTAGCTCCCCCCCCCTCCTCGAAATATCACACTCCATTCTTTTTTACACTTTTTTCTATGTGTTATAAACTATTTTAAAGTTTCAAACAGACTGAGTGGCGGTCTTAACCAATAATTCAAAATATTTCCTGAAATTACTATTAGAAAATAGTGGTATGAAGTAAACTTTCTGATGATGAATGAGTTATACTTATCTCATATCGCTGTTCTAAAAGCCCAGGCAAATTATTAGACTTCCTAATTTAAGTTAATTCGTGGTTAAATAAGCGCGTCTCTTCATTTTAATCAACGCATTTGATAGGAATAAACCGATTAATTAAATAATAATTAATATTTCAGCTTGTAATTAAGATAGGACTTAGATATGGGTATCAATGAAATCAGCGAGAAATTTGACATCGGGATGCCAAAAAATTTAATATTTAAAAAGTTAAAATTTCGTATTGAAATATGCTATTATGGAAAACCGCAGCGTCGTCATGTCTACCTGCTTTCCCGCCGAATTGAAATATTTTTATTTCCTTGTCTTTCCAATTAAAGAAATTAAATTTTTATCGATCGATTTTTAGTGGATATTTTACCTTATACACATCGCAGAAATGTGAACTTTATACCAAATGAAAGTAGATTTTTTTTCTGCGTCTGTCTATTCCATTTACAAATTTCTCGAACCAATATTTTCTGATATACGATTTCGCTTTAAAATCTCCACTTCATTTTTCGGCTTAATTTCCTCCGTGGTAACCGTGCATTCGGCTGATTTTACTGGCAACCCTTAGGAGAAACACGGATGATTTCGAGAAAGTCCGTTTGAATTTGCGTTAAAAAGGTGGATTGGTTAATTTTAGAAGTTAATTAGCCCGTAATTTGGTTAATTACCTACTTTTTCAAAATTTTATGATTTGTTGTTTGATGTGAGGTGTTCAGCTATAAGTACCCAAAATTTCAAGTCTCTAACATGTATAGTTTCTGAGAATGGGCTTTGTGACGGACAGACAGACAGAGGAGCGAGACGAATAGGGTTTCGTGAGATGAACGAAACCCTAAAAAGACTTATAATCCACACAATATTCTATAACTGCACAACCTTTGGTCCCAACTTGTACGGATTAAAGATCTTTGCCTGTATATCACAACAAAAGTAAATCATGTAGGGTGCTTTTATAATGAATCTTATTTGTCATTTGTTTATATGTTTTAGTTACACAGACACTAAATTTATTACAATTCATAAAAATACTTATTCTAATATCTTAACTTAAAAAAAAAAAAAAAAATCAGTATTATTATACGTTTGAATAGTTTTATCATTTTGTGATAATTTTTCATTTGCTTATTCTTGTTGTCATGAATTTTTATGCGTTCATTTCATATCAATTTTTTAGAGAAATATGACTAGTCATGGACCAGCTGACAGACTTCGTGGAATGAAGGAAAGTGTCTGGCAAGTATTAATTTTATTTCTTTTCAGAAGTGTCATTTAATCAGTGTTGAATTCAGGGGGTAGCCCGGCAGGGACTCCCCCACCCCCTCCCCAGAACAATGATATGTCTCTCCCGGAAGATTTGAGATTTTGTATTTTCAATGGTAAAAAAGTACAATTTCCTCCCAGAACTTCATAATATCCCCCCGGAGCCACAGGAATCCCTCCCATAGAAAAGTGTCTGAATTCCACACTGCATTTAATATAAATCATGATTGTAGTAATACCAAGGATGAGTTTAGGAAGAAATTCTGTGTTTTAAAGGATCTTTCACAAAATTTTTCATCTCAAAATAGAGCCCTTCATTTGTCACCCCTAGACACTTGTCATCTTAAAAAAGGACCTTTGACAAAATTCTTTGACTTAAAAAAGGACCTTTGACAAAATTCTTTGTCTTAAAAATAGACCTTTCACAAAAATTTTTAATCTTTAAACTGAAACTTTCTCAAATTCAATCATTTAAAAGTAAAATCTGACCTGTCGCAAAGCAGCTGAAGTTGCCAAAGAACCTATTAGTATCTTGCTTTTACATATATACAGGATCTTGTGAAAAATATATAAATACGAACCTAAAAAGGGAACAGATGTGTTTGTGGTCTGTGCCATACACTTGGAAATTTTTTTTTTTCTTTTTTGCGTTTGCAAATATAGCACATGTTTTTTAATAATGAAAATAAATATTTAAAACTAATAATTTCTATGTCTGAACACCCCCCCCCCTCCCCCTCCCCATTCAACACCATTTTGTTCAGAGAAAAAAGAAACTTTGTTCATGAATATTTCATTAAAAAAATATACAGAAACAGAAATTTCTAAAAAGTTAATGATTTCAACTTATGAAAATGGTCGCCACATTTGAAAAAGAATTTCAATGGTGTTTCAGAATTGCGATCAATTTCAAAAACACATTTTTAGCATGAAAAAATACAAACAAAAATAGTAGTACTTACATTTTGCAGATTTCTTGAAATTTTGAAGAATAAAACAAAACTAAGAGTGCAACAACAACAAAAAAAAAAAACAGAGAAAAAAAGAGCGGAATAATTTAGATTCTAAAGAAAAAAAATTTCTCTATACAAAGTGCGTGCGGTAAATAATAAATACAAAAAGATAATTAAAAAATTTCAAAAAATAAATAAAAAATGGCAAAGAGTAAAAGAAGTAAAAAAATTACACCAATTCCGAAGATCCGTCAATCACCCCTCTCGAAACAATATGCCAATCTTTCTAATCAATATCTCCTATAATCTCAAGAAAACGCATGAAATGATTCACGTTTTTTGAATCACAAATACATCTAAACATAAACCAAGAAAAAAAGTAATAAAAATCCAACCAAGAAAAAATACAAGGAATCTCATAAAATTAGGTCAGTCGCAAGTGATGACACAGAATGAAATGAGACGCGGGAAAACTCTACCATTGGAATTTTCAAGTTTCAAGAAACAGGTTTAGTTGGGCAAAAGTAAAAAAGCGACGACAGCACAGGTCCGTTATAAAATGACATCAGAGGTGCAAAAAGAGATTCTCTCTCTCCTCCCTTTGCGGAAAGAGTGGCTAGAGTTGCCAGAAATGGGATTTGGCATGGTTACCAGAAATGCAGGTTTATCGTCTTGTTTGGCAAGATTTTTTTCGCACGTAATTTTGCAGACCACAGCAGCATCTATACCTTAAATAATAATGATCATTTCAAATTCACAAAATTATGATTAGATTTTTCACGAGCATATAAATCTGTTAACAATTTCACAAAAACAGGACCCTTTGAGAAAAGTTTGGATAGACCCCTGAATGTGAATACCCAGTGTTGCATTGCTTTGACTTACATAATTTCAGCTCTTAATGAATACTATGAATACATCAATTTGAATAAATTGGTGCAATAAATATATCAATTTAAAATATTTATCTTTATTTTTAAATATTACTCATCTCACAACCCCTTTCTCTACTAGCCCAATTAAAATGAAGTGTTCTACTGCTCTCAATGATGTTGAGTGAAGTGGAACCTCCTGTGTCCAAGCAATTTTAAAATCAAGCCTAATGCATTTTGGACAAAAAATAAAAAGTGCTTGAAAAAAAAAAGTTCATTTTCAAGTCCTTGGAAGTCTTTGAAAATTTGAAAAATGGAATAATAGTAATTGAATGTGAAGCTTTGGAAGCTGATAAAGTACTTTTGTGTCCATGAATGCGTAATGCAAGTATTCTTGAAAATCTGAGGTAATTGGGGCTGACACCACCTCGGATTACTGAAAACTCAGATTTTTGGAAAAAGTAGAAAATTCTGACTAATTATAATGTTACTCAATTAGGATGACAAAGAATGTACATACCATTATTCCTTTTGTAATGATATACAGGATACTTTACAATTAAAAGCAATTTAATTTTTTTGCTGCTTTAACACATTACTTCTTTTTTTAGTTGCAATATCTAGCCAATGCTTAAAATGTATAACGTTAGCAGGGGTGGCTTCATTTTGCTGTTCTACATATTTTAAAGCCAGTTCTAAAGATGCAGAACCTTCACTATGAGAGGTTTTTTTTCAAATGGCAGAGAGTCGTTTTCTTCTGTATCATTACATTCCTCCTCATCTTCCATCATTTATGCAATAGTCAATTCATTTATTTCCAGCATTTCATCACTGTTTAGCCATTCTTTAACGTCATCTGCATTACAATTTTCACAGCCAGGTACTTCCTTCACCAAATCTTTCAAAACAATGATTTCACCATCATCGTCATTAAGATTCTCGATGGATGTTACCACTTTATGTAAAAATTTCAACCACGATTTATTCAGTGTTGTAGATTGAATTTCTTCCCAAGAATCAACTACCGATTAAACAATATCTCTCATGTTTACACTCTTCAAAACGTTCTCAATACTTTCATCATCAATAACATTCCTTCCAGGAAGAAATGAAAAGAACTGGCATTCTTTCGGACTGGGAAAAAAAATAGAAATTTTTGTTGCCTCGAATTAAGCGGGACCTCGGACTTCTGAGACTCAGATTTTCGAGGCTCTACTGTACTTGTAAGAAATATACAATACTGTTAAAATATTTTGGCCCCATTTTAGCTACAAATGTTTTATTTTGTTCGCTATTTTTAATTTATTCCCAATAAGTGAAGTTGAATGTAGAAATCATTTTTTCATTTCCCGACTTTCCTCCCCAGTAATATAACTATATTAAACATTTTTTATTGCAACCTCTAGTTTCTTTGTCGCCATGATGGTAATCTAGCAATTGGGATCTTTCAAATCCTGGTTATATTGAATGTTATTAACTGAAATGAATTTAACATTGTTATGTCTTAGTGAAAGTTGATGAATATGATGTCATGGAAATTTTCAGAAAGTATATATGTCGAGTGCATATAAGTACCCTTATTTATTTATTTTTTTTTAAATTTATAATTTTAGATGTTCATAATATTTATTTTATTTTAGGGTTGAATTTATTCAGCTAGCTCTTGATTATAAACCTGTAAATTTAGGTCAAGGTTTTCCTGACTTTGCTGCACCTGAACATGTAGCTAAAGCCCTTAGTGATGCAGCAGTAGGACCAAATGTTCTCCTGAACCAGTATACCAGAGGATTTGTAAGAATATTTCTGTATTTATTCTTACTTTGTTATGTGATACATGTATCTTTTTACTAAATTTGGCAAAAAATCCTTTTCTTTAAAAGATCGGTACTGTATATATTTATAATTTCAAATTTTTTCTCATTTTATTTATTTATTCCTACCTTAAAATACTTTTTCATTATATTCCCTAGTGCAAAATTCAATTGTTTTTACATTTGCTATCTTAAATTTTCCATATCAAAATTTATTAAGTTTTAGAATAGCCTTTTTCTGTCATCCATTTTTTTATTCAAAGGGGCACATGCCAGGGCTTTTCGTGCCAATTTCAATACCATACTGCATCATTATTTTCCATACAGCATAAAAGAGTTCCGGCAAGAGCTTTGATTGTCTGACGCCAACTTCCACAACATTTTTTTTTTTTTTGTCTATATATCCTTATACACTCACTGATAAAAGTGGATGCATGTATGCCCTGAGAAAGATAATTTTCGCTGCTTTCGTCTGTTATTCAAACTTGTGCATGTACATCACTTGTACTTTGTGCACATGTACTTGTACAGTCATCATTGTACTTTTTAATTTTTTAATGTTAGTTATAGGATATAGAATTTAATATTGGTTAATATACTCATTTCATTTTATTACTAGCGTATTGGAAGTATTTGCAAGGCTTTAATATACTGAAGTGAAGTGCTTTTTAGATTGAGAGCGCCCCCTTAAGCTTGTAAGTTCAGGCATGAAAGAGTTCCTCCTAAAAGAGGAATTCCACCTTTTTAAAAGCAAATTTGGACATTCTCTGGATTGATGCAAAGAAAATATTAGAAGCATATGGGGGATAGGGGGTCTAGAAAACTTAATTATTAGATATTTTGTCTACTCAAATCCTTGCAGTTTGTTTCTGAATTGCTGTACTATCAAATCAAAGACAAGCTTTTATTATAAGCATCTGAAAGTCATGTAAATTAAGGTCTTTAACTAGGGAAAGGAAGTTTCCATGAGGTTCTTTTGGAATAGAATATTTTATTCTGTTTATAAAATACTTCTGGGCAGGGTTTGTTGATATATATCGATGGATATATATCATGATATATATCTTTAAAATATCAAGATTTTTGATATTTTCAATATTTTCAAATTCTTGATATCTATTTTCAAAATATCAAGATGTTGGATATTTTGTAGTCTTATAAATTTATTTTAATATGTGTAATTGTTAATTTTAATGTTTTGCATCTATTTTTTGTATGATTAACACTTTTCATCCTCAGCAGCGATGTTCTTTTTAGAGTATAATTTCTGTATTAAATCAGTTTTAATAATGTCTTTTCAGGGACACCCTCGGCTTGTTAATGCCTTATCTAAGTTATATTCTTCCCTTATTGGCCGCACCATCAATCCTCAGAAAGAAATTTTAGTTACTGTTGGAGCTTATGAAGCCTTGTATTGCACCATATTAGGTCTTGTTAATCCTGGAGATGAAGTAAGTTAATAAATGTAATATAGTAGACTTCCTTAAATCTGCTACCCTAAAATCTGCAAATGCCTAAAATCCACGTATTTTTTCAGTTGTAAACAGTTAAACTTAGTTAAGTTGCAGAAAGATATATCAGCTACAGATGTGTAATTATACAGATGCACCCAGTAGCAGAATTTCCGGTGTCTATCTGCAGCAAACCAAAATTTATCTGCAACCCAACAATGCTGAACCAAGCTACTATAATAAATGCTTATAGTAATCCATAAAATAAACATAAATTGCATTTTACAAAGAACATATAATAACAAACACAATAATTCTTAAAACAAAGTAAATTTTTAGTGAATTTTTTAAGCCCAGTTCTTATTTTCAAGCTGCTAGATTAATCTGCAAGGTCTAAAATAATCTGCCATGCTGCGCAGTTTCTGCTACGTGGCAGATGCATACAGATATATCAGATATAAAGATATATGAGCGCCGATTTATAATGTTATTTTTTTACTAATTTTTTTTTTAATCATTCTTTTTTTACTATTACAGCTGATTTATTACTAAATAAAATTATGTTACTTTTGATTTTGATGTAAATTAGCATATCTATACCAAAAATTTGCCATATTGCAGGTCCTGCACAATATTCGTAAGTGTAAACTGTAGCCGAATTGTTCGTTTATTTTTCTTGCATTTGTTTCCTTGTGTTTCAATATTTATTTTTATTTTTTAAAATATTAAGTACACTTTTTAATATGTAGTTCTCATAATTGAATGCAAGCTTTTTCATGAAGAAAATATGAATTTATTTCTGAAAAAAATCAAGGTGGCACTAATATTGTGCCAAACATTGCAAAAGCAAGAGAGAAAATTGTTAGACAATTACTTAATGTAATGTGTAACAGGGTTGAAAAGTTTTAGCAGAATAGCATATTGTAGTGTGAAGCATATAGCTGATTTTAAAACCACATAGTAAACTTTAAACTTAATTTAAATAAACCTATAAATAATTACTGAAGATAAAAAGAAAAATAAATTTAACGTAAGTGGTGGAGGAAAGAAAGATAACAGATTTAAAAGCAACACAATATTTATTGATTAAGACAAAAGATAAAAGCAAACAATAAAATAAAAAGAAACATTAAAATTAAATAAAATTACTTAATATCAAATGACTATAAAGAAACAAACTTATCTGCCTTGACATTATATATAAGAATTTATGGCATATTGCACAAATGCATCTTGTCGAAAAATATTCAAGGAAAAAACTATTGTATTTATTTAAATATGACCTTCAATGCACCAGAACTCCATCCGATAAAAGCGTCAGAGCTTCTCAAAAATAACTTGCTTCAATTATCCACCAGATGATAAACTAACTCACTTTAAAAAGATGAAAACCAGGGGTGTAGTGGAGGGTATACGTGGGTATATGCCGTAAACCTTCTGGGTTTTTTAAGAAGCACCTTATACCCTCCGTTTCTCAAATAAAGCTATAGCGTATACCCTAGGCAAGACGTTTATGACTTTAGCGTATACCCTCTGGTTTTTTTACGACTACATCACTGATAAACACACAGCTGATCGTAGAACTTCAAGGTCATTGACATTATGCAAGTGGATAAAATACGAAGACATATCTTGAACATAAAGTTTGGACACGTTCTGTAAAATGTCTCTTCAGGAAAAATGACTGCGTATTCCATTCCAAGGATCATCATCACTGAAAAACATCGTTACAATCTCAACCACTTGTTTCAAAATATAAAGACAGCTTGAAGGTACGTGTCAACAGCAAAGTCTAAAGTTCGGCTAAATATTCAATTACATTTCTTTAATACTGATAAGAAAAACTGATTAAAAAAGCTATTTCCTTTAAGTACTGACTCTATAAAGCCAAGATTAAAAGCTGACAAAACATAACAGATGCCATTTAGAAAAATAAACGTTGACACTCAACGCCAAGGAACAAAAACATTTAAAAACTCAAAACTGAATTTCTTCAAGGTTGAGAAATATTTATATCACAGCCAGCCATGATAATAGTGCTAGTACGCAGCTCCAGACACGCCCATCGGTCCGCAATGCATAATTATAGAAGGGCTTACCATGGTGACACCTGCCAAAGCAAGACGTTTCAAGCTGAGACTGCCGTGGCGGTTGGAAAAACTATGCTAAGATCGTATGGCAGGAAGTAATATAAATGATATTGTAAATGAGAGAATGATAATGAAAATAAACATAATTCTATGTGAAAGAAAAAGGAATGAAAGGATTTTATTTCAAAGCAAGTGAACTATATAAGGAACTTATAGCTAGCATGAAGCCAGATATATGGATATTCATGTGTACAGGGACAAGAATGGGGAAGCTCAAATTGTCTATCAAAAATCTGCTTCAGAAGGAGCAGGTGCGCAAAGCAGTGGCGCATGGTTAAAAAGTTTTAGTTCCGCTTCGAGATCACAGATTGTAGATGGGTATGAATCCACACTTGAGAATCTTCGAATAATAAAAAACGTTAGATAAAAACTATGAGTGATCCTCCAGCTGTTCGTGGGATGCTATAATATTAATGGCAATCCGATCTTTTTTTTTCCAAGACCTTTTTTGTTTATTAAATCTGGATCATCAGGATATAAAAATCTGTTATTTTACTATTCTGGAGTAAATTATTTTCTTATCTAAGATAAAAATATGGCTCAACAGTAGCTTTCACACAATATCTGTAACTGTTGAAGCCATATTGTTTATGTTCATTTGTTTCTCCAGTATTCAGATTGAGTTTTAATCTGTAATGAATTTTTATTTTTTCACGATTTCATGTGTAATTTTGGCTAATATGGCTAATTCCAACATTTTTAATGAAAAAACAGGAACAGAAAACACGTTAGTTTGACAGCAATTCAAAAAGTAGAGAACATAAAAAAAAAAGTTTTATCCTGGTTCATCTACTCGTGTTTTGGCACAATTATATGGAATAAACCCTATTACGGTGTATAACACACACACACAAAAAAAATTCTTCATGAACAGTGACAGCAACACTGGTATTGCAGAGAGAAAGTAATTTATTTTTAATGTTTTAATTTTTTTCTAAATTTTTGTTATTTTACATAATTATGTTATGTAATATTTTATTTTATTGTAAGGATTCATTATAATTTCCAATGCTTAATTACCTTCAAATTGCCGTTTTAAAAAATGTAAACAAAACAGTGACCAGAAATCAACAAAATTCTAAAATCCGCACTACCTCTGGTTTTAAGCTGTGTGTATTTGGGAGAGTCTACTGTAATAATAAAAATATATAAAACTGTAAATTTATTAGTGAGTGTTACAACTTCACTAAAAAATTATTGAGTGGATTTTAATGGGATTTTCACTAGAAAAAAGCTTGACCTGCAATTTATCAAATAAACAATTTTTTGTGCAATTTGGTGCAGAGTTTGAGAATATAGAATAAAAAAAAACTAGTTTTCTTTACCTTTTTTGATGAAAAAATTTCTTATGTACGTCATTTCATATGATTTAATGTTAGAACAGATGGGATTAAAAATAAGTAAAAATTTCTCTGATGCAGTTGTTACAAAATGTTTCTTTTTTATGAATTAAAATGCAGGCATCCACCGACTTATGTATTATGCGACTTATGCAAATTCACAGTTATGTAATGAAGTCACTAGAACTAGTGTGTTTGATACATATTTGCATACTTTTGATAATTATTTTATAAATAAAATATACAGATAAAAACCACAGCCATAATATAGTTTTATATATTAGAGAGAGTTATATTTTATTGGTATCAGGATTTTAAATCATTCACAAATTAGACCCTCAGCATTCAATATCGAGAATGGTAAAAGTTAGAGATTTCTTTTCTAGAGCATTTCTCTTCACAACCATAAAGCGCTGACTCTTTCACTACAGAATTAAATTGGCTGTTACAAGTATCGATTCATTTTTGATTCTATGTACTATAAGTAGTATTGTCATAACAATTTAATCTTTATTGTTAGTTATTCATCATAGTCATCTAATTCATAATAAATATTAAGCTTATCAAGTATTATTTTATTTTGTGAGAGCTATTTATTTGTCTTGCCATCAGAAATTCATGGAGAAGAGGTAATTTATTCCTCTTTGATTATTTAAGTATTGTGCGGCAGCGCAATACTTATTTATTTCCAGTGTCACTTCTCAGTGTTAATTTAACATGGAAAAGCCTATGGAGATCATAACTTTTCCATTTTTTCTTCCCACCTTTTTGTCCCTGATGCCACTCATTTTTTATTCTTTACTAATTCTAATGATATTATAAATTTCAAGCGTAAAAACGTTTGCCTGACGTCAGGGTCAAAACGAATGGTAAAATGCCTTTGCATATGGGTGAATTATAACCCAGAGAGAAACATGGGCCAATTTACTTTTACATTTTTCAAATATTTTTCTTAATAATTCCAATTTTTGCTATTTTCATTGAAAATCAATGGACATTTTTCATAGAAAATGTAACATTTTTACTTCATTGTTGCAAAAATTTTAAAAGCCGTAATAATAATTTATTTCTTTTTAGTTGAAAGATTTTCACGTGAAATATTAAATTGAGCTAGTTTTTTTTTCAAAAATTAAAAAGGTGAATATGGCGTCATAGTGGAAATAAAAAGGATATTTTCAGAATAAGTTTTTGTTTTGGTCAAGTTTATATTTTAGTAAAAAGTTTCTAATGGATAGCTATTTTTACGCAGGTAGCAAACTTACATGACTTAAATTTTAATTATTTTTTTTTTTTTTCGAGATGAGAACTATTTATACGCCAAGTTAAACTTAGGTAATAATTTTCTGATGTGTTTACATCACCCCTTGGGAGAGAATAAGGTTTAAAAATTTAAGTAAAACTTTTATCTTTTACTGTATCCCAGATATAATATTGTTAAATATTAGCAGTAAGGATTCAACACAATTTACATTTACATTCATAGCGTTCCTGAGTAGGAAATAAGGTATCTAAATTTAAGTGAAGTTAATTTTTTATGTTTTGATTATAGATTTTTTACATTTTTACAGAAGTTTTTGTCCAAACTACCGCAACCTGCATTACTACAGTGGTGAAACATTTTGAATTACACATTGGTAAACTGCATCCCACATTGTGATGCAATACTGCATACATCAAAGCCTGATGATGATACTCTCTATTAATTTTGAAATGCGTTCATCTGAATGCAGTAGACATTAAAAAACTTGACATATTAAACAAAAACATAATTTGAAGAACAAATTAAAAAAACAAAATTTATTTCCTACATTGTTTAAGCCCGAGAAGGGACAGATATTAAGTCATTTCATTCAATTAGTTCTACATTTAATGTTAAATTTTTGTAACAAATTGGTTAACCCAATTGAAGATTAAAAAATAAAAATAAAATTCGTACAGTATGATACTTAAAACACCCTAAAAAATTAGATTCCATTCAAATGAAATCGAAATAAATCTTAGACCTTTTTTTTAAGTTTTGTATTTTGCATGCATCTTATCATTTGATGCACAATTGTCATAAACATAATACAAAATCTGCAATACAAATATTTTCAATTAAAAATGGAAGAAGTCTAAGATTTATTTCTATTTCATTTGAACGGAATCTAATTTTTTAGGGTGTTTTAAGTATCATATTGTATGAATTTTATTTTTATTTTTTAATCTTCAATTAGTTTAACTAATTTGTTACACAAATTTAACATTAAATGTAGAACTAATTGAATGAAATGACTTAATATCTGTCCCTTCTCGGGCTTAAACAATGTAGGAAATAAATTTTGTTTTTTTAATTTGTTCTTCAAATTATGTTTTGTTTAATTTCTTATTTTTATAGTCATTTGATGTAGATTCAAAATTGTTAGAAATCAGTTCATCAATGTTAAATTTATAAATACCATATTCCACAAAATTCTTATTTGAAAAGTGTTTTTTGTTTATTTTTATATTTTTCATACTTTTATCATTTATATCACAGTAAAATACTGCTGCATGATGTTTTATTTATAAAATAATGCTGTATAAATCATATACCTAATTTCACAATTTTTGTTGGTAATTTATAATGATTTTTTTAATGTCATATATATATATATTTCAGTTTCTTATGAAATTTTACCAAAATGGTTTACAAATTCAAGTTATGTAAAAGTTTATGGAATGCATTACTTACGTAAGTCGGGGGATGCCTGTACACATTTTCTTTTAAACTTGGCACCATTTACACTGATAGTCATTTTTTCGGTGAAAAATTTGAAAAGGTATCTTACTGTAACTTAATTGCAACATTAAAAAAAATCATATATAAAAAATAAGTTAGGTCTTAATCTCAGTATTAACAGATTAAAACCTCTGTGAAAGAGATGTCATTTTATCAAAATCATAGTACAGTAGAAGATCTTTATAATGCAAACCTAAAAACGCAAAGTTGTGCGTTATATGGATCACATCATTAAATTCACCTTGTAAACATGGCCAAATATATCTGAAACATATCAAAATCTATTAGAATATCTTTATACTGCATTCCTTGTTACCAAGAGTTATCCAAATTATAAATTTTTGCATAATATAGGCCAGACATTGTTAAATTTACTTTATAAACATGATTCAAATATAACTGACACAACCACCTCTTATATTAGACATTTTCAAATATATTTATTGTAATAGCATTTTTTTCAGTAGAAAGGTCTTAAATTAGAAGATAAAGTTGAACTAATGTATCAAATTTAGTCATCTAGAGAGTAGCGATATTTTACAATGTGAAAATGCAGGTGCTTTTTTTAACTACAAAAATCATTGTTTACATCTGAGAAGTTGTGCGTTATTATGGAGAATTGTGCTATACAGAATTGCGTTATAAAGATCTTCTACTGTAAATTGTTTCAAGTGTATAAATTAAAATGTTCATTTTCTTTTACATAAGATGTCATTTTGATCTGAGAGACCAGAACTCATTCAGCGTTCGAAATCCTTGGTGGTCCGCTGGTCCGAGACCACTAAAAATTCAATCAGACTACTAATTTTAAAAAATTAGTGGTCCGCAGGACCAGTAGCTTTTTCCCCTCTCTGACAGGTAAATGTAAATTTTCCCATCCCTGAGAAAACCGCAACCAAACACAAACCACAGAGTTTTATTTTATTTTTAAAAAATAATAATAAATTGCATTAAAACTTAGTCAATTGAAATAAATAATCGGAAATAAAATACATAATTATAATTAATAATTTTATAGATTTTGTTCATGTACTGTTTATTTAACCCTCTAAGTGTTTGGGGCGTATTATTCCGTTCACTAAGCTCCAGGTTTCACAGCAATACAAGCAATATTTAAGATAATATAATTCTATAGATTTAATGAATTTTAAATACATTGAAGAATGATTAATACTCTCAAGGATTACATTCATATTTGTAATTGAGTTTTTTTTATAATGTTGAAAAAATCATATTTTCATAGCATTTAAAACAAAATGCAAAGAAAACAACATTACAATTTTACCCTTTTGCAAGACGCTCGGAGGGTTAATTGTTAGCAAATTATAATTTTACATTTTATTATGCTGAAAATTTTGGGTAACTGAAAGGAAGTTTGGTTTATATTCTAATAGGAAGAGGAGGGGGGGGGGGGTGTCACTTGAAGGGTTAAAGGTACATAATAGAATTTTATGTAGTGGGCCAGTGACAATGTCGGCGGACCAGTAAGCTCTGATGTTTACTGGTCCTTTGGACCAGTGACATTTTTTTATCAATTCTACCGCTGTCATTAATGTAAAAATATGTTATTTGTCAAACATAATGTCATTTTCACTAAAAGAAAGCTCTTGGTAGCCACATGTTTGATTACTGTCCATTAAAGTGAACAATTTGTTAAAAATAATCAGAAATATTTTAGTATGTGAAAAGATACAAGCACCTGCTGCAGAATTCGTGGAGCATGGCATTTTGCATGCCAGTTGGAGGTCCTTTTACTTTCTTTCCAGCGCTAACCGCTTTCTGACACTTGACTTCAGCCAACATAAAATAAAAAGAAAAGTGCCCAGTTAAACTGATGGCTCTGAGCTCACAGGCTATTCACACTAATTGTATATCATATTCTTATTTCAAAGAATAATGCCCTCAAAAAATAAATGAAGGGGGATTAGCCTTTGTTTCCCTCCTTTATACTTAACCAATGATCCTCCAAATCTAATCAGGGAAGCTCCTTAACGTAATAAACCAGCATACCAAATTTGAAGCAAATCAGATAATTTAGCATGAAAAAAACCATATCGCTAAATTAAGGGGGAGGGAGTCTAACCCCCTTTCCCCCTTTTATACTTAACTAATGAATCTCTAATTCTAATCAGGAAAGCTCCTTAGCAGAATGAACATAGAAAAAAAAATTGGATAATTCTGCATGAAAATCCATTTATTTAAATTAAGGGAGGGGGGGGGGGGGCTAGACCCCCTTTCCCCCCTTTGTACTTAAGTAATGAACCTCCAAATGTAATCAGGGAAGCTCTTTAACATAATAAACCGGTATACCAAATTTGGAGCAAATCGAATAATTCTGCATGTGAAAAGCCCATTTATCTAAATTAAGGGGGGAGGGACTAGCCCTTTTTTCCCCATTTATACTTAAACAATGAACTCCTAAAACTAATCAGGGAAGTGCTTCGTCAGAATGAACCTAGAAAAAAATTGAAGCAAATCGGATATTCCTATCAAGAGTTATCATGTTATGTGTCGTATTATCGTCATATGTATGTACGTATATACATACATACAGAACTGGTGGGCACATTAGCTCTCAGGCTTTGATAGCTTGTGAGCTGAAAATTAAAATTAAAACCAGACAAATTTAAAAGGGAAATTCATTAAATTAAAGACATTGAAAAGCGGGAAGGATTGGGCTCGGAGGCCCTGAAGACATCGGACGACCGCAGCAGCTTCGAGCTTAAGTACATAATAAAATTGCATATTAAAAAAAACTTTTTATCTTTTTATCAGCCTTCTATTACTAATAATGCATTTATTACCAGTAACTATATAATTTTCATTTCATGTTAATGGGCACACACTGCATATTTGGCATATTTTAACAGTTACACATTCAAAGCATATTTTCTATTATATTTAAGTTTGACATACATATCCCATAACAGTACTTTTTTATGAACACCTATGAAAAATTGCTAGGAAAATTAGCCTATTGTACTTGACTCACAGAATTGATTTTACTGATAATGTTAATAGCCAAGATGACATTTTTTCCATGTTATTTTCCATAACAAGTTTTAAATACTGAAAGTCCAAATAATAAAAAGAAGTAACAGCATCCATATTATTCCCCCCCCCCCCCCTTGTCTTATCTTTTTTAATCCTTCGCTTGTTAACGGTGTTTAGATAGTTATTATAAAATTCTGATATCATTATTATTTTTTTGCATTGCAGGTCATTATTATTGAACCATTCTTTGATTGTTATGAACCCATGACCCTTATGGCAGGTGGAAAGCCAGTATTCATTCCTTTAAGACCAGTAAGTGTACATGTACTTAAAAAAATAATAATTTTAAAAAAAATCTAAAATCTGTTTTCTTAGTAAATATCAAATTTATATTATTTGTTTTTATTGTTTGTATTTAATTTATATTCATTCTGTTGTTGTTGGTGGTCAGTAATGTTTATTTAATGGTTATATATACTGTAAAAGCACTTATTTTCGTGAGTCGTAATTTTCGCGAAAATGAAGATATCGGTGATTTCGCGAGCTGAAAATTTCGCGAATTTTATATGAATAGTACCAAAAGTTGGAAAATTCCAAAACTACCTAAATAGAACCTCTTTTTCTTATTTCTAGAGGAAAAAGCATCTGTGGACCTGTGAATATCACGACTAAAACCGAATCACGCTTCTTGGCTTGAGCGCACATTTAACGGTGTTAAAGTCAAACATGAGATAATTTTGAATGGTTTCAAAAAAGCAGGTATAAATATTGAAAGTGAATGAGCTGTATTCTATTAGTTTTATTATTCTTTTTATTCAAGAAATAGTTGTATAGTATTCAAGAAATAGTTGTAAATATTCAAGAAATTTTTGTACTTATTTCCTATTTAAGTAACTGTAATCATTAAATTTTGGATAAGAGAAAAATTTTCAATTTTTTATTATTTGAGGGGGAAAAAAATAAATAATTCGCGAGGCTTAAATTTTCGCGATTACAACGGGCTCGTAAAAATTGCGAAAATAAGTGCTTTTACAATATATATCTATTTTTGCAACCAACCATAATATTATCTCATGGTTAAAGCATAGTTAAATACGTGTGATGCTAAAGAAGAGGAGGTGATTTTGCCAGCATTTAGCGTCATCTACAATGAATTGTTAGTAAGGAGATTTTGTAATAGTATGGATATCATCTATTGCTTTCATATCACATTAACTTGTGTAGCTAACTGAAATTAAATAATTTTAAATATACCAAAACTCTCTGAAAACTCATACAATAACTCTGAATCTTAAATAAAATTAATTGAATGTCAACACTTTATTTTAAATAAAATAATTTGTTACATAGCAAGTTAAAAGATAATATGATTTGAAATAATAAAATAACAGAACTTGCCCCAAAAAGATTAAATTTGAATACCATCTGTAAATTATTTTAAAATCAAAATAATTTGCTGTATAAACAAGTTTAAAATAAAAGACTTGAAACAATGAGTTACCAAAACTTTATTTAAGAACAATCAATCATAAGCACCAAGATTCTGAGATATAAGAATAGAATTCATTTGAATATCCTTTCTTGCTTTAAAATATAAATAATTTGTTGTAGAACAAATGATTTGGGGAGAAAAATCAGAGAACTTTTAAACTTTATTAACGTAACTAAATTGAGAAAAATATTTAAATGTCTATAGATGAAAGTAAAAAAATGCGGCCACTCAACCCGAAGAATGCTTAAACATAAAATAATTTTATTTTTATTAGTGATTCTTTTAAATTAAATCTGAATGCATCTTGAAATGAGTAAACCAATTATACATAACAATCATAATAATTATAAGCTAATAAATAGTTTTCTATTAATAGCTATTTAAGAAAAAAAAGTGAAAATTTACTTTTTAAGCTACTTTTTTTTTAGTGATGAACATAATGAATGATTTTGATATTCAAATGAATCATTCTGCATGCACAAAAGCATAGCTGACAATCTTATTCTTTTTAATTAATTAAAACCAGAAATGTAAAAAAGAAAAAAAAAAAAGTCACATAAAGATAACTTATTTTTATGCACACAATTAAAATATTAAAAATCTTAAAACTATCATAATTAAGAAAAAAATCTGTCCTACTCTGAAATAATACTAAATAATCAATTATCTTAATACCTCTTTTTAAAAATATTGTTTCCCATTTGTCCTCCTAATCTCTCTATTCTAAAAAAAAGTAACTTACACTGTTGCCGCCGGCTTTGAATTTTTTGTGACCGGAGGTCTTTCTTCGTTAATATTAAGAAAAATACTGCATACAAAAATATGAAAATCGGCGTTATTATAGAGAAATGTTTGATAAAAACGCTGATGCAGACAGTTTTCAAATCGAATAATTATTTTAAGAGATATTTAATGCTAAAGTTGGACAAAATCGTTCCATTAAAAAAGTTTAATAATAGCAAAAACTATACATGGGAATTAATTCATTTTTAGATCATTTTATATGTTAGAATTTGCTGGTGTGCAGACTGCATTCACTTTTTTAATTTGACTCATTTTTTGAGGTTTTATTTCTGTTTTAAATTCAAATTTTCAGCATTTCGAGAGATATTTTTTACTTATTTTAGGAAATGGTATTAATTTAAATTGTTGCCAACTCTATAAACAGCACAAACAATAATGTTTGCTTCTAATTAAAAATTTATTTACACATGACTATTATTAACAGAAAAAAAACTTTCAAATTAGAATTAAATAATTATGTGTGAAAAGCAGGAACTTATTGAAAATTACTTCATAAAAACTATATTTACAGGTGAATTTTATAAGGATATTGTAAAATAATAAATTCATTAACATGCGTTAGAAGTCTTAATTGGAGAAATTACGTCACATTACACTTATTACGTAAAATGAACAAAAAGTAATATTGCAAAACAGTTTAAATTTAAAAATTGTGCGAGACATTAATTTGATATTTTGAGATTATATTAATAAGATTAATATTAATTTTATTGAATGCATTTAGACTGCTTTCGAGCGATTATTTAGTACTGTAATAAAAATAAAAAAGATTACAAGCTGAAAATGAAGTGTCATCAATAAAAAATATGATTTGAAAGAGAAAAATCTGTGAAGCATAATATAAAGAAATTGCTTATATGGTTTAGTTAAGATTCGTTAACCTTCTGTGTCATTTCTGTCAAAAGAAGGCATTGGTATTTGTAAAATATATTTGCATTTTGATGCAGATTTGCTTATTATATTAGCTTATTTTGAAATGTTTAACTGATTTTATTTAATCAAAGATGAAAACAGCCATTGTATCTTTTAACAGCAGCTGATTTTTCCTTAAAATTCTCCAATCAAAGAAAAATGAATAGAAACCCATTTATAGGGAGATCGCCACTGTTTTTTAAATTATAATTCAATCTTCCAAAATCTTTTTAAAGCCAATCAAATCAGCGTGCTTTTAGAGACTGCAGTGTCTGAATGGGGGTTGGTGAGCGTAGCTTGTAGGGGGCTGAGCCCCCTAGTTAAAAAAAAAAAAAAAAAGAGAGTGGAGGCTGGAGAGGCAGTGATAAAAACTTTTCTTCTTTATTCTGCTTCACTTTTATCACCTCTGGGATATTTTTACATGCTTTGGAATCAAAATATGATTTATTTTGCTACCTTATATTTTCTGTGGAAAAAGGATTTGCTTTTAGAAATTTTTAACGTAAATGTTCTGATATTTTACAAGATTTTATTCTTACTTTCTATTAAATTTCTTCACATTTTTATCATTTAGAAAAGAGACGGAAATTCTGGAACGAGCAATGACTGGGTGCTTGATCCCGATGAATTAGCTTCAAAATTCAATGAGAAAACAAAGATGATAATTGTGAATACACCCCATAATCCATTAGGCAAGGTAAGTAAATAAGCATGTTATGTATAATTGTTTGTATAAGCACTGGTTATGCATAATTAGGGCCTTCAGTACCAAAGGGGATCAAGCTCATTTTTTCATTCAGCAAAGTTTGAGGGTTCTTTCTCTCTCTAGACAATAATTTTTTTGGTGCCATAAAGAGAAACCCAGAATGAGAATGTGAGCAATAAATGTTGTTAGTCATCAATGTTTTTCTATGATATGCAATGGAACCCACTAACTTTACCTGCAATTATCTCTATAGAGTTTTCCACAGATTTAAAAAGGGGTAGAGTGCTGCTGGTGGAAAAAGGGGCTCTTTTTATATTTAAGGCCACTTTTTTATTCCTAAGGGCACTTCGATTCTAAAATGTACTTTTTGATTTTTTAAAGCCACTTTTAATATTTAAAATTCAGGGGACTCTTATCAAGGCAACAATAAAGACATTTTTACTATACAAAAAATTACTAAAATATTTCCATAAATGGATAACAATGTACTCCGTACTAAGCAAAAATTTTGTGGCAAAAGGTTACAATTTTTTTTTTAAATTGTCAGTAGAAGTTTAATTTCATGCATGAAAACTAAAAATAAGATTTATTTTTTATTTTAGCAGAACAAAGAGTTTACATTTTAAATCCAAATAAACAAGTTGCTATAAGGCAAGTTTGACTTGTCTTTACTTCTATAACCTCCTTTAAAATATTAAAATTACTTAAAGGAGTAAAACTGACACCTGACTTCAGAATGTTAGCATGGGGCTAGTGTAGACAGAGTACCAGGGATTAATGTAGATAGTTCATTGTTTTTCATAACTTGTATTTTAATTGGTAAATTTGTTATAGTGCAAAGATGTACAAAAAAGTATGTGAAATTACAAATATAATTATTATATTAAGCTATTAATTCTATTATTATATTCTATTAAGACTGTGTCCCATGAAAATAAGGATCTGTCCATGAAATTTTCAACAGGCATTTTAAACAGAAATTTGAAAATTTTTCTGCTGCCATTTTTTGTTTAAATTCAGCAATTTTGAATTTTTAGAGGATTAATTTAGCCGTATTTTTAAATTAATTCAATAATATCCAATAATTAAAGAATATTTTTATTTTCTGTATTGATTAACATGAGAATCATCAACTGTTACATTACCATAAACTAATCCCATCATCACCAACTTTTAGATGTTGCGGTCTATTGCTTGTATTGACTGGATTATGACAAATCCCGGGAAAATTATTTCTATTTATAACATAGCTTATTTAGTTGTAAAAGCATATCTTTCCTCATTTACACCTAAAAACATAACAAAGCATACAGGCTGCCAGAGATTATACCCATTGAATCAATTAATATTTACTAATGAAGATGACTTTGTAATAAAGCTATGTCACATTCAGAACCCTCAGTTATTTCTGATTTACAATGACTAGTAACAGAGCCGAAACTAGCCTTTTTTGCATCCAGGGCAAACATTGATTTTGGTGCCCCTCCTCTTCCGCAAAGTGTATTTACATAGAGAATTTTACTATTTTTCTAATAGTTGACTTATTTTAAAATTTAAAATATGTAATACTGAACTACGTAATCTACAATGGCGGATCCAAGAGGGAGGTCACAGGGTTATGACCCCCCCCCCCCCCCTGAACACCAACAAAAATAGTCTAAAGATCATTTTTAAAATGAAATATACAGTAGAGTCCCGATTATCCGAGTCTTGCTTTTAAAAAAATGACAAAAAAATTATCTTCATTTTTCCCCCCATTCTGACCAGAAAATCAGAGTTCTAACTTTTTACGACTGCTCTTTCATCTTCACCTAACACTTCATTTATAATGGCTGTTTCATAATAATGGAAGCCATCAGTTCATCAGAAGAAAACGATCCATTCCAAAGGTATAATCCTTCATTTGGCACCCCTTCGTTCTGGTGCCTGTGGCACATGCCCCCTCTACCCCCCCCTCCCCCCCTTAGTTTCGGCCCTGACTAGTAACAAAAGGAAGACAAAGCACTACTGGCAGCAGTGTAGCTCAACTTTATCCCACATAACCAACAAACCTTTTAAGATATTCTGTAGGCACCATCTTCAACTTTAAACTACTTTTGATCAAGAAAATATTTCTGATAGTAAAGAAGTAAATACAATTGGTTGATGCATAGGCACCATTTACAAGGGCAACAAATTGTAAAAAAGTTATAAATAGAGGAAAAGTAAAATTCATAATCTATACTGACACTCCTGAGAAAAAAAGCATAAAAATTTTGCACTAATGGAAACAAAGGATGAAAAACCAACTGCAAGCAATGAAAAGTGATTTAGATTTTCCGAAGAATAAATAAACTCCCCCCCCCCCCCCCGCCAAAAAAAAAAATCGCTTCTGAAACACAAAGACATATAGGATCAGTGATATTAAAGATGATAAAAAAAAATAAAAGCAGGCCAAAAGATATTTTAAACATTTAAGAAGAGAGTAAGAAATTAATGGTCAATAACTTTGTGTTAGTGAAATTCTGCAAGAATAATAATATTGTATATTTTATAGGCAGAGTTGAAAATGTAAATGGTTTTAGTGACTTTCAATGTTCAGTTTCTGTGGAAAAAGATCAGGAACACCATTTTATTTTTCCTAATATAAAAAATAATTCTCAATTTAAAAGGTTTCTGAAAATTTTAAAATACTCTTAGAATTCTATAACATACAATAAAACTTTTTTGTCCCCACTAACCCCTTTCTCCCCTATTAAAGAAAGTCTTCCCTTATGTTCTGTAACCCAGCAGGTCTGGGTTGGATATGATAAAATATTGAGTCAGTTGAAGTCATAATTGACATCAAGGAGTATGATTAGTACACATAATGATTTAAATGGTGTATTAGTAAGTGATCTTCAATGAAATTTAATTTATTGTTATTTCTTAAGGTTTTCAAGAGAGAAGAGTTACAAATGATTGCTGACTTGTGTAAGAAACATGATGTCATTGCTGTCATGGATGAAGTTTATGAATGGATCGTTTTCAAAGGAAATGAGCACCTAAGGATGGGTATGATTATTATCATTATTGATCTTATTTTATTAATTTACTAGCATACCAATCAGCCTGGAATTGCCCAAGCTCAGGATATTAACCTTAAATATACCTAAAAATACCTTATTTCCCAAAGTGTTTAAAAAATATATTTTGCTATGCTGGTTGATTTTTCCAAACAAATCTCTTTACATGCCAAATAATTAAAGAAAAAGCTCCCAACTGCAAGGTCACATGCAATTTTTGGTGATAAAGGGTTTACTTAGGAAACCACTGTTGGAACTTTTCCACATTGGAATTTTGCTGCATTAGTTAAAATCAATAGCCTTACTTTCTTTAATAATAATAAAAAAACTATTTAATATATTTTTTAAACAATTAACAAAAGTCTGCTCCATACTGGGTATAAAATGTAAAATTAATTGGATAAAGTACCAGATAGATAGTATTGGTTAATGAAAAACAAATTTCCTATTTTTAGTTAACCCTCCGAGCGTCTTGCAAAAGGGTAAAATTGTAATGTTGTTTTCTCTGCATTTTGTTTTAAATGATAAGAAAATATTATTCTTTAAACATTATAAAAAAAACTCAATTACAAATATGAATGCAATCCTTGAGAGTATTAATCATTCTTCAATGTATTTAAAATTCCTTAAATCTATAGAATTATATTATCTTAAATATTGCTTGTATTGCTGTGAAACCTGGAGTCTAGTGAACGGAATATTACGCCCCAAACACTTAGTGGGTTAAAGAGGTATTTAAAAAAATTCAAAATCTCTGTATGAATGACGAATAGATTTTATTAAAAAATGGACAATGTACTGTACTTGGCTAAAAGATCAAATTTGGATTGTTTTTATGTGTAGATAAAATTACTGTCAAACTTGAAAAATCTGGGAAAAATAGGTAAATTATTCTATTCATGCATCAAGAAATGAAGATTTGGTACCCACTAGTATTTATGACTTTTTACTATATAACATGGCTACCTTCCTACTGCTGCAGCTGTTAAATTTTTTTTCCCCCTATGATTTGCTTGGAACAAGATGATAAATACATTAGATGCTTTTTAAAGTATAGCAATACTCAAACAATGAGCCAATTGATTGATTGTTATAACTATAGTCTTCTTCGCTGTAGAAGTAGCTGTCCTTTTTCTAAGAAAAACTATTAGTTCAAAAATATATTAATTAAATTTGTATGATTATTTTTAATTTCAAAAATTAAATGCTATGATTATAAAAATATTTAACTTGCAACATATTGTTCACTTATAATCCATTTGAATTCTAGCAAACCTCTTTAAGCTATATCTATTACAGTGTCTTAACAGCTGTTGAACTTTAGTGCATAGTATTTACATATGGCTTCTTTAATTTTGTTGTAAATTAGCGTTTGATTTTACTTTCATGTAATTTTCAGCTACATTTCCTGACATGTGGGAAAGAACATTAACTATTGGCAGTGCTGGGAAAACTTTCAGTGTAACTGGGTGGAAAGTAAGTTTAAAAAATAATTTGTTATAATCTTAATTTGCATTAACATTGACAGTTTTACATTAATCATGTTTTTCAATCAAATTTGCACAAATTTATTTTTTAGCAGTTTACAATTTTTTTTAAAGTCTTATTTTCAATATATTTTCTGTTCTTAAATCATAAAAATTTATTTAATTTTTTTTTCTAATTTTCTAAGTTACTTTCTATTACAGAACAAAATATTGCTGTATTTAATGATTTGGTTATATTTTTATAGGTTATATTTTTCCTGTTTCTACATAAGGACTGTCAAACCATGGGCTGCATAGTGGCATAGTGCTTCAATTAATGCAGTCCACAGATAATCTGAAGTTTCTTTAAAATATCGATATTTTACTGTTGTTAAAAAAAAAATGCGTTGAATGCATTTTTAAAAAATTTTCTTGGTGTGTGTGTATTACATTGATCAGATAAAGGTTTGTTAGCACATGTCTGACTTCTCAGGATGAGGATATTTAAAGCTGCTGAACTGACTAGAATTACCTCTTAGTAAATTATTGAAATTGAGTAACATATGCTTAAATGTTTGGTATAATTTACTATAGGCCAAAAAAAAAAAAAAAAAAAAAAAAAAAAACACCCCATACATTTTAATCTCTAAATTGTCACAGTAAAAGTAGTCTTTTTTCAATCTATGTTTTAAAAAAATAAGCTTAGGCGATTGTCTTCATGCTGAAATTGTGCAAAAATCTGGAATTTTTAATAAAAATGCTTTGTTTTGACATCATATGTGGGCTTTTTGGTAAATTTTATCTTGCGGTATCAAACAGGAAGTCATTCAATCAAAAGTTTAGGAATTATGTAGGTTTAAAGTTTTGAATTCCTAATGTTAAATTCATTTGTAATCCTTGCAAAATAGATTGCAGTGTGTATAGTTTTTTAAGCATAACTCAAAAGAGCTTAATGGAATGAGTTGTAATTTTGGATTAGCTGATTTAAAACTTTTAGAAAAGAATTTCTATTAAAATATTTATAGGTTACGATTTATATATTTTTCAAAAATTAATTACAAAATATTTCTTTTTAAATAAATTTTTGAAAAAATTATTAATATTGTAACATATAAATTTTTTAAACAGAAATTGACTTCTAGCAGCTTCAAGTATGCAAATTCAAAATTACAGCTCATTTCGCACACAAAAACATGAACAACAACAACAAAAAAAAAAAACACTGCAGTCAGTTTTGCAATGATTGCAAATAAATTTAGCATTAAGAGTTGCAAACTTTAAATCATCATAAATCCTAATCTATTTGACTGAGTGGCTTCCCATTGGGTATCCTTAGATAAAATTTACAGAGGAAGCCAAATAAGATTTCAAAATTAGGTATTTGTATGGGAAATTTCAGAGTTTAGTGCAATTTCTGTACAAAGAAATTTCTGTCCCTAGGCTTATTTTTCTAATATAAATTGAAAGAAAAAATAATTTTCAGTGAAAGAACTGTTTCCATTCTTTTGTAGGAAAATTTAAAGATTAAAATTTAGGGAGCATATCTTTTTTCAGGAGGTCCTTTTTTTTTTTTTTAGCCGGCTATACTTTTGGGCACTTATTCAGGACTCTCAGTTTCCATTCCAAGACGAAATGTTGTTAAAACAGCACAATATCTAGTCTTAATGTTTTGACTCATCTGCTCAATAATTTTAAAAGTCTTTCTATTAAAAGAGAAGTCTAAAATTACAAAAACAAGCTGCTGTTTTTTGCTTAACAACTATCATTAATATCAATACAGTGTATGTGTGGCCCATGAGAATTTTTGCCCCTGAAGTTGTAGCCAAAGACAAATTTTTCCCCTCAGATGTGGTCCAAAGAAGTCAAAAGGTTTTTGACATCCCTGGCTTTTATGGTTGTCACTTTTGTCTCAAATTACTAATGCTATTTGTTTATTTTCCATGATATCAAATGAAACTGAATAAATACAATATAAGCTCTAAAACATTTCAAATCTGAGAGTCTGATCTCTTATTTTAAAAATTCCTTATTTTCTTTAGCAGATCTAAAAACATTCCTTTAAATTTCAATGCTTAATCAAATTGTAGGTTAAGCATTTGTATCAAAATTGTTTGGATAACTTTGGTCCTGAAAATTTCAGGACCTATTCAAGAACATCATAAGAAAATGTACATTGGGACTGACAGTGGGATTGACATAGTAGAGCTGGCACACACACACACACAAAAAGAGAAAAAGAGTTAAAATTTAGAAAACTGTCTGATATAGATGGATACATGCTTTGTGAGGAAATGGAAGTCCTAAAGTCTATTCTATCCTCAATGATTCCGAATATCATACAAATGCATGAATTCTTTGCTTGCAACAATAGTTTTATCACATTAAAAAAAAAAAAAAATTTTTTTCTATTTGAATTTCCTTGTCAATTTTAGTGTCTCTGGCATCTGCAGAAAGCAGTTTTTCTAAGATCAAATTTTATTTGAGATCATCAATTCAGCAAGAATATTTGAAATGCTTTAGCAATTATGTCCATTGAATTTCAAATTAGCATGAGTTTAAACTAATTTTCTACTAAAGTTAAAATTAATTTTTTGAATTTAAAACTAATTATTTAGTGGGAATTTTCTGAGAAAAAATCCCCAAAAATAACTTTCTCATAATAAAGGGCAGTAATACTGTGATTTTTTTAAAAGTTCAAAAAAGATTGGAAATAAATTATTTCCAACAAAGGGCTTAAATTATGATTTTTCTTTTCCTAAACAAAAACAAATTATTTTTTTTAAATAAATCATTTCACATTCATTTGAAAAAGTAGTACTGAAATTATGGAACTTTTTAAAGGCGATGTAAAAATATTGTTTGCTATTTGTATGCTTACATACAAGATTTTTTTTTTTTGTATAGCTTATATTTGTTTGGTCTATTAGCTTGAATACATTTTTTAAGCACACATTTGGATTGCTTTCTATTCTACCACAGACACATAGTCTATAATGGACTTTTTTATACTTTTATGACTCTACAGACCTTGGTGAATGTTGGCTGTGGTTACCTTAGAGTGCAAAAAAGTGATTAAATTTGAATACCACTATTTCTGAATAGTAATTTTTACAGAATTATTTCATTAAATATGATGAATATTACTATTCAAAAATAGTGATACTGAAAAATAAGCATCTCTATGCACCCTGGACCTAGAGCTGACTGAAATTATTCCCAGTGGGAGCCCATACCTCCTAAAGATGGTCCTGTGTTGCACTTTCTTAAAAAAACAAATATTGTCCTGATTCTAAAAATGCCCAATTATGAAGATGCTTTTAAACAATATGTATTTAATTTAAACTAATTATTTACTAGTACATTTTTGTTTTATTTATTTTTTTACAGAAAATTACACAAAAAGTAGAAAAATCCTCATTTCTTTATTTTTGTCCGTAAATGCATGTTTACTTTAAACATAGTACTTTCATGGCTGCATTAATGAGTAATATTTTTTTTTTCTTTTAAACATGACATTTTCACCAACAGAAGCATTCAGCCTTTCTGTGATTAGAATGTTCATGGTTGTAGAGTAGAAACAGAAATTTTAAGAATCCTCCTTTATTTCAATTCTAGAGGTCATAAATTTTGGTTATTCTGATGCATTCACAGTAAAACACCATAGTTTTTTTTTAAATGCAGATTCACATTCTGATTGGAAGGATTTGCAAATCAGGCATTGTTAATTTTTTTGCACAAAAAAAGACACCTTGAAAGTAAACCATTTTGTGTCTTTTTGAGCAAAAATTAATATAAAAATCAATTTTATTTTTCAGGAAATTTGATATTTTATATGTCAACATTTTTTATCATGTTTTTATTTATTTAAAACTCAATTTACTTTGACTATTTTTCGATTTCACATTAGCTTCTGATTTTTATAATAGTAGCTTTTAAAAAAAAATCTATGTATAAGGCAATAAAGTGTTATATATGAATTTTCTTGAGAAAATTTCAGTAACTTATGCTTATAATTGAAATTATGTTGTAGTTGGGCTGGGCATATGGTCCTCAACATTTAATTCACCCTCTTCAGCTGCTCCATCAGAACTGTGTTTATACTTGTCCCACACCTATTCAAGTAAGTGTTAAATAAAATTATTTAAATAGTTTATGTAATATTTTTACTATTTTCTAGTACAGTAGGACCTCTATTTAACGAACCTCTATTTTGCGAACTTTTACTTGGAACCAAGAACATTTTGCAAATTTCTTCGTAAAATAACCTCCAAACAGCGAAGTGCATTCTCTATTTAACGAACTTTTCCTTGGGATCTAAATTTTTTTCTCCCTATTTCTTAAAATATTACTGGACATTTCAAAATTATTCTTTCTTTTAACACATTTTATGATGATCAATGACCATGGACAGGTCTTACCAGGCACCTAACTCACCGAGAGCAGTAACATCGTTGTGATCCTTTGCTTTCCATCCAAGAACAGCAAACTTTCAATATCCCCTTTTAACCCTCTAAGGAGCTGCCCCATGTCCTTAACCTATAGTTTTCCGTTTTCTAGATTGTTGATCATGATCAATTGTGTTGGTAATTTCGGTTCTTGTAGCTCGAAAATGTCAAAGCGAAAGTGCTTGAGCATCAAAGAACAAAAAAATTATTCTTGATGAGGTGGATAAAGGCATGAAGAAAAAGAATACTGCTTTAAAATTTGGTATTCCTCCAAACAGCGTATCAACCATAATAAAAAATCGTAATTTTAATGTAAAATTATTTTTTTAACTGAAAATATAATGTATTTCCAGACAATGTTTTGTTTCATTCTTATTTCCCTTGCAGATTTCTTTTTGATGGGTAAAATAAGTAAAACAAATAAATATAATTTACAAAAAAAAAGTGTGACTAATTACTTTTTTTAATTATATTTAGTGTTTATGGATTAAAATGTGTTTTACGTAGTTTAAAGTATTTTAAAGTGGGACTCTCTAACGAATTTTCCATATAACGAACTATTTTTCAGGATTTAGCGACTTCGTTAAATAGAGGTCCAACTGTATATGTATTTTGTTATTTTGAAGCCACTTCAAACAAAATTTTTTTTCTTTTGGCTGTTATGTGTCTATGTATGTCGACAATTTTCTCAGCAATCACTGAACAGATTTGAATGCAACTTCTTACACTACAATTCTAGTATACGAAAAAAGGTTATAATCTAAAAATGGTCATTGGGTCATGTATAATTTTTGTACAAGGACATGTCAAAAATTTTCATTTATGATTGACTAAAGCGCGTATGACAAGGATGTTGGTATTTTAGACTGTCTGTATACGTAGAAGATCTTAGACCTATTATATATTTAGTAAGTAATTAATAATAATTAATAGAACTCATATCCCTTTAAGACCGGACCCGCACGATCGTGCAGGTCTGGTCTTAAAGGCATTAGTTAGGCATTAACTAAAATTCTACCTTCCTGGGTTATCTATTCCATAAATGCCGGAATCGAGTGATTGTGCTGGTTCACAAAAACTATATTATAGGAATTTTGTCAACAGATAGTGAATTATCAGTTACGAATTTCAGTTATATCATCGATTTAAAAAAAACTCAAAGTAGTCCGGTCTTAAAGGGTTAATTGATGAGGTAGCTCGTAGACAGATAAACATTTAATAATCATTTCACAAACAAACACATCACTTACAATACGTCATACATGACACAAGAGTAAATAGAACAGAATTATGATACTTATTCCTAATGAATTGTGGGAGGACTTTTAGTGCTGACATCTAAACATATTAAATTGAAGCACAAACATGACAGACCACTTAGAACTAAATAGAGCATTTAGGCATGGTTCTTGTGTTCAATATGAATATTTTTAGCCAATTTATTGAAGTTTTTTGATTGGTCAAGAAGCTCTTGTCAGTCTTGTCATTTATAGTCTTAGAACTTTAATCAAATCATGTGCACTATTTATGTTTCATCGCTGCTGGCATAGGCAAAAGTATTGTCATTCTCTGTTTAATTCTAAATAGTTTAAGTAAGAGAGCGGCAACATACAACCAGTAAAATTTGTTTTGTTGAAAGGATTTCGAACAAAAACTTTGCAAACCTACCATTATTGCCAAGCTAATGTTTTTGGACCTGTTTTCTTCATTTAATCGAACTTGTGCAGGGAGAACATTGCCATGTTCTGGAATGTGGCTTACATCCATTCTAAAGTTATGCATGGTTGTATGTTGAAGAATTATATTTACAAATGAATTGTATAACTTTTGTTTGAAATAAATAAAAAAATTTTCTTGTTACTTATCTTTTATAACTGTATATATATGTATATATATATAATTATGTGAATGCACTTATACATATGTTGTTTATTTTCTTTTTCAATTCCTACTATTAGTTCACACTCTCCCTATATTTATTTATTTATATATCTTGTTCAAATTTTCAATCGTTAATAAAATACTTATTATTCATCCTATCAAGTTGAAATAAATTTTTTTTAACTTGTACTGGATGACAATTGATGTTAATACAGATTTTTCAAATATTAATTCATTAATTTAATTTTAATTAATTAATTTTAGTTTTATATGGGAAACAAATGGCGGCCATTGGTTATTGAACAGCATTTAATGCATCTTCATATCTATAAGGGGGTTACCATAGGGGGACCCTGTTCTGTCGCCAAATACAGCCAAGTTTGTTGCCAACTTGGTGATATATTGCCGAATTTGGCAATCAAAATGAGTCGCCAAAAGTGATGCCAACTTGGCGATATCTCTAATATTTCTCCAAATTCCCATAGACTTCCATTGTAAACTTACTTGCTTATAGAAAATCAACAAATTGAGATATTTTAATGCAACAAAAGCTAATATTAGCTTGCAGGGGTGATTGTGTTCCGGGTGTACCCCGGATTTCCGGGTTTTTCAATCGATCCTTCCGGGTTTATGAGATCGTTACGTTTAGTGGAAAATTCGGATGTTAAAAAATATCGCGAATTTTGACAAATGGTCGTCGAAAAAATCAATTCCTCAATCGTTCGCTCAAAAAAAAATCGACAATATCATCATAGGATTGCGGAAAATGCGAATTTCGTCAAAAAATCTTGTTATAAAAACAAATTTCATCAAGTGATTGTGAAATAAACACAAATTTCGTCAAAAGATCGCGAAAAAGTGCAAATTTCGCAATTGATCACAAAAAAAAAAAGCGATTCTTGTCAAAAGATCGCGGGAAAAACTGAAATATTGTCAAAGGATTGCTCGAAAAATGCAAATTTTGTTAAAGGATCACGGGGAAAAAAACATGAATTTCTTTACAGCATCGCAGAAAAAACATGAATTTCGTCAAAGGACCACAGAAAAAACACAATTAGAACTGGGAAGGATTCTCCCCATCCCTCAAAAATCGCGATTTTCGTCAAAAGAGCATGGGGAAAACAGAAATATCATCAGATATCGCGGAAAAAATGCAAATTTCGTTAAAGAAACGGAAAAAAACGCAAATTTTACCAAAGGACCGCGGGAAAAAACACTAATTTCGTCAAAGGATCTCTAAATAAAACAAATTTCATCTAATGTTCGCGAAATAAACACAAATTTTGTCAAAAGACCGCAGGAAAAAACGCCCTTTTCGTCTAAAGATAGCGGGGGAAACGCAAATTTCATTAGAAGATCGCGAAAAAAAAAAACAATTTCTTTAAAGAATCGCGGTAAAAATGCTAATTTCGTCAAATGACCGCAGAAAAACACATATAATTAAAATTGGCAGGGAATATCCCCCCTCTCCTTCGGAATCGCGGGAAAAACGCGATTTTCGTCAAAAGATCGCGGAGAAAAAATGCGATTTTCATCAAATTCCCGCTGGAAAAACGGAAATATCGTCAAGAGTCGCAGAAAAATAGAAATTTTGTTAAAAAATCATGAGAAAAAACATGAATTTCTTTAAAGAATCGCGAAAAAGCCCACGAATTTCGCCGAAAGATCGTGGAAAAAAAGCGCGATTTTCGTAAAAAGATAGCAAAAAAACATAATTAGAAGCAGGAGTGGTTCTCCCCCCCCCCCCTCCCCCCTGTTGTAACCTTTCAGAAAAGTTGCTGTGAATTTCAGGTACTTTTTTTTTTTACTTTGAATCACCCCTGGTATTGTGTCATCCATCTCAATCTCTGTACAAAAATGTCCAGAATTGCATATCTGTAATGTGTAATACCCATTAAGAAAGGTGCCATATATATGACTTGCATTAAATCTACTAAGAGATCCCACTCTTTACACATAATTTGTACTTGTTTCATGAGTACTTGGAATAAATTTATTTACTGATTATAGAATCCTAATTTTGCATATTTTGCAAGATAAATTGCACTGTCCATATGATGAAGTCATTTAACTTTCAGTGAAATGAATGTAAGTTTACCAAATTATGTTTTTCTGCAATTGTATATTTCAAACAATAGCTGAAATGTCATTTGATTGTCATGCTGCTGCAGCATCAGTTGCTATATAAATTGATATTGGTATATTTTGCGTAAATAATTTTCAGGGTTTTTCACTTTGTATCAGTTAATTTTCAGGGTTTTTCACTCTGAGTCACAATCACCCCTTACGGGATTATATTAAATTTTTCTTTGATGACCTAAGTAGGAATTGACTTTAAAAACAAAATTTTTATATTACTTGTTTCTTTTCAAAAGGATGCTGTTGCAACTGGTTTCGAGACTGAAATTGCTCGTTATGGAAAACCTGATAGTTACTGGAAAGAGCTTTCTGAGATGCTTGAGAGGAAAAGAGATAAAATGGCAAAGTTTTTATCTGAAGTTGGTATGGCACCTGTAATGCCAGATGGTGGTTACTTTATGATAGCTGATTTTTCAGTGTTAGGTAAAATTTTATTCAATGTACTCCATACATCGGTGTTATCTGTATTAATTTTAAAACTATGTAAAAGATTTATTGCTGAATTTTAACTTTAAATTGTAAGTATATATATTTCTAATATTAATATCACAGCTTTAAAATACACTTGTATGTTTAAGCAGATAAGGTATCTTCTAATGAAAGTACCTTAACCCTTGTCTACAGCCATGTGTGGTGTGTACATTGTTGAAACTGTGTGGGTTCTGACTATGTCTATGCCCCGTGTGTGGTTTTGCATTGGATTGTCTTTACTTTCCTACAAAATATGATATGGAGAGACTTTTCACTACTCAAGTTGTAGTTAAGAGGTTAACTACTGTGTACCATTCATTGTATTTAAGAATATTAATTATACTAGTCAAATGAACACATTTGCACACTAATGTTACACATATGGGATTGCGCTTTTCAAATTTCTCACTTGCATTTCAATGTTTTTAAATGATTTTTTCATATGATACTTGATGTTGATATCTAATGTTGCATATTTGTACATTTTGATTTCATTTTTTAATGAGGACGCTCACTTTTGGAAACAAAAGTAAATGTATACCCATTAAAAAAAAAAAAAAAAATACAACTAGAATAAAAAAAAATTTAAATGCAGACGTTTAGAGCTATGCAAATAAAAATATTTATAAATATTGAAATGCAAATAAGAAATTTGAAAAGATCATACTTTCATTAATTTAAAAATATCACGCAAGGTTTTTTGTGTGACTGTGTTTTTTGGTGTGGGGGTAAAAATCCATGTTTGCCCCAGGTAGAAAAAAAAGGCTTGTTTTTTCCCCAAAACATGTCCAAATAGTCAATTTTAGATATACCGTACAAAATTTCATATGTAAAATTTTCTTCATGGGGCATATTACACTACAAATAGATGTATAAGTTTTTTTAAATAAATAGTAAAAAAAAGAGGTGTAATTTACTAAAATAATATTAAAACCAGAAAAATTGGAATGATTTTTTAATATATAAAAGGTGTCAAATTATCCAAAAAAATTCACATAATTATTCCAGTGTTAGTGTATTTTTGAACTTTTAAATAGGATCGTTTCGAAAATTAATTTTTATTCAGTTATTTTTTTAAATTTTTTCCTCTATTATTCCTATTTTAGATTAAGACACTACTTTCATTAGAAAAAAAAATTACAGAAAATTTGTTAATAAGAAATCTGAAATTGCCCCCCCTGAAAAGTCATATTACCCCCCTGTAAGGCGTGTGCCCCATGTTGGGAACCACTGGTCTAGATCTATTGATATGTAATTAAGGCTTTGATATATCATGATCTAAAATATGTGCGGACAGCAGATTGTAGATTGTATCTTAACAACTGGAAAGCTTGGCTCGAGAACAACCAATCAGAGTACGCTAATGGTGTGCTTCGTAATAAGTAAGGTTTGCCTTTTTGTTTTTCGTTACCATGGTAAAGCCTCTCTGCTTCTTCATTGGTTGCTTTTGAGTTGAATTTCCTAGCTACTAACGTCTGGAAATTGCCTCTGCTGCACCCAGTGATCTTATTTTTTCTGCCGTATTAGCGGTATAGTGAATGTTTTTTGAGCAAATTCAACGTAAGCTGCCTCAGTATTTCAGCTTAAAATAAATATTACTCAATGGAAAAAAAGAAAAAAAAAATCAGTATAAAACTATTTCTAGGTGTCATTTGATTAATATTTCAAAAAATGTTTGAATGTTGTATTCATGTAGTATAAACAGATAGGAAGGTATAAATACAGTGACATTTATTTTTTACTCTTCATTTTTGAATTAAGCATTGATACCATAAAGAAATATTGAGAAACAACATTTCTGCTGCATCTCCCATCCATTGAAACCTATTTAATTACGAATATATTAGAATGACATGTAATGTGGCAATAAATTAATTTCAATTTTTGCTTTTGCATTTCACTTATTTTAACTCTTTCAAGGGCAGAAAAATTCTGTTCGTAAAATGATGAAATAATTGACTGACTCCAGAATTTTAAAACGAATTTCTTAGAAAATAAAAACTTGCTCTTCTACACTTTCATTATAAAAGCAAAATGTTATTAAAATATTCTTGGAGCCGGTTGTCAGTTTTGGAATTAAAATTAGTTGGTCATGCCATGTGACCACCGCCCTTGAAATACATATATACATATATATATTTATTTATTTAAAGGATACTCTGAGAGAAAATAGGTGTAAAGCAATTGATTCATTCCTTTAAGAACGTTTGTATTTAAATTGCTGCTTCCTACCTGTCTTTCAAAATAAGGATTTTTTTCAACCCCTACGCACATTAAGGTAGTCATCGCTATATGTCACCAATATCAATATTAACTCTTTGATATATTGCGATATTAAATTTCTAATACCGTCCAGCTCTACTGTTTAGTTGAATGCTAAAATGTGAAAAAAAAATGTGCTGTGAGTTATTCATGCTTGATTAAAACTTATTACATACAAATGTTCATATCTTATTAAATATTCAATAGATTAATTTCTTATTGCAGTATATTTTGCTTTAAAGGGTCTAGCCGGATAAGCATGGCGAAATGGCCCCCACAGCCGATGTTTGAAATAACATCTGTGGTAATAAGGCTCACCATGAGAATACAATATAGAGTGTTTTTAGCCTCTGACCTTGAACTGTCCTTGAGATAATCGGGCAAGTATGCGCCGGAGCTACTATTTTTCAAATACGTTTTTCTCAAAAAGTACAAAAGTTAAAAAAATGAAACTAACGCTAATTATTGAAGAATATATTAGTTCCCATTATATATATTTTTCACATTTTTACAAACAAATTAACATAGAAAAATAAACAAAAAAATTATTAATGTAGTAATTTTACATTTACACCAACCAAAAAATTACAGAATAAGCCTCAAAGTATGTACTTTTAAGAAAAAAAATTTCGTTAAAATTGAAGATGTGCTTTTTGAGTTATAAAAAAAATAATGTTAGCAACATGCTAAAATATTCGTAACTTTCCTGTTTGCATTTGCAGAAATACGCTGCTATCACTGCATTGGTCAATTCGTGACATTTCCACTCGGGCAGGTGTGCCAAAATAAGAGAATGTTTCCATACATATCACTTCCCTATAGGTTTGTTTTGTGTTTGTAAACATTCTGTTATTTTGGCGTATTGCGCATCCTTCTCGCATAATAATATCAAGAATTGTCAAACAAAATGGTAACATTTGCCTACGATGATTTTCACATAGAAGGAAGCTATGGGGCTGAACAGTATACATATATAACGTATAAGTTTAGGGGGGGGGGGGGGGTCTGGCACTTGACATCGTAGGATATCTATACGGGAAGGGGGTTATCATTTGATATCGTTATATATCGTTATCATTTTTGATCAAAACAAAATTTACTTTTTTGGTATCTTTTTCTTTGTCCGTTATCTTAGTTTTTTTGTCTGTTTTCTTCTTTTTATGAAAATACAAAGTTATAATTAAAACCATTAAATCATTATAAAACATTTCATTGCAAAATAGGGAATAACCCAACGTTCGCCATTAATATTCTCCTGCCATATGCGTATATAATTCGTTGTTAGAGAAACCAGATTTGAAATTATACTTGTTATTTTTGCTAGTAAAAGATAGGGAAGAATGTTGTCTGCCTGTTTTATTTAGAAGTTCTGTTTAGCCCCGTACAAGGGCAAAGTATAAGAAGACAGTATTACTGTTCATTGCATTATGTAATAAAGAGTTATTATTAAAAACTTTTAAATAATATTTCTTTTAAAATGTTATTTGGTATAAAGTTATTTCTTATATAACACTGATACATTATAAATTTCTTCTCTTTATTTAAATAAGTAAAATATGCAAATAAAAAATGTACAACCATAACTGTATATCATTGCAAACATATAAAAAAAAAAAGGAAAACCATTGTAAAAATAAAAAGAATTTTTAAACACTGATAACAATATTATTAGGGGGAGGGGTATTTGAGGATTGATGATAACGTATGATATCGGAAGTTAGGGAGGGGGTCCGGAATTACCAAAAAGTTGATAACCTTATATATCTACAACCCCCATAGCTTCACCTGCACAATGGACTACACCATCGACTTGAAATTATTATGAGAGAAGTATGCGTAGTACTTCAAAATAACAGAATGTTTACAAACACGAAACAAACCTATAGGGAAGTGGTACGTATGGAAACATTCTCTTATTTTGGTGCATTGCGCATCCTGCCTGAGTGGAAATGTCGCAAATCGACCAATGCATTGATAGTAGCGTATTTCTGCAAATGCGCTAAAATGCATCACAAATCGACCAATGCATTGATAGTAGCGTATTTCTGCAAATGCAAACAGGGAAAGTTACGAATATTTTAGCAAGTTGCTAGCATTATTTTTTTTATAACTCAAAAAGCGCATCTTCGATTTTAATGAAATTTTTTTTCTTAAAAGTACATACTTTGAGCCTTATTCTGTAATTTTTTGGTTGGTGTAAATATAAAATTACTACATTAATAATTTTTTTAAAAATATTTTTGTTTATTTTTCTATGTTAAAAGTTTTGTAAAAATGTGAAAAAAATATATAATGTGAACTGATATATTCTTCAATAATTAGCGTTGGTTTCATTTTTTTTAACTTTTGTACTTTTTGAGAAAAACGTATTTGAAAAATAGTAGCACCGGCGCATACTTCCCCGATTATGTCAAGGACAGTTCAAGGTCAGAGGCTAAAAACACTCTATATTGTATTCTCATGATGAGCCTTATTATCGCACATGTTATTTCAAACATCGGCCGTGGGGGCCATTTCGCTATGCTTATCCGGCTAGACCCTGTGTCAAGTTTTTTGAAATTGGCTTCAATTTGGTTGAAAACTCTGCATCTTATAAACAAAAAACATGCAGATCTTTTTTTTTTTTTTTTTTTCAAAGAAACTTTTACATTTTCATGAACATATGTTATTTCTACCAACCATTTCTACCAACCATAAAGCAACCATTTGCTTTTCTGTTCATTTTGGTATGACCCTTTTCTTGTGATATTTGGTGTAAAAATTCTTGTTGAATGTCTTATGTCTGTGGCCGGGTGAAATGCTGAATTTGGCAGTCGTGAAATGGATAATACTTAATTGTTTTTGGCAAACAATCGTTTCAATAGCTGTAACTTTGGCTTGGTGAGTTTTATGGGCCTTCTTACCCAGTCTCGGATGTCTTTTGGCTGGGTGTCCCTTCTAGTAACATTGTAGAACATCATATATCGTGCGTTTGGGGATATTTTTGGCAAAAAGTTTCACAATGAACTTGTTCCCATGATGAATATTGCCTTTGTAAAATTTGTACACACATGTATGCAGACACTCCTCTTTCGGTTCCATTCTCGGAAAATGCAGATTAAACTTTCTCTCGGCTAATGGATGTGCCCTTTTTTCAATAACGCAGCACTTCACATGCACGTTTTGCCTGATTAGTATTCCTTTGCTATTTTGCATGACCTTAAATTTGTGTGGATTTCTAGGAAACAGTCCTTACTATTGATGAAACTCTACTATTGATGTCATGACATATCACAGAAAGCAAGGTTATTTTGTTGAAGATTTTCGTAAAATAGCTTCATTATTGCTAGAGTTATGATCACTCCCTGCATTTCTGACCATCTATTCAGATACACGATGTGTTTAATTTAAGTTCTCTTGTTCTTTTGCTAAATGAATTTTTTTATCCGTCTTTTTAATGCTGGTAATAATTATTTTTTCTGATCTGTATATTTGAAATATTTTCATATTTTAGGTTCTAAAGTTAATTTAGATAGTGAAGAAGGCACAAAAGATTATAAATTCGTTAAATGGCTGTCAAAGACAAAGGTATGCATCTTCTTTATGTGAAAATATTATTGTGTTTAATGAAATGAAATGTTTTTAAATTGTAATTTTGGTCTTTCAGAAATTACAAGGAATTCCTCCCAGTGCATTTTATTGTGATAAAGACAAACATCTAGCAGAAAACCTTATAAGATTCTGCTTTATCAAGGTAAGTCCTGTTGTATATTCTCAGAGTTATATATTTATGTCTGCATTGATTTTTTTTTTTTTTTTTTTTTTTTTTTTGTCAAGCAGCTATGAACCAAAATTAGAATATCTGCATAAGCCTAGTTAGGATGAAGCAAATAGAGCATTCCTGCTTCATAATTATGTTAAAAAAATGTAAATAAATCTGCATGCACAATGTCTAGTGCATAGGTTTTGTATGTGTGAAAAAGTCTTTGGTGCCTTTTAGATAATAAAGAAGACAAAATCCTTACATTACTGTACATCATAGTTGCCAATTTTTGATTTTTTTTTTTCCAAGTTGAATAAATGTGTTTTGAACTAGAAATTTTACTTAATAAATAAAATGAAACATGTACCACACAGAAACAAGACAGATGTTATTAAAAACATTTTCTGTTTCAAAACATATTTATTTGACTTGGCAAAAAAAAAAAGAAAAAAAGCAAAAGTTTGCAGCTGTGAATTTACACAGCTTTTACTTGGTATTAAGATTCTGTTTTATCAAGGTAAGTTCCATTGCGTGTTCTCAAAGTTCATTCAGCTGATAAAAGTCTCAATTCAGCTAATTGCATAAGTAACTTTCCAAAATTTCATTAAATAACCATACATTTTTAATGCAATTAAAAGACTACTTCACTCGTGTGAAAACACCTGTTTTCTAATATTAATCCTAAGGAAGAAATTTTCTGAGATACCTTGTTTGAAATATTTTTAAATTATTTTTCTTGCATTGCTAGCTGAGATCGATCTCTACAAACAGCATATTTTTTTCCGATTTTGTTTGCAGGTATTTAAAAATTAGGATATCTTTACTATTACAACCAGTTTCGAAAGGGAAAGTATCATCCTAAACTTGCAAAGAAAATCTAAAAAGTAAAAAACAGCCTTTGTAGAGATCGACCTCAGCTATTCAATGCAAAAAAAAAAAAAAAAAAAAAGATTTAAAAATATTGAAATGCAAACAGGATACAGTAGTACCCCGGCTTACATATCCTCAACTAGCGTCATCCGGCATTTACGTCATCTGGCCTGATATATTTTTTTACTTAATTAAGGCACATTTTGAAATTTTTTGAAGACTTTTGGTTCTATGAAGGGAAAATTACCCCTCAACAGTTAAGTGATAGTGACAAACAAATAAAAAAAAGTAAATGTCAAACCTAAAACTACTAGATGTGTCTAGGCACCTTTAAGACTAAACATTTTGAGAAAAGCGAATTATCTTATTTTTTTATTGTATTATGTTGAAATGGGTCACAGAGTGATATCGAAATGTTAAAATGAACATGTTTTGTTTTACTTATTTTATCTCCAAAGCATGAAAAAATTGATGATGAGAGACATGAGAGAAAAAGTTAAATTATTTTTATTATTCGATAAAAACCTTATAGATGGGATGAAAAAGAAATAAAAAATTATTGAATTTTTGCCTAGAAGAAAATAGATTTTTAGATTTTAAATCTTCTTAAAAAGACTTAAAGAATATAATTTACATCAAAAATTAATTGTAAATACCTTGTATTAACACTTGCCAGCAATTTAAAATTTTGACCCAAGACCAAGAGTAAAAGTTGTCTTTTTGCTTCCAAATATCTCATGCCTATTTCAACCCATGGACCAGGGTGTGATCAAGATTTATAAATGATATATGCAACATTCGTTTGCCAGTTTGAATGCAGCAATGAGATAAGTTACAGAATTGACAGTGAAAGAGTTCTGGAAGAAATTTAAGCTCTCGGATGCAGTCATGGTCATAGGAGGTTCGTAGAGTTAAGTTCTGCAAAAAACAATGAGTCATGCTTGGAAAAAGCTGTGCCCTTTCACTTCGCAGAGACTAAGAAAACGTATGAAAATTGTAACACTTTATCTTTCCTAATTGATGAATGTGCAAAAATGGAAGAGAACTCAACTCGGAGATGGATGCTGAAGTTGTTGAACTCATAAATTCCCCTGATGTGGAATTAACTACTGAAGAAATTATTGAATTAAAGAAACAAAGTACTGTTGAAGAAATAGATGAAGAAATTGAGCCTATGGAAAAGATTATGATGGTTTCAAAATTAGCCAAAAAACTAAACATTATTGAAGCTGGAATGACAGTTCTTGAAGATATTGATTCAGTTAAGCAAAGCATAGCAATGGCTAGAAAAAGATTAGAAAACTCATTCTGCCGTTACATTACTTATAAGAGAGAAAAAAAAAGAAAAATTTTTCAGTTCAAACTTCATTGCAAGATCTTTTGACATGTTCAAAGACTTGAACGTGATGGCTAGAAGAACAATAAATTGTTATTTAACAATTTATTTATTCCAAATTCTTGTATTGAAAACACATTTCTTTGCTAATGTTAAATGTATGTAACCAGGGATGTAGTGGAGGGTATACAGGGGTATACGCTGTATTTTGGGATTTTTTTAAGGAACATCATATACCCTTTGTTTCTCAAGAAAGCTATAGTATATATGGGAACGTCCATTCGTTAGTACTCTTGTGATAATTAGAGCAAATTTTCATATATAATTCCAATTATTTTATTACAAAATATAAGTAAGATAAAAATTGATATAACCAGCTAAATACCACTGTGTTCCACACACAAACATATATCTAATTTATAACAAAAAAAAAAAAAAAATACTTATGTATATATTAAATGATTCTTATGACACTCTGGTCACAAGAGTAACAAAATTTTGATTGATTATATAGACAAGGGTATTATATTTTATAGTAAAATAATTGCAAGTATTTGTAAAAAACCACACGAATGGTCACAAGAGTAACAGTGGACGTTCCCATATACACTAGGGCATACCCTCTGCTTAGAATGTATACCCTCTGTTTTTTTTTTTATGACTACACCACTGTATGTAACATAATCCCTAAATACAGTAGAATATGTTCATTAGGTTTTGGTGAATTTTTATTACTCATCCTTTTCTGCTTATCTAAATGTCATTTTCAACTTATGACGCTAGTCTTGAAATGAATCGCTGACGTAAGTTGAGGGATTCTTTAAAAATTATCTTTAAAAATTTCTTCCATTGGATTGAAATTAGCGAACGGGTATTTTTGTGGAAAAGAGTAGCCCTTTAAATGTTTGATAAAATATATTTATCTCTTGGTAATAAAATGCAAGGTACAGAGTGGGACAGAAACATGTTAACAATTTAATTTCTTGTTTTCTGTAGAAAATTTTGTAGAGTCTGCCTAAATTAAATATCATTTTTATATTTATGATTTTTGAAAAAAATAGAACTTTGAAATGCATTACTAATAATTTTTTAACAATTGAATTAGTAATTTATTATTAATATCATACAATCTGAAAGTTTTCCAACTGAGTAAAAAGTGTTCAGGTCAAGAATCAAACCCAGAACCTTTAACTTAAATGCCAATGCTCTTCCAATTGTGCTACATGCAACAACAAGCGGCTGGCAAAATTCACTCAGACAGAGCTGCCAACCATTACGGATTCTGCGGAATTATTCCGCCTTTTAACTTTAGATTATGGCATTACAGATGTCTGTACAAAAATTACAGAAATAGTAAAAAAATCCAGAAATAAAAGTTTTGTGATTATTTGAGATTATGTGACAATTTTAACTACTGAAACAGTTGTTTATCCATATTTTGATAGCATATTAAAGCAGAAAATCAAATTCAAGCTGTAAGTGACGCGTTAGCAAGCAGAATTCGCTACGTAGAAAGCAGAAAATGAAAGTGTAGAACATACACATTCTCATTTCTTCCTGTACTCGGTGCAGACACTGAGCTAACAGCTTATTGGGCAAAGCTAACTGCAGAAGGCATGGCTTATGACGCTGCTTATCTGAGGGAAGAAAGCAAAGGGTAGGTACAATCCATAGGCAACACTGATTCAAGCCAGTTCAAAATTTGCTTTTCTAAATTGGCAATAGCTTCACATTTTGCATGCGCATCACCTACACAGAGTAAAAGAGGTGGAGGGGAAACTTAATAGGCATTACTCGCCGAAAATGCAAGTTGCATTTTGGTAAATAATGAGGGCGCTGCAATCCGCATGTTGGCCATTCTTTTAGCAGAATATCATATGATTGTATGCATAAGAGCCGTACGTTTGAATTAAAAAATATTTTATGTTATTCGTTTATTTTTTATTATTGATATTACAAAGCATAAATTAAGATGGGATATAAGTGCTTTGTTCCTGGATGCAAAACAGGTTATACCAGTGACATTAAAAAAAAAAAAAAACGAAGGGAAAAATAAATTGAGCTTGTTCCGTGGGTTTTTTTTTTTTTTTTTTTTTTTTTGTCTTAAAGTTTATGTTAATCAAAGACAGAATGCTAAAAAAGTAAACAGTTTAGTTAACGATTTATCCAGTACACCCAATTTTTCAAAGATATGGTTTAATTTTCTATAATTCTCTTCACTCCCTCACCCCCCTTTTTTCTCCTTCTAAGTTTGAACTCTTCCAGAGCAATTGGGTGATTTTGATTGCTCTCCCTGAATATGTGCCTGAGATTGACTCCGTAGCTGTTCGTCAGCCATATGTCGCATTTAACCATTGGCAGTAGAGCTGAAAGGTACGCCTTTTCTGACTCTGTCCACCCCCCACCCCCCTTTTTTTTTTACACAATGTTTTAGTTTTAATGTAACTTTTATTTTAAGCACTGATGAGGAAACCTTAGAGGTTTTGAAACAGCTGTATCCTTTAAAATCAAATTTTATTTGTGCCTTTGTACGTTGTTTCTTTTTTTTAATATTATTATTGTGTCAAATTTTTTTGAAAATCAATCTACTTTTATTTCTCTGCACTCCAAATAAAATCATGGATATCTCTATGAATATTTGTAAAATATCAACATCCTAGCCTTTGCCTAACTTCTTTGGTATTGCTCGCCATATTACAAACAGGGACACTATGGTTTCCCAACCCCAGCATCCAGCACACATTCTGGCCAATGTACACAACACAGAGGATACTGTCAGCTTCAAAACCTTGGCTTTACCTGAGATATTCCAAAAACACACTCCAACACTGGCAGACAGCCCCAATTCTGCCTTGGAAAAAGAAGACCTTCAAGTTGAGGTATTAGTATATCGGATACTGCCCCCAAAACGACAGCTCATGAAGAGAAGAACTTCTCAAAAGACTGCTTCTCCTCTTTTCTTTTCTTGCTTGCTAAAATTTTAGCAAAATGCAGCTCCTTTGTCTTTACTAAAAAATAATAATAATAAATAAATAAATAAATAAATAGCTGTTCTCCAACCAGGTGGTAACATATTTGCCAGGCTAACCCATTCTCCCATACTACATTTATAAGCTAAACTTTCCCCATATGTGCTGACTAATTTTAAAGTGATGCTAACCTCAGCTGGCCAATTTATTGTCTGCACGAGGTCTGATGAAGATAAAAAATGTCAACCTCTAATCCCTTCTGTTCCATTTTATTTTCTGAAAGGGCAGAAGTTATGTCAGAGAATCTGATGTTTACTGCAAAAGAGAGAAAGGTTTCATCATTGCTTCTCACACATCTGAATCAAAAATTGACCGCCTGCATTAGCAAATAGACAGGACACATTTCCATAATACCTAATCCTCAAAATTTTGTTTCTAGTCTTTGTGCAACATTATTGCCTAGCTACAACCTTCCCGATATCTGTGTGGGGTCCTCCAGACCTAGAGCATTGATTGACCTCTCCCACAGCACTCGACTGTGTTTAAGAAAGATTCACAAAGAGTTAAAAAAAAAATGCAAACTTCTATTACCTTTGAATACAAAAATATAAAGGAAAAGCAAACTTTTAATGAGTTATTTAGATACAGTTATAAAATTATTTGTAATGGAACTAATTTGTTTATTATTTTTACTCAGCATGCATTTACTTTCTTATTTTTGTATAAAATTTAAAACTATAAATAATTAAATATTATTATTTAAAAGAAATTATGTTAATATTATTATTTATATATTTTTATTTTTATTTATATATTATTGATACCACTAAGACAGCTATAACAAGGGCTAAAAGTCAGTTGTTTTTTAGGGAGGGGGGAGGGGAGGGACCGTTGCATATGTGAAAATTTCAATCAAAATTATCTGTAGTTCAGAAATTTTGGTGTTTCTAAGTTGTACAGTATTTATATTACTCTCAGCATGTCCAGTGTACACTACGATGTTAGACTAAAGTTTTCTTAAAACACACCTGGAAAATTCTGGTAATTTTTTTCTCCTACATGAGTAGCATCTCTGGATACAAATATAAATGAAGAGTCAAGGGGAAAAACAATAATAATCACAAACATTACTTTGAGTTATTTTCATTTTTTGCTTGAACTTTCAGTGTTATTATTTTTTTGTGCCTATCTTCAGCTGTTTTTTTAGAAGGACTGCCTTCATTTTTCCTTGACTTGAACTTACCAAATTAGAGTATGCCTATGCCTCTCAAACAGATAGCGTTATCACCTCATATCTATAAAAATTGGATTATCATCATTTTTCTACCTGACCCATCAAATGTTATGGTATTTCATAATATCCTTGAGTAGAGTTATTTTCTTCTCAGTTTCATTCATTAACCAGTTTTGTCTGACCCAATTGTGTAACTGTAAGATTTATGATTATGAGTCGTGAAGTTGCTCATGTTCGTAACATAACATTCCTTAATTTACTTGTGCCTTTTGCATGGTGCTAAATGAGTAATGGTGTTTATACAATTACATGGTTATAAATATCATGCTAAATATATTTTGTTCACACTGCCTAGGGTGTCCTTAATACATTATTAAGGACACCTTTAAGTACATCTATTATTAATATATTATTTTGTTATATGCGTCCTTAAGGATCCTTTCTAATTAACATTTCTCTTTATTTATAACTCATTGTTTATTAATAATTTATCTTTCTACATATAGGAAGATTCAACTCTTGAAAAAGCTGAGCAAATCATCAATGAGTTGAAAAAGTCTTTGTCTTGATTTAATTATTGTTGTAAATGAAATTATTTTGTATAATGAAAGAATTCTGGTTTGTTAAAATGTATTTTATTAAATTAATACAACACTTTAGTATAGTTTTTTACTTGGCCCACATCACTTTTACACTTATATACATCATAAATATATATACTTCTGAAAAATAAATACACAAGAAATTGTATAAAGAATGAATTAACATACACAAGCACAATCTTCTGTGAAACAAACAGCTGCAATGCAAGCTCATATTGTGAATTGTGTTTTTTATTTAGCTGTACTTTTGGTTTTATGTCACATGACAATTATTTTAAAGCCATTTTACATTTTTTTTTTTTTTTTTTGCTTTATTGCTGTTTTAAAATGTTGCTAGTTAGATTATCATTGCTCCGTGTTTCATTTCTTGTTAAGTATTTAGAAAGTGACCTTATTTAAAGTTTTGCTGTATACTTAAAAATAAATAAGCAAAAGAAATTCAGATATTGAGAAATATTGAGTTTTCTGTTTTAAAATTAACTGTGCCTAGGAATATATGCTTATATTTCCCCCTACAACTCATAAGATTTTGAAAAATACAGTAGACGCTCGATTTTACGAACCTGATGGGACTCATATAATGCGTTCGTAAAATCGAAAGTTCGTAAATGGGAGTAACATTAGTTCAATCGGATGCTGATCGGGACCAGTACTTCAATTCGTAAAAACGAATAGTTCGTAAAAAAGAGGTTCGTAAAATAGAGCGTCTACTGTATCACTTTATTTTCTCTGGACCCCAGATATTTGAAAAACTTGAGACTTCTTTTTTTAACAATAACATATTTTTAGCATTTTAACACAAAATATGTCCTTAAATCCATATGCCCTAAACTATAAAGTAAGAAATTGCTCCACATCAATAATTATTTTCATTAATGTCAGAAGATATATTACAAAATTTATATAATAATAATATAAACTAACATAAGTTTGTTCAGTAAAACTGATTTAATAAATCAGTTTATAGCTCTTTTCATAAAATATTTTCAAGACTAATTAGATTAATTAACGGAAAGTATTGTCATGGAAGTTTCGTAATTCATATAAAAACAACATAAATAAATGTATTGTTTTGTATGATCCTATCTGTAAATAGAAAGGTTTTTGTGCTTGCAAATTTTTTATGTAACATTTTTCAATTGGTGAAAAGCTACATTTATGTAAATCATTATGAAAATAACCACTTTAAAAAACATTTAGCTTCGACTGCTTTTATATTGTATGAAAAGTAAAATTTACTTTTATTATTAGACAAATGAAATAAATTTTCTATATAGTACTTAAAACTACCATCGAAACATAAAGCGTTAAGATTAGATTTCTTTTAAAAATATATTGTTTTAAAAAAAAAACTCCATCTTAAAGGATTTATCACAATTTTTTTTTGCATCCCTTTTCTAATTTTTTTCTGTAATTTATATGCATAATCATTTGCATAATTTAAAAGAATAACATAGCATTCTAGAAAAAAAAACCCAGAAACCATTATAAAATTTATCCAATGCATTTGAAGAGTACATTAATGTTTTATATTAAGGAAAGATATAAAAATATTAATGTTGATCATTTAAAAATATTTTGCTTATTTTCAACAACAGGTAATTTGATAAATTTGCATTTATTCTTTATTTCATAGAAGATTGTGCTGCTTAATATCTTACTTTGATATTCACTGCCTGCAGCTACAACATTTGACCCAAACGTTTTCCCATTTGTTAAGCATTCTTTACAACACACCATTTAAAATATATTAAGAAGAGAGAAAATTGATATAAATTTTCACAAAATAAATAGAAATCTAAGGATAACTGTATAATTTGATCTTTCTGTTTGAATCCTTTCATTTTCATTCCTTAAGTAATATAAGAATACATAATTATGTATTTTAATGGATAACTAAGTAATATCACTTATTTTTCAAAATGATAAAATAAATGTTTGAAAAAAATGAAAAACATAAAATATTTTCCTTAAAAAAAATAGTTTTAATAAATAGTGTTTCTTGATTTTAATGCTTACATGTTACCAATAACAGTAATCAAAATCTTTATGTAATGGATATTTTTGTATGAAATCAGTTTTACACGCTGATAGCAATGTAATAATAATAACTTAAGAAGTAAATTTATGTTTCAAAATTGCATTTCATGAAACTTTGATCGATGTTTGATTACGTTTCCATACTGAAAGTGTGGATAAAATCATGATAACAACTCAATTTAAAAATAATATTCATAACAATAACATCTTGGCTCTTTGTTGAGTTCCAAGAAGCAGTCCACAAAAAGGACTAATAACAGTTAACAATCTTGGTATCTTCATGTTTTTTTAACATGGTTGTAAATTCTTGCAGCACAAATCCACTGATAACTTTGTGTCATTTTTAATGCCATGGGGTTCACATACTTGATCCCTTCTGAACCAGGGTACTTTTGTGTCTTTTCCGAGTATCAAGCAGGCATCTGCTCTTGTTTGTGCTCTCAGGTCTTCACTGCTGAACTGTAATCAGAAATAATTATTGAGTTATTTTCTTCATAAGACAAATCAAAGCAAATAATAAAAATAAATTGGGAATCAACTGCAGTTAAAAGAATAAACAAATACAATGAAACCTCCCTGTGTGACCACCTCCCTGAACGACCATTTTTTCATGGAACGAAATTTATTCCCACAGGCTCAATACTAATTTTACCTCCATTCAGAGACCATCCCAGATGAACTCCCTCCATGAGTGACCCATTTCTTTGAAGAAAATTCCTTTTTTCCTGCTCACTTGAAGAAAATTTTATTAGAAAAATAATTCTGAAGGACACACTATTCATCAAACTTCTAAACTAAGTTAAGATTTTTTTTTTTCCTGGTAACATTTAAGTGTTTAATCCCCTTTTTGCCTTTTTATGAATTTAACTCTGATGATAAATTAAGAATGACAGTCAATAAACTCCCCTGCCCTATTCTGTCGAGAAACTCTCAAAGAAATAGATAAATAAAGTCGTCATTATTTGTTCTCAACCAAAAAAAATTGCATTTATTTACTGAATTTCGAAAGGACTGGGAAATAAAAGTTATGAAAGATAAAACCGTAAAATCAACACAAGTGTCAATGTATTCATTTTTTAAACTCTGCAGTAATTAACTTATATAATTAACTTTTGTTTTGATACTTAATTTTTTAAATTTTTTTCCTAATGGGAAAAATAAATTTTAGTAATATTAATTAACAATTAATATTACTAAAATTTATTTTTCAACCCTTTTTCAACAATCTAGATTTAAACATGACCTCCATTAAGAGACCACCTCTCGGAGCGACCAATTTTTATTGGAATGGAACGTGGTCGCTTTAGGGAGGTTTTACTGGTTGATGGGAAAAAGACAAAATACATATCATATGTCTCATGCATATTTTATATGTACAGGTTATTTTCGAATTCAGCCGACAAATACAGAGGCGTCATAGTAGGCATCAAGAGGATGAAAAATTGCCATTGAACATGGGGTTGCAAACAGTCACAAATACAGGGTGTTTCATCCTAACTGAATTTGGGTTCACAGTAATAATTTGGAGAAAAATTAAAACATTGAAATGGAAATGTAAAGATATGTACAGTCGTGGAAAAAAAAGTAAACACCCCCTACTAACTCCTCAACAAATTATCGTAGAAGAAAGTGACTGGTACCGAACGATTGGAAATAAAGTCTACTTTTAAATGATGCATATAAAATTTGCTTAGGGGGCCATCTACATATTAAAACAAATCCAAACTTCATTTTTTTCAATGACAATACCTAATTTTAACGAGATATTTCAAATCTTCGGTTCAAACTATGCCTAGACACTGAATTTCAAGTCATTTGAATGATAAGTTTTTGAATTATAAACATTCAAAATTTAGTGCTTCTAATGTTAAATTACATTTTCATATTTTTATTTATATCTCCAGAAATTATGCTCCTAATGTGCTAATTTTTTGTGTAGCAAGAATACTAATACACCCAAACATAAATACGCTGAATTTGCAATTTTTATAACTTTATGATATGAATTATGAGTTATGAAATTCATACTAAAAAAAAATATGAATTGCAACCTACAATTTTTTTGATGGAATTAGATTTATTAAGTCCTGTTTTATGGAAATCCAAAATTTCACATTTTTCTTTCGTGTAGTTTTCAAATTATGCTTAAAAAACGGCAAAATGATGGTTTAAAGGGCCGTCTATAATAGGAGTGACTAAATATTTTGAAATTTCTTCTGCTGTCATGTAATCTAGCAGGCTTCATTGACTTCTTAAGGTACCTTGATCAAGATTGGGGCTCTCTCGGTTAACAATCGAGTTCCGAACTTCAATTTCGATACAGCCATTAAAATACGCTCGTTTTAAAATAATTAATTTCTCACAAACTTATGGTACGAATCCTTCTATATATAAAAAAAAGTTTTGATTTGGAAATGGACCAATGAAAATCTGCGTAGATATTCCGGGCAGATCGGCATCCAATTTGAATGCTTAAGAATGGCCTTTCTTCGTTAATATTAAAAAAACTGTTGCATACAAAAATATGAAAATTGGTGGTATTATAGAGAAATGTTTGATAAATACGCTGATGCAGGTAGTTTTCAAATCAAAGAATTATTTTAAGAGATATTTAATGCTAAAGTTGGACAAAATCGTTCCATTAAAAAAGTTTTATTGGAGCTAAAAATATACATGAGAATTTAATCATTTTTAGATCATTGTATACGTTATAAGTTCCCGGTGTGCAGATTGCATTTATTTATCTTATTTGACTCATTTTTTGTGGTTTTATTTCATTTTTAAATTCTAATTTTTAGCATTTCGAGAGATATTTTTTACAAATTTTAGAAAATGTTATTAATTTAAACTGTTGCCAGTTGCATAAACAGCGCAAACAATAATTTTTACTTCAAATTAAAAATTTATTTACATGTGACTATTACAAACGGAAAAAAAAACCCCTTAAAATTAGAATTAAATGATTACATGTTAAAAGCAGGAAAATTACGTCATAAGAACCATAGGCACAGATGTCATATCATTGGCGCAATTTTTTTCAGATGCCAATTTAGCAAAAACATCAATAGCATAAACAACAACATCCGGGATACCATATCAAGCAAAATAACGACACTTTAGCACCAGTTAAGTACCTCTTGCGTATATGAAATTGGTGTCATAAAAAAATTGCGCCAGTATCAAAAGAGAAACAAAATCTTAAAATAAAAAAAAAAAATCATTATTATGCGTTAAAACTTATAATTTGAGGCAATTACATCATATTTAAAATGGCAAAAAATGTAGCAAAACAATTTAAATTGAAAACATATTTGCGCGAGATATTTTGAGATAATCTTTTCAACTATTATCGTGAATTCAAAGACAGCACAAATAATATTTCCTTCTAACAACAAAAGAATTTTCACGTGAATATTAATAAGAGAAATAAAACTTTGGTGTAAATTATGTCAGATTTGAAACGATACATTTAAAATGAATTATTTAAAAGAACGATCTTATAGCGCTGTTAAAAAATACCGGGAGACAATGACACTGTTTACTTAATTCATTTTACATTAGCTTATTTTCAAATGTTTAACTAATTTTTTTAATTAAATATGAAAACAGCCATTGTATCTCTTAACAGCAGCAGATTTGGCCTTAAAAATCCCCAATCCAAGGAAGACGAATGGAAACCCGTTTACAGAGAGATCGCTACTGTTTTTTTTTTAAATTTTAATTCAATATTTTTAAAGCCGATCAAATTAGCGTGCTTTTTGGATTTTGGTGTGCCTGAACGGGGGTTGGCGAGCGTAGCTCGTAGGGGGCAGAGCCCCCTAGTTGCATAAAAATTTGTTTTTAGGCTAATTGAAGGGTGTAGACTTCATTTATGCTGTCAGAATTGTGTACTGCTATTGAAAAAAACAAAGTTACAGTTTGTTTTAATATGTAGATGGCCCCTTAAGCAAATTTTATCTATATCATTTCAAAGTAGACTTTATTTCAAATCGTTCGGTACCAGTAACTTTCGTCTACGATAATTTGTTGAGGAGTTAGTAGGGGGTGTTTACTTTTTTTTCCCCACGACTGTACCTTGTTTTGTGTGAAATGTTATACTATCACGAAAAGTTCTGGAAAAACAGGGTGCTCAAGCAATCGATGGTGTCAATCCCGTATGAACTGGTAATTACAGTCCAAAGCATCAAGTGCATACTGCTGGCACTTATAATGGAAACTTCTACTACTTTTTTTATATCACATTTACAACAATGGTGAGAATACCTATTAAAAGTTTCATTATAATATATTTTAGTTTTCTAAAAGTTATTACTATCAACCCAAATTGAGTTAGAATAGAAAATTCTGTATTTTTAATTAAATACACAGTTTGCGACCCTATGTTCTATGGTAATGCTTCATATCCTTGATGCCTTCTATCATACCTCTGAATTTGCCGATTGAATTTGGCAATATGTTGTATGTGTATGCAGGTTGACATATGTACAGCTAACTCTCAAAAATATGCTATTCCGAAATCCACAAATGCCTAAAATCACATACATAATTTCCAATGTAAGCAAAGAAATTTTCAGGTAAGATTTAGGGAAGAAAATCAAGCTGCCGATGTTTTGATTGGTGAATTACAAGCTGAGTAATTTTTGCTAGGGAAGCATTAGTCAATCAGAATGTTGCAGATGATTTTTTTCTTTGAAGTCCTTAGTAAAGGAAACCAGACGGGATGTTATGCTCTACAGACTTGGTTTCCTTATCTGAGCAGCCCCTCTTGGGTTATCAAATTAAGTGGCTTAAGTTCCTCAGGCTTAGAGGGACTTTTAAAGAGAAATTTGCTCATTGAAGATATTCACCTTCTGACATTACATACTGACTTATAGATTATTTAACTTTAGAATTATTCACAAATACATATTTTTATCTACACATGTTTGTGTTAACATGTTTACTCAAATATATAGAAACATAATTTATTATTATTTTAAATAATCACTCATTTTGAAGCTTACCAAAATTCTAAGTATTTAATTTAGTTGAAGGTATGTTGTGATAAAATTTAATAAAGCAATGACATTAAGTCAATCCTCCATTAGATCTACTACAGCCCAGATAGTGAACTAAAAATTACCTTATATTGCATTTAATTAATAAAACCATCATAACTGAATTAGTATAATGAAAATCTCATTTCAATGCTGCTAAAAAAATAGTGACAATTTTGACTTTTTATGCCAATTTTCGATACCTGAAAGCTTTTTAGTTAGCAGTCGATTATGATACAGGGTTAACCTAAATGATTCATTGGATTTCAAAACACTGTGTATTGAGAGGTATACAAACTACAAAGATGGATGATACATGACAAGATACAGTCGTGGAAAAAAAAGTAAACACCCCTCACTAACTCTGCAAAAAATTATTATAGAAAAGAAAGTTGCTGGTACCATACAATTGGTAATAAAGTCTACTTTTAAATGATGTATATAAAACTTGCTTAGGGGGCCATCTACATATTAAACACCATAAGTTTCCAAGAAATTAATTATTTTAAAACGAGCCTATTTTAGGGGCTGGATCCAAATTGAAGATCAGTACTCGATTGTTGACCGAGAGAGCCCCCTTCTTGATCAAGGCATCTTAAGCACCACTCAAGCTGCCATTGAAGATTGCTAGATTACAGGATAGCAGAAGAAATTTCAAAATATCTAGTCACTTCTATCATAGAAGGCCCCTAAAACCAGCATTTTGCCGTTTTTTAAGCATAATTTGAAAACTACTTGGAAGAAAAATGTGCAATTTTGGATTGCCATAAAGCAGGACTTAATAAATCTAAATCCATCAAAAAAATTGTAGGTTGCAATTCGTAATTTTTGTCGAATATTAATTTCATAATTCATATCTTAAAATTATAAAAATTCCAAATTCAACGTATTTATGTTTGGGTATTATAGTATTATTATTGCACAAAAAATTAGCATGTTAGGAGTATAGTTTCAGGAGATATGAATAAAAATATGAAAATGTAACTTAACATTAGAAGCACTAAATTTTGAATGTCTATAATTCAAAAACTTATCATTCAAATGACTTGAAATTTAGTCTCTAGGCATAGTTTGAACCGAAGATTTGAAATATTTTGTTTAAATTGGATATTGCCATTGAAAAAAAATTAAGTTTGGGTTTGTTTTAATATGTAGATGGCCCCTTAAGCAAATTTTATGTACATCATTTAAAAGCAGACTTTATTTCTAATAGTTTGGTACCAATAACATTCTTCTATGATAATTTGTTGAGTTAGTAGGGGTAGTTTACTTTTTTTTTCTACGACTGTACTTTCCATAAAGCAGGCTCACCAAGTTTAAAAGCCTGCCTCATGGCTCACATGCAATAACGCATCACTGCTGCTGTGACCGAGATTATCAGAAACATGCTATTTAACATATGGATGGAAGTGGATTATCGTTGGGATGTATACCGGGTGACGAAGAGTGCATATATTGAACATTTGTAGTATGTACCAGAAACTTGGTGAGTGTATTTATCTTTTCAGTATCACCTCTTTTTGTACATCATATACTTATAAATAAACAGTCTCTTGAAACCAGATGAATTTTTTAGGCTAACCCTGTACAATATGACACTACGTAAAGGGCAAAACTAGGAAATTTCATTACTGGCCACTGGCCAGTAATATCAGTTTTATAAGTGGCCACTTTTTTTTATTTAAAAGTGCTAAACAGTAAACTTTTTTTCATTTTCTATTAGTATTAATCTAAAATTGAATAGCCCAAATAAATATGTTAATATAAACCTATTGCAACAAAAAAACGTAGAATCCTTGTTGAAATGCGAGAAAATTTTACCCTCTACCTTGTAAAAAAGTGGCCATAAGGTGGCCACTGACAGACAATTTTTTAGTAGACACTTTTTCTCATCTAGTGGCCCTGCGACCGGTGTCTTGATTAGTGCTAATTTTGCCCTTTAACACTATGTTTAGGAAGAAGGGAAACAGATGACACTCGGAAACCTGAAATATTTACAATGTGTCCCAAAAAAACATTTACTTAGTCATCTTTAATCACCTAAAAGCAGGGGTCTGTCCAGACTTTTCTCACAAGGTCCTGTTTTTGTGAAATTGTGAAGTTTTTCTTATTTTTGTAAAAATTCTAGTCATAATTTTGTGAATTTTAAATTATTGATGTCGTCATGTTCTATCCTTCATATATAAAAAGCTAAGTAATATGTTCTTTGGTGAGTTCAGCCTGGGATGTAGTGGAGGGTATACGCTGTATACTCTCTGGATTTTTTTAAGGAACATCGTATACCCTCTGTTTCTCAAAAAAGCTATAGTATATATACAATAGGATATACCCTCTGCCTTGAGCGTATACCCTCTGCTTAGAACGTATACCCGCTGTTTATTTTACAACTACACCACTGAGTTCAGCTGCTTACTTTACTGGCCAGATTTTATTTTTAAATGACTAAGTTTGTGAAAAGTTCAATTTGAAGGTGAAAAAATTCTGAAATAATTTTGTGAAGGGTCCTGTTTTGGGATAAAATGTTTTGTGAAGGGTCCTGTTTGGGGATAAAAATTTTTGTTAAGGGTCCTGTTTTAGGATAAATTATTTTGTGAAGGGTCCTTTAAAGGACCTAAAATTTTCCTAAACATATCCCTGCACCTAAAAGAATAATATTAAATTCTTATTTTTTTCTTAACATTTACAGGAGCAATAAGGATAATATGCACATTAAGAAATATATTAGGCTGAAAAAAAACTAAAATTCAGGCGTACAGCATAAATTATGAAACACTTTCCAACTCATTCAGAATACTATAACAAAACTTCACTGTTTACTAAGGTGAAAGATGACGTCCAAATAAAAAATTTGGAAAATGCATAATGCATTTGAAAACCCAATTTCTGCTATTACCATGAACAGTCGTTAAAATATACGACTTTTTTTGCAGCCCTTTATATGATCTACAGATATGTATGCATACTACATTAGTCTGCTAAAAGTTAGTTTATTTAAACGAAAAGCACAGTTTTAAATATTCTATTCGTCAATTTCCGGCAATAAATGGATGTTGTTGAAAACTTTTGTGTGACCCTGTATATGATCTATAGAATTTATACACACCACGTAATATTTAAAAATTAGTTAAATTTGAAAATGTACACCTCAACTGAAAACACACTTCTAACAATTATTATTCGTAGGCTTCAATAATTCAATTATTGCTCATTTTCTTCTATAGCCAAATTTTTTTGTGTGTGTCCCTATAGATGAATGATAAGTTCTATGCACGCCCTATTCTATAGTAAGAACCTTGTAGTAGATCTCAGTGATGTATATGAATTTCAAATGTTTAAAATACATTAATATCATTAAAATACATGACAAACAATTTTCCTCCATAGACTGTAATGGAATTCTTTTGAGTGACCCTGTAAATGAACCGAAAATGCTTTAGTAAACCCCATTAAGATGTATATATATTTCATGCAATGGGGCTATATTTACATCAGTTAGAGCATGGACAGACAAACCGCATTCATAAATACTTTTAAACTATCTTGGAAAGTGTTAAAAAAGAGTATAATATTCAGACTGGCAATAATTTTTATGTCGAAGTTATAAGTTTTGAAGTCGCAAAATTGGGTATGCATCTAATATAATTCGTTAGAAAAGAAAATAAATATTAATTAACATTTTGTCCTATGTTATTTTGAATTGCTTCTCTAAGATATTGCATTAAGTTGACAAAAATATGTGTTGTTTTGCTGGATTATAGTCCATTTTCGTTGTAAAAATGTTTCCAATCTTCCTCTGCTCTTATTGTCATATTTTAAAGCAATTTTTAGAATTGAGATCATGAATGTTTACCGCACTGATATCTGAAGATTTAAGGTAGTATGAGTAATTGCATTTTGCAACTGTACAGTAACTATAACTTGAAAATTTTAGCTGTATGTTTAGCTGTGTTATCTTGTTGAAATATAAAATATTTTGGATGCTTTATTTAAGGTTATTTTTTGATATATTTACCTATTTCCTTATCATAAATAAAAGTAAATTTTCAACCCTGTTTGGGACAGACAGAGCATGAATCTTATCACATTCATATTTGACAGTGAGAAAGAGGTGTTTTGAGGTAGACATTTACAGTTAAGCATCTGCCAAACATCATAACATTGATCATCACTCTCAAAACGTATAACGATTTTTTTTAATGACTAATATTTGGTTCTGAGTGGTTTTAGACATTAAAAATTTAATTTTAGCGAAAACTTTTTTAAAAATCTCAATTTGTGTTAGAGAAGAGTTTTTTCTTCCAGCTGTATGTCTATTGTAATTTGTTTTACTTCGAATCTTTTGTGCAAAAGCACTTCTTTTTGTTCTTGGAAAAATTTATGTAACAATTTTTGCAGCAATCGTTTTGTTGTATTATTGTTACTTCTCAAATGATTTCTCTTGCTTCTGAAACTAAAATTTCTTTTTCTTCCCCTTCCAATTTTATTTTTGAAAAATACCCATCCTTTTGAATAGTTTTTGAATGCTTCCATCCATTACGAACCTGAATTTTCTTTACAATTACTTTAAAATTTTAATAAACTTCACACCTGATTCATAAATTTCGGAATTTCCATAAACGTTTCAACCATGGAATTCATTTTGATAATAAATGTAGGTATTTTTACTTGAAAATGAAGGATTGATATACTTAAGGTTCTGCTACACTGAAACTCCCCGATCACGAAATCCCATGTTTGCGTATGGGAAAACTTCGAAGCGCGATTACTCATTACCTAATATAATTATTAAAATACCGTTTCCACCATCAGAAAGTAGATGTCAGATGCCGATGATGTGCGTTTTTAAAAATTACCTTCGTAAATTTTAAGTACCGGAAAAATCCCTTAAAACGTTGAAATTTCCATTTGATTAAATTTTATCATCATCTTAAAAAAACTTAAAATTTACGGAGACAGTTTTTAAAAACGCACATCATCGCCACCTGACGTCTATTTTCTGATGGTAAAAACGGTATTTTAATAATTATATTAGGTGGTGGGTCATCGTGCTTCGAAGTTTCCCCATTGGTTAACATGGGACTTCACGATCGGGGTCGTTTCAGTGCAGCGGCCCCTTAAGGTGTCAAAACTATTATGTTGATTCATTAAAAAAAAGAAAAGAAAAGAAAAAAAAAAAACACCAGAGAAATCACAATTTTTATGAAGTTTAAACTCATTACTCTGAAATTTGTAAGTTCCACATAAAAATTATGCTAACTGAAACATTATAGGATCCTGACTTATATTTTTAGCGTAATATATTTTTTAACCCCTTCAAGGGCGGGGGTTCATTTTTGGACCACCTAATTTTAATCCCTAAATGGGACATTGACACCAGAATTTTGATTTAAATCTTTTCGTTTTATTTTGTATGTGAAGAAAAGCTTTTACTTATCTTCAAATAATTTTGTTTGTAAATTCCGGTGTCATTCATTCATTTCAGTATTTTACTAATAGAAGTGCCTTGCCCCTGAAAGGGTTAATATGTACTTTAGTGTTCCTAAAAGCATCATGCTTAAATGGAAATTTAATATATTAACATATGCAGAATGAAACCTGATTACTTTTGCCTGCTATTGTTTTATACAGGTATCGTAAATGATTAGATAAAAAAATATTTAATTAAATCGATTTAAATTTGTAATCGTTGATTACATTAGTGCAATTAATTTAAAGAAGAGTTATACCTCTTAGTGTATTAAATCTAAATATTAATTTTGTTAATAGATGGCAGCACCAGATTAGATATTTTTTATAATGCAAAGTGCCGATTATTTTATTTTCTGATTACCAATGGACTCCAGGGGCGTAGCTTGAAAAGTTCATTGGGGGGGGGGGGGGGTAGGACCTTACTTTGGCGCCCTTTTATAATTTTCATTCCCCCTTCCCCACACTTCCCAGCAACGTCGTATCTATCCTTGCTAAGGTTCCTAAAATTCACATTATAGTAGCCCTAGTCCGTGCTATCATCACATCTTTTATGTATAATTCCTGTGACGCTTTACACAATTACTATCTTGATTAATATTTTCATCTTTTCAAAACACATTTTGCCCTGTTGATTGATACATGTAGATATATCAGCGTATCACAATACGTATCTACCTAATGTAGATGTATTATATTATATTGTGTATGTGGGGATGTAAAGACTCCAAGCGGTAAGATTGTTCATAATTGATTACATTTTGTATCTGTATTATTAGTTTAAAATTCAAAAATCCGGAAGAAAAGAGCTCAGAAACTAGGTTCACAGGCGCTTTTTACCTTTTTCTATCGTCAATAGAAGAAAGTATTGTAATCTAAATTTTTTTTACGTCTGATTTACATGTTTTAGGGGCCAGAGATCCCCCAAAACATGTTTATACAAAATGTCTGTCAGTACGTGTGTCGCCATTGTACCATCGAAAAGTGTATGAAGTTATTTATAGAATTAAACCTAATTTATTGTGTAATGTATTGGCTATGGCAAGCAGGTTCTCCCTGAATTTGTAAAAAATCTGCTTGTATGGGGCACTGTAATAGCGATTTTTGTCCATTTTCCTTTTTGTACCATCGAAAAGTGTTTAAAGTTATCTATAGAATTGAACCCCATTTTTTGCGTATGTTTTTGGCTATGGCCAGCAGGTCCTCCTTCAATATGGAAATATTCTGCCGGGGGGAGGCGCATGGCCCGCTTAGGAATAGGGGAAGCCTGACGTCATACAGGGGGCCCCCTATTACTCTATAAATTGCTTTTTTATTTACTAAATCTCATTTTCGTATGCTTAAATAATTTGAAATTTTACCATCAAAGTTTAGAGTAAATAACATTTTTAGTATTAAACTAAAACTACCTATATAAAAGTATTTTATTATATGTTTAATTGTAAATAACCAATTTATTTTGTAAATGACAAACATGGAACTATAGTTGAGAATATGTGAACTTCAAAATATTTTTTGTGATTTACAAATTGCCATATAGTAAGAAAAAAAAGTTTCACAAGAAAAAAATGTATTTTTTACAGTGATTGAGTTTCTTTTTTCTAAAAATTAGTTTTGAAAAGTAAAATTGGGGGCCCTTTTGTATTTCAGTGGGTAAGCACGGGCTTCACGGGCCTATTCCGTAAACAGGCCCTGGGGAGGCGCTGTAATAGTGATGCCTGTGTCATTTTCATTTTTTACCATAAAAAGGGTATGAAGTTTTGCATAGAATTTGATCCAAATGTTTTGTGTATGTTTTTGGCTATGACAAACAGGTCCTCCCTGAATTTAAAAATATTCCGCCGAAAAGGGGTTCTGTGATAGCGATTGTTGTATAATTTTCTTGATGTTTTGTTCTATTGTCCATCGGCAGCTCGTGCAGCGACGGGAACTCGCGTCCCGCTAAGCCGGCTATTCGCAACCAGCTGATGTACAAAAGAATAACGAAAAATTATTGAATTTAATAAATATCATGTTCGAGATTAACTCGTTTTGACTCCGATTAATTGAATGAAATAGAAATTTAAGATGAAAATCAAAGTTGGTAGTATTAACATATATAGCTACTTTTTGAAATTTAAGCTGTATGAGATAGAAGAATGTTTTGGGATTGGCACATCTAACTAGTATGGTAGTATATTTAGACATTCCTCATTAATTCAAAGCAGGATTGTAAATAATCTATTATAAGTGTATAGTTGCTACGATATACCGTAAATTTTGGAAAGTTTACCGCCCGCCACATTTGGCAGACATTAATCCATTTGAATACATTTATGCAGCAAATACAAAAACTTCTGAACAAAGTTAAAAAGTGTTAAATGAGTTTTGTTCTAAAAAAGTTTTGTTCTAAGAACGATTTTTTTAGATTTTTTTTTCCCTCTCGAAAATGCAAAAATGTTTGATGCAACACAGTTAGAATATTGATTTCATGTCTATATGCATCAAACTTTCAGATTTTCATATTCAAATACCGACGAACCGATAAAGCTTTCTTTTCTTTTTAAATATGTGAAACACGCACTGAATTGTACCTTGATTTTTACCTGGAGATCACTTCTGTCACTATCACGTCTCGAAAGCCTGTTTAAAATATCAGTTTTGATTTTTACAGAAAAATTCCAGTGCTGCTTGATTCTCAGAGAACTGGTTAAAAATACGTGAAATTTCATATGCGGACAGATGATGATGATTTTACAAATGTGTCAAAAGTAATATTTTCGAAGGAATTTGAACTTTAACTAAAGTAAAAAATTGTAAATGCTCTTACATTCTGGTCAATCATCAACAATTTAAAATAAATATATGCATTCACTTCAAGAAACACAAGTCTCTAATCCTCCAAATGACCGGAATGCACTGTTGTCACATTTTGCACAAGAGGGGAATTCAAAGAATTCTAACTTTAGGCGGAGGAATTTTTTATTCAGCGGATTCTTTCAGGAGAATTGCTATATGACAACCTTAAAAGTCTGCATCTGCACGGCCGGAGTCCGGTACACGAAATAAAGTCAAACTTTCAAACGGGCCGGGCAGATAAAGAAAAAAAAAATTAAGAGGACCTTGATGTGCCAAGTTTTAAAGAAATGGGCTTGTGTAAGAGCCTCTCTGTAGATTTTCACGTCCAGAAGCTCTTGGTAAAGCAATAGCATATCTTGGAAACCTGGAGTTATGACCGAGGGCCCGGGGCAGGGCACTCCTATAAGTGTCTGGTACACTCAAAGCTCTCGGGGTACTCGGAGGTGTGATCCCCGAACTACGCCGCTTAATCCTCGAGTACTTAGGTTTTACTGTCGTTGCGACCATGTCGTCCAATGTTGTTTGGGGAGCAGGGAAAGTGATGTGCGTTCGGCAGTGCTCTCTTTGGCCAGTAGAATGTGTCATGGCGGCATCACTGGCTTACGGCAGACCTGCTTGACGCGATGCACACAAGGGCTCCTCAGACCTTAGACTGGCGAAGTGACTTGTGTAAGGCATATTCATTTTATACCAAATTTAAAGGGATCGGACTAAGACGGCGAAATATGAGCAATTTTCAATGGACTTGGTTGGACCAAAAATGGGTTGTAAATGTGTTGCACGAACCGATGCTAGTTTGACAGCACAATACAGAAATTTAACATGCCCAACATAGAGATCGGCATTGGGCAGTTGCATTGTGTCTTAACCCGGGCCTATTTGTTCCTATCGACTCGGGCCGTTCTCAAGCGTACATTTTTTCTACATACTTGTTCCGGGCTGGACTTTGACTTAATTGTTACTAGGACGTGTCGGGCAGGACTTTTTGTTATTATTATTATTATTATTATTTGGAAAAAGAATAGTGATAATGGAATCTTTGGAAATATACTTTAATGAATTACAAAGAAATATTTTCAAAAAGGTATTTTTTTACTATACAGCTTCAAAATGTATGTTTTTTAACCATTTCTTACATTTATTCAAACTAAATTTTTTTAATGAGTCTTTATTTGAATGTAAAATTCTAAGAGTTTAAGTGTTCCTTAATGTTGCTATTCTGTAATGGATTGCGTACTTACAGTCTGAAATATAGAATAAGGTGCTGCAAGAGTGTGCGGTGTACAAAAGTACGCAGGGCAATTATCTAATCCCAAAACAGGGTTTTGCATTTAGCTACAGTTGTAAACGATGTAATAGGACAGTTATTACTGTAGGTAAATGAAAAACTCTGTTTTGGGATTAGATAATCGCTCTGCGTACTTTTGTACATCGCGCACTCTTGCTCCGCCTTATCTTACTATAAAAATTTCGCATAAATATGCATGTAGTCTTCTTTAAAAGAAAATCTTAATTATATGTTAAGAAAAATCGGATTTTTTTTGTAAAAGTTGAGCCATTCTGGGTTTTTGATTTTTTAAAGGCTCCAGGTTTAGACCTTTACAGTGATGGAACAGCTGCGCCAATTGCTCCAATTGCGCCAAATCGAAAATGCTGCACATTTCTGCGCCATAGCGATCATTTTTCAACAAAATTGCGCCCAACTGCGCCGATTCGATAATATTTCTTGAGCCAAATCAATCATTTTCCATAAAAATTGCGCCGTCTCTTTGCATCATTCAGTCATTTTTCCCGATATGAAACGAAGTCGCTTCTCCTCAAAGCAGGGGTGATTCTGTTCCCAATTTTTACGAAATTTTAAGGCATTTAGTTCCGAAAATTAAAAAAAATCGGACATCAATCTGAAAATTCGGACAAAAAATACCGCGAATTTCGACAAATGGTCGCCGAAAAAAATCAATTACATCAAAGGATCGCGAAAAAAAAAACACATTTAGGCAATAAATCAAGAAAAAACCCCACAAATTGCGTCAAAAAAATGCGAATTTCGTAAAAAAAATAAAAAAAACCGCAAACTTCGAAAAGATTGCGGAAAAAAACACAATTTTCGTCAGAAAATCGCGAATTTCGTCAAAAAATCACAAAAAACCGCAAATTTGGTCAAAAGATCGCGAAAAAACGAAAATTTCGTGTAAGGATCGCGAAAAAAATCACAAATTTCGTCAAAAAGTTGAGAAAAAAAACTAATTTCGTCAAAAAATCGAGAAAAAACACTCAAAAATTTCGTGAAAAAATCGCAGTTTTTGTTTAAAGATCACGAAAAACCGCAAATTTCGACAAAAGATCGCAAAAACGCAAATTTTGACAAAAGATCGCAAAAAACACAAATTTCGACAAAGAATCGCGAAAAAAAACACAAATTTTGTCAAAAAAACACCGCGAATTTCTTTTAAAAAAAAACGCGAAATTTTGTCAATAAATCGCGCAATAAGGCTAATTTTGTCAAAGGATCGCGAAAAGAAATTCAATGTTCGTAAAAAGATCGTGGAATAAACGCCAATTTCGTCAAAGGATTGCAAATTTTGTCATTGCAGAAAAAACGTGAATTTCGTCAAAGAACCGCAAAAAAACACGAACTTTTGTCAATAAATCGTGCAAATGAGGCAAAATTCGTCAAAGGATCGCAAAAATAATGCAAATTTCATCAAAAGATTTCGGAAAAAACGCAAATTTCGACAAAAGATCGTGAGAAAAACTTTTCAGAATTTTTTTTTAAATCTATAATCACCCCCACCTCCTACGTCTAATTTCGTCGAAGAATTGGGGGGGGGGGAAGCAAATTTCACCAAAGAATCGCCGAAAAAACGCAAATTTTGTCAAATAATCGCAGAAAAAACGTGAATTTCGTCCAAGAATGCTAAAATGACATTTTGATGCTCCGAAATAGTTATTTGCTGCTCCAAAATAGTTCTTTTCTGCTCCAAAGTGGCTTTTTCCTGCTCCGAAATAGTTATTTTCCGCTCCAAAATGAGCATTTTTGCTGCTCCAAAATGGCGTTTTGCTACTCCAAAATGAGGTTCATGCTGTTCCATCACTGCTTTTAGTTTTTAAAACCAACTATAAGATAGCTTTGTTTTGTATTGGGCCGTGTCCGGCCTTAGAAATTTCGGCCCGTGGAGTCTTCTAGACAACTTCCACCCTCTCTGAGCTGTTCTAACCCCCTTCTAGTCATTTCAACTTTTTCCACTTTCTTTCTACTAAAAGAATGATCAACAACTACTGAGATAAGGATAAAATGAACTGCTAAGGATCGAATTACACTTACTCTCTCGCAATCGACTACAATTCATGCTTTCAGAATTATCTCTTCCGCATATATAAATTGCTTTTGTTAGGGAATAGAGGTAATAACAATTTTAAAATTAAATTTCTTATACAAATATGGTATGTTAAAAGTAACTTAATTTATAATTTACCATTTAAAGTAAAGTGCTTGTACAAATAATTGTAACTATACTATTTAAATAATTTCTTTATGGGTGTCTGACGGCTCCATTAAACCTTGTGTGGCGCCCTTCTACTTGACCATATTTGTGAACCATTCTAATCCCCTCCAGTCACTTCCATGTCTTTTCACTTTATTTCTACTACCAACGGTGATAAACAATTATTGAGATAAGAATAATCGAATTACACTTACTGTCCCGCAATTCATTACAATTACTGTTTTCAGAATTTTCTCTTCTGCATGTATAAATTGTTTTTGTTGGGAATAGAGGTAGTAATTTAAACCCTTTCTTCTGAGGATGGCTGGCAGCGCCCTTAAACCTTCTACGGCGCTCTACTACTTGAATATATTGAAAAACTGTTTTCATCCCCTACTGTCACTTTCGGTTGTTTCCATACTTTTTTTCTACTGCTAAAGGTGACCAACCTAGACGAGAAGGAAATAATTGTATTTCTAAGGATCAAATTACATTTTCTGTCCAGCAGTTGATTACAATTCCTGTTTCCGGAATTTTTTCCGCATATATATAAATTGTTTTTGTTAGGAAATAGATGTAGTAATTTAAATCCATTTTTTTTTTGTGGGTGGCTGACGGCGCCCTTAAACCTTCTCTGGTACTTTACTAAACTAAACTAATCTCTGTGGCTATACAATCCATGAAGGATCTGGGCCGACACTGCTTATCCCTCTTTTCTTGACCGTGGGCCCCGCTGTGCTATGCAGCATACGTCCCGGTTAGGGGGCCAGCCAAACGCGGGTCCCTCGCTGTTTAATTCCTAAGCAAGCTTGGTACTAATTTTATCGACCCCAAAGGAATGAAAGAGGCAGAGTGAAGCTTGTCCAGTCGGGAGTCTAACTCTCAACCTGCAGCGCGGCTGACAGATGCTCTGGCCACTATGCCTCTGGGCTTCGTGGCGCCCTACTATTGAACATATTTGTGAACATTTCTAATCCCTCCTGGTACTTCTTTCCACTTTCTTTTTACTGCCAAGGGTGACCAACAACTACCGAGATAAGAAGGAAATAATTGTACTTCTATCCTGCAATTGATTACAATTCCTGCTTTCAATCTTTTTCATTCCGGATGCATAAATTTTCTTCGGGATAGGGGAGGGGGGGGGGTGTAGTGGAAGTAACAAGTCTAAAATTGAATACCTTATACAAGTTCTGTATGTAAAAAGTAACTCACTTTGTAATTTTACATTTAAAATAAAATTATTTTATAATTACTTTTTACTACTGATAAACCCTTTTTTACGGGCGCCTGATGGCGCCCATAAACCTTCTGTGGCGCCCTACAATTTGAACATATTGGGGGGTGAGGCTCCCTCCCTTCCCCCCTAAAGCTACGTCCCTGATGGACTCCACCAGTGGTTGACAGGTTCTGTTCTCAAAGCTGGTAGACGAGAGGTGCTGAGTTCGAACCCAATCGCGCCTGTCGGCCTAATCATTCGGAGCTTTCCGCAGTTTTCTTCTAACCTTGCGTAAATAGTACGGGTTAGGATCCCTTAGAAAAACCCCCACGGAGGGCACGCCCCGGGGCCTATATCATTCGTGCAGATAATCGGCCATCATGGACAACACCGATCACAAGTGATCGGAATATGGAGTGGAGTCACTGCATACTTTGATAAGTAAAAAAATATGAAATTTGTATTCATTAAATTCTGAAGTGATGTGGAATCGAATTGCGTTTTCCGTTTGTCTATAAATGTGCTACAACTTGAATAATAATGAATGCTACCTAATGACAATATTTTTCTGGCTGTCGGGATTCGAAAATATGTTCAAAACTCCACCTTTTGACACAATTTGTTGAAAAATCCTTTATTTTAACACAAAATAAAAACAGAAAAACATACGATTTCGTAGAATCTTCTGAATAAGAATACCTACAAATTTTTATGAATTTACGAATAAAATTGACTTCGAGAGTACATCATAAAATATCCACTTCATATTTGAGAACAGTCTAAAGGTAAACGATTTAGAAAACTCGCCAAATTTTGTTGAAAACGTTTCCGTAATTTTTGTGACAAATGATGTTTTGTCAAACGAATGCACAAATGTTTGTACTTTTAGGACTGAGTTATATTTAAGTAATCATTCGCTTTTAAACACTTTCCAACACAGTTGAAAAGTGTTTATGAATTGTGTTTGTCTTTTCGTGCTCTAACTCGCTTAAATATAGTCGGATTGCTATGAAATTGATATATGTTATTGAGACTTACTATGCATGTTCGGTATTGAAAATGAAGTGTGTAGCATTTATACTTCTTTTACAGGGACATTCAAAAGAATTTCGTTATATTACAGTAGTGATGCAAAACCTGTGGCCTGCGAATTTCGTCAACATATAACTGGAAAAAATCGCTATTTTTGCCCATATGTCGCAAGAAAAAATCGCAAATTTGGTCACTTTGCCGCAGGAAAAATTGCAAATTTCGTCAGCAATTTAAGAATCGCCAATTTTGTCGATCAGGCGCGGAAAAATTGCAAATTTCGTCGATTAGGGACGGGAAAATCGCGAATTTTGTCGATAAGGCGCGGAAAAAATCGCAAATTTTGCCCATCGGCCACGGAAAAATCGTGAGTTTTGTCGATCAGGCTCGGAAAAATCGCAAATTTTGTTGATTGGGTACTGAAAAATCGTCAATTTTGTTGATGATACGCGAAAAATTGAAAATTTTATTGATCGATTGCGGAAAAATCGTGAGTTTCGTCAGTTTATCGGGAGAAAAAACGGATTTTTCTCAATTTGCTGGGGGTAAAAATTGCAAATTATATCAGAGTCAATTAAGAATCGCGAATTCCGTTTATCGGGCGCGGAGAAAACGCGAATTTCGTTGATCAGGGGCAGAAAAATCGCAAATTTCGTAGATCGAGCACCGAAAAATCGCGAGTTTCGTTGGTTGAACACGAAAACTCGCGAGTTTTGTCAATCAAGCCAGGAAAAATCGAAAAAATCGTTTATCAAGCGCGGAAAAATAGCAAATTTCCTCAATCAGGCGCTGAAAAAAGAAAATTTTGTCGATCGGATGCGGAAAAATGACGAATTTCATTGATCAGGCGCGGAAGAATATCAGATTTCGTTGATTGGCTCCTCTCCTTTTCGTTCATAAAGTTCACATTTTTTTCGACTCTAGCCACTTTCATGCCTAATATTTGTTTTTTAGCACTTATAATTAAACAAATTTTACTCTCCTGAATAAAGTCAAGGAATATTATCACTCCTTGAAAACAATCCTTGCTATATCTGTGTTATATATACAAACGTAAGCTGTTGATATATCCTTGCCAACTGAATTGAATATTTTGACCGGGTAAGGGAACTTAGACGGGCGAACGCCCCTCTCCCCTCTGAAACCATACTTTTATCCGATTATAAGCTACAATCACCTACCCGAAATAAAATTATCTCCGCGTTACTGATGTGGTCTTCGACAACCTAAAGATTTTTTTAAGTGGCCCTGTTAATGTGTTGGAAAGAGTTTAGTAATCTATGCTTGGCGCATGATTTTACGTTCTTGTTAATCATTTATAAATCGCATGGAGCATTTTTAAATATTAACTTCCTATCCATTATTATTATTATTATTATTATTATTATTTTAACCATTTGGAAAAATGGTTATTGTACTCGTCAGGGTAGGAAATCAAAAGCATACCTGAAGCGTTTTATTGGTTTAATCCGCATTTTATTCGTTTTCTGATTGGTCTATACACTAACCTTTACTTTCAACAGAGATGGATACTTCTGTTGCCACTATGACGAAAAAGTAATAAACATTACTAAAAAAATGAATAACTCAGAAACAAATTGAGATACAGCTTTCAAACCAATTGCATTTAAAAGTACATTTTTTTCTCTATACGACGGTGTAAAAAGTAATATTGTGGAATGTTTAGAAGTTTAAGGATGAAATTTCATTTAAAATTGGTCGTCAGATTTCTGACGATGGAAAAGCCTTTTCCCGAACAGCCAATGAAATGCTTGGATAATACGTAAGTTTCAGTAGGAAATCTGAGGAGTCGCAGGCGATTTTTATCGCTTGCAATTTTTACGTGTAATAACACTATTAATGTTTAATTCATGGCGTACGTAATGTATGATCAACTCCGTGCGATTTTTTATGTCTTAAATTTTAGTCTTTGAAAAAATCATTTTCCAAATTGTCGTTGTAATTTGTTAAATTGCATTTTTAACCATTTGGAAAAATGATTATTGTTCTCGTCAGGATGGGAAATCAAAAGCATATCTAAAGGTTTTTATTGGTTTAATCCGCATTTTATTCGTTTTCTGATTGGTCTATACAGTAATCTGTATTTCCTTTTACTTTCAACAAAGATGGATACCTTCTGTTGCCACTATGACAAAAAAGTAATAAAAACAACAACAACAACAAAAAAAATTAGTAACTCAGAAACAAATTGAGATATAGCTTTCAAACCAATTGCATTTAAAAGTACATTTTTTTCTCTATACGACGGTGTAAAAAGTAATAGTGTGGGATGTTTAGAAGTTTAAGAATGAAATTTCCTTTAAAATGAGTCGTCAGATTTCTTGAAAATCTGACGATGGAAAAGCCTTTTCCCGAACAGCCAATGAAATGCTTGCATAATACATAAGTTTCAGGTGGATAACACGTACGAGTCGCAGTCGATTTTCGTCGTTTGGAATTTTTACGTGTAATAACACTATTAATGTTTAATTCATGGCGTACTTAATGTATGATCAACTCCGTGCGATTTTTTACGTCTTAAATTTTAGTCTTCGAAAAAATCATTTTCCAAATGGTCGCTGTAATTTGATAAATTGCTTTTTTACTTTTTTTTTTTTTTTTTTTTTTTTTTGAAGAAGAAGAAGACTTTTGTTCGTTCAGAAGATTTTTATTCTTTATTTCGAAACACACGTATAGGAAATTCTTGTTTCATCTCAGCTATGTTTGTAGATCTTTCAAAAGAAAAGTAAAAATTATTATTTTAAATGCTTACCGCCCCCTTAAACTGCATTAAAATTTAATCCATCATTGAGAATGCTACTCATTATTATCGCTAATTTGATTCCTTAATCTGTTTGTAACAAGTTTGTAACAAGTTTGCAGGCGTGCTTGAAACAAAGTTTCGCTTTATGTAATAAAGTAATTAGTTGTTACCGTGAAAGGAAAAATAATGTAAGCAAATCAATTTTCTCCGCACGAATTGTATAGTTAATTCTTAGTTCGAAAAAAAAATTACATAAATTACTCGAATATTTATCTTAAACAAGTTACTGCCGTAATTCTAATTATTTCACGGCTTCGAAAAATTGACTTTCTTGTTTCTTCGCATATTACCTAAAACATATTTACGATACCAATCTCCGTCTGTGAAAAAAAAAAAAAAAAAAAAGTTACACTTCTTTATTTTAAATCCGTGTTTTTCACTTTTTCTGACATTAATCCTTTTAACCTACTATGTAGTTACAGAACATTTAATATTGACCTCCTTTAAAAACATCACTTTCCTCGTTGCTCTTGACGCTTATTTCATTGCCAAGTAGGTTGTTCTTTTATGGTAATTTAAAGATTAACAAGAAAGAAAATCATACGTTTTGTGCAAAGATTAATTTTTTTTTTTTTTTTTTTTTTTTTTTTTTACTATTTACCTTCTAAGTGTACATTGTCTTAGTGACTTGCTTTTTAATGTATTAGATTATCTGTGAAAGAAAATATTTCTTTCTTGCACTTTTCTAAATAAATAGACAATTTAAGGGGTGTAGCGGGGGTAGTAACACCGCCGCGCTGGTGAAACCGTGGGAGACGCCAGTATTATTTTCCGTATTTTAACGGAAATTTTCTCCCTTAAATTCCCGAAAAATTTTCGTTTTTTTGGAATTTATGGGGGGGGGGAGGGGGGGGATTTCCGCTAAAATACGGAAATAGTACTGGCGTCTCGAACGCCAGTACAATTTCCGTATTTTAGCGGAAATTGTTTTACATTGTACCTCCGTGACTGTATTTTGGAGATCTGTGCCTAATAAGAGATTTAATTATACAAAACTGATTTAAATCAATTCGCGTTAACCTTTGTGCTGATATTTCAAAAGAACATAGTTTTTATACATTCGTGTTTAGGTGCGTTTGTAATTATATAACTACGTATAGCATCTATGGTCGTCGTCTGGTCCCTCCGTCTGTCCGCATATAACAGCGTAAAAACTATCCAACCGAATGGTTTGAAATTTAATATATGCAACCGTTGCAGTATTTTGTCGAGTCATTTCAAATTTTATGAAAATCGAATCAAAACTTAAAAAGATATTAATAAAAGTTTTCTTCATTTTATTAAATCCTATCATACGTAATTAATTCAAGGATATCCCATTTTTTAATGATTCTAGGTTGTCATGGTGATTGCGTCCTATTTAACAGGGAGTAATATTATTTCCGTATTATTGAATTTATATATATAATCGAAATAAATTTTGTAATCATGCGTTTTTGCATAAGAGTGCAACAGCAATTGCACCAAGACTGGGATATTTATGAAATTAGTTTTAGTACCTCATTTACCACGTTTGACGTACAATTACCTACTTGCTTACAATGTATATTGACTGACTTGACATTTAAAAAAATAAATTTAATACTCAAATAGTTTTTTTTTCCATTTTTTCGTTCTAAAAAGAGAAAGAAGCTGAATGCAATTGAATTGCAAGTTGTGACAAGTATGCAGGGAAATGAAAAATTGTTCTGAATAGCATTGATAGATGGCAGCACTAAATATAATGGGGGAACTAGTATTATGCATGGAATTTGTTTTTAAATTTTTACGACACCTGTTACACTAGCATAAAATGTTGTTATTCTACATATCTAGTTAATTAGCCATATGTAATACTGAATTCTAGCTTATTCTCTTCGTTCCCGAAGCTAAAATAATACTACAAATACTCATCCATTGGTTTTAAGCAGAAAAAATGACATTATGACACAAGGCCGTAGCCAATGGGGGGATCACCACAGTTTGGCCCCCCTCCGAAATTTCTGTCAACAACATGACTATAAATAACCCATTTACTATCACCCAACACAGTCCAAGATTCGAAAATCAATTACAGTAGAGTACCAGTAAATTTTGCCTAATCCAATCGCCGAAATCTAACAATTACCAACAATTAAATATGAAAAAAAATTATATTCAATTTCAGAGGTAACAAAACCGTACAAATTGACAACTATGTGATTCTATTAGTGTTATAAAAACTTCGGGTGTAGCCTCTTCTTTCTGCTCAAAGTATTAAATAGTTTTTTTCAATCGAACTTATACCTTTAGAATGAATCATTTTCTTCGAATGGACTGATGCTTCCATTATTATGAAACAGCCATTATAAATGAAGTGTTAGGTGACGATGAAAAAGCAGCCGTAAAAAGTTAGAGCTTTGATTTTCTGGTCAGAATGGAAAAAAAAAATGGCCATAATTTTTTTGCTCTTTAGTCTTCACCTAACACTTCATTTATAATGGCTGTTTCATAATAATGGAAGCCACCAGTCCATCAGCAGAAAATAACTCAGTTAAAAGTAAAAAATCCAAAATGAGATCATGATCAAATCGCCCTACAAAATATTTTTCTGACTACGGCCTTGTTATGACAGAAAAAATAACTTTTCGGAAATTGATACTTTGGGGGACTAACTAGTAATTTAGATTCGCAAATACGGATCTAAAATTACAAATCTCCTTAAAACATCAATTTAATTATCACTAATCTAAATTTACAGAATCACAAATTTAAAGCCTTTAAACATGTGAATGGTATATAAATCCTCAAAACATTTTATTGTAAAGGATTTAAGGTAAATACTTATAAAAATTTTTCAATGTCTTGGCCAGACTGTCTTGAAGGCATTTTGCAAACTCAGATGAAAATAACATTTATTTTATGAGGAAATGAACATAAATGTTACCATGTATTGGTTTGCTTTTAAAGCAAAAAACATTCAGCCATTAGGAAATGAAGTCAAAATGGAAAAAAAAAAAAATCAAACAGTTTAGTTTTTAGGAGAAAGAGAATAGAGGTCCACATATGTGGATCCAGGTACCAAAGAGGTTAACTCTCTGTTGGCTGCAACTCTGGGAATCCCGAGTTCGGGCGCAATTCGCCTGCCGAGCGCCTGTTAGAAAATTGCTATTAACAATAATTTGACGCAATTGTAACGCTCTTAAAATGTTCAGTGACTTTCATTAGGATGTCCAAAGAGGGAAAATTTCAAATTTGAATGAAAGTGCCTCGTTTATTACACTCAAAATAAGTAACCCTGGCGGAGAGGCGAACGGAAATAATTGTGCTGTGCCTGTCAGGTCTATTGCGACCGACAGAGGGTTGAAGACAGTCTGCTAAAAAAAGTATTATTCAATTTCACATTTATGATGTAACTCTAATCAAAATACAGTGAAACTTCTTTTTGCATAAGGCCGTCCCTATTCAAGAGCCACCTCTATTAACGGCCAATATTTTTAGGAACGAAAAATTTTCCCATAGAGATAATGTTAAATTTACTTCTATTACCTAACCCTTATAAAGGCCATTTTTTTCCACATGCGCCTTAAATCCTAAACAGGCTATTGAATTCCTGAATCAAAAGATAAGAGTTCAGAAAACAACTGCACTTGCCTAGGATTTAGTAACACAATGAAAGACCACAAACTTTTCCAAAAGTGAGACAAACAGCGTTCCTCGAACTTTGTTTGATTTTCCATTCTATAGGTGTTGAGTTGGAGGGGAAACTTGACCCTTTGTTGTGGGCACACAAAGGATAACAGGTTATCTAGAAAAACTGATTCCACATTTACTAAAACTGTGAATGCATATTGAAGCACAATTTTTACTCTAGAAATTTTATGCTCAGGCGTATGAAAAATTTAAAATATGGCACCTAAATTAAGCCAAAGAGTACATTTGGATTTGAATGACAAAATCAAAGTTCTTAATTGTCATGATCAAGGAACATCTGCAAGAAAATTGGCTTCTCAGTTTAATTGCAGCAAGAACCAAATAAACAATATTGTTAAAAACAAAGAGAAGTTACTGAAAGAATATGCAGATTCTAAAAATCGCGAGATAAAAAGAAAGAGAAATGTAAAAATTGGTCACTCCTATTCAAGGACCACCCCTCATAAAGGCCAATTTTCAGTGGAACGGCAGGTGGCTCTTACAGAGAGGTTTCACTGTAAGCCTCTCTATTATGTTTTCTTTTTTAGTTTACAAAGTATTTGACTTACAATTTCTGACTTGTTCTACTTTTTACTGAAATGTATAAAAAAACACCATGTAACTTCTTTCGCATTTAATGTGCATAATTCTGCTTATTATCCTCGGTGGCTCCTATGTAATAAAATCGATAAGGATACAGCCAGTTTAAATTAACGTAAGTTTAAAGTTTGGACATTATCAATTAGACAAACTTGTTGCATAACCAAGATCCAATATTGTCTTATTTCTGCGCGTTTAAATTTGCAAATTTAAGAATTTATAACTTTTACTAGGGGGGCTCTGCACCCTGCAAGCTACGCTCGCCAACCACCGTTCAGACACCGCAGAATCTAAAAGCACCCTAATCTGATCGGTTTTTAAAAGATTGGAGAATATTGAATTATAATGAAAAAACCTATAGGGATCGCCCTGTAAACGAGTTTAAAACCTATAGGGATCGCCCTGTAAACGGGTTTCCATTCAATTCCCTTTGGTTGCGAAAATTTAAGGCCGAATCAGTTGTTAAGACATCCAATTTTTGTTTTCGTGTTTGATTAAAGAAGATAAGTTAAACGTTTGAAAAGAAGCTAAAATAAAATGAATTAAGTAAACAGAGTCTTCGCCGACCGGTATTTTTTAACAGCGTTATAAATCGATTGACTTAATACAATTTACTGCTTTAACCCCTTCAAGGGCGGTGGTTCATTTTTCACTGGTGTATCACTTAATTTTAATTCTTAAATGCCACATTGGGATGAAACTTTTTCTTTTATTAAGTAAGCGAACAGAAGCATTTTCGTATTTCGAAATTTGTTTGTAAATTCTGGTGCCATTCACTGATTTCAACATTTTATGAATAGAAGTATCTTGCCCCTGAAAGGATTAAACGCACATTAATGTATTTATTATTTTAAAGTTTTTTTTCTCTTTTAATATTTAATTTGTGTAAATAAAATTTTCAAGACATAATTTTCAATATTTTTCTTCTTTTAACACGTACACATTTAATAGTAAATTTAAAGTTTTTTTCTGTTTTTAATAGTCATGTGTAAATAAATTTTTTATCGTTTGGAAATATTATTCTTTGCGCTGTTTTTAGAATTGAAAACAGACAGCGTAAGTTACTTTTTTTTAGAATAGAGAGAAACTACATAAAAGTTGCCATGATTGCAAAGAATTATTGGTACTTTTATGTTAGCTGGGTTCAAATCTCGCCAATAGCTTTTTTCTTATTTTTTTTAACTCGCAAGTTAGCATTTTTTTATTTTTCGAGTGGTAAATTAAAACGGTACTACTTGGTTATCCCACCGACCAAAAATCTATCGCCAGACTATAAGAATAAATGCCAATAATGGTTGATCGTAAATGTCACATTCACTTGACTGTAAGAAAGTTACAGGTGTTTACGCCATCAAGTGAAATTTTTTCGACGTTTCATTTGTATTTTTATACTAATTTATTTGTTCTTTCGTTATTTAAAATAAAAATTACGCCAATTTGTATAATTTGGCGAGTGGCTTTGCGATTTATATAATTTGGCGATATTGGTCATTTGCTTTGAATTTGAAATTAAATGTCATGATTTGTTGCATTATTTAGCATTTAACACAGGTGTCACATACGCACCGGGTTTGGCGTGATTTTTTTTTTATTTTTTTTACAACAATTCGGCGAAAACCTCGTTTTCGAATACCAGTTACATATGTATTTTTAAATTATTATCTATTCATTTTAAAATGAAATAACAATAAATAAAAAAATAATTAATAACTATAGAACAAAACAATTTATAACATTAAAAAAAATAAAATAAATAAAAATAAACGTTTATTAATAAATAAGCAACAATAGCCGGGTTACCATGTCAGCAAAATAACGCCATTTTGGCGCCAATTAGATACCCCGGTGCGTATATGAGATCTGCGCCTAATATTTTTCTTTTCGTTTCTTTAAAAAAAAAAGAGTGAAAAAGAAGTGAAAGCCATTAATTTTAAATGTTGCAGTTTTAAATGAAAGATTTGTATTAAATAAATTGATAATGAAATGCAAAAAAACAAGTGGGTAAGTGTGATCACAGATCGCACAGAGGGTTTCGTTTAATATTCCTTTCAAAACACTTTATTCTTTTGCAAAATCTGTTAGTTCCACATTTCGCAACCGGGGGCGCACTCTATTCTAAACAAACCTCTATCCGAACGAAACTCCGTTTTACAAACTATCCATAGGTATATTAGTCGAGGGAATCGGACCCATAGCACTCAAGATAGGTAGGCGTCCCTTGGCGGTATAAATTGGAACTAAAATATATACGGCTATGGTGTATAATATGAAAGAGTGGTTAAAGGAATGTCGGCAAAAGTTAGAAAAATGCACCTCGGGTAAAAAGCGTGGAGGTTAGAAAAATTGCTAAAAATACAGAAGTTAGAGCCCGGAGGGGTAAATAATATGACTTTTTAAAAATTTTATGATATGCCTTTTGATGTGAGGTGTTCAGCTTAAGTATCCAAAATTTCAAGTCTTCAACTTAATTAGGGGCTCAGTTAAAAAAAAAAAAAAAAAAAAAAAAAAAAAAAAACTTAAAATACACAAGTTAGATCCCAGAGGGGGTAAATATAAGACTGTTTTAAAATTTTCTGATTTCTCGTTTGATGTGAGGTGTTCAGTTATAAGTATGCAAAATTTCAACTCTCCAACATATACAGTTTCTGAGAACGGGCACTGTGACGGACAGACAGACATACAGACATAGGAGCAAGACGAATAGTGTTTCGTCAGATGAACGAAACCCTAAAAAGTCATATTCATCTAACACTAAAATTGACCAATTTATGAAACTTCCAATTTCAAGACTTATACCAATTTTCTGCATCTGAACACACATGAGTTGGGCCGTGCTTCGAGGTGTCGTTACATAAAGTGCTTAACCCATTAACAGCTGGTGTTGCGTTTTGATGTGAGGTGTTGAGCTATAAGAATCCAAAATTTCAAATCTCCATCATATATAGTTTCTGAGAACGGGCTCTGTGACAGACGGACAGACAGAGAAGTGAGACGAATAGGGTTTCGTCAGATGAACGAAACCCTAAAAATGAGTCGTGTCTGATGCAAATAACGTCACACTGTTTAAAGACGCTTGTATAGAGAGCACGAGACAAATTTTGAAGTGTTGCCGCATCGCGGATGCAATATGAGTTTTTTTTTCTTTTTTGTGAAACAGCAGCAGGTTTACGAAATGCGGAACAACAAAATGGGAATGATACAGCATATTTCTTTGGCTGTCGCTATTTGGCTAATTCACTAAATGCTTTGGGGGCAAAAAGCACTTCCAGTTAGCTTTTTGGCTATTTGGCAAGATCTAGATTAAACCCTAATATGGTAATTGATAAAATTGGGTTTTCAAATGTGTCATGCGTTTTCCAAATTATTTAATTAGTTATCATTTTTTACCTTATTAAACGGTGAACTTTTGTTACATCATTCTGAATGTGTTGGAAAGTGTTTCATAATCCATGATTGACGCATGATTCTTTTTTTCTTGTTAAAAGAAAAAGATGAGAACTCTAGATTTTTTTCTGCCTTGTGGTAAGTGTAATTTCATATATGTTTTAATTTTTTCCATTAACCCTTTGTGACTGAAGAACCAGGGCCTGAATATCACAGGAGTGCATGGGGCATGTGCACCGGGTTCACATTTTCAAGAGGAACGTAGACACACAATTTTTTATAAAGCCCCAAACGAAAAAAATCACATGGCTCTAACAACGGCTTTTAAATCTTCACCCAGCAATGGCGCTTTACGCTCAGGAGTTGCCATTTTGAGTATATGGCACTGCAAGTGAGTCAATAACAAAGCAGTACTCGCGCATGCGCTGTTTGAGTTACTCATTATTTGTGACCTTGAACCAACACTACAACGCTTACAGATGATACTATTAAAATTCATAACTGTTACATCCTTTTGTGGGCACCCTGTAATTTTAGGTTAAGTATCATCATACATATTATTTCTGAAGTCAATATCCCTTTTTCTATGCACATACAAAAAGGACAACGGTAAATGGGGGCATTATACGAAGGGTTTTTGAACATTTTTTGAACAAAGGGTTTTTGAACAAAGGGATTTTCGACATACTACACTGATATTTTGTTAAAAGAAGTTTTTGGATTAAAAGAATTGCAGTTAATTACAAATTAATAAAAAATGTATCGGGAAGTAAACTCAAAGATTGCAGTGTGAAAACCTCGCGCGGGTCTACTGGTTTATAATTATTATTAGCCCCCGATGCCATTTCTTTCAGACAACAATTAAAGTGTCATCACTAAAAATGTACGTTACTGCTAACCATAAGCTAACCGTAAAACGAAGCAGGTGTATCAATGTATGGTTAACTACTGATGATCTACTGTAATTTTTTAAACTTCTGAACATCTTATATATTTTTTCTTATACAGTGAAACCTCCTTGAACGGTCACCTCTAAACAACGACAACCTCCGAATACCGGCCACATATTGATGGAACCAAACGTATTCCATAGCATTGGCATTAGTACGAACCTCTAAATAAAGAATTCTAAAAAACGGCCGCTCAAAAATCACGATTTTTTTTTTTTACAGTTTCTGGTACAATTTCATATTTGCAAACCAAAATCTGAAACAGATCGAACAGAATTTACTTAACATGTCAACAAAATGTTACATAATCTCTCGAACACTTAATCCTTTTCCAAAACTATACGTAGAAAATGAAGTCATTAATAATGATGAGGAAAATTTAGGTAATATTCTTAGCATGCACAACTAACACGAACGCCAATAAGTTTGTATGTCTGGACAAAGATTTGGCAGTTACTTCTACATTTGATTCATAGAGAAAATGGTGGAAGATAGGCGGGAGGAAGAAAAAAGCAATGCAGAAGGGGTTGGAAGAGATTATAGAATCGCCCAAAATTTCCAGTATTAACACATATACCAAATGTTTCCCGAACCTTCTTGAAATTAAAATTTTGCATTAAATCATAATGATGATGAGTTGTACAGCAAAATAACTCATACTATTATTTCTTTGGAGAAATATACTTGCAAAAAATAAAGCAACTGCAAATCACTGATTTTTTAAATGTATTAAAACAATGAGGATTAATTAAAATGACTGTGTATTTCTATTTAAATTTATGTAATTATCATTTTTTAAAAAATAAACCTCTGAATAACACCCACTTCTGAATAGCGGTCACTTTTCATCGGTCCCACTGGTAACCGTTATTCTGAGGTTATACATTGTATATTTTTTTCATCGGGGGCGACACTAAATTCTGAAAATGCAGAATTCCTGCTTGTTTTTTTTTATATCATTTATTAATTTTTTCGGTAGTTTTTTGCATCCCAGCATTTAACAAAATGTCTGCCTGTATCCTGTTTCATTTCTGCTAGAGATTATGCACGGTGTTCTGCACATATAAAGATCATTAGATGAAAAAAAAAAATCGTTCCATAACGGGAATTCAATCGTGCATTTCTTTAGCTATTTAGCCGCAAGCAGTATGATATTCGGTTTGGAGGTTATACATGTGACTTCTCACCAGTAATTCTATTAATACACTTTTTTTCCCCTTTCATATTGGAGCAGGATAAGTTATTAATTTTTTTCCTGTCTGATATAAAGTGGAAGTAATTGCTTAGGAAAGTAAAACAAGCGGAACAGATAAAGTCAAAGATTTATGAATATTATATATATTTAGTTCCTCGGATCTCTTAGTTTATATATGAGCTACTTTGCGTGTGTGTTAATGTTTTTGAGAATAAGGTAAACTCTTGATCAGATTTCATTCATGCTTGTGCTTCCACTCTTACTTAGAATTTTTCGACCGAACTATTGATTAAAGTTAAAAATAAAAGTAAAAATAGTTTAAGAAAGACTCCTATTCTAAATAAGCGTTAAATGTTTATATTAAAAATCCCGGCTAATTTCATAGCTGCCATTCATGTAGATCCAAAATATTTCCGTTAAAATACGTTAATCTGGCGCGGGAACCAATTATTAAAAATTCACAGTTTTGATTTACGCTTGATAGAAAGCGCGAACTAATTAATTAATTTATTTATTTAAAAAAAAAACCACTTCTTTTTTTTTTATGTCTTTTAATTTTCATAGATTTGAAATTTTGTGCAAATATACTTTTCACCATAAGTATATAGAACACCTTAAAATTTTCTTATTATAATTTTAAGATCTTTTAAAAAAATTTAAATTTTAAAACGAAAGTTTAAAATCCTCCTTAGGTCTTAATTTTTTAGATATTTCCTCGACTTTGCATTTTAATCACGTAAAACTCTATTACAAACAAATATGTGTATCGATTTTTTAATCCCTTAAATAATTAATTTTGTTGAGAAATTTTTCTGAATTCCATATGAATTTTCATGAAAATTCTGCCTTATAATAAGTTAAAATCAAATTTAATTGTCTTAATGTAGTCGAATTTTAAAATGTATATACAGTTTCCTTTTAAGTAATATCTAACAAAAACATAGCTGTGAAATAGGGGAGCCAAGTTCTGTAAAGACAATGGCAAGAAAAGAAGTGATATCTAAGTGGGTGCCAAGTTCAAATAAAATTCACTCAAACTTACCTACTGAAGTATTATAGCATTTTTCAAATTGTTTAGAAATAAAAAATATTGATAGCATATTAATAATAAATCTAGAACTTGGCAAGTTTTTACCTACGAGTCATTTATTTTTAATAATGACATTATTATATCAAATCTTGTTATTTCATGATTGGAAGCCTTAATTTGAGTGAGCTCCTTCCCCTTGAAGGGCTGTGGGATAAAATATGTCCCACCTAATTTAACTGCAAAATGCCACATTGACACCAGAATTCGGGACTAAAAAGTTTAATTTTATTAAATACGTGAAAAGAAGCTTTTACCCATTTTGAAATAAATTTGTTTTTGAATTCTGGTGTGATTCAATTCTTTCAGCAATTCACGAATAAAAGTTATTTGCCCCTGAAAGGGTTAAAGGGGTGCAGTCTCTAGAGTGATAACCAAGAACAAGAGTAAGTATATCTGTCTCTTTGTCAGACATCTTAGTCTGTTTGCATTGAGGTTTCTGGAGGGTGGGTGCTAGAGTGATAACCAAAGACGAGCGGGAGTGTATCTGTGTATTTATTGGTTTATCAAATCTTTAACATGAGTCATTTGTTTATAATAATAATTCTATTAATTTTTTTTGTAATGTCACTGAAATTAATATTAACATCACCATTTTATTAATACATGAAATTGATAGGCATAACATTTATCAAAAACTTGCCAAGTTCTACATTTATTATTAACATGCTATCAATAATTTTTATTTCTAAACAATTTAAAAAATGCTATAATACTTCAGTAGGTAAGTTTGAGTGAATTTTATTTGAACTTGGCACCCACTTAGATATCACTTCTTTTCTTGCCATTGTCTTTACAGAACTTGGCTCCCCTATTTCACAGCTATGTTTTTGTTAGATATCATTACTTTTTGTAAAGTTACAATATATTTAGACACTTTACTTAATGTTTTTTAATGTGTTTACATGTGACTATTTTATTCACCAAGCAACATTCAATTTTAATTTTAATTTCCTACAACAAACTATTTGGCTGTCAATTTGCGGCAGAAATCTATATTTTAATACTGCTACATTGAATGCATGTTTTGAAACGAAATGTATTGATTCGAAATTTTTATTGTTTCTGAAACAACAATTCCTATTAAATTCCTATATTAAATTTTCCTATTAAAATTTCCAATTAAATATCCTATAGCTGGTCCTGTTTTTTGTACTGAAAGTGAAAAATAAAGTTATGTGCTTATGCCACACTATGTATCATTCATCCATGGGTGCCGGCAAAGAGGCAGTGCAGAGGAAGGACATTGCCCCTCCCTGGATTTTCAAATTTAATTAATTAAATAAACTTTTCTCTGATGATTTTGAAAATAACAAGTGGATAAGTGTGATCACAGATCGCACAGAGGGTTTCGTTTAATATTCCTTTCAAAACACTTTATCCTTTTGAAAAATCTATTAGTTCCACATTTCGCAACCAGGGGCACACTCTATTCTAAACAAACCTCTATCCGAACGAAACTCCGTTTTACATACTATCCGTAGATATATTAGTCGAGGGGATTGAACCCATAGCACCCGAGATAAGTAGGCGCCCCTGGAGATAAAAAGTGGAACTAAAATATGTAAGACTATGGTGCATAATATGAAAGAATGGTCAAGTGGGTGTTGGCAGAAGTTGGAAAAGTGCTCCCTGGGTGAAAAGGGCGGAGGTTAGAAATATTGCTTAAAATACACAAGTTAGAGCCCGGAGGAGTAAATAATATAAGACTTTTTGAAAAATTTAGGATTTGTCGTGTGGTCTGAGGTATTCAGCTGTACGCATGCAAAAAGTCATGTCTCCAACTTAATTAGGGACTCCCTTAGAAAAAATTGCTTAAAATACATATGTGGTAGCTCAAAGGGTTAAGCGTAAGACTTTTTCAAGATTTTATGATTTGTCGCCTGACCTCAGGTGTTCTGCTATAAGTATGCAAAATTTCAAATCTGCATTTAATAAGGGGCTCAGTTAGAAAGAATTGCTTAAAATACGCATGTGGAAGCAAAAAGGGTTAAATGTACGACTTTTTCAAAATTTTATGATTTGTCGCATGATGGTGTTCAGCTATAAGTATGCAAAATTTCACGCCTCCAACCTAAATAGGGCTCACTTAGAAAGAACTGTTTAAAATACACATATGGGAGCCCAAAAGATTAAATGTACGACTTTTTCAAAATTTTATGATTTGTCGTTTGATGCTGCGAGGTGTCCAGCTATAAGTATGAAAAATTTCACGCCTCCAACCTAGTTAGAGGCTCACACAGAAAGAATTGTTTAAAATACACATGTGGGAGTCCAAAGGGTTAAATGTACGACTTTTTCAAAATTTTATAATTTGTCGTATGATGTGTGGTGTTCAGCTATAAGTATGCAAAATTTCAAGTCTCCAACGAGTATAGTTTCTGAGAACAGGCTCTGTGACAGACAGAATATCTCAATTTGTTGATTTTCTGTAAGCAAGTAAACCTAGATAAACCCCCAGTAAGTAGATAGGTTTACAATGGAAGTCTATGGGAATTTGGCGAAATATTAGAGATATCGCCAAGGTGGCGTCACTTTTGGCGACTAATTTTGGTCGCCAAATTTGGCGATATATCGCCATGTTGGCGAGAAACTTGGCGGTATTTGGCGACAGAACAGCGTCCCCTCCTATGGCAAATTAAAATTTCGCCCAATAGACGTAATGTTAAAGTAAAAATGGGCACCCCCAGGTGGATAATTCATCGATTTTCACAATTTTTTTATTTTTTTCCTTAGTTTTATAGTGTAAACGGACTTCGCACCAAATTTGAAGTATGTCGCTGCAGTAGATATACGAGATCTTTTTGATGAGTGAGTCAGTCAGTCAGTCAGTCAGTCAGTGGTAAAATTATCGATTATCAGACATTTTCAAATGTCATTGTCTCGGAAACTAATTATGCGTTATTTATAAAATTTTGGATTTTAGATAATTAGGGTGGCCTTACTACACATTTCGTATAACAAGTATGTAGGTCCCATAGATTTTCAGTAGTAGAGCACTGAAATTTGACGAAAATAGCTTGAAATGGTTCATGTAAATAACACACGGCTATGTCAGGCGAACTTGGCTGACACACTGCCGTGTGTCTAGATCGGGATTCTTCCTTATCAGTTTCATGAATTTTGATCAAAAATTAAGTAGCATTCACTTGTAATTTTGCGAAAAATAATCGCATCTGCATGCGGGTTTTCACGAATGACGTAATGCAAATTGGAGAATAATAATATACAGAAAGAAATGTCAATTTTTTGCTCAAATACAGATCCACGGTGCCCTTAAATGCTTACCTTAACCCTTAAATGCCGGGTGTTGCTTTTCGGCAACATACCCAATTTAGGTTCTAAAATACTATTAGAATAATATTGAAGCTATAATGTCTAATATTGCCAATAAGATACATTCTGAAAATATTATTAAATCGATTTTCAACATGTAGATGACAACACTTGTGCTGTTTAAGAATAAAGATATATTAATTTTTTCAATTGTTCCTACATGTTCTTTTTGTTTTGTTTGGAAGCTTGCGAAATACTCTATTTTGTTCTGCAGTGAGCAAGTAAAATTTATTTCTTATTATAGTTCCTAAAATTCTTGTGTGTTTAATATTATAGAATTTTGTCAAGGAAAATTATTTTTTCAATTAAAGACCAGTATTGCCGATTAGTAACAAACTGTTTTTTAGCCGTAAACCATACTTAAAACAAAATGGGATTTTTAAAAGTATTTTTCCCGTGATTTATTTAAAAAATGAAAGCCGAAAAACATTATTACAATGATTTTTGAAAAAGCAGGCATTTAAGGGTTAAAAATTATGCCTAATTTCACAGCTGCCATTCATGTAGATCCAAAATATTTCCGTTAAAATACGTTCATTTGGAGTAGAAACCAATTGTTAAAAATGCACAGTTTTGATTTATGCTTGATAGAGAGCGTGAACTAATTAATTTATTTATTTAAAAAAATTCTCTTTTAAATACGCGTTACATTTTTATCTTGAAAATCACGCCTAATTTCATACCTGCCATTCATGTATACAGTGGTGTAGTCGTAAAAAAAACAGAAGGCATACGCTCTAAGCAGAGGGTATACGCTCAAGGCCGAGAGTATACCCTAGTGTGTATATACTATAGCTTTCTTGGGAAACAGAGGGTATACGGTGTTCCTTAAAAAAATCCAGAAGGTATACGGCGTATACCCCCGTATACCCTCCACTACATCCCTGCATGTATATACTATATGGTCAAAGGTGACCGGTCACTTGCGATTTTAGACGTTTTGTTAAAGATCTAGAAAAATACATGAGAAATTAACCTGAAACTGCAGGTGTGTAAACAGTATAGTATAGGTCATATAGTTCCGCGAAGAGTTTTTCCCGAAATCCCATAGGGGACCGTCAACAAATTGAAAAAGAACGAATATCTTTTGGGCAACCCTGTAAAAACTAATGTAGCAGCAAAAGCGTTCAAACTCGAGATTATTAATAAGTGGCTTATTATATTGGCTTGTTCGTTCTTTTTCAATTTGTTGGCGGTCCCCTATGGGGTTTCGGTAAAAAATCTTCGTGGAAATATATGACCTATACTATACTGTTTACACACTTGCAGTTTCAGGTTAATTCCTCATGTATTTTCCTTAGATATTTAACAAAACGTCTAAAATCGCAAATGACCGGTCACCTTTGGCCATATAGTATATTCAAAATATTTCCGTTAAAATGCGTTCATTTGACGGAGAAACCAATTATTGAAAATGCACAGTTTTGATTTATGCTTGATTGAATGCGCGAATTAATTAATTAATTATTTAAAAAAAACTCTTCTTTTAAATAAGTGCTAAATTTTTATCTTAAGAATCACGCCTAATTTCATTGTTGCCATTCATGTAGATCCAAAATATTTCCGTTAAAATACATTAAATACGTAGTTTGGCGGTGAAAGTAGCACCAATTATTCGTATTGATCGGCGTATGTCAAAAGTGGTATTAGAATTTTGAAATTTGAATTAGTTTTCGATATATTATTTTTTTCTAATTTAATTAATTTACTTCTTTAATTAAAATTATACTTCTTTTTTTCGTCATTGTCAAATTAAAATTAAAATTATCTTTTATTTCAACCGATAGTGAAAAGAGTATAATGATTAAATTATGTTTTTCAGGAAAATTTGAAAGATTTCGATGTCAGGAATCAGTTTATTTTAGAGACCAAAAATCGCCTGTCCTCTCCAAATTCCATAGCCGTAAGGGGAAAAAAAGTTTTTATTTTCAATTTTAATGAGAAAAAGACATCAATAATGCGAAAATGACATCATTAACCCTTTTCTCTAATTTCATACTGACAAATGGCATATAGAAATTTTGATTTTGTAATGTTTTTATAATGCACAATCGCCCCCTCACCCCCTAAAAAGGAAACCCCATACATTTTAATTGCCGAATTGTCACAGAAAGAAACGGAAACAGCCATTGGACTGGAAATTATGTCTTTTTTTAATTTTTTCTTAAAAAATAAGCTTTGGGAGGCACCGACTTCCTACTGAAATAGTACTAAGTTCTGAAAATGTCAATACGAACATCTAATTTTGACGTCATATTTGGATTTTTCAGTAAATTTTATATTAGGATGATAAATAGGAAGTCATTCAGTCAAGTAGTTTAGGAATTATGAATGCTTAAGGTCGATAAAATGAGTACCAAGCTTTCTTGAGAACCAAACACTGAGGGTCCGCGTTAGGCTGTCACCTGACCGGGACATATGCTGTATAGCACCTCAAGGCCTAGGGTCTAGAAAACAGCTTTGGGCTCTCTAGACCCTGAACCTAATGTATCGTAAAGCCACAGGCTTACTTAAAAAAAAGAAACAGATATTCGTTAGAAAATTAGTAGGTTAAAATTCATAATTCTTTGGAAAAAAAAAATTACACGTTTTTTAACAGAAGCCCGTTTTTCGAAGCTTCAAATAAACGAATCCAAAATTGCAGCTCATCTCGCCAGGTAATTTTTGAGTTATGCTTCAAAAACTGCCCGCATTGTAATCTGTTTTGAAACTTTACTACCTTTAGTAACTAATTAAGTAATAATTAAAACAATTCTAAAATGAAAAGTAGCACTTAGACATATAAACATTTAATTAACATTTCACAAACAAATCACCTCACTTGTTTACAAGACGTCACATGATAGAACAGGGTAGAACAGAATATTCTGATACTTATTTCTAATTAATTCTGGAGGGAACTTTCGATGCTGCCATCAAGACATAATAAATGTAAACACAAAACATGACAGAAACGATTACAAATGAATTTAACACTAAGAATTCCAAGTTTTAAACCTTCATAATTCATAAATTACTTGGCAGAATGACTTCCTCTTTTGTTAACTTAATTTAAAATTTTATAGAAAAAGTCAAATATGATGTCAGAGTTAGATGTCCGTATTGAAAATTTCAGATTTTGAAGGAATTTCAGTACACTGCAAATATAGACGTTTTAAATTCAGATACATATGTGACTGAAAAAGCAATTCAGAATGGGATATTTAAGATACTAAGATATTGGCATACACGAACTGAGAAAAATATCTGAATAATGGTGATATGTCTGAAATTCAGACATTTGGTGTTCAGGCACTTAAAAGTGTCTAAATGTGATTCAGTTGTATCATATGTGTGATGATATTGATACAATTGTGTCACTATATATGCCAGCACTAATTATTTGGCAAAATGGTTTTCCATTTGGTATCCTGATTTAAACTTTAACGAAAAAGCCAAACATGATATCGAATTTAGATGTCCGTATTAAAATATTTAGATTTTTGAGGAATTTCAGTATGAAGGCGCTGTTTTTACTTATTTAATTAAGCTGTTTTTACTTATTTAATTAAACTTTTATACATAATCTTAGGCAAAATAACTTATCAAGCACGAACTCGCCTACTGAAAGAACTTGGTTATAACAAGCGAAGGTACTAACGCCTTCACCCTCGTTATAAACGAGTTCGACTGTATTATTATTACAGATTCCTTGCCTAATAACACAGTTTACTGTATAATTGGAGTATAATTCAGTGATTAATAAACGGCTTCTAGAAAGAAAATTATAAATTTACTTGTTTAATTAAGCTGTTTTTACTTATTTAATTAAACTTTCATACGTAATCTTAGAGAAAATAATTTAATCGAGCTTGAACTCGCTTACTGAGCGAACTTGCTTATAATGAACGAAAGAACCAGATCGTTCACTCTCGTTATAGCCGAATTCCATTGTATTATTATTAAGGATAGGCCGAAACGGGTTTTTAAGACCGAAATCGAAAACTAATTTCGGTAATCTTCCTATTTTCGACCGAAAACGAAAATGTCCAAAATATCTTTTAAAGTAATAATACATTCATAAATATACATAATTATTAATTAATTATGCGTGTAATTATGCGTGTGGCCCAATTTTGCTCTCTGTGGCTCTGACCAAAACTTTTTATTTTCATGTAAAATAAAATTAATTAATTCATCCACGGCACAGAATGATTTTCTAATTACACAAAATTCATCTAATTAAAAAATGTTTTAGGTTTACATACCCCGATTTATCTTTCATAGTGATTTTTGTAAATGATCATCTGCTATACTACACTGTAAAAAAAATTCCGCAACGTTCCTGGAAAAAAATGGGCAGCTGAGTTGCCCATTATTTCCAAGAAACATCTCTTGAAAATGACTGGAACTTTGCTGTATATGTTAAAAACTTCCTACAGAAATGCCAGTAAGTTTTCTGCGAAATACCAGGAATATTTCTGTTGACAGCAAAACATTACTGACATTTCACAGCATGCGGGATCCGCAGACGATTTTTACATTTCCAGTTGACAATTTTCGCTTTATTATCATTATTTGTTAGAATGAAAAAATATTTTGAAATTGACATCAAAATTATTATTTATAATTTACACGAAAAAATAAATTTTCAGTTAAAATTCAATAAAGTAAATATATATATGATATATTGTTTCTGAACTTTGCTTAAAATATAAAAATATATAAATGTAAATAATTATTAGAAAAAAAATCTAGACATAAAATATTTTGGATTTTCGTCAGTAATTATGTTAGTTTACAAGTTAGATAAAATACATATAAATTTTCATGAAAAAAAAAAACCTAAACGTAATTGTATATTTTTTCCGAAAATAAGAAAAAATTCAAATTTGCAGCAATTCAAAGTGTCAAATATATATCATATTCAAATCAAATTGTAATAAAGTGTTAAAATATAAAATTTATTAAAAAAGAAAAAAAAAAGTCAAGAGGTAGCATCGAACTCGGGCCGTACGGGTGGCGTGCGAGCCTTCTGCGTCCACACCACGAAAGACACGTTGAGAGCTGCAAACTAATGGGTATTTGAAACGTATGCTAAACCTCGGCATCTAATTTCTGAAAATCTAAGGCCATTTGAAGAAATCCTTTCACAAGAATAATTAGAGATAAGAACTCTAAAACATACTTTAAATTAATCAAAATCGGTGAGAATCATGTTTGATGGTCCCCTGGTTAATGGAGATCCAAATAATAGGTGTATTTTTTTTACACGGTCTGCTCGTTAAACATTCCACAGACAAGTACGAGAGATAATCTCTTAGCGATGTCACAGAGGTACTGTATTTTCATCTGAATTGTCTTGACAATAGAGACGTAAAGGATTATGTCGTCTATTGATTTATTTGCATTCCATATTTATTTTTTTACATTCATTTAAGGGATTCGTTTTCGACACTCGCGCGCGAGCAACGGATTATAGCAAAAAAATAATAAATGGCGGCCGCAGCGTTTTGCTGTTTCCAACTTTTGTTCAGGAACGTTTCAGATAAGAAAACCAGAATTTCACAGGAAAGAGCTAAATTATTCTGAAAACCTGAGAAAAGGCGAAACGTTCCTGGATTTTACATGGAAGGTTACCATTTTTTTTTTACAGTGTAGAACTTTCTCAAAGAGTATTCGAAACACTTCTGCGGTTTCAAACTAAAAATTTTCTATTACTGTTAAATCTGCAGCTTTTAATGAGCACGTGAAAAGCGTCTTCAAAGTTTAGTTATATAGGCATTTATTGCTTTATAACTTTCACTCGCGCGTTGAGTCTGTCATGACAGATAATTACAAAACAGTGAAGTTCATAGCAGTAAATAAAGAGTGCCTCATTTGAGCCGATGCAGCTCAAATCAATGAGTAATGTTGAAAATTCCCAAAGGAAGAAACGAGGTTTTTGGAATACAGATAGTTTCGGCCTAGCTTCAGCGCGGCCGAATTTACGGTAGCATTTTCGCCGAAATTCAGATTTTGGAACGAAAACGAAAACAAAACCGTTTTTTCGGTAGATCTCTACACTGTAAAAAAAATTCCGCAACGTTCCTGGGAAAAAATGGGCAGCTGAGTTGCCCATTATTTCCAAGAAACGTTTCTTGAAAATGACTGGAACTTTGCTGTATATGTTAAAAACTTTCTACAGAAATGCCAGTAAGTTTTCTGCGAAATACCAGGAATATTTCTGTTGACAGCAAAACATTACTGACATTTCACAGCATGTGGGATCCGCAGACGATTTTTACATTTCCAGTTGACAATTTTCGCTTTATTATCATTATTTGTTAGAATGAAAAAATATTTTGAAATTGACATCAAAATTATTATTTATAATTTACACGAAAAAATAAATTTTCAGTTAAAATTCAATAAAGTGAATATATATATGATATATTGTTTCTGAACTTTGCTTAAAATATAAAAATATATAAATGTAAATAATAATTAGAAAAAAAATCTAGACATAAAATATTTTGGATTTTCGTCAGTAATTATGTCAGTTTACAAGTTAGATAAAATACATATAAATTTTCATGAAAAAAAAAAAACCTAAACGTAATTGTATATTTTTTCCGAAAATAAAAAAAATTCAAAATTTGCAGCAATTCAAAGTGTCAAATATATATCATATTCAAATCAAATTGTAATAAAGTGTTAAAATATAAAATTAATTAAAAAAGAAAAAAAAAAGTCAAGAGGTAGCATCGAACTCGGGCCATACGGGTGGCGTGCGAGCCTTCTGCGTCCACACCACGAAAGACACGTTGAGAGCTGCAAACTAATGGGTATTTGAAACGTATGCTAAACCTCGGCATCTAATTTCTGAAAATCTAAGGCCATTTGAAGAAATCCTTTCGCAAGAATAATTAGAGATAAGAACTCTAAACATACTTTAAATTAATCAAAATCGGTGAGAATCATGTTTGATGGTCCCCTGGTTAATGGACATAATAGGTGTCTAAATAATAGCACATCTAAATAATAGGTGTATTTTTTTTACACGGTCTGCTCGTTAAACATTCCACAGACAAGTACGAGAGATAATCTCGTAGCGATGTCACAGAGGTATTGTATTTTCATCTGAATTGTCTTGACAATAGAGACGTAAAGGATTATGTCGTCTATTGATTTATTTGCATTCCATATTTATTTTTTTACATTCATTTAAGGAATTCGTTTTCGACACTCGCGCGCGAGCAACGGATTATAGCAAAAAAATAATAAATGGCGGCCGCAGCGTTTTGCTCTTTCCAACTTTTGTTCAGGGACGTTTCAGATAAGAAAACCAGAATTTCACAGGAAAGAGCTAAATTATTCTGAAAACCTGAGAAAAGGCGAAACGTTCCTGGATTTTACATGGAACGTTACCATTTTTTTTTTTTTTTTTTTTTTTTTTTTTTTTTTTTTTTTTTTTTTACAGTGTAATTATTATTATAACTTCCTTACCCAACACACTGTTTATAACTAGAGTACAATTTACTGACCAATAAACGGTCTATGGAAGGGAAATTATAATTTGACTAATTTATTATTAATCACTGCTTCGTACTCTTTTGCTTACTGCTGTCTGCCTAATGACAGACCCTGAATTACTTTACGAATCATATAGCACGCATTTTTGAGCAATCAAATGCTATCAGTTGTTTAATGGAGTGAAACCCAAAACTAAATAAGCTACACGATTTTGAGGTCAAGAAAGCATTGTTACCATTTGAGGTACGTACTAATTTGAAAATCGATTGGGAAAGGTAGAAAACCATATCAAATATTTACACAGAAAATAACATTTAATTTTCTTTTTTCGGAGATATTGGTATATAAGTGAAAAACTGCTACAATTTTGCATTTATATGGGGCATGTCATGAATATAAAATTATTACATTGAGTTTATCAAACTGGCTGTAATTCATGGCGATTTTCGTAATCATGCTTCAAAATGATGACATTTGTTAGCAGCAGAATGGTTGCTATTTCTTTCAGAAAGTGGTCAAAGCACTATATCAAAAAATAAAGGCCCCATTCTGTCACGCCATTATTTTAAGTTTGCGATTTCTTATGGAGATTTTATATAGAAGTTTAAAGGTAATTTTGTAAGAAATACTTCTATTACATTCTTCCCTATGTTGGAATTTCTGAGAAATTTTTGCAGATTTACACCAAAGCCAAAACCATCCCCAGTTCAAAACTTCATATTATATATTACTTTTTTTATGGGCACGATAACTTCCATAATTCTGCACAAATCTCTTCCAAACTTATAAAATCAAGAGGCAGAAAACCTCGGTCAAGTTCGTTAATGGGCAAAATCGGACGAAGGGTGAGGAAGTGGGGAGGGTTTTTGTGAAAATAGAAAAAAAATCACCTAACTTCTTAACAATGATACATATCGAACCAATTTAAAGTTATTGTTACTTCTAGGAAAACGGCCACAAATTTTTGTATTACGGATTTTTCATATCATTAAAAATGTCCTCAAGGGGCGAAAAAAAAAAAAAGGTTTTAAGAAGAAAAAAATTCATACTTCTTCAATTCACAAGATATCAAATCCACTTAAATTTATTATAAATCTTCTTACTATTATCTACAACTTTTATATTGACAACTTTTTGATAGTAACAATTCTTACAGCGAAAAAAAGGGGGGAGGGTGATGAAGAAAAAAATCATAACCTCGTGAAATCATAAGATATCAAATCCCTTAGATTTCGCATAAATCTTCTTAATATTATCTTCAGCTTTTATATTTACAAGTTTTTGATAGGAACAACTCTTACAGCAAAAAATAATTTAAAAAAATCACATCTCCGTTTATCCACCGATAAGGCGATAAAAAAGTACTATTAGCGTGTTGAAAATGTTTGCAACACTCAGAGATGCTGCATATAGGGTTGCATTATTAAACGCGCACGTGTCTCAATAAAAAGAACATCAAAATTAAAAAAAAAAAAAAAAAAAAAAGAAGTGTGGTTCATTTAATGAAACATTCACCATACGGTTTAAATTTATAAGATAAATCTTCTTAATACTACCTATAACTTTTAAAGTAACTAGTTTTTGAAAAGATGAACTGTACTAATGATTTACTAAAAATATTCTCAAGGGATGAAAATAATACGGTTTGAAGAAACAATTATCGTGTTAACACGATTCTTAAAAAAAAAAAAAAAAAAAAAGAAAAAGAAAAAGAAAAAAAAAACTCTTATAGAAAAATTAAAAACTCGTCAGAAGCGTTCAGATAGAATTGTTAAACCGGGTTTATTTCTAATCTTAATATAGTTTTTGTTGGTGAAATTAGTTCTTAACTTCGAAATCTACCTATGACTGTGGGCCGAGCCGGAAGGGATTTTTTTTTTAATTGTTCATTGAAAATCTGCATTCTCTAAAATCTGCCTGATCTGTAGATTTTATTTGAGCATCAGAATGACAAGATGTTGGATTTAAAATAAAATTTAAAAGCATTTATAATCCTAGCACATAAACAAAATCGGCTAATAAGCAGTTTTTATTCAATTATAAAATGTATAAATGGATAAAATATAATTATTAAAATATAAAAAACACACACACACACACACAGAAAACCCCCCATCCTATTTATTGAAAAAAGTTAATCTTCTACTATCTACTATATACAGAGCGATTATAATTGAAGTTGAACTTTCAAAAAGCTGTGAAAAATAAAGCCGCTTGCCAGAATGACCTGATATTTCATCTGAGTATATGTGAAGCAATGGGAATTTGTTTTACGAAGGAAAAAAAAGTTCAAAAATTGACCGATAGATGGCGCTGTATTCGTCATAATATGCCAATTAAAAGACGTGACATGCGCACCGCACATTACATTTGTTATAAAAAAGCGGGGAACTTGCAGATCCTGTTATTCTGCGTCTGAGAAGATAGTCATGACTCTATCATTGAAGGATCGGGCTCTGCTTGTGAAGCTTTTTTACAAGAACTGTGACTGTGTGGCAACTGCATTGAAGAAATTTCAGACATTAAAGTGTTTAAGAAGCGGTTTTGGCTCGATGACTGCATTCGGTCTGAAGAAGATGACTGATTGATAAATTCGAAGAGACGGGTTCATTTGACGTGAAATGTGGCAGAGGGCAAAAAGCAATTGCTTCGACGTCAGCGGAGGATGTGGCTACAGCATTACAGGAAGTGTCAAGCAGCTTTGAGAACACGCAGTGCACGGAGAATTTCCTGAACTTTAGACATGCCTGTCATCACGTTTCTTAAAATTTTACGAAACATCCTGCAATGCTATCCACATAAAATTACGCATGTTCAGGCTTCGCTTCCCGCTGACCTGCCAAAACGAGAAGTTTTCGCCCTGCGATTACTATCTCGAATGAAAGTGGACAATGCATGGCCATGGAAATTTTTGTGGTCAGGCGAAGCCCATTTCCATCTCCAAAGTTCTCTCAATACTCAAAATTGCAGAATATGGGCAAGTGAGAATCCGTTCCAACTGCAACCATTGCCTCTTCATTCTGCAAAGGTCACTTGTGTGATGCGAGTTTACGGCAGCTTTATCGTTGGCCCTTTCTTTCACGAGGAGATTGGCCCTTCGAGTCCTGACACGTGCACAGTCAATGGGACACGTTATGAATCTGTGCATCATTCCAGCACTGCAACAGCACGGATGTGTGGATAGCACGATTTTTATGCATGATGGCGCTCCTCCGCACATTGCAACACTAGTGAAGCAGCAGTTGAATCTGCATTTTGGAAATGGCAGAATTATCAGTCACCCTTTCCCAACAGCCTGGCCATCACGATCACCTGACCTGAACCCTTATGGGACTTCCGACTGTGGGGTTACCTAAAACATGTTGTGCATGGGGGGTCCAATTATGAACTTAGGTGAATTGAAAACACGTATTACGCAGCGCATTCACAATATTATCCGTGAAACACTCCGATCTGTTGTGGAAAATGCTGATTTGCGCTTTTAGATCGTAGGAGAAAACGGCGGACAGCAAGTCGACTTCCTTTTCTTGATGGTTTCATCAGTTTTTGCTTTTTCTACGGTTTTTGGCCTAGGGACAATTAAAAACCGATTTTTTCTTATCCGCTGTGATATTACCTTGTCGTGGTGAATAGGCTTTGAACAGAGTGCTATAACATGTCACGTCTTTTAATTAGCATCTTATGACGAGTACATCGCCATCTATTGGTCAACTTTTGATTTTTTTTTTCTTTCGCAAAATAAATTCTCATTGTTTCACGTATACTCAGATGAAATATCAGGTCATTCTGACCAGTGGTGCCTCTTTTACAGCCTTTTGAAAGTGCAACTTTAATTATAATCAACATGTATATAAAATACAAATAGAAATTTCGTTTCGACGGCTAATAACCCGTGTTCTGCTGAACGGATTTTTATGGAACTTGCACTGTTAAATAGATAATTTTATCCAGGAAGGTTTTAATGTGTAACATATCGTTCTATGTCACTTAGTTATAGACTTATGGAAGAACGTTTTATAATCAGGTGAACGCAATTATGAAAGATTAGCCTTTTTAAAAGATTTGATGGATTTCGATGGAACTCGCACTGCTAGCTAATAATTTTTCAAGTAAGAATTTAATATATAAAGTACCGTTCTACGTTGCTTAGGTACTGAGTAATGGGAGAAAATTCTGTAATCAAGTGATCAAAATTATCAAGGATAAGCCGTTTCCAAAACTCTAATAGACGGTAGTTTGATAATTTTTCAGAGATAGTTTTAGTATATAATATATTGTTCTGCATTGCTTAGAATCCCCCCCCCCCCCTCCATATTCGGCGGTGTAGAAATTGAAATTGTGCGATGTTTAGGAGTTAACAAAGAATTGCAGTACAAGCGAAATTTATTGGTGAAGTGTTGCCCTCGTCAATATGACGTCAGCGTTACTCACGGGCATGTTTTTGCTTTACATTATACTAGCCGCCTTCGCCCGCTACGCTGGTCGGTTTTTCTAAAGAAATCTTGAATGAAACAAAATATATCTGTGATTATGATCATGCGTTTTAAAGCAATATGTTCATTTACCTGGTGTATCCAACCGAATTGCTGAAAGCAATATGAATGTCATTACGCTATTATATCTTTAATTGAGTCATACAAAATTTAGACTGTTAAGGACCAATTTCTTTAGTCGATCTGTTAGTGTAGGATTCTAAAGAACAATAGAACAATATGTAATATACTAAAAGCGTTCATGAAAAGTTATCAATGCAAGTCTCATCAGAATCTGTTAATTGGACTTATTGAAAAGGCTGATCGTTCGTAATAATTGGGTTCGCCTGATTCTAGAACTTTCATCTATAATTCTACAATCAAGCAACCTAACAACCAAGCAACAGCAAATGATATGTGCTTTATACTAAAACATTCACTGAAAAATTAACTAACCGATCAAGTTGCATCGAAATCCACTTAGCAGAATCTTTTAAACTGGAAAATATACCGAAACCTTCCCTAAAAATGATCTAATTAACAGTTAAAATCCCATAAAAATTCATTCAGTGGAATCTTTAAAAAAAGCAAATCTTTCAAAATTGGGTTCATCTGATTTAGAACTTTCCCCATAATTATTTAACTAAGCAACGTAGAACGTTATGTTTTATACTAACATCTTTTCTGAAAAACTATCTAACTAACAATGCAAGTCCCGTCAAAATCTATTCAGCAGAACTCAAGATATAAGCGGCCGGAATGAAATTTCTCTTTGCATTATGTATATATACTAGCAGGCTATGCCCGCTGCGCTGGTCCATTTTTCCAAGCGAACCTTGAATCAAACGAAATGATGTGTTTGATCTTGTGATTTAAAGAAATAAGACCTTTAACTGAATGTCCTTCCGCAGTGCTGAATCGATATGAATGTCATTGTGCTATTATATTTTCTAATGTGCAGACAAAATTTCACGGTCTAACTCTTTTATATTATCCCTCACAATAGGATTTGGTAAAGAATGATAGTACAATATACAATATTTCATTTTGTAACAGAGCATTCTCGTTAAAAAGAGCCAATATGGTGAGAGTTCCGATCACAGAACTTTCCTCATCTATATTTTTAAATTATTTTAAAAAAAATGTATTTTAATGTCTCAGTGCCAACCTGGAGCCAACCAGTTTTTTTTTTATTGTGTATTGTCCCATGTTATATATTATAGCATCCATGCTGCAATGTGCAATCTAAATGCTTAGTACTTTTCTGGTATTTCAACACCATTGTCGCCAAGCGCAATTGTTGGCACCAAACGAAGCATTTAAAAAAAAAAAATAACATTGTTGGCGCGAAAGTTATCATTTAAAAAATATATCATTTCAAAATTACAGAGTTTCGACAACTATTTTATTAAATGAATACAAATATATACTGAAAATAAAAACACAAATAAATATTATACAATAAAATATTTTGTTTTAAATAGCAATTTAAACTACACAATGAAATTGTGTCTCTTAGCAATGCTGTAAACATTTCCATTTTTGAATTAGCAAAAAATGAAATTATAACTTAATTTTACTTAATTCAAAAAATATTTTCGACTGAAAAAATAGTAAATGAAAAAATGCATGATTACGACTAAATAATAATTGAAGCCGAAAGTGATTCACGTTCAGTAAATAGCAAGTTAAAACGTTTGGCGCAATTAGGGCATCAGAAAGTGATATTTGTTGCCAAATGGTATAATCAGTTATGAAAACAAACTTGATGGATTATTTTGCTTTAATATATTTATTTTAAATGTATGTATATTATTAATGTTTTTTCATACAGATTAAATGAGTTTCGATATAAAATTAGATAATTGACGTTATTACGTTAAATAAAATGTAAAAAAAAAAAAAAAAAAAAAAAAAAAAAAAAAATGCTTGTGTATATGAAATGAAACAGTGAATAGGTTGTCAGAAAATATATTGCCAAATTTCCTTTTCCGCCAAGGCTGTTTTTCCTATTTCGCCAAAGTACCGATATTGAAAAAGTACCAAAAAATCTTTGCATGTTCAGGTTTGAAATAAATGACACAACAGCAAACATTTTGGTATAGTGTTGGTGTAATGTAAATGTTGCAAAATGTCTCCGAAAAATTGTCCCAAATTACTCCAATTCTCTTTAAAACTCGATTATGGAATAGGTCCGCTTTAAAAACAAAGAATCAATTTAACTTATTTTATTAAGTTAATTATCATCAAACCACGGCCGATAATATATGTCATTTGTTTGTAGACTGGATTATGTAATTTATTTGTACCAAGTATTTCAATTGTCTGTAGACTCGATTATGTAATTTATTTCCTTAATTAATGCATACTTTACAAACTAAACCTACTTTCCAATTTTCCTGATTTTTTTTTTATCAATGGTTACAGTTAGATGTATATATGTTTGTCACTATCACGATATTTTAGTTTGATCTGCGAAATATTATTATAATATTCAATATTAGCACTATTTCTGATAGTATTAACAGTCATAGAAGCGGTCTTTTTTTGGTCACCAATCATTTTTTTTTTTTAATTATTTCTGTGATAGGATACCTCAAAAATCTCAAGGAAAAACAGTACTTTTATGTTAGCCGGCCACATTTGATAAACAACAAAGTATTGTTCCCATTGCCATTCATTTAAAATATAAAACTTTCACTCTTTTAATTTGAAATACACACATGTCAAATATACATATTACATACATTTAAAATAGTTGCTTTTCACCCATTTCATAAAAAATTCAAAAGAATAAAAATAACAAATAAGGCTATAAACAAAAATATTCTACTTCATCATCAATGTATTGTTTCTAATTTACACTTGTGAAAAATAAAATATGCTACTGCCCTGAAAAAAAATTATATTGGCGAGATTTGTGCCCGGCTAACTTAAAAGACCGTAAAAAAAACATTCTCGCGTAGCTGGTTTCTACGAAATTTGTAAGTGAAATCTAAAACGAAAAATTTTGTAAGGAAATTGTGTTAGTCAAAACAGAGACCACTCTGACGCCTATATTAGTGAACAATCAAGTTTGATGTCAAATATCGGTCAGGAATTGTTTGATTAAACCCATTTAACGAATATTTCTCCCCAAATCGACGATGGTTAGCCAAATAGCAATGCTGTCATTTGAGATCTGTCATAAACGGGTTCATCTGATTACATAATTTTCTATACTTTTCCAGTATAGGGGCCTTGTCGGGTTTTTTTTTTTTTTTTTTTTTTTTTTTTTTTTTTTTTTTTTTTTAAAGCATCGCGCAATTCGGACTTCAAAAAGTGAGATTTGTGGGTAAATGATATGAACAGCTATAAAAATAAATATGATGAACTTTTATGATTTTTTACCTATGTATTCATAAAACAAACTTTTCAATGAAATATATTATTACTATTGGTATTAATATTCAATTTAATTCTGTTTTTAAATAAAAAGAGATAAATGGCTTCTTTATAGTAAATAAATTCTATAATTATTGAACAAAAAATACTCATTGAAACTTTACTTCTTCCGTCAAGCCCATTTTCTGCATCTCGCCAAGGGATTGCCAAGGATCGCCAAGGATATTGGAAAATTACCAAAATTTCCCCCATTGATATATAACTAAGCAATGTAGGACAATATATTATATGCTAAAATTGTCTTTGAAAAATTACCAAACTAACAATGCAAACCTAGAAAAAACAGTATATTAGAACTTTTTAAAAAGGTAAATTTTTGATAATTGGGGTCACCAGATTACACAATTTTCCGCATAGCTGTATAGCTGAGCAAGGTAGAAGGATATGTTAGATACTTAAACCCTACCTGTAAAATTATCTGATTAAAAGTGCAAGTTCTATCGAAACACATTCGGCAGAATCTTTTCAAAAGATTATTTTTTCATAATCTGGTTCATCTCATTAAAGAACTTTAAACCAGAATTCAATACCTAAGCAACGTAGTCAACGTAATGATATGTTATATACTAAAACCTTCCAAAAAAATTACCTGTTTAACAGTGCAAGTTCAGCAGAACTTGAGTTATAAGCAACCGTAGCAAAATTTCCATTTGTATTATATGTATATATATATATATATATATATATATAATTCCATTTATATTATATATATACATATATATAATGTATGTGTGTATGTGTGTGTAGTAGAATTAGATTACTCCAAAAAGGATACCGTCCGCTTGAAAAATCACCAATATTGTAAACGTCGCTCAAAGCAATACTACGCTTATGCATTTTTGGCTTAATATTTGGCGATAAAATCAATATCGTAAATAAACATACAACATCTAACTTACAAGTACCATTATTTTAAGTCTAATGATGGATGCGTTTGATAAAAATAAAAAGTAAATAAAAAAAGAATCCAAAACAAAAACAAAATTGTCAGTCTAATATTGTCTTATCAAATTTTCTGGCGCATTTTTCTTAACCTGACGCAATAGATAAATCGCCAAATGTTGTTTAAAACTGCAATCTTTTTTTTAATAAATTTTTACGCATTACGAATATTCTCTTTCTTGTTTAAATTAAATATTTTCTTTTTATAATATTACCACTCGTCAAAACTGTTTTTCATTTCCTCTTTTTCTTATTTTTTTTTCTTTTAATTAAAATTAGTAACAGTTTTTTCTTTTATTTTTTAAGGTGTAATAGCCGTTTCAATTTTTTTTATCAACGCCAAGAAATAAAATGGTAAACCTTATCGTCCAAAATAACAGAACTTTCCGTCATAATTCCATAACTAATCTAGGTAGAATGATGTGTTATAGCTTAAAACCTTCCCTGAAACGACACCTATCTAACGGTATAAGTTCCGTAAAAATCCATGCGGTAGAACTCAAAATCTAGGCGTTCGGAACGAAATTTTCGTTTGGATTTTATATATATAATAGATTGAGATAGTTAAATATAACTTTCATAATCGCGTTAACCTGATTATAGAACTCTCTGGGAGGTAGGGGTAGGTTTATACTGCATCACTTCTGAATTTTTTAAGGAACTCAGCTCAACGTCCATAACCATAGCATATATACTCTCCAGTATGCCCTATCTCTGTAGCTTATATCTTCCAATTTTCTTTACTGTACCATTGAGAACTTTTTCCGCGTAGCTCCGAAACTAAACAACACAGAATGATATAAATATTGAAAAAATCCCTGAAATATTATCTAACTTACTGTGCATTTAATTAGTTGACTTGAAATCTTTCATAATCGAGTTCACCTAATTTTAGAACTCCCGTAGCAACTTTAGAATGATGGTTTTTACATTAAACCATTTATAAACCAAATTTACTATTTAACAGTGATTACATTATAGTTCTACAAAATTCTGTTCAGTAGAATCTGAGTTATAGTCATATTTACAATATTTATTTCTCATTAAACCTTTTCCCTTTACATTTGAAATAAAATCAGTAACTGTTTTGGTAATTCCCTGTTATGCCAACACCATTGTCACCAAGCGTAATAGTTGGCACAAAAATGAAATGATACATTTGAAAAAAATATATATATAATTTTGCTGATAAAAAAAAATGAGCATTTAAAAAATATAACTTTTGAAAATTAAAGACTTAGACCTACCATTTTTTTAAATCAATAAAATTAATGGTACTACTTGGTTATCCCGTCGACCAAAAATCTATTGCCAAACTGTAAGATTAAATGCCAATAATGGTTGATCGTAAATGTCACATTCACTTGACTTTAAGCAAGTTACACGTATTTAAGTTATCAGGTGATTTTTATTTCGACGTTTTAAATGTATATTAATGTATTTTAATATTAATGTTATACTAATTTATTTGTTCTTTCGTTATTTAAAATAAAAATTATGTCAATTTGTATAATTTGGCGAAATTGGTCGACGGGTATCAAAATAAATACTTAAAATATAAGAATAAATAAATATTTTGCAAGTAATAAAATATAGTCAATTTAAACTGCAGTCTTGAAATTGTAAATGTCTTTTACTACTGAAGCATGGCGTACGTAATATGTATGTCTCACATTGCAGTAAACATTTCATTCTTTCAATGAAGACATTCATGGTTTTTTGAACAAAACATTTTTATATGTATAATTTCTAACTTCTGAAATAATTTTATTGTAGCTTCCTCAGCATCAGATAACTGCGAAATGGTAAAATCTATATCAGTATCAGTAATAAATATTTTCTATTAAAAAAATAGCAAATTAAAAAGTTTTGCGAGATTATGATGGAATAAAATAAATTCCATCATTAAAAATTCCTGCATAAAAATATTCACGGTCAATAATTAGCAAATGTTAATGTGTGGCATATGGTTTGCAATAAAAATCGTTTGCACGATTAGGGTTGAAAGAAATGGCGCGATACCATACATTTTGGCATGGTATCGTGACGAAAATTAGAACGAAAAAGTACCACAGTTTTTTTTTTAATTATTATTTAGTTTTAGTTTTTGAGGCGTTTGAATTTTTTTTTTCTAATTCACAAAGTTGTTTTTATTTAACCAAAAGGATTGGTTAAAAAATTATTCAATTTGGATTTTTTTCCCTTGCTATAGTAACAGAATGAAAAGAATGAGTTTTTAGAAATTATCACTTGAAAAATTCAGGTTTTGGCGCCAAAGATAGTGCCAAATTAGAAAAATATGAAATATCTCTCGAACTATTGGGCTTAAAAGAATTTAGTCAGTACCATTCGATTCAGCATATAAAAATACACCAAAATATGTTATCAGTTAAAAAATAACTATAAAATCAGATTTTTTAGGAATTTTTTTAAAGTTCGTTCTCTTTTTTTACCCCCTTTAGGGGTGGAATTTTGGAAAATTCTTTCTTAGCGGCACTCTATATCATAAGAAGTATTTTTATCCCGATTTTCAAGATTTTAGGTTCAGTAGTTTTGGCTGCGCGTTGATTAATACAAAATCCAGACTTTCTTATATATATATATATATATATATATATATATATATATATATATCTTTAATATATAATTAGTATTTAAATGATTTTTAAAAAACAAATGAACACATGCGTAAAAAATATATAAAATAAGAAAATAATTATAAAAAATTATAAAATAATAATAAAAAATTATTATTGGATGGTTGGCTGGGTAGACGTTAGAATACGGAGGAGGGTGGCGTTGTCTGGATAATACGCAATGGTTAATTTATTTTTAAAAATGGGGCATTTGAGTTATAACTAAGTTGCTAATACACATTTTATAATGGATGTTGATTCGATACTTTTATATGTATAATGGTGTAGTTTATATTTATATAGTTATCAATTCATATTAAATATATTCATGTTCATTAATATTTAATAAATTTAACGACTAACGTGTATTTAAATTTTAGCCTACTCAGGACAATATCATATTAATTTCTAATAGTATACTATCTTAAATAAGAATAAAATGCATAAAGAATGTATTTGTTATACCTAATGCTATGACAGTATGGATTTTAATTTGGTAATTTTTTTTCCTCTATCTTTTTAATCTCGTGTAATTTTGAACTTAATTGGTGTTCAATGGTTTTATTTCTCCGTTTTATGTGTGTGGTAGCCCCAAATTCATATTCTTAGCTAATGTATGGCTAATATGAAGATGAAACCACACACTTTATTTGTGGAACTTAATGCATTTGGGACCCGATGATTCTGTCTAAGTTCTACAAATTTCCATCATTCCATTTCTGTTATTCAATTTCTGCTGTTTTTAACTATGTTTTTGGAACCTATGTCAAGTGTGTTGGGGGTAACTGTATTTGATAATGTCATTTTATTCATAATTTCGCAGTTTTTGTTGGTGGTCGGTAATGTTATCAAAAATTAATTTAAAGACTGGAACTCAGATGGATTTAAAAGGAAATGGATGCATTAAAAATCCATTTTCACATTTTTGTAATCATTGAATTTTTATGTAATTTCGCCACAATATATTAGGTATGTTTAAATATATTTTAAGGGGGTCTGGCACACGTTTTAAAATAATTTTTATTTATTGAGTTAAAAGTTTGAATTTTTTTGTGATGGTTAACCATATCATTTGTAAACAAACTCATATGATAAAACTTCTCATAATTTTATTTAAAAAATTTTAAATTTTAAATTTATTAAAAAAGTGGGGTAATTTCAAATCGTTATAACTCGAAATATTATTTATAAAATTTCAATTTTTTTTTCATTTAAATAAAGAGAAATATATAAGTTTTAATTTTGATTCAGCATTTTTAAAAATATTAATTTAAAAGAAAATAAAAAATATTTAAAGTAAAAATTATAAAAAAAATTATATAACTTTTAAAAAAATTCATATTTTCAAAGTAATTTTTTTTTCAAATTTGCTAAATCAAAATTAAAGTAAAATAATTGAAAAAGACATGTTCTAAGTTTGAACCATTTAACTTTAACGGTTCTCGACTTATAACAATTTAAATACGAGAATTGGTGAAAAAACCCATCATGAAGAAAAATTCATTTTCACAAAAAGTAATTTTTAAGACAACCATTGCTTGAAAGCTAGATTTTGAAGACAAAAAGAAAAAAAAAACGAAAAAATTAATATTTCCTGTTCTAATTAAAATAGAAACATGATTTAAAATTCATTTTAAGGGGACGAGGGACATTAAAAATAAATTTTTTATTTTTTGTAAATTTCACCTTAAATATTACTCAAAGATACATTATATGCATTATGGCATGCATTTATTACAAAAAAAAATTTTTTTTAGTGTCATTTTTGAGAAAAAAGTGGAATTTTACGCGTCGTTTTAGAAATCTCCGAAATGCCCCATGCGCGTTCCATATCAATGAAAATCCCCAATATTTTTTATAAAAGTTTGGTTTATATATATAAATAAAACTGTGCATCGAATTTTATATATTTGAATATAAAGATTAAAAAAAAATTGAAAAATTTTGAAATTTTTTGAAAAAATTTCAAAATTTCAGAATTTTTCAATTTTTTTCTTTTTTTTGTAAATTTTACTTTAAATATTACTCAAGGGTACATTATATGCATTATGGCATGCATTTCTCACAAAAAAAATTAAAAAAAAATTTTTTTTTGAGAAAAAAATAGCATTTTACGTGTCGTCGTAGAAATCTTCGAAATGCCCCCTGCGCATTCCATATCAATGAAAATCCCCAATATTTTTTTTTATAAAAGTTTGATTTATATATATAAATAACACTGTGCATCGAATTTTATATATTTGAATATAAAGGTAAAAAAAAAAAAAAAAAAAAAAAAAAATTGGAAATTTTCGAAAAAATTTCTAAATTTCTAAATTTTTCAATTTTTTTTCTTTTTTTTTTTTGTAAATTTCAATTTAAATATTACTCAAGGGTACATTATATGCATTATGGCATGCATTTATCACAAAAAAAAAATGGCATTTTACGCGTTGTCGCAGAAATCTTCGAAAAGCCCCCTGCGCATTCCATATCAATGAAAATCCCCAATATTTTTTATAAAAGTTTGGTTTATATATATAAATAATTCTGTGCATCGAATTTTATATATTTAAATATAAAAGTATTAAAAAAAAAACAATTTTTTGAAATTTTTTTTAAATTTAATTTTTTTTTTTTTTTTTTTTTTTTTTTTTTTTTATATTCAAATATATAAAATTCGATGCGCAGAATTATTTATATATATAAACCAAACTTTTATAAAAAATATTGAGGATTTTCATTGATATGGAATGCGCATGGGGCATTTCGAAGATTTCTAAGACGACACGTAAAACTCCATTTTTTTCTCAAAAATAATTTATTTTTATTTTTTATTTTTGATAAATGCATGCCATAATGCATATAATGTACCCCTGAATATTATTTAAAGTGAAATTTTCAAAAAATAAAGAATTGATTTTTAAGGTTTTTTATGGTCCCTCGTCCTCTTAAGCAGACAAAAACAGAGAGTATTTTTATGCAATAAAATATTTTTAGAAAATTTGAAGCTTTTTGCGCCTGGGACCCCCCCCCCCCCCCTTAAGGAAAAAATTGGAAAATTGAAATTTTCGCCATTTTTTGCAAAGAGAAGGACGTGTAAGAACAGGTTTATGAACTACATATATTCCGTGCTGAAAAGTTTTAACATTTTTTTTAAGGTTTAATTCCAACTTCTGTTTTTGTGCTAAAAAAAAAAAAAAAAAAAAAAAAAAAATCATTCTTCAAAGTAACTAAGTTCCCACTTTTATGGAACTAACTAACATATTTCTCTAATTTTCTTTTCTTTCTTTAATTCAGTAAGAAAAAAAATGTCTTTCAAATTTTTAGATTTTCGAAAACAATATTTTCTAAACAGAAGAGTTATTGTCTAGTTTTTGTATGGTTCTTTTGGTTTTTCACAAATAAAATACTTACAAATATATTCCTTTCTCTAGATTATTTAATTGGTATAAAACTACTTGAATTTATTTTCTAATCTTTATGATACGATCATTTTTCAAAATCAAACCTCTAAAAAAACTGCGAAAAGAGAAAAAAGTTTTGCTAATCGGAATATAAATGAAATAATTATAAGTGTAATTAAAAAAAAAAAAAAAAAAAAAAAAAAACATGCTTTCGTTAAAATTCACAAAAATGTAGAAATATGGATTAATTGACTTAAATGGGAATTTCGCCAAATTAACCAACTGTCGCTAAATTGGCTTTGTATATGGTAACTTATTTCTGGTCGCCAGATTTGGCGATATTTCGCCAAGTTCGCCAAAAATTGGCGCTATTGTGGTAACCCTGTCTAGTACTTTTCAACAAATACTCATTGTTGAAGCCGATACTGATTTCTCCATAGAAAATCAAACTATAATTGAGTAACCATTAAATTTAAGTAGTGTTAATCTTAGTAGTGTTAGTTTAACCGTAAGTAGTGTTTTGTGATGTCTTTCGAAATCGGAGGGCGCTTGGGGAAGCCCCCCCCCGTTTTTCCCCATTAGGGGTTACATTTTGAAAAATTCCGATACACGTTTTTACTAATTTTAGTTATACTATAGGCATGCCAAGTTCTAAGATTTTATTTTGTTTTGTGAGACAGGATGAATTTTTTAGCCCCGATATGCTATTTCCCAGCAGTTAAAGTGTCGTCTCTAAAAAATAACGTTCCGTTATGTAAGCCAGCTATAAAACAAAGCAGTTGTATCATTGTACGGTTAAATACTCTACTGCAATTTATTAAACTTCTAAGCATCGCACATTTTCAATTTTTATACCGTCATATTGGGAAAAAAGTACTTTTAAACGCAATTTGTTTGAAAATTGCATCTCAATTAATTTTTGAAATATTAATTTTTTTGTAGTTTTTAGCGTCATTTGTTTAATTTTGGCTACTCAAATACTTCATTTCTGTAGAAAGTAAAGGAAAAATAGTTGGAAAATAGTATTTATATCTTTTTGTTGCTATTTTCCAATAACAACTTTAAAAAAAGTAATAAAATGCATGCATTTTGAAAAAATAAAAATGAATGATTTCTGATAAAACATTGAGCTATTTTAAACCAAATTTAATTTGAAGTAGTATGTATATTAATATTACAAACAAATGAAGGCATATGAATCATTAGATAGCCAAATTTTTTTGTCGAGTTTCTTGAATAACGGCATCTCTTTTTTTTTGGATTTGTGTATTATTCAGCGACAGTGACGTCATATGCGTGCTTTACTGTAGATGTTGGTTAAGACTAGATCGTAAATGAAGAATTCTTTAGTGGATAGGGATGATGTCATTTTGTATATAAATAAAACCATGTGTTTTAAGTCTTAAAATTAAATTTGTTTTGTACTACCTATATTTAAATACATATATATATATTTTTTTCATCAGGGGCGACATTCAATTCAGAAAAGGCAAAATTCCTGCTTTCTAGTTTTAAATTTTAAATTTGCCCCTCTTAGGGATCGAATTTTAAAAATTCACTGTCCAATTCATGTATTGACCTCAGTATACATATGTATATATTCCAAATTTCAAAGCTCTACGTCAACAGGAAGTGGGTGAAAACTGAGTTACAAGATTTGACTGCTGCGTACAAACATACATAATCTTAAGTTAACCCTTTGTGTACTGAATTATGAATTCATGAAAATTTCATCTTCTAAAGTAGGGATGCACAACATGTGGCCCGCGAATTTCGTCAATTTATAGCTGAAAAAAATGCAATTTTTGTTCATAGGTCGCTAGGAAAAATCGCGAATTTCTCCAATTTGCGATGGGAAAATGGAAAATTTCATCAGACATTTAAGATGCGTGAATTTCGTTGAGAAGGCACGGAAAAATCGCGAATTTCCTTAATCGAGTGCGAAAAAATAGCGAATTTTGTCGATCAAGCTCAGAAAAATCGCGAATTTCGTTGATCGGACACAGAAAAATCGCGGATTTTGTCGATGAGGCGAGGAAAAAATAGCAAATTTCGGCATTCGGGCACGGCAAAATTGCGAGTTTTGTCGATCGGGCTCAGAAAAATCGCGAATTTCGTTGGTCGGGCACGGAAAAATTGCAAATTTCGTTAATTCGGTAAAGAAAAATCGTCAGTTTTGCTGTAAATTGCGCAAAAAATTTCCAAATTGTTCATCGGATACGGAAAAATAACCAGTTTCGTCTTTTTACCGCAAGAACAAATCGCGAATTTTGTTTTTCGAGCGCGGAAAAATCGCAAATTCAGTCTATCAGGAGCGGATATATCGCAAATTTCGTTGATCGGACATGGAAAAATCGTGAGTTTCGACGAAACTCGCGAGTCTTTGGAGCCCGATCGAAAAACTTGCGCTCCCCCCCATCGACGAATCAATTATCGCGAGAAAAAATCGCGAATTTTAGTCCATTTGCCGTGAGAAAAAATTGAAAATTTCGTCAGATTCAGTTAAGAGTCGCAAATTTCGTTGATCGGGCATGGAAAAATCGTAAGTTTCGTCAGTTTATCGCGAGAAAAAAAACCCGAATTTTAGTTAATTTACCGCTAGAAAAATATGCAAATTTTGTCAAAGTCAGTTAAGAATCGCAAATTTCGTTGATCGAGCGTGGAAAATTCGCGAATTTTGTAAATCAGGGACGGAAAAATCACAAATTTCGTCGATCAGGCAAGGAAAAATCGCGAGTCTTGCAGATCAGGGGTGGAAAAAGGACAAATTTCGTCGATCGCGCACGAAAATATCGCGAATTTCTTCGATCACGCGCGAAAAAAGTGCGAATTTCGTCGATCAGGCGCGGCAAAAACACCAGTTTTGTGATATGGGGCATTCTCACAATCTTTTGACTTTTAGGAAAAAAAATCTGGCCAAATTAAACTTGCTAAAATAACATTTTAATCTGACAGACGAATGCCTTAATGATTCAAAATAAAGAAAAAATGGTCAGCAATTTATCTAATTATTATTATTATTATTATGATTATTCAATAAATAATAACAATGTAGTATTTTTAGTACAAAATTTTGGTATAACATTGTCCTAAAGGGATATTAAAGAAGGGACGGTAAGGTAAAGAAAGGGGACGGTATAGGAAAAAAGGGACGAAATGGGAAAAAAAAGGACGGTAAGGATAGAACGGTAAGGAAAATTATCACCTATATTAGGCAAAACATGTTCAGACTAAGTGATAGCCACAATGTCCATTGATTTTTAGAAACAGTTGTTAATATTGGATTAAATTAAATATTTTTTTTAATTTACCTCGAAAAGTGCAGGAATAAACCTTGGGGACGGCAAGACTACCAATAAAGCCACGATCTTGAAATTGATATTTAAATGCTGATTTAAATTCTGCAGTAAATTTCCTGTCAAAGAATTTTAGACATTCTTCCTCAAACGTACTTCTGCTTGAGAAAAAACTTGAAAAAAATTCTGTGGCTGCATCTGAAGAGATTTTCTGTATAAGTTTATCAAGAGGGACGGTAAGGATGAAAAACCCAGGGACAGAGTTAAAAAAATAATATCAACCGTAAAAATGTGTGCAGGTTAATTTTTTGCTACATATTTATATAAAACAGTTGTCCCAGTTTCGGAAAAAAAAATTACATCGAATTACTTTTATTGAAACAATTTTATACAGACAGCAAAAATCAGCATCAGGGACACTGGACGGTATAGGAGTTTTCCTGGTATTTGGACCCCCAACATCGTCCAAAATTTATTTATCTCGTTAATATTGTTATGCAATCATGCAATGGGATGTTCCCCCGTATATGAAATAAAAAAAACACACAAAAAGTGTATTAAAATAAAAATTATTATTCAGGGACATGGAAGTCAAAAGATTGTGAGAATGCCCCATATATCTTTATCAACTGAATTGGATATGTTGACTGGGTAGGGAAACCTTGAGGGGTAAAACTCCACCCCCCCTCTGAAACCATATTTTAAACTGATTATAGGCCACAAATCACCTCCTAGAAATAGAATTCTCTTCTTACTTATATGACCCTCGACAACCCAGACATTTTTGTAAGTGGCCCTTCTCTTAAAAAGGTTGTGCACCCCTAAAAGCATTTTTCGTGAATTTTTGAAACTACATTAGAAGATTTACATAATCATTTAATAAAGTTTAGAAGGACTGAAGGATTTAGAATGATTCATTAAATTTGAATTTATAGACATTTTGTGTAATATTTAAAACCACACTCAAATCTTTTATTTTAAATATTTTTCTTAGTATTTTGTAGAATTAGGAAATCTAAAAATATAATGTTCTTACAATAGAACTATAGAAATATTTCTGAATTGAAAAATCCCCCCCCCTCCCCCCCCCCTCCAACGCCAAGAAAGCTAAAAATATGCAAATGCCAAAGAAATCACCCTTTAAAAAACATATTTGTTTTGTGTAACCCATAATGCTTTTGGAACATGATAAAGTAATGCATCTATAACTCCTTCTAAACTGTACTATTACTAATCGATGTATTAAATTAATTTTATAAAAAGATATTTTAATGGTACTTATAAGATAAAGTGTTAAAAGAAAGCATGCAATAAAAAAGGAAAAGTATGTTTTTGTTTTATTGAGATAAAAAGATAAAAAAGGAAGGGGTGGGGAAGAAAACATATTTGTACCAAATGATTAAATACCTTTCCACATCAAATATGGCACGATAACCGTGAGAGTTTTTCCTCAAATATCATCTGCGTATCATTTTATTTTGATTTTCACACGATAGTCAATTAAGCGTAAATTGTATGTTGGTTGTTTATATTTTCGATTGGGATTGGATTTGTTGAGTAGAGTCTTGTATAACCAGACCCGAACTCGAAAATACTATTTAAAGCCAACCCGAAACCGACAGACACACACCAAAAAATTTGTTAACCCGAAATCCGACAAGAACTTGAAACTGTAGGAAATGAACCTATATTTTAACCCCTTAATCGTCGCGCCCGATACATTCATGGGTAAATTATCCGTAAATGTCTCGAGTGAGACGATTAAGGGGTCAATACGATTATGGAAAAATTGTCTACAACTATACTATATCTAATATCTATTTTATATTAAAACATGACATATATATATACTCATTACTGTTTAAATATATGATTTTTTCACCTAAAAAAATATTCTAGGTTTTTATTTTTTATCGGGTCGACCCGATCCTGATCCGTAAGAATTCAATCCTAAACCAAAACGGACCCAAGCCCGAAACAATAAAAGACAACTCTATCCGCATTAAAAGGAAAAAAAATAACATTAACTATTTGGCGCTAACTTTTTCGGGTCGACCCGCAGTTTCGGGTTAAATCGAGTTGTTTGACCCGATTCAGAACTCTGACAACAAAATTCTCACATTTTCTCTTTGGTTAAAGACGATAAAAGAAATTGGTATATTTTACAGTTCGAAGACAAGGCTGTGATGTGAAAACCCAATCCTAAAACTTACAAAACAACAAGGATTTCCCCCCTTTTTTATCCTTATACACTATACAGGCATCTCCCCGACGTACGTAAGCAATGCGTTCCGTAAACTTTTGCATAACTTGAATTTTACCTAAGTCGAATTTGTAAATTATTTAGGTAAAATTTCGCAAGAAACTTAAATACATATATTTATATATATATAATTTATACAGCATTATTTTATGAATAAAACCTCATGCAGCAGTATATACTCGGATATAAACTATGAAAGTATGAAAAATATAAAAACAAACTGAAAAAATTCTTTAAAAAAGAAAATCTTGTGGAATACGTATTTATAAATTTAACATCGATGAACAGATTTATAACAATTTTGAACCTACATCAAACGACTATAAAAATAAGAAATAATTAAAGAGGAATAAATTACCTTTTTTCCTTGAATTTCTGACGGCAAGACGAATAAATAGCTCTCACAATGTTAAAATAATCCTTGATAAGCATAATATGTATTATGAATTAGATGACTACTATGAATAACTAACAATAAAGATTAAGTTGTTATGACAATACTACTTGTACACAAAATCAAAAATGAATTGACACTTGCAACAGCTAATTTAGTTCTTGAATGGTTGTGAAGATAAATGTTGTTCTCTAACAACTTCTAACACACTCGATATTGAAAGCTGAGGATTTGATTTGTTAATGATTTAATTGTATATCCCAATAAAAATATAACTCTCTCTAATATATGAAACTATATTATGGCTGTGGTTGTTATCTGCATTATTATTTATAATCTTATTATTTATAAAATAACTATCAAAAGTATGCAAATGCGTATCAAACGCGCTAGTTTATTCCTAAATGTAATTTTCGAGATTTATTACGTAACTGCGAATTTGCGTAAGTCGCGTAATACGTAAGTCCTGTAGTTCGTAATACCTGTAGTTCGATCAAATGTTAGTGTGCTTATAGATTGTGAGTTCATTCCTTTATGTTGTGATGAAAACTATTTTTTAGTAGCCAAATTCCTTATGAAATTACAAGAGGACATAGGATTTTTTTTAGCGACAAAGACCTTTTTAATTATGGACTTCTGTTATGTTCTCTTTTATTATGTTCTCTAACAACTTCTAACACACTCGATATTGAAAGCTGAGGATTTGATTTGTTAATGATTTAATTGTATATCCCAATAAAAATATAACTCTCTCTAATATATGAAACTATATTATGGCTGTGGTTGTTATCTGCATTATTATTTATAATCTTATTATTTATAAAATAACTATCAAAAGTATGCAAATGCGTATCAAACGCGCTAGTTTATTCCTAAATGTAATTTTCGAGATTTATTACGTAACTGCGAATTTGCGTAAGTCGCGTAATACGTAAGTCCTGTAGTTCGTAATACCTGTAGTTCGATCAAATGTTAGTGTGCTTATAGATTGTGAGTTCATTCCTTTATGTTGTGATGAAAACTATTTTTTAGTAGCCAAATTCCTTATGAAATTACAAGAGGACATAGGATTTTTTTTAGCGACAAAGACCTTTTTAATTATGGACTTTTTTTGTAATCTCCATAAATTCATAGCCCACTTCTGGAGGCAGTTGCTAGTTTTAGAAATCCATAACGTTGGTGGCAATGACCTGCGTTTTCCATTTTGCTTATTAGTGCTCTTACTTCTAAATAACACATAATTTCACTTGTTGCATCATCAAATTGCGGAAAATATGTACTTTCGAATGAAGTTTGTTTGAAAACTGTATTAATTCAATTTAGTGAGTTTTTAAGCATAAATTTCTTTTGAAAAAACATCTCAAAAGTGAACATTTGTGTGAAAACCATACTTGACAATTGATTGCCCATTGCAAAGTTAAAAGAAGAAAAAAAGTCCTTTCGGCATGTGCCGGGAGGAAAAGGTAGCTTTCATATTTCTTGGTTTTAAAGTTTTGCAAATTTTACTCGAAGCTAATTTTACTCAAATTTTAAGAAGCTAAAACGCGACAAACCCGATAAGAGAATATTCGTCAACACTGAATTTCAATGAGAATTGCGCCAAATTAGTAAGCTATAGCCAAGTTGGTATAATTTATATATACTTATTTTTAGTCGCCAAATTTGGCGATACTTCAGCAACTGTCGCCACGCTTGGCAAGAATTTGAAGCTAACGGATATTAATAATATTTAAGCATTGCGCGGCAATTAAAAAAAAATTAAATGGCCGCCATTTTGAAACAAGATGGCGGATGAAGCTGGCCAACGAACTCGCTCGAGACATTCATATGTATTATGCACATACTTAATCTTATCCAAATCGGTTTGTAAATACGAGAGTTACAGCATGACAAAAATCAGATTGTTTAAAAATATGAGCCACCCTAATAATTCAAACTGCTATAGATATATATATATAAGTCACTTTTGACCGGAGAGTGGTTTTGGGATCTGGGGGTTGTGATCAGTAAAAATATACCAAAATTTTCCGGAAGTGCTTTCCTCCGGAAGGCTGCAATAGGTAGTTTTTTACTTTTTGTAATGAAAGCTACCTAAAAGTAGATTTACAGGGTGATGCAAAATGAATGAAACAAAATGAAGGCGTAATCCCATTCATTTTACATCACCCTGCATTATAAGTCCAGATTAAACCAGTGGGTCGCTTCCCGGATATCACGTGACATCTTTCTCATGGGTATGACCACGCCTGTAATTTGACCCCTGATCTCTCATAAATCGTAAAGTCATAAAAACTTCAGCTGGTACATCTATATACATGAAATAAATATATACAACATAAAAAAATAATAGCATTGCCAAAGTTCTGCTATGTATACAAACAAATAACTTTCGTAATTATTTTGCATATTAATGATTGAAATACAATTAATGATTAAATTTTAAAAAAATGGTGTAATCACGCCACCGCATCAGAATACGCTCGTTGTGTACATAAGCTCTGAATGGTATTTTAATTTCTTTTTGTTAAACGCTGATTCTTTACAGAAATCTTCAATGATTGGTGTTTATGCCTATATATATATACATATATATATATATATATATATATACACACACTGTATATATATATATATATTTATATACGTATTATTTTAGAAATAAAAAAGTATATGTTTCTGAGGTAATATCGATATACAAGGTGGCCATAATTAAACTGACAGCACTCAGAGTAGCGAGATCAAATTGAGATAATGACGCCAAATTTTGTAAGAAGATTAAACAAGACGGGGGACGAAGGATTTCATACAAATAAAAATTAGTTCCAAACGTCAACACTAAGGGAATATGTGGCGCTGTGTAACAGAAAAGAGAGTTTTAAAAAATGCAGAATCAGTACTGAAATAAAATTACCTTTTATATAGCACATTTAATGGTTTTAGTATTGATTCTGCATTTTTTAAAGCTCTCTTTTCTGTTACACAGCGTCACATATTCCCCTAGCTGTGACTTTTGGAAGTTTTTTTTTTCGTGGAATCCTTCGTCCCCCGTCATGTGTAATCTTCTTACAAAATTTTCGCTTTACTCTCAATTAGATCGCATTACAGAACACTCTGAGTATTGTCAGTTTAATTATGACCACTTTGTATAGCTAATATTAACTCCCAAAGTTATCCTTTACCGTCACCATAGAATCATTACAATATGAACATTTCGTCACTTAAAGTTACATGAAGCTTTAATTGAGAATTTCACTTACCAGATTTGTACAAAATGAATTGCAGTCCTTCAAATCGTGACAGGAATACGATGATCTCATGTCTGTGTGCTTGTAGACTGTGAGTTGCCCAACATGAAGGGAACAGGAACAGGATTTATGAGGGCTCATCACAACTGGCGAATGATGGTTCATTGAGGGAGGGGGTGGTGCGTGTACAGGGAAGGCATGGTGAGCGGATGGCCTGTTAATGAAGGGCCTATTTGGTGAAAACTGGTGAGGATGATAAGTGTTAGGATAATAAGGATGATGTGGAAGAGATCTTGGTCCTTGACCACCAAAGATATATGGCTTGATTTTTTGAAAGATGGTAGACTTAGGAACCACTTGACTGTAAGCTCCATAAGGAGCGCCGCTATGAAACATGCTTTTAAAAGGACGCCTATGTACAGCGGGTATAGGAGGTGGAGGTGGAGGAATTCCATGTGAAGGACTGTAATAACTGTGCTGATGGCTAGCTGCTGGAGCATAATGAAGATGATGAGGATGAGGAGGGGGTATTGGAGGAGGTGCGAAATATGGAACATGCCTAGCTGCCCCCATGTGTAAAGGAGGTGGTGGTGCTGGGGCAATTGCATATTGCAACGTGGTTGGCACAGGATAAGCTGGTACAGGTGGAGAAGGCGCATAATGCATTTGAGGTTGATATGGAGTTACATGGCGGTAGACAACACGTGGATAAGGTGGATTACCATAGTATGAGAGGACGCTGGAAATGAAAGAAAAACAATGGTTAATTAATGGCAATTTTAATATGTAAATGATGAGTTATATGTTTACAGAAAGAAAAACTGTCGATTTTCTTTAAGAATCCATTTCAAAGATTGCATGAAAACATTTTTGTGCAAAAAAAAAATAAATAAATAAATAAATAAATACATAAATAAATGTTTCAAAGAAAACAAAACAAAAGAAAATATATTATTGAAATAAGATTAAAAAAGCCCCCTCCTATTAACCATGCCATAATTTAGACCGTGAAAACTTTCCTTTGCGTTCTGTTTTTTTTTTCTCCATGTAAAGTTAAAATATTTCAACGCATAAAAATGCATATTTCATTTTAAATATATTTTCGTTTAAAGAGGCACAGGATTTTTAAACTTTCAAAAAACCTGTTTTCGGTTTTTGTTTTATTCTGAATCTTTTGAACTTGATCAACATTATGCAAAAAAAAAAAAAAAAAAAAAAAAAAAAAAAAAAAAAAAAAAATCAAAAATCAAAAATTTGCATTATTTTTTGTGTTATAATCATTTATAGACGGTGAGTACAATTGAAGATCCGTAGATATTGAAACTTTAAAACGCGTTTTCTCATATTACTAAACTTGGAGTTTGTGCGCACTATTACTTTCTTACTATGTTAGCTACAGTTAAAAAAATAATAATAATAATAAAACTAAATATGCGTTTCTTTATAGTCTACATGCTGAAACCAAAAAAATTCACAAATTAAAAAAAAAAGAAAAACTAAATATAGGTTTCTTTATAGTCTACATGCTAAAACCAAAAAAAAAATCACAAATTTTGGTTATTTATTTTTTTGGAGTTGAAACACTTAAAAAAAAATGCTGAATTTTTTGTATTTTTTCTTATTTTGTGCAAAAATTAAATTTTAAATAAAACTTTTCGTGTATATTTTGATTTTAATTTAGAAGTAGATGTGATATGATTCTATTTGCTTAAAAAAATGTTTTCTATATGCATAACTTAAAGTTTTATCATGCGCACAGCACTTAATGATTTTAATTCACGCATTAGTGAGATGAATATTTTAATTTAAAATTTAAATATTAATTTTGTATAGATAACATTAATTTTTCTTGATAATATAGTTAGGAATATATACTTTAGGCAGAAAGGGAAAAAGATTTTAATTAGATATTATTTGTGTTTTGACGCTTTGAAACAGACGGTATTTTTGATCGTTGCGGCAAATTTAAAGATCCTATGCCTCCTTAAAAAAACATGTATATAAATAATATATATATAATTTTAATTAATTTTTCAATTAATTTTCAGCAGTGAAAATACATTCGAAATTATTGAATATTTAATACTTGATTTATCACATTGCTAACTATTCCAAGGGCTGCGGGTTCGATTTCGGCTTGGACAGTTTTCACTCTGTTGGTTCTACGCTTAGTGATAAATCATGTTTTAAATATATCAATTATATTTTCATCAGCGAAAGCTTTTGTTTATTATAATTTAATTATTGTATTTTGTTTTTGTCTTTCAGTTTCAATAGTCACCGGTAAATTTATATATATGTATTAAGTAGATTTGTTAAATTTTTTTCAGAAATAAATAGTTTCCCCTTTTATAAAACAAATACAAATAAAAGCTTGTTCGTTTTGTTTAATAAACTTAAATTCTGTTAGAGTCATGTGTTTTTTAGTTTTCTTCCTTATATAAATATGCATTATTCCTCTGTGTTAGATTCTGTAAATTTTAGATAACTCCATACATTTTCTTTGTCTTTTACCATCCAATAGCCTTTTCTGTATGTGTAGGCCAATTATTATTTTTTTTTTATCGCTTGGATAAGTAAACTAGTCATTGGGGGGGGGGGGGGGGTGGGCACCGTAATACTTACCCACCATGGATATGCATAATATAAAATATGAAAATAAAACATGTGTAAAAGAAACTTCCTTATAACTCCAAAAATGATAATCATATTGACTAGCAGTTTACTGCGCCGGATTAAGTGTCTCATTTTCAATTAAAATGTATCTTTGAATTGAAATTTGAGTGAGATACAGGGTCATGAAAAATCGAAGAGTGTGGAAAATAGAATTACAAAGGTCTCAGCAACTAACTATCCGATCGACTTCATTCTCTATGCAGAATTTATAATTTTTTATTATCTTTTATATTCATTCCTTAAAATAAACAATTTTGAAAATTTTTATATACCTTTTATCCGAACGAATATTTCGAGAGTCCGAAAAAAATAGTTGCGGATAACCGAGGTTCCTGAAATTCAATAGGCTTCTTCCCATTATTTAATAATAAATACACACCAAATTTCAAGTTCCTATCTCAATTTGTTCGGGAGATAGAGCGTTTACTGACACACACACACAGACAGACAGACGAACGGCAATTTTTTTTTCTAAAAATATGTCTTTCGGGATCTCCAGTGTCTGAAACGTGTAAATCCGTCAAAAATTTGTTTCGATTTTTAAAACGATTGAAAGACTTACCCTATACTACGTATGATGGGTAAGTAAAAATGAAAACCCTTTTTCCAAAATAATTTCCACTATTTTATCAGTGATGGAACAGTGGTGCAGCAGTTGGGCGATTGTCACCACTAAATTTTTAGACTATTCTTCGCCTTTAAAAGTCACAGAAATTTTATCCTGAAGTAAGACGAAGAACTCTATTAAAATTTAACGATGCCATTTGATTCTTTGGTGCTACACCGTTCTATCATTCTAAGTGAGAAAATGCATGAAACTCATAAATTCGTGTATTTTGGCATTTCCCATGACTTAAAATCTGTTCTATGTTATCTTTAAGGGTGTATTCGAAAAAATATTTTTCCACCCTCAACAGCTCGAAATTTTCTGGGACATTTTCAGACTCATTTTTAAAAGTTAAAACATGAAACTTGCTGGGGTGATTTCTGAAGACATGTTTAACATGCCGTGTGATTTCATTTTCAGCTGAATTAAATAGAATTTGATTTTTAAACAATTATTTTCTCAGTATGACCATTTTTTTCATCCCCAGATCGCCCGTTTCGGAAAATTCGGTTAAAAACGCCAACTTTGGCAGCGTTTTTTACAGTATTTTCTGTATTTATCAAAAAATTAAGAAGCACGGGACATTATATAGTTTCTAAATAAGAGAATTTCCTAGTTTGATGCGTTTGAGAGCAAAAATGAATTTTAAAATGAATCAGAAAATGAGCAGTTTGGATCGGAATACACCCTTAATGGTGAAACCAGTTGATGTGACAAGGATTATATACTGTGTTTATTGTGATTATGAATCACAAGTTGGTACCATGAAGTATGACCTGTATTATTATTTTTATGAATAGTAAGTTGATGCCTTGAAGTGCGACCTGTATTCATTCTTCATTGTTTTAATGTGTCATAATGTATTTTGAGTTGTATATTCCAAATGTTCAAAAGTTTATTTAAATCGTGTTAAGAAGGGTGAGATGTAAAATATTTATGTTGTTCAAGCGAATGCGTAGGTCAGTGCATTGTTTTTCTTAGAATAACCTCTACCCCAGTAGGATTTTTAATTTTATGTTAAAATATTAAATTTGTGTATTAGTCAGTTAGCAGCACGCGTCTCTTAAAGTTTTCAAATTTTTTAGAATTGTATAAGAAAAGTATTTTTAATTTTTTTATATCTACAGCAGAGATTCCCAACCTTTTATTGGCCACTCTCCACCAAAGCATCTGTAAAGTTTCTATGACACCCCCTCCCTTACTTTGTAAATTATGTTTCTTATTACTTAAAAAGTGAACGCTGTTCACACGAGGGATATGTAATAGAGTCTTAACAACTGCTTATTTTACATTTTGTAACTTATCAAAGTGGTGGATCTTCTTTCACAAATAGTCTGCATTTTTATCTTCACAAAATACCTTGAAGAGAGACTCACTTTTAGTGTTAACATTGCTAATATTCACACATTTTATAATTCATTTTTGTAACTTATTAAGAGTTTGTGGAAAATCTTTGGACACTAAATTTTCTTTCTATGGATAACACAATACACAAGAAGCATTCCAAGATTCCCATCTTTATCACTTTTAAGTAGCCATTATTCCTCAATCACACCTTTTCTGTTTTCCCTTTCCCAATATCGTTAATTCTCTTCCATGTATCATCTGATTTTAAAATTTAAAATGCATATGGTCATCATGTAAATTTATTTACTGTGTAGTATGCCTGCACTAGAATCATAGATATTTTTTATCTACCAATTTCATTTAGTAATGCTATTTAAAATTTATACTTCTTATAAACTTGACTATGAATTTATCTCGTGATGACTCTGACTCTAAACTTACCTCGTTCAGATTTTTCATATATTTTTTAGGTTAAAAAAGTTTAAGGCAGCCAGATTTTAATATACTTTTAAGTAGTTTCACGTATAAAAGATTCTTCGCGTGACATATAGCAGACCGAATAGAAGTAGAAAGTTCATTCAATAAATAATCGAAAGCGTTAACAAAATTTGTAAAATACAACAATAACCAGAAAAATTACAAACTTTTAATGCTACATAAAGAAAAAAAGTTATTGTCAAAATATTTCAAATAATTACTCGTATAATTGTTCTGGTGTTGATTTTATTTTAAACTTTTAATTGGGAACATTTTTAAAATTCAATAAAAAACAAGTGGGTAAGTGTGATCACAGATCGCACAGAGGGTTTTGTTTAATATTCCTTTCAAAACACTTTATCCTTTTGCAAAATCTGTTAGTTCAACATTTCGCAACCAGGGGCGCTATCTATTCTAAACAAACCCGTATCCGAACGAAACTCCGTTTTACAATCTATCCGTAGATATATTAGTTGAGGGAATCGAGCCCATAGCACCCGAGATAGGCAGACGCCACCTGGCGGTAAAAAGTGGAACTAAAATATGTAAGTCTATGGTGCATGATATGAAAGAGTGGTCAAAGTGGTGTCGGCAAAAGTTAGAAAAGTGCTTCCCCCCGGGTGAAAAGGGGGGAGGATAAAAAAATGCTTAAAATACAAAAGTTAGAGCCCGGATGGTAATTAATATAAAACTTTTTGAAAATTTTATGATTTTTCGTGTGATCGCAAGTGTTCTGCTATAGGTATGCAAAATTTCAAGTACCCAACTTAATTAGGGGCTGAGTCAGTAAAATTGCTTAAAATACACAAGTTAGAGCCCGGAGGAGTAAATAATATAAGACTTTTTGAAAATTTTATGATTTTTCGTGTGATCGAAAGTGTTCTGCTATAAGTATGTAAAATTTCATGTCTCCAACTTAATTAGGGACTGAGTTAGAAAAACTGCTTAAAATACACAAGTTAGAGACCGGGGGGAGGAGTAAATATAAGACTTTTTTTAATTTTTACGATTTGTCGTATGATCGCAAGTGTTTAGCTATAATTATGCAAAATTTCAAGTCTTCAACTTAATTAGGGGCTGAGTTAGAAGAAAAAAAGCTTAAAATACAGAAGTTAGAGCCCAGAGGGTTAATTAAATATAAGACTTTTTCAAAATTTTATGATTTGTCGTTTGATTGCAAGAGTTTAGCTATATTTTTTCAAAATTTCAAGTCTTCAACATAATTTGGGATTCAGTTAGAAAAAAAGCTTAAAGTACACAAGTTAGAGCCCAGAGGGTTAAATATAAGACTTTCAAAATTTTATGATTTGTCGTTTGATGTGAGGTATTCAGCTATAAGTATGCAAAATTTCAAGTCTGAGAACGGGCACTGTGACAGACAGACAGACAAAGGAGCGAAACCCTAAAAAGAATGATTTTTTAAAATCTTTGTTTGTATTCCATTTATTTTTCGCCTAAAACATTACTTAAAAAAATAAAAAACGAAAAGAAACTGATAGGTAATGGGTAAGTAACAAATTTCGAATTGCATCCTCAGAAAAATCAAATTGCCCCCGGTGGAGCGAACGCCCCATGTTGGGAACTACCGATCTACAGTGAAATAATAATTTTATAGGTATTTTGAAATTATCTTAAGTTTGTTAAGATCAGGTTCTGCTTCTTTGTTTCGGAGTTTTCGTTTTTTTTTTGTTTGTTTGTTTTTTTTTGTCTTTGTTTGCATTTTTTGCATGCTTCAAGTGGTTAGATTGTTGCCTTATTTCTTTTTGTAATATTCTAATTCCTTACAATCTTTTTTGCTCATTGAACTTAATGCTACCTTAAAATTTTAAACTTGTTTTTCTCGGAACCCCGTTTTTCAAAATAGGCGACTAGTTTTCTTGAGAACTGTTCGACCGATTGCCTTTATTTTTCAATTAAAAAGAAGATAACAGTTTTTTCTGGAGCTTATATTACCGAAAAGTATTATTTTCATTGATTAATTATTTTTTCATTTTCGAAAAAGGTAAAAAAAAGGGCAGAAAAAATATCTTCTTTTTACTCAAATGACCGCCTTTTTGTCAAAAATCAACTTTATAAATTAATTGTTGGCATTAGTTCCAGATAATTTAGTGCTCTTTCATAATTTGGCAACCCTATATGTTTCAGATGTTTGTGATCGGTGGAAAATGGTCGCCCGACTGGAAGTTTCCGGCGCTTACTTGCAGGTACTCCACGTATTATAACTTTTTTTTACGTACAAAAAAAATAAAAATAAAATAAAAATAAAAATAAAAATAAAAAAAATAAATAAATATGTAAAGGGAAATATCAATAAATAAAATATAAAAAGTCCAAAGGTGGTATCTTTTACTTACCCATCATACGTAGTATAGGATAAGTCTTGTAATCGTTTTAAAAATCGAACTTTTTTTTGACGGATTTACACATTTCAGACGCTGAAGATTCCGAAAAACATATATTTAGAAAAAAAAATTGCCGTCCGTCCGTCTGTCTGTCTGTGTGTGTGTCTGTAAACGCTCTATCTCCCCAACAAATTAAGATAGAGACTTAAAATTTGGTGCGCACTTAGTATGTAACAATAGAAAGAAGCCTTCGAAACATTCGTTCCGATAAAAGGTATATAAAAATTTTCAAAATTGTTTATTTTAAGAAGTGAATATAAAAGACAATAAAAAACATAAATTATGCATAAAGAATGAAGTCGATCGGATAATTAGTTGCTGAGATATTTGTAATCCTATTTTCCACACTCTTCGATTTTTCATGACCCTGTATTTCATACAAATTTCAATTCAAAGATATATTTTAATTGGAAATGAGACGCTTAATCCGACGCAGTAAACTGTTAGTTAATATGATTGCCATTTTTGGAGTTATAAGGATGTTTCTTTTACGCTATTTTATTTTCATTTTTTATATTATGATGTCCATGATGGGTAAGTATTACGGTGACCCCCAACGACTAGTTTTCTTTGTACCCCCCCCCCACCCCTAAAAAAAAAAATCAACTGAATCTTAGATTAGTGAAGAAGAACCTCCCCTTAAAAGAGCCAACTTTACTCACGCGAAAACACCCGCTCACTAATGTTAATCCTATGGAAGAAATATTTTTTAATATCTCGTTGGCATTTCCATATTTTCAAATGATATATTTTTTTATTGCATAGCTGCGGTTAATCGCAGACCTTTTTTTACTTTTTCGATTTTGTTTGCAGTTTATTTTTTTATAAGTATACTTTCTCTTTCGAAACTGGTCCCGAAAGTGAAAGTAGCCTGATAAAGAAAAACCTGTAAACAAAATCGAAATAATAAAAAACGACCTTTGTAGCGATCGACCTCAGCTACCCAATGATAAAAAATCATTAAAAGATATTGATCTTTTTCAAAAATTTCTTCCATAGAATCAACCACGGAGCTATAGGATTCTATTGCCATAGAATCAACATTAGCACATGGGTGTTTCCCGCGTGAGTGAAGTAGCCTCTTAAAGTAAATTTTTTTGCAGGTAAAGTTTCTTTTATTGGCGATTGGTGGGTAGGAAATATTAGTAAAGTTTAGTTTTCTTTTCGTGTATAGATAATCTAATCATGGGGTTACTGACGGATAACAAAGAGGGAAATGGGGAACAGGTAGGGACCGACAAGCAAGTTTCTGTGCCCAGGGCACTTTCAATTTTTCGTGCCCCCTTAGATTGGTTGTTTTACTGATACTAGTTTTTTTTTTTTTTTTTTTTTTTTTTTTACACTAGGGGGTTTGGTCCCCTACGAGCTACGCTCGCCAACCCCCTTTCAGACACCGCATTTTCTAAAAGCACGCTAATTTGATTGGCGTTAAAAAGATTTTAAAAGATTGAATTATAAATTAAAAAACAGTGGCGATCTCCCTATAAACGGGTTTCTATTCATTTCTCTTTGATTGGGAATTTTAAGGAAAAATCAGGTGCTGTTAAAAGATACAATGACTGTTTTCGTCTTTGATTAAATAAAATCATTAAACATTTCAAAATAAGCTAATATAAAATGAATTAAGTAAACAGAGTCTTTGTGTCCCGGTATTTTTTAACAAAGTGAAAAGAAAGTTCTTTCTGACGTAATTTTCACCAAACTTCTCTTTCTCTTTTTAATATTCACGTGAAAATACTTTTGTTAGAAATGAAATATTATTTGCGCTGTCCCAGCAAAAATAGTGGAAAAGATCATCTCGAAATATCAAATAAATCTCTCGTGCAATTTTTAAATTTAAACTGTTTTGCAATATTATTTTTTGTTCATTTTACATAATAAGTGCAATGTGACGTAAATGTGACGCAATTTCTCCTATTTAAGACTTCTAACGCATGTTAATGAATTTATTATTTTACAATATCTTTTCTCTGTTAAACTTCACGCATAAATATAGTTCTTATGAAGTAATTTTCAATAAGTTCCTGCTTTTTATACGCAATTATTTAATTTTAATTTGAAACTATCTTTTCTGTTTATAATACTCACGGGTAAATAAATTTTTAATTTGAAGCAAACATTATTGTTTCCGTTGTTTATACAGTTGGCAACAGGTTAAATTAGTACAATTTTCTAAAATAAGTAAAAAATATCTCTCGAAATGCTGAAAATGTGAATTTACAATAGAAATGAAACCTCGAAAAATGAGTCAAATTAAAAAAATAAATGAATTCTGCACACCGGGAAATTATAACGTATAAAATGATCTAAAAATTATTAAATTCCGACGTATAGTTTTTGCTCCTATAAAACTTTTTTAGTGGAACGATTTTGTCCAACTTTAGCATTAAATATCTCTTAAAATAATTCTTCGATTTGAAAACAGTCTACATCAGCGTGTTTATCAAACATTTCTGTATAATACTAACGATTTTCATATTTTTGAATGCATTATGTTTCTTAATATTAACGAAGAAAGACCTCCGGTCACAAAAAATTCAAAACCGGCGGCGGCGGCGATGACAGCGGTAGTTACTTTTTTTTTAGAATAGAGAGATATTACACACTTATTCAAAAATTGTCAACTCAAAAAATTAAGTTTTCCGGAAAACTGAAAACAACAGTTCTAGGTATAAAAATAAAGTATTTTTTCTATTATTTATTGAAATGCGCTTTTAACCACATATTGAGATATATTTTTGTCATTTCATCTTATCAATATCTCAAATATCTCGTTTTTTCACAATTATGATTTTTTTAATGGAAACAGATGAAATTATGAAAAATTTTGTGCCCCTCAGAAATTTCGTGCCCGTGCGATAGTCAGAGCCTCGGAACAGGAGTGAATTGTAGGTCCAAATTTTTGTAAACTTGAACTCTCATCGTTTTTGTTTTGTGGAGGCGGCGCCTTTCATTTTTAAATGCACTTTAAGTATACTGAAGTATCATTCAGTAGGACGGAAGGTACTGATCTGCCTTATTTCCGCCTTTTCCCATTGTTGAATCTCCTCATCCTTTTGTTATCAACGGCAAACGGTTGGAGAGGAATAGGGATAATTGTACTTCAATTTGAAGGAAACTAAAAAAGTATGTATAAGAAAAAGACAACATTAATGGACAGCCAGGTTCTATCTCTTACCCTAGATTCCTTGAAAGATTCCTGACTCTTAGATTCCTGACAAAAGAAAATCATCTGGGTCTTTACAAGGTGAAATAGGGCTAGCTAATGTGATGCTGAGTACAAGGACCGCGTTCGACGCAGCCTGTAAGGATTCACGAATAAAGCCATTTTTATTTCTCCATCAAATGTTGAAAATATTAAATTGGGCTTAAACTCATGTTAACTGGACAGAGAAACAATAGGGCAGTGTTATTTGATCTGACAAGACCAAAATCTCTCTGTTTGGTAGTATTGGCATAAAACACGTTACGGAAAAGAAGCGGAACAGATTTGCATCTTAGTTGCATTACACACACCGTGAAGTATCCGGTCATTGTTAAGATATGGCATCAAAAGGTGTTGGTAGAATTTATGTGATTAATTGGAATATGAATACCCAAAAATACATAAATGAAATATTTCAATCCCAACTGAAGTTTTCCCGCACGTGATATTTTTCAAGATAATGAAGCATTTATATTTCACAAGGATTCCTCTCCATGTCATATTGCTAAAAGTGTGCAAAAGTGGATTCCAGATAATACATTATTACAATACCAGTTATTTCAGTGTTGGAATGGCCCGTGAATAGACAAGACGTTAACCCAATTTAAAATCTATGGAACCAACTGAAAAAAATTGTTCACAGAAGCAACCGAGCAAAAAAATCCAATTAATAGAAGCAATAATTCAATCTTGGTATCCCATTATAATCAGTGCGTCGTAGTCGTAAAAAAAAGTAGAGAGTATACGCTGTAGGTAGAGGGTGCACGCTAGAGTCATGAACGTTCATGGCTAAGGCATACGCTATAGCTTTATTTGGGAAGGAGAGGGTATACGCAGATTCTTAAAAAATTCAGAAGATATACGGCGTATACCTCCGTATACCCTCCGCTACATCCCTGGTTATAAAAGATTCAGAATTAAACAACTTGTTTCATTTAATTGGAAGGCGTTGTAAGGCCGCAATTAAAAGTAAAGGTAACCCAACTAAGTATTAATTGACATTGGGATAATTTTTGTCTATCTCATTTTTTCGATATGTTTCATTTTTCTTCCTTATAACTGCTTTTCTAATAAACATTCCTTCATGAAATTTGTTAAATTACCTTTCCATTGGTATATAATTTTATGTTATTACTTAAAGAGAAAGACGCGTTATGAACGATCGAATTTAAAAAGTACGCCTTTCAAAAATGTTTCCCCAATTTTGGCCACTACTGTATGTAACTGATGAACTTTCTTTCCGATTTTCATTCATTGAAAATTAAAATAGAGATAGAAATAAAGGCCATTCACTTCCAACTTGACGGTAATGAAAGTAACTTGTCGCATTAAAACTTTTCTTCACATTCCGCAAATATGCACACTTATTATCATAAGTGTTAACGGAATGAAATCAAGGTTTGCTAAAAATTTGGATATAAATCTGCTTGTATTGAAGTCCGGATTAAGTCTGCTTTTTAACTTTTTCCAGCATAGTTGAAAAGTGTTCATGAATTCAGTTTGTCTGTCGTCTAGCCGTCTGTCTGTCTACACTCTAACTCGCGTAAATATTCTCGGATTTTCATGCAATTGATATATCTTAATAATATTTACCATGGCATGTTCGGTATTGAATATGAAGTGTGTAGCACTAATAATTCATTTACAAGGGCGCTCAAAAGAATTCCGTTGCATTTTGGTCAATGGGAAAATTTCGTTCACAGTGTATTTTAATGACATTACGCTATTTAAAAATTATTGAAATTGATATAAATCACTGAATTTCACTACAAGGTGATTATTATACAATAGGGCATTCTTAGCATTTATCGTTCACTTACAGGAACACGCAAAAGAAATCTGTTACAGTACTGCCTTCGAGCAACAGTTGCTGGAAGTGCATTTTCAATTTCGGCATGCGCTTTTAAATTTAACAAATTTTTTGCATGTTATTCATCGTGTATAAATTCCATACCTCGTGTACAGAATTCACATGCTATTCTCCTTATTAGTGGAAATTGGAGAAGGGGAATTTTCAACTATGGTATGTATTTCCTAACTGAACTAAATTTTTGCTTGCATGTAGTTTATATAGATACAAATCTATGCATCATATACAGGACTGCTCAAAGAATTCGGATAATTTTCCGACTGTATATGGGGATTGCTGAAGTTGAGTTTTCAAATGTGTTATGCATTTCCAAATGGTTCGATTAGACATCGTATTTCAACTTATTAAACTGTGAAGTTCTGTTTCATTATTCTGAATGTGTTGGAAAGTGTTTCATATTCTAGGCTTGACGCATGATTTTTCCTTTCTTGTTAACAATGATAATCAATTATATGGAATGAGTCCACCGGTTCTCATAAAGTCCCCTGCTCTCCCTTACCTATGCCTTTGTTTGCAATTTCATGTTTAATAGATTCTAGCAATAAATTTTTCGATTTCAAAGTATCTTCTCGTGAACCGTACGCGCATATTATTGTCTAATCTCCTTTTATTACCCGACTACGGCAAAGCCAAAGGAGGGTTATGATTTTGACAGGCTATGTATGTATGTATGTATGTATGTATGTATGTATGTATGTATGTATGTTCATCTGTTCCCTCGTAACTTCTAAACCACTAATCAGAATTCGACAAATGACATATCATTAGAAGCGTCTTAATTGTCCGCTGGTTATAGGCTATATAGATTTTCACCAAATTCAATGTGGCGCCTTCTAGCGGACAAAATATACAGAGTAAAAAAATAAAGTTAAGCTAGATATGCCGTGTTTGGTATCATTTTAAAGCGCTTCACTTGTACATTTCGAATATATATATATTACTAGCATTTGCTTGTGACTTTACCTGTATTCATGGGGTACTTTTATACTTTTTCAGCGTAGTTTTTTGTCGTAGTTGGGTTTTAGTTTTTTTACTTTATCTTGTTTTTATTTTTCAATTTGAAAGTTTTTTTTTTTTTATAGATTTGAATGAAACTGTTTTTTTCATGGAATAAATTTGATTCAAATTATCTTTGTTATCATATTGCAAGAATATGAACTTCTACTATATCCAGCAGAAAATTTTTAAACACAATTTTACCTCATACGCCTGTTACTATATGACCAAGATCTTCCTAAATTGCTACTACAAAGGAAAGTTTACTTTCGTTTCTTTTGATAATCATCTGTCTTTTTTTCCCTCCGCGCTATCGATTTGCTAGTCAATTCATCTGTAACTTTATCGGTCATCATACAAATAATTTGTTCCGTGAGACCTCTCGACTGTTCCAAGAAAACCGTAAGCATATATGTAATAATAAAAATTTTCGCCCTTTTATCTTAGTAAAACTATTCCAAATTCTTAACATTTTTCCTTTTTTACCTATCTTTAATAATATCGTAATATCTTTTGTCTTTTATTTCATGCACTTAAAACTGCGTATTCTTTTATTAGTCTAAAAACCTGAATCCATTCACCTCATCTCATAAAACCCATTAAATTACTTTTTTCATTTTATTCTAAAAATAAATTCTTTTTCTTTCGAATGTTTTTTAATAGAATTGTTTGATGATGTTCTTTTTTCCCACAGTTTCTTGCAAATGCCGCCAACCATTGCTTGCGCAATAATTCTGACGTTGAAGCTATATAGTTCGCATCGTCGTCACCCGCGCTTCCCCCCTCTCCCCGGAGCTAGGTCCTATCGTATTCTGCTCTCATCGCGTCCTTCCGGCTACTTTTTACAGGATTTGTCATTTATCGTGTATTGTATTCATACGCATGCAGTTTTCGCAAGTATATAACCCGTTGCATGGGCTAGGAGAGGTAGAATTTTACGATTACTGAGTTGCTTAATTAAACCACGCCACCTGGAGTGTGTTTTTTTCCTGAATCTTAGTCATTTGTTCTAATAAGTAACATCTAGTGGTACATTTTACTACGTAGCAACTGCCGCACATGGATCACATATAACTAGTGGAATTTGGTGCATTATATGGTCGATTAATAAACGTTTTGATGCATCTATAGGCTTCGATTATTTATGCTTCGGGAAACATTCCAATGGACGACAGTCTGACCTTCCACTCTTCCATCACTATTGTACGACTGCAAAAAAACACGATTCCTTCATTGAGTACATAATGTGGGTATGCTGGTGCTTAAGATCTATATGCTTATATGATAAGAGTGAAATCGTGTCGTATATATGTAAGTTATCAATGTAATTTTGGATGAATTGCAAACATACTTTGAAGCACTGCTAGCTTCGTAAATGGGTCTAAATTTGAAAGATCCTATCTACAATAAAAGTAATCTGTGTATAGTTTTTTCCTAACTAATCTGAATAGGCTTGAAATGGTAGTTAAAGTGAGATTTTTCGTATCTATCTTATAAGTAATTTTTATTAGAGTCAAGTGTTGTGTAGAAATTAAATTCATATCATAGTCTTCTTATATTTCAGATTTGAAAAGCATTGATTTCCCTTTTATATACATTTAAAGTTGATTTCTTTAAATATCGACATATTGCAATAACTTTGTTTTTATATAACTTTTAGCTTGATTTATTTAGAAATCGACCTATTGCAGTAACTTTGTTTTCATATATATTTTAGGAGGATTTATTTAGAGATTGACCTATTGAAATAATTTAGTTTTTATACGTACTAGGGGATCCAAACATGACTTCACAAGAGATTAATTTTAATGCAATTATTCTAATTGGTAAATAAATCTTATAAGTTGTAATTTTTGAACGGGGCGAAAAATATCCAGGCCAGGGTTTGAACGAGGGATCTCTTGGCTGAAGCTGCCAATGCTCTGCCAACTGAGCTATCCCGGACAAATCTGGAAGACCTAATTCACCCAGTTAACCTTACTGATCATACATCTGGTGTGATATGTGAACCAGCTCAACAAAATAAATCGCAGGACCTGCGATTTTGTACATAAATGTCATTATGTTTGAAATAGCGTAACATCATTAAAATATGCTGCAAACAATCCCCCCACCCACCTCCCGTAAACTTAAATGTAGCATTATTAAAGTACTCTGTGGTTTTCATAGGCAGTGCTGTAGCCAAATACTTTAATGTGTCCCTGTAAAGAAACGATAACTGCTATGTACACCATATTCTATAGTAAGAACCTTGTAGTACACCTCAGTGACATATTGAAATTTCAATATATTTAAAATAGTGTAATATCATTAAAATACATCGCAAACGATTCTTCCCCACATACCATAATGTAATGGGATTCTTTTGAGTGTCCCTATAAATGAACTACAAATACTACAGAATCCATTTTCAATAACGAACATGCCATAGTAAATCTTAGTAACACATATCAATTACATGACAATCCGAGTATATTTAAAAGAGTTAGAGCGCGGAGAGACAAACGGCAGACAAGCAACCGAAGTCATAAACACTTTTCAACTGTGTCGGAAAATGTTAATTAAAATCGAAACATTTCCGTTTGTCCTATCTAAATGTTATGAAGGTTATGCACTGAATTACAATACTATACACGGTATCCAATCTTAGCGGTGCCGAATGGCTAATTCCTAAACCGTTAGGCATAGACATATAGTTCCAGTTACAAAAATGTTTTAAATAAGGTAAAGAAGTATTTAAAAAGTGATTTGGGCCAATCAAAACATTTCTTAAAAAAAAAAAAAAATACGAAATTAAAATTTTTATATGGTCCTCTGGTCCTGTAAATTATATTTAGTAGAAATACTCTATTACACTAAGAAGTAAGTCAAAGAAAGTCCCATTCTTCTACCATTAAAACTAACCGAAAAACAGCTATTTAAAGTTGAAGCATCTTTTTTGGTGCGAAATAGGGGTCATTCAAAAATTTACAATAAATTTGATACATAAAGATATAAAAAAGATATATTTTTTGATATATCTATCTATTTATATAAAATCCAAGTCTCTGTGTGTCCCTCACGATTCCAGTAGGACCACCTCATTAAAATGAGTAATTGTTGAAAAATACTAATGCAGGGTTACCACAGTAGCGCGAAATGTTGGCCAACTTGGCGATAGCTGGCTAATTTGGCGAAATTCCCATTTCAAACCATTAATCTTTCATAAAGGAGGTCACCAAAATTTAATTTAAACTCCGTTCTTTTAAGATATTTTTTCAAAATCCATGGGTGAGAATTTAAAATACATCTTCCTCCCGATGCTACTAATAAAATAACCGCCAATAGACGACGCTGTACTGTATGAGCTCCTAATTGCGCGATTTTAATGTGCTTTAGGTACTTTTCCAGTATAGGTGCCTTGGCGAAAAAGGAAATTTGTCAACATATTTTCCGGGAACCTATCACTGTTTCATTTTATATACGCACGCATTTTTTTTTTCGATATTTATACGATTTATTTAACATAAAAAAGCCGTTTCTCTAATTTTATACAGAAACAGATGTAATTTGTACATAAAAACACGAATAATATACACATAAAATAAACATATATAAAAACAAAAACGCTCATCAAGTTTGTTTTCATAGCTGTTTATATGATTTGACAACAAATCTCAATATTTTTCCGTTATACGGACACCATGCCAAAATGTATGCTAATGCGCCAATTATTTCAAAATGCTAAAAGATATTTGTAATTTTATGCCAGCAGTTTAATATGAGTTATATTTTATTGCTTTATTTTATAACAGTTATTTGTTCACTTATTTTAAGTATATATTTGTGATTTAATTAAATAGTTCCTAAAAGTCTGGAATTTTCAAATGTTATATTTTTTAAATGCTCACTTTAGTATCGACAATATTTTTTCTTTTATTTTTCAAATGCCTCAATTCACGTGATTTTCATTTTGCGCCAACTATTACGCTTGGCGACAATGGTATCCGTATAACGGAAAAGTACCCAAATCTCACTTTCTGATGCCCAAATTACACCAAGCTTTTTAAAAAAAACGCCAAAGCCCCTACAGTGGAAAAGTATCAAACTGTCTATTATTTTGCGCTATCTGTGTTATAGCTTATACTATATGCAAGGTGAGTGGAACGAAGAGTTTAAACATTAAATATTAAAGTTTTGGCACAGATGTCATATACGCCCCATGTTGGCGCGATTTTTTTCTGACGCCAATGTCATATACACAACGGGTACTTAACTGTCGCCAAAGGGTCATTATTTTGCTTGATATGGTAACCCGGATGTTGTTGTTTATGCTGTTGATGTTTTCGCCAAATTGGCGTCGGAAAAAAATCGCTCCAATATGGGATATATATGACAACTGTGACAAAGTTTCTATAAAGCAGTATAAGGCTAAAAAATTCAGAATAAAATAAATGCAAAATAAGACTAAAGAAGAAAGAAAAATCATGTGTTAAGCATAGAATATGAAACACTTTCCAACACATCCTGAATGCTTTAACAAAACTTCGTTATTTAGGGAAATAAGGTAAATAAGATAACTAAGTAAACATTTTAGAAAACGCATAGAAAAATTTAAAAATTGATTTCAGCAGTTACCGTCCATAGCCAATAGTACCGTTATTACATCCCACTATTTAGCTAAAATTTAATTTAAACTACTCTTAAAGCTACTGAAATCACATTTCCAGATATTATCATCCATAGACGGTTATGTATCCAATTCTTTGCGTGACCCTGTATATCATTTTATCTATATTCTACAAACATTTCTTAGTAAACTAAATGCAGTTCAGCGTAAAACTGCATAACTCCTTTAAAAACCACCTTTAAGCAATTTAATCTCATACTCAGTAAACCTTACGAATTCTTTTGTGTAGCCCTGCATATGAACTGTAGCATTTATACACACGGTATAGTATGCATAAATGTAGTGAAACATAAAAGCGCATATCATAATTAAAAATGCATTTCTAGCGATCATTGCTTATGTATACAATACTTCGGAGAAAAGTTTCTTGGCGAGAAAGAAGTTTGCCAACGTATTTTCTGACAACCTATTTACTTCTTCATACTCACAAGCAATTTTTTGCATATATATACAATTTATTTAATGTAAAAAAAGCTATTTACGCATTTTTATAAAGAAACAGAAGTAATTTTTGCACAGATGTCATATAACACATCGGGGTTGGCGTGATTTTTCTCTGACGCCAATTCCGCAGAAATCTCGCATTCGAATACCAGTTACTTATATATTTTTAAATTATTTGCTTTCATTTTGAAAAGGAAATAACTATAAATAAATAAAAGTTTGAATAATAACTATAGAACAAAACAGTTTACATAATTTAAAAACAGAAAAGAAAAGTAAATAAACAATTTATTTAAAAAAAAAATAATAATAGTCGGGTTACCATAGCAGGCAAAATAACACCATTTTAGCGCCAGTTAGGTATCCCGGTTCATATCTGAAATCTGTTCCGTAATTTGCATATAAAAAATATTATATACATTTAGAAACGATTTTTTTATGTATATAAGTGCATATATAAACAAAATTAAAAGTTCATTAGATTTGTTTTCATAGTTGTTTATATATTTTGGCAACATATCTCACTTTCTGATACCCGAATTACGCCAAGCTTTTTTTAAAAATGCGCTATAATGGAAAAGTACCTAAATAAATAATTAACAGAAGTAACCAATTATACAAACTAAAACTTTTTATTTCGAGATCAAAGCATTGTTTTTAAATCCGATTAAAAATACATATATCCTTGGATAACCTTAGTTGAAAGTAAGTTCACGGCTTAATATCTCATTCCATAAACCTAAACAAACACAAGTGATTCATTCATCGTGAACTGTAAAAAATATTAAATCATTGAGGTAATCATTCACAAAGTAAGTTCTCCAACAATCAATGGATAATATTCTAATGACGTCATAGTAGGTAAAATGGTGGCGGTATCATTTGTTTATGGTTTGAATTCACAAAGATTTTATTTTGCAATGTCTCTTAGTTACATTATTTTATTGTCAAATTTATGAGCTCAGAACAAAAGCATATTTTTTCATTATTTAGTTATTAAATAATAAAAAAAAATTATAAATGTGCATGATTAAAAAAAAATTAAATAATTTTCTTTCTTAATACTAAAAAATAACATCGGGAAGTAACAGCGAGTTTAAGTTAAATAAATTCAGCTGTTTAATTCTGTTGTAATATTCAAAATAACTGTATTTATTAGATTTCAGTAAACACCACCAGGGCCCGATTAAACTTTGAAGTTAGAGGAATTACAATGTCATTTCAAGACTTTTCTTTTGGAGAAGCTTTTCTAAATTCCACATATTCATAGAAACTCTTCAGTGTTAGAAATATTATTCCTAGGACTGGCATAACATGAGAACGGCCTGCAATTTTACACAAGTTTTTGAAAACTATTTTATATCAGAAATTTTACTAAAAACTGGTTACTTTTTTGTTATAGAGGACCACATTATTACTATTATGACAAGTTGCAGCCAATTTCGCCAAAGTCGTAACCAAGATCGTGAAGCACACACACATAATACCATATAATACCATTTCATGAAATCGTATACGATAATTTAATAGTTTTTACCTTACTTCAAGTGTGTAATTTAGTTATTTTTAAGGCTTAACAATCTAAATTGTCCAATATATGAATTAAAAAAAATGTAAACAAAGAGTGGATAGACATGACCGCCAAGAGCCTCAAATCTGCATAACACTTGGAACCAAACTGTGCAGATTAGTGGTCTTCTACTGTATAAATGTGTTTCGTTCTTAAAATGTGTTATTTTCATCTATCACTGCGGAACAAACGAGAAAACTCATATTCTTGCACATGAGTTGAATTGTATATATCTTTATATCTAAATTTCCGTCATTTTTGACGGGCTACCTTTCTAGTCTATTTATATAAAATCCAAGTCTCTGTGTGTCCCTCACAAATCCGGTAGGACCACCTCATTGTAATGAGTAATTGTTGAAAATTACTAATACAGGGTTACCACAATAGCGCCAAATGTTGATCAACTTGGCGAAACACAGCCAAATGTGACGAAATATCGCCAAATTTGGCGACAAAAATAAGTTGCCATATATGAAGCCAACTTGGCGATAGCTAGCTAATTAGGCAAAATTCCCACTTAAAACCGTTAATATTTCATAATCCAGGTCACCACAATTTAATTTAAACTTCGCGGCTTTTAAGGGTTTTTTTCGAAATCTTTGGGTAAGATTTTAAAGTCTAATATACGAAAATGTACGTCTTTACATCTTCATCCCAATGCTACTATTAACATAACAGCCAATTGACGGCGCTGCACTGTCTCCTAAATGCCCGATTTTAATGTGCTTTAGGTACTTTTCCAGTACAGGGGCCTTGGCGAGATAGAGAAAATGAAATTTGGCAACCTATTTTCTATCAACTTATTCGCTGTTTCATATACACAAGTAATTTTTCAATATTTATACAATTTAGTATAAAGAAGCCATTTAACTATTTTTGTATACAAATTGGAGTAAATTGTATATAAAAAACAACAACAATATAGATATAAATAAAATGTTTATAGATTATACAAATAAACTCAAAAGTTCATCAATTTTTTTTCATAGCTGTTTGTATCACTTGGCAAAAAAATCTTACTTCTAAAGCCCAAATTATGACAAATTTTAAAAAAGTACGTCAAGTCCCCTATACTGAAAAAGTACCGCGCTTTATACAGCCGGATACAAAAGTTAAATTCTGGGTACTTTTACACTTTAGGAGCCTTAGCGAAGAAGGAAAATTGGCATCACATTTTCTGGCAACCTATTCGCTGTTTCATTTCATATATACCTTTTTTTTTCAATATTTATACAATTTATTTAGCATAAAGAAGCCATATATCTAATTTTTCAATATAGACATGACCTGCAATCCGCAAAAAAGCCTCGAATCCGCACAACACTTGGATCCAAGCTGTGCGGATTAGTGGTCTTCTACTGTATTACAGTTTTTCATAAATGAGTTTCGTTTTTTAAAATCTGTTATTTTGATTTATCACTGCGGAAAAAGCGAGAAAAACTCATATTCTTGCACATATCGCTCACCCGCAAAAAAAAAATGACACATCTCGACAAAAGCAAATTTCACAGGAGAGCCAAAAGAAAATGTGCATGATTTTACAATAACATGAAATCTTAGCATTTATGCATGCAGGTATAAAAACTTGCATAAAAGCATAAAATCCTTAAGGATGAAGTCGTAGGATGAGGTTTAGAGGGTTGGGTAATTTTACCTCCTACACAATCCACCCCTTTTCTGTTGTCACAAATGGACATATAGCGTAATAAAGCGATTTTCCTTATAAATATACTTATGAAACTGTTTGTATAGCAAGACGGACCTATGACAGACCTATTAGTGGAATAAAACGCAGAATGAATTTTTGCGAGATGTGTCACTTTTATTGCGGGTGAGCGATATGTTGTATATATCTTTATATCTCATATTCCGTCATTGTTGAAGGGCTATTTTTCTAGTAATGATATAAAAATAAGAAATAAAAAAATAATAGTTGGGTGTAAAACTAACATTACAATATAAATTTGAAATCTTATTTTATTGTGACATATTAAAGAAAAATATACAACTTGTACTAAAAATACAAGTTAAAAAAAATAACAGATTTTTTATTAAACGAAATGATGAAAAGCAACAGTCGCAGCTCTTTACAAAAAGATACCTATTTTAAAATGCTATTAGATTATCTAATCTAAAACTTAATAAAACTTAAAGTTATCTTAAAACTTGCTCGAAGTAACTCCCTGTGGCTGCAATCCAGAAATGTACAGGCGAAATAAATCTTTCTAATATTTTAAGCTATAAAAAAGACAGATGTTTCTGAAACTACGAAAATTTACTATAATCCCGAACAAAAATATCCGATAACCGCTTCCAAGTCACCCAAGATTCCAAAAAGTGTTCTTTTATCTTTAGAAACCTCAGAAAACAATTTATTTTCGAAATTTAATGAAGAATTTACAAAAATAAATTTTTATTAGCTGCACGTCATTTTCGGAAACGTTTTTGAGTAATTTTTACAATGCATTAATAAGTTCTCTCTAACAGAAAATCGATTTTTATGATGCTATCAGACCTCAACTAATTATTTTCAGCTGCATAACTGAAATTGTGCATGCAATTGTAACAGAAAAATATTAATTTTAATGTTAATGTCAAGGTTGTTAATTCTATATGTTTTTCAGTTAAACATGCTTGCTGGACATGAAAATATTTACTTGAGACCTCATAGAATCGAAAAAACGGATTTTCTGGGTTGAGAGAACTGATTAATGCATCGTAAAAGTTACTCGGAATCGTTTTCGAAAACTACGGGCAGCTAATAAAATTTTATTTTTATTAAATTCTTCTTTAAATTTCAAATATAATTGCTATTGTGAAATTTCTAAAGATAAATGAAGGCTTTTCGGAATCTTGGATGACTCGGAAGAGATTATTGTATATTTTAGTTCGTGATTATAGTACATTTTCCTAAAATAAGAAACATCTGTCATTTTTTACAGTGTACGATACCTCGAAGCATGGCCCAACTCATGTCAGTGTTCACATACTTCAACGTGTGTTCAGAGGCAGAAAATTGGCATAAATCTTGAAATTGGAAGTCTCATAAATCGGTCAATTTTAGTGTTAGATGAATATGACTTTTTTGTCTTACTTGTTGGTGTACTAGGAAATTTTTACTAAATATCACCTATAGGACCGGGGTACCGTATAAGAATTTCAAGTTCGTAACTTTTTAAGAAATGTTTTTATTGATCGAAAAGACTTTAAAAATAATTGTACATCATATAAAACATTTTTGTAGCTGAAACTGTATGTCAATGACTAACGGTTTAGAAATTAACAATTGGACACCGTTGAGAGTGAGCACATTGAATGGTTTTTAGTCTTTTGCTTTAAAAATACGAATAAATTGAAATTAAAATGACATATAAAGAAAATAAATCTAAATCTGCAAATGAATATCTTTTTCTTTTATAAAATCGTTGAGTGACCTATAAATGCTGTCTTTTTTAATTGAAATATCCCACTTTTAAAAGTTTTCATGAAACACTATTCAAAATGAAAAATAAATATAACGAAATAGCATTTTATTATGATATTCATTATGAAGTTCAAAAGGAAAAAGAAGGAAAATGCAGCTCGGAATTACATTTTATAATTACTAAGCCGTAATATCTAGATTTTATGTAGACAACAATCTTATTAACTTTTTTAAGCAGATTTTTATTAGAAAAAGAAATAATATATAAAATATAACGTAAAATAAAAATAATATATTTCTGTCGGCGTTATTTTAAGCTAAAATATAACTGTAAAATTTTTTTAAGCAACAGACTGTTAAAGTGCTATTATTATTTTATTTGACGATAGAATAATGAATTTTTTTTTCTTATTCGGTGTTCCAGTAATAAGTTACGATGCATCTAGATGAGAAAAATAATTGAAGATAGAACTGAGAATAATATATATATATATATATATTTGTATATTATTACAAAGAAGTTTGCATAGGCTGAATGTTTTAGGGCAGATCCGAGCAAAAGTAGACCTGAAACGGCCCCGCCCAATTCAATTTTTACAAAAGAAACAAGAAAGAAAAAAATCATGCGTCAAGCATCGATTATGAAACACCTTCCAACACATTCAGAATATCATAACAAAACTTTACAAATTATTAAGGTAAAATATGTCTAAATAAACAATTTAGAAAATCCATATAGCATCTGAAACCCAATTTCTGCAATTACCATAAATAGTGCGAAAAATATCCGAAATTTTTTTGTGCAGCCCTGTATATGTTCCAAGGATTCGTATGCATATTACATAGTATGCTAACAATTAGTTCAAATAAACGCATAGCACATAACTGAAATTACCCATTCAATTATTTCCGTCAATAAATGGATATGCGCTTGAAATCTTTTGGTAGTCCGGTATAGGATCTATAGAATTCATACACGCCAAGTAATCCTTGTATAATATATATATAAAACAAGAAAGGAAAATCATGCGTCCAGCATAGATTATTTAACACCGTTTAATAAGTTAAAATATTATGTCTAATTCAACCATATGGAAACGCATAACATATTTGAAAACCCAATTTCAACTGTTTCCATCTGCAATCGGAAAATTATGCGAATTCTTTGAGCAGCCCTGTATATGCTATATATATAGGTTTGTATCTATTAACTACATACATGCCAAAATTTAGTTCACTTAAGAAATACATATTCTTCAGTTGAAAATTCCCTTTCAGTAATTTTCTGTTATAAGGAGAATGGCGCGTGAATACTTTTGTGCAACCCTGTATATGACGTATAGAATTTATATATAACAAGTAACATGCAAAAAATTAGTTAATTTTAAAAGCTCGTACCGAATTTTAAAACGTACACTCCAGCAATTATTACTCAAAGACAGTAATGTAACCGATTTCTGTTATGTGTCCATGTAAATGAATAAATAAGGGCGTCCTGGTACTTGAATACCATTGTACAGCCCTGTATATGAGATATAGAATTTATATGTAACGCATAACATGCAAAAAAATATTAAATTTAAAAGCTCAGATCGAGTTTTAAACCGTACTCTCCAACAATTATTACTCAAATGCAGTACTGTAAAAGGTTTCTTTTGTGTGTCCCTGTAAATGAATAAAACATGCTATGAATTCCCTGTTCTAACGTAATCGTAGTGAAATATAGGGATTTATATCAGTTTCAATACATTGGAAATAGCGTAATGTCATTAAAATTCTCTGAAAACGATTTTTCTCCATATACCGTAATGTAATGGAATACTTTTGAGTGCCCCTGTAAATGAACTATTAATCCTACATACTTCATATTCAATACCAACCATGCTTTGGTGACTCTAAAAAACCTTTATCATGCATGCATATCATTAATTGCATGAAAATCCGAGTATATTTACGGGAGTTAGAGCGTGGACAGACGGACAGACGGCAAGTCAAACCGAATGCATAACCGCTTTTCAACTTTGTTGGAAAGTGTTAAAAAAGTGACGATTTGGAAATTGACCAATAAAAATATGCGTAGATCTTCCCGGTGCACTCCTAAATCGGCATCCATATTATTTATGATCGGGGTCTTTCTTCGTTAATATTAAGAAAACTGTTTCATACAAAAATATGAAAATTGGTGCTATATTATAGAGAAATGTTTGAAAAACACGCTGATGCAGACAGTTTTTAAATCGAACAATTATTTTAAGAGATGTTTAATGTTAAAGTTGGTCAAAATCGTTTCATTAAAAAAATTTATATGAGCAAAAACTATGCATAGGAATTTAAACATTTTTACATAATTTAATACATTAGCAGTTCCCGGTGTGCAGTCTGCATTTATTTTTTTAATGTGACTCATTTTTTGAGGATTTATCTCCATTTTAAATTCAAATTTTCAGCATTTCAAGAGATATTTTTTGCATATTTCAGAAAAGGGTATTATTTTAAACTGTTGCCAATTTTAAAACAGCCCAAAGAATAACATTTCCTTCAAATTAAAAATTTATTTACATATGGATAATACAATCAGAAAAAAAACTTTCAAATGAGAATTAAATTATTACGTGTTAAAAATCAGGAAATGAAAATTATGTCATAAAAACTATAGTTACAGATGAATTTTAAAAGAGAAAGAAAATTTTTAAATAATAAATTCATTATTATGCGTTAAAAGTCGCAAATGGAGAAAATTTACGTCATATTTAAAAAAGCCAAATAATTGACAGTTGGCAAAACAGTTTAAATTAAAAAATATATTTGCGCGAGACATTTATTTCATATTTTGAGATAATCTTTTCAACTATTATCGTGAATTCTAAGACAGCGCAAATAATATTTCCTTTCGAACAACAAAAGTATTTTCATGTGAATGTTAAAAAGAGAAAGAAAACTTTGGTGAAAATTACATCAGCTATAAAATGATATATTTCAAATGCGTTATTTAAAAGAACTTTCTTAGCTTTTATAAAAACCGAGAGACAAAGACTCTGTTTACTTAATTCATTTTACATTAGCTTATTTTCAAATTGAAATTTTTCATTAATTTTTTTTTTAATCAAAGACGAAAATAGCCATTGTATCCTTTAACAAACGCTGATTTCGCAGTAAAAATCTCCAATCAAAGGAATATGAATGAAAACTCGTTTACAGGGAGACCGCCACTGTTTTTTAAAATTATAATTCAATCTTTTAAAACCGATGAAATTAGCCTGCTTTTAGAATATGGGGTGTCGGAATCGGGGTTGGCGAACGTAGTTCGTAGGGGGCAGAGCCCCCTAGTGTGCAAAAAAGTAGTTAAATTTTAAAACGAGCATCACAACTGATAACTCATTTTCAGCAATTATTCTTCATAGGCAGTACTGTAGCCAAATACTTTAGTGTGCCCCTGTAAATGAATGATAAATTATATGCGCACACGATTCTACAGTAAGCGTTTTATAGCACACATCAGTGATATATACAAATTTAAATGCATTTAAAATAACGCAATATCATTAAAATTCACAGCAAACGATTTTCCCCCGTACACCGCAATGTAACGGAATTCCTTTGATTGTCCCTGTAAATGAACAGTAAACGCTACGCACTTCATTTTCAATACCGAACATGTTACCGTAAACATCAATAACACATATAAATTTCATGGCAATCTGACTATATTTACACGAGAACGGACAGACAGACAGATCGAGAGACAAACCGAATTCATATGCACTTTTCAACTATATTGGAAAGTGTTAAAAAAATGCTGATATTCCTTAAACAATATTTTCATATATTTAAAATTTTGTAAAAAGAATATTGCATGCGTATTTACTAAAAAATTAAGTGCAACGTTTTTCAGATTATGTCTCCGCAAGCCATGCATATGCAGTAACAATATTAATTATCACCACTTGGATAACAATGTACATAAAGACTTGTAAAAAAATAATAATTAATCGAGTTTGCAATGATTATGGTTAAAAAAAAATCACAATTTTAATACTCTACAAATAAATAATAAGTATAAAAGTGAATATATATATCTATCTATCTATATCTATATCTATATATATATATATATATATATTACCATTAATTAAACATAACCTACCACCGTCAATTATTATGAATTAAAGCTGTAAGTATTAAAAAAAAAAAAAAAAATATTATAAGAATTATTATGGAAGAAAAAAGAAAAAAGTGGACACCGACAAAAATTGAAAAGCTTATACATTGAATTACGTTATCAAGGGCACAGAATTCAATGATATAAGCGAAATGGTTGTTTTCTGTGGGAAAAATAAGCTAAAGCTAAAATTAATTATATATATATATATAACCATTAATTAAACATAACCATCCACCGTCAATTATTATGATATATATATATATATATATTAAACACTCCTTTAACACATCGGCTTATAAGTTCCCGGTCTGACACACAGATGTCGCCACAAATATACAGAATTAATATTCTGTTTCGTAAGTACTAACCTTAAAAAGGTAGCTGTAAACATTTTATGACGATCTGACGGTTGCTTCAAAAGTTACAGTGGTTTTAGTGAAACAACTTTTTGTATTTTCAAAACTATGGAAAAAAAGAATTTCGTGTTTTGATAAAACATTGCTATTTGATAGGGGAAAACGCCGTGGAAAGAAAAGCTTGACTTGATAAATGTTATCCGGATTTTGCACCAGGAAAATCGACCATTATTGACTGGTTTGCTGAATTTAAACGTGGTCATACAAACATCGATGTTGTGCAACGCTCTGGTCGCCCAAAAGAGGTGGTTATACTGGAAAATATAAAAAAAGTTCACAAAATCGTTTTAGAAAACCGTAAAGTGAAGTTGCAGGAGATAATTGACACTCTAAACATATCAAAAGAACGTGTAGGCTTTATTTTGCTTGAACATTTGTCTATGAGAAAGCTGTTTTTGAAGTGGGTGCCGCGTCCCCACTTCCTGCACCCTGTCACAGGGCTTTGGCTACGATGGCAAATTTGCAGGAATTACTCTAATCACTAATCACCCACTCGTGAACAGCCAACCTTTCTGTATAGGAGCTGATTAGTCCACGAGGGGGAAAAAAGCAGGAATTACACTTCGAATTGCTTCCGCACCCACCCTATTCTCCAGATTTGTCTCCTAGCGACTTTTACCTGTTCGCAGACCTGAAAAAAATGCTCGCAGGCAAGAAATTTGGCTCGAATGAGGAGATGATTGCCGAAACAAACGCCTATTTTGAAGCCAAAGATAATTCGTTCACAAGAAAGGTATTGAAATGTTAGAGAAGCGCTGGAATGATTGTATCGCTCTTATAGAAGACACTGCTGATGACTAAAATAGAATTTGACCAATAAAGTTATGTTTTCTTCATTAGACCGGGAACTTATCAGCCGATGTGTTATAAGCATTCAAGGCCCATCTTGAAAATCAGCCCTAACCTTTTGCTTACGCAATTCATGTTTTTTCGCAAAAATTTCCGTTACAAAACATTAATTTAGCTTGGGTTCCGAACGCGATTACGAAAAATTCATTACTTTTTTTATGCTATGTAGAAAGTGCAAGCAAGTGAATTTATTAAAATATATATAATTTTGGCTTTGTTACTTTTTCAAGAAAGGACAACTGGAAAGAAAATATGAAACGTTATTTAAACTATCTTTTAAGGATTTATAAATAGACTTCTTAACGTACAATAGTAAATTAATTAATGTTCAACTATTAATTGATAAAAATGTATTTTTTTTTAAATATTACAGTCTTATATATATATATATATATATGAAAAGATAAAAACCCTTTTTAAATTCAAATTAAATTTCAAAAAATTAAATTAAAATCCGAAGTCTCTTTCTTCTAACTTTAAATCTTTTTCTAAAACCAGTTTTACCCCTTCTAACTTTGTTTCCCAGCAATACATCCTATTACTTTCAGATATCATTTTCAGACGATCCTTAAGAGTAAAAATAGCTGAATTGCAAATTTTGTAGCCATGTGTGATTAGCTCATCCCCCGGCGAACCAAGCCCAATTCTGGCATCTGAGCCCGGACAATCAATCAAAAGCTAATCAACCAATTAAAGAAATGTTCCTCCCAAATTTACAATTGTGCACTCTGCTGGAAAATATGACAAGCCCCAAGATATTAGCTAACGCGTGCTTGAAAAAAGGGTGATTTTGCAGATTTGAGAAGTTTGTGAAACCTACGGCCATGTAGCACTCCTAGAATTAGCGACGTAAGTGGCTCGAGGAACATCCGACCGGACTCGAGAATCGGAGTGTAAAATAAAGCACGAAATAAATGAGTTCGATCCACCAAGAGGTTCCCGAGTCCAAATTATTTATCCGCAAGTTCTGTCGACCCCAAGATGTCCTTACATCTTAAAACCGGCTGTACGGACACATGCCAGGAAGTGAAAGGGCCGCAACTCCTCTACAGGTTCCGGGACGCGTGATTTATTACATATATAATTTATTTTCTACTGTTTAGCCTTTAAAATGTTTTATTGTTGCAGTTTCACAGCCCTTTGGACTATTTTGGCGGGCGTTTATTGGCGCATCATTAATTCATTGTTAGTTGATCTAATTGTGCAAGTTATAGGGAATATTGAGCGATTTATCAGATATGATAGGTTATCAGAAAAATATATTAAAATTAATGCGTTAATTTAACTATTAAAATGTTGTATTGCCATACTTGTAGGCTTCACCCGCTACGATGGTCAGTTTCTCCAAACGAACCTTCAATCAAACGAAATATATTGGTTAATTCAACCATGTATTTTAAAACAATATGGGCCTTTACCTGAAATGTCCTTCCGCATTGCAGCAAACGATACGAACACCATAGCGCTATTATATTTTCTAATGCGTCAGACGAAATTTGGGCTATTAAGGACCTATTCTGTTAGTTGATAATTTAGAATAGGATTTGGCATAGAACTATAAAGTGATATACAATAAGTTAAAATCATCTATAAAAAATTATCTTGCTAACAATGCAAGTATAATAAAAAATACGTCCAGTAGAGCTTTTTACAAAGGCAATCTTTCATAATCGGGTTCATCGGATTATAGTACTGTCCTCCATAATACTATAACTATGAAATGTAGAACAATATGCAAAATACTGAAACCTTCCCTGAAAAATTATCTAACAATGCAAGTTCCATCAAAATTCGTTCATTAGAATCTTTTTAAGAAGGCTAATCTTTCATAATCAAATTCATTTGATTAAAAAACTTTCCCCATAATTCAATAACTAAGCAACATAGAACGATATGTTATTAATTAAAACCTTCCCTAAAAAAGTATCTAATTAATAGTACAAATTCCATCGAAATTCATTCAGCAGAATCCTTTTTAAAAGGTCAATATTTCATAATCTGATTCACCTACTTATAGAACATTCCACCATAATTCAGTAACTAAGCAACATAGAACGATATAAAATATACTAAATTAAAAGGAACTGTAAAAAAAATTATAGACAGACGGACAAACAGAACAGCCTGATCGTTCTACGTTGCTCAGCTGTAGAAATATGAGGAAAGTTCTGTATTAAGGTAAACCCGATTATGAAAGATTAGGCTTTTAAAACAGTTACACTGGGCGGATTTCGGCGGATCAACAAGTGGGTAAGTGTGATCACAGATCGCACAGAGGATTTCGTTTAATATTCTTTTCAAAACACTTTATCCTTTTGCAAAATCTGTTAGTTCCACATTTCCCAACAAGGGGACGCACTTTATTCTAAACAAACCTCTATCCGAACGAAACTCCGTTTTACAAACTATCCGTAGATATATTAGTCGAGGGGATCGGGCCCATAGCACCCGATATAGGTAGGTACCCCCTGGCGATAAAAATTGGAAATAAAATATGTTCGGCTATGGTGTATAATATGAAAGAGTGGTCAAAGGAGTGTCAGCAAAAGTTAGAAAAATGCACTCCGGGTGAAAAGGGTGGAGGTTAGAAAAATTGCTAAAAATACAGAAGTTAGATCCCGGAGGGGTAAATAATAGAAGACTTTTTGAAAAATTTTTTTTTTCGTGTGATTGCAAGTGTTCTGCTATAAGTATGCAAAATTTCACATCTCTAACTTAATTAAGGGCTGAGTTAGAAAAATTGCTTAAAATACATAAGTTAGAGCCCAGAGGGGTAAATATAAGACTTTTTCAAAATTTTATGATTTGTCGTTTGATGTGAGGTGTTCAGATATAAGAATATAAAATTTCAAGTCTCCAAAATATATAGTTTCTGAAAACGGACTCTGTGACAGACAGACAGAGGAGTGAGACGAATAGCGTTTCGTTAGATGAACGAAACCCTAAAAACCAGGTCGAGTTAAATAAAAGTGTGTAAAAACATAACCATTACAAATTTATTGCTAACTACGATGAAAAGAGTTGATGCTACACAAAAAGCAAATGTGATGGCTTTCGCTCATTTGTGCTCTATATAATTTAGAGGTTATTATAGCACGAATTAGATGGAGTTGAAGTTGAATCGAAAGGTTTTGTAATTAAGAAAATAAGGGCGTCAACCACCGTAATTATACACACAAAGGTCTTTTACGACACGTTCTGTTGTATTTTTGATAACACATTTTTACTTTCTTACACCACTTTTTAATAATGGGATGATGTGGGAAAAAAAGTATGCTTTTATTTAAAGAGTAAATACCAGAAACACCTAGTTTCACCGGTCGGCATAGCGTATGTATGTGTTTTCGAAACGAACGATTGTTGGTTTACACAAAGAAAGTGATTTTAGGTTCAATTGTTCAAGGAATTGAGATACAAAGATATAGAAATAATGCAAATTAAATGAAATTACTGAAATTCTGTTTGAATACTTTCCATAGGATGTAAATAGGGGGTTTCTCAATTTCCGTGGTAAAAAATACATATGTGATCTAATTTTTACTTTCGGAACACATAGTCTACAGAAAGTGTTGTAATCATGATCTATGCCTGAGAAATTTAAAATTAGGAATTTAATGGTACGTGAGGTCAGAAAAATTGGCACCCGCTTGTCTATAACATACTCGCCAGATGAAAAATCAATCGGAAGTGGCGTCTGGAAGCTATCGTGGTCTCTTATACACTGTAAAAAAATTAAGGAGTAATTTAACTTATACAATGGTGTAATTTAAACTGATATAATTGGTGTAGTATTACACGATACTAATGTTAAAATATCAGAAATCACATTATTATGGTGTAACGTAACACCAGTTGAATTACTCCATAAAATAGAGGCAGCAAGGCTGCCACCAATTTTATGGAGTAACATTACACTTTTTTTACAGTGGACCACACACACACACATATATACAATGTAGAAAAAAGAGAAATGTTTTAAATCTACGAAAATATAATATAACCACAAACAAAAACATACACTAACCTTTTCCGAGTTACCTATGGTTCCGAAAAGGGTATATTGATTAGACATATCATGAACCAATATATTTTCGAGATATAAAAAATCATTTATAAGCAAAGTTGTTTCTCTTTTTCTTCCATTAATCTTCGGAAATGTTTTAAATTTTATAGTTTATTAATTATAGTTTTCTCAAACCTGGATATCGCTTTTTAAGTTGTTATTAATTCTTAACTCATTTGTGCCTGGCGTCCCATTTTTGGGACGTTTCAAATTTTCATGAATAAGTATATTTTTTTTCTCCTTTATAACATGAAAATTGCATGAAATAATTTTTTATAAATGTCTTTATCTATTAACGAGAGATGACAGCATAAGGTGGATATTTATTTGTTTAAATGAAGGCTTTTTTCGGTGTTTATAAATTTTTAATTTTTCAAGATGGCGAAATGTAAAAAGTAAGTTTATTTGTATTTTTTCTATGAAGGATCCAAAATCGCAAGTCATAATCTTAGCTTGTAGACTTTTTTTAAATACGTATTTTTTCAAATTGCGAAATTAAATGTTCAAGCCTATTTTTTATGCATTTTTGTAATGTCCAAAATATAGGGTTCTAGGCACAAATGGGCCCATATTTTTGTTGGACATTTAGAAGACAGTTTTTTATGTAATCTCCTTTTGAAGATATTTATGAAATAAATTGTTTATAAGTCAGCAATACGATTATTCTTATTTTATTATTAATAATAGTTATAACGTTATTAGTCTCTGTAAAGAAATAAATATATTTTTTTGTAGTTCATAAAAATACTAATTATAGTACATAATATACAATTTAAAAACTTTTAAAACATAAATATAGACAAAACACATAATTATGCACATTATTCTACTAGAAATACTCATATGTAGTTTTTTTTTACATTTTATTAAATAAATACAAAAAAAAAAAAAAAAAAAAAAAAAAAGAGTGTAATTTTTTAAAGTATTTTTCCAGTTCATTTTGCAATATTTTAAAGTGATTTTACCAAAACATTTGAGAAAACCAAAATTTAGGCACAAATGGGTTAATGAAACATTTCCACAGCGTGATTAAATTTATACATGCACAGTAAAAAAAGGAAGATGTTTCTCAATCTAGGAAAATACGTCGAACTAAAACATCAATAACCTCTACCGAGTTACTAATGATTCCGAAAAGCGTTCTTTATCATTAGAAACCACATAAACCAATATACAGGGTTATTCTGAATGATGGACCCATTTTCAAAAAATTGTATTTATTAAAGTACAAATCCAAAATGAACAATCTTTATACCAATGAAAAGAGGAAGTTTCAAAGTTTTTTTTTAAGACATTATAAATGTTCAATGTGCCCACCGTTAATACCGAATTTGTTACGAAATGACCGCTGCACTGCAATTTGTGACTCACTTCTTACGAACTCAAGAACGCAGAAAACATTGTGCTCCACAGTAGCCATCTCACTCACAAGCTTCTGAACCATCACCGCTTTGAAGGAAGTGCACTCAGTAACAGCAGATACCCTTTCTCGTGTGTGGGACGAGTTTGGCTATCGCGTAGATGTTTGCCGTGCAGCAAAAGGTGGACACATTGGACATTTATAATGTCTTAAAAAAAACTTTGAAACTTTCTCTTTTCATTGGTATAAAGACTGTTCATTTTGGATTTGTACTTTAATAAATAGTACAATTTTTTGAAAATAGGTCCATAATTTAGAATAACCCTGTATTAATACTTGGAAATTTTTCCAGAGAGAAAATTTCGCCTTGCATACAATATTTCAAATGAAATTCAAATTTCAAATTAATTGCTTAAAAGGCGCAAAGGCCAACATAGTGAAAAAGATTCCATGCCGGTACTCGAACCCGGGCCGTCAGTATAGCGCACTGACATTCTTACCGACTAAACCACATGGAACGATACCCAGCCTGGAAACTTCTCACTATTACATGTTGGCAAGGCTACAAACGCAGCACAAGATTGAATATTTTCCGTGAGCCACCGACATGGGGCAAACACGAAACGAATTTCATTTGAAATATTGTATGCAAGGCGAAATTTTCTCTCTGGAAAATTTCCAAGTATTAATATAGTTTCAATCGATGCTGGATTTAATTCGTTTCGTGTTTGCCCCATGTCGGTGGCTCACGGAAAATATTCCATCTTGTGCTGCGTTTGTAGCCTTGCTAACATGTAATAGTGAGAAGTTTCCAGGCTTGTTACCGTTCCATGTGGTTTAGTCGGTAGAATGTCAGTGCGCTATACTGATGGCCCGGGTTCTAGTCCCGGCATGGAATCTTTTTCACTATGTTGGCCCTTGCGTCTTTTAAGCAATTAATTTGAAATTTGAATTTCATTTGAAATAAACCAATGTATTTCGAGATTTAAAAAAGACTTCATAAAAATAAAGTTTCTTTTGTTGCAACTGATTTTCGCAAGCATTTAAGAGTATATTTTAGAGTGCATTAATAAATTTTATCAGATAGGAGTAAGTTTTTTTGATGCTATCCATCACAAGTAAACATTTTCATGTTTAACAAACATGTTTTACAGACAAACAAGATGAATTAACAATATTAACATTAAAATTAACATTATTTTGTTACTCTTGCACGTACAAATTCAATTACACTGCTGAAAAATTTTCATTAAGAATTAATCGCATTCTAAAAACCGATATTCAGATTTAAGAAAATTTTATAAATGATGCTTTAAATCTTGAAAATATATTAGTTCCTAGGGTTTCTAATGATAATAAATGCTTTTAAAAATCAGAAGAGGTTATTGTATACTTTCGTTCGCAGTTATGTTATATTTTCTTACAATAGAAAACATTGTTTTTGTTTTTTTCGTTTTTTATTTTTACAACGTGTGTATAAACGGACACGATAACTTCCAAACCTCACTTCCGATTCAACTTCCATTTGGTGAGTATGTTATACATGCACTGTAAAAAAAAAAAAAAAAAAAAAAAAAAAAAAATAATAATGTAAATTTATGTGTATTTTACCGTGAATTGCTACCGTAAATTTACGAAAAATTCCACTTTTACCAAATAAATTGTAAAATCCCGTAAATTTCATGTTTTACGGATAAAACCCGTTTATCTAAAGCCAAAGCCCATTTATACAGGAGCAAAGCCCCCTTTTTGTGTGCCTTTCCCTGAAATCTCTACTGCAGTAAAATTACTGCAGCAATTTTTTACAGTGTAGACTATTGTCGCAAGAGCTGCCTAGATTTTTGTGCGAATTGACTGACGAATAACGTATTTAACACAGAGAAAGGAGAATTTTCACTGTCTTACTTGTTATTACTATTTTGCATGTTTTGCGAAATTCCATAAACTCCAAAGTATCATAACACGGCGAGTTTTGGTCGCAGAAGAATAAAATTTTCACTGTTTTATTTGTCATTACTATTTTACTATCTAACACGTTTTTGTGAAATTCTATAAACTTCAAAGTATCATAACATGAAAAGTTTTGGTCGTAGAAGAATGGAATTTTCACTGCCTTACTTGTGATTACCGTTTTACTGTTTTGCACGTTTTTGCGAAATTCTATAGACTTCAAAGTATCATAACACAGCGAGTTTTGATCATAGAAGAATGGAATTTTCACTGCTTTATTTATCACTACTATTTTACACGTTGTTGTGAAATTCCGTAAACTTCAAAGTATCATAACATGAAAAGTTTTGGTAGTAGAAGAATGAAATTTTCACTGTCTGACTTGTGATTACCATTTTATTGTTTTACACGTTTTTGCGAAATTCCACAAACTTCAAAGTATCATAACACGACGAGTTTTATCATAGAAGAATGGAGTTTTACTGTTTTACTTTTCATGTACTATTTTACACGTTTTTTGTGAAATTCTATAAACTTCAAAGTATCATAACACGGAAAATTTTGGTCGTACAAGAATGGAATATTTACTGTTTTATTTGTCATTTCTATTTTGTGAAATTCTGTAAACTTCAAAATATCATAACACGGTGTTTTTTTTTTTTTTTTTCGTACAGGAATGAGATTTTTACTGTTTTATTTGTCATTATTATTTTACTGTTTTAAATGTTTTTGCGGAATTCCGTAAAAGTCAAAGTACCATAACACGGCAAGTTTTGGTCGTAGAAGAATAGAATTTACTGATTTACTTTTCAGAGAAATTTCTAAATATAACTCGAAAATCCAGGGATCGTATAAAAATTAAATTTCGTATATTTATGTGTTACAACCCCTCGCAAAACAAATGCCATATCTAAAAGCTATACTTGATGTAATTGGAAGTTTCTATCATCAGCGGTTTAGGGGATAACCGAAATAGCGTCCATTTTGAATCACCCGTTATAATCTAATATCTAAATTTGATATTAGATTAAAGATGTATATATGTTTCCTGTTAGGTCAAAAATGCTAAATTTAGCCAAATAAAAGTATGTTTATAAATTTCCAAGTAAGTATATTTGCTCCCGATGAAAAATAAGAGCTTTCTTTAAGGGTTATAACAACATTTTCGCTCGACTTTCCCAATGTGTTTTCCAGAATTTACAGTTTCTCCTATAAATAATATTTCATCAATTTTTCAAGATGAAACAGCGAAGTGTTTCATTTAGGATAAATATGACATGACAAGTCGAATGAAAGTATAAAAATGAAGGGTTTTGGTTTTAATCTCTTTTTTTTTTTCATTTTTCTGTGACACATGACAGATTATGTTATTACGTGTTCAAATTACACAAGATCGCAAAACTACAAAAGATACTTCAAAAAATCAATTTTTGTTTTCAAAATAAATTCATAATGCATTCACATAAAAAACATTTTAAAATAACCATTTCTTCAGATTTTTCAAGCTAAACGTTTTATTAAAAGCATGAGAATTCACCCGTTTTCGGAAGCAGTGTATGGCTTAATATATACATACACAAATTATCGTGCTTACAACTAATATAGTTCTAATGGAACAATATGCGTGCAAACAGTATATTTTTCAATTTCTGAAAGCCGAATTTGAACTTAGAATTTCATGTAATTCAAATGGTTGTGGAACACTAAACTCTTACAGCTCTTTATTATCAAAATGCTACCATCTAGAGGTAATGCAGTAATTTGTTCGTGTTCAAATGTGCTTAAGAACTCTGAATGTATAAAGAGTAGGTTTTTTAAAGTTTTTGGAAGAAAAATAAATAAATAAGTAAAGCCTGGCGATCAGAATAATGATTACAAAAACTTTTCTATCTATATCTAAAACTGTTTAAAATATTTCTGTTTACAAATATACTAAACAACATCAAGTAAATTTCATTTTAAAACATTTCTAACAAAATAAATGTGTAAAATGCATTGACAAACATATAATTTTTGATTTTTGAAATAATATTAGTCAGTGTCAATTTGCTTAAAAAATATTTTTTATAAAATTAAAATGCGTAAAAAATATTTAAAAACTATGTTTCTTTAATTTTTAAATATTATTAGCCAGCATTAATTAAAATTTATCTTAAAAGTATTCTTAATGAAAAAAAAATATAAATAATCTTGAAAAATTAACTTTCTTCAGTTTTAATATCAGTATTAATTATATTTCATTAAAAAAAATTATAAACAGTTTTGAAAGAAATAAAAAATATCCTTTAGGGGAGACCGGGGCTAGTAGGCGCTGTTTTTAGTTATTGATTTTTATTAATTTTTTGTTTAAATTTTTTATGAAACTTTAACTGTACTTTTAAAGAACAGGCATTGGGCTAATACCCGGGGTTTTGAGTTTGTAGCTTTTGTAGTTTATGTTTAGCCGATTCCTAAAGTAAAAGGAAAATTGTGCGCCAACCTACCCGTCACGGGGCAAGTTGTCTATGCCTATGGGGTAAGTTGGCACACGCTTTATAAAAATTCAAATAAGACACGCAGTTAGGCGAAATCAATTTTATTATTACCAGTAAGTTTAAACAAAGGCGTTATAGCCGTACAATGTAAATTCTAAATTATACAAACATAAAAATAATGAATAAAACATTAACATTGAGTAACTTCTATCCTATTCTATATCATTATCAGAGTTACAGTTGCCACAAATAAAAAATCGAGTGTCTCCGTTTGGGCAAGCCACATGTGCCCAAAATCTTGCATTGCAACCACTTTTCTCGTTGTTTGCTGTTTTTCAAGCTACCAGCACACACCAAACACCGAGCCAACTTGCCCTGTGTTCAATGCGCCTAATAGCCCCATAATAAATTTCTTCCCAAAATGGACACGTAATCATCTAAGCATAAATAATCCAAGTAAATCACATATGGGGTAGGTACAGTTAATCATACACTAAGAAAAACTGCACAAGTTAAATCGCAAATATTAAGATAAGTATTAGAAATTAGAAAAAGAATGAAGCAACAAAAAATTACTTATGAGTGCAAAAACCCGAAAAATCGTAATAAATGTCCACTGCACGTAGGTAACGCTGCAAAACTACAATGAGGATTGTAAAAAGCAGAAGAAAGGTACTCTGTGACTAGTTGCGTAATCTATCCACAAACAGGCGATTTATGAGGGCTGCGCCTACTTACCCCTGTAGCTAATTAGTCGCGGTCTCCTCTAGTTTGAAACTTTATTAGTCATTTTCAATAAAATTTAATTTTTAAAAATATTCTCAATAAAAGTAAAATTAAAATGCGTAAACAATATTTAAAAACTATTTCTCTTCAGTGTTTAAATATTAAAGTCAGCATTAATTAAAATTAATCGTAAAAATATTTTTATTTAGGAAAATCACAAATAATCTTGAAAAATTAGCTTTCATAAGTCTGAAAACTATTATAATCAGCATAAATTTCATCTCATTTTCTTTTTTTAATTAACAACGTAAACTGCTTCGGCAACGATACGCACTTCCAGCGCTCCTCAACTTCTTTCCTGAACGCCGCAAATTGAAATTTGTGGGTAACGGGTAAATGCGATTTTCTCAAAAACTACATGAACTAGGGTAATCGCTATAGTTTTCCTACAAAGTTTAAATTAACTTCTACTACCCCTAATTTTTTCCATAATCTTAGTTTCAGTAGATTCGGAAATGGAGAGGGGGGGGGGGGGTTCCATTACATTACAGTTTTCCATTACATTTTCGACGATATCTCTGAAAATATAATACATAAAATTAAAAGAAATGTATTTTTAAGTTCGGCGTTACGAAAGATTCCACACGACACCCCACATGCTATACAAAGAAAATATTTTTTTTCGAGTAACTTAATTAGCCCCTCTACATTTTCCCGAAATATATTTGTGAATTTTTAATAATCTATAAATATGCGGGTCAATATAGCATTTATTAGTTCAGCCAATCTGAACTTTCCACGTTCTATAGTTTACCAGTAAAATGGCTGTGACACATGGACAGACAGACACAGTGATTTCATAATGGTTCCGTTTTTACTTTTTAAGTACGGAATCCTAAAAGTATAATTGTTCTGTTTTACTATATTATTAGTCAGCTTCAGTCAAATGTCATAAAAAAATATATAATAAAAGAAAACAGTGTAAACAACATTGAAATAAACATCATTATTCATTTTTGAAATAGTTCCAACATCAGTTAAATTAAATTTAATTCATGCTCAGTAATATTTCAGAATTGAAGAATAATACATTTTTAAATTATTTTCGTGCATTTTTCTTTTATCGTTATTCATTCATTTTAAAAATCTATGGTTTAAAGCTAAAGCAAGTCCCGTGAGTAACGCTGCCAACATATTGACGGTATCAGTACCTGAAAAATAAATTTTGCATTTACCGAAATTTTATTAACTTTAAACATCGCATTATTTAAATTGTTTCTACAGTCGATTGGAGAGGGTGAGGGGTTATGGTATTATAAATTCAAGTTGTTTGAAAACTGTATCTAAAATTACTGATTTTTTACGGTTTTTAAAACAATTTTCAAATATTATTATTTTTTTAATCTGTCTTTATCGTGTGCGATTACGAAAGAGAAACTCATTTCCACTTAAAACAAAATAAATAATCAGCATTTGTTTACGGCTGATATTCCACAACGAAATCAAAACTTCTCCAATAAATAAATAAAATAGTAAAAAAAAAAAAAAAGAAAAAAAAAAAAAGAAAAGAAATATAAAGCGAATTTAACTGATATGTAATTGAACTACGCGCTTAAGAAACTGAAATTATCAAAATAAAAAAGCCTGCTGTAAGTAGGGAAATATTTGACGATTTCTTCAGCTAGTAACTTCTGACACGCGGCTAATGGGAAAAAATTGCTTATAATAAATTTCCAAACTGTGTTTGAATACATAATTGATATTTTTCATATAAAAATGATTTTTGATGTTGTTAGTGAGCATCTAAAAATATATATATTAAGAGTAAGAAACAGAGTTAAAAAAAAAAGAGAACGCTTTTTAATAACAAAAAGTCTTATAAAAAACCCTGATGTATATTATTTATATTATTCTTAAATTTTGAATTGGCGCTATTTAAAAAGTATTTAATAGTAAAAAAAAAACAAAAAAAACATATAAACATAGATTAATTTTTACACAATTATTCTAATTGGTAAATAAATCACATGAATTTTATTTTTTTTGCCCAGTTGGAAAATTACAATTAATGTAAACATAATTTAAAATATCTTTCTTTCTATTATATAAAACATAATTCAACATCAATGGAAAAAAATATATTTTTAATAAAATAAAAGGGCCTAAGGCGCTCTGGGACACATTTGAAACATTTTTATCAAAAATTTAAAAAATATGTTTACTCGTTTTTTTTTTTATGTGTGTATATGTATTCCTTATCATTTATAAATTCTTAATAATAATAATAATAATAATATTTTTGTAATTAAAAATTAACTTTATATCTCTCTATTCTACAAAAAAGTAACTACCGCTGTCACCGCGGCCGCCGCCGGTTTTGAATTTTTTGTGACCGGAGGTCTTTCTTCGTTAATATTAAGAAATATAATGGATACAAAAATATGAAATTCGGTGGTATTATACAGAAATGTTTGATAAACACGCTGATGTAGACAGTTTTCAAATCGGAGAATTATTTTAAGAGATATTTAATACTAAAGTTGGAGAAAATCGTTCCACTAAAAAAGTTTTATAGGAGCAAAAACTATTCATGGGAATTTAATTATTTTTAGATCTTTTATACGTTTGAAGTTCAAGTTGTGCAGACTGTATTTCTTTTTTTAATTTGACTCATTTTTTGAGGTTTTATTTCTATTTTAAATTCAAATTTTCAGCATTTCTACAGATATTTTTTACATTGTTTTAGAAAATGGTATTAATTTAAACTGTTGCCAAATGTATAAACAGCGCAAACAATGATGTTTGCTTCAAATTAAAAATTTATTTACACGTGACTGTTATAAACAGAAAAAATCATTTGGAATTAGAATTAAATAATTATGTACAAAAAGCAAGAACTTATTAAAAATTACGTAATAAAAACTATACACGTGAATTTTAAAAGAGAAAGGATATTGTAAAATAATAAATTCATTAACATGCATTAGAAGTCTTAAATAGGAAAAATTACGTCATATTTACGTCACATTACAGTTATTACATAAAATGAACACAAAATAAAATTGCAAAACAGTTTAAACTTAGAAATTGCGCTAGACATTTATTTCCTATTTTGAGAAGATCTTTTCAACTATTTTTGTTAGGAAAGCGCAAATAATATTTCATTTATAACAAAAGTATTTTCACGTGAATATTTAAAAGAGAAAGAATAGCTTGGTCAAAATTATTTATTAAAAACGATTAATTTAAAATGCCTCATTTAAAAGAACTTTCTTTTCGCTTCGTTAAAAAATACCGGGAGACAAAGATTCTGTTTACTTAATTCCTTTTATATTAGCTTATTTTGAAATGTTGTTACACGTGTCTACGTCATCAAGTTATTTTTATTTCGACGTTTTATTTGTATTTTTATTAATGTTGTACTAATTTATTTGTTCTTTCGTTATTTAAAATAAAAATTATGTCAATTTGTATAATTTGGCGAGTGGTTTGGCGATTTATATAATTTGGCGAAATTGGTCGACGGGATAATCAAGTAATACCGCAGCGGATTTGGCGTTAAAATTTCCCCAATCAAAGAGAAATGAATAGAAATCAGTTTATAGGGAGATCGCCACTGTTTTTTAAATTATAATTCAATCTTCCGAAATCTTTTTAAAGCCGATCAAATTAGCGTGATTTTAGGGTCTGCGGTGTCTGAACGGGGCTTGGCGAGCGTAGCTCGTAGGGGGCAGAGCCCCCTAGTTCATTTAAAAAATTCAATAACTTATTAAAGAAAGAGACAATTATTTTTGAATGCTATTTTCGCTGTTGAAATCATAGTTTCAAAATTTTCTCTGAAAAAAAACAAAACAATCACATAATTGAAAATAAGTGTTCGAAGTCTCATAACATTAGATTTAATATAAATGCAGATAACCAATTTATAAATGCTAAATATTAAAATTACATTCTGAAATAAATAGATATATATTTTGAATACTTCTTAGATAACCACAGACAATACAATGCAGAAAGGATTACATCTTTTAATCTAATGATTGTATTTACGTGCATTAGGTTTAAAAGAAAGTATAAAAATATTATTTAGAGTGAGTTTGAAAATGTTTTGAAATAAGCATTTTTATATAAAAACTTTAGAACATATTTTAGGTTTAAAAAGTAAAAATACGATCAGTGCCTAATTATTCAAAAGGCACCTGGAGCACGAGTTTCCAATTTCCTTTTCATATTTCTTTACATTACGTTTTTTATTTTGTTCGAGTTTAAAGTTTGTCTAATGCATCCACAATACTTCAAAAACTTATCTAACCGGATAATTTGAATGAGATCAATAAGTTGTAAATCCATCATATGGCATCCTGATGTGATGGTAAGATATCACCGGGGTTTAACTGAACATACAACAACTACGTATATATGCAGCAAACATATTCTATCTGCATTATATGCAGGAAAACTAAAAAATAAATAAATTTAATACATAAAAATGAAAATTTGTCCGTCTGTAATGCTATACAAATTCAGTTTGGAAGCCAGAATTGTGAAATGTTATGTACATGTGTATTAAAACCCGGCCGAGGCAACTAAAGCTATTCGGAATCGAAATAATTTATAGTTAACTTTTAATTAATAAATAACCACCAATTTAACAGCAATTTCCTATCAAATTGAAACATTTTTCGTTATAGCAGCTGCCAACAATTAAAAATTCACAATAAAATAGTTTTTTTTTTAAATGATCAATCCGCAATCGAGCGAGTTCTTTAACCAATGTCAGATATACATATTACGTACGCCACGCTGCAATACTAAAAATCTGTAGCGGGTATTACGATAATTTTTTTACCTCACATGCAAAAAATTAAACATACATGTATTACGTACGCCACGATGAAGTACTAAAAAGCTTCAGCGGGTATTACGATAATTCTTTTACTTCACATGCAAATAATTAGAGATTATTTAATTGCGCTTAATTATTACAATTTCTTTTAAAATAAAGGCAAACATTTTACCACAAACATCAACAAAACTTTTTATTCTATTTATTCCCTTATTCCAAAGATCTCGTTTCATCGTCTGCTACCACAGTAACATGATAAATTAAATTTTATTTAAAAAATGCGTAGTAGTCGAAAAATATTTTACTAAATCGAATAGTTATTTTTAATTTTGGTTTTAGAATTAAATTCATGAACTTCCTTGCATAAAACGGGTTAAACAGCTAGGGATGAAATAAAAGAAGAAAATTGATGAAATATCTGAACTCAGCTAACCCTCTTCCGAGAATAATATTTGTTTTATTGAGGAGTTTTCATAAATGTAGAATTTAGAAAACTAGATTCAGACTTTGGAAGTGATACTTTTTAGAGTTTTGTATCCCGGACCATCTTGAACCGCATTGAAAAACAACAATAGCTAGTAATATTATTAGTATTAGCTAGTATTATTAATCAGCATTAAGAAAATTTCGCTTTCCCGTTACCAGGCGATACAACTCGGACTAAACGGGTTAAGGATGTCCGAGATATCGCATCAGAACATAAGTTAAATGTTAGATGCAAATTTCCAACGGGGCGAAAAATGTCCGGACCAGGATTCGAACCCGGGACCTCCTGGCTGAAGCCGCCAGTGCTCTGCCATCTGAGCTATCCCGGACGATTCTGGTCAAACTTTTTCACCCAGCTAACCTTGAAGATTACAGCATCTGGTCTGAAACCTGGTTCAGCTCAACAGAATAAATCTCAGGTAATGGAATTCCAGAAAACGCTGGATACGAAATTTTCATTTACAAACAAACGCTGAATTATTTATATTGTTGTAAGTGCAATCGTGTTAATTTTCCATAATCGAATTGCACGTTATTTTTTGAGAAAGATTTTAAAAATATCATACTTGAAAATTATTTTAAAAATCCACAATAAAATCAGCAAATTGAGATACAGTTTTCAAATAAATTACATTTGAAAGTACATTTCCCCCCCTCTATTTGAAGATGTGAAAATTAAAATTGTGCTATGTTTAGAAGTTACAAAATTTTCGATACAAAGGAAATGCTTTCTCAGATCATTGACACCGTTGATATGAAGTCAGCGTTATTCGCGGAGATGTTTTGTTGTATAATATAAATTTTCGACAAAAGAAAAATGAATAAACAGTGAAACAGTGTTAAAAAACATCATTCTTTCAATTTTCTAAAAAAGTCTCAATTTTTAAATATTACCCAGCGTCAATATTATTCATCAACTTTTTAATATTACTTTAAACTTTCTTTAAAAATTTCCTTTTATAAATAGATAGTCGGTGTTGAAAAAAAGTTTCATTTTTCAATTTTGCTATATAATTATTCAACGACAAGTAACTTTATTTGGGAAAGTATTTAATAAAGAGAAAATGATAATGGAGTAGCTCCTATGTATAAATTGTTGGTAATAAAATGTTAAATTATCTGTTAAAAGGAAAATATACAAACAACGCTGAAGAAAAGAAACATTCTGCAATTTTCGATTAAATAAATTTCGAAATATTAGTTATTTAACATAATTAAAATTTAATTTGAAAAATATTTGTATAAAGAGCTTCAAGAATAGCCTATACGTTTAATTGTTGGTACCAAAAAATCACTTGTTTTAATAGTAATAATAACAATAACAATAACTATTACTATTATAATTATTATTTTACTTAATAAAATGAAACTTATTGAAATAAAATGTAAGCAAAAATATTTCAGATGTGTATGAGTTTTTTGTTACATTATATTATATTAAACGAAACTTATTCAGATGAACTGTGACTCAGAATTATTTTTCTTACGTTAAATGTATCTTCAAATTATGTTTCAATAAAAGTCACTTATTTATATATAAAAAAAATAATAACGTGTTATTAAGAAATATTAAACTTGTATATGTGAATTCTTTTATTATTATATTTAATGAAAAGATACTTATTTAGATAAAACGTGTTTAAGGTATATTTCATCTACTTATATTATTATTATTATTATTATTATTATTATTATTATTATGTTTCACTAAATGCTACACATTTTGTTAAAATGTATTTAAGTAATAATTCACATCATATGCAGTTGTATTATTATTATTATTATTACTATTATCATTATTATATTACAGTAAACGAAATTTATTTTAGATAATATGTATTCTAATATTTCGCTTACATATGTATATATTTTTTTAATTATGCTTCGCTAAATGAGATTTATTGAGACAAAATATGCTTAAGAAATATTTCACTTACATATATGTTTTTTAATTTATAGTTAATTGAAACAAACTTATTTAAGAAAAATAAATAAGAAACATATTACTTACATATATATGTTTTAAATTATGTTTCATTGACGAAACTTATTTAAATAACATGTGTTCAAGAAATGTTGCCCTTACATACGTTTTTTTTTTTTTTTTTTTTTTAATTATATTTCATCAAATGAAACCTATTTTAGGTAAAACGTATTTAAAAAATTTCTTACTTGCATATATGTTTTTAATTAAAAGAAATTTAGTTAGATAAAAAATATAAAAAAAAAAATTCATTTCCTATGTGTTTTTCATGATATATAATTCAAATGAACTTATTTAGATAAAATAAGTTTATTAAATATTTCACTTACACATGTGGTTTTTAAATTATATTTTATGAAACTGAATTTATTTGTGTAAAATGTATTTAACAATATTTCACTTGCACTTCTGTTTTATTATTATTATTATATTTTACTAAACAAAACATATTTAAGAAACAGTTCACTTATATATGTGTGTTAAATTATATTTGAGTAAATTAATTTATTTACATAAACAATCAATTGTAAATATCTCCCTTGTATATATGCTTTATTTTAATACTATTTCACCAAATGAAAGTTATTTGAGAAATGTGTTTAATAAATATTTTATTTACATACGCGATATTCTTATACAAACATTCTTATTTCTCTTATTAAACTTCATAAATGAAATTTATACAGACAAAATACCTTTAAAAAATATGTCACCAGGATATTTTTTTATTATTATTTTCCATTTAACGAAATTTATTTAGATAAAGAAAAATTAAAAAAAATATTTCACTTACCTATGTAATGTCAAACATATCAAAAGAACAAACGCAAACTTTGCCATCTTCTTGTTCACTTGTTATAAAAAAAAGAAAACACACCGAAACCAAGTAACCCGTTGCCTTTGGTGACGAATGGGTTCGAATAACGCTTAAAGAACCGCCAGACAAGAAAAAATCTCAATAGTTTTAAGAGATGCCGGTTCAGGTCGACTAATTTTATAGGTGGATTTTCTTGACGTCACGCAGTGAAGCCCGCTCACCAAATCACAACGTCTCAAATAATGGAAAACCGAGAGCCTCCGCTGCATTTTATATATACCTGGGATTTTTCTCTATTTTTTGGCGATCAAAATTGGAAATTGGGAGAGTTGTAATAGGAGAAAATGAACTTGTTTGTTGGGTTAACTTATTTGTTTTGTTTTTTCTTTCTTATGCCGGTGAAAGTATAACACTGGATGGCACGAATTGAATGTCTCTTAGTTGCAGTATATTAGAATTAAAATTAAAAAGACGCGGCATTAGCCCGATTTTATGCTTACAGTAATAAAAGAAAATTTTTGATTTGTACATTACTTACAGCACTTTCGCAGTTTTAAGTATTAAGTTTTCTAAATCGTCTTATTATTGTTCAAGTATCAGAAATCCAAGATCTTTGGTGCATTTTATTTTCACCAAAGAATTTCTCTATTTGTCGGCGACCAACATTTTATAAAATAAAAGTAGGGGAGACCGGGACTAATTGGCTACAGGGGTAAGTAGGCGCAGTCCTCATAAATCGCCTGTTTGTGGATAGATTGCGCAACCAGTCACAGAGTACCTTTCTTATTGCTTTTTACAATCCTCAATGTAGTTTTGCATCGTTACCTACGTGCAGTGGACATTTATTACGATTTTTCTGTTTTTTGCACTCATAAGTAATTTTTTGTTGTTTCATTCTTTTTCTAATTTCTAATACTTATCTTAATAATTTCGATTTACCTGGTTGTATATAATAGCGCCGGTGTTGATTGAACACGGGGCAAGTTGACTCGGTGTTTGGTGTGCACTGGTTGCTTGAAAATCAGCAAACAACGAGAAAAGTGGTTGCAATGCAAGATTTTGGGTACACGTGGCTTGCCCAAACGGAGTCAATCGATTTTTTATTTGTGGCGACTGTAACTCTGATGATGATATAGAGTAGGATAGAAGTTACTCAATGTTAATGTTTTATTCATTATTTTTACGTGTGTATAATTTAGAATTTACATTGTACGGCTATAACGCCTTAGTCTAAACTTACTGGTAATAATGAAATTGATTTCGCTTAACTGCGTGTCTTATTTGAGCTTAATTTAAATTTTTATAAAACGTGTGCCAACTTACCCCGTAGGTATAGGCAACTTGCCCCGTGACAGGGTAGGTTGGCGCACTATTTTCATTTTACTAAAGGCTTCCGCTAAACATAAACTACAAAAGCTACATACTCAAAACTCCGGGTATTTATAGCCAAATGTCTGTTCTTTAAAAGTGCAGTTAAAATTTGTTAAAAAACTTAAATAAAAAATTTATAAAAATTAAAAACTAAAAACTGCTCCTACTAGCCCCGGTCTCCCCTACTATAAGAATTATACAAATAGGGAGGAACACAAAAAGAGTTGCAAGAGAAAATTAACTTCCTTGTCATTTTAATGTATTTATTTATGTGTATATACTACAACAAAAAAGTCTATACGCGCCAGATCTGGAGAATGAGGAGGTCGTATCAAAAATGATTCCTGTCCGCCTATCCATTAATTTGGTAGAGCGGGACAGCTGTCCTGTTGCCAACAATCCTTTTTTCGAAAGTAATCAGATCTTCTGAAAAACTGGTAGGGTTCTCGACAAATTGTGCGATTAATAGATCAATTAAGATAAGTATGTCCAGTTAAATTTGCGCTGATAAAAAAAGAAGAAGACCAGTGATATTGTATCCTAGAATTCATGCCTCGGCATTAATCTTCGTGGTTTAACGGATGTTGGTAGCTCTAATTACTCATATGGGTTAAGAGTCTCAACAGAGCTGACAATGTGCGAAATAACATGACCTCTCAGTTGTCTTGATCTGGAACCTAATCCTTTTTTTTCTTGTGGTGATCTAATCTATAGGAGGCAGATAATTATTCTATTAAAGATGCGACATTTTACTCTATATATATTAATTTCATCTACAGTTGTGGAAAAAAAAGTAAACATCCCCTACTGACTTTGTAACTAATTATAATAGAAGAAAGTTGCTAGTACCAAAAGATTTAAAATAAAGTCTACTTTTAAACGATGTATATAAAATTTTCTTAGGGGCCATCTACAAATCAAAACCAGACCAAACTTTGTTTTTTTTTTTCAATGGCTACAGCCAATTTTGACACTATATTTTAAATCTTCGGTTCAAACTATGTCTAGATACGAAATTTCAAGTCATTTCGAAAATAAGTTTTTGAGTTATAAACCTTCAAAATTTAGAGCTTCTAATGTTAAATTGCATTTTCATATGTTTATTTATATCTCCTGAAATTATAATCCTAATGTGATAGTTTTTTGTGTGGTTATAATAATACAAAACCCAAACATAAATGTATTGAATTAGTAATTTTAAAAATTTTATAATATGAATTACGAAATTAATATTCGAAAAAAATATTAATTGCGTCCTACATTTTTTTTTTTGATAGATTTATCGTTGATATGTCCTGCTTTATGCGAATTCAAAATTAAAAATTTTTCTTCCAAGTAGTTTTCAAATTATGCTTAAAAAACGTCAAAATGATGGTTTAAAAGTCCATCTATAACTTGCAGAAAAGCATAATTTGAAAAAATATATATTTGACTGATTTTATTGAAACATTTGGACTGGCAATAGTCGAAACATATTAAGTGAGTGAAATAGACTTATTGGCAAGAAATAATACATTAATAGTGACCTAGTCATTCTGTACCGTTTCAGCAATCAAGTACCAAACTTCAATTTGGATACAGTAAAATACCCTAATATAGGCTCATTTTAAAATAATTAATTTCTCTGAAACTAATAGTACGAATTTCATGAAAATTTGTATTTAGGCTACTTGAAGGATGTAGAATTTATTTATGGTGTCAAACTTGTACATTGCTATTGAAAAAAAAAAGTTTTGGTTTGTATTGATATGTAGATGAACCACCCCCCCCCCACCCCCACCCCCCCAAGCAAATTTTAAATACATCATTTAAAAGTAGACATTATTTCCAATCGTTTGGTACCAGTAACTTTCTTCAAGAATACTTTGTTGCAGAGTTAGTAGGGGTGTTTACTTTTCTTTTCCATTACTGTACAACACTTACAGCACTTTCGCAGTTTTAAGTATTAAGTTTTCTAAATCGTCTTACTATTGTTCAAGTATCAGAAATTCAAGATCTTTTGTGCATTTTATTTGCACCGAGGGATTTCTCGATTTGTCGGCGACCAGCGTTTTATAAACTACAAGAATTATAGAGGAACACAAAAAGAGTTGTTGTATGAGAAAATTAACTTTATTGTCCTTTTAATATATTTATTTGTATGTATATGCAACAACAAGAAATGATTCCTGCTTTCCAAAAATGATTCCTGCTCGCCTATCTATTAATTTGGTAGAGTGGGCAGTCGCCTTTTTGCCAACGATCCTTTTTTCGAAAATAATTAGATCTTCTGAAAAACTGGCGAGATTTTCAACAACTTGTGTGATTATTAGATCGATTACGATAAATATTTCCAGTTAAATTTTCGCTGAAAAAAAAAATAGGACAGTGATGTTGTCTCCTGGAATTCATGCCCAGACTAATTTTGGGGCGATATTGGATGTTGGCAACTTTAGATACTCATGGGTTAAGGGTCTCGTGATAATCGAACATGTGCGTAACAATATGGCCTCCCCGTTGTCTAGCTCTGGAGCCTAATGCCTTTTTTTCCTGTGATGATCTAATCTGTAGAAGGCAGTCAATTATTCTATTAAAGATGTGACTTTTTACTCTGTCTCTATGTGTCTTTGCATATAATTTTATGTAATTCTTTATTGACACAGAAACAAGTCTCAAAGCATTCTTCAAAATGGTCATTCTTTAGGACCTTATGTTAAGTTTCACTTAAAAAGATAAATAAACCAAAAATATAAATTTTCCGCATATTGCAATTCAGTGCAGTTCCTGCTTATATATTTGAAGATGTAAAAAAAAAAAATCCTCTTTTAATCGGCATAAGAAGTAGTCTTTTTTCTTTTCTCTTTTTACGTTTGCATTCATAAAGAAGAAATTGTTTTAGAAAGGCAATAAAATGAAGTACATGTAAGAAATTAAAAAAAGATTTTTTAAATTTTATTTTGCGAACTTAAACTTTTTTTTCTTGATTTATGAATAGTCCTAGCATTTTTCTTTTAAATTTACTACATTTATACTAATATTTTGACCAAATTTTGCATTTTGGCAGTTGATATCAAAATAAAAGAGATGTGAAGATAAGAATTGATTTGGGGGCTCTCGAAGTTGTCAAAATTTTGTCTTATCTTTTACAAACAAATTTTATTGTTTTGATAAAATTGAGGATCTGTATTTACTGGTTCTATTGATGATTTTTTGTCTGGAGATTCTTTTAAAGGGTTAATTAGGATCTGAAAAATACATTTATTTTGTAAAATTTTAATGTATTTTGATATTTAAAAAAATAATTTTGTTTTTTTTTCAACTACGAAGTGGCCATAGTATAATTGTAGTCTTTTCATTGTTAATATTTGAATATTAAAAGAAAACATATACAACAAGTTGAAAATGGCACGTTAAACGTGGCAAATGAGGTGCTTTCGTACTATAACTAGTTTTATAAATATTTTTTGCACTGCATATTGTACTGAATGTATATTTTAGTGCACTACATAAGTGCATATGAATTTCATTTTGTTCGAAAGGCTGTAGCATAATGATGCTACACTGCACTTTAAATAACTTTTTCCCATTGGCTGTAATGTAACGGTAAACTTTTGACTGTCCCTGTCATTAAACTATACATCCCATTTTCATAAAATTTGAAATGATTCGACAAAATTTTGTAACAATTATATATTTAAAATTTCAGACCATTCGGTTGGGTAGTTTTTGCTCTGTTATATGCGGACGGACAGACAGACGGACTGAACGACGACTATAGGTGCTACTTATTTATATAATTGCGAACGCACCTAAAAATCCGAGTGGTGTTATAAGCGCATCTTATTACAAAAAATCAAGTGATATAAGACAAGAACGAAAATTCATGCATCCAGCATAGATTATGAAACCATTTCCAACACATTCAAAATACTGTAATAAAACTTTACAGTTTATTAAGGTGAACGATGATGTCTAAATAAGCAATTTAAAGAATGCATAATACATTTGAAAACCCAATTTCTCCAATTACCACCAATAGTTGAAGAATATCCGATTTTTTTTCTGCAGCCCTTTATATGATCTATTACATTTGTATTATAATACACGGTATGCTAAAAGTTAGTTCAATTAAACTCATAGTACAGTTGAAAATTCCCATTCAGAAATTTCCGTCAATCAACGGAAATGTACTTGCGATATTTTGTGCAGCGCTGTATATGATCTATAGAATTTATACACACCAAGTAATACTCAAAATTAGTTAAACCTAAAAAGCATACCACACCTGAAAACGCACTTCTAGCAATCATTGTTCATAGGCAGTACTGTAACCAAATTTTTTGTGTGCTCCTGTAAATGAACAATAAAATATGTGCACACCAGATTCTACAGCAAGCGCCTTGTAGTGCACTTCAGTGATATATATATCAATTTCAGTATGTTTACAATAGTGTAATATCATTTAAATATACCGCAAACTATTTTCTCGCCTTATGCAAAATTTAAAGACTAGTGCTTCCTGAATCAATCTATTCTATTCGTAAAACTACACCAAAAAACACAATAATATGCAAAAGAAACTATTTTATTATGTATTTCTGCCATTCTAAAATCTTGGTTTACAATGAAAAAAAAAATCTGTAATTCTGATGTAAAGTTACAGAAATCTGCATGCTTAATAAAATTTTATCTGTACACTGTACAAAAAAAGATGTAAATCTACAATACTAGTTTTTGCAAAGCTACAGAAATCTGTAGCTTTACAAAAGAATCTTCTAAAATTACAGTAATCTTACTAAAATTTTATCCGTAAGTCGGTTTGCAGTTAGATAAAAAGTTCTAGGCATCCCATTTTCCTAAAAAATTCTTAGTAACCTTACAGATTTTTTGATTTACGGGGCAAAAGTGTATCTTTTACATGAGTTTTTGTTGTTGCCGTTACATAAAAAGTTCTAGGAGTCCCAGTTTCCTAGAAAATTCTTAGTAGCCTTGTAGATCTTTTTTACAGTACCGAAGATGCCATAGTAAACGCCAATAAGATATATCAATTCCATGGCAACCTGACTATATTTATGTGAGTTAGAGCGCGGACAGACAGATAAACCTAATTCATAAACACTTTTCAACTATGTTGGAAAGTGTTAAAAAAAGGTCAAAATGCATTAAATGTTGCCGATTTCCAATCTTGTATAATGTATTTAAGCAATCTTGAAACCAAAATAAATCAAGAGAGGCAGTAAATATAAATCATAAATTTTGTCAAAATAATCAAAACATTTATTTCCTTTGTAAATGATCCCTTGTACTTACAAAATATTAAAATGCTTAGAGATCACAGCAATTTTAATGGTAACTTAGTTGTATTTATATTGTGAATTATATGCATAAATATAAATATATATATATATTGTACTTACTACAAACAATGATAATACACATTGTATAAAAAATAGCTATCAACTTGTCAATATTTTAAAAAATCTTCATTGTGTATATAATATAACAACATATGACTTCAAAGATCTTTTTAATAATATAGACCTATTAGATTTACATAAAATTATAAATGCATTATTTAAAAAGTATTATAAAAAACTGGAATTACCATCTAATATTGATATTGCATATTTTAAATCTTTAACTAACTTCATTATCTATAATAATTATATCTTGCAAGATAACACTTTATATTTACAGCATGTCGGTATACCACAAGGCGGTTGTACATCCAGTTTACTCTCAGACTTATACTTATATCATTATGAACGTAATTTTACTAATAATAATCTACATTTATATCGTTATATTGATGACATAATTTTAATTGATACTGATCATTCTGCAATTACTCCATTTCCAGTAGATTATCCCACTAATTTGGAATTAACGGAAAACCTTTTATCTAACAATACAATTAACTTCTTAGATCTTAAAATTACAATAAAAGACAACAAAACAATCACAGATTTATATGACAAACGTAAAGAATTTAAATTCAAAGTTAATACATTTACAAATTTTAAATCTTGTCTACATCATTCTGTATTTCGAAATATAATACTCAATCATTTATATAGAATAAAATGTTTATGTTCTTCTCCTCTAATTAACAATAATATTAAAAAACTAATTTATGATGCATTAAATCATGGTTTTCCAAAAAAATTCATATATTCATTAATATACAATTAGTATTTTTCTTACATGATCTTTTAAAACAAATTAACACATGCGTAAACAAAATTACAAAAAAATTATAAAATAAAAAAAAAAAACTCTATAAAAAATAAAAATTGTAAAATAACATAAAAAAATTATTATAGGATGGATGGGTGGGTAGATGTTAGAGTACGGAGGAGGGTGGTGTTGTCTGGATAATACGCAATGGTTAATTTATATATATATAAAAAAATGGGGCTTTTGTATTATTACTATATTTTTAATACGTATTTTATAAGGATGTTGATTTGATATTTTATATGTAATTGGTGAATTTCATTAATTATTAGCTTTATTATTGTTTAATCTTATTTACAATCATTTGTTATAAATTTTAATTTAATAAGGACAATATCATATTAATTACTAATAGTATGCCATTTTTATAGTGATTAATATACATATAAGTATATTTAATATAAATAAAGTTATATTGTATGGATTAAAATTGGGTAATTATATTTATTATTATTCCTCTATTCTTATTAATATTTTAAATATTTATTTATTTTCATCTAGTGTTATATAATTTATTATCGGTTTATTGTTTTTGAATGTCCCACATTCATACTTTTAGGATTTTTAAGGATGTATAAAATAATCCACACACCATATTTGTGCTTTTTAGGTAATTGGAATTTAAGTATCAGTTCACCTTCTTTATACTACCATATGTTTTTTATTTCCTGTTCATTTTATAATTATCTTATATATAATAGTTTTTATTAAAGATTTTTATATTTTTAATAATTATTTATATTAATTATTAATGAATTTATTCTGTTTTATAGCATATAGCTATATGCTATATTTTATCGATGTTCTAGAATTATTTAAATTCTTAGTGTAGTTTAAATAACTTTGCTAATACAATATATTGTATGCTTTTTAAATTTTATTAACAATAGTTTTTTTTTTTTTTTTTTTTTTTTTTTTTTTAAATACATTGTGTGGTTTATATTCAATTTATAATTATCTATATATAAGGATATTTTTGGTTTTGCTGTTAATAAAACAATTGTTACATTCAATTGCTTACAACTGAAGCAAGTCTTTTGACAATTAAATCATAAATGTAATACTAGATGGCAGCACCACAATTTGTGTTTTTTTTTTTCGATAAGTTCTATTTACTTCTTCCAGCTACATTTCAGTTATAATTTACTACACCAGGGGGAATTTTTAGCTAAATTTTGACGATATTGTTTTACGGTTTTTAATTAATTTAATAGTGCATTTTAATTATGTAATTACTTTCTATTTATAAAACGTAATTCAATATATAAGCATTTCCATTATTTGTCGGTGTCCACTTTCTTATTTTTCTTCCATAATAATTCTTATAAATAATTTAATCTTTTTTTTTTTATATATACTTACAGCTTTAATTCATAATATTACGGTTTTTGATGGTGGTAGGTTATGTTTAATTATTGGTTATATATATATATATATATATATATATGTGTGTATATATATGCACACATACGCACTGGTGGACAACTGCGATGGACAAATAACACTATCAGCTATAACAGCCATAAAATGGAAGGCAGAAGATCGTGGATATTAGCAAAAATGCGGAATGCAGTAAAAAGTATTGTGCTTATGTAAAATTATGTTAATTTACACATGCGTTTGAGATGTGGATTAGCACTGATAAGAGATTTACAAGATTTGGCACATTTTGGCAGTTGCTGAAGAAAATCAAATGTGAAAGCCAAAGAACCAATTGATGATTTTAAACTTTTAGATCCGAACATTCAGATCCATCTTGCCGACATAACTTGATTTTATATGTGTCCGTATTATTGGAAAGCTGTAAGAACGGCTACTGATAACAGATGATTTCAGAGAATCCGACATAGACCATAGTATCGTTTCAAAGAACTGGGATGTATAACAGACGTCATGAGAGAGGTCGTTTTTGCAGTACGACGTCCGCAGTACACAGGTATATTGTCCTATCCATAAAACATATACGGTTGTTCCACAGATACCAAATCAGTTTCTTTGTATCACAGGCAAACGTATGTCCCGAAAAACTGTAACCGGGCGTTTCCATCAAGGAGGACTGTATGCCGGAGATCTGTTGTGTATGTTCCATTGTCGAAAGTTCACTTTAGCACTCGTTTGCTGAGATATTGCTTGCTTGAAATTCTAACATGTGCCGAACAAAGTCAAAATGACACCAGTTTTCCTTTCTAGGAAGCTTTTTCTGCAATATAGATTAGTAGTGCCCTCAAGAGTTAATTATATAGTTAAAACGCAAAGATTAACTTTTAAAATAGAGTTAGACTGATCTGGGCATGCGCAATAAACATTTTAGTTCGATTTTCTGTTGATAAGCGGAATGGAAAACGAATTTGAACTATTATCCTTTCAGAGGAAAATTGAGCGAAGTCGATATGGCCGAGTCGTCGAAGGCGCAGAAAGTGGTATTCTGGTTCTCTGAAGCGAGTGTCGCGTCGGTTCGAACTGTGCTCCTGGCATTATATGTTTTATTTATATTGTCCATATTCTCGTAAATCAGTTTGATAATTTAAATTGCATTTTATTTCAGGGAGAAAAGTGATAGAATTTGTTTTGTTTTTAATTGCTAATTAACTTCATTATTCATAAACTGTAAAATTTATCGTCTTCAATATATATATATATATATACATATTTTAATTAATGAATTTGTATTTAAAATTTAAAGTTAAAAGATTTGGATGAAGTTATCAATTAAATAAATTGAAATGATCTACACTTTTTTTTTCATATTTTTTATTGCAATTGATCGATAAGGCATATATACTAAGAAAAATGGGTGATTAGTTAGAAAATAAATCTCAGAAAAAAGGAAAAATATTTATATAGAAAACTGTGACACCATCTACCGTTATGAAAACGCAATTAAGTATTTATATTTGAGTAAAGAAATAAAATTTTAACGTTCTTTATTTGTAAAATGTTCATGAAAAAAAAACTTTTGCTCTTTTTTTGAATTTGACTTCTCTCAAAAATGCTCTGTTGTTTATATCTCTGTTAAGACAGTTAATAGGCAGTCGGTCGCCATCCCAGTTATAAGAGGAGAAATTTTTATTTCTTTTAACTATTGCTAACAAATATTCTGTAAAAATTTCTAACATCTTAATGTTGTTATAAATCTTTTTTTTCTTGTGGAACTTTTAAATTGTTTACCGCCAAGTTTTGACGAATATTACCTAGTTATTATTTATTCTACTGAATGCAAAGCCATAACAGAGGTTACATTTATTATTTTACATCAAATGCTAAACTAAATGTATGGAGTTAAAATGTAATTATATTAATTAGTTAGAACATATTTTTTAAACCATTACAACTGTAAATTAGATTTAAAAAGAAAACTGTTTAGAAATACAGTCTCTTTAAAATTATCTCTAATGTCATTTTGGACAGCTTAATGTATTAACTATAAAAAGAGAACTGGATTTAGTTCAGAAAACAAAATAAAAATGAGAGAGGACGTGGGTTTACACTAGATAGCTAATATTTTTTCTAAGAGATGTTAGCAACAAAATGCTTTTGCTTCTTACAAAGGAAAAAAAAGTAAATCTGTGGACATTAAAAGGGAACATGTAAAATTAGTTTCACCCTTTTGTGCAAACAACAACAACAACAACCAAAAGAAAAAAACTATATATATATACAACTTTTTAAGAACATTTACATTATGAATTCTAAGTACAACATGATTGCTATTCACGAATTTTGAATTTATTTTATCTTGATATGAATAAAACTCTTTTTTGCAAGTTTTAATTTTAATTTCCTGCTCTATTTGGGTCAAAATTTATATCAATATTTTGAAAAAGAAAAAATCCTTAAGAACCGGCTTATTTCAATCAAGTTTTGCAAACTTATTTGGTACTGATGACAGAGCAGTAGTTTTTTATTTTTTTATTCTCAGGAATGACATGAATACACCTGAATATACCTATTTATAAATTTACCTGTTCTGCGTTTTTTTTTTTTTTTTTATCTTCCATTTTTTATTTTAAGTAATATAAAAATATTCACTTCACACGAAAAAACAATGTTATGGTAGGGAAGGGGGGGATTTTGAATGTTGGATAATGAAAATGGTAATTATTATATCCATGTATTTTCAATTAGAATCAGGAAAATTATGTTTATAACCAACAAATATTTTAATTAGCATAATGAAAATGGTAATTATAACCGACATAGTTTTTAATTAACATAATGAAAACCATATTTATAACGAATAAAATATATTGAAGAGTTGAAAATAAATGAAGCATTGGTAGTAAATGCATAAAATGTATTTTTTTAGTTTTTTTAATTTTATTCATCCTCTATAAAAGTTTTTAAAGAATATTTTTGATGAAAGAAAAATGGGTAAACAACATTGAAGAAAAAACACCATTCTTAATGGTTGAACTATCATTACTCAATACAAGTTAAATTTTATTTAAAAAGTTGTGAAAATGAAAAAAAAGAATGCATTTAAAAAAGTATCATTTTTCAATAGGGAAACATTTTTATTCAGTCTCAAATTTAATTTAAAAATATTTTTGACAAAGGAAAAATGAGTGAATTTCATTTAAATGTATTGGATTTTATTTAAAAAAATTATTCATCTTCAATAAAACTTCTTTTAAAACTACCTTTGATAGGAAAGAAAAAAAAAATGTATAAACATCATTTAGCATTCTTCAGTTCTCAAATATCATTACTCAGGGTCAATTGAATTTAACTTTAAAGTATTTTTGACAAAAGAAAAAATTAAAAACATCTCTTTTCAGATTTTAAATATTACTCTTCCTCAATAAAACTTATTTTTAAAATATCTTGGTTATAAGAAAAAAAAACGTAAACAGCGTTTGAAAAAGTTATGAATAGTAAATTTTGAAATATTATTAGTCAGTCAATTTTATTAAAAAACTAGCTGTTTAACCCGTTCTACGCGCGGGAGTTCATATTCAATAACTATTCGATTTAGAAAAATATTTTTCTACTACTGTGCATTTTTTAATGAAATTTAATTTATCATATTGCTACGGCAGCAGACGATAAAACGATATATTCGGCATAAGGGAAGAAATAGAATAAAATGTTTTGTTGATGTTTGTGATATAAAATGTTTTTCTTTATTTTTAAAAAAGATAATAATTAAGCGCAATTAAATAATCTCTAATTATTTGCATGCGAGGTAAAAGAATTATCGTACTAACCGCCACAGATTCTTAGTATTGCAGCGTGGTGTGCGTAATATGAATGTCTCACATTACACTAAGCATTTAGAACTGGTTAGAACTCGCGCGATTACGGGTTGAACATAAATAAAAAGAAAAGTGCCCAGTTAAACTGATGGCATTGAGCTCACAGGCTATTCACACTAATTGTATATTATACTCTTATTTCAAAGTATAATGTCCACAAAAAATAAATGAAGGGGGATTAGCACCTGTTCCTCCACTTTAAACTTAACAAATGAACCTCCAAATCTAATTAGGGAAGCACCTTAACATAATAAACCGGTATACCAAATTTGATGGAAATCAGATAATTCTGCACGATAAAATCATTTCGCTAAATTAAGGGGGGGGGTGTCTAACCCCTTTCCCCCCTTTATACTTAACTAATGAACCTCCAAATTTAATTAGGAAAGCTCCTTATCAGATTGAACATAGAAAAAAAATAAAGCAAATTGGATAATTCTGCATGAATATTCATTTTTTTAAATTAAAGGGATGGGTCTTGCCCCCCTTTCTCCTTTTTATACTTAACCAATGAACCTCCAAATCTAATAAAGGAAGCACCATATCGGAATAAATCGGCATATCAAATTTGAAGCAAATCGATTAATTCTGCATGAAAAACCCATTTATCTAAATTAAGGGCGCTCTAGCCTCCCTCCCTTTAAACTTAACCAATAACCCTCCAAAATTAATGAAAGGGGGGAATAGCCACCTTTCCCCCGTTATACTTAACCAATGAAGACCCAAAATTAATCAGGGAAGCGCCTTATCAGAATGAACCCAGAAAAAAAAAATTGAAGCAAATCGGATGTTTCTATCAAGTGTTATCGCATTACGTACATACGTACGTACATACATACATACATACAGAACCGGCGGGCACATCAGGTCTCAGGCTTTGATAGCCTGTGAGCTAAAAATGGCAAAAATTCGTCAAAAACATTTAAAAAAAATTAATTTTTTAATTTTTTTTTTAATTTTTCGCCCCAATCGTTCATGGGCCCCTATCAGCAATCCGTGTGCCAAATTTTGTAGCCCTGCGCCGTGTAGTTTCCGAGTTTTTGAGGTTACATAGATACGCGCACCGATTTTAATATAGGGTTAGATTATAAAAGAAATTGTTGAAAAACAACCATTTTTTAATTTTAATATATAATTAGAAATAAGTAAAATGGTAATCATCACCAACGAGTTTTTTTTTATTAATTAACATAATGAAATAATTACAACAGATGTAATTTTAGTTAGCATAATGAATATATTAATTATAACCTACATATATTTTAATTAGTTCAAAGAAAATAGTATTTATAACCATCATATTTTTAAGTTAGCATAATAAATATGATAATTATAACCCATATACATTTTAATTACGGTAAAGAAAATAGTATTTCTAACCATAATTTTTTTAATTAGCATAATAAATATAGTAATTATAAGCCATATATATTTTAATTAGCTTAAAAATATAGTATTTATAACTATTATGTTCTTAAATTTCCATAATAAAAATAACTATCATACAATGAAAATTATATATATAATCAACATATTTTTAATCTATATATATAAAAACCGTTCTCTGTGTGTATGTTCTTTATTCAAATCTTCAATTTTAGACCGATTTTCACGAAACTTCATGTACATACGTTTTAGAACATGGAAAAGATCACTGTCTACTTTAAAAAAACATCAGAATACTATTTATCCCTTTTTTCTACCATCTACCATAATTTGACATTATAGAAGTATATCTTTTAAAATTTTCTAATTAATTCGTTTCTTTCCTGTTGTCACACCCTAAAAAATGACACAATAATATGAAAAAAATAACGATAACGCGTTGCTATTTTAGAGAATGGATTGAAGGGAGATGATAAAAATATCTCGGTGACTCAAATAATCAGAAGGTTTTGTAGAAAAATAAACTTTATTAACATAACAACACATAGTCAAATATTCGCCATCGTTACTGACAGAATAATCTGCCGCTCTCTCAGAGTTCAAATGTTACTGCGTCACGTGACTTCAAAAGCTCTCCGCAGAAAACGCGGGGGGAGGAAATGCGCCTCATTGCTATTGGCTGGCTCCTCGCTTGCGCGCGAGAGAGAAATAGCAGACGGCTACAGAGTATGCCCCCAGTGACGAAGTCGCGATTACAAAAAGGTAGCAGTTAATAAGATACATAAGAAAGGTCTTGAGTAAAATTAAAGTACATATGATGCAAAAAAAATAGAAAATATATTATGCATTACATGAAAAACAATACTTTTGAGAAGGAAATAATATGCACACTATAAACATCAAATGTTTTAAACAATATAATCCGTAACGAGATGTTTCGGAAAACGAACTTTACGACCAGATTTGGTGGTAGGGTGTTCAACAGGAGTAGTTGGAAAATGTATGGGCTCATTTTGTTTTTGAGGTTGGGAAGGTGAAATAGAATCTGCTAATCGATATGCAGGTTTAATGCGATCAATAGATACAGTACAGCGCTTCCCGTTTAATTCCAAGTCAAACGTTTTCTCAGACCTGTCAATCACTTGATGAGGTCCTGTATAAGGGGGTGATAAGGGAGGATTGACTTTATCTGATCTAAGAAACACGTGTGAACAGGTTTTTAATGAGGGATTGACATAAATTTTAGGATTGCCGTGCATTGCAGTGGCAATGGGATTTAACTTTATCATTTTTTCAGTTAACTCAGTGACGTATGTAAGAGTAGGTGGTTGATTAATAGTTTCAGTGTTAATGAGATCAGAGGGTAGTCTGATATTTGTGCCATAAACAAGTTGAGCACAGGTCGCTTGGATATCATTTTTAAGAGCAGTGCGTAAACCAAGTAAGACAATGGGGAGGATTTCAGTCCATTGAATTTGATTGTGAGCTTTAAGAGAACTCTTAAGATGGCGATGGAATCTTTCAATAAAACCGTTAGACTGTGGATGGTATGCTGTAGTTCTGATGCGTTTACATCCTAATCTATCTGTAAGCTCTTTGAAAAGAGTGGACTCAAAATTTCTACCCTGATCAGTTGTGATGGTAACAGGGGTTCCAAATCTGGAGATCCAACTGTGTATCAATGTACGAGCAGTTGTTTCTGCAGTCATATCAGATGTGGGTATAACTTCGGGCCATCTTGTGAACCTATCAATGATGGTCATGCAATACTGATTGCCATCGGATGATGGTAAAGGTCCGATAAAATCAATATGAATATGGGCAAAACGAGCATCAGGTTCAGAGAATGTACCAATTGGTGATTTGGTGTGTTGAAAGATTTTAGCTTTTTGACATTTCGTACAGCTGCGAACCATAGATTTTATGTCCTTACGCATGCCAGGCCATACAAATCGTTTAGAAATTAAATCTAATGAAGCTGAGATACCAGGATGCGAGAAATAATGCAAGGTTGAAAAAACTGATTGTCGCATACTTTTAGGAACAAATGGTCGAGGATGTTTTTGTGACATATCGCAATATAAATGTACATCTTCGAGTGGAAAATAATGTTTTTCTAATTTTAATGAAGTGGTGTCAAATTCGAGAAGTTGTTTTAGCTCTTCATCATTGGTTTGAGCAGTGGCAAACTCTTTAAAATCTAACACATTAGGAGAAATTGAATCTATCTCAATTCGAGATAATGCATCGGCCACAATGTTGTCAGAGCCTTTAGTATATCTAATATCAGTAGAAAACTGTGAAATATAGTCTAAATGTCTCAATTGACGTGGGCTACATTTATCAGGGTTTTGTTGAAATGCGAATGTAAGGGGTTTTTGGTCTGTATAAATAATGAAATTCCGACCTTCTAGCATGTGTCTGAATTTTTTTATAGAACAATAAATAGCAAATAATTCACGATCATAAGTAGACCAATTTCTTTGAGATTTATTTAATTTACAGGAATAAAATGCTATTGGTTCCCATTGGTTTTCGGAGAGTTGCATTAAAGATCCACCAATTGCGACATTGCTGGCATCGACCCATAAGCTTAGCTGGGCGCCAGGAATTGGATGTCGTAATAATGTAGCTCGAGCTATAGCTTCTTTTGAAGCAGTGAAGGAAAGAATGGCTTCATCGTTCCATTGTAATTGCTCAGTTTTGTTAGCATTGGAACTGGGATGTTTTTTCTTATTTTTGTGTCCTTCTAAGAATTTAACGAGTGGAGCTAAAATATCGGTAGCTTTGGGAATGCACCGTCGATAAAAATTGAAAAGACCTAAGTAGCGTCTTAGTTGAGTTAAGGTAGAGGGCTGGGGGAAATCTAGGATGCATTTTACACGATCAGGTAAGGGTTCAATTCCTTCAGCTGAAAGTTTGAATCCCAGAAAATCGATAGTGGATTGGCCAAATTTACATTTATCAACATTAATACACAGACCATACTCTTTAAGTCTAGAAAACAACAACTCAAGGTGTTCTAAATGTTCAGTTTCATTATTTGATGCAATTAGAAAATCATCAAGAAATGCGTAAACAAATCCTAAGTCACGAATTACGTCATCAATAAATCGTTGAAAAGTTGAGGAAGCGTTACAAAGGCCGAATTGCATACGAGTGCTTTCGAAAAGTCCGAATGGAGTGCAAATCGCAGTTTTATGTACATCATCAGGATTTATGGGAATTTGATGGTAGGCTTTTACAAGATCAATGTGACTGAAGATTTGTTTACCATGTAATTCAGCAGTGAAATCTGCAATACAAGGGATAGGATATTTTTCTTTAACAGTTTGTGCATTTAGAGCACGATAATCACCAACAGGTCTCCAATCGACAGATCCTTTCTTCGGCACCAGGTGCAAAGGCGAAGAGTAATTACTTTTAGAAGGTCTCATATGACCGAGTTGTAGCATGTGCTGAAATTCAGCTTTGGCAATTTTTAACCGATCTGGAGCTAGCCGTCTAGGCTTAGCAGCGACTGGAGGCCCCTTAGTGTTTATATAATGCACAGTATTATGCTTAACTGGTTGGTTAGGATCCGGTAATTTCGTGATTTCAGGAAATTTAAATAATAATTTACCATATATATCATTTACAACATTGGGTTTCACAGAAAATATATTACAAGTACTTAATATAGCAGGAGCTTTTAAATTAGTAGTGGAATCAATAAGACGACGATTCCGTAAATCAAGTTTTAAATTAAAATTATGCAAAAAATCAGCTCCTAAAATAGCACATGAAACATCACAAATATAAAAAGAATATGTAAAATTTCGGCGTAGGCCTAAGTTGATATTAATACATTTACGACCATACACATTAATTTTTGTGCCATTAGCAGCACGAAAGGTTTGGAGAACAGGCTTAGTTTTGTCATTTTTATTCGCGGCCACAAGTGAGGCATCAGATCCAGAATCGACTAGAAAACACATACCTGTATTTCTGTCTCTAACGAAAAGGCGACGAGAAGGTGCTGGGGAGAAGTCTGTCGCCGCTACTCTTCCCGCTTCTGGTTTTCCGAATAAGAACAAGGCGCTAGGCACTTTTTTGCTTTTTCTTGATATTTTTGGTGATACCAACACAATGTTGCATCCCTATGGCGGGACTGAGAACGATTACGCTGATGGTTATCACTTCTAGATACACTTCTTGAACGACGAAGATGAGCGACCTCTTGGCGTAATGCTTGGATTTCTTTTACGAGCATATCAATGGCTGGTGGTGTCTGAGATTCAGTTGTTGGTGTTCGAATCGAAACAGAACTAATGTTGGAAGGCGTTAATTCAATTATTCTATCAGCAATATCCGCCGCTTTATCTGGAGTAATTTTTTCAATGGAAGCTAGAATCGTTTGCACAATGATTGGCATTTGTTGAGTAAACAGTTCTAAAAGAAGATCGTTACTAATATTATGGCTTTCAGCCCGTCTTTTCATTAATCGAAGTAATTCAGTTGGTTTTCTGTCACCCAGGCTTTCTCCAGCTAGCAGTTTCCGTATTTCTAAAGTACGACTTTCTCCGCAACGTTCGATAACTTTTGCCTTCAAAATCTGATAAGGATCAGTAGGATCAGGACTCATAATTATATCTCGAACCATAGTAGCAGTAGCAGGCGGTAGATGCGCTACAACATAATTATATTTTGTTTTCGACTTAGTGATAGCTTTAGGAGTAGCTAATTCGAATGTGCTATCCAGCATATGAAACCATAATGTAGGGTCCACAGGGATATAGGGTGGAATGACTACGGCAGATGTTTCAGCAGTTGCCATTTTGCTAGTTAAACAAAACGTTCCATGAAACAGTTGAATAGTTCGACGTTCTATGAAACAGTTGAAGGTTCAAAAATCCGCGGTCACCATTTTAGAGAATGCATTGAAGGGAGATGATAAAAATATCTCGGTGACTCAAATAATCAGAAGGTTTTGTAGAAAAATAAACTTTATTAACATAACAACACATAGTCAAATATTCGCCATCGTTACTGACAGAATAATCTGCCGCTCTCTCAGAGTTCGAATGTTACTGCGTCACGTGACTTCAAAAGCTCTCCGCAGAAAACGCGGGGGGAGGAAATGCGCCTCATTGCTATTTGCTGGCTCCTCGCTTGCGCGCGAGAGAGAAATAGCAGACGGCTACACTATATTTTTGAATTTTTGAAATTGACGTCATTTAAAACAGAAAATGCACATTTTTTGTATATAAAATAAAAACTTTAACTACACGAGCGGTAAAATGATGTAGCACCTTAATTTGAATGTCTTTCTTTTAATTAAAATATCAATTTTAATACAGACAGTCAAATTTCATGAAAACAATTTAGGAACAAGAAAAAAAAAGGCTAGATATGACATCAGTTTCTATCAAATCTTTTCAACGTGTAGTCAAACTCACTACAGCTATAATTTGTTAAGTTCGTGTTTTATTTTATTTTATTTTTTGGCGTTTTAATTTTGTTTGCCAATTTAGTTATCGAATATTACACGAAAACAAGCAAATCCTAAATTATTTACAACGTTTTTGAGCAATTGAGTTAATATTTTGTAATTGGGTTGCAAGCATATTTTAAAAAAAATATGCATGCTTGAAAATTACTTTAAAATCCATAAAAAAAATCTGTAAACTGAGATAAACATTACAAACAAATCTTACTGAAAGTACTTTGTTTTCTATAAGACGTTGAAACAATCGAATGTGCGAGGTTTAGAGGTTAAATTGCAGTAAAAGGGAAATTAATTGTTGTGTTAGGTTGTTGCCACCGAAAATGTGATACCAACGTTACTCATAGACATGTCTTTTCTTTATACTATTGCATTAAGAGTAAACGGGTTCATTTTTCGTAATCGGGTTGCACGCACCTTTAAAAATATCCACGCTTGAAAATTACTTTAAAATCCATTAAAATCAGAAAATTGAGATAAAATTAAAAAAAAAAAATTAATTTGAAAGAACTTTTTTCTATTCGACATTGTAAAAATGAAATTGTGTGATGTTTAGAAGTTAGAAAATTGCAGTAAAGGCACAATTTATGGACACTGACATAGTGTTTGTACTTTATATATGTACCATACAAACGAGAATTTCACTAATTGTTGCGAGATTTAGTGGAATTTTTTTTTTTCATATTGTAAGGAAAAATCACATCTTTTTCTCTTACATAACGCGCATTCTGTTATTAAAGCTCAGGGATTTTACTGTGGTTGCGAGACAATAACGTCATGTTTTCTGATTGCCTTTTTAACGATTTGTGGATGGGAATGCACAAGTTTCAGTTATTGTGATTGCCGTATTACTTCGTTTTAATTTATTTTACCTGGAAGGCTCCTTATAATTGACACGGGCGAAGCCGGTTAGTTCTGCTAGTTTATCATAAAGAAAGCAGTATTCATAACCGACAATTATTAATTAGTTTTAATATTAGTTTTTAGTAATAAATTTTAATTATATTAAAAAGTATAATTTCCAATTAGTTTTAAATATTTCGAATAATATAATTACCTACTATTTAGATTTATTATTCGTTCTATCATAATTAGTTTTATAGATTAATTATTAATTAGTTTCATTGATTAATTATTATAGATATTTTAAAGCTGCTTAAAAAACTGAAATACATTACCTCTTTAGCACAACAATTTTTAATCCTTTTATTGTTCAAAATTTCAAGTTTAGAGTTCTTAAACATTTAAAAAAAAGTCTAAAATTCCAAAACTCTTTAAAAACCGTTTCCAAACTAAAATGGGCTTTTTTTAACGAAAAAAATCTAGAATGAAAAGAACAGATTTCACTGTCAAATTATAAAGCAAGTTATTTCTTAAAGATAAAGGATTTAAAAATAATTTTGGTACTTTTCGGTTAGCCGGGTGTCAGTGTTATATATACATATTTATATACATACATATATGTAAATATACATATATATACATATACATATATTCTATATAAACACATATAGATATATGTAAATATATATGTATATATACATGCATTTATATATACATATATATGTATATATACATGCATTTATATATACATATATATGTATATATGACACTGGCGGTCGGCTAACCGAAAAGTACCATAATTTTCTTTGCAGTTATGGAATTTCTATGGTGAAATACATTTCATTACTGTATTTTCATCTGTTTTACTACTGTTAAACGCAGAAAAAAATTTCAGCTATCTCTGTACTAAACATGCTAGTTAAGTTCAATGAAGCACTTTTCACAAAGTAGAAAATTAGTTAATCTAGAAATGTTATGAACAGGTAATGCAGTCCTTAAAATATATATTTAAAAGGCTTTAGAATACAAATTTAAGCCTCTAGTTGATTTTGTTAGTGGGTTTTTTGCAGTAAACGAATATATCAAGGATGCAAACAAAGTTACGAAGAAAGTTACTTTAATACTTTATCTACTGACGGTACTTATAAGTACCATTACAATAACTTGTTATAAGATTCATTTAATACATCGATTAGTTGTAATACAGTTTAGAATGAGTTATAGATACATTGCTTTATCTTGTTCCAAAATTGGTTACACAAAACAAAAATATTTTTAAAAGGATGATTTCTTTTGCCTTTGCATCTTTTCAGCTTTCTTGGCGTTGGGAGGGGGGGGGGGATTCAATTCGGTAAGAACATTACATTTGTATATTTCATAATTCTACAAAATACAAAGAAAAATATTTAAAATGAAAAATTTGAGTGGAGTTATAAATATTGCACAAAATTCCTTTAAATTCAAATTTAATTAATCTAAATCCTTCAATCCTTCTAAAATCTTTCTGAAATTTATTAAATGATTATGTAAATCTTCCAATGTAGTTTCAGAAATTCACGAAAAAGGCTTTAAAAGATAAAATTTTCATGAATTCATAATTCAGTACATAAAGGGTTAACACGTATTTGCACAAATCGAAGCATCCGCAAATAAACATGTAAACCATTGTTAACTCATTTTGATCTATTTTGGCAGTTATGAGTTTTTTGAAGTAAATGACTGTATTAAACTCTCATTTATTACAAAATTTTGCTAAATGTTATGAAATATTATGGAGAGATGACGTATTCTCCAAAATACACAGTTAAAAACCTCTAAAATGTAAATTTAAGCCCGTAATGCACTACCAAACAGACAGTGCTGCAGAGCTCTACAGTACTACACTACGCTTAGTGCTGCGTAATACTCTGCCCGTAATTTTCGGAAACGTTTCCGAGTAGATTTTATACAATGCACTAATCAGTACTCTTTACCCGGGAAGTCGGTTTTTGGGATGCTATCCATACCCAAGTAAATATTTTCAGCTGCCTAACAGAATTTGTGCATGTAATGTAACAAAATAATGATGTTAATGCTCTTAATTTTGTGTGTTTGTCTGTTAAATATGTTTTCTGAACATGAAAATACTAGACGCCCTTGGCGACCAGTTTGGTCTCCCTTAAATATATGATAATCAATGTTAATTTAAATACATAATTTAATTTACTTGCTCAATCCTTCGCCAAATCCGAAGTTTCTAATACAGAAATTATGAACTCGACATTTTTATGTTAGCCGGGCGCGGGTGATAAATCGCCAAACATTGTTCTCGTCGTATTTTTTCATATTTCATTAATTTCATTTAAAATATAGTACTTTCACTCATTTTATTTAAAATGCATAACTTTAATTTAAAACTGAAATATTTAAAATTTATGATTCTCAATTATTGCTTAAAAAAAAGAAAAGAAAAGTAATAAATAATACTATAAACCACGACATTTAATTTCAACATCAAAGCTTTGTTTTATTTTATCACGCGAAAAATTGTTAATGACAGTAGCATGAAATGGACTCTTATAATACTGATGACATGATGGCGATGGAACAATATTTGGCGATTTTTCACCTGCTCCCGGCTAACATTAAAGTGCCAAATTGGCCGCCTGGCATACAAAAAGCGAAGCAGTCAACCCGGAACTGTTGATGACAGTCACATGATTTGAGCTTTTATTATATAGATGATTTACTTGAGAATGGATAGCATCTGAAAAACCGATTTTCTGGTTAGAGAGAACTGATTAATACATTGTAAAAGCTACTCCAAAAAGTTACGAGCAGCTAATAAAATTTTATTTTGTAAGTTCTTTTTTAAATTTCGAAAATAAATTGTTTTCTGAAGTTTCTAAAGATAAAGAAACGCTTTTCGGAATCTTGTGTGACTCGGAAGAGGTTATTATATATTTTCGTTTGCGATTATAGTACATTTTCGTCGATTAAAACCAGGGTTGTCTCGGTTTTAACCATGGCGGTTTTAACCGTCCTGGTCAAAATCAATTTTGACCATTTTGACCACTGAAATTGACTATTCAATTTATTTACTACTAATCAAATATGTTTTACTTTATATGTTAAAAACTATGTTAACATTTGTTAAAAATGTCATAATATAAGTAACATAACACCAGCAAATACCAAATTAAAAAAGTCATAACATAAATAGCATAACACCAAGATATTCATACAACACAAATGTTTTAATTATTTTTTTACACAAGCTGTTTTGTTTTTATGTAATTTGTATTGAATTTAAAAAATGATTACAAGCAATAAGTTTTGTGGTTGTCTCTAAACTTACAGATGGTTTCGTAATTTATTTTGGATTATTCCAAATTTAGAAAACAATCTTTCAATTGATGACGATCTGGCACAACAATTCATTAGATGTAATGTGAATTCAACAAATTTTATATCAATTCCTTCAACCTTCTTCATTGCTATGCACCAGATATCAGGCCCAATTGTATCTCTTACACTTTCAGAAAAACAGGATTTTGTATATGGTAAGAGTTCTGCTTGAAATCCAATCACAAGAGGCAAAAAGGTAGGATCAATATTATCGTGCAACCATTACCTTGCTATTTCTTGCTTCGCTTCATAAATACTTTTACCTATGCCAGCAGGATTCAGCATATAAGCCGAAAAATGAACTGGGATAACATTTTCATTAAATCGAGACTATCATTTTAGAATAAGTTTGACGATCTTTCTCTTTTAGCAATCTTAACCATTCGTCGCATGCATTAGATATAGTAGCATCTTCTTTTTGAAGTTTATCTAAAGCAAGGGAAATAAATTGATTTTGTAAATATTTTACTTCTTTGTATATGCCTACATTGTTAATGATTTTAACAATGTTATCATCAATATCATCCTTCATGCTCATCTGCAATTTTTCATTTCAATAACATCTTCATTATTGAACTAACTTTGTGTTTGTAATATCTTGTTCTACAAGATTCAAGTAATGTGCAGCACATCCATAAGAAATAAACAGTTCGTCTCTATATGCATTTTTAAAATCTTCTCTCATGCGTTTCATCTTGTTTTCATTGTCACTTACAAAATTTCTTACTTTACAAACAAACTTGTTTTCTACCTCTTCTTTAGCATCAGCTCCTAGTTTTAAACAATACTGGGCAGTTTTTTTTAGATACTCCTGTATCAACAGCTGAAGGAAGAATGACTTTTTCCCTGTTGATATGCAATTAACAATGAAAGGGCAATTATGGATCTAGTGTTCTTATTGAATTGCATTATTAAAATATCTAGAAGGGGTGAGTTCGCGATTAGCGTGAAGCTAAGGACCCAGTATAAATATAAAATTGTTATACCAAAAGTTTTTTCATTAATAATGAAAGATAGAAATTTATTTTCTTACCTTTCTGGTAAAGCAGACATACGCTGGTTTCCTTCATGTGAAAACAACCTATATTTTTTATTTATTGAGTAGATGTTATAAATTGTGAAAAATATCTTCTTAGAATGATGCAGATGCACTTGTAGAGAAAAAACTATTTAATGCACGACGAATTCTGGGTTACATGGATGTACACACACACACACTAAAAAAGAATAAAATAAAAGGGTTAAATATGGATACTATGAAAGTAATAACATTGGAATTCCAGTAGGAGATGTAAGTCTTCCATTGAACAAAGAGTTAACGCACGAAAAAAACGTGCGTCTTGGCCTCACAAAATCGGGCCTTGAAGTGAAGAAGTAAAAGGGGCCCACAAGAGTTAAAACAGAGTAAAAAAACTTGAAACAATACAGATTGCTTAATAAGCAAAAAGGTCCTATTTAAAATCAGTCTATCAGAAAAGTTCTGTGGTGCTGCGATCTGTTATCGCCTTTTCGAAACAGAAGTCTTTTACACAGTCCTTCTTTAGTTTGTGACCTTACGCCGCGATAACTCAGGGAAGTGTCGCCATCTTGGAACATATTTCACAACTAAAAGAAACGCGTTGCATATATCACGAGGAAATTGTCATTTCACAAGCGAAGTGATGTTGGACATAAAATTACTTACACTGTGACGTTTTCCAACACCCCCGCTTTTTATGTCAAACCGACGAGCGTAGAATGTTTAACTTGTTTCTCAAACACTCGAAATGAGGCTTAGGCAACGGCTTGGTGAGTACGTCTGCCAGCATTAACTTCGATGGACAATAAGTTATTTTGATTATACCATTCTGGCATAGATGTCTGATGTGGTGATACTTAACTTCCACGTGTTTAGTCCTTGTCTGTGCCTTTTCGTTTTGGGTCAATCTTATGGCTGATAAGTTATCTTCGTACAATGTTACGGGTAGTTGTTGACACAGTTCGAGGTCATTTAACAGGTCTAACAACCACGAAATCTCTTGACCTGCATTAGAGGCAGCGATATATTCAGCTTCCGTGGACGAGAGTGCTGTGCAACTCTGCTTCCTCGATGACCATGCCAATATATTATTTCCTAATTTGAACAAGTTTCCAGTGGTTGATTTCCTGTCTATTCTGTCGTTTCCCCAATCGGCATCGCTATATGCCGTTAGGATTGGAGGTTTTGTTTTATCTATGACGAATTTAAGATCTTTGGTAGTAAGCAGATATCTAATTAATTTCTCGATAGCTTGCCAATCGACTTCCCTTGGGGATTCATTCCTTCTTCCCAGGATGTTAACGACTGATGCTATGTCGGGTCTAGTTAAAGTTGCAATGTATAGAAGCCCTCCTATAGCCTGTCTAAATTTTACGTTATCTCCCATTAGTTTCCCGTTTGGATCTAGATTAAAGTAGTTAGTATTCATGGGTGTATACGTAGGCTTACCATTTAACAAATTGAATTTTTCTGCGATTTGTATTATTTTGTGTTCCTGGTCTAATTCTAGATTACCGTTTGCTTTTTCCTTTATGTTTATGCCTAAATATTGTGTTACTTGACCCAAATTTTTGATTTCGTATTGCTTTGATAATTCAGTGTATATTTCGTGTGTGTCTGTTTTGTCTCCTGCGACTAAGATGTCATCAACATACACTATTATGTATGCGATTTTTCCATCTTGGACTCTTTTGTACAGACATTTGTCTGACGCGCATTCAACGAAATTTAGTTCTTTTAGAGATTTACTTATTTTTTGGTTCCATGCCCTAGCTGCCTGCTTAAGGCCGTAAATCGCTTTGTTTAAACTACAGACTTTATCTTCTTCCCCTTTTGTTATGTATCCCTCTGGCTGATGCATATAGACCTCCTCTTCTAAATCGCCATGTAAGAAAGCAGTTTTGACATCTAGGTGAGTTATTTTAAGATCTTTGTACACCGCTGCGTTTAAGAATGCTCGTAGGGTGGTATGCGCTACAACGGGTGCGTAGGTCTCGTCGAAATCGCTTCCATATTTTTGAGCATATCCCTTAGCGACCAATCTGGCTTTATATCGCTCTATAGACCCGTTGGCTCCCCTTTTTGCCTTAAACGTCCACCTACAACCTATGACGCGTTTTCCCGGGATAGGTTTTATTAATCTCCAAGTATTATTTTGCTTCAGAGAATCTATTTCCTCACTAGTGGCTTTTAGCCATTTATCTTTAGTTTCTGCGTCATTGATATTTTGTAGGTCTGTCCATGACTTTGGCTCCTGAATTTGACACAGGTTTGCGCTTATTCCATAACGGTTAGGTGGTACACCACGATTTTGTCTCTGCGATCTTCTCGGTTCAAGGGATGTGTCGGTCGGGGTGTTATTCTGATCATCGTCGCGCTCTTCTAGATCAATTTCAATATTATCTGCGGGAGTTTGTTCGATGTTTTGATTTTCTTTGGCGGGTATAATTTCCTCATCTTTTATACCTTCTTCGAAGAATTTTACGGTTCTAGATATTATAATTTTATTTTCACCCGTATATATCCTATAGCCTTGCTTCTGAAATCATATCCCAACATTATTCCCTCGATGGCTTTCTCATCTAATTTATTTCTTTTAGGTTTGTCGACATAGGCAAATGCCTTACATCCGAATGTTTTGATGTTCGAGAGATCGGGTTTTCTTTTATGCCAAAGTTCATAGGGTGTCATGTTATTTTTGTTAGCCTTTGTTGGTAGACGGTTGATGAGGTAGGTGGCGGACATGACAGCTTCCCCCCAGAATTGCTTAGGTAACTTGGCGTCCGACAACATGGTTCTAGCCATTTCCACTATCGTTCTATTCTTTCTTTCTGAAACACCGTTCTGTGGGCTAGAATAGGGAACACTCAATTGACGCTCTATCCCGTTTTCTATCAGGCAGTTTTCAAATTCGTCACTGATATACTCTTTTGCGTTATCGGACCTGATTGCCTTTATCAACTTGCCAAATTTATTTTTTGTTAGCGCTATGTATTCTTTCAGTTTGATAACGGCTTCCGATTTATGCGCGATTAAGTATGTTATTGTGTACCTGCTATAATCATCCGTGAATGTTATAAAGTACCTTTTCCCTCCTATCGTTTCAGTATTCATGGGGCCACATATATCGGAATGTGCGAGGGTACCGATGTCTTTGCTTCTGTTTGTGGCTACTTTAGGGTAGGGCAGAGCGGAAAGTTTTCCTTCAATGCACTTGGTGCATCGCGTGTCATGTTTACATTTGTTAATTGTTATCCCATTGGCTAATTCATGATTAACAAGGTATTTAATATCATCAAAATTTTTGTGTCCGAGTCTTCGGTGCCACAATGAAATACAATTTGTATTGTTACAGAAAGTTTGAATACTTATAGTATAGCCGTAATCATCTTCAGGGTTTAATACGTAGAGATTATCATTTAATTTAGCTGTCAAGATTATATTATCATCTTTGACAAATAAACATGCATTTTTCTCGAAAATTACCTTTATATTATTTTCAGTGGCTTTCTTAACTGACAATAAATTGCCCTTTAGTTCTGGACAGTATAAGACGTTTCTTAGTGTAATGTAGTGGTTTTTGTCTGTTTTTATTTTTACGTCCCCCATACCTTCCGAATTAAGCCTTTTTCTATTAGCGATTGTTATATTCCCAAAATTCCCGGCTGTGAATGTAGCAAAATTTGTTTTTTCTGATGCAACGTGCCTGGTGCAACCCGAGTCAATGATATATGTGTTTGGATCTGTTGTTTGTGTTTGGTTAATTTTTACTGACTCAATTTCAAAATTGTTTTCCACTGGGAAGAGAGGAATGATCGATTGGTTGACCTCATCCTCTATATTTGATTTGCTGTTAAAGCAAAAATTCGAGGAGTCTGTTTTACTACCATTGTGTTGATTTTTGGGGTTTACCGAATTGGCTTTAAAGTTGGCATGGTTGTTAAATTTATTACTGTTATAATTTTCACTTCTTTGGTAATTGTTTTTCTGTTTGTTTTTCAATTTGTAACATTCTGAACGAGCGTGCCCATCTCGTTGACAGAAGCTGCAATATTTTTTGTTTCCTTTATTTATTATTTTATATGCTGTGTCCCTTGGTCGTGTGCTGGTGTTTTTGTATTCGATTCGATGAGAGTACTCGTCGATGAGTTTGTTTTTCACAAACTCGAGGTCTAGATCCTTTTCGTCTCTAGCCTCCATGCTCGTTATAAGAGGAGCATATGACTGAGGCATGCTGCAAAGCATAAGAGCCACGATGTGCGAATCATTTATGAGCTCTCCAATGGCAGCGAGTTTGTCGCGGATAGTTAAAATATTGTTGATATGTAGATTTAAGTCTCCGCCCTCATTGAACCTTTGCGAATATAGTTTCCTCAAAAGGAATAATTTGGATGATAAATTCGCCCTTTGGTGAACACTTTTTAATCTTTCCCAAATTTCTTTGGGAGATGTCAAATGTCTGATGTGCACGATTTGTGTATTTTCAATGCACAAACAAATTATGGCTTTCGCCTTAGCCGCGTTTTTAGTATATGTATCATCGGGTGTGGCAGGTGGAGATTCTGTTATATATTTAAATAAATCGTCTTTAATTAACAGATTTTCTAATTTGAAACACCAATGATTGTAATTATTATCATTTAGTTTCTCTACTGCCGTAATTTCTTTTGTGGCAGACATAGCGTGTTATTCAAGTTTTATAAATTCTTTGATAACAAATATATTTACTATAAGAAGTTTGTGACTTTCTTAAAATAATTTCTTAGAATATGTTATAAGTATAAATAAAATGATCAGTTATTCACAACAATCAATCAATATTTGTTCACAATAATACTCTTTTTGCGATATTATATATATCGTTATTTATTCATGCACATTTATTTTTATTTTCATGTATATATTTCAATATTTCATATCTCATATGTGCATCTTGTTCATCATTTTATCACAATCAGATAAACAAATTTTTATTACTGGGTTTTTTTATTTATTTATTTATTTATTTACTTTCCCCTTCAACTCAGCCCTCATAATCTATTAAAATATCTAGAAGGGGTGAGTTCGCGATTAGCGTGAAGCTAAGGACCCAGTATAAATATAAAATTGTTATACCAAAAGTTTTTTCATTAATAATGAAAGATAGAAATTTATTTTCTTACCTTTCTGGTAAAGCAGGCATACGCTGGTTTCCTTCATGTGAAAACAACCTATATTTTTTATTTATTGAGTAGATGTTATAAATTGTGAAAAATATCTTCTTAGAATGATGCAGATGCACTTGTAGAGAAAAAACTATTTAATGCACGACGAATTCTGGGTTACATGGATGTACACACACACACACACTAAAAAAGAATAAAATAAAAGGGTTAAATATGGATACTATGAAAGTAATAACATTGGAATTCCAGTAGGAGATGTAAGTCTTCCATTGAACAAAGAGTTAACACACGAAAAAAACGTGCGTCTTGGCCTCACAAAATCGGGCCTTGAAGTGAAGAAGTAAAAGGGGCCCACAAGAGTTAAAACAGAGTAAAAAAACTTGAAACAATACAGATTGCTTAATAAGCAAAAAGGTCCTATTTAAAATCAGTCTATCAGAAAAGTTCTGTGGTGCTGCGATCTGTTATCGCCTTTTCGAAACAGAAGTCTTTTACACAGTCCTTCTTTAGTTTGTGACCTTACGCCGCGATAACTCAGGGAAGTGTCGCCATCTTGGAACATATTTCACAACTAAAAGAAACGCGTTGCATATATCACGAGGAAATTGTCATTTCACAAGCGAAGTGATGTTGGACATAAAATTACTTACACTGTGACGTTTTCCAACATGCATAAGCATATTTTACTAATGAGCCTCCTTAACTTATCAGTGTATTATTTTTTTAACTGACTGTTACTTTTATTACATTCTAAGTTACTTTTAATTGGAAAGAAAAAATTATTAAAATTAAGACTATTTTTAACAGACCATTTCTGACCACTTTTGACCAATTTTGGACGGTTAAAACCACTTTTATCCAGTGTCCTGGTCAAAATCAATTTTGACCGGTTAAAATTACAACCCTGATTAAAACACATTTAATTTTTTTTTTTTTACAGTGAAAGAACAGAAATCGTGCACAAATAGTAGATTGCTAAAAGGATGATTCTATTGGGTCAAATACTTAATGCACTGTAAAAAGAAATTCCGTGAAAAAACGGAAAATGTACTAGAGTATAGTTCCTATGTATTCTCTGTTTTTCCCCACAAAACTTCCGTTGTGGTGTTCCTCGGTTTTCAAGATGGAATGTTTATGCTACTCCAAACGAGAAATTTATGTTTTGAGAAAAAAAAAAAAGTTGAATAATAGAACTGAAACAAGAATATATAAAATATGGACTTATGCTCGTTGTTTCTATTAAAACGTATTTTATATACTGAAAAAACAAGAAACAACAAGTTTCTTTACAGATAACAAGATTTTTATTGACGATGAACTGAAATAGGTATTTGTATTACAAGAAAAGAAACTAGTTTCTAGTGATTTATGATTATATCTTTTACTTTTATTTCCATTCTTGTAAAAGTATATATATCTTCGGGTGGTACGCGGTTTAAGATTGTTACGAGGAAAAATAACTGATATAATGAACAAATCAGATAACAATGTCTAACAAGAAGATTAGTGGTAAATAGTTTTCGTCTGTATAGAAAGTAAAGCTAAAATATATCTATGATATGATTTGGGATAATTCCCTTTCTTCTGAAGAAGCACTTAAAGCTATTTCTTGGGATTTAAGATTTATATTTTAAATACGTATACCTGGATTTGTTCAAGTATATCTTTAATATTATAGGCAGTTAGATACAATATGATAAAAAAATATTGTTAAATCTTATTAATTTTAATAACTTATATGTTAAATAATAAATCAACAACTCATAAAATAAAACAATAAAGAAACAACTTAATTAAATTTCGAAATTTAGAAAGTATATCATCGGGTGGTACGCAGTTTAAGATTATATAATGAACATATCAGATAACAATGTCTAACAAGAATAGATTAGTGGTAAATAGTTTTCGTCTCTATAGAAAGTAAAGTTAAAATGTATTTATAATATGATTTGGGATACTTTTCTTTCTTCGTAAGAACAACTTAAAGCTATTTCTTGGGATTTAAGATTTATATTTTAAATACGGATACCTGGATTTATTCAAGTGTATCTTTAATATTATAGGCAGTTAGATACAATATGATATAAAAAAATATTGTTAAAACTTATTAATTTTAATAACTATATGTTAAATAATAAATCAACAACTCATAAAATAAAATAATAAAGAAACAACTTAATTAAATTTCGAAATTTAGAAAGTATATCATCGGGTGGTACGCAGTTTAAGATAATATAATGAACATATCAGATAACAATGTCTAACAAGAAGATTAGTGGTAAATAGTTTTCGTCTGTATAGAAAGTAAAGTTAAAATGTATCTATAACATGATTTGGGATATTTTTCTTTCTTTGTAACTTAAAGCTATTTCTTGGCATTTAAGATTTATATTTCAAATACGGATATCTAGAATTGTTTAAAGTATATCTTGAGTACTATTGACAATTATACCCAATATAATAAAGAAAAATATTGTTAAAACATATTAAACTTAATAACTATATATTAAATAACTAGGGGGCTCTGCCCCCTGCAAGCTACGCTCGCCAATCCCCGTTCAAAATCTAAAAACACGCTAATCTGATGGGTTTTTAAAATATTAGAGAAGATTGAATTATACTGAAAAAAGCTGTGCAGATCTCCCTGTAAACGGGTTTCCATTCAATTCCCTTTGATTGCAAAAATTTAAGGGCGAATCAGTTGCTGTTAAGACATCCAATGGTCGTTTTCGTTTTTGGTTAAAGAGGATCAGTTAAACATTTGAAAAGAAGCTAAAATAAAATAAATTAAGTATACAGAGTCTTTGTCTCCCAGTATTTTAAAACAATCTCTATAACAATAGCCTAAGTCATGTGACTATAATCAACAGTTCCAAGCGGACCACTTCGCTTTTTATACTCTAGGTGCCATTTTGGTACTTTAATGTTAGGCAGGCACAGGTGATAAGTCGCCAAATATTATTTTATCGCCATCATTTCATCTATATTATAATAGTTCAAGTCACCAACTGCCATAAACAAATACGGTCTGATCCCTCCGCCGTTCCTATGAAAGTTTGGCAAAGATGTCATATACATCCCATATTGGCGCGATTTTTTAACGACGCCAATTTGAGAAACGCATCAACAGCATAAACAGCAACATCCGGCTTACCATATCAAGCAGAATAACGATACTTTGGCGCCAGTTATGTGTCCGTTCCGTATACGGCATTGGCGTCAGAAAAAATCGCGCCAATATGGGACCGTAAGTTTTCCATTTTGATTAAAAAATAAAAATAAAAAATTTCGAATAAAACTACATTAAAAGTAAAACTATTATAAGTATTACTTTTTTTTTCAACTCGCCAGTTAGCATTTTTTTTTTTTTCGAGTGGTAATATTTGGGCAGATACGCACCGCAGGTTTGGTGTGATTTTTATTTTTTTACGAAAATTTGGCGAAAACCTCGTTTTCAAATACCAGTTACATATGCATCTTCGGTAATCCTTAGATATCCCGTCGACCAAAAATCTATCGCCAAACTATAAGATTAAATGCCAATAATGGTTGATCGTATATTAATTTATTTGTTCTTTCGCTGTTTAAAATAAAAATTATGCCAATTTGTATAATTTGGCGATTTATATAATTTGACGAAATTGGTCGACGGAATAACTAAGTAGTACTGTATTTCTTAATTATTTTCTATTATTTTCTAAAGAAAATATCAAAAAAATAATTAATAATCATAGAACAAAATAATTTATATAATTTGTAAAAAGAAATAAAAGTAAATAAATCTCTAGTATCAAATAAACAAATATAGCCGGGTCACCATATCAACCTTTTCTGAAAAAAAAAAAAATATATCTCTTTGATTAGAATTGGAGTTGCCATCATTAGAAAAATGTATATAAAATTAGAAAAAAATTAATATTTCGAAAACTAATTCGAATTTAAAAATTCTAATACCAGTTTTGAAATCTGCGGATTAATATTGATTTTTGGTGTTAATTTCATCGCAAAGTATTCAATATTTTAGGAGAAATCGCCGTGAAACATAATCAGTTGTTTAATCAGTCGTTTCAAAGAATCGTTTCATAAAGTCGTTTCATTAGGATTTTATATACATAGGGTAGATAAATCAATAAGTCATGAAATTAAATAATAAAGGAACAACTTAATTAAATTTAGAAATTTCGAAAAAGTATATCATCGGTTGGTACACAGTTTAAGATTGTAACAAGGAAAAATAGCTGATACAATGAACATATCCGATAACAATGTCTAACAAGAAGATTAGTGGCAAATAGTTTTCGTCTGTATAGAAAGTAAAGTTAAAATGTATCTATAATACGATTTGGGATATTTTTCTTTCTTCGTAAGAACAACTTTAAGTTATTTCTTGGGATTTAAGATTTATATTTTAAATACGAATACTTGGATTTGTTCAAGTATACTTTTAATATTATACGCAGCTAGATACATTATATTAAAAATATAATGTTGTTAAAACTTATTAATCTTTATAACTATATATTAAATAATAAATTAATCACTCATAACATTAAATAATACAGAAACAACTGAATTAAATTTAGAATTGATTTAATAAAACCACGAATGTGTTTTTTGCAAGAGATAAGTAATATCTCTAGCCCTTCTTTCCATTTTCTTCCTTTTTTAAAATTAATTTTTATAGTTGCTACATACGACGCGAATTTAACGTAAGCTAAATATATTATTAAGCTGCTTGTTTAACCACGTGAGGGGCGGTGGGATATATTCTATATCACATAATTTCAATCAAAATTTGCGCCAGAAACTTTTAATAAAGTGTCACTTTTAAAACTTTTGTTGGAAAAAGTTGTAAAATTGCTTTCCTAATTTTGAAACAAAATTTTTTGAAAATTCCGTTGTGAATTCAACATTATAGAAATACAATTACTTGCCCCTGAAAGGATTAATCTAAAATTTTCAAGACGCTCATTGCCTATTCCATTTTTCAGCGTATAGAAAAACAAAATATTCCGGAAAAGTTGTATAAAAAGACCTGTAATATAAAAATATATAAACTTAATTAAAAAAAAAAAACTTTTTTGAAGATTTTTCCAGCATGCACACTTTTTAAATGACTATATTCAGAACTATTATTTTGAACTTGTGCGCAGGATTTCCTAAAAATGGCTATCCAAATTATAGAAATTTTAACACGCCTTTTAAGATTTAAGACACGCCTTTTTCTTAGATAAGTAAAATTTTGATGAGTCAATTTTTTGATAAGTCTGATAAGTAAAATTATATCCAAAAATAAAAATACAAGAATTATTGAAATGTTGTTTGATTAGACACTTGATATTGCAATATAAAATATACAGATCAACCACACATGATAGTTGTCTGAGCGAAGCGAAGATTAATACACAGCGTAATATTACTTTGAAGCATATATAGCTACGGCAGTAATATGTAACTTAAAATTAATAAAAACTAAATACGATTATTTAAAATTAAAAGAATAGGACTGTTTATGTATTCTTTTCAAGTTTCGCATGAGTGGGTGTACCAGTTTTCATGATAACAAGCTGCAAAATAGTCACTAACGCTATTGCCGCTGATCCGTCTACACTTGCCGCATATGACATTCGCAAGCTAATATTAAACCAATAAAAACGTTCTCTGCAATTTTCGCCTTTGAATTTCTATACTTTTATTTTATATTTATTTTTAATAGGATATTTGAAGTATAAGGCTAACGTCAGATTTTTGTATTTTTTCGATTTTTTGTTGCTGTACTATTCTCAGGTCTATAACCTTTCCAAATCCTTACAAGCAAAATTTAGAATATTTTTATGAACTATAACAAGAATCATCGAACTCAGATATCCTATAGAAAAACAATCATTTAAAAATATTGAAAAGCAAATGAGAAATTTGTGGTGAAAGCTTTCATTGGTTTAACATTAATTTACGAATGTCGTATACTGCGAGTATAGGCACTTAGAAGAAATTTCAAAATGTCGCCCTTATACTGTTACTTATTATATTCTCCCGTTTCAGTACAACCCAACAATAATTAAAATTACTCTACCAAATATGTCGTTCCATTTATTCATGGTTACTACTTAGACTGCTGTTTTTGCTAGTCATAAATTGCCAAATGTTATCTTGCCATAGCAACTTTTTTGCGATGTAACCCAATAATCGTACACCCCAAAGTTCACAAAGTGAAAATGATACTTTTTCTTGTACAACTAGTATGCTTACAATAAATATTCAGTTTATAAGGTGAAAGTGTCAAGTGTTATATTTCACGGCGGCGTGTGAACCAGGAAATCTAATACACTTTAAAGAAAACCCATTTTTGAAAAGAAACTGTACTCTTTACCTGTTTGTTCGATTTTATATTTTTTATTAATTTTTGGTACCATCTAGAGTTGGCACTAGAGCTCTGATCAAGAATTGAAATTCGATCCAATTAGCTTCGTATGACCGTATTGCACCGAAAAACAAACCTACCAAATCATATTTAAAATTCAGAACGAAATTAAACATTCTCTCTGCTACACATTTATAAAAAATAATAAACAAAAGAGGTTAATTGGTTTATTATCAAAATAAAACATAAATAAAAGATGTTACGTGATCTGGAATATTTAGCGTTGCTTGAATATATTTTGGTTTCGTTGTTGACACTTTCTCAGTTTGTTGTTTATATGTTGATTATGTATTGTTAATGGACCAGAAAACTGATTTATTATCAGTTTAATAAGATGTAAGGGATATTATTAAATCAGCAACTGTCAATTTTAATCTAATTATCAAAAACTGTTTTTGAGAGGAATGCGTTTTAAAATTTTATTAGAATTTTAAATTATGGGAATGGTTAGGCTATGATGGGACAAGTGATCATGTTTTCAGTCAATAGCATTAATACATTCAATCAGGATAACTTTGAACCACGGGGTGTAACTTTGCATCACCTCCTATTTTTCAATATTTTGGACTCTAAAATACTAAATAAACTCCAGAACTGTGCTCTGTGGCAAGGTTCTAAACTGGGATTTCTACTCTTTATTTTAGAAAATAAATTAGCAACATTATCCGCAATTAATTGCATCATCTAACTATTTTTGTGAAGTACTGTTTTCAAGTTAATTTTGAATGCTGTTTTGAAGTTGTTGCAATCCAGGGTTCGCAAAAACCCGGGTTTTTTTGAAAAAACCCAACCCACATGGGTTTTTTCGGGTTTTTTCATGAAAAACCCAATTTTCCCCGGGGAAAATTGGGTTTTTTCAAAAGTACAATATATGCGATATTACATTATTCTATACTATATTATTTATATATTATATATACTATACATAAAAAAATGCATTGTTCCCCTATATACAATATAATTGTAATGCTATTTTACAAGTTATAAATTGTATAAGTTATATGAATTTAAATTAAGTTTGAGTGTTTCTCACAAATTAGTTTTATAAATATAATAGAAGATATACAATTAATTTGCTTTAAAATCAAATAATGAATAGAATATTAATATTTAATATATATAAGTAAGAAGAAAAAAAGGAGTAAACAAGTCGGATGTGCCAATCCTAAAACTTTCTTGTACCTCATACATGTTAATAATTCAAAATTCGCTATCACAGTGCCACATCTATGCCCATCGCGAGGATTGTAAAATATAGGTTCGTTGAATTGGATGCATTTAACAATGAGATGTAACTATCACATTGTTTCAAACAAATCATTGAATTTTGGAACCCACCCTCTTAGATGTCCACAACCAAAATTTCCAACCCAAACAGTATAAAATCAATACCTGTTGTTCAATTTACATCCAAGTCTAATAATGATCTATTTACATGAAAATGAAACAAAATATTAATTTTGATTAAATTACGTGCATTAGTTTTTGAGATATAGATTTTGCAAGAAATTGTGAAAAATTCAGCATACCAACACTATCTGCTGTGCAATTTACACCTAAACCTAATCAATAACATCTTACGTAAACGTCTAACTGAATCTGAAGTTTGATGAAAATCCATACATTAATTCTTGAGATATTGCAGAAATCATACAAAATGCAGTACAACAGAGCCACTGTTAGATGATATTCATCAAAAACTAATCAGCACCAGGTTATATCAAGGTCTAACTGAATCTAAATTTTTATTTTATTCCATACATTAGTTCTTGAGATAAGAGTTATTGCTGAAATCGTGAAAAAATGCAGCATAGCAGCACCACCTGTTGGACAATATATACCAAAAGCTAATCAGCATCAGTTTACATCAAGGTCTAACTGAATCTAAGTTTTGTGAAATTCTGTGCATTACTTCTTGAGATAGAGCACCCACAAAATTTTTGTCACATACAGACAGATATTTTCTAAAATCCATCAAATCGTCTTCAGGACCTTTTTAAAACGTATAAATCCGTCGTAAACTGGAAGTCGAAATTTTTCACAAATTAAATACTTTCTTCTTGTAAAGATATAAGAAAGTAAAAATACATATCTTTTATTTTCATGAATATAGTTCATTTGAATTTTTTTTATAGACATTCTTATGATATGCCTTTACCTATAATTACGTACTATGTATGTTGCCTACTATGTTCTATTTTAGTAAAGTATTTAAATGTGCTAAAAATACATTTTTATTTTACCTCGGGTATTTATGTAATGGCTTTTATATATTATTTTTTTTCAAAATTAACTGAAATGACTTAAATTCATTAAATGTATTTGTTGTTTAAAATTTTAAATATTTCTGAAAATCGAAAAAACCCACAATATGGGTTTTTCAGTGGGCTTTTTCAAGTGGGCCCATTCTGAAAAAACCCACCGGGTTTTTTCGAACTGGGCCCAGCTTTGCGAACCCTGTTGCAATCCAATTAAATTTTCATAGTAAGTAACAATAGACTAATTTAGCAGACATATTATTATCTAAATGTTGTAAATGTGTTAATATTTTGTGATTATTTATTTATTAATAGTTAATAAAATTTAAAATAAGAAGGCACTAGCATTTTCAGGGTAACTTTGAGCCGGCTCATAGTTTACTACTACTGTCGAAATTTGCTACTGTCGAAAATTTCCCATATTTGCACGTATATTTTATATAAATGCTGAAAGTGTGCATTAGATATGACATGTAAATATTTTTACAAATATGTGTAAAATACATAAAATTCATTTAGAGGCGTGATTAGGGGCGGAGCTACTCAAATTTGGCATTTCATACGTTCGACGTTTTTTATTCTTGTTTGAATAATACTAGTACTTGTATGTATTACTGTAACTATGGATATATTATAGTTAAAACATTGAAAATTGTTTTTCACTGCATTTTTATGTTTTATATGAACAATAAACAGTTTTTTTTTATTTCTAAATGTTCATGGTTCTCTTCTTCCACTTTTCTTATGCCTGATATTTGTTGTAATATCATAAATTATACAAATCTTGTGATGTTGGGAAATGTAAATTCGCAGTCTTTACATATCTGAAAACATTTTTTGGTGTTTAAAGTTGTCCTGACTACAATACTTTTTTTTTATAATTAATTATTTTATATAAAAATTTATCATATGGTGCAAAGTTACCCTAAATGGCTGGGTAATTTTGAACCAGGCTAAAAATCCATTTTTTATTGCTTTTATCCTTATTATTCCTTAATTTTTTATAGTCAAACAATAATTTAGGATCATTCCTTCTCTTTTATGTCCCTAGTTGCGACAATATTCTTCAAATAAGAGTGTGGCATATGAAAATAGAGAAAATGCGGATCAAAGTCACCCTGATTGACTGTAATCATTGCTTTATTTATCTATTGATTTTACCTCTGTAACAGAAGTGGTCTAAATAATAAAAAAAATTACATGTTGCAGCTATCGTGTAAAGAGGAAAATCAAGTTTTAATTAATAAAACTTAATTTTTTTATAAAAGCAATTCACAAAACATTTTTAAAGGTTTTTCTCTCATTTCCACCGCATAACTGTACACTTCTATATAATGCTTCTAGAAATACCAGGGGATCCATACCAGGCTTCCCTGCTTATTAGAACATAGTAGACCGGGATCCGGCAGTACAGACACATGGTTCGTACGGATACCGTTATTTCTCCAGGAAAACTACTAGTATCTTTTTATAGAAAAAGAAATCTATGTTAAATGCGCACAATTTCGCCTTCTTTTAAGAAGATATTTTCTATAAGGTAATACTGGTGCCGAAAAATTTTCTGGTCAGCAAAATTCAAGAAGGCGTACGAACCATGAGACAACCACCTCATCAAGTTGGAGGCTGAAATTCCAGATTTAGCTAAAACTCGATTCCCATATTAAAACGCAATCGGTCTGTCAAGTCCTATCTTGGTGGAAAATGCCTAAAATCCCGATTTTACCGGTTGACTCGTAGGCTTACCATTGTGTTTTCCTGCTCGCAGTCCGCCATGTTTCATACCTTTGGGTGCAGGAAAATGCAATGATAAACCTACGAGTCGACCGCTAAAATCGGGTTTTTAGGTGTTTTCCACCAAAATATGACTTGGCAGGCCGGCTGCGTTTTAATATAGGAATCGAGTTTTAGCTAATTCTGGAATTTCAGCCTCCAACTCGATGAGGTGTTTGTCTGCGCTGCCGGTTCCCGGTCTATAGGTGAAACTATTTTCTGTTATTGAAATCTCTAATAGATTTTTTTACATTTAATAATTTTTTTTAGATTTCTCATTAACAACACAGAAAGCATTTTTATATGAAAAATATCAATTATGTTTTTCTTATGTTGTATGCCGAGTTTCAAAACTCGGCTTATCCATAAAATCAAATTTTGGAAATCGCGAAAAACGTTTAACTGCGTCCATTGGTTTTCATTGTAAATCATCATTTTACAATGCCAAAAATACAGGATAAAACTAGTTTTTTTTTTTTTTTTTTTTTTTTTTTTTTTTTTTTAGATAGTAGTGTTTTTGCGATGCAAGTTTAACAGTAGAATAGATTGATAGAGAAAACACGATTTTTAAAATTTTGGGTAAAGCGAGTTTGAAACTCACGTCCTCATATAAAGTCAAATAATTCTTTTTTAATTCATTAAAATCTAAACCTTCGTATTTGCCGCACGTCTGTTGCTTTTTTATTCAGATAATTTTAGTGGTTTAAGTGCGTAGTTAGATTGCAAGGCTGTTAAATTTGTAGTTTATTTATATAATTTTATTTATGTATTAAGTTTTAATTCCGTTGTGCAATATTATCCGCAAACAAATGTTGGACTATTTATATTGTTTCAAGTACAAACTTTTTTAGATTAATTTTTCGTAATCGGGTTGCATGCGATAAAAAAATCATCTTTGAAAATCATTTTAAGAATCACAGAAAATAGTAGATTGAGATACAGAATCAGTAGATTTTCGAACAAATTGCATTTGGAAAAACATTTATTTTCTTATTCGGCGTTGAAATAATTAAAATTGTGCAATTTTTAGACAACAATATGGCAATAAAAGCTACATTTATTGGTTAGGTGTTACCACCATGTTCAACTTCATGTAAGTTTTCTGCGAATTTCGTTTTCACAGGCTTTACTTTATAAACCTTTTAATACAAAACTTCGTGATAAATATCCTTTCGTTTTCTTGATTATCTCTTTCTTATTTTCTATTAAAAAAAAAAAAAAAAAAATATGGTTGATAGAAAGTATTACATTACCTAACTTCTCGGTATTTGCGAGAAAAGATTCCGACATAAACGGAATACAGACATTTGAGCGAAAATATTTGAAACGCTTCATTAACTCGATTCTAATTCTCATCCTCTTCACTTCAGTTACTTGCAGAAAGTTATTTTTTAACTTTATTATTCTAAATATTGCATAGAATAGACATTAAAAATAAAAAAATTCAAAAATATTTTGACCATGCAATTACCGGTATTGTAATATCTGTTAGCATGATAGGAGGCGTGTTTTTTTTTTAAAGTACCGTTTTGATATTAAAAAACACAAAGCCACTTTCTTAACAATTTTGTTTTTACATGAAAGCCTTAACCTTAATGTACTTTTCAAGATAATTCGCGCCTATATGAAGGCACTTATCGCGCTACCAGCTTTGTATCCCAACCGCATAAATATCTGCTGCCTGCTGTGCTAACCACTGCATCACATCGTCAGATCGCGCCAAAATGCTTCTTTAAGTGCAGGATCAAGTGGTAGTCACTTGGTGCTAGGTCAGGGCTAGACGGGCGGTGAATTCCCCCCCCCCCCCAACCATATGGCGTGATGACATCCTGGGTTCGATGAGCGTGTGTGGACGAGCACTGTTGTGAAGCAAAACTCACTGAACATGCCACGCCTTTTGTTGTGGATAGCACGAAGCAGTTTATGACGATGATGCAGTTGTTAGCCCAGAAGGTGGCAGATTTCGATGTGGATAGGATACAAAAGCTGGTCGTACGATACGATGCGCCTTAGTATTGGCGAAAATTACGTTGAAAAGTAGATTAAGGCCCAAGCTTTCATGTAAAAATAAAATTGTTAAAAAAATGGTCTTGTGTTTTTTAATATAAAAGAAGTACTTGCTTAAGAAAAACGCTGCTCGTATACGTTGCACTGTTTCGAGGTCAGGACTTCAAGACTTGTAGGAAACGCAATCATTTAGTTACATGCACACTACTTGCACTATTTTCTATTTTTTGCATACTTCCGGAAGTATTCAGTGTGACCACATTGAGTTTATTTCGAGGGGCAGTCTCAAATGTAAAATTTATTAAAGTAAGAATTTAGTTTAATCTATATTTTAATTTATAGTTTTCAATAGGATATTTCACTAGCATTGGAAAAATAAATCATTTGAATATACCATCAAATAATAGAATTTTTTGTAACATTTTATAATAGTATTTTCAGAAGTTAATCACAGTTTCAATAATACTCATGGCTCATACTTAACCAAAGAGTTTCTTTATTAAATAAGGCAAATATTTTTTTGTGAAAAATCTGGCATTCTAATCTTCTGCAGCGTACGAATATTGATCGGCAAAAAAAAAAAAAAAAAAAAAAAAAAAAAGAAAGAAAGAAAGAAAAATTAAAATAAATAGATGTTTTAACTCTGTGTAAAGAGAAAAAAAAAGGTGAACTATGTATTTGACATCACGTACCATTTTTTATGATAAAAAGTTTTATCTATATCTATTTATATAAAATCCAAGTCTCTGTGTGTCCCTCACAATTCCGGTTGGACCGCCTCATTCACCGCGGCCATGTTAGGATTCTTTTAGGGAAATCGGTATGAGCTTCAACAATGAGTAATTGTTGAAAAGTACTAATAGCAGCCATGATAGGTTACCACAATACAGCCAAATTTTGACCAATATGGCGACAAAAATAAGTTGCCATATATAACGCCAACTTGGCGATAGCTGGTTAATTTGGTGAAATTCCCATTGAAACCTATTAAATTTTCATAATCGAGCTCACCGAAATTTAATTTTAACCCCGTGCATTTTAAAGGTTTCTTTCAAAGTCTATGATCCAGAATTTAAAGTGTAATGCACAAAAATCTACGTCCATACATCTTCGATCCGATGCTACTAATAAAATAACCGCCACTAGGCGGCGCTGTACTATCTGAGCTCCTAATTGTCCGATTTTAATGTGCTTTACCTAGCCGAGTACAGAAATGAAATTCTCGGTACTTTCCCAGTATAGGGGGCGAAATTAAGAAAACTGTATATATCTTGATATCTCATTTTTTGTCATTCTTGACAGGCTATCTTTCTAGTATATAATAAAACAGTGCGTTTATCTGATTTTGTGGACGAACGGCTGCATCTATAGCTACCAAACTTAAGCACGAAGATAGTTCTAGACCCGAATTTATGTTCTTTAATGATCAATTTTCGAATTTTCAATTAGGTTTTTCTTAATATATTAATGAAAAATGCAGGGTTTAATTTTTTTCTATATTTTGACATGGCTATCACAGTTAGACTGTGTTGCGAAGTTAGCTTGGAGAAGAAAGAATAGTCTAGATCGGGACCCTGTGACGAATTTAACTTCGATTTCTTTTAAAGTTCGGTTCGTGATATAGTAATTTTATTGCCATATTTTCCATTTAGTAACTCGAAATCTCAAAGAATCAATCCTAATTTTTTACAGGCAGGATTATGGAACCAACCATTGAATTATATCGTTTCCTCAAACTGTAGCACTGATTGTTATTTCAGCATAACTCAAAATTACTTGGAATGAGCTAGTTTGTGCTAAAATAGTTAAAACGCTTCAATAACTCGAATCCAAATTCTCATCCTCTACACTTCAATGATTCGTCGAAAGTTTTTATTTTCTATTCTAAGTATTGCTTAAAATAAAAGAAAATTTAAAGCTTCCAAAACGTTTTGAACATGCAAACAACCGGTGTTGTAGAATCTTCACTACATGAACTAGGCTGAACAATTTTGAGGTCAGGAATTTCAGGAAACTCGATCGTTTAGTTAAGGGTAGCGTAAGTGTTAAAACGCAGTCTCTCGACTTGCACTTTTCGGCACGCTCAAGGGAAATTTAAATCTTACGAATCAATATACGTTTATCGCCGAAAAGATACGACAGCTTCTTATCCTTCAGTTCGATTAATGGACTTATCTAAAAATCAGTTCTTTGTTTAATAAATAAAGGAATATTTCCTTTTTTGATTCTTATTTTCCTTTCGATCTGGGTTATGGTCCATCATCTTAAACAGCTGTTGCTTTGGTTACTAACGAGACTTGTCGCGCTTATGGCGATCTGGTCTATGACCATAGTCTGTTTCATCTTTATCTTGCATATTTCATGTATCTTACAGTCGCCCATTGCTCGCGTTTATTCGGTGAATCGAGTCTATCGACTAAAATCTGCTACTTTTTTTTAACCCTTTAAGACCTAACTCTCCGTTAGTCACAACAGGCCTGACAGGCACAGCACAATTATTTCCGTTCTCCTCTCCGTCACTAGAGCGTGCAGGGGTATTTACTTTGAGTATAATAAACGAAGTTTTTTGAAATATTCTCTCTTTGTACATCCTAATGAAGGTCACCGATCACTTTAAGAGCGTTAGAATTGCGTCAATTAATTGCTAATGACGATTTTCTAACAGGCGCCTGTCAGGCGCATTGCGCCCGAACTCGGAAGTCTCAGAGTTACGACCAATGCGGGATTAATAAAGGTGTCCGAGAAGGCCATCTATGCTCTCTACATACGTGGTTTTAATGATTCAGAGGTCTCTCTTAGGCAATCGAAATAGTATCAGGGGCTCTAAATACGCCACAATAAGATTATAAGACCCCTTTGAAGAGCGGAGGTATATTGTTTATACCACTTAATGCTAAACAAAAATTTGTACCAGAATTTTGAAATAGAATTTTCCGTTTATAAGTTGCGTGACTTTTTTAAATGTTAGATTTACTTATTTTTTATTGAAATTGTTTAAAAGATTCTGTTAAGTTTTCAACAGGACATCAACAGAATTACAGCCCCTGATAGGTCTTTTGATAAACTGTTAACCGTTTATTGTTTTATGAATTACTAGCGAACTTGCCCGGCGTTGCCCGGGTACGTCAAAAAACAGCAGGAATTACGAAAAAGCTCTGAAAATCACAATAAGATATCGCGAAAATTTTTTAAATCGCTTCTCAAATTCTGAAAAGAGAATATATATATATATATATATATATTATGTTCGAAGATTGCAAGTTGATTCCTTTCACTAATTTGGAAAAGTAGTAGCAAATCGCTAAAATACACTAAAAATCACATACAAAATTCCCGAAAAATTCGAAAATTGCTATACGAAATCCGAATAAACTTTATTGAAATGAGGGCAGAATGTACTTCAGGTCAAAAATGGAATGTCAAAAAATTGCAGCAGATCGCGAAGAAATGTAAAAATCACAAAAAGTTAAAAAATCACGAAAGTCAAAATTTACTATAATTGGATAAAAGTTTCAAATCTAATTCCTTTGACCTGTTGTCTCTCTTAAAATTTATGTTTTGGAAATCATGCTAAGCTTTAGATCATGTTACTTTTATTCGTAATTAATTTACTTGGACTCCCTTAAATATAATTAATATAATCCATTTAGTTAATATTAGTTTTTGTTGCATTAAAATATCTCAATTTGTTGATTTTCTGTAAGCAAGTAAACCCTATTGTTTTACAGTGGAAGTCTATCGGAATTAGGCGAAATATTAGAGATATCGCCAAGTTGGCGTCACTTTTGGTGACTCATTTTGGTCGCCAAATTTGGCGATGTATCGCCAAGTTGGCGGCAAACTTGGCGTTATTTGGAGACAGAACTGAATCCCCCCCTACGGTAACCCCCCTTATAGGTATGGACATGCATTACATGCTGTTCAATAATCGCATAAAAAAAATCGCTAAAAATTCAAAAATCGCTGCACGAATTCCGAATAAACTTTTTTGAAAGGAGAACAAAATTCACTAGATTGGGTTAAAAGAAAGAAACCGCATTCTTTTTCCTAATGTGGAAAAATCGAATTAATATAATCCCTTAAGTTAATATTAGTTTTTGTTGCATTAAAATATCTCAATTTGTCGATTTTCTGTAAGAAAGTAATCCATATTGGTTTACAATGGAAGTCTATGGGAATTTGGCGAAATATTAGAGATATCGCCAAGTTGGCGTCACTTTTGGCGACTCATTTTGGTCGCCAAATTTGGCGATATATCGCCAAGTTGGCGATAAACTTGGCGTTATTTGGCAACAAAACTGGATCCCCCCCCCCTACGGTAACCCCCCTTATATGTATGGACATGCATTACATGCTGTTCAATAATTGCATAAAAACTTCGCTAAAAATTCAAAAATCGCTGCACGAATTCCAAATAAACATTTTTTGAAAAGAGGACAAAATTTACTATATTGGATTAAAAGAAAGAAACCATATTCTTCTCACTTACATGGAAAAATCGCCTCGAAAAATAAAAAAAGCGCTAAAAATCGCATAAAAAAATTAAATAAAAAAAATCTAATCAAAAAATTGAAAATCAGGCTTCGAGGTGCAAAACTTCATATATAGATGTACCTTTTCCCGAAATTTTGTAGCTCTACATGCAGTGGTCTCTTCAGAACACCGTCGACACACTCACTCACTCACACACAAACTTCTTTCCTTATTATTATAGATTTGCACTATTTTGTGATTCAACAACATTTTTTGAAAAATTAGCATAGATAATGGCAGAATAAAACGCGCGGGTGCGCGTTTACGTCAACAACTTTCACAAAATTATTTTTGTGTTTCTAGTATTCTAAACGTTGCTTAGAATAAATACAGAAATTTGAAATTTTGCAAAACGCTTTCACCATGCAAACAATCAGTGTTTCTTATTACTTACTAAGCATGAACTTCTTTTCACACGATAAGCCCTGTTTCGAGGTCAAGACTTTCATAAAACGCAATCGTTTAGTTACGTGCAGCGTAAGTGTTAAAATTCATGTCTCGACTTATACTTTCCGCACGCTCCAGGGAAATTTAAATCTTCAGAATCAATATCCGTTTATCGGCCGAAAAGATACGATAGCTTGTTATACTTCGGTTTGATTATTATTAGGGGCACTAAACACGCCTGCAATACCACATTTAGGCGTTTAAGAGACCTTAATTGGTGTTAGGAAAATACTGAAATGTAACCGTTTTATGAACTGTTTGCCACAATTTTACGACGAGAAATTATTTATGAATTTTTTTTTTTAATTTTAAAATAGACGTGCGATAAATTTTAGAAAATTAATAAAAAATAATTGAATGGTGGCTATTATAGACATAATTTATTTTTATCACACTATAGAGCTTTTATAAGATGCCTGTAACCTATAAAGGTCTCCTATTCTTGTAAAATAGTATTGTATCATATAAAAACATTTTCATAAAACGGCTAAAGAGCTTTACTGATATCAATTAAGGATCAGATGTTGAAACATTTTATAATAATTTAGCGCTACATGACTCACTAAAAGTTCACTTCATAGTTGAATGGTTCAACTTAAAACAAAATTATGGTACAGTGGTACTATATAATGATTTACACAACGCATCAAATTATGGTAAGATGTTTTATTGTTTTATGGTTGTAGCTACTACAACAGCAAAATCTTATTTGACCTAGTACCAAATTTTTTAGCAGAATACATCTTAAATGGTATACAAAGTATCTCGTAGTGCATACTAGAGATGATTTCGGGCTCTTTTTTCCAAAGCCCGAGCCCCATATCAAAATTACGCAGTAAACTAGTTGGATGTACCAATCCCAAAACTTTCTTCTATCTCATATATTTTACTATTTCAAAATGTTGTTACAAATGTCCATATTTCATTTTTATTAGTTCAATACTACACTGCTCAAAACAATTAAAGGATATTTGAAGTTTTATATAAAATAAAGATATAAACGAAATTTTTTTTGCCGAAAATAGAAGAAGAGAATCACAAATGCAAATTTTTCTGGTTTTCAAACTGTGGAGTACGCAAATTTTGAGTTCGACGTCAAAAACGTCGCTTCAGCGGCAGCGAATGAAATTTGACTTTCAACTGGATAAAAGAGAATGACGACAAGGATGATCGGCATTCAGTGATTGCTTTGTTTCGATGAGTACGATGTCTCAGCGAAGTCATTTGACAGATTCAGAAGTTTTGAGAATTGTTGGTAGGTTAGAAGGGGGCCAAACTCAAACCGAAGTAGCACAAGCCATTGGAGTGTCACAAAGTGTCATTTCCAGGATCTGGAACCGTTTTTTGGAGAGTGGATGTGCAGGCCGAAGACCAGGGCAAGGTCGTAGACGGGCAACAACGCCCAATGAAGATCGGTATTTAGCGTTAACAGCTCGGAGATACCGAACCATGAACGCTACTCTTCTCCAACAACACCTTCGCTCGGCTACAGGTACCACGATTTCAACTCAGACTGTCCGAAACCGGCTCCATGCTGTAGGTCTGTATGCTCGCCGACCGATGGTATGTGTTAGATTAACATCAAGGCATCGTCGCGACCGCAGGGAGTGGGCAACCGAGCATGTCAACTGGAGGAGAAATGAATGGAGCAACATTCTGTATTCTAACGAGTCCCGTTTTTCTGTGCATCCGGATAATAGGCGTATTTTCATCTGGAGGGACCGAGGCAGTAGGAATAATCCTGCGTTCGTGCACGAAAGTGTCAGATTTGGCGGTGGAGGAGTGTTGGTGTATGGTGGCATCTCCATTGACGGGCGCACTGACCTCTACATCATTCTAGATGGAGCTCTGGCTGGTCACCGATATAGGGATGAGATCCTCAGACCTATTGTAGTCCCTTACGCTGCAGCAATCGGAGATAACTTCATTTTAATGGACGATAACTGCAGGCCACATCGTGCAAACCTGGTGGAGGATTTCCTTTTCGAGGAAGGAATCGTTCGAATGGAATGGCCAGCGTGTTCTCCAGACATGAATCCAATCGAGCACGTTTGGGAAGCTCTAGGAAGACGAGTTTCTGGCCGCCAACAACCCCCACAAATTCTCCAAGAACTGGAAAGAGCTCTTCTGGAAGAGTGGGGCAGAATACCCCAACTCGTCATTAATAGCCTCATTGAGTCCATGCCTCAAAGGTGTTCAACGTTGCTGGCCGCCCGTGGAAACCATACCCCCTACTGAAAATGATTTTCTTTGAAGAAAACACCTTTTCTTATTCTTTTTTTCTCATATGCACAAATTGTGTTTTTTTCCTTTAGTACACAAATGCGCAATAAAATGCATTTTTTTCTGCCAAACATGTGTAATTTATTCTCATATAACCTACTATTTCTGTCGACCATGTATCAATCAGCTAAACAGTTTACCAGATACAAAATCCACCTAAAACTGCAATATCCTTTAATTGTTTTGAGCAGAGTTAATGTCGACCATGCTATTTATTAAAACGAATAGTTTCTCGTTATTCTGTTGTATATCAGCTCTTCGCGAATAGCTGGCTTATCAGGACGGGAAGTTCTCGTCCCTTCACAAGCCGCCGGTGTATAATAGAACAACGAAAAATCAAGGAAATTACACAAAAATCGCTATTCTAGTGCCCCCTTTCGGCGGGATATTTCCGAATTCAGGGAGGACATTCTTTTCTTCGCCAAAAGCCAACACAAAAAATTTGGTTCGATTCTATGCATAGCTTCATACATTTTTCGATGGTACAATATTCAAAATCGCTATTACAGCGCCCCCTGTCGGCGTAATTTTTCCAAATGCAGGGAGGACATTCTTGCCTTCGCCAAAAACATACACAAAAAATTTGGTTCAATTCTATGTATAACTTCATACATTTTTCGATGGTACAATATTCAAAATCATGCAAAAATCGCTATTACAGCGCCCCCTTCCGGCGGAATTTTTCCAAATTCAGGGAGGACCTTCTTGCCATGATCAAAGATATACACAAAAAATTTGGTTCAATTCTATGCATAACTTCATACCCTTTTCGATGGTACAATATTGTAAATGGCACAAAAATCCATTTACAGCGCCCCTTTTCAGCGGAAATTTACCAAATGCAGAGAGGACCTTCTTGCCTTAATCAAAAGCATACACAAAAAATTTGGTTCAATTTCTATGCATAACTTCATACACTTTTCGATGGTACAATATTCAAAATCGCGCAAAAATCGCTATCACAGCGCCCCTTTCCGGCGGATTTTTTTCAAAATTAAGGAAGTACCTGCTTGCCATAGCCAAAAACTAAAAAAAAAAATTGGTTCAATTCAATGCATAACTTCATACACTTTTTGATGGTACAATGGCGACAGACAGACGGATAGACAGACATTTTTTATAAACATGTTTTTTGGGATCTCTGACCCCTAAAACGTGTAAATCCGTCGAAAACCGGTAGTCGAAAAAAATTTTGATTACAATACTTTCACAATTGAAGATACAATTGAAGATAGAAGAAGGTAAAAATTGTTAATAACAAATGTATAACAAATACCTTGTAATGTTACATTAATTCCAATTGCTAAAAGGTGTAAATTAATACTTTAAAACCAGTAAAAATACGTTTATTTCGACTGTTGGATACATTGGTATGATAAGCAGGAAATTTAAATATAGAAAAAAAGGAGCATATTGCTGATATTAAATATAACAGAAAGACCACAGCCCTATCAAGAGTATATCAAAAGAAGAAACCATCCAAATAAATTTCAGTGACAGTAAAATAATTTTCCCCTCCACCCAATAGTATCCATCCTTTATAAGAGAAGAAATAGAAATTGTAACACGCAAAAATTCAATATGTAATGATACAGCACCATTCAACACACCAAAGTTATGGCTTGAGCTACTCAAGGTTTAAGAAAATAAAATAAGCGTCCAAGTAAAATAAGAAATAACGTGCACAGTATGAAAGAATACATGAAAAAATGAATGATGGCGTGTCATAGACCGTGCAATTTTAGAACATTTTTATTTTTATTTGCTTTGAAAATGACTCGGTGAGAGTTGAAACATGTAAACAGTCGAAATAAACGTATTTTTGTTGGTTGTTAATAACATTTTAAAAATGTTTTTAAGATTAATTGTTTAAAAATCTCTTCTTACAGGGGAAAAGGCATTAATCCTATGTACTCCCTCATAGCAACATATCGCTTTTTTCACGTTCATGATGAAAATCCGTTTAAGGGGGTCCGGGACACGTTTTAAAATAATTTTTATTTATTGAGTTAAAATTTTGGAATTTTTTGTGATGGTTAACTATATCATTTGTAAACAAAATCACATGATAAAACTTCTAATGATTTTTTTTAATTTAAAATTTAAATTTTGATTCAGAATTTTTAAAAATATTAATTTAAAAGAAAATAAAAAATATTTAAAGTAAAAATTATATAAAAAAATGATTTAACTTAAAAAAAAATCATATTTCTAAAGTAATTTTTTTTTTCAAATTTGCTGAATAAAAATTAAAGTAAAACAATTGAAAAAGACATGTTCTAAGTTTGAACCAATTAACTTTAACGGTTCTCGACTTATAATAATTTAAATACAAGAAATGGTGAAAAAATTCAAGAAAACGTTTCCGTGACAACCACTGCTTAAAAGCTAAATTTTGAAAACAAACCAAACGAAAAAAATAATATTTCCTTTTCCAATTAAGATAGAAACATGATTTAAACGTCATTTAAGCAGAAAAAACAGAGAAATTTTTAATGTAGTAAAAATTTTTAGAAAATTTGAAGATTTTTGTGTCCTGTACACCCTTAAAATAGCAAATTCGTTATTTATACCATGGCGAAAAATCACAATTCTTATGCTTTTAAAATATGATTGTACGACTATGGCAGAAAGACATGAGATTTTGTTTTCCAATAATTCTGAAAAATGAGTTCAAACAGAAGACGAGCATATATAAAGGGTAGAACACGGTTATGTTATTAACCGTTAAATGGATGATTTTTTATTTTGTTTCGAAAAAATTATATATGATTCTCAAAAAGGTTTATAACACTGGAAAAGTAATGAAAAAAATATCAGATATACATATTTCGTATAATATGTCAGCCTTTTCTTATGTTGCACATCTGTAATACAGGTACTAAACTACAATATTGCAAATTAGTAAATATTTTAATGAGTATGAATCCAAATATCTTATTAACCATTTGGAAAAATGGTTATTATTCTCTGTCAGGGTAGGAAATCAAAAGCATATCTGAATCTTTTTATTGGTTGAATTCGCATTTTATTCGTTTTCTGATTGGTCTATACACTAATCTGTATTTCCCTTTGCTTTCAACAGAGATCTGTTGCCACTATGAGAAAAAAGTAATAAAAACTACAAAAAAAGATTAATAACTCAGAAACAAATTGAGATACAGCTTTCAAACAAATTTCATTTTAAAGTACATTTTTTTCTCTATACGACGGGGTAAAAATTAATAGTGTGGGATGTTTAGAAGTTTAAGAATGAAATTTCATTTAAAATGGGTCGGCAGATTTCTTGGACGATGGAAAAGACTTTTCCCGAACAGCCAATGAAATGCTTGCATAATACGTAAGTTTCAGATGGATAATACGTAAGTTTCAGGAAATCTGACGAGTCGCAGGCGATTTTTGTCACTTGCAATTTTTACGTGTAATAACACTATTAATGTTTAATTCATGGCGTACGTAATGTATGATCAACTCCGTGCGATTTTCTATGTCTTAAATTTTAGTCTTTGAAAAAATCATTTTCCAAATGGTCATTGTAATTTGTTAAATTGCTTTTTTTTTAATATAATTTTTTATTTTATAAAATTTAACCCTTAAATGCATGAATTATTCTTTTAGAATTATGTTTTTTCTCTTATATTAAAGATTAGACACCAGAAATTTTAAGATAGATTTTTCAGCTTATATTTTTGTAATTTTTACAAGATTAACATTTCTATACAAATATACTGATTGCTAAGAATTAAGTAAAAAGTGACGTTGATATGCATCACTATGCATTTAAGGGTTAACACTAGCCATGCAACGACTTCAGAATGAGATAGAATATTTTTCCTTGTATTCCACCAATAACAATTCAGTTCCTTTTCAAACAGATTTTTAAAGAACTATAAAACACTTTAATCCTTTGAGGGGGCAAGAAATAATGTCTCTGTTATATTGAATTCTCACCGGAATAATCCAAAAATTTTATTTCAAAATAAGGAAAAGCAATTTTTCTACATTATCCCCCCAAAGTTAAGAGTATAAAATTTAGTTAAAAGTTTCTGGTGCGAATCTTGTTTAAATTAGGCGGGCTATCCGCCTCTCAAGGGGTTAAGGAACTTAGGCTAGTTTCTTGTTCCTTAAATAGAAAGTGTTTCCCCCCCCCCTTTTTTTTTTCAATATGTAATAAATAAAATGTCCACTTTGAGCCCGGCACAAAGACTGGTATAAAATGGAACCCTAACCCGTGTCCACCGCTGGTTCTGGCTCAGGCTCACGAGCTCGAACTCGTCTCATTTCTAGTGCATACAAGACTCCTTAAACAGTTAAAAATCTACAGCAAACTGTCCAGTCATTCGCCTGTTTTTAAAGATAACAGCTACGTGACCATATGATGCAACATATCTGGTCATATTATGGTCAAAATAGATCAAGATAAATTTCGATCATGTAACCGTTTTTTATACAAACGGTCGAATGACTGAACAGTTTGCTGCAAATTTTCAACTGATTCTTATATATATATATATATATATATATATTACTGTGTTTTTTCTCTTGCGAGTCCTAATTATGAAGATACAAGTAAAAGGGAGATTTTCAGAGACAACCGATGGCCATTCACCAAAATTTGGGAAGAAGACACTAGAAATGAACAGGAAAATGAAGCACTAAAAATGAAGATCCGACGAATCCCCCCAAAATAAAGTTGCTTTATCCTGTTTTGGGGGACAAGAGGGGGGGATTTTAACCCGGGATTACACGCGCAGGGTATGTCATACCCAGGCTGGACATGGTTATCACATTTCTCACCACTAATTTTCGAAAAGTAATCTTCAAATTATTTTTGTGAGCAATGTCAACGATTAAATAAAATGACGATTTTTGTTTGAATTTATTGGTGGCAAAGTGTTAATCGTTCATATCCTGGATATGCGCGAGGATTCCCGAGTTAAATCAGGAAGGGGCAAGTCAAAAAATTTTAAGGTGGTCAAGTGGGGTATCGTTTTTTATGTATTTTTTTTTTTTTTTATTCTGAATCGAATGACACCATCTGTAAGTCGATAGGGTTATTTACTACAAAGTTACCGCAGATTTTATTAACACAAAGTCGAAAATTATTCTTTAGATCAGGCAAAATAGGTTGTGACAGCAACAACTATTGGCCATTCACGAAAATTTGAAAAGAACTTTGTTTTGGCGCTAGAATTGAAGATACGATGAGCTCCCCAGAATTAATGTTGTTATACCGTGGCCAACAGTTTTTGTTGTAAAAACTTATTTTACCTGCACTAAATCATAATTTTTTACTTTGCATTCATAAAATCTGTCGTAACTTTGTAATAAGTGATCGTATCGACTTGCGGATGGTGTCATTTGATTCAGAATAAAAAAAAAATACACAATGAACGATGCCCTACTTGACCTACTTAAAAAAATTGAGTTTTCTCCCCTCCCTTAGTTGAAATGTCTGTCATTTGCCCTCCAAAACATGATTAACTCTTTGCCTGTGACGCCCTAACTGAGTTCAGGCAACGCAAAGTCGCCAATTCTGGAAAGCCTGACCTGAGTTCCGGCAAGAGAAAAATCGGTGCTTCAATTCCGCGAAGCCCGAACTCAGTTCATCCAATGCATAATACACTGTAAAAAAAATGCCAGTTTTCCGGTAGGAATCGGAAAAATAGTTGCCCTTATCGTACCGGAATAATTTCCAACCCAGCTCGGAATAAAATCCGTAAAATTGGAATAAAATCCGTAAAATACCGTTTTACGGATTTTATTCCGAACTGGGTCGGAAATTATTCCGGTACGATAAGGGCAACTATTTTTCCGATTCCTACCGGAAAACTGGCAGTATTTTTTTTACAGTGTATGTAATTTACTATTTTCCCAATAGATGACGATACTTTCCCGCGAAAAGTTCCGCAGTTTCGCGCCATTTGTCGGATTTTTGTAATTTTGCAGTTCTTTCCAAATTTCATTCAAACCATTCAGAGAAGAAAAAAATTTTCCATTTGTGGCACGTTTTCTCACATATATTCCACAGGCAAGAGGTTACACAACACTGTAAAAAAAATGCTTCAAGTTTTCCGGTAGGAATCGGAAAAATAGTTGCCCTTATCGTACCGGAATAATTTCCAACCCAGCTCGGAATAAAATCCGTAAAATTGGAATAAAATCCGTAAAATACCGTTTTACTGACTATTTCCTTATTTTTACGGATTTTATTCCGAACTGGGTCGGAAATTATTCCGGTACGATAAGGGCAACTATTTTTCCGATTCCTACCGGAAAACTGGCAGTATTTTTTTTACAGTGTATGTAATTTACTATTTTCCCAATAGATAACGATACTTTCCCGCGAAAAGTTCCGCAGTTTCGCGCCATTTGTCGGATTTTTGTAATTTTGCAGTTCTTTCCAAATTTCATTCAAACCATTCAGAGAAGAAAAAAATTTTCCATTTGTGGCACGTTTTTCTCACATATATTCCACAGGCAAGAGGTTACAGAACACTGTAAAAAAAATGCTTCAAGTTTTCCGGTAGGAATCGGAAAAATAGTTGCTCTTATCGTACCGGAATAATTTCCGACCCAGCTCGTAATAAAATCCGTAAAAATAAGGAAATAGTCAGTAAAACGGTATTTTATGAATTTTATTCCGATTCTACGGATTTTATTCCGAACTGGGTTGGAAATCATTCCGGTACGATAAGGGCAACTATTTTTCCGATTCCTACCGGAAAACTGGCATTATTTTTTTTTTTTTACAGTGAACTTTATTTTTTGGGGACTCATCGCATTTTTATTTCTGGTGCCAAAATGAAGTTCTTCCCAAATTTTCCTGGCCACCAGTTGACGTATTTTATTCAATTTTAGGTCTATTTTACCTGTACTGTAAAGTTTGTTGCTTTGAATGCTCAAAATTTTCTGTTTCACGAAAAAAAAAATTAAATTTCAAAAAGTTTAATATCCAACATATTCAGTGTTGTGTGAATTTATTAATCTACTCAGGAAGAAAGTATACTGTGATCGGAAAATCCGAAAATTATGAAGAATGTGTTTCAAAAACCGCATTACCAATTTTCTCTGGCACGAATTTAATCCTCCTGCAAGAGTACATTTGCAATTCTTTTTAATTCCAATAAGAGAAATTAATCTTATCTAATTCCGAATAATAAGGCGGAAATATTGATACATAGTTTATTTCATAAAAAAGAAAACGCAATGAATTTAAATCTCGCGATCTGTAGTGAAACATATTTTCAAGTGGAAATATTTTACTGTGCTTGCCACTGAAGAGAAAATTTAGAATTAACCTACTCCAACCATGAGTAAGGGACTGTTTTGCGTCACGAAATATTTGATATTTATACTTTTAATAGTTTTACACTAAGAATTCTAATCTATCCGTAAAAAAATATAGTATCTAAATTAAAAAGTTCCCAATCGTTGAAAGTGAACATCATTTATAATATTACATGTACTTTAATGATGACTTTTAAATTAAAAGTCATTTTTCTTAATTATGTGTAGTATATACAAAACAAATTGTTGAAACATAACGTGTATATACACTGCTCAAAACAATTAGGGGAGCTCATGGTTTTAACAAAATTACGCAAATATATGCACCGACAAGTAACGTAAAATAAAACATCCATAATTTAAAGTGTAGCAAAAAACAGATAAAGAAAATCTCACATGCAAATTAAAGTTTATGACGTAAAAAACTAGAAAAAGGAGATAAGTAAAGAAATCGGGATTTTGCAAAAAAGTCTGTTTCACACTCTCAGTTGTAAAATTCAATTACTCAGCTTGTGTTTTGAGGAAAGGTGACTTGAAAATGTCACAACAATGTGATTTACCGGAATCCATGCATTGGCATGTTATCGAGACAGTTGAATCTGGGGAAACAAAACGACGTGTAGCGGATGCTGTTGAAGTCGCAAGAAGTGTCAATGTAAGGCTGTGGAATCGATTCCAAGACACGCGGAATGATAGACATCGACAAGGGCAAGGTCGGCCATGTGCTACCTCAGAAACTGATGACAGATATATCCTGTTAACAGCTCATCGAGACGGAACGGGCAATGCTACTCAGCTGCAAACACAGTTGTTCTTGGCCACAGGACGAAGGGTATCCATCCAAACAGTCCGAAATAGGCTTCATCAGGGTGGTCTCTATGCACGTAAGCGAATGGTCGGTATTCCGTTGACCTCAAGGAACTTGCAGCCGAAAGACGGTGGAAAAATTTCGTGATCCTGCCGAAAAAAAAATTCAGTTATAACTAGTTAAGATTGTCAGACGAAAAGATTTTACTCTACCCGGACTTCCAGGATTACACAACATAGTGACAACTATTTTTTTATGCAAAATTCTAATAGATTTTTTTTTAATTTAATTAACTTTTTTAGATTGCCTACTAACAATACCAAAAAGCCTGAAATCATTTATGAAAAGTATTTTTATAAACCACTTTGGCTCCTGTTTTCTCAATTTCGGACCCCTTCAAAATTTTCTAAGAGAAGCGCGTGCTTCTCAGGCCTATTCGGTAATTGGGGTCTGCTTGCAGCAGACTTTTCGATTTCGATAATTTCAGTAGTTTAAGCGCGTAGTTTGATTACATGTCTGTTAAATTGGTTTTTCTATATACTTTATTAATTTATTGATGAAGTGTTAATTTTGTTATGAAATATTTGCTTGAAACATACGCTGAACTAGTTATACCGCTTTTTAGTGCAAACGGGTTAATCTTCCGTAACAGAGTTGCTCTTTATAAACATATATATATATACATACGTATTTTAATCATTCTTAAAAATTATTTTAAAAACCATAAAATATCAGTTAAATGAGATACTGTTTTTAAACAAATTGCATTTAAAAGTACATTTTTTCCCTATTCGACGCTGTAAAATTTAATATTATGTGATGTTACTCTGCGATTGACAAACTTAGCTTTGAAATTTGGTACAAAGTGTATATTATGACACTAATAAAACTTGGGTAATAAAACCTAACAAAAAAGTTATATACATTTTACGCTTCAACAGATTTTTTTGTATGTATACATACATAAAATTGCGAAATCCAGAAACATGATTACGAATTTAAAGTATGCATTAAATTACATATAATATCATAAATGATATTAATTTTCAACGATTGTGGTCGTTTTTATTTAGATGCCATTTAGTTTTTTTATGTATGGTTTAGAATTGTTTTTGAAAAACTGTTAAAAGTATGAATGGCAAATACTTATAGAATGGCAAATACTTATAAAACATTCCATATCAATAATTAAGACAAATATTTTACAAAATTCCTTAGTCATGGTTGGAGAAGGTTAATTATTGAATTTTCCATCGATGCCAAATACAGTAAAACAATTCCACATGAGCATATTTTAACTACTGATAGTGAGGTTTAAATTCATTGAGTTTCTTTATTATAAATTAAACTAGGTATTAATATTGCCGCCTTATTATTAAGGATAGTCTAAGATTATTTTCTGTTACTGGAATAATAATAATCTATATAATAATAATAATCTCTATAATAATAGACTAAGTCATGTGACTGTCATCAACAGTTCCAGATTGTCCGCTTCGCTTTTTATATGCTAGGTGTCATTTTAGTAGTTTAATGTTAGCCAGGCATCACAGCTGGTATATTGCCAAATATTGTTCCATCGCCATCATTTCATCTGTATTATAATAGTCCAAGTCATTTGATTGTCACAAATAATTAGGGGTTGACCCTTTCTCTTTCATGTGTAAAGCTTCCGTTTTCATTAAAAAATCAAAATTATTTTTTCGAATAAAACAACATAAAAGTTGCCTGCATAAAAAATCCTTGGAACATTTATGTCTGCCGGTCGCAAATCTCGCCAAATTTTAACCCGCCAGTTGGCATTTTTTATTTTTTGCGTGGTAAATTAAAACAATGCTTTAATGTTCAAATTAAATGTCATGGTTTATGGTATTATTTATTCTTTTTTTTCTTTCTTTTTTAAAAGAAATAAATGAAAGCCTTGACGTTTAAATGTTACAGTTTTAAATAAAAGTTTTGTATTTTAAATAAACTGAGTGAAAGGATTACACTTTAAATGAAATTAAGGAAATACAAAAAATACGCAGAACAATGTTTGTCGAATTATCACCTGCGGCCCGCTAACATAAATATACACAGAGTTCTTGATTTATCTATCATAATCTTCCGATTTGGCGAAAGATTGGGCAAATAAATTAAATTATGAATAAAAGTAACATGATACATTGGTTACCATACATTTAAGGGAGACCAAACTAATCGCCAAGGGCATCTAGTAACAATAATAAAATTGGTACATCTGTTTTTTCGTACCAGAAGATGCGGAGCCAATAAGTTTGTCATCACACTACCTTTTACTGTTTTAACTAGTCTGTTGTGCCAATCCCAAAACTTCCTTCTTTCTCATACATGTTAATATTTCAAAAAGTTGTTACATGTGTTAATCTATCAGTATTATTACTTCAATACTGCACCAACTTTGATTTTCATCTTAAATTTCTTCTTCACTTTACTAATTGGAGTAAAAACGAATTAATCTCAATCATAATGTTCAATAAAATCAATATTTTTCGTTATTCTGTTGTACATAAGCTGCTTGAGTATCGCCGGATTAGCTAGATGCGAAGTTCTCGCCGCTGCATGAGCCGTCCATGTACAACAGAACTACGAAAAATTGAAAAAAATTACACAAAAATCGTTATTCCAGCGGCCCCTTACGGTAGAATATTATCAAATTCAAGGACGACCTGCTTTCCATAGTCAAAAACATATACAAGAAATGTGGTTCAATTCTATTCGTGACTTAATACACTTTTCGATGGTACAATAATGAAAATGACACAAAAATCGCTATCACAGCACCCTCTTCCGCCGGAATACTTCTAAATTCAAGGAAGACCTGCTTGCCATGGCCAAAAACATATACAAGAAATTTGGTTCAATTCTATGCATAACTTCATACACTTCGATAGTACAATAATGAAAATGGCACAAAAATTGCTATTAGAGCGCCCCCTTCCGGCGGAATACTTCCAAATTCAGAAAGACTTGCTTGCCATAGCCAAAAACATGTAGAAGATATTTGGTTTGTGGCGACGCCATCTTGCGCGATCAGTAAAACGAGTTTCTCGCAGGAAGCGATCGAGCTAGCCTTTTGCTCGGCACGTAAGATCTCGCTTTCTGACCGTGGGTTCTCCGGTTCGATTCCTATCGCCGCACCTCTCCTGCATTGGTGACCTTGGACAAACGAGCACGCACCTTCACAAATATCATCCTCTCCTTTCGAGACTAACAGATGGCAGCACTGAAAACACCCCCAGCAGCAAAGCCTGTGAAACGCTCACAGCACGCAACCAGCAATCAAAGTCTGTGAAACTATCACAGCACACAAGCAAAGCCTGTGAAACGCTCACAGCACGCAAAGCCTATGACAACTCTCATAGCACAAAGCCTGTCACGCCGCGCATCTTCGGGGGCACACACATGCGCACGACAGCATCACTCTGGCAACCGCCAGCGCAACACGAGTGCACATCGCTCGTACAACATCAACAAGATGTTCTTCTCACTGGGTGTGGAGTACTGTGGCTACGCCATCTTGCGCGGTCAGTAAAACGAGTTTCTCGCAGGAAGCAATCGAGCTAGCCTTTTGCTTGGCACGTAAGATCTCGCTTTCTGACCGTGAGTTCTCCGGTTCGATTCCTATCGCCGCACCTCTCCTGCATTGGTGACCTTGGACAAACGAGCACGCACCTTCACAAATATCATCCTCTCCTTTCGAGACTAACAGATGGCAGCACTGAAAACACCCCCAGCAGCAAAGCCTGTGAAACGCTCACAGCACGCAACCAACAGCAAAAGCCTGTGAAACGCTCACAGCACGCAACCAGCAATCAAAGTCTGTGAAACTATCACAGCACACAAGCAAAGCCTGTGAAACGCTCACAGCACGCAAAGCCTATGACAACTCTCATAGCACAAAGCCTGTCACGCCGCGCATCTTCGGGGGCACACACATGCGCACGACAGCATCACTCTGGCAACCGCCAGCGCAACACGAGTGCACATCGCTCGTACAACATCAACAAGATGTTCTTCTCACTGGGTGTGGAGTACTGTGGCGACGCCATCTTGCGCGGTCAGTAAAACGAGTTTCTCGCAGGAAGCAATCGAGCTAGCCTTTTGCTTGGCACGTAAGATCTCGCTTTCTGACCGTGAGTTCTCCGGTTCGATTCCTATCGCCGCACCTCTCCTGCATTGGTGACCTTGGACAAACGAGCACGCACCTTCACAAATATCATCCTCTCCTTTCGAGACTAACAGATGGCAGCACTGAAAACACCCCCAGCAGCAAAGCCTGTGAAACGCTCACAGCACGCAACCAACAGCAAAAGCCTGTGAAACGCTCACAGCACGCAACCAGCAATCAAAGTCTGTGAAACTATCACAGCACACAAGCAAAGCCTGTGAAACGCTCACAGCACGCAAAGCCTATGACAACTCTCATAGCACAAAGCCTGTCACGCCGCGCATCTTCGGGGGCACACACATGCGCACGACAGCATCACTCTGGCAACCGCCAGCGCAACACGAGTGCACATCGCTCGTACAACATCAACAAGATGTTCTTCTCACTGGGTGTGGAGTACTGTGGCGACGCCATCTTGCGCGGTCAGTAAAACGAGTTTCTCGCAGGAAGCAATCGAGCTAGCCTTTTGCTTGGCACGTAAGATCTCGCTTTCTGACCGTGAGTTCTCCGGTTCGATTCCTATCGCCGCACCTCTCCTGCATTGGTGACCTTGGACAAACGAGCACGCACCTTCACAAATATCATCCTCTCCTTTCGAGACTAACAGATGGCAGCACTGAAAACACCCCCAGCAGCAAAGCCTGTGAAACGCTCACAGCACGCAACCAACAGCAAAAGCCTGTGAAACGCTCACAGCACGCAACCAGCAATCAAAGTCTGTGAAACTATCACAGCACACAAGCAAAGCCTGTGAAACGCTCACAGCACGCAAAGCCTATGACAACTCTCATAGCACAAAGCCTGTCACGCCGCGCATCTTCGGGGGCACACACATGCGCACGACAGCATCACTCTGGCAACCGCCAGCGCAACACGAGTGCACATCGCTCGTACAACATCAACAAGATGTTCTTCTCACTGGGTGTGGAGTACTGTGGCGACGCCATCTTGCGCGGTCAGTAAAACGAGTTTCTCGCAGGAAGCAATCGAGCTAGCCTTTTGCTTGGCACGTAAGATCTCGCTTTCTGACCGTGGGTTCTCCGGTTCGATTCCTATCGCCGCACCTCTCCTGCATTGGTGACCTTGGACAAACGAGCACGCACCTTCACAAATATCATCCTCTCCTTTCGAGACTAACAGATGGCAGCACTGAAAACACCCCCAGCAGCAAAGCCTGTGAAACGCTCACAGCACGCAAAGCCTATGACAACTCTCATAGCACAAAGCCTGTCACGCCGCGCATCTTCGGGGGCACACACATGCGCACGACAGCATCACTCTGGCAACCGCCAGCGCAACACGAGTGCACATCGCTCGTACAACATCAACAAGATGTTCTTCTCACTGGGTGTGGAGTACTGTGGCGACGCCATCTTGCGCGGTCAGTAAAACGAGTTTCTCGCAGGAAGCAATCGAGCTAGCCTTTTGCTTGGCACGTAAGATCTCGCTTTCTGACCGTGAGTTCTCCGGTTCGATTCCTATCGCCACACCTCTCCTGCATTGGTGACCTTGGACAAACGAGCACGCACCTTCACAAATATCATCCTCTCCTTTCGAGACTAACAGATGGCAGCACTGAAAACACCCCCAGCAGCAAAGCCTGTGAAACGCTCACAGCACGCAACCAACAGCAAAAGCCTGTGAAACGCTCACAGCACGCAACCAGCAATCAAAGTCTGTGAAACTATCACAGCACACAAGCAAAGCCTGTGAAACGCTCACAGCACGCAAAGCCTATGACAACTCTCATAGCACAAAGCCTGTCACGCCGCGCATCTTCGGGGGCACACACATGCGCACGACAGCATCACTCTGGCAACCGCCAGCGCAACACGAGTGCACATCGCTCGTACAACATCAACAAGATGTTCTTCTCACTGGGCGTGGAGTACTGTAGCGACGACATCTTGCGCGGTCAGTAAAACGAGTTTCTCGCAGGAAGCAATCGAGCTAGCCTTTTGCTTGCACGTAAGATCTCGCTTTCTGACCTTGGGTTCTCCGGTTCGATTCCTATCGGCGCACCTCTCCTGCAGGTTCAATTCTATGCATAATTTCATACACTTTTCGATGATACAAAGCGGACATACGGACGAACAGACAAACATTTTGTGTAAACATATTTTTCGGGATCTTTGACCCCTAGAACATGTAAATACATCGAAAACCGGAAGTCGAAAAAAATATTGATTACACTTCTTTAGAAAGAAAAAGAGATAATGAAGATTTCATATACAAAACGTATCATATAATGGGATTGGAAAGTGTTTCATAATCTTTTCGTAGCGCATGATTATCCTTCTTGTTGCCTTTGTGCTTGATTAATCTTGCGAAAGTTTTAAGTTAAGAAAATTATTGGTAGATTGTTTCAATTTTCCAAGATCTACTTACTCGCCTTGTAAAATTCAACTATGCTTTCCTTAAACAGATGCAGTGATTTAAGGGAAAAATACGTGATATTCCTATTAACAAAGAAAATCTTTACACAAAAAGTCAGATAATAAAGACATGTTTTTTCAATAATCCCTTAAAAATATATTATTTTCTTGGTACTTTTCAAAAAATGTGATCATCTTCAGAAATAAACATTCCAGGTTTGTTATCTGTCATTTTTCTTTTTTAAATCGCACGGCTTAACATACTTACTTGGTTTCGTAGTTATTGTTTCATAACAAATGAATATGTTTTCGCTTTCAGTAAGTTAGATATTTTTTTTAACCCAGGATTTACCCATAAAGAAATATCACTTGTCCATATTTAGTGCCTTTAAACTTCATAAATATCAGTACCATTTATACATAAAGAAAAAAAATTCCATAATTTTTCTCCAAATGTGTCGAGAATTGTTCTACTTTGTCATGTTTCACTAACAAAACTCATTAAGGTAAACGCACCAGTAGTGAGTCACTTAAATACATTTGTCTAATTATGAAAGTGTTAGGGAATTTCAAAAGATATACACTAAAACCTCCCTAAAGCGACTACGTTCCGTTTAAATAAAAATTGGTCGCTCCGAGAGGTGGTCTCTTAATGGAGGTTATATTTAAATCTAAATTTTAATTGTTGAAAAAAAGTAACAATTAATGTTACTAAAACTTATTTTTCACATTAGGCCAATTCCATGCGAACTTGTCATGTCTGTCACGCAATTAAAAATCGCTATGCTTGTTGGCCACCGTTATTTTCGAAAAGTTTGCTTCGCCTTTTCAATTGATGGGATATCTCCGATAAAATAAGTCACATTTTTCCGTTCTAAAATACTGGTAGCCAAAAATCTTAGTATGTGACAGACATGACGAGTTCGCATGGAAATAGCCATTAGGGAAAAATATAAAAATTTAAGTATCAAAACAAAAGTTAATTACATAAGTTAATTACTGCAGAATTTAAAAAATGAATACAGTGACGCTTACTTTGATTTTATGATTTTAGCTTTTATAACTTAACTTTCCAAGTCCTTTCGGAGTTCAGTAAATAAATGCATTTTTTTTTTTTTTTTGGATGGGAACAAATAATTCATTAACTTATCATTAACTTATCCATTTCTTTAACTTATTTCATTAACTTATCCATTTCTTTGAGAGTTTCCTGACAGAGTAGGGCAGGGGAGTTTATTTACCGTCATTCTTCATTTGTCATCAGATTTAAATTCATTGCCTAAAAAGGCACAAAGGGGTTTAAACACTTAAAAGTTACCGGAATAAAAAAAAAAATCTAAACTTAGTTTAGAAGTTTGGTGAATAATATGCTCTCCGGAATTATTTTTCTAATAAAACCTTCTTCAAGCGACCAGGAAAAAACGGAATTTGCTTAATTTTCTTTAACCCCTTGATTCTCGCTCCTGTCAATATCACGGGGCGAGGCGTCGTTCGTTATTTCTCGTGCCCGTCATATTTCCGGGCTGGAGATTTAATTGCTGAAAAAACTACTGAAACCAGAAAAATTTAACTGGCATTTCCGTGTGAAGTCTTTGAATATTGCCGTTTTCATTTGGCTTTTGGCGCTGATTGTAAAGTTGGGATTGCATGTTTCGGAATATATAACACTCAAAAAATTATTAATAATCAAAATCTAATGTGTATATATTATTTGAAATATTAATATTATTTAAAAAAAATTGTGGGATGAGGATAAATAAAGTTCTAAGATGTGAAAAATAAAGGTCTTAATCGCATTAATTTGTATGGTGTAAAACAAATATTAAGACACAGAATTCTCGCATGAAGGCTTTTATACAAACTAGGGGATCGAACCCGAGCTCCTCGGGTTACAGTTACTTTTTTTTAATTGTAATTATTTTTTTACATGTAATATATATTTTAGATTGCCCACTAACATCAAAAAGAATTTTTATCTGAAAAACATCAATTATACAATCAAATAAAGTTTTAAAATTTATGAAAAGCGATACTTTCACGTGTCACCGCATGCCAGGAGTTATTAGCCCAAGATTTTATGACTTACGGCAGTCTTTCGATCATTTCAGTGCTTTAAGCGCGTGGTTCAATTACATGTCTGTTAAATTTGTTTCTTATTTACATTTTTTTTTAAATTTATATATATAGGAAGTTTTAATTTTGTTATGGAACATTAGACGGAAACAAATGTTGAACTTTTTACATAGTTTTAAGGGCAAGCGTGTTAATCTTTCGTAATCGAGCTACACGTGATAAATTTAAAAATAGTTCATGCTTGAAAATCTATATATATTATGCTATCGTACGCGGCACAGAAATCGCGATTATTTGTTAATTGTTTAATGGCAACACCTGAAAGAAACGCATCTCATTGGTTATTGTGTAACATTTTTAAAAAGGGAATAACGATAAATTAAAAAAAAGTTTAATTAATAACTATAAAACAAAACAATTTATATAATAAAAAAAAGTAAATAAACAATTTATTAATAAATAAACAACAATATCCGGGTTACCATTTCAAGCAAAATAACGACACTTTGGCGCCAGTCAAGTACCCCGGTGCGTATATTACATTGGCGTCAGAAAAAAATCACACCAACGTAGTGCGTATATGACATCTGTGCCGTCTTTTATTCATCTCATTTAAAATACAATAAATAAATAAATAAATAAATAAATAAAGATTTTTTTCCAGTATAGGTACTTGGCGAAATAGAGAAAAGGTCCATGGCGAGAAAAGAAATTTCGCAACGTATTTTCTGGCAACCTACTTCATCAAAATATATTTTTCGAATAAAACTACATAAAAGTTGCAATGATCGCAAAAAGTTCGTACTTTTATGTTAGCTGGGCGCAATTCTCGCCAATAGCATTTTTTAACTCGCCAGCAGCATTTTTTATTTTTCGTGGGGTAAATTAAAACAATGCTTTGATGTTGAAATTAATTGGTTTATAGTATTTATTCTTTTCTTTTTTTTTTTAAGATTTTTTTTTTTTAAGTGAAAATCATGAATTTGAAATGCTTTAGTTTTAAATTAAAGCTATCCATTTTAAAATAAATGAAAGGATTATGTTTTAATCTAAATTAATGAAATATGAAAAAATGCGACGGGTACAATGTTTGGCGATCTATCACCTGTGCCCGACTAACATAAAAATACCGAGTTCTTGATTTCTCTATCAGAATCTTCCGATTTGGCGAAGGATTGAGCAAGTAAATTAAATTATGAATAAAAGTAATATGATCGGAGACCAAACTGGTCGCCACGGGCGGCTTCTTATTTTAAAAACCGCAACAACTCAGTCAATTAAGATACAATTTTCAAACAAATTGCATTTGAAAGTAGATATTTTTCTCTGTTTGATGGTGTAAAAAATTGAAAATGTGCGATATTTGGAAACTTAAAAAACCGCTGACATAGCACGCATTGTAACTTCAATTTTTTTCAGTATTTTTGAGAAAATGGCAACAAAAGGTACAGTAATATATTATTTTCTTTCCTCCATGATTAATTTACCTCTACTTTCAACCCTCCATGACTTTCAACAGAAATGGAGTACTTCAGTTGCCACAATTACAAAAAATGCACTAAAAACTACAAAAAAATTAATATCTCAAAATTAAATTGAGATAGAGCTTTCAAACAAATTGCATTAAAAAGTACATTTTTTTCCTTATACGACGGTGTAAAAATTTAAAATGTGCGAAGTTTAGAATTTTAAAATTTTACATTAAAGAAAATTGCAAAACCAAAATTTAATTTCAAATTTCAAAGTGTTGCCATTCGCAAAATGACGTATGCGTTACGCACAGATATGTTTGTCCTTTATAATATAGATATGAATTTGTTCTATAACATCTTTTTTTTTTCGCCTTAAAAAAAAAAAAAAAAAAAAAAAAAAAAAACTAATTGAATATTTGATTTAGAATCCTTATAATTATTCAATTTCTTTAATAAAATAAATAGGTACTTTTTTGATGGTTTTTCCAAATATGTGAAGGGGTTAAAGAAATTGGTTGCTCATGGAAGGAGTTCAATTGGGATGGTCTCTGAATGGTGGTAAAATTAGTATTGAGCCTATGGGAATAAATTTCGTTCCATGAAAAAATGGCCGCTTAATGGAGGTGGTCGCACTGGGAACTTTCATTGTATTTATATTTTTTACACTAGTCATTGTCTTCAAACATCAGATTAAACATTCACAGTTTCAAAATATATTCTCCAAAAAAAAAAAAAAAAAAATGTTATCTTCCTCTATGCTCCAGTAGTGGGCCTAGTAAATTTCTGATGCATGTATCTTTAAATTTTCGGCTTATCCAACAAATTATTTACTATGTTATAGAGTTTACCAACAGCAGTTTAATTCAAAATAGAACATAATATTAAAGAAACAATCTCTCTATTCTAAAAAATGTAACTAATGCTGTCAACGCCGCCGGTTTTGAATTTTTGGTGACCGGAGGTCTTTCTTCGTTAGTATTAAGAAAAATACTCCATACAAAAATATGAAAATTGGTGGTATTATAGGGAAATGTTTGATAAACACGCTGATGCACCCACTTTTCAAATCTAAGAATTGAAGAGCTGAGTGTAAGAACATGTTATGCTACATTTTTTTAAAAATTATTTTATCTTTTGGACGAAGGTGTTATCAGATATTCTATCACATGGTAAAGCTAAAATACCAAAGTTCTGTTTAGCCTTGAAGATTTAAGACATTATTCATTAATATTTAATATTTTAATATTTAATAATGCAAATAATATTAATATTTTTTAATATTTAAAAATTAAATGTGAATAAGTTTTTTTTTGATAGAGTTTAGTACCACACCTGTTAATATTTTAAAGACATGGTATCAAACAGAAAATAAATCATTAAAATTGACAACGAAAACTTTCACCTCAAATTTTTTCAAATGTAATTTTTGTTACTTAAGGGGTCTCAGGACTCTTAAAATTGGAAAAATCGAAACAAAAAGACCATTTTCAACATATAATATCTTAAAATGTAATTGATTTTAAGACAAAATTTTATATTGGGATGAAAGATATAAGTATGTTCTTTCATTTCATGTATTTGAAAAATTGCAAGATGCAGAATTAGAATTTAAAGAGGGCTCCAAAATGTCAGACATTTGACGAGCGGAAAATCGGCATAACAGATTATGCGCACGATTATAAAATAAATTTTGCAAGTAGAAGGAAAATTTTGGGCCCTACTTATGCTTCACATCATAATAATTACTCTGAACCTAAATGTATTTGTATTTAAAGCATTTTACTATTTTTAATACAAAGTTGTATGTAGTTAATGCAAAATTTAGAAATTTTCAACAGTATAATCACCTATAAAGAATATATTTCTGAACAATAAGAAGGAAATTTTAGGTTCACTTTATACAGACTAACATGAAACATATGTTTTGAAAATTTCATGAAAAAAAATTCAGAAGTTTTTGAGATATCGTGCGCGTTATGCCTAAAAACGTCATTTGGAGAAAATTGACTTCAAAGTTTCTGAAATGCCGCTTCGGCTATTGAACGTGTATAATTCTAAAAGCCATAAGTTCTGTTCTAATAGGAATTTTGAGGAAACATTTATACATTTATACATTTATTTATGAATTAAAAATTCATTCATTTAATGGCTGATTCCAGTATACAGAAAAATTGCATTTTGATTTTTAATATTTTTTAATTATTAATGCATGAAAGCAACTGATTTTATAACTAGTGTTTCGTATAAACATCGTACTCTTCAAAATTATTTTTGTATAAGTTTGGCACTGCTGAAAGATATTGTTTGTGAATTTTCGGCACGTTCACATAAAAAGGTTCACCGAGCCTGCGCCAAGATAGTCTAAGTCGGGCCCTATATTCAAATTACTACTCTTAACCCCTGCCATCCCGCCCCGTGGGCTGGGAAATTTGAGTATAATGTGTACACTTAAGGGGGGCCAGGGCTCAAAAAATGGATTTTGTTAAAAATCTATTTTGATTATTCAATTAATCCTGATTACAGTGCAAAAAACTGCATAAAAATATTTGTATTTTTAACGGAGTCATAAGCATTTATGTAACAATCGCTTTCAAAGCCGCACCCATTTAAATCTAACTTTAAGTCGCGTCTTCTCAAAACTTGATTTTGACGACTATTAAAAGACTTTTGACGACTAAGATTTAAAAAAAAAAAAAAAAAAAACTTTTTTAACGGAGTCATAGGCATTTATGTAACAATCGCTTTCAAAGCCGCACCCATTTAAATACAACTTTAAGTCGCGTCTTCTCAAAACTTGATTTTGACGACTATTAAAAGACTTTTGACGACTAAGATTAAAAAAAAAAAAAAAAAAAACTATTTGATGGAATGGCTTTTTTTTTTTTTTTTTTTTTTTTTGCATACATATAACATTATTAGCTATAGAATGAATTAATATATTTTAGATAGTTTAATATTTTAGGTATTTTTATTGAAAAAAATGTATTTTTTAGGGTTTTTTAAATTTTAAACTTTGAGAGTTTTTTTAATAAGGTTTCCTTTGAGTGATAGTTATATCCTTAATTCATTCTATAAAGTTTCCTGATCATTTTAAAGCAAAAATTAGGTTCTTATGTCAATACAACGTTGAGATATCTTACGGATGGTGATATGACACCTAAATTTTTTTTTCGAAAATTGTGTTATATAAATTTTGCAACATTTTTTTATTTTATGACATTGAAGTACTTCATTTTATAATTTTATAAGATTACAGACATACCTTTAAAATATCAGAAAATTTAAATTAGTTACATTGAATACTTCTGATTTTATACGGACTCGGTGCGAGAGCTCTGTTTACATGTTTTTCAGTATCGATAAAGCCCCGAGCCCCCTTAAGTTATTCCTCTTAGAGTTAAATGATAAATTAAGGTACAGTCGTGGGGAAAAAAAAAGTAAACACCCCTACTAACTCCTCAACAAATTACTGTAGAAGAAAGTTACTGGTACCGAACGATTGGAAATAAAGTCTACTTTTAAATTATGTATATAAAATTTGCTTAGGGGGCCATCTACATATTAAAACAAACCATAACTTTGTTTTTTTCAATAGCAGTACACAATTCTGATAGCACAATTGAATTCTACACCATTTATTTAGCCCATAAACAAATTTTTATACAACTCGTACCATAAGTTTACGAGAAATTAATTATTTTAAAACGAGCGTATTTTAAGGGCTGTATCCGAAATTGAAGTTCGGTACTCGATTGTCCCCCTTCTTGATCAAAGCCCCTTAAGCGTCACTCAAGGAGTCAATGAAGTCTGCTAGATTACAGGACAGCATCAGAAATTTCAAAATAACTAGTCACTTCTATTATAGACGGCCCCTTAAACCATCATTTTGCCATTTTTTAAGCATAATTTGAAAACTATTTGTAAGAAAAATGTGAAATTTTGGATTTCCATAAAGCAGAACTTAATAAATCTAAATCCATCAAAAAAATTGTGGGTTACAGTTCATAATTTTATCGAATATTAATTTCATAATTCATATCATAAAATTATAAAAATTGCAAATTCAACGTATTTATGTTTGGGTATATTAGTATTATTGCTACACAACAAATTAGCACATTAGGATAATAATTTCAGGAGATATAAATAAAAATATGAAAACGTAATTTAACATTAGAAGCACTAAATTTTGAATGTTTATAATTCAAACACTTATTATTCAAATGACTTGAAATTTGGTGTCTAGGCATACTTTGAACCGAAGATTTGAAATATCTCGTTAAAATTGGGTATTGCTATTGAAAAAAATGAAGTTTGGGTTCGTTTTAATATCTAGATGGCCCCCTTAGCAAATTTTATATACATTATTTAAAAGTAGAATTTTTTTCCAATCGTTCGGTACCAGTAACTTTCGTCTACGGTAATTTGTTGAGTAGTTAATAGGGGGTGTTTTCTTTTTTTTCCACGACTGTACGTTCAGATAAAGGAAGACGTTTCAGAGGTTTATTAATGGAAATTTATTAGCCTAAATCGAGGATAAGCAGTATACACTGACTGCTGCAGCACAGACTGATAAGCCTTTATTTACATCTTCCACAGCCATTTTGAGATCATTCCCTTCGTATCCCATCGGTGTTTTCTTACATACCTGCAAGGCATGTCTGGAAAATAACGACTGGATTAGTTTATAGGTTTGGTTCTAGAATTAGACCGTATACCCAAATTACCCCACATTTTAAAAATCAGAGTTATATACTCGGCGCTGCCTTTTAACATTAAAATCTTAAGCCAAATTACTGTAAACAATTGTAATATTAACATACCTGAATTAGAAAGCTGTAGATAAGACGGTTTTGTAACAATATGCTTTTGAAGTTGATACTTCTGCTCACAGACGTAAAAGAAAAATACTAGTTAAACTTTTTTTGTAGCTGTTGTTTTATTTTTACAGTGAGTATAGTAAGATACTTATTTGGTTTTGTATTTATGTTTCAAAATCAGTGGGTGTGTTTTCGCTTTCAGCAAGTTAGAGTTTAAAAAAAAAATACAGTATATTTGCTAATAAAGACATCGCTTGTCTATAATTAGTGTCTTAATACTTCAGAAATATCAGTATAGTATTATTGGCTATCTGAAACTATCTATATCTATAATTCATTCTGTCTATATCCACCATTTGCTAACTCTGACTATCATTGGTTATATAAACATTAATTATCTGAAACTTTTCGATACTGAAACAATGAGAAACATGGATAAATATACAATATAAACAAACTAAACGGTCTTTCTTCCAAGCCAAGCTTAAAAAAAAATATTAACCTCTCCAAACAAACAAAATCTAAGAAGCAAACATCAGATCACTTACTGCTTACCTACAGGAGACAAATTCTCCATACTAATTCAGCCACCCATAGCAGCGTAAAATTTGCATATGATTTTATCTGCGTTCTACAAACATCTTTAAGTATGTATAACTATAGTTCAACTTGAAAATACATAATTTCACTAAATACCGCCTTTCAGCAATTTACGCTCACATATTCAGTAATCCTTACGAATTCTTTTGTGTAGCCCTGTAATCCACATACAGGATTCATATTTTAGTGCACCTCATCAATACACTGTAAAAAAAATCTGTAAAGTTACTAAATTTTTTCTTGGAAACAGGTCATTCTTAGAACTTTTTATGTAAAGGCAACAACAAAAAATCATGTAACAGATACACTTTTGCACCGTAAATCCAAAAATCTGTAAGGTTACTAAGAATTTTTTAGGTAACTGGGATGCCTATAACTTTTTATGTAACTGCAACCCGGGTTAGAGATAAAAATTTAGTAAGATTACTGTAATTTTAGTAGATTCTTTTGTAAAGCTACAGAAATCGGTACCTATACAAAAACTAGTTTTGTACATTTACAACTTTTTCTGTACTGTGTACAGATAAAATTTTAGCAAGCATTTCTGAAACTTTACATCTGTAGAATTATAGATTTTTTTTTTTTTTTTTTTTTTTTTTTTTTTTTTTTTTTTTTTTTTTTTTACAGTGCACACATCAATTTCATTATGTTTAAAATTGTGTAACATCATTAAAATGCACTTAAAGCGATTTTTCACATGTACCGTAATGTAAATGAAGACTTCTGACTGTCCTTTTAAATGAACGATTAAAGCTACACACTTCATTTTCAATAGCGATCGAGCTATAGTAAACGCCAATCACATACAAAAATTTCAGGGTAATCCGAGTATATTTCCGAAAGTTAGAGCACAGACAAACCGAAGTTAAAAGCACTTTTCAACTATGTTGGAAAGTGTTAAAAATATAACTCATTGAATTATTGTATAAAAGTAGTGTACAGTAATACCTCGACTTACGTAAGTAATTCGTTCCAAGACTAGCGACGTAAGTCGAGGTACATTTAGATGATCAAAAAAGGATGAGTAATAAAAATTCACCAAAATCTAATGAACATATTCTATTGTAATTAAAGATTTTGTTACATACATTTCGCATTAGCAAAAAATGCGTTTGCAATTCATGAATTTGGAATAAATCCATAAGTTGTTAACTTACAATTTATTGCATACAATATTTCAAATGAAAATCAAATTTCAAAGTAATTGCTTAAAAGGCGCAAAGGCCAACATAGTGAAAAAGATTCCAAGCCGGGACTCGAACCCGGGCCATCAGTATAACGTACTGACGTTCTACCGACTAAACCACTTGGAACGATACCCAGCAAGGAAAATTTCTCTCTATTATATGTTGGCAAGGCTGCAAACGCAGCACAAGATGGAATATTTATCGTGAGCCACACTGTAAAAAGAAATCTGTAGTTCTACAGATGTAAAGTTACATGCTTACTAAACTTTCACCTGTAACTGTACGAAAAAAGCTGCAAATCTACAAAACTAGTTTTTGTAAAGCTACAAAAATCTATAAATTTATAAATGAATCTGCTAAAATTTCAGTAATCTTACTAAACTTTTATTTGTAACCCTGGCTGCAGTTACATGAAAAGTTCTCGGAATCCCAGTTTCCAAAAAAATTCTTAGTAACCTTACAGATTTTTTTATTTTCGGCGCAAAAGTGTGTCTGTTACATGAAATTTTGTTGTTGCCGTTACATGAAAAGTTCTAGGAATCCCAGTTTCCTAGAAAAACTTTAGTAACTTCACAGATTTTTTTTTACAGTGCACCAACCTGGGGCAAACACAGAACATAATTAAATCCAGCATCGATAGAAACTATAATAACACATGGAAATTATTCCAGAGGGAAACATTCGCCTTGCATATAATATTTCAAATGAAAATCAAATTTCAATTTGCGCCTTTTAAGCAATTACTTTGAAATTTGATTTTCATTTGAAATATTGTATGCAAGGCGAATGTTTCCCTCTGGAATAATTTCCATGTGTTATTACAATTTAGTGTTCTTCTAGCTTCCCCCTCGGAGTCTTTGAGCATGTGAAAAAATCTTGCAATGAAGTTTGAACGAACCGACAATTTTTTTCTCTTTTTTTCTTATTCTTCTTAGAAGCACTTTGTAACACCAGAGTGAGTTTTTTAAAGCTTTTTCTAGTCGTTGCTACACTTTGCTCATCTGAATCAATAATTTTTTAAGAACCGTGATTCCAGCTTCAATAAGGTTTAGTCCTTAGTTTAATTTTGCAATCGTTATAATCATCCCTCTGCGCCCAAAACCTTCATCTATTTCTTCGACAGTACTCTGTTTCTTTAATTCGGTAAGTTTGTCGATGGTTAATTCCGAATCAGGGGAATTTATGAGTTCAACCACGTCTTCAGCATCCATCTATAAGTTCAGTTCTCTTCAATTTTCGACTATTTTATCAATAAAGAGTTAAAGAGTCAGAATTTCCAGATATTTTCTTAGTCTCTGCGAAGGAAAAGGAGCACAGTCTTTTCCAAGCATCTCTCATTGTTTTTTGCTAAATTTCACCCTATGAATCCCCTACGACTTGTGCCTGCATCTGAGATGTTAAGTTTCTTCCAAAAGTCCTCAAAAAAGTTTAAAATGCGCCTTAATTAAGGATTTTTTTCAGGCAAGACGACGTAAATGCGGGGTGACGTAAGTCGGGGTACTACTGTAGTTGCATTTAGTTAAAAATTTTTATTAACCACAAATATAGTAGTATAAGCGTTGATTGTGTAAGTGATTGATTATAAATAAAATCAAATAAATTACTATATAGAAAAGAGGGCTCTTTTTTGGTGAAAACTATTACATATTAGTTTGGCTTGGTCAACATACAGAAGTTTTATAAAGTTCTATAAACATTCTTTACGAAAAATGTATTCTTCCTTTTTGAAGAAACGAATGGAAGTATCTAAAAAGGTTACAATTAATAATAATAATAACTAGCTGTTTAACTCATTCTACGTACGGGAGTTTATGAATTTAATTCTAAAACTATTCTTAGAAAAATATTTTTCTACTTCTCTGCATTTTTTAAAATGGAATTTAATCTATCATGTTGCTATGGCAGCAGACGATAAAACGATATCTTTGAAATAAGGGACTAAATAAAACAAAAAGTTTTGTTGATGTTAGTGATACAATGTTTTTCTTTATTTTTTTAAAAATGTAATAATTAGAGGTAATAAAAGTAATAATCTTTAATTATTTGCATGCGATGTAAAAGAATTATCGTAATACCCGCTACAGCTTCTTAGTATTTCAGCGTGGCGTACGTAATGTGTATATCTCATATTGCAGTAAACATTTAGAACTGGTTAGAACTCGCGCGATTACGGGTTGAACATAAAAAAGGCAAAAATTCGTTAAAAACGTAAAAAAAAACTATTTAAAATTGTCGAATTTTTTACCCCAATCGTTCATGGGCCCCCTACCAGTAACCCTGTGCCAAATTTTGTAGCCCTGCGTCCTGTGGTTTCCGTGTTTTTGAGGTTACATAGATATACGCGCACGGATTTTAATAGGGTAGATAATAACAGTAATAATAATAATAATAATAGTAATAATAAAAAAATAGATTCTTATACATTGTTTCTGAACTTAGATTTGTGACCGAAACTCACTAAAGACGAAAACTAACTTTTGGTCAACCTCTAATAATTTTACTTACATTTTTTAAACGATTCTATTATCTAACGAATTCTTCAGTTTATACAATTTTGCTCTTCATATAGTTTCTATGACAATAGAAATATTTTTCTATTGATTATCAAAATCAGAGCGTGACGACTTTAATTGAACGGTTGAAAACTATTTTAAAGTGAACTATTGAAAATAAAACGTAATCTTTTAGAAAGTATGGAAAGTAAGCTTCACAAAGTTTTAGTGTTTTTGTTCTTATTATTTATTTAATTAATTAAAAACATATTTGTGCCTGGCGTCCCAAATTTTGAACGATCTCTTTAAAAATGCTTTAAGTCAACTGCATTATTTAGACTTTTTAAAAAACACTAACAAATTCAATGATTGTTTTTAATATACAGTGATAAATGGGAGCATAAATAAATTAAAAACCGAATAGTTGTTTGTTTGTAGAACAAGGTTTATTTTGCATAGAATAAAATAGAACACGAGTAAAAGTAAGATATTTTCTTTATTTATTCGTAAATCTTTTATTAAATAATATTGTTTATTAGAGAAAACATTACTTTGGGATGAATACTTTTGAATTTTTTGTGAGTTTTTTATTCTTTAATTCACAATTGATAATTTTTAAGTTGTCCTAATTTTGGGATGCTACACTGAAAAAAATGGGTACTCAAAATTGAGTAAAACGTACTCAATTTTAAATACGTGACATATTCAAAATAGCTCCGATCCAAATGTACTCAAAATTGATAAACACATGTACTCATTTTTGATCTCATGGTTGTGTTCAAATATGAATCATTATGTACTTACTGCCCCCCTGAACCTAAAAATTAAAGCAAAAATGTACTAACATTTATTTTCCGTTCTAAATTATTAACAAGAAACATCTAATTGATTATTTATCAAGAAAAATAGCAAAATTATTAGCAAGATACCCAAATCGGATATTTTTATAATAAAAGTTTTATTTGTAAGCACTTTTAAATTATTTTAAAATACTATACATAATTTAATATTTGAATCATCATGACCATCTTTTACGCCACCATAAATGAAATAAACAATAACAGGGTACGAAATTATCGTTTTGTTTGGGTTTGATAACATGTGATGTTTCAAAATTGAGAAAACTTAGGTTCATTTTCGATTCAAACATACTCAATTCGATATGAGTACATCGATTTACTCATTTTTGAGTACTTCTTATTTTTTCAGTGTAGGAACTAAAGAGTACTTGTTTTGACACTATTTTAACTTAACTTGCTTTTTAACACTTTCCAACAAAGTTGAAAAGTGTTTATGAATTGAGTTTGTCTGTCCGTCTGTCTGTCTGTTCGTGCTCTAACTCGCGTAAATATCGTGCGATTACCATGAAATTGATATATGTTATTGGGGGTTTATTGTGGTATGTTCGGTATTCTAAATGAAGTGTGTAGCACTTAAGGTTCAGTTATATAGACAATCAATATCATTCCATTACATTACGGCCTACACTGAAAGAAAAAATATACCGACTTCATCTAATACGAATAGTTAGTCATTTTCTAAATCCCTAAACTAGAATATAGATTTCCGAGTTATGCTAATAAGATAGACAAATAAACTAAATAGACAAACTGATAGAGAATTTCTAATGTATAATTTTCTAGGTGATGAAACGATACATTATTTTAAGAATCATTTGACTTGCGTGAAATTATCCCTTGATTTCTAAAATTAATTCATAAACTAGAATTATAGTTACTAAAACTCACTTCTTGTGTTCCCATTTATTTGCAGAACTTTTAAAATAAGTTTGACCACAATAATATAGGAAAACGTCCTTAAATTTTTAATAGGAATATTACTACTAGAACTTTCTAGCAAAGGAAACTAGAATTTATAAGGATGACATGGAACTATTTTTTTTCTAGAGCCACAATTTATTTTCTAGATGCCAGTGGCAGAATTTTATTCAGTGTATGGCGAAATATTGTTTGCGGTGTATTTCAAAGATATTACACTATTTTAAACATATTGAAAATTATATCTCTCACTGAGGTACTACAAGCTCTTACTGTAGAATCTGGTGTGCATATAATTTATAGTTCCTTTACAAGGACGCATAAAAATATTTTTCTAAAGTACAGTTTAAGAAGAATAACTGCTGGCAGTGCTTTTCAGTTGTTGTAATAATGACAATCATGCTTCAGTATATTTTTTCATAGGCAAAGGTACGCGTTTTAAAATTTACCCATTATTTTGCAAAATACTTGGTGTGTATAAATTTTATAGATCATATACAGGGATACACAGAGGATATTGAGTACATTTACGTTCAGTGTCGGAAATGCCAACTAGGAGTTTTAAACTGTGTTACGCGTTTAAGGGGTCTCAGGACTCTTAAAATTGGAAAAATTAAAAAAGTGACCATTTTCAACATTTAATATCTTAAAATGTATATGGTTTTAAAACACAATATTTATTGGGAGGAAAAATATAAGTATGTTTTTTCCTTTCATGTATTTAAAAAATTTCAAACTGCAGAATTAGTATTTATAGGGGGCTCCAAACTGTCAGATATTTGTCGAGCAGAAAATTGGTGTAACAGCTTACGCGCAGGATTACAAAATAAGTTTTGCAACTAGAATGAAATGTTTTGTGTCTAATTAAACTTCAGATTATAATAATTACCCTGAGCCTAAATAAATTTGTATTTAAAACATTTTTATATTTTTAATACAAAGTTGTATTTAGCTCATACAAAATTTTGAAAATTTCAACATTATAATCACCTAAAATAAAAATTTTAACAATAAAAGGGAGATTTTAGGTTCAGTTTATACAGACTAACATGAAACATAAGTTTTGAAAATTTCTTGAAAAATATTCAGAAGCTGAGATATCGTGTGCGTTATGCCCAAAAACGTCATTTGGAGAAAAATGACTGCAAAGTTTCGGAAACGCCGTTTCCGCTATTGATTGGGTATACTTCTAAAAGCCATTATTTCTGTTCTAATGGGAATTTCAAGGAAACAATTATATTAAAATGTTCAAAAAAGGTCAGAGTTTAACATCTAAAAAAATTAAAATTTCGAAAATTTTGAAGCTTTAAGAGTTCTGGGACCCCCTTAATTGAACTAACTTTTAGCATACGATGTAGTATAAATACCAATCTATAGATCATAGATAGGGATGAACAAAAAAACTCTGGTGTTTTTATTTTTCCAAATATAGATATACAATATTGTGAATGCGTTGGAACGTGTTTCATAAGCTAAGCTGGACGCATGATTTTTCGTTCTTGTTGTATATAAAGATGGAATTTTGTAATATATTTTTCACTCAATTTCTGATACACTAAAATTATAAAAATTGTGTACATATTTGCGTTTCTGGTGACAACAAAACATTTTAATATTTTTAGAACTTCATTATAAATTAATAAATTAATTTTAAGGCATTTGCCCCGTTAGGTCATCAATCGGGTGATCAATCGTCAAAAAATGTTTATGGTTGCAACTGTTTAAGTGTTACAAATACAATAAAATTAATGATGCGTCAAACTACCCTATAGAAAAAAGAAAAGCTAAAATGTTGTGAAACTGCAAACACTAAAAAGTAGAAAATATAAATAGACAAGAACGAAAAACTATGCATCCAGCGTAGATTATGAAACCCTTTCCAATACATCCAGAATACTGATGTTTAAATAAAAAATCCCTGCTGGCTCTGGCCTACAGGCGGAGTTAGATTTCGATGTTAAGTATTAAATTCAGCAACAAAACTTAAATCAAGGTTAGAGATAAACCCAGTTCCTTCACTAAGAATGAACTCTAGGGAGCTAAACATTTTGTGAAAATTTTAATGTACACGAATACACACACGCATGTATATGGGATAGGTTTAAAAATGGCTAAAACAAATTCAGAGAACCTCAAAGTGTTAAAATATGTTAATATTTCTATAGTCGGGTTTTTATCATGTTTTAATACGTTTCTTCAAACTCACATGACGTTACCTATTCACCTGCTGAGGTCCATTATACTTCTAATATGACGCAATATATTTTTTTTTAATTCGTCAAACTATTTATTTCATTTTGAGTTTCCATGCTGAAATCTTGCTCTAGAAAACTTATGATGTAATATTCAATTTGTTTTCAATTCGTCAAACTATTTATTTAATTTATTTTTTTCACGTGAAATTCTTCAATAGAAAAGCAATTGTTGTGGTGAAAATTTTATTGTTTTTTTTTAATTGTTGGCAACTGCTATAACGAAAAATATTTATTTTTTCCTGTCATTGTTGTGTAAGAGCTGGTTTTATCAGAATCTTATTAAGACGGTATTCAAAATTTTTAACCCTCCCCCCCTCCCATTTCCATTTCCTTGGACCGATTTTGCCCATTTTCAATCCCCGCCGAGATATTAGCCGTCTCAAAAAATACTACTACTCTACCTAAAATTTGGAAAACTCAACGCACATTGGAAAACCCAATTTATGCAATTACCACCAATAAACGGAAATATATCCATATATCCGAATTTTTTTGAACAGCCCTGTATAGTACCTCTAGATTTGTATGTCTACTACATAGTATGCTACAAGTTTGCTCAATTAATAGCATAGCACAGTCGAAAATTTCCATTCAGCTATTTCCATCAGCAAACGGAAATTTACGTGAGATCTTTTGTGCAACCCTGTCTATGATCTATAGAGTTTTTCACACCAAGTAATATGCAAAATAGTTAAATTTGAAAACTCATACCGCAATTGAAAATGCGCTTCCAAGAATTAATGTTCATAGGTCTCAATAGTTCGATTATTGTTAATTTTCTTCTGTAGTCAAATTCTTTTGTGTGTCTCTGTAAATGAGCGATAAATTCTATGCACACCCATATTGTACAGTAAGAACTTCATTGTAGTACACTTCAGTGATAAATTTCAATATGCTTAAACCAGTGTAATATCATTAAATAGTAATCATTAAATAATTAAATAGTCATCATTAATCAGTATAATATCATTGCAAGCAATTTTCTCCTATAAACCCCAATGTAATTGAAATATTTTAAGTACCCTGTAATCGAAAAATGCTACACACTGCAGTTTCAATACCGAACATTTCATTGTAAACCCCAATGACACAATCAATTTCATGGCAATCTGACTATATTTACGCGAGTTAGAGCATGGACAGCCGACAAACAAACCGCAAATTTATAAACATTTTTAAACTTTGTTGGAAAGTGTTAAAAATAAAGTGTGTTATATATTTTTTAAATACTCTTTTATCCTTTAATAGCTCAGTATTAATTAAAGTATGGTAATATGCTGAGAAAATAATTTAGAAATCCTGAGTAGATAATTTAAATATTGCTTTTTTTTTCTTTTCAGTTGTCATATCTTCTCTATTCGAAAAACACAGTTTTGATACTACCGTCAAAACCGTCAAGCACGAAATTTCCTTTATGACTCCGATTTCTATCTACTGTAAATTATGCAACACTTTGCGCAGTACATTTTTTCAAAAGATAATTTTTCTGAAAATGAAAAGCATCTAATCGGAATCGAAATTTCACCATTCCATAAAACTGTCAGCTAGGAGACTAGCGGGAAAAAAACTCTCATATTTTGTGGAAAAAAGAAAATATTTTAACAGCCAAGTACAGTATTTTTCGCCTTAGAAAATGAAAGTGCTTTAAAAAAAGAGAAAGCAACAACGGATTTTTTTACTGGAAACAAAGGTTTCTTTTTATTGGTGTCTTTGGTGACAATGCTTTCCCCATAAAATTAACATTATCTTAGCAATGTATGGAGAAACGGAAGAGTTTACTAATAAACTAATAGATATTGGATAAATTGGAATATGTTTACTTACTATTGCTTAAAATAGGTTTGATAAAAAATAAACAGTCAAGTGCGAATATTACTCGTATACAGAGGGTTCCGTACAGTAAATATATCAATTAGTATCTGTGCATTGCATTACACAAATATATCATTAAAAGTTGTTATCGAGGCTTTAAAAACCGATGTCTCAAAGAGTACGCCGCCAGTGTCTTTATGTGTGTCCAAACCGTCTACGTCTTTAAGGGTTAATATCTAGGCTAATTACCGACATTTTCTTTCGCAAATCATTATCAACAACCCTTTTATACTTCTGCAACGATATGTATACTTCCAGCGCTCCTCAACTCTTTGAAATTTGTGTGTAACGGAAAAATGCGATTTTCTCAAAAACTATGTGACCTTAGGGTAATCGCCACAGTTTTCCTGCAAGGTATAAATTAACTTCTACTACCTCTAATTTTTTCATAATTTTAGTTTCTGTAGATTCGGAAATAGAGGAGGGAGGGGGGCATATTTTTTCACTACACTTTCGACGATATCTTTAAAAATATAATAATTAAAATTAAAAGAAATGTATTTTTGAGTTCAGCGTTACGAAAGCTTTCACACGACACCCCACATGATATATACGATATACAAAGAATTTTTTTTCAAATAACTGAACTATCCCCTCTACATTTTGCCTAAATATATTTGTGAATGTTTAATAATCTGTAAGTATGTGAGTCAATAGCCTTTTTTACTTCCCCAATTTGAACTTTCCACGTCCCATAGTTTACGAGTAAAATGGCTGTGACAGACAGAAGTGATCTTATAATCGTTCCGTTTTTACTTTTTAAGTACGGAACCGTGAAGAAAAAAGAAAAAAAAAAGCCTATCAAAACTTCTCACCACCAAAAGAAACTTATTAACGAGGAAACAAACTAGCAGGGTATGACGAGATCAGGGTACAACTGGTCTTTACTTTTGTCACCACTATTACCAAATGCTAATATTCACCTCAGTTTTTTTTTCTTCTTTAAATAAATAATATTTCACTTGTGTCTTATCTAAAAGTATTTATTTATTTTTTATGAACAGTTTTACCCCTTACATTATATAAGGAGCAGAAGAACGTGCTAATAACAGATTAATGACTTTCGAAAAAATTAGAATATGCTTACACATTATTACTTAAGGGAAGACACGACTGGGACGCCGCGCCTACTCACATTAATTTTACTCTAACATTTTATACTCATTTATTATATTAACTAACTTTTATCTAAGTGTTTATAGTATATACTTTAATTCATGTGTTTGATAAAACTCTGCATGCAAGAACTTCACACAAGTTAGAAGTGTCTAAGTTTTTAGCTCTCCGAAAAATTGTACTTTTCAGCTAAAAACCCTATTAAATCCTAACATATTCGAGCGATTTCGATAACATTTTTTTTGGTTGAGTATAAATATAAGATCATATGTGGCGTGGCAGACAATAAAAAAAATGTAATTAATTTCAGAAAAAAAAATTCTGAAAATGGAAAGTTTCTGAAAAATTGTCATTGTTCCAAAATGAAAAGTTTTAATCGCAGAAAAAAACTGTATGCCATAAGTCTTGAGCATTATCCAGTGAATAGGGATTCCAAATTTCATCAAAATGAGTCGAGTAGTTTCTGAGGAAACGGCTCTTAAAGCTTGCATATTTCCCATAGGTCTGCACTCAATCTTGCCTTCCCTTAACTAAGATTCGATAAAATAAATATGCTACGCCATCATTATACCTTTGAAACACGAATTCACTGTCACTAGTAATTCTCATTTTCCGAGTACAATGCGTTAAGTAATACTGCTTTGGTACTGCTTTAGGCGTCAAAACTATGAAGCACGAAAATACAGCTTAATTTTCTTAATGCCTCCGTTTTCCATAATACCGTAACTTATAAAACACTTTTGAAAAGATAATTTCTTTGAAAACGAACAATATCTAATCGGAGGCGACATCTCACCACCCTATTTACTGTTTCTAATAGGCTACATGCGATCACGAAACGGATCTACCGCTGCTTTATGAAAGATTTACATCGAACGAGAAATGTTTCTTTATTTGAAGCGATACGCTTGATTGCGTCTTACTGGACGAGATTATCAAGAACTTCATATACATTGTTTTCATATTAGCTTATTGTTCAATCTGAGTTCTTAATTTTTTTTATCATTTAAAAACGGTTTATTAACCCAATTGATCGGTTCGCTTTTAATTTATTTTTATCAGTGATGTACTTCATATAATAATGCAATGAAAATGAGGTTTTAGTTGAGTTCGTAATTATATACAAACGTAGAACCTATAGTCGTCGTCTGGTCCGTCCGTCCGTATAAAACAGTGCAAAAACTACTCAACGGAATTGTTTGAACTTTAATATACAGGGTGCAATATATTATCTATCGCCGACCTTTAATTTCTCAACCGTTGGTCGTAGACATATAGTTCCAATTACAAAAACGTTTCAAATGAGCTAAATATTCATGTTGTGGCATTATTTAAAGTAAAAAATCAATTTGATAAAAATTACGAAAACTAACTTTTTATACGGTCCCCCAGTCCCTATAGTTATATTTAGTAAAAGTTTACTCATATCATAATAGATATAACACAGAAAGTTTTACATCTGTGCTGCAAAAATTGACCCAGTTATTAAATTTCAAAGTTTGAGATTTTCGCACATGATTTTGTCTTTCATTAAGGGATCAGTTAAAAGATGAATTAAAGTAATTCGAGATCAAAATCAGAGTGCAATGTCCTTTTTACGGCGAAACCACCTTCAGCCGGTATCACCAAATCGGGGAATCACCAAATAGGGTTATTTCATCTAAAAATTTGAGCTAGCCTTTATGGGTTGAACAACATACAAAAGTACCGACGATACCGGCTAAAAGTGGCTTCGCCGTAGAAAGGACAATTGCACCCTGATTTTGATCTCGAATTACTTTAATTCATCTTTTAACTGATCCCTCAATGAAAGACAAAATCATGTGCAAAAATATCAAATTTTGAAATTTAATAACTGTGCCAATTTTTGTAGTATAGATGTCAAACTTTTTGTGTTACATCTGTTATGATATGTGTAAACTTTTACTAAATATAACTATAGGGACCGGGGGACCGTATAAAAAGTTAGTTTTCGTAATTTTTATCAAATTGATTTTTTTCTTAAATAATGCCACAACATGAATATTTAGCTCATTTGAAACGTTTTTGTAATTGGAACTATATATCTACGACCAACGGTTGAGAAATTAAAGGTCGGCGTTAGATAACATATTGCACGCTGTATATAATCGTTGCAGAATTTTGTCGAGTCATTTCAAATTTTATGATAATCGAATCAAAACTTAAAAAGATATTAATAAAAGTTTTCTTCATTCTATTAAATCCCTTCATACGTAATTAATTCAATGTTATCCCATGATAGGTAATGATTCTAGGTTGCCATGGTGATGATAACCTATTTTAAATTTGGTCATATTATTTCCGTTTATTGAATTTAAAATATATAGACGTAATAAATTTTGTATTCATGCATTTTTGCATAAGAGTACAACAGCTATTGCACCAAGGTCTATATAACTAGTTTTATAAATATTCATTTATAAAACTACTTATAGTACAAACACACCTCATTTGGCACCTTTGACGTATAATTTCCGACTAGTTTTTTTATACTTATTACCATTGATGATTAAACAGCATAAAACGTAAATACAGCATAAAAATCTATACATTCATATTGTTATTTTAATAGGTAACAAACAGTATTATTACAATTAATATTACCAGTGGAATCGTGCAAAGATTTCGAACTGCAGTCTAAAATTTTTTAGCAATACCTAATATTTTTTAGATGAAGATTTAAACTTCTAAGGAAAAATTAAAGATAAAAATATCTTCAAAAAACATTAGTAAGCCAGAATATCATCTCTTTTATTCCATCAAAGTTACTATAAAACTGATCTAAGATCGCAAAAGGCATGAAAAATTAATAATCATACTTTAATTGCATTAAAGCAGGCATGTCAAACACGTGGCCCGCGGGCCACAACTGGCCCGCCGGCAACTTTTTTGTGGCCCGCAAAGCCTTTGGTATTTAATATGTGTTTAATTTAGTTGTTAGAACGTTCATGTGAAAATACACTTTTCACGAACACATTTGTACCAACCGTGGTTTTAGAGATGGCGGACATCCAAAAGATATGTGTATCAGTGTTACCTCTTTGAGTTTGGTAGGCTTTTTTTAAAAATTCAGAATGTTACCACAATTTTTGAATAGTAATACTTATCTTATTTATTCTGTCATTAAATAAGGGAATACTTCATTACTTAGTTAGTAATTGTGTCATTGAATGAAATCTGTACTTTCTGTCATTTTTCCATTGATATACAGATGCACACATTTTATTGACATACACTCATACATCCCAGGATTTATAAAAAAATATATATGTTAAAGCTCTTTGTCCTTACTATTACTAAATATGATAAACCGAAGATGAACATCAGATTTTTTTTAAAGCTGATTTAAAATACTGTTATATTCAAAGGAAAGCTGAAATTTTACTTTTGATGTAGACCCTGTTAAGAGTTTGTAAAGAATGTAACATTAAGAGATGCTACAGTACAGTGTAAAGAAATAAAAAAAAATCTGGATAAACATCGGGAACTGTCAGAATTGAAACTGATAATCATCGTCGATCTAGAAACTTTCTTGGAAATATGGGTAGTGAAGATAAACAGATCTACCTTCTTATAATGGTATTTGACGGCTTTCTTCATAAAATTTTAACTATTAATTTCGAACTTTTAAACATGATTACATTTTTCATTTTAAATAGACAAATTATGAATGTGTATTAATAAAAGACATGCAGTAGGCAAAGTACTCGGAGTTTTTATTTGAAATTATAAAACACATGAATAAACTTCAACTTAAACTAATTTCATATTGGTATCTTGTTATGTGACAGAATTAGTGTTTTCAAATAGAATTTATTACTTTGACAAAACAATTTTCAAAAAAGAAATGTATTTCAGTATAAATATTGCAAGGCATTATTACAAAAATCAGCAGAGTAGAAATTTTTAAAAATTATATTAAAAAATGAATTTAAAAGAAGGCTTTTGAAATTTTAAGAAATATGAAAATAAGTTTAATTTGTTTACTTCACCTCTATTAATTGATGTTGAAATTATTGTTCAGAATTTAATACTGCAGTTAATAAACATTAAATGCGATTTCATATTGGAGCGAAAATATATGGATTAGCGATTTCAAAATGTCTGTAATTATTCATTAAACGACCAATTTTTTAAAGTATACTGCGCAACCTTTTCTTATTTTTCAAGTCAAATAAGCATTATTTAAACCAGAAAATGGATTTAGTAAACGAAATGTAATAAGTCGCGCAAAGATACAATATGCATTTTATTAAATAGATTTTCTGATTCAAAATATACTTATTTTTATTTTTTACTTGAAGAAAACAGGGAAGAATGACAGCTATGTCTTTGCAAGATAAAGATTAATGACCAGCGTGAATCAATTTTTAGAATAAATACAATTTGGAAAATTCAATAAAATTTTGTAGATTTGGTTGATGAAAAGTAATTTTGAGTATTTTCTCGAAAAAATAAGATAACTTAAACTAGGTATAATATTAACTTTGGACTTTACATGAATGTTTCTTTAACATGACTGTGTTTTGTACGAACAAACTTTCTACTGTGTTATTTAATATTATCTACTTCTTTTATGTGGCCCTCGGCTTTGTCTATAATGCTTAATTTGGCCCGCGGCGATAAACGAGTTTGACATGGCTGCATTAAAGGATGGCGTCATCCGCTTAGGTGAAAACATAGAACAGATAAAAGTAAACTGAATAGACATAAAATACAATTTAATCTAATGTAACAAAGCATATAATTTAAGCTGCACATGAAACACCACTGCTTCGATTGATCGGTGGTGTCTTTTTTTTTTTTTTTTTGAACGCTTAAATTTCTTTTTGTTCATAAATATAAAATAAATTCATGCAAACCCATCCACGATTTATCTTTTTTGTATTATTCATTTTTCTTTTTTTTAATAATCATTGTTGAGCATGATATAACGCAGTATTTTATTTTTGATTTGGGAAAAACCTTTCATTTCATCTATAAAAACAATGTTCACTCTAAAAAAAAAAAAAAAAAGGTTTAATTAGAAAAAATAAAAAACAGCAATTTAACAAATTACAACGACCATTTGGAAAATGTTTTTTTCAAAGACTAAAATTTAAGACATAAAAAATCGCACGGAGTTGATCATACATTACGTACGCCATGGATTAAACGATAACATTCCTGGACCCATCATGAACAAATTTTAAAAGAAATTTCAGTTTTACAATTTTCGGTACTGTAAATTTTTAAACTTCTACGGAGCTGGTCATACATTACGTACGCCATGAATTAAAGATTAATAGTGTTATTACACGTAAAAATTGCAAGCAAGAAAAATCGCCTGCCACTCGTCAGATTTCCTATGAAACGTACTTAATTGCCAAGCCTTTCATTGGCTGTTCGGGAAAATGCTTTTCTATCATCAGATTTTCAAAAAATCTCACGACCCATTTTAAATAAAATTTCATTCTTAAACTTCTAAACATCCGACAATATTACTTTTTATACCGTCGGATAGAGAAAAAAATGTATTTTTAAATGCAATTTGTTTGAAAGCTGTATCTCAATTTGTTTCTGATTTATTAAATTTTTTTGTAATTTTTATTACTTTTTTGTTATAGTGGCAACACTCTGTTGTCCATCGTTGTTGAAACCGAAGAGAAATACAGATTACTGTATATACCAATCAGATAACGAATAAATTGCGGATTAAACCAATGAAAACGTTCAGATATGCTTTTGATTTCCTACCCTGACGAGAACAATAACCATTTTTCCTATTGGTTAAAAAAAAAAAAAAAAAAAAAAAAAAAAAAAAAAAAAAAAAATCCGTCAATACACACAAATTTTTCCATAAAATTTTACGGAATATTTTCAATTTTCAAGAAAACAATATAATTTCGGAAATTCACATTTTTAGATTACAAATCAGTATAAATTCAGTAAGTTTTACATCAATTTTACGAATATTTCTATATTGCTTTCAAAACCGTACAAGCTCCGCAAATGATGTTCAAAAATAGTTATTTTGTTTGGAAAGCGAAGTAATTAATTGTTGTACGTATATACTAGATTTACAGTGATATTATTTTCAATGAAAATGTTATATTAGCTAAATATGATTCGATGTTGAAAATATATCCAAACATTCCCGAATATATACTAAACAGTTTTGGTGTTAGGTTGGTTTTTAAACCGATAAAATAGTATAATGCCATCTGTAGTATGTATTTTTAAACAATTCGCTAAATATTTTTCTTTCTTTCTTTTTAATAATAAAAATCGGACATATTTTTACGATATTAAAAAAAAAAAACATTAAAATTTATTAATTCTTTTTAAGTTTGAGACAGTTGAAAAGGAAAATTGCAGTTTATTTTTCATTATAATTTTAAAATAATGTTTGACTTTTTTATAGCATATATTTTTTAAAAAGTCTGTAGGCTATTTTAAAATAAAAAAAAAATCTATTTTTAATTGTAATATTTTTTTAATCTATTCACTTTAATAGATTCGCATATAAAACTTAAAACATATCTGAAATATAATAACGAAATTATTATAAAATTGACGTTTATCTAAGCTATAATAAGCAATAAAGGAAATTTATTTTAATACTCTATAGTAATTATCTTTATTGAGTTTACAATAGATCGTCACATAAATAATTTGTTAAAGTACATGTTTGAAATCTTTTAAGTTTCATTACAGAAAGTTCTTAGAAATTGATTTTCTTTTTAATTCTTTCAGAAAATGTTTAACTGTATGTTATAGAAATGTTCTCATTATCTCATTTTTTTTTGCAATTATATCAATAAAAACATGTATTAAAAGGAAGGATAATCCTTTTTCTTTTTAAAATATTTCTCTTTTGCTTAAGAAAAGTCAAGATTCTCCTTTAAATAAACGCACCAAACATGTGCAATTAAAACGAAAGACTTTCATGTGCGCCATTTAATTTTGCTTCCGTTTTAAATCTTACAGGTAAAATAGGTTTTTTTTTTTTTTAACAACAGACGGCCATTCACCAAAATTTGGAAAGAACTTCTTTTTGGCACTAGAAATGAAGATCCGACGAGTCCCAAAAAATAAAGTTGTTTTAACATGTTTTTTTTTTTTTTAGGTAGCTTTCTTTACAAAAAGCTACCTATTGTAGCCGTTCGGAGGAAAGCAATTTCAAAAAATTTTGGTATATTTTCATCGATCATGACCCCCAGACCCCGAAACCACCCTCCGTTCAAAATTGATATATATATATATATATATATATATATATCTGACCTATGTCACACTGTAACTCTCGTATTTATGAACCGATTTGGATGTAATTCGGTGTGTACATAGTACATACCAATGTCTCGACCGAGTTCGTTGGCCAGCTTCATCCGCCATTTTGTTTCAAAATGGCGGCCATTTAAAATTTTTAAAAAAATTTAAAATTTGAAATGTGGTACCAAAAATTTGAAAATGGAAAAATATTTTTTTCTTATGTATTTGACCTTTATACAAAGACTCCGTAGCAGTTTTTGTTTCGTCTATATCTTAAACTAGTTGGATGTGCCAATCCCAAAACTTTCTTCTATCTTATACATCTTAATATTTCAAAACCTAGTTACACATGTTAATACTTCAATATTATTAGTTCAATACTATACCAACTTTGATTTTCATCTTAAATTTCTGCTCAAGTCAATTAAACGGACTAAAAACGAGTTAAACTATATCATGATATTTGTTAAAATTATTAATTTTTCCTTATTCTGTCGTTATCAGCTGTTTGCGAATAGCCGGCATAGCAGGAAGCGAGTTCCCGCCGCTGCATGAGCCGCCGATGCACAATAGAACTGCGAAAAATCAAGAAAAGTATACAAAAATCGCTAGCACGGAGCCACTTTACCGCGCAATATTTCCAAATTCAAGGAGAACCTGTTGGCCAAAGCCAAAAACAAGCACAAACATTTTGGTTCAATTGTATGCATAATTTTATACGCTGTTCGATGGTACAATAATGAAAATGGCACAGAGATCGGAATTATAGCGCCCCCTACTTTCGAAATTTTTTCAAGTTCAGGGAGGACTTGTTTGCCATAGCCAGAAACATGCACAAAAAATTTGGTTCAATTATATGGATAACTTCATACACTTTTCGATGGTACAATAATGAAAATGGTACAGACATCGCAATTATAGTGCCCCCTTCCGGCAGAATTTTTCCAAATTCAGGGAGGACCTTCGTCACATGACCAAAAATAAACACATAAAATTTGGTTCAATTCTATGCATAACTTCACACACTTTTCGGCGGTACAATATTCAAAATGGCACAAAAATTGTACAAAAATCGCTATTACAGCGCCCTCTACGAGCGATTTTTTTACAAATTAAGGGAGGACCTCCTTGCCATAGCCAAGAACTTAAAATTTTTTTGTTGGTTCAATTCTATGCATAACTTCATACACTTTTCGAAGGTGCAATATTCAAAATCGCACAAAAATCGCTATTACAGCGCCCTTTAACGGCGAATTTTTTGCAAATTCATGGAGGACCTGCTTGCCATATCCAAAAACTTAAAATAAAAATTTGGTTTTATTCTATGCATAACTTCATACACTTTTGGACGGTACAATATTCAAAATCGCACAAAAATCGCTATTACAGCGCCCCCTACCGGCGATTTTTTTCCAAATTCAGGGAGGACCTGCTTGTCATATCCAAAAACTTAAACTAAAAATTTGGTTCAATTCTATGCATAACTCCATACACTTTTGGATGGTACAATATTCAAAATCGCACAAAAATTGTTATATCAGCGCCCCCTACCGGCGAATTTTTTCCAAATTCCGGGAGGACCTGCTTGACATAACCAAAAACTTATAATAAAATTTTGGTTTAATTCTATACATAACTTCATACACTTTTTGATGGTACAATGGCGACAGACAGACGGACAGACGGACAGACGGACGGACGGACGGACGGACACACAGACAGACAGACATTTTCTATAAACATGTTTTTTGGAATCTCTGACCCCTAAAACATGCAAATCCGTCGAAAACCGGAAGTCGAAAAAAATTTCGATTACAATACTTTCTTCTATTGAAGATAGAAGAAAGTAAAAATGGCTGAGTTATAGCATTTTGAATTTCTAGCGAAGCTGACATTTTGAAACGTCCTGAATTTTGTCACGCGATAAAAGGCGTATTTATGAACCGATTTGGATATAACTTCGTTTATACATAGTACAGACCAATGTCTCGAACGAGTTCGTTGGCCAGCTTCATCCACCATATTGTTTAAAAATGGCGGCCATTTAAAATTTTAAGAAAACTTTAAATTTGAAATGTGGTAGCAAAAAAATGAAAATTGAAAAAATATTTTTTTCTTATGTGTTTGACCTTGATAAAAAGATTCGGGAGCAGTTTTTGTTTCGTCTATATCTTAAAAAATGGCTGAGTCATAGCATTTTGAATTTCTAGCGTGGCTGACATTTTGAAACGTCCTGATTTTTGCCACGTGATAACAGACGTATTTATGAACCGATTTGGATGTACCTTGGTGTGTACATAGTACATACAAATAACTCAACCGAGTTCGTTGACCAACTTCATTCGCCATCTTGTTTCAAAATGGTGGCCATTTAAAAAAATAAAAAAAAAAAAAAAATTAAATGAGATACCAAAAAATTGGAAAATGAAAAAGATTTTTTTTTGTATGTGTTTGACCTTAATACAAAGATTCCGGAACAGGTTTTGTTTCGTCTACATCTAAAAAAATGGCTGAGTTATAACATTTTGAAGTTCTATTGTGGCTGACATTTTAAAACGACCTGATTTTTGTCACGCGATAACAGGCGTATTTATGAACCGATTTGAATGTAACTTGGTCTGTACATAGTACATACCAATGTCTCGACCGAGTTCGTTGGCCAGCTTCATTCGCCATCTTGTTTCAAAAGGATTGCCATTTTTTTTAAAAATGTAATTTAAAATTTAAAATGAGGTATTAAAAAATTGGAAAATGAAAAAGATTTTTTTTTTTATGTGTTTGGCCTTGATACAAAGATTCTGGAGCAGTTTTTGTTTCTGAAAATTTGTTCTTTTGTTTATATCTTAAAAAGTGGTTGAATTATAGCACTTTGAATTTCTATCATGGCTAACACTTTGAAACGATCTTGTATTTGTCACGCGATACCACACTTATTCGCCTATTTCGATGGAAGAAGGCATGTGGATAGTATACATCAATATCTCGACCAAGTTTGCTGGCCAGCTTCATCAGCCATCTTGTTTCAAAATGGCGGCCATTAAATAAAAAAAAAATATATATTTAAAGTGAGGTGCAAAAAAATTAGAAATTGAAAAAGGTTTCTTTCTTAAGTATTTGACCTTGATATAAGGATTCAGGAGCATTTTTTGTTTGTCTTTATCTTAAAAAATGGCTCAGATATAGCAGTTTCAATTTCTAAAGTGGGTGACATTTTGAAAAAATCTGATATTTTGCCTGCGACAGCACTCGTATATATCAACCGATTCCGATATGAGTGAGCATGTGCACAGCAATTACTAAGGTCTCGACCAAGTTCACTGGTTAGCCTCATCTACCATGTTGTCTTAAAATAGCAGGCACTTTAAGAAATCGCCGAATTTGGCAGCCAAATATAAGTGACTTTAAATAAAAGCAGCTTGGATAAAGCTGACTAATTTCGCGAAATTCTCATTCATAATGATTTAGTATTGATAAAAATTAGTATTGAATCTCCTGCATTCGGTTTCCACTTAATTGAGCTTCGTGTGTTTGAATAATATAAGTTGGCTTTTTAAAAATAAGGAATATGAAAGCTACCTCTTCCTCCCGGCACTGGCCGGAAGGACTTTTTTGTTTTGGAGGGATCAAAAAGTTATTTTTAACCCAGGGAGGGGAAAGGAAAATCCAAACCGTAGCTCAAAATTGTAAGCCTGATGGAGTGCTTTCTTACGTTTATCCTGCAGACAGAAGTTTTTAAAATGATTGGTTAATATTTATATTTATGCTTTAGTAATTCAAAAAAGCTGTAGGATTCTCAATATAGCTGCCTGTTTCAACGCATGACGATTTATAATAAATACAAAATATTAGTAACAAAAACACTATTTGTAATAACTATAATACCAATAACAATAAATAATAATAATAATAATAATTAATGAATATATATGAAAACTATTTACAACGGAAACGAAAAAGGTAAAAAAAAAAAATCATAAATCATTGTATGAAGAAGTGTCCGAGAGGTATGGATAATTATTTCTAAAAAACGACTTCACTTTTCTATATCAATCACATTAGAGCTGATATTCTGTTCATGAGAACAGGACTTTCACTAATATAATTAATCCAATCCAAAATCTCCATACTTCTGTGTTTTTAACGTGGCAATATGTTGTCAAAGGACAATCCAGTACGTAGTGCAGTGAGGTGTAGGGGAGTCCACATATACAAAGAGGGGTTTCACGTTTACCTATGTCGTAAAGATATTTCTGGAAAGGGTCCTGATTTGTGAAGAAAAGAAAAAGGTAATGATTATTTACGGTAAATTGGATGGAACACTTGGTCATAAGTTATGTGTGTAGCGGCCTATGTCTTCATTGTCTCATCTTTACTGCCATTCATTTTTTATTTTTGTTTTAATTTATATTTTAAATGAGAAACCGAATGTGGAAGGAAGTATTATGTGGCATTAGTGTCTTCTACTGCCTTTCTTGACATATTATCAGTTAATTCATTCCCTGTGACTCCTGAGTGCCCTTTAACCCATTTAAAGTGGAAAGCGTTGCTGGATTTGTGTATTAAATTTAGAGTATCTGAAATCATATAGTCGACTGTATCTGTATTTTGCAGAGCCATTCAACCTGAGAAGCTATCTGACGAGATTAGGAATGATTCGTAATCAAATTAATCGGCCCAAACCACAGAGTATTTAATGGTAAAAAATTCAGCTTGAAAAACACAATTCTCTACGGAAAGACGAGCATTCGACGCATGTATTAAGGAATTCTCTTTAAATGCACCCTGGTCAGATTTTGAACTGTCTGTGAAGATATTTATTGTGTCGTTGTATTGCGATAAGTCTACTTCTTGGATACTATCCCATGTCGTATCTATGGCATATTTTGAGCATTTACTGTAAAATTGTGGCGCAAAATTATTTTCAGTAAAGATCCCCAATCTAATGACCGATGAGAATTCCGCTTCGCATTCTAATTAGATATCTAAAGGCGGCAGGTTGGTAAGGGTCTGAAGTGCTAAAGTTGATGTTTTCTTATCTGCTCTTGAAATTAGTAACAGAACTTTACGTTGTGCTGAAAGCAGATATCTTCTGCCATGTGATGACTACATATGCGGAAACCAACTGAAGCACGCGTATGCTAATTTACGTAATAAAATCGATTTGTACCATATTACAAGAAAATGCATCGGAATTCTACCTTGAATCGATGAAAATTTGTAAAGATTTTGCATTATCTTTTGAACCTCCAATCGTTTGTTTCTTAAATGTGGCAGGAAAGAAAGGGATAAGTCAAGAGCCACTCCTACATATTTTAAGCATTTAATGTTTTTAAGATTCTGGTTATAAATTTTGAAAATTGACTAACGTTTCAAATATTTAGGTTTACCAAAAGTAATGCACGATATTTTATCTATAGAGATTTGCATTTTATTTAAAGTAGCCTGCTCTTCAATAACCTTCAAGGTGGCATTCCCTTCCTTTTCCAAAATGGAGCGCGATGAACTCCAGATAACTAAAAGAAGATCATCCGCATATGCGATCAATAAACAGTTAGCACCAAGATACATAGTCAGCAGAGTTTCAAGTAATGTCACGCACAGAAATGGTCCTAGACATGAACCTTGTGGGCAACCTTTAGTGAAAAATGCTCGATATGTGGATTCAGCCAATCCACCTGATCTCGTCTGTCTGTAAGAAAAGAGGAAATCAAATTAATATACTGTTGTGTAATGTTTAGTCTACGTAAATAGAGAATTGAGCTTTCAAAAGCGCTTTTAAAATCAATTTAGATTAGTGATGTATAGTTTTTTCTTTGTTTGTTTAGTTTAATTAATGAAATTGCCTGGAGTAAAGCTGTTTGTGCAGACCGACGTTCCGCGACTCCATGTTGTTTACCTGAAAAGGGTTGATTTTGATGTAACACATAATTTATTCTTTTCACCAGTAACTTTTCATTTTTTTCCCCTAAAGCCGGTTGTAATGTGATGGGACTATATGAAGAGGCTAGAAATATGGGTTTACCCTATTTTCTGAAATATACGATTACGCCAATTTTCCAAGCTGTGGAGAAATAATTCAACTTTAAAGGAATGATGAAGATACTTAGAAAAGTATTGGGATATTTTTAAAACATTTGCCTAACTATATTGTGGTCGATTTCATCTGGGCCGAAGGCTTTATTTTTGTTAAATGAAAAAATAGCTTTGCGAATTTCAGAAATGGTGAAGGGAAATTAATCGTTAATGGGAGTTGGCAAAATTGTACTACAAACTTGAGTTGAACGGCCGAAAATTTGCTCTGTAATATCTTGAAGAACGGTAAGCCTTGAGATAGGTTGAGGCACATTTGCATTGGCAAGAGTTTTGATCTTTTTAAGGAAAGGGCATGTTTACAAACAAACACTTCCGTCAATCAATCTACTACTACATTTTTATCTTAGCGATCATTGCAGGAATCATACATGGCGACGTAGGCCAATCATATCCTAGATCTGATAAATCAATCTGTTAAAGACCAATCAAATTCCCGGAGTTCATGTGCATAGTAGGAGTAATAATGAATGAACAGGTTTTTCTTGCTGACTAACAGTAATTCGACCAACGGTGACGTCAGCTGCCCTTTCTTTATACTTTTCGAAAACCAGTTGCTTGATTTTCTCGAAGGGATCAGAATCTTTTTTGCACATGTTATTCCACGCTATTTCCCTCGCTCTTTGAATTGCTTTCTTATATAGGGCTTTTCTCATTTTTATATTTAAATGGTTTGCTAATGTAGCTAACGGTTTTTTTTTTTACTTTTTATATAAAGCCGCAACTTTGTTTCTGAGAACCCTAAGCTCAGGGTCCACCAAACTAATTTTGGGATGAAAAACTTTTCCTTTGTTTTAAAAAGCGTTTAGCATTTTCTTTTATTATTCCGAGGAAAACTGCATATATCTTATCAAATTCTAAGATTGTACTTATTTCTTTAAAATTTATATTTTAGAAATCCAAGTTTTTTTTTTTTTTTTTTTTTTTTTTTTTTTTTTTTTTTTTTATTGAGGTTACAAATTTTGTTAATGGTGTCAGTAGGTTTGTCTTTTGTTCTAAACCTTCTGGAACGAAAATACGAAATTTTTCAATTAGGTTACGTGGGGGTATCGTTTCTTATGAATTTTTAAAATCTGAATCGAATGACACCATCCGCAAGTCGATACGATTATTTATACAACAATTATTTGTATTACAAAGTTACTGCAAGTTATGTGAATACAAATTCTAAAATTATACCTTATGCAGGTAAAATAGTTTTTACAGTAACAACTGGCGGCCATTCACGAAAATTTGGGAAGATCATCGTTTGGCACTAGAAATGAAGATGAGATGAGTCCCTAAAAATAAAGTTGTTTTACCGAATTTCGGCGGGGTCAAAAGGAGGGGGCATTTTAATTCGGGCGGTGAAGAATTCTGAATCGAATGACACCATCCGCAAACGATCATTCATTACAAAGTTGTGATAGGTTTTATTAATACAAAGTCAAAAATTACACTTTATTATTGAGCACAACTTTGTCCCATTTATTTTACGCCCAAAACATGTTCTTTATATGACAGCAAATATTCTCAAACTTATTAAATGTCTTCAAAAAAGCAATAATCAAAATCAGGATCATCTGAGGTTTCTTCAAGGTCATTAAAGTTGACAAAATCCGCGTATTCATAATCTTATATTCATAAAACCGTTCATGACATTTGGGTACTCATAAAACCTGTCTAACTTTGTAACGAATGATCGTATCGACTTGCGGATAGTTTCATTCGACTCAGAATTAAAAAATACATGATAAATGATATCCCGCTTGACAAGTTGAATCCCTCTCCGAGTTAAAATGCTCCCCTTTGCACACCCTCCGCCAACCCCCCCCCCCCCCCCCCCCCTTCACACAAAAAAAAAACCCACGGTAAAACAACTTTATGTTTAGGGACTTATCTCATCTTCATTTCCAGTGCAAAAACGAAGTTCTTCCCAAATTTTCCGAGAATGTCCATCAGTTGTTACTGTAAAAACTTATCTAACAAAAACATAACTTTGAAAAAGGGAGCCAAGTTCTGTAAAGACAATGGCAAGAAAAGAAGTGATATCTAAGTGGGTGCCAAGTTCAAATAAAATTCACTCAAACTTACCTACTGAAGTATTATAGCATTTTTTAAATTGTTTAGAAATAAAAAATATTGATAGCATATTAATAATAAATCTAGAACTTGGCAAGTTTTTACCTACGAGTCATTTATTTTTATTAATGACATTATTATAACAAAACTTGTTATTTCATGTTTGGAAGCCTTCATTTACGTGAGTTCCTTCCCCTTGAAGGGCGGTGGGATAAAATATATCCCACCTAATTTTAACTTCAAAATGCCAGATTGACATCAGAATTCAGGACTAAAAAGTTTAATTTTATTAACACTAGAGAGGCGGTGATCGGTCATTTTGACCGCTGCCAAATGAATATATTTCGGTTCGCACCAGAAATTTCTTTATAAAACTAGTTTAAAAGATACAAAGACAAAAAACTAGTTAAATAAATAAATTAATAATTTAAAATAAAAATTGTGGTGTCAAATATTTTAATAAAATTTGAGTAAAATTCCCCGTCTTTCTAGTGTTAAATACGTGAAAAGAAACTTTTACCCATTTTGAAATAAATTTGTTTTTAAATTCTGGTGTGATTCCATCATTTCAGCATGTCACGAATAAAAGTTCTTTGCCCCTGAAGGGTTAAAGGGGTGTAGTCTCTAGAGTGATGACCAAAAACAAGTGTAAATGTATCTGTCTCTTTGTCAGGTCTTTTAGTCTGTTTGCATTGAAGTTTCCGAAGGGTGGGTGCTAGAGCGATATCCAAAGACGAGCGGGAGTGTATCTGTGTATTTATTGGTTTATCAAAGCTTTAACATGAATCATTTGTTTATAATAATAACTATATTAATTTTTTATAATGACATTGTTGTTAATATTAACATCATCATTTTATTAAGACATGAAATTGATAGGCATTTATCAAAAACTTGCCAAGTTCTAGATTTATTAATAATATGCTATCTATAATTTTTATTTCTAAACAATTTAAAAAATGCTATAATACTTCAGTAGGTAAGTTTGAGTGAATTTTATTTGAACTAGGCACCCACTTAGATATCACTTCTTTTCTTGCCATTGTCTTTACAGAACTTAGCTCCCTTTTTTCACAGTTATGTTTTTGTTAGATATCATTACTTTTTGTAAAGATACAATATATTTAGACACTTTACTTAATGCTTTTTAATGTGTTTACATGTGACTATTTTATTCACCAAGCAACATTCAATTTTAATTTAAATTTCCTACAACAAAGTATTTGGATGTCAATTTGCGGCAGAAGTCTATATTTTAATACTCTATATTGAATGCATGTTTTGAAATGAAATGTATTGATTCGAAATTTTTATTGTTTCTGAAACAGCAATTCCTATCAAATATCAAATTCCTATATTAAATTTTCCTATTAAATATTTCAATTAAATTTCCTATAGCTGGGCCTGATTTTTTGTACTGAAAGTGAAAAATAAAGTTATGTGCTTATGCCACACTATTTTTCATTCATCCATGGGCGCCGGCAAAGAGGCAGTGGAGAGGAAGGACATTGCCCCTATTTGGATTTTCAAATTTAATTAACTAAATATTCTTTTTCTCTGATGATTTTGAAAATAAAAATGAACTTTATTCTTCTCAAGTGATTTAAAATAACTAAAACATTGAGAAAAAAAGGAAATAAAAATTTTTCTTATAGCTGAAATGTTTTACTACAATTAACTAGATATTTCGTTTGCAAACAGGATTTTTCTCAAGTTTGTACCGTACTATCACATTTGAGAACTCTAATTTTGAAAAATAAGACCGCAACTGTTCATTGAAAGTTTGATAAGGTTCGGAGAAAAAAAAACTTGACATTAAGTGTTTTCGGTACTTCGTAATAGGTGAATATTAAAGGAAGAAAGTAATTACTCAATGTTAATTGGCTTCAGATCGGACTAGTTTCAAATGAGTCAGGCCTTATTCATTAAAGGAATATTTCAAGAGAAAATGATTTTTAGAGTTATTTTTCATTAATTCGAGCAAATTTGCTTATTTTCAAAGTCAAATATCCCAGTACGTTTAAATAACCAATTCTCGGCAAATGTAAAATATTATTTTTATTGTTTCATATGAAAGACTGTGCATTTAGCTATCCAAAACTGTTTTTGTTTTCTTTGTACGATCATTGGAAGTGCAGCTATGACTCTTTTTTTTAATTTCAGTTCTCAAACAAGAAGTTCTCATTTAAAAAACGGATATGTAAGTTTAGGTAACCTAAAGAAAAGTAATGTCTTTAAGGTACAAAGTATAAGTCGAGAGATTTTTGAGGAAGCTGAATATTTCTAATAAATTTTACGAAATAAAAACTTTAAATACGCTTTCTGAAAACGTGATTTTTGTGAACAATCAGTTGCTGCATGTTTTGCTCGGATTCAGCATTTGGCGCTTCTTTTGGCAAATTAAAATTTCGCCTAATAGACGTAATGTTAATGTAATAATGGGCACCACCAGATAGGTAATTAATCTATTTTCACATTTTTTTTATTCCTTAGTTTTTTAGTGTAAACGAACTTCGCACCAAATTTGAAATTTGCAGGTGCACTAGATATATGATATTTTTTTGATGAGTGAGTGAGTCAGTCAGTCAATGATAAAATTATCGATTATCAGACATTTTCAAATGTCATTATCTCGGAAACTAGTTATGTGTTATTTATAAAATTTTGGATTCCAGGTAATTAGGGTGGACTTACTACGAATTTCGTATTACAAGTACGTAGGTCAAATAGATTTTGGGTAGTAGAGTGTCGAAATTTGGCGAAAACAGCTCGAAATGGTTCGTGTAATATAACACACGAGCATGTCAGAGGAACTTTGCTGACACACTGCCGTTAGTCTAGATTCACCAAGCAACATTCAATTTTAATTTAAATTTACTACAACAAAGTATTTGGCTGTCAGTTTGCGGCAGAAATCTATATTTTAATACTGCTGTATTGAATGTATGTTTTGAAACGAAATATATTGATTCGAAATTTTTATTGTTTCTGAAAAAACAATATAATCCCTTAAGCTAATATTAGAAAATTATTAAAATATCTCAATTTGTTGATTTCCTGTAAACAAGTAAACCCAGATAAACACCCAGTAAGTAGATAAGTTTAAAACGGAAGTCTATGGGAATTTAGCGAAATATTAGCGATATCGCCAAGGTGGCGTCATTTTTGGCGATATATCGCCATGTTGGCGAGAAACTTGGCGGTATTTGGCGACAAAACAGCGTCCCCTCCTACGACAAATTAAAATTTCGCCTAATATACGTAATGTTAAAGTAAAAATGGACACCCCCAGGTGGGTAATTCATCGATTTTCACAATATTTTTATTTTATTCCTTAGTTTTATAGTGTAAACGAACTTCGCACCAAATTTGAAGTCTGCAGCTCCAGTAGATATATGAGATCTTTTTGATGAGTGAGTCAGTCAGTCAGTAAGTTAGTGATAAAATTATTGATTATCAGACATTTTCAAATGTCATTATCTCGGAAACTAATTATACGTTATTTATAAAATTTTGGATTCTAGGTAATTAGGGTGGCCTTACTACGCATTTCGTATAACAAGCACGTAGGTGTCATGGATTTTCAGTAGTAGAGCATCGAAATTTGACGAAAACAGCTTGAAATGGTTCGTGTAATATAACACACGTCTATGTCAGGCGAACTTGGCTGACACACTGTCGTGTGTCTAGATTTCATAAAACCTGTCGTATAAATACTGTATTCATAAAACCAGCCGTAACTTTGTAAAAAATGACCATTTCGACTCGTGGATAGTGTCATTCGATTCAGAGTAAAAAAATACATAATAAACGATACCCTACTTGACCTACTTAAAAAAATTGGATTTCCCCCTTCCTTGAGGTAAAATCACCCTTTTACACCCCCCCCCCCCCTCAAAAAAAAAAAAGAAAAAAAAAAAAGAAAAAAAAAACAGGGTAAAACAACTTATTTTTTGGGACTCATCGGATCTTCATTTCAAGTTACAAAATTTCGTTTTGTCCCAACGAGTTTTTCCCAAATTTTCGAGAATGGATATCAGTTGTATTTTACTCAAATTTTCGTGAATGGCCATCAGTTGTATTTTACTCAAATTTTGGTCTATTTTACCTGTACTATAATAAGCAAATTTATGAAATGTAAGAAACCTATTTTAAAACCTTTTCACTTACAATATGAGCATTGTAGCTACTCCTTCAATATAAAGCTGAATGTAAGGTCTCTATATAGTACTTGACTTTAGTGAAACTACTATATCATGTACAAATATATTGATGCTTTAAACCTTCTTTATGAGATGATTCGTGATAACTATTTAATAAATTGCACGGAGATGGAGAACACAACAACAAACATTTTTCGAAAAGGAAACTAAATTAGCAACCCATTTGCATGGAACGTCCATAAGTAAGTTCCGTTTGCAATTTAGCGTGCCGTTGTCCACTAAGAGTAGTTAAACTCATCAGCAAATGAGAAATGCCAATGTTCTAAAAGACAGCGGGGCAGACGCTTGCTAGTGAGTTGCAGCAACAATCACTGTGTTAATGTCCAACATGTGCGTACGGTGTCACTAGGTGAATTACTGTATTTTTTCCATACTTTTCTTTATGTCTTTTAAATCTGTTGAAAATTTCGTTAAAATAACTTCAGTATTTCTAAGCGCATTGTATTTTTGACAGACAAAATGAAAATCTTTTAATTTTTTTTTTTTTTTTTTTTTTTTTTTTTTTTTTTTTTTGCTGTAGTCTGGTATATTTCCCTGAAAAATATTGAATAGTTATTCTGAACCACTTTGTATGTCTGTTTCTGCTCTAGATTTTTGCTTGTTTCACGGCCAAAATTATTCCAAACATATGTTTTTCTCTGTCATTTTTTCATTACAAAACAATACTTTTATTATCTTAGCTTATCTAACAGTTTCGAAAAAACGTATTGTAAATAACTAATTGCTGTATCATATAGATATTTTCAATCAATGGCATCATTAGAGGTTATTTAAGGAAACGTAGTTGAATACCGAAAACTAAATCAGTTTTCTCCTTGTAATTTATTTCTATTATTTTGTTTAATTCGTTTAACAGGCTCAAGTATTTGTTATATGCATCTTTATCGAATAATAGTGCCTTTTAAATTTGAAGTCTTTCAATTTGTGACTATTTCAATAGCAATGCTATCTTTTTTTTTTTTTTTTTTTTTTTTTTTTTTTTACTTTAAACTGTTAAACATGTGATATTGCACTAAGATAACTAGTTGGTAGCAGTCAAAAGGGCCAAAAACAGCTGCTGAGTACCAGTCGAATTAAGTTCAAAGCCTAATTCTTTCGATCTGTTATTTAATTGTAATTATAATTTTTGTCCTTTTGGCATGCTTCCTAACGTTATTTGACATTAAGTATTAATATATGATAAATTGTGACGATGTCGCTTAAGTTTCATTCCAAAAGGCTATGTAATATAATTAGTCAAGCTGATGTTTCTCAATATTCAAGCGATCGTAACTAAAATCACATGACCGTTTCGATAAATCATAGAACGCCTTGGGCATGTGATAAGTCTATTCTATTAATCGGAGTTTACATCCAGATATAAAATCCATCTACATCTTGAGAATAAATAAAATGGCCTCTTTCCACTTGGTATTACCACGAGTGTAATTAAGATTAGAGAAATCATGAGTGTTACTCAATTAGAAGCATAGGGGAGATGGGGGCACATGTGAACAGTTCGCATAAATATAGCTTTTTCTTATAATTGGATTAATTCTCATAAATAAAAACTGGTCAGTATGGTAAACAGAACTTTCTTTTACACATGGTATTTTTTTTAAAATCACGTGTATAGTTTTTCCTACATTTTTTAATAGTTTTATAAATTCAAAAAATTGTTCGCATGTGCCCCATCAGCGGGGTAGTTGTGAACACTCGTGGGGCACATGTGAACACAAGGAAAAAATATCCTTTGACATGCTTTTTCTTCTGTTATTCATTTGTTATCATAACCATTATTATATTATCAGTCAAATTCACCATAAAGAAAAAAAAATATTTTTTTTTCTAGTTTCTGAGTGATATGTTTAAACAAAAGATTTTAAAATGAAACAAAATATATACAAAGCTGTTCTGACACCATACCCAAGAATTATATTAGTTATCAATTTGAAAATTTTACATTTTAAAAATGATACTGATATCCATCCCAATTCAAATTATCCTATTCATAGCTGTTGTTTGAGAGATGGAAGTAAGCCATCACTGACGGTTTGAGACAAATGAAAAGAAAAAAATTACAAAGTTGTTTGTCATAATACTCTTTGTATTAACAATGCATAAAAAAATATTGTTTTAAACCGTTTACTAAAGTAGTACATAACACTTATTGCATTTTAGGAAACATTGAATTTATTTAAATTATAATTGAACTCAAATGAGCTTCTTGCTCTTTGTGTACTTCCTGACAAATGTGGAAGTGGAAGTTTCAATACAATATCACTTTTTTGTATGACAGAAATGTCTACTATTTCAAGGAGATTATATGAATTGGATCTAAGATTCTTTCTCAGGAATTTAACATACATTTTATAATTATCAATTCTTTCTATTCGCCCAACAGAGAAAGTTTTTGATTTTTGTGAACTGTTCATATCTGCCGCAACTAGTCTGTTCACAAGTGCCCCGCATGGCTGCTAGAGTTAAATTGATAAATAATTAACATTTATCAATTTTAGGGAACAAAACAACTTTATCCAAAATATTCATTAGTAGTCATAGTATATGTTAAAACATTAAAATTCAAATAAATAAATAAATAAATAAACTTTATCACTTACCAAAGTTGAAACCGACATTTTACATTTGACATCTACAAACAGTGTTTTGGCTACTGAAGACAAGCAAAATGTCGAAAAGCTTCAAAAAATTTTTACCATATGTCTACAGGTGCTGCCATCTTTGGTAATTTTTTTCGAATAAAAAAACTTATAATAACTATTGAAAAACTGTGATGTTCACATCTGCCCCCTGTTCACATGTGCCCCCATCTCCCCTATAGCCAGAGGTCGATAAAATACGACCCTTTTTGAGATAAACCAATATATACTCGTATACAGGATGTTTCACTACCAGACCGACAAACTTGCAGGAGGTGTGGGGAGCACAGAGACGACTCGGAATCACATAGCAATGCAGGGTCGAAAATGCAATCCTAACGAGATAGAGGGGTGTTAGGGGCTGAATCATCGTGATAGCCAATTGACATTTTAAGACCATAAGCTTAAGGGTGTATTCGAAAAAATGTTTTTCCACCCCCAACAGCTCGAAATTTTCTGAGACATTTTCCGACTCATTTTTAAAAGTAAAAAAGATGAAACTTGCTGGGGGTGATTTTTGAAGACATGTTTAACATGCCGTGTGATTTCATTTTCAGCTCAATTAACTAGAATTTGATTTTTAAACAATTATTTTCTCAGTGTGACCATTTTCTTCATTCCCAGATCGCCCGCTTCGGAAAATTCGGTTCAAAACGCCAACTTTGACAGCGTTTAATACAGTATTTTCTGCATTTATCAAAAAAACGAGAAACACGGCACATTATGTAGTTTCCAAATAAGAGAATTTCCCAGTTTGATGCGTTTGAGAGCAAAAACGAATTTTAAAATGAATCAGAAAATAAGCAGTTTGGATCGGAATACACCCTTAAAATAAGTCATGATTTTCCTGATAATGAAGTTCCCCGATGTTCATCGAAGGCTTTTCATTCCTGCATCTTTGCTTATCCTCCAGTTTATCAGAGGTAGTAGAAGCATTTTGGAATGACTTATCTTCGTGGCTACAGCGAACATACGACGAGTTCACGACGTATTTTAAAACATCCGAGATTCAATGCAGTGCCCACTTTACGAAACTTCGGGAAACTTCATTATAGGAAAGTCATGACTTATTTTAAGCTTATGGCCTTTAAATGTCAATTTTCGATCACGATGATTCAGTCCCTAATAACCCTTCAATCCCGTTAGGATTACATTTCCGACCCTGCAGTACTATGTGATTCTGAGTCGTTTCTGTGCCCCCCCCCCCCCACACACACACACACACCTCCTGCAAGTTTGTCAGTCTGGTACCAAAACACCCTGTATTATACGAGGAAACAAAGCAAAAAGAATTAGGAATCCACACGATGTAATTATAAAAATGAAAGGTGCTCCCCTCCCGTTTCATCACAAACTACACATCTCCTGGGTAAATGATTTTATTGAGTCTCCATCTCTCTCTGTAGATATTAAATTATTGCATATGCTTTTATTAATGTTTTAATAAAAAAAATTGTTGTGTTAAATCACTATTGGAGTTATTGCTAACAGCGACAGCATGCTAACAATGTCTCAGCAGATTACTCACTGAGCATGAGATATTTTTTACTTTGGGAGTAAACGTATACTGAGAAAAAAAAAGCCGGATAATTTTTTTGCTGTTAAATATGTAATGTATACAGCTCATAAAAATCATATTTAAATACTGTTCTGTTTACGAGTGCGAAAGTTCTAGATGTAAACGCAGAAAGAATATTAGTTGAATCATTAAAAAATTATTTGTGTTCGAAATGGTATTTCGAACACAAAGTTAATTTGTCGAAAAAGTTATTTATGTTCAAAAGTTATTCTACACTCTTACTGTTTATAATGAACAGTAATATAACTGAAATTACATCTCTAAGAGATCCACGGTTAAAGAGATAATCTGCACAGACTCCATTTTGAATCACTCAGTGTATTACTCGGGCGTTTCTTAACACATAAATTAGAGAGAGGAAAGTCAGAATGCGTTTAGGTGAATTTGTTCTTAATTGTTTCACCACGCAAATTTGACAGTTCATTTATGTAAATATATGTTGCCAAACATAACCATCGTGCTTTATTCACCAAAATGTAAACGGTTAAAAATTTGTGTTAAATATTTTAAACAAAAAGCTTTTAACCTTACTTTGCTAAATTCTGGTGATAAAGAAGAAAGCAAAAGACCACATTTTCCCATTGTATAGAAAATGAATTTGCTTTGCTAACGGCTATGGAACAATAGAACAACTCGCACGGAAAAACGAGAACAGGAATATAAACAATAATGAAGGTAGAGTAAGGATACCTCTTTGCGACGAGAAGGATTTTTTTACAGACTGGGAGACAAAAATGCCTTTTTATTCAATGATCTTAAATAATATTTTGATGATGGCAAACGTTCACGAAATAAAACCATTTCTATTGTGTTCCCAACTTTACTTTCTCTGATTATGCATGTGAAAGTTCTAGACGTGAACGGAGAAAGAATATTATCTGGATCACTAAAAAGCTATTTCATATGCTCCCTTATGGTAGACATTCTTTTTCTACATATAATGAAAACATTAAAAAAAAAAAGAAGATTAAAAATTTAGATTTGCTGGTAACACGCTTTTAGCATTTGTTTTGATTCAGGATTTTTTTTCGTTAGTTTTTAAACATGAGTAAAAATTATTATAGTATTTAAAAAAGTACTTTTTACACGTTGTCCGGGTCGGACTGGGCCAGACCAAAAGTTGACCTTGGATAATCAGAGGGCGCAAGTATTTCAACAAAGTCAGTTTACCTACTTGTGTAGTATTATAAACTTACATAGTTTAACGCATATTTATCTTCTTCGGTCCCTAAGTTCCCATACGGGGACCTCTGTTCTTTTCCGTATAAAAACTTAATGTAAGATTTATTTACATTTTCACATCACTTCTTAATAGCTGAATGTTTTTTGTGTTCAAAGCAAACGAATCAATGGCAGCATCTAAGCTGATTCCCACATAAAATAAATGTTACTTTCATCTGAGTTTTCAAAATGCCTAAAAATGCCCAAAAGTCAGTATGACCAAGAAAGGAGAAATTTTCATAAGTATTTAACTTAAATATTTTTCAATAAAAAATTTTGAGGATTTGTAGATTATTTACTTGTTTAAAGCTCTTAAATTTGTGATTGGGTTTATTTAGGTTAATGGTTATTAAACTGGTGTTTTAAGGGGGTTTGTAGTTTTAGATCCATATTTTTGAACCTAAATTACTAAGCGCCTAAAGAATCCATTTCAGAAAAGATATTTTTTCTGTCATTTACGATATCATTTCGGTTGAAAAAAACCAACGAATAAGCATTTGTATTATTATTTTAGCTTCGGAACTGAAGAGGTTAAAGCATTACGCAGGGATGATTGTACGGCAACATGAGGATTCTTCGTCTCCCAAATGCGCCAGTTTTCCTTTTTGACAAAGCTGTCCACGGAAAAGCACGCTTCATCTGAGAACCAAATATCTCAGACATCGATTTCGTCAGCATCTTGCGGCATGAGTGTGAAAGTTCTAGACATGAACACAGAAAGAATATTATCTGGATCACAAAAATAAAAACAACTAGAAAACAGGAATTCTGCTTTCTCAGAATTTAGTGTCGCCCCCGATGACAAAAAAATATATGTATATAAGTATAGATACAGTAGAGTCCCGATTATCCGAGTTAAGCAAACTTATACCTTTGGAATGGATCCTTTTCTTCTGATGCACTGATGGCTTCCATTATTATGAAACGGTCATTATAAATGAAGTGTTAGGTGAAGATGAAAGATCAGTCGTAAAACGTTAGAACTCTGATTTTCTGGTCAGAATGGGAAAAAAATGGCCATAATTTTTTTTGAAAAAAAAAAAAATATGCCCTCCTTTTGAGCGGAAATTGCTGAAGGGGAAATTTCAACTGTATATATGTATTTCTTAACTGAATTAAATTTTGGCATGCATGTAGTTGCATACAAATCTATATACAGGGCTGCTCAAAGAATTAGGATAATTAGCCGATTGTAGATGGGAACAGCTAAAATTGGATTTTCAAGTATGTTATGGATTTCCATAGGGTTGAATTAGACATAATACTTTAACTTATTAAACGGTGCAGTTTTGTTACATTATTCTGAATGTGTTGGAAAGTGTTTCATAATCTATGCTTGAAGCATGATTTTTTTCTTTTTTTCTCTTTTTTTTTTTCATTAGTTTTTAAATACGAATGAAATAGGATATTTAAAAAAGTTTTTTTTACAAGTTGTCCGGGTCGGACTGGGCCAAACCAAAAGTTGACCTTGGATATTCAGAGGGCGCAAGTATTTCAACAAAATCAGTTTACGTACTTGTGTAGTATTATAAACTTACATAGTTTAACGCATCTTTATCCTCTTAGGTCCCTAAGTTCCCATACGGGGACTTCTGTTCTTTTCCTTATAAAACTAAAATGTCCGATTTATTTACATTTTCACATCACTTCTTAATAGCTGAATGTTTTTTTGTGTTCAAAGCAAACGAATCAATGGCAGCATCTAAGCTGATTCCCACATGAAATAAATGTTATTTTCATCTGAATTTGCAAAATGCCTAAAAATGCCCAAAAGACAGTATGACCAAGAAAGTGAGAAATTTTCATGTTTAACTTAAATATTTTTCAATAAAAATTTTTGAGGATTTGTAGATTATTTACTTGTTTAAAGCTCTTAATTTTGTGATTGGGTTTATTTAGGTTAATGGTTATTAAACTGATGTTTTAAGGGGGTTTGTAGTTTTAGATCCATAATTACTAAGCGCCTAAAGGATCAATTTCAGAAAAGATATTTTTTCTGTCATTTACGATGTCATTTCGGTTGAAAAAAACCAACGAATAAGCATTTGTATTATTATTTTAGCTTCGGAACTGAAGAGGTTAAAGCACTACGCAGGGATGATTGTACGGCAGCATGAAAATTCTTCGTCTCCCAAATGCGCCGGTTTTGCTTTTTGACAAAGCTGTCCACGGAAAAGCACGCTTCATCTGAGAACCAAATGTTTCAGACATCGATTTCGTCAGCATCTTGCAGCATGAGTGTGAAAGTTCTAGACATGAACGCAGAAAGAATATTATCTGGATCACAAAAAAAAAAAAAAAAAAAAAACTAGAAAACAGGAATTCTGTTTTCTCAGTGTCGCCCCCGATGGCAAAAAAATATATGTATATAAGTATAGATACAGTAGAGTCCTGATTATCCGAGTTAAGCGAACTTAATACTTTTGGAATGAATCCTTTTCTTCTGATGGACTAATGTCTTCCATTATTATGAAACAGTCATTATAAATGAAGTGTTAGGTTAAGATGAAAGAGCAGTCGTAAAACGTTAGAACTCTGATTTTCTGGTCAGAATGGGAAAAAAAATGGCCATAATTTAAAAAAAAAAAAATTATGGCCTCCTTATGAGCGGAAATTGCTGAAGGGAAAATTTCAACTGTATATATGTATTTCTTAACTGAATTAAATTTTGGCATGCATGTACTTACATACAAATCTATATACAGGGCTGCTCAAGGAATTAGGATAATTTTCCGATTGTAGGTGGGAACAGCTAAAATTGCGTTTTCAAGTATGTTATGAATTTCCATAGGGTTGAATTAGACATAATACTTTAACTTATTAAACGGTGTAGTTTTGTTACATTATTCTGAATGTGTTGGAAAGTGTTTCATAATCTATGCTTGATGCGTGATTTTTTTCTTTTTTTCTCTTTTTTTTTCATTAGTTTTTAAATACGAATAAAATATGATATTTAAAAAAGTTCTTTTTACACGTTGTCCGGGTCGGACTGGGCCAGACCAAAGGTCGACCTTGCATATTCAGAGGGCACAAGTATTTAAACCAAGTCGATTTACCTATTTGCATTGTATTTAACATTACAAGGTTTAATACATTCGCATATCACTAAGTATCAAGGTTGCTTGGTACTATATCTCTCAATTTGGATGGAAGACTCAGCCTTATTCGCCGGGCATATTTCAAACTATCAAATTCATTTGTTACAGCTTTCAATAACAAGACCTGCGATAATTACTTGAACAGAGATTACCAATTCTAGGATTTCTTAGTTTATTTCTTTTTTTTTTTCAATAGATAATTAAGTATATTAATGCATTGGTCATGATACATCCATGATTATGTCCATTAACACAAAAATAATTTTTCTTACTTTATTTCGTTAGCAAGTTTAGTCTGGATTTCAAACATGACGATATTTAATTTTTTTGTAATCATCATATCTTGTTGTGAAATATGACTTGACTGACATTTTATTTATTAAAAAAAATTCTTTATACATTTTTAGCGTGCTTCATTGGCGTTACACTGTATAAAGCTTTCTATAGAAAAAATACAATAAAAATAGCCGCTTTAGTAGACAAAAACCAGTAAACTAATTGATAAAGTTCACTCTTCTCAATCCTGTTTCCCTATCAACATCAAAAATCACACCAAACGTTTTTACCTTCTATTTTCTTTTTCTTTTCTTAAGATAATCACCAAGTATTTTTTCAAGCATGGTTTCAAGTTTGAATTATAGGTGTATCTTTCCTGCCTCAACAGTTTACAATCAGTTATGAATCGTTGATAAATATGAACTCAAACGTATTCTTTATAATCCTGGAGTTACAGAAGAATCCGAGAAGTATATCTAATTGTACTCCTGATGCAATCGTTATAAATATAAATCGTTGATAAATATGAGCTCAAACATATTCTTTATAATTCTGAAGTTACAGAAGAATCCGAGAAGTATATCTCTAAATATTCGGCAAAATGTCTAAAACTGAAAGTGTCCGATGATGAATGGCTATATACTGTATTTCTTCTGTTTCTGGAATTTCATGTTACTGCCTTTTCTTTTGCTGAATTTCGAGAGGGACATATATTTAAAAAAAATTCGTTTTATAATATAGATCCCTGAAACAATTTGTTAAGAAAACATTAAAAACTAAATTAATTAAATTATCTAGCATAAATTTAAATATGAAATTATTTATTTCTTTAAGGCCTACTTCCTACATTGGACCGCACTCCTCTCCTATGTCCTGGATTTCATGTCTGTTACTATTTTTTCGTATTCTTGAATTCCAATTTACTTCTTTTTCGGCTGATAAATTCCACAGAGACATATATTCTAAAAAAAATCGTTTTGTAATGTGCATCTCTCGAATTAATTGCTAACAGAGTGTTGAAAACTAAAAATTAATTAAACTATCCATAATGAATTTAACTTCATTTATTGCTCTAGACTCTCTAGAGACTAGAATGCAGGCCGTGATCATGTCTAATTGGGGCGCTGTGAAAGATAAATTAGGGGGCCCCATTCGAATCGTTGTAACAGTATTCAAATAGAACTGATGGTCAGTTATATGTGTAATGTATAAACAATGTTTTCGCACCTTTAATTTTAAATAGAAGACAATTCTTAGTTCCGTCAATTCTAAATTACGTACTATCTTAATTAATAAAAATACTTTTTTTCTTTGTACAGAACAAAACACTTTTATATAACTTTAGCAACTTGTTACTTTCAGATGAATTTAATAACTTCAACTTATTGAAGAGTGCCAGATACACTAACATGTTAATATGAGTTAATCAAGTTACTTTCTTTTACATCTTTTTAAGTTGTACTAAACACAACAAAATATCAAACCAAATACATTCTACTTCACAAGCAGAAAGGGTTTTTTCAATAAATCTAAAAAGTTGTTTTTCATATTTCACTCAAAGTCAAAGAAATAACTTTGAATAGAGGAGAAAATTTATCTCATGACAATTAGAGCTGATTATTTTCAGTCACTAAAATTTAGATATGGTTTAAGTTCATTTCTAATGCAATCTATTAAAATCAAAGTATTATTTCTCATTTAATAGCGGTTGAGTTTAGAAGTCTGCGAGCTCAAAATGAAATTTGTTTTTAAGAATGTTTAGTAGAATCTTTTAAAGATGAAATTTGTATTTTGTATTTGAAACTTTTCAGAGTTGGAAAAAAAGCAAATATTTTATAAATGAATATATAGATTTGGGGGTCCTTTGAGATCCGGGGCCCTGGGCAAAATCCCGATTTGCCCATGCGATAATAAGGGCCTGCTAGAACGCGCCTCTGATAGTGGAACTCATTCCTGCCTCTTCGATCTGTGTTCTGTTTCTTCAGTACATCCATTTGTTGTGTTTCTTGAAGTCCAGCTTCTTCTTTTGTTCGTCAGCGGAATTTAAGAGACATTTATTTTAAAAATTCATTTTACAATGTCTACGCCTGAAATAAATTATTAGAAAAAAATTAAAAACAAAAAAATTAAATTGTGAAGAATGAATTTAAGTTATAGATTGTTTAAGGACCAACCTTCAAACGCATTTCCGTCTGTTTTATCAAGTTTGTGGGTGCCCTCATGTATCTCTTCTGTTTCTTGAATTTCAATTTCCTGCATTTCCTTTTTGCTGAATTTTGAAGGAACATATACACTGCTTAAAACAATTAAAGGATATTGACGTTCTGAATGGATCTTGCGGGTGGGAAATTGTTTCGATGATTTATACATGATCCACAGACGTGGTAGGCTACATGAGAAAAAATTAAACATGTTTTGCAGAAAAAAATGCATTATATTGAGCATTTGAGTACAAAAGGAAAAAAACAAAATTTGTGCCTATGAGAAAAAACTCTTTCCAGTTCATGGAGAATTTGTAGTGGTGGTAGACGGCCAGCAACTCGTCTACCTAGACTGTCCCAAAAATGCTCTATTGGGTTCATGTCCGTAGAACACGCTGGCCATTCCTTTCGTATGATTCCTTCCTCGAAAAGGAAATCATCTACCGAGTGAGCAAGATGTGGTCTGCAATTGTCGTCCATTAACATAGTCATTTCCAATTGCTGCAGCGTAAGGGATTACAATAGGTCTGATGATCTCATCACTATATCGCTGACTGGTCAGAGCTCCATTTAGAATGATGTGGAGGTCGGTACGCCCATCAATGGACATGTCAATATAGACCACCACTCCTCCATCGCCAAATCTGACACTTCCTTGCACGAATGCAGGATGGTTTCGAGTTCCACGTTCCCTCCAGATGAAAATGCTCCTATTAACAGGATGAACAGAAAAACGGGACTCCTCAGAGAAAAGAATATTGCGCCATTAATATCTCCACCAGTTTACATGTTCTGTTGCCCACTCCCTGCGGGCGCCACGTTGCCTTGCTGTTAACGTAACGCATACCATTGGTCTGTGAGCATGCAGACCTATAGCGTGGAGCCGGTTTCGGACAATTTGTGTCGAAACTGTGTTGTCAGTAGCCGAGCGAAAATGATGTTGAAGGAGAATGGCATTCATATTTCGGGTTAGCGTTAAATATCGATCTTCACTGGGTGTTGTTGCACATCTACGACTTTTCCCTGGTCTTCGGCCTGCATTTTCAGTCTCCAAAAACGGTTCCAGACCCTGTAAATCGCACTTTGTGAAACTCCAGTGGCATCTGCTACTTCGGCTTGCGTTTACCACCCCCTCCCCCACTCTAACCGACCAACAGCTCTCCAAGCTTCTGATTGGTTAGATGACTTCGCTGAAACATCGCACTCATCGAATCAAAGCCCTTACTAAATGACGATCATTGTTTTCCGCTTTTTCTTTCAATAAGTTGAAAGCCAAATTTCCTTCAATGCCGCTAAAGCATCGTTTTTTACTTTAAACTCAAAATTTGCATACTCCGAAATTTGAAAATGAGAAAATTTGCATTTGTGACTCTCTTCTTCCATTTTTTGAAAAAAAAAATTCGCTTGTGTCGTTACTTTATATAAGACTTACAATATCCTTTAATTGTTTTCAGTAGTGTATTTTAAAAAATTGCTTTATAATATCTATCCTTGGAATAAATTGCTATCAGAATGACAAAAACCGAAATTAATTAAATTATTTAGTCTAGACTGAATTTAAACATGAAATTATTTATTTTTTTAGGACCTATCTCCTATATTCGAACACATTCCTCTTTTGTCTAAGACCTTGATTTCGTCTCTGTTACAATTTTGGGTTCTTAAATTCCAAAATACAGTAGAGCCCCAATTTAACGAGTTTCTCGATTCAGTTCATTTTTTTATGGTCCCAACGAAAATGGTACAAAAATACTTCGATTTAACGAATCTATAATCCCGATTTAACGAATAACTTTCCATGTCAAAGAAATGAAAAACTGAAGAAATTTTCTAATATTTATTAAAAATTTTCAATGTCCCTCATTATTAATTTTCTAAATGTATCTTGTGATGCAGAAATATCTACAGGCGAAACTGAACATTACACCGAGGTTATTAATAGCAGTAATAGTGGATCAGATGAAGAAGATGAAATAGAAATGAAGCATGCAACGTTCAAAAAAGCAGTTAGGAGTTTCGATACTTTGAAAAGATAATTTGATGGATCATGATGTTAGTGACACTGTTTTCACAACTTCAGAAAAGAATTGATAAAGAAGTTTGGAATGCAAAATAGAAACAAAGCAAACAAACATCTATAAAAGATATCTTATAATTTATCTATGAAATTTCAATAAATGAAATTTTTTCTTACAATGCATAAAAAAAGAATCAATTTTTATACAATGTATTTTCTTAAAGCAACAAATGTTTAACATTATTAAGGTAAGCGAGCACTTTTCTTCTTATTTATTGCCATTTGTTTTTAACTTGTTCTGTTGTAAAAAAAAAAAAAATTCCTTTGGATTATCCCGTTTTAACGAATAATCTCGATTTAACGAACAAAGTTATTAGTCCCGAACAATTTGTTAAATCGGGGTCCGACTGCTTGTTTTTCGGCTGATGAGTTTCAAAGGGACATTATAATCTAAAAATTTTATTTTTTCAGCTGTATCTCTGAAATAAATTCTTATCAGAACGTTAAAAAAGAAAAATCAATTAAACTATCCAGAATGAATTCAACTTTATTTATTGCTCTGTAGTCTAGAACCTACCTTCGATAGTGGAAAGCATTCCCGTGTCTTCGATCTGTGTCCTATTTCATCTCTATGTCCAATTTTTCTGTTTCTTGAATTCCGAGTTCCTTCCTTTTTGTCTGCTGAATTTCGAAGGGACGTACATTAAAAAAATTCGTCTTATAATATCTATTCCTGAAATAAATTTTTAGCAAAATATTAAAAACTAAAAAATTATCTGTGGTGAATTTAAGATATTTATTGCTTAAAGACATACCTTCGTCAGTCGAATGTATTTAATTTTTAATCAAAGTTGCAGATTTCAGCTCTACATGTATTTCGTCTGTTTCTTGAATTGCAACACCCTGCGTTTTTGTTTGCTGAATTTCGGAGGGACATATATTTAGAAGATTCGTTTTATAATATCTATCCCTGAAATAAATTGTTAACAAAACATTAAAAACTAAATTAATTAAATTATCCAGCATAAATTTAAATATGAAATTACTTTTTTTGGACCTACTTCCTACACTGGAACGCATTCCTCTTTGATCGACGCCCTAGATCTCGTCTGTATGACTATTTTTTCGTGTTCTTGAATTCTATATTACATCTTTTTTGGCTGATGAATTCTACAGGGACCTATATTCTAAAAAAATCATTTTGTAATGTGTATCAATGAACTAAATTGTTAGCAGAATATTTAAAACTAAAAATAAATTATTCAGAAGGAATTTAATTTTATTTATTACTCTAGTGTCTAGAGCCTACCTCTAATAGTGGAGCACAATTCCCGTCTCTTCAGTCTGTGTCCTGTTTCTTCTCTACATCCATTTCTTCTGTTCCTTGAGTTCCAAATTCCTTTTTTTCTGTCTGATGAATTTTATAGGGAAATATACTTAAAAGATAATTTTATAACAGGATGAATAATTGATTATTTGGTGGATATATTACATCCCACCTAATTTTAATCAATATTTGTACCAGACACTTTTAATTATATTTTCCTTTTATAACTTTGTTGGAAAAATGTTTTTTAGTTACTTTTCCTTATTTTGAAATAAAAGTTTTCGAAAATTCCTGTGTGGATTCAACATTACTGAAACACAATCACTTTTCCCTAAAAGGGTTAAAGACATACCTTCAGGTGCATTCCTGTGTTTTTGATCAAATGAGTGGGTTTTTCTTTCATCTATGTCTTCTGTTTCTAGAATTTCCATTTCCTGCCTTTTCTTTTGCTGATTTTCGGAGTAACATGTATTTTAAAAATTTGTTTCAGGATATCTATCCGTGAAATAAATTGCTCACAGAATGTTAAAGCCTAAATTGATGAAATTATCTAGACTTAATTTAAATATAATATTATTTATTGCTTTAGGTCTTACCTCCTATATTCAGGCGCATTCCTCTTCGGTCTGGACTTCGTTTCTGTTACTAATTTGGGTTCTTGAATTCCAAATTACTTTTTTTCGGCCGACGTATTTCACAGTGACATATAATTTTTAAATTTGTTTTGTAATATGTAATATATCTCTCTGAAATAAATTGTTAGCAGAATGTTAAAAATTAAAAATTGATTAAATTACCCAAAATGAATATAACTTTATTTATTGCTCTAGAGCAGGTGTTCCCAAACTTTTAGACCACAGTCACTAAATAGAAGTCCATACTTCAGCGTATCACCAGGTGACAAACTCAAAGCTAATAAAGAAAAATCTGTGTAAACGAAATATGTCTAAAACGAAATATTTTTCCAGTATTTTGTGCTTCCGTCTGAGGAAATTTTACTGATTAACATGATTGCATTATTAAATTGGTGTTTATATTAACTTTAATATTTTTTAGTGCATATAAAGTGCATCATTTTTGGGTGACAAATAAAGATATATTTAAATATAAAACTACTGCATGGCTTTATTAAACATGGAAAAATATACACATTTGAAGTCGCCTTGATCGCCAATGTTTTGTTATAAGAATACTATGTTTATATCGGTAGTAAAATACACATAAGAAAATTTAATAAGTGAATAAGAAGAGAAATAGTACATAAGAAATTTACATACCTTCTGAAAGTAAACTGCTTATTAATGCCAGATCGAAGTTCGTTGAAATATGTAATATACACACATACAATATAGTAATAGAAGAAAACTTTTTTTTCGGGTGTATGGAAGATCAATTCACCATCTACCGAATATTAGTTCCATTTATGTAAAAATTCTAATCCAGATTAAACACAAAACGCTGCCAAAGCAGTAACAGAGAGAAAACAACACGGAGCTGGCACATCAAGAAAGAGGTTAATTGTGTTTATGACGGCCAATTATCAGCTCGAGGGATACAGGCCTTAAGAGGGAGGGGAGTGCCCTCCGTGGGGGTCTTTCTAAGGGAACCTAACCCGTATTTACGATTGTAAAACCAAGGTTCGAAGAAAACCACGAAAACTCCGAACGATTAGGCCGAAAGTCGCGATTGGGATCGAACCCAGCACCTCCCGTCTACCAGCTTCGACAGCAGAACCTCTCGGCCACTGGTGGGGCCATCAAGAAAGAGGGAGGGAGGGAGTTGGGATTGAGTTGCTTTGTGGTTTCACATGCTGTAATTTTATTTCATTTCACGTACCAGTATCAGACTTTCACGTACCAGTGAACAGAGCTTCACGTACCACTACTGGTACGCGTACTATAGTTTGAGAGCCCCTGCTCTAGAGTCTAGAACCTATCTTTGACAGTGGAACACATTCTTCACTCTTCGATCTGTCTCCTGTTTCATCTCTACAACCATTTCTTCTGTTTCTTGAATTCCGAGTTCCTTCCTTTTTGTCTCCTAAATTTTGAAAAAAAAAATCATCTTATAATATCTATTCCTTAGATAAATTTTTCGCAAAAATATGAAAAAACTAAAAAAATTAATGTATCTATGATGAATTAAAATTATTTATTGCTTAAACTCCTACTTTCGTCAGTCTAATATATTTATTTTTTAAATCAAAGTTGTGCGTTTCAGTTCTACATCTATGTATTCTGTTTCTTGAATTTCAGCTTCCTGCCTTTTTGTTTGCTGAATTTCGGCGGTACATATGTTTAAAAGATTCGTTTTATAATATCTATCCTTGAAATAATTTGTTAACAAAACGTTAAAAACTAAATTAATTAAATTATCTAGCATAAATTTAAATAACAAAATTATTTATCAATTTAGGACCTACTTCCTATATTAGAACTCATTCCTCTTTGATCTATGTCCTAGATTTCGTCTTTCTTATAATGTTTTCGTGTTCTTGAATTCCAAATTACTTTTTTCTCAGCGGATAAATTCCGCAGAGACATCTATTCTAAAAAATCGTTCGGTAATGTACATCTCTGAAAATAATTGTTAACAGAATATTAAAAACAAAAATTACTATAATTAAATTATCCAGAATGAATTTAACTTTATTTATTGATCTAGAGTCTAGAAACAACTTCTGATAGTAGAACAAACACATTCCTGTCTCTTCTAATGATGTCCTATTTCATCTTTACTTCCATATCTTCTGTTTCTTAAATTCCAAATTACTGTTTTTCTTCCGTCTGCTGAATTTTACAAAGCCATTTATTGGAACAATTCATTTTATTCATTTATTGGAACAATTCATTTTATTAATTTATTGGAACAATTCATTTTATTCATTTATTGGAACAATTCATTTTATTCATTTATTTCATACAATTCATTCATAGAATTCATTTATCTTTCCCTACCTGAAATAAATTATTAGAAAAATATTAAGAACTAATAACTTGAATTGTGGAGAGAGAACTTAAATTATTGTTTGTTTTAGGGCCCATCTTCAAGTGCATTCACCTCTTTTTCATCAAATTTATCAACTTGGCTGTCATCTATTTCCTCTATTTCAATTTCCTGCCTTTTCTTTTTTGCTGAATTTCGGAGAGACACATATTTTAAAAATTTGTTTCATAATATCAATCTCTGAAATAAATTATTAACAGAATGTTAAAGCCTAAATTAATTAAATTATCTAGACCAGTGTTTCTTAAACTGTGGTCCTCGGACCCCTGGGGGTCCGCCAGCTTGCAGTCGGGGGTCCTCAGGCCCAGTGTTGAATTCAGACCTTTTTTCTGCAGGAATTTCAGTAGCTGTAGTTGTGGATGAATGCAGGGCTAGAAATCCTATCTAGGACTATTAATAAATATAAAGTAAACATCGAAATCTATATCTTTCGAGGGAGACATTTCAATGCTGGGGAAGGGAATTCAATGCTGCTAACCTCCTCCTCTGCCTCCACCTTCTGAATTGATCTCTATGCAAGCCAAACATTTTTGCCAAATATGTTTTCCCTCGTGAGCGTGCTTTATATATGCATTCTGTTTGGCGCTGTCATAGTAGAAATCACGTGACCATACGTCATATTATCAAGAAAGGCGAAAGCAAGGTGAAAACGGCAATGAGTGAATTCCAGCCATTGCATTTTAAGTGCACTGCTCGTATTTTAGTCTCTCTAGTTACATACTTACATTTTTTTTTTATTCATGATATGAATGAGTGGTTAAAGACCGGTAAAATAAAACCTAAAGAAGAAATGGAGTCACATATAGATGATGCTGATTTAATACTTCCTTTTTTAACAGCGAAAAAAATTACCTCAAAGGAAAAAACGTAAGTACTCTGAAGAATATTTAACATTGGTATTTACGAGCACCTGTATCAATAATGAAGAACAGCCTGTTTGTGTTATTTGTCACGGTATACTGTCAAATGAATGCATAAAATCGGCAAAACTCCACAGACATTTACAAACTAAACATAAAGCTTACTTAAACAAACCGACAGGTTTTGTTAAAAGAAAGTTAAAAGAACTGAAATCAGGGCAAAAACTAATTGAAAAGACCATAATTGGTTCCAACAATGAAAGGACATTTTTACCCCGTATCGTGTATTTTTGATGGTAGCAAAGTCTGCAAAACCTCATACGATTGCAAAGAATTTAATTCTACCTCCTGCTACATCAATGGTCACAAGAATGCTAGGATCCTTTGCTAAAAACAGCAAAGGATCTAAATTTAATTGCATTTTCTAATGACACTGTTAAGAACAGAATCACAGACTTGCGTGAAAATATTGAGAGCCAATTTATTGAACGTGTAAAAATAAATCCTTATTTCGCATTACAGATGGATCGGAGTTTAGATTTTCCAATAATGGGAATTTGTTAGCTTTCGTTTTTATGATTTTGGTGGTAAGGTATGTGAAGATTTTTTGTTTTGCAAATCCATTCCATCTCGCACAACATGTGCAGCGCTATTCCCTGTTTAGACGGTCTCATCCAAGAAAAAGAAATTTGGTCAAAATGTGTCGAAATAAGTACTGATGGGGTTCGAGCTATGAGTGGACCTATTAATGGTTTAATCAGCTTGTTTAACACGTTAAGCGCCACGTCAGCCACCGGTGGCTGACACTGAACTTTCCGTTTAAAACGCGTCATTCACCGATGGCTGACGTCTAAAATATGATATAAAACTAAATATATATATATTGTTTTAAGTAATTACTGAAAATTTATTTAAAATTTACCTACCTTTTATTTATTACAGGATTATACTTTCTTAAAAATTACTTAAAACATTGTAAATTTTCCAGCGCTTTAGTGTCAGTCACCGTGGCAATCAACGTGTTAAAAATAAAAAATCACATCCAGTTTGGACACGCTGTTGCATTCACCGTTAATCATTGGTCGCGAAAAAGTGCCTGAAGATTTTAAGTTTACATTCAACGAAATTGTTTCAGTAGTAAAAGAACTCGTCCATTTAATTCTAGACATTGTAAAATTCTGTGCGAAAAAATTGGGAGTTAACACAAACAGTTACTTTTGCATAAAGAAATTAGGTGGCTGTCACGAGGAAAAGCTGTAAATTGCACTTTTGCACTGCGTGAAGTAAGGCTACTTTTATTGGATTCCATTTGAAAGAATGTTTCAATGATTTCTCTTGTCTTGTCAAGGTGACATATTTGAAAATAATTCTTAGTTTGCTGAATGAGCCGAATTTAAGCTTACAAGGGACATCGGTACATATTTTCAAAGTCCAGGACAACGTATAAGAACAATATAAAAAATGGCGAAACAGCACCGAAAACTGGCGATAAGAAGCAATTAAAATAATAAAACTTTGTAAAAAATCACCATAAAATTAAAACAAAACACAGGACGCGTTTCGAGCTAAAAACATAACAGCTCGTCATCAGCTACAGCATACACGTGTCCGTAAACGAACAAGTTCAAAAACGAACAAGTTCATTTTTGAACTTGTTCGTTTACGGACACGTGTATGCTGTAGCTGATGACGAGCTGTTATGTTTTTAGCTCGAAACGCGTCCTGTGTTTTGTTTTAATTTTATGGTGATTTTTTACAAAGTTTTATTATTTTAATTTAATATAAAAAATGATTTGTGGGCAAATCGTCTTGAAAAGAATAATTTTGAATCATTCTCAACATTATTTGATTTCTTACAAATCTTTGGCGATACAGTTTCGCATGATATTGTTGAAAATTCCGTTGTACACCTGAAGAACTTGAATAAAGATTTCCGAATTTATTTTCCTCCTTCAAATTCAGAAATTGAGTAGATGAGGAATCCATTTCATTTCCACAAGACATTTACAAAATGGAATCGGAATCTTTAACATTCTACAGCAGGAACAACTTGCGGAATTATCATGTGAGGATTCCATGAAAATTGCTTTCCAAGTGAAATAAAAGCTATCAAGCATTTACTTCCCTTCTGTAAAACATATTTATGTGAAAAGACTTTCTCCAGCCTTGTGCACATGAAAAACAAATATAGAAATCGATTGAATGTCGAACCAGACTTGCGAGTACATGTTTCGAACATTGCACTAGACATTTCACATCTCGTAGAAAAACAAAACAGAAGCATCCTTCTCATGAGAAATAGTATATTTTAACTGTCTTAAATTGTGTACCATTTTTCTTATTAATGAAACTGATTTTTTCAACAACTAAACATGGAATATCTGTAATGAAAAATAAAAAGGGTCTATACCATTAAAATAATTTTTTTTTTTTTTTATCTTACATAAAAAAAAAAAATTGTGGGGGGTCCCCGAAATGCATATCATATATCAAAAGGGATCTGCGAGATCCCAAAGTTTAAGAAACGCTGATCTAGACTGAATTTAAATATGAAATTATTTATGGCTTTAGAACCTACCTCCTATATTCGAACACATTCCTTTTCGGTCAGTGTCCTGGATTTCATCTCTGCTACTATTTTGGTTTCTTGAATTCCAAATTACTTCTCTTTTGGCTTATAAATTTCACACGAACATATAGTATTTTAAAAGTTATTCATTTTGCAATGTGCATCTCTGAAATAAACAGTTAACAGAATGTTAAAAACTGCAAATTCATTTAATTATTCAGAATGTATCCATTCTTTTTCGGCTTGCATAGGGATGGATATTAATAAAATTCATTATATAAAGCGATTTTTTGAGAATTAAAATTTGTTTAAAAGTATTTAATTCTGAAGTAAATGGTAATACTTCAATATCTATTATTGAAGTAGTAGTGTCAAATGGTATTGTTAGAAAAAGCTGTTAGTTACAATGTTAGTTAACTGTTTGTTACAAATATTTGTCATTGCTCAATAATGTGAATTTTTCTACAAACATTGGCAACAAAGAATTTATTCTAAAGCTAGTCATTGTTGTAAAGTTATAATAATTAAAGTTTTGAGTATATATTGTTGTAATTCATTGGCAGTATGGCAATTTGGTTACAGTACGGAATGTATCTTTATTTATTATTACTAGCGGACTTGCCCGGCATTGCCCGGGTACGTCAAAAAACAGCAGGAATTACGAAAAAACTCTGAAAATCACAATAAGGTATCGCGAAAAAATTTTTAATCGCTTCTCAAATTTTTAATCGCTTCTCAAATTCTGAAAAGAGAAAAAATATATATATGTTATGTTCGAAGATTGCAAGTTGATTCCTTTCACTAATGTGGAAAAATAGTAGCAAATCGCTAAAATACACTAAAAATCACATACAAAATTCCCGAAAAATTCGAAAATTGCTATACGAAATCCGAATAAACTTTATTGAAATGAGAGCAGAATATACTTTAGGTCAAAAATGGAATGTCAAAAAATTGCAGCAGATCGCGAAGAAACGTAAAAATCGCATTAAAAATCACAAAAAGTTCAAGAATCACGAAAGTCAAAATTTACTATAATTGGATAAAAGTTTCAAATCTAATTCCTTTGACCTGTGGGCTCTCGTAAAATTTATGTTTTGGAAATCATGCTAAGCATTAGATCATGTTACTTTTATTCATAATTAATTTACTTGTACTCCCTCAAATATAATTAACATAATCCCTTATGTTAATATTAGTTTTTGTTGCATTAAAATATCTCAATTTGCTGATTTTCTGTAAGCAAGAAAACCCTATTGTTTTACAGTGGAAGTCTATCGGAATTTGGCGAAATATTAGAGATATCGCCAAGTTGGTGTCACTTTTGGCGACTCATTTTGGTCGCCAAATTTGGCGATATATCGCCAAGTTGGCGATAAACTTGGCGTTATTTGGCGACAAAACTGGATCCCCCCCCTACGGTAACCCCCCTTATATGTATGGACATGCATTACATGCTGTTCAATAATCGCATAAAAAATTCACTAAAAATTCCAAAATCGCTGCACGAATTCCGAATAAACTTTTATGAAAAGAGAACAAAATTTACTATAAGAAGTGTTAAAAGAAAGAAACCGCATTCTTTTTCCTAATGTGGAAAAATCGAATTAATATAATCCCTTAAGTTAATATTAGTTTTTGGTCCCGGGTTCGATTCCTGGCTCTGGCTAATTTTTCACTCTAGTTGGGTTTATTGTATTTATTGTTTGTATGTCTGTATAATATTTATATATACCTTTAACTGTTGAATGCAGGCGTTATTTATGTGTGTATGTGTGTTTTAATATATATTGTAGTACGAGTGTTTTATTATAAATATTAGTTTTTGTTGCATTAAAATATCTCAATTTGTTGATTTTCTGTAAGCAAGTAATCCATATTGGTTTACAATGGAAGTTTATGGGAATTTGGCGAAATATTAGAGATATCGCTAAGTTGGCGTCACTTTTGGAGACTCATTTCGGTGGCCAACAAACTTGGCGGCATTTGGCGACAAAACTGTGTCCCTGTACAGTAACCTCCATATAGGTATGGAAATGCATTAAATGCTGTTCAATAATTGCATAAAAAAATCGCTGCATGAATTCCGAATAAACTTTTTTGAAAAGGGAACAAAATTTACTATATTGGGTTAAAAGAAAGAAACCATATTCTTCTCACTTATATGGAAAAAATCGCCTCAAAACTTAAAAAAGTGCTAAAAATCGCATAAAAAATTAAAAAAAATTCTAATCAAAAAATCGAAAATCGGGCTTCGAGGTGCAAAACTTCATATATAGACGTACCTTTTCCCCAAATTTTGTAGCTCTACGTGCAGCGGTCTCTTCAGAACACCGTCGACACACTCACACACAAAGTTCTTTCTTTATTATTATAGATTCTAAGAAAACTTACATGACTGAAGTATGTAAGTGAAGCGATGATCTTCGTGAGAATAAAATATTGAATGTGAATATTGAATTTAATATATATCATAGTCAATATGGCAGTTGATTTACAATAGGGAATATCTCTTTATTTATTATTCCAAGAAAACTTACATGATTCAAATGCGTAAATGAAGCGATGATCTTCGTGAGAATGAAATATTGAATGTTAATATGAATTTAAGGTATATCATTGCCAGTATGATAATTGGATTACAATTTTGAATATCTCTTTATTTATCATTCTAAGATAACTTACATGATTGAAATGCGTAAAAGAAGCGATGATCTTCGTGAGAAAAATAATATTGAATTTGAATAAGAATATGAATTTAAAATAGATTGAATTCATTCGCTTGGGAGACAAACCGAAGTAAACAAAGCAAAAGAAATGAAAAATTAAATATGCTAGAAATGTTTTTTTAACGTTTGTTTTTATACCAGAAAAAATAAAAGAAAGCGGCGCTTATCATAGTCTACGATCTCAAAACGAATGTAACCGCAATGTATAAATCCCAAAAGCCGGAATTCAACGCGAGAATTATTAGTGCTTCGCTGATCCGATATGCTCGAGTTATTAATGAAAAAATGTGGGGATAAATGGAAATTAAATATAAACAAGAAAGAAAAATTGTGCGTCACGCATAGATCATGAAACACTTTCCAATTATATCAGAACAAACATTAAGAAACTTTATCTTTTCATAAGGTGAAAAGAAATATCTAAAACTAAATCGAGAAAACGCATAATGGAGTTGAATACCGATTTTTAGAAATTATCGCCCATGACGGTATTGTTTTCGAACTTTGTGCAGCCCTGTATGTGAATTACAGATTTTTATATACACCACATATACTGATATTTCATTCAGCTAGAAAAGGCATAGTACAAATGAAAACGCACTCTCCAGCAATTACTATCCATGGACGCAATGCATACAATATATTTTGTGCAGGCCAATATGAATTTATTTATGTTACACCTCCTTCCATCATAATGTGCTAATAAAATTGATACTTGTTTACTTTCCCGGCAGCAATTTACGGTAAAGAAAATCTGTCGCCAAACAATGAGATTTAACGCCGTAATACATAAACGAGCCATCGTGTTCGCTGTTGTCAATTGCACCTCTCCCCGTCACACGTGATGCACATGTTACATTTTTATTTAGTTTGGTGATGAACCAATTTAGTCTTTACAAAGAAGAATATGAATTAAATTCTATTTTTCTGTTTTTCTCTCGCATATTGGAACAAGAATGAAAAATCATGCGTCAAGCATAGATTATGAAACACTTTTCAACACATTCAGAAATCCAGAGACAGACTTTGACGTTAAATAAGGTGAAAGACGAAGTCTGAGTAAACAATTTGAAAAATGCAGAACACATTTGAAAACCAGATTTTAGCAATTACCATTTGTAGTCAAAAATATCCGAATTCTTTTGTGCAGCCCCGTATATAATATATAGATACGTAGGGGAGACCGGGGCTAGTAGGCGCAGTTTTTAGTTATTAATTTTTATTAATTTTTAGTTTAAGTTTTTCAATAAACTTTAAATGCACTTTTAAAATCAGGCATTTGGCAATAAATACCCCGGAGTTTTGAGTTTGTAGCTTTTGTAGTTTATGTTTAGCGGAAACCTAAAGTAAAAGGAAAATTGTGCGCCAACCTACCCCATCACGGGGCAAGTTGCCTATACCTATGGAGCAAGTTGGCGAACGCTTTATAAAAATTTAAATAAAACTCAAATAAGACACACAGTTAAGAGAAATCAATTTCATTATTACCAGTAAGTTTAAACAAAGGCGTTATCGCCGTACAATGTAAATTCAAAATGATACAGACATAAAAATAATGAATAAAACATTAACATTGAGTAACTTCTATCCTACTCGATATCATCATCAGAGTTACAGTTGTCACAAATAAAAATTCGACTGTCTCCGTTTGGGCAAGCCTCATGTGCCCAAAATCTTGCATTGCAACCACTTTTCTTGGTGTTTGCTGTTTTTCAAGCTACCAGCACACACCAGACAAAGAGCCAACTTGCCCCGTGTTCAATGCGCTTACTAACCCCATAATAAATTTCTTCACAAAAGGGACACGTAACCTTCTAAACATAAATAATCCAAGTAAATCATACATGGGATAGGTACAGTTAATCATACACTAAGAAAAACTGCACAAGTTAAATCGCAATTATTAAGATAAGTATTAGAAATTAGAAAAAGAATGAAGCAACAAAAAATTACTTATGAGTACAAAAAACAGAAAAATCGTAATAAATGTCCACTGCACGTAGGTAACGCTTCAAAACTACAACGAGGATTGTAAAAAGCAAGAAGAACGGTACTCTGTGACTGGTTGCGTAATCTATCCACAAACAGGCGATTTATGAGGACTGCGTCTACTTACCCCTGTAGCCAACTAGCCCCGGTCTCATCTAAATATAATACCTTTTAAAACCGAAAGGCAACTTAGTCCGCTTAACAAAATCCGACAAAAATCTCAAGCTAGCATATGTTTGATTTATGTATAGAATACCTAATATGAAGTTAAAAACTAACATACTCGAACAATAAAATGACCGACACTCCAAATTTAGAGATGGCAAATAATAATCCACAGAATTGTCACGGAAATAAATACAAAACATCAATTTAAATAAATCCATTATTAAATTCTATTATTATAGGACTAAAAAAACTTATTTATTGATTAACAAATGGAATTTAGTTATGAGACGATGATAGAAATTTAAGAAACCAAAACTACAAGTGGACAAGTCGCCAGTTGGCAGGACATCACAGGTCGCAAATAAGTGCATTATTTCATATAATAGGCTGGAACATTTGCTAAGAATAGTCTATCACTGCCGATATAATGCATTTGAATAACAAAACAGAAGAGAAAACAAGAAAACCTGAGAAATACACAAAATTTATATTCACAAACAGAAAACCATTTGGTTGCGCACTAAATGTTCCAGACTTTGAGCTTCTCGATTCGAGGAGAGTGATATAATATGTATACTAAATAGTATGCTAAAATGTAGTTCAATTAATTAACACATATCACAATTGAAAAGTCCTCTTCAGCGATTTACGTCAATAAACAGAAACATATCTGAGATCTTTTGTGCAGCCCTGTATATGACCAATGGAATTTATATACACCAAGTAACATCCAAAAAAATTAATAAAATTTAAAAACACATACCACAATTGAAAATACACTTCCAGTAATTATTTCTCATAGACAATGCTGTGGTCGAAAGTGTTTGTGTGACCCAGAAAATGAACGATAAATGCTATGAACGTCATATTCTATAGTAAGCCATCTTGTAGTGCACATCAGTGATGTATATTAATTTCAATATGTTTGAAACAGAGGATTATCATTAAAACCCATTGCAATCGATTTTCCCCCTTAGATCATAATGTAACGAAATTTTTTTTATTGGCCCTGTAAACAAAGCGTAAGTGCTACACACTTCATTTTCAATACCGAATAAGTCATAGTAAACCTCAATAACATATATCAACTAGCGTAAATGCCCATCCTAAAACGGTGGGAAAAAATCGTAGTTTTCACTTAAAATTTGAAATAACTGATAAAAATATTCATATACTATTCATCGACAAAAAGGAAAACTGACCTGAGACGTTAAGTTCATCGTCGTTGTAAATACAGAAGTTATCGTCCTTGTAGATCAGCGCTTCTTTAAGTGCAGGAACAAGTGGTCATCACTTGGTGCTCACACAACCCATCGAACCCAGGATCTCTTCCGAGTTTTATGGTTGGGAACAATTTGATTATTCTTTATGTACCGCTGACCTAGCGCCAAGCGACTTACTACTTGTTCCTGCACCTTGGCGGTCAGCGCTACAACGACAATGACTGCGTCAAATCGACAGTGATGTATTGGTTGGAACAGCATAGGCAACACAGCTATGACAACATACAATGTAAGTTCACTTTTCCACATAGTTCCCGAGACTGTAAAGATTTCTCAGAACGGTCAATCAACTTTTCGATTCCGGATGCGTAGAAATCTTCTCCAGCGCTATGTAACTAAGCGGAGACACCGAAATCTAAGGTGTTCGTGAACAATGGAGAACACACTGCCGTACGAAATATCCAGCATGATGGCAGCATGCTGGTTCGGCATGCACGGTTTTCACGGACGGATATCAAGGCGGACCCGCAACGTCCAGTACCGTTCCAAATGTTGACCGTGTGGATGCGATCATGAAAGAGAATCGGCGCATAACATTAAAGGAAATTGCCAGCATGCTGAACATTTCGTACGATAGAGTGTTCTCCATTGTTCACGAGCACCTTGGATTTCGCTGTCTCCGGGTGATTACATAGCGCTGGAGTAGATTTCTACTCATCTGGAATCGAAAAGTTGGTTGACCGGTCCGAGGAATGTTTACAGTCTCTTGGGGACTATGCGAAAAGAGAACTTATATTGTATGTTGTCATGGCCGTGTTGCCTATGGTAGTTCAATAATTATTATCCCGAGTGTGTATAAAATACTTGTACTGCGAGTGGTCGATGTGGAATATTGGAGCCTAATGTCTTAGATGCCTATATGCTCAATTTCAGAACTGCAGCTGCTATATTAACATATTTGTTTTTCGTTTTGGGTGTGAGAGGTCGAACTTAGCTTGAAAGGGAGGGGGGCGTTGGGGGGGGGAGGAGTGACAATGAATGAGACGTGGCTAACTGTTATTTGGACTCGGGATCATAGTGATGTAGCCACGTCTCATCCACTGTCACAAATCTATCACAGAACTGCTTCAGGTCTCGCCCCATAAACTCCAAACCAGCCTTCCCCCCCCCCCCAATCCCTCTCCCTTTCAAGCTAGGAGCCACCCCTCACACCTAAAACGAAAAAAAAATCTGTTAATATAGCAGCTACGGTTCTGAAAGTAAGCATATAGGCATATAAGACATTAGGCCTCAATATTCCACATCAACCATCGCAGTACAAATATTTCATACACACTCGGGACAATAACTATTGAACCACCCTCGTATATGTGGTTTAATAAATGGCCATAACTTGGAAATTTAGCTTATTTTTTTTATTTGTCCTTGTAGATTTCCATGAGAATGGGATACGAAAGCTGGTCGTGCTGTACAATAAGTATCTTAATATAGATGGAAATTATGTTGAAAAGTAGATTAAGGTCTAGACTTTCATGTAAAAATAAAATTGTTAAAAGAACGACCTTATGTTTTTAACATAATGTTTTTGTCTGTCCGTTCACTAACTCGCATAAATAAAATTCGATTAACATGAAATTGATATATGTTACTGGTATTTACTGTAGCATGCTCGCTGTTGAAAATGAAGTGTGTAGCATTAACGGCTCATTTACAGGGACATTCAAAAGAATTCCGTTACACTACGGCCTGTAGAGAAAAATCATTTGCGGTGTATTTTAAGGATATTACACTATTTTAAATATATTGAGATTTGTATATATCACTGATGTGTACTACAAAACGCTTACTGCTGAATCTGATGTGTATATAATTTATCGTCCATTTACAGGGACATACTAAAGTAGTTGGCTACAGTACTGCGTATAAAAACTAATGGCTGGAAATGTGTTTTCAGTTGTAATGTAGTTGTTAAAATTTAACTATTTTTTTGCATATTACTTGGTGTGTATAAATTCCACCGATCATGCAAAAAATTCCAAGTGCATTTCCGTTTATTGACGGAAATGCTGAATGGGAAATTTGAACTGTGTTATGCGTTTATTTATATGCGTTTATATGCGTTTAATTGAACTAACCTTTAGCATACTTTGTAATATACATATGAATCTATGATCCTACCCAGGAACGCATAAAACAATTCCGGTATTTTTCGTACTATTCACATTTACAGTAATTGGCTTTTCAAATGCGTTATGCGTTTTACTACATTCTTTATTTTGACATCTTTCACCTTAATAAATTCTAAAACTTTGTTATAGTATTATGAATGTTTTGGAGTTTCATAATCTATGTTGGTCGCATGAATTTTCGTTCTTGTTTTAAGGGGTCTCAGGACTCTTAAAATTTGAAAAAATGAAAAAAAGACCATTTTCAACATTTAATATTTTAAAATCAAATACATTTTAAGATATTAAATGTTGACAATGGTCTTTTTTTTCATTTTTTCAAAATTTAAGAGTCCTGAGACCCCTTAAAACAAGAACGAACCAAACATTTATTTGATTTTAAGACACAATTTTTATTGGAATGAAAGATATAAGTATGTTCTTTCATTTCATGTATTTAAAAATTTTCAGGGTGCATAATTAGCATTTACAGGGGGCTCCAAACATACTTTTGACGAGCAGAAAATTGGTATAACAGATTACGCGCAAGATTACAGAATACAGTTTGTAACTAGAATGAAAATTTTGGTGTTTACTTATACTTCAGATTATACTAATGACCCTGAACCTAAATAAATTTGTATTTAAAGTATTTTCATATTTTTAATACAAAGTTGTATTTAGCTTATGCAAAATTTAGAAAATTTCAACAGTATATTCAACTAGAAAAATATTTTTTTTAACAATAAAAAGGAAATTTTAGGTTTACTTTATATAGACTAACATGAAACATATGTTTTGAAAATTTCATGAAAAAATATTCAGAAGTTTTTGAGATAGCGTGCGCGTTATGCCCCAAAACGTCATTTGGAGAAAAATGACTTTGAAGTTTCGGAAACGCCGCTTCAGCTATTGTGTGGGTATAATTCTAAAAGTCATAACTTTTTTTCTAATGGGAATTTCAAGGAAATAATTATATCAAAATGTTCAGAAAAGAAACGAGTTTAACATAAAAAAAAAATCAAAATTTCGAAAATTTTAAAGTTTTAAAAATCCTGAAACCCCTTAATACCAAAACAGTACTTACTTTAAAAAGCACGCCTCGTAGTTAAAATTAGAATTTTAAAAAACCCGCAGATTTTGAGGGACGGGAATAAACTCGGGAATTTTAGGGAATAAACCCGGTTTTGTGGAATATTGTGGCGGTATTTTGTGGAATATTGGAAATTTTGAAGGAGTTTTGAAGATAAACAAAACCAATCATTTTTCAATTACTAATTTTGATTTGAAAGAAATTTCAGGGAAGAGTGTTCTAAAAATACAGATTTTACATTATGAATTCACAAAACTTATGATTTTACAGTCCAAGTCTTTGTAATTTATTAAAATTCATTAGCTTTACAACAATTTCGGCTGTAAATTGGTGAGGATTTGAATGTTTCTTTAAAAATTATTTTTATTATTTTCTGTTGGCTCGTTTATCTACTTATTCAGGCATACTCTATATTAATTTTCTAATTGAATTTTTAATTGATTTCTTTTAATTTTGTTCATTTTCTTTCTTGTTTTCATTCGTTGATTCGTAGAACAAGGGTGAAGTTTATATTCAGGTCAGGATAGATAAATCTCTCATCTACCTCTTTCACTTTTTATTTATCGACGATTAAAATACCAAATTACTTAAGATATTTTAATTTTACTTACTAAATATTTCTGCAGGTTAAGCATGTAGTTCATTACTTTTCATGTAAACTGTGCAATTTTTTTTTCTTTATGTTATTCGATGTGCTTACGTTGACAAAAAACCCGGTATATTCCCGGGAATAAACCTGGTTTTTTTCCACTCTTTTCAACTCTAGTTAAGGCTCCGCTGCACTGAAACTCCCCGATCGTGAAATCCCATGTTAGCCTACGAGAAAACTTTGAAGCGCGATGACTCATTACCTAATATAATTATTAAAATACCATTTTCAGCATCAGAAAGTAGACCTCAGATAACGATGGGGTGCGTTTTTAAAAATTATCTTCGTAAATTTAAAGTACATAAAAAATCCTCATTAACTTTGAAATTTCCATTTGATTAAATTTCAACACCATCTTAAAAATACTTAAAATTTACGTAGGCAATTTTTAAAAACGCACATCATCGGCATCTGACGTCTACTTTCTGTTGGTGAAAACGGTATTTTAATAATTATATTAGGTAATGAGTAATCACGCTTCAAAATTTCTCCGTGGGTTAACATGGGATTTCGCGATCGGGGAGTTTCAGTGCAGCGGAGCCTTAAAATAGATATTAATTAAAATTTTCTCAGAGCTATTTATCAACCTAAGGTAATAAAGTGAGCGATTAAACTCAGACCAAACTATTCAAAATTAAAGGAAGTTTTAGTAATGGTAATCCGGGTACTGATAATTTGGCAGCATAGTAGATGGTATCTTTCATGCTTCATATGATAAACATTTAGATCAAACTGAGTAGCATAAAAAAGTGACACAGGAGAATTTTATTTGTAAACAAAGTTTCAACTTCAATTTTCGGCAAAATGGGATATCCTCGGACTGTAAGTATTTATAAATTAATCTTTCTCCTTTATCCTCGGGGGGAAAAAAGATACTGAATGAATGGAAGATACTGAAATAGAACACGATCTTCCTCCAGCTTAGATTAAGTTCTTCGGAGAAGAACAGCTTTCTTAATAAAGGATAAAAATTCCCCGAGAGATTGGGATTAAGTGGAAGAACTACTTTCGTTTGTAAAATCGCAATTATGGCGATAAATTTAATAAAATTCCTGTTTTTAGAGATGGATTAGAGATATATTCCCTGTCTAACTTTCATCGAAAGCTTACTCGTGAGCATATTAATTAAATATTGAAGTTTTCATGTCCTCATTTTTTAATTCTTAATATCTCAATTTTAGAAGTCAATAGCACATAAAAATCGAAAATTGGTTGCATGATGGTTATTTTTAAATGCAAATTTATCTATCCTTGTCAATTCAGATAATTTATGCAGATTATGAAATAAATTTTCGCTAAAATAAGCCAAGAAAAAGAAACAAATAATTGCATGCTGTATATTGCTGCATGGTATAAAATCATGCAATTGCTTTTCTCAGAACACCATTGGACAAAATCTAGGTTGTATGGTGGAAGCGACGACCGTAATAGATATTTAGGAATCATTTTAAATCATTCATCATTCAGTCTTTTGTGACCTTCACTTTTAATATTTAATCTTTTAATATTAGAATTCAACAACACTCAAAACCGGAAATAGCTGGGATGACTAAATCCAATATACAGGGTACTTCACAGAATACAGAAAACGAAAACACTGAATAACTTTTGAAAGGAAAAATATTTTTATTTTAAAATTTCAGGATTTACACATGAAAATAGATGAAATTAAAAGATCAGGTTCTCAAATTGTTGGCCATCTGAGAAGACAACGTAACATAGTTTCTACTAAAAATTCGCGATAACCAGCTTGAGATGATCTGTTGGAATCTACCTCATCGCTGTTATCACTTGTTATCGCTGTTTTCATCTCTTCTATGGTTTTTGAGGTCAATCTCTGTAGATTTGATCTTTAACATAGCCCCGTAAAAAGAAGTATAGTAGTGATGAGTCAGTGCTATAGGGGGGAGGGGACAAATAAGGGCATAGCAAAGCGATTTCGGAAGCCCTTGCGATGACATGATTGTCATAGTGACTTCTGAGCAAGTCCAGGATATCTCCAATTGAATGTGGTCATCCTTGCTGTCTTTGGTGTGGTCTTTATGCCCATTTTGTCATCAGCTATTGAACCTGTTCGTTGAAACTTGGCGATTAATTATCTTAACATGCTTGAAGATGGCATCATGGTTTAGCATTTTGACGTTATAGCTAAAAGTATATATTTTAAATATCGAAACTTTCATTCTTGCCTTTTTATTCCTTAATAAAAAAAATAAATAAAAATGTTGAGAGTAAAATGCAATATTTCTATCATTTCTTTGAAAGTGAAAGGAAGCTTTTTTAAACTTTTAAAATATTTGATATTATAGAGAAAAGTGTATATTTTAAATATAGAAAAGCGATTTCGGAAGCCTCTAGCGATGACATGATTGTCATAGGGACTTCTGAGAAAGTCCAGGATATCTCCAATTGAATGTGGACGTCCTTGCTGTCTTTGGTGTGGTCTCTATGCCCATTTTGTCATCAGCTATTGAACCTGTTCGTTGAAACTTGGCAATTAATTCTCTTAACATGCTTGAAGATGGCATCATGGTTTAGCAACTTGACGTTATAGCTAAAAGTATATTTTTAAATATCGAAACTTTCATTCTTGCCTTTTCATTTCTTAATGAAAAAAAAAAATAGTAAAAAATGTTGAGAGTAACATGCAATATTTCTATCATTTCTTTGAAAGTGAAGAGAAGCTTTTTAAAAATATTTGATATTATAGATAAAAGTGTATATTTTAAATATAGAAACTTGTATTCTTGCTTTCTGTTTATTTTTACCTCAAGAATATTTTTAATTAAAGTAGAAAAAAATGATCCAGTTAGACAAAAAATTACATATTAATCCTAAATTCAAATACAAAAAATAGATGGTAGCGATTCTATTTTTCACCTTGAAATCGTGCAATATTTTAAGAAACGAGCGCGAATTCAGAAAGGAAAAGTTTATGGAACGTAACAGGTATTATCTTTTTTTAACGCATTTTTGCTATGGTAGGAATCAAAAGGCAATCTTGAATTTTTTTGAACATATGGACTTATTGATCTTCATGTCTGTGCAATATTTTTAATGTCGGACCTTCCCTTTATTTATATTTTTGCTCATACATAAGAGCAAAAATTATGATTTTGTAATTTTTTTTTAAAGTTTCTAAATTTTTTTTTTAAGATGAAGGAAATAAATGACAACTTTCAAACTTGGGAAATTTGATCTTCATATGTAATACTACATCAGACATCAATTTCATAGATGTTTTTGAACTCCTTTGATTCTTATAACGTTTCTAATTTTCTCAAAATTCACAAATTTTCAATTTTTACAACCAATCAAATATTAATCATGGTGTTACCAGATTGTTATTACTCAATAAGCAGGAAGAAAATTTTTCAGAGGTTACAATATTATAAAATAAATTCATTTCTGTTAAATAGTTTTCAAGACACAGAATTTCAAACTTGTAACTTTAGACGATTGCACACATGGCATTCTTTATCACAAGTTTTTTAAATGCCCAAAACTGCTAAAATAATTTATTTTTTGTGAAGATGTTTTGCAGTGCTCTATTTTAATATGAATTGAACTTGTGTATCAAATTTTATTAAAATCGGTTACTATGTGGCCTTGACTTTTTTTTTTAATTTTTGCTCATTTTACGTGGAATGACCCAATAGGCAACATTTAAAACACCCCATTCCGCCAAGTTCTTTTATGCTTGAAAGCTCCCGCATTACATTCTGTTTCACAACAGTTAAAAGAGAATTTAACACTAGGAGTTCCAAAATTTAAAATTGATTAATTCCTAAATTACTGGGCCGAATGACTTCTTGTATGTCATCCTAAGGTAAATTTTATCGAAAAATTCAAATATCATGTCGAAAATTTTAAAATTTGGTACAACTTTCATATGTAGATGACCCTCTAAGCAAATTTTAAGCATAGCATTAATTAGTAGACGTTGTTAGTAATCGATTAGTGGTAGTCACATTTTTATACAATGATTTGGGGCAGGAATAGTTTGGGGTGCTATTTTTTATTGATTTGTACATAATGCTAAATGTTGAGAATTCAGTATTAATTAAATATTCATGTTTTCGTTTTACTTTTTAATCTCTGAATTTTAGAAGTCAACAGCACTCGGTGAATTTATAATACGGGGTGTCTGATACATTTTGATGTTTAATACAGTGAAACTTCCATTTAACGAAGCCTCATCGTTGCACTTAAACGCTTCGTTATGAAGAAAATTCGTTAAATGGAAATCCACTTAAATTCATGAAATTTGTATAGGGGAGAGTAGCCATATTTGGACCGCCGCTTTAATTGGACCGTTGCCATTCTGCCGTTAACTACAGGAAGAGACGCCATCTACCGCTGAAATTCTACTCATCAGAATGACGTCACTCATAATTAGAAGAAGCAACCACCTCCCATTTGCTGTTTTCAGACAATTGTTAAAAATCTAAAGTTAGCTGTTTTGATTTAATTTTTTCCTACTAAACGTAAGTGAATACTTTAAAACTAAGGTAAGTTGTTATGTTTTCATATACATATATGAATTTATCTGTTTATTACGCATATTTTTCACGCGGATTTGTTTCATTTCGTTTTTGTTCTTAGTCTTGAGATTATCTGTTTTAAAAAATTGTGCAGTTGCCGTAAATGGGCCAATTTAGGTTGCTTAAATTGGACCAGATGTGCGATCATAAATTTGAAAAGTAAGTAATGAATTTCGAGGACGGTACGCTTTGTATACTTTAAAAAAAATTAATATTTTACAATGGATTACTATTTTTTTGGATATTTGGATTAATTTTTTTTATACAGTTTAGTCCTATACAAACATAAAAATATTTTTACATGTTTATTTAATGAATTTTGTTTGCAATTTCTTTTATCTTGTATGTCTTTGTATTTATTTTCTTTGAATTCCTTATTCCTATGGCGTATTTGGTTTACAGAGTTGAATTCAAACATTTTTCTCCCGGAGGATATTTGCGAAGACAGACTTTTTAGTTTTGGAGGGTGGAATTACACTTTTTTGCCATTAAAACGCATAAAATCTCAAACCTTCAGGGGGAGTAGTTATTTCAAGGATCCGGGGGAGGCTGAATTCAACACTGTTTGAATATAATGTTTGCGTTTGATTAATCGCAGCGTTCATCAATTATTTTTCAATAGGGGATATTTTTTAAACACTTATTTAATGTAATGTTGAAAATGATGAGAAAGACACAGAAAAACAGTCTGAAACTAAAACACCCGTGACAGCAGAAGCTGTTAAAGATATAGGAAACAAAAAGGAGGGAGTAAGTTGTGAAGAAATTGACCTGCAAGAAGGCTGCAGCTACAAATCCTCCCCAAAAGCCCAAAAAATATTAGAAATGTTATCTCTCTTGCTAAATTCAGTTAAATCAAAGTACAGAGGGAGCCAAAAAACAGTTGTGCTAACTTCTTCGACATATAAAGTAAACTTTGAAATGAAAAAAAAAAACGACTTAAAAAAGCTATCATAGCACAAAAGAAAAAAATTGGAACAGCAAGTTATAAAAAATATGCGTAAATGCAATTAGCAAGAAAATGATGGAAGGGAAGAACAAAAAACAAAATGTAAAGAAAACGTCAGTCTAAAAATGTTTAATAATTCAGAATCTAAAATGAAAAATCTAGACAGTGGTGATTGGCTTTGCCTAATTTGTAAGAAAAATCAAATGGCAAAAATGATTCAGTGTTCAGATTGCCCGATACGGTTCCCTGTTGTGTGTGCTGGAAAAAAAAAATCAATAAACGAAATTCATGTGTAAGCTTTGCATTACTCCTTACATGATATTCAAGTAACTGTCAATTGGTTCCATAATTTCTATTCTTAATTACTGATAACTTTGATTTATATTTTGAATATATTTTGATTTAAAACAATTATTCTTATTTTCAGATATTTGATTTCATTATATTTCATTGCTGTTATTTTATTTGACCGTTTCATTAATTTCAAACTTTGCTTTTAATAAAATTACTTATATTCCCTAGTCATTAAAACAACCTGATATTGATTGGTCCAATTTAGGAGACTTGGGTGTCCAACTTAGGCGACCCGTTGCTGAATTTGGATCACTTTTGACAAATTTTTCAAATTAAAATAAAATTTAAGATTTTCAAAAAGAAATTGATTTAAAGATTTATTTAGTTAGTAGATGAATAGATTGACCCCGTGTAATGATGTTTTGCAGATATTCCAAAAATTAAGTGAGTTACACCTGAAAATAAGTGAAGTGGTCCAAATTCGGCTACTCTCCCCTAGTAAAATACACATGCATAAAATGAAAAATACACATAAAATGGAAATACTGGAAAAAAGTATTTTAATTAGGTCAGTAATTTTTTTTATGCAATGTAGACATATGAGAAACATTTAATTAGAATAACGCCTGAAAAAACCCTACAATAAAGAGAGGTAAACAAAAACTGAAGGGTAACGTAACTTTTCTCTTTTTTTCTCAGTATTCAAAATATTTAACTTTAGAAAAGTCTGCAATATTACTTTGTACAGGTTTCTAATTAAAAAATAATCTGTTCATAAAAAATTTCGCAGTTTTGTAAGTATCCGAACAATTCATCTGTAATATTTTCGTGGAAACTGGAATCCCCTTTTTATTGTATCGATGTCTTTTAGCATTTCTTCTTTTGAATGGAAATGATTAAACAAATAAATAATTTCATGTTCATACAATCCGCTGAAATAAATTCGTACACCCATCGCAACAGCAACGTCTCCGTTTGAATGTTGTACACGCACAAAAGTGGAATAAACTTCGTTATATAGAATATATTTTTCGTAATATGAAGGTTAATTTACATGTTAATGGTGTTCAAAGTGAAGGTTCAGGTGTAAATTTCGTTAAGTAGAAATCTGCGTTAATTAGGGACTTTGTTAAAGGGAAGTTCCACTGTAATTCATAAAACACTGCTAAAAATTTGCAGCATTCTGGCAGGTCATTTGACCGTTTTTTCCGAAAACGGTTACAAAACCGTAATTTAACACTATTCTGACCATATTATTGGCTGGCCATTTTATGGTGAGAATATAGTTAAATTATGGTTATGAAACCGTTTTTTCAAAAAACGGTCGAATGACCTGACAGAATGCTGCAAAATTTTTAACAGTGAATAACGAAGATATGTTTAAATTAATAACATTAATGGTTAGATAGGTTCAAAAAGTTTTATGACCCTAGTCATAGAATTTTCACATGTGCGCCCTTCGCCGCACGGAGAATATCAAGACGATAGTCAATTTCAGGCCAGGTATGGTACGGCAGCTATGACGGCATCCACATTGGCTATTGCACTTGTACTCCTAATACTGGCCTTTCAGTCATCAATGTTCGACACTTTCCACCATATGCATTTCACTTAAATGTTCCAGCTCAGCTCTAATATTCAAAAAGTAGGTTTTGTAATTGTTTATGCATGTATACATACAACATAGTACAATTCCTGTCAATGTATGTACTGATGACACTTCTTGTGAGTTTCAGAGTCAAAAACAGCAGACTGAATTTATTTCTCTGTATTTTATTAACTGTTTTAAGGTATTCTAAAGACTAGTCATTGTTAATGTATCTTACCATATACAGTGGATTTGAGTCTCCGCCCCCTCCCGGGATTGCACTTATACTCTAAAGCGAAAGCTGGGTTCCCGGGAGGTCATCCCTGTAAACGATGTCCTTTACAAATCCCCAAAGTAAAAAGCCCAGCTGCGTTATATCAGGTGATTGGGAGGCGAAGGAATTAAACTCGGAGCCCCAAAGTTTGTCCGATGTCTCCAGGTTTCCGGGCCCAACCCTTTCCTCTTTTCGATGCGTTAAACTTATTGAATTTTGTTTTTAAATTTGTCCGGTGACATCTTCTAATTTTGTTATTTAATTTAATTTTTTTTCCAGCCCCGTCAAGTGCCGAAAATGGTATAGGGAGATCCGACGGGCGTGATAATAAATGAAAATGTACGAGTTATTCTATACATAAATGCCATATGTTTCGTTATATCTTCATTATTTTATGAATTATTAAACATTAAAATGTGTCAGACTTTTTATAGAATCCCTGTATTAATGAGCTTTCTACTATTAGAGATGTATTAGTAATCTATTATTCCCTCATTAAATTTAATAGAAAACTTAATTATAAATATTTCGATTTGAATATTCAAGTTCTTATGTCCTTCGTTTTTTCCACTCTTTTTTCCTTTTATTAGGTGCGTTCGTAACTATATAAATACGTAGCACCTATAGTCGTCATCTGTCCGTCCGTCTGTCTGTCTGTCCGTTTGTCTGTCAAACTACTCAACCGAATAGTTTGAAATTTAAGATATATAATCGTTGCAGAATTTTGTAGAGTCATTTCAAATTTAATGAAAATCGAATCGAATAAAAGTTTTCTTCATTCTATTAAATCCTATCATGCGTAATTAATTCAATAATATCCCATGATAAGTAATGATTTTAGGATGACATGATGATTATTCTATTAAATCCTATCATACGTAGTTAATTCAATGATATCCCATGATAAGTAATGATTCTAGGTTGCCATGGTGATTTCGTGTTTAAGATGGAGTTCTATTATTTTCGTATTACTAAATTTAATATATATAGTCGGAACAAATTTTGTATTCATGCATTTTTGCATAAGAGTGTACCAGCAATTGCATCAAAATCTGAATATTTACAAAATTATTTACAGTACGAACGTTACGTTATTATATTACGAACGTTTGCCACATTTAACGTACAATTTCCGACTTGTTTAACTTAACTTGGTTCTTGTAACAAAAGTTGGAATTTTATAATGCATTTTTCAATCACTTCCTGATGTGCTATAATTATAAAACGTTACGTGCACAGGTGTGTTTCCGATGACAACAGAAGATTTTAATATTTTTAAAACTTATATATAAATTAATAAATTAATTTTTAGGTATTTTAGAGTTTACGACCTCAGGGAATAAATCGCCAAATAATCTTTATGGTTATAATTGTTTACGAGTAACAATAACAACAGAGTTAATTATGCCAAATCACTTTCACCAAAATATGCCAAGTGGCTGTGAAAATGCGACAACGAAATATTTTAAACGCTATAAAGCAGAAAAAAAATAATAAGGAGTAATATTTAAAAAATACCCTTTTATCATTAAGGCTAATATCAGATAGCATTGTGTAGGGATGGTATGTAGGGAAAAGGTCTGCAAAAAGTCGTTCGTCTGACATTAGCCTTAAGAATCTAATGTTAATTATGGTTATACTTTGAGAAATCAATTTAGAAATCCTGAATAGATAAATTAAATAATGCTTTTTTCCCTGTTACCATACCTTGAAAAAGAAACAGGAGAAAGATTATAATTCTTTTTATAAATTCACTAGTGCACGTTTTCTGTGAAGCGTAAAACAAATCAGTGAAATTTCAATAATCGGAGCCTATGTCAAATTAATATATTGCAACGGAATTTTTTTGCAATTGCATGAATTGCAGCCATGAAATTACATGTGATTTTTAGGATAAACATTCAGGCACTGAAGATTCGGAAAAACATATTTTTAGAAAAAAAATTATGCCGTCCGTCTGGGTGTGTGTGTGTGTCTATAAAGGCTCTAATTCCCAAACAAATTGACATAGAGACTTGAAATTCGGTGTCTACTTAGGAAGTAACAATGGAAAGAAGCTTACTGAATATGAGTAACCTCGATTATCCGGAACTATTTTTTTTGGACTCTCGAAATATTCGTTCTGATAAAAGGTATACAAAAATTTTCGAAATTGTTTATTTGAAGGAGTGAGTATAAAAGACAATAAAAAAACATAAATTTTGCATCTTGAATGAACTCGATCGGATACTTAGTTGCCGAGATATTTGTAATCCTATTTTTTACACTCTTCGATTTTTCATGACCCTGTATTTCATTCGAATTTCAATTCAAAGATATATTTTAATTGGAAATGAGACGCTTAATCTGACGCAGTAAATTGTTAGTTAATATGATTATAATTTTTCGAGTTATAAGGATGTTTCTTTTACGCAATTCGGTACTACTCGATTATCCCGCCGACCAAAAAAATATCGCCAAACTATAAAATTAAATGCCAATAATGGCTTATCGTAAATGTCGAGCATTTAATGCATATCCATACCTAAAGGGGGGTTACCATAGGGGGGACCCTGTTCTGTCGCCAAATGCCGCCAAGTTTGCCGCCAACTTGGCGGTATATCACCAAATTTGATTTATAATATTTAACAAATATTAAATTTTAATTTATTAGTTTTAGTTTTATATGGGAGACAAGATGGCGGCCATTGGTTATTGAACAGCATTTAACGCATCTTCATATCTATAAGGGGGGTTAGCATAGGGGACCCTCTTTTGTCGCCAAATACCGCCAAGTTTCTCTCCAACGTGGCAATATATCGCCAAATTTGGCGACCAAAATGAGTCGCCAACTTGGCGATATCTCTAATATTTCGCCAAATTCCATAGATTTCCATTGTAAACCTACTTGCTTATAGAAAATCAAAAAATTGAGATATTTTAATGCAACAAAAACTATTATTAGCTTAAGGGATTATATTACATTTTTGTTTGATGACCTAAGTAGGAATTGACTTTAAAAACAAAATTTTTATATTATTTGTTTTCATATTTTATATTATGTATATCCATGATGGGTAAGTACTACGGTGGCCCCCAACGACTAGTTTTTACTTTTATTAATACTTAATCTTAATTTTAGAAGTCAATAGCACTAAAAATCAAATATTGCTTGGATTATATTTTTAGGCGTCAACATCTATCCATCACCGGCAGTTTAATCAGTTTATGTAGATTATGAAGAAATCTTACACTAACGTAATACAAGATAAACAATATATTATCATGATTGTAAGGCGGTTGTGGCTGTTGGTGTTAATACGACCGGCATTGTCAATTGTTGATTTGCTAGTTGTACGATTTTTCTTTGACCTGCCTGATAAGTATTGTCATAACTCCATAACCGAACACCATATAAAAATGCTCAAATCACTAAAATTTCATTCGTAAAATTATCGCACTAACTGTGACAATAACTTCGAAATCTGTTCAGGTAGAAGTTACGTTATGGTCCCATCCCATGGTCGCAATTCAATACATACAATAAGCATAACAACTTTTTTTTCTCAATAAATAGAAGAATAATAACTAGTAATGAGGAATTTTCTATAATCATAATTCACAACAAAACAATCATAACAACGAGGTTTTTTTTTTTTTCATGTTCTTATATCGTAAATGATACTATTTTTTCTAGCGATTAAAATCAATAAACAGTTCTGTCGCTTGGAAAAATGGTCGTTTTCCTACAAAGACTTTTATAGGCCTGAATTTTTCCTATTTTTAACTCTTTTTTTTTTATTCTCTTTCTAGATGATTTTTTTTGTGTGATTTTACTGAATGCTTCTGTTGGAGACATTCTTTTAAGGGAAAATTAGTATATATTCGTTATAATTTGTTGCTCAATTTAGCATGCAGTCATATTATTGTGATCCTCATATTTCTTTTTCTATAAGAATTTGTTTTCTATTTCCCTTAAAAATGAATCATAGTAGGAAATAATAACTAAAAAAAAGAAAAAAGAAAGAATTTAGAAAACGACGGCTCTCTTAATGAAGCGTAGAATCTATAAGATCGGCGTTTTTATGCATTTTATTACTTGAGACTTTCACGTTTGTATTGAAACTACTTGTGTTCTGTTCGTCGATATGGAAAATCTCTGTGGTGTTATTCTGCTGTCAATGAAGTATTTAATTACAATGTACAATGCACAAATACTAAATTAAGAATTTTTGCAAAATCTCTACATAGGTATTTCAGCTTCCATTTCCTACATTGAAGGTATTTGGAAATATTAATTAAGAGCTATTATTCTTAGAACTGTTAAAAAAATTAGCTAATTATAGAGATGAATTCAAATATTCGCTCTGCAGCGACGTTTCAAAAGAAAAAAAAAACACATGACAAAGTTTATTTTAATAAAACTTATGTTTGAGGATAACTTAATTTTTATTTTTAAAAGTTCTGCATTTCATAGGATTGCAATCCCGCAGACTTTCCAATTCTGTGGTATTCTAACGGTGTTTCGCCAATTATTATTATTACTAGGGGATCGTACCCGGGCTTCCCGGGTTAAAGAATATAGATGAAAACATTTTTTTTTTTTATTGAAAACTAATAATTTTTTTATATGCAATAAATTTTTTAGATTGACCACTTACATTAAAAAAGCATTTTTCATATGGGAAAATACGAATTACACAATAAAATACATTTTGAAATTTATCAAAAGCGATATTTTCTTATTAGCCGCATGCTAAGAGTTATTTGCCAAGATTTTACTACTTATGGCATCCTTTTATATTCTGATAATTTCAGAGTTTATACATGTCTAGTAAATTTGTGTTTTATTTATATTATTTTATTTATTTATTCATAGGGAAGTTTTATTTAATGGAAATTAGCCGCAAGAAAATGATGAACTCTTTATTTTGTTTTAAGGACAAACGGATTAATCTTTCGTAATCGAGATATAGATAAATTAAAAAATATATCATGCTTTAAAATTGTTTTTTAAAACCATAGACAATCAGTAAACTGAGATGAACTTTGCAAACAAATTCCATTTGAAAAAAAAAACCTATTTGGTGATATAAAAATTTAAATTGTACGATTACAAATATGTTAGATTTGTGTTTTTTCAATATTATTCTTTTATTTGTTTGTAAAAGAAGTATTAATTTCGTTAATTTGTCTTTCACAAATATATTAGTGTGGTGGGTTTTCTAATATTATTCTTTTATTTGCTTATAAAGGACGTATTAATTTCATTATGCAAAAATAGTCAGAAACAAATGCTGAAAAATGTTTGTTGCTTTATGTGCAAAATGTTTATTATTTTATGTATTGAAACCGACACGTGATAAGATAAACTTTTAAAAAAATCATGATTAAAAATTATTTTAGAAAATATAATACAGCAGTCAATGAATACAGTTTTTAAACAAATTGCATTTTAAAGTACATTTATTTCCCTATGCGACAAAAATTGAAGATGTATTCAATATAGCGAAAATTTCAAGACCGAAATTTGATCGTGAAGTATTGCCATTCGCAAAATGACGTCAGCGTTATGCACAGATACGTTTGTTCTTTATAATATAGATACATAATCAGTACAATATAATAAAGATAAGTTATTAGAATGTGGTTATCAATTGAGGCTCTTATACTTGGATTTCCGGAATGAAAACAGCTATTTTCACCTTCTCAAAATTTGCATACGCACTTCTCATATCCATATTCATCATTTTTAAAAAATTTGTATTTTGTTTGATCATTTAAAAATTATTTTAACTCAAAACTTGAAGTCACGATTGTCAGCAACATCTTTTATGTGAACAGGTGCACTCTTTATTTGAGATTCTAATCTCAATTTTGGAGAGTAAAAATTTCTGTAATATATGTTTTTTAGACGCATTTGTGTTAAAAGGCTTAGTTTTATCTAAGAAAATGATCGCTTTCTTTTAAATATGACTTCATTTTCACTTAAATAAGCATTTCGCCTAGTGTCTGAAACTTAGTATAAGTACACATGCAGAATGAAAAACAATATAGAAAATTTATGAGGAAAAATGCGTGTTTTCAAAAGCACTATGTCATTTTCCGTTATTATGCCCCTAATATAATATTCTGCTTCTAATGGGATTTTGCGCCACTAAACCCTATACAACAATTTTTATCAACAATTTTGAATTTTTATCAGAAAATAGCATGAATAAAGTTTAAAATACCTCATTATTTCTCTCTTGACTGCAGCAATGAAAGCTAATTTTCATCATTTTGAAGAAATTTCATAAAATGCTTTTAAAATTAAAATATACAAGCGGGGATATTTTAATTTAAAAAAAAAAAAAAAAAAAAAAAAAAAAAAAAACAGATAGTGCGATCACATCGACAAAGGAAGGGCTTTCAGTTTAAAAAAATATATATTAGTAAAATTGGTTCAGCAGAAAGATCAAGGCAGATGACTAAAAAACACACTTGTATTTTAAATATATAGATTATATAAAATTAGGAAAAATTAAATTAAGCAAATCATGTTATTTTGATAAAATTATAGTAGAATGTCCTAAAGAATAGCATTAAAATTTTATTATTCGAGAGAATTTCGACAAAAACTTCAGGAACATGATATTATTTTAAATCACGAATTACTGTAATATATAAATTCTATTTACTCAATTTCTGTAATATATAAATCGCTATTATTTGCATGTCACCTCTCTTTTATAAAGACACTCTAAATTTTGTAAAACATTGCGTTTATCAGTATGTTCTTTCGATTACATTATTTTCAAAAGTGAAGCATTTTCACCTGTGAAGAATTTCAAAGCATTTGGGCTGTGAAAATGGCGTACTTCTACAAAACATAATTCAGGTTTAAGAATTAAAATACACGCTTTTTTATAAAATGAGGTCACTTGCATCTGCTAAAGCAATCTACTTTTAGAACCCAGTCTTAAACTTCGTCTATAGAAAAGTGTGCATATGACGTCATTATCACGGAATAACAGACAATATTCTTGACATAGCCCATATTTTAATTTCAACTATTTTTTCAGGTTTTATGACGAAATGGCAACAAAAAAATACAGTATCTCCTATTTTCAACTATTTTCCGTTTACTTTCAATGACTTTCAATAGAAATGAGGTAGGGGAAGGTGTTGTTCCTTTGACCACTTTGCAATATTTTAATTTTCGTAGCTCAACTATTAAGGCTAAATTCAATTTCTTTGTTTTATTATAATCTATATCGTCTGGTTTATCATATGTAATTTTTTCAAGTTTCTGGAATTCTTTTTATTATGTTTAATTTCATTTTTAAAAAATAATAACATTGTGGTCAAAGGTACAACTATGTGTTGTACCTTTTACCATTGGTTGTTGTACCTCTGACCAGTCAATTAGACAACGCAACAATGAAGAAAAAAAACTCATTTTATTCAATATCATTGCTTCTTGCATTTAGGGTGTTGCTTTTTTTTTTTTTTCAGCTTCAATAATTAGCTTTTCAAGAGTATAAGTCAGGATGCAAGATCTTGCACTTTTGGATCAGGTGTCACAGTTTCAGGTGTTATGATAAGTGGCGATAAATTTAAACTGCTACATTGAGGAATGATATCGTCAGTTTGAGCTACACCACCCGCTGATGGTTTATCAAAATCAGTTTCATTCAGCATCGGTCTGTCTGTTACAGTAGCTGCAAGAAATTCGTCATCAGAGAAAGCATTATCATTGAAAAGCACAATCCTTGTAACCTTAAAACCTTTCATAATATTGTTTGGAACTACGGCATTAGAATCTTCTATGCCCGCAAATTCAGCAATGTTGTAGATTGAAACAGGCTTTCTAACATTTGCTGGACAATCCTCCAATTATTTACAGCTTGATTATAAAAGGCTTTCAAAGGACCATGAACACCCTTACCAAGGAATTGCATTTTATTGCTAGAGCGTGGACGAAACGTCATTAGTCAGACCACTAGCCTTGGCTAAAACAATTATTGTTATGGTAATATGAAATTCATGGTTATGAAATAATAACAATACCTGTCTTTCAGTACTAGGTCTAACATTTTTCAGAAAATGTTGAAATAAGTGTTGGAATATGGTCTCATTTGACCAGCCTGACAGGTTTGGAGTCCCGATTAATCCAAGAGGCGTTCTGTGAAGCATAACTTGTTTAATGTTGACAGGGGGAAAACAAACAAAGGGGTAATGATGTTTCCGGATGCACTAACAGCAATAATCATAGTGATAGTTGTTCCCCTTTTGGCAGATGTTATCCCTCTAACTTCTTTTAGGTAGCTTTCATTTCAAAAAGCTACCTATTGCAGCCGTTCGGAGGAAAGCGATTTCAAAAAATTTTAGTATATTTTCACCGATCATGACCCCCAGACCCCGAAACCACCCTCCGTTCAAAATTGATATATATATATATATATAATATCAAAAAACACACACTACACATCCAATCCCAAAACTACTGAACTACAGAGAAAATTAACAAATTAACAAATTAACCATGGAAAAAACTTACTAACAAAACCATGAACGAAAAGAAAACATCCAATGGAGACAGATTGCAAGGCTAAAGACTTGCATGCTGGGTTTTACCGGTAATTACTCATACTTCCCCCATATCAGTCGAGACCATACTGGCCAAAGAAAACTTTAAAACTGGCCATCCAAAGCAGTAACCGAATTCGAAAAGAACACTTTAAAACTGTCCATCCAAAGCAGCAACCCAATTCAAAAAGAACGACACATCCAGACAGAGCTCCTTATAAAGCCTACGATTATTTGGCGATGTTTTTAATCGCCAAAAGTAAAGCATCGCGGTAATCTTTATCCTTGACGAAATTGTTTGCCAAACTATTTAACAAACAAATAGGAAAATTCTGATCCATTGCATCTTGATAGAGATTTATAATGTCATTTATTATACTATTATGATTAGAATTTAACATTGCTATCCTTATTAAACTATTGATAATGATATTTCTAAAAATGGGAATATGTACATTGGAATTAAAATTTAATATCTTAATAGTTTCAAAGTTGTAATCCTTTCTCTTATCATAAATGCAAGTCCGTAATCCACCCCTCTCAATGTCGATAGTGAGATCCAAATAATTTACATGCTTTTCGTCATATGAAGGGTTTTTTTTAATGTCAAACCTTGGGGATAGTAGTCTAAATTTAAATCGCTATTGGAATCGTTAATCCTTACCAACAATACATCATCAATATATCTGAAACTTAAAAAATCCTTATCCGTTGTCTCTTTAACCTCGTATAAAAATAAATAAATATATGCAAGTACCGAACTGCAACTACCCCCCATAGGTATACCCCTTATCTGCTGAAACACATGCTTACCATCGAATAAATAATTTTCATTAACTACGAAATTAAATAAATTTGTCAAATGATCCAAATTTTTACCCAAAATATTGTACCTCTTAAAAAATTAAAATATTTTATTTTTAAGATCATTTAAATCAATACTGTTATATAAATCTTCAAAATCATAAACATATAGACCTTTAATATTACTCAGACCTTTCAATCTATTAAGTAACTCAAAACTATTTTTTATAATACATGTGTAATTTTGTTTTAATGCCGCTTCAAATAAACTCCGCAAAACATCCAAAAACTTTTTATTAGCTACTTCCAAATAAGTGCCAAAACCACATGTAATTGTACGAAAGGCAATGGGGTCCTTATGAAATTTAGGAATCAAAACCATATAAGGCAATTCCTTACTACGTTGTGTGTATTTTAACCTTTTATAAAAAGCATCAATTCTACTTTCTGTCTCTTTTACACTGGTATTTAACAACCTATAATTATGTGTATTGTTATAACATTGTCTTAATTGATTACAGTATAGCTCTTTACAAATAATAGCAAAATTTGTATTTGCCTTATCAATATATGTTATAACGAAATTACTCTGTAAATCCTTAATAGAATCTTTTAATACTTTATATTCTTCCAACGAAATCCCCCCTGTTTTACCACAGTAAATTGAACTCAAATCCTTTAATATATTTTGTTTAACGTTATATGTGGTTATATATATATATATATATATATATATATCAATATATATATATATATAACCATTAATTAAACATAACCTACCACCATCAAAAACCGTAATATTATGAATTAAAGCTGTAAGTATAAAAAAAAAATTATAATTTATTATAAGAATTATTATGGAAGAAAAATAAGAAAGTGGACACCGACAAATAATGGAAATGCTTATATATTGAATTACGTTGTCAAGGGCACAGAATTCAATGATATAAGCAAAATGGTCGTTTTCTGTGAAAAAAATAAGCTAAAGCTAAAAGTTATTTCCCCCTGTGCCCAAACAACCATTAAAATCAAGTGACTTGATTAAAAATGAAAACAGAATAGAAACAAATAATATGAAATGGAAAAATCAATAAAACCTATTTAAATATTTATAGGATATAAAATAGAAATAATAAACTCCATACCGATTAATATTTCAATATTTTAGAATAAATCCACGCGCACATGGCACCCAAAATATCGTAAAGATTAAGGTGAATAAAACAGTTAAGAAATCACAGTAATTGATACCATAGGATGCAGTTAATACATTTTGAAATAAATGTTAAATAACCTTTAATATAATATAAAATAAAATAAATAGAAAGTAATTACATATTTAAAATGCACTATTAAATTAATTGAAAACTGTTTAACAATATCGTCAAAATTTAGCCAAAAATTCCCCCTGGTGTAGTAAATTATAACTGAAATGTAGCTGGAAAAAATAAAATTTAGATCTTATCGAAAAAATACAAATTTTGGTGCTGCCATCTAGTATTACTTTTATGATTCAATTGTCACAAGATAAACAGTTGTAAGCATTTGAATGTAACAATTGTTTTATTAACAGCAAAACCAAACAAATCCTTATATATAGATAATTATAAACTGAATATAAACCACACAATGTATTTTTAAAAAAAAAAACTATTGTTAATAAAATTTAAAAAGCATACAAAATATTCTATTAGCTAACTTATTTAAACTACACTAAGAATTTAAATAATTCTAGAACATCGATAATATATAGCATATAGCTATATGCTATAAAACAAAATAAATTCATTAATAATTAATATAAATAATTATTAAAAATATAAAAATCTTTAATAAAAACTATTATATATAAGATAATTATAAAATGAACAGGAAATAAACATATGGGAGTATAAAGAAGGTAAACAGATACTTAAATTCCGATTACCTAAAAAGCACAAATATAGTGTGTGGATTATTTTCATACATCCATAAAAATCCTAAAAGTATGAATGTGGGACATTCAAAAACATTAAACCGATAATAAATTTTATAACACAAAGTGAAAATAGATAAATATAAAAATATTAATAAGAATAGAGGAATAATAATAAAAATAATTACCCAATTTTAATACATACAGTATAACTTTATTTATATTAAATATACTTATATGTATATTAATCACTATAAAAATGGCATACTATTAGTAATTAATATGATATTGTCCTTATTAAATTAAAATTTATAACAAATGATTGTAAATAAGATTAAACAATAATTAAGCTAATTATTAATGAAATTCACCAATTACATATAAAATATCAAATCAACATCCTTATAAAATACGTATCAAAAATATAGTAATAATACAAAAGCCCCCAATTTTTTATATATAAATTAACCATTGCGTATTATACAGACAACACCACCCTCCTCCGTACTCTAACATCTACCCACCCATCCAACCTATAATAATTTTTTATATTATTTTACAATTTTTAATTTTTTATAGAGATTTTTTTTTTTTTTATAATTTTTTTGTAATTTTGTTTACGCATGTGTTAATTTGTTTTAAAAGATCATGTAAGAAAAATACTAATTGTATATTAATGAATATATGAATTTTTTTGGATAACCATGATTTAATGCATCATAAATTAGTTTTTTAATATTATTGTTAATTAGAGGAGAAGAACATAAACATTTTATTCTATATAAATGATTAAGTATTATATTTCGAAATACAGAATGATGTAGACAAGATTTAAAATTTGTAAATGTATTAACTTTGAATTTAAATTCTTTACGTTTGTCATATAAATCTGTGATTGTTTTGTTGTCTTTTATTGTAATTTTAAGATCTAAGAAGTTAATTGTATTGTTAGATAAAAGGTTTTCCGTTAATTCCAAATTAGTGGGATAATCTACTGGAAATTGAGTAATTGCAGAATGATCAGTATCAATTAAAATTATGTCATCAATATAACGATATAAAAGTAGATTATTATTAGTAAAATTACGTTCATAATGATATAAGTATAAGTCTGAGAGTAAACTGGATGTACAACCGCCTTGTGGTATACCGACATGATGTAAATATAAAGTGTTATCTTGCAAGATATAATTATTATAGATAATGAAGTTTGTTAAAGATTTAAAATATGCAATATCAATATTAGATGGTAATTCCAGTTTTTTATAATACTTTTTAAATAATGCATTTATAATTTTATGTAAATCTAATAGGTCTATATTATTAAAAAGATCTTTGACGTCATATGTCGTTATATTATATGCACAATGAAGATTTTTTAAAATATTGACAAGTTGATAGCTATTTTTTATACAATGTGTATTATCATTGTTTGTAGTAAGTACATATAATTGATTAAGAATTTTTAAGAGAAGTTTATTGGCTTTATTATTATATGTATTGCAACCAATAGTTACAGTACTAAATTTAATTGGAGTTTTATGAAATTTGGGAATAAGAACTAAATATGGATAATTAAAGTTAGTAGATAAAATATTTAATAGTTTATAATAACTTCGAATTTTACGATTATTTACAATTACATTTTCATTAGTTTTTTGAAATGACTTATTAGAAGAAATACAATTTGTAAGAAGTTGGTGATAATAAGATTTACAAATAATAGCATAATTATTAGGAGATTTGTCTACATATGTAATAACGTAGTTTTTTTTGTAATTTAATAATTTGTTGGAAAATATGCTGTGTATTAATAGAAACCAAATCAGCAATATTATTTTTTAAAGCCATAGTTAATTTTTCAATTACTAATATTTTCCACTGATTAAAATATTCAATAGGCTTATTATAAGAGATAGAAATTTTATAAATAAAAATATCAATATCATGTGTAAACTGTTTGATAATAGATTTAACATTAAATTTAGATGGAAGTCTATATTTAGTACCATAACCCATTAGTTGTTTCAATTTAAAATCATTAACAATATCAAGATTTCCAGTGATTATATGTCCATGATCATTGTTTATGTATTTTTTTAGAGTGGGGTCATTGCATTTACACGGAAAATTACTTGCAGCAGATGTATTTTTTGAAAATGTATTGTAGTTAAAAATCTTTCTACCAATTGTATTAGGATATTTAAAGGTTTTTGAGATATGAAGATTATTAATAGGAAAAAAACAATTTTTATCATTAATTATAGAATTGATATTAATTTTATTAAATATGTGATTTGAAATAGTAATTAACATTTGAGTATTCATGTTTTGAATTTTATGTTTTTTTTTGTAAATTAATATTTAAAAGATTAACCCTAGTCATAATGAGGTCAAAATAAATATCAGAGAAATGTTTAGAGAAAGATTTACTTAGAAATACATTTAAATTTTGTACAATCTGTTTCTTTTTAATAGCAAAGATGTGTTTTCGAATTAACAACCAGTTATAATTCTCTAAATATTGTCTTTGAAGATCATTTATATGTTTAGTGATAGATTTTTTGGAAACTACAACTGATGATGAACCCTTTCCTCGTTTATTACGTGTTGTTTTACCATTTAAATTATGATTAAGAGTAGGATAAATTGGAGAATAATCAATATTGTTATTTATAGATGTGAAGACTTTGACAGGTCTGTTAAATACTTCACTGTTAAGTCCATAAGGATAAATTGTGTTGTAATATTTCATAAATGATGATTCCATATAAAGACGTTCTGATTTATTTTTTAGAATTTGAAGGATTTCAATTGTCGTATTTTTAAATTGATGTTTATGAAAATGTTGAATTTCAGCTGTAGATTGTATATTTTTTGTTTTGTTATTATTAGAGTCTGAATGATGATGATTGATACGTTTATGAATTGGACCTGATGTTTCACCAATATATTTCATATTACATAAGTTGCACTTTATACTATAAATCACATTAAATGATTTACAAAAACTTGAATAATTAGGATCTGAGATAATTTGTGTCTGAGAAGCGTATGGACATGTCTTGCACCGAGTATCATAACACTTACGAAAAAATAAAGGACGAGGGGGAGAGTATAAATGGTCGCTGGATGACGATCCAGGAACAACCTAATTATTGTTCCTGTACCGGGCACTACACTGCATAGATGCCAAGTGTATCTTGCCAGGATCGAGATGTTTACTAAGAACTGCCATATAAAAATTATGTTTGGAAAATCCAATAATTGCCATAAAAAAAAAGAAAATTTAATAATATAAAAATTAATAATTTAACTAAATTAGTCTTGAATAAATAATAAATCTTGAGTATGAATAATATATACAATATTTACAATAATAGAAGCAGAACGCAAAAACAATCTTCAAATTTACCATAACCAAATAATGATAACCCTAATTTCGTAGACTAAAAAAGCAAGATACCACTGGACTTTTTGATAACAAGAAGTAAGTCAAAAAAGATCCGCATCTAACATCAAATCCTAGAACAACTATAACCTTGCAAAGACATCCAAAACACATTCCCAATTAATTTCTCAGATCAAAGTAATATGAATTTAAACTTCTAAAGCATATTAACATTAAATCTATGAATAGAAATAATTATTACAACCATATTGATGTATATATATAAAATGATTATCTCTTCAGAATTATGTAAAGCTATAGCAAAAATAGAAAATATATAGGACAATATCATACACTAACCACAAGAAAATACAGATAAAATCAAAACTAGAAAATTAAATAACATTAAATAAAGCTATGCAATGATAGGAATGAAAAAATTAATGGAATCCTAAAATAGGTATCAGATAACTACATAGTAGAAATCATATTGATAATACACATAGACAGTGCGCTATTGCAGCAATTATCTAAGCGTATAATATTTAAAAGATTGCTAAATCATTTAGCGACCTGGGAATATATATGAATATATATAAGATACCAAAAGGAAAAAATACTTCAAAATGAATTGTTGACATTCAAAATGAAAAGATATTTAAAAACATCGTAAAAAGCTTACATTCATAATTACTTGCGAAAATGCATCATAGTAATTTGAATGCTAATATATAACCATTAATTAAACATAACCTACCACCATCAAAAACCGTAATATTATGAATTAAAGCTGTAAGTATAAAAAAAAAAATTATAATTTATTATAAGAATTATTATGGAAGAAAAATAAGAAAGTGGACACCGACAAATAATGGAAATGCTTATATATTGAATTACGTTGTCAAGGGCACAGAATTCAATGATATAAGCAAAATGGTCGTTTTCTGTGAAAAAAATAAGCTAAAGCTAAAAGTTATTTTCCCCTGTGCCCAAACAACCATTAAAATCAAGTGACTTGATTAAAAATGAAAAACAGAATAGAAACAAATAATATGAAATGGAAAAATCAATAAAACCTATTTAAATATTTATAGGATATAAAATAGAAATAATAAACTCCATACCGATTAATATTTCAATATTTTAGAATAAATCCACGCGCACATGGCACCCAAAATATCGTAAAGATTAAGGTGAATAAAACAGTTAAGAAATCACAGTAATTGATACCATAGGATGCAGTTAATACATTTTGAAATAAATGTTAAATAACCTTTAATATAATATAAAATAAAATAAATAGAAAGTAATTACATATTTAAAATGCACTATTAAATTAATTAAAAACTGTTTAACAATATCGTCAAAATTTAGCTAAAAATTCCCCCTGGTGTAGTAAATTATAACTGAAATGTAGCTGGAAAAAATAAAATTTAGATCTTATCGAAAAAATACAAATTTTGGTGCTGCCATCTAGTATTACTTTTATGATTCAATTGTCACAAGATAAACAGTTGTAAGCATTTGAATGTAACAATTGTTTTATTAACAGCAAAACCAAACAAATCCTTATATATAGATAATTATAAACTGAATATAAACCACACAATGTATTTTTTAAAAAAAAAACTATTGTTAATAAAATTTAAAAAGCATACAAAATATTCTATTAGCTAACTTATTTAAACTACACTAAGAATTTAAATAATTCTAGAACATCGATAATATATAGCATATAGCTATATGCTATAAAACAAAATAAATTCATTAATAATTAATATAAATAATTATTAAAAATATAAAAATCTTTAATAAAAACTATTATATATAAGATAATTATAAAATGAACAGGAAATAAACATATGGGAGTATAAAGAAGATAAACAGATACTTAAATTCCGATTACCTAAAAAGCACAAATATAGTGTGTGGATTATTTTCATACATCCATAAAAATCCTAAAAGTATGAATGTGGGACATTCAAAAACATTAAACCGATAATAAATTTTATAACACAAAGTGAAAATAGATAAATATTAAAATATTAATAAGAATAGAGGAATAATAATAAAAATAATTACCCAATTTTAATACATACAGTATAACTTTATTTATATTAAATATACTTATATGTATATTAATCACTATAAAAATGGCATACTATTAGTAATTAATATGATATTGTCCTTATTAAATTAAAATTTACAACAAATGATTGTAAATAAGATTAAACAATAATTAAGCTAATTATTAATGAAATTCACCAATTACATATAAAATATCAAATCAACATCCTTATAAAATACGTATCAAAAATATAGTAATAATACAAAAGCCCCCATTTTTTTTTAAATATATAAATTAACCATTGCGTATTATCCAGACAACACCACCCTCCTCCGTACTCTAACATCTACCCACCCATCCAACCTATAATAATTTTTTATATTATTTTACAATTTTTAATTTTTTATAGAGATTTTTTTTATTTTATAATTTTTTTGTAATTTTGTTTACGCATGTGTTAATTTGTTTTAAAAGATCATGTAAGAAAAATACTAATTGTATATTAATGAATATATGAATTTTTTTGGAAAACCATGATTTAATGCATCATAAATTAGTTTTTTAATATTATTGTTAATTAGAGAAGAACATAAACATTTTATTCTATATAAATGATTAAGTATTATATTTCGAAATACAGAATGATGTAGACAAGATTTAAAATTTGTAAATGTATTAACTTTGAATTTAAATTCTTTACGTTTGTCATATAAATCTGTGATTGTTTTGTTGTCTTTTATTGTAATTTTAAGATCTAAGAAGTTAATTGTATTGTTAGATAAAAGGTTTTCCGTTAATTCCAAATTAGTGGGATAATCTACTGGAAATTGAGTAATTGCAGAATGATCAGTATCAATTAAAATTATGTCATCAATATAACGATATAAATGTAGATTATTATTAGTAAAATTACGTTCATAATGATATAAGTATAAGTCTGAGAGTAAACTGGATGTACAACCGCCTTGTGGTTTACCGACATGCTGTAAATATAAAGTGTTATCTTGCAAGATATAATTATTATAGATAATGAAGTTTGTTAAAGATTTAAAATATGCAATATCAATATTAGATGGTAATTCCAGTTTTTTATAATACTTTTTAAATAATGCATTTATAATTTTATGTAAATCTAATAGGTCTATATTATTAAAAAAATATTTGTCATACTGTAACTCTCGTATTTATGAACCGATTTGGATGTAATTCGGTGTGTACATAGTACATACCAATGTCTCGACCGAGTTCGTTGGCCAGCCTCATCCGCCATCTTGTTTCAAAATGGCGACCATTTAAATTTTTTTTAAAACATTTAAATTTGAAATGTGGTACCAAAATATTGAAAATGGAAAAATAATTTTTTCTTGTGCATTTGTTCTGTATACAAAGACTCCGGAGCAGTTTTTGTTTCGTCTATATCTTAAAACATGGCTGAGTTATAGCATTTTGAATTTCTAGCATGGCTGACATTTTGAAACGCCCTGAATTTTGTCACGCGATAAAAGGCGTATTTATGAACCGATTTGGATGTAACTTCGTTTATACATAGTACATACCAATGTCTCGACCGAGTTCGTTGGCCAGCTTCATCCGCCGTCTTGTTTAAAAATGGCGGCCATTTAAATTTTTAAGAAAAATTTAAATTTGAAATGTGGTAAAAAAAAAAAATTGAAAATTGAAAAAAAATTTTTTTCTTATGTGTTTGACCTTGATAAAAAGATTCGGGAGCAGTTTTTGTTTCGTCTATATCTTAAAAAATGGCTGAGTTATAGCATTTTGAATTTCTAGCGTGGCTGACATTTTGAAACGTCCTGAATTTTGTCACGTGATAACAGGCGTATTTATGAACCGATTTGGATGTATCTTGGCGTGTACATAGTACATACAAATATTTCGACCGAGTTCGTTGGCCAGCTTCATCCGCCATCTAGTTTCAAAATGGCGGCCATTTAAAAAAAATTTTTTAATTTAAAATTTAAAATGAGATACCAAAAAATTAGAAAATGAAAAAGATTTTTTTCGTATGTCTTTTACCTTAATACAAAGATTCCGGAGCAGGTTTTGTTTCGTCTATATCTAAAAAAATGGCTGAGTTATAGCATTTTGAATTTCTATTGTGGCTGACATTTTAGTACGACCTGATTTTTGTCACGCGATAACAGGCGTATTTATGAACCGATTTGGATGTAACTTGGTCTGTCTCTGTACATAGTACATACCAATGTCACAACCGAGTTCGTTGGCCAGCTTCATTCGCCATCTTGTTTCAAAATGGCGGCCATTTAAAAATTTTAAAAAAATTTCAAATTAGAAATGTGGTACCAAAATATTGAAAATGGAAAAATATTTTTTTCTTATGTATTTGACCTGTATACAAAGACTCCGGAGCAGTTTTTGTTTCGTCTATATCTTAAAAAATGGCTGAGTTATAGCATTTTGAATTTCTAGCATGGCTGACATTTTGAAACGTCCTGAATTTTGTCACGCGATAAAAGGCGTATTTATGAACCGATTTGGATGTAACTTCGTTTATACATAGTACATGCCAATGTCTCGACCGAGTTCGTTGGCCAGCTTCATCCGCCATCTTGTTTAAAAATGGCGGCCATTTAAATTTTTAAGAAAAATTTAAATTTGAAATGTGATATCAAAAAACTAAAAATTGAAAAAACATTTTTTTCTTATGTGTTTGACCTTGATAAAAAGATTCGGGAGCAGTTTTTGTTTCGTCTATATCTTAAAAAATGGCTGAGTTATAGCATTTTGAATTTCTAGCGTGGCTGACATTTTGAAACGTCCTGATTTTTGTCACGTGATAACAGGCGTATTTATGAACCGATTTGGATGTATCTTGGCGTGTACATAGTACATACAAATATCTCGACCGAGTTCGTTGGCCAGCTTCATCCGCCATCTAGTTTCAAAATGGCGGCCATTTAAAAAAATTTTAAAAATTTAAAATTTAAAATGAGATACCAAAATATTAGAAAATGAAAAAGATTTTTTTGGTATGTCTTTTACCTTAATACAAAGATTCCGGAACAGGTTTTGTTTCGTCTATATCTAAAAAAATGGCTGAGTTATAGCATTTTGAATTTCTATTGTGGCTGACATTTTAAAACGACCTATTTTTTGTCACGCGATAACAGACGTATTTATGAACCGATTTGGATGTAACTTGGTCTGTCTCTGGTCATAGTACATACCAATGTCTCAACCGAGTTCGTTGGCCAGCTTCATTCGCCATCTTGTTTCAAAAGGGTTGCCATTAAAAAAATTAATTTAAGGTTTTAAAAAATTGGAAAATGAAAAAGATTTTTTTTATGTGTTTGGCTTGATACAAAGATTCTGGAGCAGTTTTTGTTTCTGAAAATTTGTTCTTTTGTTTATATCTTAAAAAATGGTTGAATTATAGCACTTTGAATTTCTAGCATGGCTAACACTTTGAAACGATCTTGTATTTGTCACGCGATAACACACGTATTCGCCTATTTCGATGTAAGAAGGCATGTGGATAGTATACATCAATACCTCGACCAAGTTCGCTGGCCAGCTTCATCAGCCATCTTGTTTCAAAATGGCGGCCATCAAATTAAAAAATATATATATTTAAAGTGAGGTGCAAAAAAATCAGAAATTGAAAAAGGTTTCTTTCTTAAGCATTTGACCTTGATATAAGGATTCAGGAGAATTTTTTGCTTGTCTTTATCTTAAAAAATGGCTCAGATATAGCAGTTTCAATTTCTAATGTGGGTGACATTTTGAAAAATCTGAATTTTTGCCTGCGACAGCACTCGTATATATCAACCGATTCCGATGTGAGTGAGCATGTGCACAGCAATTACTAAGGTCTCGACCAATTTCACTGGTTAGCCTCATCCACCATGTTGTCTTAAAATGACAGGCACTTTAAGAAATCGCCAAATTTGGCAGCCAAATATAAGTTACTTTAAATAAAAGCAGCGTGGATAAAGCTGACTAATTTCGCGAAATTCTCATTCATAATGATTTAGTATTGATAAAAATTAGTATTGAATCTCCTATATTCGGTTTCCACTAAATTGAGCTTCGTGTGTTTGAATAATATAAGTTGGCTTTTTTAAAATAAGGAATATGAAAGCTACCTCTTCCTTCCGGCACTGGCCGGAAGGACTTTTTTTCCTTTGAAAGGCTATGAGTTTAGGGCACATGAACTGCGCTTACCCCAGTCTGCACATTTTTTTTTTTTTTTTTTTTTTTTTTTTTTTTTTTTTTTTTTAAATGAAAAACTGAAGTAAAAAAATATCGTAAATTAATTTCAAGACAGTTGTAGTAAGCAAATCATAAAAGTTTAAATGTTTAGAAAGTTTTTTAATAGCGTTGTACCTTTGACCTGGTCAAAGGAACAACACCTGATCATGGTCAGAGGTACAACACCATGCTAGTGCAAATTACAACGCATGCTACAGTTTTAGGATTAGGATAATCATTTTCACAAGCCGAACCATATTTATAAAAGTCTATAGCTACCATGTCAAATTATTTCTATCAACAAAGACATAGCACAAAATGTATTATTAGGCAAAACATTAGCAAATAAATACTTACATTTTTATCATGGAAATGGATTATTGTTATTCACAGGAATGCCCTTTGACTTGAATAATCCACAGTAGGATGCACAATCCCTCTAGTGATGGAACTATGCACTAATTGCACCAAAATTCATAAAATGCTGCTAGATGGCGCTACAGCCTAGGTGGTCAAAGGAACAATATGGTCAGAGGTACAACACCTTCCCCTACTTTGTTGCCACAATAAGAAAAATGGTATTAAAAACGGAAAAAAAATTAATATCTCAAAAATTAATTGAGATATAGCTTTCAAACAAATTGCATTTAAAAGAGCATTTTTTTTCCTTATACGACGGTGTAAAAATTTAAAATGTGCGATGTTTAAAAGTTTAAAAATTTGCAGTAGAGAAAATTGCAAAACCAAAATTTCATTTCAAATATCAAAGTGTTGCCATTCACAGAATGACGTTGCGTTACGCACAGATATGTTTGTCCTTTATAATATAGATTGTTATTTTAATTCAGCTGTAAAATATGACATTTTCAAACGATTTTATGCAATTTCTGTAAATTAAATTAAATTATATAATTATTCCTGAAATTGCTTTAATGATTTTTTAAATTCATTAAGTTTTCAACCAACATTCCTATGTAGATTTAAAAATACAGACCTTAATAAAGGAAACCCTAATAAAGGCTTCAACACTGGTCGATGCTTTAAAATTTTATGATGATGCATAATAAACACTTTCTTTTCTTATTAAGATATAGGCATATTTTATTTTTAATTCATTAAGTATTCAACCAACATTTCTATTCCTATATATACTTAAAATGCAGACCTTAATAAAGGAAATATTAATAAAGGCTTCAACACTAGGCGGTGCTTTGAAATTTTGTGAAGTTACATAATAAACAATTAATGTTCCTATTAAGATATATGCATATTTTTTAAATTCATTAAGTATTCAATCAACATTCCTATTCCCACATAATTTTAAAATGCAGACCTTAAAAAAGAAAATTCTAACAAAGATTTTAACACTGGTCGGTGCCTTGAAATTTTGTGATGATACATAATGAACAACCACTTTTCTTGTTAAGATATAGGCATATTTTATTTTTAATTCATTAAGTATTCAACCAACATTCCTGTTCCTATATGGATTTAAAAATGCCGACTCTAATAAAGGTTTCAACACTAGGCGGTGCTTTGAAATTTTGTGAGGTTATATAATAAACAACTTCTGTTCCTATTAAGATATAGGGATATTTTATTTTTAATTCATTAAGTATTCAACCAACATTCCTATTCCTGTATAGATTTTAAAATGCAGATATTAATAAAGGAAACTTTAATAAAGGTTTCAACACTGGTCGTTGCTTTGAAATTTTGTGACGGTACATAATAAACAACTACTTTTCATATTAATATATAGGTATATTTTGTTTTTAATTCATTACGTTTTCAACCAACGTTCTTACATAGATTTAAAAACGCATAAAGGAAACACTAATAAAGGCTTCAACACTGGTCGGTGCTTTGAAATTTTGTGATGATATAGAAAAAAAAAACAATTTTCATCTTATGATAGAGGCACATTTTGGCGAGAGTGGTTTGACACATCATTAACTCCATTGTTGCTGTAACTCATAAAAAACTATAACCATACAGATTGTTTGGCGATTTATCACCTGGAGCCGGCTATCGGAAAATGCTTTAAAATCAGTTTATCAATTTATAAGTTCTAAAAATATTAAAATGTTTTATTGTCATTGTGTACCTGTGTAGTTTTTATAATTCTGGCATATCGGGAAAGGTCTAAAAAATCGATTACATTGCCTATACAAAATCCTGTCTTTGCATATAAAAACCAAGTGAAATTAAAAATAAAAGAGTGCAATAATGAGCACATGAAATCATTTATTAAAAGTAAATAAAATAGTCATTTATTCATAAATATTAAAATTAAAACAGAATGTTTAAGCTAAAAACTTTTTTTTATCATTTTTAATTTGATCTTATTTAAAAGTAATTAAGTTATTCATTTTAATTAGTGCAGATAAACAGAAACCAACTCGCTATCTTTTTCTTTGAATTTTAACGAATGATCGATTTTCATATTCAACAATTACATTTCTTATCTGCACCAGTTGTTTCTCGTCGTTTTAATAATTTGAAAAAAGCGTTTAAGTTTTATATGGAATACGGAAATTAAACTTTGAGATAATTATTATTTTTTTTTTACTTCCTTATACCCATTAAGTATTAAGTGCAAACAAATTCTGTCGCTAATCCTTCTTCCATCAAACAAAATGGTGTATGATCACTTAACAAAATTTACAGAAAGAAATAAAGAATTAGAAAGTAATTTCTAACGCTTCTTGTTACGGTGGAATACATTTGACAGAAGTTAAGCAAAATGATTGTGTTATGAAACTTCCGTAAAATCTTTTAACTGATTGACAATGCTCGGCTCAGCTTCCTTCTCCATTAAGGTCAGAAGTTACTGTGCAAGGTACACTAATGGCGTAATGGGAGCTGGAACTTTGAAAGAACTGATTTTAAGTGATTTAGGCGGTTTCTGGTATTATGATAAATCTTTTGAGAGATTGGTGTTGCGTATTAAAATTTTCTGTGCCTAGTTCTTACTTGAATTTATTCCATACTTCTTCCATTTTTAAGGTTTAAGTATATCTGGAATGTGGGAGGACTTGTAGCAGATTTATTATGCACAGATTTAGCGGGTATTAACACCAGTAATTTAATACAGAATCAAATGTTAACCCGTGATTCTACACATGTGTGCAAATTCGCACAGATCAAAATTTCAAATATCGGCGATTCTTTGAAAAAATGTTGACATTAATTTGCATTTTTCATTAACAAAATGACATTTTTGATAAAAATAAGTGTCACAGTTCCAGGGGTCGCATTATATAGGGAAATTTTTACTGTCCCTACCAGAATCCTTAATCAGTAATCATCAAGATTATTTTATTTAACATATGCTATAGAAGGTACTGTGAAGATATTATTTTCAAAATAGTGGTAGGAGCAATAAAATTTTCGCTATATAATGCGACCCCTGCAGTTCCACTCATTCGCAGCGACCAAAGTTTCAAACAACGGCGATACTTTGAAAACATGCTTTCCTTAATTTGCATTTTTCATTAACAAATTTTTGACAAAAATAAGTGTCACAGTTCGATTAATTCGCACCAACCAAAGTTTCAAATGTCGGCGATTCTTTGAAAACATGTTTTCATTAATTTGCATTTTTCATTAACACATTTTTGATAAAAATAAATATTACAGTTCGACTCCTCATCAAATTTCGCATACGAATCATGAGTTATATTTTATTATTTCATTGTATTGCCCACATTTAGCATGCCAAATTTCAAAATGTTAGACCCCTCAGTATCACATAAATGCAATTTATAACATTTTTTGCTCCTGCAACCCCCAGGTAGTCGTGACAAAAACATAAAATATAGCCTTTGTTGGAGCAGGGACAGTCACCATCAATTTGCAACCATTACTTTTGAAATCGGTTTGACATTTCCTGAGATTGCGCAGAAATTGCAATTTAGAACGTTTTTAGCACGCTTTTCGCGCATTATCAACCCTTTTAAATTTCGAATTTTTTAAGAAATGTTCTTAGAGATCATTTATACAGAAAAAGTAACTGCCATGACAAATTTAATGTTTCTAGGCCCTTCAGTAACACAAAAATCGCATTTTTAGAACTTTTTTTGCTCCTTCACCCCCTTTTGGGTAGTGGCACCAACATAATATATAGCCTATGTTGGAGCAAGGGCTGTCATCATCATTTTGACACCATTACTTTTGAAGTCGGTTAAGTACTTCCTGAGATTACGTAGAAATCGCCATTTAGAACGTTTTTTAGAACGCTTTTTGCCCATTTTCACCCCTTTTAACTTTAGAATTTTTTAGGAAATGTTCTTAGAGATCATTTATATCTAATAAGTAACTACTATACTAAATTTCATGTTTATAGGCCCTTCAGTAACACAAAAATCTATTTTCAGAGTGTGTTTTGCTCTAACACTCCCTTTGGGTTAGTGGCGTGGACATAAGATATAGCCTATGTTGGAACAGAGACTAACGCCATCATTTTGATACCATCACTTTTGAAATCGGTTTGGTAGTTACAGAGATTATCTCAAACAAACAAACAAACTTTACTTAATATTAGTACAGAATAGATTGGCCACACTAAAACATGTTTTTTTTTAATCGGTTTCCCTAATTGCACATAGGCAGTAACATAAAGCAATAATAACAATACATCTATGTTTAAGGACTTCACACTTCATCACCCGCGCACTCCAACCACTGTAAAAAAAATTATGCAACGTTACTCCATAAAATTTGTGGCAACATGCTGCCTCCAATTTTATGGAGCAATTTAACTTATATAATCGTGTAATTTAAACTGATAGAACTGGTGTCATATCACACATTAGTGTAACGTAACACCAATTATACCGATTAAATTACTCAATAAAATAGAAGCAGCAAGGCTGACAACAATTTTATGGAGTATCATTACATAATTTTTTACAGTGCAATAGTGCGATTAAGGATTCCGTAACTTCAACTGCTTATAATTTTATTGACAATATAGTGATAATGGAATATAACACATGATTCATATAAGAAATTTAATGAGGAATTTATCTGTGATATCTATTTTTCGGGATAAATTTGACAGTTGTTGGTTAAAGACGAAAACATGAGTCAAAAAAGAAATTTTAGTTTAAAGTGAATATGTGACATAAAGACTATAACAATGCAAAAAGAATAAATAAGGACAAAATCTTGCTTAATGGTACACAAAACACGAACTTTAATAAGCTAAAAGTTAATTTCTAAGTTTCGAGCTGTTTCTACAGCCGTCTTCAGGAAAATATGATGGTAAAAAGGCTCAAAGTTCAGAGACGAAAGCTTCCTGTGCAAGAGATAATTAGTCGAAACTTGGCCAATGATTTGAATATAAAAATATAATGTTGCCATCTAGTGAAAATAAATAATTATTAATGAACAGAGATCAAATGGATCAAAAAGGTCGATTTAAGAAACCACAAGTGCCGCCATCTACGCATGAAGGACAAAACCACGTTCAACTTAGTTTTCATTCAAGTTTTGGCAACATAATACAAGTTTAAGCTGAAATATTGCAATTAGATGTAGAATTATGACTTTATGATATTATGCCAGATTTTTGTGATATTATAGGATAAATTATCGTTACAAGGTTTATCCTCACGTGCAATGATTTCAACTGAATCTCTAATTTTACTTTCAAAGGGGTTATTGCACGGAACTATAATTTTTGCTTCAGAAAAGTTAATATGACAGACTTCATTAGCTAAGTAAAATCTAGAAAGAGCTGTATTCTGTTTAAGATGTTTAATGTCTCTGCGATGCTCCATAGTCCTTACGTTTTGTCATGCCGATGTAGACTTTTTCAACATTATTCGATAAAGTGATAGGGATTTCATATATATCAGATTTTTGATCCATTGGGATCCTATCGATCTTATTACTGACTATATCAATGAGGTAAGGAGGTGGAATAGCGACCAACTTTATATTATATTTCTGTATGATCTTTTTTAGCTTTTCGAATATAGTGGGAATGTAGTGAAATTTTCTGTAGACCATAGGTTGATTATTATCCTGTCGTTGACCTGAAGGAGGTGGACCGTTGTACTTCTGAATTATCTTATCTATATATTTTGCTGGGAAACCATGGTCAAATGCTATTTTCTATATTAACTCGATTTTTTCTTTTAATTGGTCATCTGAGCAAATCATAAATGTTCTTTTAATGAATGACTGAAATGCAAACGTACCTTTTCAATATAAAATCTCTGCATCCATAAAATCTCTTGGTATAAAATCTCTTGATCCATTTGATCTCTGTTCATTAATAATTATTTATTTTCACTAGATGGCAACATTATATTTTTGTATTCAACTCATTGGTCAAGTTTCGACTAATTATCTCTTGCACAGGAAGCTTTCGTCTCTGAACTTTGAGCCTTTTTACCATCATATTTTCCTGAAGACAGCTGTAGAAACAGATCGAAACGTAGAAATTAACTTTTAGCTTATTAAAGTTCGTGTTTTGTGTATCATTAAGCAAGATTTCGTCTTTATTTATTATATTTTATGGTGCAATTGTCCAGTATGTGTTAATGCAAAAAAGATTTGATCAAAGAAGCCAGCCTCCGCAGCCATAATGGTCTCGAGATGGCTTCCAGAATCTGGCCCATACATCTGGCACAGGATTCACCTAAACAGAGCTAGTACAGAGCTAGTAATCTTTGTAAAGTCACACCTACTCTGCCAGCGAAAATAACATTTCAATTAAAAAAGAACATTTTTTATATATCTTAGATACCAGCGTAAACTTAAACAAAAATTACTGTACTTTCATTGTATGACATTGTAAAAGGTTATTATAAATGCTGTAACAATTCACGTTTCAAACATAATATTATATACATTTAGTATATCTGATGAAATAAAGTTCAAAGATGAGGAACAGATGTTATATATTCCCGCGGCCGCCATCTTGGAGTTTTCCTTGGCGTGAAAACGCCCTTTCCGCCAAGTAGTAAATGTCACCAAGCAGAGATTTATGCGCATATTAGGCTTCAAGGGGTTACCAGAACCCGGGGTTGCCTTATCGATAAACGCCAGCAAAAAATCGCCAAGAAATCCATGATGGCGGCCGCGGGAATATATAACATCTAAGCCAAAGAGGATAACTGTACTTGCGTAAGAATGTTAATTAGTATGGCAAAATCTGCCGTAAACCTATCGAACAGCTGGATTTTGTGATTCTGGCAGCGCGTTTGATTACTTAATCAATCACGCCACATACATCAATACATAGGTTTTTGAATCAAGGGAGAGTCAAAAGTTGGGATCAGGACTGTAGGAATAAATCATATGAGCTGTAATTTTCCAACTGGGTGAAAATATCGGGATCAGAATTTATTTACCAATCATAATAAATGTGTTAAAATTAATCGAGTGTAAATACATATCCAGAGTTTGCTGGAGTTCAATTACCTGCGATTTATTCTATTAAATTGATTCATATATCAGACCAGATGCTATTATCAATAAAGTTAGCTGCGTGAATTCAGTTCTCCGGATTCGTCCTTGCTCTGTGATTAAATTGATCTGTCACTTGTAATTCGCTGAGTGTGTGTGTTTCGAGTGTTTCTGGAATGTAGTTCTGCTTAGTCAGGCGCAATCGAACCTGTGCTGATAGTATGTTTGATTCGCTTGCATAAAAACTGCTGAGCGCCTGCGTAATGTTAGACTGAGTGTATTGATAACACCCTGTATATAATGCTACATCCAAAGCAGCTAAATTCAATCGAGTTTTGTGACTTGACGAAAATTTTTCTAGAGATGGAATCGATGTAGAGCTAATCAAATTAAGAGTATAGACTATCAGAAAGCTAGACAGGCACCTAGAAGCTATCGAAGAGGTGACTCGTCGTATGCTTTTACAAGAAAATACCAGAATGTTTACATTGCTAAGCATAAAAATTTTGTCATTCCAGAAGCAGTTTTCGATATAGCCTGCTACTCCAGCGAATTCTACGCTATGTTGATCAAGCACGACTATGTGTTCGTGGAGTTTGGATTAATTAGTGATACGACAGAAGCCTACCAGTCCGAATACTTTAGTCGACTCTCTTTGTCTGAAACCAAAGGCAGATATTTTTTTAATTACGTAAGGAATTTTAATAAATTTTGTGATTTAATAAGAAATCACAATTTAAATTTAGAATTAAATTTAATTATTGGTTCTGACAAATTTTAACATGTAAAAATTTTCTAATTATACTTAAAAAATGCCTGCATTGTACACAGGACCAATACTCAGCCTGCTGATGATAAACCTGAAATCACGTAAAATAAATTGGACGGCTTAGTTAAAAAATGGTTTTTTTGCATAATCAACTAGTGATCTTGCATACATTACCCCCACTGATGTTCTAACATTCAGAACCAACTGATCTCTCACCAAAAAAAAAAAAAAAAAAAACAGTGATGTTACACTATTTCAAAATGCCTGCATTATACATCACTGTTTCATAAAAGGTGGAGGTGGGAAGCGGCGGTGGGACACCAAGCGAGTACTTCTAAGTGTCCTGTTGCGTGTGAGTCTCGTTCTGCAGTTGGTGGAGCATTGGTAGATTCAGCCAAGAGATTCCTGGTTCGAACCCTGTTCCGTACATTTTTCGCCGAGTTGGAAAATTACAACTCATATGATGTATTTATCAATTAGAATAATGGTGTTAAAATTAATATAGTATAATAGATAAGAGCCTACTGACTTGTAATTAAAAGAGGCCGCCACATTCATGGCTTTATCACCTCTTCCTACAAACAATCTTCGATACACAGGACATGGAAAGGTGAGATAACGAAGAAAAGATCTTGCTCAGTATCACATTGTCTACCCCTCTCATTAATTCACCAGCATCAAAGTTATTGGAGAATAAAATATTGTACATAACTTTTCGCATATTTTTCAAAGACATAAATTATCCGGAATGTTGTCAAATTTATGTCGCAATATTCAACATATATTCAAGGATTAAATGCCTTAAAAATATATATGGCAGTTCTATTTTTCATTAAATTTTGTATAAGAATCCTGCATTATATTTCATTATCACTCCATTGCCAACAAAGTTATATGCAGTTGAAATTAAAGAATCCCAAATCGCATTACCGCGGAGTAAGCGGGTGTTGAACCGAAGTGTTCCACACCTTCGTTCACTGTGTGGCCGAAGTAGCCAAAGTGGCCGAAGTCGAGTCGAGTTCGAGTCGACCACACCAAAGTGAGTCCACGGTTTAAAGATGTATTGTTATTATTTCATTATGTTACTGCCTATGTGTACTTAATATTATTGGCGCAAAACTTTATCAATCGGAGTTTTCAATTTTTTTAGAACTAGGGAAGCATTTGATTTTTTAAATCATTTACGCAAGCGTACAGACGCCTGTACGCACGCACATACTAGTTCATTATGTATGCATGGGCAGAAATCTATAGGTGGCTCTGTATGCGAGCCGTTAAGGTCGGCACGCGTGGCTTCCTCATTGTAGACGCTGACTGCGTGCGATCAACATGAATCACACGGGAAAAAACACACCCAGCACCCGACCACGAACCGCACAACAACGCTTCATCACTATTAATGTGTAGGTGGGTATCCTGACGGACAGTTTAATGGGGCCATACATCTTACCACCTCGACTGGTCGCCCAAAAGTATCTAGTATTTATTCAAGAGGTTCTTCTGGAAATGTCCCCGCACTTGTTTGACGCGGAATGTGCTTTCAACATGATGGGGTGCCAGCTCATTACGCAAGATGTGAAGTGTAAGTGACCATTTGGACCGGACATTTGGAAACAATTGGATTGGCCGTGGCGGTCCAGTCGCATGGATCTTTAGATCACCTGATTTATCTCCTCTTGACTATTTTTTCTGGTATGCCATGAAGAGCATTGTGAACGTTACGCCTGTAAATTCTGAAATGGACCTACAAACACGAATCTCCATCGCTGCGGCTACCATCAACGCAACAACCGGAATCTTCGAAACTGTTGGCCAATCCACCTCACGTAGGTGTCATGAGTGCATCCATGCCAATGGGCGCAATTTCGATCAGCTCCTGTGATGCATGTACGTCATACACTGCACTCTTTTCTATATAATAAAGCGTTTTACACTGCTTTTTATATTGTGGCCTTACTGTGTCTTTGTGTCTCTTTATAACATGAGGGTGCCGCTTCCGCCCATGCTTTCCAATGTAATTATGGTTCCTAATGATGTTCTCCACCGCCCCTCAAAGTTTGTACACGAAGTTCTGGAACAATCTGTAGAGTATTTATGGACATATCTGCGCCTAAATACGCGTGACTGACGATTAGTATTGCTAGGTCCACTGTCATTAAAAGCGGGACAAGGAGAAAAAAAGCGGGACACGGCCTTTTAAATCGGGACATAAAAATACAGTAAATCCTATGAAAAACAACCTGTCTCAATCGTAACAAATTCAGATTCCGTACGGAAGAAATGCCATACAATTACACCTGCTGAGGTGGAAACCTATCTAAGACGGAATCGTTCTCCAGTCACTTTAAATTCTGTCTTAGTAGATTTTATTAGACTAAATAAAAATGAAACTAATTTTACAATATACGGGGTGCCTACAAATTAGTTAGGCAATTTCATAAGTTAATAATTTCCGAAATATTAAATGAAATTAATTAGTTTATAGTCAGGCTAGTATTTATATTGCCAAAGTTTATTCATAGATGGCATTAGGTGTCATAACTGACACTATCGCTTAGCGAACGGAGGTGTTATTCAATGGCCACCACGATCACAAGATCTTTCACCGCTCGGTTTCGGTGTATGGGGTTTTGTAAAGGATCAAGTGTACAAGCCGCCATTTCCTGCATCCATTCTTGAACTAAAATCAAGAATCTGCACTGCAATTAATTGGATCGACGGAGACATGCTGGCAAATCTGTGGCCAGAAATGATTTACCGATGGGGCATTTGCAGAGTCACGAAAGGAAGTCACATCGAACATTTGTGATAATGGTAAACTTGAACTATTTTTCTATCTTACAACAATATATAATTTAATTTTTTTCCTGTCAATTCCATTCAATAAATCATTCTTTTTGAAAAACTAATTTGTAGACACCCGTTATAGTAGAATCTATGAAAGTATCATCGGTAATAACCGAAACAAATTTCGTTTTGGAGAGGTTTCTTATTGTACTTTTATAGTTGTGTGATATTCCTCCCGTGGACTGTGAAATTTTTACCTTTACGACAGGATTCCTTTATAAACGAGTTCCGTTTTCACGATTTTTACTAAACAAAGTACAGGAAAACCTAAAAAACAGAATCGATAGGGACTGGGAAAATATTCCGTATTAGACAGGGTTCTGCATAGCAAGTACGGTATTACTTTCGGCGGAATCTAATCAAATCCATCATTGACAGGTTCTGTTTTCACAGATTTTATTGAATTATGTTTCACTCGACGAAGACAAACGAATAGCATATGGTACGAATAGAAATTTAAACGAATTTGTGCATCCTGAAAAAAACCGGGACTTTTGGCGTCCCGCGCAATGGTTACGCGGGACGGATCGTCGAATTCCTGAAAACCGGGACACCTGGCAACACTACTGAAGAACCTAGTTTTTAATTACATGCGGAATTAAATTTGCAAAAATCAAAAAACTGCGTAAAAAGCGAACTAATTATTTATCATCAATGTTAAACTATTTTTTATATTACTTGCCTATTTTTTTTATTTACTTGTACTGATGACTTTTAAGTTGTGTTTAATTATTAGTTCCTATCTATAAACACTGTTTTGATGAGACCTATATATGTCTATGCAGGTTAGAGTTGCAGTAAAGCTAGAGATCCTACCTAAACAACTTCCAGGTTGTGTAACATTTAAACGGAGCTTCTGACTGTAAAATAGTCAATGAAACATCGTCTTCATTTTGAAAGACCTATTCAATGATATGCCACTCAGTAGAGTGCGTAAAAAAAAATTTCGGCTCTACTGCCAATTTGTATTTTACGACCACCATTTTGAATTTATAAAAATAAAACCTATCCTATAACCATCGGACGGTTAAGACGAATCGATAGAGACCTCATTTATTAAAATCCATCCAGCCGTTGGGATGTTTCGAGGGTATAAAGAAATCCACAAAGCCAGATACGCGTGAAACCCATAACCCTTCTTGGCAGTCGGGTAAACATATATGTGAATAATATCCCATCAAGTATAAAGAAAGAGCGGGAAATGCTTCTTAATAATTTTAAATATAAAAAGTGCAATCAAAAACTCTTTAGAACTACCTCATATCGACAAGCTATTTCATACCATTGTTTCATTAAGCATAAAATGCTTTCGGTGCAGTGGAGTAAATCACCCACCTAGAAAGTCACATTTTCCTTGTGGGAATCAGTATCGATTATTAACGGCACCAGCTATTTCACGCCTTCTTTGACATCGTATTTTTGGATAAAATGATCATCATTTTGCTATTTTTTTTTTTCATTTATATGCGAATTTTTTTGAAGGAAAGCGGAAGTTTTATGGAATTTCTGCGGACTCAGTAAACGTTTTCGATCGGTGTCAACGATTTCATAAAAAATTTTTGGATAAGTCTTAACAGAAGAAAACGAAAAAAAAAATCTCATATTTAGTGGAAATTGAAATAAATTTACGTACACAAAGTTTGGATCTAAATGACGCATCACTTAAATTAATTTTAAAATTAATAAACCATAAAGTACCATGAAATCATAGTCCATAAAAGTACCATAAAAGTTTGGATCTAAATGACGCACCATAAAACCATATGGTACCATAAAAGTACCATAAAACCATAAAGTCCACCTACTTACTTACCACATAAAAATGGTTGTTCGGGAAATTTTCCAAATGCAATTTTTCACCTGTGAATGTTCTTTTTTTATAATTTTAAAATAGTGAGTTTTGAGCAGAATCATAAAATAAGAAGTGTACCAAAATGTTTGGCCTAGCATTTATTGAGATCGGTGTAGTTAGACATTCTATTTACATTGACGCTCTGTGTATGATGAAAAGTTGCATTTTAGGTAATTGCAGTATTATTTTCAATAATGGAAAGTAACATTTTGGAAACATCCTTGGTATTGTATAAAAATTTTAATTTAGATGATACAACAATTTGGCGGAAGTTTGAAGAAATTGAAATAAAATTTTTCAGGCTACACACCAAGGAACGATCTATTACAGCGGTTAACTGTAATAAAAAATAAAACAAAAAATAGAATAAAATTTAAAATTGGTCTCTTAATTCATAATGTATGGAAAGTAGTACTTACAAGTTTAGGGCACAGACATTTGGTAAAACTGGGACATATTTTTCAATATAATGTTTGGGTACGACATAATCTGTCGAAGAAAAACCTACATGGATCAATATTCAGTCTACTATACACTTTCCGAAACAACATAAAACATATTCATCTTTTCAATCTCATCAATTTTCAATCATTTCAATTTCTTCAAACTTCCGCCAAATTGTTGTATCATCTAAATTAAAATTTTTATACAATACCAAGGATGTTTCCAAAATGTTACTTTCCATTATTGAAAATAATACTGCAATTACCTAAAATAAGTCCAACTAATAAGAGTGAATTATGTCAGCCAGGTATCGGTCCGGATAGCCTAACAGGTAAGGCATTGGCACGGCACGCCAAGTATCCAGGTTCGATCCCTGGTCTGGACATTTTTCACTCTGTTGGAATAAACTTCAACTGTGCTACTCCAGCTTTGAACATATTCATCTTTCAAAATATTTATAAATGAAGATAAAAAGTGAATAATATAAAATGATGTGGTGCAAAAGAGAACCTGAAATCAACTCTTATAGTCATTTAAATGGGCAATAAAATCCAATATACATGCTTAAGTCCAATATTGCAATAGGATCTCAAAGATATAAAGATAGGATCCTAAAGATACGATCCGTATCTTTGATCTCTTTATCAGATTTTCTTGGTAAACTTTTTCAATTATTCATGTATGTATATCTCTATTTTTAAGATCTAAGATCTTAAGATCTTAAGATTAAGATCTCCATTATCTCTGTTTGGGTACGATATAATCTGTCGAAGAAAAACCTACATGGATCAATATTCAGTCTGCAATACACTTTCCGAAACAACATAAAACACATCCATCTTTCAAAATATTTATAAATGAAGCTAAAAAGTGAATCATATAAAATGATGTGGTGCAAAAGAGAACCTGAAATCAACTCTTATAGTCATTTAAATGGGCAATAAAATCCAATATCTATGCTTAAGTCCAATATTCCAATAGGATCTCAAAGATATAAAGATAGGATCCTAATGATGCGATCCGTATCTTTGATCTCTTTATCAGATTTTCTTGGTAAACTTTTTCAATTATTCATGTATGTATATCTTTATTTTTAGCACTTTCCAACATAGTCAAAAAGTGTTTGGATTCCGTTTGCCTTATCGTCTGCCAGTCTGTCTGTCCGTGCTGTAAATATCCTCGGATTGCCATGCAATTGGTATATGTTATTGAGATTTATTATGGGGTGTTCAGTACTGAAAATGAAGTTTGTAGCATTTATAATTAGTTTACAAAAGGACATACTCAAAGAATTCAATTACATTACGGCCAACGGGTAAAAATCGTTCTCGGTGTATTTTAATGATATTACCCTATTTCAAATATATTGAAATTGATGTGTTTTAATGAGATGCATTATAAAAGGTTTACTAGAAATAGAGTGTGCATAGCATTTATCATTAATTTACAAGGACACACAAAAGAATTCAGTTACAGAACAATAATTGTCTATGAACAATAAGTGCTGGAAGTGCATTTTCAGCTGTGGTACTCGTTTTTGAATTTAATTAATTTTTTGCATATTACTTGTTATGTGTAAAGGCTATAGATTATATACAGGGCTGCACAAAATATGGGCACGCCCATACATTCCCGTTTATGGACGGAAGTTGTTGAAGGAGAATTTCCAACTGCGCTATGCGTTTCCTATCTAAACTAAATTTTAAAATAATATATAGTATACATACAAATCTACAGGCCGTATACAAGGCTTCAAGAAAAAACTGGGATTTTTTTTTGACTAGGATGGTAATTGCTGAAATTTAAACCGTGTTGCGCGTTTTCTAAATTGCTTGCTTAGACACCAACTTCACTATATTAAACTATGAAGTTTAGTTACAGTATTCTGAATGTGTTGGAAATTGGTTCATAATCTGTGCACCAATCATGATTTTTCGTTCTTATTAAAAATTACTCTTTATTTATTTATTTTTTTTAGTTAGAAAAAGATCTATTGTTTTTGCTTTTGATGAAATCTATGGGTTCCTGATACTTTTATAATCCGGTACATTCTTTAAATATTTTGTTTCACCTCTTTAAAATCTTCCGCTTCATTTTTTTTTTCTTCCAGCAGTTCTTTTAAAAAGCAGGATGTTTTTCATAGGTAGCTTTCTTAATTTTCTGGGGCGATAAAATGTTTAAAAGTTTCCTCCAGTCATAATACATAATGATCTTCTTCAAAAACACTCGATTTCATTATCACATAAGCTTAAATTCCGCAACATGTAGCACTACAGAGACTTAGATTGAATGAAGCTAACAAGTCTGACCCAACTTTTCTTGCGCTACCCGTTGGCTATTTCTTTAAGTTAGCTTTTTCTAGTGCCAAAAGAAAATCAGAGCGTCAAGGCCGGAGAGAGTGAGTATTCACTCACTCTGAAAAATACCAAGCCCACAAAAATCTTCAGTGATGAAGATCAAGACTCTATCGACAGTTGCCGATAAACAGCGTTTAACCCTCAGGTAAAATTTCACGAACAATCAGTATAATGTCACGGTCGTTGATTTTAGGCAATACCTCATGCCTGGCTGCTTATGTCACTAGCTGTGGATCTCGCCTTAGGTTATTCCGCATGCACTATTTGTGGAAGGCAACTTCTCCCGAAGATGATTTGAATGTAGGAATTAAAAGGTTTCTCCGTTCCTATTTTTCTTTTCTTTTACACAGTATTACTATCGTCACGTAACAGGGATGCGAGAATGATGTTAATTTATCTGACGGTAGCGACACGTTCATACATCTTTGTCAGTTGAATATATAAGGCGGTAATTTTTTTAACGGGATTAACTAAAAAACATGGTGTTGTGTTTGATTATGCAAATTAGAAAGTTTTGCATTATTTTTAAGGAATTGGAATATTTTGAAGTGGATGGCCTTGTTTTATTTACTTGTTTAGTATTTATTAAGAAGCAAAAGCATAGAGTGATACAAAGTTTATAAGCTCAGCGTTTCGTGAATAAACTCAGAAATTAAAGAATACACGTTAATTATTTCAATATTTCTCAATTATTTTCCTAAAATTTATTAAAATAAACTTTAAAAAGTATCTATTTTAAAATATCGTATTGTTAAACTCATTCAGTCCGAGTACTAATGAAATCAAGAGAACGGAGCTTTTGATGTAATGTACTGTTAGACTGAAAATGTAAAATACAAGAAGTAGGAGAAGCTAAAATTTATCAACGTACAAAATTATTAAAAAACAGTAGAATTTACTGTGTTTTTCTTAGATTTAGATGTGGAAATTAAAGTGTTTCTCCTTTCAGTATTTTTTCTTGTACTTTTGTTTTACGAAATATTGCATAGGATATCCAAATTAATAAGTTACGTGTGCATTTATCGCTTGGTGTTCTGTAATCGCAAGAATACGCATGCGCGGCGAGTAGTTAAACCAAAGGCTTCTATAAGGGGAGCTGACGCATATCCATCTTGTTGCCCTAAAATGACTTCCATATTGATCCCGGCTCAGCGTTATACCCTGTTCAGATCGGATACTTAAGAGGTCGGGAAATTAATATTTTTAACTTCTATTTTTTGTGGACACTTCCTAAAAGATGTCTCTTTTTTTTCTTAGTTCTCAAAATATTGCTAAAGTATAGACTTAATTTTATATGAAGTGTTAAAATCTTACTCACAGTTCGCCCACTATTAGCCCATAAAATATTAAATTCTGCATAGATTTTAGAAATATTTTGAAAACTAAGAAAAAAAGACACATCCTTTAAGAAAAGTACACAGAAAAAAGATTCTAAAAATATGAATTTCCAGAGAAGATACTTTAAATAGACGAATGCATCAAAAGTCCATAGACTTAACATTACGGAGGAGAATTCCGAGTCTGAGTGACCAGCCCTTTTAAGATATCTTAGACCGCCGAACTGTCTGAGAGAGTTCCACAAACTCTCTCAGCGAGTTTCAACTTTCTTCGGCTAGATAGAGCCACGACCACTTACTCTAATTGGCTATAAATCTTCTCTTTAACTGATTGGCTGTTACGTCCGGTTTTATTTTATACGCATGCGCACACTTTACGTTTCTTCAAATCTCAGACACAGTGACGTTCATTGAGTTTTCTTAGATAAATTTTACGATGTGAACAGGCATTCAATTCCAGGAGGGTACCATCTCAAAAAAGAAGGCCTAAGATACCTTAAGTATCTGATTTGAACAGGGTATTAGTCTACTGCCAGAGTATATAGTTTTGTCGTATTTAAAAGGCTCTGTCGCTGTCCCCTATTGGCTAACGTTAACCGGTTTCAGCTTGGTTTTTGGTCCGGGTATAATAAATGGCAGGGATGATTCAGCCTGTATGATAGGAGCTCTAGTTGAACTCATCAGCAGATCTAAAACGTCAGTATTACAGAAGACAGCAGACAATGTAGGCGCTTGTGGACGCAATGTGGACAATGTTGATGTAGACGCTTGTAGACGCAATGTGGACAATGTAGACGTTATAGTACACGATATAGCGACGTTATAGCGACGAAATTCGAATCGTCTACCGTGTGCAAAGAGTGCCTAGTCATGTTCTTTTTTTTTTATAGAAAAAGTCCCAGTAACTGAAATTGAGCTTCTTTGTGAGGAGTATAGAGAAGAAATCATGAGTTATTCAGTAGTACGGACATGGTTGCGATAGTTTATTGAAGCCTAGATCACCTTCCTTAGTGAGTAATAATACAGAGGGAGAAAATCTTTCCACCTCTGATAAAAATTGATCGGTACTGTGGAAAGAGGGGATACTTTTATCTTTGAAAGCTTTTCTTGTTGACCACAAGTTAAATGTTGACTATACTGTCAGATCATCGGCTACCACTTGGATTTCATGAAAGACAGAGCTGGGAAAAACTGGACGAGAAATTGACTACTGAAATTGTCTTATTCCCAAACATCTAACTAGTGATTTAATTTTACTAATTTTCATCGTAATGACCTTCTGGTCAGAGCTTATGCAAATTTAATTTAATTTTAAACATTAATGTAAAATTACATCGAGTTGTGATTATTTTTCGTGATCGATCCATATTTCTCCATAAAATTAAATAGCATTTTTTTACATTTCTAATTACAACAATGTTACCATTTTTAAAAACTCATTATTGAATTCAAGACTCCCTTATCATATATCATGTTACATGATAAGGGAAGTCTTGATTGAATTAATTTAATTTAATAATTGCTGTTTTATTATATAATTAAATTTATTATATTATTAAATAATTGCTGTTTTATGTCAATAAACCCCTACAAGAGTTAACTTACTACAACACAGATAACGTAAAACTAAACAAAGCACATTGTCAGGTTCTGAGAAACATCTGCTATTAGAACTAGGGTTCTATATTATTTTTGTCTTAATATATTATATATTGTATGGCCTGTGCACTGGAATTTCAAAGTAACATTCTTCCCTTATCTGAAACTGGATTGAGCCGGTGAAAATGTGTAGATTGGGTGAAGGAATAAAAGATGGTTGGAGAGGGGTGTGCCCGACATTTTGAGATGTCTGTGCAAGATGGGGAGACAAAGGCATTCCACAAACGAAGAAAAGAGCTTGGAATGCGAGCCAGGAAGAAAACCCCGAGGGGGTTACGTTGAGTAAAGGGAGAAGGTTGCTAGGGGCAGGCTCTTCTGGTGAGACATTGAGTTGAAGGCTGGAGTGCCAAGCGCAAGGGTAGTTCCTTGGATAACTCTGAGAGAGAGCGTAAGGTTGAGAGAGGCTCGGAGAGCTTAGGCTTAGAGCACATGTGTTGGGAGATTGAGATTGATCTCCGGTAAAGCTTATTTAACGTGTATAGAGTGAGAGTGAGATAACGTAGTTTTAACAGTACACAGCCAGCATTTTTTGTATTTAATTTAATGTTGAACCGGATCACCTACATCCGAGTTTTAAGTGTAAATAGTGTTTTGTGTTGTGTAATTAGTGTGCAAATAAATTGTTAAATTAGTTAATTGAAAGCGTTGGTTTTCATTTAAACAACCCTCTCAGTGCGCGACCGATATCACGTAATCATATCGGTGGTGGCAGCATATAAATAGAACGGAATTTCTTCAAAGTTGTGCGGACTAAGAGGAAACTCCGACACATATATATATAAAAATTTACATGCTTGAACATATGATTGAGATGAAATACATTAGATTTGTAGAACAAACACATGGGGGGGTCGTAATTCAGCCTGGCCGATGACAAACATCTACATGAAATGCACCGAAAACACCTGCGCACAGCTCATTTAATAAAACATTCGTTGGTATTTAATAAATTAGGCATATATTCCTCTTGCGTATAGAGCAGCTCCGACTCCGGCAAGAATATGTATAAAATCTGACTTTCGCGAAAATCGTGGAAAAATTCCCACTGGCGAATTTGTCAGTACTTTCACGCCTCCTAAAACCTGGATGGCGTACTGCATCTCCATACATCGTCATTGGATAGGATTGTTTCCTTCGCCTGAAGGACCCTTGTCCTTTCTGTAAATTTATGACATAAAACTGTCTTTGCTAATTATATTTTCAGAACTACATCTTGACATTCTGGCGACGAGTGAAAACATTCAGTACTATAGTGATTTTCGATAAGACGATCGTTGACGTTCAAGGTGGTTTTTCTGTTAACGGTTTCTGAATTCACCAGTTGGTTACTTTTTTCTCACTATATTTGAGGTTGTTTCAGAGCTTTTATAGTCAAGCACAAAAAGAGTGGGGAAAATGAGTTATCTGGGATTTCCATTGAAATTAGTGGCGGTGACTATGAAAAAAAAATGAACTAGTTGAAAATAAATGAACTATGGCTGGGCCATTGGCAACTTAAGGGGCTACTTCAGTCAGGCAACAACACTCGTTCGCTAATGTTAATCCTATAGAAGACATTTTTTAAGCTAGCTCGCTTGCATTTCAATATTTTTAAATGATTTTTTGCATTGAGTAGCTGAGGTCGATCTGTATGAAGTACCGTTTTTTACTGTTTCGATTTCGTTTAGGTTTTGTTTTAATGCGAATACTCACACTTTCGAAACCGGTTCGGAAATTAAAAGCATCCTAATAAAAAAATATCTGTACACGAAATCAAAAAAGTAAGAAACGATCTTTGTGCAGTTCGATCTCAGCTAGTCAATCCAAGAAAAATCGTTAAAAAAATATTAAATGCAAACGAGATATCTTTAAAATTTTCTTCCCCAGGATTAACATTAGCAAACGGGTGTTTTCGCCTGACTGAAGTAGCCTCTTAAGCTAAGGTCCAAGATTCTCTTCCCGCCATGGACACTTTTTGACTAAGATGAAAAAAAATTACAACATATGTAAAGTATTATTAATAATGATTTTGAATAAAATTTATTTACTTTGTGGAAAAATTGTTAACTTGTTTAAAATTTGGTCTTTAGTTAAAAGATCTTTGTGATAAACAAATACGATTGTTTGTATTTATTAGGCATAGTGATTAAATATTAACCCTTTATCTACTGACGGTACTTATAAGTACCATTATAATAACTTGTTATAAAATTCATTTAATACATCGATTGATTGAAATACAGTTTAGAATGAGTTATAGATACATTACTTTACCTTGTTCCAAAAGCATTATTGGTTACATAAAACAAAAATATTTTAAAAAAGATGATTTTTTTTTTGCCTTTGCATCTTTTCAGCTTTTTTGGCGTTGAGGATGGGGGGGGGGGGGCACTTTTCAATTCGGAAATATTTCTATTGTAAGAACATTATATTTGTACATTTCCTAATTCTACAAAATACTAAGAAAATATTTAAAATAAAAAATTTGAGTGGAGTTATAAATATTGCACAAAATCCTTATAAATTCAAATTTAATTAATCTTTCTAAATCCTTCAATCCTTCTAAAATCCTTCTAAAATTTATTAAATGATTATGTAAATCTTCTAATGTAGTTTAAACAATTTACGAAAAATGCTTTAGAAGATAAAATTTTCATAATGAATTCATAATTCAGTAGATAAAGTGTTAATTATTAATGATTCTGAATAAAGAAATATTCGTTTAATGTGATAATTGGTAACTTATTTTAGATTTTGAATGTAATTGGAAAATTTCTGAAAATTTCTGAATTTAATAATAAATTCTTTAAATAAATTACCAGAATTAATTAGGAAAATCGTAGACATAATTGAAATTTTAATTAGAGAGGAAATAGTAGGAACTTCGACCTGTAAAAAAGAATTTAAAATTTTTTTCACCTGATTCATAAAACTGTCCTAAGAACTACACTCTTTGATACAGTTGCTCATACGAATGTTACAACACCCGGAAAAGGCATTCGAACAGACATCGTAACCTTTAAAAACAGAGTAGATATTTTGAAAACCCTTACTTTGCCCCGAGAATGGAATTGATGGCTGCATCATGTTCTGTTATACTGAGCTGCAGAATTTTGAAGGCGCTAAAACGTGTAATTCCATATATTTAATACTGTACTGATTCTATGATAAAATTATATACAGGGTGTCCATGATTAAACAACCCTACTTTATAGCTGTCTACAGACGAAACTATTGTTCATAAAGTTGGGAAATTTTGGGAAAGACATTATAAAGGGATGGAATTTCTTTAAGAAAAAAAAATAGTTCAAAATTTTGCCGCCAGAGGGCTTTTTTAATGAGTTACACATTTAGCATACATTTACGATAGTTTAGAAATTTTATTTATTAACTTTACCTGATCTTAAAGACAGCACTTAACGACATGTTCTTAGCATTTCCCAGAACACACTGCGATCAACTGTGGAACATTCTATTTTGCGATTCTAGATGGTATCTGAAAACAATGACCGTCATGTGGAGCATGCTTGGTTGTAATGAAATTTATAAACTATCATAAATGTATGCTAAATGTGTTAATCGTTAAAAAAAACGCCATCTGACGACGAAATTTTGAACCATTTTTTTTTTCACTCAAACAAATTCCCATATCTTTATTATGTTCTCCACAAAATTTCACAGCATTCTGAATAATAGCTTCGTCTGTTGACAACTTTAAAATAGGGAAGTTTAGTTATGTACACCCTGTATCTTTCGATTAAAGGACCACCTAAAAAATTTAAACTCTTTGTAGGAAATCGTGTTGGAGAAATTCACAAGCTAATTTCCCCTTCGGATGGACGCCATTGGCCTAGGATAGGCAATCTTGCAGATCTTTTCATGCATCCTACATATTTATTTTAATACGACAAGAAGCAAAGTCTCCAAGGCGCAACAATGACCCAACTTGGTTGTTGAGGTCAAAGTGGCTCAGTTTCTCACCACTACTTTGACCAAGATCTGAAGATAAAGAAGTAATTGATGAGAATGAATTTAAAATACAGAAAGAAACCGAATGAAATATTACCCAACTTGGTTGTTGAGGTCAAAGTGGCTCAGTTTCCCACCACTACTTTGACCAAGATCTGAAGATAAAGAAGTAATTGATGAGAATGAATTTAAAATACAGAAAGAAACCGAATGAAATATTGCCCAACTTGGTTGTTGAGGTCAAAGTGGCTCAGTTTCCCACCACTACTTTGACCAAGATCTAAAGATAAAGAAGTAATTGATGAGAATGAATTTAAAATACAGAAAGAAGCCGAATGAAATATTGCCCAACTTGGTTGTTGAGGTCAAAGTGGCTCAGTTTCCCATCACTACTTTGACCAAGATCTGAAGATAAAGAAGTAATTGATGAGAATGAATTTAAAATACAGAAAGAAACCGAATGAAATATTGCCCAACTTGGTTGTTGAGGTCAAAGTGGCTCAGTTTCCCACCACTACTTTGACGAAGATCTGAAGATAAAGAAGTAATTGATGAGAATGAATTTAAAATACAGAAAGAAACCGAATGAAATATTGCCCAACTTGGTTGTTGAGGTCAAAGTGACTCAGTTTCCCACCACTACTTTGACCAAGATCTGAAGATAAAGAAGTAATTGATGAGAATGAATTTAAAATACAGAAAGAAACCGAAGGAAATATTGCCCAACTTGGTTGTTGAGGTCAAAGTGGCTCAGTTTCCCACCACTACTTTGACGAAGATCTGAAGATAAAGAAGTAATTGATGAGAATGAATTTAAAATACAGAAAGAAACCGAATGAAATATTGCCCAACTTGGTTGTTGAGGTCAAAGTGGCTCAGTTTCCCACCACTACTTTGACCAAGATCTGATGATAAAGAAGTAATTTATGAGAATGAATTTAAAATACAGAAAGAAACCGAAGGAAATATTGCCCAACTTGGTTGTTGAGGTCAAAGTGGCTCAGTTTCCCACCACTACTTTGACCAAGATCTGAAGATAAAGAAGCAATTGATGAGAATGAATTTAAAATACAGAAAGAAACCGAATGAAATATTGCCCAACTTGGTTGTTGAGATCAAAGTGGCTCAGTTTCCCACCACTACTTTGACGAAGATCTGAAGATAAAGAAATAATTGATGAGAATGAATTTAAAATACAGAAAGAAACCGAATGAAATATTGCTATGCGAGTGTTTAGTCGAAACACATTAAAACCCCACAGATACAGTCCTCAGCAAAAGTTTAGACACTGGTGATATTTAACCTTTAAATAAAAAATACGAACACTTGGGTTATACAAATGGCTGTACTTATTTTTAAATATATATTAAACGTTTTAGGACAGAAATAACGGTTTTAATGTAGGATATTATTTAATTTAACTGAAAAGTGGAATTTGCATATTGCAAAAGTTTAGACACTTTTGTGATTTTTGGCAACTGTTCACGGAAAAACGCAAATTTCAAACTTATGACGTTACTTCCATGAAGTATTTAAGTGCACCTCGTGATAGTACCGGTTAGTGAAGATGCCGCGAGCTAGAAATTTTCAGTCAAATGAAGTAATTAAAGCATGGAAGATGAAATTGAAAGGGAAGACTGTTGCAGAAATTTCAGCTACTTTGAATCGTCCAAAGAAGTCTGTCTATCAAGTACTATCTAAGGGTGACTCTTTCAAAGCAAAACATAGATCTGGAAGGCCTCGTGTGGCCAGAAAACAAGATTATAGATGTATCCATAAACTGGCATCTAGACAAATAATGATCGCTAATCGCATTAAAAGGGAGTCGGAGCTTTCTGTGTCAACGGATACTTTCGTAGATTAATTAAAGAAAGATGTAAATTAGTTTACATGAAAATGATAAAACAACCAGCTTTGAAATCTCACAACAAATTGACCGCTTTCCGTCGCGGAGTAATTCTGTGTATAAATTGATGAAATAATGGACTCACACCAGAATTTATAAACGAATTTATTAGAAAATAGAAAATTGCTTATTTTCACGTACATTATAAAAGGAAAATTTTAATTAAATATTCTTGGTGCCGTTTGTCACTTTTGGAATTAAAATTAGGTATCCTTTGCCCTCGAAAGGGTTAATGATTTAGGCCTCACTTTGTTTTAATTCTCAAGTATCTCTGGAGTTTCTCAATGGTCGCCAAGCAGCGTAAGACTACATACATACATTGGAAAACAATTTACAGCCATTTGGTTGACTTTTAGCTCTTCCAAAGTATGTATTTGAGCAAGATAATGCGTCTATTCATGTTACATACAAATCAAAAAATTGGTTTAACTCTCAAAATATTACTGTTCTCGACTGGCCCGCGTGTAGACCTGATCTGAACCCAATCGAAAACTTTTGTGGCATCATATCTCAGACGGTTTATGCAATTTTTTGACAATACACCTCTGTAAATGAACTTCGATCTGCTGTTGAACGTGGTTGGTACGAAATAGACCCTCAAGTGATGCGGGATTTAGTTTCTTCGATGGAAAGTCACATTTTTGCATTAATAGCAGGCAATGTTTGTGCAGTTCGATTTTAATTTATGGATATTTTTCTGTAACAGACAGATTGTCTATACTTTTGCCACAATGTTAAATTTGTTTTTTTCTCATTATATATTACGTAAAGTGTATAAATTAAAATTTATTGTTTGTGAATGAAGGATAAGTCCCCAGTAATATATGACAGCTGAGTTACAACAATTCGTTACATACTTCTCAGTACAGAAGCATAATCGATCATTGTCTAAACTTTTGCTGCGCACTGTATAACAAAATTTGGTAATTTTGAGAAATTACTAACAATAACTGCATGAGTAAAAAGATTTCTAATAGAACCTAAAGTCTACTGAAGATAAAGCACATTAACAGCTGCAGAATTGTTAGAATCGGAGAATTATTTAATATAAAATAAACAGAAGCAATTTTAAGAAGAACTTGAATTCCTTAGAAATAGTATTTCAGTAGGGAAGAATTCGCCTCTATTTATTTTTGTCTCATTTATTGATGTAACATAAATTATAAGATTAGAATTTGAAACTGTAGAAGGAAAACACCCAATCATTTCGCCTAGACATCCAGGTTAACAATGCTGATCATATGTAGGGACCATAAAAAATGGGGACAGCTGGGACTTCCTACATTTTAACTAGAATTCAATCTCTATATTGGATTAATAAAGGAAGACAATTGGTTAAAAGCATAATTAAAACATGCATTGCTTGCGAAAAATATCTTTCCAAACCTGCAGACCCAATCACAGCACTAGTGCCCAGAAATGAAGTATGTTTCGATGTATGGTTTAGAATTTACTGACACTTTTTTTCATGAAATATATTTGTAAACCTACAGACTCAATCACAGTACCACTGTCCAGAAATGAAGTATGTTTCTATTGGTTTAGAATTTACTGACACTTTTTGTCGTAAAATATCTTTCCAAACCTGCAGACCCAATCACAGCGCCACTGACCAGAAATGAAGTATGTTTCGATATATGGTTTCGAATTAACTGACACTTTTTTTTCTTTACGAAAAAAAAAAATGTCAGTAAATTCTAAACCATGTTTTCTATACATGCCGCAAATTATTTTCTTCTTGCCTTTAGACAATTCTAGTCACGAAGGGGAAATTGTAAAGTTGTTTACTCAGACAATGTCAAAACCTTCAAGAAAGAAAAAACATGAGTCAAGCATAGCTTATGAAACACTTCCAAAACTTCCAGAATACTTTAACAAAACTTTGCCGTTTAATAAAGCAAAGAAGATACCTAGATACCTAACAGGGGGACCACTTTTGGTGCTCCTTGCACCTATCATTGAGACTTGGTGCATTTTAAAGCCCTATATTAGGAAGTTTGAGAATCGATAAAAATTTTCTGTTAAAATCTTTCTGTTAAATTCTTTTATTTTACAGCAGCATAAATTTCTGAAAATGCAATTTTCGAAACCACTTATCGGACTATTAACGTAGATTTTTTTTTTTTTTTTTAAACATTTAAAAATGCAAATTAGTCAATAACAAGCATAAAATATTGGGAAAAAAAAGTTTAACAATTCCTTCAAGAACCTACGAATTTGATTTTGAAAAATTGCAACATTGTATTCACATTTTTGGCGAGGGAAAAGCTGACGTATTTTTCAAAAGTAGAGCTGTCCGGCAACTCTAGTCGAATGGCATAGCTGTTTGTCGTGTGTCAGCAGTGGTTTGGACTTCACTAGAAATCATAATGTCCGACCTAATTAGGCACTGTAAATTTTCTAAATTGTATAAAAATATTAATTTACATTATGATTACCTTTATTAAAAGGCACAACATTTCATTTTAAACATTCGAAACTTTATTCCACCTCTCTTCGAAAGAAAATAGTTTGCTTATTTTGTATTGCACTAAAAAAATAATTCCCAATGGTCTTTGAAGTTTTTAATAGAAATATATTTACTATTTATATATTTATCGTCTGCATAGAAAAAAAAAACCTAATTCATGTTTCTTATGCTATCAATGAATTATCAAACAAATCTTATTTAATTCTAATACGTACCAGGGATAAAGCGGGCGAAAAATGTGTAGCGCCCTATTTGGCGACTTAACTCACTTTTGGAGTGAAATAACCAAATAAAAATCTAATAATAAAAAATTAAAAAAAAAATATATATATATATATATAACATGATTTTAACACAGAAATTTTACCGATTCTCTAACTTTTATGATTATAGGGCTACAAAATGCACCAGGTCTATAAAATGCTAGGTGCGAGCAGCACCAAAATTGGTTCCCTTGTGAGTAAACATTTTAGAAAACTCATCATTTGAAATCCAGATTTCAACAATTACTGCACATAACCGGGAAGGTATTCCCATTCCTTTGAGCTGCTCTGAAAATGATATACAGACTTGTATATATTCTATATAGTATGCTAAAATTTAGTGTGCTTAGAAAACGCTTAACACAATTGAAAATTCCCCTTTACCAATTTTTACCAATAGACGAAACCGTACATGTATTCTTTTGTACAGCCCTGTATATTATTTACAATTTTTTATACACGCCATATATTAAGCTGAAATTTAATTCAGGCAAAAACATGCCCCGAATCACTGAAATCACACTTTCAGGACTTGCTATCCATAGGCAGCCATGTACTCAGTTTTTTTGCATAGCTCTGTATATATGATTTTATTTATATGCTACAAACATTTCTTAGTATACTTAATGTAGTTGAGCTTGAAAAGCATAACTCAAATTAAAAAACACCTTTAAGCAATTCACGCTCATTCTCAGTAATGCTTAAGAATTCTTTTATGCGGCCCTATATAATGTTCTGTAGAATTTATACATACCACGTAGTGTGCAAAAATTTAGATAAGTTTAAAGCCCACCACCGTGACTAAAAACGCACTTTCAGCAACCATCTCTAATATACAATACTTCAGATACAGTGTTGTATCCGAAATTTTTTACGTGTCCTTGTAAATGAATGATAAATGCGCATCATATGCTATACTGCAAGCATCTTGTACTAAACCCAGTAATGTTTATCAATTTCGCCGTGTTTGAAATAGTGCAACATAATTAAAATACGCTAAAGTAGAAGCTATTCTCAACTTGAATACCGCAATATATGTATACAATGTTAATGACGAACCTCAACGTCTAACTCCAACACATTTTTTTTTTTTTAGTCTCGGTAAAGAATTTTCCTTTCCTATTGACCTTTTCAATGTAATAAATAAGGATCGACCAAAACAGGTTTTAAAGACCGAAACCGAAACTGAATTTCGGTAATATTTCCATTTTCGTCCTAAAACGAAAACGAAAATGTCCAATTTTTTAAAGTAATTAATACATGCATAAATAAACATAGTTAGTAACTAGTTATACGTGTTTATTAAATATAAATAATTATTGATTAATTATACGCGTGGCCCAAGTTGAATTTCTGTGCCCCTGACCAAACTTTTTATTTTCATAAAAATTAAAATGTAATAAATTCATCAACGACACAGAATGATTTTCTAATTATACGAATTTCATCTAATTAAAAAATGTTTTAGGTATACATACCTCGATTTATCTTTCTTTTATAATGATTTTTTGTAAAAGATCCTCTCTTATACTAGAACTTTCTCAAAGAGCATTTGAAACACTTTTGAAGTTTCAAAACAAAAATTTTCTAGTAACTGTTAACTCTGGGTTTTTTAATGAGCACGTGAAAAGCGTCTTCAAAATTTAGTCATATATGCATTGTTTGCTTTATAAATTGCACTCACGTCTTGAGTCAGTCATGATTGATAATTATAAACGGTCAAGTTCATAGCAATAAAAAAAGGGGGTCTAATTTAAGGCTCCGCTGCACTGAAACACCCCGATCGCGAAATCCCATGTTAGCTTGTGGGAAAACTTTGAAGCGCAATGACTCATTACCTAATATAATGATTAAAATACCGTTTTCAGCATCAGAAAGTAGACTTCAGATGCCGATGATGTGCGCTTTTAAAAATTATCTCCGTAAATTTTAAGTACATAAAAAATCCCTATAAACTTGTAAATTTCCATTTGATTAAATTTTATCATCTTCTTAAAAGTACTTAAAATTTACGTAGACAGTTTTTAAAAACGCACATCTTCGGCATCTGAGGTCTACTTTCTAATGCTGAAAATGATATTTTAATGATTATGTTAGATAATGAGTGATCGCGCTTCAAAATTTTCCCATAGGTTAACATGGGATTTCGCGATAGGTGAGTTTCAGTGCAGCGGCCCCTTAAGGGGGCTGGTCACTCAGTTTCGGAATTGTTTTCCGTAATGTTAAGTCTATGGACTTTTGATGCATTCGTATACCTAAAATATCTTCTCGGGAAATTCATATTTTTAACATCATTTTTTTGTGTACTCTTCTTAAAGGATGTCTCTTTTTAGGTGCGTTCGTAGTTATATAAATACGTAGCACCTATAGTCGTCGTTCAGTCCGTCCGTCCGTCTGTCTGTCTGTCTGTCTGTCTGTCCGCATATAACAGAGCAAAAACTACCCAACCGAATATTCTGAAATTTTAAATATATGATTGTTGCAAAATTTTGTCGAGCCATTTCAAATTTTATGAAAATCGGATGTATAGTTTAATTACAGGGACAGTCAAAAGTTTTTCTTTACATTACGGCCAATGGGAAAAATTATTGCAAGTGCATTTTAATGATATCACAGCCTTCCGAATGGTCTGAAATTTTAAATATATAATTGTTGCAAAATTTTTTCGAGCCATTTTCAATTTTAAGAAAATCGGATGTATAGTTTAATTACAGGGACAGTCAAATGTGTTCTGTTACATTACGGGGAATGGGAAAAAAGTTATTGCAAGTGCATTTTAATGATGCTACAGACTATGCACCTTATGAAGTGCAAAAAATTATACATTCAGTACAATATGGGGTGCAAAAAATAATTATAAAACTAGTTATAGTACGAACGCACCTCATTTGCCACGTTTGACAAGCAATTTCCAACTTGTTTTTCTAGTTTTCAAAATATTTCTAAAATCTATGCTGAATTTAATATTTTATGTGTTAAAAGTGGGCGAACTGGGAGTAAGATTTTAACGCTTCCTATAAAATTAAGTCTACACTTTAGAAATATTTTGAGAACTAAGAAGAAAAGAGACATCTTTTAGGAAGTGTACACAAACAAGTGGGTAAGTGTGATCACAGATCGCACAGAGGGTTTCGTTTAATATTCATTTCAAAACACTTTATCCTTTTGAAAAATCTGTTAGTTCCACATTTCGCAACCAGGGGCGCACTCTATTCTAAACAAATCTCTATCCGAACGAAACTCCGTTTTACATACTATCCGTATATATATTAGTCGAAGGGATTGGGCCCATAGCACCCGAGATAAGTAGGCGCCCCTGGCGGTAAAAAGTGGAACTCAAATATGTAAGGCATAATATGAAAGAATGGTCAAAGGGGTGTCGGCAAAAGTTGTAAAAGTGCTCCCCGGGTGAAAAGAGCGGAGGTTAGAAAAATTGCTTAAAATATACGTTAGACCACGGAGGAGTAAATAATATAAGACTTTTTTAAAATTTTATGATTTGTCGTGTGGTCTGAGGTATTCAGCTATACGCATGCAAAAATTCATGTCTCCAACTTAATTAGGGGCTCTCTTAGAAAGAATTGCTTAAAATACATATGTGGTAGCTCAAAGGGTTAAACGTAAGACTTTTTCAAGATTTTATAATTTGTCGCCTGGCCTCAGGTGTTCTGCTATAATAAGCATGCAAAATTTCAAATCTCCAATTTAATAAGGGGCTCAGTTAGGAAGAATTGCTTAAAACATGCATGTGGGAGCCCAAAGGGTTAAATGTATGACTTTTTCAAATTTTTATGATTTGTCGCATGATGGTGTTCAGCTAGTATGCAAAATTTCACGCCTCCAACCTAAATAGGGTGTCACTTAGAAAGTATTGTTTAAAATACATATGTAGGAACCCAAAAGCTTAAATGTACGACTTTTCAAAATTTTATGATTTGCCGTTTGATGTGTGATACTCAGCTATAAGTATGTAGAATTTCACGCCTCCAACCTAATTAGGGGCTCACTTATAAAGAATTGTTTAAAATACACATGTTGGAGATCAAAGGGTTAAATGTACGACTTTTTGAAAATTTTATGATTTGTCGTTTGATGCGAGGTGCTCAGCTATAAGTATGCAAAATTTCACGCCTCCAACATAATTAGGAGCTCACTTAGAAAGAATTACTTAAAATACACATGTGGGAGCCCAAGGGGTTAAATGTACGACTTTTCAAAATTTTATGATTTGTCATTTGATGTGAGGTGTTCAGCTATAAGTATGCCAAATTTCACACCTCCAACGTAAATAGGGTGTCACTTAGAAAGAATTGTTTAAAGTACACATGTGGGAGCCCAAAAGGTTAAATGTACGACTTTTTCAAAATTTTATGGTTTGTCATTTGATGTGAGGTGTTCAGCTATAATTATGCAAAATTTTACACCTCCAACCTAAATAGGGGCTCACTTAAAAAGAATTGTTTAAAATACACTTGTGGGAGCCCAAAGGGTTAAATGTACGACTCTTTGGAAATTTATGATTTGTCGTTTGATGTGAGGTATTCAGCTATAAGTATGCAAAATTTCACTCCTCCAACCTAATTAGGGTTCACTTAGAAAGAAATGTTTAAAATACACATGTGGGAGCCCAAAGGGTTAAATGTACGACTTTTTCAAAATTTTATGATTTGTCCTTTGATGTGAGGTATTCAGCTATAAGTATGCAAATTTTCACGCCTCCAATGTAATTAGGGGCTCACTTAAAAAGAATTGCTTAGAATACACATGTGGGAGCCCAAAATGTTAAATATACACCTTTTTGAAAATTTTATGATTTGTCGTTTGATGTGAGGTATTCAGCTATAAGTATGCAATATTTCACTCCTCCAACCTAATTAGGGTTCACTTAGAAAGAATTGTTTAAAATACACATGTGGGAGCCCAAAGGGTTAAATGTACGACTTTTTCAAAATTTTATAATTTGTCGTTTGATGTGAGGTGTTCAGCTATAAGTTTGTAAAATTTCACGCCTCCAACCTAATTAGAGGCTCACATAGAAAGAATTGTTTGAAATACACATGGGGGAGCCCAAAGGGTTAAATGTACGACTTTTTCAAAATTTTATGATTTGTCGTTTGATGTGAGGTATTCAGCTATAAGTATGCAAAATTTCACACCTCCAATCTAATTAGAGGTTTACATAGAAAGAATTGTTTAAAATACACACGTGGGAGCCCAAAGGGTTAAATGTATGACTTTTTCAAAATTTTATGATTTGTTGTTAATATCAAGTGTCCATCTATAAGTACGCAAAATTTCACGCCTGCAACCTAATTAGGGACGCACTTAGAAAGAATTGTTTAAGATACACATGTGGGAGCCCAAAGGGTTAAATGTACGACTTTTTCAAAATTTTATAGTTTGTCGTTTGATGTGAGGTATTCAGCTATAAGTATGCAAAATTTCACACCTCCAATATAATTAGAGGTTTACATAGAAAGAATTGTTTAAAATACACATGGGGGAGCCCAAAGGGTTAAATGTACAACTTTTTCAAAATTTTATGATTTGTCCTTTGATGTGAGGTATTCAGCTATAAGTATGCAAAATTTCACGCCTCCAATGTAATTAGAGGTTCACATAGAAAGAATTGTTTAAAATACACATGTGGGAGCCCAAAGGGTTAAATGAATGACTTTTTCAAAATGTTATGATTTGTCGTTTGATCTGAAGTGCCCATCTATAAGTACGCAAAATTTCATGCCTGCAACCTAATTAGGGAATCACTTAGAAAGAATTGTTTAAAATACACATGTGGGAGCCCAAAGGGTTAAATGTACGACTTTTTCAAAATTTTATGATTTGTCGTATGATGTGTGGTGGTCATCTATAAGTATGCAAAATTTCAAATCTCCAACATGTGTAGTTTCTGAGAACGGGCTCTGTGACGGACAGACAGACAGACAAAGGAGCGAGACGAATAGGGTTTCGTCAGATGAACGAAACCCTAAAAATAGAAGTTACAAATATTAATTTCCCGAGGAGATATTTTAAATATGCGAATGCATCCAATGCCATAGACTTTACATTAGTGAGGGGAAATCGCAAGCTGGGTAGTAGCGGATGGGGACTGCTTAATGCAGCAATGTTAAAGAAGGAACTGCGTAATAGAAGAAGGGAAAAGGGAAATCTTGTAGTAAGGTATTCTTTAAAGCTGGTTTCAAACAAGGGGAAAAAAATAAAATTTTGCATTTAATCTGGCGCCACCTATCCAAAATATTTGAAAATAATATTAACAAGTTGGAAATTGCTCGTCAAACGTAGCAAATGAGGTGCGTTCGTACTATAGCTAGTTTTATAATTATATTTTGCACCCCATATTGTACTGAATGTATATTTTTTTGCACTTCATAAAGTGCAAAGTCTGTAACATCATTAAAATGAACTGAAATAATTTTTTCCCATTCCCCGTAATGAAACGGAAAAATTTTGACTGTCTCTGTAATTAAACTATACATCCGATTTTCATAAAGTTTGAAATGGCTCGACAAAATTTTGCAACAATTATATATTTAAAATTTCAGACCATTCGGAAGGCTGTAACATCATTAAAATGCACTTGCAATAATTTTTCCCATTGGCCGTAATGTAAAGAAAAACTTTTGGCTGTCCCTGTAATTACATCCCCCTGTAATTACCTGTAATTACATGTAATACATCTTATTTTCATAAAATATGAAATGGCTCGACAAAATTTTGCTACAATCATATATTTCAAATTTCAGACCATTCGGTTGGGTAGTTTTTGCTCTGTTATATGCGGACGGACGGACAGACGGACTGAACGACGACTATAGGTGCTACGTATTTATATAATTACGAACGCACCTAAAAACGAAATCTTTAGAACATGATCTTTCTAACACTGTAGTAAGAATTATTTAAATAAGTAAAAAAATATCTATAACTTTTACTTTTAATAAATTTAAAAGCAGTTCAACTTTTATGTCATAATAATGTTACTGCATATATAACTCATTGCATATAAATAAATAGATAGGGATATGTATGTGACATTTTAACCGCTTTAAGGCTTATAGCAAATTAGTTTACAAGGGAAGGGATAAAATAAAATTATTATTTCTTATCTTAAGATAAATCTTTGTCTTTGCTTACAATCAAGGATTCAAAAAACAATAAATATGATTTAAGTAGCATATACTTCTATAATTAAAATATACATAATTTAATACTTGTTTCCTAAGATAATTATGCATATATCATTATTACTATACATTAGTATGTCAATGTGGTTTCAATTTGTTTTTAAAATAGTTTAGAAAGATTTAAAAGCTATTACTATTTGTTTGCACTTTGGTCTTAATTTAAAATGTTTCTTTGCTATATATAGTATTTTAAAAAAAAATCGAATTAATAGGGCACAGTTCAATTTCTTTAGTTATTACATTGAGCTAAACATAATTTAATTTTAGGATTATTTCAGTTCCTATTTTATAGCAAATGTATAATGAGAGCATCTCATATTTTTTTTAACATTACAATATTAATAATTATAATGCGTTATCTTCAAGTATTAACATCTTAAATTATAATAATAACAGTAACATTAATAAAAAAAGTATGAGGGAAAAAAACAACACATGGATAAGTACCAAGTACAAACGAAAATCAACATCAACAAAAAAAAACGTGCCAAAGTCGGCTAGGGACTTTTTGATTTGTCCCCCATATCGCTATGCTACCCAGTACGCTCAAAGTTTTAACAGTGTTGCATTAAGCTGTCCCTATCCGCTACTAAGCTGGGTGACCAGCCCTTTTAAGGCGATAGAGTTGAAACCAATGAGTCATGTTGAAAATTTCCAAAGGAAGAAAGGAGATTTTTGGAATACATGTAGTTTCGGTCGAGTTTCGGTCCAGCCGAATTTTCGTCACTTTTAAACATTGTTTTATAATCACTGTTATCCGGAAATAGCGCCCACCAGTCAGAAGTGTATTTTCTTGTTCTGAAGCTTATAGACAATCAGAGGTTACATAATTTGTTCTTTCAAATTTGTCTAATTTAATTGTAATTCCATTAGGAAAATAAATTGATAATTTATTAAAAAAGAAACTGTACAAATTTATGTTAATTTGATGGGCGTTACACTACTATAACTCTATATACAGTAGAACCTCGATTATCCGAAGTAATTGGGACCAACCCTCTTTCAAAAAATCGAAATTTTCGAATAATTGGGAATCCTTCAATTTTAAGATTAAGGAGAAATACATGCAATATTTCTTATTATAGTAACAAATGCTTAATAAAAAATAAAGCAATAGGAAAAGAAAACGAAACAAGAATAAATTACCTGAATTTCAATTTTTAATTAAGTGCCTTTTACATATACCACAAGGATTTGAATCAATGTTTTGTTTGTCGCAGTTTCGATTGCATTTGCTTTGAAGCTCTATCACAGAGTTTTTTAGTGTTATTAGTTCGCCAGTATCACAGTAGTGTCACAGACTCTCTGCTGCTCCAGCCATGCCAAACCTTTTGCGAAACATTCAAAAACTTCAGAATTGCTAATTTGTTCATTTTCTTCGTTCCACTCCTCAGCTTACGGGAGCTCAAGTTAAATTCAAAGGAACTCTAAGAAAGGGGATCGAAAATATTTATATGTACTCGTAGTTCGGAAAAGATCTCTTACACACAAGAAATATGATAGTTAAAAAAAAAAAAAAAAAAAAAAAAAAAAAAAAAAAAAAAAAAAACTTTAAAAATTGATTTCGCACACACACAAAAAATGTGATAGTAAAAAAGAAAAAAAACTTTAAAAATGGATTTCGGTTAACCGAGAGTTTCGGATAAAAGAGGTTCTACTGTATAGTATATCTTCCTCTTATAAGAAACCTCATAATGGGACGAGGAAAATCGAAAAACTGTATATAACCAATTGGTTTAATCTTTTCTCTTTTTATCGTTACACAAGATAAATCCTTTGTATTACCTTGATTTTGCCAATAACTATTTCTAATTTGCGATCGTAATCTTTATTGCTAAGGAAGCTGATACGTATCGAAGAAATTACAAATATTTTTCCGCTTTAAAAACCTTTTAAATCAATCAGCAAAACAATGTCAAGTTTAAATGATGCGTATCAGAAGATGTTTTTAATTTGAATATAATTTCGCTATACCGTGACATGCATCAAACTTTGAAGATGTGAGATAATCGATTTTATATATTCATATAAAAAGAGATTGGGTATTAGGGCATAGCTAATACCTCTAGTAACCCAACTGTTTACACTAAGATTGGATATATAGTTCCTTTCTCTTGTATAATGAAGTGTAATTTAACCTATAATTATATTAAAGACTAGCATATCAAAACTCAATAGTTCTAAAGGGAGCTCTATAATGCGAGAAGACGCAAATTATCCATAATTATCTTATAAAACTTCTCTATCCGTGGACAATTTTTCCCACGTATTTGTATAAAATTGAGTACAAATTTTCTTCTATAATTATAAATAAAATTAACTTTCAACTATATAAAATTACGGACATATTTTATTTAGCATTTAGATTTGAATAAAAAAGAAAAGTGCCCAGTTAAACTGGTGGCATTTAGCTCACAGGCTATTCACACTAATTATATATTATAAGGTTAGTTGGGGTAACTAGGCTATGATTTTACAATGTGACTCTGGAGCTTCTGACAATTCAGCTTCAAAAAGCTAATGTTCATTAGAATTAAAGTCTGAACTTCTGTAAATGTGTTCAGTTAGGTTCCTTCTATCAGACAGAAACGCTCAAAATTACATTTTAATATTTAAAAATATGCATATTTCATCTTTCTTTCCTCATGGGTCCAGTTGCCCCAAAAATGGGGTAACTGGACCAGGGGGGGGGGGAATTTATGTGCCACACGCGTTTATATTTTTTCATATCGGATATAGGGTCCTGTTTGAAAAAGTGTAAACAATTTAAAAAAAATTTAAACCAGGCAGATCATGTAAATTATATGTCAATAAACAGCGTTGCACTGTAAAAAAAATTCCGCAACGTTCCTGGGAAAAAATGGGCAGCTGAGTTGCCCATTATTTCCAAGAAACATTTCTTGAAAATGACTGGAACTTTACTGTATATGTTAAAAACTTTCTACAGAAATGCCAGTAAGTTTCCTGCGAAATACCAGGAATATTTCTGTTGACAGCAAAACATTACTGACATTTCACAGCATGCGGGATCCGCAGACGATTTTTGTATTTCCAGTTGACAATTTTCGCTTTATTATCATTATTTGTTAGAATGAAAAAATATTTTGAAATTGACATCAAAATTATTATTTATAATTTACACGAAAAAATAAATTTTCAGTTAAAATTCAATAAAGTAAATATATATATATGATATATTGTTTCTGAACTTTGCTTAAAATATAAAAATATATAAATGTAAATAATAATTAGAAATAAAATCTAGACATAAAATATTTTGGATTTTCGTCAGTAATTATGCTAGTTTACAAGTTAGATAAAATATATATAAATTTTCATGAAAAAAAAAACCTAAACGCAATTGTATAGATAAAGATAATTATTTTTATTTTATATTTTGCAATGCTTTTCATTATGCATGTTGTCTCGAGACATTGTTTACCATGTTATTGTTTTGTTAAATTATATGAAAATTAATCCACGCTCACAAATAGCTAATTTAATTTTAATTTAATTTTATGGTTGCAATATTTTTCATTATGCATCATGTCTCGTGACATTGTTTACCAGGTTTATTGTTTTTAAAATATTTTGCGAAAGTATTTTCTATCATAAATGATTTTGAAAATGTCGCCGTTGGTGCGACGAAACGATTGTCAATCTTAATAAAGATTTTCTATCACTTTTTATAGCATTTTTAACTTTATCTGTTTATAAGTGATTATTATACATGTGTTTATAACGCAATTGTATATTTTTTCCGAAAAAAAAATTCAAATTTGCAGCAATTCAAAGTGTGAAATATATATCAAATTTAAATCAAATTGTAATAAAGTGTTAAAATATAAAATTAATTAAAAAAGAAAAAAAAAAGTCAAGAGGTAGCATCGAACTCGGGCCGTACGGTTGGCGTGCGAACCTTCTGCGCCCACACCACGAAAGACACGTTGAGAGCTGCAAACTAATGGGTATTTGAAACGTATGCTAAACCTCGGCATCTAATTTCTGAAAATCTAAGGCCCATTTGAAGAAATCCTTTCACAATAATAATTAGAGATAAGAACTCTAAAACATACTTTAAATTAATCAAAATCGGTGAGAATCATGTTTGATGGTCCCCTGGTTAATGGAGATCCAAATAATAGGTGTATTTTTTTTTACACGGTCTGCTCGTTAAACATTCCACAGACAAGTACGATAGATAATCTCTTAGCGATGTCACAGAGGTATTGTATTTTCATCTGAATTGTCTTGACAATAGAGACGTAAAGGATTATGTCCTCTATTGATTTATTTGCATTCCATATTGATTTTTTTACATTCATTTAAGGAATTCGTTTTCGACACTCGCGCGCGAGCAACGGATTATAGCAAAAAAATAATAAATGGCGGCCGCAGCGTTTTGCTGTTTCCAACTTTTGTTCAGGAACGTTTCAGATAAGAAAACCAGAATTTCACAGGAAAGAGCTAAATTATTCTGAAAACCTGAGAAAAGGCGAAACGTTCCTGGATTTTACATGGAACGTTACCATTTATTTTACAGTGTGTAAGGGAAACCTTTGCTGTCAATATGTCTAAAAAAAGCACTAAAAGTGAAAATATTAGACTTATTTATACCAAAAACATAAAACTTAAGTAAGTACTTATGTACTTTAGTATAGATAATAAGTATAAAAGTCACATGGGTATTTTAAGGAAAAAAATAGCAAGGTAAATCTATGAACAAACGGCTACGTAAGTACTTTATCTTTATCCAGGAGTCGCATTATATAGAGAAACTTTTATTGTTCCTACCAGAACCCTTAAAGAAAGATGCGATGAAGATATTATTTTCAAAATAGTGGTAGGAACGATAAAAATTTCCCTATAGAATGCGACTCCTGGTTATAGTACTATTTCAAGGTCTGGCTATCTCACTTTCAGGAGCAAGGTACTTGCATTCGTAAAATGTTGAAATAATTTACTGACACCAATATTTACCAGAGAATCTATCTGAAAACAAGTAAAAGTATATTTTCGCGTACTTAATAAAGGTGAAATTTTCATTATAAAATTCAGGTGCCGATGTGGCAATTAGGAATTAAAGTTAAGTGATGCCATAACGGCATCACCGACTCTCAAGGGGTCAAGAAATTCGGTTTGATACCACTCAATATGCTTTTTTTAATTTCATTACGTAATTTTAATAAGGTATTCTATCCTTTCCTTTATTGTGAGCAAAAAACAATGGAGAAATTTACTTCCCGTAGTAAGAGGAACACAAAAATATTACTTATAGCTATTCGGGTAACTGGATCCAGCATGGGCCAGTTACCCCGGATACATGTCCCAGTTACCCCATTCTTGAAAAATGTATGGGGTAACTGGGACACCGGGCTTACATTTGAAACATGAAGTAAATATGCATAGATACCTAATAATATTAATGTAGTTATATGTCTAATCTTTAAAAAAAAAAGATTGTTTAATAAAAGTTCTTACAGTATTTTAATAAAAAGCCGAGGAAGTTCAAACGTAAGAAACAAGAAACTTAAGAAAGTAAGAAACAAGAAACAAGAAACGTAAATTTTTGACAACCTATCACAGCAAAGTGAGAGATATGATTGAATTGATACACGTTGTTTTAGGAAGTAGAGATTAAGGGGCATTGTTCACAAAAGCTAAAACTTAAAAAACACCAACAGTTTTTTATAAAAAAAACCTATGGCCCAGTTACCTCGTGGGTCCAGTTACCCCAACTAACCTTACTCTTATTTCAAAGAATAATGCCCTTGAAAAATAAACTAAGGGGAAATTAGCCTCCCCTCGTTTCCCCTCCTTACACTGAACCAATGCGCCTCCAAATGTTATCACGGAAGCGCCTTATCGAAACAAACCGGATAGAAAAACCCATTTATCTAAATTAGGAGGAGTAATTACCCCCGTTTCCCCCTTTATATTTAACCAATGAACTTCCAAATCTAATCAGGGAAGCGCCTTCTCAGAATAAAACGGTATGCCAAATTTGAAGCAAATCGGATAGAAAAACCCATTTATCTAAATTAAAGGGGGTATTAGCCCCCGTCCCCTTCTTTAGACTTAAAGAATGAACCTTCAAACCTAATTAGAACTAATTAGGTAGGTGACTGTTTAGTTAAGGAGGGATTAGCCCCCCCCCCGTTCCCCCCTTTATACTTAACCAATGAACGACCCCAAAACTAATCAGGAAAGCGCCTTATCAGAATTAACCTAGAAAACAAATTTGAAGCAAAGCGGATATTTCTATCAAGAGTTATCGCGTTAAGTACATACGTACATACAGAACCAGCGGGCAAATTAGCTCTCAGGCTTTGACAGCCTGTGAGCTAAAAATGAATTGGATAAAGACATAGGGTAACAGGCACAGTAGTTGATCAAATAAGATCGGTTCTACGGGGTTTTTTATTGTATTTCCTTCTTTTTAAATTTTAGAAGTAAACTAACATAATTGCTACAACCCTTAATGAATGTCCTATAATGGGCAAAAATGAAATCTGCTGAAATTAAATAGCAACAAAATTATAAGTAAATAGTTTCTTTAATTGCCACTTTCCCAGTAGTTGATCAATCGAAGAAATCAGTCGAAAATTCAAAAATTAATCTTTAAAACATCATGATTAAGCTGTGATTAACAATAATTCATATAAAACTATTATTTGAAATAAGCAAGATGGAAGTGGATTATTTTAACTTGCCGCCATTGTCTCCAACTAATCAAAAACTAAATTTTTACATTTTCAAAAAAAAAAAAAAAATCATAAAATGGCTTCTCTTACAGATTCAGATTCAGATTCAGCCAGGTGGGGAGGCCTACCAATTGGTTTGAGCTCAACTAGCCCCACCCAGCAATGTTTATTTACAAAAAAAAAATAAAAATAAAAAATAAAATTACAGAGCAATTATAGAGTAATAAAATAATGGTAGGTAATAAAAAGTAATTGAGATAATGAAACAAGTATAGCTAACAATAGTAAATTCAGGTAACTGACAACAATGTGACAACAGGTACTCCTACATTCAAACAAAAATATTCTGTCTAGTGCCACGTATAACAGCCTAAGAGCCAGCAGCACAAAAGCCTACGTTATCAAGCACAAGAAAAATACCTTTATTTTATAGAAGAGTAGAAGTAGGAGAATCTAATGATCCATGTCTGCCGGAAGTGAAGTGGTGCATAAGGCAAAAATTAATAGCACCAGTGGTTGACTCGTAGGTTTATCATTGTGTTTTCCTGCTCTCAGTCCTCCATGTTTTCTTATCTTTGTTTGTAGGGCAAACACAATGATAAACCTACGAGTCAACCACTGGTGGTATTAATTCTTGGCTTATGCACCACTTCACTTCCGGCAGACATAGATCCAGTCTTTAACATCATTAAAATGGGATTTTTTCCTCATCGATCATAATATAGGCTGTCCATAATTAAACGACACTATTTTAAAGTTGCCTACAGGCGAAATTATTGTTCAGAAGGTTGTGAAATTTTGTGAAAGACATAATGAAGGGAAGAGAGTTTTTTTTTAAGTGAACAAAAGAAAATACTTCAGACTTTCGCCACCAGAGGGCGTTGTTTAATGAATTACACACATTTAGCATACATTTACGATAGTTTACAAATTTTGTTTATCAACTTTACCTGATTTTAAAGATATCATTTCGCGACATGTTCTTAGCATTTCCCAGAAGACTCTGCGGTCAACTGAGGAACATGTTATCTTACGGTTACAGATGGGTACCTGAAAATGATGGCCGTCCTTCCTGTGGAACATGTTTCGTTGTAATAAAATTTGTGAACTATCGTAAATGTATGCTGAATGTCTAATTCATTGAAAAAACGTCCTCTAGCGGCGAAATTTTGAACTATTTTTTTCGCTCAAACAAATTCCAATATCTTCATTATGTCCCTTGCGCCCCTGTAAATGAATTATAAATGTTACTTGTTCTATACTCGTGGGAAAGCACGTTGTAGTTCATCTCAGTCATGCATATGAATCTCATTCTGTTTTAAATATTCTAACGCCAATAAAATGCACCGCAAACAATAGACCATAGACCGTAGATCATGCTGTAAAAGAATCCTTTTGTGTGTTCTTTTAAAACGAACAAAAAATGTTACATATATCATTTTCAATACCGAACATTCTGTAGGAAACCTTAAAAATACAAAAAAATTCACTGCAATCATATTTATCAGAATTAGAGCGCGGGCAAATAAATCGAATTCATAACTACTTTTTAACTATGTTGGAAAGCCTTAATAAAAAGAAAATTGCTCAGTTAAACTAAAGGCATTGAGCTCACAGGCTATTCACACTAATTGTATGTTATACTCTCATTTTTTCAAAGAATAATGCCCCTTGAAAAATAAATTAAGGTGGTGGGATAGCTCCCCCATCCCCTCCCCCTTTATACTTAACGAATCAACCTCCAAATCTAATCAGGGAAGCGCCTTATCAGAATAAAGCGATATACCAAATTTGAAGCAAATCGGATAATTCTGCATGAAAAACCCATATATCTAAATTAACTGGGGGGGGGGGATTTAGCCCACCGCCCCCCCCCCTTTATACTTAACCAATTAACTCCCAAAACTAATCAGGGAAGCGCCTTATCAAAATGAAACTATATCCAAAATTTGAAGTAAAGCGGATATTTCTATCAAGAGTTATCGTTACGTACAGTCGTAGGGAAAAAAAAGTAAACACCCCCTACTAACTCCTCAACAAATTATCGTAGAAGAAAGTTACTGGTACCGGACGATTGGAAATAAAGTCTACTTTTAAATGATGTGTATAAAATTTGCTTAGGGGGCCATCTACATATTAAAACGAATCCAAACTTCATTTTTTTCAATGGCAATACCCAAATTTAACGACAAATTTCAAATCTTCGGTTCAAACTATGCCTAGAAATGAAATTTCAAGGCATTTGAATGTAAGTTTTTGAATTATAGACATTCAAAATTGAGTGCTTCTAATGTTAAATTACATTTTCATATTTTTATTTATATCTCCTGAAATTATGCTCCGAATGTGCTAATTTTTTGTGTAGCAATCATACTAATATACCCAAACATAAATACGTTGAATTTGCAATTTTTATAATTTTATGATATGATTTATGAATTCTGAAACTAATATTAGAAAAAAATATGAATTGCAACCTACAATTTTTTTGATGGATTTAGATCTATTAAGTCCTGCGTTATGGAAATCCGAAATTTTACATTTTTCTTCCTACTAGTTTCAAATTATGCTTAAAAAACAGCAAAATGATGGTTTAAGGGGCCGTCTATGATGGAAGTGAGTAGACATTTTGAAATTTATTCTGCTGTACTGTAATCTAACAGGCTTCATTGACTCCTTGAGTGGCGCTTAAGGTGCCTTGATCAAGAAGGCGGCTCTCTCGGTTAACAATCCAGTACGGAACTTCAATTTGGATACAGTCCTTAAAATAAGCTTGTTTTAAAATAATTAATTTCTCGGAAACTTAACGTACGAATTGCATAAAAATTAGTTTTTAGGCTAATTGAAGGATGTAGAGTTCATTTATGCTGTCAGAATTGTGTACTACTATTGAAAAAAACAAAGTTATGGTTCGTTTTAATATGTAGATGGCCCCCTAAGCAAATATTATATGCATCATTTAAAAGTAGACTTTATTTCCAATTGTTCGGTACCAGTAACTTTCTTCTACGGAAATTTGTTGTGGAGTTAGTAGGGGGTGTTTACTTTTTTTTTCCACGACTGTACATACCTACATACGTACATACAGAACGCGCGGGCACATTAGCTCTCAGGCTTTGATAGCCTGTGAGCTAAAAAGGAGTTGCGTAAGCATTCAAAAGTAAACGTGGAACTAGCATTTGTAAAAACTTCCAGATAGAGGTTTGGTTCCGAAAACAATATTGATAATATAATTACCCATGAATAAGCGTAAATACCCAAATAAAACGATATCCTAAGATGTGACTTTTAAATGAAACTTAATAAAATGAAATGAAGTTATTTTTAAAATAAAGCAAATGACACAGGTAATCCTGTTTAATAACACTTCTTCCTTCAAGACATTGTCAAGGGATAATTAAAGAAGAAACAAGTAATATAAAAATTTTGTTTTTAAAGGTCATCAAAGAAGAATTTAATATAATCCCTTAAGCTAATATTAGTTTTTGTTGCATTAAAATATCTCAATTTGTTGATTTTCTATAAGCAAGTAGGTTTACAATGGAACTCTATGGGAATTTGGCGAAATATTAGAGATATCGCCAAATTGGCGTCGCTTTTGGCGACTCATTTTGGCCGCCAAATTTGGCGATATCTCGCCAAGTTGGCGACAATCTTGGCGGTATTTGGCGACAGAACAGGGTCCCCCCCTATGGTAACCCCTTATTGAAAATACTTTCATTGATCTTCAACAACCAATGGCCGCCATTTTGTTTCTCATGCAAAACTAAAATTAATTAATTAAAATTTAATTAATTAATTAATATTTGAAAAAACTGTATTAGCATCCATTGTCATCCAGTACAAGTTTTAAAAAAATTATTTCAACCTGATAGGATGAATAATGAGTATTTTATTAACGATTGAAAATTTGAACAAGATATATAAATATATAAATAAATAAATATATATATAAATATATATATAAATAAATATAGGGAGAGTGTGAACTAATAGTAGGAATTGAATAAAAAAAAACATGCGTCAAGCATAGATTATGAAACACTTTCCAACACATTCAGAATACTGTAACAAAACTGCACCGTTTAATAAGTTAAAATAGGATGTCTAATTCAACCCTATGGAAACGCAGAGCACAGTTGAAAACCCAATTTTAGCTGTTCTCATCTACAGTCGGAAAATTATCCAAATTCTTTGAGCAGCCCTGTGCATGATATATAGATTTGTATCTATTAACTGCATGCATGCCAAAATTAAGTTCAGTTAAGAAATACATAATATAGCTCTGTTGAAAATTTTCCTTCAGTAATTTCCGCTCATAAGGAGAACGGTAAGTGAATACTTTTGTGCAGCCCTGTATAGGAGGTATGAAATATATATACGACGAGTAACATTCAAAAAATTATTTAAATTTTAAAGCGCATACCGGATTTTAAAACGCACTTCACTTCCAGCAATTGTTACTCAAATACAGTACTCTAACAAATTTCTTTTGTGTGTCCCTGTAAAAGAACGAACAAATGCTATGAATGCCCTCTTCAATCGTAATCCTCTTGTAGTGAAATTCAGCGATGAATTTCAGTACATTTGAAATTGAGTAATGTCATTACCAGGGGCGCGCCAGTGGCGTTTGGCACCTGTGTGCAAAACTTGAGTTCGCACCCTTCCGAAAAACTATTGTTTCATAAAATCGCATCAGCGAGCACAAATGGAATGCTACAAAAAATATATTTTTTGTGCTTAATATATTAATTATTAGTTTATATATATATATACAAAAACAGAAATTATAAAACTAATATGTAAAAGGAGATATACATAAAAGAAGAGTAAAAAGTTAGAAAATGAAATAATTTACGACGTGTAATAAAAAAAAATTCAGTAAAGTGTCATAATTTCAGTTCGTGTAGTAAAATATTTCAGATTTCATAAAATGACTTTAATCTGATTTACAGCTAAATGAGTAGTTAAAATATTCCACAGATAAACAGAAAAGAATTATTTTTCTCTCATGCTATAAAAAAAATATAAAGCAGTAGCTTCAAGATTAATATTTACAACGCCATTGACTATCAAGTTTAGACTACAATTTGAACATGGCTCATAAGATGTACTAAAACTTGAATTTAAAACTTTTCTTTTTAAGTATATTTTTTGCCGCGCATATTGAATCCATCCTTATATCCCCGACCTCTTGTATTTATGTGTACCTTTTTCCCTTCAATAAAACAGTTAAAAATGATGTATCTGAAATAGTGTCCACTTTGGAATCTAAAATTGGATAGAATGCTAACAAATGCTCAAGTTTTTTGTAATGTTTCCAAGTTAAATTTTTAAGTTCTGAATTGAAATTGATTAATTTATCACATTCATCATATTGAATAATAACATTTAAGTGATTCTAGGTCATTTATTCTAGGTCATTATTAACTGTGAAACTGGAATAGGAATGTAATTGAATCCTGACTTAAACGAAAATTTTCTATAATGTTACACTATTATACCTGCTAAAACGAAAACCTGTATAAAACCTAATTTTTTCCGGTTCTTTGCGATTCCGACGTAGCAGATTTTACTGTATAGTATATAAAATAAACATCAAATTCCTTTTACTTTTAATATCTTGTAGTTTCAATAATAGATGGCAGCACTAAATGAGAATTTACATGAAAATTTTGCTTCTCCTCTCATTCCATGGGCCACGAACGATTTGGCGTGTTTATTTATGACGGCCGATTATATCTGCACTAGGAATATAGGCCCGAGGGGGAGTGCCCTCCGTGGGGGTCTTTTCTAAGGAACCCTAAGCCGTATTTACGCATGGAAATCCAAGGTTCGAAGAAAACCGCGGAAAACTCCGAACGATTGGGCCGATGGGCGCGATTGGGTTTGAACCCCGCATTTCCGGACTACCAGCTCCGGGAGCAGATCCGTTCGGCCACTAGTGGGGCCCATCAACGATTTGAAAAATAAAAACAAACATTACATATGAAGAAAGTAATTTGAAAACTGTTTTCATTGCTTCTAAACAGATAGGAAAAAGAAATTTTCAACCTTTATTACGAATCTTTAATGATTATACATAAAAATAAGTAAAACCAGTCGGATGTGGTAATTCAAAAACCCTCTTCTATCTCATACATGTTAATGCTTCCTGAAAAATGCAGCCGGTTAGATGATTTACACCAAAATCTAATCAACAACAACTTATGACAACTTCTAACTGAATCTGAAGTTTCGAGAAAATCCGTGCATTAGTTTTTGAGTAGAGCTATGGTGGAAACCGTAAAAAATTCTGCATAGCAGTGTCAACTGTTGGGCGATATGTACCAAAACCTAATAGATAACAACTTAAGTCAACTTGATGATGAATCTGAAGTTTGATTAAAATCCGTGCATCCCATCTTGAGATAAAACAATTGCAGGAATCAGGAAAAATGCAGTATAGAAGCGCTACCTGTTGGGCGATTTACATCAAAACGTAGTAAACATCAAACTATATCAAGGACTAACTGAATCTCAAGATTCATGAAAATCCGTGCTTTCTTGAGATAAAGCCATTGCGGAAATCGTAAAAAAATGCAGCATACCAGCGCTACCTGTTGAGCGATTTGCACCAAAAACTAATCAGCACCAATTTATATCAGGGATTAACACAATATGAATTTTTCTTCAATTCCGTGCATTAGTTCTTGAGATAGAACACCCTCAAAATTTGTGTCACACACAGACAGACAGACAGACTCACAGACATACTCACAGACAGACATTTTGTAAAAACATGTTTTTCGGGATCTCTGAGCCCTAAAACGTGTAAATCCGTCGAAAACCGGAATTCGAAAATTTTCACGAATCCAATACTTTCTTCTTGAAAAGATAGAAGAAAGTAATAAAAACATTATACTTCCATTATATATATATATATATGTATTCTATAAGTGTATTCTGTCTATCTATATTATAAAAGACAAACCTATCTGTGCGTAACGCATACGTCATTTTACGAATGGCAATACTTTGAAAGTTGAATTAAAATTTTGGTTTTGCAATTTTCTCTACTGCAAATTTTTAAACTTCTAAACATCGCCTATTTTAAATTTTTACACCGTCGTATAAGAAAAAAAATGCTCTTTGAAATGCAATTTATTTGAAAGCTGTATCTCAATTTATTTTTGAGATATTAATTTTTTTGTAGTTTTTAATAACGTTTTCCTAACCGTGGCAACAAATGTACCCCATTCCTATTGAAAGTAAACGGAAATTAGTCGAAAATAGGAGATTACTGTATCTTTTTGTTGCCATTTTCTCATAAAACTTGAAAAAAAAAGTTGAAATTAAAATACGAGTTATGTCAAGAATATTGTCTGTTATTCCGCGATAATGACGTCTTACGCACAATTTTCTATAGACGAAGTTTAAGACTGGATTGTAAAAGTGTATTGCATTAACGGATGCAAATGACGTTATTTTATAAAAAAAAAAAGCGTGTATTTTAATTTTTATAGCTGAATTATGTTTTGTTGAAGTGCATCATTTTCATAGCCCAGCTACTTCGAAATTTTTCACAGGTGAAAATGCTTCACTTTTGAAAATAATGTAATCGAAATCACACACTCATAAAATGCAATGTTTTACAAAGATGTAGAGTGTCTTTATAAAAGAGAGGTGGCATGTAAATAATAGCGGATTATATTACAGAAATTGATTATTCTCGCCTGGATGGATTTGCTTCGCCGAGTTAGACAAGCAAACAAATAATTCGAGGTTTAAAATAATATCATGTTCCTGAAATTTTTGTCGTCCAAAATTCTCTTGAATAATAAAATTTTAATGCTATTCTTTAGGACATTCTACTATAATTTTATCAAAATAACATAATTTGCTTAATTTAATTTGTCATAATTTTATATAATCTATATATTTAAAACAGAAGTGTGTCATCTGCCCTGATCTTTCTGCAGAACCAATTTTACTAATTTTTTTTTTTTTTTTTTAACTGAAAGCTATTCATTTGTACATGTGATCGCACTATCAGTTTTTTTTTTAAATATCCTCACTTTTATATTTAAATTTTAAAAGCTTTTTATAAAATTTCTTCAAAATCGTCAAAATTAGATAGCTTTCATTACTGCAGACAAGAGAGAAATAATGAGGTATTTTTATTTTTATTCATGCCATTTTCTGATAAAAATTCAAAATTGTAGATAAAAATTGTTGTATAGGGTTTAGTGGCGCAAAATTGCATTAGGAGCGTAATATTATATTAGGGGAATAATAACGGAAAATGACATGCTGCTGCACGCATTTTTCCTCATACATTTTCTATATTGTTTTTCCTTCTGCATGTGTACTGATACTAAGTTTCAGACACTAGGCGAAATGCTTATTTAAGTGAAAATTAAGTAATATTTAAAAGAAAACGATCATTTTCTTAGATAAAACTAAACATTTTACCACAAACGTGTCTAAAAAACATAAATTACGGAAATTTTCACTCTCCGGAATTGAAATTAAAATCTCAAGTAAAGAGGGCGACTGTTCACATAAAAGATGTTGCTGACAATCGTGACTTCAAGTTTTGAGTTAAAATGATTTTAAAATTATCAAACAAAATACAATTTTTTAATGATGAATATGGATATGAGAAGTTGCGTATGCAAATTTTAAGAAGGGGAAAATTGCTGTTTGTCATTCCGGAATACCAAGCATAAGTGCCTCAATTGATAACCACATCCTAATAACTGATCTTTATTATATTTTACTGATTAAGTATCTATATTATAAATAACAAACATATCTGTGCGTAACGCTGACGTCATTTTGCGAATGGCACCTCTTCACGATCAAACTTCGGTCTTGAAATTTTTGCTACTGCATTTTTTTAATCTTCTAACCATCGTACATTTTCAATTTTCGTCGCATAGGGAAAAAATTACTTTTAAATGCAATTTGTTTAAAAGCTGTATCTTAATTGGCTGATGTATTATGTTTTTAAAATAATTTTTAAGCATGATTTTTTTAAAGTTTATCGTATCAAGTGCCGGTTTCAATACATAATAATAATAATATTTTTGCGCATAAAGCAACAAACATTGTTCAGCATTTATTCCTGACTATTTTCGCATAACGAAATTAATACTTCCTTTATAAACAAATAAAAGAATAATATTAAAAAAACACCAATCTAGCATATTTGTGAAAGACAAATAAACGAAATTAATACTTCTTTTATAAACAAATAAAAGAATAATATTAAAAAAACACAAATCTAACATATTTGTAATCGTACAATTTAAATTTTTAGATCACCAAATAGGAATTTTCTATTCAAATGGAATTTTTTGCTAAGCTCATCTAAGTTTACTGATTGTCTATTGTTTTAAAAGCAATTTTAAAGCATGAAATATTTTTTACTTTATCTATATCGCGCGGAGCTCGATTACGAAATAAAATTTATGGAAAATAATATCATTTCATCTAATCATTGTAGATTTAATTTCTATTAATGAAAAATTTAAGTTTACGTTTAAGAGTGATGTTTTATTTAGAGTGGAAAGCCTCTTGATCTAATACTTTAATTAAAGCTTATAATCACACGTAAAGTAAAGGTTTTAGTTTTAAGCAAATAAAATTTCATATTTTCCAAATAAAATTTCAGTAACTGCTACCTCATTTGGATGCATTTATTGTATTTTTTCCCCGTATTGTGAGAAATCGTATACTTCTGTTACGCGTGATAAAGAAAACATGTATTTTAATTCTAAAAGTTAAAGAAAATTACCACAATGTGTCAAAAGAACATCCTTTTTCGGAATTTAAATTTTGCGAGTTCCAAAATTAAACTAAAAATGTGAGTATTTTCATAAACGTCAAGTTAAGGCTGTTCATAAAGTTACGGCTGTTCTCAAATCCAAAGGAGAAACTTTCTGACATATTTTTAAATTCATTTTTGGTCGGAAACGCATATTGGCAGGAGTTCTTATTTAAAAACTTTGTAATCGACAGATAGTTTAAGTTTTTTTGGTAAAGGTATAAGATCTTTCAGTTGGTGTTTTGAACTGAATTTTGGACTCAACCCCACGGTAAAGGAGAAAAAACGGTCGTCACGTGACCAAAATTGCTCTTAACTCGATAAGTAATTTATTTATAAAAAAAAAATGGAAAACTCATTTCAATTCCAAATCGCTTTAATAGTCAGGCCTACAAATTTTAAGCCTTTACGTTTAATGAGTCAGAAATATGTCAGAAAGTTTCGCGTTGTTGAGCAGGGAACTGGAGAAACACCTTAAGCATTGTTGCAGGTTAGTATTTTGTAATCGAGTTGCATGCCAGATATTCGCTTAAAACATGTCATTCTATATTGTTTTAAACAAAAGTGCATGCCATAATAGGTGTGAGGCACACTCATTAAAATACGAATACGCCAACTAGGGCAGAACCCGATTACTGAAGTTACCATCAGTACTTAAAGAGATAAAAATAGTTCTGCATTTTTCATTCAGGTAATAAGAGTAATCTTTCATAATTGGGTTCACATGATTATATAACTTTTTCCCATAATTCTATGACTAAGCAACGGAAAACAATATGTTACGCACTAGAATCTTCCCTGAAAAACTAATAGTGCAGGTCGCATGGAATGTTCTGAAGAATTCGAATTATATGCACCCGAAACGAAATTCCAATTTGCATTTTATATACTTATTAGATTAGTTTGAGTAGTTTGATTTGATATCTGTTAAATTCGTGTTTTATTTTATTTTGTTTTTGGCGTTTTATTTTCATTTGCGAATTTGGTTATTAAAATAGCAATTAAAGTAATTAATTTGGTTAATAAAATTTGGTAAATAATTAATTTGGTTATTGAATATTACACGAAAACGAACAAATTCTGAATTATTTACAATGTTTTTGAACAATTGAGTTAATATTTTGTAATTGGGAAGCAAGAATATTTAAAAAATATTCATGCTTGAAAATTACTTTAAAATCCATAAAAAAAATCTGTAAATTGAGGTAAACATTACAAACAAATATTACTCAAAGTACATTTATCTTCTCTAACACGGTGGAATGATCGAATGTGCGATGTTTAGAGGTTAAATTGCAGTAAAAGGAAAATTTATTGTTGTGTTAGGTTATTGCCACCGAAAATATGATTCCAGCGTTACTCATAGACATGTCTTTTTTTATAGTACTGCATCAAGAGTAAACGGGTTCATCTTTCGTAATCGGGTTGCACGCACCTTTAAAAATATCCATGCTTGAAAATTACTTTAAAATCCATTAAAATCAGAAAACTGAGATACAATTTTCAAACAAATTTTATTTGAAAGAACTTTAATCAATTCGACATTGTGAAAAATGAAATTGTGTGATGTTTAGAAGTCAGTAAAGGCACAATTTATGGCTTATAATTTATGGGGCAAAAATTCATGGGCACTGACATAGTGTTTTTACTTTATAATGTAGATATATACTATACAAACGAGAATTTCACTATATTCTGCGCGATTTGGTGGATTTGTTTTTTTTTCCTATTGTCAGGAAAATCACATATTTTTCTCTTGTACTCACCAAAGAAAACGCGTATTCTGTTATTAAAGCTCAGGGATTTTACTATGATTGCGAGACAATAACGTCATGTTTTCTGATTGTCTTATTCCAGTTATTGTGAATGCCGCATTATTTCGTTTTAATTTATTTTACCTGGAGGGCTCCTTATAATTGACACGGGCGAAGCCGGTTAGTTCTGCTAGTTTATTATAAAAATTATCACCAAATTTTAAAACCAATTTTTACATAAAGAAGAGTATTTTTAATTATTCTTTTTCTTTTTCATTTCATTTTACGGTACTTTTCGGTTAGCCGGGCGCCATTGTTATATATATATGTACATATACATATATCTATGTATATATTGTATGTATACACACACACATATATATGTACATATAGCTTCTACCTATATATATACATATGCATTTATATATAACACTGGCGCCCGGTTAACCGAAAAGTACCTATTTTACAAATAATGTAAAGAAAGCTTCTTATTTGTTTTAAATTGTTTTATTTAATGCACATTCATCCCATCTGAAATGAAATATATGTATTTAGCACAGGTAAAAAGACCAAAAACTGAGTAAAATACAACAACTGTTAGCCTTTCACGAAAATTGGGAAGAACTTCGTTTTTGCACTAGAAATGAAGATTTGATAAGTCTCCAAAAAATAAATTTGTTTTATTCTGTTTTTGGTGGTGGAAAAGAGGAGAATTTTTTCTAAGGGAGGGGGAAAAAATCAAAATTTTTTAAGTAGATCAAGTGGGATATCATTTATTACGTATTTTTAACCCTTTCCAACAAAATTGAAAAGTGTTTGTGATTTCGGTTTGTCTGGCCGTTTGTCCGCGAGGGATTTAAAAAAAAACAACTATTCTTCGAATCAGTCATTAATCACATCAATTCAAATGAAATAAAATACAGAACAATTTTATTCATTCATAATAAATCAGCAATCTAATAATTAAAAACTCGAAGAATTGAATATTAATATATTTGAATAATATAATTGAATATTAATATATTTCTGAACCAGGCAATCCTGGTTCAGATCACATATAGCGGTGATCGCTCGCTTCAGAATTTAATTATATCTACCTTAAAAACAAACTGAAAAATAGTAAAGTAAAAAATAGAGTTACCATAATTCTTGGCGATGATTAATTTTCGTCAAGTCAAACAGAAAGAAAGGGGGGATTTAACACTCTGCCCCAACAATTACTATTGTTCATCATTCAAACTAAATTTTTATCAAAAATTTCAAATTACATTAAGAGGACAATTAAAAGTTAGAACATACTTACAATAATGAGACATACAAATAACTGTTTTCACAGGAACAACTACTGAAACTAAAATATACAAAATATTGAATTAGAAAAAGTTAAAGAATGAAAATGTAAACAAAATGTTTTTAAAAGTGAAAAGTTCAAAAAATTAGTCCATAATGTCGAGTTCCAGTTTATGCAGCAATTGCACTGGTCTTTTGATTACATCAGATTCAGTTTGTATTGCATAAGATCTAACTTTCTAATCTCTTAATAAAAAGAGCTCTGTAATTCTGCCGCATTTCCACATGTGCCTTGGAGTTTAATCTTCATTAATTAATACAACGTCACCAATTTCGAATTTAGTCGGAGCTTTGACTGGAACTGAAAAATTGGCAGAACGCAGTCCTAGCAAATATTCCTGCCTCCAACGTTTCCAGAAATGGTTTAAAACTTGATCTCGATATTTCAATATTTTTGGTAACATAACTTTATTCGATTTAGGTTCAGTAACACAATGAAAATCTGGTAGAGAATTTATTCGCTTGCCGATCAGGAAATGTGAAGGAGTAAGTGGAAGCGGTTCACTGTTTTCTTCATAAACATACGTTAGTGGCCGACCATTAATCATAGCTTCGATTTCAGTTAAAGTGGTTTGTATTTCTTCATATGAGAGACAAGATCTTCCGAGAACTTTCTTCAAAGGAGTTTTCACCGAACGAACCATGCGTTCCCAAAAACCGCCCGACCAACTGGCTCTTCGAATAATGAATTTCCAGATGATGCTATTTTTATTAAAATATCGTAAAACTTCCTCTTTCGATATTCGGCTACAAATTTCTCTGAGTAAATTATCAGCTTTGATAAATGTTTTCGCATTATCACTGTAGATTGTTCGAGAAATTCCTCTACGAGAGATAAACCTTTTAAATGATAAAAGGAAAGTTTCTGTAGTTCAATTGGTACACAGTTCGAGGTGCACAGCTCTAGTGACAGCGCACGTGAAAAGAACTATATAGGCCTTTTCTTGGCCAGTTTTTGCTTTGACATAAATAGGTCCTGCAAAATCTACAGCACAGGTATAGAAGGGTGGTGATTCAGTAATACGATCTTTCGGCAATGGTGCAATTTCTTGCTTCCCAGGAGGAGCTTTAAATTTTGTACAAATAAGACAATTTTTCAGTACAGATTTTATCATTTTTCGTCTTCTAATTATAAAATATTTTTCCCGTAAGTGAGCTAAAGTTGTTGCAATTCCATAATGGAAAGCCTTTTCATGGGCATTTCGAATCAACAATTTGGTATAAGCACTCCCATATGGAAGTATAAAAGGATGCTTTTCCCTTTGAGATAATTCTGAAAATTGTAATCTTCCAGATAAAATTAACAAATCATTCTCATCCAATTTTGGATTCAGACTATACAAGGCTGAATCTTTATCGATGGGCTTTCCCTTTTTTAGTAAATCAATTTCACGATTGAAGACAGATAATTGGGTTTGCTTTAACCAATAAAATTCTGCCTTTTCAATTTCTGGAGCTATGAGCTCACCTGAAATTTTAGGTTTTGATTTATTGATATTATTTATAAATCCTAAGATCCAGGCTGTGATATTAAGTAACTTGGAAAGAGAACTAAAATTTTCTAATTTTAACAAAGACTCTGGAGGTACAACACCTACTGTACAAGATAATTGAGCAGAACTCAAATTTGTTGATTTTCTTTCGTTCAAAATATTTTCATTAAAATGTATCTTTTCAGGTTTCGGCCAACTGTCCTTTGGTAATGACAACCATTAAGGACCGTAATACCATAATTTATTTTCTATGAGGATATGTAAATTTTCGCCTCGAGTAAGAAGATCACTAGGATTACCCTTACCCGGAATATACTTCCATATTTTAGGATCAGTTAAAGATTGTATTTCTACAACCCTATTAGCCACAAAGGGCTTCCAATCCATGGCTGATCCCTTGATCCAATGTAACGTAATTGTGGAATCTGACCAGATATGAATTTCCAAATTTTGAAAATTAAATGCACTTTTCAGATATTTAGACTTCCTTGCGGCTATTAATGCCCCCATTAATTCAAGCCGAGGAATTGTCAAACATTTAATCGGGGCGACTCGGCATTTTGCCCAAATAAGACTAGTCATAATTTTATTATCACTTGTGGTACATCGAAAATAAGCTACGGCCCCATAAGCCTTAGGACTAGCATCTGAAAATATATGAATTTCGATTGGGTCCAAAAAGTCTAATCCCTGTGGAAAATATTTGCGGGGTACTTCAAATTTATGTAAATGTTCGATTTCTGCACACCAATTTTCCCATTCAATTTTTAAATCATTAGGGAATTTTTCATCCCATTCCAAACCCCTTTTCCATGTTTCCTGTAGCAAACTTTTCATACGAACAGAAAATAGTGCAATGAATCCAATAGGATCAAAGAATTTTAACATGGCTTTAAGAACAACGCGCTTCGATGGATTAAATTTCCAATCATCAGGAAAGGATTGAACGTCAAAACGTAAAATATCCCAATTAGTATCCCATAATAATCCCAAAATGTTTAAAGAATTATTCAAATTTTCTTCTGAGTCACATAATTTATTTTCCTTCCATAATTTTCTAAGTTTGACAGAATTAGTATTGAATTTTCGCAAATTCATGCTAGCTTCTTTAAAAATATGCGAAGCTGTTGAGGATAGATAATAAGCGTCTTCATCAGATTTTGACCCCGTAATCAAATCATCTACATAAAAAGAAGAGTCCAAAATCTTAACAACTTCAGGATGATCAACATATTTACGTATATGGGATTTAATCGTTGCAGCCAAAAGAAAGGGACTGCAAGTTACCTCAAAAGCAGCTCGTGTAAATCTCAAAAATTTTAAACCATTCTTTTCGTCACCAAACCACAAAAACTTTAAATAATCCCGATCTTCCTCTGTTATCCAAATTTGCAAAAACGCTTTCTCTAAGTCAGCGCTAAATGCAACATTAAATTTTCTGAAATTAAATATTACATTAAGAATGTTCTGGTTAAGGTTAGGTCCTGGATATAAACAACCATTTAGAGAATTTAAATGTTTTTCTTTAGAAAAGCATCGAAAACCATCCTTACCTTAGTAGTTAATTTATCATCTCTTAAAATCGGTCTGTACGGCATAAAATAGCCACCCTCAGTTATTTTATCAGGACATTCTTCTACAATTCTAGCAGTTAATTGTTCTAATATAATATCTTTATAATTTTTACATAAGTCCTTCTCGAGTTTACGATTTAATTCATCAAAGCGACTTCTAGCTATTCTAAAATTATTCCCGACTTTATTTTTCTCATACTTCCACAATAACAAAGTTTCATACCTATGATTTACGAATTTTGAGTTATTCTCAAATTTATTCGCAATTTCCTTATCTGCATCAGAAATATTATCATTTGATTGCGTAATGCTTAAAGATTCAATATCCCATAAAAAATTCAAATCTTCCCCAACTGGAGTTGAAACACACAGATTTAAAACAGAAGCACATTCCATTTTTCTCTTTTCATTTTCATAAAAACGACAAAGCGAATAACCGAATAAACTATCACATAAAAAGAGAGATTTAGTTACTTTTTTTATTTCTCTATCGAAACAGGTTTGATAAAAATAATCCGCCCCAATAAGAACATTTATTTTAGAATGGTATGATGCAACCGCATTTGATAACTTATAAGGCGCCAGTTTATTTTCTATATGTCTGGAGAGAAGGGGGGGGGGGGGGGGATCCTAACGTTTGAAATTACATCTGTGACTAAAGCCTCGATAAATATGAAACGCGATTTGTTTTCAACATGGGATAATTTTAATTGCACAACATCAAATGTTTTTATTTGTGGTTTAACAGCTGCAAAAGAATAAATTTGAAGTTTTTCTTGACGAATAATTCGGGGATTTAATTTTGATACTAATTGCTCTGTAACGAATGACCTTTGACTCCCCAAATCATATAAGCATAATGAAAGCTCAGAGTTTATTTCAGATTCCACATTTACGCAAGCAGTTTGAAGTATAACCTCCTTAAAGGAATTTCCATTTTCTGTATTACAATGAGATATCGAACTAATAACTGTGTCAGCTGATTCGATTTCTTTGGGAATTGTTGGTTGAGATTTTTTTAAACAAATCGAATAATGATGAAAATTTCCATTACAAAATTTCCATGATTCTAAATTAGATTTACATTTAGCCGAGACGTGGAATTTTTTGAAACAGGTGAAACAACGTCCTTGCATACGTAATTTATACCGTTTTTGAGGAATAGTACACACTTTACACAATTTTGAATTGTGTTGATTATCACAAAATAAACAAACATTTTTTAGATTGGTAGTCATTGCAGAGGCTGAAGGAATGTCACGTTTATAATTGCTAAAATGGTTATAACTGTTATTATATTTATTCTTTTCTTTTTTAACACTAAAACCATTTTCAGAGCTCTGGAGTGCCATAGTAGATTCTCGTGATTGTACTTCGTTTTTAATGAAAGAAAGAAGCTCTTCGACTTCCATTTTTTTACCATCGGTTCTTTTACGATTAAAATCCAACGCCATTTCAGAAGGTATCAACTTTAATAAAATAGGGCATAGGAGATGACCATAACTTCCTGCTGTAACTCCAAGAGAATTTAAATTTCTAATTTGTATTTCACAACTGTCATACAGTTCCCGAAGTTCTCTAACATTAGAAGCATTCTTTACCTGTTTTAAATTTAACAGTTTACTCATATGTGCATTGATGACTAGGTCGTCACGACCGTAGCGAGCCTTTAACAAATCAACTGCAGCTTTAAAGTTTTCCTCCGAAAGCGAAAATCCTGCAACAGCATTATATGCACTACCTCCAAGAAGAGATTTCAAATAGACAAATTTGTCAATAGGAGTTAAATTAGAATTCTTTTCAATTGCATTAGAATATTGCCCCCAAAATTCTAACCAGGAACTGCTGTCACCAAAAAATTTATTTATAGTGAGCTTCGGCAATTTCATAGATCTCTCTATATTTCCGTTTTGAGAACCGGATTCATTTTTCATAAAATTTTGAAAAGGATTATTTTGATTTTGGGAGTTACAGTGACCTCTCACTTATACGACTTTCAAGGGACCGTGGAAAAAAGTCGTATAACTGAGAGAGTCGTATAAGTGAGAGACCGCCTTATTATACAAGTTTCAAACTTTATAGGCATTAATTATTTTACATATACTAAAAACGATAAGTTTTGAGTACTAAGAACATATTTTAACAAAATTTGTAAAATGTATTAAAAAATTAATCATAAAATATGTTTAAAAAGTTCACAAAATTGTTCATTTACCACTATGTTTATTTTAAAAATTTACAGATCAGATTTTCTCAAAAAATGAAGTGATATTAATTTGTTTCTGTCGTAGATGGAAATAGAAAATGTCTTTCTCTAAGTCTAATAAAGCTTTTAAGCTAGTTTGGGAATAATCATTTTGATGGACATAATTCTTTAATTTATTTAAAGCGGTACTTGCTTTTGAAAAATTTACAACCGCAGGAACATTGCTCTCATCTTGGTCATCCTCCTTGCTCACAACTTCATTATTAATATCCTCAAAAATTTCTTCAGCAGTGCTCAGTTCTGACAGAAGACGTTTATCATCACATTCTACATAATCTTTGAAATTAATACCTTCGTCCATAAACATTTTATTCGAGTCTTCGTTATTAAAGGATTCCATACGCTCTCAATATCAGGTTCATTCGTTCAACTAGCAGTTTGGTCTTGTGGGAAAACTGAATTTCCTAAAACAAATTTTAAAATTTAATTTGCTGCAGAATCTTTTACATCGGGATGTGATGGACATTGATCCATTAGAAGTAAAACCTTTCTTTGTTGTTTTTGAAATTTATCATCCATCTCTTTTAAAAAATCATTGGAAATCTCTGATGTCATCCATTCTTTTTTTTTAATTTCTGTAGTCACATGGCAATTATTTTTTATTCTTAAAGTATCGAGATTTTCTTGATTTTCCTATTACTAAAGGTTCTATTTTTTCTGAACCATCACTATTTGTGCAAAAAAGGATAGTTAATCTTTCTTTACTTTTTCTGCCCCCTTGACATGGTTCTTCTTTGTATGATAATGTCTTATCTGGCATCAGCTTGAAAAACAGTCCGTTTCATCACAGTTAAAAATGTCTTTAGGTCTCTTAATCCTTAATTAACATAAGTAGATTTTGAAACCATTGTCTAACATCATTTCCATTAACACATGAGCTTTCTCCTGTGATGCGGCGATGCAAAAGTCGATGTCTTTTTTTAGCTTCTCGAATCACCGCAAGACGCTGAAAAATTCTCGATTCCATACTTCTCAGTAAGAGTGCGAGCCTTTTCTTTTAAAATCACACCATCTATCGGTAAATCTGAAGCTCGCATTTGGTTAAACCACGCGATTAATGCTGATGTCAATTTTTTAAATCTGCCACATTGTATCCTGGATCTCTTTGAATCGACATTTTTTGATGCATTTATAATGACATTTTTATTTTTCAGAATTCCTTTTAGTGTCGATTCTGGCAAATTGAAGAGAGCAGCTAATGCCTTCTTTGATTGTAGTAAATTTTTATCATATTCCTTAATGGTTTCAACTTAGAATTGCATGCTTAATGCTTTACGTTTTGACATTTTCAGTTTAGGAATCGACATGCAGCAAACTGAAAAAATTACAGCGAAATGAATAACCTTTCACGCGTCTAGTACGGAAGCTTGTAGCGATTTGCTTTGACGTACGCGTTTTTTCCCCTTCGCTGTGCAGGCTGTACGCACATAGGTCTTTTGGCATGATTATAGCTTGGGATGTGCTTCCGATATGTTCTCGCTTTAGTATTTTTTTCTAGTGATGTTCAAGAACTGTCATTTTCAATTTGTTAAGTTTAAAATAAAAGTCCATTTTTCTTAAAACAACCTCATTCCTAAAAGACGACGCATTCCTTAAAGCTGTTAAAATTTTCCAGGAAAATGCATTTTGCAAAAACCCTGATTTCTCCACCAGTGCCATACAGAGACATTATCTGCAGGTAGTCATTTGGCTTTTGTTAAATGGCAGACACAAGAGAATTCCATACAATCACCCTCCCGCCATAGATTTCATCGTTAATAACAAACGAAGGTAGATAAGAAATGTTATTCATTATTCATAAACACTTTAACAATAATGAAAGGATAAATGTAAGAAAACGTGAATGATTTGTACTTTAAAGATTATAAAAATTAATTCTAGAGTGAGAAATGTAAAATCGCCTGAACCGTTTAAAGCGTCGTATAAGTGAGAGAAGCAGTCATATAACTGAGAGAAGTTTAGCATTATTTCCCATAAAGCGTGGACGGGACCGAGAGAAATCGGCGTATAACTGAGAGAGTCGTATAACTGAGAGTCGTATAAGTGAGAGGTCACTGTATGTTCATTTAAGAACTTCGTTATCTTATAACTTGATTCAATTATTTTCTCACTATAGGTTTCGGAACTTTCGATTTCTTTCTCAAAATCGTCATCAGCAATAATATCCTGGATATCAGAGTTTAATTTTTTTAATGATTCATATTTGTCATTTAATTGATCTTTACAAATGTTTAATAAATTGAATTTATTTTCTAATGTCATAGAATCATCTTCATGAGCTGTGCTTATTTTTGTACACAATTTTGTCGTTTGTGTACGTAAGCCAGTTCTTTTCTTTTTTAATGTATCAATATTAGGTGTAACCGACATACAGTGAAACCCGGTTAAGACGCGTTTCAAGGGAGTGATCAAAAGTCGCGTATTAAGCGGGATCGCGTATTAAACGTGATTTCTATAATGTTGCAGAAATTGGGCTTGTTTACATATTTAATCACCTAAATGAACTTCAGAGCTTTTATTTATACGTTTACTGTTGAAAATTGTATCTTTTACATATATTCAGATTGAAATTTAACTGTATTTCACTTTGTTGAATCCGCATTGTTTCTTTTTATAGGACAAACTGGAATAACAACGGAAAATAAATATAGTTTTCAACATAACTTTATTGTCGATTAATGTGTTGCAACGAAAAAAATAATTTTCCTACCAGACTACTTTTTTTAACAGAAAGGAAAATAATATTAAATCTTTGAAGACGAAAGACAAAGAATGTTAGGAGGTGGGATCAAAGAAGAATTGCAGTTTTGCTAATTTAGCGGGTTTTTTTTTAATTCAAACATCTACCACTATTTCCGATTAGTAATTTACGCCTTAATTAATCTGTTGTTAAATAAATTAAATATTATTCGGAAACATTGTTTTTTATTTGAATAATAAAAATCCTCTAAATCGGTAACACTCGAGAAAAGAGAAGGAATTCGCATCTTGATCAATGAATTCGCGTCTTAAGCGTAATTTTTTCCTCAAAGAACCGAAAATTTATCGCGTATTAAGCGGGATCGCATCATAGCCGTTCGCGTATTAAACGGGATTTTTTTACATTAGCCTTATGGGCGAAGTTCAAGGGATCGGAAAAAATCCGCGTATTAAGCGGAATCGCGTATTAACCGTGAGCGTCTTAACCGGGTTCCACTGTATTTATTTTTCAATGAATCAACAATAAAAAATAGCTTTCCTCAAGCCTTCAGAATCAGAATAAACTTTCAAACATCAATACAGACATCCTGTCGGCGGGACGGCAGCGTGAGGGATTTCAAAAACAATCGAATAAAAACAACTATTCTTCGAATCAGTCATTAATCACATCAATTCAAATGAAATAAAATGCAGAACAATTTTATCCATTCATAATAAATCAGCACTCTAATAATTAAAAACTCAAAGAATTGAATATTAATATATTTATTATTATTACCAGGCAATCCTGATTCAGATCACATATAGCGGTGATCGCTCGCTTCAGAATTTAATTACATCTAAGTAAAAAATAGGGTTACCATAATTCTTGGCGATGATTAATTTTCGCCAAGTCAAACAGAAAGAAAGGGGGTTTTAATAGTCCGTCTGCCCATCTGTCCGCGCTCTATCTCTCGTAAATATACTCGGATTGCCCTGAAGTTTTTGGAAGTTATTAAGGTTCACCGTACGATCCCTATTTCAAATGAAGTTTGTAGCATGTTTAGTTCATTTACAGGGACAGTCAAAAGTATTCCGTTGCATTACTGTCAATGGGAAAAAATCGTTTTAAATGATTTTTAATGATGTTACACGCTTTCAGGCATAATAAAATTGATATGCATTTATGAAGTGCACTCAAATAAGCATTCTGAAGAATATGAGGTACAAAGACTACTTATCATTCATTTACAGGACAACACAAAAGAATTCCGTTACATAATGATATTTTAATTATGTTAAACTATTTTATATATAATGAAATTGATATACGTCGCTGGGGTTTACTATAAGTTATTTCATGTATAATACGAAGTGCATAGAATTTACAGGGACACACAAAATATTTCAGATACTATATTGTGTCCTAAGTACTGTACACAAGCGATGATTGCTGGAATTGCATTTTTAATTATGGTATGCGCTTTTATGTTTCACTATATTTATGCATACTATACGGTGTGTATGAATGCTATAGTTCATATACAGGGCTACACAAAAGAATTCGTAAGGGATAATGAGTATGAGTGCAAATTGCTTAAAGGTGGTTTCTAAATGAGTTAGGCATTTTTACGGTGAACTGTATTTAGTTTACTAAGAAATGTTTGTAGAATATAGATAAATTATATACAGGGTCACGCAAAGAATTGGATACATAACCGTCTATGGATGATAATATCTGGAAATGATCTTTAATATATTTTATCATATATCTTCTTTTTTTTTTTAATATATTTCATAATCTATGCTTAACGCATGATTTTTCTTTCTTGTTTAATTTTGAATCGAATGACACCATCCGCAAGTCGATACGATCAATTTTTACAACATTATGGCAGGTTTTATGAATACAAAGTAGACAGTTGTACTTTATGCAGGTAAAATATGTTTTTAGAGTTACAAATGAAGGCCATTCACGAAAATTTGGGAAGAACGTCGTTTTAGCACTAGAAATGAAGTTCCGTTGAGTCCCCCAAAATATAAAATTGTTTTACCGTGTTTTGGGGGGAATAGGGGGCATTTTAACTCGTGAAGGGGAGAATTCACCCTTTTTTTAATTAGGTCATGTGGGGTATCGTTTATTATGTATTTTTAAATTCCTATGGAATGGCACCATCCGCAAGTCCATAAAGTCATTCGTTTCGAAGTTAGATAACGGTTTTATGAATACAAAGTCATGAATAGTTTTATGAATACAAAATTATGAATACACGTTTTTGACAAGTTTAATGGCCTAAAAGACTCAGATGATCCTGATTTTGATTATTGCTATTTTGAGGACATTTAAAAAGTTTGAGATTATTTTATATGACATAAAGAACATGTTTTTAACGTAAAATAAATGTAATAAAGCTGTGCTCAATAATAAAGTAAAATTTTTGAGTTTTATATTTTATATTTTGGAGGACTCAACGGAGCTTCATTTCTAGTGCTAAAACGATGTTCTTCCCAAATTTTTGTGAATGGCCATCAGTTGTTACTGTAAAAACCTATTTTACCTGCATAAAGTACAACTGTTTACTTTGTATTTATAAAACCTGCCATAACTTTGTAATGAATGATCGTATCGACTTGCGGATGGTGTCATTCGATTTAGAATTAAAAAATACCTAAGAAACGATACTCCACTTTACCTATTTAAAATTTCTTGAATTTTTCCCTCGCCCCGCGTTAAAAATGCTCCATTTTTATTTTCAGAACATGGTAAAAGAACTTTTTTTTAGGGTGGACCCATCAGATCTTCATTTCTTGCGTCAAAACGAAGTTCTTCCCAAATTTTGGTGAATGGCCATCATTTGTTTAAAAAAACCCCTATTTTAACTATACTAATTGTCAATTTTTAGGCACTGGAATTTATTTTATGTTATTATTCAATTAGTGTTTCACTTCATGATACTCAACGATGAATAGTTTTTTAGGTTGGTTGTATTTATGACGGCCAATTATCTGCACGAGGGATATAGGCCCATAGTTTTTTAGATATCAACTTTTCGTAAATTTTGATAATCTATTACTTTCATAATAGATGGCAGCACTAAATTTAAAATCACTATCTTTGTGAGCTACTGAAATTTGTAGAGTGGGCGCCACACAGCAGTGAATTCTCTCTATATCTTCGTCATAACTCGAATTACTTCATGATTTTCCATGTTTTGTTTTCTCCTAATATAAACAAATCATCCGAATGGAGAATTTCTTTTCCTTTTTCATTTTTAAAGAAAATCAAGATGAAGCTTAGTGCTTGTTTTATTGTTTTATTTTAAATTGCTTTTAATGGCATATTCAACGGACCTGATTTTAAATATTGGTGCCGGCAGTTTTTAGGCACTATAATTTATTTTATGTTATCATGCAATTATATTTTCGGACTATCTCGATTTTTTTTACTCCGTGATGCACAACGATGAATAGTATTATACATCAAATTTTCGAAAATTTTGATAATCCATTATTTTCATAATAGGTGGCAGCACTAAATTCAGAAAGCGAATTTTCTCTAAAATTATGGCCCAAACTCGCTTGATGGCCGGGCAGATATTGCCCCGGATCATCAAATTGTCGGCCCCCTCCCTCCCCCGCATTGAGATTTTATGTTTATTAACGGTCTAGAAATTCAATTCTTCCCTGACGTCCACAGTCTTCCCTCACCTCCGGAGCTGTAGGAATACCCGTTTGTCTGAATTAAACACTGCACTAGGCAGGGCCTGATTAATGCACGGGCCTCCGGGGCCTCGGCCCTGGGCCCACGAATTTCAGGGGCCCGTAAATTTGTGTGCATTTTTTCACAATTTAAGTTTTTCCACTGTTTGCATTTTATATTTTGGTCCCTGACGTAAAAACAAAGTTTTACTGTAATAAAAAACCTCCATATTTAATTTTCTGTAAAAGTCCTTTTCAATTTGAGACTACCTATATTTTTTTAAAACTTGAGATATCCAGAAAATCAAATTTGGGGAAAATGAAAAAAACTGCATACTGTGTCTGTTGGTTTCAATATAAATGAGGATTTTACAATGTCAGAATTATAGTTTAAAATGATTTTACTAGACTGTTAGGGAAAACACAATTTTTATGATTTTAGATAAGGCGAGTTTTGAAAAAGACGTCCTCATTTATTCTGCAACATAAACTGTGGATCACAGACGTTTGTGAATTATACAAATGCTTACTTGAGAAATTGGGCGGTAATTCATTTTCTTGATTATATTCTTCTAAGTTTTTTTTTTTTTTTTGGTAAACTTGAAACTTTCACCCAAACAACTTTGTCAACTCATCAAATAAACCTACCTTTTTCTGAAAGTGTCGCCGGGAATGGGGAGGTGGGGCAACTTTTTAACAGGCCCTGGGCCCAACTTCAACTTGAGCGGGCTCTGACACTAGGTACATTGAGGTAAAAAGGCATTAATCTAATTTTACTCTTCGGTTTATAATTCGTTTCGTGCATTCATTTTGTAGCTTAATTAAACAATAAAATTGCTTTATTTTTAATGAAAGTATCTAAAATCAGTTAAAATAATTGATGAAGTAAAGTTAATATTAGCATTTTTCTCATGCATTCATTATTTCTGTTAGATACGGAGAAATTTCAACCTATCCTGAAAAAAATATCTACTTACTCATTTGTAGCCATCTCATCTCACATGATCAGTATAAATCGAATTGCTAGTTTAGAGTAACTGGCTTGGCTTTTTGCTCGACGCTAACTTTTTCGCCTCTTGATCATGAGATCCCTGGATCGTATCCCAGCGGCGCCAATTCACACATTCTCTAAAGTGGTGACCCGAACAAACACCGAACACTCAATATTCAACAATTTTCCAAGAATCATCGCCTCTCATAACCAACAGAGGGCAGCACCAAATAAATCATCTCCAACAAGCAAAGTCTGTGGAACACTCACAGCACAAAGCCTGTCATACTGTGCATCACACATGCGTACAACAGCATAACTCACTAGAGTGCATATCGCTCGTCAGACGTCAACAAGATGTCTTCCTCGCTGGGGATGTAGTGTGTAGCCATCTCATCTCACATGATCAGTATAAAGCGAGTTACTGGCTTAGAGTAACTGGCTTGGCCTTTTGCTCGACGCTAACTTTCTCGCTTCCTGATCATGAGATCCCTCGTTCGTATCCCAGCGGCACCAGTTCACACACTCTCTAAACATTCTTTGACGACTTTTCTTATGATCTTTAAATAGGTATACTAGGGGGTTCTGCCCCCTGCAAGCTACGCTCGCCAATCCCCGTTCAGACACCGCAGAATCTAAAAACACGCTAATCTGATCAATTTTTAAAATATTATAGAAGATTGAATTATACTGAAAAAGGCTGTGCAGATCTCCCTGTTAACGGGTTTCCATTAAATTTCCTTTGATTTCAAAAATTTAAAGCCGAATCACTTGCTGTTAAGACATCCAATGGTTGTTTTCGTGTTTGATTAAAGAGGATCAGTTAAACGTTTGAAAAGAAGCTAAAATAAAATAAGTTAAGTGTACAGAGTCTTTGTCTCCCGCTATTTTAAAACAATTTCTATAACAATAGCCTAAGTCATGTGACTATCATCAACAGTTCCGGGCGAACCACTTCGCTTTTTATATTCCTGGTGCCATTTTGGTACTTTGATGTTAGCCAGGTACAGGTGATAAGTCGCCAAATATTATTCTATCGCCATCATTTCATCTATATTATAACAGTCCAAGTCATGTAACTGCCATAAATAAATACGCTCTGATCCCTTCGCTTTTCATATGAAAGTTTGGCCCAGATATCATATACGGCCCCATATTGGCGCGATTTTTTTTTTCCGACGCTAATTTGGGGAAAACATCTACAGCATAAAACAACAACATCTAGCTTATCAAATCAAGCAAAATAACGATACTATGGCGCCAGTTAAGTACCCGTTGCATATATGACGTTGGCGTCAGAAAAAAATCGCGCCAGTATGGGTCCGTATATGACATCTGTGCCGAAAGTTTTTCCTTTTGATTAAAAAATCAAATTTCTTTTTCGAATAAAACTACATAAAAGTTTCCATGGTCGCAAAGAATTCTTGGTACTGTTACGCTAGCCGGGTGCAAATCTCGCCAATATCTATTTTTCAACTCACCAGTTAGCGTTTTTTTTTAAATTTTTCGAGTGGTAAATTAAAACATTGCTTTGAAGTTGAAATTAAATGTCATCGTTTGTTACATCATTTAATATTTGGCCAGATTCCATATACGCACAAAGTTTGGCGTGATTGTTTGTACGAAAATTTGGCGAAAACCTCGTTTTCGAATACCAGTTACATATATATTTTTGGTACTATTTAGTTATCCCGTCGACCAAAAATCTATCACCAAACTATAAGATTAAATGCCAATAATGGTTGATCGTAAATGTCACATTCACTTGACTTTAAGCAAGTTGCACGTCTTTACGTCATCAAGTGATTTTTATTTCGACGTTTTATTTGTATATTTATTAATGTTATACTATTTTCTTTGTTCTTTCGTTATTTAAAATAAAAATCATGTCAATTTGTATAATTTGGCGAGTGGTTTGGCGATTTATATAATTTGGCGAAAAGGGTCGATGGAATAACTAAGTAGTACCGTATTTTTTAATTATTTTCTATTATTTTTATTTTTAAAGGAAAATAACCAAAAAAATAATTAACTATAGAACAAAACAATTTATGTAATTAAAAAAAAGAAAATAAAGTAAACAAACATTTATTTAAATAAACAACAACAGCCGGGTTACCATGTCAACCAAAATAATGCCATTTTGGCGCCAATTAGGTACCCCGGTGCGTATATGACATCTGTGCCTAATATTTTTCTTTTCATTTCGTTTAAAAAAAAATAAAGAAGTGAAAGCCATTTATTTTAAATGTTTCAGTTTGTATTAAATAAAATGATAATGAAATACAAATTGAATTATGAATAAAAGTAACATGATACATTTCTTAGCATACATTTAAGGGAGGCCAAACTTCTCGCCAAATTAGTTTAAAATCGTAACCTTTTCTAAAATCTGAAAAAAAAAAATATCTGTTATGATTAAAATTTGAGTTGCCATCATTAGAGAAAAGTATATAAAATTAGAAAAAAATTAATATTTCGAAAACTAATTCGAATTTAAAAAGTCTAATACCAGTTTTGAGATCTGCAGATCAATACGGATTTTTGGTGTTAATTTCATCGCAAAGTATTCCGTATTTTAGGAGAAATCGCCGTGAAACACAATCAGTTGTTTAATCAGTCGATTCATACTTCCGTTTCATACTTCCGTTTCATAAATTCGTTTCATTAGGATTTTATATATGTAGGGTAGACATATATACTATCAAAACTACTGATACAATCTTCCTGAAACTCAAAGAAAAACATAAATTTGTAGCGAATGATTTTAAAGCGGTGAAGATGGGAAATTTTTTAAATATTAAGTTCCAACGCTAGTAACGCGAACATACTCGCCAGCTCATGCCAGAGGTTATTGTACGTTTCCGTTGTTATATTATATTTTTGCAAATTAAGAAGCTTTTATCTTTTTTTTTTTTTTTACAGTGTATATTGACTGACATATTTTCAAAAACAAATTTGCTACTAAAATAGTTTTTTTCATCTTTTCGTCCGAAAAAGGGAAAGAAGCCGGATGCAATCAACTGAATTAATAACATCGTCTGGGAAATGAAAAACTGTTCTGAATAGCATTGATAGATGGCAGCACTAAATATAATGGCGGACCCATACTGCATAGAATTTATTTTTAAATTTTTATTGTGCCTATTACATTAATGTAGGGGCCTCCGTGGCCGAGTGGTTAAGGCACCACGCCGCTAATCGCCTGAGAACGTAGTAGAAGGCCCGCGGGCTCGGCTCCCGCCGGCCCCGCCGCACAACCCCCTCGGTGTTGTGAACTTCCCTGTGCTATCTCGTCCCTGCATGTTGACGAATTTGTGATGTAAAAATTGTGTAATTATTTCTGTGTATAATAAAGGATCATTCGAGGCGACAGCCATTGTAGCTATAGGCCCCAAAGCAACCCCACTCCGGAGGTCTTCAAAGTACGTTAATGTTAAAGTGTTATTATACAAAATATCTAGATACATTAGCCATTAGTAATAATGAATTCTAACTTATAGACAATATGCCAAAAGAGTATTTTTCAGTTTCACATTTATGAGATACAAATGTAAATCTTACGTACGAAAATAAGTTTCTTTGTTTTCTTTTTCATTTTACAAAGTATTGTTTATATATTAATTATTTATTTTTATAAAATTTATTCATTTATTCTCCTTTCTTCTTTATTTAAAGCTATGCTTCTCATTCTAGGTATATTGTTTTGCAGAGGAAAATGTTTTTTTATTTTTAATTGCCAATGCAACAAACGTACAAACATACGGATAAAATTCCAGCTGTAGAGTGTAGATAACTGTTTAACAAAAGATATCTTCTTTATGCATCTGAAGAAATAAAATGCTTTAATTTTTCTTCCGTATGCGATTAACAGTTAAGGAAACTCAGTATTCATTCGGATGGAATTACATGCATTTTGGAATAATATTTCTTTTTTAAGATCCATAACTTCATATATATTTTTATGAATATTAAATTAATAATTCATAATATATGAAAACTATTAATTCAAATGTTTATAAAATAAAGGAAGAAAAAGTTTATATAGGAAAAAAATTTATAAGAAAATATATTAGGAATTTTATAGCGTGCCTTTTATTCCTTTTCAAGGATGGATTTCTGAATTTAAGTCAAGGATTTTCCTTCTTCTATTTTTTTTTTCTTTTCTTTTTTTTCTTTTGACATATGAGCACACATACATACACATATACATGCTCACACACATACATACACATAAACATGCTCACACACATATGAACATATAAAGTTTTTAAACTTTTTTTAGCATTCTCGACCTCAACCCTCCATAATGGTTTTTTTATTTATTTTACTAGGGGGATCGGCCCCCTACGAGCTACGCTCGCCAACCCCCGTCCAGACACCGCAGACTCTAAATGCACGCTAATGTGATCGGCTTTAAAAAGATTTCGAAAGATTGAATTATAATTTAAAAAACACTGGCGATCTCCCTATAAACAGATTTCTATTCATTTCTCTTTGATTGGGGAAATTTTAAAGCCAAATCCGTTGCGGTACTACTTGATTATCCCGTCGACTAATTTCGCCAAATTATATAAATCGCCAAACCACTCGACAAATTATACAAATTGACATAATTTTTATTTTAAATAATGAAAGAACAAATAAATTAGTACAACATTAATAAAAATACAAATAAAACGTCGAAATAAAAATAACTTGATGACGTAGACACGTGTAACAACATTTCAAAATAAGCTAGTATAAAAGGAATTACGTAAACAGAATCTTTGTCTCCCGGTATTTTTTAACAAAGCGAAAAGAAAGTTCTTTTAAATGAAACATTTTAAATTAATCGTTTTTAATCTGACGTAATTTTGACCAAATTATTCTTTCTCGTTTTAATATTCACATGAAAATACTTGTGTTAGAAATTAAATATTATTTGCGATTTCCTAAGAAAAATAGTTGAAAAGTATCCGCTCAAAATATCAAATAAATGTCTAGCGCAATTTCTAAATTTAAACCGTTTTGCAATATTATTTTGTGTTCGTTTTATGTAATAACTGTAATGTGACGTAAATATGACGTAATTTCTCCTATTTAAGACTTCTAATGCATGTTAATAAATTTATTATTTTACAAATTCCTTTCTCTCTTAAAATTCACGTGTAATTATAGTTTTATGACGTAATTTTTAATAAGTTCCTGCTTTTTGTACATAATTATTTAATTCTAATTCAAATGTTTTTTTCTGTTTATAATAGTCACGTGTAAATAAATTTTTAATTTATTACACGTATAATTTTTTTTTTTTTAAGCAAACTTTATTGTTTCCGCTGTTTATACAGTTGGCAACAGTTTAAATTAATATCACTTTCTAAAATCTGTAAAAAATATCTCAAGAAATGCTGAAAATTTGAATTTAAAATAGAAATAAAACCTCAATAAATGAGTCAAAATAAAAAAATTAATGCAATCTGCACTCCGGCAAATTCTAACGCATAAAATGATCTAAAAATGATTACACTGCTATGTATAGTTTTTGCTGCTATAAAACTTTTTTAGTGAAACGATTTTGTCCAACTTTAGCATTAAATATCTCTTAAAATAATTCTTCGATTTGAAAACTGTCTTCATCAGCGTGTTTATCAGACATTTCTGTATAAAACCACCGATTTTCATATTTTTGTATGCATTATTTTTCTTAATATTAACGAAGAAAGACCTCCGGTCACAAAAACTTCAAAACCGGCGGCGGCGGCGGTGACAACGGTAATTACTTTTTTTTAGAATAGAGAGATAATAGTGTATAATGTATGTAAAACATACACCCACACATACTTTCTTTTATATATATATAAATTTTTGTGTATGTTTTTTATAATTTTTCAGCAATCCACATCCCACCCTCCATAATAGCCTTTTCGATATATGTATATATAAAGTTGACGTCTACGCTTTCTTTTTTTTTTCTTGGACATGAGAAAATAAAACAATTTTTCTACCCCTCAAATTATTTTCTACTTTTTAGTGCACTTAAATATATATATATATTTTCTAAATTTTTGTGAATGTTAACTAAAGCATGTCTTTAAAAAAATACATTTATTTTATTTTAAATTTAAGTCTTACAGCTCTTTTTTAGTCTGTTTCAGTTTTAATTAATTAATTAAATGTTAATTTTATTCTTAAATTTTTAGTCTTATAGTGCTTTATAGAAATTTGAAATACCGGCTAACCGAAAAGTACCTTTAATATTTAAACTTTTCGTCCTCCGCCCTGCATATAGTACAAACTATGGTGCAAATAGTTAAAAAAAAAAATAGAGTATTTGGCACTTTTCCGCTGTAGGGCACTTGGTGTTTTTTTAAAAAGCTTTGCGGAATTCGGGCATCAGAAAGTGAGATTTGTTGCCAAATGATATAAACAGCTATGAAAACAAACTTGGTGAAAATTTTTGTTTGTTTATATATGTATTTTAATTAAATGCATATTATTGTTGCTTTTTATGTACAAATTACTTTTGTTTCTGAATAAAATTAGATAAATGGCTTCTTCATTTTAAATAAATTGTATAAATATTGAAAAAGAAAAAAAAAACGCGTGTGTGTATATGAAATGAAACGGTGAATAAATTGTCAGAGAATATGTGTAAAAATTTCTTTCTTCACCAAGGCAGTTTTCTCCATTTCGCCAAGATCCCTATACTGGAAAAGTACTGAGAATTTAATTTCTGTATCCGGCTATGTGAAGCACATTAAAATCAAACAGTTAGTAACTCAGATAGTACAGTGCTATCTAGTGGCGGTTATTTTATTAGTAGTCTCGGAATGAAAATGTAAAGACGTACATTTTAAATTCTGACCCATAGATTTTGAATAAAACCTTAATTGCGCCGAGTTTAAATTAAATTGCGGTGAGCTCGATTATAAAAGATTAATGGGTTTCAATGGGAATTTCGCCAAATTACACAGCTATCGCCAAGTTGGCTTCATATACGGCAACGTATTTTCGTTGCCAAATTTGACGAAATCGAAATACCGCCAAAATTTGGCGTTATTGTGTCAAGTTGGTCAAGATTTGGCGCTATTGTGGTAACCCTGTTAATAGTACATTTGAACTATTACTTAAAAATTAAAAATATATTACAATTAGATTAATATCAACACAATTATTCCAATTGGTAAACAAATCATATTAGGTGTAAATTTCCAACTGGGCGAAAAATGTCCGGACCAGGATTCGAATCCGGGACTTCCCTGGCTGAAGCCGCCAGTGCTCTGCCATCTGAGCTATCCCGGACGATTCTGGTCGAACTTTTTCACCCAGCTAACCTTGATGATTACAGCATCTGGTCTGAAACCTGGTTCAGCTCAACAGAATAAATCTCAGGTAATGGAACTCCAGAAATCGCTGGATACGCTGGATGCGATTTCTGGAGTTCCATTACCTGAGATTTATTCTGTTGAGCTGAACCAGGTTTCAGACCAGATGCTGTAATCATCAAGGTTAGCTGGGTAAAAAAGTTCGACCAGAATCGTCCGGGATAGCTCAGATGGCAGAGCACTGGCGGCTTCAGCCAGGGAGGTCCCGGGTTCGAATCCTGGTCCGGACATTTTTCGCCCAGTTGGAAATTTACACCTAATATATTACAATTGTTGAAGCTGATACCGATAAATGAGGTGGCCCAACCGGAATTGTGAGGGATACACATACACTTGGATTTTATATAAATTGATTTTAAACGACATTGATTTCGTACTCATGAAGTACCGGTCAATAAAGTTTTTGTATGGTCCGGGACGGCAAATTTCGTCCCATGGAGAAAGGGGCATCATCAGCACAATAAGTAGAGGAAGAGCTTTTTTTACATCAGTAAAGATGTTAAATTACAATAAAAAGCACTGTTGATGCCAAACAAAAAATATTACACATTATTTTATACACATTATTATTATTTTATATAACAAAATATTGCACAAAAATGTATATTGTCATCAATTAATGTGTATTGCCTTTTATTCTGCTTTACAGAGCTATACATTTTATTTTATTACATTCCTTCAGAGATAAAGCTATGTAATACGGATTTGCATCATCAAAACCAATACAAGTAATTATCCGGAAAAACCGTTTGGCATTGGCTGATATTCTTTGTTTAGCATCAACGATGCTTTTCATTGTTATTAAACATCTTTATAGCTTTGGAAAAAACTCTTCCCTTACTTATTATGTCGATAATATTTACTAGACTGTGACAAGACCTATAAATCCACACATTTTTTTGACACGTGAGTGAGTCACTTGACCAAAAAATTCATTCCTTGGTGGTTCTTTAATCCGCTTAAATTTTTGTAAAATAAAGTCGACTACTGACAACTAATTAAGAATCATGTTCTGTTACTCTAAAACGCTGCTAATAAAGAGAACGCCTCAAAAACTCTCTCCATTCTATTTCTCACAGCGAAAACGAAGAAAGCCTGGGGAAATAACAAATTTCATTTCCTAGTTTACAGGAGTATCACAAGGAAATCACAAAAAAGTATTTAAGGGGACAGTTTACCTTTTCAACAATTTTGTATATTTTAAAAATATATAGTTCAAATGGTGAACTCACTTCATTTCAATGTTCAACGAAAAGAACATTTTGAAAAAAAAAAATAACTGCATATTTAACAAAAATTTTTAAAAAATTTGAATTTTTTTAAATTTCTACTACTCTTTTAAATATTCATATTTTTTTGCCCAATTTTTTAAAAAGATCTTCAAATGTGTATTACACAAGACTACGCATGGATTTTTAGATACAGTAGAGCGCCTATTATCGGAACTCCAATTAACCGAACAGCTAGTTTCTCTTCCAAAAAATTTTTTAAACCGAACTTCCAATTATCCAAACATCCTGATTCTCTCAATTTTTTCCTTTTCAGATTTAGCATGCGAAATCTAAACCCGATTAGTGTATAGATGGGAGCAATAACAAACAAAAAGAAGTTGAAGAAAATGAAGACGAATGCTCTGAAAATGACCGAGGTTCATCACATAAAGAAGCCTGAATGTTTGGAAACCGATATGAAATGGCTTGAACGGCAGAAGAATGCTGATCCTATTCAACTAACGTAAAGAATAATTCGACTTATGGCAACATTGAAAAGAATGTCTTCTTTAAAGCAAGGAACAATCGAAAACTTTTTTGCTCAAATTAGAAACTCTGGAGTTCAGAAGATGATAAAAAGAGAAAAGGAAAATTTTAAATAATAATAAAGTAAAAAAAAAAAAAGAAAAAAAAACCGACAAATGAAATAAAATAAAACAAATTTTTTGAACACGCCACCACTAACAGGTGCTGCTAGTCCTAAGTGTGGTTTAAGTGCGAAGGTTTTAGTATAGTCAGGAACATCCCTTAAATTGTCTGTCCGTTTATCCGAACTTTTGCTTATCCGAACTAGGGTTGGTCCCGACTTGTTCGGATAATCAGCGCTCTACTGTACATCTAATATTACATTTAATATATTTTTTTTATTGGTGTATACAGTGTAAAACGCTGAAATCTAACACATCTTCATATACTTTTATTTTTTTTTTATATAATAAAAAACCTGAATGCTAATTCCATGCGCAGATTTATCACATATATAATAATGAGCAGAGCATGTACAAAAAAGTTTAAATCTGTAACTCAAATACAAAAAAAGCCTTAGCATTTATAAAACATGAAAGTGACAAAAATATGAAAATGGAGAAAAAGCCATTTAAAGTTTTAATTTGTGTGGGAAATTGCGCTGGGTGTATTAACAAAATTTACAATAGCTCGCGATATAAATTCCATATGAGTAAAAATGAGGTGTCAAAATATTTAAAATTAAGCAGACTTTCATTTAATGTTCTAAAAACAAAATCGATTTTTTGACTAATTTCGAGGTAAATTGTCCAATTAAAATTAATGTTTGTTATTGTGGGTTGTATGGAATGAAATCTTTTACCTGCCATCTATCTACATTATAAAGCAAAACAATGTCAGTGAATAACGGTGACGCCATGTTGACGGTGGCAATATCTGATCACTAAATTTCGCTTTTACTGCAATTTTATTTTATCTTCTAAACAACACACAATTTCAATTTTTACACCGTCAAATAGAAAAAAATGCTCTTTCAAACGCAATTTGTTTAGGAAAACCGTATTGTAATTTATTTGAAAACTGTACTTAAATTTATTCATCTTTTATGATTTTTAAATAATTTTCAAGCATGAATTTATGCAGACGATTATGAAAGACAAATCCGTCTCATTTTAATTAATATAAATAGTTCAGCATTTGCTTCCGGTTCATATTCCATACCGAAATTAAAACTGAATTAATAAATTAATAAAATATAAATAAAACACAAATTTAAGACTTATAATCGAACATCGAACTACGCGCTTAAACCACTGAAATGATCAGAATCAAAAAGGCTTCTGTAAATAGAGGGTGAGGCCAATACAAAGGTGTCGTTTTTAATAGAATTCAAAACTTTATTTGATTACATAATTGCGATTTTTCATATAAATGACTTTTGCTATTGTTAGTGAGAAATCAAAATAAATAAATAAATAAACAAATAAAAAAAATTCTATAAAGTTTTCAATAAATAAATAAATAAATAAATAAATAGCTTTCATCTATATTCCCTAACCCGTGAGAACCGGTTTGGATGCCCTAATATTAATAAAAGTACGAATTTGTCTTCCTGTATACAATCTAATGCTGTGGCAGAAAGGGGAATTTACATGAGAATTTCCATTCATTCATTTACAACAAACATTTATTTGTTGTGTTTATATTTATTTATGCATCCATTCAAAGCATTCTATATTTATGGGTGGATTTTCATTCATGTAATTGTTTTATTTTTTTTATAATTACGTCAAAATTATATCCTTTTTACAGCCTTTCAGTTCCATCGGCTCCCATATTAAAAATCAGGTACCCTTATCTCAATATCGAGAAACGAAAGGTCAGTGAAAAAACGTCATTTTTAAGCAGTTATAGTGATTTTTCTCAGTTTTATGATAAAATGTATGGTTATGTTTTTTCTAATAGAATTGTTCTGACATTCTAAATTTAGGATCCCAACCTTTTTAACGACGAAATGTTTTCACTTACGAAACTATCGTTGTTTTTTAACCCCTTAAAGATCGCTTAATATTTGGAAAAACCATAAAAATCTATTTTTTTATTACAGAAATTGAATATTTTAAGGTTTCTAAATAAAATATGCAATTAGTTTTTTAAGGCAAAGAAAAAGATGTTATAGAACAAATTCACATTTGTAAAAAAGCCATCATGGGAGAATTCTGTGTCTTCATGTTTGTTTTACACCATACAAATTAATGCGAATAAGACCTTTATTTTTCACATCTCAGATCTTTATTTATCATCATCACACACATTTTTACAAATAATATTTGGAATAATATATAAATATACATTAAATTTTTATTATTAATATTTTTTGGGGGGTGTGATATATTTCGAAACATACAGGTGGTTATCAAAATAATGGAAACACTTGTGAATGAAAGGGACATTTAAGAATTCCCTTCGTAAGCATTAAAATATAATCTTAGCTACCAGATTTTTTTTAATATAAAAAGTACATGTATTAGGTAATATGAGAGAGCTCTAGAAGAGTTGTCTACATTTTGATTTTTTTTGTCAGAAGCGTAAAATGTCAGACCTCACAGATTTTCAAAGAGGCCAAATTGTAGGAGCCCGACTAGCTGGAGCAACGGTGACCGAAACATCCCAGCTTATAGGCGTTTCTAGAGGTACGGTGTCTAAAGTCATGACAGCAAACACACAGCGCGGAAAGACAAGTTCAGCAAAGCAAAATAGTGGACGGAAGGAGAAGCTGAGTGAAAGAGACCGACGGGTATTGAAGCGGATTGTAATGTCTAAAAAGAAAACAACTGCAGCCAAAGTGACCGCAGAGCTCAATCAGCATCTGGATTCTCCAGTGTCAACAATTACAGTTCGGAGATACCTTCATAAAGAGAACATTTACGGCAGAACAGCAATTCCCAAGCCACTTGTCACAGATGCTAATGCCAAACGTCGTGTAGAGTGGTGCCACAACCACAAAACCTGGTCGATTAATAAGTGGAAGACTGTTATGTGGTCAGACGAATCATCTTTCACATTGTTCCCCACAACAGGACGGGTACATGTCTGGAGACACCTGCACAAGCGTATGATCCTGATTGCCTCCGTCCAACTGTCAAGCATTGAGGTGGATCGGTCATGGTATGGGCAGCCGTGTCATGGTTTTCTGCTGGTCCAATCGTAACCCTGAAAGGAAGGATCACTGGGGAGAAGTATAGAGAAGTTTTAGCTGCCCAGGTCCATCCCATGATGCAAATTTTGTTTCCTGCAGGAGATGGAATTTTCCAGGATGATAATGCCCTTATTCATGCAGCCAGAGTTGTCCAATCATGGTTTGATGAACATGAGGATGAGGTGGAACATCTACCTTGGCCCGCACAGTCCCCAGACCTCAACATAATCGAACCGTTGTGGTCTATTTTAGAGCTTTCAATCCGGAATCCATATCCTCCACCGGCATCTCTCACGGAACTTTCACAATATCTCCATGAAGAATGGTACAATATTCCTCTAAACACTATTCAGAATTTGTATGATTCGATTCCCAGGCGAATCCAAGCTGTATTACATGCCAAAGGCGGTCCTACGCCATATTAATAAAGAATTCCTTCAAAATCTAGGGTGTTTCCATTATTTTGATAACCACCTGTACAATACAAAGTCCATCATCACAATCAGCGCCAAAAACCAAACCCAAATTGTAATATTCAAAGACTTCACACGGAATACACACGCGATAATTTTTTTTCTCAAGCTGTGAAAACAATGTCATCAACATCTTGAGCCATCAAATACCTTTTCAATGTATCGAAACTGCTAGCTATTTCTTTGAATGTTGCTTGCTTCATCTCTATTTCTTCTTCTTCATACTACTACTGCTATTAACCTCTTCGGGACGAGCGTCTTTTACAGAATTTTTAGTCTCTTTTACCGGTTTTTCAAAACTGAAATTTTCACCTATTTGAAACGGGAAAATGCCCTGATTAAATAAGGCACAATTTATAATGAAAAAATAACTGGTAGGAATAATCAAGGATTCTGATCACGTTATGCGTCACGCATACACGAGATTCGTCCCGAAGGGGCTAATATCGTCACTGCAATGTACATTTCCCCATGTAGGTATTTCTGCGTTACAAGATACATATTAAAAAAAACGACAATCAGGGACATTGAAAATATTTTATAAATATCAGAAAAATTTTTCAATTTTTCATTTTAGCCCTCGGTATGGTATGCTATTTCTTTCTCCCAGCTTATTTTGTGTAGTCTCCAAAAAATAACGTTATTTTACAGAAGCCTGCCGTAAAACAAAGCAATACGATTAAATACTCTATAGCAATTTTTTAAACTTCTAAGCATTGCAAATTTTCAATTTTTATACCGTCGTATTGGGAAAAAAAGTACTTTTAAATGCATTTTGTTTGAAAACTACATCTCCAATTATTTTTGAAATATTAATTTTTTTGTAGTTTTTGGAGCCATTTGCTTAATATTGGCAACGGAAGTACTCCATTTCTGTTGAAAGTAAAGGAAAAATAGTTGTAAAATATTAATTATATATTTTTGTTGCCATTTTTTCAAAACAACCGAAAGAAATTGTAATTAAAATGCATGCTATTTTGAAAAAATATGAACGAATGATTTCTGTTAAAACATGGAGCTATTATAAACTATATTTAATTTTAAGTGTCTATATTAATGTTACAAACAAATGAAGGTCTATGAATCATTAGATAGCCCTTTTTTGTTGAGTTTCTTTAATGCGGTATCTTTGTGCTGCATCTGTGTATTATTTTGCGATGGTGACGTCCAATGAATGCATGCTTTACTGTAGATGTTTGAGTGGATTGTCAATGTGGAATTCTTAAGCGGATGCGAACGTCATCATTTTACATAAAATAAAAGCGTGTGCTTTAAGTATTAAAATTGAAATATATTTTGCACTATCTATGCATACATTTATTTTTCATCGGGGGCGACACTAAATTCTGAAAAAGCAGAATTCCTGTTTTCTAGTTTTTTTCTTTTTTCTTTTCTTTTTTTTTTTTTTTTTTTTTTTTTGACATCGAAAGTTATTCGTGAAATCGGGATTATGAATTCGTTAAATCGAAGTATTTTTGTTCCATTTACGTCAGGACCATAAAAAAATTCGCTACATCGATAAATTCGTTAAATCGGGTCTCGACTGCAATTTGTTTAATTTATTTTTAAACCCCTTCATATAATCGAAAAATTCAATATAATTCTCTATTAGTATCATTCCTTCTCACAAAATTTGTTGCAACAGTTTAAGAAAAAAAAAAGCATTCGATGAACTGACCGTTCGCATAATCGTAGATGATTTCACAGTTGCATAATATTAGCTCATTAGACATAACATTCATTTATCAGTTCAAGGTTCTAGATTACTTGTTATTCTCCTCCGGTAAAAAATGAAATGACCTCTTCTTATTCGTCTTTGGCGATTGGAATTAAATAATCTTAACCCAGTAGCATACCTAATGTCAATGTGTCAAGGGTAAAATTAAGCAAAACTGAGAAAGGTGCAGGTATCTTTGAAAATATACTTTCAGTAGAAATTAAGTTATAAGTAAATTTTCTTTTGAGGTTCAATACACAAATAAATCAAATAAATATAACAGCACATTTTTTTTCAAAAAAAAAAAAATAATAATATTAAGTTATAATTAAAGGCATTTTGAAGTTCAATACACAAATAAACCAAATAAATACAACACTTTTTGCCAAAAAAAGAAATTACGTTATAAGTAAAGGCTCTTTTAATGTTCAATACACAAATAAATCAATATAACAGGGTTCATACTCATCAGGGGAATATGGGATTCATGGGAAAATCAGGGGATAATTTTGGGTTGCAAAATTCAGGGGAATCTCAGGGGATAATGCGAAAAATTCCCCGAACCTTGAAAAACCTGGCAACTGGTTACTCTGGGAAATTAAGGGCAATTGCTGCTGTTCGCGTGCTTTATATCACATCTGTCTACATCCATTCATTCACTAGATTCACCTTCTAACATTGTGAGGTTTGATAACCATTCAAGAGGAACTTTAAAAAACTAAAGGTCATTTTAAAATTGATATTGATACTTTCAGCCTTCATATTACTCATTCATAATGCTTTTGAAGAAGTAATAAAATCGAGAAATGGAAATTAAATTAAATTCTTGCAGCCAAGCTACCGAGTTTTTAAGGACAGCCCCAGAAGACATACAGACTTCATCTGTTTTACACAAATTAATGTTTTTCCTTTAAAGTTCTGTTCATATTGTTTATATAGCTGATGTGTAAACTTTATTTTTGAGATTATTTTCTTTTTATTTTATTTCTTAAAGGTGAGAGTGTCATGATATACTTTCTCATCAGAGGCGTCGCTATGGGGGAGGGGGTGTTATGGGGTGGGAAAGTCTCCCCCTCCAATATTTGTGAACTTGGGAAATTCTAGATTTTTGAAAGACTTTTTTTCTTTTTAAAAAATAACAGTAAAATAAATATGAATTTTTATTTGTTTTGGTGACTTCTTTTCTGAGAGCTATAACTGTAAACAAGTTAAATAATAAAAAAAAAATACAAAAAGAAAGCAGCCAGACTCAATCTGCCATTTTGTTTCTCTGTTCTATGAAAATATCATGCATCCATTAGACCTTAATTTCTTAATTTCTCTACTCCTGTCCATCAATAGTTGACTCTAATCCATATCGTTTATTTTCTCCAAAACTTTGTTCCTTACTCAAGAGTTTCAAAATAACGTCAGCGATTCTTATTAAGAAACACTGACATTATTTTCATATGAAGAGCGATTATGATTCGTATACAATTGAAGACAAAGAATTCACAAACCTTAAACTAATGTTAGTTGACTAAAAATAAAAATAAAATAGTTATTTCAAGTTAGATCTCTAAAAATAAAATAAACGTTAAAATAAAAAAATATCCTACTGTTACAAACGAAAAGCGGACATATTCATGTGTCTTCTGATTGGCGCTATAGCAATAGGTCTTCGCCAGAGCGGTTATACAAGGTTCTTAGACATTGCCATCAATGCCAGACATGAATCTGCAAATATCACAAATTTTCTTTTAAAATAGCTATTCTAATACTAGAAAAGAAAAACCTGATGCCTCTTTCCCCTTCATTTCGATCTCAAATAGCATTAAAATAAGTTGAAATAGAATAACTAATTTTTAGGAAAAAAATTTAAAAAAAAATTTCTTTCTAACCACGAAAATAAACAAAATTTTCAGTTTCAGAAATAATGGGCATGAGTTTCCTTAACTATTCATTTTCCAAATGTTCATCTTATCTTTTGATCTTTACTCTCATGCCGAATTATTCCAAGATAGGAATATAGAAACTAATCTAGTTTTGATTTGAATTAATTGATAGAGGTGTATTTAAACTTTTATTAAATGAACCAACAGTTAGATGTTTTATGTTTTTAGTTTCAGTATTTTTCTTTGGAAAGGATTTTTTTTTTACATATATCATTATCATACATTGCACATATCATTTGAGTTAGAAATTAGAATAGTTTGTTTCTAGTTGGGAAAATTTTGAATCCCCCCCCCCCCCCCCCTCCCAATAAATATCTGTAGCTACAACCCTGTTTCTTACATATGTCATCTGTTTATAGACTTAGTTCACTATGGGAATGGATAAAACAGATTTTATGCACCTATTAAATGAACTATCTCATTGGTTTTTTTTTTTTTTTTTCAAAATGGACTTGGTCTGCTATGGTTGTGAGCCCCTCATACATATAAAGTTATCATTTCTGAACACTTTAAAGCAAACTGAATGGCCTAATAGTTGTTAAATATGGAATATTTTCAGAAAGAACTTTAAGGCCATTTGTGGCCCAAAATTGAGTCCCAAAATGAGATTTTTCACGCGCAAAATATAGTTTTAAAAATTTTCGATATTTTTTAAGGATATATAGTGTATGGTAGTCTCTATAATGTGAACCTAAATTTTTCATCTTTTTTCTTTTGTGTGTGTGTGCGTGTGTGTGAGAGTGAGTGTTATATTCCTAAAATTTTGAAAATTTTAACTAAGCAAGATGGAGTTTTGCTTATAAAATTTAAAAATTCAATAAATAAACAATTTTTTAGGTTCGGTGTCTCAAGTATAATTAGATATCAAAAATGTTGTTTTACATGAAGAAATTCTTTCGTAATCTAGCACGCAACCTACGACTCCAATTTCCTGCTCGACAAGTAAAGAAAAAATTGCTAAAAAACTAATTTTTCACATTATGATTTAAGAAAAATATGAAAATATAGAAGAAACAAGTATCTGTCAAGATAATGTGAATTTTATTTTTATTTATTTTTTCTAAATTAAACTTTTTGTGCATTTGCCTGATTTACGCTGATCAGTTAAACCGTTCAAACTCGTTCAAATGTCCAAATTGGATACCGCGTGACAAGCTAGAAAAGCATGTAATAGGTAATGTGGATACAACGATATCATTTTGTGGAATCGGTGTGAATATGATTGGAAAAGCTTTTGATTTTAATTTCAATGTCTTCAATAAAGGCTATTTTGTAGTTGCCCAGAGGCTCAAAATGAGTATGTTTGAAGCTGTTGAGCTGCGAACTCACAAGCTTCAAGTCAGGAAAGCATGCAATAGATGCTGCGGATATAAAGATGTCCTTTTGTGGAATCAGTTTAGGTATAATAAGAAAATATTTTATTTTAATGTTTTCAAAGGCTAGTTTGTTGTTCTCCACCTACTCAGAGTGATAACTATGAACCCACTAACTACAAGTTTAAAAAGTACTATTTAAAAGATGCTGTGGATATAACGATGTCATTTTGTGGAATCAGTGTGGATATGATAGGAAAATTTTTTTATTTTAGTTTTAATGTTTTCGAAAAAGATTAGTTTTTAGTTGTCCAGCGGCTCAGAATGAGTACGTTTGAAGCTGCTGAACTGCGAACTCACAAACTACAGGTTGTGAAAGCATGTAATAGATTCTGCGGATATCAAGATATCATTTTGTTGAATCAGTTTGTTATCAGTTTAGGTATAATAAGAAAAGATTTTATTTCAATGTTTTCAAAGGCTAGTTTGTTGTTGTCTACCTGCTCAGAGTTGGTATATTTGAAGCTTTTGAACTGTGAACTCACAAATTACAAGTTAAAAAATATGTAATATATGGTGTGGATATAAATATATCATTTTGTGGGATCAGTTTAGGTGTATGGGAAAATATTTCCTTTTCAATGTATTCAGTAAAGGCTAGTTTGTTGTTGTCCAACTTCTCAAAATGAGCGTATGTGGATATGCTGAACTGCGAACTCATAAACTATTTGTTATCAAAGTAATGAAATTGAGTTATCTATGCTTGAATATTTACTATAGTGTGCCTTGGAGAATTTATTAAAGATTTCTAAATCCATTCGAAGAAGATATGCAAATGTTCAGGACATGAATTTACAATCAAAAATACCTGATCAACAATATCTAACAAATCAACAATACCTAAGTTCAATCAACATGATATCATGTGACTAGACTTGGGCTCACCTGCTCAATAATTTTGAAAGCATTTTCTATTAGAAAAGAAATCAAAGACTACAAGACATTTTCGCTTGACAATTGTGGTTAATATTAGTACCGTGCGCCGGAATAGTTTTAACAGATGCACCGATTTACGTGGAACAATTTTTAGGGATTAGAAGACACGCGCTGTGGAGCCACTACGCAGGACGCCAAATGTCCCGATTTTTAAAAGCGCACAGCCATTTATAGATTTCCTGATTTGCAAACAGGCATTCTATTTATTTATTTATTTCATTACAAAGTGACATAAAAAATATGGATATAAAAGCTGAGGTGATTATTGTTTGGGTATTTAAAATTTCAGTCCGTCTATTGTAAGGCCACGACGATCCGAAGTTCCGTAGTTTCGTAATGTATGATGATTAAGTGATTAGCTGTGCTGAAAAAAAAATTTTTTTTTTGAAATTGTCTTAACATTTTAGCGTTTTTTGTAGTGTCTAAAATTCATAAAATATTGGTTAATTTTATTTATTGTAAGGGTGTTAATTTATCAGAAGACTTTTCCGTGTTTTGATTACAGTTGTTTGCTGTATTGCAGCGACAACAGTTTTATGTTCTTGAAAATTTATTGATTTTACCATTTTATAAAAACTAATTGATATAAAAATTTGTTAATTGCTCCAAAGAGCAGGTACATTTAACTGACTTTCTATGCTAAAATTTAAGGATAGTGTAACTCATATAAATTTAACAATATGAAAGAACACTGTTAAAAATTTTGTAGTAGGTTGAACCAACTTTTGGTGCTGCAGTAATTGCAACCATAAGATGGTGAAATCTCACTCCAAGATTTGGAGCTCCGTTTGAACCTGTGGAATATTTTGCAACCTTCTCTCGCGGGCCTCTCTTAGCCAGGCGGGCGCCGCGAAGGATCACGTGACGTTTGAGAGAATTGATATTAAAAAACATTTTTTTCTTTCTTGTTCCTTTTAGTTGGTTTTGTGAATGTAAAATATGAACGCAGTAAGTAGACTGCATTTTTTCTCTTCGTCTTCTAAAATTAGAAGAAATGTTGTTTTAATTTTAAAAAGAAAATTTATCTCGAGCATAAAATCATGCTATTGTTCTTTATGGCTTCTTAATAGAAGAAAATAGTTGCTGGAAATTTAATTGTATTTAGAATCATGACTTCTAGAAGGAGCAAAGCAACTAAATATGTTTCATCTGTAAATATGTAAATAATATACATTATGTATATATTCGAACTGTAAATAATAATCTACAAAAAGTTTTAGTGATGATGATTATTTACAAATGATAAACACAAAAGTAAAAACTTTTATTTGTGAAATATGATGACTTTAATATGATTTAAATGGAATCTTGACTTCTTATAATAATGCTCTCCCTATAACAATTTCGTGAACTGTGATTTAATTGTGGAATAACTTGAAATTCTTCAAGGTTTTGGTGCCTCAACAACCGGGAAAAAGGTAAGAAATACCTTCATTATTCTGCATGACTGTTGATTTTTTGAAAATATACATTTTTCATGATCATTTATTTTGAACATTGAATTTAAATTTAAACATGGATAAGCCTGATAAGCTTAAAAGTAAAAGAGCTACTGTTCGTGCAGCCATTACGAAATTAATCACAAAATGTGATACATTATTATCTGTTGATATTGATAAAGCTGATTGCGATTCTTTAGTGGAATCATTAGAGCTCGTAAATGAAAAGGAAGCTCAACTAAAGGAATTAGATTCCGAAATAGATGAGCTAATTCAGGAAAAAACTGAATATGAAAAAGAACTAAAATCGGTAGAAGAATATTCTGAAAAAATATCCAGTTTGAAATTTAAAATTAAGATGAGGCTTAAAAAATGTAAAATCGAAACTGAACCCAAAGTTGTACTAGAATCAAGTAACGGTTCAAAAATCGGAAGTAAACCAGTTTCGGCAGTGAAGCTTCCCAAACTTAACATAGAAAAATTTTCTGGTGATGTAAGCCAGTTCTTAGAATTTTTTAATTTATTTACTAGTGCGATAGATTCAAACGAATCGTTATCAAAAATTGAAAAATTCCAATATCTCAAATCCTTGTTGTCTGGTCCTGCATATAATATTGTATCTGGTTTTGAACTGACAGATCAAAATTATTCTACTTGTTTAAAATTGTTAGAAGAGAGGTATGGTAAGCGGGAAAATATCATAAACTGTTACATGAATAAAATTCTAAATCTTGAACCAGTGAAATCCTCTAACAATGTTACTTCTTTAAGGAAGCTGTACGATAATATTGAAACTAGTATGAGAAATCTTGATGCGTTAGGAGTAACATCAGGCTCTTACGGCCATTTATTACTACCAATTTTATTAAGGTTATTACCAGAAAATTTGATACTAGATTTCCATCGAAAACGTGACCTCGATAAGGACTGTGAAGTCACCGATTTAATAAATTTTATTAAAACGGAATTAAGATGTCGTGAAGCTACTAATTTAGTAAACAATTCCCAAACCAAGACTTATGAAAATTCTAAAACTAAATATGAAAATCCTTCAAGTAAATATCAAAATTTTCCGCAAAAGAAAAATATACCTTCAGCTGCTGCTTTAAATACATTTACAAAACAGTTTTGCATATTTTGTAAGTCTTCTGATCATGTAGGACTAAATTGTTCGAAATTCACTGATGAACAGAAACGATATAAATTAAAGAAAGAAGGTCGCTGTTACAAATGCTTTTTTAAGTCGCATTTATCAATTAACTGTAGAACAAAAATTAACCCTTGTTCCAAATGTGGTAACACTACCCATAGTACTTTGTTTTGTTTTAAAGAAACAGCAAAAGAAAATCCTGAAAAAGAAATGAAAGGTGCAATTGTATCTATGATGTCAGAACAAAAATATAAACAAAATAAATCTACATTATTGCAGGCTTGTACAGTTTCTGTGTCTGCTGGTAAGGAATGCTTGTTGGCTCGCGTTTTATGTGATAGTGGTTCAGAAAAATGCTTCGTGAAGAGATCGCTAGTACAAAAATTAAAATTGAAGCCATTGCGAAGAGAAAATTTATTAGTTTATCCCTTTGGGCGGAGACGCCCTTATGAATCTTGTTATGAAGTAGTTTCTCTTGAATTATCCAGTGTTGTGCAACCTATTAACTCGATAAATATCGAAGCTCTTGTGGTTGATAATATAACTGGGGCTTCTGTGAAAACACTAGAACCAGAACTTCTAGACATAATGAGAACAAGAGGCTTTAAGCCTGCTGATACAGGTCTTGAACAGGAAATAAATATTTTGCTAGGGTCTGACTTTTTGTGGAAAATATTAAAGGGAATCGAGGGAAAATTGACAAAAGAATTATACGTTGCAGAAACTATTTTCGGTCATACGGTGCAAGGGCAAATAGAGTCTAATAAAAAAGAAGTAGCTTGTTTGCGTGTTTCAGTTGAAAATATAAATACCCAACTGAAAGCATTTTGGGATCTTGAATCAATTGGCATTGCTGAAAGCAATGAAAAGAACATTACCGATCATGAGGTAATAAAAGAATTTAAAGAAAATCTAAAATTCGTAAATGGGCGTTATGGAGCAAAATTATTGTGGAAAGATTCTCGCGAATTACTTAGAAATAATCTTGAAGTAGCAAAGAAGCGGTTTTCTAGTTTAGAAAATAAATTCTTGAAAAACGATTCTTTATTTAAGGAATATAACTCCATTTTACTAGAGCAGTTTAATGAGGGTGTAATAGAATTGTGCACCGAGAAAGATTCTAATAATTCCTATTACATGCCACACAGACCTGTTATCCGTGACGATAAAACTACAACAAAAATGCGCATAGTCTATGATGCTTCTTCCAAATATGGTGATTCTCTATCATTAAACGAATGTTTGAATCACGGCCCTAACTTAAATCCTAATGTTTTAGACATAATTTTGAAATTCCGTTTACATAAAATTGCCTTTTCGGCTGATATTGAAAAAGCTTTTCTGCAAATATCTGTAACCGAGGAAGATCGCGATTATCTTAGATTCTTATATTATGAAGATTTTGATAAGAATAAAAACATAGTACCCTATAGAATGACCAGAGCTACTTTTGGTGTCACCTGCAGTCCCTTTATCCTTGCTTGTACCATTAAGCACCATATTAATAAATATAAAAGCTCTCATAATAAAACATTTGAAATCCTAAATTCTTCTTTTTATGTTGATGATTTGTTTTCAGGAGAAAACGATGTTCTAAAAGCCTTTAATTTAACTAAAGAAGCTGTTGATATTTTGAAAGAAGGGGGATGAAGTTAAGAAAATTTGAAAGCAATTCTCAGGAACTTAGGAAAAAATGGGTTGACGAAAACATTCCTGTTTCTAGTCCCGAACCCCCAAATACTTCCTTGAAAATTTTAGGATTGATCTGGAACAATACAGAAGATAAATTAGGACTAGAATTACGACCATTGTTAGAAAATTTAAGCAATGATTCTTGTACAAAACGGAACGTTTTGAAAATTGCAGCTACGTTGTTTGATCCAGCCGGATTTATTGCCCCTTTTGTTATTCGTGTCAAATGCCTTTTGCAGCAATTGTGGACAATGGGAATATCATGGGATGAAAGTTTTTGTGGTGAACTAGAAAATGATTGGCAAAATTGGCTTTCAGAAATCCCTGATCTCACACACTTGAAAATTCCCCGACACTATTTTAGCAACCTGATCATGGAAAAGGAGCATCTCCAATTGCATGTTTTTCCTGATGCTAACCCTAATGTGTATGTTCCTGAATTTCTTTCCTTGCCTGAAAATCAGTGGCCTAGTGTTAAAATTGCTGCATCTCGATTACCTGATGATTCTGGAGAGAAGTATAAAAAAGCAGCCACCATCTCTTGTGTTGTTCAAACAAATAAATCTGATGAAATTCCCATTTTTAATCTTGAAAAGTATAGCTCCCTAAAGAAATTGTATCGAGTAACTGCATGGCTATTTAGATTTACTTCTAATATAAAATTGAAGGTAGAAAAAAGAGATTTTTCAGAATTATCAGCTGAGAAAATGTTACATGCTGAAAATTTTTGGTTAAAGCTGGTGCAGGAAGAAAGTTTCCCTGAAGTTATAAAATCCATGAAATGTAACAAGAGTATCCCTAAAGAGTCGAATCTTCTTCAGTTAAATCGTATGTTGTCAGATGATGTTTTGCTGTTGGTACGAGGACGGTTACAAAAGTCTAACTCCTCATGTTATGAAAAACATCCCCTTGTGATTCCTGCAAAACATAAATTGACTGAATTAATCGTGAAAGATGCACATGAAAAAGTTTTTCATTCAGAAGTGCCCAGAACATTAGTGCAAACTTGTGAAAAGTTTTGGATTTCAAAATCTAGACAGCGCATAAAATCAGTCCTAAACAAACGTGCAATCTGGAAGAAATCTAACGCACGCCCTGGTGAACAAGTTAGAGCACCTCTAAAACATATCTTGTGTTTACCTACCATAAAAGTGAACGATTTGATTTTACTAGCAACCAAAGAATCTTTAGTGAAATGCTTCCGTTTACGTGAGACTCTTCTGAATCATTTCTGGAAGCGCTTGAAAAATGAGTATCTTCTCAACTTACAATCTGCTCACTACACGGACCAGAATGATACTTCTGACTTTGAAATATATGATGTGATTCTTATGCATATGAACATTATATTAAAAGACCTATTAATTCTTGTGTATAATTTAGAAGTAAAAACCTCTGAACTTTATTATTAATAGATTCAAAAAACTCTTACTTGACTGAAAAAAAAAAAAAACTTTGATATTATTAGACTCAAAAACTCTCATGGACATTTGACTAAACAAATCTTGAACTCTTTTTGTTATTGACTTTAAAAAAAAAAAAGAGATTTTTATTTTTTTCACTTAAAAAAAAAAAAATGTTTCTTGTTTGATAATATTTCTAATTTTTAGTTTAATTTTTTTTGTGATGCATATTCTAGAAAAGTTGTATAGATTTAAATTGTTCTTTCTATTTTTAGTAGCAGAAACATCTTGGCTAATTTTTTAAATTGTTTATTATTTTATTGAAGCCCAGTATGTAAGTATATATTTTGATTTTGTATTGTATTTATGTATAGTGTAACTGATAATGTTTTAGAATAATTTTTATTTCTACTTTAATTATTTGAATCCCCATTTTGATGAACCCTTGTTCATCGGGGTGGAGTTTGTGGAATATTTTGCAACCTTCTCTCGCGGGCCTCTCTTAGCCAGGCGGGCGCCGCGAAGGATCACGTGACGTTTGAGAGAATTGATATTAAAAAACATTTTTTTCTTTCTTGTTCCTTTTAGTTGGTTTTGTGAATGTAAAATATGAACGCAGTAAGTAGACTGCATTTTTTCTCTTGGTCTTCTAAAATTAGAAGAAATGTTGTTTTAATTTTAAAAAGAAAATTTATCTCGAGCATAAAATCATGCTATTGTTCTTTATGGCTTCTTAATAGAAGAAAATAGTTGCTGGAAATTTAATTGTATTTAGAATCATGACTTCTAGAAGGAGCAAAGCAACTAAATATGTTTCATCTGTAAATATGTAAATAATATACATTATGTATATATTCGAACTGTAAATAATAATCTACAAAAAGTTTTAGTGATGATGATTATTTACAAATGATAAACACAAAAGTAAAAACTTTTATTTGTGAAATATGATGACTTTAATATGATTTAAATGGAATCTTGACTTCTTATAATAATGCTCTCCCTATAACAATTTCGTGAACTGTGATTTAATTGTGGAATAACTTGAAATTCTTCAGAACCTTAGCACCAAGCGTTGGATCAAGATTTCACTATCTTATGGTTGCAGCTACTGGAGCACCAGAAATTGGTTCAACCTATCATAAAATTTTTAACAGTGAAACTGAGTTATGTCTGTATATGTCCCGATTAAGAAACAGTCGTCTCGAATTTTCCATTCCCTGTTCCGCTTTATTCTATACTGGATCTGGCAACACTAAGCCAGAACCCAAATTTTGTCCCCTGAAGTGCGCCCAAGACAAACTTTCCACTGCATATGTGACCCAAGGAAATCAAAATGTTGGTACGCCTATTCTAGATGCACTAAGTGAGATAACAGGCTGACTAAATATCGAACACTCACGAAATATAAAATTTAAGTAGAAAGAACAAAAGAAAAAAAAACGCTTATTTTTAAGTATAATCTTTACATCAAAATAAGCAGTTTGTTATGCCAATTATTAAGATTTAATTCCCACTTTTCCCTAACCGTGACTATCCACATTACAAAATGACCATACATAATTTCACCTAAGTTGTATAACATTTACCTATGAGACGTAATATTCTCTTTTCAGATCAAGGTTCTGAACAACTCGTTCTTCGCGGGCAAAATTGAAGACCGTAATGGCCTCTTCTTATTCATCTGCTGCGATGAAAATGAAATAGCCGCAACCCAATAACATACCTCATGGCATTGTGTCAAGGGTACAATAAATGGTATTTGACATTCACATTAAAACCCACTAACACGCTGCCTAGTCATGACCTAAAGTTCGTATGAAGTTTTAAAAAATCTCAGGTTATTATTAGATAATTAGTTAATCGGTTACATAAAGTCCTTTCATTGGATAAAAAGTATATTTAGTTTCAGATGTTGAAGAAAAAGATAAATAAATGTAAAAGTAAGGTTAGTATTTGTTTTATGGGAGAAATTTTATGATTGCTTATTACTTTAATTCATATGCATCCAAGTTACACATATAGCACCGAGCGTAGTATGATTGCAAAGTCAGAAATGAGATCAGATTTTGTTAAGCATCGTCCAATTTTTGGCCATATTAGAGCACGGGCGCGATCCTGGCCGATAAAAAAAATTTAATGATCCAGCCGGGTCGATAACAAAAATTAAGCAGGCCGACCGGCCCGATATCACAAATTTAAAAGGGTTGGACTAAATATGAATAATTGATCAAATATGAACAATTTTCATTGGACGTGGCTGGGCCGAGAATAAGTTACAAATGTGCTGCACAAGCCAAAGTTACTTTCACAACATCAAAATAGAAACTGTCCGTGTCCAGCGGAGAGATTCAGCAGGAATTATTTCCCATTTTCACATCAAGAACATTTGAAAATTAAAAGATCAGATAATGCCCTCCTAGAGGTCCGAACGGGCCGGAATTTCCACGCCCGGTCCCGGCCCGGTGTAAAAATTAAAAGTTCTGCCCGAGCCCGGCCCGTACAAAATAAACATGAAAACAGGCCCGGACCGTGCAAAAATCAATTAAATCTGACCTAACTCAATTTCTACAAAAAATTCAGATATTTCGTAGCATACAATTAAGATTCCTTTAAATAATACTGCATACATATTTATGGGATAATTTTACAGTATATTTTAAAATTACGATATGTTCCCAAGACAGATAATACACATTAGCAACAATAATGATTACTTAGATTCTTAGACGTTTCAACATTCAAATAAGGATTCAATAAAAAAAAAATAATAACGTAGTTTAGAATAAAAGAATAAAAAGGAGGGTTAAAAATATCATAATTTTTGAAGCTATATAATAAAAAGTAGATTTGTGAAAATATTTCTCTGTCATTTATTAAGGCTTTTCTAAATCCAAAGGAGCTACTTTCTGACACATTTCTGAATTAATTTCTTTTTGAGAACGCAAAAGATTGCTGGTGTTCTTATTCAGAAACAATGTAACTGAATGGCGTTATCCTTTTTCATAAAGGCAATATACCTTTCAGAAAATACTGTCAAAGTCAGCGTTTTGAATCAAATTTTTGGAAGCGATAACACGGGAAAGCAGAAAAACTTGCAGTCACGTGACAAGAATCTCGTATATCTCGATAAGTAATTTATTAATCAAAAATGGAAAACGCTATTCGATTCCAAATCCTTTTAATAGTTGGGCCTGACAATTTTATGTTTTCACAATTAAAAATTTGTCAGAAAATGTGTCAAAGTTTCGCATTTTTGAGCTGTGAATTTGAGAGGCAACCACCTTAAGGTATATTTCCAAAGAACCGTTAACATAAGTTGCATTACTGCGATTAATATTTCTGCAAAGCATATTGCCTACCCTACACATCCATAGAACAATTAAACCAGTTCCGACCCGGCTCAACTATGTAGAAAAAAAAATGCAAGCCTGATCTCTGCCCGGCCAGAGTCTGGTGAAAAAAATTAAGCCTCGGCTCAGATAACGATCTCTATGCTGTACTTGCTCCATTTCTGTACGGATGTTGTCAAACTAGCATCGGCTCATTATGCACATTTATACTTATTCTCGCGAAAGTCATATATATATATATATATTGAAAATGGCTCATATTCTATTGATTTCGTTTAAAGTTTTATATCGGGTCTGGCGGCCCGGACCGTTTATTTTTGTTATCGACCCGACCCGTCCCGTTGAAAAAATTCTCCTAATTCTGCCGGCCCGGCGCTACGCTGCCCGACCCGAACCGTTTGAAAATTCGCTTCCTTTCTTGCTGGCCACGGACCAAGCCAGGTACGGGCCTCGGGCCAAGCCCGGGCCCGTGCAGACCTCTTCATGCTGAATATTTTGTGAATTTAAACATATTCAAAGAAAGAAAAAACTTACTATTTTGCTAAAATATTAAAACAAAATTTAATATTTGACATTTATGTCAAAACCCTCTAACACGCTGCCCAGCCATGAGCTAAAGTTAGTATGAAATTTTAAGAAACAGCTGGCTATTATTAGCTAATTATATAATCAGTTACATAAAGTCCTTTCATTGGATAAAAGATCTATTTATTTTCTGAGGTGTAGAAAAGATACATAATTGTAAAATTAAAATCGTCATTTAATGAGAAGTTTTACGATTACTTATTGCTTTAATTCATATGCACCAAAGCTACACCTATAGCACAGTGCGTAGTACGATTGCAAGGTCAGCCATGAGATGGAATTTTGTTAAGTCCCGTTTTGTCTATATTAGAGCAAGGGACCGGGCCGGGCTGGAAAAATGAAGACATACTTTAAAACAGGCCGTACCGTGCCGATCAAAAAATTTAATGGTCCAGCTGGGCCAATAAAAAAATTAAGCAATCCTACTGGCCCGATATAATAAATTTGAAAGGGTTATATTAAACTGATCAAATATGGCAAATTTTCAATGGCCGTGTCTGGGCCGGGAATAAGTTATAACGTGCTGCACGAGCCGATGTTAGTTTAATTAACATCAAAGTAGAAATTGAACATGTCCAACGTAGAGACAGTCACATCGGACAATTACATCGTGTTTGAGCCTGGGCTTAATTTTTCAGCAGACTCGGGTCGGGCCTGCCGGGCTCAGTCTTAGATTTTTTTTCTACGTACTTGGACTGGGCCGGACATGGGCTTAATTGTTCCCAGGACATGGTGGGCAGGCAATCTGTTTGTAAAAATAATAGTTATAATGAACTTTCGTTAACGGAATCTTTGGAATTGTAATTTAATAAATTACAGAGAAATATTTTCCAAAATATACTTTTATACTATTATACAGCTTTAAAAGTTATGAAGTTTTAACCATATTTTTTTCTTTTATTCTAATCTACATTAATTTTTTTTAATGAGACTTTATTTGAATGTGTTAGTGGTCTAAAAATCTAAGTTAAGTGATCATTAATGTTGCTATTTTGTATTCAATGACTTGCGAAGATATAGTCTGAAATATAAATACTCTAAAATTGTCAAATAAATATGTTTGTAGTTGTCTTTAAAATAATGTTAATTGTACGTTAAGAAAAGTCAGAATTTTTTGTAGAAATTAAGTCGAGGCGGGTCGTGCCTAATTTCATTTATTTTTGAACGGGCCGAGCTGGAGCTGAACCTCGTCAGGTCGGGCCAGTCGAAGATAGTTTTCATTCGGTCTATCCTGTGACTAGAAATTTCGTCTCGTGGAGACCTCTAAGCCATATTGCTGTAGAAGGAACGATTTTAGGAAGGCCAATCGAAAATTACAATATCAGATAAAGCCATCCTGAATATATGCTGAATTTAAATGTATTAAAAGAAAGAAAAACATTACTATGTTGCTAAAGTATTAAAAAAATAATAATTATTATTGACATTCACACCAAAATACGCTGCCCAATCATGACCTAAATTAAAAAAAAAAAAAAAAAAAAAAAAAAAAAAAAAAAAAAAAAATTGCAGATGCTTATTAGATAATCTGTTAGATAAACAGATTTCATTAAATGAAAGATATATTTGTTTCGTTATACTGGAGAAAAGGATATTTTGTGTTAAAATTTTCAATTTGATGTCGTGAGAAGTTTTATGATTGCTGTTACTTTAAATCCTATGCATTTAAGTTAAACATGTATAAACATGTCATTTTATTACAAGGTCAGATAATAATACGATAAAAAAATTGCGGCGTTCATAAAAAAAATTCATATACATTTAAAAACAGCTTACTGCTTCACTAAAGAGATTTCCTAAGGTTATTCTTCAAATTTAAATCGATGTGTGTTTTCAAATTGAATAAATGGAATAATACGATTTATTGTTATTTTTTTTTTTAATTTTCATTTGTCATTATTAGTAAACTTTCGATTTGTTTTGTATTACTTAAATGTTATTAAATATTTAAATTTTTATATTAATAATTACATTTTAAGTAGCTTAATTTTTTTAGTATTAAATTGATCGTGATCTAAATTAATGATCTATACTTGTAAAACCATTAATTGTATAAATATTTTTGTTTTGTTACGTGTTACTATTTTTCAAAGGTAATATTTCTTCTTAGTATGAAAAATTATGCTAAATTATCAAAATCAACGGCCATTATTAAGCCATTGCCAGTCCTCCAAAATCGGCTTGTCATTTTCCGGAAATTTTGTTACTTTTATACCAAAACTAGATATGATATCTGATTCCTTAGAATAATAATCCTGGTTTGTTTTAGGAAGAATTCTCGATAATTTAAACACCCTCTTTATTGAATAAATACCTTTTCAATGAATTGTTATATTTAACTTTATTCACCACTACAAGAATGCGCTGCTTATGGTGCCTTCCTCATTCCTCTTAAAACAGATCCCTGTTACAACGTTACAAGTACAACTTTATAACGCAGACGATAAGACATATTGCCAAAACACATAGCAATAAAGATGACCAAACAATTATGTTAAAAATACAAAATCAGAAACCATTATTAAGTCATTGTTACGTCTTGAAAATCGGCTCAAAACGATAACTTTAAAGTCATTTTCTGGAAAATTCGTTATTTTTATATCAAAACCAGAAATGTTATGTGATTCCTTACAACCTCCTACAAATTTTATGTTTTTAAGAAAAAAAAAATGTTTTCACGAATGTATGTACCAGAATGTATCGAGTTTAACTTTGAGAAAATCCTTAATTGGCATTCTGCAATATTTTTAAACAGAATGTAAATTCATGAGAAGTATGGCTTGCAAAAGATCATAAAAAAAAAAAACATATGTTTCAGGTTTTCAAGGTCATATAGATTTCTGTTTTGAAAATTCTAGAGTGGGAAGGAGACGGGTGGAGGAGACAATATGTCGCAATCTTATTGTTTCAAGGTAAGGTAATGAATATAACCAGTTTCTGGATAAATTTTTATTTTGATAATGGATTGCTTTTTCCCTGTGGGTATCTAGAATATAACTTACCTCCATCTCTTTTTTTTCTCTCTTGTTTAATAATTTCCAACTCTGCTGTAAAATGTATATTAATTCAGTTTGTTGACCTGTCTCTGCTTTTGCTTGTGGGTCCATTGACGTTTTAACTAATACATAAATTCTAAAAAGAAAAAGGAAAAACTGCTACATATCAGATTTTATTTACACATCAGGGTGGTTTGAGATAAATAAATAATTTGTAACTTTTAAATTATTTTCATGCAGAATGTTCCATAATTCAAAAGGTTTGAATAATAAATAGGGTTACTAAAGTTTTAATTTTATTATTCCAAAATGAATTATATCTGATACTTATTACTTTTTTTACAGTTATTCAGTGATTATTCATTCGTAATGCAACGTTATTTTTATCTTTGCTTTTTGTTTCAAAGCATAAGTCGAAAGGAAAATGAAGCATTGGCAAAACGAGTTGTCCAATACTGGGAAGACATTGCTGGAAGAAAAAGCAACGACTGTTAACTCTTGTCAAAATTAAGAGAAACAATGTTGTATTACAAAACAATAATCTTTAAATTACCTGAAAAATAGACTGAGTATATTGGATATAATTAATTTGCTAATATGTAATAAAATTAAAACTTTAGTAAAGACAAACTTTAGTAAATTTAGTTTCTTGCTCAGACGCTTTGATATTTTGATTCTTCACGGATTCTTGACGTATTTAAGAGTTCAGTTTGTTTTCTTCTTAATATATAAAAAATCTATAACCATATTAATATACATTAATTTCAATTTTTTTAGCTGCTGCACGGGTGAAAACAGATTTTTCTTGTAGAGATTCTCTACACTGCGAATGATTTCTGCTAAGGATTTTATAGCAATCTGACAATGATCACGTTTCGAATACCTTCTCGCCTTCATAGTACCACCCCTTCAGATTTACAACTTAGACGTAGAAATAAGGGAGCATAGAAGAAAACTTTTATTACTTTCTTTAAAACCGGACTCTGGTCAATATTAACCAGCCTTTTCATGTGTCTTATTGCATTGCTAAAATGTAAAAGGGTAGGTTAAATCAATAGCTTCACACTTGCATGAGTATTGAAATGTTAGCCTAGTTTTTCCGGGAAAAGGAAAACGATCAGTTGCATTACTGTATGCCATTCATATGCCTTGGAACTACTATTTCTTTAGATATTCTGACTTCAGTAGCATGATTTTGTCGAAAGGAACTTTATCATATTTCGTTAATTTCAGCATTGAGGCAATTTGCTTAATAAATACAAACTTGCAGTGAGTATTGAAATGTTAGCCAAGATTTTCTGGGAAAAGGAAACGATCAGTTGCATTACTGTACGCCATTCATATGCCTCGGAACTACTATTTCTTTAGATATTCTGACTTCAGTAGCATGATTTTGTCGAAAGGAACTTTGTCATATTTCGTTAATTTCAGCATTGAGGCAATTTGCTTAATAAATACAAACTTGCAGTGAGTATTGAAATGTTACCCAAGATTTTCTGGGAAAAGGAAAACGATCAGTTGCATTACTGTACGCCATTCATATGCCTCGGAACTACTATTTCTTTAGATATTCTGACATCAGTAGCATGATTTTGTCGAAAGGAACTTTGCCCTATTTCGTTAATTTCAGCATTGAGATAATTTGCTTAATAAATACAAACTTGCAGTGAGTATTGAAATGTCAGCCTAGTTTTTCCGAGAAAAGGAAAACGATCAGTTGCATTACTGTACGCCATTCATATGCCTCGGAACTACTATTTCTTTAGATATTCTGACTCCAGTAGCATGATTTTGTCGAAAGGAACTTTGTCATATTTCGTTAATTTCAGCATTGAGATAATTTGCTTAATAAATACAAACTTGCAGTGAGTATTGAAATGTTAGCCTAGTTTTTCCCGGAAAAGGAAAACGATCAGTTGCATTACTGTACGCCATTCATATGCCTCGGAACTACTATTTCTTTAGATATTCTGACTCCAGTATCATGATTTTGTCGAAAGGAACTTTGTCATATTTCGTTAATTTCAGCATTGAGATAATTTGCTTAATAAATACAAACTTGCAGTGAGTATTGAAATGTTAGCCTAGTTTTTCCGGGAAATGGAAAACGATCAGTTGCATTACTGTACGCCATTCATATGCCTCGGAACGTCGGAACTACTATTTCTTTAGATATTCTGACTTCAGTAGCATGATTTTGTTGAAAGGAACTTTGTCATATTTCGTTAATTTCAGCATTGAGATAATTTGCTTAATAAATACAAACTTGCAGTGAGTATTGAAATGTTAGCCTAGTTTTTCCGGGAAAAGGAAAACGATCAGTTGCATTACTGTACACCATTCATATGCCTCGGAAATACTATTTCTTTAGATATTCTGACTTCAGTAGCATGATTTTGTCGAAAGGGACTTTGTCATATTTCGTTAATTTCAGCATTGAGGTAATTTGCTTAATAAATACAAACTTGCAGTGAGTATTGAAATGTTAGCCAAGATTTTTTGGGAAAAGGAAAACGATCAGTTGCATTACTGTAACGCCATTCATATGCCTCGGAACTACTATTTCTTTAGATATTCTGACTACAGTAGCATGATTTTGTCGAAAGGAACTTTGCCATATTTCGTTAATTTCAGCATTGAGATAATTTGCTTAATAAATACAAACTTGCAGTGAGTATTGAAATGTCAGCCTAGTTTTTCCGGTAAAAGGAAAACGATCAGTTGCATTACTGTACGCCATTCATATGCCTCGGAACTACTATTTCTTTAGATATTCTGACTCCAGTAGCATGATTTTGTCGAAAGGAACTTTGCCATATTTCGTTAATTTCAGCATTGAGATAATTTGCTTAATAAATACAAACTTGCAGTGAGTATTGAAATGTTAGCCTAGTTTTTCCGGGAAAAGGAAAACGATCAGTTGCATTACTGTGCGCCATTCATATGCCTCGGAACTACTATCTCTTTAGATATTCTGACTTCAGTAGCATGATTTTGTCGAAAGGAACTTTTTCATATTCCGTTAATTTCAGCATTGAGATAATTTGAGTAATTAATAGTAGTAATTAGTTTAATTATGTTTGGGGTTTTTTTTTCAGTTTTTTATTATCTTCACGGGTATTACATTTCTAATAACGACTTTTATAATTTCCTTGCTTCTGGTATCATCAAAGTTAGACTGTATCATGATATTGTAACAGCATTGAACTATAACTTTCGTGTTTTAATTATTTTATTTAAAGTCTTAACATTTCATCCAAAATAGTCCAGTACCCAGTAAAATAATATGTCCAAAAAGAAATTGCCGCGAATTACTTGAAAATGTAAAATTAATTTAATAATTTTATTTTATTTATTTATTCATTTTAATTCTTATAAATCAAGAGTTTATTTGTTTGCATAAAATATAGTAACGTTATTCAAATATATTAATCATCATGTCATTGTTCACGGACGATAAAAGTTAAAATTTTTATATCACAAATTTTGTTTTGTTTTAAATTAAATTTCATTCATTTATCCACCTTCCTAAGTAGAAAAATTCCTTTTTTTATTTTTTAAACGTATTTTAAGTCATATTGCATAACGTCAACGTAATTCATTTTGCGCAACTGCAGGGAAAAAAGTAATGATTAATCTTTCAGTCACAAATGACTGATAAGAGGTAGCGTATAAATCATTCTTCTTTGATTCTTGCTTCTAGAATTCTTTCAACGTCAAACAGCAGCTACCTTTTTTTTTTCTTTTTTTTTTTTTTTTTTTTAGAATGACAGAAATTATTATTTCAGTTTAGCATTTGAATGATTTTATACATTTTCATTTTTACAATTAAACACTTTAAAGTAATGTGATATACGAAAAATGTGGATTAAATGCAATTGTATTATATATCGCATTGAAATATGTCATTTTAAATAAATAACATTTTATCAACAATCTTAAAGATCAAATTTACGAAAGTATAGAACAATAAAATTATTTTTCTGATTCCTAATTATATAATCAAAAGAGCCGTTGATTTTGAAAATGGGGCGAGTCCATTTTTTGAAAACAATTAGTTAAAGCCAAAACTCATTACAAATTAATATAACATTTATGTTTTTAATAACAGATATCTTTTATGTCATTATAAATGTGTTATTAGATTCTGCAATGAATATGTATACAAATATGGTTACGATTACCCATACAATTATGGTTACGATTTTATACCTGAAAAGTCCGCCCAAACATCTACGGTGAGTGGATATCTCATTATTTATGGTTAGCGGCTAATTTAACGAAAATTCTTCATTAAAAAATGATCGTAAACCCCGGCCGGAACTAGTCAGAGTAAATGATTACTAAATAAATCACTCTGAAAATTTGTAGTAATAATAAATGTTGCGCGTTGTGTATTTTGACTGAATTTCCGCTTATGAATCATGGGTTGAATAAATACACACATTACAAATATATCAATCCCAAAACTACTTTAAACTAACCTATAACTAAAGTAGTACACGTGATGCACTAATAAAAAGAATGAACAACTTTTTAAAGATATGGCAGCAAGAAAGAAAAATATGAAACATTGTTTAAACTATCTATTTTAGGCTTTCTAAATTTATTTCTCTGCGTATTATGATAATTTAATTAATATGAAACTATTAATTGATTAAAGCGTATTTTTTAAATACATTAGGTTCTTTAATTTTTTATTTATATTTTCTACTTTAGTGTTTAAAATATTCCGTTGTTGCACTTTCACAGCCAGTTGGCCTATTTTTGCAAACGTGGTTTGGCGCATAATCTCCTGAATTGTTTTTGTAACTCGTAAACAGTTGCAACAATGAAAAATTATTTCGTGATTCATCACATAAAGTCAGCTAACGGAAAAATGCCTTAAAACTGATTATTAATTTATAATGAAGTTCTAAAAGTACTAAAAGGCTGTAATGTCATCGGAAAATCACCTATTTACATTTATTTTTATTTATTTATTTATTTTTTTCAATTTTAGCATATCAAGAAGTGAGTGTGAAAAAATCGATTGCAAAATTCAATCGTTGCATACAAAAACAAAGTTGAGTTGAATAAAAAAAGTATAAAAAGTTTTTTAAATCCTCTAAATTAATGAATTTTAAAATAATCTTATTTTTCGCCTAACCAAGTTGAGTTTAACAAAAAAGTATACAAAGTTTTTAAAATCCTCTGAATTAATGAATTTCAAAATAATTTTATTTTTCGCCTAACCAAGTTGAGTTAAATAAATAAACGGTCAAGTGCGAGTATTACTCGCGCACAGAGGGTTCCGTACAATAAATATATGAATTAGTAATTGTATAATTTAAAAAAACCGTTGCTAAAAGAATACTAACACTTTGTAAAAAAATATGCAAAGTAGGGTTGGGTATAACAGTATATATTAGAAAAATGTAAATGGATATACAATGAAAGTTCAAAGAGATATGGAACCTAAAAAATATCAAATACAGCTATTCTGTATAACTCATTTTTACTTTCTTCTATCTTTACAAGAAGAAAGTATTGGGTTCGTGAAAATTTTCGAATTCCGGTTTTCGACGGATGTATACTTTTTAGGGTACAAAGGTAATAAAAAACATGTTTTTACAAAATGTCTGTCTGTGAGTTTGTCTATCTGTGTGTGACACAAATGTTGTGGGCGCTCTGTATTAAGAACTATTGAACGGAATTTAATAAAACTTTAGATTGATTTAGCCCCTGATATAAATTGGTGCTGATTACTTTTTGGTGTAAATCGCCCAACAGGTAGCGCTACTATGCTGCAATTTTCCCGATTTCCGCAATAATCTCAAGTCCCAATGCATGAATTTTCATCAAACTTTAGATTCAGTTAGTCTCTGATATGAACTGATCCTGATAAGTTTTTGGTGTAAATTGCCCAAGAGGTGCCACTGTAACTCAGAACTTTTCACGATTTCCGTAATAGCTCTATCTCAAAAACTAATGCACGAATTTTTACCAAACTTCAAATTCAATTAGAAGTTCACGAAATTTGTTCCTGATTAGATTTTGGTATAAATCGCCTAACCGGTGGCGCTACTGTGCTGCATTTATCAGGAAGTATTGACATGTATGAGATAGAAGAAAGTTTTGGGATTGACACATCCGACTAGTTTAATATAATTTTAATCTCTTTATAATGAACTTAATTCGGTACTGACAATAAAAGAAATGCATATTAAACTTCATTTGTTATTTCATAAAACTTAATTCATCATATTAATAACCTTTCTTTCTAAAGTGCAGCTAAAACAAAACATTCGTTCAAAGTTCACATTTGGCATTGTGCTAAGCGCGCTTCGAAAGGAGGTCACAAAATTACAACACCGCCTTGGTCCTATATGTTGGTCCAGATAGGTTTTTAATTAACTTTTAAAGCCACTCGAGGCGTATTGAAAGAACCGTTCAATGCAAATTGTAACTAATCCCATAGTATTTATGTAGTTCATTCTAATTAAGGGGTCTCAGGGATCTCAAAAATTGGAAGAAATGAAAAAAAGAGACCATATTCAACATTTAATATCTTAAAATGTATATGATTTTAAAACACAATTTTTATTGAGATGAAAGATATAAGTACGTTCTTTCATTTTATGTATTTAAAAATTTGCAAGATGAAGAATTAGCATTTACAGGGTGCTCCAAACAGTCAGACATTTGATAAGCAGAATATTGATATAACACCTTACGCGCACGATTAGAAAATAAATATTGTAACTAGAATAAAAATTCTGGCACCTACTTATACTCCAGATTATAATAATTACCCTGAACCTAAGTAAATTTGTATTTAAAGCATTTTTATATTTTTAATGCAAAGTTGTATTTAGCTAATAGAAAATTTTGAAAATTTGAACAATATAATTACTTAAAAAATATTTTTTTGAACAATAAAAAGGAAATTTTAGGTTCAGTTTATACAGATTAATATAAAACATATGCTTTGAAAATTTCAGGAAAAAATATTCATAAGTTTTTGAGATATCGTGCGCGTTATGCAAAAAATAGTCAATTGGAGAAAAATGACTTAAAAGTTTCGAAAAGGCCGCTTAAGTTATTGAGCAGGTATAATTCTAAAAGCCATAAATTCTGTTCTAATGAGAATTTGAAGGAAACACTTATAGTAAAATGTTCAGAAAATATGGAAGATTAACATCTAAAAAAATTAAAATCAAAAAAATTTTGAAGCTTTAAGAGTCCTGAGACCCCTTGAATTAGTCTGTTTTTAACAATTTGACGTTTATTGCTTTTATACTGTTACTGGCCATTGCATTACACGCATATATCATTAAAAGTTATTATCTAGGCTTTAAAAGCCAATGGTACATAGAGTACGTCGCCCCTGTCATTATGTGTCTCCAAACCGTCCATATCTTTAAGGGTTTATATCTCGGCTAATTACTGACGATTTTTTTCGAAAATCATGATCAACAATGCTTTTATACTTCTGCTATGATAGGTACCTCCAGCACTGCTCAACAGTTTTGCTGAATGCCCGAATGCTAAATCGAAATTTGTGTATAACGGAAAAATGCGATTTTCTCAAAAACTATGTGACCTAGGGTAATCGCTATAATTTTCCTGCAAGGTTTAAATTAACGTCTACTCTCTCTAATTTTTTCATAATTTTAGCTTCAGTAGATTCGGAATTAGATGGGGGGGGGGGGGGGAACGTATTTTTGCGCTACATTTTCGACTATATCTTTGAAAATGTAATATCTAAAATTAAAAGAAATGTATTTTTGAATTCAGCGTTACGAAAGCTGTTACACGATACCCCACACAATATACAAAGAAAATATTTTTTTTTTCAAGCAACTGAATTTGCCCCTATACATTTTTAATAAATATATTTATAAATGTTTAATAATCTGAAAATATGTGGGTCAACAGTCTTCATTACTTACCTGAATTTGAACTTTCCACTTTCCATAGTTTACGAGTAAAACGGCTGTGGCAGACAGACAGACGGACAGACACAAGAGTGATCTTATAATGGTTCCGTTTTTACTTTTTAAGTACGGAACCCTAAAAAGCATGAAAAATATTTAAAATCCTCTAAATTAATTAATTTTAAAATAATTTTATTTTTCGCCTAACCAAGTTGAGTTGAATAAAAAAGTATGCAAATATTTTAAAATCCTCTAAATTAATGAAATTTAAAATAATTTTATTTTTCGCCTAACCAAGTTAAGTTGAATAAAAAAGTATGAAACATATTTAAAATCCTCTAAATTAATTAATTTTAAAATAATTTTATTTTTCGCCTAACCAAGATGAGTTGAATAAAAAGTATGAAAAATATTTAAAATCCTCTAAATTAATTAATTTTAAAATAATTTTGTTTTTCGCCTAACCAAGTTGAGTTGAATAAAAAAGGATAAAAAGTTTTAAAAAACCTCTAAATTAATGAATTTTAAAATAATTTTATTTTTCACCTAACCAAGTTGAGTTGAATAACAAAGTATGAAAAATATTTAAAATCATCTAAATTAATTAATTTTAAAATAGTTTTATTTTTCGCCTAACCAAGTTGAGTTGAATAAAAAAGTATATATATATATATATATTAATAATCCTCTAAATTAATGAATTTTAAAATAATTTTATTTTTCACCTTACCAAGTTGAGTTGTATAAAAAAGTGTAAAAAATATTTTCAATCCTTTAAATTAATGAATTTAAAAATTATTTTATTTTTTGCCGAACCAAGTTGAGTTGAATAAAAAATTGTAAAAAATATTTCAAATCCTCTAAATTAATGAATTTAAATATTATTTTATTTTTCGCCTAACCAAGGTGAGTTGAATAAAAAAATGTAAAAAATATTTAAAGTCCTCTAAATTAATGAATTTTAAAATATTTTTATTTTTCGCCTAACCAAGTGGAGTTGAATAAAAAAGTACAATTTTTTTTAATCCTCTAAATTAATGAATTTTAAAATAACTTTATTTTTTGCCTATAATAAATGAAATTTATGTAAAATGCCCAATTAACAGAAGTTGAGTTTACTGAGACATTCTTATGTAACAGTTACATATATTAGCAGAAAAAGAAGTTGAGACGTTGATGTGCTCAACCTTGAGATATTTACCTAGATTTCAGCTGAACAAGTCTTAGTATAGATTTCTCAATAAATCTCCAAAAGGGATACAGGAGCACGTTGCATGCAAATGAGATGCAAAGAAGAAAATTTTCTGAAGTTGAATCATTAGTTACAGTGCAATTATTTGCCTGTAGTGGTATTATGTAACAATTATCGTGTGATGATTATCATTAGGAATAATTGAACGGGTGTGTGGCAAAAGGATAACATTCATTGACCCGCGGGAAAGAGATAGCCTAAAATGTGGCGCAAAGTGCGAGGGAACGTGCGTCATGGGTAATATTTAAAAAATATATAAATTATTATGAAAAAACGTTTTGTGTTTCTTTTATAGTATTAGATTTTCGCAATATTTCGATGTTTTAAAAATTGAAAAATTGCGATTTGCAAAAACATCCTAACGTGATGGTAAGAAAATGGAGCTCATTTTTGGATTCAGCGCTAAAAAATACATAAGGATCAATTATCAAAAGTTAAAAAATATGACACAACCCAATCTTTTCACGCTTGTGTAATTTTTGGAACATACGGGATAGTCTGTGTATCAATTTTCTTCCTGATCGAAGTACATATAATTCAGTATAGTAGGGTAAAGTGCCCTAATTCCGTCCCCCTTTACTTCTCCGGTTCTGCGAAAGTGGCGCCACTTATCACGCAAAGCACTGGGAACGGTAGGTAAAAGGAGTCAGTAGCGAAAATTTCGTTCACCAAGACGCATACATATATTAAAGATGCCGGATTTCCTATTTTTAGAAGACCTGAGTTCTTATTACGTCGTTTGTAGAACGTTATTTACTGTACTGTAAGTATTTATTTCTTATTCATTGCATGTATCGTAAGTAGGTAAGATGCTGACTGTAGTATACAGTGAGTTTTAGGACGCTCAGTTCATCTTACGGGAACAGAAGCTCCGCCATATTGGGAAGTAGAGTTGTCCCAATTTCGTTCCCCTTGCAGTTCTTATTTTCATCCCGGTGACGAAATTAGGAATGCTTTTTCATGACAATTTTTTCAATTTTTTCCTCATATTTGGATGGTTAATGTTTTGTTATGTTATTCTTCCACTGATAATTAGTACATTTCTTTGTGCCTTAATTTAATGTAAATTAAATTACTTACTCATTTAAAAATAAATTTTGATTTAGTTATAGGTTAAGCCTCGGCGCATTGGATTTTTTTGGGGGATGAAATTGGGACCATTTTTTCTCGTTTGCCATATATAGATACTTTTGAAAAAACAATTTTTCGCATTATTAAAATTTTTTGTGCGATATTTGCTTATGTTTCTATGTGCGTGGATAGTTAGTCTGTGTAAAATCCGAATTTGGTAGGTTTTCACTGAAAATTACAACATTTAGGGCCTAAAAGTGATTGGGGGGGGGGACGAAAATAGGGCACCTTACCTTAATGTTAATTTCTGGAGAAGTTTAAAGCTGTGCATCTTTTTAAAAAACTTCCTATTGCGATCCGAATCTTCTCCGAGACAATACAATGTCTCAGACCTTGAAGTGTAACAAAATAAAAAATTCATTGTAAATCACTCGATCACCTTCCTTATAAGTCCAAACTTATCATCCTCTGACTAGCATTTATTTGGATTCTCTTAACCCTTTGAGACTCAAGAACTCCGATTTGAAAAATATTTACTCAGATGTTAGAATGCACCATTTTAAAGGTATATAAAAAAAAAATATTTAGAACATAAAAATAAAAAATTATGGACTTTTTTCACATCCGTAATAAACACAAAATCACACACTTTTCATACATATTATTAATTTTCTAACACAAAATTGTAAAGTATAGGAACTTAACTTTGTAATAAAGCTATCTTTGGACGTATCCAGCCTTTTAATTTTCAAAAATTTACAGAGTTCATTTTAGCAATAACGATGTCCAACTGCTTAAATGATAAATAAAACTTTGGCATGTACAGTAAACTCATTATCACCGTCTGTTCAGAATTCTACGAACAAGTTATATTAATTGTAGTTTTGGGAGATAGCCGCAATAAATAAAATCTTCTTTTAAAGATCACTGTATAAGCAACATATACTTTTGTGTATGTCGCAGATATGCAACAGGGTGATACAAAGGATTAAAGAAACGTTAAGAGTAAGATTTTCATCGGATAAAGGAATCAAAGAAATTCTGTGCAATATGATTCAAACACGTACCAGTTATTTTCTATACAAAAATTTAAAAAACTCCCAAAATGTTTTTAGCTATCTAGAAAAATAAAATTAGTATAAATTTCGTAAATAGGCTTTCAAAAAATAATGTATAAAAAATGTCTCCTTTATATTTTGATTATTGATACTTTCTAACGAAATAAGTTTCTGTGATCTTGATTAGATATTCCATATAAAAATGGCTACTGCATTAAAAATATATTTCATATATGTTTTCCTGCTTTAAATATCTGTATTTTACTTTCTGACATATTTTTTATTCATTTTTGTTGGCAAATATATAAAATCGACAGGTGTTCTTATTAAGAAACTGTGTAATCGATCTGTTTTTTCCGTTTTTCGGAAAGCCAGAAGATTTTTAAAAGCACAATCTCAAAGTTTATAACTTTTAACCGAAAATCCGGGCGTGAGAAATCGGGAAAGGAAAAAAAAAACTGTAATCTTGAGACAGCAATCACTTATAATTCAAGATGTAATTCATCTATCGGAAAAAAAAAACCTCTTCGGTTACAAATCGCTTCAATAATGCTTCTTGAAAGTATCATGCTTTTATGTTTAAAAATGAGTAAGAAAATGTGTCAGGAAGTTTCGCGTTGCTGAGCGAGAAAAAATACTTTTTTGAGAACTGCCTAAAGAGGATAAGAAAAATTGACCGAAGTATGTTTGATCGCAGACTAGGAAACCTACAATTAATTAAGCCTATTACAGGCATCCCTCGACTTACGTATTATGCGCTTTACGTAAATTCGCAGTTACGTAATAAATCTTGAAAATTACATTTGTGATATAAATGTTTGTGATATAAAATGTTGTGATATAAAATAAAATATGCAGATAAAAACCACTACCATGATATAGTTTTATTTATTAGATAGAGTTATATTTTTATTGGGATATACAATCAAATCTTCAACAAAACAAACTCAAATCTAATTAAAATGGGACAAAAAAATCCGGGGTTCAACCGTAACGATTATGTTAGCTGAATTCAAACTAGAACGAAAGCTAATTATAAAGTTTCGGTGAAGAAGAACGAGCATATTTGTTCTTCTAGCTTCACCTGTTCCTTTGAGGTATAATAGATTGAAAATTGTTTAAATTAATTCATTAAAGTAATTCATAAATCCCGCATTCCATAAGAGGTTTTCTATTTTTTATTACTTCTATAGTTCATATCCGAGTAACGACTGATGCATGATGCTTTATTTATAAAATAATACTGTGTAAATAACATATATATTATATTCATAAATAAGATGCTGTACTAAATTCTAAGTCGTCAAAAATTATCGTCGTTCTTATCGTTAATATTTATATATATACTAGGGGGCTCTGCCCCCTGCAAGCTACGCTCGCCAACCCCCGTTCAGACACCGCAGAATCTAAAACACGCTAATCTGATCGGTTTAAAAAATATTATAGAAGATTGAGTTGTACTGAAAAAAGCTGTGCTGATCTCTCTGTAAACGGGTTTCTATTCAATTTGCTTTGATTTCAAAAATTTAAGGCCGAATCAGTTGTTGTTAACACATCCAATGGTTGTTTCCGTGTTTGATTAAAGAGGATCAGTTAAACGTTTGAAAAGAAGCTAAAATAAAATGAATTAAGTGTACATAGTATTTGTCTCCCGTTATTTTAAAACAATTTCTATAACAATAGCCTAAGTCAAGTGACTATAATCAACAGTTCCGGGCGAACCACTTTGCTTTTTATATTCCTGGTGCCATTTTGCTACTTTAATGTTAGCCAGGTACAGGTGATAAGTCGCCAAATATTATTTTATCGCCATCATTTCATCTATATTATAATAGTCCAAGTCATGCAACTGCCATAAATAAATACGCTCTGATCCCTTCGCGTTTCATATGAAAGTATTACGAAAATTTGGCGAAAACCTCGTTTTCGAATACCAGTTACATATGTATTTTTGGTACGACTTAGTTATCCCGTCGACCAAAAATCTATCACCAAACTATAAGATTAAATGCCAATAATGGTTGATCGTAAATGTCACATTCACTTGACTTTAAGCAAGTTACACGTCTTTACGTCATCAAGTGATTTTTATTTCGACGTTTTATTTGTATATTTATTAATGTTATACTATTTTCTTTGTTCTTTCGTTATTTAAAATAAAAATTATGTCAATTTGTATAATTTGGCGTGTGGTTTGGCGATTTATATAATTTGGCGAAATGGATCGATGGAATAACTAAGTAGTACCGTATTTTTTAATTATTTTCTATTATTTTTTTATTTTTAAAGGAAAATAACCAAAAAAATAATTAACTATGGAACAGAACAATTTATGTAATTTAAAAAAAGAAAATAAAGTAAATAAGCATTTATTATTAAATAAACAACAATAGCTGGGTTACCATGTCAACCAAAATAATGTCATTTTGTCGCCAATTAGGTACCCCAGTGCGTATATGATATCTGTGCCTAATATTTTTTTTTCATTTCGTTTAAAAAAATAAAGAAGTGAAAGCCATTTATTTTAAATGTTTCAGTTTGTATTAAATAAAATGATAATGAAATACGAATTGAATTATGAATAAAAGTAACATGATACCTTTCTTAGCATACATTTAAGGGAGGCCAAATTTCTCGCCAAATTAGTTTAAAATAGTAACCTTTTCTATAATGTGAAAAAAAAAAATATATATATATATCTGTTATGATTAAAATTTGAGTTGCCATCATTAGAAAAATGTATATAAAATTAGAAAAAAATTAATATTTCGAAAACTAATTCGAATTTAAAAATTCTAATACCAGTTTTGAAATCTGCGGATCAATATTAATTTCTGGTGTTAATTTCATCGCAAAGTATTCGTTTTTTTAGGAGAAATCACCGTGAAACATAATCAGTTGTTTAATCAGTCGATTCAAAGAATCGTTACATTTCAGCCGTTTCATATATTCGTTTCATAAATTCGTTTCATTAGGATTTTATATATATAGGGTAGATAATGCATATTGCAGTTTCTTAGGAAATTTTACTTAGTCAATTTATAAATTTGACTTACGTAAAATTCAAGTTACGTAAAAGTTTCCTGGACGTATACTCACGTAAGTCGGGGGATGTCTGTACTTCTTTTTGCATTTATTTATTTTTTATATAAATACGAAATATTTTTTCAATTGTAAACAACTGTAACAAGAATTATAATATTATAAGACAAAAGTAATATTGTAAAACTAGCTTTGCCACGGTTTTGAAATCCAGGTTGTAGGCTCTATATTTTAATTTCGTCATTTCTCTTCTGCATTGCTTACTACCCTGTCTCTTGATTATACCGGCAAAACAAACAAACATTTGTAAAAAAAAGGGGGGGGCGGGGGGAATTATCTGAAAACAAAACAATAAGTTGCTCTCCAACATACACTTTATTCCAAGATTTTAAGCAAAGATGTAAAAATTAAAATCACAAAAATAAAAATTATACTCAACGTTTCGGTTTATCTTTAAAACCATCCTCAGGAGTTAATTTTATTCAATAGAAAACGGCAAAAGCTATAGTTACATGTAATGTTATCGAAGCTAAATTCAAACTTATAATAATTAAAATTATAATAAAAAATTAAAAATAATAAATGAACTGGACAATTACACCGTAAAAAGTTACATATAAACTTGAAAAAATATCGTTAGTTTACTACACGGTGTACAAAACTGTTGCAAAGTCAAAAACAAATTATTTTAAATTGTGTCCCGAACCCCCTTAACTATTTAAGGGGGTTCGGGACACAATTTAAAATAATTTTATTGAGCTAAAATTTTGATTTTTTTGTGATGATTAACCATGTTATTTGTAAACAAAATCACATTATAAAACTTCTCATATATATTTTTTAAAAAATTTAAATTTAAAATTCATTAAAAAAGTGGGGTAATTTAAAATCGTTATAGCTCGAAATATTATTTGTAGAATTTAATTTTTTTTTTTTTTTTTTTTTTTTTTTTTTTTTTTTTTTTTTTTTTTTTTACATTTAAATAAACAGAAATGTATAGGTTTTAATTTTGATTCAGCGTTTTAAAAAATATTAATTTACATTTAACATGACGGACATTACAGATACATTTAAATGACGTTATGTAATTGAGGGTTGCCACTGTAAGATAAAAGTTAAAGAAGTGCCTCGGGTGATTTAAGAAAGTGTTCTAAATAAATAAAACTTTTTCAAGATTTAGACATTTTTTTTCTTTTGAAATATTATTGAATATTCATATTTCTGCATCACTTCACTCACTGTATATGCACTAAAGTTGACCTTAAAATTTTGTTTTAGATAAAGGGAAAAAATACTGTCGGAGAAATAACATTATAAATGTGCGCGTGATAATAATTTACTATAAATAAAATGCAATTTGGGTATTTCGTTCCGGCTGCTTATAACTTGAGTTCTGCTGAATAAATTTTGATAGGGCTTACACCGTTAATTTGATATTTTTTTAGGGAAGGTTTAAGTATACATTGCATCGTTCTACGTTGCTTACTTATAGAATTATGGGGAAAGTTCTATAATCATGTGAATCCGATTATGAAAGATTAGTCCTTATAGAAAGTTCTGATGGATGGGTTTTAATGAGCCTTGCATTGTTAAATAGATAATTTTAAAGATATAATTTTAGTATATTGTATGTCGCTCAATCATTCTTTAACACATTTTACTATTAATGATCCCCTAAAAGAGTTTGTCCTTAAGAGCTCAAATTTGTCTAGCACATTAGAAAATACCATAGAGCAATGGCGTTCGTATCGTTTTCAGCAATGTGAAAGGACATTCCAAGTAAAGGTCCATATTGCTTTAAAGCTCAAAGTTAAGTTCTCCGATATATTTCATTTCATTCAAGGCTCGTTTGGAGAAACAATCAGCGTAGTGTATAAAGCTTGCTAGTCTTAAATAAACCTCAAGTTCGTACGATTTTACAAATTTAACCCGATTTCGTAAGAATTTATATTTTTTAAACGAAAATCTTTCCAAATGAATCTTTTCCGAACGAACCTCTGTATCGATGTCTCCTGCTATTTTTCTGCAATTTTTTATTTTCAAATGTCATAGTCTATCTAACCTTTTCTCTACATACAAATTATTGAAATATTCTTTCTTTTCCTTTCAGTAAACCGCTGTTATTCCGTCTATTTTATTATTATTCATTCATATATCTGTTTTATTGACTTATTGCGAAGCTATTGACAGAATAAAAGTTTTCCTGTAGCTTTATTTTTCTTATTCATGTGCAAAAGGAAGTTTATACTTATTAATGGACAATCGCGTTTTATGCAAAAACTTACATTTTTGCATGATAAAAAGTTAATATTCAACTGCAAGCTGTAAAAACATTTCCAGATATTTTCAAAAGTAATTTATAATATATTATAGACCAGCTGAATAATTTGGATTTCATCATGTACACTGTACACAACCACGAACGATAAAATACAATAACCTCGTTACCCATGACTCAGAAAGGCATTCTGTAAGATTTAGATTCTTCCGTGAATCAGAAAGTTATTCTGTAAGATTCAGATTCTTCCATGATTCAGAAAGGCATTCTGCAAGATTCAGATTCTGCCATGATTCAGAAATGCATTCTGGAGGATTCAGATTCTTCCATCTTTTAGAAATGTATTCTTTAAGATTCAGATTCTGCTATGATTCAGAAAGACATTCCGTAAGATTCAGATTCTTTAATGATTGAGAAAGGCATTCTATAAGATTCAGATTCTTCCATGAATCAGAAACGCATTCGGTAAGATTCAGATTCTTCTATGATTCAGGAAGGCACTCTGTAAGATTCAGATTCTTCCATGATTCAGAAAGGTATTCTATAAGATTCAGATTCTTCCATCATTCAGAAACATATTCTGTAAGATTCAGATTGTTCTACGATTCAGAAAGGTATTCTGTAAAATTCAGATTCTTCCATGATTCAGAAAGGTATTCCTTAAGATTCAGATTCTTCTATGATTCAAGAAGGCATTCTGTAAGATTCAGATTCTTCCATGATTCAGAAAGGTATTCTATAAGTTTCAGATTCTTCCATGATTCAGAAAGGCATTCTTTAGCAACCTCAAAAACCAATCTAATTTTGAGATTTAAAAGAGCATTTATAAAAACAAAAGTTCTTTTTTTTGCCACTGATATGCTTGAACGTTTCCGAGTACTTTTAACAGTGTGTTGATCCGTTTTCTCAAACCTTGAATATCAGATTTTAGGATACTAATCAATTCTCAATTAAACATTTTCAGCTGTGTAATTGAATTTATACATATGCAATGCTAGCAAATAAAATACCTTGATTTTAATGTTAATGATAAGGCTGTTAATTTAACATGTTTGTCTGTAAAACATACTTGTTGAACATGATAATATAAACTTGGGAATTGAAAGCGTAGGAAACCAATATCCTGGTTAAAAATTAAAAAAAAATTGATTAATACGTTCCAAAAACTACTCGGAAAAGTTTCTAAAAAATCGGTGACAGCAAAAGAAAATAAGCTCTTAAAAATGTAAAATCTTGTAAATATATTGGTTTCTGAAGTTTCTAAAGGTAAAGAAGGCTTTTCAAAATCGTGGGTAACTCCAAAGATGTTATTGTATGTTTTTGTACTGGGTTATATCTTCCTAGATTAAGAAACATTTGTCTTTTTGTGTATTACTGTACATTACGAAATCTAAATGCATCCAGAGCACTTATTGCTTAAGGTATGTGCCTACCCTCAAATCGCTGTTTTTGCGAAAATTTTACATATATATTCTTTTATTATTATTTTAAATTGAAGTTCAAACATTTAGGATTCCTAAAATGCCTTACTTTTGGTTCAACGATAATTAGAAGCAAAGTTATAGCCCAAAATAAAAACAGGAAATGAACTTTCTGGAACCGGAAGTGACCGTTTAAAGAGCTACAGAAAGATAAACAATACATTTTAATACACAAATACATAAACACCTACAAATATGGTGGATTTTAAAGTTGCAAATTTTATACATAATTTTGTGTGCTACATAAAAATCTTAGTTTGCGTTTTCTCGAAAACTGAGTTTTTCATCGCCTACGTTTACGAGAAACATCATTTTTTAAAAAGTTTCTAAGATATTGAAATAAAACTTTGTAACAAGGTTCTGCTCATCTGTTGGTATGTTAAGAAACAAAATATAGCTTGTAACTTTGTATATAATAATTTAAGAGCTATTTTTATTGTAAAATACACATTTCTTATCCAAAAATCATATTTTGTATATAAAATTTGTTATACATTAGTAAATTTAAGAGTATCTTTTAAAGTATGTATCTTTTGCTTCATAGCACAGGTAAGTGGTTTGCTAATAAATTGTTGAAAAGAAAAGTGAAATATATTGAATAGATTTCATTACAGAAGGTTTGACATAAACGCATTTTCTTTACTAAAATATGACTAAGTATTGCCTAAATTTGAAAAGTTAAGTAAAATTCTATAAAAAATTTATATGAATTCGTAGTTTTATTCCCTGTTTTAACTAAAAACACATGTATTTGATAAAAAATTCATATTTTTCAAAAAAAAAGTGCCCCGAAGGTAGGCACATACCTTAAGTTTGTGATCGGTCATCTTTCGATTATAATAGCTATGAAATATAATCAAAATACATTCTTTAAGACTCGTTATTCTGAAACATAACTGTTATTAATTATTTTGTGTAGGACCATAACTGCTAACCTGAGTTGGCCAGCTCTTTATCCGGTGACCATGTGTAAGAAAATATTCGGAGCCTTAAATTACTTTCAAAGACTTAAACAGTTTTTTAGTCTATTTGGAAGACCCTGTAAAATAGTGCCTACGCCTAGGTGCTCGCCTGAGTGCAAAACATTTTAGGACTCTAACTTTTAAAGCATAAAAAAAGACATTTAGTCTCGCATGGAACTACTATAAGCTAGTCTCTGGGTAAATTGTACCTATGCAACATCCTTAAGTACAGACCTGATGTTGCCCCTTACAGACCTTGGCAGCATGTTCTATAAATACGCCACTTTCCAAAACCAACCAACCTGTAGTCATCACATTCTAGAACATAACAAAACAAAACTACGTTCCGGTCGGATATTGAAATGTAAGGCTAAAGCCAAATTTGCGTTTTCGGAAGCTTTTTTTTTCCTCTGATCAACGTCTGGCTCTGTACTGTAGTTGTATATATGAGTGTTTTTACCGTAGAGGTTGCAGCTTTTACTGCAAAAAATATAAAAGTTTTCTATTTGTTTCTTATCTTTTTGCCATTTAAATTAAAAAAGTAAACAAATCACGATTTTTAACAAAACAACAGAGGCTAGCTGACGAAAAAATGCATTTAATTTCCACAGCTGATTTAGAACCAAGTGTGACCATACAATCAGTGTAAAAGTTCGTCAAAAAATGGACCCCGGCTTTTTTCGCTTGCGGTCAACCTTGAAATGTGTATTCCTTTTACCAGAGGAAAGAGCTTCGTGTTGCTGTTCCAACCTTCAAGCTATTTGCATAGACAAATACAATCCATTTTTAAGCTATGATTTTATGAGGCTGTTTATACACAACTACAAAACGCAAGTGTGGCCGTAGCCTTAGAAACGCTAGCAAGCCTGCTGTGTGAATCCATGTGAACGACCTCTAAAGTATAACATCAGAGTCAAACGAAAATTCGTTAAGAAATTAACTCCCCCACTGTGTCCCTTTTCTCCAATCAGCAATTAAACAATCAATGAATTACGACTTGCTTCACAAACTGTCAGTCAGCATCATGAGCCAACATCAGAATTATTGCCTGTGGAGATTATCTGACATCAGTTTTCATTTTCATCGGGTCACGCGAGTTACGCCACTTGTTTGACTGAAGGGAATATACTTCAAGGGCGATTTAGGGTTGTATGGAATGAACGAGTTTATGATAATGTCAAGGGGAAAAAAAGTCGCCAAGCTTTTTACGAAAGTGATATGTTCGTGTGTGCAGAGATATGGTAATATGACGTATGTCCTGTGAATATTGATAAGAACAACAATTACACGTACACTCTGAAAAAAAATCTTATGAATCTCCTTTATATTCTTTATCAATTCGGTGTTTGCTAAACTTTTATTCTGTAAAGTTCTTCTGTAATATTATTTTATTTAATTAATTTAATTAATTTTATTTTATTCCAGAATGCGAACGACTTTCTCATCTCAGGTGGGGAAACTATTCTTCCTGAAAAGTGATGAATTCAGGGGATGGCCGACTTTTCCGGCCCGCCGGATCATCAAAATACCCCCTCCGGAAACTTGTGTGCGTGGTAATGGTATAAAAGTGAAAATGCCCCTCCCCACCCCCTGAAGCTGCAAAATTCCCTTTCGGAGAAAACTTTCTGAATTCTACAACTGCCTTGAACTCCTCGTTGTATTACTTAATTCCATTATGATTATTCATTATTAACTCTCTGGAATTCAATATCTTAAAACTTTCATCTATAAATATGAAATCTTCATAATTTTAAATTGACTTAAATATTCTGGTATTCAGTAATCTCTGAATATTGGTACGAGACATAAATGTATACTCTCTGGAATTCAATATCTTAAAACTTTCATCTATAAATATGAAATCTTCACCATTTTAAATTGACTTAAATATTCTGGTATCCAGTAATCTCTGAATATTGGTACGAGACATAAATGTATACTCTCTGAAATTCAATATCTTAAAACTTTCATCTATAAATATGAAATCTTTATCATTTTAAATTGACTTAAATATTCTGGTATTCGGTAATCTCTGAATATTGGTACGAGACATAAATGTATACTCTCTGGAATTCAATATCTTAAAACTTTCATCTATAAATATGAAATCTTCATCATTTTAAATTGACTTAAATATTCTGGTATTCAGTAATCTCTGAATATTGGTACGAGACATAAATGTACAGTCTCAAAAGAAAAATTAAAAAATATACGAACCGCCCTATGCTATTTTGAACACCATTTATGGTAGAGGAAAATGAAAGATAGGAATGGATAGGGTTTTATTGAAGTCTTCTGTTAACTAATATTCCTGAATAGGGGATCGTCTGCACATTAAAACTTGAACTAACTTTTTAGACTTTCAATAGCGAAACCAAATATTACAAACTATTTTGAAAATGACAAGAAACAAAATTTCGACTTGTGATCAGTGAATGATGACTGAATGATGGCGTTTCAGAGACCGTGCAAATTTAGAATAGTTTTATTTATTTGTTTTGAAAATGACTCGAAGTGAGTCGAAACATGTCAACAGTCAAAATAAACGTATTTTTACTGGTTTTAAAGTTTTAATTTACACATTTTAGCATTTGAAATTACTATATTCAACTCAGCCTTTTAGATAAAAAGTTTTGGAATTCAAAGTTTCGATCCTCTAACGTTAAATTACTTTTATATACTTTCTTTAATACTTCTAGAAATCATAACAAGATGACGCATTTATTTTTTGTATAAACATATTACTTAGAAACACGAACATAAGTATCTTATTTTTATAATTCGCATGATTTTGCGATGTAAAACATGAATTATTCAATTAACATTCGAGAAAATAATAAATTCTAACTTATCAAAATTTGTTTTGCAATCGATGCAGACCCCATGTGCATATGCAAAATTTTAACTCTTCGTCCCCCAGTGTTGTTGCTGTCTTTATTTATTTATTTATTTATTTATTTATTTATTTATTTTTGTTGTTGTTGTTATATTTAAAACCCTCTGGCTGTCGAGAAAAAGGGGGAAATTGTAATGTTGTTTTCACTGTATATATTTTTAAATTCAAGACAGTTATTTATTTAAATAAATCTTATTTAAATAAATAAGATAACAAGACAAGTATTCCAACATATTAAGAACATAACCAACACTCAACGATTGAAAAAACAGCAAGATTTATAAAATTATATTAATTTAAATAATGCTGCTGTGAAAACTGACGTTCAGCGAATATGTTAAAATTGGCTTGCGAGTCAGAGGGTTAAAAAAACATCAGGGCAGGATACGAGCTTAGGGAATTATGTACGATATATACTAGATTCCGTAATTATACAGGGTGTCCCAGAAGTAATGGGACAAATTTTAAGGGGAGGTAGGGGGCATCACAAGGATTCAGATTTGCATAGCAACCCAGGGTCGGAAACGCTTTCCTGGCGCGGTAGTGACGACACAAAACACAAGAAAGACAGGATACGAATAAAAGGAGAAAACATGTTCATTATCCTTAGTACATGAAAAAACTAAGAAGAAAGAACATTAAAGGGACAACGATAGTCATCAAAGTAGGTGTTCGAAATTACGACCCCGGGCCGTGATGCATGGAAGCGCATCTCTGGCGTATGGAAGATCTAATGTTCTCGAAAATACTGGGAGTGCTCCGGACTTCTCCAGCAGCTGCCACGATGCGTGCAACAAGTTCAACACTTTCCAGCATTGTCCCGGCATTTTTACAGTACTAAGAATAACAAACATGTTTTCTCTCCCTGTTCGTGTCTTTTCTTTCTTGTGTTTTGTGTCGTCACTACCGCGAGAGGAAAGCGTTTCCGACCCTGGGTTGCTATGCAAATCTGAATCCTTGTGATGTCCCCTACCTCCCCTTAAAGTTTGTCTCATTACTTCTGGGACACCTGTATATTCGATATAAGTACGGAATTTCAATGGAGAGAACCCCTTCAAATTGAACCTATATACACTGTGCTGACCATTAAAATTACAACACCATGAAAGAAAGAAAATACAAAAAATATATTTATTGTACGTAAACAGTATGGCATGAAAACAAAATGATTAAATTTGTAAGCAGTTTGGGGCTTTGCAGGGATGTGAAATTAGTAGAAACAGCTACTCCACCTAGCAGCTAAAACCTGGTTAGGCATGGAGTCGAACTGGGCTTGGATGACAGAAACGGACAACTCATTCCAGGCTCCTTCAAGTCTATGCCACCCTTCATCAACCGTATTAGCAGGAGGAGGGTGGCGGGCCAGTCTCTCAGCAATCCATGACCAGATGTCTTCAATGGGTGACAGATCTGGAGACCGTGCATTACAGGGTAGCAATCGAATACCCTGTTTATTGAAGAAGGTCAGAACACGACCTGCATCATGTGGTTTTGCGTTATCTTGTTGGAAGATGGCGTTTGTTAGGCTTCGAAGACAGGGCACTACTACTGGAAGTAAGATGCCAGAAATGTACCGATCTGCGTTTGAATTACCGTCGATCCGAACTAAAGATGTACGTGTCGTGTGCCAAATGGCTTCCCAAACCACCACACCAGATGCAGGGCCCCTATGCCGATATCGAATGCAAGCAGACGACGAACGTTCTCCTCGGAGTCTCCAGACATGCATATACGCATACGGCCATCAGAATGCTGTACACAGAACCGGGACTAGTCTGAAAAGACGACATTGTGCAGTTAGTGTATCCAACTTTGTCGTTCGGCGCACCAGAGTCGACATCTCTCTCCATGCTGCATTGTCAAGGGAAGCCGCAGTAATGGTCGCCTTTGCAGCAGTCGACACTGCTGCAAAAGTCGTCGCACCGTACGAGCGGATACTGGGCGAGCTGCAAAGATTCCCATTTCCTGACTAATGATCCGTGATGTGGTTGTACGGTTTTGTAGGGCCGACCTGACAATATGTTTGTCCTCTTACTCGTTACTAATGTGAGGGCATTGCGATCCTGCATGGCGTTAAGTATGACACTCAGCAACCCATTGATTCCATATTTGCATGACAGTGGTAGGATTTTGACCAGTGCGACGGCGATATCACGCGACGATAATTCACACTCTCGATAGGCAACGATCCTGCCTCTATCGAATTCCGACACTTGCTGTTAAGCATTTCTTATTATTATTCGTGGCATAACACGACATTCTGAGCAAACGCCGATCTTACAAAGCATTTTCTGAATGAGAAATCCACTACGCAACTTTTCTATTATGCTGTGCTTCAGGTGTCGTTTCTCCCGCCTGCCTCGTCTAAATGCGCTGAAATACTAATCATTTGCATATTCCAAACTCTTCTTACTGTTATGTGATTTGGACGTTCGTCAGATCGTTCCTTCCTGGTGTTGCAATTTTAATGGCCAGCATTGTATATTAAGTAAACCCATATATATCTACGAGGGCTTTTCGAAAAGTAAAGATACAATGCCGCATACACACTCAAAAAAATCTTATTTGGTAAAATGATCATTATGAATTATTTACAGCTATATACCTTATTTTTCAATATAATTGCCGCCGTTGTCAAAGCATTTAATTAGTCTGGGTACAGGCTTCTGTATCCCATTATCATAGAAATTTGCCTCCTGTTGTCGAAACCAAATTTCAACTTAAATTTTGATCTCACCATCGTCGTGGAAGTTTTGCCCTGCAAGGTGTCTCTTCAGGTAAAGGAATAAGTGGAAGTCACTGGGCGCAAGGTCCGGACTGTATGCGGATGGCCTAAAACTTCCCACTTGAATTTCATCACCCGCTTTTGCATAGCGCGCGAGGAATTCGAGTGCGTAGCCTGTCCACTCCTTTTTGCGTTCTTCCGTTAACATTTTCGGAACTCAGCGTGCACACAATTTACGGGACCCTAAAATCACAGTCAGAGTTTCACTAAGAGTTGTCATATACACTTCAGGTATGATTTTATGCAACTCTTTCATTGAGAGACGCCTATTTGCTCGAATCGCGTCCTACGTTCTTCGAAGAAGGGCATCAGAGATCACAGATGGTCTACCTGTTCTGAGTTCTTCATGAACAATGGTCCTATCACTAGAGAAAGCAGAACACCATTTTGTTACATTTTGTCGATTCATAATGTTCCCATAGACAAAAACAATTTCTTTGTTAATTTTCACTGGACGCTCCCCTTTCACATGAAGAAGACGTATGGGTCGAACTTCACATTTGTCGAAAATTTTAATTGACGCAGCCATTCTAAGCATTTGCTACACAAAGCAGGACCACCATAGGGTTAGTAAATGACTGCGACGGAAAAGTCAAAGGTTCAAGATTGCAATCTGTGTTGCCAACGCGCTCATTAAAACTTTATTTCTTCTATCGCCTGCGTTGTATCTTTACTTTTCGAAAAGCCCTCGTATATGTATATTAAATAGGGATGAGACGGGCTCAGGCCGATTCCGCGAAACAGACAAGGGTTCAAAGTAAACATATTATGTATTCACGAACAGGGAGAAATAACTTTTTAGCTGAGAAACAAGAATGTAGTCTTGTCTCTCACTAAGTTCCTTAAAGTGTTTAAGGCTTTTCAAGGTCAATGTTACTAACACACAGAAGTCGTGGGATATCCCTTGTTTATCCATGCTTTCTGTTGTCCTTTTCCAGGAAAACATAACTCATGTCTTTCTGCCATAATTGCACAATAATATTTAAATGACTAATATTCATAATATTCCTAATATTTAAATGACTAAGAACTGTGATTTTTGTAGATTTCTGAAGTGGTTGGGTACAAATAATTAATTTACTTTTATAAACAGTTTTTTAGATCCATGAAAATCACGAAATGTTGTCATGAGGGAGTATTTATGATTAATACTTATTTCCATGTAGGAGATTTTTAAATAACAAAATTAATCTTGAAAATAAAAAAAAAAATATTATTAACAATTTTCTACTCTGGTTCCGGCGGTCTCGGGCTCTGATGAAACAAAAATTTTCCGGTCTAGGATTTTAAATCACCGAGCTCGGACGGGTTTGAGCTCTGAAGAAAAGAGCCTGAACTCATCTCTAATGCAGACCTTTAACCAAAGATACAGCGTTAATGTAATCAAATCGAGAGATTTGTTATAAATTGAGTGAGCGCAGATTTGGAGTTATTTTGTTTCATAGAAAAGTTAACGAAGTCAAGATGGCCAAGTGGCCTAAGACGCCAAAACGAGGAATTGCGGTCTTCCAAAGGAAACGTGGGGTTCAAGCACTGCTACTTGGTATGCTTCTCTGATAATTTTAATGTTCTGATAATTCATTTCAATAATGTAAATTATATTTCATTTCAGGAGGAAAATTTATAGAATCTGTTTTATTCATTATTATTTAGTCAAATTTATCATCCCCGATATTTTTTAAATTAATGATTATGTATGTAAAATTTTAAAATAAAAACTTCGATATGTAATTATCAATTAAATAAATTACACTGATCTACAACTGTTGGTATATTTTTTTACTACAATTGATTGATAAGGCTTATAAACTAAGAAAGGCAAGTGATTATTTTCCGGGGGAAAAAGAAATTAAAAAAAACAGAAAGAAGGAAAAATATTTATATAAAAAGTTTCATCTATTATTATTCTAATGTAGTTATGTTTCTATTCGAGAAAGCTAATAAAGCGTTAACTATAGAAGTTTATTTAAAATTTATAGAAAATAAAAACTTGGAGTTGCTGTTTTTTGGGTCGGAAAACTGGATTCTCTGAAAAATGTTCTGTTGACTGTATCCGTATATAGAGATTTAATGGTAATAAAATGAGAGAGGTTCTATTTCTTTTAACTATTGCTAAAAAAATATAGTGTAAAAATTTCTCATATTTTAATGACGTTGTGAGCCTTTTTTTCTGTGCAACTTTTAAATCCTTTACCCTAAGTTTGACGGGTACTATCCAGTGTATTCTATATTTTCGAACGAAAAACCAATGGAAATAAAAACCTATACAGCTACCAAATTCTCTATACGCCGCAAACTTATCCACGAAGTTTCAAGGTAACCGGGTGTTTTTTGCGCTTGCTATGACAATAAATCTGATCACGTCGTCATAGTAAGGCATCCAGTTACGTTTCGGCAATTGGAATAATTGAGATTTTTATACATGTGTAAACGAAAGTTATTTCGCTGAAAGTAACATGATTTCATTTAATAATGTTTTTAAATACAGTCGGACCTCTATTTAACGAACCTCTATTTTGCGAACTTTTACTTGGAACCAAGAACATTTTGCAAATTTCTTCGTAAAATAACCTCCAAATAGCGAAGTGCATTCTCCATTTAACGAACTTTTCCTTGGGATCTAAATTTTTTTTTCCTCCCTATTTCTTAAAATATTACTGGACATTTCAAACTTATTCTTTCTTTTAACACATTTTATTGTGATCAATGACCATGAACAGGTATTACCAGGCACCTAACTCACCGAGAGCAGTAAAATCGATGTGATTCTTTTGGTTTCCATCCAAGAAGTGCAAACTTTCAATATCCCCTTTTAACCTCAATGGAGCTGCCCGGTGTGCTTAAACTATAGTTTCCCGTTTTCTAGATTGTTGATCATGTTGGTAATTTCGGTTCTTGTAGCTCGAAAATGTCAAAGCGAAAGTGCTTGAGCATCAAAGAAAAAAAAATATTCTTAATGAGGTGGATAAAGATATGAAGAAAAAGAATACTGCTTTAAAATTTGTATTGTTGCATAATAAAAAATCGTGATTTTAATGTAAAATTATTTTTTTAACTGAAAATACAATGTATTTCCAGACAATGTTTTATTTCATTCTTATTTCCCTTGCAGATTTCTTTTTGGTGGGTAAAATAAATAAAACAAGTAGATATAATTTATTAAAAACATGTGACTAATTACTTTTTTAAATTATATTTAGTGTTCATGGACTTATGTAGTTTAAAGTATTTTAAAAGGTGACTCTCTATTCAACGAATTTTCCATATAACGAACTTTTTTTCAGGATTCAGCGACTTCGTTAAATAGGGGTCCGACTGTATTACTTTTTCATTTATTTCTTCTAAAATTACTTATTGACGAGAATCAAAATTCTTAAACATAAAATTTAGATTAGGAAACTGTAAGATTACAAATTTTGTACAAGAAATGTAATTATATTTCTAAAGCAGATAAAGAATGATTTTTTTTTCTTTTTATTCTGGAAATCTTATATTACGCATTCGAAATTATTAGCCATTGCTCCAGCATAAGTCCTTTAAAAGTCAGATCCTGATTACCGAACAGGCATGCGAGGCAATTGCCCGATAATGGAGTGCAGTAAACTCTGTCCAAGGCGGAATCGATCGGAACCGAGAAAATTTTCCGTATTTGACAATATTCCGCCTTAGACAAATTTTACTCAATGTCTATGGATTCACAGGGACTTGAAAATCTTTCCGAGTTAGACAGATTTCCGTCTTACACAGAGTCCGCCTTACAGAGAGTTTACTCTATTACTATTTCCAAATAGCAATTGTGGCCTTATTTAAACACCTAAAATCTATATCATAAAAAAGGTTAAAATTACTATTCAGTAATAGAGGTGAAGGTCTACACCGGTTCCCAAAACCGCTCAGTTGGGCCCTGTTAGAAGTGCGCATATTATATATTCAGAGATAAAAAGTATATATAAAAAATGATTTTTTTTTTTTTATGGATGTAATATATTTTGGAATATCCTTAAAACGATTTGACTATTTTTCGATCAATCTATGACTGCCTGTCTATCTGTGTATTATGCAACTTTTGGCAACTGTAAGTGAAGAATTAATAATTAATACACGAAAGTTTATGAAATGTCATATTTAGTTAAACCTTGAGATTCACTGTTGCTGATTAAATTTTGGTATGTATCACACAGCATTTGGCGTTAAGAGTTGCGTGGTTAGTTATATCTCGAGACCTGTGAAGAGCACCGCCGCGCCGTTTCAAAGCATTGTTTAATTCAAATTAGAGATACTCTACCAACACCAAACATATAAAATAGCTGCAAGAAACCAACTGTTGTGAAGTATTTTTAATAGTAAATGAGGTTTATTTATTCTTACTTGTTTTTTATTTTGGAAAAAATATATACGTTCATTAGTGAATGATGCAATTTCATTTGAAACTGTTGTACAGCATTCTGAAAACCATTAGAAACTGATAGGAAAAATCTTGATTGCATTTTTGAACTCAAAACATCATATTTTCTTATGATTAAAGTGACCTGATTTGTTGGTTTAAAACTTGCTCTGCAGTGTTAGTGTTAGTTATAACAGCGAAGAATTTAGACATGAGTGGGATTTCTGCAGGGAAGAGTGTTTAGGTTGCAGTTTAAGTTTTGAATATATAGATGGACTCAAAGCCAAATATTTAATACAGATTTCGGTTGATCTGAGCATGCGCAATGAATATTTTGGAGTGCTTTTCTATCGCTAAACGGAGTGGGAAACCAGTTTTGAACTGGTTTAATTTCAGAGGAACGTTGAGCGAAGTCGAGAGGGCCGAGTGGTCTAATGCGCCAGAAAGAGGAATTCTGATGATCTGAGGAGAGCATGGGTTCGAATCTAACTCCTGATTTAAGATGTTTTTCTGATATTGTTAGTGTTCCGATAATTCAGTGCAAAGATGTAAATTACATTTTATTTCAGAGGAAAAGTTGTAGAGTTTGTTTGTTTCTCGATTATTACTAAGTAAAATTTACCATCTCCAATACATTTTTTAATTAATGATTTTGTATTTAAAATTGCAATTTAAAAGCTTTGGCGTGTAATTACTGATTAAATAAATTGAAAAGCTCAATAATTTTTGGTATATTTTTTATTACAATTGATCGATAAGGCAATATTATTCCATTAAGCTCGAAGCCGCTGCATATTTGTCGATAGCTTCAGGGCCCTGAACCCAACCCTTCCGGCTTTTCGATGTCTTTAATTTGACGAATTTCCCTTTTTAATTTATCCGTTTTCAATTTTTCAATTTATTATTTTTTCCTTTTAAACCTGGCTTCCGCTAAAGAGTCTGGGCTAATGGGACGTAGGTAGGGACACCCGGAACGCAACGCGGAGCGCGGCATTCCGCGTGTCCGTCCGAGGTGCCTGCCTACCTCACTTTTGTCGAGACTCTCTAGCGGAAGGCAGGAAGGAAAAGAAAAAGAACGAAATAAAAATTAAATTTAAAAAATCAAAAAACCCGACTACGAAAAAAGCGACCTAATTAATTATTTCTTATCAATGTGAAACTTTTTTTTTTTTATATTACATACCTATTTTTTTTTATTTATTTATATTGATGACTTTTAAGTTTAGTTTAATTGTTAGTTCCTATCTCTAAACACTGTTTTGATGAGGCCTATGGATGTATATGAAGGTTAGAGTTGCAGTCAAGCTAGAGATCCTACCTACACAACTTCCTGGTTGTGTAATATTTAAAAGGAGCTTCTGACTGTAAAATAATCAATGAAACATCGTCTTCATTTTGAAAGACCTATCCAATGATATGCCACTCAATAGGGGCCACTCAATATTTGGGTTAATTGAAGAGTGTAGAATTTATTTATGGTGTCAAACTTGGGTACTATTGTTGCCTGCGGAGAGGGTTCCTTTTATTCAGATTGCTTGCTTTAACTTGTTTTGAAATAGTAATAGTCGTCTTATTTTATCTTCCCTTCAATAAAAAAAAAATAATAATAATAAAAAATATTATTTTTAAAAAGTGGTAGCAAACAAGCAAACTGAATAACAAGTAAAAATTAAATTTAAAAAATCAAAAAACCCGACTGCGCGAACTAATTAATTATTTCTCGTCAATGTGAAACTATTTTTTTTTTAATATAACTTACCTATTTTTTTATTTACTTGTATTGATGACTTTTAAGTTGCGTTTAAATGTTAGTTCCTATCTATAAACACTGTTTTGATGAGGCCTATAGATGGCAATGATGGTTAGAGTTGCAGTAAAGCTAGAGATCCTACCTGCACAACTTCCAGGTTGTGTAATATTTAAACGGAGATTCTGACTGTAAAATAATCAATGAAACATCGTCTTCATTTTGAAAGACCTATCCAATGATATGCCACTCAATAGGGTGCGTAATTTTTTTTCCCGTCTCTACCGCCATTTTGAATTTATAAAAACAAAACCTATCCTATAATCATCGGACGATTAAGACGAATTGATAGAGACCTCATTCATTAAAATCCATCCAGCCGTTGGGATGTTTCGAGGGTATAAAGAAATCCACGTACCCAGATACGCGTGAAACACATAAGCCTTCTTTTCAGTCGGGTAAAAATTAAAATCGGACGAATTTAAAAGGGAAATTGATTAAATTAAACACATCGAAAAGAGGGAAGGGTTGGGGTTCGGCGCACTGAAGCTACCGGCCGACCGCAGCGGCTTCGAGCTCATTACTAGTATCATATTAAGAAAAGTAAGTGATTATTTTCCATTTAAAAAAGGAGAAAAAAAAGGAGAAGAAGAAGACGAAGAAGCCCAGGAAGAGAAAATATAAAACATTTGGTGCCATCTATTAGTATTGCAATGCAGTTAACAGTTTATATTTGAAAAAAAAAATTTAATTTGAAAAATTTCTTTATTCGTAAAATTCGTAAATAAACAAAAACTTGGAAACTGTTCTTTTTTGGATCTGAAAATTGCACATTCTATGGAAATGTTCTGCTGTACATTCTTTTGCATCAGTGTACAGGCAGTTAATATGCTGCCAGTTGTGAAAGGGGAGATCATTTATTTCTTTTAACTATCGCAAACAAATATTCTGTAAAAATTTCTGCCATCTTAATGTTGTTATCAACTTTTTTCTGTGGAATCTTTAAGATGTTTACTCTCAATTTTGACAAGTACTATCTAGTTAATGAATTGTATATCTGAAAATTTAATAAATCGAATAATTTTATATCCCTTGGAGGAACATTTTGATGTTCCAGAGTGGAGGGGGGTGTCCTCCTGGGATGCCCCCTAAATTCATCACTAGTTTATTGCATCATCGAAAAAAATCAAGTCTGAGTCTGGCGGAACAAGTAAAATCGTATAATTTTGCTACTAAAATCACGCTATGTCGGACGCCTTTGAAAGTTCAGAATTATTAAAGAATTTCCTTGTTTTTCAAGGGTTCTTATTTGCCTATGCAGTATTCCTCGGTATTTCAAAGGTTACAAATTTTTTATTTAATAAAGAACAATGTTTTCTAAAAGTATTTTCCTATTATTTATATTTATATATCTCTTAATAACCTCGAATGATACTATTTCCTCATTAACTTTTGTATTGTAATAATTCTTGTTTAAGCTTTGTCAACAATAGACATTATGAATAATAATTTGTCATTCAGTTATTCTTGTTTTACATTTTCTACTTTCTTTGCAAAGAAGCCGTTTCCTCATAATTGAATTTTCGGACAATTTAAGAGGTACTGTTTTCAGATTTTTCTTCAAATTTATCCTAGCTGTCGTTATTGTTATATACCTTCTTTTTAATAAATCTGGATCTTAAATTGTTTCAAGTAATTTTTAAACAAATAACTATAAATATAAAAAAAAGTTTTTTTAAATACTTTTATAAGCATTCGATGTTTATATGGCCTAATTTCATTTTGCTCCAAAATATTTCCATTACAATACGTTAAATTGTCGTGTGGCCCTAATTTATCGCTTTGATTAACACTTGGTAGAACATTATTAGTGAATTTATTTAAAAAATACTAGTGAGTTTATTAAAAAAAATTATAATTATTGCATTTTTTTTAAAAGATATGCCAACAAGAAAGAAAAATAATTATAATTGTAAAAAATTAAATTAAATTAAAAATAAACAAAATAAACATGCTTTTTCTAATATTCGCAAAAATGTAGAAATATGGATTAATTGATTTAAATGGTAATTTCGGCAAATTAGCGAGCTATCGCCAAGTTCGCTTCATATATGGCAACTTATGTTCGTCGCCAAATTTAGTGATATTTTGCCAAATTGGACAAAATTTGGCGCTATTGTGGTAACCCTGCCATTAGTACTTTTCAAAAAACTTTCTTGAAGCTGATACTGATTTCTCCATAGGAAATCAAACCGGAGTAAACATTAGTTAAGTAGTGTTTTTGCGATGCTTTCGAAAACGGATGGCGCTTGGGGGAAGGCCCTTTTCACCTCCTTAGTGGTCGAATTTTTAATTTCGAAACACATGTTTACTAATTTTAGTTAAACTATAGGCATGTCAAGTTTCAAGATTTGATTTAGGCATACAAATTTCAAATCTCTATGCCAACAGGAAATGGGTGGAAAATGAGTAACATTATTTGACTGCCTTATACAAATAGAATTGTAAGTTAAAAGAAAGCATGTAATAAACATTATTTAAACTAAAAATAGCAATTAAAGCCTTTGTGCAGGAATATTAAGAAGCAGTAAACCAACGTTTAAAATGCACAAATAATGCGTGAAAAGCAGCAAACAGCTGTTTCGAATCTACAGCGAGATTCGAAACAGGTGTTTGCTGCTTTACACGCATTATTTGTGCATTTTAAACATTGGTTTACTGCTTCTTAATTATTTAAACTGTCTGTTGAGGATTTATAAATTCTTTTTTCAACATATATTCAGAATAGGACAGTAAAAATAGGATTTTTCTAACCGAAAATTCGCGGAAAGCTGGAAATTGTTTTAATCACTTTATTTTACATCCAAATGAAGGGATTTGAAGTTTGTCACATTTTTCCTGTTGAGCTTTAGACGTGGCACCACAAAAACCTCAAAATTTTCGGACTTTTTTAAGTATTTCGCAAATAACTCAAAATCCGTTCACTCTACAGAAACAGTTCTAATTTATAAATTGTAGACCATAAAATTCTGCGTCGATTGAGTATTTCAGACTAAACATTCCGCCAAAAATAAGTGAGATATAATAGATCAGAAAAGTACTTTTTTCCAATTTTTTCTAAAAAATCTCATAAAATTGGTTTTTTGAAGTTCTCATGTATAAAATTTTCGAGAACAATATAATAATAACAGAAAATCAAGAAAATTAATTTATTTAAAAAAATTACTATTTAAACAATGGTGATAAAATCAACTCAAGTTACTCGAGGGAAATACAGGGAAATCGAGCTTGGAGCGTTTTTTTTTCTGGACCTTGATCTGTCCATTCTTCTTCCTCCTGCACATGGAAGGCATCTTAGTCCATATCTACTTTTTCGTCCTATCCAGTTTGTGAGTCTTCTTCTTCTGCAGTATTTGTGTATGACGCACCTTTACAGTGGTAACATATAATTGAGCATTTAACACCGTTCTTCCTACAAGAACACAAACCGCCTTTGCATCCCTTTGCACATTTGCATGACAGAGTGTTTAGAAGCTCTGGTGTTGCAGCTATATCGTTCGTAGTGATTGGAAGTATACCATGTTTGAATGGCTTCCAACCCCAATCAGTGGGATTCATCACCCTTCCATTCCAGATGTTGATCTGAAGAAAAACTCTGTATGAATGTTATTTGGCTGCATCTTCAGTTGGCGGCAGAGAAGCGAGGTTAAATTGCGCCTTCATAAGATGTTTTGCAAATGTGTTGTATCGCAATTTGTGCAGTGTTGTGGATTCGTCATACTGGGGATTGTATAAGGTGGCAATAAATTTCTTTTCCGCATCACTTACTTCTTCAGGCGTAGCATATTGGTTATTAAAGACAGTTGGAACATCCTGTAGGTGAGTTTGATTTTCCAAAAGCTTGACAAATTTTAGTTTGCCCTGCCTGAAGAAGGCCGATGTAGAATCACAGCCACTAAAAGCGTGTAGGAATAGGACGTCTTTCTTCACAATCGGCGAGTATTTGAAACTTAATGGTGAATATAAAACATTGCCCGGCTGTCCTTTCCTAGGTTTCAAGAAGTATATCGTGAATGAGTTGGGAATAAATGTAGTCAAAAGCACAAACAGATCAATATCTTCCCCAATTTTGATGACGCGTTCTGACTGCTAATCAGGTTGGATGGCTTCCAACACGATGCTAGTATCTGCATCCTCGACAGCTTGTTTTACAGTAAAATTGTATTGCTCCAATTTTTCAATGAGCATTTTTATTAAACGGCGTTTATTCCCTTCATTTGCAAGGAAGTGCTCTTTTTGGATTGTGAGCGTCGTATTTTCGTTAAAGTCAACATTTGCTGCAATGTATTATTATTTTTTTTTTTTTGACGGAAGCGCTCAGCAGACTTGGTGCCTTGTTCTGACGATTCGTCTGGGTAACCTTCAAACACAATTGTTGCAGTTTTACCATAGTTGTTTTTCAAATATCCAATGTACTTGGAAATAATTGAAGAGAAACTTTTCTCTTAGCTCCCAACTCACCCGATGAAGGAGGAAGCCACCATCAATCACATGGACAGTTTTTATGGTTTGTTCTAAATTATTAAGGGGTGTACAAATCGTAAAATACCGACTTTCGCGTTTTTCTCATCCCAAAGTTATCAAACAGAGAAGTCGGAAATGGAGCCAATTCATACTCAAAGAACTTTCTAAGTTCTTCCTCTAATTTCTTGTGAAAAGAAATTCGGCGAAAAATAGTCCCTGGGTCGACGGATACCTCAACAGCACACGTGAAGCTTTTCATTGAAGTTACTCGATTGGATCTCTTGAAATTCACATGGCCAAAATCACCACCAATGACACTTTTTATACTTGCAACTCCAATCTCTTTGGCTGGATAAAAATTTATTTTATCGGCACCAATCATTCCTGTACTCAGACACTATTAGTGTTTGTTTAATGTAACACTAGGACTGGGTTAAGGTTTCAAAATTGTAATCATAAGCGCAAATATACGTGTGAGTACATTTCGTTTGGTTACATGAGCACTTCAAAAAACCAATTTTCTGAGAATTTTTAGAAAAAATGGGGAAAAATGCACTTTTTTTATCTGTCATATCTCGCTTATTTTTTATGGAATTTTTAGTCTGCGGTACTCAATCGCCGCAGAATTTTATGCTCTACAATTTATAAGATAAAACTGTTTCTTTAGAGTGAACGGTTTTTGAGTTATTTGCAAAATACTGAAAAAAGACCGAAATTTTTTAGGTTTTTGTGGTGTTACGTCTGAAGCTCACTAGGAAAAATGGGACAAACTTTAAATCCCTTCATTTGGATGAAAACAAAGTGATTAAAACGATTTCCAGCTTTCCGCGAATTTTTGCATAAAACGGTCCTTTTTTGAGCTAATTTTACTGGACTATAATTTATTTAATACAATGTATACTTAAACCTGGAATCGCATTTTTGAAAATGATATTGTTCACATGGATTCAAAGAAGAGCCAATTCCACTAATTAAGAAAGACACACCCACTCTTTTATCTATTCCATTTTATAATAGCACCTTCATTATTGAAAATTTGAAGAAAAATTCTAGTAGTAAATCACGGTATTAATAGGCTTAGACGTCTCGGGATACTAATATCGATCATCCGGATAACTGATATATTGCGTCTAAATTTCGCAACGTGTTTTACTCTCATAAAAAAAATCAGTTTAAAGGGAATGGAATTGTTACTGATGGGATGTAAAGGGAAAGGCTGTATCTGATTCTAAATCTTAGGTACGGTCAGTGTTAAGGCCGAAAAGAAGCCGTGGGATATCCCTTGTCTATTTATTTGAAGTTTTTTTTCAGAATGACATGACTGGAAAAAAGAACTCATGTATTTCCACCATAGTTGTACAATGATATTTTGAGTCAATAAGAATGGTGACTTTTGCAGATTTCTGCGAGTTGTTGGGTCCTTTTTATACAGGTTTAAGTCGAGACAAGTATATTTTTAAGGTATTGTTTTCGAAGGGACTATAAAAATTTTGCATTTTAGACAGGTTCAGTATTAACAGGTTTTATTGTATAAAGCTCTACTTGAAGTAGACTAAAGAATAATATGTATGGTACGAAAGTAATTTAAAAGAATTTGTGTATCATGAAAAATCGGGACTTTTTCCGTGCCGCTCAGTGGTTACGCTGGATAGGTCTTGGAGTCCCTGAAAATCGAGATATATCGCGTAAATCGGGACACCTGGCAACACTAGTCATGACTATATCTTTCCAACAGATCATACAAGTTAGAATAAGAATGACATGCATTTTTTTTATGTCTATCATGTTTTCTTTCTATTCTTGATACTTCCGTCTTCCGTCTGATGGTAATCAGTATTTAATGTGGAGAATAATTTCAAACAAAAAATGTACTTTGTCATCCACATTAAAAATGCTATGGCATTTTCATTTGTTTACTTCATGATAGATTCAAAAGTAAAAGGTCCCAAAACAATTACCATTTAACATTTTCTATGTCTTGTAACTGTTGTATGAAGTATATATTATCAAGAATGTCTCCATTCATAGTATTTCCTGTAGAAATTTTCTGAAATCATTATTCTTAATTAGCCCTTTGAAGGGCGGTGATTATGATGTAAAATCGTCTTATTTTAATCAAAATTTGTACCAGAATTTTTGATTAAAATTTTTCTTTTCTAATTTACGTGAATTTTAGTTTCAGTTGCATTTATTTATTTTCGAATGAAATGGTTCGTAAATCCTAGTGAGTTTTGAACATTACAGCAACAGAATTATTTGCCCCTGAAATGGGAAAATCAAATTTAGCAGCCCGACATAATTTTACATCAAAATTCTAAATGTTATGCAGCTACAAATATTTCACCAAAGTAAGCAATTTTTTAAAATAAATTGTAAAACTAAAATAAATAATCATTGTTTAATGTCTGATATACGATTTAAACTTAAAAAAAATATATTATAATTCATCAGACATACAAGTAAAAATTACATAAATGCATTTAATACAATTAAAAAGCAAACGTTTCGAGCTAAATTTTAGGCCCTCACCAGTGCAATAAATAACATTCAAATGACAGAAAACTATATATCATGTTTACAGTTAAAAATTACTAGCAGTTAAAATTAAATAAAGTATAAAAATTTCAAAACAATGCTGAGTATTCAGGAGGAAGTGCACATGATTCATTTATCGGCGACGTTTGCTTACGAGTGAACACACCTTCCAGAAAACTCTACTTTTAATATTATTGCAACCAGATCTGATAACTTTCATATTTGCGAAATCTGGGATATGGTCGGTATCTAAAGAATTCTGTACAATTTTAGAATGTAGGCTTCCAGATTTGTAGGCACGTTTTTGTTCGGCAAGGCGAATGGCGCAAGTACGACCAGTTTTGCCGATATATACCGAGTCGCAATCTTTACATGGGATACTGTAAATTGAACCGATTGAAACCGTTTTGAAAAATTTACTTTGCAAATCTAAACCAAAAATTACCTCCTTACTAAGAATCGGTTCAATTTACAGTATCCCATGTAAAGATTGCGATTCGGTATATATCGGTGAAACTTGGTCGTACTTGTGCCATTCGCCAGGCCGAACATAAACGTGCCTACAAATCTGGAAGCCTACAGTCTAAAATTGTACAGAATTCTTTAGATACCGACCATATCCTAGATTTCGCAAGTATAAAAGTTATCAGATTCGGTTGCATTAATATTAAAAGTAGAGTTTTTCTGGAAGGTGTGTTCACTCGTAAGCAAACGTCGCCGATAAATGAATCATGTGCACTTCCTCCTGAATACTCAGCATTGTTTTGAAATTTTTATACTTTATTTAATTTTAACTGCTAGTAATTTTTAACTGTAAACATGATATATAGTTTTCTGTCATTTGAATGTTATTTATTGCACTGATGAGGGGATAAAATTTAGCTTCGAAACGTTTGCTTTTTAATTGTATTAAATGTATTTATGTAATTTTTACTTGTATGTCTGATGAATTGTAATATATTTTTTAAATTTTAAATTGTAAACCTGTTTGTTAATCCATTCGTATAAAATGATTAAATTAAATTTAATTAATATTAACTAATTACGGATTTTCCACGTTACATTTGAAGTACTTAATCATGATTATATCTGTCCAAATGCTACCTTTAAACGCAATATTATTTTATTTGACGATTTTCTTGATGGAAAGAGCTCCTAGAGGCAAGATTGGTAAGCCTTTCATCAGATAGGATATTTGAACACCTTTAATTTGATATGTTACAATATGTTCAATTCTTACCAAGGATATTAGAAAAAAATGAAAAATAGCACCATCTATAGTGGCAGTCTTCTGACCTAGTTCTATAGTTATATAATTCTGAGACAAGAATAGAAAAGCAAGAAGCAGTCGAACAATTGGGTCGTGAGAAAAACGTAAAACTAAAATATTGCTATAATTCCTCGCAACAACATATTGAAAAAAAAAATTATACTGCTCGATTTGGCTATAATTTTGTACTTGTATCTAGAAGACCATAAGAATAATTTAAAGTCCCAGATAAAAAGTAACCTGTAAAGGGTTTAAAACTAAAAATTGCATAATGGGGGGCACTAAAAGTAATTTTACAGTACTGAAAGCAGGTTCCAAACTGCACACCCGTACATCAATTACTGGATTTTATAATGAAATTTAAAATGTACCAGTTAAATGTTTGACGCACTGTAGAAATTTCAGAATAAAGCAAGTTTCTTGTTCATGATTTTCAATACTCCTGTTACACTTTTGTTGCACTTGGGGGTCACTCTTCATCAATAACGCCAACTTTTGAAAAATATTGGTTTGGCTCAAAAATGTTTGAGAAAAATAACACATACATTTTTTTCCCCTGTTAGTCTTGTGTGTGTGGAGACAGTGGCGGCGGAGAATCGAATGGCTGCAGATGATAATTCGAACTTATTTTTTTTAAGCAAAATATAGAATTATCATAATTTAATTATAATTTAATAAATAATTTTATTAAATTATATTTTTATGAGTTCTTCCTTATACATATATTAATACTTATTATATAAATAACATAAATATTGCTAACTATTGAAAGTGGAAAAAACTAAATGTCAAGGAAAACACATAGTTTAGTCACCTAATTGCTTGATCTATTCAAAACATTAAAACAGATAGCAAAATATACAGGATTTTTTTTTTGGAGAAAAATTTAATTATACATCCGCTGAATGGACTTTCAGTGCTTCTGTAAGTCTAATGGATGTCCTTACTATTTTTCAAACATAATTATTTTAAGAACGTCAATGAAACCAAATTTCATTTCATCTATTAAATAAATGATGTAGGGAACACTTTTGAAAGGAAACCTCCACAATTTAAAAATTGACACGTTTCAACATAAAACGCCGGATATCAAAATAACGGCATAATTTCTAACAAAATAACGGAATTTAGTTAGAAAAACTTTAATATATATATTTCTTGACTACATGACAAATCTCTGTTTACAAAATGAACATAATTTACAAATGGATTAATTTGAGAAGAAATCCCTTTATTAATTCGCGTGAACAACAACAACAAAAAAAACAAGTTGGAAATTGCTCGCCAAACGTGGCAAATGAGGTGCGTTCGTACTATAACTATTTTTATAAATATTTTTGATCGCATATTGTACTGAATGTATATTTTAGTGCACTTCAATAAGTGCATATCCATATCCATTTCATTCTGTTCGAAAAGCTGTAATATCATTAAAATGCACATGAAGTATTTTTTCCCCATTGGCCGTCATGTAAACGGAAAATTTTTGACTGTCCCTGTAATTAAACTATACATTCGATTTTCATAAAATTTGAAATGGCTCGACAAAATTTTGCAACAATTATATATTTAAAATTTCAGACCATTCGGTCGGGTAGTTTTTGCTCTGTTATATGCGGACGGACGGACGAACAGACGGACAGACAGACGGACTGAACGGCGGCTATAGGTGCTACGTATTTATATAATTACGAACGCACCTAAAAACGCGTATTTCACAATCTCTACGTTTTAGCTTCCGTTGAAGAAAATCAGTTGAAATTGGGTGGACGGAAGGATCAAATTAGTGGGCAGGATCGCACCCCCACAGATCCATATACAGTCGTGGCCATAAGTTTAGGACCACCACTGAAATTTAAGACCCAGACAATAAATTGCGTCAGCGACATTTATTACTCAAAGTTCAAACGAAAAGCGAATACAGTAACTCCACTGTCAGACGAAATGACGCCATCTGACGAAAATCGATTTGATTTATGACGTTATCAGTGGTTTCAATTTTAAAAACGCTAGTTTTTGCATGGTGGTCCTAAACTTTTGGCCACGACTGTAAGTTAGCACCACTGCACTTCATAACTTTATACAACCGTACTTAGTTAACCCTTTATCTATTGGCGGTACTTATAAGTACCATTAAAATAACTTGTTATAAAATTCCTTTATTAATACATCGATTAGTAGTAACACAGCTTAGAATGAGTTATAGATACATTACTTTATCTTACTCCAAAAGCATTATTGGTTACACAAAACAAAAATATTTTTAAAAGGATGATTTCTTTTGCCTTTGCATCTTTTCAGCTTTCTTGGCGTAAAGGGGGGGGGGGATTTTTCAAGTTGGAAATGTTTCTATATTTCTATTGTAAAAAACATTATATTTGTACATTTCCTAATTCTACAAAATACCGAGAAAAGTATTTAAAATAAAAGATTTGAGTGGGGGTTATAAATTTTGCATAAAATCCCTATGAATTCAAATTTAAGTAATCCTTCAATCCTTCTAAAATCCTTCTAAAATTTATTAAATGATTATGTAAATATTCTAATGTAGTTTAAACAATTCACGAAAACTGCTTTAGAAGATAAAATTTTCATGAATTCATAATTCATTACATAAAGTGTTAAAACGAACAGGTGGATTGAAACTGCGAACCGTTTCGATGTGGTTCGAGTTACAAAAGGTACACGCATTTGATGAATATGCTTATGCATCATGCGTATGTGTAATTTATTGAATGAAATGCATATGCGTATTTTGCGCTTGCATGCCTATTTATTTTCGTTTGAAATTTTCAATACGAATCCCTTTTATAATTGTGCCTGAAAGATTTTCATTAGATGTCATTGTGCTGTTTCAATAAATATAATTTTATTCTAAGTCTAATGAACTGTACATAACATCATATTCGATATTTTATGTTTACTTCCAAAAAAGTGGGAAGAAAAAGAAAAAGGGAAAAGAATAAGAGAAAATAACAGAAAAAAGGAGAAAAATATGTTAGTTTATTTTTTTTAATTAATTAAAAACATTTGTTAGGCTTACCAACTTTGGTAAAAATCTATCAAAAAGCATTTTTTGATTCTTTATGTATATGTAATATAATTAAAAGGAAATCACGCGTGTAAAAATCAATGAAAAAGATAATGCAAAAATTAATCCCAGAAAATTGAAAATGTAAATATGAGAACTTATAAAAATCTGATGGATTCATCATAAGCACTGCATAAAAATAATTCCCAGCACATATATATTATTTCATCGAATATTAATTATCAGCATTAATCCTACAATGACAATACCTTATAACATAACGACTCCTTAGAACATATCGAAAAACCAATAATAGGAAGAGATTAAGATAATCAAGAAATAAATGAATATTCAACAAGAGGAGATAATAAACGTAAAGATATATAAAACAACTCACCATGTAAAAAAAAAAAAAAAAAAAAAAAAAAAAAAAAGACAAAGATGGAATACATTATATTTTAAAGCGAATAATAAACAAAAGTATTTTCAATTTTTTACAACTCCCGTTACTTTTAATTAATTCTAGAAATTATTTTTAATCCTGATCATGTATTGCCTGTGTATCATAATCATTTCATTTTCAGTTTTGCCCCCCCCCCCCTCTCCCTAGCTTTGTCACACATTCATATTTAGCATGACTACTTATGGATAAGCAACATTCTTATTCACGATTTTACGTTCTACTTCATACCGTCTTGCCATATTATCCAGTTGTTTTAGCATTCTTTTATCGATAAATTATACGATTTCGATAAGTGATAATCGAGCTTATATTTTTCAGGTCTTGAAAAAGGCTATCTCCGATGCCGTATTAAATAATTATACATGCGACATAAATTTTACTCATTTTTCTGCTTGATTAGCTAATTGCTATCCCCATTTTTCACGTGTTAACATGATTAAGAACTTCGAAATTCTTTAGCAATATCTTTTAAAATGTAAAAAAGTATTTGTTGTTGTTTAAGAATTGCATATACATTGCATTTTACATATACGCGCGCATACATGCGTTTAAACATTTGAGATTGCAAAGCATTTTTGGTTTTATCAATCAGATAAACTATTTCTCTTCTACTATTTCAATTCTTCGAATTTATCATTCAGAAAAAAAATATCATTTCATTTAAATTATGAACAAATTTATAACTACAGATTAAATCGTATTTTATTACGAAAGCAGATTTTATTATAATGAGCTGTGGCATTTCGCCGCCATTACCAACAGATAAGAGTGAATTATGTCAGCCAGATATCGTCCGGATAGCTTAACAGATAAATCATTGGCACGGCAAGCCAAGTATCCAGGTTCGTTTCCTGGTCTGGACATTTTTCACTCTGGTGGAAAAATCTCAACTGTGCTACTACAGTCATTGAATATGAACAGATTTAATTAATTGTTAAATTAATAAAACATTAAAATACTCCACGTAATATATTGATAAAGTACACTAAGAATAGTTTTTATATACATAAATAAATCCCAAGAACTTTAACTTATTACAAGTATTTTAATAAATTAAATTTATTACAAATGAAGGGTTCGCATCAAAATCAAAACTTGTTCGTAAATCTCGAAAATGAATTAATAATACAATAATGGTGTTCTCAACCGCACTCTCTCTCTCTCTCTCACACACACACACACACACACACACACACACACACACACAAAAAAAAAAAAAAAAAAAAAAAAAGATCCTTTCATAGAAATAAAGGCTTGCCTAGAGGTTTTTTTTTTCTCTTTTTTAAAAAAGTGATTTTTAGGGGGTATTATTTTTCTTGGAACATTTACGGAAAGCTTAACTTTTGCTTCATTATGAAAAGCAAATCCTGTATGTTTATCATAAACTGATAAATTAAAAATTTTGCAAGTTTACAATTAATTTTTAAAAAATTAAAAAGTAAAGAAGTAGGGGTTTTTTTTTTTGTGTGTGTGTGTGTGTGTGTGTGTGTGTGTGTGTGTGTGTGACTTTTCCTTTCAGCTTCGAACTATGGCAGTATATATAAAAAATAGTAATAAATAAATAAATGAGTCTTAATCTATGAAAATATAATATAACCAGGAAAGAAAATATACAATAACTTCTTCCGAGTTACCCACGATTCCGAAAAGCACTCTTTATCTTTAAAAAACACAGACACCAATACATTTTCAAGATTTATAGGAACATTTATAAAAGTTTAAAATTACTTTTGCTGCCGCTGATTTTCGGACACGTTTCCTGGTAGTCTTTATAGTTTATTAATCAGTTTTCTGAAGCCGGAATATCGGTTTTTAGGATGCTATTTATTATCTATTAAACATTTTTAGCTGCGTTAAATTTATACTTGCAAGAGTGACAATAATAATAATTTTAACTTGTCATACTAGCCTGTAATACATGTTTGTTAAACATGAAAATGATTACTTGAAAATGCATAGTATATGAAAAACCTACACTCCGAGTTGAGAAAAGTGATTTATACACTATAAAATCCACCCGGAAACGTTTTTGAAAATTAGTGGCAGCAAAAGAAACTTTGTTGTTTATAAATGCTTTTTTTAAATATCGATAATATGTAGTTTCCTGATGTTTCCAAAGATAAAAAACGCTTTTCGGAATCGTGGGTAATTCCGAATAGGTTATTGTAAATTATTGTTCGTGGTTATATATTTTCTCAGATTAAGCGGTCGGACAAACAGCCGGCAGGCACACTGGATTTATAAACACTTTTCAAATTTGTTGGAAAGTGTTAAAGGAATCCAGGAGTAAATAGGGGAAAAAAAACTATCAGTTGTATAATAAAAAAATCCAGGAGTAAATAGGAAATAAAAGTTGTATAATTACTTGATAAATTCGATAAAATTGCGTTAGTTAGTGCGCATTTTTAAAAACATTTAAAGTGTTCTTAAACATACATAAAAGCACAATAAAATATTGAACACACTTGGTATTATACAATAAACGCAAAAAAACTTCTAAATAAAACCATAAAATTAGGAGATGCGCTAATTAGGAAATTCAAGTATAACCATATTATGCATTATTTTATATCACATTATTTAAAATTAACATGAAAGTTCAAAAGAGAACAATTATATTTTGAAATATTTTTTAATTTGCATTTCCTAATTTTATGATGATTTTAACAAGTTTTTTTGTGTTTATACAAAACAAACTTCTGTTAATTCATAACTTATATTATTTAACCCTTTATCTACTGACGGTATTTATAAGTACCACTTAAATAACTTGATATAAAATTCATTTAATACATCGATTAGTAGTAATACAGTTTAGAATGAGGTATAGATGTATTACTTTATCTTGTTCCAAAAGCATTGTGGGTTACATAAACCAAAAATATTTTTTAAAGGATGATTTATACCTTTGCATCTTTTCAGCTTTTTTGGCGTTGGGGGGGGGGGGGGGATATTTTTCTATTTGGAAATATTTCTATTGTAGGAGCATTATATTTGTACATTTTCTAATTCTACAAAATACTAACAAAAATATTTAAAATAAAATATCTGAGTGTTGTTATAAATATTGCGCAAATTCACTATAAATTCAAATTTAATTAATCCTTCTAAATCCTTCAATCCTTCTAAAATCCTTCTAAAATTTATTAAATGATTATGTAAATCTTCTAACGTAGTTTAAACAATTCGCGAAAAATGCTTTAGAAGATAACATATTCATAATTCAGTACATAAAGGGTTAAATTGCATTATGCTTTGAGATTTAGATACTAATGGTAATGAATATGTTCCTTGACTAAAAAATGCGTGGACCATCGAAATATAATTTAAAATTTTAATTCTTTTATTCATACAAAGTAAAGTTAAAACTTTAGAAATATTCAAATATAATATTCTGTGATAACCATATTATGCATTATTTTATATAAAATTAGGTAACGTTAATTTGGAAGCTCAAAAGAAAACGGCTATATTTTAAAAAGTTTTACGTTTTAAACTAAGGTATTTTTTAATTTATCTGCATAATTTTCATAAAATATTAAAAGCTTTTAAAAAAGGTACAAGAACTATAGTTTCATATAGATTTTACATTTTTCCCAATGCGAACAAATCAATTAAATTCAAAATATTATCCTCGTTCTCTTTCTCCATCTCTTCTCCCTCTCCCCGTCTCTTCACCCTCTACCTCTGCCTTCCCCTCCCCTTCTCTCTCTGTTTCTCCCAGTAGTACTTTAAAATTTTCTTAAAACTGGTGCATATAATCATTTCATAATTCAAAATCCTTTTTCATTATTATTATTTGCACAGTATATATATATATACATATTGTGTGTGTGTGTATGTATGTGTATATATATATATATATACAGTGCGTGTAAAAACTTTAAGGACAGCAAAAAATTGTAAAAATTTTGATAAATTGAAAAAGCGACAAGTTAAATGGTAATTTAATGTTGATCATAAAGTGGAAATACTAATATAAAAGTCAATCGAATGTATCTGTGTCCTTTTTATTGCGAAAAAAATCATAATTATGCAAAAAAACGCTATTTTTGACTACGTAAAAACTTTAAGAACACCAGTATTTTTTTTATAGAAATGTTATATATAATTATTATTAAGAATAGACCGAAACAGGTTTTTAAGACCGAAAACGAATTTCGGCGATCTTCCTATTTTCGGCAGAAAACGAAAACGAAAATGTCCAAAAACTTTTTTTAAAGTAATTAAATTGTATGTATTAAAGTAATTAATACATACAGAAATATATTATTAATTAATTATACGTATTTATTAAATATGCATAATAATTATTTAATTACGCGTATTTATTAAATATACATAATTATTAATTAATTATACGTGTGCCCCAAATTGTCTCTCTGTGCCTTAGATCCAAAACTTTTTTTTTTTTTCCATATAAAATAAAACTTAATTAATTCATCAAAGACACAGAAAGATTTTCTAATTATATAAATTTCATTTAATTAAAAAATATTTTAGTTTTATGTATACATGCTTCGATTTATCTTTTTTAATGATTTCTGTAAATGATCATCTGTTATACTAGAACTTTCTCAAAGAGTATTCGAAACTCTTCTGCGGTTTCCAACTGAAAATTTTCTATTACTATTATGTCTGCAGCTTTTAATGAGCATGTGAAAAATATAGTTATGTATGCATTGCTTGCTTTATAATTTTCATTCACGTCTTGAGTCAGTCATGATTGATCATTACAAACAACGAAGTTCGTAGCAATAAATAGTCTCATTTGAGCCGGCCGATAAAGCTCAAATCGATGAGAATTGTTGAAAATTTCCGAAGGAAGAAACGAGGTTTTTGGAATACTCATAATTTCGTTTTCGGTCCAAAATCTGAGTTTAGCCGAAAATTCGTTATCGGCGAAAAAGTTTTGGATCTAAGGCAGAGAGAGACAATTTGAGGCACAAGTATAATTAATTAATAATTATGCATATTTAATAAATACGCATAATTAATAATTATTATGCATGTTTAAAAAATACGTAAAATTAATTAATAATATATTTATGTATGTATTAATTACTTTAATGCATACAATTTAATTACTTTAAAAAAGTTTTTGGACATTTTCGTTTTCGTTTTCGGCCGAAAATATGAAGATCGCCGAAAACGGTTTCGGCCTTAAAAACCTGTTTCGGTCTATCCTTAATAATAATTATATATAACATTTCTATAAAAAAAAAAATTACTGGTTTACTTAAAGTTTTTACACAGTCAAAAATAGCTTTTTTTTGCATAATTATGATTTTTTCGCAATAAAAAGAACACAGATACATTCTGTTCATTTTTATATTAGTATTTCCACTTTACGGTCAACATTAAATTACCATTTCACTTGTCGGATTTTCAATTTATCAAAATTTTTACAATTTTTTGCTGTCCTTAAAATGTTTACACGCACTGTATATATTTATTTTTTTTTACCCTCCTACTAAAACATGATGAATTTTCTTTAAACCTTAAAATGTATAATACCATTAAAAAGTTATTTAAAAAACGCACGGACGAATAGGTTTGAAGCATTGAAGTGGTTGTTTTTATTTTATCTTAAAAAAATATTTAGTCTCTTTTAGGGATGCACCGAATATTCGGTATCTATTCGGTATTCGGCCTATTCGGCCATGTTACCGAATATTCGGCTTGGCCGAATATCAAACTATTCGGTATGCCGAATATTCGGCTTGGCCGAATAGCAAACTATTCAGCATCCCGAATATTCGGTTTGGCCGAATATCAAAATATTCGGCCGAACCGAATACATAAAAAAACTTTAAAAACATATTTTTAAAAACCTTATACAACTTCTACGTTTGATAGTCAACTTATAAAGATATTCAGAATAATTAGAAACAGAATCATATTTAAATAAAAGATAATGTTTTTACATTATTTATTTGCTGTTTGTTAAGTATTATTTAAGAAAATTAACCAATCACGAGAATTTTCATAGGAATCAATTATGTGAAAATGCAAGTTCCTGAACATTGTCCAGTAAATAATCTGTTTCTTGCTAAGATTTTAAGAACAATGTTTACAACTTCTGAAAATGATCGCCCACTCCAGACACCAATCTAGGATGCATTTAAAAACTTCCTTGCTTAATTAAAGGGAGTAGAACAGTTATTCTTGCTGAGTTACCATCATATGAAATTTGAATAGATTGTATTATTTATTTATTTTTACTTTAGTCTCTTCCTGACAAACAAATAATATAGGATCCTGTACAATTTTTCTTCCTATTTTTTCACAAATTCTCTTTGATTTTAAAATGTTTCTTTTAGAATTTAAGAAAATTTTATTCATTTGTTTTAATTCTCAGAAGAAGCCATGAAATTTAAAAGTTTATTAATTTAAAAATTTTTATAACTATCCTCTTCTTAAATAACTCAAAGCAGATTTGTTTTCAGCATAAAGTTTACTTGAAAAAAGCTCTTGTTTATTAGAATAAAAGTTTCTGTTTTAAATATTATGTGAAATTGTTTTAAAATTTAACATTTTAATGCCTTTAAACTTTGAAATATAAAAGTATTCGACAAGCCGAATAGTCGGTATTCGGCCTAGCAGTTACTATTCGGCTAGCCGAATATTCGGTATTCGGTTCGCCTGTTGGCCGAATATTCGGTATTCGGCCAAAATCACTATTCGGTGCATCCCTAGTCTATTTCCTATGGCACGATGTTGAAATTCTAATTCATTATATCGACTTCTACAAGGATTTCAATGACTTACAAATTTGATTTTTTTTTTTTTTTTGCCTTTCTGAATAAATAAATTTACGTTCTAGAAGAGAAGAGTTTATTTCTTTTTCTCTACTCCTTAATGTATAGATGCCAAAATTGTAAAAAGAGAGAAAATCGATCTCTATGGCATGCTAAAAAGTGTTTGATTAATTATATTCGTTTTTAACGAGAAATTGTGGCAATTTATTAATTTTTTTATTTTTATTTCCCGGTTAAATAAACTGCATTTACGATAATAAAAGTAATTCTTTAAAATCTAGATACCTAAATCGTAAAAAAAAAAAAGAAGAAAAGAAATCTTATGTTATGTGCAATTTATAGTAACTGTCTATATCTATAAAGGCTATATAGTATATATCTAGTAGTCTATAATATATCTCTCTATTCTAAAAAAAAAAAGTAACTTACGCTGTCACCGCCGCCGCCGCTTTTGAATTTTTTGTGACCGGAGGTCTTTCTCCGTTAATATCAAGAAAAATATTGCATACAAAAATATGAAAATCGGCTGTATTATAGAGAAATGTTTGATAAACACGCTGATGCAGACAGTTTTCAAATCGAAGAATTATTTCAAGAGATATTTAATGCTAAAGTTGGACAAAATCGTTCCATTAAAAAAGTTTTATAGGAGCAAAAACTATACATGGGAATTAATTCATTTTTAGTTCATTTTATACGTTAGAATTTCCCGGTGTGCAGATTGCATTTATTTTTTTAATTTGACTCATTTTTTGAGGTTTTATTTCAATTTTAAATTCAAATTTTCAGCATTTCGAGAGATATTTTTTACTTATTTTAGAAAATGGTATTAATTTAAACTGTTGCCAACTGTATACAACTCAAACAGTAATGTTTGCTTCAAATTAAAAATTTATTTACACGTGACTATTATAAACAGAAAAAAAAACTTTCAAATTAGAATTAAATAATTACGAATAAAAAGTAGGAACTTATTGAAAATTACTTCATAAAAACTATATTTACACGTGAATTTTAAAAGAGAAAGGTTATTGTAAAATAATAAATTCATTAACATGCGTTAAAAGTCTTAAATAGGAGAAATTACGTCACATTTACATCACATTACACTTATTACGTAAAATAAACAAAAAGTAATATTGCAAGACAGTTTAAATTTAAAAATTGCGCCAAACAATTATCTGATATTTTGAGATGACCTTTTCAACTATTTTTGTTAGGACAGCGCAAATAATATTTCATTTCTAACAAAAGTATTTTCACGTGAATATTAAAAAGAGAACGAAAAGTTTGGTGAAAATTACATCAGATTAAAAACGATACATTTAAAATGTCTTATTTAAAAGAACTTTCTTTTCGCTTTGTTAAAAAATACCGGAAGACAAAGACTCTGTTTACTTAATTCATTTCATATTAGCTTATTTTTAAATGTTTAACTGATTTTATTTAATCAAAGACGAAAACTGCCATTGTATGTTTTAACAGCAGCTGATTTTTCCTTAAAATTCCCCAATCAAAGAGAAATGAATGGAAAGTCGTTTATAGGGAGATCGCCACTGTTTTTTAAATTATAATTCAATCTTCCAAAATCTTTATAAAGCCGAACAAATTAGCGTGCTTTTAGAGACTGCGGTGTCTGAACAGGGATTGGCGAGCGTAGCTCGTAGGGGGCCGAGCCCCCTAGTTTCTACATACATATATAAAGCAAAAAATATGTTCGTGAATGGCGCTAACGTCACATTGTTGGTGGTAACCCCTTACCAATAAATTTCCCTTTTAAAGCAAATATTTTTTAACTTCTAAGCATCTCGCAATTTAAATTTTTACACCGTCGATCAGGCAAGAAATGTTCTTCCAGATGCAATCTGATTGAAAACTCTACTGTTATTTGTACTTACTGATTTTTTTATGATTTTTAAAGTAATTTTCAAGCATGATTTTGTTTTAAATCTTTCTTTATTGAGTGCAGCCAGATAACGAAAGATTAACCCGTTTGCAGTTAAAAGAATGTAAATAGTTCAGTGTTTTTCTTTTTCGCCTAATTTTCTTTAACAGATTTAAAACTTCATCAATTAAAAAATAAAATAAAATAAATAAAACACAAATTTAACAGACATGTAATCGAGCTATGCGCTTAAACCATTAAAATTATCAGAGTGAAAAAAATTGCGGTGATTTCTTCGGATATTAACTATTTTCACCCGGCTAATTACGAAAGTGTCACTTTTAATAAATTTCAAAACTTTATATGAATACATGATTGATACTTTTCATATAAAAATGGTTTTGGTGTTGTTAATGGGTTTATCTAAAAAGATATATTAAATATTTAAAAAATCTATTTGATTTATATATATATATATATATATATCCATCTATATTCTGTAATTCGGAAATCCCGGGTTAGATCATGTAGTTATAACCAAAATCAAGATTTTTTGAAAACTGAGATGGAAAAAAAATAAAGAAAGTGTAGCTCATTCTTTTTCCTGGAGCGTCAAAAAAGTTATCCGAGCACAGTTTCAAAGTACTAGTACTAACCGATCGAACTGTCTATGTTCGGATGTCCTTTATTTGAGCTCCCTAAAGATCAAATAAAGGGCGTCCTTGAATCAAGCACGCTTTCCGAGTACTGGACAAACTAAGAAAGAGAAAGACACAGAATATTTTTATATTCTGTGTGTTTCCACTTTATATATATATATTCAAATAAGTATCTAATTTTATGTATTTTTCGAACTACTTCTGGAAAGTTTACCGAGTACATTAAACCATATCCATGCTTTTTCATCTGTGTTTCAAAAGAATAATAATTTAAAAAATATTTATTTATCATAAAAAAAAAATAATGATTTTCAAAATAAAAATACGATTTATTTTTTAATCAGTTATTAAAATGTTTTAAAGTTATATAACTACTTTAGACTAAATTGTATTTATACTTCTCTTATAGAATTTAAAATGTTTTATTTTTGTAACTGTCGAGTTGTAAAAACATGAATATTTAAAATCAAAGGTATAATAATAATTATAGTAGTTATAACTATGCATTTTATAATTATATTTCTACTTTTGTATAGAGTTTGTAGAGCTTTAAATGTATAAATCCGGTTAAAAAACAAATGTATTTAACTTATAATAATAATACATTTATTTTCCAATTACATTATTACTTAGTTACTAAAAATATTTTTACTTTCTTCTATCCTTACAAGAAGAAAGTATAGGTTTCATGAAAATTTTCGAATTCCAGTTTTCGACGGATTTACACGTTTTATGAGTCAGAGATTCCAAAAAACATGTTTTTACAAAATGTCTATCTGTGAGTCTGTCTGTCTGTCTGTCTGTCTGTCTATCTGTCCGTCTGTCTGTCTGTCCGTCCGTCTGTCTGTCTGTATGTGACACAAATTTTGTGGGCGCTCTATCTCAAGAACTAATGGACGAAATTTCACAAAACTTCATATTTAGTTAGACCTTGATATAAACTGGAACTGATTAGTTTTTGGTGAAAATCGCCCAAAAGGTGGCGCTGCTATGCGGCATTTTTAACGATTTCTGCAATAGCTGTATCTCAAGAACTACTGCACGGATTTTCATAAAACTTCAGATTCCGTTAGTCCAGGATATAGTTTGGTGCTGATTACTTTTTTGTGAAAATCGCCCAACAGGTGGCGCTGGTATGCTGCATTGTTCATGATTATCGCAATAGCTCTAACTCAAGAAAAAATGCACGGATTTTCATCAAACTTCAGATTCAGTTAGTCCCTGATATAAATTAGTGCTGCTTAATTTTTGGTGCAAATCGCCCAACAGGTGGCGCTGCTGTGCTGCATTTTTCACGATTTCCACAAGAGGTGTATCTCAAGAACTATTGCACGGATTTTCATCAAACTTCAGATTTAGTTAGTCCTTGACATGAATTGATGTATAAATTAGTGCCGTTTAATTTTTAGTGTAAATCGCTCAACAGGTGGCGCTTCTGTGCTGCATTTTTCACGATTTCCACAAGAGCTGTATCTCAAGAACTATTGCACGGATTTTCATCAAACTTCAGATTTAGCTAGTCCTTGACATGAATTGATGTATTAATTAGTGCTTTTTAAATTTTGGTGTAAATCGCTCAACAGGTGGCGCTTCTATGCTGTATTTTTTGCGATTTCCACAATAGCTTTATCTCAAGAACTAATGCTTGGATTTTCAACAAACTTCAGATTCAGGTATACCTTGATATCGTTTAGTGCTGTTTACTTTTGGTGTAAATCGCTCAACAGGTGGCGCTGCTATGCTACATTTTTTCAGAATTTCCGCTATAGCTCTATCTCAAGAACTAATGCGCGAATTTTCATCCAACTTCAAATTCAGATATACTTTGATATGAATTGGTGCTAAGTCGTTATTTCTTGTACTATTTAAATGATTTAATTGACGTGATTTATAAAGAAGAAAGTTTTGTGATGGCCACAACATACTAGTTTTATTATCCATTCCTTATTATGGTAGATTATTTGGACACATAATATTATACCATGTTTATAAAGCTTTCCATCAATATTTAAATGTTGTAATTTAAAAATACTTATTTATGTAACTGTTAGTATTACACATAAAGTAACTAAAGAAAGAATTTCAAACTAATTATTAAATATATTTCTAAAGATAGCATGTCGTTATGTATATAGATTAAATCATAGTTAATGCTTTTACAGCGATGTTAGAAGGAATTGGTGATTATTTATATAGAAGAAAACTTTAATGAATTTAAATGAAAAACGATCGAGTACTTTCTCAGAGTACTGAATAAAATAAAAATTAAAAGACCTAAATACTTTAATAACTTTAAGTAACTTTTTATATTATATATATTTTATATTATATTACATTTTATATTTATTTTATAATATATATATATGTGTGTGTGTGTGTGTTAGTCAATTTCTTTTAAATATTTTATTCTGTTCTGGTTTCTGTATTTATTTATTCATTTTATAGTTTAAATTTTAAATTATCTGTCACATATTTAGTCCAGTTCTGAATTTATTAGTGTTTTTTTTTTTTTTTTTTTTTTTTTTTTTTTTTGACTAAATGCAGGCCACATGTATTAATAGTCCTAAATCTGATTGCATCCTCACATGTAATAATATTGTGGGTCAACTTTCTGAAGTTGTAGATTTTTGTCTATAATTGAGGTGTTGTGCTCTAATAATTTTTCAATTTTTAATATCTTGTGTGAGGTGTATCTTTCTTAAGATATCTTGGTTTTTATCATTTATTTTGTTTGATGATGCGCTATTAGAAGCTAAATTCTGACATTTTAAGCTTAATGCCGACAAAAATTGGATGAAATAACGCATCTTCACTATGAATTAAACCTGCAAGCTCCTCTGATTATTCTTGCGGGTTATTCATAGTTTCATATTTTACCTACTGGTTTCCTATGTTCATATCTTGTTCATCTTTAGAATTTTACCTTATGATTTCATCCTTATTATTATATATTTATTTATTTATTTATTTATTTATTTATTTCCATTTTCCCAATGATTACTACATTTTCAATTCCTTGTCTCACTTGTTAGGATGATCTGTTTCAAAGAATATTATAAAGATTAATACATCATTTTTAATTTGCATAAAAATCCATTTATAATTTGTATATTCACAGCTGTTGATGATAATTTATATTGGTTTATAATAGTTGTACATATACATATATATATATATATATCCAAAAACCAAACAAAAAATTCGAAACCACGGAACTGATCCAACGATAAATAAACTAAACCAAAGGACAACTACAAAATAACTAAAAACAACTAACTTCAAAAACAACATACTTTAAAAACGGCAAACATTAAAATCATTCAAACTAAAACCAGAAGAAATTGAATCAATGGAGACAGGCGGCATGCACTTGCGACATGCAACTGCGGGGTTAAAACCAGTTTTTATGTGCACAACGCTCCCCCAACAACCTGTCAAGACCAAAAAGAAAAAACTAACAAATCGAATGAGCTGCCTAGACCCATCGAAAACCAACAACTGAACGTGAAACCTCAAACAATCGTGCATGCAATCCCTGAACAGTCAAAGCCACAGTTACTCCTGTAATGTAATGTACGTAAAAATGTAATATACGTACATGTATATATATATATATATATATATATATATATATATATATATATATATATACATATATATATATATATATATATTACATTAATTAAACATAACCTACCACCGTCAATTATTATGAATTAAAGCTGTAAGTATTTAAAAAAAAAATATATATATATATATATTATAAGAATTATTATGGAAGAAAAAAGTGGACACCGACAAAAATTGAAAAGCTTATACATTGAATTACGTTATCAAGGGCACAGAATTCAATGATATAAGCAAAATGGTTGTTTTCTGTGGGAAAAATAAGCTAAAGCTAAAATTAATTTTCCCCTGTGCCCAAACAACCACAAAAATCAAGTGAATTGATTAAAAATGAAAGCAGAATAGAAACAAATAATATGAAATGGAAGAATCAATAAAACGTATTTAAATATTTATAGGATATAAAATATAAATAATAAACACCATACCGATTAATATTTCAGTATTTTACAAAAATCCATGTGCACATGTCAACCAGTATATCAAAAAGATTAAGGTGAATAAAACAGTTAAGAAATCACAGTAAATGATACCAAAGGATGCAGTTAATACATTTTGAAATAAAATTTGAAATACCTTGTAAAACAAATTTAATCTAATATAAAATAAATAGATATTAATTACATTATTTAAAATGCACTATTAAATTAATAGATAACAGTTTAACAATATCGTCAGAATTTAGCTAAAAATACACCCTGGTGTATAAATTATAACTGAAATGGAGCTAGAAAAAATAAAAATTAGAGCAATCTGAAAGAGACAAGAGAGTTGGTGCTGCCATCTGCTATTAATTATATTAAACATTTATCGCAAGATAAAAATTTGCAAGCCTTTGAATGTAAATAACTGTTTAAACAGCAAAACCAAACAAATCCTTATATATAGAGAATTATAAACCTAATATAAATCACACAATGTATTTAAAACTATTGTTAATAAATTTTAAAAGCATACAATATATTCTATTAGCTAACTGATTTAAACTAAACTAAGAGTTTAAATAATGCTAGAACATTGATAATATATAGCATATAGCTATATGCTATAAAACAAAATAAATTCAGTAATAATTAATATAAATAATTATTAAAAATAATTTAAAAATTATTTTTTAATGAATTATATATAAGATATTTATAAAATGAACAGGAAATAAAAAACATGTGGAAGTATATAGAAGGTTAAATAATACTTAAAATCCCATTACTTAAAAAGTACAAATATAGAATGAGGATTATTTTCAGACATCCATAAAAATCCACAAAGTATGAATGTGGGACATTCAAAAACATTAAACTAAGAGTGGCATACTATTAGTAATTAATATGATATTGTCCTTAGTAAATTAAAATTTAATATCAAATAATTGTAAATTAGATTAATGAATAATTAAGCTAATTATAATATTAATGAAAATCTCCAATTTACATATAAAATATCAAATCAACATCCACATAAAATACATAACAAAAATATAGTACTAATACAAGAGCCCCGTTTTTTTTTTTTTTTTTTTTTTTTTTTTTTTTTTTTTATAAATAATTAACCATAGCGTATTATCCAGACAACAACACCCTCCTCCGTACTCTAACATCTACCCACCCAACCAACCTATAATATTTTTTTTATATTATTTTACAATTTTTAATTTTTTATAGATATTTTTTATTTTATAATTTTTTTGTAATTTTGTTTACGCATGTGTTAATTTGTGTTTATAGATCATGTAAGAAAAGTACTAATTGTATATTAATGAATATATGAATTTTTTTGGAAAACCATGATTTAATGCATCATAAATTAGTTTTTTAATATTATTGTTAATTAGAGGAGAAGAACATAAACATTTTATTCTATATAAATGATTAAGTATTATATTACGAAATACAGAATGATGTAGACAAGATTTAAAATTTGTAAATGTATTAACTGTGAATTTGATTTCTTTACGTTTGTCATATAAATCTGTGATTGTTTTATTGTCTTTTATTGTAATTTTAAGATCTAAGAAGTTAATTGTATTGTTAGATAAAAGGTTTTCCGTTAATTCCAAATTAGTGATATATATATATATACATGTACGTATATTACATTTTTTATGAATTGATTATGAAACTTTTTCTCATTACATTAAATCATATTATATTTTTAAAATGTAATTAAACGCAACAATAAGATAGAGGATCTTTTATTGGTACAACTGCTGTCTAACTGGTTTCAAATTGCTCGCTCATCTATTTAATTGGTTTCAAAGCATAAATGTGATTATTTAAAAATTAGTCAAAAATCCTTTTTATTTGTATTATATAGCTACTTTATACTATCTATTTTTAGGAGTTTCTTACAGAATTTGAAAATGAAAATGAGAATATGAAAAAGTATTTATCCAAATATTGGTCTAAAACAAATAATTATTAATTAATTAATTAAAAAAATCAGCTTCAAAAAAATGTTTCTAATACCTGTTTTTATTCCATTTTTTTATTATTTATTTTTTTGGACCTTTATTGTTACCCGCATTAGAATCCTGCTTTGACAGAAGTGGACTTACTCGTGGTTCCTGAATGTTTTGGGGGGTAAGCTCGAATTTTTGTGCCACGAAGAGACGCCGGGTCATTTGGGCGTCTTCAAAACAAAAGACCGATTGGTGAAATATTTCTTCTGGTCAAACAGCTATAAAGGAATAGAAAAGTTTGTGAAAACCTGTGATGCTTGTCAAAAATCCGGAAAAACTAAAGATAAAGAAAAGGCCCCATTACTTGGGTACCTATTTTATATGAAATATTCATCAGAATAAATGTAGGTGCTTGTAGACCTTTACCTATTACGCCAAATGGAAATCGGTATTTGATTACAGCTATGTGTAGGGCAGCGAGATACCTAGATGAGGTGGCAAAGATGGATGTCGGACCGACATCTACAGGGTATCAACTCTCAACGATGTGTAATGGCTAATTTCTAAACCGTTAGTCATAGACATATAATTCCAATTACAAAAATGTTTTAAATGAGGTAAAAAAATATTTTAAAAGTCGTTTGGATTAATAAAAACATTTCTTAAAAAGTTACGAAATTTAAATTTTTATACGGCCCCCGGTCCTATAAGTGATATTAAGTAAAAAATTCTATTACACTAACAATACAAAATAAGTTCCACCCACCTAACACTAAAATTGACTGGGTTGTGAAACTTTGAATTCCATGACTTATACCAAATTTCTTCATCTGAACACAGATGAGTTGGGCCCCCATGCTTTAAGGGAACGTGCGCAAAGAGCTTAAAGTATTAGAAGGATTTATTTCGCGTGTAGTGTACGTCTCTGCAATGCAGCCGAAGGAAGCCACTTCGAGCAAGTTTTAAGATAACTTTAATTTTTATTTATTAACTTTAGATTTGATAATCTAATAGCATTTTAAAATATGTATCATTTTGTAAAGAATTCTGTTATTTTTTAATTTATACGTACTTTTAGTGCAAATTGTATATTTTTCTTTAATATAATTCTTTCTTTAAATAGATTTCAAATTTATATTGCAATGTTAATTTTACTCTCAACTATTCTTTTTTTATATACGACGATTATTTATATTTCTAGTAAATTTATGAATGACTCCTGTTTCGCAGCAAAAAAGATGCTTCAACTTTAAATGGCTATTACTCGATCAGTTTTAATCGTAGAAGAATCGGACTTTTTTTTTGTCTTATTTCTTAGTGCAATAAGATATTTTTACTAAATATAACTTATAGAACCGGAGGACCGTATAAAAATTTTAATTTCGTAATTTTTTTAATGTTATTATTGACCCAAATCGCTTTTAAGATACATCTTTACCTCATTTATAACAGTTTCTTTTATATTGGAACTATATGTATATGCCTATAGGCTTAGGAATTAGCCGTTGGACACTGTTGAGAGTGAAACACCCTGTGTAAGTGTATTATATCCAACCCGAAACCAAAACTTCTGTTCCAGTCAACCGATTCGGGTAAAATCGGATTACAAGACCCGATAAAAGATTTCAATACACATTCATTTTTAAATCAAGGTTTCCAATATCACTCATATGGAAGCGCAGCAGACAATCATATGTTAAGCCTTTTGACATATCGTTGTAGGAAAAAAAAGAAAAACCCGTTTCAGAAGATACAACGACTTTTTAAAACGTAAAGTATCTTAACACCATACACAAATTTTGTGGAAATTGTCAATTTTTATGAAACCCAATAGATAGTGAAAAAAAAAAGGCTAAGAAAAAATATGATAGACATTTTAGATACTAATGAAATTGAAAAGGCGCAAACAGCAGAAAGAGACCTTTTCAACATTATATATATGTGTGTGTATGTGTGTTTGTTTGGTATTTATATTACAAAAATAAGTACTGATAGGGCGAATTGATACTAGATTAAGGAGGTGAGTGGTGGTGTTTGGCGTGATAAAAAAAATGTTTGTGTTACATGCAGGGTTGGGTTTTTGACATGACAAGCGTCAAAACTGGTTTAAACTGTCATAAACTGATTTAAACCGTCATAAACTGGTTTAAACCAATGAAAACTGTCAAAAACATGTAACACACTAAAACATTTTAACAACAATAATAGGTAAACATTAAATAAGTCAATGATTTATGTAATCTTTAATTTTAAATTATTGTAATTTAATAATTAAAAGAAAATTAATTATAAATTACAATAAAATATTGTTATTGTTTGGAATTTTCAATCAGAAGAAAATCATTTTGTATTTTTAAAAAATCTGATCAATTTTACCCCGCAGCATGAACCCTGCAGAACACAACCCTTTTAGCACACTTATTTACACCCAAATCTTAACACCATACACAAATTTTGTGGAAATTGCCAATTTTCATGAGACCCAATAAACAGTGAAAAAAAAGGCTATGAAAAAATATGATAGACATTTTTAGATACTAATGAAATTGAAAAGACGCAAACAGCAGAAAGAGACGTTTCCAACATTATATATATATATGTGTGTGTGTGTGTTTGTTTGGTATTTATATTACAAAAATAAGTACTGATAGGGCGAGTTGATACTAGATTAAGGAGGTGGGTGGTGTTGTTTGGCTTGATAAAAAAAATGTTTGTGTTACATGCAGGGTTGAGTTTTTGACGTCAAAAACTGGTTTTTGAAATGACAAGCGTCAAAAACTGGTTTAAACTGTTATAAACTAATTTAAGCCGTCATAAACTGGTTTAAACCATCGAAAACTGTCAAAAACATGTAACGCACTAAAACATTTTAACAACAATAATAGGTAAACATTAAATAAGTCAATGATTTATATAATCTTTACTTTTAAATTATTGCAATTTAATAATTAAAAGAAAATTAATTATAAATTACAATAAAATATTGTTATTGTTTGGAATTTTCAATCAGAAGAAAATCATTTTGTATTTTTAAATAATCTGGATCAATTTTACCCCGCAGCATGAACCCTGCAGAACACAACCCTTTTAGCACACTTATTTACACCCAAATGATTTCTGAATTTAGAGTGTATGAAACATTAGAAAATAGTCTGTCTCTTAACACGCTGAGTGCCTTGGTGACTGACATTGAAGCTGAAAAATTTACAATGTTTTAAGTAATTTTTAAGAAAGTATAATCCTGTAATAAATAAAAGGAAGTAAATTTTAAATAAATTTTCAGTAATTACTTAAAACAATATATATATTTTTAGTTTTATATCATATTTTGCATTTCATATTATTCATATTATGTATTAATTGATATTGAGCTAGTAGGACTTGATAGCAAAAGCACTGCTAGATGAGCAAGTTTTGAAGCAGGCTCAGTCGAAAAGCAATTGCATTTAATGATACCTTTCCACCAAGTAATGGGTTCCTCCCTATAGCACTGAAATAAGAAGACGGGAAAGGGGATTCTTTAGCTTCATACACAATCAGTACGGGTAAGCATCCATAAATTCTCTCTGTAGCCCAAGTGTGAGCTGAATCAACAGATACATAAGTCAACCCTTGCCCCTGATGATTGGGATGCAAAATATAAGCCAAACAATGGTATGGTTTCATGATTTGATCACCTTCTATTAAGCACTTTTACAATATGGGGCTTAAGTGAATTTTCTTTTAGAAGACAGAGACAATTTTATTCAGTTTTAAAATCAAAAAAATATTTTTATATGTTTAAAAAAGCATGTTTTAAAAAGATTTTGGCTTAAAAAAAATACTTCTTATTTTGTAAATGTTTAAGATTAATAATCCAATTTCAATTTTGAATGGAATGGTTATTGTCTAGACTAGAATAAAATTGATGCACATTATCTTATTATATGTACAAAAAAATTATTATTATATGTACTTATTATGTTACTTATTATATGTACTTTTCTAAGTTTTTTTCTTCTTAAAAAAAAAATCCTGGGTAATGCTTTAAGCTCTCAAAAGTAATAGAGAAATTAAAAAGATTTTAAATAAGAGAAAAAGTGTACAGCGCAGGAGAGCATAAGTCCTACTTTTTAGAAAAGCACAATTTTACCAAAAAAAACCCTGTTAAAAAATTGCATTTAACAATAGTACTTTACAATGTACTAATTATTGATATACAGTAATAGTGAATTTTAAATATTACATGTAATGCTGTTATGTGTGACATTTAATGTGAAATTTTACACATCAATGTAATAGTTGAGGTTTTTGACGAGGTTTTTGACAGATGTTTTTTGACAAAAGGTTTTTGACATGACGGTTTAAACCATGGTTTAAACCCGACATAAACTGACACATGTCAAAAACCTGCCAACCCTGGTTACATGTGTGTATTACGACATATTTCACACGCTTGTTAATTTCTTATCATAATGTAGGTTCATTTAACACACAGTCACCAACACACACAAAAATATTGAAATCATCTGCAAATTATTCTACTGTTCAAAGTCTACTTTCTTCATACTTCCCAGATTGTTCATATATTGTGAAATGTATTCTGTTCTTCCAGCTTTACAGTATTATTTCCTCATTCATATTATTTCATTTTATGATTCGAATTGTATAATAGTTCTTGTAATCCTTCCTTGGTATATGATAATTTTTGTGTGAAGTTCGGGCTTAATGACACTGAAGTTAAGCTGAAGTGGCTAGTCTCATGACAGAAACACCACACATTTGGCTTACATTAAGGAAATCACCCAGTCACGACGTTTATCATGATACAAGCCATACATGATAATACATGTAACTTCAGTTTTTTTTTTTTTACCAGTTTCTTGATGGCTCCTTTTTTTATCATATATGTTGTGTGTGTGTGTGTGTGTGTGTGTGTACAAGGTGTCCCCAAAAATATTGAAACGCGCTTTAATTTTTTACTTTCTTCTATCTTTACAAGAACAAAGTATTGGATTCGTGAAAATTTTCGACGGATTTATACGTTTTAGATGTCCTGAACACGACTTGATGGTTTTTAGAAAATGTCTGTCTGTGAGCCTGTCTGTCACTCTGTCACTCTGTCTGTTACTCTGTGAGTCTGTATGTGACAAAAATTTTGTGGGCGCTCTATCTCAAGAACTAATGCACGGAATTTCACAAAACTTCAGATTCAGTTAGACATTGATATAAACTGGTTCTGATTACTTTTTGGTGTAAGTCGTCCAACAGGTCGTGGCCCTGCTATGCGGCATTTTTCACGATTTCTGCAATAGCTATATCTCACGAACTACTGCACGGATTTTCATAAAACTTCAGATTCAGTTAGTCCAGGATATAGTTAGGTGCTGATTACAATTTGGTGAAAATCGCCCAACAGGTGTTACTGCTATGCTGCATTATTCATGATTATTGCAATAGCTATACCTCACGAACTACTGCACGAATTTTCATAAAACTTCAGATTCAGTTAGTCCAGGATATAGTTAGGGGCTGATTACAATTTGGTGAAAATCGCCCAACAGGTGTTACTGCTATGTTGCATTATTCATGATTATTGCAATAGCTATACCTCACGAACTACTGCACGAATTTTTATAAAACTTCAGATTAAGTTAGTCCCTGATATAAGTCAGTGCTGTTTAATTTTTTATGTAAATCGCCCAACAGATGGCGCTGCTGTGTTGCATTTTTCGCGATTTCCGCAATAGCTATATCTCAAGAACTAATGCATGAATTTTCATCAAGCTTCAGATTCAGTTACTTCCTGGTATAAATTGGTCCTAACTAGTTTTGGGTGTAAATCGCTCAACAGGCGGCGCTGCTATGCAGAATTTTTTACAATTTCCGCAATAGCTCTATCTAAAAACTAATGCACGGATTTTCATCAAACTTCAGATTCAGTTAGAAGTTGTCAAAGTTGTTGATAATTAGATTTTGGTGTAAATCATCTAACAATTGGTGCTGATATGCTGCATTTTTCAGGAAATATTAAGATGTATGAGATTGCAGAAAGTTTTAGGATTGCCACATCTGACTAGTTTAAGTGTTGAAGATAGGCGGGCAATCAAAATTTCAAATGTGTTTAAAATAAAGTAGGGACGGAGATTATGTTGCTGAAGTAGTCCTGCGATTAATTTTCAAAAAATTATATTTTCTAATTTTTATATGGACTCTAAGTTCTGTAAGTTATATTTAGAAATATTTTCTCCTTGATCTGACAAGTAAAACATTAAAAATTTCTTCTTCCATATCCAAAACTCACCTAGTTCTAATACTTTGAATTTTATGAAATTGGAGCTTTCCGCGGACACTAAAATATCGAAAGTCCACTTTTAGTGCCGGACAAAAGATACCCTCGTATAGCAATTATTTTTTGCTACCAACGATGTCCTTTATTTACAAAAATATAAATATTTACTATTTCAAAAATATATATATAATTTTTTTTTCTGTTGGTCATTTTTGTTTTTTCTGCAGTTTCAATTGCTATTCGCGCGGCCCAAATGGAAATACAAAAAGAAAAAAAAAAGAGAGAGAGATAGGTAAAGAAAAAAGAGAGAGAGAGAGATAGGTAAAGAAAAAGAGAGAGAGAGAAACAAAAAAGAAAATGCTCACTTACAGCAAAAAAATCTGCTTTCAACAGTACTTTTCATTATTATTTTTTTTTTAATATTATTGCTGCTATTTCGAAAGAAATATATTTTATGGATTTAGTTTTCATATTTTCCGTCTTTTCTTTAGTTTCATATTGCCATCCGCGAGGCCCGAATGAAATTCAAAAGAGAAACCCACCTATGGATGTTTTTTTCTATTCTTATATGTTACCTTTCATTTGAAAAATTATGAATATTAATTAATCGTTCGATGACATTTTCAAATGCTTCTATACTACTAAAAATTATTATGTTACATTTCGGTTAGCCGGGCGCCAGTGTTATATATGCATATATTATGTATATATTTATGTATATATACAATATATGTAATAATAAATTTGAAATCACAAATACATGAAGAAATTGATAAAGTTCTAAAGATGATTTAGAAATGAACATATGAAACCAGTATGTAAAATAAGAAACTATGAATGACTCGCGTTCATTTCTAAATCATCTTTAGAACTTTATCAATTTCTTCATGTATTTGTGATTTCAAATTTATTATTTCAGCATTCTAATAGCATTGCTGCAAATGCGCATGTTATTAAGTATGTTAGTTTTAGTTTAGTCTTACAACCTTATTCTGGCATTTTTAATGGTACTCTCTTTATCAAGTAATAGGTAATTCTAGCTTGGTAATTATTATAGCTTGGTTTTAGCTGTTCAATTTTTCTTTGTTCATTTTAATACAATATATGTATATATAGATATATGTGTATATAAATATGTATATATAACACTGGCGCACGGCTAACCGAAAAGTACCCTTATTTTTTTTCTAATAAATCTCATAATTGTATCCAAGATTTCATCCAACAAGTTTTATAAAAAAAAGTTTATTATTCTTATTACGTTAGGCAACAATATGATTGTATTCTATAACAAATAATTAAAGATTTCTTAATTGCATTCTGTTAGAAAAGTTTATTTTTAATAGATTTTCTTGTTAATTCCTCATTAACTATTTCAAATGTTTGTACTCTGTTAGAAATTTATCTTTTTATTTAATAAATTATTGATTAACTTTTTTTCAAAAGTTCATGTTACTTTTATAAAATCGTGTTATATTTTAAATACTACATTCCATTAGGAAATCATGCTCATATTTTAGAATAAATCATTCAATATATTTTTAATGTCTGCCTATTTTGTTAAAAAGAATTTTTTCATTTATATTATTCATCATTAATATTTTCAAATGGATTCATCATTAATTATTTTCAAATGTCAAATGAACTCTTTGAAATTTATCTTTTTATTTAATAAATTATTGATTAACTTTTTTTCAAAAGTTCATGTTACTTTTATAGAATCGTTTTCTACATTCTACTGGGGAAACTATGCTCATAATTTAGAATAAATCATTCAATATATTTTTAATGTCTGCCATTTTGTTAAAAAGTACCTTTTTACTATATTATTCATCATCAATGTTTCCAAATGTTTATACTGTATTATAAATTTATCTTTTCATTGTGTAATGTGTCATTACTTAAATTTTACCAATTTTCCATTTAAGCTTCTTTTATAGAAAAGTTTTTTTTTAATTGGTATATTCTATTAGGAGACTATACATACATTTTATAATGAATCATTTAATTTTTTATGATTGCATTTTGTTGGAAAAGTTCCGCTTTATTACAAAATCTATCATTAAATAATTCTTTAAATGTTAGTATTTTATTATAAACTTATCTTTTTGCTATGTAATAAATCATTCATTAGCCTTTTTCTAACTTTTTATTTAAATTATTTTCATAGAATTTATTATTATTATTATCGTATTATGTTAGGAAAGTATGGTTATATTTTATACCAAATCATTCAATATTTTGTAATGTCTACATATTTTAGGAAAAGTTTCTTTTTATTACATAATTAGTCATTCAGTAACTTTTTTAAATGTTAGAATTTTATTAGAAATTAAGGTTCTTTTATAGAAAAGTTTTTTAATTAATATACTCTATTGGAAAAGTATGTATACATTTTATGACGAATCATTTAATTTTTTATGTCTCCATTTTGTTAGAAAAGTTCCTCTTTATTATAAAATCTACCTTTCAATATCTTATGTTATTATTCTATTAGAAACTTATCTTTTCATTATGCAATAAATTAGTCATTAACCTTTTGCTAAGTTTTTATTTAAATTGTTTTTATAGAATTTTATTATTATTATTATATTCTACTTGGAAACTGTTGTTATATTTTAGATCAAATCATTCAATATTTGTTAATGTCTACATTTTTTAAGAAAAGTTTATTTTTGTTACATAATTAGGTAGTCATTCAATAACTTTTTTAAATATTAGAATTCTATTTGTAATTTATCTTTTATTATGTAATGAATCATTCATTATCATTTCCCGATATCTCATTTAAATTAGTTCTTATTTTTTTTCTATGTTTTATTAGAAAACCATCTTCTCACTTTATAACAAATTATTCAATATCTATTTAGCTTCATAAAAAGTACTTTTTTATATTTTTATTACTTAACATTTCTGAAAAACAATTTTTTCCCCCTTCCAAGAAAAACAATTTCCTTATTCCCCTGTATTAATTTACCAATGTATACGTCTACACTTACATTTTACAAAAGTATTCTTTTATTCTCACGTGGGAAAAAAATTCCTAGTAATCAAGGAAAAACTCATTAGTTCCCTCTTCAGCACACGTGCACTTCAAAGCTAATTCCGTCTGTTTACAAACACAACGTTTTTCCGCCAAACTTTGGCGAATAACCAAGCACTCTAGCGCCAAAGGTGGCAAACTGCCAATTTCTCTCCCTCGAGATATACACTTTTCATTTAAAATCTTCAGTTTCACAGGCGATATAAACAAAAGTGAAATTGCCACCGAACCAAAACATGGAAGGGGAAAGTGATCCTAAAAACGAATTACGGGGCAATGACAGATTGGAGCAACTTAGAGAAGGTGATTATATTGTGACCGAAGGGGCTGATATTTCTTGCATAGATGTACCGCAGTGGTACGACGAAAAACTTTTTAACAAAGCCAAACAAGTTTATAAAGATTATTTTGCCAGGTAAATGTTTGATTTCTAAAATGATGCCGGCATATGTAAATATTGATTACAATTAGCTCATGGAATTCTTACTGGCATGCAGTATTAAAAAAAAAAAAAAAAAAAAAAAAAAAATACGTGAACTATTTTTAAATTGAGTTTATTTACTATTTTATTTACTATTTTATTTCTATTGAGTATGTCTACTTTAAAATTTTTATTTTAAAAACATGTAATATAAATCAATTTCAAATTTGCCGAGTTTAAAAGAGTTTATTTATGCTTTGATTTTATAAGGAAAAAATATAATTAATCCTTTTCGAATCTGCCAGTTTTGAACAAAAATTTATTATTTTAAATCTTTTATTATTATTATTATTATTTCTTAATCCTTTTGTCGCATCTTCTTAAAGCTGTTTTCATTTTTTTTCCGCTAAACAGTCCGAAATATTTTGACGCAATCGCCAACTCATTTTTATGCTTAAATGCAGGGAATTTGCAGGCTTTAGTAGCTAAGTGCTTAAGAATCGAACAGCGTTTTCCATTTTCTCACAAATTATTCTCCCACCTTGAATTATAATCGATTACTTCCGAATGACGACTTTTCTATTAAAATATAAACAAGAGTGGGACTGCCACTGACTTAAAACATGGAAAAGGAAAATCATCCTAAATACTTATTATGGAGCATGGATAACAGATGTGCAGACTGGAGCTATAGAAGGTGATTATATTGTGATAGAAAGGGCTGATATCTCTTGCATAGACATACTGCTGTGGCTCTATAAAAACTTTTTTTTTAAGCCAAACAAGTTTATATATTTTTTTTTCAAAGTAAATACAATGAAACCTCCCTGTGCGACCACCTCCATTAAGCGACCACTTCCCTGAACGACCATTTTTTCATGGAACGAAATTTATTCCCATACGCTCAATACTAATTGTACCATCGTGCCAGATGAACTCCCTCCATGAGCGACCAATTTCTTTGAAGAAAATACCGTTTTTTCCTGGTCGCTTGGAAAAGGATTTATAAGAAAAATAATTCGAGAGCGCATTATTCATCAAACTTCTAAATTAAGTTTAGATTTTTTTTTTTTTTTATCCCGGTAACTTTAAAGTATTTAAACACCTTTGTGCCTTTTTTAGGCAATGAATTTAATTCTGATGACAAATTAAGAATGACGGTCAATAAACTCCCTGCCCTAGTCTGAACTTTCAAAGAAATAGATAAATTAATGAAATCGTCATTATTTGTTCCCGTCCAAAAAAAAAAAAAATTGCATGTTTTACTGTAGTTTGATTTCTTACAAATTTAAATATTGACTACAATTAGTTCATGCAATTCTTACTGACATGCAATCTAAAAAAAAAATTGATGTCAACCATTTTTAAATTGAAACTATTGAGTCTGTTTACTTTAAAGCTTCATTAAAAAAAAAAAAAAAAAAAAAAAAAAAAAAAAAAAAAAAAGTTTGTAAAATAACTCAATTTCGAATTTGCCTATTTTGAAAGAGTTTATTTGAGCTTTGTTATGCTAAGAAAAAAATTGTAATTAATCATTTTCAAATCTCGCTGCTTTAAAAGACAAAATTTTATTAAAATTATTAACTTTGAAAAAAAAAATGTCTTATTCATTTTGTTGCATCTTATTAAGGCTGTTTGAATTTTTTTATTTCCTCCGCTCAACCATGCGAAACTTTTTGACTCACTCGCCAACTCGTTTTTGTGCGTAAATGCAGGAAATGTGCAAACATTAGTGACTAAGAATCGAATAGCATTTTTCATTTTCTTATAAATGGAATACACCTTGAATTACAATCGATTGCTCCCTTTTAACGACCTTTCAAACAAAAGGGAGATTGTCACCTAACCAAAATATGAGAAGGGAAAATGGTTCTGAAAACGAATTATTGGGCAGTGATTGGAGGTAGAGAAGGTGATTATATTGTACTAGAAGGGGCCAATATTAGTTGCATTGATGTACCGCAGTAGTAAGATGAAAAAACTTTCCAACAATGCCAAACAAGTTTATAAGGATTATTTTGCAAGGTAAACATTTGAATTTTAAAAAAATGTATATATTTACCAAGTATATTGAAAAGTAAAAAAGAGAGAGGGAGAGAGAATCTTTGTTGATATGCGATCATTGTAAAATAATTTATTTGAAATTAATTATTTCATTCTTTTTTTTTTTATAAAACAGTTTTAAATTCAACAATTTTAAATGAGCTTTTTTGACTTTATTATTTAAGTGAAAGGAAAATAAAATGAATCAGTTTCAAAACGCTGTATCGGCGCCGTCAGTTATCACTAATGATGCACCAGTACCAGTGATACCTAGAAAAACAAACAAAATATCTTAGCATCAGTAGATAAAAAAGTGTTGCTGCGTCGCTGTAATTTATAAGAACTCATTTGCCAGGTAAATAATTTGAATTATAAAATGATACATTCATATTAAATATTGGTTACGGTTGTCTAATGATATTCTTACTTATAGGTAATTTAAAAAAAATATTGATAAATTATAAAAGTTATTATTTTAAAAAATACATATAATAAATCAGGTTTAATTTTTTCGGTTTTATAAGAGTTTCTTTATATTTATTTTTCTGGAAAACATTGTAATGAATAATTTTAAATCTGGCACTTTTTAAAAGAAAATTTATTAATTGTTGTCTTGTCAAAAAAAGTATAGATTATCTTTATTAAAAAAAGTCAAATATCTTGTAATAATAAATCCATAATTGATGAAATTTGTAAGAAATATTCTCTTAGATAAATCGTTTAAAATATAAAATGATATCTGCACATTAAATATCGATATTGGTCCTTGTAATTCTTACTGAAATGCAATCTAAAAAACTATAAGAATCAATTTTATATGAGTCTACTTCAAAGTTGTTATTCAAAAGAAAATTATAATAAATCAAATGTTTTAATTTTTTCTTTTTTAAACAAATTTATTCTCGTTAGTAAAAATCAGTAAATTAAATATCTTGTAATAATGAATTGGTACAATTTATGAGAACTATTTTGCTAGATAAATCGCTTTAATTATAAAATAATGTTTGCATATTAAATATTGATACTGCTTCATGTAATTCTTACTGAAGTTTATTCTAAAAAAATATAAGAATCAATTTTAAATGAGTCTATTTAAAAGTTATTATTCAAGAAAAAGTATAATAAACCAAAAGTTTTAAACTTTTCAGTTTTAAACGAATTTATTCTCTTTATCAAAAATCAATAAATTAAATAACTTGTAACAGGTAATCATATAAATAGTGCAAATTTATAAGTATTATTTTATCGGATTAAATTATTCAATAATATCTTCATCTTAAATATTGGTTATAATTAGTCCATGTGTTTTACTGATGTGTAATATAATAATATATATATATATATATATTATGAATCAATTTTAAGCAAATCTGTTTGAAAGTTATTATTTAAAAAATACAGTAAATTAGTTTTAAATATTACTATTTCAAATGCGCTTAATTGAAAATTAGCATTTAAAAAATGCATAAATCAGTTTTAAATCTGTTAATTTTCAAAGAAAACTTATTAACTTGTTATTCTAATTCTTTTTTTAATAATTTGTTAATCTTTTTATCACATCTTACAATGGAATTCGTTGTTCAAAATTCCATAAATTAAATCACTTGTACTAATAAGTCTATAAATGATTTTTTTTTTTTACATTATTAATTTTATTTTATTTTTATAGTCACTAAATATTTAAAGTGTAAAATCGATGGGTCAGAAGTAATATGTCGTTCGAGTCAAAAAGTTTTTTTTTTTTTTTTTCAGTTTAATCAGTTTAACTCCATTCTTTATTACTACTTTCTCTTAATTTTTAATACTTTTCCACATAGTTGAAAAGTGTTTATAAATTCGGTATGTCTGTCCGTATTTTTTTTTTTTTCAGTTTAATCAGTTTAACCCTCTACTGCATATGGTAGCATATTTGCTACCATTAACGTTCACGATTTAGTGAATTTTTCTTTTCAGAAATTCCATATTCACACCAGAAATTTAAATTAGGAATTTAAAATAGAAATTTTTAATTTAATTAATAGCCGTTATTAATAGCCGCCATCTTGTTATTAAATAGACCGAAAGTTGGTATTACATTTTCTGGTATGAATTCCGATTCTCTGAATTAAACAATTTCTGGAACGCATTCTACCCTAGGAATTAGAGGGTTAACTCCATTCTTTATTATTGCTTTCTCTTAATTTTTAATATTCTCCCACATTGTTGAAAAAAGATTTATAAATTCGGTATGACTTTCCGTAAGAATTTTTTTCTTTTTCAATTTAACTCCATTCTTTATTGTTACTTTCTCTTAATTTTTAATACTTTCCCACATAGTTGAAAAGTGTTTATAAATTTGGTATGCCTGTCCGTAAGAATTTTTTTTTCAGTTTAATCAGTTTAACTCCATTCTTTATTATTACTTTCTCTTAATTTTTAATACTTTCCCACGTAGTTGAAAAATGTTCATAAATTCGGTATGTCTGTCCGTAAGATTTTCTGTTTTCAGTTTAATCAGTTTAACGCCATTCTTTATTATTACTTTCTCTTAATTTTTAATACTCTCCCACATAGTTGAAAAGTGTTTATAAATTCGGTATGTCTGTCCGTCTGCCTGTTTGGCTGTACTTTAAGTCACGTAAATATACTCAGATTGCCATGTAATTGATAAACGCTACTGAAATTTACTATGTCAGGTTCAGTATTAAAAAAGAAGTGAGTAGCATTTATAATTATTTTACAGGGACGGTCAAAAGAATTCAGTTGCGTCAAGGTCTTCGGGGGAAATCGTTTTAATGTATTTTAATGATGCTATTCTGTATCAAACATACTGAAATTGATATACAACGCTAAAATGCATTTCTAGACGACTATAGAATTTAATATGCGTATCATTTTTTGTTCAGGGACACCCAATGAATTCCGTTACATTACGGTCCATAGGAAAAAATCGTTTGCGGATTATTTTAATGATGTTACACTATTTCAAACATATTCAAGTTTATATATGCATCACTGAAGTGTACTACAATATGCTTAAAATACAATAGGGTGTGTATTGCGTTTATCTTTCCGGGTACATGTGCACACAAACGAAGCCGGCTGCAGGTGATAAATCACCAAATATTCTTTATGGTTACAGCTGTTTACGAGTTACAAAACAAAAACAAATTAATTATGCTCCGAACCATTATTGCCAAAATAGGCCAACTAGCTGAGAAAATACGACAACGAAATGTTTTAAATACTAAAAATTATAAATTATAAAATAAAGAGTGTGATAATTGTTTTAAAAAATACTTTTTTATTATTTAATAGTTTTATTACTTAAATTCTGATTATACGTTGAGAAAACAGCTTAGAAATCCTGAATAAATTGTATGAATAATGTTTTTTTTTCATTTCTGTTGCCATATCTTAAACAAGAAAGAAAAATCATGAGTTAAGTATAGATTATGAGCCACTTTCCAACACTTCCTGAAATCTTTAACAAAACTTCGTTATTTAGGGAAATAAAGTAAATAAGATGACTAAGAAAATATTTTAGAAAACAGATAAAACCCTTTAAAAATCTGATTTCATCTGTTACCATCCATAGCCAAATATGTATTCCAATCCTTTTGAACAGTTGCATTCTGTTGTATCCCAGCTGTATTGTGAACCGTGTATCCTATATTTGATCTGTATATATATATATATATATTATATAAAGAAAACGCATAACAGGATGAAATTTCTCTTTCAGCAATCTATACTTATAGATAGAAACATGGTTAAATACTTTTGTTCAGCCCTGTAGTACCTTTATTACACGCCACTATGTAGATAAAATTTAATTCAAACCAAAACACTCTTCAAACTACTGAAATCACATTTCCAGAAATTATCATCCATAGACGGCCGTGTATCCAATTCTTTTGCGTGGCCCTGTATATCATTTTATCTATATTCTACAAACATTTCTTAGTAAACTAAATGCCGTGAAATGTCAGCATAAAAATGCATAACACATTTAAAAACCACTTTTAAGCAATTTACGCTTATACTCAGTAACCTGTACGAATTCTTTTGTGTAGCCCTGCATATCAACTATAGTATTTATACACACCATATAGTATGCATAAATATAATGAAACTTAAAGGCTTATATTTTTTAGTGCACTTTATAAATGCATATCAATTTTATTAAGTTTGAAAGGGTGTAATGCCATTAAAATTCATTTAGAACGACTTTTCCCGCTCGCCGTAATGAAATGGGAAAATTTTGACTGTCCCTGTAAATAAACTAAATATGCTACAAACTTAATTTGAAATAGGGTTCGTGCTAGGGTAAACGTAAATAACGTCCAAAAATTTTAGGGCAATCCGAGTATATTTACGAGAGTTGGAGCGCAGACAGACGGCCAGACAAACCGAAGTCATAAAAACTTTTCAACTTTGTTGGAAAGTGTTAAAAAGAAACAGAGCAAAAATTAATAAATTCACTAGTTTACTATTTAATAAATTCACTGTCTTAATAAATTCACTAGTTTTTTATATCAAGCGTAAATCAAAACGGCGAACTTCCAATGACCGGGCCGACACCAAATTAAAGTATTGCAACAAACATTTTTTGGAACTACTTGAATTGCTGTCATGACAACGGGATCTTTAAGATAAACGTGGAATGCTTATAAAACAGCGTTTTTCAATTTTTAAAATTTTATTTATTTTTCTATTATTATTATTCAAATCTTCTGATTATATACCTTTAAAATTGCATCTTATAACATGATATCTACAGGGCAATTTGTTGATTGGATTTTCTCTTTTGAAAGCAAGAGTTGTATTATTTTAGAATAGGAAGAAAGTATTTTACTGTCTTTGAAGTCTTGTCCAGCAAGTTCTGCAGGTTGATTGCTTAGTTACGTTGAGTTATCTGCCATATATTATGAAAGATGGTGTTCATTTACTTTTTGACCTTCAACTCTTCAAGGCCCTTGGTGAATAATGACCTTCTTTGCCTTGGTCAGTCGTTCATTAAAAAGTAAAAGAAAATAATATGAACTGTTTTGCAATGTCCTTTATTGATTGCCTTGGTCAGTTTTTCTTGGGAGAAAAAATAATAAAAGAAAAGAAAGCTTTAATAAAATGAAAAAAAATCTAAAAATTCCCCAAAGCGATGATAATGTCGTTTTCCTGCTGAAAAAGATTGTTAATTAGACTCACCATACGAGTAATTGATGCTTTTGAGTCATTTGTAACTGCTTCTGAAGTTGCTATCGTGTAAGTTATTTTGAAACATAATCCGAATCTTTAGAATTCGAATACCATGTTAGCCAATAGAAATACCTATTGTTTACAATCACCGGAAAATTCTCGGATAATTTTTGACTGGTAAATTTGCAGATCAGTCTCCTCAATGTCATCTCTGTTAGTAATTGTTTTTTAATCTAACATTGTATAATATACTAAAATCCGCAATTTAAAATTTTTAAGTTATAGGTGTAGGGAAGACTGGGGCATATGTGAACATGAGGCAGATATGAACGTTGCAATTTTTCACTAGTAATTATACGGGTTTTTTTATTTGAAAAAAAAATTACCAAAGATGGTAGCAGATATAGACATATGGTAATATAGAGCTTTAAACATTTTTTAAAGCTCTTTGAGATTTTGCGTGTCCTTAGTAGCCAAAACGCTGTTTATAGATCTCAAAAGTAAAATCTCAGTTCCAACTTCATAAGCAAATAACTTTATTTATTTATTCATTTTTTTTTTCTATGTTTTAACATATACTATGAATACTAATAAGCATTTTTGGTAATTTTATTTTGTTCTAAAACTGAGAAATGTTAATTATTTATCAATTTAACTCTAGTAGCAATGTGAGGCACTTGTGAACAGACTAGTTGAGGCAGATATGAACAGTTCATAAGTGCCCCAATAATCATTCTGTGATTCGGTTCCTTTCAGTTAACTTTAGGAAATAATGTCTGCTCCAATATCTATAATTTTCCTGAAATAGAAGACAATTCCGTCATACAAAGTTGATTTTCTATTAAAACTTCCACAAACAAATCTATAAGCAAGTACATAAAGAGCAACAAGCTCGTTTATGTTCAGTTGTAATTTAAATAAATTTAATGTTTTTTAAAATGCAACAAGTGTTATGCATTATTTTATTAAACGGTTTATAACAATATTTTTATCGATTGTTAATACAAAAAGTATTACGCTAAACAACTTTGCGATTCTTTTTGTATTTCATTTGTTCCAAACTTGCAAAGATGGCTTACTTCCATCTCAAAAACAGCTATGTATATGATGCTTTGAATAGAGATAGATACCAGTTATATTTTAAGAATGTAAAATTTGTAAAGTGATAACTACCGTAAAATCTAGATTGTAAGCACCGCCCCCCCCCCCCCCCCGTCTTTCAAAAGCAAAAGAAGTTGAATTTGGGTGGAGGCTTATAATCGATATATTTTTTAAATCATTAAAAAACCGTTTTGTATCATTAATTTAGAAGTAAGTAAGGCAAATACAGGGGGTGAGAATCTTTCGTATTTCGGCAGATTTCAGTTAAATATTATCTAAATGCCCCCTCCCTAAAATCTCCACAAAGCAAAAACCCTTACGCAAAATTTAAAAGCTTTATTATTTTTTTTTATTGTCTTCTTATTTTTTTTTATTTTATTGCAACAATGTTTAATCAGTTGCCTAAGCCTCCTTCCTCCCCAAATCTACTTATTCTCATTTCATAATCTTTTGCTTAAACATATCACCCAGATCCAGAAACTAGATAAATATACATGTCTATATTTCTTTATGGTGAATTTAACAGATAATATAACAATGCAGGAATTATTGTTCAACAAACGAAAGCCCCACAAAGCCAAGATTCGTGAATCACTGGAAATATTAATATGAAAAAAACCATGTCTGCAACGATAATGTATCCTATATTATACCAAGTGCTTGGATCGAATTTCTGAAAACTGTAATTACATTTCAATAAACTTTAAATCGGAATTTATTCAACAGATCGCACTATTGCCGTGTTTAAAAATGAACCTTAGGAAACTCCCGCTAAAGAACGTCAGTATTCGTTTTTGAAAATTGAGTAATGTAGATATTATAACGTGTTGTTCGAAATTTTTGTTCGAAACTGTTGGAATATATTTGTATTTTATTACTGTGAGTAGTATGTTATTTTATTTGAAGATTCTTTAATATATTGTATACGCTAATTAGCCGTTCTTATTTTTATTTAGTTTTATAAATATTCAGGTCTTGGTGAAATAGCTGTTGCACTCTTATGCAAATATGTATGAATACAAAATTTAATACGATTATTGAATTCAGTAATACGGAAATAATAGGACTCCATCTTAAATAGGACGTCATCATCATGGCAACTTAGAATCATTACTTATTATGGGATATCATTGAATTCATTACGTATGATAGGATTTAATAGAATGAAGAAAACTTTTATTAATATGTTTGATTCAATTTTCATGCAATTTCAAATGACTCGACAAAATTCTGCGATAATTAGTATGTACACTATGTGGCCATTAATGATTCGGACACTTTCAATTTTAGACATTTTGTCGAATATTTAAAGATATATTTGTCGGATTTTTCTGCAACTTCAGGATTAAAAAGAATAGGTTTGACCTAAACAAAGTTTTTGAGAGAAAGAGAGAAAAGAAACACTATATAAACTAATTGAAACTGTATGTATCATATTAAAATCTATTAAAAGAATAGGTTTGACTTAAACAAAGTTTTTGAGAGAGAGAGAGAGATAAAAAAGAAACACTATATAAACTAATTGAAACTCTTTGTATCATATTAAAATCTACCATGATAAGGTCAATAAGTCGGAAATTGTTCGTCAAATGTTGCAAATGAGGTGCGTTCGTACTATAACTAGTTTTATAAATATTCAGATCTTGGTTCAATAACTGTTGCACTGTTATGCAAAATTGCATGAATACAAAATTTATTACGATTATATATATTAAATTCAGATCAGTAATACGGAAATAATAGGACTTTATCTTAAATAGGATGTAATCACCATGGCAACCTAGAATCATTACCTATCATGAGATATCATTGATTTAATAGAATGAAGAAAACTTTTATTAATATCTTTTTAAGTTTTGATTCGATTTTCATACAATTTGAAATGACTCGACAAGATTCTGCAACGATTATATATATTAAATTTCAAACGATTCAGCTGGGTAGTTTTTGCACTGTTACATATGCGGACAGACGAACGGACCAGGCGACGACTATAGGTACTACGGTTTTATATAATTACGAACGCGCCTAAAAAAAGCTATTACTACTGATTAATTATCATAAATCAGTTTTAACGGAAAAAACTTAATTAAGTTTCCTATTATTGTTATATAACTTTTCTTATATATCTTCAAAAATCAAGAAACATCAGGGCCGAAACTAAGGGAGGGGGCAGAGGGGGAATGTGCCCCGGGCGCCAAATGAAGGATTATAACTTTGGAATGGATCATTTTCTTCTGATGGACTGATGTCTTCCATTATTATGAAACAGCCATTATAAATGAAGTGTTAGGTGAAGATGAAAGAGCAGTCGTAAAAAGTTAGAACTCTGATTTTCTGGTCAGAATGGGAAGAAAAAAAATGGCCATAATTTTCTTTTCTTCCCATTCTGACCAGAAAATCAGAGTTCTAACTTTTTACCGCTGCTTTTTCATCTTCACCTCACACTTCATTTATAATGGCTGTTTCATAATAATAGAAGACATTAGTCCATCAGAAGAAAATAACTCGGTGAAAGCGGAAACTCGGCTAAGCAGGACTCGGATAATCAGGACTCTAACTGTATATTTCATTTTAAAAATGATCTTTATAATATTTTTGTTGGTGTTCAGAGGGGGAGTCATGACCCCCGTGACCTCCCCCTTGGATCCGCCATTGTAGATTACGTAGTTCAGTATTACATATTTTAAGATTACATACTTTAAAATTTTAAAACAAGTCGACTATTAGACAATTAGTAAAACTCTCTTTGTAAATATACTTTGCGGAAGAGGAGGGGGGGGGGGGCGCAAAAATCCATGCTTGCCCCTGGTGCAAAAAAAGCTAGTTTCGGCTCTGAGAAACATAATGATTGAGGTCAAGCTTTTCATGAATCACAATTTGGAACTTAAAAGGTTAAACAAAAATCTGTTATCGTGTTCTTCTGAAAAATAAGAGCTAACAGGATTATCATCTCTAGCTCGATTTCTCAGAGTATTCGTTATATAAGCCCTCCGCCAAATATAAATCCATTTCACTTTCTTAAAATAGTTTCCCTGTTGTCATCCAAACTTTAAAAATGCACTCAATCATGGTGCGACAGTAAAACAATATACGTATATGTAGTTAAAAGCAATTATTTAAAAATCCAATTTAATTTCTTTTTTTCAGCAGATGGCTCCAATAAAAAGCTAAAAATTCCTTTTTCCCATTTATTTTTTTTCTGCTTCATGAATGAAAATACACATTTTCTTAAAGTGTAATATTTAAGGGCGTTTTCAAAGGCAGTGACAGCATCATCTCGTCAGTCTAAAGACTGGGTTCCAAATCTTAGTAAGACTGAAATATTAACCCTTTATCTACTGACGGTACTTATAAGTGACATTAAAATAACTTGTTATAAAATTCATTTAATACATCGATTAATTGTAATACAGTTTAGAATGAGTTATAGATACATTACTTTATCTTGTTCCAAAAGCATTATTGTTTACACAAAACAAAATATTTTTTAAAGGATGATTTATTTTGCCTTTGCATTTTTTCAGCTTTCTCGGCGTTGTTGCGGGGGGGGGGGGGGGGAATTTCAACTCGAAAATATTTCTATTGTAAGAACATTATATTTGTACATTTCCTAATTCTACAAAATACTAAGAAAAATATTTAAAATAAAAGATTTGAGTGGAGTTATAAATATTGCGCAAAATCCCTATAAATTCAAATTTAATGAATCCTTCTAAAATCCTTCAAAAATTTATTAAATGATTATGTAAATCTTCTAACGTAATTTAAACAATTCACGAAAAATGCTTCAGAAGATAAAATTTTCATGAATTCATTCAGTACATAAAGGGCTAAATTACAAAAAAATATGACATTTGGTGCAATCTTATTGAAATATGAAATGGTTAATGAATAGAAATGCGTGTTTTCTTTTAACCCTTAAATTCATAGTGTAACTCAGGAGTTACATAATCTTTTATGCTATTTGGCGCTTTTTATTGGTCTTTTGATGAACTAGTACGTATTACTGAGGTGTGATAACTTATCTTTAAGGTCGTGAAGTTTGTTTTTGTTCTGATTTGTTATCATGGGGGCGGGGGGGGGGGTATAACATCTTTTGTTGATACTGCTTGCAATGGGCTCGACTGGCGTTTTTTCCCTATCTTTATAAGGTAGTCATTATTAATTCTGTAAACTATTAAAAACACCATAAAAATTATTATAGCGCTGAATAGTTGTTAAGGTGCAATGTAAACACTTTAAAGTAAGTATGTAATTTAAAATGATTACTTTTGGAGCAATTTTTGTTATGCAACTCGGAAGTCATATTATGACATTATGTCCAACAGAAGAATACATAATTTTTTCGCTATTTTTATAGTGTATAATTAACAAAAATAGATTCACATATGATGTTTCTGGGACGAAATAAAAAATCGTGCATTAAAGAGTTAGATGACGTCCTTTTTGCACCGACAGAAGTGTTCGGATTTTGTATAATCTGGACCCCACCACGTTTGTAGCGTGAAGAAAATGGATAATTAAGAAACATTTAGCCTTAATCTCGATTTTAGCGTATAGAAATTCAATAAATAATTTTAAAATTGATGTAATTGTAAAAGATTGTAGCAATAAATGTAGCGTACATTAATATTTGGAATAAATGTGGATTTTTGTGAATTAAAAAAACATAAATTGCTGTGTACGAAAAAAAAAGTATTTCCAGCTCAGTGGGAAAAAATCATATATATATACATATATTTATTAAAATTATTATTATTTTAAGGTACATAGGTGAGATTTAATACAAATAAAGCAAATAGGTCTTACTCCTTCTAAATTTGTTATTTTGGCGAAAAAGATAATCTCCAGGAAAATTTTTCATTAGGTTTACCAACTGTAATTAAATGTAAATGAAGTAATTATATCAAATATGTCAAAAACATTTTGAAAACACAGTAAAAAAAAAAACAATTGGCATATTTCGGCGGGAGTGATTTCCTGCATAATTGTTTTGAACGTTTTCTACATATATTTGAAAAGTGTTTATGAATTCAGTTTGTTTCCTGTAAATATACTCGGATAGATATAGAATTGAGATTTCGTATGGCATGTTCGTATCGAAAATGAAGTATGTAGCATTTATAGTTCGTTTACAGAAACACTCAAAAGAATTCCGTTGCATTATGGTCTATGAAAAAAATCGTTTGAAATGTCTTTTCCTGATATTCTATTTCATTTATATTGAAATTGATATACATTACTGAGATGCAGTAAAAGAAACGTACTGTAGAATATGGTGTGCACAGTATGTTATCATTAAATCACAGGGACACACAAAATAATTGGATCAGTACTATCTAAGAGGTATAATTGCTGGTAGAATGTTTTCAGTTGTGTTTTTAAATTTAATCAATTTGTTGCATATTACTTGGTGTGAATAAGATACTAAATACACTGTGTCTGGGCTATAAAGTATCCAAAAGTTGTGGCTTATTATTACGGAACTACACATCACAATATAATAGACCTCACCTCCGTGGATTGGAAACCCCTCCGAGATTTTAAAACATTGAACAAAACAAAAAACTGAAACTGTGGATGTGTGGAAAAAACGTATCATAGAAGCAATTTGTCTAATAACTCCTGATGTGTTATGAAACATTTGGGGAGAACTGGATTACCTTTTTTTTTTATTATTATTATTATTTGTCGTGCTGCCAAAGGTTGCACACATCGAAATCTATTGATATTAAAACTTTGTGAGATGCTATTTTTATTTAAATAATTTTGTTAAAAATTCTAATGGGTTGTTTTGTAAAAATAAGCCGTAATTTTGAATACTTTTAGCCCGAGCACCCTGTATATAGATCACTAGCAAAACCCTCGGCATCGCACACGTAATTTAGAACATTTTTAAAACGCATTTCACCCTTTTTAAATTGGATTTTTTAAAACTGTTCAGTGCGAGCATTTACGTCATAAAAGTAACAATTATGTAATTTCAAGTTTCTATTCCTAACAATTCCATATTAATCTTATTTTTAACGTTTTTGGAACGTTTTTCGCTTATTTCATCCTCTCTTAAATTTCGAATTTTTTTAGAAACTATTCTTAGAGAGCATTTGTATCTGTAAAGTGTCCGCCATGCTAAATGTCTAGTTTATACTCCATTCAGTATTAAAAAAATCGTAATTTAGAACGTCTTTCTCTCCTCACCCTTTTAAAATTTCGAATTTTTTAAAACTGTTCTTCGTGCACATTTTTGTCTTGAAAGTAGCAGCCATGACAAATTTAAAGCTTCTATATGCTTAAAAATTTTCATGTAAATGGTTATTTAGAACGTTTTTTTCGCGAATTTCACCCTCTAAATTTCGAAATTCCTAGAAGCCGTCCGTAGATATAGCACTTACATCTTGTAAGCAACTACTATGCCAATTTTCAAGTTTCTAGTCTAATCAGTATGACAAAAATCGCAATTTTAAAACGCTTTTCGCTCTTTCACCCCTTGAGAGAAATGAGCCTTGAGGCATAAAATGTAGCCTGTAGGCTGTCGCCACCAGTTTGCTACCATTACTTTTGAAATAGGTTTCGTAGTTCCGTAGATCAGCCACCTGCAAACAAACAAACATTATTTCTTTATAATACCAGGGCTTCACAAAAGAATTCCAGTGCATTTTCGATTTCCTTTATGTACTGTATTTATCTGTATACCATTATCTACGTGATTGGGTTATGGACACATGTTTCTTATCTGTGGAATAAAATGAGTACTGTTGTTTTCATAATTATATTGTATGAAAAGCTCTATTGTGTAAAAAAAATAATACCAGAAGGTATGTTATATATAGGAATTCAAATTATATAATAAATAGCTGTGAAGCAAGAGTTGTGCACCAAAGGTAATCTCCTGTGATGCCTAGACAGTGAGCAGGCAGGAATAACGGTCACTTGGGTTCTCTTTAATTTTACAGATGGAGACTCCGAAGCCTGGGAGAAGGCGCAGTGAAAACGAGTAAGAGAGTCAGAAAATGAGTGGAAAATCCATATTTACTGACAAAAATATGACATAAATCCCTTAAAATTAGTATATTAATTTATAATTAAGTTGTAAAAATATTAAAATGTATTGTCATCGGAAACACACCTGTGAACATATTTTCTTATAATTCTAGCCCATTAGAAAATGAGCGAAAAATCGATTACAAAATTCCATCTTTACTGACAAAAATATGGCATAAATCCCTTAAAATTAGTATATTAATTTATATTTAAGTTGTAAAAATGTTTAAATGTTGTATTGTCATCGGAAACACACCTATGTACATATTTTCTTATAATTCTAGTCTATCAGAAAATGAGTGAAAAATCGATTGCAAAATTCCATCTTTATTGACAAAAACCAAGTTAAGTTTAATAAAAGTATTTAACTAAAAACAGAAAACCGGTTTTTGATGTAGTGGATGTATTTTTATGTAGAAATCTGTTTAAAATTTCTTAAATGCAAAATTTTTTATATGTGTGTCAGAATACTAAATATTTATTTATTTAAACGAAAATAGTTTGAGTTTTAATTTTAGTACTTTAATGAGAGGCAAATATTCATTTGGTTTATACACAATAAACAAAAATTTAAATTTATATCCTGCATGGATTGTTTAAGTATTGCGTCAATTTCTTTCTTCCTTCCATTTATCTTTTCGAAACACGATTTTAAAAGATAACTGACTTCTTGGAATTTGAAAATATTTAATTTTTGTTCTATTTAATAAGTTTATTGACTTTTTTCATCACCCCTTAAATATATTTTTTATGCGAAATCTATGAATGAAACATGAGTAAATTTGTTATTTTTTTTCTTGTTGAATATTTTGTTCTTTTAATGGCTATGTTCGCGATTTTTACAAAAGAAATCACAATGATTTAGAAATTTACTGATGTATTTAATGATAGTTTCATGCAGTATGCATGAATTCTTTAGATAAACTGAATTTTAGAAAGTTTTGTCGTGCGTGTGTGCTCCATATTTCCTAAACAGGGCCAGCTAAAAGTACAGTAGAACCTCTTTTATCCGAAACTCTCAGTTAACCGAAATTCATTTTTAAAGCTTTTTTTTTTTTTTTTTTTTTTTTTTTTTTACTATCACATTCCTTGCGTACAAAATCCCTTTTCGAAATAATTTTTTTTTTTTTTAACTGTCATATTCCTTGTGTGAATGCGGTCCTTTCCGAACTACGAGTACATATAAATCAATGCAAAAACCCTTGACGGGTTAAAAGTTTCTGACGCAGCACTTTATCTTATGCTCTAAGAATTTTAAATATGGAACTTAAAAATACTGATATCAAATTTTGAGTGACGTTATGCTATTTCTTAAAAAATATATTTGTATTTATTTCATCATTTTATTTTTGTTTTATTTATAATCGCATGTGCAAAAGTTATGTTCAACATGAAAAGCTGCATAAAATTTTATTCGCTGTTGCTTTATCATTTACATCTCTCATAAATTCAAAATATGAGTTTTAAAAGATATGATATAAAATTTAAGTGACGCCTTGATGTGACTTTAAAAGGTTTGTTTTAAAATTCAATTTAAATTATTTTTGACTTGGTTAAAATATTTTTTTACATCTACACAATACTTTTAATTTTCCAATTCACTGTTAAATATATCACTTTCATTGAATCTATACTATGCATTGAAATGTATTTATTTCAATAAATTGATTTATCTTTTGTGTCACGCTATTAAAAATTGTGAGTAAGATTTATGTAAATGGTTTATTTGCGTCAAACTATCCTTTTTCATACATTTCATGTAGTTTGGACACAATGACGCAAAGAAACCATTTACATAAATCTTACTCACAATTTTGAATAGCGTGACACAAAAGATAAATCAATTTATTGAAATAAATACATTTCAATGCATAGTATAGATTCAATGAAAGTGATATATTTAACAGTGAATTGGAAAATTAAAAGTATTGTGTAGATGTAAAAATATATTTTAACCAAGTCAAAAATAATTTAAATTGAATTTTAAAACAAACCTTTTAAAGTCACATCAAGGCGTCACTTAAATTTTATATCATATCTTTTAAAACTCATATTTTGAATTTATGAGAGATGTAAATGATAAAGCAACAGCGAATAAAATTTTATGCAGCTTTTCATGTTGAACATAACTTTTGCACATGCGATTATAAATAAAACAAAAATAAAATGATGAAATAAATACAAATATATTTTTTAAGAAATAGCATAACGTCACTCAAAATTTGATATCAGTATTTTTAAGTTCCATATTTAAAATTCTTAGAGCATAAGATAAAGTGCTGCGTCAGAAACTTTTAACCCGTCAAGGGTTTTTGCATTGATATCATTACTTTTTTGAGGTTAGTGATAAAATGATTAAAAAAAAGATACTTATGGAATTTAATGCAGATTTAATTTTTACTATTTTATTACAATATTCCTTATAGCAGTTTGTATATGAAAACAAGTGGGTAAGTATAATCGCAGATCGCACAGAGGGTTTCATTTGATATTCCTTTAAAAACACTTTATCCTTAAATTAATAAATCCAAAATGTTAATTTATAATTATTAAATCCTTACATAGATGGTGCACCAATAGTTCCAATTTTCATGGGGCAGGGAACGCATTCTTTTAAACAAACCACCTTCCAATTGAAGTCACCAAAAACCAAGTTGAATAAGCCAGACCCCGTTGTGTTGTTTCACAAACAGCAGTCTCATGTCCCCTCCTTCCCCCCTTTTTCAAAATTTTTCAGACCAGTACCTAAGAATGGAACCGAAATAATTTTTTCTCTTCAGAAATTACGATAAAAAAATAGTATGCAGTACTCATAAATTTACTTTAATGCTATATAGGGTGATTATTAAGTTAATTATAACGTTTGGAATCTGTTGCATTGATGTCCGAAAGGTGGTTTCTGAGTTATGGAAGCTGGACCCATAAGGCGCCATAGAGGGGCGAAGCCCACTAGTGTCTATCATAATTATATCTGCCATGTGGACTAATTGCGATATTTAATCAAAATAGCCCCCCCCCCCTCCTCATCCCCGGAAATATAACAAATACAAAATGTGTCTTTATAAACCTATCGTCAAATAGGTTTTTATTTCTTTTTCCCTAAAAAAAAAAAACATGATTTTTATATCCGTAACGTAAATAGCGGACGAAGCCCGCTAGTTCCTATCATAATATATATTTTTAATAATTTTATATAGTCTATAATAAAAATTAGACTTAAAATAGTCTAGTTCCATGAGTACTTGTAGTGTCGGTTACATGCTACGATTTTTGGATACCAGTATTTTAGAACGGGAAAATGTGACTTATTTTATCGGAGATATCTCATTAATTGAATAAGGTGAAGCAAACTTTTTGAAAAAAAGGTGGCCAACAAGCATGGCAGTTATCAGCTATGTGACTTCGTGCTAAAGTCCATTAATTTGATCTGCTTTAAAAAGATTACGGAAGATTGAATTATAGTAGAACCTGGATTAACCGAGCTTCGATTAATCGAGGTTTCTGTTAACCGAGCCGATAACAAAGTCTGATTTTTTTTCCTTTTGAATGAGCCTTAAAAATAACCACACTCTTTAGCTCACTGTCCGTGCTATACAGGCCCTTCTGCCCCCAAAAGCACTCAACTCCAAAGAAACACTGGACCCTGAGAAGTCAATAGCGAACAATGCTTTGTTTCCAGTGGCTGTGTGAACTTTCGTAAATTTTTCAAATTGCATTTTAAAATTTACTACTGGTAGTTGATTTTCTTTTTAAATTTGTTAAGCTGTGAAACAGAACTTTACATATATTTATTTTTATTATTTAAAAAACGTTCTATATATTTTTTTAAAAGAGATGTTAAATTCGCAAGCACGGCGAGTTTTTACACACAGTTTCTATTAACCGAGATTTCCGATTCCGATTTACTAACAGTCCCAATTAGCTCGGATAATCGAGGCTGCTCTGTATAATTAAAAAATCAATGGCGATCTTACTGTAAACGGGTTTCCCTTTTACTGAGGGATTTCAAGACCGAATCAGCTGATGTTAGTTGCTGTTTCCGTGCTTGATTAAATAAGATTAGTTAAACATTTGAAAATTACCAAATATAAAAGAAACTTTTTTTTTCCTATGAGACTTTTTTAATGAGACAATTTTATCCAGATTTAACATTAAATATCTCTTAAAATAATTCTTCGATTTAAAAACTGTCTACTTCAACATTTTTATCAAACATTTCTCTATAATACTACCCATTTTAATATTTTTGTATGCAGTAATTTTCTTAATATTTGCGAAATAGACCTCTAGTCACAAGAGATTCTTTCAAAGCGGTGAAAAGCGTTAGTTTTTTCCTTTTTTTCCGAATAAGAGACAAAATGTAGTACGCAATTGCGTCAAAAGATGGCGACACCAAAATTCTGATATGCTTATTATGTAAAACTTCATTGTTATTTATAAATAAAACATTTCAACTAAATTATTTATTATAAAATAATTATTACATCACAATAGTTTTTATGCAAGGAAAATAATAATAATAATAATAATAATAATAATAATACTATGGATGTCAGTGATTATATATTGATTGACCGTCATAATAATAAAAAATGATATTATAAAAAGAAGAGCTGAAATGAATTATTTTTTTACGTTTCTGATCGTGTGATTTATATTCAAATAATAATTATTAATGTATATTTTTTGTAAAGTGATTGAAATTAAATATATTTATAAAATTTATGGTAATATTTTTATTGTTGAAAAATTGCCAAGAAATAATCATCATTAAATTGGCGTCATTATAATTGTAATTTTATTTAACTTAATAGCAATTAAAAAATTACAAAGGAACTGAGAATAATGGTCAACTAACAGACTTAAAAAAAAAAAAAAAAAAACTTCACACGCATCAGCGAGTATCGAACTGTCTATGTTAAGATCAGTAGACGATGGCCCTCAACCACTCAGCCGTGGGAAGACAAAATTTTTTTCCCCAAAAGTGGTTAAAAAGAAAGCATGTGTATGAATACAGTGTCATGCATTTTCGGTGAAATTTCCATAGAATGGCGAAGAAATATAGTCCGATTTTTCATGTGCATTATAAAACGAACAAGAGTCTTGCTGGAAACAAGTAAATTGTTATTTGGTTCATCTGAAACATATTTATTTGATTTTTAAAAAATCGTCCGTGTCATTTTCGAGAGAAAAAAAAATCGAATTATTTAACGAACGAGAGTTTTCCCAGAAAAAAGAAAAGTGTTATTCACCTCGCCTTAATCACATTTATATAATGTATCAATTTAAAAATAATCGTTAGAACCGTTTTCGAGATTTTCATATTAGGAACTTCCTCGATATTATACCAACGTTTTCACTTTAAAAATGACTATTTAGATCTCAAAATATACTGCACGTAGAAATGTAAAAATTTCAGTATACGATTAGACTGCAGATATAAGACTGTTCTAGAAAATTCAGAACAATAAGACGTATATCTGCTGAGTTATTAAAAGGCGGCTTTTCGCATTTTCTTTGATGTCGAGTTAGCTGTATATATGAGTTCCGCCATCTACGAATTCTATGATACGATACGATACGATTTTAACGATACGATACGATACGATTTTAGGCTTAAGGCTGCGTCACTCGAAATACTACCGTCTTCCATGATATTTTCGATCCCCTTTCTTAGAGTTCCTTTGAATTTAACTTGAGCTCCCGTAAGCTGTGGTGTGTAACTAAGAAAACTAACAAATTAGTAATTCTGAAGATTTTGAATGTTTTGAAAAAGGTTTGGCATAACAAAAAGACTGTGATACTGGTGAACTAATAATTTTTAAAAACTCCATGATAGAGCTTCAAAGCAAAGGCAATCGAAACTGCGACAAATAAAATATTTTTTTAAACCCTTGTGACATATGTAAAAGATGCTTAATTTAAAAATTAAATTTCATGTAATTTATTCTTGTTTCTATTTTGCTATTGCTTTATTTTTATTAAGCACTTGTTACCATAATAAGAAATATTGCCTCTATTTCTCTTTAATCTTAAAATTTAAGTATTCTCGATTATCTGAAAATTTCGATTTTCCGAAAGAGGGTCGGTCCCAATTACTTCGGATATTCGAGGTTCTACTGTTATTCAAATGCATTATAAAAGGGACAATCAAATGAAAACTGAACACACACTAAAAAGTGAGTATGAAATTTTTATACTCAAAAATAATTGTCAGAACTGTTAAGACTTTCATCCCACTGGGAGACGACACGATCGATTCCTGTCTTGTGGATAGAGTTGGGTTGCTGGCGGATCCACAACCTCACCCACTCTTGCACTTCCTCGTCCGAAAGAAACCAACGTCCACGAATGTCTTTCATCAAGGGGCTAAAAATGTGAAAATCACAATGGGGAAGATCGAGGCCTTTATACACTTTTCAGAACACTTTTTAGAACACTTATTTTGTCACCTTTTTTAGAACACTTTGAAGCGCACCTTTTAGAACAGTTTTTACCCGGCTGAAAAGAAGGGTTATGTGTTTCACGCGTATCTGTGTATGTGGATTTCTTTATACCCTCGAAACATCCCAACGGCTGGATGGATTTTAATGCGTGAGGTTTCTATCAATTTGTCTTAACGACCCGATGGTTATAGGCTAGGTTTTGTTTTTATAAATTCAAAATGGCGGCCGTAAAATACAAAATGGCGGTAGAGACGAAAAAAATTTTGCACACCCTATTAAGTGGCATATCATTGGATAGGTCTTTCAAAATGAAGACGATGCTTCATTGACTATTTTGCAGTCAGAAGTTCCGTTAAAATCTTATACAACGTGGAATTTGTGTATGTATTGTGGATCTCTAGCTTTACTGCAACTCTAACCATCACAGACATCTATAGACCTCATCAAAACAGTGTTTATAGATAGCAACTAACAGTTAAACACAACTAAAAAGTCATCAATACAAGTAAATAAAAAAAAATAGGTAAGTAATATAAACAAGTAATATAAAAGAAAAATATTTTAAGTCAATTGCTACTAAGGTCAAAAAGAAATTTTTTTTCTCCTATTCTCCTTACCTCTTGATTAGAACTTAAAATGCCTTGATCAAGAAGAGGGCTCTCTCGGTCTTAAAATATCTTGATTAAGAAGAGGGCTCACTCGATTATTGAAAATTAATTAATTTAATTTAATTAATGAATTAATATTTGAAAAAAACTGAAATTAACATCAAGTGTCATTCACTATAAGTTTAAAAAAATTTATTTGAGCTTGATTGGATGAATAATAAGTATTTTATTAACGATTGAAAATTTGAACAAGATATATATAGCGAGAGTGTGAGCTAATAGTAGGAATTGAAAAAAAAAAATAGTTTCACATTGATGAGAAATAATTAATTAGTTCGCTTTTTACGCAGACGGGTTTTTTGATTTTTTAAATTTAATTGTTTATTAGAATACTTCTGAGGAGGCTAATTTTTTTAGTACACTTTCTAGAGCACTTTTTGGACACTTTTGGGAACGCGTGATTTCACAAGTGAGCACAAATGTATTGTCAATATATTCTCAAATATGTTCCCAAGTTTAGATTTAACAAATATCCTAAGCAGAACACTTTCGGTACACTTTCTTTATAGCGGAGCATATTCGGAACACATTTCAGTACACATTAAGGTAACTGGAATACTTTTTTTTTAATCAAAGTGTTCCAAGTTGGTTCTCAATGTGTGCTGGGAATTTCCAGTGTTATTCTTATCCCTTACCAGATTGGCGCTATGGGGACGGGCATTATCACGCAAAAGGATGATTCCGTCCGACAGCATTACATGACGTTTTGACTTTATGGCGAGTTTCAATTTTTGCAATGTATATGCATAGCGTTCCAGCACCATCATCCACCAAAAACCGAACCACACGTCTCTGTTTGCCTCCATTTCTAATGCTGGGCAAACACACTTTTCACTACACTCACCTACAAAGAAATAGAAAAACAACTGTGAGTACTACCTGTGAGCTGTCATTATGCATTTCTACCAACCCTCGAGATCAGCCACACTCAACCTTTTTTTCTTGCGGGCTGCAAAAGTACGTTTTCGGCGTTTGGCGGGCCGCAACACATTGATATAATAATGTAGCAAATGGGTAATTAAAATAGATAACAAAAGTTCAATAACAAAGCTATATAAACCTTTATTGTAATCAGGATGGAACATTTGTCGCGAAACAAATGTTACCAAAAAATGTAACACAAGTATTTCCAAACAATATTCTTCGTAGTATTTCTATTGCAAATAATGTGGAAATAGGCCGCGAAGACTGTTATTTGGAAATAGTTCTATAAAACGTTTTGCTGCCAATTTTTCTGCAGCAAACGTCTATCCCTAATAAGCATTATTAGTTATATAAGTATAAAACTTAATAATATATCGATGCAGCTTTTTTCAAGTTCTAAAGAACAAATAAAGGAATTATCTTTAATAAATCAGTCGTTTTCTCAATGGAGAAACTTTTTTCTTAATATAAAAATGTGTAGTGCAAATTTAATTAATTTGGAATAATATTTTAGTTTTGAAGATTATATATACCAGCATAACACATAGAGAACTACATCACTACATGTAAAAAGAACTTTTGACTAGGGAAAGGACATTTAAGATGTTTTAAGATAATTTAAAAATAGTATACCATAGTAAATAACAGGATAGATTTTTTCTTTCCACAAAAACACATAAAAAACAGTGAAGGTCTTAAAATTCTTTTATGCACATCTCAATTTTATAAATAGAAATTAATGACCACGTGTGTCGACGTCGAGCCGCACATAAAAGGTCGCCGGACCACATGCGACCCGCGGGCCGCAGGTTGAGTATGGCTGCTCGAGATGGAAGTATCGATATGTTACAACAACATTTCCAACTTTTGCAAGAAACGTGTTTTATGGCGGGTGTACTGTTTTCATTTGACTGCTCCTCATAATTTAGAGAATTAATTCTTGAAATACTTTTCAGTGGTGTTATACGATTTCAAACAAAATTTTATTTTTGACGCAAAATGACGAATATAGTTTCTTCGCACCTGTAATATTGTTTCTGAAAATTAAGTTGCAGATATTTGGGAATAATGAGTATAATGTATTATCTTATATAAAAATCAAAGATGGTAAATAGCCCACTTTGGCGACAATCTTTTAAAATTAAATGCATTAAACAAAAAAATATATACATACAAATCATTCAGATTGTGATTTGTTTCCTGTAATATTATATGTCAAAAATTTAACGTGCGTGGGACTGTCACAAACTCGAAGGCATAGTCAAATTTCTAAATATTGAAATTTTGTCACTGTCATGTAAAAAAATCAACATGTTTTTTTCCATCTTTAATCGCTGCGTGGCGAGCAGATACACTGGTTATCAAAAATTAAGGAAAAGTCACAAAATGCTAATTTTCAAATGCGCGAACACTCAAAAGGAAATAATATAATTCAAGTAATTGCTATCTCTACAACACAGCTAGTCCATATAACATCTCATTCATGTCACACATGGTCACAAATGTCACAGTCACTACGGTGAAGCAAAAAATAGGAAACTCCATACATCTCATTATGAGTCTCAAATGATCACTACATGTGACTCCACTGAGACGTCACTGTGACTGCTGCTTTGGGGCGAGTCACCATGTGACTTTACAATGTAGTTACATTGTGACTCTCATGTGACTGTCATTTGTAGACTCAATTTCAAAGTCATCGTGAATGCTGCATTGTGATAAGTTACCAAATAATGTCACATTAAAGTCACATGATGATTTTCAGGTTACAGAGAGACTACTGTTTGTGCTCTTTTGGGAAAAGTCTCCATGTGACCATAATATGATATTATTTGGTGACTTATCATAATGCAACGTTCATGATGACTATGAAATTGAGTCTCAAAATGACAGTCACATGAGAGTCACAGTTTAACTACATTGTAAAGTCAACTGGTGACTCGTCACAAAGCAGCAGTCACATTGACTTCTCAATGGAGTCACATATAGTGATCATTTGAGGCTCATAATGAGATGTATGGAATTTCCTATTTTTTTGCTTCACCGTAGTGACTGTGACACTTTGTGACCATGTGTGACATGAATGAGATGTTATATGGGCTAGCTGTGTAGTAGAGATAGTAATTTCTCGAATTATATTATTTCCTTTTGAGTGTTCGTGTATTTGAAAATTAGCATTTTGTAACTTTTCCTTAATTTTTGATAACCAGTGAAATTTTTAGGTGCGTTCTTAATTATATAAATACGTAGCACCTATAGTTTTCGTCTGGTCCGTCCGTCTGTCCGCATACAACAGCGCAAAAACGACCCAATCGAATGGTTTGAAATTTAATATATAAAACCGTTGCAGAATTTTGTCGAGTCATTTCAAATTTTATGAAAATCGAATCAAAACTTAAAAAGATATTAATAAAAGTTTCCTTCATTTTGTTAAATCCTATCTTACGTCATTAATTCAATGATATCCCACGATAGGTAGTGATTCTAGGTTGACATGGTGATTACATACTATTTAAGATGGAGTCCTATTATTTCCGCGTTACTGAATTTAATATATATAATCATAAATTTTGTATTCATGCAATTTTATATAAGAGTGCAATAGCTATTGCACCAAGATCTGAATATTTGTAAAATTAATTATTGTACGAACGCACCTCATTTGCCATGTTTGACGAACAATTTCTGACTTGTTGCCTTTATCATGGTAGATTTTAATATGATACATAGAGTTTCAATTAGATTTATATAGTGTTTCTTTTTTTTTTCCTCTCCAAAACTTTGTTTAACTTTCAAAAGACACGGATCGGTACTTCCCTTTCAATTCTGATTAATATATTTTGACAAACACGCTATCGCTTAATCTTTAAAGCGATAATTGCATTGTTTTCATTGTCCACTTGACCTTCATCCTTGACTGACTTTCATGTAATTTTTTTTTTCATTATTATTATTGTCGATTTCCGTATTTAAAAAAGATTCACTTTCAATCTTTATTCAATGTAAATTCAGTTCTCTGCATTCTGACACACTTATGCCTATGCGGGTCGTATGTCAATTTTAAAAAAATAATAACTTTTTTAAAAAATAATGTCAGGATTATTTCATTACCATAATCGTATTTTCTACACTATTTTATATGGGGCATTCTCACAATCTTTTGACTTTTATATCTTTCAATAATAATTTTTATTTTAGCACATATTCTGGTGTTTTTTTTATTTCATATACTGGGGAACATCCCATTGCATGATTGCATAACAATACTAACGAGATAAATAAGTTCGGGACGATCTTGGGGGTTCAAATATCAGGAAAACTCCTATACCGTCCCGTGTCCCTGATGCTGATTTTTAAGTTTGGAGCTGTCTGTATAAAATTGTTTCAATAAAAGTCATTCGATATAATTTTTTTCCGAAACTGGGATAATTGTTTTATATAAATATGTAGCAAAAAATTAACCTGCACACATTTTTACGGTTGATATTACTTTTTTAACTCTGTCCCTGGGCTTTAGATTCCTAACAATCCCTCTTTCTAAACTTATACAGAAAATCACTTCAGAAGCAGCCACAGAATTTTTTAAAAGTTTTTTCTCATGCAGAAGTATGCTAGAGAAAGAATGTCTAAAATTCTTTGACAGGAAATTTACTGCAGAATTTAAATCAGCATTTAAATATTAATTTCAAGCATCGTGGCTTAATTGTAGTCTTACCGTCCCCAAGGTTTATTCCTGCACTTTTCGAGGTAAATTAATTTTTTTTTTAATTTAATCCAATGTAAATAGTTGTTTCTAAAAATCAATGAACATTGTGGCTATCACTTAGTCTTTACATGATTTGCCTAAAAAAAAGTGGTAATTTTCCTTACCGTTCCATCCTTACCAACCCTTTTTTTTCCATTACCGTCCCTTTTTTCCTATACCATCCCCTTTTTTTTCCTTCCGTCCCTTCTTTAACACCCCTTTAAGACAATGTTATACCAAAATTTTGTACTAAAAATACTACATTGTTATTATTTCTTATTTGAATGCCCTGTGGGTACTATGCAAATTCATTATAAGTAAAAATTTAGAAGAAAATAGAAAGTTATAGTGTTAAAATGGTAAGGAAAATTAAACTCGCAAGTTTAACTTAAACCTCAGTTAAATAAAAAAAAAAAATCGTCGCTGCTGACCCTTTTTTCTTTATTTTGAATCATTAAGTCATTCATCTATCAGATTAAAATGTTATTTTAGCAAGTTTAACTTCGTCAGATTTTTATTCCCGGAAGTCAAAAGATTGTGAGAATGCCCCATCTACTTTTGCGTCTTACATTCCCTACTTATTCCCAACAGGTAAAAAATTAAAATACCTTTCAACGTTTTATGTCCCCCTGTATCATTTTTTCAAATGTGATTTTTTTTATTATTATTATTTAAGCTTATTTGCATTTAAATATACAGTAGAGTATCAATACGTTTACATTTCATATATAGTAGAGTGCTATACGTTTCTTATTTATACAACGTTTGCATTTTCTCGTGGTCCACATTCATCCCGATTCACTTTAATAGGAAAATATTTCGTTAATCTAACGCATAATTTCATTTATACGCCATTTGTTTCAAATTTTAAAATGAGAATAAGACATTTTGATGATTTTTTTTTTAATTATTTCAAATTTTCCTTGCCTTTGTGTGGCCCGATTTTTATTTGTCGTACTATTTCCAGCCACATGGTTCTCTTCTAAAATTTCATACGCACCCAAAATACGCCAAAAATTCATGGCTCTGTCATTAAGTGACGAAATAGAAATTTCATATTCGAAATCGATAAAAAGAAAGGATTAGGAATGGAACGAATATTCGGCTACTGTTCGGTTTTCGGCATATTCGGCCCTTTTGCCGAATATTCGGTTGGCCGTATATTGAAGTCTTGTTGGCCGAATATTTCGCGATATCTCGCCGAATATCGCTAAAATCTCGCCGAATATTACTAAAATCTTGCCGAATAATGCAAGCTATCTTGACAAATAAATTCAGGATAAGAATTTTTTTTCATTTTTCGCAATTTTTTTCTCTAATCCACCCGGGATACTTTCTGAACATTTATGAAGTCATTTAAATTCTTAATTGCACAACTCAAATAACCATTTAAGGGGGCTCAGGGCTTGATCGATACCGAAAAACATGTAAAAAGAGCTCTCGCTTCGAATCCATATAAAACAGAAGTATTCAATGTAACTAATTTAAACTTCCTGATATTTTTAAGGTACGTTTGTAGTCTTATAAAATTATAAAATGAAGTACTTAAATGTAATAAAACAAAAAACACAGCAAAATCTATGTAACACAATTTTCGATAAAAAAATTTAGGTGTCATATCACCATCCGTAAGATATCTCAACGTTGAATTGACATAAGAACCTAATTTTTGCTTTAAAATGATCAGGAAACTTTACTCTATAGAATGAATTAAGGATATAACTATCACTCAAAGGAAACCTTATTAAAAAAACTCTCAAAGTTTAAAATTTAAAAAACCCTAAAAAATACTTTTTTCTTCAATAAAAATACATAAAATATTAAACTATCTAAAATATATTAATTCATTCTAGAGATAATGATGTTATATGCATGCAAAAAAAAAAAAAAAGCCATTCCATCAAATAGTTTTTTTTTAATCAAGCGGATAGTCGTCAAAAATCAAGTTTTGAGAAAACGCGACTTAAAGTTGCAATTAAATGCGTGCGGCTATGAAAGGGATTGTTACATAAATCCTCATAACTCCGTTAAAAATGCAAATCTTTTAATGCGGTTTTTTGCGCTGTGATCAGAAGTAATTGAATAATCAAAATAGGTAGTAAAAAAAATCAATTTTTTGAAAAGTTTTCAAGCCCTGAGCCCCCTTAAGCAAGAAAGCATTTGACCATTAAGCAAATAAATTCATTTTGTTGTAACTTAGACATTTATTTTTATTTTGGAGCCAATTTAGTTACCACTAGTAGGCCAAAAACATATTTAACACGTTGAGTGCCACGGTGATTGACACTGAAGCTGAAAAATTTACAATGCTTTATGTAAGTATATGTATGCAAGTATATGTAAGCAATGTTTTAAGAAAGTGTAATCCTGTAATAAATAAAAGGTAAGTAAATTTTAAATAAATTTTCAAAAATTACTTATAACAATATATATATTTTTAGTTTTATGTCATATTTTAGACCGTCAGTCATCGGTGAATGACGCGTTCTAAACGGAAAGTTCAGTGTCAGTCACCAATAGCTGACGTGGCGCTTAACGTGTTAATGAGGAAGAAACTTTTGATAACACAAAAAGTACCATTTTGAGGCATCCATCTTATTTCTAAAACTAAGGTAGTTCTTTTTTAGGTACGCTCGTAATTATATAAATACGTAGCACCTATAGTCCGTCTGTCTGTCCGTCCGTCCGCGTATAACAAAGCAAAAACTACACAATTGAATGGTCTGAAACTTTAAATATATAATTGTTGCAAAACTTTGTCGAGCCATTTCAAATTTTATGAAAATCGGATGTATAGTTTAATGACAGAGACAGTCAAAATTTTTCTGTTACATTACGGCCAATCGGAAAAAGTTATTTCAATTGCATTTTAATGATGTTACAGCCTTTCGAACAGAATGAAATTGATATGCACTTATGAAGTGCACTAAAATATACATTCAGTACAATATGCGGTGCAAAAAATATTTATAAAACTAGTTATAGTACGAACGCATCTCATTTGCTACGTTGGACGTGCAATATCCAACTTGTTTAAATCTATTTGTAATGCAACCATCCTAAACTTTTTCTTAAAGTTATAGTTGTAGAAATAATTTAAAAGATGCATGTGATATATTAGGATCATGATTTCTGGTTATTTAATTTAGCTAAATGGGGATGCCAGTTATTGGGTCCAGTAATTTCATTTCACCAGTCACCAACAGGGGAGTTAATTATTGGTAATGTTAAAGAAAGTTGAAATCTATTATTTGAACTGTTTAAAAAAAATAATAATAATAAATTAAATTGATCTTGTAGTCAACACCAATAAAATTTAAGTGTTTGTACCAGGCCCTGACACCATTTGTCAGTTATTGAATATTTGCATTACTGATAATTTAAAACATGAAAAAAGAGACGCAAACATCAATAGTATGATATCATATATAAATAAGGTTTAAGTAATTTGTTTTTATAATAAAGATTTAAAGTATTTTTAAAGCATAAATTTCTTGGAAAAAGAAAATATATATATATATATATATTTTTTTTTTTTTTAATCTTTACAAAAGTGTCAAACAATGGTTCACTTCGTGTCAGTATTGTGTTTTTTCAAAATGGGGTTGGTGTCAGTTACTGGAGTTATTCATCATATTTATGAAAAAAATTATTTTTAATAATACAATGTATAATTTCTGATATTTTTGTCAACATAAATTTTTAAACGTATCTCTATTGTACTTTCAAAAAGAAAATTAAGTACAAAATGGATTTAAAATTTTGTAATAGTGCTTTGAACAAGAAATAATCTTTAAGGTATCAGTTACTGCGGGGTTTAACCTTACATCAAGTAGTTAAAAAATTTAAACAGATTAATAATAGAACATAAATTTGTTTTTAATTCTTTTTTCCATTTAAAAATTTTTAATTATATAAATATATAATAATGAAGAGAGCGATATTTTTTCAATTGGATTAAATCATATTCGAGGCTGGAGTCTTCAACTGTGCTACTCCAGCCTCGAATATAATATATAAATATATATATATTAATCAAAAGTTATTGTCTTTATCTGGAAAAAAATTGGTATTCGGCCTAAAATCACTATTCGCCACATTCCTTCACAGGATTAGCAGAATGGTGTGTTTTACTTTCTCACCTTTTCTCCTCTCATAATTCATATTGAAATATTCTTGTTTTTTCAAACATTCGATAAATTTAATATCTTTAGAAATAGTGACTTAAAAGTACGTTAACATAGTTTGATTTATGGAACATATGTATTAATTTTTTTTATTGCATTACTCATTAAAGTAAAAGTTATGGTTATACGACATTTTGTTTAACTGTCCCTTTAGAGATGTTTAAACGGTGCCTTACTGTATTTGCATATTAAACTTGACACCTGCATATCTTGATACTTATATTCCTACAGTATTAATGATAAATAAAATGTGTATAATAACAAAATTAATAACAATTTGACACCACTCAAATAATACTAAAAATTAGTCCCAACCAGAATTTGATTACTTATAAATTAGATGGCCGGGTTTAGAGTCGAGAAAATTTGTTTTCACAGATTCGAATGAGGTATAACTCGACCCTTGGAGGACTTTAGTTTACTTTTTTCTTTCTAATGAAGGAAGTATTGCAACCCATATTTTTTTCGACTTCCGTTTTTCAACGGATTTATACGTTTTAGGGGTCAGAGATCCCCAAAAACATGTTTATACAAAATGGCAGTCTGTCCATCTCTGTGTCTGTATGTCCTCTTTGTATCATTGAAAAGTGTATGGAGTTATGTATAGAATTGAACAAATTTCATCTATGAGGTATTCTCAGAAAATTTTAACATTCAGGAATAAAAATCTGGTAAAATTAAACTTAATAAAATAACATTTTAAACTTATAGACGAATGCCTTAATGATTCAAAATAAAGAAAAAAGGGTCAGCAGCGGCGATTTTTTTTATTTAATTGAGGTTTAAGTTAAACTTGCGAGTTTAATTTTCCTTACCATTTTACCTCTCTAACTTCTTTTTATATTCTTCTAAATTTTTACTTATAATGAATTTGCATAGTATCCACAGAACATTCAAATAAGAAATAATAACAATGTATTACTTTTAGTACAAAAGTTTGGTATAACATTGTCTTAAAGCGATGTTAAGGAAGGGACGGTAAGGAAAGAAAAGGGGCGGTAGGGGGGAAAAAAAGGACAGTAAGGAAAATTACCAACTATTTTTAGGAAAATCATGTTAAGCCTAAGTGATAGCCACAATGTTCATTGATTTTTAGCAATATTTATTTACACTGGATTAAATAAAAAAATAATAATTAATTTTCCTTGAGAAGTCCAGAACTCCGGAGGGAGCACTGCGCGAGTTTGAGAATAGTACGACGAAAAAGAGCGCTGTAATAGTAAATTATGTGCCATTTTCATTATTGTATCATCAGAAAGTGTACGAAGTTACGCATACAATTGGCCCAAACTTCAAATAATATTTATGTTTTACTACTGACGTCAGGTCCTATTTGAAAATGGGGATTTTCCAAAGGAAAGGGAAAGTGCGATTGCGATTTATCTCGGTTTTTCGTAGCTGACGTACAACAGAAAAACGAAAAATATTGATTTTATTATATATTATGATCGAGATTAACTCGTTTTTATTCCGATTAGTAAAATGAAATAGAAATTTAAGATGAAAATCAAAGTTGGTGTAGTACTGAAGTAATAACATTAAGGATTAGCTTGTGTAACAACTTTTTGAAATATTAACATACATGAGAAAAAAAGAATACTTTGTGCACATCTGACTAGTTTACTGGTAACTATAACACAAACAGGCTACGAACTGAAATAACACAATCATACCAAAGTTAATCGATTGTGCGTAACAGTCGTTTCTAGCAACAATTAACAATGAAATCGAAAACAACTATTCCTGTCAGAATAATGGTCAAATCGGTACACTGTTAAAAATTTTGTAGTAGGTTGAACCAACTTTTGGTGATCCAGTAGCTGCCACCATAAGATGGTAAAATCTCACTCCAAGATTTGGAGCTCCGATTGAACCATAGCTCCAAATGTTGGTTCAAGATTTCACCATCTTATGGTGGCAGCTACTGGAGAACCAAAAATTGGTTCAACATACCACAAAATTTTTAACAGTGTAGAAAATTGTAAAAAGACGATATTATACTCATATTATGATCGAGATTAACTCGTTTTTACTCCGATTAGTAAAATGAAGCAAAAATTTAAGATGAAAATCAAAGTTGGTGTAGTATTGAAGTTATACCACAGAAGTATTAACATATGTAACAACTTTTTGAAGTATTAAAATGTATGAGAAACAATAAAGTTTTGGGATTGGCATATCCAACTAGTTTACAGTTAACTATAACTCAAACCCGCTACGAACAGAAATAACACAATCATACCAATCAGTAGTTCCGTTGATAGTTAATCGATTGTGCGTTACAATCGTTTCTAGCAACAACCAACAATGAAATCGAAAATCAACTATTCCTGTCAGAATAATGGTCAAATCGGTAGAAAATTGTAAAAAGACAAGATTATACGCATATTATGATCGAGATTATAACTCGTTTTTACTCCAATTAGTAAAATGAAGAAGAAATTTAAGATGAAAATCAAAGTTGTTATAGTATTGAAGCATAACATAGAAGTATTAATATATGTAACAATTTTTTGAAATATTAAAATGTATGAGAACGATGAAAGTTTTTGGATTGGCTCATCCGATTAGTTTACTTTTAACTATAATACAAACAGGCTACGAACAGAAGTAACACAATCATACCAATCAGTAGTTCCGTTGATAGTTAATCGATTGTACGTTACAATCGTTTCTAACAAAAATCAACAATAATCGAAAATCAACTATTCCTGTCAAAATAATGGTCAAATCGGTAGAAAATTGTAAAAAGACAATATTATACGCATATTATGATCGAGATTATAACTCGTTTTTATTTCGATTAGTAAAATGAAAAAGAAATTTAAGATGAAAATCAAAGTTAATGTAGTATTGAAATATTAATGTATGGGACATCTTTCTGAAATATTAACATGTATGAGAAAAAATAAAGTTTTGGAATTGGCACATCCGATTAGTTTACTGTTAACTAGAACACAAACACGCTACGAACAGAAATAACACAATCATACAAATCAGTAGTTCCATTGATAGTTAATCGATTGAGCTTAACAATCGAATTTATGAACAATCAACAGTGAAATCTAAAATCAACTATTCCTGTCAAAACAATGAGCAAACCGGTAGAAAATCGTAAAAAGACAATATTATATATTATGATCGATATTAACTCGTTTTTACTCCGATTAGTAAAATGAAGCAAAAATTAAAGATGAAAATCAAAATTGGTGTAGTATTGAAGTTATAACACTGAAGGATTAACATATGTAACAATTTTTTGAAATATCAGAATGTATGAGAAATAAGAAAGTTTTGGGATTGGCACATCCGACTAGTTTACTGTTAACTAGAATACAAACAGGCTACGAACAGAAATAACATAATGATATCAATCAGTAGTTCCGTTGATAGTTAATCGATTGTGCGTAACAATCGTTTCTATCAACAATCAATAATGAAATCGAAAATCAACTATTCCTGTCAGAATAATGGTCAAATCGGTAGAAAATTGTAAAAAGACAATATTATACGCATATTATGATCAAGAGTAACTCGTTTTTACTCCGATTAGCAAAATGAAGAAGAAATTTAAAATGAAAATCAAAGTTGGTGTAGTATTGAAATATTAACATACGTAACAACTTTCTGAAATATTAACATGTATAAGAAAGAATAAAGTTTTGGAATTGGCACATCCGACTAGTTTATTGTTAACTAGAACACAAACACGCTACGAACAGAAATAACACAACCATACCAATTAGTAGTTCCATTGATAGTTAACCGAATGTGCTTAATAATTAAGGCTATCAACAATCAACGAAGAAAACGAAAAGCAACTATATTCCTGTCAAAAAAATGGGCAAATCGGTAAAAAATTGTAAAAAGGTAGAGAAAAACTAAGCCATTTAACACGAAACTCCAGAAGTCAGTGTTGATTTTTCAGCTGTTTTATGTTGAAACAGTTGTCAGTAAGTGATATCTCATTTGTTCAACTGCATAAAGATTCTACTTTTCTTACTACGCATCGCATTATCCGTTTAGCTGCAAGTAAAATCTTATATATTTAAATCTGACTATATGCATATATTTTCCATCGACTCCTCTGAGAATATAACGAAATGCGAGCTCAAAGTTATTCGCAAGTATCCTAAAATGTTATAATAGGCATCAAATTTTCGAATTTTTAATTAATTTACGACATTTGATTTGATTTTTTTTCATGAAATTTTTCGTAACAAATTCAAATGTCAATAGTTGAGTTATTCCATTGTTTTGAAAAAAAAAGGAGCTATTACTTGGGTTTATTATAGCTGTATTCATACCATTTTTCTGATTAAAATTAAAAAAAAAAAAAACACTTTTAATTACTATACAGTGGTGGCCAAAATTGTGGACACTTTTAGGTAGCTTTCATTACAAAAAGTAAAAAGTTACCTATTGCAGCCGTCCGAACGAAAACGCTTCGGGAAATTTTGCTATATTTTCTCCGATCATGATCCCCAGTTACCAAAACCACCCTCCGTTGAAATGCTGACTTATATTTAATGGTTATATATACTATATATATATCTGGATTTTGTCATGCTGTAACTCTCGAATTTTTGAACCGATTTGGATGAAATTTTTCATATGCATAGTATCTAATATCTCGACCGAGTTCGTTGGCCAGCTTCATCCTCCTTCTTGTTTCAAAATGGCGGCCATCTGAATTTTTGATATTTTTTTATGTTTTCTAACATTATATACTTATAAAAAATGTTACGTTTCACAAAATGCAAACTCTTATGTAGCACTTTAAACAGAATGTTAGAAACATTAAAAGATATTTTAAACAGTCACACAGTGTAAGTTAACAACACAGGTAATTTTAAAGAGAAAGTTAGGAGACCTAAAAATTTCCAAAAGTGACTACCAAATTCAAATGGACGCCATTTTGAAACAAGATGGCGTATGAAGCTGGCCAACGAACTCGGTCGAGACATTAGTATGTACTATGCATATGAAAAATTTCATCCAAATCGGTTCAAAAATTCGAGAATTACAGCATGGCAAAATTCAGATATAAATATATATATAGATTGCGTACTGCTAAATTATTTTTCGTGTCCCTGTAACTGAACAATAAATTCTATGCTTACCATATTCTACAGTAAGCGCCTTGTAGTACACCTCAGTGATATATATAAATCTCAATATGTTTAAATTAGAGAAATACCATTAAAATACACCGCAAACGATTGTCCCCCCTAGACCATAACATAAAGGAATTATTTGAGTGCCCTTAAATAAACGAAAAATACTACACAAATCATATTTATTACCGAACATTCCATAGTAAACTCAAATAGCATTATTAATATCAATTTCGTGGCAATCGGACTATATTTACGCTAATTAGAGTACGACAGACAGACAAACCAGACCGAATTCATAAGCACTTTTCAACTAAATAAATAAAAAACAACGTTTAAAGTACCAAAACCCTTTATTTCTTGTTGCAAACTAGTTTCTTCTACATATATTTCAGCAATTTTCTTTTTTGAGCACTGATGACTCCTGAGCATTCTTTTTTTGCATTGATACGCGATGTGGCTACCGAAACTAGTTCTGAACAAGAAATAAAGTATTTTGCTGCTTTAAACGTTGTTTTTATTTATATTGTTCTGCGAAAAGTAATTTCTTATTGTAACTTTTCAACTATGTTGGAAAGTGTTAAAGACTAGTTAGGTTGGGTAGTAAATTTGTTGTTTTATTTAAAGAAAACAAACTCGCATATATTATGAAAATAGAATTTTTAACATTGGGTAATCGTCAATCATTCCACATTGGCTTTTTTCAACAACCCCCCCCCCCCCCCCAACTTTCCCAAATTTGAGATATAGGCCCTTCTTCTAGACACTTATTCATTTAATTTTACAAGATTTAAAATTTCAAAGTTGTATTTTCTTTAATTAATTAATGAAATTAAGCGCATAAATTTTCTTATAATAATAATGTTAAAAATTATGCCGTTCAAACAATAAACTACATAATATTATTCATTCAAGCAAGAGTTTAAATGTAATATAAATAAAGTTAGAAAGGTTGTTATAGATAAATTTTAAGCTGAATAAGAATAGAATATTTTATTTACATTTAATAATTTAAGTCAGGATACCAAGAAACTGCATCGTCTTTTATAAACTGGAACTATTTAGACATTGACGTAATTTTTCTTAAAACGAAATTATTTTAAATAACAAATTCCTTCACCTCGAAAGGCTTAAAAAATCCATACATTCAGTTAAAAATAATTCTCGTCTGAAAAAAGAAAGAAATACTAGAGAACAGGAATTCTGCTTTTTCAGAATTTAGTGTCGCCCCACGGCATTTCCATTACTTCATTTTCTTCTGATGGACTGATGGCTATTATTATGAAACAGCCATTATAAATGAAGTGTTAGGTGAAGATGAAAGAGCAGCCGTAAAAAGTTAGAGCTCTGATTTTCTGGTCACAATGGGGGGGGGGGGGGGGATGGCCGTAATTTTTCTTTTTTGAAATATAAATAATAATTGGCCATAATTTTTTTTGAAAAAAAAAATTATGGCCATCCACTCCTCCCCCCCCCCCCATCCTCCATTCTGACCAGAAAATCAGAGTTCTAACTTTTTACGGCTGCTCTTTCATCTTCACCTAACGCTTCATTTATAATGGCTGTTTAATAATAATAGAAGCCATCAGTCCATCAGAAGAAAATAACTCGGTTAAGCCGGACTCTACTGCAGTACAAAACATATTTCAGTTTTAAGACTTAAAGCACGCGTTTTATTTTATGTAAAATGACGTCATTCGCATCCGCTTAAGAATTTACGATCTACTCTTAAACATCTACAGTAAAGCATGCATAGCACATCACTATCGCGAAATAATGCACAAATGAAGCAAAAAGATGCCGTCATTCAAGAAAATCGACAAAAAATAGAAAAAGAAAACGGCTATCTAATGATTTATACATACTTAAAATTAAATATAGTTTATAATACCTCCATTGTTTTAACAGAAATCATTCGTTTATATATTTTTTTTTTCAAAATAGCACGTATTTTAATTAAGTTTCTTTCGGTTGTTATGAGAAAATGGCAACAGAAATATACAATTACTATTTTACAACTATTTTTCCTTTACTGTCTACAGAAATGGAGTACTCTCGTTGCCAATATTAAGCAAATGGCTCTAAAAACTACAAAAAAATTAATACAGTAGAGCCCCGATTATCCGCGGCGCTGTTTATCCTTGAAGCGATTTTTTTATTTTTTAAATTCAAACCAACAGCAAGGAAAATACAATAATCCCTACTAATAAATATAAACAGAAAAATTCATGGATTCGAAAGTAATAGACGAATACGTCTAGATTCGATTGCCATGTTTAAAATATCAGATATAAAGTTTTGATGTCTTTTCTTAATTTTATTAACCAAACGTAAACACCGCAATTAAAATATTTAACAATTAAATAAGACTATTATGATAAATTCCAGGCGAGCATATCAAGAATAATATCATTTTCGAAATGAAAATGATTCCATACTAAAAGAAAACAATAGTTTAAAATTTAGAATAAAGAAAAGGTGTTTCCAAAGCAAGAAGCAAAAACAAGTGACTGATTTTTTTTTAAAAAAGGTGTAACTCAGCTCATTTTGTACAGTATGTATGACATTGTTTCTTGTTTACTATTTTTTTTTTAGAAAGTTAGATGTAAAGCAAAGGTTTCTGATGTACTATGCATGTATATGTATTTTAAATGTTTTATTATGTTTTTTGTACACAACATAGTTTTTATGTTGAATTTTCTTTTTGTGTGTGTGTGTGTTTGCACCCCTTTTTCTGTCTTTTTCGGGTTATCCGCGGTGCCCTTGCCACCCAATTCCGCGGATAATCGGGGGTTTATTGTATTTAAAAAATAAATGGAGATACAGTTTTCAAACAAAATGCATTTAAAAGAACTTTTTTTTCCCAATGCGAAGGTATAAAAATCGAAAATGTGCGATGCTTAGAAGTTTAAAAAATTGCTATAGAGTATTTAATCGTACTGCTTTGTTTTACGGCTGGCTTCTGTAAGCAGAGTTGGGTAAAATACATGGAAAAATCATTTTCGATACAAAATACAAAATACATTGGTTTTAGAACCTAAAATACAAAATACAAAATGCTTTTCAAAAGTAAAAAATTCAAAATACAAAATACATTTATTATTTTGTGTAAATTGCACTACACAAATGCAAAGTGCCTCTAAAACCGATTAAACTTTTGAAATTATAAATTACCAAAATAAAGAAATAAAGCTGATTAAAAAAATAATAAATCAATCTATAAGAGAACTTTTTCATGTAGTAAACAAAGAAAATTTCCGGTTAACTTTAAAAATATGTGTTCAGAAATATAAAAGTTTTCATGGATATAATTCAGATTCATTTAAAGCGTAGAAATAAAATATTTTATCTAAAAAAAGATAATCTTGAATACAAAATTATGACGGGAAATTATTATTGGCCTGCAATGCAAAAAATTTCCGAAATTGAGAATCGAAATTTGGGAAATTAACAATGATCTTAATTTATAAAAGAAAAATCTTTCGACCGGAACATAAAGAAGCTCATATTAAACTTAAAAAGGGGTTTCCTCGTGGCAGGTATGAGTTCAACATTTTCAGATTAATCGATTTATCAGTTAAAAATTTCAATATTTCAAGTTCTACAGCATACTGAAAGCTTTATGAAGATGGCGGGCAGTCTTTATATATGAGCCGATCATTATCTGATACAACAATTTAAAGAGAAATATAACAACATGGTGTAAATAAATTTCACAAATATTATGGTGTGCATAAATATTATGGTGTGATATACAAGGTATCGCGGCAACGAATAATATTGTTCTTTAAATATGGATTTGTTTTCTTTTATATAAAAAGGGAGACCCGCCACCTTCGAGCTATGCTCGCCAACCATCGTCCAGACCTCACAAATTCTATAAACGGCTTATTTGCTCTATTTTAAAAATATTACCCGATTACGGAAGGTTGAATGCTATTATTAACATTAGAAGATACCAGTGGCGATCTTCTGTAATCGCGTTGCTATTCATTTGCTCTTGACTGGGGTATTTTTAGGTTTCCAGGGCCGCATTCAAAGCTGTTGCGACAGCTTAGGGCAGTTATTGTGATTGATTAAAAAAGATCTACCACACATTTAAAAATCAGCTTCTATAATATAGTTAAGTAAAAAATGTCACTACTTCTCGGGCTTTTATAATAAAGTTTTGTTTTAGACGCTATAAAAAATAATTTTAAATATGTCTTTTTAAATATATTGTTTAAAAGTGACGTAGTTTTCCCCTGTTTGATTCTTTTCGCACATAATAATTTAATTATTTTAAAGTTTCCCTTCTATTTTAATATTCACGAGAAAACATATTTTTCAATTGTAAAATGTTTGGAATTATTATTATTTTCGCTTTTTTATAATTTGAGAACAACAAGTTAAAAAAAATTTAAATATGAAGTAAATCGCTACTATGGTACTGAATTTGTGAGAGGAAAAGAAAACAAATATAGAAATTTAAAAAAAAATTGGACATTGTACACCGCAATCTAGTCCCGTATATAATTGAAAGATTGGTTAAATTGTCCTGCATATAGTTTTGATCATATCACACTGATTTAACTGAACTGCTTTGACCAATTTGAACATTAAAGAATGCTTAAAATAATTCTTGAATTTAAAAGGGCCAAGATTTTTATCATATATTTTTCTATAAAACTACCAGTTTCATGGTTTTATACGCCATACTTTCTTTTATTATGAACCGAGAAAGGGTAAAGGCCACAATAAATGAAATTACGGCAGCAGCAGCGACAGCGACAGACAGCTATAATTACCTTTTTTTAGAATAGAGAGATACACAAATGTATAATAAATAAAAACATAAGTTCTTCCTACCAAGGAATTCTTTCATTTAGGTTCTATTTTAAATAATTCCTTCAACAATGAATAAAGTAATGAACTTGAATTACTTGAACAGACTTAACGTGATGAATATCTTCATCATTTTATTGTAAAACTGGATTTAAATATGCACACTGTAAAAAAAAAAACGGAGATTCTACTGGCAATCTAGACGCCAATACTATTTCCGTATTTTTCCGGAAATTTTTGCCAGTAGAATATCCGTTTTTTAGTCCGTTTTTTTTTTTTTTTTTTTTTTTTTACATTGTACATACTATGTTTATAAACTTCTTTTGAAATAATTAATTGTAGATTAAAAATGGTTAGTTATTATTATTTTTAAACGGACAAACAATATTCTTAGAGAATATTTTTTTATATTTGTTTTATTAATTTAAAAGTGAAATAATAAACATTGAAACTCTCTCTGTACAATGAACAATAATCTCTATTTTTGAACTTTCAACATGTAAATAACCACATCAGTTAGTAACGAATAAATGCATTTGGTTATTAGTCTTAAAACAATACAAAATAATAATTTAATAATATTTTTTTATTTTGTTTTAAACAAATATATGCACATACTTGCATTAATATACTCATAATTGTTTTTGTATGGTGGAATAAGTTTATTAAACTATTTAAACTAAATTAATAGCGTATTTGTATGCATACTTATATTAATAGCTTAAAATTTCCTTCTGAGAAAGTTTCGTTTTCTGTTCTAATTCAAAAAAAAAACCTAAATTCAATTTACATTTGAAATTGAAAATTTTGTTTGAACAGACACTAGTTTATATCTGCACTGTTTTAATTATTTCATAAAAACTATAAAATGAAAACAGAAAAGAGTTGAATTTTTCTTTTCCAGAGTCCACGGCATAAACGTTTAACACTGGTGAAAACAAACCCTTAACAAAAAGTCCTATGTTTAATGTACACAAAGATAAATATAATTAATGAACATTTGAATTCTGTATCAATAAATAGAACTAGTTTTATAATAAATTTTCACCTTCAGTTAAACTAATATCAAGGGTATAAAAAACCACACTGAAACCTTAATTCTATGAGTACCAAGGGACTAGAAAATATTGTTAAAATCGATGTTTCAGGGTTCAAAACTAAAATCTTAACTTTTAAGGAGTTTAAAATTTATTGTAAGTTTAAATTCCATATATAACCGAACACCTTGTTTAAAACAATTGACATTTTGCCTTAATTTTTCCATTATCATCAAAGATTATTATTTTTAAATGTTTCATGCCTAATATTGCGCACCGTGTATTATTACAGTTAAATTATTATCTTGGTATATTTTCATCGGGAGCTTTAAAAGCATTATGCAACTTTTCACAAGCCTTAGATTAACTAATTGCATTACATTTCTAAAGTACTTGAAAGAAAGAAAAAAACAGCAATAAAATTTTCAATGATTCTTTCTGTCTTTTCATTCTTTTTTTTTTTTTTTTTTTTTTTTTTTCGTTTTCTACTTCTCACAGCAATGTTAAAAGTTATAAAACAATTTTTGTAACCATTCGGTAAATATGCTTCTGGAGAATCTATACATCCTGTTCATTAACATATTGCACCATTAGTTGAAAACATGTGCCTGCCTATATTAACGTCCGAAAACGAATTCGAAGACTAAACAAAATGGAGTGGCATCCGTTTCCCTGTTGTGAAACACTAATTTGCGGTTTACACGGCCATTTCAAATCTAATGAAATGTATTTTGAGTAGTTTTGAAAATACAAAATACTTGGAAAAAGCACTATAAAATACATTACCAAAATAATACTTTTGTTTTGTCGGTTTAAAATACAAAATACAAAATACAAATGTATTTCAAATACATGTATTTGAAATACAAATGTATTTCAAATACATGTATTTTCAATACTGCCCAACTCTATTAACGTTATTTTTAAAGTAAGTTAACATTAAGTAAACGTAAGTTAACGTTATTTTTTGGAATACGCAAAATAAGCTGGGAGAAAGAAATAGCATACCGTACCGGGGGGCTAAAAAACTCTTTTGTCTTACCACAATTTTAAAACGAATAAAAGTGCAGTACTAAATTGTAACAAAGTTATAAAGCGACACGGTTGCTTATTGCATTCCATCGCTAGAAAACGTCATGTTATTGATGAAGTTAATATAAAAGTAAAAATATATTTTTAGAAAAACAGACTTTTATATAAATTCAATGTTTATCTTAGAAATCACGCCAAAATTTATGACTGTAATCCATGTTGGTCCGAAACATTTCCGTTATAATATATGAATGTATCATTGCCTTCGATTACGAAAGATTCATTGCTTTTATTTATAGTTTGTAGAAAACGCGAATTAGTGAATTTCTGGTCTCAAAGTGTTCTTTGTTACTACTATTATAAAATTATAATATCTGTGTTACATGTATTTTTTAACATGTGCAATAGAAATTATCCATTAATAATTTTTTTTTGTATAGTGGTGGTAAAAATAGACTATTTTAAGACCGTTGCGAACCTTTGAATTTATTAAAACATTGTAATGTTTGTTCAGTTCCATTTTAAATTATTGGAACAGGAAAGAAATAGCATTATTTAAACTATGTAGTCAGGATTTCTAAATTGTTTTCGCAACGTATAACCATAATTTAATAAATATTAAACTATTAATTGATAATTAAGTTTTGAAAATATGTAGGTATTATATTATCATCGAAAACACACAACAATTTCTAGCACGCTATCAGATAAGGAATTGAACGAAAAATTAATTACAAAATTCCTCTCTACATAAATGTGTAAAAAGCAACCGATCATAAAATCATTATTGAAGTGATTTCTGCTTTGTGAATTGGGATTTTGAATGATGCATCAGTAGTTACCAATTATTTCATTTGTTTAAAAAAGAATTATTATACCTATAATATTTATTGAATCCTAATCATGGAAGTTGAAACACATCTTATATGACTATACATGGAAGAAGAACATAGCTTGTAACTTAATTTTACTGTTAAATCTACCAATAACGTACCTTTTTCTCACTTTTTTATTACTATCGCATTAACTGTGCCATAGCAGAAGGGCCTCTGGCTATCTTTGTAGTTTTTCACATCCAGTAGCTCTTGGTTAAAGCAGTAGCACATCTGGGAAACATGGGGTTCCGGCCAAGGGCCCGGCGCTCCTATGAGTGTCCAGTACACCCGAAGCTCCCGGGGGGGGGGGGGGATTCGGATATGCTATCTCCGAACTTCGCGGCTTAATACTGGAGTTTGCGGGATTTGCTGTCGCAGCGACCATGTCATCCACCACTGATGTTTGGGTACAGCACCGCCCCCTGATAATAATAGGCCCGAGCGCTGACACAAAAATGGTGGCTGTCGTAGTCGGATTTTATTCAGCGTTTGTACGGTCCCCTGAATTTAAATACAGATAATTTTTTTTTTAGTTTTATCCGCTTTATTTTTTTCTGAGATTAAATAAATCAAAGAAAACCTTTGTAAAATACTGGTGCCTCAATTTAGGCGATCGTACAAAAGCTTTAACAAATCCGCCTAAGACAGCCACCATTTTTGAGTCAGCGACAAAGCCTAGTATTCAGGGAAGGTGGACGCAGGGAGAGTGAGAGTGACGCGCGCTGGGTGGTGAATTTCTTTGGCCGGTAGCACGTGCTATGGTGACACCACACTGATTAACGCCAGTTCCGCTCGAAGCGATTCGCAAATGACACTTCAGAGCTTAGATTAGCGAGGTGACTTGCCGTAAAGCATTTTCCTTTATCGCATTAATTAGTAGAAATATCTTTTTATTAAAATATATTAATAACTAGAATTAATTACTAAAAATCATATTATTAAAACTTGTTTAAATTTGTATTGGTGTACATCAACATAAAATTTAAAGATGTTTTAACCTTTTAAAAAAATCATTTATGGGAATTCTCCATTATAAGTTCAACATTACCGATTCTGAAAGTCCATCACTTTGGCATTAATTATTTGTTGGCGTTTAATTAATTTACTAAGAAATTTGTATACTTTGCATTTTATTGTCATATGCTGTTATTAAATGGAATATAAATACGAATTATGTTAAAAAACAATTACATATTTTGAGTATCGAATTTCAAAATTTGAGTCAGTTTTTAATAAAAAACATATTTTAAAGTCTTGGAACCTCGTGTGTCTCAAGTTTAAGAATTTTCATTTTTTAGAACATAAATTTCATTAATAATTCAAATTGTATTTATTTATTAATTTTCTGCAGTTATGCTTTAATTCATATTATAAACTATATTACCAACTTTCAAGCTTGCTAAGTATAAAAACCATGTTGCTCTTTGCTTTCGAACATTTCCGTGAAACAAATGTTTGAATTATCGATTGGTCGAAATCAATCAATATTTTATTGCTTGATCTTGTTAGTTCCTAAATAATCGATCTACTGATATAATCAGTTTATAATCGATTGATAATTTTATGTTTAATAAAATTTACTCGTAATATGTTAAAATGAATTTCTATTCTTTTGAATTTTATTGATTAGACGGAATCAATCGATATTCTCTTGCTCGATCTTGATAGTTACTTAATAATCGATCTACTGATTATAATCGATAATAATTCTGATTATAATTAGGTTCTGATTATGATTTTCAGTTTTTAATCGGTCAGTAATCTTACGTTTAACAAAAGTTCCTCGTAACATGCTAAAATGAATTTCTCAGCAATAGTTTATTTTCGAAACACAAATAAATAAATTATCTTACTAATACGAATGATCAATGTAAGTTCGAAATTCTGTTACATGTATTTCTTACTTACTGAGCACTTTCAGAATACTTATATCTTTATGGCTCTAATTCTAACCTTTTTAATGTTTTTATGTGTATAGACATATACGTATAGTGACTTAGAAAATAATGCTTTAACCGGAATTTGAAACCTGGCTCAAAATATTGTAGTCATCCACTCTAACTATAACCCTAAAATTGTGTTTGGTACATTTAGAATTATTACATTATAATCATGGTGAACATAAGGTTTATATTTCAATGGATAGCCCTTTATTTCGCGGTCCTTTGTCATTTAGATTTTTAGGAGACTGTTTTAACTTTATTTTTTAAAATATCATAGCTATATTTTTTTAATAAATAAAACCTCTGTTCTCCTCCAGAGCCCGATCAAGCTGAAGTTGGGCCCGGGGTCTGTTAAAAAGTTGGGCCCCCCTACCTCCCCATTCCCCACTTTCAGAAAAAAAGTAGGTTTATTTGATGAGTTGACAAAGTTGTTTGGGTGAAAGTTTCAAGTTTACAAAAAAAATTAACTTACAAGAATAATAAAAAAAAAATGAATTACCGTCCACTTTCTCAAATAAGCATTTGTATAATTTACAAACATCTATGATCCACAGTTTATGTTGCAGAATAAATGAGGACATCTTTTTCAAAACTCGCCTTATCCACAATCATAAAAAATGTGTTTTCCCTAACAGTCTACTAATCATTTTAAACTATAATTCTGACATTGTAAAATCCTCGTTTATATTGAAACCAATAGACACAGTATGCAGTTTTTGGCATTTTTCCCAAATTTGATTTCCTGGATACGGAAAGTTTTGAAAATTATAGGTACTCTCAAATTGAAAAGGACTTTTACAGAAAAATTAAATATGGAGGTTTTTTATTACAGTGAAACTTTGTTTTTACGTCAGGGATCAAAATATAAAATGCAAACAGTGGAAAAAACTTAAATTGTGAGAAAATACACACAAATTTGTGGGCACCTGAAATTGGTGGGCCCAGGGCCGAGGCCCCGGAGGCCCGTGCATTAATCAGGCCCTGTTCTCCTCACTATATTATGTTTTTTTATGTTAATCCAATTAATAATATCTAGATAAATGCCATGGCAATCATTTATCTTCCTTTTGTTTTAGTAAGTAATCTATTGCAACACGTATTCATGGTCTGATTAAAGCATGATTCTTAGGCCCCTCTTACTTTGTGTTCTCCAAAACTTTTTGTATAATTATCACAAAGTTGATATTTTAAATCTTTTTTGACCTTGAAATGATTACAATCAATATTTTGTACTTTTAGAGTAGTATAAGATTATTCAGAAAAAAATATTTTATTTAAATGTGTATTTTTATAGTCATGTACTGTAAAGCAATAATTTTTTTTTTATTTTTTTGTTACAGTATAAGGAAAGGGGGCCCCAAATAAATATTAGGCCCTAGACCTCTCTTTGGCTTGATCTGGCATTTTCTTGTTATTGTTACTTATTTAGTCGTAACAACGGGATGCATATTTGTCACGTGATTTTTAAAGGTAACCTTGAATGCTTATAAAAAAAGTAGGGGGGGGGGGGGGGGTAATATAATATATTTTTATAATATCATTTTTATTTAATATAGTATTTTTACTTTTATACTTTTTTTTAATGTTTACTTTCTGCCGTGTATTCGTCGTTTTTTATTTCCTTATCAAATAAAAATAAGTTCACATTGATCTGGATAAGAAATGAAAGAAGTCTAAGCGACGTTACTATTGTTATATCAGTTGTGTCATCGAACTCTTTCAACAAACAACTGAAGTTCGTTACAAGCAAAGCAAATTACATTTTCTTTATGTGATTTTTTCTGCAATATCTTTCAATTTGAAAATAAATGAAAAGATGAAAATATAAAAAGCTATTGTGCACAGTGTTTAACGGAAATATTATCGAAGGCTCTTTCAAGACTTACGGTTTCCTGTATTTAACTCCTACAGAATGTGCTTGCAGTTTTAAAATTATTTTTTATGTAGCTATCTTGTAACACTTTTTCAGTTAAAACCACTGCGAATGAAGACGAGAGTTCAATTAGTCCTAATAAATCTGCGGATCGGTGCCACAACATTAGCTCTGCAAGTCTGTTTTTTAATCTCACTTTGCATGATATTTAACATCCTACAATCCGCAGTTTCAATTTTTAAGGTTTCTGACGAAACCCTATTTGTCTCACTACTCTGTCTGTCTGTCACAGAGTTCGTTCACGGAAACTGTATAAGTTAGAGACTTGGAATTTTGCATACGTATAGCTAAATACCTGCGATCACACGAAAAATCATAAAATTTCGAAAAAGTCTTATATTATTTTAATTAAAGGAATTAATTTAATGATATCCGACTATTTCCACAAATTAGATTTTAAAACAGAACCTTAATTTCAGTCTTTTTCGCCTAAGGTAGGTTGCTCAGTGGTACCTGTAATGATGGTTCAGTACCGGGTTCTTAGAATTGCACAAAAAAACTCCAACTAATAATTTTGCTGGAAACATGAAATTTTATTTAAAGACATTTAAGTTATGGTGAATCATACAATAAATTGGGACACAGTAAAATGGGAAAGAGAGCCCGTAACACAAAATGTGCCTGAGGCGCAATTCTTAATTACATCGTTTAGAACAGGCATGTCAAGCACACGGCCCGCGGGCCACAACTGGCCCGCCGACCATTTATGTGGCCCGCGAAGCCTTTACCATTTTACATTTGTTTAATTATCCTTTGCCTAGTGCATGACATCAGTCGAGTTTTGTCAGGGACGCATCGGTATTTGCATTATAACAAAAATCATCAAAGTGGAAATATTTAAAAAATGTATTAAAAAATGATTTCAAAAGAAGATTTTTGAATTTCAAGAAACAGTTTAATCTGTTTCCCTCACCTCTAATAATTTATGCTCAAATTATTGTTCAGAATTTATTACTGCAGCTAATCAAAATTCAGCACGATTCGATATTAGCGCCATGGATACGGAGTTTCCAAATTTCTGTAATTATTCATCAATAGACTAATTTTTTGAAATACAATATGCAACCTTTTGTTATTTTTCAAGTCAAATAAAATAATTTGAACCAGGAAATATATTTAATAAATGAAATAACAAAAGTAGCGATTATATATGACATGTTTTATTAAATAGATTTTCAGATTCAAAATATATTTATTTTTGTTTTTTACTTTGAGAACACACGGAAGATTGACAGCTATGCCGATGATAAATCTAGATTAGCGTGTACAAGCAATTTTTAAAATAAACGTAGTTTATAATATTCAATTTTTTTTTTTTTTTTTTTGGTTGATAAAAATAATTATGAGTGTTTTTTCGAAAAATTAATATAAACTTACTATGTGCTTAATGTTGGAACGAATTTTATTCTGTGCAATGGTAATATTATTATCTTTTTTTTAATATGGCCCGCGGCTTAGTATATAATGCTTAATTTGGCCCGCGGCGGTAAATGAGTTTGACATGCCTGGTTTAGAAGATGATAGTCAGCAGAGAAGTGACAGATTCGCTAGAAAACAGATATATTGGCGGTATACAATATCGCCAATTTACAAACTTACTGACACCAGGATAAAAGATACAAAGCATTGGCGAGAGATTTTGCAGAAAAAATGTGGCAGCCCCCAGAGCACAATTTACTGGGATGTAAGGCAACCCTACTGTATTTCATGAAAGAGCGCTATAAGGACTGGATTTGTTTACTTTAACACCAACGAACTGAAATTAAATGCGATTGTGAAATCTTAATGAATGTATGGAAATGCCGATAAAAAAGCATGTGCTAAGATAAATGAAGTATATTTGAAACCGCAATTCCCATAGAATACTTTTATTATTTTTTTTTTATTTCTTTTTACACGTCAAATTCTAACTGCAATTAAGAGTGGCTTATTTACAACGCAGATAAAAATGCGATAAAAGAAAATGAAATGTTAAAAAGACAGCTGCAGTTATATTTTTGTGTATTTGATTACTTTTAAATAAAGACCGTTAAAAAAAAAAAATAATTATGCGAGAATGGAATTTTGAATAACTAGAAAATGAAACAATAAATCTTTGTATTTGAACATGTTGAGTTAAGTTTGTTGGGAAAAGGAGAGAGAAAAAAAATATATATATAAACATGTAGATAGAACTACGTATTGTTTTAAGAAAAATAATTAATTTAATGATTTTACATGTTCAAAGTAGACTTCGATTAACGGGGACCTGGAAATAGATATGTTGCAGAGAAAGCTGCCACAGTACAGCATTTGCCTGGTGTTCAAAATATTTCTGGTCCGAAGCTTGGAGTCAGAGTTTGAAGTTTTTTCCCCGGGAATAGATTTCATTATCTAATAAATCCAATTTTGAAGTTTTTTTTTTCATTTTAAGGCCAAGCGTTGTCAAAAAATATTTTATAAATCATTTTTTAATTCAAAAATTCTATTTTTGAGAAATTGCGAAACTTTAAATTTTATTTAAACTCCCGCTAAATATTTGAAATTTCGTAATTTGAGAAAATTCGGAATTTAAAATTTTTCCTGAACATCCCCTATATTCGTGAGAAATTTCGGCATTTTAAAATTCGTTTAAATATTTTATTTTATTTTAAATTTTATTTAAACCTTCGCTAATTTTTTGAAATTTCGGAATTTTGAATTTTATTTAAATAATTTGACCTTTTTTTAACAAAAAATCAAATTGCAATCATTTTAATATTAAATTTAATGGTACTGCCATCTATGCTGTTATAGATAACGTGTATTGCTAAAGGATAATGATTTAATAATTATAAATTAATGATTTGGATTTATTAATTAAAGGATAAAGTGTTTTGAAAAGAATATTAAGCGAAACCTTTTGTGCGATCTTCGGTCACACTTACCCGCTTGTTTAAGCTGTAGACGTAGTATTTATAAGGATATAAGATTTATCAAAAAATCCGAAAATTAACATATATTTTTTTTTCAATGATATTCAGGAACTTTTTACTCTAGTAATATTTTTTTAGAATGAAAAAGTAAAGAGAATCCCAGTTGTTTCAAAACATGGGATTCCAGGTTTTGGATTCCATGTTCTGGGATTCCAAACCTGAATCCCAGTTGTTTCTTTAATTTTATGTTCGCAATTTCCAGTAATTATGCTTTTTCAAGATTCGAGTATACCTAACGGGTGCTTTTAATACTGTAAATCATTAGCATAAGCATTTTGTTGTACAGAATATTTTTACCCTATCCTTAAGGCTGTTCTTAACTGCTATGCTCAATAAGCGCAAAACGTTTTGACACATTTACAAATTCATTTTTTAACGGAACGATATAAAATTGGAAAACCTTGCCAAGGAAGCGATTTCGAATCGAACTGTTTTTTCCATTTTTTGATCCATCAATTACCTATTGAGTTATAAGCGTTTATGATCACGTGACAAACACGTTTTTCGACCACTCTTGAGTGCTTATTCTCCGTTCGCGCGGAAATGCAGTTCAAAACGTCCACTTTGACACTATTTTCCGAAATATCTATTGCGCCTGCAAAAAAAGGGGAAAAAAAGCACGATGACATAGTTTCTGAACATCAACACCAGCTAGTTTCATGCATTTTCGAACAAAAATAGATTAAAACTTATGTCAGAAAGTTGCCCTTTTGGATTTGAGAACACCCTTAAGGTATACTTACCTTTCAATCAGGAAACATCTGCATCTGTTATAGAAAAAGGATAACATCTCATGTAACAAAAACATACAAAGGCGAACTCGCTGTACGAGACTTTTTATATAATTTGGATATCCAACGTTTTTGTAATTTTCGTTTGGATAAAACCGTTTTGGCGATCATTTTATTCCCTGTCAGAAAAACTCGTCTATATTACACTAAATTATTCCTCATTTTTTAACAAATAATTTCCGTACTTCTAGAAAACATGTTTTATCCGTGAATTATTCCCGAAAGTCCGAAAAGAAGGAGAAATTCCGTTCATTCCTAGCGCGCATGCGTATTGGCTCTATTGATACTAAAATCCGAATTCATTTTATAAACGAAACACCAAAAATTCTATAAATTAAGATTTCTAATTTAATTAAAAAATAAATAAACTAAACTAAACCAACAACAAAGAAAAGAAACGTTTTCGAACTCAAAAATAAGTGACAACCAATTTTCTCATTCGTTTAAAAGTATTCACAATTTATTTTTTAAAGTTCTAAAACAATATTCGCATTTAAAACCTATTTTAAATGAACACATTTAAAATAGATGTTTTAATTAAAATATTAAATGGAAAAAAAAAACTATTTTAGTCAACAAAAGAAAAAAATTTCTCGCATAAAAATATAATATTCATATTTTACATCTAGCAATCTACATAAAAATATTTAAAATTGATATTTGTATCCTATCTTAATACTGGTAAAACCCCAGCCACAATGTCATTAAGGACGAAATCTTCCCGAAATTAACTTCAAAACTCCAAGCCTTTTATAAAAATTAATCAAGCCATACCCACCTGAGGCAAACATATTTACTTCAAACTGTTTCACTACTGTACAACTAGCTGAGTATACAATGGCCGAGTGGTTAGAGTACTGGTCTCGTAGCACTACGGTAGCTGGTTCGATCCCAAGGTCAACAACTTTTATTTTATCCCCATTTTCTTCAAATGACGTAAATTTTACTTCCTGTAACGGAGAGAAAGAGAAACGGATATTCGTCTAGAAACGGAAAAATCCTTGTAGCACTGCTGCCAGGAAAAATTCCGTGAATTAAAGAAAGTATTTCTGAGAGTGTTGTGTTTAAAAGAAAGTGTTATTCAAATAACTTCTCATCCATTTCAATAATAAAAGCTAATCATCCTAATTATCCGAAAATAAGCTATTTTGCTAATAATTTTTTTAGACCACGGTATGCTATTTCTTTCTCCCAGCTTATTTTGTCTCCAATAAATAACGTTACCTTGTATAAGCCAGCCGTAAAACAAAAGCCGATGTTTCATTGTGCGATTAAATACTCTACAGCATTTTTTAAGACTTCTAAGCATCGGACATTTTCAATGTTTATACCGTCGTATTCGTAAAAAAAAAAGAGTACTTTTTAATGCAATTTGTTTGAAAACTGCATCTCCATTTATTTTTGAAATATTGCTTTTTTTTGTAGTTTTTAGCGACATTTGTTTCATTTTGGCAACTCAAGTACTCCATTTCTGTATAAAGTAAAGAAAGAATAGTTGAAAAATAGCAATTATATCTTCTTCTTGCCATTTCCCATATAAACTCAAAAAATGTAATTAAAATACGTGCTATTTTGAGAAAAATATAACTGAATGATTTATGATCAAACATGGAGCTATTATAAACTATATTTAATTTTAAGCATCGATATTAATGCAAATGTCGTCATCTTGCATAAAATAAAAGCGTGTGCTTTAAGTCTTAAAATTGAAATATGTTTTGCACTACAATAGAGTCCCGATTATCCGATTCCCGCTTAACCGAGTTATTTTCTTCTGGTGGACTGGTGGCTTCTATTATTACGAAACAGCCATTATAAATGAAGCGTTAGGTGAAGATGAAAGAGCAGCCGTAAAAAGTTGAGAACTCTGATTTTCTGCTCAGAATGGAAGAAAAAAAATGGCCATAATTTTTTTTGAATGCCACTCCTGAGTTACATAACAAAAATTGCTCAAAAAAGGATAATTTTAAATTATATACCTACTTTAAATTGTTTACACCGCACAATAACAACTATTTAACGATACAACAATTTTTACTTGACTGCCAAGAAGGGTTACATGTTTCACGAGTATCTGGGTATGTAGCTTTCTTTATACCTTTGAAACATCGTAACGGCTGGATGGATTTTAATGAATGAGGTCTCTATCGATTCGTCTTAGCCGTCCAATGGTTATAGGCTAGATTTTGTTTTTATAAATTCAAAATGGCGGCCGTAAAATACAAAATGGCGGTAGAGACGAAAAAAAATTTTACGCACCTTATTGAGTGGCCTATCATTGGATAGGTCTTTCAAAATGAAGACGATGTTTTATTGACTATTTTACAGTCAGAAGGTCCGTTTAAATATTACACAACCTGGAAGTTGTGCAGGTAGGATCTCTAGCTTTACTGCAACTCTAACCCTCATAGACATCTATAGGCCTCATCAAAACTGTGTTTATAGATAGGAAATAAACTTAAAAGTCATCAATACAAGTAAATAAAAATAGGTAAGTAATATAAAAAATAGTTTCACATTGATGAGAAATAATTAATTAGTTCGCTTTTTACGCAGTCCGATTTTTTGATTTTTTAAATTTAATTTTTACTTGTTATAATCCTTTTAATAGTTTGCAGAATTAAAAATGACTACCTTATAAAGGTAGAGAAAAAAATGCCAGCCGAGCACATTGCAAGCAGTATCAATAAAAGATGTTATAGCCTCCCCGTGATAGCAAATCAAACAAAAAAAGACTTCACGGCCTTAAGTGCATGTTATAACGCGTAAGTAACACATAATAGTTCACCAAAAAAACCCATAGAAAGCGCCAGATGGCAAAAAAAAAGATCATGTAACTCCTGTGTGTTATACGCATTTAAGGGTTAACTGAAAAAGAAAAAAAAAAAAAAGAAATACTTTGTAAAATTTGTAAAAGGTAAAAAAATGAAATTTTTTACATTTTTCGAACAGATGCATAAAATTTACTGATAAGTTATGCAATTAATTCTAAATACTATCTGATAAATATGGTGGCAAATTTTCAAATCGAAAGGATTAATTTAAGGCCTCCGTATCAAAAATTTAGTATCCATAATTTAACATTTAAATCAAATGTTCAAATCAACCATTTTGTTTTCATTGAATAGTGAAATTTTAAAATCGTCTAGGTTTCCATAGGAAATGTAGACGAATTGAGTTGATGATTGTTCCCATGAAAGGAAATGCTTCAATATTTTTTGAATGAATGAACCAATTTCAACGAAAAAAACTATACAGCTAATTCAGAGTAACTCACCAATAGAGGAGAACGTTCAAATGCCGGCTACCACTTTTGTTTTCAATCTCGATACTACAATTTTAAAAATTAGTAAATTGAAAAGTGTCAGCAGGCTACCTTGTGATGTTTTGCACCTGTTTAGAAAGAAAAAAATACTTTAAAAAAGCTTTTTTTTTTTATAAAAAGCAAAACTCCAAAAGTCTGCAAATTTTGAGTTTTGAAAATGTGGTCTAAATACCGGCTACCTAAGTTTTGTCCAAGAGAATCACACAAATAGTCCTAATGTCAACATTTCTTATGCACAGAAAAATACGTAATTTTTAATAAACAAGCGTTTTTGTTAAATTTATAAAAAAAACTTAATAACTATCTCTGACAGTCATCTTTCCTTTATGTTTCTAGTTTTGTTTTTTAACGTGCAAAAAAAAAAAAGCTTGTTGATTGAAATGATAATTGCTTTATCTGAAAAAAATCACAAACATAATGATCACTCTCTGCATCGGTGCAGTCGCTATGGGCCCACATATCGCATTCTTAACATTGAACCCAGAATCCTCTCCCCCATACTTGTCCGCAGAGAAAGTACCCTCGCAGAAGACACAAATTGCATCATTTCACTTTTTAAAAATCCAATTTCTGGCCCTTTCGATTTTTTTTCTTCATGTTTACCTCCGTCATTTTTCTTCTTTCTCTTCCCATTTATCGCAGGCAATTTTGGAGTATCCAACAGTGCTTTTTTCTGAAGTGATCTGGTAACCAGTGTCGCTCCTGAAGACTTTCGGCCACTGTTGCTTTTTTTTCGTATTGCGAAATGGGACTGGAACGATTTTTGAACCATTTAAATTAATTATTAATTATGGAACTAGTTAAATTAATTTATTTTTCTCCTCTTCAAGGCGAGAAAACACAGAGAGGTCTAAATACCGGCTAGCCGATATTTAGACCTCTCTAGGTAGCCGGTATTCGGACCACCGCTATGTTTAAGTTAAAACTCGTATAACTCATTCATATAGTAAAATATCAATAACTTGCGTGCGGCAATTGAGAGCTAAATATGCCTAGAAAATAACTTCATCATCAATTCAAACCAACATACGATCAGTATATTTTTTTAAAAAAAATGAAAAACACATATCTGAAAAACTTTTGATGTACCAGATTACTTCGTTTCGACACTTTTCCATTTGCTGTTTGTAAATGAGACAGACTCCAGCGAAGTACTTTTCGTAACTTTCTTCTCTCAATTAAAGTTTCAAACTCTGTTTATCTCCACTAGGCTGCGCTGCGCTCAATTCTTAGACCACCTAGTAACCGGTATTTGGGTCCTAGCCGGTATTTGGACCTTCTCCTCTATATCTAAAAAATTTCAAGCAAATCGGATGTTTTTTGCGACAGTTGTGGCAGAACTGATAGCCAAAAGCCCAAAAAACTTTCCGTATCTCCACAGTGAGCCTTAACAAACTTTTCGACGATTAACTGTTAAGAACTAAATATGCAGATCAGTGGCTTCAACGTCATCTCTGTAAGTCATTGTTTTTTAATCTCACTTTGCATAATATTTAATGTCCTACAATGCGCAATTTAATTTTTTTAAGTTGTGGAAAAATCATTTGAGGCTCACTGTGTAGACACGAAATGTTTTTGGTATCTGTTAATTAGTCTGTTAGTTTGTCCGTTTGTCTGTCTGTTCCACAACAAATCATCTGATTAGCTTCTAAATTAGTAGGTATGTCGGTGAGGTACTCGGAATTCGCTGTGCAGTTTTTGCTTAATTTCGATGATTCGTTCGTAAAATATAGAACTTTTCTTTTTATGTCTCAGTGCTTTTCTATAAGAATTCCAGACGATTTTAACATTTCATTATTCAATGAATAAAACTTACACATATTAATAATAAATTTACGTTAATTTGGGAATGCTAAATTTTCGATATGAAGATCTTAAATTAATTCGATCGTTTTGATGGTTACGAATGTGAATTCCTCGTACAAGACTTTATATATAATTTAGACGTTCACAAACGTTTATATAATTTTCGTTTGGATGAAACCGTTTTGGAGATCATCCTATATAGTACAGTTAAAAAATAGCTTTTTTACTAATATCTGTTTAGATAGAAAAAAGCATACTAAAATCACTGGAAAATAAGGCATTTTGCAAAAAAATATTGCGTCAAAGTGATATTTACTTCAGTTTTCTTATTTAATATATATACATATAAAAAATCCGATTAAAGTGAGTCAAAATGTTACTTGTTTATTTAATTTTATTTATAAATATTTATTTTTACTATTTTTTAATGTACATTCATAAATACAGAGGTGTGAAAATTATTAGAATAATTGTGAAATTTACATTAAAATCTTGTTACATTTAAGAAAAATACATTACTTAAAAAATGGTGATACATTTAATATTTAGTGTGCATCCCCTTGTTTTTTATTAAAGATTCGATACGCCTTGGCATACTTTGTATGAGTTTTTGTTTTTGGCAATTAATTTGTATTTCGTTGTCACGATGCTTCCATGGCCTGGAAACAGTTCAGATATGAACCCCATAGTGAATCTTTGGGCCATTGTGAAGAAAAAATTAAAGAAATGAAACATCACAAACAAGAATGGTCTGATAGAAAGACTCATCCAAATTTGGCAGCATGACAGAGAAATACAAATTAATTGCCAAAAACTCATGCAAAGTATGCCAAAACGTATTGAATCTTTAATAGAAAAAACAGGAGGATGCACACTAAATATTAAATGTATCAATATTTTTTAAATAATGTGTTATTTTTTAATATAACAAGATTTTATTGTAAATTTCACAATTATTTTAATAATTTTCACACCTCTGTATATACTTTTTAAAATGTAAATTCTTTAAAGATATTTAAAAATGCATTTCTAAAAATCAAAAATTATTAATTTTACCGTTATTTAAAAGCTAATATAGTTTCTGAAAGAATAGGGTTTGTTTTTGCATACTTTTTTCATTTTTGAGTACAGAAAGAATTCTAATTTGTCTTCCTGATTTACAAAAAGATTTATTGAAAAAAATAATAATACTTTTAAAGAGAAAAGTCCCTTTTAAGAGTACTTTTTACTACGAGAATCGTGTTTTCAGAATTTTCTCTCAAAATAAAAACCACAACTGAAAATAATTCTACGAAGTCGCGAAGTGAACTTTATCTGTCACAGAAATTTTGATATATCAATTTAAATGTGACGAATCTTGAAACAATACATTCTGGGATAAATTGATTTGAAATTTTGTGTACTTTTTAATAACCACAGATAATGGAATATGAAAAAGATTATATTTTTTTATCTAATTAGGGGAGAACGGGGCTAGTAGGCGCAGTTTTTAGTTACTGATTTTTATTAATTTTTTGTTTAAGTTATTTTATGAAACTTTAACCGTACTTTTAAAGAACCGGCATTGGGCTATAAATACCCGGAATTTTGAGTTTGCAGCTTTTGTAGTTTATGTTTAACGGAAGCCTAAAGTAAAAGGAAAATTGTGCGCTAACCTACCCCGTCACGGAACAAGTTGCCTATACCTATGGGGTAAGTTGGCACACGTTTTATAAAAATTTAAATGGAACTCAAATAAGACACGCAATTAAGATAAATCAATATCATTTTTACCAGTAAGTTTAAACAAAGGCTTTATCACCGTACAATGTAAATTCTAAATTATACGGACATAAAAATAATGAATAAAACATTCACATTGAGTAATTTCTATCCTACTCGATATCATCATCAGAGTTATAATTGTCACAAATAAAAAATCGAGTGTCTCCGTTTGGGCAAGTCTCGTGTGCCCAAAATCTTGCATTACAACCACTTTTCTCGGTGTTTGCTGTTTTTTCAAGGTACCAGCACACACCAGACACCGAGCCAACTTGCTCCGTGTTCAATGTGCCTACTAGCCCCATAATAAATTTCTTCACAAAAAGGACACGTAACCATCTAAGCATAAATAATCCAAGTAAATCGCATATGGGGTAGGTACAGTTAATCATACACTAAGAAAAACTGCACAAGTTAAATCGCAATTATTAAGATAAGTATTAGAAATTAGAAAAAGAATGAAATAACAAAAAATGACTTATGAGTACAAAAAACAGAAAAATAGTAATAAATGTCCACTGCACGTAGGTAACGCTGCAAAACTACAATGAGGATTGTAAAAAGCAAGAAGAAAGGTACTCTGTGACTGGTTACGCAATCTATCCATAAACAGGCGATTTATAAGAACTTACCCCTGTAGCCAACTAGCCCCGGTGTCCCCTATTGTATTTAAACAGTGCTCGAAATGGAAAAATTCCCGAACCGGAAGGCTATTTCAAAATTATTGTTGACTAAAAACTTTTTTTGAAAGTATAGACAAATTTATATCTAACCATACAAAAACAATTTAAACTAGTCGGATATACCAATCCCAAAACTTTCTTCTATCTCTGCATGTTAATGCTTCAAAATTCGTTATCGCACTGCCAAAATGTATTGGCAACCTATGCCCCTCATGAGGATTCTAAAGATATAAAATTCCGTGCATTAGTTCCTGAGCTATGACTATTGCTGAAATCGTGTAAATCCAGCATAATGCCGCCTAGCAGCACCACATATTGGGTTATTTATACCAAAACCTAATCAGCAACAACTTATATCAAAGTCTGGCTGAATCTCAAGTTTGGAGAAAATCCGTGCATTAGTTTTTGAAGTAGAGCTATTGCGAAAATTGTGAAAATTCCAGCATACCAACACCATTTATTGGACGATTAACACCAAAACCTAATCAGAAACAACTTGTGCCAACGTCTAACTAAATCTGAAGTTAGATGAAAATTCGTGCATTAGTTCTTGCGATAGAGGCACTGCGGGAATTGCGAAAAAAGGTAGCACAGCTGCGCCACCTGTTGGACGATTTGCACCAACACGTTTTCAGCACCAATTCATATCAAGGACTAACTGATTCTGAAGTTTGATGAAAATCCGTGCATTAGTTCTTGAGATAGAGCTATTGCTGAAATCGTGTAAATCCTGCAAAATGCAATATAGCAGCGCCACCTGTTGGGCGATTTACACCAAAACGTAATCAGCACCAATTAATATCAAGGACTAACAGAATCTGAGGATTGAGGAAATTCCGTGCATTAGTTCTTGAGGTAGAGCTATTGCAGAAATCGCGAAAAATGCAGCATAGCAGTGCCACCTGTCGGGCGATTTACACCATAATTAGCACCAATATATATTAGGGACTACCTGAATGTAAATTTTTATTAAATTCCGTGCATTAGTTCTTGAGATAGAGCATCCACAAAAATCGTGTCATATACAGACAGAATCACATACGCACAGACAGATATTTTGTAAAAACATGTTTTTCGGGATGTGTGACTCCTAGAACGTGTAAATCCGTCGAAAACTGGAAGTCGAAAATTTTCACGAATCCAATATTTCCTTCTTGTGAAGATGGAAGAAAGTGAAAATGCATAAAAGATTCTAAATAATTTTTTAAAAAGTTACAGAGAGCACAATAAGCTATATGTATAAAACTTTTAAAATGTGTTTTAATAATTGTAAGAAAAGAAACGATACTTATCATAATTTCACGAATTTTAACAACATTTGTCATAAATTTACGAACCAGAATACCGTTCCGGCTTGCTCCGGTACATTTCGAGCCCAGTATTTAAATCACTTTTTTCGATAAACTATAGAATATCTATATAGAAATAAAAACATGTCCCTAAGTAACGCTGGCGTCACATTGGCGGTGACAACACCTGCTCAATAAATTTCGTTTTTGCTGAAATTATTTGACTCCTACACATCACATAATTTGAATTTTTTACACCGTCGAATAGAAACATTTTTTTTTCTTTTTTTATTTAAGAAATTTGGTTGAAAACTGTATCTTAATTTACTGTTTTTCTAGGGTTTTTAAAATAATTTTCATGCATGATTTTTTTTATTCTATTTCTATCACGTGCAGCCCGAAGACTGACACTTTTGAATTTAAAACAACATAAAAAGTTCAGCATTTGTTTCCAGATAATATCCCATAACGAAATTAAAATTTCATCAAAATTACATAAAAGAATGATATAAATAAAACATAAATTTAACGGACATGTAATCGAACTAAATGAAACCATTAAAATTATGAGGATCAAAAAGTCTGCAGTAAGTAGCAAAATCTTGGGCGATATCTTCGGGCTATTAAGCACTGGCATGCTAAGACAGTATCGCTTTCGATAAATTTCAACTTTATTTGAATAGATAATTGATATTTTTCATATAAAAGTGCTTTTTGTTATTCTTCTAAATTCCCTTTAGTGCCTTGCTATTCGTCAGTCTATGTCGGATGAAACTTGCTACAGTAAAACCTGTGAAAATAAAACCTGTCTATAAAGGAACATTTTTATGATTCTGCCGAAAGGAATGGCATACAAATATACCTGCTCAAACGGAATATTTTTCCGGTTCCCAGTTATTTTGTTTTTATAGGTGTACAACCTATGTATTTCGATTGACAAAACTTGTGAAAACGGTACCTTTGTATAACGGAAAAATTTCATAATCTCTGCGTTGCGTACCATGTAATTATAACTGCTCAATCAACCACCCTCCCCAAAACTGTATTTTTTTTTTTTTTTTGGTCCCAAGCAGGGACATCGCTAAGACTTTTAATTGGGGGGGGGGGGGGGAACCTTAAATTGCCAAGTCAAATTTCAGTATTTGCCAACTAGTTTTATAATTTTGCCAAGTTACCACAATTAGGAAATGCAATATAGTTCTTATTTGTAAAAAGTTTAATAATATTCCCAATTAAATTTGTAACTTTTGCCAAGTCTATCAGATAGAAAATGTATTATAGTTTTTATTAAAATTTTAAATAAGTTTGTAAATTTGCCAAGTATAACAGCATTCGTGAATGTTTTGGGGGATGAGGCTTCCCCCGCCCCCTTACCGTGGACCCTGGTCCCTAGCAATTCCGTTTTCGCACGTTTTACGTCATAAGAGTATTCTGATTATTTAATACAGTAAAATATTCTGAGACAGAATTTCAAGCGACCAGAGAAAAACTCCCTTTTAGAGAGGTTTCCGTCTTAGCAGGTATATTTGTATAATATTTCTTCTCTAAGGAACATGAATATTTTCCATTATAGACAGATACATAATTTTCATAGTATGTACTGTATTTTCATGCCCCGATTTAGAAGACCCTGTCCCGCTTTTATTGTCTCTGTGTCCTGCTTTTTGTGACAGTGGGCCTGGCAACAGTAGTAGCAGCATTAGCCATTAATAAATAAATGTATGCAGGATGTTGCCGAATTCGAATGATAAATTCAGAGGTGTGATAGTAGGCATCGAGAGGATGTAAAATTGCCATAGAAAGCAACCACTAAAACCTTGCCATGGGGTCGTAAACCACTTACTCAGTCACAAATACAGGGTGTTTCATTCTAACTAAACTCAGGTTAACGGTAATAATTTTGAGAAAAATATAAGCATTGCAATGAAAATGCAACGATATGTACTTTGTTCTGTGTGTAATGTGATAACATCACGAAAGATTCTGGAATAACAGGGTGCTCATGCAATCCATGATACCGTATGATCTGGTCATCGCAGTCAAAAATGTGGAGCGTCAAGTGCTGGTGCGCATAATGTAAACTTCTACCACTTTTTTTTATATTATCACATCCTTATAATATTATAAATGTCAAAGTGTGTCTGAAAGTTTGAATGAAGTCAACGTCTAAACGGATGAGTTAATGTTTTTGTATCTTTGCATATAGGTGTATTATAAAAGGGAAATGAACATAGGCTATATTTTATTTAATTTATTTAAATAATTTTCTTAATAATTAAAAATTTCATTCTTTTTTATACAGAATCTATTGACATTTTCCCGATAAATTTAACCATCTATCTTTAATGTTGCCAAGAAAATAAAAACTTGGAATAATACTTTCTCCTCGACAATTAATTTTCTGAACAATTTCCACCCGAAAAATTTAAATACAAAGTATTCAAAAGAAAATAAATGTACATGTCATATTTGAAACGAAAAAAAAGGGCGAATATTTTTTATTATACATGAAGCATGAATGTCATATGTGTTAATAACAGTTTTTCTGTCAAAAATGGCGTCATAAATAGAAGATTGAAGAATGATAAATAATTAATTATATTATTAAGATAATATTTCGATTGGAAAATTATGACTTCATAATTGAAATAAAAGTTATATTTTCAAGTATTCATTGAAAAAACAATGAGCATGAATATCAGTAACTAATGAAAATAGATAAATAATGACGTGATGTTTAAAATGATTAACATAAATAATTTTTACTAATACTGATTTATGAGTATGAATATATACCACGGTGACCGTTTTTAGCCTGTTGTAAGAAATCTGGCCTGTTGTATGATTTACAACAGGCTAAATCCGGCTAAAACTCAGGCTAAAAGCTAGTTTACAATAAAGTTGATAATGTTTATTAAAAGTTTTATTATAATATACTTCAGTTTTTTGAAAATTATCGCCCTCAACTCAAATTGAGATAGAGTAGAACACCCTGTATTCTTGATTAAATACGAGGTTTGCGACCTTGATGTCTACTATCACCCCTCTGAATTGGTCGGTCTACACCCTGTATATATATTATAGAGAGCGAGAGGGAGGACGAGGGATGGGGGGGGGGGGGAGAATTGTATAGCAAACTTTTATAAGATCCTTTTATGAAGTAAATTTCTGATATGAATAAAAGCCGCTAAATTGTTTAATTTAAATTCTTTTTCCCTTTCACTAAACTTATTAATTCCATTTTCAGTCTCTTAACTTGGAAATTCGCCAGATAAAGAGTTATTTCAGACCGATCGTTATTTTCAACTACTACAAACAACTATTCTTTCCTGGCCCAAAGTCAAATCTTTAATGGCTGAAGGAAAAATCATAATAAACGCGTAATAACGGATTATTAGCGAAGTTTTTGTACTGCATGAGTAACCATGCCTTTTTTGAGAGGAGCAAAGGCGAGGTCGCCAAGCCAAGAAAACCGGTGTAATCTGTTTAATATTTTACGGCTGTAACGGAGTTTCAAGAACAGCTGCTCTAAAAGTAAATTCTCGCGGGAATTAGATGTATATCACATGATATTATAGAAAATATATACGACAAAGAATACTTGCTTTAAGAAAGGATAATTTTTAAGTTTATAGCATTCAATTTTCCTGAGAACTAAAGATAATATTAAGTATATACTCAGGTCATGACTAGAGAAGAAAAACAAGAAAGAAAAAATCATGCTTCAAGCATAAATTATGAAACACTTTGCAACACATTCAGAATAATGTAACAAAACTGCACCGTTTAATAAGTTAAAATATTATGTCTAATTCAACCATATGGAAGCGCTTGAAAACCCAATTTCGGCTGTTCCCATCTACAATCGGAAAACTATCCTAATTCTTTGAGCAGCCCTGTATACGATATATAGATTTTTATCGATTAACTACATACATGCTAAAATTTAGTGCAGTTAAAAAATACATATATACTTTAGTTGAAATTTCCCCTTCAGCAATTTTCTCTAATAAGGAGAATGGCGAGTGAATTCTTCTGTACAGCCCTGTATATGAGGTATAGAATTTATATACAACTAGTAAAATGAAAAAAAAATAGTTACATTTAAAAGCGCATGCCGAAATTGAAAACGCACTTCCAGCTATGATTACTCAAATGCAGTAAAGTACTCAAATACAGTAAGTACTGTAATCGATTTCTTTTATGAGTCCCTGTAAATGAACGACAAATGCTGTGAATGCACTATTCTATTCTATCGTAATCATCTTGTAGTAAAATATTCAGTGATTTCTATCAGTTTCAATACATTTGAAATACCGTAATCTCATTAAAATACTCTGCAGACGATTTTACCCCATATACCATAATATAATGGAATTCTTTTGGGTGCCCCTGTAAATGAACTATTAATCCCACATTATTTCATATACAATACCAAACATGCCTAGGTGACCCTAAATAACGTTTATCAATTGTATGAAAATCCGAGTATGTTTCCGGGAGTTAGAGGGTGGACAGACGGACAGGCAAACCGAATGGATAAACACTTTTCAACTTTGATGGAAAGTGTTACAAAATCATGCGTCAATAATAGATTATGAAACTTTTCCCAGCATATTCAGAATACTGTGACAAAACATCTCCATTTAATAAGGTCAAAGATGATGTCTAAGTAAGCACTGTTAACCCTTTCGCGGCGAGCGTCTTTTGCAGTATTTTTAATCTTTTATCCCGGTTTTTCAAAACATAAATTCTTGCCTAATTTAATCAGAAAAATGCCTTGATTAAATAAGGTAAAATTAACAATAAAAAACGATTGGTAGGAATAATAATTGATTATGAGTACCTTATGCGGCACGTATACGTGACGCTCGCACCCAAGGGTTTTATTAGATAATTTTTCAGGAAAGGTTTCAAAGTTAAAAACATATACAGTGAAACTTCTTTTAAAGGTCACCCCTATTCAAGGGCCACCTCTATTAACGGCCAATATTTTTAGGAACGAAAATTTTCCCCATAGACATAATGCTAAATTTACTCCTATTAGAGGCCGCACCTACCCCTCATAAAGGCCATTTTTTTTTCACATGTGCCACAAATCCTAAACAGGCGTATTGAATTCCTGAACCAAAAGATAAGAGTTCAGCAAACAACTGCACTTGCAACAAAGAAGGCAGGGGGAGATAGTGAGGATTTAGTAACACAATGAAGGACCACAAACTTTTCCACAGGTGAGACAAACAGGTGTTCCTCACACTTTGTTTGACCTTTCAACCTGTAAGGGTTGGGTTAGGGGGAAACTTGACCCTTTGTTGTGAGCACACAAAGGATAACAGTTTATCTAGAAAAACTGATTCCACATTTACTAAAACTGTGAATGCATATTGAAGCACAATTTTTACACTAGAAATTTTATGCTCAAGGTTATGTAAAATTTAAAATTATGGCATCTAAATCAAGCCAAAGAGTAGATTTTGATTTGAATGACAAAATCAAAGCTCTTAATTGTCACGATCAAGAAACATCTTCAAGAAAATTGGCTTCTCAGTTTAATTGCAGCAAAAATCAAACAAACAATATTGTTAAAAACAAAGAGAACTTACAGAAAGAATATGCAGATTTTAAAAATTGCGGGATAAAAAGAAAAATTTGGTCACCCTTATTCAAGGGCCACCCCTCATAAAGGCCAATTTTCAATGAAACTGCAGGTGGCCCTTACAGAGAAATTTCACTGTATTTATTTACTTAAAAGGTGATAAAATAGCAAAAACACATGCAAAGATGCTAGTTTATATAATATGCACCGAGACGTTTCCAGACGCATACACGCTCATTTTCAAGGGGTAAAAGATACGACTGGATGAGAAAACACACGCAGAAAAACAAAAGAAAATAATGCTACGCATGTACAAGTGAAGCCATAATCTATTGCTGTAGAAAGAGAGGGGTGGAATAAAATTACGCTGAATTTTCAGGTGCTGATCTTCTCGAAATACCTAGAATATTGAAAAGTTTGAGTATATAACGTATCGTTCTGCGTTGCTTAGTTATAGAATTATGGAGCAAAGTTCTATAATCGTTGAACCCGAATATGAAAAATTAGCTTATTAAAAAAATTCTATTTTTGGATTTCAATGAGACTTGCATTGTTAGTTAGATAATTTTTCAGGGATTTGTTTCGCATATTGCATATCGGCTGTCGTTCTTTACCAAATCCTACTATAAATGACCAACTCAAAGAGTTGGTCCTTAACGGTCCAAATTTTGATAACACATTAGCAAATATAATAGCGCTATGGAGTTTGCATCGTTTTCCGCAATGCGGAAGGACATTCCATGTAAAGGTACATATTGCTTTAAAACACAATGTCAGATTCATGTATATTTCGTTTGATTCAAGGTTTTTTTTGGTGAAAACGAACAGCATAGCTGGCGAAGCCCTGCTGAGTATATTATACGTGAGAGAGATTTGCAGTCTTGATATTTATCTTCCAGACTATTTTAACTTTAAGTACAAAGTAATTTAGAAAACGGATAACACATTTTAAATCTCAATTTCAGCAGTTACCATCAATAGTCGGGAAAATATCCAACTTCTTTTGTGTCCTTGTATATGATCTATAGATTTCTATGCTTACATAGTATGTAAAAAATTTACTTTCCTTAGAAAACGCTTAACACAGTTGAAAGTTAAACTTCAGGATTTTCCGCCAATAAGCGGAAAAGTGCTCGAATTTATTTTTGCATATGATCTTGACCAGACCAATTAATCAGCAGCAAAGTTCCACCAGTATTTTATAAGAGTATCTTTGACTTATTTAAAACAAAAATTCTGGGTTTTAAAAAAAAAGTGAAATTTTCTATACTAAAATACTGTTGGAAGTTTGTCCCTTCAGTAATCGGGTCCCGGTCTTGACTACCTATCACATCTTATACTATGTTCGCACTGAGATAGTTGAGTCACTTAACTTGAAGTTTTTTGAAGTGAACGTACCCGGAATCAAGATTTCGACTTGAGCAAGTTTCTGAAACTCACTTAACTTTTGATGCTCTCTTAACTATGAGTTGAGTGGAAATCTACCTGCTGAACTCTTTTTAGGTGCGTTCGTAATTATATAAATACGTAGCACCTATAGTCGCCGTTCGGTCCTTCTGTCTGTCTGTCTGTCCGTTCCGCATAACAGAGCAAAAAATACCCAACCGAATGGTCTGGAATTTTAAATATATAATTGTTGCAAAATTTTGTCGAGTCATTTCAAATTTTACGAAAATCGGATGCATAGTTTAATTACAAGGACAGTCAAAAGTTTTCCTTTACATTACGGCCAATGAGAAAAAATTATTTCAAGTGCATTTTAATGATGTTACAGCCTTTCGAACAAAATGAAATTGATATTCACTTATGAAATGCACTAAAATATGCATTCAGTACAATACGCGGTGCAAAAAATATTTATAAAACTAGTTATAGTACGAACGCACCTCATTTGCCAGGTTTGATATGCAATGTCCAACTTGTCTTTATTTGAAACGGTTATTAAAATTAGAGTTGAGTCCTAGAAATAATTATTCAGCTTTTTCGAATGATCTTTTGAAACATTTATTTAATTAACGCGCCGCAAAGAATAAAAACAATAATAAATTATGTACAGTTAGAAGTTGTAGTTACAAATTTAACATAAGTTAAGTTTCTTAAAACTTTTTGCAATGTGAACAGGTGAAGCCTAATTCCGGGTATCCCGTTGCGAAAAAGTTAAGTGATTCAACTATCTCAGTGCGAACATAGTATTACACCCATGATTCATCCGCAGAAATAAAGCAGGGAAAAAACATTGTCAGTCGATATTCTCATAACGTGCTTCAAGGTGTGCTTCAAGTGTTTCAGTATTGTGTCAGTAAGTAGCAAGTTTGCCCGATGAGTATTTTTTTTTTTTACCCGACTGCCAAGAAGGGTTATGTGTTTCACGCGTATCTGGGTATGTGGATTTCTTTATACCCTCAAAACATCCCAACGGCTGGATGGATTTTAATGAATAAGGTCTCTATCGATCCGTCTTAATTGTCCGATGGTTATGGGCTGGGTTTTGTTTTTATAAATTCAAAATGGTGGCCGTAAAATACAAAATGGCGGTAGAAACGAAAAAAAAAATACGCACCCTATTGAGTGGCATATTATTCGATAGGTCTTTCAAAATGAAGGCGATGTTTCATTGACTATTTTACAGTCAGCAGCTCCGTTTAAATATTACACTACCTGGAAGTTGTGTAGGTAAGATCTCTAGCTTTACTGCAACTCTAACCATCATTGCCATCTATAGGCCTCATCAAAACAGTGTTTATAGATAGGAACTAACAATTAAACACAACTTAAAAGTAATCAATACAAGTAAATAAAAAAATAGGTAAGTAATATAAAAAAAATAGTTTCATGTTAACGAGAAATAATTAATTAGTTCGCTTTTTACGCAGTCGGGTTTTTTGATTTTTTAAATTTAATTTTTACTTGTTATTCAGTTTGCTTAATTGCTACCACTTTTTAAAAATAATATTTTTATTTATTTATTTAAGGGAAGGTCAAATAAGACGACTATTACTATTTCAAAACAAGTTAAAGCAAGCAATCTGAATAAAAGGAACCCTCTCCGCAGGCAACAATAGTACCCAAGTTTGACACCATAAATAAATTCTACACTCTTCAATTAACCCAAATACAAATTTTCACAAAATTTGAACGATTAGTTTCAGAGAAATTAATTATTTTAAAATGAGCCTATTTTAGAGGCTGTATCCAAACTGAAGTTAGGTACTCGATTGTTGAAATGCCACCGAATCACTAAGTCACTTCTATTAAGGGGTTTCCGGGACACAAAAATCTACAAATTCTCTAAAAATATTTTATTGCAGTAAAAAATTCTCCACTTTTTTCTGCTCAAAATGACGCTTAAATCATGTTTGTATTCTTATTAGAGCAGAACATATTGTTTCTTTTTTGTTTTGATTTGTTTTCAAAATCTAGCTTTCAAACAATGGTTGTGATGCAAACGACTTCTTGTGAAAATGCGTTTTTCCTCATGATGGGTTTTTTCACCATTTCTCGTATTTAAATTGTTATAACTCAAGAACCCTTAAAGATATATGGTTTAAACTTGGAACATGTCTTTTTCAATTAGTTTACTTTAATTTTGATTCAGCAAATTTGAAAAAAAAAAATATTTACTTTGAAAATATAATTTTTTTTTTAAGTTACATCATTTGTTCCTTAATTTTTACTTTAAATATTTTTAATTATTTTTTAATTAATATTTTTAAAAATGCTGAATCTAAATTAAAACTTATATAGCTATGTTTATTTAAATGATAAAAAATTGAAATTCTACAAACAATATTTCGAGTTATAATGATTTTAAATTACTCCACTTTTTTAACAATTTTTTCCTGTTTAATTAAAAAAAATTATGAGAAGTTTTATCATGTGATTTTGTTTAAAAATGATATGGTTAACCACCACAAGAAAATTCAAAAATTTAATTCAATAAATAAAAACTATTTTAAAATGTGTCCCGAACTCCCTTAATATACTAGCCAAAGTGCCCGGCGTTTTGTTCAGAATTTTAAGAATGTTTAATTTTCTCATGATTAAAAAAAGGGCAAGTACAAAAATTCTATTAATTTTATTTTTAAACTAGTTGGATGTGCCAATCCCAAAACTTTCTTCTATCTTATACATCTTAATATTTCAAAACCTAGTTACACATGTTAATACTTCAATATTATAAGTTTAATACTGTACCAACTTTGATTTTCATCTTAAATTTCTGCTCAAGTCAATTAAACGGACTAAAAACGAGTTAATCTATATCATGATATTTGTTAAAATTATTAATTTTTCCTTATTCTGTCGTTATCAGCTGTTTGCGAATAGCCGGCATAGCAGGAAGCGAGTTCCCGCCGCTGCATGAGCCGCCGATGCACAATAGAACTACGAAAAATCAAGAAAAGTAAACAAAAATCGCTTGCACGGAGCCCCTTTACCGCGCAATATTTCCAAATTCAAGGAGAACCTGTTGGCCAAAGCCAAAAACAAGCACAAACATTTTGGTTCAATTGTATGCATAATTTTATACGCTGTTCGATGGTACAATAATGAAAATGGCACAGAGATCGGAATTATAGCGCCCCCTTCTTTCGGAATTTTTTCAAGTTCAGGGAGGACTTGTTTGCCATAGCCAGAAACATGCACAAAAAATTTGGTTCAATTGTATGGATAACTTCATACACTTTTCGATGGTACAATAATGAAAATGGTGCAGACATCGCAATTATAGTGCCCCCTTCCGGCAGAATTTTTCCAAATTCAGGGAGGACCTTCGTGACATGACCAAAAATAAACACATAAAATTTGGTTCAATTCTATGCATAACTTCATACACTTTTCCGCGGTACAATATTCAAAATGGCACAAAAATTGTACAAAAATCGCTATTACAGCGCCCTCTACGAGCGATTTTTTTACAAATTAAGGGAGGACCTCCTTGCCATAGCCAAGAACTTAATTTTTTTTTTTTTTTGGTTCAATTCTATGCATAACTTCATACACTTTTCGATGGTGCAATATTCAAAATCGCACAAAAATCGCTATTACAGCGCCCCCTAACGGCGAATTTTTTGTAAATTCATGGAGGACCTGCTTGCCATATCCAAAAACTTAAAATAAAAATTTGGTTTAATTCTATGCGTAACTTCATACACTTTTGGACGGTACAATATTCAAAATCGCACAAAAATCGCTATTACAGCGCCTCCTACCGGCGAATTTTTTCCAAATTCAGGAAGGGCCTGCTTGCCATAGCCAAAAACTTAAAATAAAAATTTGGTTTAATTCTATGCATAACTTCATTCACTTTTAGACGGTACAATATTCAAAATCGCACAAAAATCGCTATTACAGCGCCCCCTACCGGCGAATTTTTTCCAAATTCAGGGAGAACCTGCTTGCCTTAGCCAAAAACTTAAAATAAAAATTTGGTTCAATTCTATACATAACTTCATACACTTTTCGATGGTACAATATTCAAAATCGCACAAAAAAACGCATTTACAGCGCCCCCTACCGGCGAATTTTTTCCAAATTCAGAGAGGACCTGCTTGTCATATCCAAAAACTTAAACTAAAAATTTTGTTCAATTCTATGCATAACTCCATACACTTTTGGATGGTACAATATTCAAAATCGCACAAAAATTGTTATATCAGCGCCCCCTACCGGCGAATTTTTTCCAAATTCCGGGAGGACCTGCTTGCCATAGCCAAAAACTTATAATAAAATTTTGGTTTAATTCTATACATAACTTCATACACTTTTTGATGGTACAATGGCGACAGACAGACGGACAGACGGACGGACGGACAGACGGACAGACGGACGGACGGACAGACGGACACACAGACAGACAGACATTTTCTATAAACATGTTTTTTGGAATCTCCGACCCCTAAAACATGCAAATCCGCCGAAAACCGGAAGTCGAAAAAAATTTCGATTACAATACTTTCTTCTATTGAAGATAGAAGAAAGTAAAAATCGAAATCTTTATTTCAGTTCTTCACTAAGAACGAGATCTAGGCACCTAAACCTTTGTGAAAATTCTAATATATACGCATACACACTCGTATATATATGGAATAGGGTTGGGTTGGGTTGATTTTTGACGGCCAATTATCTACACGAGGGATATAGGCCCGGGGGGAGTGCCCTCCGTGGGGGTCTTTCAAAGGGAACCTAATACGTATTAACGCATGGAAGATCCACGGCTCGAAGAAAACGACGAAAACTCCGAACGATTAGGCCGACGGGCGCGATTGGGATCGAACCCAGCACCTCCCGTCTACCAGCTTCGAGAGCAGAACCTCTCGGCCACTGGTGGGGCCTATATGGAATAGGAGATTTTAAAAATAGCGAAAACATTTTCACCTAAACCTTTGTAAAAATTCTAATATATACGCATACACACTCGTATATATATATATATTACAAAATTTAAATTTTTGCGCCAAGTTTAAAGTATTTTATGTAAATTTTCCTTTTTCAGTAATATTCCGTATATTATACCGGCTTATTAAATTAAAACCCTAGTCTATTAATCTCTAAGATCTTAATTCATATTTATTCCAAATTGCGTAAATCTAAAAATGGCTCAATTATATATATTTCTTTAATAAAACTTTTATTATTTAAAATCCTATTAAATTCCGCTATTAAATCCCGGCATATCATATTCCCCTTAGATCTTTATTTAACTGCTAAAATATTATTCTGTCTTAAAGAAAAAACCCACTTATTTCAATTTATTCTTTTATTTAAAATATCCAGGTGTAATTAAAATATTTCAAAGATTAAAACTTCGCAGACATAAATTCATTTCTTTTATCGTCTGAAGAGGGAAAAAAGGGTTATTTTTGCATAATCTCGACTACAGATTTTAACATTTGTTTATGCTTTAGATAGCTGGGGCGAGGATATAAGGATTTTCTAGAACAATCTTTTCAGCAGAGTATAAATACAGATGGCGGGAACCAGAGAGAGGCATAAAGGATATAGCATATAGGAGTAGATGGGCTGTGAGCTTAGAAGTTTTTCAGTTTTTAGCATGTAGAGGTGAACGTAGTGGATTGCAGTCGTAGCAGACTGGATATTCAATGTGATTGCTCGATGGAGGTAGTAAAATGTTGGATGAATACTGTTTATTATGCGTGTAGAATGAGGAAGCAACGGTATCGTAATGGGTGATAGATGTTAGATGTTAACGGATTAAGACTAGAACGCAGTCAAGAGATGGAGTGTTTTTAAACTAATTGTGACAGGAAGAATAGACTTTATTCTTTTTACCATGGCCTGGAGTGAGCATCTTCCCTAGATTCAATCGTGAGTGTGGAAATAAAGTGAATAATGTTTCAAGCGACTGCCTTATGTTAATTCTTCATTTTTCTTTATTATTTTAAAACCCAGTCGGCTGCCACCTGTGTTGTGTAGGAATGGAAACCCTCATTTTTTTTTTTTTTGACAATACCAACTACTTGCCGTCAAAATGTCACAGAGAAAAGAAAAGTCCGACAGGATTTAGAAGTGACGGCAATAAAAGCGAGTGTGTCTTCAAAATTACAAATGTGTAGTGGTACTGGTACACGATAGCTTATGATATTTAATAAATATCAGTGCCGGAAAGTTAAAAATCTACATCACTAATGTGAATAGCAAAGTATAGTGCTGGTGATTGTGAGACAAGATGACTGGAGTGAGTTCTTTTCAAAATATTTTTATACTTCTTATGTTATTATTTTGTTATTGTTTGTTATTTATTGAGATTTATTTATTATTAAGTATGAGAATTCTTTATTTATGAGATTTATTTATCATTTATTTATGAGGTTTATTTATTATTTCGTGAAGATTATTTATTTATTTATTTATTTATTGTAAAGTTTATTATGAAGTCATGAGAATTATTTATTTATTTATTATTAAAGTCTGAAAGAGTACTTAATCTATTATGAAAAATAGAACTCTATTAGTTTAAATGTTGCTAAGGTCAGGTTGTATTAAAGAGAATAGAAGTGCTTCTTTTATTTTAATGAACTAGGGGGCTCGGCCCCCTACGAGCTACGCTCACCAACCCCCGTCCAGACACCGCAGACTCTAAATGCACGCTAATTTGATCGGCTTTAAAAAGATTTCGAAAGATTGAATTATAATTTAAAAAACAGTGGCGATCTCCCTATAAACGAATTTCTATTCATTTCTCTTTGATTGGGGAATTTTAACGCCGAATCCGCTGCGGTACTACTTGATTATCCTGTCGACCAATTTCGCCAAATTATATAAATCGCCAAACCACTCGCCAAATTATACAAATTGATATAATTTTTATTTTAAATAACGAAAGAACAAATAAATTCGTACAACATTAATAAAAACACAAATAAAAAGTCGAAATAAAAATAACTTGATGACGTATACACGTGTAACAACATTTCAAATTAAGTTAATATGAAAGGAATTAAGTAAAGAGAGTGTTTGTCTCCTGGTATTTTTTAACAAAGCGAAAAGAAAGTTCTTTTAAATGAGACATTTTAAATTAATTCTAAAAATATCAAATAAATGTCTAGCGCAATTTCTAAATTTAAACTTTTTTGCAATATTATTTTGTGTTCATTTTATGTAATAACTATAATGTGGCGTAAATATGACGTCATTTCTCCTAAGACTTCTAACGCATGTTAATGAATTTATTATTTTACAATATCCTTTCTCTTTTAAAATTCACGTGTATACTTTTTATGGCGTAATTTTTAATAAGTTCCTGCTTTTTATACGTAATTATTTAATTCTAATTTGAAAGTTTTTTCCTGTTTATAATAGTCACGTATAAATAAATTTTTAATTTGAAGCAAACATTATTGCTTGCGCTTTTTATACAGTTGGCAACAGTTTAAATTAGTACAATTTTCTGAAATCTGTAAAAAATATCTCTAGAAATGCTGAAAATTTAAATTTAAAATAGAAATAAAACCTGAAAAAATGAGTCAAAATAAAAAAATTAATGCAATCTGCACTCCGGCAAATTCTAACGCATAAAATGATCTAAAAATGATTACACTGCCATGTATAGTTTTTGCTGCTATAAAACTTTTTTAGTGGAACGATTTTGTCCAACTTTAGCATTAAATAACTCTTAAAATAATTCTTCGATTTGAAAACTGTCTGGATCAGCGTGTTTATCAAACATTTCTGTATAAAACCACCGATTTTCATATTTTTGTATGCATTATATTTGTTAATATTAACGAAGAAAGGCCTCCGGTCTCAAAAAAATCAAAACCGGCGGCGGCGGCGGTGACAGCGGTAGTTACTTTTTTTTAGAATTTTAATGAATACTGATATAATGGCTGAACCTAAAGTAGTTGAGTTTGATCCTAGTACTGGAATGGAAATCCAGGCTTGGTTAAATTATTATGATGATATGAGTATTAGAGAAAATAAACATTTAGAGTGGAAATTTAAATCTATTCCACAGTATTTAAAGGGTGAAGCACTAAAAGTCTATATCAATGATTGTGTTAATTGTACTAGTTATGAACAGATTTCAAAAATCTTGATAGAAAAATTCATTGAACTAAATGTTCCAAATTTTTCTGATTTCTCAACTCTAAAATTAGATAATTTAGAAAATTATTTTCACAAAAAAGTAGGAATTGGGAGGAAACTCCATCTTTGTGAGACTCTTCTAATACAAGGGTTGACAGATGGATTAAAACCAGAGTATAGAAATAATATTAATGTAAACCCTCCAAATAGTACCACTGAATGGTACCGGCTTGTTAAGCAATTTGTTGAAGTGTCCACTCCTCAAATTTCAAGCCAAACAGTAAATCAACAACCAGTTAGACAAAATTTTCAACAATTTCAACCACCTAGGCCTTGGACTCAACCAAGTAGACCTAATTTTCAGCCAAATAGGCCCAATAATGCACCTAGGAATTGGATTCCACAAAGACAGTATCAAAATCAGGGGTCTAGAAATTTTCAAAATAATTACTTTCAGAAACCATATCCTTCTAGACCATGTAGAATATGTACAAATAAATGTGTAAATAATGCATATCATTGGAAACAAGAGTGTTTATTTAGGAATGATGCAACATCCTCTGATACTCTTCCTAATAATTCACCACCTACTATTCCTAATATTTGACAACTAATTGTGTATGGATGTACCAATAGTTATAATTTACCATGTATAGTGGACACTGGATCCACTATGGCAATATTACCCCTCAAATTTGTTAAAGAACTAAATGCTAAAATTGAAACTATACCTACAGTTATTATTGGTCAGGCAAAAGGGGTGTTAAAAATAAATCAAAAATGTAAAATTTCTCTAAAAGTGGGTAAAATTACCAAATGTGTTAACTTTTTAGTGTGTAATACTAATTTGGAGTATGCTATTTTGGGTTTAAGGGAATGTTCTAAATTTAATTTAACTATAGATTGTAGAAATTGTACTGTAAAACAAGGAAGGAAAATTATAAATAAGAGTATATCCATACATAATGAGAAATCTCTTCATTTTCATACTGTAGATATGAATAAAGTGCAACAAGAGAATGATTTGGTAACAATTGATTGTGATGAGAATTTGAATTTATATAATGATGATAGTGTAATAACAACTAATGATAGTATTGAAACTTTGAATTTATGTAAGAATGATATCGAATTACCATCTAATTGTGAAAGTTATATGACTACTCAGGACTGTTTTGAGAATGATAGAAATGATTATAATGTGCAACCTGATTATGGACAGTTCATAACTTCTCAAAATTTTCGCGATGTTAATAATTCTGATTCAGATTTAATTGGGGATTGAAATTTAATTCAAAATGATGATTTAAGGGAGTTAGTTCAAAATTATAGGGATATTTTTGCAAAACATAAATATGATGTGGGTAGGATTAATATTGAGCCACAACGCGTTCTTCTAAAATCTGACCTACCTGTATCTTTGAGGCCCTACAGAACTTCCCCCTTAGAAGAAAAAGAAATAAAAAGTCAAATCCAATCTTTATTAGAGGCTGGACTCATAAGAGAAAGTAATAGCCCATATTCTGCCCCTATCACTTTAGCTATGAAAAAACAAGAAGGTAAAAAGACCCGATTATGTATAGACTATAGGAAAATAAATTCAATAATTAAAAATGATGCAGAACCCTTGCCCCGTATCGATGAAATTTTAGACAAATTGAGTAGTGCTCAGTACTTTTCAACTTTAGACTTAGCCTCTGGCTACTGGCACATACCAATACATCCAGCTGATACCGAAAAATTAGCTTTTGCTAGCAACTTTGGCCTCTTTGAATGGCTAGTTCTTCCGTTCGGTATAAAAACAGGCCCCCCAATATTCAATAGAACTATTAGAAGGATCCTTAACAAATATAAAATAGATTTCGCGTGTCACTATTTTGATGATATTATAATTTTCTCCTCCTCTCTAGAAGAACACTTAAATCACTTAACTCAAATCTTTGAAATCTGTAAATTAGAAAATATTAAACTTAAACTTTCTAAATGTAAATTAAGCTAAAATAAAATTAATTTCTTAGGCTACGAAGTCACCAATGGGACTTTAACTCCAGCTAATGCAAATATTGAGACCATTAAAAAATTAATACCCCCCTCTAATGTTAAAGAATTACAACGATTTTTAGGTTCTATTAATGTATACCATAAATTCATAGACAAATATGCTGAAATTAGATACCCACTTAATAAATTACTTAGAAAAAACACAATATGGGAATGGAACTCAGAATGTCAGGACTCTTTTGAAAAACTAAAAAATGCCTTAATTGCAAAACCAATCCTCAAAATTTATGACCCAAAATTGCCCCTCCACATGTTTGTAGACGCCTCTCAGGTAGCGGTAGGTGCAGTTCTAAAACAACCTGATAAAGATAATTTCTTGCATCCTATTGCTTACCATTCTAGAATTTTGAAGAGTTATGAGCAAAACTATTTTATAACCGAGCTAGAGTGTTTAGCAATTATAGATACTCTTGATAAATTCTATCACTATTTCCACGGAGTCAAATTTACAATCCATACCGATCACGCATCTCTAGTATGGTTGAAGAGCGTTAAGAACTTAAGAGATAGACTTTTTAGGTGGTCACTTAAACTTAGCATGTTCGATTACGAGATTAAGTATGAGAGGGGTTCAACAAATGTCGAAGCAGACATGTTGTCTCGAAATCCTGTTGCTTACTTCAATCAACATGTAAGTTTATTGTTGGACAGAAAAGAAATCATAGAGATGCAAAACAAGGATAATGTCTGTGATAAGAAATATAAAAAAGAAAATGGGATTATTATAATTCAGAGAAAGGGATTCAAAAAAATAGTTGTACCAATGTCATTGAGGAAAAAATTACTTCATATTGCTCATGATAATTTTGGACATTTAGGAATCCAAAAAATGCTTAACTTAATATCCCCTAACTATTATTGGCCTAATATGACTATAGACATAACACAATTTGTTAAACATTGCGACACCTGTCAAAAAAATAAAAAACAAAAACAAAAAAGATTTGGCTTGTTACAAGCTATGCCAGCCACAGATCAACCTTTTGAATGTCTTTCTATTGATACTGTGGGTGGATTTAACTATTACAACTCAACAAAAAAATTCTTACACATAATAATAGATCACGCAACTAGATTTGTTTGCGCTTTTCCTTCTAAAAATGTTACTACAGAAGCATATACAAACTGTTTAAAGCAAATTTTTAATGTTCAAACACCTCAAAAAATACTGAGTGATAGACATAAAGCTTTTAGGTCTCCAAGGTTCAAAAAATTCCTCAGAAAACATCATATTCAACAGCGTTTTACGTCATCACACCATCCACAAACCAATGGGAAGGTAGAGCGCGTTAATCAGACAATAGTTACCAGACTTAAATGTAAAGTCAATTCCACTTCTTCTAAAATACCTTGGACAAGATTATTAGACCAAGTCATCCAAGAATACAATAATACCCCACATTCCATAACTAAATTCCCACCTGCCTACTTATTTTATGGTCAATTACCCTATCAATCTCCTTTAAAACAAAATTATTACCCACCAGTCAGTAAAGCACTCAAAATTGCAAAAGCGCGAACTCAAGAATTTCATCTTAAAAGTAAAAGACTATATGATAGAAATTTTGTTGAATCCCCATTAAAAATACAAGATTCTGTAATTTATGAAGAATTTAAGTATCCTAACACTCAAAAATTAGAACCTACTTTCTCAGAACCATATAAAATTATAAATAAACTTTCTGAAGTAACTTATGAAATAGATAAATTTAATTATGAGACAGGACTAAATTCAGTTATTGTACACGTTTCTAAATTAAGACCCTATTTTTCACCAAATGATTTCAGAATGTTTCATGAGCAACCCATAAAACAAACAAAACCACAACCAACATCACCACCACAATTGCCATCACAAACTCAAACTAAAGTAAAAACCATAGATTAAATTCTAATTCTTTAGATTTTTTTTTCTTTCATCAATAGTTTTCAACATTACCAAGTATGACTTTGGGGCGCCACGGGGATATTACTTGTTTTTGGGATTAAGTAGACAATCTATGCAGGCATAGGATGTGTATTTGATTTTGGGAGTTTTCAGATTGATGTTGAAAAAAAAAATAATAAAAAAAAAATAAATTTTTAATTCTATATCCAGTTTATATCAAAATAAACTATATTTATTTTATTCCATTTTTGCCAATTGTTTACAAAAATAGTAAGAATTGATAATATTATTATAATTGTCTAAACCTAGAAAATTGATAATTGTGATGAGATTTTGTAGTGATTGTGTAGCAATAGAAAATTAAGTACATAAACAAATTATCTTTTATTCCTATTTATTTTCTTTATTTTACCATTCTAAGTTTATCAAATGCACGTCTATTCATCAAGAGTATCAGAGAGATAAATTATTGTAAAGAAATACTGGTTGAGAGTCCACTTTCTAAATATTTAGAGTTAAATTTATTTGGACTTTGGAATTATTATTATTATTTTTTTTTTAATGTTTCGACTGGCAAAAATACTTTCTTATATAAGTAAAAAATAAGAAAATTATTAATTGCTATGTATTATTTTTATCCTCAACCATTATTTTCCGTGTCAATAAGTAAACAATCTGTGATATTTTCTTAGAATATAATGTTGTTATTAAGTATTATTATTGCTATTATTCAAGTATACTGTTGAGAATTTTATTATTATGATTATGAATTGAAAGTATTATATTATTTATTGAAAGATTCATTATTTATTAAAGAAAAAGAGAACATAACTTATAAGTGACAAGTTATGATATTTACTAAAACAAGTGAGAAGTTGTAAAAGATGGTGAGTCCCAATTAGAATGGGAAAAGGAGCTCAAAAAAGAAGTTGATAAACAAACGTTAAAAGGTAGTTGAATAACTACTAGGAATTTGTTTTTTAAAATAAAACTACTATTGTGAGGACAAATAGTATTTAAACATAATGTAAAGAGTTTAACAGGCAGAGTAGTCAAACAAATTTAGTAAAAAATATTTATTGCAGCTGAACTTTTTACTTAAGGACTGTATCACTATTTTTGCTAAAGGACTTTTATGACCTACGAACTGATTAAGCCAATGGGACTTAAAATTCTACTTGAAGTAAATAAAGTGTTAAACATTACTTGATTGGAAATATGTTTGTGATAAGAGAAATGGAAATACACTAAATTCCCATAAGATAAAAGAATTTGTTGTTATTTATTACTATAGTTTTATTATTTCTTATTATTTATTTCTTATTGTATTTATACTTATTCTTCATTTATTATTGTGTTTATATTTTCCTATGCACTTACAAATGGTAAGTGATGTTGTAACTATTATTTGTATTCTTTTACACGGGAAATGCTCTCAGCTAAATTTAAATGCTCTTAGTATTTTTTTTTCTCTTGCATTGCTAAATTTTACTTTTCCATCTCTTCGCTGACGTCTCTAAAATTTTCAATATTCAAAAATCAACTTCCAAATTTATTACAAGTCTGTTGTCTGAAATTGTAGTTAATTAACCACAAATTTCATACAAAGTCTTTGGGGAGGGGGGATAATATTACAAAATTTAAATTTTTGCACCAAGTTTAAAGTATTTTATGTAAATTTTCCTTTTTCAGTAATATTCCGTATATTATACCGGCTTATTAAATTAAAACCCTAGTCTATTAAACTCTAAGATCTTAATTCATATTTATTCCAAATTGCGTAAATCTAAAAATGGCTCAATTATTTATATTTCTTTAATAAAACTTTTATTATTTAAAATCCTATTAAATTCCGCTATTAAATCCCGGTACATCATATTCCCCTTAGATCTTTATTTAACTGCTAAAATATTATTCTGTCTTAAAGAAAAAACCTACTTATTTCAATTTATTCTTTTATTTAAAATATCCAGGTGTAATTAAAATATTTCAAAGATTAAAACTTCGCAGACATAAATTCATTTCTTTTATCGTCTGAAGAGGGAAAAAAGGGTTATTTTTGCATAATCTCGACTACAGATTTTAACATTTGTTTATGCTTTAGATAGCTGGGGCGAGGATATAAGAATTTTCTAGAACAATCTTTTCAGCAGAGTATAAATACAGATGGCGGGAACCAGAGAGAGGCATAAAGGATATAGCATATAGGAGTAGATGGGCTGTGAGCTTAGAAGTTTTTCAGTTTTTAGCATGTAGAGGTGAACGTAGTGGATTGCAGTCGTAGCAGACTGGATATTCAATGTGATTGCTCGATGGAGGTAGTAAAATGTTGGATGAATACTGTTTATTATGCGTGTAGAATGAGGAAGCAACGGTATCGTAATGGGTGATAGATGTTAGATGTTAACGGATTAAGACTAGAACGCAGTCAAGAGATGGAGTGTTTTTAAACTAATTGTGACAGGAAGAATAGACTTTATTCTTTTTACCATGGCCTGGAGTGAGCATCTTCCCTAGATTCAATCGTGAGTGTGGAAATAAAGTGAATAATGTTTCAAGCGACTGCCTTATGTTAATTCTTCATTTTTCTTTATTATTTTAAAACCCAGTCGGCTGCCACCTGTGTTGTGTAAGAATGGAAACCCTCATTTTTTTTTTCGACAATACCAACTACTTGCCGTCAAAATGTCACATATATATGGAATAAGAGATTTTAAAAATAGCGAAAAAAAATTCAGACAACCTCAAAATGTTAAAATTTGTCAGTAATTCCATAATCGGGTTTTTATTATGCTTCAATACGTTTTTTCGAACTCATATATGACGTTTTGTATTCACCTACTGAAGTCCACTATGTTTCCAATATGAAGTATTGTTCACCATTTTTTTTTTTTTTTCGTCAAACTATTTTAGTCTTATTTTCCACGTGGAAATCTTGCAATAGAAAAGTTATGACGCAATTTTCACTTTTTTTTTAATTCGCCAAACTATTTATTTCATTTTCATTTTTCACGTGGAAATCTTTCAATAGAAAAGTAACTGTTGTGGTAAGAAATTTATTGTTCATTTTTAATAGATGATAACTGCTATAACAAAAAATGTTTAAATTTGATAGGAAAATGCTGTTAAACGGGTGGTTTTTCATTAATTAAAAATTAACTATAAATTATTTCGATTCCGGATTGCTTTAAATACCTCGGTCGTGTTTTAATACTCGTGTACGTAGCATTTCACAATTCTCGCTTCCAAACTGTGGATTTGTATAGAATTAGAGAGAGACAGACAAATTAAAAATTAACTATAAATTATTTCGATTCCGGATTGCTTTAGTTACCTCGGTCGTGTTTTAATACTCGTGTACGTAGCATTTCACAATTCTCGCTTCCAAACTGTGGATTTGTATAGAATTAGAGAGAGACAGACAAATTAAAAATTAACTATAAATTATTTCGATTCCGGATTGCTTTAGTTACCTCGGTCGTGTTTTAATACTCGTGTACGTAGCATTTCACAATTCTCGCTTCCAAACTGTGGATTTGTATAGAATTAGAGAGAGACAGACAAATTAAAAATTAACTATAAATTATTTCGATTCCGGATTGCTTTAGTTACCTCGGTCGTGTTTTAATACTCGTGTACGTAGAATTTCACAATTCTCGCTTCTAAACTGAGGATTTGTATAGAATTAGAGAGAGACAGACAAATTAAAAATTAACTATAAATTATTTCGATTCCGGATTGCTTTAGTTACCTCGGTCGTGTTTTAATACTCATGTACGTAGCATTTCACAATTCTCGCTTCCAAACTGTGGATTTGTATAGAATTAGAGAGAGACAGAAAAATTAAAAATTAACTATAAATTATTTCGATTCCGGATTGCTTTAGTTACCTCGGTCGTGTTTTAATACTCGTGTACGTAACATTTCACAATTCTCGCTTCCAAACTGTGGATTTGTATAGAATTAGAGAGAGACAGACAAATTAAAAATTAACTATAAATTATTTCGATTCCGGATTGCTTTAGTTACCTCGGTCGTGTTTTAATACTCGTGTACGCTTTCGTGTACGTTTATTTCGCTTTTGTCGCCAAACAATGGGATTTTAAGTAAAAAATGTGTAAGTGTGACACTAGCTTGAGGATATTCTCATAAATGGTGTTTTTTCAAGTGAACGAGATCTTTTTTTGAGTACATTTTTATATTCAATTGTAACTTATATGGATATCAGTTAATGTTTTAAAAATGGAATCAAATACTTAAATTTTAGTGTGAATTTCTGCCACACATACATATTGTAAAATAATTTCATATTTTTTAAAATGTTTTTCACCGTAATTCCGAAATCATGTGATATTTATAAACTCGAACTCAGATCATTGAATATTATCCATTTTTTTAAGCAAATATTATCTATTGTTTATTTTATTTTTCCTTAAGTCATATCACCAATATCATTTATAGGAAAATTCACACCTTCGAAATCTACGAAATAAAGATAGTTTTTAAAGAAATTTATACAATCATGCGTTATTATTATCGAAAAATTCAACATTTTGAAGAAAAAAAATTGCAAGTCTTCTGTAATTCGTCATTTCTTCTTCGTCTTTCTTCGTAATTTCTCCTCTGTTATGTAATATTTCAAATGATATTGGACTAATTTTCGATCATCGAGTCACCGCCAAATGGCATATCTATATAGTATCGCTAAGAATGGATTTTCTAAAGTAGCACCCCTAACGGCGTTTTTGCAAGAAGAGGGAAAAAAATTCCTTAAAAGTCGGATATTATAATTATGCGTCAGATGATAGCACATTACATATACATTAAATATGTATTTTTGTATGCTGCATCGATTGGTGCCAAGTAAATTCTTATAAGTCCGACAGTTCATGACATTTTTCATATTTTTCTAATTTGGCGGTGTTTTTGACGTCTAAACCTCAAAATATCTAACATTACATCCGTTACTCTAGCAACGAAAAAAAATTCAAATTAACTCTTTTGGATAAAGAATAAAAACGGCTCAATGAGTTTGAAAAAAAAAATACGAACATCTTAATGAAAAAAAATGGTACTACTTAGTTATCCCGTTGACCAATTTCGCCAAATTATATAAATCGCCAAACCACTCGCCAAATTACATTAATTGACATAAGTTGCATTTTAATAATGAAAGAACAAATAAATTAGTATAATATTAATAAAAATACAAATAAAACGTCGAAATAAAAATAACTTGATGACGCAAGCACGTGTAACTTCCTTGAAGTCAAGTGAATGTGACATTTACGATCAACCGTTATTGGCATTTAATCTTATAATTTGGCGATAGATTTTTGGTCGACGGGATAACTAAGTAGTACCAAAAGAAAAAATTAGTGATTTTATGTCAAATAAAAGGAACAATTTTACTAAGAAATTAGCGTTATAGAACGAAAAGGTACTACTTAGAACTTAGATATTCCGTCGACCAAAAATCTATCGCCGAACTATAAGATTAAATGCCAATAATGGTTGATCGTAAATGTCAAATTCACCTGACTTTAAGCAAGTTACACGTGTTTACGTCACAAAGTGATTTTCATTTCGACGTTTTATTTGTATTTTTATTAATGTTATACTAATTTATCTGTTCTTTCGTTATTTAAAATAAATATTATGTCAATTTGTATAATTTGGCGAAATTGGTCGACGGGATAACTAAGTAGTACCAACGAAAATATTTAAATATGAAAGCAATGTTTGTAACGACTTAAAAATTATTTTCAATGAAAGAAATTGGAATTGGAAAAATATTTGGCGATTTATAATTTGCTCCTCGATAAGAAGAAAAAATGGGTACATTTATAACAGCCGTGCGCAGATCTCGCCAATAGCATTTTTAAAATTGCGGCACAGATGTCATATTCGCCCCATATTGGCGCGATTTTTTCTGACGCCAATATCATATAGGCAACGGGTACTTAACTTGCGCCAAAGTGTCGTTATTTTGCTTGATGTGGTAACCCAGATTATGTTGTTTATGCTGTTGATGTTTTCGCCAAACTGGCAACCGAAAAAAATCGCGCCAATATGGGGCGAATATGAGATCTGTGCCAAAATTGCCAGTAGCAGTAGTTACATTTTTCGTATGTAAATTAAAATTAAAAATAATTCTTTGTTTTTAATTATAGAATTATTTCCTGTTATTGTTTGTCTTTTCAGTTTTTTAAATGAAATTAGTGTAAGGCATGCATTTTAAATGAAATGAGTGAAAGGTTTGTATCTTAAATGAAAATAATAAATATAAGAATATGGTATGAAAACAATCTTTGTTGATTTATTACCTGCGCCAGGCTAACATAAAAGTATCACAAAAGCCACATATTCACTTTTCTTTGGGCTCTTAGGAATCCAAGTTAACCTTCCGTAATAGGATACTTCACATATTGGTGTATTAGCTATAATGTTGAAAGCATCGTTTATGTTTGAAGCGAAAATTTCACAATGAATTCTATTACACAAAATCGCATCATCATCATCTACTACATATTTAAAACGGAAATTTGCATTTCATTCCGATTGTTTATAATACTTTTATAGGATATACCACAAATGATGGTACTGATGTCATATACATACAGATGCCCCATATTGGCGCGATTTTTTACCGACGCCAATTTGGCGAAAACATAAACAGCATTAACAACAACTTCCGGGTTACCATATCAAGCAAAATAACGACACTTTGGCGCCAGTTAAGTATTGTTGCGTATTGCAATGTTTCTGACATTGGCGTCAGAAAAAAATCGCGCCTATATGGGGCATGTATGACATCTCTGCCCAAGTGGTTAGGTAATAATTTTGGAAAGGTTTTAGTGTATACATATTGTTCAACGCTACTTAGTCATAGAGCAAAAAAAAATATTAAAATATTAAGTGAACCTGATTATGAAAGTTTAGCCTTTTTTTTTTTTTTTTTAATCTACAGAACGTATTTTGATACAAGTGGCACTGTTACATGACGTTTCAGGAATGGTATTAGTATATAACATTTCATTATATGTTGATTAGTTATAGAGCTATTAATTCCTGTTGTCATAACGGTCTCATTACCCTACCAAAAGTGCATTGTTAGTAATCAACTAAAATAATTACTTCTTAATAGCTAAATTTTGTCCAACGCTTAAGGTAATATTATATCACGATGACGTTCGCGTCGTTTTCAGCAATGAGTAAGGTCCAGCTGAAGGTCCATATTGTTTAAAATGCAAGTTCAAATTCACCAATGTTCATTTGGAAAAATTGACCAGCGCAGCGGGCATAGCCAGCTAGTATGTTATAAAGCAGTAAAATCTAAAACTTCCGCTCGAGTGTTTTCAAAATCTACCCGGTGGATTTTTTTGCAAATTGTATCATTCAATAGGAAATATTCCAGGGGTGGTTTATGAGAAAATATACAGGGATAGCTATGATTTTTGATAATAAATTTCGTATTTTACTGCTATTTTGAACGAAAAGGTTGCCAGAGATTATGTTTTGGCGACAAATGAATTCAAATCGCTGTATCCGTTAGAAAATAAATGAAGAAAATAATTACTGATATTTAATTGTAAAAAAAAGAAAAATCCATTAGGAATAATGTTAAAAAACGAAAATATTTAATTTAAACCTAAAAGAAATATTTGTAATTTAATTTAAACCTGAAAGAAATATTTGTAATGCTTAAAAATTAATTTAATGAGAAAGATTACAATTGATAAGCAATATTTGGCTCTTTATCGCTTGCGTTAGATTATAGATTAGATGAATTTTTAATGACTTTTTTTTTCTTTTCTTTTTCTTTTTATCTAATTGCCCCATTACGTGACTTATAGAAGAAACAATCAGATGTAATTATGAGTCACATGTGTAATTATTGTTTTTTTACCATTTTTTATTTCGCTTTTGTCGCCAAACAATGTGATTTTAAGCCAAAAATGCATAAGCGTGACATTAGCTTGAGGTTATTCTCACAAATGGTATTTTTTTAAGTGAACGAGATCATTTTTTGAGTACATTTTTATATTCAATTGTAACTTATATAGATATCAGTTAATGTTTCAAAAATGGGATCAAATACTTAAATTTTAGTGCGAATTTCTGCCACACATACATATTGTAAAATAATTTCATACTTTTTAAAATGGTTTTTACCGTAATTCCGAAAGCATGTGACATTTATAAACTCGAACTCAAATCAACGAATGTTATCCGTTTTTTTAAGCAAATATTATCTATTGTTTATTTCTTTTTTTCTTAAGTTATATCGCCAATTTCATTTATAGGAAAATTTACAGCTTCGAAATCTAGGAAATGAAGATAATTTTTAAGGAAATTTATACAATCATGTATTATTATTATCGAAAATTTCAGCATTTTGAAAAGAAAAAAAATTACAAGTCTTTTGTAATTCGTAATTTCTTCTTCGTCTTTCTTCGTATTTTCTCCTCTGTTATGTAATATTTCAAATGGTATTGGACTAATTTTCTATCATCGAGTCACCGCCAAATGGCATATCTATATAGTATATAAAATAAAGTCTGGATTAGGGGACTTATTAACTCACAGCGCAAACTACTGAACCAAAAATCTTGAAAATCGTGGTAAAAATGCTTCTTATGACATAGAATTCTTCTAAGAAAAGATTTTCCAAAGTATCACCCCTAACGGCGTTTTTGCAAGGGGAGGGGGAAAAAATCCTTAAAAATCGGATATTATAATTATGCGTCAAGTGATAGCATAATTTAATGTATTTCTGTATGCTGAATCGAATGGTACCAAATAAATTCTTATAAGTTCAACGGTTCATGACATTTTTTCATATTTTTCTAATTTGGCGGTGTCTTTGGCGTCTAAACCTCAAAATATCTAACATTACATCCGTTACTCTAGCAACGAAAAAAATTCAAATTAACTCTTTTGGATAAAGAATAAAAACGGCTCAATGAGTTTGAAAAAAAAAATACGAACATCTTAATGAAAAAAAATGGTACTACTTAGTTATCCCGTTGACCAATTTCGCCAAATTATATAAATCGCCAAACCACTCGCCAAATTACATTAATTGACATAAGTTGCATTTTAATAATGAAAGAACAAATAAATTAGTATAACATTAATAAAAATACAAATAAAACGTCGAAATAAAAATAACTTGATGACGTAAGCACGTGTAACTTCCTTAAAGTCAAGTGAATGTGACACTTACTATCAACCATTATTGGCATTTAATCTTATAATTTGGCGATAGATTTTTGGTCAACAGGATAACTAAGTAGTACCAAAAAAAAAATAGTGATTTTACGTAAAATAAAAGGGAAAAATGTACTGAGAAATTAGCATTATAAAACGAAAAGGTACTACTTAGATATTCCGTCGACTAAAAATCTATCGCCAAACTATAAGATTAAATGCCAATAATGGTTGATCGTAAATGTCAAATTCACCTGACTTTAAGCAAGTTACACATAATCACGTCACCAAGTGATTTTTACTTCGACGTTTTATTTGTATTTTTATTAATGTTATACTAATTTATTAGTTCTTACGATATTTAAAATAAAAATTACGTCAATTTGTATAATTTGGCGATTTATATAATTTCGTGAAATTGGTCGACGGGATAACTAAGTAGTACCAACGAAAGTATTTAAATATGAAAGGAATGTTTGTAACGACTTAAAAATTATTTTCAATGAAAGAAATTGGAATTGGAATAATATTTGGCGATTTATAATTTGCTTTTCTAAAAAGAAAAAATGGGTACATTTATAACAGCCGTGCGCATATCTCGCCAATAGCATTTTAAAAATTGCCAGTAGCAGTGGTTAAATTTTGCGCATGTAAATTAAAATTGATTTTTTATTTTTAATTATGGAATTATTTCCTGTTATTGTTTATCTTTTCAGTTTTTTAAATGAAATTAGTGTAAGGCATGCATTTTAAATAAATGAGTGAAAAAGGTTTGTATTTTAAATGAAAATAATAAAATAAGAATATGGTATGAAAGCAATCTTTGCTGATTTATTATCGGCTAACATAAAAGTATCACAAAGGCAACATATTCACTTTTCTTTGGGTAGTTGCTCATAAGAATCCAAGTTAACCTTCCGTAATCGGATACTTCACATATTGGTGTATTAGCTATAATGTTGAAAGCATTGTTTGTGTTTGAAGCTAAAATTTCACGATGAATTCATTCTACTACACAAAATCGACTCATGATCATCTACTATAGATTTAAAACGGAAATTTGCATTTCATTCCGATTGTTTATAATACTTTGATAGGATATACCTCAATTAGTTAGGTAAAAATTTTGGAAAGGTTTTAGTGTATACATATTGCTTAACGTTACTTAGTTATAAAGCAACAGAAAAAGTTAAAAAATTAAGTGAACCTGATTATGAAAGTTTATCCTTTTTTTAAAAATCTACAGAACATATTTTGATACAAGTGGCACTGTTACATTACTTTTCAGGAATGCTGTTAGAATATAACATTTCATTATATGTTGATTAGTTACAGAGATATTAATTCCTATTGTCATAACGGTCTCATTACCCTACTAAAAGTGCATTGTTATTAATCAACTAAAAGAAATACTTCTTAATGGGTAAATTTTGTACAACGCTTAAGATAATATTATATCGCAATGGCGTTCGCATCGTTTTCAGAAATGAGCAAGGTCCAGGTGAAGGTCCATATTGTTTAAAATACAAGTTCAAATTCACCATTTCGTTTAATCCAAGCTTCATTTGGAAATATTGACCAGCGCAGCTCGCCTGCTAGTATATATATAATATGTATCTATCTAGGTTTCGATTAAGACAGTCTTTTTCTTGTTGTTTATGCGTATTTATGCAATTTTACTGAAAAATATTTTAGAAAGTCTGCGATCCCGATTCCTTCCTTCTTAATGATGTTCCAAACAGCAACGTTGCCATTTATGGAAGAATCTTAAGTCTTTTTCGAACGCTAGTGGAATTAATCCCTTTACCTAACACGTCTAGCAGTCATAACCTGTATAAATAATAGTGATATATCTTCGATGCTAAGTGTAGTTATTTACTTTTATCATTTTAAAATTTTCTCATTATCAATGAGGTACATTTTTTTTATGGCACGCGCTGTCTCTCAAGCGTTGAAACATCTCGTAAAAAATCAAAATTGTTCTGCATTACACGCTTTTGAGTAGAAGGAAATGTATTTATAACTACAAAAAACTGCGAGTTTTTGTCTACTTTAAGGTTTTCCACAGGTAAATTTTTTTTCACGCTTCTTTACTTTCTTGTAACTGTTGTACGTCTGGAGTTTTATGGCCTTTTTCAGTTTATGTAGCTAAGGACTTTTTAGCCCCCGGTATGCTATTTCTTTCTCCCAGCTTATTTTGTGTCGTCTCTAAAAAAATAACGTTACCTTACAGAAGCCAGCCGTAAAATAAAGCAGATGTATCATCGTACGATTAAATACTCTATAGCAATTTTTTTAATTTTTAGGCATCGCACATTTTCAATTTTTATACCGACGTATTGGGAAAAACATGTACTTTTAAATTCAATTTGTTTGAAAACTGCATCTCAATTTATTTTTGAAATATTATTTTTTTTTGTATTTTTTAGAGCTATTTGCTTAATATTGGCAACGAAAGTATTCCATTTCTGTAGAAAGTGAAGGAACAATAGTGGTAAAATAGTAATTATATATTTTTGTTGCTCTTTTCTCATAACAACCGAAAGAAAATGTAAAATAAAATACGTGCTATTTTGAAAAATATATAAACGAATGATTTCTGTTAAAACATGGAGCTATTATAAACTATATTTAATTTTGAGTATCTATATTAATGTTATAAACAAATGAAGGCCTATAGCCGGGTTTAGCCGGGTTTTATTTTGTCGAGTTTCTTTAATGACGGCATCTTTGTGCTGCATTTGTGTATTATTTCGTGATGGTGACGTCCTATGCATACTTTACTGTAGATGTTTAAGAGTGGATCGTAAATGTGGAATGCTTAAGCGGATGCGAATGGCGTCATTTTACATAAAATAAAAGCGTGTGTTTAAAGTCTTAAAATTGAAATATGTTTTGTACTATTTTTATATACATATATATATATTTTTTTTTTTTTCATCGGGGACGACACTAAATTCTGAGAAAGCAGAATTCATATTTTCTAGTTTATACTTTTGTATAGTCCACTTACAAGTGAAAGATGTTACGTAACTTTTTCGCTACTATATTTTTAACACTCTTTCGATTCATCCCGTCACCATTTTCAAGATAGTAAAGGGGGGAGGGGGGGGGAGTCTAACGCTTTATATACAAGATGTAACAGGAAAGATAGTCTTAATTGGATCGGCAGGGCAGCGTTGGTTTTAAAAAACGAAGTGAAGACCAAAAAATGGCAAAACTACTTTTTCTATTTAATGTACCTCCAAATTTTGCTCTGCGTGGAAATGGTAAGAATGAAATAATAAACAGTCTCTAAAATAAAATACAGGACCTTGCATTTTTTTGCTACATAAAACCAAGAGCTGCTATGGCATTCCTCGCGGATCAAATTTACCTGCAGAAAATTTAATTGCAATTAAGTTTTAACTAGTAGCAACATGTTGCTACTAGTTAATGACTACCACATACCTAAACAGTATTCTGAAATTCCAGTAAATATTCGGTGGTTATTGAATAAAAACCCTACCACTTATAGAGTTTTTTTCTTTTTCAAAAACTAGATATTTGAACTTATTCCCCTTTTAGCTCATAGGCTATTAAAGCCTGAGAGCTAATGAGCCCGCAGGTTCTGTATGTACTTAACGCAATAACTCTTCATAGAAATATCCGATTTGCATCAAATTATGTAAATAGGTTCATTCTGATAAGACGCTTCCCTGATTAGTTTTGGGGGTTCATTGGTTAAGTATAAATGGGGGGACGAGAGCTAATTCCCCCTTATTTTAGATAAATGGGTTTTTCATGCAGAATTATCCAATTTGCTTCAAATTTGGTATTATTCTAATAAAGCGCTTACCTGATTAGATTTGGAGGTTCATTTGTTGAGTATAAAGGTGCGGGGAACGGGGCTAGTCCCCCCCTTAATTTATTTACCATTTTGCTCAAAAAGAGTGAGTTCATTTTATGAATAATAGACATAAATAAGATTATTTTATACAATTAGTGTGAATAGCCTGTGAGCTCAATTCCATCAGTTTAACTGGGCACTTTCCTTTTTATTAAACTTCACGATTCAATTTTAAATGGTGATCGAACACGGCAAAAGTACCAATTTTCGTAATTGGAAGCACAATAAGTACGAAGAACATGTAAACGAAAAATCTTTTTATCGTAGATATTTACAGAAAAGAAAATAATAAAATAAAATAAAGTGTTTACAAGTACTGTCATATAACGACTATTAGCTGTAAAATTTGCCTCATAATGAGTGATTGGTATACTCTCTGGAAAACAACTGACATACCAGGGCATGCTCAGATTGGAAGTTTTTATCCAAACTATGGCAATCCACATTAGAAAACTTGGCTATACTCGCATGGATGAGTTTACTTAAACGATTTAGTAAACAAAAATTACCTCAGTGATAATGACAGACTTGCCAAGTTTTTTCCCAAAATCCTCTCGACTAATGAAATTTTATTGCCAGTATGTCTCCACTCTCTTATAAAACCTCTCTGATGCTAGCAAGTAAATAATAGGAGCTCCATAAACTAAGCTTCAGATGTTTTAAAAAGATCAGAATGGAGGATATTCCATCGACGTCATAATCACGTGGTCTAGGCAAAAACTTCTAGCGTAAAGAAGATAAAGCTCCGTAGACGCATTGTAAATCCCCGCCTGCCAGTGAAACAGTTCATGGGAGAGCAGTAAGTAGTAGCTTCTCTTCTTATCAGTTAGAAGTTCTTTGGGTAAATTACCGGTATCACGTGACTTTTTTCAGCCTCGAACCCATATTTGGAATATAGTCCATTTTCGACCCGATGGAATTAGGCGTGATGGACCATATCTTTTGCTTCCTATAGCTGCGGATTTCTCTCTCTCCTACATGAAAGTCCTGTTGAAACTAATGATTAAATTCATATTCATTTATAGCATTAAAAAGTTTAAATTTATAGTACACATAAACCTCAGTATTTTATTTGATAGTATTGTGGTCTGGTATGATCAATCATTTGTTTATTTTGTTTTGTTTGTTTTTATTCTTTTAGAACTTATTTATTTCATTTCAAAAAAAATTTGCTAATAATATTTATTTTCTCTTTTCAGTATAAATTTCAGCCATTTGTGTGGACTGCTGTTGTCTTTTTATTTCACAAAGAACATAAAAACCCTTCGATCCACTGGAGAATCTGAAACAAAATATACCTTATTCCACCGATATCTAGCAACAATTCGTCACGTCCAAAAATGGTACGAAGGCGATATATGGAATCCAAAAGATCCTGCACACAAATCTTTAGCAGCAGTACGCTCAATGCACGCCAAAGTTGCAAACAAAATGGCAAAGCTAAATGACGGAGTTGTCTATGTATCACAGTGGGACATGGCTGTTACTCAATGGGCATTTGTCGGACCTATGGTGCTATTTAGATCCAAAGTTGGCCTCCATTCTTGCACCGAAGAACAGTACGAATCTCTTATTCATTTTTGGAGAGTCATTGGATATTTTTTGGGCATTGAAGATCAATATAATCTTTGCACTGGAGATTACGAGCAAGTACTCGCAGCCTGCCAAAATCTCTTAGAAAAAGAATATAGGGATAGAATTGCCATAGCTGATCCTGAATCAGTTAGCATGTGTAAAGACGTTAGTGCTGCTGTGAATATGATAGACCCAGTACTAACTTGGGAATCATTGGCAAATTATATTCATGAACTGGCAGGTTTACCTTGTCCTTATTCCATGGGTTACGTTGACTGGTTACGTAATTGGGCAACGAAATTAATTATCACGTATTTTCTTCAGTTTCCATCATTCAGGTATCTGTTCAACGATTTTTTTCGTTGGCGATTGGAAATTGCTGACATGCGTGATTTAGAATTCAAGCAAACAAAAAAGTACATACTTCCTCCTCGTAATAGAGCAGGATGAATGCTTTATTCAGAAACTTTGAACATGTTACAAGACAAGCCATAATTAAGAGCCACACAGCTCTTCCTCAGCAGTTTACTGTGATTTTATACATAAGTGTCTTATTATAGCATTTCAGAACTTGTTTTATCACTGAATAATGTTAGCATTGTTACGTTTTCTCACTTATTTGGAATAGGTATTGCATTTTTTTGCCTAAAAGCTCCCAAGTAAAGAGCATTATTGTGTTTTTTTATTGCTAGTTTTGAATTACTTTTTGCAATTTTTCAACTTATGAGTACTAGAGAATGAGCCTTATTATGTGCCATCGTTGTTAATTTTCACATAATTGTTGCATTTTCAATATAAAAGCAATAATTTTCGAAATGTTTCATTATTGTTAGTTTCAAAACTGTTGCTTCAGTTTTCAGAATAAAAGCTACAGACAAGTAATTATTATTTTGTTAAAATGTTAAAAGTGACGATTACTTTTGAAAATGAGATAATAGCATCACATTAAAAAACCAAATGCATTAAAAAATGTATGTTAACTGCTAGAGATTTATTTGACTATTCTCAGCCAATTTTTCAAATGCTTTAATTTTTTTTTCAAGATTTTCGCGTATGAATCTCATGCTTACGTTATTAACTTTAGATTAGGAAAAACATTTTGATAATGTGAAATGATTTTTTTCATATAAACTATAGATACATAATATTTTTAACATAGTCTGAACTATATTTGCAATTTTAAATTCCACATAAGCAGGGGCGCCATTTGGGAGAGATTAAGCTGATCAGTTGACCCTCTTAAATGAATCTAATACTATCTCAGAATGTATAAATCAACACAGGTAAAACTCAAAAAATAAATAAACAACCTTAAAAAAGCAATTTAACAAATTACAACGACCATTTGGAAAATGGTTTTTTCAAAGACTAAAATTTAAGACATAAAAAATCGCACGGAGTTGATAATACATTACGTACGCCATGAATTAAACATTAATAGTGTTATTACACGTAAAAATTCCAAGCGACAAAAATCGCCTGCGACTTGTACGTATTATCCACATGAAACTTGTGTATTATCCAAGCATTTCATTGGCTGTTCGGGAAACGGCTTTTCCATCGTCAGATTTCCAAGAAATCTGACGGCCAATTTTAAATAAAATTTCATTCTTAAACTTCTAAACATCCCACAATATTACTTTTTACACAGTCGTATAGAGAAAAAAATGTACTTTTAAATGCAATTTGTTTGAAAGCTGTATCTCAATTTGTTTCTGAGTTATTATTTTTTTTGTTGTTGTTGTAGTTTTTATTACTTTTTCGTCATAGTGGCAACAGAAGGTATTCATCTGTGTTGAAAGTAAAGGGAAATACAGATTACTGTATAGTCCAATAAGAAAACGAATAAAATGCGGATTAAACCAATGAAAACCTTCAGATATGCTTTTGATTTCCTACCCTGAAGAGAACAATAACCATTCCAAATGGTTAATAAGTAAATTGGAAATTGCACAGAAGCTAAAATAACTTATCAGATTTGACTAAAATGGAAACATTAGCATTCAGAAATACTTTGAGCACGGAAATTAATAATTATCAATATTATTTGTTAAGCAGAGGCGCCATTTTGGAGGGACTAGGGTGCTCAGTTGTCCCTCTTTACGGAATCTGATATCTCAGAATGTATAAATCATCACAGGTAAAACTAAAAATAAATAAATCAGAAATTGCACAAAAGCTAAAATAACTTGTCAGAATTGACTAACATGGGAACATTAGCATTCAGAAATACTTTAAGCACGGAAATTAATACTTATCAATTTTTGCTAAGCAGACATTGACCAAGCAGGGGCACCATTTGGGTCAGTTATAGGATGGTCAGTTGCCCCTCTTAAGGAATCTGATATTTTAAAATGCATACGTCATCACAGGTCAAGCTAAAAGAAAATTGTAATAATAAATCGGGAACTGCACAAAAACTAAACTAACTTATCAGATTTGACTAGAATGAAAATACAGTAAAACCTCTTTAAAGCGACCACGTTCCATTCCAATAAAAATTGGTCGCTCCAAGAAGTGGTCTCTTAATGGAGGTCATGTTTTAAATATACATTTTAATTGTTGGAAAAAGGTAACAATTAATCGTTCTATATATAAAAAAAAAGTAATGCTTTGGAAATGGACCAATGAAAATCTGCGTAGATACCGTGAAATGCATCTGATTGGTCAGAGCTTTATGACGCTATAAGGGAGGTTACCAAGGGGGGACCCGGCTCTGTTGCCAAGTTTGCCGCCATCTTGTCGCTATTTCCAGTATTTCGCCAAATTTCCATAGACTCCCATTGAAATACAATAGGGTTCACTTGCTTGCAGGAAATCAACAAATTGAGATATTTCAATGCAACAAAACTAATATTAGCTTATGAATAGAGCTTAATTGAACTATTTACATTACTTTTAAGCACAAACAATAATCTGGGGTTTGCTAGAAAAGAGGAATTGTTTCGCGATACCGAATAGAATCCCTAAGCGACTACGCGGGGGTTGGTGAGCGTAGCGAGCAGGGGGGCGGTGCCCCCTAGTGTTAATAAAATTTATTTTTCACATTAGGAAAAAATATGAAAATTTAAGTATCAAAACAAAAGTTAATTACATAAATTAATTACCGCAGAGTTTAATAAATGAATACATTGTCGTTTGCTTTGATTTTACGGTTTTATTTTTTATAACTTTTATTTAGAAGTTCAGTAAATAAATGTTTTTTTTTTTTTTTTTGGACGGGAACAAATAATGACGATTTCATTAATTTATCTATTTATTTGACAGTTTCCTGACAGAATAGGGCAGGGGAGTTTATTGACCGCCATTTTTAATTTGTCATCAGAGTTAAATTCATTGCTTAAAAAGACACAAAGGGGTTTAAACACTTAAAAGTTACCGGAATAAAAAAAAAATCTAAACTTAGTTTAGAAGTTTGAATAATGCGCTCTCCGGAGTTATTTTTCTAATAAAACCTTCTTCAAGCGACCAGGAAAAAACGAAATTTATTTCATTGTCTTCAAAGAAATGGGAAGTTCAACTGGAATTGTCTCTGAATGGAGATAAAATTAGTATTCAGCCTATGGAAATAAATTCCGTTCCATGAAAAAATGGTCGTTGAGGGAGGTGGTCGCTTAATTGAGGTGGCCGCACAGGGAGGTTTCACTGTATTGACATTCAAATATACTTCAGACATTGAAATCAGTAATTATCAATAATAATTTCTAAGCAGGAGCGCCATTTGGAGCAGTGTAGGGTAGTCAGTTTCCCCTCTTTGGGAATCTAATACCTCAGAATGTATGTCCAAACAGGTCAAACAAAAAAAAAAAAAAAAAAAAAAAAAAAAATCAGAAATTGCACACAGGCTGAAATGACTAATCAGATATGACTAAAATGGAAACATTAGTATTCAGAAATACTTTAAACGCGGAAATTAATAATTACCAATAATATTTTCTAAGCAGCGTCTCCATTTTGGAAAGACTGTGATTGTAGTTTATCCTCTTAACCGTTTCAGATGCAAGTAATTGTGTTTCTCTAAAGTCGAATTCACACCGGAATTTTCGTAAAATTTTATTGCAAAATAAGGAAAAACAATTTTACGACTTTTTTCACCAAAGTTACAAAAGTAAAATTTAATATTTTTTTTCTACTGCAAATCTTTATTATTCTTAGGTGGGATATAAATATATCTCGCCGCCCCTCTAGAGGTTACGGAATCTGATATCTCAGAATCTATAAGTCATCACAAATCAAATTAAAAAATAAACAAATAAATAAATAATTCAAAAATCGCACAGAAGCTAAAATAACTTATCTGACTTGACTAAGATGGGACCATTAGCACTCAGAAATACTTTAAGCACGGAAATTAATAATTATCAATAATATTTGATAAGCAAGGGCGCCATTTTGGGGAGACTAGGGTGGTCAGTTGCCTCTCTTAAGGAACCTGATTCCTCAGAACGTATAATAGGTCAAAAAATAATATATAAATCAGAACTTACACAGAAGTTAAAATAACTGATCAGATTTGATTAAAATGAAAACATTAGCATTAAGAAGTATTTTAAGCAGAGAAATTAATAATTATCAATAATATTTGCTAAAGGCATGCAATTGCAACATACAATGTTACAACGAATACACACATAGTTAAAGAGCACTTTGGCTAATTTAAGAAACAACTGTGAAAATAAAATTGTATAAATTGTTTCTCAACTGTGCTAAAGAAGATTAAATAAATCTTTACCCCCCCCCCCCCCTCCCAAGAAAATTTTGAAATGATGCCTCTGGAACTAAGTCAATGAAAAACAATCTTGATACAGTAAAAAGTTGAATTGCTTTTTTTTTTATTTTAAGTAATTATATGAAATATAATAAGTCTCATAATCAAACTCTTACCATTTTTTCATAAAAATGACAAAATGTTTATGATCAAATATTGATTTTAATATATATGTTGTTTCTGATTTCATTAATACTGATGCTTATGATTTTTAAATATTAATTTTAGTATAATTGGCTATTTCTTTTAAGTTATTATTGATGTATTTTTTCCATAATGTCATGTATTTATGCTGTGATGCATTTACCGCATATGTAATTTAAACTTTATAGAAGGAGTTTTTCATCTTGTGTATTTAAATTATATTTTAATTTTATTTTCTTGTTATGCAGGGTGTATCAGGATTGATCGTACAAATTCGGTTGGGAGGCAGAACATAGCTAAAGAAGACAATCGCTCATAGGAAAGTATGGGCACAAACGAGCGCATGATGTTGTAGAGGGCGCTGTTTATCTACAACTTCTGGTCACACGCAAAGCACTCTGACAAGTCCAGCTGGTCGTCATTCGAAGAGGTGACTTTGCAGAAGTAACATGAATCATTACACGTTAAATGAATATGCAGGTATGCATCTAACTTTCGGTGTGGCAGGGGATAGCGGTCGAAGAGCTGCGCAAATGTTCGCAAAACGCTATCCCAAACGGCGCAAACATCAGCATCAATTGTTTGCACATATTCATCAATTACTGTGCAAAACTGGATCGGTTACCAGTACCTATCATGATACAGGAGGCAACCTATCGACACGGACAGTTCCAATCTAGGAAGCTATCTTACAATCTGTCGAAGAACAACAAAGTTTCAGCACACGAGGTATTGCTTGCCGGTTTGGTGTTTCGCACTCAAAAGTGTGGCGGATACGGAACGAGGAACATTTGCATTCTCTTCTTTTGTTGATGAACATGTGCAAACATTTAATGCTGAGGTTTACGCCAACAGGTGTAGCGTTCTGCATACATCAGTTTTTCCTTAGCTCACCGTAAGTTAGATGAATATCTGCATATTCATTTAACGTATAATGATTCATGTTACTTCTTCAAAGTCACCTTGTCGATTTACGATTGGTTAAACGTGTCAGAAAGCTTTGCACTTGATCTAAAGTTGTGGATAAACAGTGCGATCTACAACGCCATGCGTTCGTTATGCCCATCCTGTGCTATGTGAAGTTGTCTTCTTTTACTATTTTTTACCTCTCCTTCAAATTTGAACGATCATTCTTGGTACACCTTGTAGAACCCTAATCTAAATATGAACGAAAAGAAATATTTTGAAAGTTAAATTGCTTCAGGGTTCGTTCGGGTACCGTTATTTTCAAGGGAAAATATCAATATTTTTTATAGAAAAATAAATCTAGTTTAAATTCGCGAAATTTCGCCTTCCTTAAGGAGAGATTTTGCATAAGAAAATACTGGCACCTAAGAATTTCTTAGACTGAAAATTCAAGGACCGGTACGAACCCTGTGCTTTGGCGAAGTCATAGTAGAAATTTCTATTTTGATAATGAAAATGGCCGTTTTCCATAGTACATAAAACTATTTTGGGGCAAAGCAATATTTTGGGAGAATTTGAATTAGAGTTCAGTGTTTCTTGTGTTTTTGTACATTTACCTCCAATTGTTAAAAAAGAATCGAAAGAATGCATTGTACTTGTTATCCATCGCCTTAAAAATATTTTAATTATTGTATCTTTGTATATTATATGCATTTTCTTTTAGATGTAATTTTGCTACGCAATATTTATATTTTATAGAATATAATTTTCCCTCTTTTTAACGCATAACGACACCATACACATCACCAGTTATCTTAATTAAAAAGAGACATGAATAGTTAAATATTTCTATGACTAAAAGTTTCAAGATGACACTGGATCATTTGAAATTTTCTCGCAGAATTTTAACTCTTTTAGGAACGTTCAGAATATCGTAAAGCAGTCACCCTAATTTTAAATTTCAATAATTAATAACTGTAATAAATATTCGGATAAAATGAGTGACATGTTTGTAAAATAGTTCACAAACTTTATGTATAATCATCTAAATTGTAGTTTCTATTTTCGTCAATAGATGGCGAAATGCTGTCTTAAGTTGTAGAGATCCTCTATTAAGCTGTAGGAATGCTTAAACTATGGTATAAAATGGACTACATACGATTGGTGAAGCTCCTGAGGTTTTTCGAGAACTACTCGTATTGTGATTGGCTCTGGTTGTTGTGAGGAATAAGTTGGACAATGATTAACTGTATGAAAAGAATGCGTCATTGTGGCGCTGAATGGCGTGCTTGTCGAACAAAAAGAAAAAGCGTGTCGTCCATTGGACCGGTTTCTCAAATGTTTACTACTTTTGATTATGTTAAGCTGAAAAAACTCAAACAAAGAAAAGAAAAATTTTGAAATTTTTAAACTTGTTTGAACTTTCTAACAGTTTTGCAAAATGCAACGCCATCTATTGATTAAATCTTGAATTATTTCAAAATATTACATACGAATTTACGTGTAACTTATTCTATCTTTATATTTATTATAACTAATAAATTAATGAATTTTAAAATTCAGTTCTCTTTTTTTAGAACAACCTGTATAATCAGTATTATTATTTCTTGCTCACTTCCTTTGTTAGCACTTGTGGACATCCCCTATTGGCAATGGAGGATATTCCATCTACGTTTTGATCACGTGGTGAAGGTAAAAACTTCTAGCGTAAAGAAGGAGAGGCTCCTTAGACGTAATGAAAAACCCTCGACAGCCAGAGAAACAGTTCAAGCGGAAAGCAGTAGTAGCCTCCCTTCTTATCAGTTAGAAGTTGTTTGGGTAAATTACCGGTATCACGTGACCTTTTTTCAGCCTCGAACCCAGATTTGGAATAAAGTCCATTCAAGCGCTTGAATACACCGCCTGGTGAAGAAAAGATATAACTTCCTGCTTCAGGAAAATACCGTGCGAATCCATTGCATCACATGTATAGTTAATTTGTTCATAATATTTTTTTTTTCTTCACAATTTCAGATTTGATGTCACATTAGAATTTTGTTATATATGACAATGTAAAAATTATCCGAATTTTAATATCTAAAACTTTCAAACGCTTTACCATAAATAATGATTTCGATGTCACTTTAGCATTAGTTAAAGGAACAATTCTCCTCTACCGACAGCTGCGATTAGCGTCTTCTATATTTCTTTTTAAGTCCCAATAAAAGAATCATTTGCAGGTGATGCAACGTCGACGGACGGTCGTGTTTATAAAATAACTCATAAATTTTGTATATAATTATCTGTGGTTCCCATTTTCATCAATAGATGGCTATGTGCTATCTTTGTGCTATCTTAAGATGTAATAATGCTTAAACAGGTTAAAATGAGTTATATGCGTCAGCCGAAGATCCAAATGTTTGTGAAGATCGATCCGTATTGTGATTGGCTATTCTATTTGCGTGTGTGTGGGGGGGGGGGGGGTGTAGGCGTTGATTAGCTGTATGAAAACAAAGCGTCATCATGAGACGCTGGGAAAGCGTGCCGTCCATTGGACCGTTTCTCAAATTTTCCTTCTGTTATATTTAGTTTAGGAAAATCGAAATTAAACAAAGAAAGAAAAAATTTTATATTTTGAAAATTGTTTGAGCATTCTAACAGTTTTGGGCAATGCAACGCCATCTATTGATTAAATTTTGAATTATTTTCAAAATTACTGCATACGAATTTCCATGTCACTAATTTCATCTTTATATTTATTATATTTAATGAATTAATGAATTTTATTCAGTTGACTTTTTGGGGACAACCTGTATAATCAGTATTATTATTTCTTGCTCCTTCCTTTGTTGGCACCTTCGGACATTTCCTGTAAAATAATCATTTCTAGGTGAAGCAATGTAAATGGAAGGTTAAATTGAGTCAACGCCCTATAATTCTGTTTGTAGCAGTAAGTGACAGTTTAAAAAAGTGGCGCTTTCAATGAGGGTGTTATAATAACAAAGGTTGTATATATGCTTGTGCCTTCATAAGAAGAGTGGCTTACATCAAATGTGACAGTTTCCTGAAAAATATTCAGTGATTATAATCGCTGGTTTTGTTTTATAATTTTATTATTATTTGACTGTTTGTCCTTATTATATGTTGTGCCATAACTATTTATCATTGTTGTTACATCTTTGAAAACTGTTTTCATCTTTTGTTAAATAAATATTTATTCATGCTATTATCTGTTATTGTTTTCTTCTGGCGTTAGTCGCATACATATAGTCTTTCACTAATCTTTTCCACTAATTTAAAATTAGCTCAAAACCTTCTCACTACTAATACATTTCACTTTTTGGACTTAAAAATTAAGCTGACTCATAACAATAATTTAATAACTGACATTTATTAGAAGCGTAAATATTTTTAACTCAAAGTTAATATTATTATACATTTTAAGTCTTGTCTTCATTTATCAACTTGCAAAAATACACTCCTTAATCAAATGTTTAGAATAAAATAATCATGTTCTTTACATCTCATTATTTCATAAATAAAGACATTAATCAGTTTGTTTATGGTGCGTTACGTCATGCTTTCCTAAAAAATTCATTTTTTCTCTAATATACAATTAATACATCTATGGTCTTTATTTATGACAAAGCAAAAATGGCGGGATAGGTAGACGTTAGAGTAAGAACGATAGGTGTTACTGTTTATGCATAACTAACAGATTTCGCCCGCTACGAGGGAATTTCTAAAATCAGTGAAATATGTGTTTAACCCTCCGTCTACCAGACGGGTCCATTGGACCCGACAGGTACATACAAAATATTCATTCAAACCAGAAATTTCTTTAAAATAAACTAAGTATATAAACCAGACAAAAATAAGGTAAATAAATAAGTTAAATAGTTTTAAATAAAAATTCTGGTGTAGAACGTTTTATTAAAACTTGAATAAAATTCCCGGTAGATCTAGGGTTAATTATTTTTTTGTAGATTTATTTTCTAGGATTTCACCCTCCTATCTAAAACAGCTATTCAGATATGGTCAAATGTTCCAAATTTCCGACCCCGCCCTCCCCTTCCTTTAAACCCCTTAGGGGGATTTTTTTCGGAAAATCCTTTCTTAGTCAGCGCCTGCGTCATAAGAAACATTACCCCCCCACCCACCCCAATTTTCATGCCTCTAGGTCCAATAGTTTGGTCTGTGCGGGGATCATGAGTCAGTTAAGACAAAAACTCTTTTATACATTGGTTTCCAAAAATTAAGGAAAAACAACAAAAGTAGCGATTACTCAAAATGTTACAAGTAGATTTTAATAAAACTGAACCACAATGTACAACACATAGTAAGGTATAAAATAACACTAAAAGGAATTACCAGACGATTGTGGTGTTTCAGAAATTAACACAATTATAAAATTATCAAAATAAATGTGTCAGTTTGGTATAGGAAAAGTACCTTTAATATGGAGTATGATCACCCCTAGAAGGAATACAGAACATACAGCGATGTGTGATACCATCAATTATGTGATCGATAAGTTCGCTGGGAAATGCAAGCCATTGCTCTTGTAAAGCAGTTGTAAGCGTGGCATGGGTCTGAGGACGGGATTGAGAGCAGCGACACACTTTCCTAAAGCATCCCAAACATGTTCGATGGGATTTAAGCCCAGTGATCGCGCTGACCATTCCATGCGCTGAATTATTTGGTGCTGAAAATAATCTTCTACGATGTGACCCCTGTGCGGTCTAGCGTTATCGTCCTGTAAAAGGAAACTATTACCTATTGCACCGGCATAAGGGCGCACATAAGCATCAAGAATGTCATCTCTATAGACGTGAGCATTCACAGTTCCACTTGGAAAGACATGGAGGCTTGTACGTCCGCCCAAAAAGATACCATCCCAAGCACAGACACTGCCTCCTCCATACGAATCTCTTTTACGAATGTTTGATGGATGATAGCGTGTTCCCTGTTCTCTTCAAATCAAACAAAGCATACTATCGCTTTGGAGGCTAAATTGGAAATCGTATGTGAAGAGAACGTGCCTCCATTGATCAACCGTCCTGTGCACATGTTGACGTGCCCACCTTAAACGTTCTCTCCGGTGCCATGAGGTGAGCGGCACACAAATGGCTGGTCGTCTCGTATAAAGACCACCTTCAGGAAGCATTCAACGCACAGTAGACGTTGATACTAACCTTCAAGTGGCTGCAGCAAGAGAGGCTCTAAGATGAGAGGGGTTGCTGTTCTATTCCTTCGTACACATAACCACAAATATCGGTCATCGGTGCTTGTCGTAGCTCCTGCCCGTCCTTGGGTAAACCTTCTGGAGGCCGAACTAGTGGTTTGAAATTCTTTCCAAAGCCTATGAACAACAGAAGGACTCAGATTTAGACATCTGGACACCTTTGTCTGACTTTGGCCTACATCCAATCTTCCAATAGCTCTATATCGTAGCTATGCGGACAAATGGTACCTCGAGGACATACTAATGAATTGGCTATCTCAGTTTTCTTATCTCATAATCACAGCGACACCAGCAGCCGTAATCTCTAACATGCATTTTTATGCTCCTCACAAATGACGTAATCCGATTGCAGCGCTACTAATTTGCATTTTTCAATTTAATTCAGCATCTTTTAGTTAACAAAATATGCAAATTTCATACGGATAGGTTCATTTTTGAACGCGTTATCGCTCTTTTTGTGATTTTTCCTTAATTTTTGGAAACCAGTGTACATATACTGGGGGGCTCTGCCCCCTGCAAGCTACGCTCGCCAACCCCCGTTCAGTCACCGCAGAATCTAAATACACGCTAATCTGATGCGTTTTAAAAGTATTAGAGAAGATTGAATTATACTGAAAAAAGCTGTGCAGATCTCCTTGTAAAAGGGTCTCCATTCAATTCCCTTTGATTGCAAAAATTTAAGGGCGAATCAGTTGCTGTTAAGACATCCAATGGTTGTTTTCGTTTTTGATTAAAGAGGATCAGTTAAACATTTGAAAAGAAGCTAAAATAAAATTAATTAAGTATACAGAGTCTTTGTCTCCCGGTATTTTAAAACAATATCTATAACAATAGCCTAAGTCATGTGACTATCATCAACAGTTCCGGGCAGACCACTTCGCTTTTTATACTCTATGTGCCATTTTGGTACTTTAATGTTAGCCAGGCATAGGTGATAAGTCGCCAAATATTATTCTATCTATTATTCATCTATATTATAATAGTTCAAGTCATCAACTGCCATAAACAAATACGGTCTGAATTCTTCGCCTTCCATATGGAAGTTTGGCACAGATGTCATATACATCATATTGGCGCGATTTTTTTCCGACGCCAATTTGGGGAACGCATCAACAGCATAAACAACAACATCCGGCTTACCATATCAAGCAAAATAACCATACTTTGGCGACAGTTAAGTGCCCGTTTCGTATATGACATTGGCGTCAGAAAAAAATCGCGGCAATATGGGGCCGTAAGTTTTCCATTTTGATTAAAAAATCAAATTTTTTTTTTTCGAATAAAACTACATAAAAGTTGCCATGGTCGCAAAGAATTCTTGGTACTATTACGCTAGCCGGATGCAAATCTCTCCAATAGCTATTTTTCAACTCGCCAGTTAGCTTTTTTTTCCCGAGTGGTAATATTTGGCCAGATGTCATGTACGCACCGCAGGATTGGCGTGTTTTTTTGTTTGTTTGTTTGTTTGTTTGTTTTTTTGTTTTTTTACGAAAGTTTGGCGAAAACCTCGTTTTCAAATACCAGTTACATATGCATTTTTGTCGACCAAAAATCTATCGCCAAACTATAAGATTAAATGTCAATAATGGTTGATCGTAAATGTCATATTCACTTGACTTTAAGCAAGTTACACGTGTTTACGGCATCAAGTGATTTTTATTTCGACGTTTTATTTGTATATTTATTTATGTTATACTAATTTATTTGTTCTTTCGTTATTTAAAATAAAAATTAGGTCAATTTGTATAATTTGGCCAAATTGGTCGACGGAATAACTAAGTAGAACCGTATTTTTTAATTATTTTCTAAAGGAAATATAAAAAAAATAATTAATAACTATAGAACAAAATAATTTATATAATTTTTAAAAAGAAATAAAAGTAAATAAACATTTATTATTAAATAAACAACAATAGCCGGGTTACCATGTCAATCACAATAGTGCCATTTTGGCGCCAATGTGGAATCTCAGTGCGTAAATAACATCTGTGCCTAATTTTTTTCTTTTCGTTTTGTTTTAAAAACAAAGAAAGAAGTGGAAGCCATCAATTTTAAATGAAAGTTGTGTATTTTAAATAAAATGAATGAAAGGATTATATTTTAAATGAAATTAATGAAATATAAAAAAATGCGACGGGAAAAATGTTTAGCGAATTATCACCTGCGTCTCGCTAACATAAAAATACCGTCAGAATTGATTTCTCTATCAGAATCTTTCGATTTGCCGAAAGATTGTCAAGTAAATTGATTTATGAATAAAAGTAGCGTGATACATTTCTTAGCATACATTTAAGAGAGGTCAAACTAGTCGCCAAATTAGTTTAAAATAATAACCTTTTCTGAAATATGAAAAAAAAAATCTGTTATGATTAAAATTTGAGTTGCCATCATTAGAAAATGTATTTAAAATTAGAAAAAATTAATATTTCGAAATCTAATTCGAATTTAAAAATTCTAATGCTAGTTTTGAGATCTGCGGATCTGCTTGGTGTTAATTTCATCGCAAAGTATTCCATATTTTAGGAGAAATCGCCGTGAAACGTAATCAGTTGTTTAATCAGTCGTTTCAAAGAATCGTTACATAAATTCGTTTCATTTCAGCCGTTTCATATATCCGTTTCATAAATTCGTTTCATTAGGATTTTATATATATAGGGTAGATATATATATAGATAGATAACTTATTCTGTAATATTACAATTTTGAAGAAAAGTCATGATGTATAACAATAACAATATTGTTTTTATTATTAAACAAAAAAAAAAATTACAGAACACGAAAATTAATATGCAGACTGGGAGGGTAGATGCTAAAATATAAAGAATTTCTCTTGTTGTTTCGTAAATTAATGTGCAATGATTAATATTTTTTTTAAAAAAATGAGAGTTATTATATGACTAGCCGCCTTTGGCGACCAACTTGGCCTCTTTTAAATATGTGTTAAGCATTGCATCACGTTACTTTTATTCCTAATTTCATTTACTTGTTCAATCCTTCGCCAAATCGGAAGATTCCGATACAGAAATCATGAACTCGGTATTTTTATGTTAGCCGGGCGCAGGTGATAAATCGCCAAACATTGTTTCCGTCGTATGTTTTCGTATTTCATTAATTTCATTAAAAATATAATGCTTTCACTCATTGTACTTAAAATACACAACATTAATTTAAAACTGAAATATTTAAAATTTATGACTCAATTATTTCTTTTAAAAAAAAAGAAATGAAAAGTAATAAATAATGTCATAAACCATGACATTTAATTTTGACATCAAAGCTTTGTTTTGATTTACCTAATAATTGCGAAAAATTATTTATGACAATCACATGAAATGGACAATTATAATATTCCTGACATGATGTCGTTCGAACAATATTTGGCGAGTTATCACCTGCGCCGTGCTAACATTAAATTACCAAATTGGCCGCCTGGCATATAAAAAGCGAAGCGATCAACCCGGATCTGTTGATGACAGTCACATGACTTAGGCTTTTATTATAGAGATTATGCATAATTGAATCAATAAATACTTCTCTTACTACTATAGATGGTTTTACAAAAAAAAATTATCAGACTAAGTTATGTAGTTTAGATTTATTTTATCGCTATTATTTCCATTACTTGTTTATTGTTTATATTATTGGTTTATTTGTTTTGTATGGGATTTTGTTAAAGTATAGCCTTTCCTTCAATTCATTCATCATCTTACTTTAATACATAAATATGCTTTATCTTCTTTAGATGCCAAACACTAGTACTCTTAAATATCCCCTCTTTTCATTTAATTATTATATATATATATTTTATCATTATAAACTTATATCTAATCTATATATATAAAATACTAATAAAACGAATTTATGAAACGACTGATTATGTTTTACAGCTATTTCTCCTAAAGTATGGAACGCTTGGCGGTGAAATTAACTCCAATTATCCGTATTGATCCACAGTTTTCAAAAATGGTATTAGAATTTTAAAACTAGAATTAGTTTTCAAGATATTATTATTTTTTTTTATTTTAATGACATTTGTATAACTGGCAACTAGATTACTCCTTTTTTGTGGGAAAAAAGGGGAAAAAGCAGTGATTATTAAATTTCTTTTTTGTCATTTTCTATTTGAAATTGAAATTACCTTTTATTTCAATCGATAGTAAAGACAATATTGTGATTAAATTAGTTTTTCAGGAAAATAAAAAATTAAAAAAACAAACATTTTTTTTCACATTTGGATCATCCAGAAGCAGTTTATTTACCAAAAATCGTCTGCCACTTTCAAATTCCATTCCATATAAAAATAAAAAAAACAAGTTGGAAATTGCACGTCAAACGTGGCAAATAAGTTGCCTTTGTACTATAACTAGTTTTATAAATATTTTTTACACCGCATATTGTAATGAATGTATATTTTAGTGTACTTCATAAGTGCATATCAACTTCATTCTATTCGAAAGGCTCTAACACCATTAAAATGCACTTGAAATAATTTTTTTCCCATTGGCCGTAATGTAACGGAAAACTTTTGACTGTCCCTGTAATTAAACTATGCATCCGATTTTCATAAAATTTGAAATGACTCGACAAAATTTTGCAACAATTATATATTTAAAATTTCAGACCATTCGGCTGGATAGTTTCGGCTGGTCTGTTATATGCGGACAGGCAGACAAACAGACCAAACGACGACTACAGGTGCTACATATTTATATAATTACGAAAAGCACCTAAAAAGTGCTTTCTTTTCAATTTTAAAGAGAAAATGACATCAATAATCTTAAAAACAGAAAGCAAATTTTAAAATAAGAATTAAATGATATTGCGTGTTAAAAGCAGGAAATAAAGAAAGTTACGTCAAAATCTTTATACATAAATATTAAAAAAGAACGAAAACTTTAAAATAAAATTATCACACGCGAAACGCATTTAAAGGTGATAAATACGTCATATATAAAAGGTCCAAAAATTAATTAAATATCGTAATATTTAAAGAATCTAAAATAATTAAATTATTCAACGTGAAAAACTTTTAATGGTGAATATTAGGTCATATTTAAAAAGCTCAAACAATATTTCTTAATACAAATAAGTTAAATAATATATGTAGCCGTAAATCTTAAAAGAGAAAAAAATTAAAATAAATAAATTATTACCTGAGAAATGCATTTAATAGGGAAAATTACGTCATATATTAAAACATACATAAGGAAGAAGAAGAATTATTTTTATAGATTCTGCAGCATCATAAATTGTACTATTGGGAACAGTAAGGTTTGGGAACCAAACGTATAAAATCTGAGTCAGTTGGTTTAGGACTTTGAGTATTTGGGTGTATCAGATGAGAATCAGCTGGTTGAAGATATGTGATACTAGGATGTATTGAACGCGAATCACCTTGTTTAACAACTTTCTGCATCACTTACTTCAGAATCTGTATCATTAGCTAAAGATGCATTTGATCATATGTTAGTTATTTGATCTACATATTTATTCCAAATACTATTCGAACAACTTGAATTCTATAATGTATAATGTTGTCCTGTCTTGCTATAATGCGACCGAATTTCCACTGGGTTTCTGGGGTATTTCTTATAGCCACTTTCTTGTGGGGCATTCCACGTCAAATCAGGCAGTAAAATATCAATATGTAACCCACCATCACAGATTTTAATGAAACTGCGTGTGTTTGTTCTTACTATTAAGATATGATCACCAGTAATTTTTTTTGCTCCTTGGTGAAATAGTTTCTGAGAAAAAAATTGTCAAAATTTTGAAAAACTGCCGTCAGTTGGCATTCTTGATAGCTCGGTTTTCAAATATAGCATGTCATATATATAATCATATTTCAATATCTACTCTACAAATCATCTTCAAATAATTTATGCACAATATTTAGGGTACGCAGCTTATGAAAAAAATATATTGTTACGCTTATAACATTTTAAGTGTGTCTAAAAAAATATTTAAACTTTGAAGTCGTGAATTTTTTATGAAAAATAATGCATTAACAAAAAAAGCATTATCAACAAAAGGCGGTATTTTTATTAAATTTATTTTTTATGGGAGATATACTTAAAGGTGTCCTTTACCTGATTCTGAAATAAAAATAGTGGGATTTTGGGTGTTTTTGGTAGTATTTCCTATTTAAATATATTTTGAGGTGCATTTCATATCAAATCAAGCAGAGTCATTCCATGTCAGTTCCCCTAAGCCATTTAATCACTGTCACAAATTTCAATGAAATTGGGTTTATTTGTAGCTTATTTTAAGACGTAATCACCTTTAATTTTCTTGATCCTAAGTAAAATATTTTTTAAGATAAAAAATATCAAAATTTTGAAAAATTGTTTTAAATTTTTTTAATGACAGTTCGATATTCAAAGACTGCATTAAAAAAAAAAAAAGTCATTTCAATATAAAATCACTAAATAGGTTTCAAATAATGTATATGTGACAAATAATGTAGGCTGATTATTATTTCTTGTTTTTTATCATGTTTAAACACTAAGAGTGTCTTTTATCTTATGAATTTCTAAAATCAAGAATTTTGTCAAAAATAATGTGTTAATCAAAAATTTATTATTAACCGAAAGCAGGGTGTTATTGCTTTTTTTTAATTGTACGTAAAAATATCTTTTAAATGGTTATAAAATAAAAATAGTGAACATATGAGAAAAAAATATCAAAATTTTGGAAAAATGCCACGAGTTGCCATTAATGATTGTTCAATTTTCAAAGGCCTCATTTTATATATAAAATCATATTTCAATCCTTCTATATATAAAAAAAAGTTTTGATTTGGAAATGGACCAATGAACATCTGCGTAGATATTCCGGGTTGATCCGCATCCAATTTGAATGCTTAAGCATGGCCTTTCATCGTTAATATTAAGAAAACTGTTGCATACAAAAATATGAAAATCGGTGGTATTATAGAAAAATGTTTGATAAACACGCTGATGCAGACAGTTTTCAAATCGAAGAATTATTTTAAGAGATATTTAATGCTAAAGTTGGACAAAGTCGTTCCATTAAAAAAGATTTATTTGAGAAAAAACTATGCATGAGAATTTAATCATTTTTAGATCATTTTATACGTTATAAGTTCCCAATGCGCGGATTGCATTTATTTTTCTTATTTGACGCATTTTTTGAGGTTTTATTTCTATTTTTAATTCAAATTTTCAGCATTTCGAGAGATGTTTTTTACAAATTTTAGAAAATGTCATTAATTTAAACTGTTGCCAATTGTATAAACAGCGAAACAAATTATCATATCAAATATTTCTTCAAATTAAAAATTTATTTACACGTGACTATTACAAACAGAAAAAAAAACTTTAGAATTAAATGATTACATGTTAAAAGCAGGAAAATTACGTCATAAGAACCATGTTTACACTTGAATTTTACGTCATATTTAAAATGCCCAAAAAATATGGTAAAACAATTTAAATTGAAAAATATATTTGCGCGAGATATTTTGAGATAATCTTTTCAACTATTATCGTGAATTCGAAGACAGCGCAAATAATATTTCCTTCTAACAACAAAAGTATTTTTACGTAAATATTAATAAGAGAAATAAAAGTTTGGTGTAAATTACGTCAGATTTGAAACGATACATTTAAAATGAATTATTTAAAAGAACTATCTTATAGCGCTGCTAAAAAATACCGGGAGACAATGACACTGTTTACTTAATTCATTTTACATTAGCTTATTTTCAAATAACTAATGTGTTTAATTAAATACGAAAACAGCCATTGTATCTCTTAACAGCAACAGATTTGGTCTTAAAAATCCCCAATCCAAGAAAAACGAATGGAAACCCGTTTACAGAGAGATCGCTACTGTCTTTTTTTAAATTTTAATTCAATATTTTTAAAGCCGATCAAATGCGTGCAATTAGCGTGCTTTTTGGATTTTGGTGTGCCTGAACGGGGGTTGGCGAGCGTAGCTCCTAGGGGGCAGAGCCCCCTAGTAACTAATAAAGAAATCTTCTTCGAATAATTTAAGCAAGGTAAATGAAGTATGTAGATTATGAAAAAAATATTGCTGTAATGTTAAAAAATATTTAAATGTGTCTAAAAAATTGTATAATCTTTGAAATCAAAAATATTTTACAAAAAATAATGAAATTATTAAAAAATCTTTATCAATCAGAGGCGGAGTTTCTATGACTAATTTTTTAATTTTAAATTGTACATAATACTACATTATAACTGGATCTGAAATAAAAATAGTGGGATTTTGGTTGGTTTTAGTAGTATTTAAATCATATTTAAAATTATCAATATTTTCAAATGTACCTATCCAATGTATCATCCCTGGAAATATTTTTATTTATACATTTATTTTATTTTTCAAATTATCTTTTATGTTCGTTTCTTAAAGAAAAAAATAAACAATATTGTTTTTTAGTAAAACTTCTAGGGCGATGAGCAATTATCCCTTTCCAAAAAAGAGAAAAATCACTAGCTCCTCACCGCCCAATAGAAATTTTCAAAATGACAATCCTAATCTTTAAACTCATATTTGGCTGTTAATATTGAAAATTTAGCATTGAGCTGCTAATATTGAAAAAAAATACCAAATTTCACTCTTTTGAAGAAAATTTTGACGTATTGTGCTTTAAATATATGCAAAAAATGCATAATCCATTATATTTATATCTTTCAAATAACTATATCTAAAAAAATATTTAAAACTTAATGAGTTGCACTTTTGTAACTTTATTCAGTTTCTAATGATATGTACCGTAATTTCGGGTGTATAGCCCGCAGATCAAACAATTCAGTTTGGACCCAGAAATTTTATTCAGTATTTGAAGACCAATATTTACTGTGATCTAAAAAGTTACATATTATTTTTAAAAATTTCTGGGTCGAAACACGATTGTTTGATCCGCGGGCTATACACCGGAAATTACGGTAATTTGATTTATTTCATCACAGTATTGCTGAAAGATGGATTTTCAACATATATATGTGAGTATATATATATCCCTGTTCTCAAACAAATTATTTAAAAATTTATTCATTTATGTTTAATAAAGCATATATATATTGTTTATACACTTATAGAAAATACATATAGTAAATTTTATGATATTATGTCAATAATGTCTAAAAGTAAAGAACTTATCTAATAGTATGTAACGAAAAATTTAACATCTGGTGTAATGACAACAAAATTTTATAATTGTTTTACTTAATTTGGATGAATGAAAAAAGCTTACATGTTTATATTTTATTGAAGTACAGGTGAAAATGTCACAAAGACATTCCTACCTCAACAACCACTGAGTATGTCACATTCACACTACAGATGATTTTTTTTTCTTTTTGATCTTTCGGGTTTGATTTCAGATGGTAAGGAATTAATTAGTTTTGTTAGAAGTGTCATTGCAGTCAGCATATTAGGCTTACTATTTTTTTTTATATAATTTGTTTTGATTGACTCGATGAACAACAATATATAAAAGGGACCATTTCATGACTTTTCAATTAAAAGCTGATTTATAAATTCATCATGTTGTTTAGTTATTATTATCGTCTTAAGATAATAAGTTGATATTAAAATTTTTAAATGCAGTTTATTTATTATTTGAACAGTTGAAAGTATTTTTCAATAAGAGTGGGCTGTTGATTTTAAGTCGGCTGTTGAGCAATGTAGTGTTGGTAAAGGAACTGGTACTATTTAATTTAATTTTTATTGCTGTAAATAATATTTGTTATTTTATTATTGTATGTATTATATTTAAGCAAGAGTAGAAATACACGATATCGTAGTCATTTTAGTACATCTTAGCATGAAAAGCTTCAATATTTATCATTAAACATTCACATTTTATGAAAATTTTGTTAAAATTGCTCATATTTTCACTATTTTTATTTTATAACTATTTGAAAGATATTTTTACGTACAATTAAAAAAAGTAATAACAGCCTGCCTTCGGTTAGTAATAAATTTTTGATTAACACATTATTTTTCACAAAATTCTTGATTTTAAGAATTCACAATATTAAACACACTCTTAGCATTTAAACATGACAAACAACAATAAATAATAATCTGCCTTCATTATTTGTTACATATACATTATTTGAAACTTATTTAGTGATTTTATATTGAAATGACTTTTTTTATGCAGTCTTTGAATATAGATCTGTCATTAAAAACATTTTTAAAAAATTTCAAAATTTAGATATTTTTTTTTTATCTTAAAAAATATTTTACTTGTAATCACCTTTAATTTCCTTGATCCTGTCTTAAAATGAGCTATAAATATACCCAGTTTCATTGAAATTTGGGACAGTGAATTAAATGTCTTAGGCGAACTGACATGGAATGACTCTGCTTGATTTGATTTGAAATACGCCTCAAAATATTTTTAAATATGAAATACTACTAAAAACACCCAAAATCCCACTACTTTTATTTCAGAATCAGGTAAAGGACACCTTTAAGTATATCCCCCACAAAAAAATAAATTTAATAAAAATACCGCCTTTTGTTAATAATGCTATTTTAGTTAATGCATTATTTTTCATAAAAAAATCACGACTTCAAAGATTAAACATTTCTTTAGACACACTTAAAATGTTATATAAGCGTAACAGTATTTTTTTCATAAAATACGTACCCTATATATTATGCATAAATTATTTGAAGATGATTTGTGGAATAGATATTGAAATATGATCATATTTATGTCATGCTACATTTGAAAATCGAGCAGTCAAGAATGCCAACTGATGGCAGTTTTTCAAAATTTTGACATTTTTTTTCTCAGAAACTATTTGACCAAGAAGTAAAAAAAAATACTGGGAATCATATCTTAATAAAAGGAACAAACACACGCAGTTTCATCAAAATCTGTGATGGTGGGTTACATGCCTGCCTGAACTGACATGGAATGACCCTTGTCAATTTTAAATTCTTTGGCTTTAGTTTTGGAATGTCACTCATTTTACTTATCATGGACAAAAATTTTAATACTTAGAACTATGAAATCGATTTTTGTTCTTATATGACTCTTTGGAAATAGAGATGCAGGAATCTCCCCTCTCGTAACATGAGACATATTTCTATACTGCAAAAGGAAGTTGTTTAATTTCATTTTTAAAGTATCAGATTCTAAAGCTAAGGCTTTTAAACCACATTTGGGAATTTGTACATATATCTCAGCTTTAACATTTGTAGCTGAATGGTATGGAGCACTCAACGTATGTTTTACACCATGATTATTAAAGAATGTATTAATTTCTGCAGATTGAGGAGTATTATCTATCAAAAATATAGGATACACATATCTGGCAAAAAGTGAAGAAAGACAAGTAATTGTACGCTCTGTAGTTATGTTAGGAACAATAAAAACTTCTGGCCACTTGCTATGAGCCTCAACCACAAGGAAAAGTATTTTACCCGTAACAGACCAAAATATTCAATATGGATTCTTTGCCATGGAGCTGTAGGCCATTCCTGTATGTATCTATCTTAGAATGATATTTTTTCAAAATTTACGCAAGTAGTGCAATTGTGTGCAAGATCTTCAATATCATGCTCAATTCCTGGCCACCATGCAAACCTGCGAGCATTTTTACTATACCAAAATGTCAAAAGTGTAAATCATTTAAAATTGTTTTCTATAAATCTCAGGATTAATTACCCTACATTCTTTTAAAATACAACTGTGTTGAATAGTAAATTCTTCTTGCTTACCACCAAAAACTAAGTTCTTTGTAATTTCAGAACTAGAAATGAGAGCATGAAAAGTTTGACGCGATAAGGGATCAGATTTTGTAGCTAAGGCAATAATTTTGGAAGTTAAAGGCAAAGTAGAAAGTTGATTAATTTGAAAAAATTCAGATCCATCAATTATTTACATCCATTACTTGAGTTAAGTTGTGGTAGTAAATCTTCACTACGCAAAGATATGAAAAAGCATCGGCATTTCCGTTCTCGGTGGTTTTCTTGTAACGAATATCACATTGAAATATTTGTAAATATAATACATATCATAATATTCAAGTAGCTGAAAGTATTGGATACTCTTAGTAGGAGAAAAATAGACACAAGAGGTTTACTGTCTGTAAAATGTATTACCAAACAATTTCTTTCCACCAAAAATAATAGGACGTGTTTCTGTATCCACTTGTCTATGCCTTTTCTCTGTATTAGTAAACCTTCTTGACACAAAATAGACCGAGAGCCGGCAGCACAGACAACCACCTCTTCGAGGTTTACCATTGTGTTTTCCTGTACCAAAATGTATGAAAACATGGAGGACTGGGAGCAGGAAAACACAATGGTAAACCTACGAGTCAGCCGCTAAAATCGGGTTTTCAGGTGTTTTCCACCGAGATATGACTTGGCAGACCGATTGCGTTTTAATATGCGAATCAAGATTTAACTAATCCTAGAATTTCATCCGTGAACTCGGTGAGGTGATTGTCTGTGCTGCCAGCTCCCGGTCTAAAACCAATAGGTTTTTCCATTTTATCTGATATCACATGCGAAAGAACTGCGGAGCGGAGATACCATAAAGAGAAGCACCAGTTGCTAACACTAAACATAATTTAAGGTTGAAATGTGTAAGAACTCTTTCAGATGTAATCTCATTTTTTCATTTTTTATTCTGTTAAATGCTTGTTCACAAACAGCAGGACATATAAATTTAACATTCATTTTGAGCAATTAATTTAAAGGATATGCGATTGTAGATAAATATGGAACAAACTTATAATAATACATAACTAACCCTAGAAAAGCTTAGACAAGTGATATGTTTACTGGTCCTGGAGCATTTAAAATAGCATCCATTTTATCTTGGGCTTTGTGAATACCTCCTTTATTAATTTATACCCACAATACGTAATTTCATTAACCATAAAATTTATTTGTCTTTATTTTTCCAAATACAGTGGGTGATCGGTTAACGAACTTAATCCCTTCCAAAACACTGTTCGCTAATCGAATTGTTCTTTAACCGATCATAGATTTAGAATAGATTTGTATGGGAATTCAATTAATTCGTTCTTAAAAGCTAAATAATATATAAAAAATAATATAAACCTTCCCTTTATAATAGGGTTAATATACGTCCTTAATTAATATGGACAGATCGTATTTTGATGGCTTTTTCCGCGTCGTGACGTATTTAAAAAAATAAATGACTTGCCTTTTGTAAAAACTTTTATGATTACATGCATTGACTACGGCATTAAATCATATCAATTTGTCACTTTGACCTTTCCAAAATTCCTTAGTTCTGTAAAGGATCGTATTTACTCCAGGACCCGATAAAGACCAAATGGAGCCTAGAGCCTATTACTAATTTGTGAACTAAATATCGATTAAAATAATTAATTTGCAATTAAAAATACTTCTTTAAAAAGGGACATAAAATATAAAAATTAATGTTTCTAATTTGGGGCCCTAAAATGTAGGGCCCGAACTCCCGGTTGTCCATGAATTAATTAGACCATACGTATACAACTGTTAAAATCTTCTCTAAGTCGACAATAGATGCAATTAAATACAACATCAAATATGAAGAACAGCATTGCTTCTTATTCGCTTTGTTTTGTGAGGTGTTCGTTATCCGAACATAAAAATTTCTCGCGAAAGTGTTCGTTAACCGATCCAACACTGTACTATATTCACGTAATCTTTCTAATACCTGTTTCAGACGTTTCAAATTTATTTCATCAATTTCCCCTGTAACGTCAATATCATCAATAAAAATTGTTATACCTTGAATTCCACTTAAAGGAACTCGGGACACATTTTAAAATAATTTTTATTTATTGAGTTAAAATTTTGAAATTTTTTGTGATGGTTAACTATATTATTTGTAAACAAGATCACATGATAAAACTTCTCATATTTTTTTAATTTAAAATTTATTAAAAAAGTGGGGTAATTTACAATCGTTATAACTCGAAATGTTATTTGTAGAATTTAAATTTTTTTTCATTTAAATAAACAGAAATATATAACTTTAATTTTGATTCAGCCTTTTTAACAATATTAATTTAAATAAAAAAATATATTTAAAGTTTAAAAAAAAGATGTAACTTTTTTTTTAAATCATATTTTCAAAAGTAAATATTTTTTTTAATTTTCTGGATCAAAATTAAAGTAAAACAGTTGAAAATATTATAGCCAAGTTTGAAATTTTTATCTTTAACGGTTCTCGACTTATAACAATTTAAATACGAGAAATGGTGAAAAAACCCATCGTGAAGAAAAACGCATTTTCACAATAAGTCGTTTCCACTAGAACCATTGCTTGAAAGCTATATTTTGAAAAAAAAAAAGAAAAATTTAGTATTTCATATTCCAATTAAGATAGAAACATGATTTAAACGTCATTTTAAGCAGAAAAAAAACAGAGAAATTTTTAATGCAATAAAAGTTTTTTAGCAAATTTGAAGATTTTTGTGTTCCGGACCCCCTTAAAATGTGCTTTACATAATAGCAGAACTGGTAAGGCCCATGGGTTACTTTAAAAATTGGAACAATCCTTTCTATTATTAATTGTCAACAAATCTTGTGAATGTTCCTCTACAGATAACTGAAGATATGCTGCATTTAAAGCGATGCTTGTAAAATGAAAACCACCCTAATGTAGACAACATGGCTTCTACATTAGGTAAGGGATATTTTTCAACTTTCAAAAATTTATTTACCTATACGTTAAAGTCGCCACATAAAAGAATTTTCACATTAGGCTTCACCACAGGCACTATATATAGGAGATGCCCACTTACTATTAATAACCTGTTTAACAATACCTTCATCCTGTAAGTTTGTCATTTTTCATTTACTGCCGCAAATAGTGCATAAGTTACATCCCTAGCCTTGCAGAATATGGTAGTAGCATCTTTTTCTAGATATAATTCTGCCTTCAATCCTATTATCACCCTCAACTTTATTAGTAATACAAACCAAAAAATCATTTAAAAATGCTTTTAGTTTGTCAGAAGAATTTGCAATTTTATTTATAAACACTGATTTCAAATTATGGAGGAAAGTATCAAATACAGAAACCCAATCTTTCCCAAATAATAATGGAACATTATCTTCTTTTATCAAATACAGTTTTATTGATACATTTTTATACATTTTACACATTTTTATTTTTATCTTCACAAGAAACGTCTATCTTTACATACCATACAGGTTTTTTTAGTTTCACCGGTTGCAAGTTCTTAACTGGACATGTGGCGGAAACATTTTATAATTTGGGAAAATTCTGGAAAAACGTCTATAGGCACTGCAGAAATCGCCGAATCCGTATTCAACTTCATCTCAGCTTCTCTCTTTTTTCTCAATTAAAAGACATTTTTGTAGGTTTTGAACCTATATCATAACTCACAAATAAAATATCAACTGCAATTAATACATTATTTTGTTACTGAGAGTTATTATCTTTATTTTAACAAACTTACACAAATGTGCTCGTTTTTTACATAAATTACAAGTTGCATTGATATAGCTATATGAATTAGCTAAATGTGACGCATTACAGTGGCGTACCCAGGATTTTATTTCGGGGGGGGCTGACTTAAATTTCCATACTGTTCTAAATCTTACGAAACACGTTGAATTGTGTTATAAACAGAAATCATTTTTGCCAATAAGCCCGTAGCCAGGGGGCGGGGGGGCAGGGGGAGGGGCAGGGGTGACTTTGTTCCCAATTTTCCGAAAATTCGGACTTAAAAAATATCGCGATTTTTGACATGGTCGCCGAAAAAAAACGATTTCATCAATCGTTCGCAGAAAAAAAAAAAATTCCAATTTTTTTACAGGATCCGAAAAGGAAAAAAAACGAAATTTTGTCATAGGGCTACGGATAAAAGGTGAAGTTTGTGAAAGGATTGTGAAAAAAAAGTCAAATTTCGTCAAATGATCAGGAAGAAAACGCGAATTACGTCAAATGCTCGCGGAGGAAACGCTAATTTCGTCAAATGAGCACAGAAAAAACCCGAATTTCGTCATCAGGCCGCAGAAAAAACGCGAATTTCATCAAAAGTTTCCGGAGAAAATGCGAAATTCGAAAAAAGATCGCTAAAAACACGCATTCCATTAAAGAGCTGCGAAAAAAAGCTAATTTCGTAAAGGATCGCAAAAAAGCTTATTTCGTCAAAGGGACAAGGAAAAACGTAAATTTCCTCAAAAGGGCGCAGAAAAGCGCAAATTTCATCAAAAAGACAAGAAAAAAACGCTAATTTTGTCAAAAAGCGCGAATTTCGTCAAATGGCCACCGAAAAAGCGCGAATTTCGTCAAATGACCACAGAAAAAAACGCGAATTTTGTCAAAGGGCCGCAGAAAAAACGTAAATTTCGACGAAAGATCGCTAACAAATACGAATTCCATCAAAGGGAAGTGGAAAAAGCGCGAATTTAGTCAAAGGAACACAGAAAAAACGTGAATTTCGTCAAAAGGCCGCAGAAAAACGCAAATTTCATCAAAAAGACGAGAAAAAAAGAATCTGAAGAAAATCTGAAAATCTGAAAGAAAATCTGAAATTTTTTGTACAACAACTCTAACATGATGAAAGTTCAAAATGACTATTATTTTAATTTTATTTATTTTTGTTTGTGCATGGCGGCCATCTTTGTTTTATCGTCTGCAGCAATTTTATCACAAGAAGGGTTTACGGAATAGTAAATAATTCATCGTCTATTTCTCCAATTCAAGTGCGAATTAAAGCAATTTGTACAGAATACATTGGGCTAAAAATTTAGTAATAGAGTAGTTTCCGAAACTAACCGCTTATTGGTTAAATTTAAGCATAAAGTTTCAGTTTTTTTCCAAAATCTGTCCGTTTACAAGAGGAAATTTTTCTAGCAAACAAAACTGTCAACATGACATATTTTTTTTTACAAATAGGCCGAAAGTACTTGTACTCACATGCAAAGTTCCAGACCTGGGACTTGCTTTCTCTTCGCTAAAAAGAATCCCAAAATTTTCAAAAATGTCAAAAATCGCACTTTTGAGGCTTTGATATCTCTGGTGGGGCACGAGATAAAAATCTGAAGTTCTGGTTTCTGAGAGTATTATATGGTAGTGTTATGCACAAGAAATTTCATGATGGAGATTTGACTACAAGCTGAGATATGGCAAGGGCAACATGTCAAAACAATACTGTCAAACCACTGTTTTCTTGTAGTCACAGCTAAGTATTTATCTCAGAGTGTCACTTAAATTCATGTTTTTGATTATCTTTAAATAATAGTAACAGAAAATAAAGCCCTTTTCAAAGCTTAGCAAGTAATTAAAAAATAATTATGCCTACGGCCATACATTTTGCATGGTTTCAGTATTTTTTGTAAGTAATTTTAGTAACTAAAAGAAACCTCGGCAGTTTTACATAAAGAAAAAAAATATTTTTATACAAGACCTGAGACAAAAACAGATTAGAAAAAGAGAAAAGCTGTTAATGTTGTCATACTTGTTGAGACATGATCAAACGTGTCAAAGCATATTCTTGCTTGTTGGTTTAAAAATTTTTATCTTTCTCAAAATTTAATTTGTAGAAAACAAGTCTTGTCATCTCTTGATAACTTGATTGAAGATATTGGCCCTGCTGGCTCATAGAAATAAACGTTGAAATCACTTTGTGCAAGTCTCACTTCATTAATAATTCCTAGTTTACTTCTTATGCAAAAATGTCATTTTTCTGCAGCATAAATTTTCAAAGAGATTTGGATTTCTTTACTTTCTGAAAATTACTTGAGACTGATGCATGGTAACATCGTATAATGTTTCATTTATAGGAACATACTTATGGCAGGAACAATTTTCAGGGACTGGCAAGCAGCATTAAAATTGTGGCTTTGAAACCAACAAGCAGGAATGTGTTTTGACACGTTTGATCATGTCTCAACAAGTATGACAACATTAACAGCTTTTCTCTTTCCCTATTCTGTTTTGTCTCAGGTCTTGTATAAAAATATTTTTTTTTTCTTTATGGAAAAGTGCTGAGGTTTCTTCTAGTCACTAAAATTACAACAAAAGTTACTGCAACCATACAAAATGTAGGCCTTAGGCATAATTATTTTTTCAATTAAATTTCTAAGCTTTGCAACATGCTTTATTTTCTGTTACTATTTTAAAGATAATCAAAAACATAAATTTAAGTGACACTCTGAGATAAGTACTTAGCTGTGACTACAAGAAAACAATAGTTTGACAGTATTGTTTTGACATGTTGCCCTTGCCATATCTCAGCTTGTAGTCAAATCTCCATCATGAAATTTCTTGTGCATAACACTACCATACAATACTCTCAGAAACCAGAACTTCAGATTTTTATCTCGTGCCCCACCAGGAATATCAAAGCCTCAAAAGTGCGATTTTTGACATTTTTGAAAAATTTGGGATTTTTTTTTAGCGAAGAGAAAGCAAGTCCCAGGTCTGGAACTTTGCGTGTGGGTACAAGTACTTTCGGCCTATTTATAAAAAAAAAAATTATGTCATGTTGACAGTTTTCCTTGCGATAAAAATTTCCTCTTGTAAACGGACAAATTTTGGAAAAAAACTGAAACTTTACGCTTAAATTTCACCAATAAGCAGTTAGTTTCGGAAACTACTCTATTACCAAATTTTTAGCCCAATGTATTCTGTACAAATTGCTTTAATCCGCACTTGAATTGGAGAAATAGACAGAGAATTATTTACTATTTTGTAAACCCTTCTTGTGAGAAAATTGCTGCAGACGATGAAACAAAGATGGCCGCCATTAACAAACAAAAACTAATAAAATTAAAATAATAGTTATTTTGAACTTCCATCATGTTACGGTTGTACTACAAAAAATTTCAGATTTTTTAAAAATGGTCGAGCAACCAGTGCTGGACCACTTGAAATGGATTGACCCATAGGTATATTTTAACTGATAGTTTTACACTTATTCGTAGATTTAACAGCACATAATACATGAGTCTTATGACAACGTCATACATTTTCATGTACTTTATTTTTTATCTTATTTTAATTCTGCGATTTCCAGTAGCAATAAATTAGCTGATTAAAACTTAACGAATGCGTTTACTTCACGAACACGAAGACAGATATTTTTAAAAGCATTAAAAGGTCTTTTAAAGCTTTTTTTTTTTCTTAAGAATTTGCAACTGCCAAAAAAGAAAAACAAGACAAGGGAGAGAAAACAAGAGAGTGAATTTAACTTAAAATGTCTTTCTTTTAGAGATATTATTACTTTTAATTTGGGGGGAAAGATGATAATCATGTCTAAAAATACATACTTCTAGAATTAGTGATTTTTTCGCGAACAGATTCAAAACTAATTGCATTTCATGCAGGATTTTCTCTAGTACTATATAGAAAATCATAAAAAAACACTAGTTTCAGTACTATAAAGAAAATCATGGCCCTTACTTGAATCGCTGTTGCAAGAGGTGAGAAAAATTCCTCGATTTGGAGTCTTAAAAATTATCACAGCGAGGGAGAAAGACTTGCAGCATTTTAGAAGGAAATCCCTTAATATATCCAGCTAGCCATAGTTAAAGAATTAAATGTTTCACCCTCAAAACATAACTCACCAAACAAAAGTTTTTTTTTTGCCAGATTTGACAAGACGAAGACACAATATTGTTGATATAAGTTATTACAAATTAACACTAAGTCCGTTGCACACACTTTGCAGAGTTCCCGGGTGTAATCGTTAAGTGTTGTCTACTTATGTGTCTATCCCGTTCTTATATCGACGACAGTTTATAAGAGGCATTTGGTGTCAAGCACACAATTCAGATGTATGTATTCAATAAATAAATAAACTAAGTGAATACTAATTAAAATCACAGAACTTCACATTCCGTAAAAAATAATTATATACACGTAGATAAAAACTAACTTTAGTTTGAATTACAACGTATACCAAGTTCGAACGAAAGACGTCTAAAACGTATGCGCAACTGAGAGTGCCTCTTGGTGGTGGCGTAGGAAGGACGGACGAAACAAAATGTCTTAAATTAAGACACGTTTAAGGCAACGAAGTGTCTTAAAATAAGACCTTTGCGGATATTTTAGACAATATTCTCAGTTCGTTTATACCATGATCATACTAAGACACTTGTGTATCTTAAATTAAGACATCTTTAATGTCTTAATTTTCAGATTAAAACACTTAAGTGTCGGAAATTCTTTTTCAGTCACATATGTGTCTAAATTTAAGACGCCTCTATTTGCAGTGTATAATTTAACCAATTCGCTGCCAAAACTATAAAGTAAGAATTTTCAAATTTCTTGTTAAAAGTCGTTTGCCACCACAAATTCAGAAACGTAAATTTCGCTTTACTAATACAGAGGAATTTTTACTAATAAATAAGGCAATTTTTTTAGTTCTAAAGTAGTGGTAACAAAGTAATTCATAAATTAATGCCGCGAGTATACTCGTGGTTGGCAGCGGATGGTTTAAAGAAATTTTTAAATAGTAAGGATTCCAGAGGTATAAATCGCATTAATAAAGATAAATGCAACAAGAAAATCATTAAAAAACTTCGGAAAAATGAAGGTAAAATTATATTGCAAACGGATAAATCAAATAAACTCGCTATAATGGATCGAGATGTTCACATACAGAAAATGAAGTTTGTATAAATGATTTAAATGTAAAAGTTTTAAAGAAAGACCCAATTGATTTGCTCTCAAGAAAAACACTGAAAATTTCAAATAATGGAAGTTGATCGAGGAAGCTTGTAAATAAGATTAAGATTAATTATAAAACAGCTGTCACTCCACAAATAATAGGACGTGTTAAAGATCATAAGCATGGTAACCCTCTTCGTCCAATAGTCACTAAATGTAATGGACCTTCCTACAATCTGGATAAAGCGTATATTATCGTGTTAAAAACTATTCTCCCTCATTCTGATTTTGTAATTTCATCGACAGCATATTTTACAGAAAGAGAGAAACTTTTTAAAGTTGCAGAAAATTGCATATTTGCTAGTTTAGACGTAGTGTCTTTGTACCCATTAGTAGACATGAATGAGGTGGGTTTGTTTGTTTAAAATGCTATTAACCCCTGACCGCCCAGCGAAAGGGCAAAATTTTAATATTGTTTTTTCTGCTACATTTTTAATATGCTAAAAAAGATTTTGTTTTCCACATATATACAATTTCTTTTTATGTATAGGCATATAAGCCGAGATAGTGTTAATCACAACTTCATTTTTTAAAACTGGATTAAATGTTGTAGAATTATATTAATTGAAATAATATATCTACTGCAGTAAAACCTACAGCTTAGTGAATAGGTATATCAGTTCGCGGCAGTGAGAAAGTTAATAGTAGTGATTCATTTGATATAAATTCTAAAACCACAGTTATTTCAGAGTTTAATCTTATTAAAAACAATAATGTTTTCAATGGTGTTTGTTATAGGCAAATTGATGGAGCACCAATGGGCTTCCCATTTCGGGTTTATGTGCAGAGATTAAATTGAGACCCATAGAACATAAAGTTATTAATGACTTTATGTTAAAACCAGCATATTGGCGTAGATTTGCAAAGTCGGCGATAGCTTCAAAATGGACTGTAGAAAATACTTAAAAATACTAAATAAAGTGTGTTGCGTACTCGATGGATTGTCCACATTTACAACACTTAACAAAAATATTTATTATTTACAAAAATATTCCAAAGGGACTGGCAGCGGTTGATACACTGCGCTTACGTCTTAAGAACACATCTTACTCAACTGGCGGGGAATTCTCGCCCGCGCCCCTTTCAGTCCAGAGTGCTTGCAGCACTCTCTCACTATCAATTGTGATGCACGGAGGAAACACTCCCCCGGGGATTCAAATGAAAGTTTCAATATACATTAACATATAAATTTGCAAAAATTATCATACAAGAAAAAATTTTAAGATATAACAACTTACATACACAATAATAATACAAGAATAAATTCACTATAACACTAGATTAAATACAGAAATAATATATTTTAGAGTTTGCTTAAGGAAAGAAAGGAAATTTGTTACTCAACTGGTAATATACAAACATCTCTGACGTTTCTTTTAAAAATTCGCCCATCTGACAAGCGTAAATTCACCGTTCGAATTATATTATCCCTTCCCTTAAAAACTTCAACTATTCTACCAACCAACCATTTGGTGGAAGGTATATTTTCCTGCTTTATTAGTATAGTACCAAAGTTCCTTTATGTACATCATCTTTTTTAAACTTCCATTTCCCTCTCTGTTGGAGATTATTCAAATAGTCGCGCTTCCACTGTTTCCAATTTTGTTGGCTAAATTTGGTGATTCTCTGCCATTTGACTAATCGATTTTCATTAATCTCGTCTAGTTGAGGTTCCGGGATCGAAGTGATTGGCCTACCAATAAGAAACTGTGATGGTGTCAAAGTTTCAAAATTTTCAAAATCTGGGGATAGTGGGGTAAGGGGACGGGAGTTCAAAACTCCCTCAATTTCCGCTAGTATTGTTAAAAATTCTTCTAAAGTTAATTTTTGATCACCTATTACCTTTTCAAATGAAACTTGAATGATTTTACTGCTGCCTCCCAGATGCCACCAAAATTCGGAGATTTGGGGGAGTATAAATTCCCATTTGATACCTTCCTGGGTTAAAAAGTTACACAACTCCTCATCTGGGAAACTAACCAGTTTATGCAATTTTTTCAACTCGATGTCAGCTCCGATGAACGTTTTTGCATTATCCGATAGGATTTTTGCACATTTCCCTCTTCTGCCAAAGGAACGTTTTAGACTAGCTATAAAAGACTGAGTTGTGAGATCTGAAACAAAGTCCAGGTGTATTGCTTTGGTGCAAAAACATGTATACACTACTACATAAACCTTATTCAATACGCCCTTCCTTTGATTTTTAAATTTAATAGAAAAGGGCCCACAGTAATCCAGGCCTGTCACCGAAAATACAAAATTTGGTATCACACGTTCCCTTGGCAGATCGGCCATCAACTGGGAGCTGACAACAGGCTTATTTTTGAAACATGTTACACATTTGTGTACAATTTTCCGGCAATTATTCCTGCCATTAAGTGGCCAAAACTTCTGTCTAACATGGAAAAGCAAGGCTTGTGGGCCTAAATGAAAATACTTCAAATAAAAATAATTTAGGATAATATCCGTTAATTTATGATTGGCAGGCAACACAATTGGAAATTTAGAGTTAAGCGGCAAATCGGCATGCAATAAACGGCCGCCAACTCTAATTAACCCTTCATTTCCTAGGAATACATTTAAAGAAGATAATCTACTTTTGTGTGGAACAGGCTCACCTTTTTCGAGACATTTTATTTCTTCCCAAAACTCACCCTTTTGTGCTGACCGAATTAAAAATAATTCGGCTTGCTTCACCTCCTCAAGGATTAAAGCTCCACTTCTTCTTTTCTGGGGATTACGACAATATAAAAAAAATCTAAAAATAAAGCTAATTATGCGTGTTAATTTCATGAAGTTATTAGTAGTCGAAAAAATATGTTCAATCATAGAAATGTCATTAGAAATAGACAAAGTGGTAAAATCATGAGTAATGTTCACGGAGTCTCTTTTTAGTTCGTTAAAATAGATCTCCTGATCTGGAACTACTAGTAATTGTTCGTTATTACACATATCTAATGAGTCCTTCAGAAACTCTGGACCAGTCCACCATTTATGATTCTGAATAAGACTTTCCGATTTTATACCTGTAGTAAGTAAATCTGCAGGATTCTCGGAACCTGCACACTGAAACCACCTGGATGTGTCTGTCAGCGATTGGATCTCTTTTACACGATTGGACACGAATGATTTCAATCTATTTGCAGACCCCTTGATCCAATAAAGGGCAGTCTGCGAGCCTGTCCTATTACTGTCCATAGAAACATAGAAGATGGTCCCTTGCGAGCTAGCACCTTCTTCACCTCACAAGTTAAACGCGCTGCTAGTAATGCACCTAAGAGTTCTAGCCGGGGTAATGACATCTTTTTCAAGGGTGCCACTCTGCTTTTTGATGTAAGCAAATTAATGGAAGATTGGCTCTTGGAATATGTTTGTAGATATATGACAGCACCGTATGCCCTGGGAATGGCATCGGCAAAGGTGTGCAGTGTTAATTTATATTCAGAGTCTTCAGGGAACTGAAATACATTTCTAGGAATCTTTAGTTGTGCTAATTGGGGTAATTCGGAAATTCACCATTGTTCCCGCAGCTTTGAAATATCGGCGGGCAATTCTTCATCCCATGTTAAATTCTTACTCCATAGTTCTTGAAACAACCGTTTAATTCTTATAGTAAATGGCGATATGAGACCCAAGGGGTCAAAAATTCTGCCTGCTACTTGCAGAACTAACCTCTTTGCATTTTTTGCCTTGCACAAAAATTCTAATAAATTATCGATTTCTATCATCAACATGTCCTGTTTAGGTTGCCACAACAGTCCTAATACCTTATGTGCTTTATTTTCCTCAAAGGCCTGAGGTAAAGTACTAAACCCGTTCTTCTCCCACGATTCCATTACTAATTCGTTGTTCGATATCCATTTTCGGAACGTCATACTAGCTTCCTTCATAATTCTGTGTGATTGTTGTGAAATGTTCAGTGCATCTTGTACAATGTCAGTACCGGCTATAAGATCATCCGCGTAAATACAACTGTTGAGGATTTCGGTTGCTACCGGATATTCCTTCTTAAATTTACTAAGATGTTGTTTGATGGTGGCTGATAATAAAAATGGGTTTGAGTTCAAACCAAATGTTAGGCGTAAGAATCTGTACATAATAACTTTAAACTCATCACCGTTGACAGGATTGTCATCTATAAAAAGGAATCTTAAAACGTCCCTGTCTTTTTTGTTGATCGAAATTTGTAAAAATGCCTTCTCTATGTCCGCCAAAACAGCAATTTTATTTAATCTAAAAAAAAATTAATAAATGGAAAATGTTCGGATTTAGGTTACTGCCTGCGTCCAAACAGTCATTTAGTGATAACTGTCCTGCTTCATGAGAACTCGCATCAAAAACAATGCGACATTTCGTGTATACACTGTTTTCTTTGAATACCGTGTGGTGGGGTAAATAAAAAATCGGATTGTTAGACTTTTCTTCTGAGTCAGGAACAATTTCAATAATTTTCATTTCTAAGTATTCATCTAAAATTTTACGATAATTTTCATATAAACTTGTGTCGCATTTCATTCTTTTTACGAGAGTAGCTAGCCGTGAATCAGCTATCTTGTAATTATTGTCGAATTGTTCCCACTTCCGTTTCCATGGGAGTCAGATTTCATATCTCTTATTTGTAAACCTTACTTTTTCCCGAAACCCCTCTAGGATATCTTCATTTGTTACATTATCTGGATCATCCCTTATTCCTAATGTCTCTAAATCCCAAAAGGCCTTCAAATTTAATTCATCTTGATTTTATAATAAATGGCAATTATATTTAGTTTCATTTTTATCATGTATAACTCCACCTGCAATCCATCCTAAGTGAGAGTTTTGTAAAATTATGGAAGTGTCAGGAATTTTTATTTGACCAGCTAATAATAATTCATAATATACATCTGCCCCCAATAACACCTGAATTCGCTGAGGTTCAAAACATCTTGGGTTCGCATACATCAAATTCTGTGGTAGGTGCAGATTTGATATATCTGCGGTACACGTAGGGGTTAAATCTGTTATCTTAGGAACTAAAAACATGTTAGATAATTTTTTAAATGTTCTATCTTTGTTTGAAATTTCGACAAGTATTCTGTTTTTAATTTTACAGATTGCATCATTAAATCCGGAAATCACTGACTTTACTTTATATTTCTCTAGTCCCAGCATGTCTGCTGCGGAAAAGGTAATTAGAGATATGTTACTAGCTGTATCTAGTATTGCAACAAAAGGAAAAAAAGAATCATTTCTTCCCCTCAAATAAACCACAGCTGTCGAAATTAAAGCGTTATAGTTGGCGCTAGACTCAGAATTCTGATCATAATTATTTTGACAGCTCAAGGTCTTCGCATTTGAAATAATTTCCACTGAAGTAGTATTTACTTTCTCTTCATTTTTTATCTGAGGTTGATTCATAATAAAATTACTTTGTTTGTTTTCATAATAAGATTTTGAAAAATTAGCTCCATGAAGTGGGCTATGGTGATTAGAAAAACAAGTTTTGGATCTATTATTTAATTTATTACACCGATTAACGGTATGATTAGATAAATAATTATAGCATAACTGTAATTTTCGTATTTGATTCAATCTTTCTTGAACCGATAAATCTAAATATTTTTGACATCGAAAAATCAAATGTGGTTGTTTACAAAATGCGCAGTTAAATTTGTCATTCTGTAAAACAAAACTTTTTTGCTTAGGGGTCACTTCAAACCTAGGTTTCGTAACGATGTTGGTTTTTTGTACATTTTCTAAAGCTTGAGCCCTTTTCAGTAAAAAATCAATAAAAGTATTCCATTCAGGCAATTCATTACGATTAAGAGACATTTCAAAAGCTTTTCTTGACTCATCATCAATTCTTTGTAAAACAAAATGCATTAGAATGGATTTCGATAAATTGTTATGTTCCAGTCCTAACTGTTTCAAGGCCCTTAAGTGGCTCAATAAATTATCTACCAGACTGCGTATTTCTTTCGCGTTTTCAATTTTTATTTTGTTATTACTCAATAACTCTGAAATATGACTATTCACCAATAATCTTTCGTTTTCAAATCGTTTTTTTAAAGCTTCGAATAAGGAATTATAAGAATCATCAATATTTTGTAATTGTTTCACAGGGCCAGTTAAGGCTGATTGTAAATAATACAGCTTTTGCGCATCATTTAGCTCAACGTTATTATCAATTAATGTGGTGAATTGTAACTTAAAATTCAGCCACTCTGTGTAACGACCCGAAAATTAGGGTAGATTAATTGACGGCAATTTGATTTTTGCCTCATTAGAACCGCCTCTATCATTACTATTATTATGACATTCAACATTAGAAATACTAGGCTTTATTAATCAAGAAGACTTACTTCGATAGCTTCTAGCTGTTCTTCGATTTCGGTCAAGGAATTTTCAAAATCCCCTAAATCCTCATCAGATATTATGGAGTAGACTTCGTTCCTTAATTCATCAGTCTTCTTTTTTAACATTTGAAGATAATTTAATTTCAGATTCAGTTTTTAAGGGCCGAGTTTCGTTTTCAATGCATTTGATATTCTCGTAACCTGGCCGCGTATATTTCCACGTTTTCGATTCAGGACCACAGTTCCTGAAATCACTGGAGTATCAACAGACATTATATCTATAAATTCTATAACAAGGTAATTCGAGTAATCCACGGGCGTTGATTCTATAAACAGTGTTCTAAATGAGTGCTGCGGCTCGAAGGGCCAAAAACTTTGTCGGCGATAGCTTCAAAATGGACTGTAGAAAATACTTAAAAATACTAAATGAAGTGTGTTGCGTACTCGATGGATTGTCCACATTTACAACACATAACAAAAACATTTATTATTTACAAAAATATTCCAAAGGGACTGGCAGCGGTTGATACACTGCGCTTACGTCTTAACACATCTTACTCAACTGGCGGGGAATTCTCACCCGCACCCCTTTTAGTCCAGAGTGCTTGCAGCGCCCTCTCACTATCAATTGTGATGCACGGAGTAAACATGTGGGAACATGGTTTAGATTTATTAATGGACTTCGTAGTAAAGATTAATGAAATTGATAGAAAATGCAATTTACCCTAGATACAGGAAGGTCATTTGGCTTTTTTGGATGTAGAACTTACATAAAATGAAAACATTTATCTTTTGATCGAACGTTTTATAGAAAAAATATACTTTCAAACAATCCAATATCCAAGTAATGCTTCATCGCCTTTAAATTATAAATTGGCAGGATATCATTTTTTACATCCATAGAGTATTTTCATTATATACTGAGGGTTATATTAATGGTGAACTTGACAAGATTAAAAGAAAATGACTTTTCTGAAAAGTTTATCAATAGATTAACATATTAATATAAATTTCGGAATTACAATAACCAAAAATATGCAAAAAAGTACTAATTTTTTATAAATTTAAATATATCCCTAAACTTTTTGAAAAAGTTAAATATAATTTAAAGAAATAGGATATAAATTTGATAGCAACCCCTCCTGTAAAATTGAGAACTTTGTTACGTGATAATTATTAAATTAAACCTATTCTTAAACTAATCTATCAATCTACATATGTAAAGGTATAAGATCTCAATCCACCTAATAATATTTATTTCAAATTGCTTTAATCTAAAAAATGGCGCTAACTACTTATATTCCTTAAATATAACCCTTTTATTATTTAAATCCCTATTAAAATTCACTATTATTTCCCGTGTATATCAAACCCCTCTAAATTCTTTATTTAATGTCATAAATCCTAAATTATCCCGTTTTAAAAAACGTATTTATTTAAAATCATCATTTTATTAAAATATCAAAGTGTCTGTTATAATATTTTAATGCTTTAATATTCTAGTTTTATTCCGCATCAATAAATTCATTTTTTCTTTTCTGTTAAAATTATCGTCTGGCAATATAAAATCTATTTTTAGCCAGCACTCTCGAGCTTAGAACTTATTTTTTATTTACACATTGTGCACTTGATTTCGAGGCTATAGAGTGTTCTAGAAGGAAGTTTTCGTGCTACGGAAATTGAATCACCTGAAGATTCTTCCACCGGAACTGTTAATAAGTCAGATCAGCGTGACGACAGAGAAGATAGAGACGACGGACGGAGAAGAGAGAGAGAGTCTTTTAGGGTTTAAAAAGTTCTATTCGAAGCTTTTTCCGAAACGTCAGGTACCAGGGCAACTAGAAGTACTCTCTAGTTCTCTAGTGTTGCCCGCAGGTACCCACTATGACTTCTCATGTTCCCACCCAGTGATATTTATGCGGTGCCTAATAAGATCTGTGGTACCTCAATAACATCTTTTCTTCGTTAATATCATATTAATACGGCTAAGACCTCAGCATGTAAAGAGGATTTGAAACTCCGACTGACAGGTAGAGATGATTAAATAATCATTTTATTTTAATGAAGAGTTGCTAGAGCAAGCATTTCTCCTGCGTTTTCCTGATCACGTAAAAGCTTATAAACACGGAATTCGACTGCTTACTTATGGAGTTCTCATACATTCTTCATGATATAACTATCCGGCCTATGCCTGTGCGTTAATATATGGAAACCCAAACTGAAACAGATTTCGCCAACTGCCTTTTTTAGCTCCAATGTGTTACTATATCACATAAATGTACATACCGGGTGTCCCAAAATGACTGATGGATCTTAATTATACATAGAATGACACAAAATGTATAACGCTTCCGGGGTTGAACTCATCCGTTTCCTGATAATCCAAACGCGGCCACGTTAGGCTTAAGTATTCCGATGCCGTATTTGCCGACTGCCTTATTTAATCTATCTATCTATTTGTTGTGTAACATATTCTTCTTCAATTTTTCTCAAACCTTCAAAAAGTATACAATTATAACGCTTTAAGATCTAATTTAAAAATAACCAGATACCAACAACAGGGTTCCGATGTATACAAGTGATTACCGTTGCCATTCATAAGCACAAATTACAAATCCAAAAACAAATGAATGACTCTTTTAGCTATTCATTAAATGCTCTTAAAATATTTTGCAAAAGCATATTAATATTTTGAAATACGTTTTTCACTTTTGTTTACATTTATTTACAGTTTGAATTCAGTATACACGGTTAAAAATATCGCGAAAAATTACCTCTGTTTTTCAAGGCTATCTATTTTCTGACCAACGAGAACACTTTATGGTGTTCAGTGAATATAGCTATATTCGGTGATTCATTCCCGTGAATTATTTTGTACCGGATTAACGTTTCCTTTCTAAAAACAAACGTATTTCAAATTATTTAAAAGCTTTATTATGGTTTTACAAATATTTTAAGAGCAAAATCGGATGTCGACCGTATTTTTTAATGATTCGTTCAAAGAGTCATTCAACTACTTCTGGATTTGGAATTTGTGTTGTACATGTGGCATCACGACACACGAGTGAATGTTGATTTGATTTTCAATCTTAAAACGTTGAGTAAAACGTGCTTTCTTTTCCACTATTCGCAAAAGTTACATTTTTAGACAGATTATTCAAAATAAATTAATATTTATAAGAGATTACATTCAATTATCTAATATTCAGCTGCGATAACTTGAGTTAAAATTAGATTGGTAGCTTTATCTATCCCTATATGAAAGTAAACAAACAATTGATTCATTCGTCTTGAACTTTTAAAATATTAAAACAAACGTTTATATGCTCTGTTGCGCCATCTGTCGGTAGTTAAAAAAAAGAAATTTTCTTTTTAAAATGTTTTTTGAATTCTGAAGACATTGGGGGGGGAGGGGGGGGGAAATGAATATTTCTTATAAAATGAAATTAGAATATCAGAAATATGTAATGCCGTGTATTACATATATATATATGTATATATATCAATGCATTATTATAATAAATAAAATTTTGTATTTTGTAGGGAAAATAAATTTGTAATTTAATAACAGAATTTGGGAAAATAAATTGTTAATGTAATTAACAGTTGCAATTTACTTATGTGATAAAAGATGATTTTTAATTATTAAAATTTATTACAGGTTTCTTTTATGCATGTTTAAAAAAAATCGGGATTTTCTCTGTTCAACTTTTTAAAATTTAAGTTATATAATTATTATTTTGGCAATTAATAAAAACAAATAAACTTTCTGTTGGAATTGTCTTTTATTTTACCACATACCATCAGATAAAATAGTTAATTGACAATATGTTTTAAAATAACATTATTAGTACTAATTTGAATGTTTTTGTGAAATATTTCTTCAAATTTTGTGAGTGAAGTTCATTTGCATACTTTATATCAGTATTTTACCAATTCAATTAATAATTTTCTTGCCAATTAAATTTCAATGAAAAATGGGCTGTTTTTACTTTACCCCACCTGACCCTATTAATCAGACAAGACAAAATTTATTACTTCACAATTCTTTTTATAATGCAATGCTATATAATTTTTTTGAAAATGCAAACACGTCATTCTGACGGGCTATATTCTAGTATTGAATACCTTGCAAACGGTGACAGATATCTCAAAAGGTTTTTACAGGAGGGTTATGTAAGATGTCAGGAGTTTTTATGCTACAAGCTGCAATTTCCAGTTTTAGTTATAAATAGCAGCAATAGATGGCGCTGCCCGCATTAGGCGCTACATCCAGGCTCGATATTTCGGCTTCTCTCTTCTCCCATGCTAAAAAAGGAGATTAAAATATTTTGAATGGATCCCGAAGTACCAAAAATCGGGTCTGGAATTAGCACCTATTTCTCGCAGCGCCATCCATTGTTTGAAATTGAAACTGTTAAATTTGAGCGATACCTCGCCAATTCTGGTTGTGCTTGGCGACCTTCCCTTTCCTGGCTTAGCTTGTGCATGCGTTCGCCAGTACACTGATGTAGTTCATGTTGATATGACGTGCGTTTGTTGCCGTCCATCTTTTAAGCAATTTTTCTTTAATTAAAAGGCATAATCCAGATATTGATTGATTAATCAAGTCTTTATTTAACATTACAATCAAAATCTCAAAAGGTTATGGCTTCCAGCAACGTTTCCTCTGCGAAATATGCCGTATTTACTTGAACTTTAAGCCATCGAATTTAAGCGTCGCGCCATTTCTTTTCGTCCCGCGTTGTGTACTCCGAATTGAAATTTAAAAATGGCACCAATGGACTTTAAGTTCACTATTGAAAAATTGGAATCGGCAAAAGACTGGACTAGATGGAAAATGTCCATGTCATTATTATTAAAAACGCACGATTTGCTGAGTCATGTGACAGGAGAAAAGACTTTGCCGGAAATGACGGATGGATACAATGATGCTGCCGCTTTAACAGAAGCGAGAAAGAAGTTTGAATTGGCCGATGCAAAGGCACTTTTATTTATTTCCCAGGCACTTGATGACATGAACTTTGATTACATTAAAACGTGTTCAACAGCAAAATCCCAGATAGCAATTTTAATTTGCAGAAAAATTTCAGCAATCTTACTTTGCAAACTTGCAAAGTTGCAGCAAGCTCAGCATGACAAGCCTGAAAGTTCATAACAAGACTGCAACAAGATTATGCAAACTCCGAAGTCACCATACTTTGAACTTGCAGCTAACTTGTCGTGCAAGTTGCAGTCTTGTTCTTCAAATTGACTGCAGACTCATAGCAAACTAGTAATATTGCCATGCATTGTAAACTTGCAATCTAGCCATGACACACTATCTGCAAATGCATTGCAAACTACTTGAATTCTTGTCATGTCAAGCTATCTGCAAGTATGCTGTAATTTCATAGCAATGTTGTTAATTCTCTGAATTTTACGTGTAGTACAGTAAAATAAGATTTTTTGAGACAAGTGATGGCCATTCACCAAAACTTGGGAAGAACTTCATTTTGACATTCGAAATGAAGATCCGATGAGTCCTAAAAAATAAAGTTGTTGTACCCTATTTTGGGAACAAAAGACGGGGGCGTTTTTAGCTCAGGGAGGGGGGTGGGACTCAAAAAGTTTTATGTAGGTGAAGTAGAATATTGCTTATTATGTATTTTATAATTCAGAATCAAATAAAATCTGCAAATCGATACGATCATTTCTTACAAAGTTAAGTAGGTTTTATGAATACGAAGTCGAAAATTATACTTGTGCAGGTAAAATAGGTTTTTGCAGTAATAACTGATTCCTATTCACGAAAATTTGAGACAAACATCGTTTTGGCACTAGAAATTAAGATACGTTGAGTCCCCCAAAATTAATGTTGTTTATCGTATTTTGGGGGCAAAAGTGGACATTTTAACTCGAGAGAGGGGGGGGGGGCAGAATTCAACATTTTAAAAATAGGTCAAGTGGGATATAGTTTCATATGTATCTTTTAATTCTGATTCGAATAAAACCATCCGCAAGTCGATACGATCATTTGTGAGACAGTTACAGCAGATTTTATGAATATAAAGTGGAAAATTATACTTTATTTTTTAGCATAGTTTTGTCACATTTATTTTATGTTCAAAACATGTTCTTTATATCATATTAAATCATTAAGTTTAATCATTATAATATCAAAATCCTTAAATGTCTTCAAAATACCAATAATCAAAATCAGAATCATTTGAATTTACTCTAAAGCAATTAAAGTTGCCAAAATCCTCTTATACCCTGCATTAACTTGTAATGAATGATCGTATCGGCTTGCGTACGGTGTCATTTGATTCAGAATTAAAAACATCATAACAAACGAAACCCCATTTGATCTATTTAAAATAATTTCAGTTCTTCTACCTTACAGAGTTAAAGCCTCCCCCCCCCCCCCCCAAAAAAAAAAAAAAAAAAAAAAAAAAAAAAAAAAAAAACCCCACGATAAAACTACTTCACTTTTTGGGAACTTATTGGATCTTCATTTCTAGTGTCAAAATGAAGTTCTTACCAAATTTTCGTGAATGGCCATCAGTTGCTGCTGTAAAAACCTATTTTACCTCCAGTAAAGTATAATTTTCGACTTCGGATTCATGAAACATCCCGTAACTATGTAGCGAATGATCGTATCGACTTGCGGATGGTATCATTCGATAAAAAAAAAAAAAAAAAATACATAACAAGCGATAATCCTCTGTTGACCCACTTAAAATTTGTTTAGCTTTGCCCCCTTCCCTGGGTTAAAAATGCTCTCCAAGACATAGTTAAGTAACTTTATTTTGGGGGGATTCAAGGATCTTCATTTTTTGTGTAAAAACGAAGTTCTTCCCAAATTTTGGTGAATGGCCATCAGTTGCCGTATATTACTCACTTATTGGTATATTTATTTTACCTGTACACTAACAGTCGTACCTTTCAGTGTTGTGCGTGTTTTGTGCAAGATTCCGCATAATCGGAGGTTTGTCAGATGCTCAACATTTTTATGCTATGCAGGGTGTAACTAAACTCTTGTGCAAAACTTTAAACCCTTCGGGACGGGAGCCTTTTACGAAATTTTTAATCTTTTGTCTCCGTTTTTTAAAAACAGAAATTTATGTTTTGCTGAATCGGGAAAATGCGCGGATTAAATAAGACAAATTTTACAGTAAAATTTTACTGGTGAGGAAAGACAAGGATTCTGAGCGTTTCATGCGGCACGTATACGTGTCGCTCGTCCCCAAGGGGTTAAGGGGTGATAGTGCACATCAAGACAAACAATATTAAATGGGAAACTGAGGGTCCCAAACGTCTTCCGAATGAGATAGGAGCCATTAACGTTTAGGGTCCAAAATTTCAAATGATTATAAAAAACGAAAAAATTGGTCGATTCGTTTACGATTTTCGCTAAAACTTTTTTTTTATGTCAGCATTTTCTTGAAAATGAATTTTAAAGGTAAAGTTAAAAAAATTCCGATAGAGGGCACTTTAGACTTTGGATTAACGAACAACTATTTTTTACCGTTATTTTTTGTATTTCATTAAATACTTTCAAATTTAAACGCTTAGACAAACTTAAATTTATTATTATTAATATTAAATTATATATATATAAAGTAATATAAATTAAAATTACAGATTTTGAGCTCAAAATCTGAATTGTTGCGAGCGGTTAAGTAGCGCAAACTGAACTGTGTTCAGGAGTTGAAATTTGACCCCCCACCCCCCCCCCTGAACACAGTTCAGTTTCCGCTACTTAGCCACTCCCAACGATTCAGATTTTGAACACAAAATTTAAGTTTAAATCTAAACTTTTGAAAGCATTTAATGATATACAAAAAATAACGGTAACAAAATAGTTGTTTGTTACTCCAAAGTCAAAAGCGCCCTCTATCGGCATTTTTTGAACTTTACCTTTAAAATTTATTTTCAAGAAAATACTGACATAAAGAATAGTTTTAGCGATAATCGCAACGAATCGACAAATTTTTCCGTTTTTTATAATCATTTGAAAATTTGGACTCTAAACTTTAATGGCGCCTATCTCCTTCGGAAGACGTTTGCAACCCTTAGTTTCCTATTTAATATTGTTTGTCTTGATGTATACTATCACCCCTTAAAGTTTTGCCCAAGAGTATACACCCTGTATAGACTGAGTAGACAAGGACTTATAGTTTAAAGTAGATTCGAAAGCAATTCTAATTTCTTATATAACTAGCTACCCATGGGTTAGCTGCCCCAGGGGCCCCCTGTTTGGTTTTCCTTAAAATATATAGTATCATTGTATCATGCATTTTTTATTATTCATAATTCAATTTACTTGCTCAGGTCTTCGCCAAATCAGAAGATTCTGATAGATAAATCAAGAACTCTGTATTTTTATGTCAGCAGGGTGTAGGTGATAATGGCCAAATATCCAAAATCCCATTGCATTTTTCCTTATTTCATTAATTTCATTCAAAATATAACCCTTTCATTCATTTTCCTTAAAATGCATAACTAATTTAAAACAGAAAAAATTTAAATCCAAGACTTTCACTTATTTCAAAACAATTAATAAAAAAACCCCTGATAAATAACATAAACCGAGACATTTAATTTTAACATTAAAGCATTGTTTTAAGTTATCACGTGAAAAATAAAAAATGCTATTTGCGAGATTTGCACCTGGTTAACATAAAAGTACCAAGAACTCTTTGCGATCATGGCAACATTTCATATATTTTTTGTTGTTACGTATTTCATCTTTTTTTACAAATACAATCACTTAGGCATTCATGCTTCATGTCCATTTGCTTATCAATTGCAATATGTTCGATAACGCAGATTTTTAAACCTATTATCTTCCGTAATCGGGTCAATGGCCTGTTTTAACTAATAAGGTTTGGTGCAATGGAATTTTTTTGTGAAAATCCTTTAATGATAGCTACATTTACATTAAGCTATATTGTTGCTGATATTCTTTTTGTTACACTTTAATCTTGTCAGTAGACTCGATTACGGAAGATTAGGTAATCAAATATCTTAGCTGAAATTCATCAATCTGATTTTACGTACTTAACAAATGCATATCAAATTACTGTTTTGAATGCATTTGATCAATAAGAATTGTAAGTGTGTTTGGCAATTAACAATCATCATTTTGCATGATCTATCTTCCTCGAGATGGATAACAAATAAATAGAAAATGAGTTGATCATTCGTTTTAAAATTTGATTAAATAAATATTTTTACAGCTGCTGGATTTATTTGCATTTAACTTATATTAACCCCTTGAGGGGCGGTGGGATATATTTTATCTCACCTACGATTAATGAGAATTTGCACCAGAAAAATTTTATTAAATTTTACTTTTCTAACTTTGGTGGAAAAAAGTCGTAAACTTGCTTTTCCTTATTGGCAATAAATCTTTTTTGCGGATTCCAATGTGAATTCGACATTTCAAAAAAACAATTGCTTGCCCCTCAAAGGGTTAAGGAAAGATCGATTATTTTTGAGTTAGCCGGGAAAAGTGATAAATCCCCAAATATTGTTTCCCTTACCATCATTCATATTGCATTCATTTCATTTAAAACACACAGCTTTCATTTCAAATACATCCCTTTAAAAAAATGTATCATAAACTTAAAATACATTGTTTTTGACGTACCTCAATTAAAACACAAAATAAAAAAATAACAGAAACAAAAACATTTTATCTGAGAATCAAAGAATTGTTTCTTATTTACGCCCTCAAAAAATATGCAAAAAAAAAAAAAAAAAAAAAAAGAATAAAAAAAAATGCTAGCAGGTTTGATTTTCTAAACAAACTTATACATATTATTTATTGCTTGTCATTAAGAAAAATTCATGGAACTCATTCCTTTCTGAAATAAATTTCATAAATAGCTATCAATATACAAACTTTTAATTGGATACATAACACAAATATTTCTCTAATAATTTGCATACATTAATATTATAAATGTTCTTAAAGGCAAGTAAGAAAACTGTAATAAATTTAAAAAGGCAAAAGAACATCCTAAGATAATTAGAAAATTAAACTAAACATAAGATAAATGAATTTGCAAACTTAATAGCCATGTATTTCATCAAATAAAACTTATTTACGATTTAGTACTTTTTTTTACTGTAACATAAATAAATGTTTATTAGAAATACCACACATTCTGGATATTAACCTTTAATTGATGTCACAGAAATTATCACATAACTAGTGTGAAGCGGCCTGTGAAACCGCTGCAACGAAAGATGAATAAAAGGCACGACTAACTCATAGTATGGTGTTTTTGTACTAAACTTTTTGCACAGAAGTGTTATAATTAAAATTGACCTATTCAAAAGTCTCTGGTGATAGTATAAAAGTTCCAAACGGAACAAAATTTCGATAGTGTTTGTAGTTAAACTGAAAATTGGAAGTTAAACTGTAAAAATTGAAAAAAGTCGCGGTCTGAGAGACCGGTAACATATCAGTTAAAGGTTAACACTGCATTTCAAAAGATTTCTTTTATTATTCTAAGATCTTTTTAATGATACAACAGAAAAATACAATTTAAAGTTTTTTTCAGGAAATAAGCATGCTTGTCTGTTTATTGATGAACTTTTTAGCTAATTTTATCAAAGATAATATAATTTATATATTTTTGCAGCCAAAATGTAATATATATATATATATATATATATATATATATATATATATATATATATATATAAATTATTTGAAAAGCGTCAAAAATTTAAAAAAGACAAAGTTGTAATAAAACAATACTAGTTATAAAATAGTTACAAAGTTTATTTTTACACAAATACAAATAACAGTTTATAAATAACAGTATTATAAAGCATTATTTTCTACATATTTTGAGTTTATAGATTGTTCCCTGAACAAAACACACAAAAAATAATTGAAAAAATAAATATTTAAATATATTTAACACTTTCCTGTTCTCCTCCCCCACCTGAGTCTGTTGCATCATGCAATTTTTCCACATTCTAATCCATGTTTTTTAATGTCTCTGCATCTGAGAGGGAAAAAAAAAGAATAAATTTTAAAAAATCACAGTTATTTTTTTTTTTTACAGCTTTCAAGAATTCTGTCTACAGTTAGTTTTTAAGGGGATCATAAACTACAACTTCTCAGTTAACAAAACTACCCTGATGTTAAGGGTGGAATTGTCGGGAAGTAATAAAACTTAATAGAAACAATTAAATCTATTTTGCCGAGCGATAAGCCTTATCTTTCAGACTGAACTTTCAGGCAAACCAGACTCGACAGTAATATGGGTTACGCTTCTGGCAAATTGCACAATACATAAGAATAAAGATGACTAAACAAAGACATAATTAGCATAAACAATGTATTTACTATATTGTTTAGACCCGAGAAGAACATATTAAGATAATTCATTCAGTTGGTTTGACATTTAATGTGAAATTTTTATCCCATGCGTTATCCCGTAAGGAATGAACGTATCGAAATTAAACGTAAAGTTTAATTAAACTTTTAAAGATTTAACCATTTAAAACAATTTTACTTCTTAAAATATTTGTTTTCCCAAGAGCAAACAAGATAAACTAGTAGAAATCAGAACATTCTTTAGTATAAAGTTTTAAATTCTTTAAGCAGTTATCAAAGCATTACCGGTGCTTTTATTAAATATTAGCGAAAACGATTATGATTTTGCGTCGATAGGTACATCGAGCATCCGTCAACTCCTCGACTGCGCACCTGCCAAGTAAAGTCAGTGTGTAACGAAAAAATACGATTTTCTCAAAAGTATGTGACTAGGATAATCGCTATAGTTTTCCTGTATGGCTTAAATAAACTTCTAGTACTATTTTTTTCCATAATTTTATTTACAGTACATTTGGTAATAGCGGGGAAGGAGGGGGGGGGGCACATTTTTCCAGTACATTTTCGACTATATCTCTGAAAATGTAATATCTAAAATTACAACAAATATACTTTTGGTTTCCATATTACAAGACCTTTCGAACGATACCCCACACACTACACACACAAAAGAAAAAAATAAAATAAAAATAAGTAGCTTATTTCCCTAATTTTCTTTCTAAAAATACTTGCGAATCGCCAATAATCAATAGGTATGTTGGTCAATAACCTTATAACTCTAGCAAGTTTGAAATTTTCATGTTCCATAGTTTCGAAAAATTGACTATGACAGACGGACAGAGAGACACACAAGTGATGTTTACAATTCTTCAGTTTTTACATTTTAAGTGCGGAAGCCAAAAAAATTAACTAAAATCAAAACTAGTTTATCTAGTCAGTTAGTCTAATTTATCTAGTAAAATTTCATCAGTTTAATCTAATTTATCTCATCAAATTAGTTTAATCTAATTTATCAACTTTAATCTAGTCAGAGAGACAAACTAAACATTAACTAGTTAGGGGAAAGTATGGGAATGGCGCTCACTTAAGGGAAAACATGAATAGCTAGTCAAATTTGGACAAAAAAATCAATATTTTATTAACGAAGTACAACTTCAAAGCATAAGGAAGAGTTTGCAATCAACTAATTTTTATAAAAGTATTAGGAATTTTTTTTATCGTTTTATTTAAATGACCATCGATTGAGCGGTAATGCCCGACATGGCAGGGTAATTGCGCTCAGAGTTTGAATACAACGTTTAAGTAAAACAAAAGTCACATATGTAGTTGTGTGGGTTGTTCACACCACTGCAGACTTTTTGCAATCACTTTACACATAGGGGAGATGGGGGCACATGTGAACAGTTCGCATAAACATAGCTTTTTCTTATAATTGGATTAATTCTTATAAATAAAAACTAGTCAGTATGGTAAACAGAACTTTCTTTTACACATGGTAATTTTTTTAAAATCACCTGTATAGTTTTTCCTACATTTTTTAATAGTTTTATAAATTCAAAAAATTGTTCGCATGTGCCCCATCAGCGGGGTAGTTGTGAACACTCGTGGGGCACATGTGAACACAAGGAAAAAATATTCTTTGACATGCTTTTTCTCCTGTTATTTATTTGTTATCATAACCATTATTATATTATCAGTCAAATTCACCATAAAGAAAAAAAATATTTTTTTTTTCTAGTTTCTGAGTGATATGTTTAAACAAAAGATTTTAAAATGAAACTAAATATATACAAAGCTGTTCTGACACCATACCCAAGAATTGTATTAGTTATCGATTTGAAAATTTTACATTTTAAAAATGATACTGATATCCATCCCAATTCAAATTATCCTATTCATAGCTGTTGTTTGAGAGATGGAAGTAAGCCATCACTGAGGGTTTGAGACAAATGAAAAGAAAAAAATTACAAAGTTGTTTGTCATAATACTCTTTGTATTAACAATGCATAAAAAAATATTGTTTTAAACAGTTTACTAAAATAGTACATAACACTTATTGCATTTTAGGAAACATTGAATTTATTTAAATTATAATTGAACTCAAATGAGCTTCTTGCTCTTTGTGTACTTCCTGACAAATGTGGAAGTGGAAGTTTCAATACAATATCACTTTTTTGTATGACAGAAATGTCTACTATTTCAAGGAAATTATATGAATTGGATCTGAGATTCTTTCTCAGGAATTTAACATACATTTTATAATTATCAATTCTTTCTATTCGCCCAACAGAGAAAGTTTTTGATTTTTGTGAACTGTTCATATCTGCCCCAACAAGTCTGTTCACAAGTGCCCCGCATGGCTGCTAGAGTTAAATTGATAAATAATTAACATTTATCAATTTTAGGGAACAAAACAACTTTATCCAAAATATTCATTAGTAGTCATAGTATATGTTAAAACATTAAAATTCAAATAAATAAATAAACTTTATCACTTACCAAAGTTGAAACCGACATTTTACATTTGACATCTACAAACAGTGTTTTGGCTACTGAAGACAAGCAAAATGTCGAAAAGCTTCAAAAAATTTTTACCATATGTCTACAGGTGCTGCCATCTTTGGTAATTTTTTTCAAATAAAAAAACTTATAATAACTATTGAAAAACTGTGATGTTCACATCTGCCCCCTGTTCACATGTGCCCCCATCTCCCCTAATGTGTTAGACATATAGTGGGCTACTTTTTTTAGATTTAGGTTTTTTGATTTTCACCACTTTTTTGAAATCGTAAAATTCTCCTTGTTTAATGACATATTAATAAAGGCGAAAACAGGGAAATTTTACCATTTCAAAAAAGTGGTGTCAATAAAAAAATTTGAATTTAAAAAAAGTTGCCCACTGGCAACACTTCTGGAATTCCACGCGAGCGCCATTACCTGTCATCGCCATGTTGTGTTTTATTGCATTAAAATTGGCGTAACACCACACTACAGAAATAAATAAAAGCTGAAAGTGCAGCTAAATGTAGAGGAGACCAGAGTACAGTGGCCCATTTTTGCAGTTAACATTTTTTTTTCTCTTTAATGAAGAGACCAATCTACCTGAAAATATTTTTGAATATTCTTTAAACCTTTCTACATGCCTCATAATTTTCACAGAACATAATTTCCAATACATTTTTCAAAAAAAAAAAATGTACATACACTCTTGAAGCGGACCAGTGTACCCCGGAAGCGGGGTACACTGGTCCACCTACTGGGGCACAGTGGTCCACTATTAGTTATTGTCTAAAATACAATATAAATCTATTTATAATTAATCTAATTCTTTTTTATTTCCCCTTTACCTCCAAAATAATATAATAATACAAATTTGCAAGTAACATTTTGAAAGAAAAACACATAAAACTAAAGAATTATCAAAAAATTTATTATATTTTGAAAATAACAATATATGATACAGAAGTGATGGCAAACAAGTTATTAACTAAGTACAAAAATATCAGCAAACATTAAGACAAATATGATGATGAAAAATTTATTAGAAGCTTAAAATAGTCAGGATAAAATAGTTTATTATGAGCTAACCATGTGCTCTGAAGTTATAAATAACCAATCCAGTGAGGTCATCCATTACTTATTAGGCTACAGTTATATTTTTCAAAGGCAGTAAATACAAAACAAAATATTTCTTAATATGTTAACTCTACAATGCAGGATTTTCATTTCTCTCCTTCTCCCCCCCCCCCCCCCCAAAAAAAAAAAAAAAAAAAAAAACTGCTATATTGAACAAGAAAACTTATTTTAAAAATCACATGTGAACTGTTATCCATAATTTAGGAGAAAACTAAAGTGTCAGATGGCTACATTATAATCTGAACAACATAATAACATGAAATTTAAAGTGTGCCAAATGGCTAATCTATGCATTGTAGGGTTAAAAAAGTTATCATTTTCCTTTGTTTACTTCATTTTATAGTTAAATAACTATTTTAAAACTATATTTCTTTATAGAGAATAAGTAATTATTAAATATTTTGAAAATTCTTCATTACAGGAGCAGTATTCATTGTGAACCAATGTACCCCAGCAGTGGCCGGTCCACTGTGCCCCATGTTAAAGTTCAATACATACTGATAAAAATATTATTTAAAGTTTTCTTTTAAGCATATAAGCTTTTAAATTTAATAAAGACCAGTGTTTTACCTTTTCAAAAAAGTTGTTTTATCTTATTTATCCATAACCTTTAATTACTTAATAAAGAAAAGTATGATGATGAAAAATTTTACTTTTAGGAGCTTAAAACAACCAGTCAGGATAAAAGGGTTCATTCTGAGCTAACGATGTGCTCTGAAGGCTATAAATAATCAATCTAGTGCTCTTATCAATTAGCCTAAAAAAAAAAAAAAAAGCTTTAAAAATTTTTAAAATAAGTAAAATATAAGGAGTGGTCCACAGTGTACTTAGGTCCACTGTACCCTGGTCTCCCCTACATATTTTGTAGACATAAGGAGTAAATTAATATTTGAAAATAAGAGTACACTTACCTTCAAGTTAGATGTTTTAGAATTTTATAATAAAGCAACTTCAAACTAATAACTTGAGGACACACAAATACTTTCCTCCAGACGGGCACTAAATCCTTACTGGGAACTTAGGATGAAGTTCTCTAGGTGCCGGTACCGATCGCACGTTTTCAATTTTATTTTGTTTAGCGATATTTGGTGTGCGGGATTACCCTTCTGAGCGTCATTACCCTACTTTCCCCTAGTACCTAAACAGTACAAACGCAGAATAAAACTTTTCAACCTCAGGTATCCTATGCATGAAAAGGATTAAAAAATATTAAAATGCGAGCGAGAAATCTAAATATCTCCCATATGATTAACTTGACCGTTTCTTCGCGTGATTAGTGTAGGCTCTTAAGAAGTTACCTTTTATGAAAGATTGTTACCATAAAAATAATAAATAAATGTACAGTTGAACACTTTTTTTACATGTAAAAAACAAAACAAAACATGTTCAATAAGAATACAAATAAACAATATTCAAATCTGACATTAACACTATAACATTGAGATTTTGAAGTGGTTATTCAATGCATTTTAGTTATTTAGCTTCAATTCATTACAAAAATACGCACCAATCAATATTAGTAAAATTTTTTGCGGCAGGCCTCGAAATGTGGAAAATCCACGAATAGGGACGCTATTTCAAAATTATCGTTGACTAAAAACTTTTTTTTAAACTTTAGGCAAATTTATGTCTAATCATACAAAAACAATTTTAAAACTGCATTCAAAGTTCTAAATAATAATAAAAAAAAAGTTATAGACAGCACATATGTATGAAATTGTAATAACATGTTTTAATAACTTCACGGATCACTAACCAGAACAATATTTGTCATAATTTCACGAACCGGGATATCGTTTCGATTTGTTCCGGTACATGCGTGATTTGCGGACTTGAAAAACTAAAAATTTAAAAATATTCATGTTTAAAAGTTTTACAAAAATTTGGAAATAAAAATACACATCCGATTAAGAAGCAGTTACGTCAAAAGAAAAGAGAAATTATTAAAGAATTAAATAAAACGGACGTCGGTAGGAAATACTTTCAGTAATTTCAATAAAAATTAGAAAAAAGAGGTACATTAGAAATCCAGGTAGATAAGCATAGAGCCAACTAAGAAACAGTTTAAAATTATACTTAATATTTAAATCGAGAAAAAAGGTTAATGGTAATAAAAAAAAAAGTTTAAAGTTTAAAATCATATACTCGAACGCAGTGTTGAATTCAGGGGGTGACCGAGAGGGGACATTCCCCCCGGAACCTTGAAATGTCGTCCCGGAAGGTTTGAATTTTTATGCTTTTTAATGGATAAAAGTGCAATTTCCACCTCGGATCGCTAAAATGCCGCTCATAATTCGCTCATAATTCAAAAGTTTCCCAACATGAAAAAAAAAAAAAATTGATCGATTTTCCAACTAAAATAATATGTTCAATGTGTCTTTAATGCTAATGATACTTGTACGGAAAAAAAAAAAATGCTGAAACTAAAAACATAAAAATTATAATTATTGGTTCATTTATTCAAAGTTTTTGTCTTCAATTGTGTACGAGTCATAATTGTACTTCATAAATAGCCTCATATTTTTAGATTTTTGAATAAGGAACAAAGTTTTGGAGGAAAGGTATTACAGACACTGTTGATGCACAACAGTAGAGAAATTCATGTCTGGTAGATGTATGATATTTCCGTTACACAGAGAAACATAATGAGAAATTGAGTCTGGCTGCTTTTTGTATTTCTTTTGAAAGTTCAACTATTTTACTATTACAGAACTCAGAAAGATAGTCTGCAAAACAATAAAAAATTATTTTTTTTTTTTAACTTAAAAAAAAAAAGAAAAAGTGTTTCAAAAATCTATACTTTCCCAACTCTAAGCTCAAATTTCCCAAGTTCGCTTATATTAGGGGGTCTCCCCCCATAACCCCTATCGCGACGCCCCTCCCCCCCCCCCCACCTCATCCGGGAGCAACAGAAATCTCTCCCGGAGATAAGCGTCTGAATTCAACACTGCTCCAGCAGCATGAAAGGCAACAACAACAATAAAAAAAAAAAAAGCAAACGAAATCTTAAACTCCTTGTAAAGTTCTGAAAAATTTATTAAAAAATATTTAACATGACCCAAAACATAACTATTGAAAAACGTAGGCATTACTTAGAAAATTAACATAACTTTTAATTTATTAGAATTTTTGTATCAAATAAGTTGTAGATTATAAAGAAATGTTACTTTAGAGAAAATAACCACATTTGAATAATTAAAATAAGAAATACCTTTATTTCTGGGTTCCTTTACTTAAACGCTAATCAATGATCCGCTAATCACGAGATTCAATAACGATGTGTCTTTTTCTTTTGATTCTGAGCTCTGAATTTCCAGTCATACGCTGTTATCTATATTCTGCTCTCAACAAAGGCTATTCTCGCTGACGTCGTTGAAATATGACAGTGTTGCAGCAGTTTTACAGCAAAATGGCATTGCAAGGGAGAGATCGATTTTGTTTCACCTGCCTTGCAGTACTTTTGAGTGAAAATTGTTGTGTCAAATTTGTCAAGACAAGGAAATATCGAGAAAAAGTCAAACTTACTGCAAACGTGCATGCTATCTGGGAAGATGCATATGAAAAGCTGGTCGCGATTTATGATAAATCATCGACGCATAGACTCGATCGTTTATCGACTGATTTCTTTCATCTGGAATGGAAACAAGGTGAGAATATTGCATCCTTTATAAGTAGAAGTCAAAATATTTTTATTGAAGCAAACGATGAATTGCAGCGTATTTTAAAATGTGAAGTTCCCGGAAAAATGTTACTCTTTCGAATTATTTCTATGCTACCTGAAGAATACATTGCATTTAAGACTGTATGGGATGGAATTCCGTTGAAAGATCGATCGATCGAACTATTAACTGAAAGATTATGTGCTTTTGAGCAACAAATAGAGCAACAACAATGTGAAAGTACAGTCCTGCAAATTCAATCCAGTCGGCAAGCGGCGTTGCCAAATTATGGAAGAGATGATGCAAATGCCAAATATTCGAGAGGAAGTAAGTTAAAACCGAAGAAATGGCACAGTAAGAAGCCTTTGAATGTAAATATTACTCGTTTTCAGTGTGGATTTTCTGGACACAAACGAATAAACTGTCCTCAAAATAAAAACAAGACAATTCCTTCCTCATCTGGTGTAGCCATGCCATGTACAATTTCACAGGATGACAAAAGCTGGATTGCTGATTCAGGAGCATCTCAACATATGACATTTGACTCTTCTATATTTGAAAGTTTTAAGAAATTTGCTGTCCCAGAAGTAGTCAATGCTGCAGGAGGTCAGAAACTTATTGCCCATAGTTCTGGACAAATTAATGTGAAAACTCGTGTGGCTGGTAAATGGCAGGAAAATCACCTAACAGATGTCTGGTATGTACCTGAATTAAAATATCAGTTGTTTTCCATTTCTCATGCTCTAAGTAAAGGATTAAATGTTGTATTTAAAAACAAATTATGTTTGGTGAAAAATGGTAATCAAACCATTGCAGTTGCTCAAAAATCAGAAAATGGTCTATTTGTGATGGAAATGCATGCTAAAAATCCCAGAAAACCAGCAACTGTCCTTATTTCAAATACTAGTGATACTCTCCAAGTGATGCATGAAAGAATGGCACATCAGAACAAGAAATACTGTATAAAGTTTCTTAAAAGACAGGGTGTTTCATTATCTAGTGAGAACTCTGAATTTTGTGTAGGATGTGTATACGCCAAATCCCAAAGAAAGTCGTTCCACTCAAGACCTGTTAGACCAACAGAGCCTGCTGAACAAATCAATGCTGACCTTGCTGGTCCAATGGAAGAAGACTCAGTTGGTGGTTAACGTTTTATGTTAGTTTTGAAAGATGATTATACAAAATTTCGAAGAGTATTTTTCCTGAAAGCAAAGAGTGAAGTACCAAATTGTATAGAGACCTTCCTTAATGAAGCAAAGACTGCTGGACATACAGTTAAACAGATACGTTGCGACTCTGGCAAAGAATTTGACAACCATTATGTGAAAAAGATTTTAAATGATCGTGGTAATGATCTGCCTTTGGCAATGGTTGAAACACCTGAACAGAATGGAGCTGCTGAAAGAGAGATCCGCATCATTGTGGAAGCTGCAAGAGCTATGGTTCATCAAAAGGAATTACCAAAGAAGTTATGGGCTGAAGCATGTAATACTGCTGTCTACGTGTTAAATCACACAGGTCCAACTCCAGTTGAAGACAGAACTCCATATGAATTGTGGCATGGAAAGTTAGAAAACTTCAACATGAAACGTCTAAGAATATTTGGTACAAAATGCTATGTACATGAACCAAAACAAAGATGTAAAAAGTGGGATAAGAAGTCTGTAGAAGGACTGGTTGTTGGATATGAAGCTCATGATGTATATAGAGTCTTTATACCTTCTAAAAATAAAGTGGAAAGAAGCTGCAATATTATATTTTTTGATGAATTCCCATATGAGCAGTTGAGTGTTGAAGTCACCACTTCTAGTGAAGTACACTCAGAAGAAGAAAATGGAAGTATCCAAAAGAGTGATGAAGATGAATGCCAAGAAGAACCTGACCCTGGAAGACGATACCCTGAACGAGAACATAAGAAGCCGCAATTTCTCTCAGAAAATTATGTACTTTTTGTAAGCACACTTACTGGAATTGAAACTCCTGCCTGTTACGATGAAGCAGTGAAGTCACCTGAATCTAAGCTGTGGAAAGAAGCCATGACAGAAGAACTGCAGTCTCATGAAGAAAATGGAACTTGGAAACTCACAGAACCTTCAGAAAATAAACGGATACTTGACAACAAGTGGGTCTACAGAATAAAAACAAATACTGATGGTTCTCTCTGTAAAGCTAAAGCTCGACTTGTGGCAAGAGGATTCTCGCAAAAAGCTGGTTATGATTATGATGATTTAATTGCACCAGTAGCTAGATTCGACACTTTGCTCACAGTTCTTAGTGTTGCTGCTTCGCAAAATCTGTACCTACATCAATTTGATGTGAAAACAGCATTCCTCTATGGCTTTCTTGACAAAGAGCTCTACATGAAACAGCCAGAAGGCTTTGATGATGGTTCTGGCCGTGTGTGCAGATTAGTTCGCTCTCTTTATGGCTTGAAGCAAGCTCCACGCTGCTGGAATCGACGTTTTGTTCAAGCAATTCAGAAACTGAAATTTCAGCAATCACATGCTGATCCTTGTCTGTTTACAAAGAGAAACGACTCATCTATACTGATAGTGGCCTTATATGTAGACGATGGTCTTGTAGCTGGATCAAGTATTTCAGAAATAGAAAAGTTAATTAGTAACTTGAAAGAAGAGTTCAAAATTACTGATGGTCCTCTTGGTTCTTTCTTAGGAGTCCAAATTAACCATAGAGATAATGGTGACATCTTTATTTCTCAATGTTTGTATACCGAAAAGATACTGCAAAGATTTAGGCTTGAAAATTCAAAACCACTGTCTACACCTTGTGATGTGGCTAAATCTCAGGAAGGAGATTCATCTGTGACTGATGTTCCGTACAGAGAAGCAGTAGGTTGTTTACAATATCTTGCAGTTGCTACTAGGCCAGATATAGCATTTGCTGTAGCCTTGGTTTCAAAAGCTTTGTGCAAACCAACAAAAGAAGACTGGAAACATGTGAAAAAAATTTACAGATATTTACGAGGCACAAGCAATGTTGGTCTTCTATACAAGTCGCAAGTAAAAACAGAATTTTCAGTTTTTAGTGATGCAGACCATGCTGGTGATGAAAAGACCAGACGCTCAACATCTGGTATGGTTTCGATTCATTCATATGCAGCAATAACTTGGTGGTCTCGATTGCAACATTCTGTGGCAATTTCATCTACTGAAGCTGAGTATGTTGCTGCTAGTGAAGCAGCTAATGAGCTTGTTTGGCTCAAGTTGCTGTTCAAAGAGTTAATTGGATATGGTGGCACTCCCATTTTGTATGTCGACAACCAAAGTGCTATAAAACTTGCACAAAATCCCCAGCACCATCGTAGATCTAAGCACATTGATGTGCGGTTTCACTCCATTAGAGAGAAAGTTGAGCGAAATATTTTAAAATTAAAATATGTTCCATCAGCAGAACAAACTGCCGATATCTTCACTAAACCCCTGTCTAGCATTTTGTTTATAAAATTATGTGATGGACTTGGACTGGCTAAAAATAGAGTTCAAAGTGAAAAGTGACTGTTTACATCTGTTTTTTTTTATTGTATATGATTTCTTTGTAATTTTTTTTATGTGTTAATCAAAATTGGCCTTGATATCGGGAAGGAGTGTTAAATTTGAGCGATACCTCGCCAATTCTGGTTGTGCTTGGCAACCTTCCCTTTCCTGGCGTAGCTTGTGCATGCATTCGCCAGTACACTGATGTAGTTCATGTTGATATGACGTGCGTTTATTGCCGTCCATCTTTTAAGCAATTTTTCTTTAATTAAAAGGCATAATCCAGATATTGATTGATTAATCAAGTCTTTATTTAACATTACTATCAAAATCTCAAAAGAAACTAAAATTAAGAATCACAGTAAGAAAACTCCTGACATCATACATAACCCTCCTGCAAGAATTTTTTAAATATCTGTCACCGTTTGCAAGTTAATGAATTTTAAAATCCATCAGTCATTTTTGGGACACCCGGTATAAGTGAAACAAAAAAAGAAAAATGGAAATATTTGTGAAAAAATGACAGAAAAACGTAAACTGTTCATTGTTCAGTGTAACTTTAAACGCACTCAGCAATGTTTTCTGAAACTCACAGGTTGGGTTGATTTTTGACGGCCAATTATCTACACGAGGGATATAGGCCCAGGGGGAGTGCCCTCCGTGGGGGTCTTTCTAAGGGAACCTAATCCGTATTAACGCATGGAAGATCCACGGCTCGAAGAAAACCACGAAAACTCCGAACGATTAGGCCGACGGGCGCGATTGGGATTGAACCCAGCACTTCCCGTCTACCAGCTTCGAGAGCAGAACCTCTCGGCCACTGGTGGGGCCCCTGAAACTCACAGAAAACAGGAAAACATCGAACTACAAGTTACAGACTAACCGCACTATAAATAATATTCAGTTTTGCGAAGGACACTGATTATTATTTATATGTTTTTAGGTACTTTGATTTTTTTAAAAATAAAATTAATGTAACAATTTAATATTGTTCTATTTTTTCTATAAGCATGTTCAAATCTCTTAAGATGTAAATACAGTAGCCTTCCTGTTAACCGGCCTCTTCTTAACCGGAACTCCGCTTTAACCGGCCGACTTTTTTCCCCCAACATCAGGCAAAATTCAGATAGGAAAATTTCGGTACTCATTTCTTTATGGTTAATTAACTCAAATTTACATAATGTAGAATAATTTCAACTTCTTAAAAGGTATGTGAAAAAAAATATGTACTTTTTAAGACTACACAAATTAAAAAAATCCCTGCCGGCTCGGGCCTACAGGCGGAGGTAGATTTCGAAGTTAAGTACTAAATTAACCAACAAAATTTAAATCAAGATTAGAGATAAACCCAGTTCCTCCACTAAGAATGAACTCTAGGGAGCTAAACATTTTGTGAAAATTCTAATATACAAGAATACACACACGAATGCATATGGAATAGGTTTAAAAAATAGCTAAAGCAAATTCAGAGAGCCTCAAAGTGATAAATAAGTTAATATTTCCATAGTCGGGTTTTTATCATGTTTTAATACGTTTCTTCAAACTCACATGCCGTTACATATTCACCTGCTGAGGTCCATTTTATTTCCAATATGACGCAATATTTTGTTGTTGTTTTTTAATTCGTCAAACTATTTATTTCATTTTGAGTTTTCATGCGGAAATCTTGCTCTAGGGAACTTATGACGTAATATTCAATTTGTTTTCAATTCGTCAAACTATTTATTTTATTTAATTTTTCACGTGAAATTCTCGCAAAAGAAAAGCAATTGTTGTGGTGAGAATTTTATTGCTTTTTTTTTAATTGTTGGCAACTGCAATAACGAAAAATATTTATTTTTTTCTGTTATTGTTGTGTAACAGCTGATTTTATCGGAATCATGTTAAGATGGTATTCAAATTTTTAAACCCTCCCCATTTCCATTCCCTTGGTCCGATTTTACCCATTTTCAATCCCCGCCGAGATATTAGCCATCTCAAAGTTGTTGGCGAGTTTGAAGACGATCCGTACATAATTGCGACTTTTATCGTGCGGACAAAATTTAGTACATACATACATATATATATATATATATATATATATATATATATATATATATAAACTTTTTAGGTGGGGGTGGTTTTGGGTTCCTGGGGTCCTATAATGAAAAGTTATGAAGGAATTTTTCAAAAGTCGCACCATGGTAACGACTGCAATAGGTAGTATTTCTTACGAAATCTACCTAAAACTAAATGCATCCTACGCATTTCATTAATTAAATAAGCAGTTACTTTTTTAAATTTTTCTACTTCTCCGGTTTAACCGTTTTTTCTCTTAACCGGCTAGCTCTCAGTCCCGTTTAGGCCGGTTAAGCGAGAGGCTACTGTAATTTGTTTTGCAAAATAATCTATCGGTTGTTCGTAGACTGCTGTCCGACAGCAATAGTTTTTAAAATAGCATGGCGTTATCTATAGTTCGTTAAAATCATTAAGCGACTTTTAAGTAAGTATTATTGGCAACACTTCTTAGTAGAAAAAGAAGAAGGGGCGGAGTTTTGGATCTGGACCAATGAAAACATTGTTTGGGAAAAGCGGTGTGATTTTCAGTGTTTAAATTTTGTAGTATTGTAATGTTTATTAGAATTATATATTTATTTGTCATGTGGTCATAAGTTTTTTAGACTGACTTTCACTCGGTTTTTATAATATGAGGCAAACGGACTTAATAGTTTCGGTTTTTCAGGAATTAAAATGTTTGGGAGTAAAAGTTCCCAAACTAAAGAAGTTCTTATCCATCATTCCCAAACAGGTATATTTCAGTTTATTGTTATTTATTACATTTGTTATTTAACTCTGTACGAGACGAACTTAAACGTAATTTGAATGCGTGATAAATCTTAAGGTAATTTAGCTTATGAATATTTTGATCTTCAATAAAACATAATATGTACCTACTATGTGTATCAGTTTTAGTGTTTTTGATTATGAAATGAATTACAGCTATCTTAATGTTGTTTCAAACAAAGTAGCTACAGTCATATATTTTTTTAATTATTGTATGATATTCGTATTTATTTTTAATATCAAAATAAAAGTTTGGACCTTTAACTTTATTCATCCTACCTATGTGAAAGTATAACATTCCAGTAAAATATATAAACCACATACTGAATTTATGTTTTACAAAAAATTAAGTAAGATATTCTTATGATTTCACCCCTTGTTGGGTACCCTAACATTAATCTAAATATAAAAAATAATTTTTACAGGAGGGGGCGTAGTTTATACTACCTAATTATCTTAATTTTAAATGATTTTACTGTAATGTAATAGTGTAGTTTTGGTACTTTTCCAGTACAGAGACCTTGACTTAATTTGTGCGATTTGTTGCCAAATGATATTCCAAAAATAAAGGTCCCTTGAGAATTTTTTTTTTCAAAATTTTTTTTCACTACAAATGAAGTAAAAAAACCTTTGGGAGGTTTGTATACATCTTCAAGAATAGAAATTGAATATCAGCAGCACACTTTTTAAACTATATTATTTACTACACTTAGAAACATAGACACACTGAATGAAAAGTGTCTCATGTGTTACCATATTTTAAATAATCTCCCCGTATTGTCTTATGAAAGTAAAAAATTATTTTTATGATTTTAACATTTTGATATGAACGTTCTTTCTCACTGCCCCATAATTTTTTGTTTGTTATATATTTTCTCACACAATGGGCATATTATGTTCCCTGTGTTACTTTTTTAATATTCTCGCAATATAAAACTTTATATAATTACATAACAAGTATAGTAATATAATAAAATATCAGTCATACCCCGGTAGCAGAAAGTTCCTGACGGGTGACGTGCATCGCAGATTTTCTTTTCCCTTTTGCAGATTTTTTTTTCCATTGGATCTTTTTCCAACTTTATATTATGTTTAGTTCTTTATTATTTATTACTAAAACTTAAGATTATTATTAATAAAAATGAGTAAAATGCTTAAAAACATTAAAAGTAAATGATTAATTAATTAAAGATTCATTTGTAACATTTTACCTGCAGATTATTTTCAGTCCCTGAAAGATCTGTCGCAGAGACTTAGAGAATTTTCTGCTATTGGGAGTCATACTTACTTATACATATTAGTGATTGCATATTTAACCCTTTGATTCTTGAGAAAGTTTTTTCTTTTTGGCTTAATTTTATTGGTATTTTAATAAAAGGACAAAAAATACCTGAGTAAATCTTGAGTACGGTAACTTTGATTTGAAGAAAAAAATTAGTTGAGTTTTTAACAGAAGTTTATTTTTAAATTTCTGGATTTTCTACCTTTTAAATAGTATGGTACACAAAATGTATATATATTTTTTGTTTCTCTCTTGTAAAAATATGGTTTGGGTTGCATTAAAAAATGTGTAAATGTGATACACTTCCTGATACATGATCTTTTGAATCAAGAGTTGCACAATGTCATTTCTATAAGGCAATTAACACGATCAGTTTGCATAATCACCAAATTTTTTAGGACAGATATTTTGAATTTTATATTACTGCATAATTTGCATTTATACTTCAAATATCAACTAAGATAGTAGCTGCAACATAAAATTGGCTGTTTGCAGTAGAAGAAGCATAAGGATATTTTCCACTTTCCTAAAAAATCTAACTTCAATTAATAATAATAAAAATAAAAATCTGCATATTTTTTGAGTTAAAATAACATACAAAACTTTTTATGTAAGTTTTAGCCACATAATTAGCTAAAAAAATTAATTAAACCCATTTTATTACTTCATTGTCTCTTGTGTTACCATCATCATGGTAACACAAGGGACTAGTAACACGGGGGACAAAATGTAATAAAAAATTACCCATATATTTATATTTTTATAGAAACAATGCAAAATCTTATGGAATATTTTCTTTTAACTGAGATGTACACTTTAAACCCTAATTCATTAAAAAATATATATATTATTGATGTAAATTGATGGTAACATAGGGGACACATAAAAAACACACCTACCTTCAAAAATCACTTTAGCTCAGGTAATATTTTTCAAAATTTAACATATGAAATAATGGCTACCTAAGATAAATGATAGCTCTAAAAGTGCATGATTGACTGTTGTTAACAACAATTAGGTTCCAAATTTTTGTTATAATATTAAGAGCAAAGTGGAAGTAACACAGGGGACAAATATTAGGGGACACAAGAATTTTCCTTATAAAATGAAAAAATATCTAAAAATATATATTTAAAGTATGTAGGTATAATATTAAGACTACAGAGGCTTAAAGAATATCATCAGACATAACTTTTAAAATATATATGGTGAGGAAAAATATGGTCTAAAAATCAAAAATTGTTGTTGGGACATGGCTTTTTGCAAGACACAATTTTAAATAATACTATTTAAAAGGCAGTAAATGCAGTTTATCGAAAATTTCAGAATTGCATTAAAGATAAATATTTCTGAACTATCTTTTCAAATATTTATATTTAATTTTGGAACAAAATTATGAGAAATATAATCTTGCAAAGTGTCAGGACACAAAAGGGTGCTTTATTTTTGGAATGACCCAAACAGCTATGGAAAAAAAAAACTTCATGAACTTTTAAGCATGTTTATATAAATTTCACGGTTCGTAAATATCATGATATTTTCAAAAATATCCGATATTTTGATATATATCCGATATTTTTGATATATCTGATATTTTCGAAGCAGTCAACTTACCGCTGATAATAAATGTTTTCGAGCATAATATAGATTAGAAACTAAAATATATTGCACTTAACATGAAAACTTAATCAAACAATATTCTAAAAATGCATTTTTTTTTTTTTTTTTTTTTTTTTTTTTTTACTTAGAACAAAATTGAAGATGAACTAATTGAAACAATAACAATTCGCTTTATACACTTATAAAAAAATTAAGTATATGATTCAGTATCAAGATCAAGTATAAAAAAATCAGATACTTTTAAAACAGATACAAAAAGTTTTTTAAATTGAAAAATTTTAACATAAATGTAAGTATAAAATGTCTTATTTCGTATTTCCTAACATGTTGTAGTTTAAATTAACTGAACCAAAACTTGAGAAAAGATTATTTTCTAATGAAGCTGTATATAACTGCCTATTTAAATTAGTCAGTTTATCTTTCAATGGTTGTTCTGAATTAATTATGTCCCACATAACTGTTAGTTCAACATTTAAAAATAAAAGCTTCAAATCCAAAGCTTGAAAAATATATTTGTTTTCTTTTTTGGCTAAAAAAGTCACATCCAAAAGAGACAAAAGTTCTTTATCAGATTCACACAGTCAATAACAGTTGAAAATTTATTTAATTTACACTGAAACAGGGTTCGTTGATATATATCAATGGATATATATCTTGATATATATCATGATATATATCCGATATTTATTTTCAAAATATCAAGGTTTTTGATATTTTCGATATTTTTATCACACACTTGATATTTATTTTCAAAATGTCACGTTTCTTGATATTTTCGATATTTTCATATGTCTGATACTTTATTTTCAAAATATTTTCAGTCAAAAGAAGTGTAAATGAAGTCTTCAACTGTTATTGAAAATTAGCCCATCTGTAAATAAATAACTAAAAAGAATAGCTCACAAAATATTTCCCATCCTTCAAAAACTAGTTTTGGACTGTATCTGCATCTTTCCCATTAATGTCATGAGAAATCTGTCTTTGAACACTACCTCTAAAACCTGTCTCAATTCTATTTTTAGACTGTGCCAACAAGAATGGGATAAAGGAGTTAATTGGTGATTGGATTTTAGCAAAAAAAAAAATCTCAATCTTATAAGCTTTATTTAAAAAGCTAAAATCTTTAACAACAATTTTATGCACAAATAACGTACAGAATGACAAAAAATTCCCATACTATCGTTTCGAGGATTCCTGGATTCCCTTCCTCAGTGAGAAAAAATAGAATTAAAATGGGTTTGAAGAACCCCTCGGCTATAGCCCCGAGTATGGCTTATGGACTGATTGAAAAATCAGTCTAATCAAAGTTTCAATCAATCCATAAGCCAGTACTTGGGGCTATAACCAAGGGGCTCTTCAAACACATTTTCTTTTTTTTTTTTCTCACTGCGGAAGGGGATCCAGGAATCCTCAAAACGATCATATGAGAAATTTTTGTCGTTCTGTACGTTGTTTGTGCGTAAAATCGTTGTTAAAGATTTTAGCTTTTTTATTACAATTCGCCCAAAGTTTAATCTATGCTTATAAGCTTTATGTTTGAAACTGAATATTCAAATGTTGAACCAATAATTTGGTGGGATAATATTAATTTAGAATATCCCATGAAAGGTAATTTAACTTATCAGTTGTTTACAACTTCTTCAACAGCTGCATCAGAAAGAATCTTTTCTAGTTTTGGTTTAGTTCAGTCTAAACTGTGCAATAGGTTAAGGAATGAAAAAACAGACAAACTTACATCCATGTTTAAATTTTTCAATACAAGAATTAAAAATAAACTTTATTTTGTATTTTGAAATTTGTTGTTTAATAAAATATATAAATATATATATTTTTAATTTGAAACGGAATCCTGCATTCTGTGTTTTGATGAATGAAAAAGCATAGCAACTTTTGAACTTTACAGAAAATTGTAGTGTTTCCAATTATTTGATCATAAATTTTGTAAGAAAAAAAATTAAAAAAGACATGTTGAATATTGTTTTGTTATGTTTTCATGCTAAATGTAATGTGATTTAGATTCTAATTTATATTAAGTCTAACAATATTTATAATCATGAATAAAATGACAATTTTGAAAATATCGGATATATATCAAAAATATCGGATATATATCAAAATATCGGATATTTTCGAAAATATCATGATATTTACGAACCCTGCACTGAAATATTGCAAACTGCGACTGAAAATATCAAAAATATCTTGCACAACTTCATATTTTGAAAATAAATATAAAAAATCTTGATATTTTGAAAATAAATATCGGTTATATATCATAATATATATCCACTGATATATATCAACGAACCCTGGCTGTATATAAACGATTATTTAAATTACATTTTATCTTTCAATGGCTGTTCTGAATTAACTGTCTCACATAATTATTAGTTCTACATTTAAAAATAAAAGTTTCAAACATAAAGGTTGGAAAAGATTTCTTTTCTTTTCCTAAAAAAGTCATTGCCAGAGGCAAAAGTTCATTATCTACACCTACAGAATGATGCAGTCAATAACAGGTAGAAATTTCATTTACACTTGCTTTGAATGTAGAAAATATAAAAAATATCTTGCTCAGTGATATTTTGAAAATAAATATAAAATATACAAAATATCAAACATCTTGATATTTTGAAAATAAATATCAAGAATTTGAAAATATCAAAAATCTTGATATTTTAATAATAAATATCAGATATAGCTATATCATGATATATATCCATCGATATATAGTATCAACGAACCCTGATAAATTTATAATCTATAAACATTTGATTTATATCTAGGGTAGATGTACCAGTAATGGACATCCCTTGATGTTTTTGGTTCATAAAAAAAATAATTAATAAATATTTAGCTTTAATTATTTTTTTATATAATGCCCCCTTGCATGTTTTATAAAACTGGGTTATTATTGACACTTTTAATGAAACCAATCAGGAAGCAGAAAATGTTTCAAAGTTTTGCTGTCTTTCTGTGAAAATCTTAATGAAGGGGCTAAGAGCTGGCTTCGTTTAATTAATTTGTGGGTTATTCTCTGCAATAGTGCAAAAAGTGCTTCCCAGTCATATAAATGCTCTTAATTTCATTACATTTTTATTTATTTTTATTTTTATTAGAAGATCTAAACATACTTTATTAGGGACAGAAAGTAAAATTTAAAAATAAATAAATTTAGTATTTAAAAATGTAATATGTATCATGCAAACATCATTCCCTCACCTTTCCCCCACCTGTACTACCATAGATTATTGCCTATTTCTTTCCATCCAGAAATTAAAATAATTAAAAATACCCTAAGCAAAATAAAGTTCTTATTTGGTACATTACAAAAAATAATAAAAATATTATTTTTTACAATTATTATATAGTCTACTCAATCAATTATATGTTTCCCCATGTTACACCATCATTCCCTCACACATTGCTATTATCTCAAATATCTACCACTAAAGAGCAGTAGCAGCCTAGAATTCTTCACAGAGAAGAAGCTATTTTGAGCACTTGTCAATCCAGCAACATAAATTGGTGGTGTAAAATTTTGTTAATTTTTCAGTCTGTATATCTGAAGCGTTTTTATTAACAGTCATTCCCTCACACAGAATACTAATTTTTTTGTAAATATCAAAAATTTTAATTTTATCATACATTATATATTAAGTGTTGCTCTTCAAGGAAACAGTTTGGATTTCTTCATAATTTTGCATTTTTTCCTACAATTAGTAAAAATGTCTTATTTCATCATTCCCTCACTTGTCATTCCCTCACATTTACCATTATGAGGGAATGACAAGATGAGTGAGGGAATGATGTGCTTTCTGTTTAAATGATGGATTTAGTTTTCCTGCTTAAAATTTATACTAATAGCATGTTATTTCTTAAATTTATGTGGCTCAAACTAACCAAAACATTTTAACTGTTCTTGGAGAAATTTATAAATACGCCAGAGTAGCTTTAGTGAAAAATTATGCATATACGTAGAATAGTGTTGATTAGAGTTTTACATTTTTTATGCAATTAAAATATATTGAGTTTTAAAAAATCTTAGGAGAGAAAATGAAAAATAATCCTTTGAAGCTTGAAAAACTGAAATATTTTATTTTATAAAAAAGACTGAATATTTTATAACTGAAATATTTTATAAAAAAGAGAAAGGCGAAGTTAAAAGTGTAAAGGAGATGAGTTCTAGACAACAATGTCAAAAAAAGGAAACAGTGGAAGAAAAATTAAAAAAAAAATATAGAGAAAATATTAAGAAAAATAAGAAGATTGAGCAATTTCTTTCTCCCCAGACTCCATCAAATAGTGGTAACACAGATTCCGCAAGTTTTAGTGGTTCTGAGGCTGAATGTCCTTTTTCAAGGCAGAGTGCTTGGAGAAAAGAATTAGACGTGGTAGAACAAAACTGTTTCCAGAAAATCAGTCATTAAAAGTTCAACTGTAAAGCTGCAAAAGTAGATAATCAAAATACAAAAAGTATTACCAAGCCTTATTTAAATTTTTTTTTTAAACATCTAAAAGTTAACTCCTAAAAGAAAAAAATAACTGGAAATAAAGACGTATCATCCAAAATTAGAAAAAGCTTTTATTTGGAGACGTTCTTTACACAGCATTGGCATCAACTTTTAGCAATATGGGAAAGAGTCAAAAAAGTAGACAAATGTACTACAGAATTTTAAGGGAAGTATTTTGAAAAAATACAGATTGCTACATATGACAAAATATATATATATATATATTCTTAGATATTGAAGCTTGAAGAATATTGCTAGCAAGGAAGCTTATCTCTTTACTTATCGTAAGAGAGGCAATTAGCTATTTAATAAAGTTAAACAGGATATATTAAATTTTTTCTAAAAATTTTGTCCAGGAAAAAAAGTTTATACCTCAAAAAGCAAAATAAACAAAAGAAGGCTTTTATGCGAGACACATAAATATTTATACAAGAAGTTTCTCAAAGAAGTTAATTATGTTTTGAGTTATTCATCATTCTGTCGCCTGAAACCACTTTAGGTGAAAAAACCTAATGTTGAAGAAAGAGATACAGCTGCTTGTGAAGCTCATTCAACATAAAAATAATTGTATTAAAACTTAATGAAACAGGAATAATAAATTTTAAAACACCTGATGTATTACTAGAATTATGTTGTGAGAAAAATAATATAACCTGCCTTCAAAGGAAGTGTGAGAATTGTAAAAGCAACTTAATTTTATAAACTACTGAGGATGAAACAAGTTTATTAAAGCTGAAGAAATGGATCTGGGAAACACAAACTATAATTAACCAAACCAAAACTAGTCAGATGTGGCAATCCCAAAACTCACACATGTTAATACTTCCAGAAAAATGCAGCTTAAGAGCACCATCGGTTAGGTGATTTAGGTACAGATGTCATATTCGCCCCATATTGGCGCGATTTTTTTCTGTCGCCAATATCATATAGGCAACGGGTACTTAACTTGCGCTAAAGGGCTTGATGTGGTAACCCGGATTATGTTGTTTATGCTGTTGATGTTTTCGCCAAATTGGCAACCGAAAAAAATCGCGCCAATATGGGGCGAATATGACATCTGTTCCGTGATTTACATTAAACTCTAATCAGCAACAACTTATGTCAAGTCTATCTTAATCTGAAGTTTGATGAAAATCTGTAGTACATTAGTTTTTGAGATAGCTATTCCAGAAATCATTAAAAATTCTGAGTATCAGCGCCACCTGTTGGGCGATTTACACCAAAAACTAATCAGAGACTAACTGAATCTTAAGTTTGGTAAAAATGCGAGCATTAGTTCTTGAGATATAGTTATTGCAATAATCATGAATAATGTTAGTATATAAGCGCCACCTGTTGGGTGATTTACCCCAAAAAGTAATAAGCACCAAATTATATCAATGTACTAACTGAATCTGAAGTTTTATGAAAATCCGAGCATTAGTTCTAGAGATATAGCTATTGTGGAAATCATGAAAAATGTATGATAGCAGCGCCACCTGTTGGGCAATTTACACCAAAAAGTAATCAGCCCCAATTTATATTGGGAACTAACTGAATCTAAAGTCTTATTCAATTCCGTCCATTAGTCCTTGAGATAGAGTGCCCACAAAATTTCTGTCACATACAGACAGACAGAGACTTTGTAAAATAATTATTTTTTTTTCGGGATCTCTGACCTCTAAAACATGTAAATACGTCGAAAACCGGAATTCGAAAATTTTCACGAATCCAATAATTTCTTCTTGTAATGATAGAAGAAAGTAAAAAGATGAATATAATTATCACACATCTTACGGGGAAAGAAAGACTGAGCCCCCTCAGCCATGTGATAATAGATCATCAGTTTTCATGTTTTCATCTATTTAATTTTATTTTATACTATTATAATACTATTTTATTGTATCAATTCATATTAAAAATAATGTGTTAATTAACTTGTTTTGTAAACAATCATTCCCTCATATCTGTTTCATCATTCCCTCACTCATCATTCCCTCACCATCATTCCCTCACTTTTAAAATTTTTATTTTATTTTTTTGTTAAGTCAAATTTTTTAAACGATTTCTGCTGCTATTAAAATCTTCAATAATTGGCTAATTGCTTACCATTTATCTACTTTTCATGAAAATTTACGTATGTATCATTCAAGTCAGACTGCTTGGCCAAATTTGCAAGTATTGTAGAGAACAACCCTTGTATATTATTTATTTTCTTGCAAAATTTGAATGTTTTTGTTTGAGTAGCAATAGAAAACTTAGAATTTTATATACTGACAGCCAGGGTTGGAAAAAACCCGGGTTTTTTGTAAAAAACCAAAAAAACCGGTTTATTTGGTTTAAACCGGGTTTTTTAAAAATATAATTTCCTATTGCATACAGATGCATATCTGTTGCTAAAATGAACATTTTTGGATATTATATAAGTAATATAACTTTTGTAAATATTTAAATCAAATAATTACAGTCAATTATATAGAAATTTGAAATCATTTCTAATTTAAACATAATTAGTAACAGCTATGTCTTATGTTCAAAGTAAACTGCTTCACACAGTGAAACATTGATATCTTGAAAATCATATGAAGAATATTTTGATTAATAATGTAATAATCAGCCAATAAACCTTTGATGCAGTTTCATGAATATAATATATTATTCTGTGCTTGTTATTATTATTTTTTTAATATCCAAATACTTCTGGTTATTTTGTTTTCTGCGTGATAACTCCAAGTGTCCAAGTCAACATTTTTGGCCATTAGATTCAGCAACTAACAGAAAAGATTGATTGGTATTATTGAAATGCTATAACTAGCATTCAATTTTTGCAAGCTGTGTTATTCAATTTGATATCTTAAGTTACTCTTTTAAATTCTTTAAGGAGATTAATCTCCCCCAATCCAGAAAATTTTCTTTTACAACTTAACCAAAATCTTAAAGATTATTGTATTTTGTTATTAACTGCTGTAAATAATCTGCATTCTTTAAATGAAAATACTTTATGCTAAATATTGAATATTATTTATCTATTTTATCTTTTCTAATTTCACATGTTTTAAGAAATTTTTTTAGGGTACCAGATATGTTCATCAGCACATGCTAATTTTCATTCTACATGCATAGAAACATGACCTAGGCTCATTATGTCTCATGTTGACTGCTGAGATGAAGTGTTAAAAGTAGAAATTACTTCTATCTATAATTTAAAACAATTAAATTACAAAAAAGAGAAAATATTATATTAGATTTTTTCTAAAAAACCAAATGGTTTTTTTGACAAAAAAACCAGTTGGTTTAAACCGTGGTTTAAACCATGGTTAAAACCACTTGGTTTAAGCCGTGCCAACCCTGGCTGTCAGTGACAGCCATTTGCAAAATTTCATATTTATTTTTAAGGTTTTAAGAGGGGATGTCCATTACTGGGATGATTAAATTAGTCATTTTCCAGTAATGGACACCACATGTAGACATTGCTAAAAATGCAATTTCAGTAATGTTTATTGGGCTTTTGGGTGTTTTGATATATTTCTGTTATTTGAAATTAAATTTCGATTCATATTCTTGGGAAATGAGACTATAAGAATGGTTAAATATTGTTGATGGGTTAATATAATATAAAAAAACTGGAATATAATAATTATAACTATTAATAAAAAAATAATTTAAAAAGAAATTCCTTAAGGGTGTATAGCACAAAATTAGCACTCGCCAGGCGTCGAGTAACACTTAAAACGTGGCGATTAACTTTATTGTCCTCACTCGCCAAACGCGATGGTTGAAAGATCGATGCCAGGGAGGAAAGGGGTGAAATTCGTTCGGAATTTGCGGCGTCCAGATCGGCGATTCTCCCGAACGTAAGAAAAGAAAGTAGCAGGGGTGATTCTGTCTCGAAAATATCGCTAATTTCGATATGGTCGCCAAAAAAAATCAATTTCGTCAATCGTTCGCAGAAAAAAAATCATTAATTCCGTCAAAGAATCGCAAAAAAAAACGCGAATTTCGCCAAGGATCACGTAAAAAATGCACATTTTGTAAAAGAATCAAAATTCTTCAAAGTATCGCGGAAAAAACACAGATTTCGTGAAAAGATCGCGGAGAAAACACAAATTTCGTGAAAAGATCGCGTAGAAAACACAAATTTCGTGAAAAGATCGCGTAGAAAACACAAATTTCGTGAAAAGATTGCAGAGAAAACACAAATTTTGTCAAAGATTGTGGAAAAGAATTGCAAAATTCTTCAAAGTATCGCGGAAAAAACGCAAATTTTGTGAAAAGATCGCGGAAAAAATGCAAATTTCGTCAAAAGATCGTGAAAAAAAAGTAAATTTCACGAAAAGATTGCGGAAAAAAACTTTAATTTCACCAAAAGATTGTGAAAAAAACTTTAATTTCACCAAAAGATTGCGAAAAAACGCAAATTTCGTCAAAAGATCACGGAAAAACAAAATTTCATCAAAAGATCGCCTAAAAACGCAAATTTTGTCAAAAAATCTCTAAAAAAATGCAAATATTTTCAAAGAATGGCGAAAAAAACCCCCACAAATTTCGTTAAAAAATTATGAAAAAACACAGATTTCGTGAAAAGATCGCGGAAAAAACGCAGATTTCATCAAAAGATCCTGAAAAAACGCAGATTTTGCCAAAAGATTGCGGAAAAAACACAGATTTTGCAAAAGGTCATGAAGAAACGTAAATTTCGTCAAAAGATCGCAAAATTCGTTAAATGGTCGCAGAAAAATGCATTATTAGTTAGTGCCGGGGGGGGGGGGGGGGGGCTCTGCTGTAACTTTTCTGAAATTTTCCTGTGAATTTATTTCATTGCAATTAAATAGTAAAAATAAAATTTTTCAGTTGAGTGTAATCATATCGAATGGTAAGTAATTACAATATTGATAGTTAGAAAAAATACAATTTTGTATGGAGCGTACATAACTTTGTTACTGGCCAGTGGATAAAAATGTCAATTTTGACCTATATAAGGGCGTCCATTACTGGCACAACCCTATATTATTGTGTTGTTTTTTATGTACAGTTTACTTCTGTTTACTTATAAAAAAAGATAAATATTTTCAAAAGACTTGCTTTGATTTCTGCGAAATATATCATGATGAGAAGTGCTGGAAATTGCCATCATTCATTTATTCATCATACGTACATTTTATAGTTATATCCGTCTATGTTTTTTGACTTAATAAAGAAGATCAAGTTCCTTATAATCTTCCGTTATCATTGATATTTATTATGTCTCTCAATGAATTCGATTATTACATTTAAAATATTTACTACAATTTATTGACAAATGTAATATATTAAAAATACCTGTTTGTTTATGGTTTAATTTAAATAATTCTGCATTTAAATATGTAAACAATTCTTAATATTCTTTTGTCCAAAATCATCTGAATGAATGAAATTTTATATTTGGTATGTCGCTATGTCATAAGTGAACATCATCATTTAAAAGTAAACTTATTCTTTAGTGGGTTTTTTTATTTAAATTCACTAATTTTCCTAACTTAAAATGGCTAAGATGTATTATAACCCCACATTCGCCATCTTGGATTTTTTCTTGTGAAAACTCCTTTTTTGGCAAGTAGTAAATGTTGCCAATGGTGAAATATGGTTGACAGATTAATATAATATTGAAAAAACTGGAATATAATAATTATAACTATTTTAAAAAGCAATTTTTAATTCACACCAAGAAAAAAATCCAAGATGGCAGATGCAGGATTATAATTAGAGATTGACCGAGAATACCGAATCGACTATTCGGTATTCAGTGGTTCGGCATGTAAACCGAATATTCGGCTTCGACCGAATACTTAAAAGTATTCGGCCGAATAATTGTGGATATGTATTTTCTTTAGAAGTAAAAATTCTCTTTCACTTAGAAGTAGAATAGGCTAAACAATGAGTTTTAATATTGTGTGCATGAGTTCATAGTTCAACTGCACAAAAACAAGTCAAAAGCCATTTTTAATTTAAAAAAAACTTTTTCCTTTCTAAAATAGTCTACATAGCGGTGAAATCAAAACAACTGTCTACATTAGAGAAAAAAAAGTAAGGAAGATGGGCATCTTTCCCTTAACATTTAATTTAAATTATTTCTACATTAGTTTCCTTAATTTAAATTTATTTAATGCATATTTTCTTTAATATACACATCAAATAAGTATATCAGAAATCATCTCTGTATATCTAAGGTGTATATTAAAGAAAATACACACATCAAATAAGTATATCCCTATGCCTAAGCTATAGCTTTTATAATCATTAAAATTAAAATCGCTCAAATTTGTTATCTTCATCATCACAATGTTAAAATATTAATCAAAATATAAATATGTATCAGTAATCTGACAAAATATAGTTAAATGTACCATATTGATATGATACCTTTTGTATTTGAAAACATTCCTATTCAATATGTTTATAGTTAGACAATCAGTAAATCAGCTTTGACAACATTGTTTCTTTTTATTTGAATGAACTTTTGTTTTTCTGACAATTCTTATCCTTAATAATAGCCTGTATAGTTTAATATTTTCATAGGTTATTTTAGGTATTGACTAGTGATAAAATAATAAAAAATAAGTGATGGGTTAATGAATTTGTGAGTGGAAAGAAGTCATTAAATTTTTTTGTGTGTAATTAGATTTAAGAATAAAAATGTAACTGAATTAAATTATTAAGAATTTAATGTTAATTAAAGTTTATTCAAAAAGCTAATATATGCAAAAATGTGTATTAAAAATTTTTAAGTATTCGGTTGCCGAATACCGAATATTCGGTGTACACTTTGACCGAAGCTTCAGTATTCGGCAAAATTGCTCCTTCGGTCAATCCCTAATTATAATACATCTATTTCCCGAAAAATCTTACCTTTTTATTTTGTTTTTAAAGCAGATTACTTGCAACTGTAACAGAATTGGCAAGTTTTTTTGGGGCTTAGATGCCATATATTACGTAGCTGTATTATATGTTAATGAGCGCATAGTGCTCATACGACGATTACTGATTGCCACATTAACAAGTTTCATGCATTTTTGTGGTCGCGGCAGAAGGAGCTTGCTGAATCCAGTGATTTTTTTTTTTTTTTTTTTTTTTTTTTTCGGTTAATAAGCACATAGCGCTCATATGACGTTTAGTGATTGCCATTTTAACTAGTTTTGTTTATTATGTACATTTTATTTTCGTTAAGTCTAACATGCATATAAACCGGTGCTTGGCGACATTTACTACTTGGCGGAAAAGGGCTTTTCACGCCAAAAAAAATTCCAAGATGGCGGCCCCGGGAATTTATGACATTTGTTCCATTTTTCTAATATCTCGTTTGCATTTCAGCATTTTTAAATAATTTTTTTTTGCATTGGATAGCCGAGATCCATCTCTACATCACACCTTTTTTACTTTTTCGATTTTGGTTGCAGATATTTTTTAGAATGACACTTTCATTTTCACAACTGGTTTTGAAAGTGAAAGTAATTTTATAAAAAATATCTGCAACCAAAATCGAAAAAGTATGAAAGGTACGATGTAGAGATGGACCTCGGCTATCCAATGCAAAAAAAATTATTTAAAACCAGGGTTGGAAAAAAACCGGGTTTTTTTGTAAAAAACCAAAAAAAACCGGTTTATTTAGTTTAAACCAGGTTTTTTTGGTTTAAACCGGGTTTTTTTAAATATAATTTCCTATTGCATACAGATGCATATCTGGTGATAAAATAAACATTTTTGGATATTATATAAATAATATAACTTTTGAAAATATTTAAATTAAATAATTACAGTCAATTATATAGAAAATTGAAATCATTTCTAATTTAAACATTATTAGTAACAGCTATGTCTTATGTTCAAAGTACACTAGTAAACTGCTCTACACAGTGAAACATTGATACCTTGAAAATCGTATAAAGAATCCTTTGATTAATAATATAATAATCAATCAATAAACATTTGATGCAGTTTCATGAATATAATATATTATTCTGTGGTTGTTGTTATTATTTTTTTAAAATCCAAATACTTCTGGTTATTTTGTTTTCTGAGTGATAACTCCAAGTGTCCAAGGCAACATTTTTGACCATTAGATTCAGCAACTAACAGAAAAGTTTGATTGTTATTATTGAAATGCTATAACTAGCACTCAATTTTTGCAAGCTGTGTTATTCAATTTAATATCTTAAGTTACTCTTTTAAATTCTTTAAGGAATTTTAAATTCTTTTAAATTCTTCCCCAATCCAGAAAATTTTCTTTTACAACTTAACCAAAATCTTAAAGATCATTGTATTTTGTTAACTACTGTAAATAATCTGCATTTTTTAAATGAAAATATTTTATGCTAAATATTGAATATTATTTATCTATTTTATCTTTTCTAATTTCACATGTTTTAAGAAAAATCTTTAGGGTACCAGATATGTTCATCAGCACATGCTAATTTTCATTCTACATGCATAGAAACATGACCTGGGCTCATTATGTCTCATGTTGACTGCTGAGATGAAGTGTTAAAAGTAGAAATTACTTCTATCTATAATTTAAAACAATTAAATTACAAAAAAAAGAAAATATTATATTAGATTTTTTCTAAAAAAAACCAATTGGTTTAAACCGTGGTTAAAACCACTTGGTTTAAACCGTGCCAACCCTGTTTAAAACTGTTGAAATGCAAACGAGATATTAGATAAATCCCTCTCCATAGGATTAGCATTAGCTCATGAATGTCTTTTTGCCAGCAGGGACAGTAACCTTAAGTCTCCTGGGTATAAACTGCACAAATTCTTGAAACCCATTTGTAGCACATATATGTTAAACTACAAAATAGACTGCAGCATGATAACTTTTTATATAAAACTTGCCTAACTCTTTATTTAATGAATTATTGTATTGTTAATACAATGATGAAAAAAAATGAATGCTTTTAAGATTAACTGTTAATAAATCCTCAGTTTTATTTGCAGTAATTAAAATTCTATAGGTTTAAATCAGGGTTGGCAAGTTTTTGACATGCGACGGTTTAAACCGATTTTAACCATGGTTAAAACCGTCGTGTCAAAAACCTTTCTGTCAAAAATGTTCAAAAGTGTCAAAAACCTAGTTTTAATAAAAATCATACCAAAAGAATTATTTAGCAGAGTTAGATGGGCTTTAAACAATAAATTCTAAGTAAAACTGCATAAATACATTAAAACTGTGGGTATAAACTGCAGAAATACATTCTTGAAACCTATTTGCATAGGATATGATAAACTGCAAATTGATTGTTGTATGATTTTTTTTATTATTATTTGTGAATAAAAATTACCTAACTGTTATTTAATGATTTAGTTTATCATTAATGTATGCTTTTAAGATGAACAGTTAATAAATCCTTAAAACTAGATAGGTTTAATCTAAATTTTGCAGAGATAAATAAATTGTTTAGATTTTTTCATGGCTAGAAGCACAGAGTAATCTATCACAATTGGTATCTAATGAGGGTATTTACTTTCCTTAAGATTGAGCAAATTCAAAGATTCCCTTCCAGTACAAAACAGTATTGCTATTGCAACAAAGCCAATTTTTCTTGCTTTCCCCCTATTATGTTAAAACACCCGCCTGCTAATGTTAATCCTACAGGAGAAATTTTTTTTTTTTTTTAATATCTTGTTCGAAATTTCATACTTTTAAATGATTTTTTTCAAAGTAGAAATGAAAACCCCACTCAATAACGTCAATTCTATGATAGAAATTTTGTTTAATATTTCAATATTTTTAAATGTTTTTTGCATTGGATAACTAATGTTGATCTCTACAAAGACCGATTTTTAAATTTTCGATTTTGCTTGCAGTTATTTTTGTTATTAGGATACTTTCACTTTTGGAACAGGTTTCAAACTAAGTTAAGCATTTTTTTTTTTCTTATTGGTATGCCGAATTATTAATTTGTCCCTAATTTTAGGAGAAATTCCACAAATAAGATAATTTCATCAGTAAGAGGTGATTGTCAGTCACTAACAAAAATTAATATTGGGATAAAAAGATTAAAATATCATATTTTATCATTTTATCCTAACATTTCATTCTTTTCTCATTTGTAAAATAAATGTTATTTTTATTGTTCTGCGTTTGTAAAAGAAAATGCTGCAGAGAAAATATTTCTGTTAAAGACTGTATATAGGGCAGATGTGCCAGTAATGGACACCATTAAGGAATTTCTTTAAAAATTGTTTTTTAATTAATAGTTATTATATTCCAGTTTTTTCAATATTATATTAAACTATCATGATTGATTCCGTTTGTTATAATGGCTTATTATTACAAAACGTCTGTCTATTGTTTTTTAAATAAGAAATGCAACCAAGTATGCTGAAAAGCCACAATAAAAATACATATAAAAAATTTGGCAATTTAGTCATAAACAAAGAAATAAATTATAATTTAATATTTGATTACAGTAAAATAAATGCTAAAACTAAAGTGCACAATCATTAAATAAAAGCAATGTTGTATCTTGCTATAACAGCATTTTTTTGTTGTTGTTGTCCTGACCATATTTAAATATTGGTGTTTTTGACGGTTAAAACCGCTTAAAACGCGGTTTAAACCTATGTCACGTCAAAAACTGGATTTTGACGGCTTAAACCCAACCCTGGTTTAAATCTAATATTTTGAAAAGGTAATTTTTTCACTTTTCTACAGTTTAGAAGCCAGAAAGTAATCCACCATAATTGGTATCTAATGACGGTATCTACTTTCCTTGCAAATTCAAAGATATTTTCCTACCAATTCAAAGCAGCATTGCTATAAAACCAGTTTTTTTCTTGTTTAATAATATTTCTGTTATAGGCTGTATATATTTTTTTAAATACGAGTAAGGTAGTACTCAACCAAGCAGGCATGTAGCCAGGGAGGAGGGGGCTGAAGCCCTCCCGAAAGTTTAAGAAGACTTTGCAAAGTTATCTCTTATGATCATAAAAAATTGAGAATGTTTTTCTTGTTTTTATCTTCCATTACATTAAAATTACGTAAATTTTTAGTTGTAAAAATATAAATTTATTCAGTTATAGTTATAGCAATCCTTCGTTATATCATTCATTCGGATATATTGTTCTTTGTTCATTTCTACCTCTAAAAATATAAGTTCCTCTTAAAACGTAATTTTAACTGTCTTTATGAACAGTAAAATTCGATAAAAGCAATGCCATATCATTAATTAGACTATGAAAAAGTAAGTGTAATACACGGATGGCGTATAAATTAACTTCAAAAGTCAAATATAAAACATTTGCTTGCATGTTACGATTTTCTTTAATTTTCTCTATCCTCATATATCATGCATGTAATGAAAACTTAGAGTGGCCAATGTTAAAATGTTTTGTAGGGAAAGTAGCCAAAAACTTTTATAGCTGCCTATAATGAAAATGGTGTGCAAATTAACGATTTTAAAGACAGTATCTTTGAAAATGGCGTTATAACTGCAAAAAGATCCAAAGATTAACATTTAAGAAGAGAACATGTACAAACTTTCAAATTACATCCGGTGAAAAATATTGCAGGGATATTCTCTGTGTAGAAAGTCTTATTCAAAATTTGAAAGACATTCATTTCAAATGAAGACCTTCTAACAGATTTCCAAGTATTTCTTCCAGGATTTGCTTCTCCGGAAAAAAGCAAGTATATTAGAGAATCTTTCTCAATATTTGGACGATAAATAGAGCCTGATTACCAATGGGGCACATTCCCACCAGTAAAAAGAAACAGAAAAATTTGCTTTATTCATAGCAAAAATTTTACACGACTATGCCGTTTAGATAAGGTGAACATTTCTATTAAAATTTATTGGTATATGTTTGCCCCATTGGTAATCAGGCCCTGGCGATAAAGCAGCAATGTCACAAGTAAAAGCTGAACATGAATTATGGAACGAGAGAATTACTAATGTTGTCACAAACACAGAGGTCCCAAAATTTTTAGAGTACTGTAATGTAACGTATTACAACACGATCAAACACTTGCTGACAGTCTTGTCTACAATCCCGGTAACAAAAGCCAGTGCTGAAAGGTCTTTTTCGATATTAGATAATGAAAATAATTAAATCTTTGCCTCGAAGCGTTATAGCCGCTGAGAGATTGAGTAGCATTGAAGTAATTTCCATTCATTGGGACATTACAGTAGATACTGATAAGGTAATCAGCCTCATGCCTGAGACGTCACGAAGATTGCTTCTGTAGCACTAGTAAACTTATTGTACCAAGACCAAGAGTACTGTACTTATAATTATTCTAATTCTAATCAGAGAATGTGAAATATAAATATAATTTTTATGAATACACATATCTATAACAATAAATTTTTTCTTTGGAAAAAATGTGTAATTAATTTCATCTATGGGTTAATCATTTTAAGACCCTGCGCTCATAATGCAAGACACCCGCATGCTAATATTAACCCTGTGCTTTAAACCAATTCAAATTACTTGTTTGTATTTCAATATTTTTTAACGTTTTTCTCATAGGATACATGAGGGTCATCTCAAACAATGTTAGTTTGTACTTTTTTAAATTTTCATTGCAGTTTTTCCCTAAAAACACTTCTGGTTTTAGAATTGGTTTGGAAACTGGAAGTGTTCTCGAAAACCATAAATTGTAAATGAAATTTTAAAAAAATATGAAGTAACAATTTTTGACATGGACATCAAGTATCCTATGCATAAATATACCTTAGGTAAACCATTGTTTATTTTTTTATTTACGCTTTAAATTATGCAAATTACTACTGGGCCTTTCCATTGTGACGGGTGTGACATCCAGACAAAATTTTAAGAGGTTATATCTGTGTTTTGGGCAATACATTAGCTAATAAATCCCTGAAAAGTATTTAAAATATTTTTTTCCATGCATTTGCTTGAATAATTGTGCAAACATGAAACTTCAATAGCTTTCAATTTAAAAAAAAAAAAATTTTAAATCTTGTGACGGGTGTGACTCTCTCCGGACATGAGTTTTCACTAGCATACACATTTGTTAAAATTCCTGTGAATATTTTAATGTTTCATTATTAAAACAATATTTTTCTAATAAAAGAGATTCAGATTAAACTTAATGCATAATTTTCATAATAAATTTTAATTATTTTAATGTATAAGAAATTTTTTTCTGCTGTGACGGGTGTGACATCATGCAAAGTATACAATTTTAAAGTTATTTACCAAAAAAAAAAACAGCGATCAGTATTGACAGAAAACTTGGCAATAGCTAATATACAAACAAAATTTAATAAAACTAACATCTTTATGCAGTTAGTTTAAAATTTGTAGTGCCCTCTACTCAGGGTTGCAAAAAAGCCAGCTAAAATTTAAAAAAGCCACGCCGGTGGCTTTTATTGGTTTTAACCGGCTTTTTTTGGCCAAAATTGGCTTTTATACAATGAAGCATTTTAATTGTAAATGACACATTTTTATGTGTTTTTTAATTTGTTTTAAAGACATTTAGTTGACGTAGAAATCAATATAACCCAATATTTATCAATAATGAAGACATTAATATTGGAATAAAATGTCATACGAATTGCTTTGTCTGGTTTACACTGACCTTAACAATCTTTTTTTTTTTTTTTTTTTTTTTTTTTTTAATTTTTATTGCTTTATATAATTAAAAGGGACAATGGTTGCTTAGTTATATATTTTATTAACTAATTTTAAGGGATATTAATAATACAAGTATTATTTTATTTCTCATAAACATTTATTTAAAATTGCACATAAAGTCATTTAATAAAAACATCATTTCTCTCTATTAAAGCAGTATTATGAATAACATATGCATTAATTTATATGCACTATTTTAAATAGTAAGTAGCTTTTCAAAATTCTAATTCAACAAGTTTAATTTGGAGAATTTTTTTTAAATTCTCTTTATTCTATGCACTTACATGTACTAAAATTTCCTCAAATGTTATATGCTTTCTAATTTCTCTTTCAACATTGTTCATTCTACGATTTTAATCTGTCCATATGGACATATCAGGAATAAGTTACATAACAGCTTAGTAGCAGAAAGACTTTTTACATATATCATTTTTATAAGTATTTTTTATATAATGATTGCTTATTTACTTATTATTGCTCAAGTATTATATAAGATAATTTCAGTTATTAAATAAATATAAGCTATTTAGTTTTAATCAATTTTAAAAGTAAATATCAGATGTAAGAATGTTTCTATTTTAATGTGTGACACTTTCTTATTCTTTCATATAAACTTTAAAATGTGTGGTATGTGTAGAGCCATGATAAAGAATTCCAAACCAATACTTTAGAGTCTAATTTAATGTATTCTTCTGAATATTCATAATTTTTTTTTCAGACATAATGCTTTCACAGTTGCATTCTAGCAGTTATAAGGTCTTATTTATTTGACAAAAATTAATAGAAGTTAATATTTTTTTTATAGAAAATATTTATAAGTGTATTAAAAATAAATTAATCCAAAGTTTATATGAATTATCTATAAACCACCTTTTTGAAAAATAAAAGCCAGCTTTTTTCAATTAAAGCCGGCTTTTTTTAAGCGGTAAAACCAAAAAAAGCCGGCCGGCTTTTTTTGGCCTGGCTTAAAGCCGGCAACCCTGCCCCTACTTGTTATAAGTGATGGGGTAGCTATTTTTTTACAATGGCAAAAAAGTTTTCAATTGAGATAGCATCTTTCTCTGGCCAAATCCAGTGTGGTCCACTGGCTTGCATGTATTTCAAGCTTATTTCTTCCTTATGGTAGTTGATATTCAAGACATTACCGTAGTACAAGGTACAAGCTTATTGTGCTTTTTTTTACTGGCCAGGGAAACCACAACATAGTCTCATATATTTAAATCTGGATGTTTTCAAAATCTTTCTGGTAGGAGATTCACAATTAGCAGTGACTTACCTCCCTTACCCTTAGTGTTGATTCCGTAGTTTTTCCGATCAAAAAGTTGGTACTATCAGCACTTACCTTAAAGTGGTGATAAGACTTGATGCCTTCCCATCCTTCTGTCAGCATTTGTTTAGTTTTCAGTATTTTCTCTGCTGACACTTACAATTTCTTTATTGCACCAATCTCCTGTGCACATTAAAAAAAAAAAGCCAAAACAGAATTAGCTATTCCTTTTCTGGACTTAAGCAAAACCCACACTCTTGACTTTATCAATCCCCCAATTCCGTCAACTGCTCTTTTACCATGAGAAGTGGCCTAAAAGTTCCATTGACATGTTAGCTTAAAATCTTTGATAAAGAAGTACAAGTTCGAAATGTTTTTAAACAGGGCTGCACAGCCATCAGAAATTTTTTTCACCGTTTTGAGTTGGGGAAACTTTGTTTTCAGACTAGCAGTAATGGCATTTAAAAATTCCCATACAGCATACTTATTTAACATGCTGTAATTCGTTATTGATTACTATATTACTATTGATTACATAAGAGCGAATCAAATTACCTTTCAACGATGAAAAGCATGTAAAAATGGTGATTTGAGGATGAGTCCAGTGAGCACTCTGGATCTCATTTTGAGAGATAGCACTATAGTTCTCCACAAAGCCCACTTGTATTATTGCTTCAGTGCCTCCCACATTATTTTTCGCTTCTTCAAAGTAACTGGATTGAGTTACAGTTATGTAAAGAATATCAATAAATTTTCATTTTCTTGAAAATCTATCAAAAGTTAAAGTAAAATGCCACCAACTCACAATTTGCTAAAATAATTCATATATTTTATGATTTATCTTTTTTTTAAGCCACATTTGTCTTAATATGTTTAGAAACAATAATGATTCAACCTTACACTTCATTTAAGAAACATTTAAATATATTTCTAAACAATTTAAAATGGTATCACACCTGTCACAAGGATTTTGTCACACCCGCTACACTAAAATTCCACACAAAATAAAAAATTAATGAATTTTTAATATTTCATATTTATTCAGACTTGCAATAATTAGACTTTCAGAAAGTTTTATGTATTTTTGACAAAAAAATAAATTTTGTATAATAACTTGAGCATCTTTTTTGTGACGGGTGTGACAGAGAGACAGTATAAATATATTTGCATTAAAAATCGGGTCTTTTAAATTATTTTGAAAAAATAAGTATTTCAAAAGGTAAACAAAGGTCACAAATAGTAATATATGCACATAGAGTGAAAATGCTGCTGTTTAAATATTGCATCTGGCGGAATGAAAATACACCAGTGACCCGGAGCCGAACAATTTTTGATGCTCCAGCTCCGCTCCTAGAGAAAATACCGTGGCTCCAGCTCCCACTTCGCGCTTTTAAGTTGCAGATTTTAATTTACACGTTTAATTTTTTGCTCACAAATACTTTCTATCTTCATTAAAGATCTGACAAAATGCATTTTTCTTCTCATCAAACTTGAAATGCTTGTTCAGAAAATATGACATCTTTTAGCTTTTGCTTTTAAAATAGAAAGTTTGGTAGAATTTTAAACACAAAAATCTTAAATTTCTTCTACACTTTTCGAACAGCCAAAATTGTACGACTACACATGTAAACAACAGGTGGCCATATTTGTTTTCAAATAGTGTTGTCACTTAGTTCAAGTAGAAAGTAGAAGTAAAGTAGTGCTGCCATTTTTTGAGAAGTTTTCCTTCCCTAATAATAATAATAAAAACCTAAAAAATGATATAATTAAAATATTGAATAATGATGTAATTAAAATATTTTAAGCCTAGAAATTTAAAAGACTGAAAAAAAAAAAAAAAAGATTTAAAAGAATATTAAAAACTAAAGGAGCCCTGGAGCTGGGGAAAATTTAGAGCTCCAGCTCCAGGAAAAACACAGCTCCGGAGCGCTCCGGGTCCCTGGAAAATACCCTATTTTACATTCTAGAAGGTTTTTGAAATTTTTTCTAACTTCTACCCTAGATAAACCATAAAAAAATAAGTTTTACAGCTTAGTTCTCTGTGATTTCATATGTGTCATATTTTTACCTTTAATTTGATATATTACTTGTAATAATAAAAGAAGTTTGAAATTTCAACCCTCATGTCCACTTTTTCATGGAAATGCCCTACTGCTAGATCTGAAAAATTTCCAAGATTAAGCCCCCTCCTAAAGGAAATCCTGGCTACGGGCTTGCAACCAAGTATTAAATAAAAACCACATTAGAAATCAACATAAACAAATTAGAAATTTAGTCACAAACAAATAAAAAAATTCATATACTATTCGATTACAATTCAATACATACTGGAACTAAAGTGCACTATCATTAAACAAAAGCATTGCTAAAGTACAAAAAAGTTAAATTTTGAAACAATTTTACATAATATTTAACGCACATACTTCCATAAAGATAAGTAAGATCTTTTTATAAGTAAATTCGGTACTTTTCGGTTAGCCGGGCGCCAGTGTTATATATATGTATTTATATATACATACATACATGTATATATACATTTACATATATTGTATATATACATACATGTATATGTAACACTGGTGCCCAACTAACTGAAAAGTACCGTAAATTCTACGCTAAAAAAAATTATATTTTGAATTGTTATTTAAGTAGGGGATCGATTTAAAGTTTCCTTAATTGCTAAAATTTTAAATTTCATGGATTTCTCTCTGAATTAAAACAAATGAATAAAATTTTCTTAGATTCTAAAACAAATATTTTAAAATCAAAGTGAAATTTTGAAGGAGTTAGATGAAAAATTGTACAGTCATTACTGTTTATTTGTCAGGAAGGGACTAAAATCGTCATTATTAGTTAGTTTTCTTAAGTTATACTTTTCAAATAGCAAATGAAAAATATAAAAGTATTCTCTTTTATTTAAATATAAATTCTATTTCTAATTATTAAATATTTTTATTAATTGACAGTTAAAAATAGTTTAGTTGTTTCAAGGTTTTTAAAAATATTTTTCAAAAATGTCTTTTAAGTATTCGGCCTGATCGAATATTTCGATATTCAGCGTACCAAATAGTTTGATATTCGGCCTAACGAAATATTTGGTAGTATGGCCGTGAATATTCAGTGCATCCCCAAGACCCATGTCATGTCAAAAACTAATTTCTGATGGCTAAATCCCAGCCTTAACTTTGACTTGCAAATGTTTTCTCTTTAATTTTTAAAAGATTCTGTGATTTTTGTTGTAGGACATGTTTTTACAATATGTCTAAATCGATAATAAAATTTAAGTCGCCTTCCTTTTCTCTCTCTTTTTGTTAAATACTAATGTTTCTTTAAATGATAGCTTATGAACTTCATTTTTACATATAAAGAATTTTGAAAATTCCTTTTAGGCCAAATCTTCACCTCCTTCAAGTAATAAAATATTTGGCATCAGTATCAGTGAACAGGAGAAGATAGAAGTGGAAAAATGTTTACTTCCTAAGTAAGTTAATTCTTTAACATTTTTATTGTATAATACATTACTATTAGACTGCTACAAATCTCATTTGTTTTTCTGTGCTTTAAAAGAAAAAAAAAGTTAAATGTTTCCTTGATAAGAACTTCATCATGTAAAAGTCACTAAAGTTCAACTTTTTTTTTTAATTACTCTTTTATATAATATTGATATTTTGTTTTCTACTTTTCCATTCTTAAAATATTTTATTGTTGCAATCTCACAACCAGCTCGTCAGACTTAGATAAAATGTAAAACTGTCTGCGAACTCAAATAATTTCTTTAAAATTTTCTGCAAAGAAACGCCACGCTCCTCCCGAGTCCTATATTGCCAACAGCAAAAATGAAAAGTTATATACAAACACATAAACATTCGCTAAAATTTCCAACCAAATAAACTTTATTTAAAAAGAGATCAACATTTAACATTTATTTTTTAACACAAAATTTATTTTTAATTTTAATCTGTTAAATTCATCTGCAAAGCCTAAGTTTTTAACTCGTATGAGCCGCAGCGCTTCTTCCAAAAAATACTGTACTATGGTACATGGCAAATACTTTCTAGCAAACTTTTTTTTTTTCTCCAGTTGAAAAATAGTCTACAAACCTTGTCAATAGTCTACAACGTGTGTTACACCGATTCTCCGCCTGGGGTCTTGTTAACTTCTTTTTTTAAATAAAGAAACTTGTAAAAAAAACCCCCATCAAAACTGTCAGCAAACTTTGAAAATTTTCTGCGAGCGGCGTTCGCGTGTTCATCTATATTATCTGACTCTGCAGCTCGCATATTTTAGTAAGTGTGGTTTCTGGTTTGGCACATAATTAACTTCATCATTGTTGTAACTTGTATAGGTACAGTTGTGACCATAAAGAATATTTGGTAATTTATCATCTGCACTTGGCTAATGGAAAAAATGCCTTAAAATTAATATATTAATTTATAATTAAGTTCTAAAAATATTAAAATGCAGTATTGTCATTGGCTACACTGTTAATTCTATTATATCCAGTAGGTGGGTGAAAATGTATTACAAATTTCTAATTTTACATCACATCTATGAATCAAGTTTTAAATAAGAGCATAAATTAGGAATCTTTTATTTAATTTTAAAAGAATTTAAGCTTCAATTTTGTCAAACAAGTTTATTTTCAGATTACTTTGTTATATTACATGTTAGTGGTGTTTTTATGTTAAACCAATGGATAAAATGTCTTATGTTCAGCTGATTCTTGCGTGTTCTTTCTTAAAAACTGAAGTACAAAAACTTTTGCTGGACTTAAAAAATAATAAAATAATATACAATTTTTCTTAAAAAAAAAAAAAAAAAAAAAAAAAAATTATGCAAATTTATGTACATTTCCATAATTCAGAGGATTTTATTTGCATTGTTTTATAAAAACAAGTAATATAAAAATTTTGTTTTTAAAGTCAATTCCTACTTGGGCCATCAAAGAAAAATTTAATATAATCAAGCTAATATGAGTTTTTGTTGCATTAAAATATCTGAATTTGTTGATTTTCTGTAAGCAAGTAGGTTTACAATGGAACTCTATGGGAATTTGGCGAAATATTACAGATATAGCCAAGTTGGCATCACTTTTGGCTGCCAAGTTGGCGACAGAACAGGTCCCCCCCCCCCCCTACGGTAACCCTTATTGAAAATACTTTCATTGAAATTCAATAACCAATGGCGGCCATTTTGTTTCCCATGCAAAACTAAAATTAATTAATTAATATTTGATAAAACTTTATTAACATCAATTGTCATCCAGTACAAGTTTAAAAAAATTTATTTCAACCTGATAGGATGAATAATGAGTATTTTATTAACGATTGAAAATTTGTACAAGATAAATATATAAATAAATATAGGGAGAGTGTGAGCTAATAGTAGGAATTGAATAAATAAATAATAAATAAAAATACAAAAATAAAATTCATAAACCTTTTTTACACACAGATATCATTCACTGGCAAAAAATATATATAATGAAATTTAAAATTTTTTTTTGAATTATGGTTGTTAAATTATATTGAAAATTTTTGCTGTCCAATATTTATATTTTCAAGTGTTTTTACACAGGTTTTTATTCTTATGCAACATGGATAATTTTTTAAAAACTTTATGAAGAATATTTCAATTTTTTATTTCATTTTAAAAAAGGGTATTAAATTTGTTTCTTGTGGTTTCATACTACAAAAAAAAGGGGGGGGGTAATTCTTTTTTAAAAATCGTACTCTACAACATGAAACTTTCTGACACTATGGACTTATTTTTAAATGTAAAAACATATTTCTTGCAGGCTTCATTATTAAAATAATTCAGAATCAAATATTTTTTTAAATAAATGGATTAGATTTTGAGTTATAAATAATTGTTATATCACATGATGCTTGTTTTTTCCCCTTCCCTATATTGTTATGTTTGGTTCAAATCTTTAGTGACAAATATAAGTTAAACTATTTTTGTGTGTGTGTGTGGGGGGGGGGGGGGGGGGTGAATTGCTACCTCATTGCAAAATTTGTTGGGGGGAATTTAGGAGGATACACATAAAATACAAATAAGTGCAAATGCTAAAATAATGATGCATTTTAATCATCAAATTATCACAGAAGAAAATTAAACTTTCATTCCACTGAGACTTATGTCTTCTATAAATTTATAAACACATGAGTTTAGTAGTTTCATATTAAAATACAAACCAATTTAAAAAAAAAAAATTAATACTAACACTTAATTTTCCCATTATATATATGTTTCAGTTATTGTCGTAAAATGACATATAAACATAATACAGTTGTTCAGGGTGTAAGATTTTTGTATATGTTGTTCAAAGTAAATTTTGGAGATTTATTAGATTTTAACTGCTTTTTGTATCTTAATACTTCATAATTAAACTTTTTGGATACAATTTACATGCATATCAATATTTTACATACAAGTGCAGTTTTGTTTTTAGTTTTTTATACAGTTTTGGCATAATTAAATTTTACTGTATATAAAATTTAATGTATGTCTTGTTTTTGTGCAAGTGTATATCTGGAGGATGTATGTTCAAAATATTTTCAGTCTTGACCAGAGCTGGAGACCAGAGGAAAAGTTCTACTAGTATTTTATAAGAGAATTTTTGCTCTATTTAAAACAAATTCTACCTTTTAAAAAGGTGACATTTTCTTTTCTAAAATACTGTTGGAAGTTTACCCCTGTCTAGTAATGAGATCCTGGTCTTGATTAACTATCATAGCTTTCACCCATGGGGAAAATCATTTTCTGTGCTCCAAGGCCAAACAGCAATGTGTCCGTATGTTGCAGTGTTGCTAGTTGGTTATATTTTAAAATTCAGATTGCTTGATTGCTACCACTTTCTTAAAATAGTAATATTTCCTTTGCTTAATGACCAGGGTTGGACAGTATTTACCGTCTGATGGTTTTAACCGGTATTTACCATGGTTTTTATCGTCTTTGGAAAAACATGTTTTTACCAGGGTGTTTACCACCTATGAAAAAACTTATTAGTTTGGCGTTTTGGTCACTTAAATATGAAATTTTATTTACCAATTTTTCATTTACCCAGGGGTTAAAGTTTTCCGGTCATTTAATACTATAATTCCATATAACAGTATCAGACCTGCCAACTGCTACGAAAAAATCGTAGTTGCTACAATTTGGACCTATAAACTACGATGCTATGAAAATCGGTCTTAAACTACGATTTTTTGCAAAAAACACAAATGCATTTTTTTGTTTCTAGTTGCGATTTTTATCAAACGCAGCATATTTTTCAAGAGTGATTCATTTCCAAAATTTCAAAGTATTCATTTCCGAAAGTTTAAAAAAAAGGGTTCATTAGCCCGAAAATTTGGACATTAAAAAATGCTCATGGGGGAAAAAATATCTGGGCTACAAAGCAAACCTTTTAACATAAAACTCTCTTTATGTACATTAACCACGAGTGAATCGTATTTCTGTAAATATTTATAATACAGGAATTCCCTTCATTACAAACAGGGGTGCCATTTTAAGAATATCGGGGGGGGGGAGGTGTTCTTTGAGGGGCAAGGTTTGAAATAGTGTGCAAAATCGTATGATTTGCGCACGGAAAAGGAATGTCCTGCATAATGAAAAATGTTGTGTAGTATTTTCCCCTTTAAATTCTTCCACAGACCTATGATTCTTCTGCAAGTATATTTTGAAATTTCTTGGAAGTTCGCGAATTTTTTTTTTTTTTCCCTTGCAGAATAAAGGAATTTCCCCAATTGGGAAAAATTGTGAATATAATTGTGTATAAAAATTTTCTGAGAGAAAAAATTACTATATTGAGTTGAAAGACAAACCTTATTCCTTTTACGAATATCAAAAGATGGCTGCGAAACATGAAAAACCAACCAACCAACCTCTAGATTAATTTTAATTTTATGTGCTACGATTTCTCATTTTCAAAGGTTGGCAGATCTGCAGTATTCACCTAATTTAGTTTCTGATTAGGTAAGTAAAAGAATACAATACAAAAATAGTGGTTTTTAAGGAATATAAATAACCCGGAAAACTTTCATCAGTGTTTTCCTCCTACAAAAACTCAATTTTAAAGATATTGTACACATATCATTATTAAACTAAAAATTATTATAACTATTGTTATGAGAATGCACATTATAACATTTATTATATTTATCTTAATGGAGACTAATTTACTAATTTTTATTTAAAGGAAAAGGAAAATTCTACACTTTTATCACACTTAAAAATCTTAATCATTTTAATAAAAACCAAATGCTTGCAAATATTGTCACATAACGTAGTTTGTACAAATGTTAGTAGGTATATTTTACCAATCTATGTCTTTGGAGCTGCTTAGCATTCTATAACAAAATACAAGCTTTACAGTTTACTGTACACCAAGTCTAATTCTTAATTTACTGTGGATATGTAAAAAGCTCGGAAAAATTGGCTCTATGGGTGACAAAGTACAAGGTATCGTGTGAAGATTCATCATTAAATATATGAATTTGGGATTTGTTTCTTTGTTATTTAATGCTTTTCACCAAATTTTGGCTTAAGCATCTTTTGTTTTAAAGAAACTCCTTGGAAATGGTAAGAGTACAAGTGGGATGAAAACCTCCTTTGTGAAACAGCTTGTTAACATCTGTTTTCCTATTTATAGATGGGGAATAGAAAATATGGTAAAATCTCTATGATTAAAGTGCTGTATCAGCAGCTTTGAGAACTAATTCTTTACTTCCCATCTCTTTATACATATATATAATACAAAAACACATCAGTTACATGAAAATAGTTTTTATCAATACTATTAAAATAAAGTTTAATAACTAGTAGAGTTTATTGTATCTTTAGGTTTTTACCATTTTTTCCCAGGTTTTTACTGGTAAAAAGCAAACCCTGTTAATGACAAATTTAGCAATGCATCTATGACTATTTCAAATCAAAACAAGCAGTAGTAATCAAGCAATTTGAATAAATACAACCCATTAACATGCAACACTAGTACACAGCCATCCTGGAATTAATTACAGTCTGTCTCTTTAAGATTTCAGGAGATGGAGTTGATAATTTTTCCCGCAGACTCTATAGCCCTGTTTAAATAATTGCGTAATCCAATCCAGTAGGTTAAGGCCCTACTTCAGTCATGCGAAAAGACCCATTCGCTAATGCTATTCCTATGGAAGAAATTTATAAACAAAGTTGTATAATTTAGATGCACGCGCGAACGCCGTGTGCGGAAAATTTCGGAACTTTGCGGAAAAAGTTAAGAAAAGAAAAACGTATTTTTTGTTTTTGTAACTTTTTTTTAATACCGAAAATTTAAAATATTCCGGAATTTTATGTACGATTTATATATTGTTTGTCCTCAATTCAAAGTTTAAAGACTCAAAACATTGTTGTGACATCACAGACCCTTTTATTTCTATTTCCCACACACGTCGATTGGTTTAACATCGGCGGTTGCAGTGACTTTTTAGCCCGGCGGCAGCAGTTAAATCGAATAATTTCGTAGTGTATTAAGAGTGACTGGCATTTTGTGTGCAGAGATCACAATATTAAGGATTGGGCTTTTTCTAAATGCATTGACAAAATAATTGAAAAGAATTCACACCCCTTCCTATCATGGATTTTTGCTTTATTATTTTTTAATTAAAATAATTATTCATTAATATTAATTAATTTTGAATTTAAATAGCAATTATTTTAAACTATGGTTTTTAATTTATATCGTCAAAATAATATAACATGTAATTTTATTAAACATTAATTTGCGGAAAATTTTTGACCCAATATTTATGTGCACGGAAAGTTTTTGATTTTATACAAGTCTGTTTATAAAGATATATTGATCGCATTTCACTATTTTTAGATGATTTTTTTTTTTTTTGCAGTGGCTAGCTGGGGTCGATCTGTATGCAGGACGTTTTCTACTTTTTCAATTTCGTTTACAAGTATTTTTAATGAGGACACTTTCATTTTCAGAACCAGTTCCTAAAATGAAAGCATCCTCTAGAAAAAAATCCCCAATGAAAATCGAAAAAGTAAAAAACGGCCTTTTTACAGATTGATCTCAGCTAGCCACTGTAAAAAAAATCATCTAAAAATATTGAAATGCAACCGAGATATCTTTAATAAATTTCTTCCATAGGAATAGCATTAGCGAACGGGTCTTTTCGCGTGACTGAAGTAGGCCGTTAACTAAAATTTTTGTCTCAGGGAAGGATATATGAAACTAATGCTTATTTAATCAAATTGGTGTTGTGTTGAAAACTTAATCATTAAATGAAATTATTAGCAGAATTATTGAAATGAAATTAGTAGTGGATATATTATTATGTCCACAAATATTTTATTAGCTGTCATGAAATTTGTTTCTTAAAACTAAATTTCAAAAGTGTTTGTGTTTTAGGTACTTCAATAAGTACTCGGAACCAAAGAGAACTTAAGTTAAAAAAAAAAATTGCAATGATTGACAAGGAATACTGGTAACAGTTAATAAATTCGTGTAATTTGAAATTATATTAATTGAATATTTGTTGAAAAATTGATTTTTCTTCAGATTTTCTTTAATAAGAGTATATATGTTTTTTTTTTTAATTTAATTTAATAAATGCAGTGTGTTTTAAATTGCTTTTCTCTTATTTTATAGATTTATTGTTATGGCAATTAATTACTTAAAGCACCATGTGAGTAGAGAAGGATTATTTCGCAAAGCTGGGTCTGTATTGAGACAAAAAGATTTAAGAGTATGCTATTTTATAGTTTTATTTATTTAAAATAAACACTATCAGTTTTCAAATATTTAACAAAAAAAAAGACTTTTAGTTTTGAAATTTTAAATCAGAGTTTCCCCCCAGACAGTTTCAGGAGGGTGCTGCACCCTGCCTGCCCTTAGATTTACAAAATAGCACCCTTCTTGCCCCTCATTAAAAAAATTAGCTCCCTTGTTGCCCCCACCTAAAAAAAGCGGCTTTACTCCTTTGTTTATTAAAAAAATTTACTTGCATAGCAAAAATTGACTCATTGCTATATTTAAAATAGTTTTCTGTCTATTAAATATTAAAAAGTAGTTTTAAAAACCAAAAGAATGCCTTTAAAAATTTCAAGAAATCCAAAACATGCCCTTCGGAATCGAAAAGTGCCCTTTTCCCTCAAACACCACCCTGCCCTTTTTTAAACCTGGTTGAAACTCTGTTTAAATTGTATATGAATACATTGATAATCCTATTAATAGATGTTACTTGTTATTTACTAACAAATAGCTAATTTTCATTTTCTTTGGCTCTCCATAAAAAGTGAATACCAATGTTAAGTGAAAAAAAGTTAAAATTTTTATTCATTTTTTAACATAATCTCTCTAAAAAAAATTCTATAAAAAAGTAACGCTGTCACCACCGCTGTTAATTTTTTTTTTTGTACTGGGGGGGGGGGGGGGGTCTTTCTTTGTTAAAATTAAGAAAATTACTGCATACAAAAATATGAAAATCTGAGGTACTATACAGGAATGTTTGATAAAGTTGCTGATGCATACAGTTTTTAAATCTAAGGCAGATCCCACACTGAAGCGACAAGCAGACAAAAACGTGAAACACCCGACAAGTTGTAGTGTTCAAACCTGTTTCTTCTTTGTTATCAGGGTGAAATATCTCTTGACTTACGCTTTTCTGTCGCTTATCTGTTCAGTGTGTGATCTGCCTAATGATTATTTTAAGAGATATTTAATGTTGGTCAAAATCGTTCCATTAAAAAAGTTTTATAGGAGCAAAAACTATACATAGAAATGTAATAATTTTTTCTGGTGATATACATTAGAAGTTCCCAGTGTGCAGACTGCATTTATTTTTTTTATTTGACTCACTTTTTGAGGATTTATTTCCATTTTAAATTCAAATTTTCAGCATTTCGAGAGATATTTTTTACATCGTTTACAAAAGGGTATTGTTTTAAATTGTTGCCAATTTTTAAAATAGCGCAAAGAATATTTCCTTCAAATTAAAAATTTATTTACATGTTACTTAGGAAAAGAACTTTCAAATTAGAATTAAATGATTATGTACTAAAAGCAGGAAAATATTGAAAATTACATCATAAAAACTATATTTACACATGAATTTTAAAAGAGCAAGGAAATTGTAAAATAATAAATTCATTGATATGCATTAAAAGTCCTAAATGGAGGAAATTATGTCATATTTAAAATGGCCAAACAATAAAATTGCCAAACAGTTTAAAATTAAAAATATATTTGCACGAGACATTTATTTCATATTTTGAGATAATATTTTAAACTATTGTTGTGAATTCTAAGACAGCACAAATATTTCCTTTCTAACAACAAAAGTATTTTCAGTGAATATTAAAACAAGAAAGAAAACTTCGGTGATCAGATTTTTGGCGTCAGATTTAAAACGATGCACTTAAAATGTCTTATTTAAAAGAAGTTTCTTATAGAGTTGTTAAAATATACCGGGAGACAAAAATTCTGTTTACTTAATTTTATATTAGCTTATTTTCAAATGTTTCACTGATCTGTTTTAATCAAAGACAAAACCATCCCGTTAACAGGAAGATCATCACTCTTTTTTTAATTATAATTCACTCTTCTGATTTTTTTTTTTTTAATCCTTGCTTATAGAGTTTGCGGTGTCTGAACAGGGGTTGGCGAGTGTAGCTCATAGGGGCCAGAGCTCCCTAGTATTTATACAAAAACCATTTTCATCTGTTATCAGAATTAAAACTCTGTACCCTATCTCAGATTAAAAAGTAAATGGGTCATTTTCAAAAAGTTTGCCAAAACAGCATTTAAAAAAATTAAAATTCAAAATTGTTTAAAATTAAATTTATTGTTAATACACAGGCTTAAAAATAACTAATCTTTTAGAATATAATAATATTCGAGCTTAATTTTTTGTGTCATTAAAGATTGACTTTGAAACATTAACTTTGAAAATGAATCTCTGGGCTCCAATGTCATGAGTGTTACTGGACAAAATGATTTGAATTTCTTAGTTAAGTAAAAATGATTATTTCTATAAAATGAAAATTTTCAATTACATATGGGTCCTTTAACAAGGATACATACAAAATGAGCAAATACAATTAATTTTTTTTTTTTTTTAATTACTGTGTACATTGTCATGAGTGTTACTTTTTGTTTTTTTTTTCCATTGAACATTGTTGTAATGAAATAAAAAAAAGTAAATTTAGAGGATATTTTTGCTGTTAAAATATGTTATTTGAAGTATTCTCTTAATTCCTATAAAAGTTATAATAAAAAATATTTTTAAATGGTAAAAATTTAAAACATTTCATGAAGTAACACTCATGACAAATGGTAACACTATTGATAAAAAGCATTGTGTTTTTTAATGCACATGTATTGGAAATGGAAAATGATAATAGATTCTATTGCCTTTCATAACAATTTGTGGACTAGGTAAAGTTATTATAACATGATTATATTCCACATATGAAATATCCTCTTTCAGTAGCCCAAACATTTGGCCCTTTTTCTGAAAAACACAACTTTCAACTCTCCAACATATTGATTAGATGTTTTGTTTCTATTAAACTAACACATAAGTACCCGGTTAAAGATTATTTACACTTCCAGATTCAGACCCACTAAATTCTGAACTATTCTCAATATCAAAAGAAGAAATCAAAGAATCATTGTGAGATTCACTGCTATAAATAGGTCTTTTTTCTCTTTAGATCTTGAATGTTTTTAACCTCTTTAATAAGTGAGATTTTTCTTATTGTTTCAAAGCATTTACAAAATTTTCCTTCTGCCCATTTGTTTTCTTCACAAAAGCAGGAAAAATTACAATAAAAGGCTTCCTCAAGTTTCACTGTTATAATTTGATGGATAGAATGAGTGTATGGAACAGTTTGGAGACTAGATGATATTTGTTGTAAATAATGAACAATTTTTTCCTCTGGTATGAAAAATAGTTTCACTTTTAAATTATTGCTTTGTAGTGCATCAAATAAAGTTTGTTTAATAATTGGTACCATGTGCAACAATCTGATCAGCTAATCTTTTTAAAGTTGCACAAATGACCCCTTTCCATGTTTTTTTTTTTTTTTTTTTTTTGCCTATACTGCTGACTCAGTGTCCCATCTGGGGGCTTGCTGTGCCCTTCCCTCCTTGCCCCTTTCCCAAAAAATTAGCTCTTACTTTTTTTTTTTTTGTATTAAAAATTTATTTGCATAGTAAGAACTTCCTCATTGTTGACTTGAAAAGAATCCCCTGAATTTAAATATAAAAAGTGGCTTTAAATAAAACAGAAAAAATGCCAACCCCCCCCCCCCCCCCCCCCCCCCCCCGAAAAAAAAAGAACACTTTATAATCTAAAAAGTGTCTGCCTCTTTTTAACACGTCCACGCCGGCACGATAGGTCACACTCGACTGTTTCAGAGCTGTCAAGTCTCCTACTTTTTGCACACCACTGTTATTTTAGAGAAAATGTTGTTTCTTTAAATCGCCCAATTGTTCTAATTAAATAAAATAGCATTTTCTATATTAAAATACTGGTATCCAAAAAGCCAGAGACTTGCAGCTCTGAGACAGTCGAGTGTGACCCACCGCGCCGGTGTGAATGACGTTAAACCTTGGGTAAACTCTGCTAAAATAACAAAGATTATGCAGATCTTAAATGCTCTGTTCATTTTGTGTGCATTCATGCTAAATTGCACTAAAAAATTCATTAAATACTCATTTTGTCATGAGTGTTACCTTTTATAAAGTAACACTCATGACATTATTATACTTCAATGTCGTTATTCTATAATAATAATAATTAAAACAAAACAAATTTTTTTAGGACAAAATAAATAACCATTTTATATCATCAATTCAAAATTTAAAAAATAACATTTTAGCCTTAATTACTTTATTAAAGTAAGGTAACACTCATGATGATGAATAAAAATACTCACCTTCCTTAAAGCTTTGTTGTAAAATATCACCCTTATCAATTTTCAAATCTTCACAAAATTACACTAAGTAACATTCTACAAGTCTGGACAAGTGAAAACACACTAGATATGTACTGATGAGTAGCTCCACATATATGTAAATAATCAAAATTAAAATAGGTAACACTCATGATGCAGTTCTGGGGACAGACCTTTACTGTTTCATATTGTCATCAGATAGTAAAAACATTTTTTTTTTTTTTAATGTAATTATAGGTTTGTTTATTGCATATACAATAGGTTGCATTGATTTTTTCAAACAAATAATGAAGATTTAATTAAAAAAAATTAAGTTTTTGGCTGAGCAAACAAGCTAGGAACAGTCAAAAAACCACTTTTCCAGACAAGATTTGTTATTTTTTAGCATTGAAATTCATCAGACATTTAAAATAAATGGCACATTGTACAGAAAACAGTACATAAGTTAGGATATTAATGTATTTTTGTCTAAATAATTAAACAAATATAAAAAAAATAAGCACCAAAGTCCAGGGACGGGGTTTTGGCAAATTTTTTGAAAATGACCCAAATGGCTCTCTGCTTTGTAGTAGCTTTATTCGAGCCCAAAGATCCACAAACAGACTTCAATTCAACAGAAACAATATTATGCTATAAACATGTGATATTTAAATGAGCTTAAATTATTTTGTCATAATTAAGCTAACTATAACAATTTTATATCTAAACAACATGTAAAGATTGTTGTGATTAGAGCTCTACAAATTTGAAAAAAACCTGGTAGCCAGCAAAATATTCTAGCGCCAGTAAAAAATATTTACCTCTTTTAAATTATTTATATACAAGTAATCAGCCGGCTCACATAAAACTCTTTATGTGCTTATAAAATAATTCCCAACATTAATTACCAAAACTAGTTATGTTTGCAAAAAAACTCTAAAGTTATGTAATATGAATCACTAAAATAAACAATTTTCTTGGATTCATATTACATAATTGTAATCAGTGTCTTACTGAAGGGAAAAAACTTTATTTTCAGCCAACAATCTGTGATAAGAATCTGAAGATAGATATTTTAAAAAAATTACTCTCAAAGGATTCTGGAGCCCCATGGGCCTATACATCGCAAAAGATTTCACTGCTTAAAAAAAATTTCCAAATGAAAAATGAACATATAAGATTTTTTTTTTCGTCGGTTATTTTCCCCTTTTCTATAAGAAGCCAAATCCTACAATGAAGGGGACTCTCAACCTTTTACATCATAGATACCAACTAAATTTCTAGAGATCACAGAGTTCAGTGATATATATATATATATCCAATATTTATCTTCAAAATTTCGTTATGTTTGATATTTTCTTATTTAATATTTATTTTCAAAATATTCTATATGATATTTTTTATACTTTCAATCAAAACAAGTGTGAATAAATTTTTCAATTTTTATTGACTACTAGTATATTATCCCCGTCACAAATGACGGAAAGTGAATGATAAATCTTCAAAACAATAGTTAAAAAAATATTTTTCTGACTTTAAAAAAAAAAAAAAAAAAAAAAACGATGCCTGATGCATTTTGTTAATCAAAAAGTATTATTCTTTGACTTTTTATGATTAGAGCAAAGAAATATGTAAACTACAATTCAATCACCAGCGCTTAAACGCTCCATTTCCAGCTACACATTCTATGACGAAAATGCTTGTTTAGGTTCCCTCTACATTAAAAATTTGTTGTTTAGCGTGACTTTTATTTTTCGCTGCAAACTATGTTAAAATTCATAATTTTATCTGCAAGATAATTAAAATATGCTGAACCGATAAAAAATATTCATTTTATTTGCAATGTCTTAAAATCTGATGAAATGCATTGTAAAAAAAAGTACAATTACAACAGAAAGTTGACGGCAAAAGAATTAGCAAGAAACATAAGCTCCTAATTTATTGGGAATTAACACGGCCTACAGAGGCGCTGCTCGCAGCCTTCGGTACAGAAAAAACTGTCTCTTTAACCCTTTATCTACTGACGGCACTTATAAGTACAATTAAAGTAACTTGTTACAAAATTAATTTAATACATCGATTAGTAGAAATACAATTTAGAATGAGTAATAGATGCATTACTTTATGATGTTCCAAAAGCTTTATGGGTTACACAAAACAAAAATATTTTTTAAAGGATGATTTCTTTAGCCTTTGCATCTTTTCAGCTTTCTTGGTGTTGAAGGGGGGGGGGGGGAGGTGATTTTTCAAATCAGAAATATTTCAATATTTCTATTGTAAGAACATTATATTTGTAGATTTCCTAATTTCAACTTCCTAATCCCTACAAAATACAAAGAAAAATATAAAATATATAAAATAAAAGATTTGAGTGGGGTTATAAATATTACACAAAATCCTTATAAATTCAAATTTAATGAATCCTTCTAAAATTTATTTAATAATTATGTAAATCCTCTAATTTTGGTTCAAAAATTCACGAAAAATGCTTTAGAAGATGAAATTTTCATGAATTAATAATTCAGTACATAAAGGGTAAATTTCCCTTTAAATAATGCTGAAGTGCCATTGAAATAATTCTTTATTGTAAATGGATTTGAAAGTTTTAGATATTCAAATTCGAATAATTTTTACTTTGTCATATAAGACAGAAAACAAATGTCACAGTAAATATGAAATTGTGCAAAAGAATAATCATTCTGAATAAATTAAAGTACATGTAATGCAATGTGCTTGAACGCACCTTTTTAGAACGGAAGTTCTATCTTTTCTCCCTAGATGGCGATAGTTATCCGTTATTTTTAAATTAGAACTTGTTGTTGTTGTTGATGATATGGCCCTTAAATTTAGAACTTAACACTTTTTGAAGGTTTTAAACAAAGTTAAAATATTTAAAGGTTTTAATAAACTATTACAAATATTTTAAGACCAGCATTGGCTTTAACCTGTATTTTTTTTAATGAAGCGTTCAAAGAGTCATTTGTTTGTTTGTAGATTTGCTGAAAATTGAATCTGAATGGCAGCAGTATCATTTGTTTACGTCCGATTTCTATGTTTATAATAGCTTAATTTTAATTTAGAACTTAATACATTATAAATAGATATCATACACATGTTTTATGTGAAAATATGCTGAACAGACATGATTTCAAATAGAAAAAATTATCATTTAGCCGTCATATGCTAGGATATGTTTTTCATTAAGCCTAACGTGTCGTTTCGCAGACCCGAGTGGTTCGCACCGGCATGGTTCCGACGGTCCCCCACACTCAGATTTTATTATAAGTAGATGTCATTTTGTAGATAAAGAACTTCTGACTCTGTCAGTGAGTTTTTTAAATCACCCCCCAGCTTAACCAAAAAAAAAAAAAAAAATCTTCCTAGCTTTATGTTAAAACTGAATTTTTAGTTTTAGAGCCAATAATTATGAGAGACAGTGTCAACTAAAAACAGTCATTGAAAAGATAAATTGTCTAATTTAAGTAATTTATTTACAGCTTTATTAGGAAAATTTTTTATTGGTTTTGGTTTAGCTCAGTTTAAATTGCACAACAAATTAGCGAATAAAAAGAATACAGAAACTTACATTTATGTTCAAATTTTGAATTTAAAAAAAAATATTTTGTATGTATAATTTTGTTGTATAAAACATAAAATTGTCACGATACTGGATACTGAATCCTATATTTTGTTTTTCAATAAATGTAAAAAAATATTGTTTCTCAATTAGTTGATCTTCATTTTTGTTAGAAAAAAAAAGACATTTAGAATATTGTTTTACAACAAATATACAATATGTTTATTGTTTCAACTTTACAAGTTTTTATGTTAAATGCAATGTATTATAATTTCTAAATTATATTCAGTCTAAAAACATTTATTATCAGCAATAAGTTGACTATTTTGAAAATATTGAATATATATCAAAAATATCAGGTGTATATCAAAATATCAGATATTTTTTATATTTTCAAAAATATATTTACGAACCCAGAGAGATCATACAATTAGAATTCTCTTTCATCTTTCCCAACAAAATTCTGAGAAACTTGGGAACAAACCCTCTCATATAAAACCTTCATTGACAACCTATCACTAGACTCTTGTCTCAAAATGCACTGCTTGCCAATGCAATTTACTTTATTGCTGTGCCCAATACTTTCTAAATTTTATCTCTATTGACTTGCTGTGAAAAACTCTCATACAGCACCCCCAACCACCCCCCCCCCCAAAAAAAAAAAAAAATAAATAAATAAATAAACTACACTTCTTTTCACGCATGTTGCAATTCCATTTCGCGCAGACAGAATGAAACTTTCTTTTATTACTATAGATATAAAATATTTTTTTAAGAAATTGTCTGGTGAATTTCTACAATATCAGAATAAATAAAATTTTCTTTTTATAGATCTCGTTTTGCTTTTGTAGACAATTACAAGGTTTGAATGAAATAATGTTTGATGTATTATATAAGGCTAAATAAAGTGTTAAATATATATATTACATTCTTTTATGCTTTTCTCCAATGTTAAAAAGATTCATGATCATGCAAAAAATTTGTTTTTCATAAAATGTGCTGTTTGTAATGTCATTTTATGTTTTGAATGATTTTATAAGTATCCGTATTTATTTGTACGAATGGCAGTTAAGCCTTTTTATTTTTCAACTTTTAACATATTTTTCATCACAAATCAAATATTTAAAAGAAATATAATATGGTTATAAATGCATTCTTCTAACATTCATAAAAAAAAAATCCATGCAAAGATTTATTTATTTATTTTTAATAATCAATCCATTAAACTATGCCTATTTTATTTTTATTCCTGTACCCCCTATAAATGTTAGCTCATAAAATTCCATAATAAATATACTTGTGAAATACAGTAGCTAAGAGCAGAAGTTTCCTTTTTCAAATATTCAGTTGGAAAATCTGCCTAAGACTTTTTTCTTCTACATCAGAAATTTTCGCAAAGAATTTCTGCTCTTAGATCTAAGCAAAAGCATTATAGGTTGTTTTTTACTTTGTGGTGAAAGTTGTTAAAGTTTAAATCATCACCAACTATTTAATAACTAGTAATAATAATCTTGAGTGCTTGTAAACATTGTATGGGTCATTCTTAACTTTTGAACTGTGAGGTCATTTTGTAATAAATGTAAGATTTTTTAAAAATTGTATGGTATTTATTCTTAACAATCTATTTTAAATAAATTTTAGGTGCAAAATTTGTTTTTCGTCTGTTTAAAAGTAACTTGTACATGAGATGATTAAATATTTGATGGCTTTCATTTCCACTTAGTGTATTTTAAATGGCTATTGTTAATTATAAATTAAAAAATATTTTTTAGATAATACTTTGTTTTACTATAAGTGATGTAGTGTAATATTAATTTCAATATTTTGGTCAATGGAAATTAGATTGCATAGTCATTTCTCTTAATGTGAAATAATTTGTCCTTATCCACACTTTCTTCATCACAAATGTTTTAAATCTTTTATAATCTCACAATCCCCTTAGTAAACTGTTTAATAATACCATGAAAGAAATGTGAGATGAATGTAAATAAATTTTCAAAAGATAATATATTTAATATTAATTTCAATATTTTGGTCAATGGAAATTAGATTGCATAGTCATTTCTCTTAATGTGAAATAATTTGTCCTTATCCTCACTTTCTTCATCACAAATGTTTTAAATCTTTTATAATCTCACAATCCCCTTAGTAAACTGTTTAATAATACCATGAAAGAAATGTGAGATGAATGTAAATAAATTTTCAAAAGATAATATATTTAATTTTAATAACAAAATGGACTGTGATCAGACCCAAACCTGTGAACCCTACTTAAAGCCCAAACAACCAAATAACTTTCATTGATCTTAAACTTGGCACACTTCACCTTAAAACTAAAGAAAATATCCATATTTTAATGTAATTATAAAAAAAGTCTATCTCTAATATCAGTCGAACATTGCTAACATGAACACGCTTAATGCAAAATACTTTTAACACAAACTGTTTCTAGTTGTCCCATCAAGTTGTATTAGCATTTACTATGATTTTTGTCTTTTTAACACAAACACGCTTAACACAAAATATTGCTTATCACAAGTTGAAAAGAGTAGGCCTTTGAAATATTTCCTACTCATAGCGCAAACGATGCAAGTTTTCCCAACTTTTCGATGCAATGGTACTGAGTTCTAATTTTTTGAAACTCCAAATTTTTGAAAAAAATGTTAGTCTTGGAAGGGAAATGTCTTTAGTTTTGATAGCCGCACACAAGCAATTGTAAAATTGTCAGGCAATTCCTCTTTCTACCTGCTGAAAGACAAAATTCTATAGTAAGAATTGCATTGAGGTGAAAAAATAAAAATAAATTCAGACCTGCCAACCTTTGAAAATGAGAAATCGTAGCACACAAAATTTAAATTAATCTGGAGGTTGTTTGGTTGGTTTTTCGTGTTACACAGCCATCTTTTGACATTTCTAAAAGGAATAAGGTTTTAGTTTCAACTCAATATAGTAATTTTTTTCCTCTGAAAATTATTATATGATTTTTAGTTTCTTTTCGTTTCGCAGCGTTTTTTTTTTTACATTTGTAAAAAGAGCCATGTTCCAATTTTTTAGCCCAATGCAGTAAATTTTGATGAAATTCACGATTTTTTTTCCTTGCGATCATTTCAGAATATTCACAATTTTTTCCCACAATCGTAATTCCCATTTTTCTATCACGATACCTTTTTGAAATCTGCACTTTTAACCATGAAATTTGATAAAATTCGCATTTTTTACCGCGATCCTTTGACGAAATTAGTGTTTCTGCGATCTTTCGGTGAAATTTGCGTTTTCTTACTGATCTTTCAATGAAATTTGCATTTTCTTACTGATCTTTTGACGAAATTCATGTTTTCTTTTCTTTCTGTGATATTTTGACAAAATTAACGTTTTTACCACAATCCTTTGACGAAATTTATTTTCTTCTGCGACCAATTGATGAAATTGATTTTTTTACACAGTCATTTGTCGAAATTCGCGATAGTTTATCACAAATCTTGTGATTTTGCACACTTCAAACCTTGCCCCTCAAAGAATCACCCCTTCCAGAAATTCTTAAAATGGTACCCTTGTTTATAAGGAAGGAAATTCCTGTATAAATATTTACAGAAACACGATTCACCCGAGGTTTATGTACATAGAGAGTGTTTTATGTTAAGAAGTTTGTTTTGCAGCCCAGATTTTTTTTCCCAATGAGCATTTTTTAATGACCGAATTTTCGGACTCTAGTGGCCAATTTTTTAAAACTTTCGGAAATGAATACTTTGAAATTTTAGAAATCTCGGAACAACTCCTGAAAAAGTTCGGGATAAAAATCGCAACTAGAAACAAAAAATGCTTTTTTTTTTTTTTTTTTGCAAAAAATCATAGTTTAAGACCGATTTTCGTAGCATCGTAGTTTATAGGTCCAAATCGTAGCAACTACGATTTTTTCGTAGCAGTTGGCAGGTCTGTAAATTTAGAATCGGCCCAACATGAACTGTGAATTGGGTTAGGATTAGGATAGAATCAGATTACCCAGCTTGATGCAGGATTCTACTATGATTACATAAATACAGGGTGTTTATAAAGTCCCAGACCCATTTTGATGTTTAATAACTCATAAAATAATAAAGATAGATTAAAATTAATAACATAAATGGTTAGATAGGCTCAAAAAGTTTCATGACCCTTGTCAATGAACTTCCATGTGTGCCCCCTTCGTCGCACGGAGAATATCAAGTCGATAGTCAATTTCACGCCAGGTAGCGGCAAGCATGTTGGCATCCACAGAGGCTATTGCGGTTGTAATTCTGGCTTTTAAGTCATCAATGTTCGACACTCTCCTTCTGTAAACATTGTCCTTTACAAATCCCCAATGGAAAAAGTCCAGCGCGTTATATCAGGTGATCTGGGTGACCAAGGAATTGGACCTCCTCGCCCCATCCATCTTCCTGGAAATTGGTCATTCAAAGAAGTACGAACGATGGCACCCCAATGAGGTGGTGCACCATCTTGTTGCAAAATGACATGTGGCTGAAGCTCTTCTAGTTGTGGAAATACGAAGTTTTCCATGTCTAAGTATACAACTGATGAGACCGTCTCTTCTGTAAAAAAGAAAGGCCCAATGACTTGGTCGTGCATTAGTCCACACCACACATTAATCTTTGGGGAATCCCTTACTGCCTCACGGTATGCATGGGGGTTTTCAGATCTCCATATGCATACATTATGGCGATTAACAATGCCAGAAACATGAAAGGATGCTTCATCGGAGAACATTGTGTTTCAGAAAATCAGCATCATCTTCTATTCTCCTTAGCATATCTGTTGCAAAGGCCATCCTCCTAGGCCTATCGTCCGGTTCCAAAAACTTGAACAATTTGAACTTTGTATGCATGCAGTCTTAATTTTTTCTTAACCTTGTGCACCGTCGAAATTGGCATATCCAATTCTCTTGTCGCTGATCTCACAGATCTTCTAGGATTGTGTAAAAATGTCTCTCGACACGCTCAACATCAAAATCACTTGTGCAAAGACGTCCGGAACGTTTCTTATCTGCGATACTTCCAGTTTCTAGAAAATTCTTTTTCCACCGCAAGATGCTGCTTTTGGATGGAGGATCTTTTTGGTAAATTCTTCTGCAATTTCTCTGTGCTTGCACTATCGATTTTGTTTCTATGAACCACCATAAAATCTGCTTTCTCTTATGGTGTATGCATTCTCCTTAATATCCGCTCGAATAAAACACCACATACAAAAGTAACATAGAACAAACACATCAAAAGTAAACATAACATTGCAATAGTTGCCAAAAACAAAAGAGAGAAAAATGCAATTAATAAGCAGGCGATATTTAGAAAAGTACAGATATTTAGACTGGAAAATGAAATTATCTGAAATTAACCACACGCGCAGACGATATTTACAAAAGTAAAGATATTCAAACCTGAAAAGGAAAATGAGTTATTCCATCAATAAATGCCATAAGTTTGTTTATATCTTCATTATTTTATGAGTTATTAAACATCAAAATGGGTCCGGGACTTTATAAACACCCTGTATAATGCATTTGTGTAATACAATAGAAAAGGTTGAGACACATTCACAAGAGACTAAAGAAAAACTTAATTTTAGACAAATTTCTGTTTGAGATACACCATCTAGCAATCATATTCTTTTCACTGGGACCATGAAAATTTCCCAGTTAAAACAGGATTGTTATTGAAAGGTTTTATTGTGCTTAGAAAATGTTAAACATTTTCGATTGATTTTATTTAATACAGTAGACTCCCTCAAATCTGCACAGCTAGGGACCATAGTTTGTGCAGATTTTAGAATTTTGTGGATTTCTGGTCATTGCTTTGTTTACATTTTTTAAGCAGTAATTTGAAGATAATAATGCAATCTAGATTATAATGAATACTTACAACATAGTAAAATGTAAAAATAAATAAACAAAGTAATAAACTAGAATAATAAAAATGAAGATAATTTTTTAAATGATTAAACTATTAAAAGTAAAGATCAAGTAAATGATAATGCATAATTAAATATGCATAATAAAGATGAGATACATTTTTCATAAATTATTCAATGAAATTTGCCTCATAAAGATACCCTACTAATTAATATCAAAACCATAAAATAAGAAAGTTTCATTTCAGGTTTAGCCAGACTTAATATAGCAAAGAAAAGCTTAATACATAATAGTCCACGAGCCAGCAACAGATTTTAATGACTAAGTTCCTCTCGGCCGATAATTTGTAAAATGCTTCAGAGAGTTGTATCATGAAGCTCCGTGAACATCAGCTGCGGTTCCATAGGTTTGTTGAGCAGCAATAACCTCTCAAACACATTAAAAAAAACCAAAAAAAAACAGTCATTTCCTCCCGGTTGAAAAATTGTCAAATCCAGCAGGACGGTCGTTCTGCCAAGCCAAGCTATAAAAAAATGCTAACCCCGCCAAACAGGGCCGGCGCTGGACATTTTGCCGCCTGAGGCGAGCATCATTTTGCCGCCCTTATGACGTAATTGTTTTTCTTCATTACTCAAATGTTTTTAAGAATAGAAAATTAATATGCTAACTAGAGATCGACCGAAAATTCGGTTTCGTTTTCGTTATCGGCCTAAAATCTGAGTTTCATTGAAAATTCGTTTTCGGCGAAAAGGCTGTCAAAAATTCGGCCGGACCGAAACTATCTGTATGGTAATCGTAAAATGATCTATTCAAACGGAAATGCATGGCAACCCGATTACAAAACACCATTCGTAGTAATATCATTCAATATTCCGTAACTTGGTGATATTTTAAAAACAGGGCACATTACCATGTTTAGAGAATGTGAAATCTGAATGGGGGTTAGTGAGCGCAACAATTTACAATTTTCAATGTACAATTTAAAAATGTACAGAAATGTACAAATTACATAACGTACATTTTTTTACAGTTAATTGTAAAAGAAAAAATTATGATATTTGATATATTAATATGATGAAATGATAAAAATATGTCTCAATGTATGGCTAAAAACACATTTCAATAAATAACAGAAAACATATTTTATTTTTATTCCTGGGACCATTTTTTTTATTTTCTGGAAAACTTAATTTTTAGAGTTGAAACTTTTTGAATAAGTGTGCAATATGTATAAAAAGGAACTAGTATCAGTAAATTAACCAATCTAAGAGAGCACGAAAAATCGAAAATGTCCTGGACACAGAAACTTGCTAATCGGGCCCTGTATGTAAGCATTTTATACATATATTATATATATAGGGTATATACTAAACACACACATACATATATATATATATATATATATATTATATATTATATACAATTTATATGCAAAGTATAAATTTTTTTGTGTAAATTTTCATCTGTTTCTAATAAAAAATATATAAATCGCTTCTTTATGTTAAAAAAATTGTATAAAGTATAGGTGCAGATTCCCAAAAAATTTTAAGGAGCCAGTGGCTCCCAAACCCAAGTTGTGGAAGAACCCATAAAAGCTTTATATTAGAAAAATTCAGAGCGTGAATCTCGTCAAAGGATCGCAAAAAACCCTGCAAATTTCGTCAAAGGATCCAGAAAAAAAGCGAATTTCGTCAAAGAATTCCAAAAAACACGAATTTCGTCAAAAAGTTAAACAAAAAAATACGAATTTCGTCAAAGAATCGTGAAAAAACGCATATTTCGTCAAAGAATCGAGGGGGAAATGCGAATTTCGTCAAAGAATTGAGGGGAGAATGCGAGTTTCGTCAATCTTCGCAGAAAAACGTCAACGTCGTCAAAGGTTAATGAAGAAAAACCACACTTATTTTATCAAAGGATCGCAGAAAAAACGCTAATTTTGTCAAAGGATTGCAGAAACAACGCGAATTTTGTCAAAAGATTGCAGAAAAAAACGTGGATTTCGTCAACAGATTGCAGAAAAAAAATAATTTTATCAAAAAAATCGCAAATTTCGTCAAAGCATTGCAAAAAAAGACATTTATAAAACGATTGCTATAAAACCTGAATTTCTTCAAAGGTTCGCGGAAAAAAACGCGATTTTCATCAGAGGATCGCGAAAAGAAATCGCGATTTACGTCTAAAGATTACCGGAAAAAAACGCGAAATTCGCCAAAGGATGGCGACTTAAACGCCGAAAATTAGTCGCCAAAGCAAAAAATTTAGTCTCCACATGGCGACTGGTGACCGTGAATCTGCACCTATAGCTATAAAGATTTAAAAAATTGCTGTATATATGAAACAAAATATATATGAAAAATTTCCTTCTTTCGCCAAGGCAGAATTCTCTATTTTGCCCGTACTGAAAAAGTACTCTTTTTGTTTTATTTTTGAATAATACTGTACGTAAAATTAAAATTGTAACTTTTATTATTATCATCATCTGAATAAATTAAATTGTCCATGAATTAGTCAATAAATTCGAGTACAGAAAGTATAGTTTTATTTCATACTTATCTAGGAGGATCGCTAAAATAAAATAATTACTTGAAAATGATAAATGCATATGCAAAGGAAAAAAAAGTTATGATTTTTGCATTTTTAAAAAACACTAAAAATTGATTATAAATTAAAGTATTTTTTTTATTTATTTATTTACGATAAGCATCATTTTTAGGATTTCGTTCATCTGACGAAACCCTATTCGTCTCGCCCCTCTGTCTGTCTGCCCGTTCTCAGAAACTATGTATGTTAGAGACTTGAAATTTTGCATACTTATAGCTGAACACCTCACATCAAACGCAAATCCTAAAATTTCGAAAAAATCTTATATTTAACCCTCTGGGCTCTAACTTGTGTATTTTAAGCTTTTTTTTTTTTCTAACTCAGCCCCAAATTAAGTTGAAGACTTGAAATTTTGCAAAATTATAGCTAAGCACTTGCGATCAAACGACAAATCATAAAATTTCGATAAAATTTTATATTTAACCCTCTGGGCTCTAACTTGTGTATTTTAAGCTTTTCCTAACTCAGCCTCTAATTAAGTTGAAGACTTGAAATTTTGCATAATTATAGCTAAACACTTGCGATCAAACGACAAATCATAAAATTTCGAAAAAATCGTATATTTAACCCTCTGTGCTCTAACTTGTGCATTTTAAGCAATTTTTTATCCTCCCCCCTTTTCCCCTGGGGGTCACTTTTTAAACTTTTGCTGACACCCCTTTGATCACTCTTTCATATTCTGCACCATAGACTTACATATTGTAGTTCCATTTTTTACCGCCAGGGGGCGGCTATCTCGGGTGCTATGGGCCCGATTCCCTCGACTAATATATCTACGGATAGGTTGTAAAACAGAGTTTCGTTCGGATAGAGGTTTGAGGATAGAGCCCCTGGTTGCGAAATGTGGAACTAACAGATTTTACAAAAGGATAAAGTGTTTTGAAAGGAATATTAAACGAAACCTTTGTGCGATCAGTGATCACAGTTACCCATTTGTTTGAAAGCTAGTTTACCTAAAATCATTTTAAAAGGAAAGTTGTGATCGACAGGAAATTAAAATTGTGACCAATTGATTCGAAACAAGAGATATATTTCCAGATAGCTGTAGTACGGCTTTTTTTGCATTCTTTTTTCATGACGAAAACAGAATATTTGTGAAATTGATTTTTCATCTTTGTTAGAAATTTAGATTTTAAGGAAATGTAAGTTTGATTATTTGGATATACAGTGGGTGATCGGTTAACGAACACTTTTGAGAGAGATTTTTATGTTCAGATAACGAACACTTTCGCGAAGAATTTTCTGTTCCGTTACGAACACCTCATGAAACAAAGCAAGTAGAAGCAATGCCATGTTTCAGTTTTCCAGAGCTGTATTTAATTGTATCTATTATTGGAAATTTTTCATTTTAATTCAAATGGAGTTCCTAAATTATAAACAAGCTCTAAGCTCCACTTGGCCTTTATCGGGCCCTGCAATAAATATAATTTTTAGAGAACAAATGGAACTTTTGATAGGTCAAAGTGATATGGAGTGATATGGTTTAATGCTGCAGTCAACGAATGCGATCCTAAAAGTTTTTACAAAACAAATGTCATTTATATAACTTTTAATTAATTTTTCAATTTATTTTCGGCAGTGAAATTACGCTCGATATTATTGAATATTTAATACGTGATTTACCACATTGCTAACTAAGCGTAGAACCAACAGAGTGAAAAATGTCCAAGCCGGGAATCGAACCCGGAATCGTTGAAATAGCGCTCCAAGTGCTCTACCACTGCTGAAAATTAATTGAAAAATTAATTACAAATTATAGTTGTGTTCACCGATGCTGGGTTTATTTGTATCTCATGTTTCGCCGCAAGACTGTGTGTTCATGAAGACTATTCCATCGTATGCTGCAGTTGCAACCTTAACAACATATTTAGTGAGAGATTCTAAGATGGGTATCGTCCTCGTAGCTTAAATGGTAGAACACTTGAGCACTATTCCAAGGGTTCCGAATTCGATTCTCGACTTGGACATTTTTCACTCTGTTGGTTCTATGCTTTGTTAGCAATGTGGTAAAACATGTATTAAATGTATGTCACTTATTTTTTTTTTTAATGCAAACGACACGTATAAAGCCATCAAAATACGATCTATACATATTAAATATGAACGTATTATTAACCTTATTTAAAAAGGAAGTTTGAAAACTTTTTCGATTGTTATTAATGTATGTATCATTGTTATTACATTTAAATAAATTTAGGGAGAATTTATATTAATTTTTATATATTTGTTAGTTTTTAAGAACGAATTAATTCAACGCCCACACAAATGTATACAAAATCTATGATCGGTTAATAAACAATTCGGTTAACGAACATTGTTTTGGAACGGATTACGTTCGTTAACCGATCACCCACTGTATGATCTTTTCTCAACCAGGCTTTTGTCTTTTTTCTAAAGATGTTGGAAACAGCTAAGATAGTGCAAATGATAAATATATATATATAACTCGTTAGAAAACATTATAAATTGCAAAAAATTGAAAATCTGATAAAAGTATCAAAATGGGAGGGGGGGGAGCGAACGGCAAATAAAAGATCTACAAAATAATATTTTCACTGCACTCGACGGAAATTCTTCTCTGTTCTCAGCGGGATTAGTCGAAAATTATGTAGGAAACTGCAACGAACAGTTTAATTAATCACTAATAAATAAAAATCGGTTTTTCGGATGTTATCCATTCTCAAGTAAGCAGTTTCAGTTGCGTAACTCATAACTGAATTTGTAGATGCAGTTGTCGCAAAATAATGGTGATGTTACTGGTGATTTTGCATGTTTGTCTGTTAAACATGTTTGCTGTACGTGAAAATACTTACTTGAGTGGGTAACATCCAGAAAACCGATTTTCCGTAAAGGGAGAACTGATTAATGATGCATTGTTGAAGCCACTCGGAAACGTTTCCGAAAATGATGGACAGCTAATAAAAAATTATTTATATAAATTCTTTTTTAATCCTAATGCGGTGTTCATTTTGAATGAACATTATTTCAAATATGCAGAGCTTCCAAGTTTCCCTACCACTATTTTAATTCAGAAAATGTTCTTTTTTTTAATTGGAACATTTGAGCGATTCAAGAGAACAACAATTTCTCTAAAGTAATAGTGGTGTGCAAAAAGCCGCAGACTCAACAACTCTGAACGCTGGGCCAACTTTTGGGTCAAAAACGACCCGAACACCTTAGCAGGGTTAAATTTCAAAAATAAATTGTTTTCGGATTTTTATAAAGATAAAGAAGCGATTTGCGTTATTTTAATATTTTCGTTCGTGATTATAGTACATTTTCGTATCTTGCAATCCAGCACAATTTCACCAGACATTCCTTTTTTTTTTTCAGTTCACCCTTTTTCATATAGAATATTATTCATGCTTGAAATCATGCTTCAATATTTTGCAATAAATTCCTTGATTAAAAGCTAAAAAGAAAACGAAAAAAAAAATAATAAACTAGTAAAGAAAAAAAAAGGAATAAACAAAAAATTTTGGAAATTTATATTATTTTGAAACAATTTGCTCTCATATTTTATACTAGGAGGCATTGTCCCTACGAGCTAAGTTCACCAAACCCGTCCAAATCCTACTGGTTCTACAAACAACACTAATTTGCTATGTTTTAAAAAGATTACCTGATTACGAAAGATTGAAAGATATTACTACGATCAGTGGTTGGTCTCATCAAAAGTTTGTTTCTTTTATCATTTTCCCGCTAGAAATTATAGAAAGAAAGGAAAATTATTAGTCGAAAGGGGCGTTTTATCAGGGTCTCATATTTTTTGGAAGACGGTTTATTAAGATATTATATAATTATTCTTTTATTTGGATAAAGATCCAGGACATTGAGAAGTTAATTATTTATGCAGGCTGATTTTTTAAGCAAATGAAATATGTTTTAAAGAATACTTTTTCAAAATTACCTAAAATCATTATCTTAAATTAAAAACTAAATAAAAATACTAGCATTATATTTACCTGAAGTAAGAAATATTTTTTTTTAACCTGTACAACATCTGTGTAATCCTAGTATCCGACTCGCTACAGGCAATTAATGAAAATAATTTCACGATCGAAAGACTATGCAAGTAAAATAATGAAATACTAAAAGCACGTGACGCTACAACATTATGAGAATTTGTGGTTTGCATGCGTCTGGCGCAGTCTACCCTTTGTGAATTCTGCTGATTTCCGTACAAGACAATCTTTGAAAAGAAAAGAAAAAGCATGAAATTCACTTCGTTAGTTTTGTTCGTGTCGATTTAATCCATTTTCCATAATAAAGATTATGAACTCTTCGATTATCATTCGGCTGTAATTATCTGAAATGTGCTCCGTATTTTAATTCTAAAATGAGAGGAAAAAATCACACTTAAAAAAAGAGTTTTGATACATATAATGGTAAGGAATTTTATGTTCAATATACGTGAGGCAAATGCCGCCCTTTATGCGTGCGCCCTGAGGCGGCCGCCTCGCTGCCTCACCCCTGGCGCCGGCCCTGCCGCCAAACAAACAAACGCCAAGAAACAAAAGCCAGAACAGCGTAACTGCTTATTATACTGAAGACAACTTGTCCATGTTAAATCGACCAAACGTGGCATTTTAAAATTTTAGATATTTAAGAAAGCAAGTATCGCAGAGAAATAAAATTAAGACTAGAAGAATCTACTGAAGAAAAGCTTCAATTTGACACCAAACTCGTCTCTATAAAATAATTATAAACAGAGATACAGGATTTTTTTTAAAACGTCGAGATACTGAAAATGATCAAAAAATCCTTCGTCAAACATATATTAATTCAATTAAGCTACAGACTTAAATAATAAACAGAAAAAAGTATGGAATGCATTTTCGGACTGGTAATTACTCGATCTACGTGCTTTTATAAAATTTAGTTTAAAAAAAATAAAATTTCTATCCTTAATATGCAAAAAACTGTTAATTCATTCTAAAATTATCAAATTGTGCCAAACAGTGATAAACCCGCCAACGAGCGCGTACTATCCTCATTATAATAGCACAAATCCACTTCAACTTCAATCTGGTAGATGAATATTTTCCATCAAGATTATTTTTTCGAATAAAACTGCATAAAAGTTAATTTTTAGAAAGATTTTTAAAATAAAAATGATTTTATAGAGAAATGGTAAATTTTAAGAAGTATGCATTCAAAGTTAATGGCATTTTAGGTTTCATTCCTAATGTAAACAAAACTTTTGAAAATGAATTGAGTTGAATATGAAAAGGTTTTCAGGTAAAAAAACAAACAAACACAGAGGTCATATACGCATATTGGCGCGATTTGTTTCTGACGCCAATGTCATATACGCAACGGGTACTTAAATGGCACCAAAGTGTCGTTATTTTGCTTGATATGGTAACCCGGATGTTGTTGTTTATTATGTTGATGTTTTCGCCAAATTGGCGTTGGGAAAAATTGCGACAATATGGGGTGTATATGACATCTGTGCCAAATCTCCCTATTATTGAACTTATTTCAACATATGAGCAAACGGAGGCAAAGACGATGTCTCAGACGCATTGGGGTATCCTTTTAGTGCCAAAATGGCAATTTTATTCCATAGCAACCCAGAATTTTGATGATATTATCCTTCATATGACAATCCAATAGAAGAGATTGCGTGTGTTTTACATTAAATCAAACTTTGTGCATTCTATAATAAAATAATTTGTGTGTGTTTCTAATAAAAGTTTTGGCACAGATGTCATATACGCCCCATAATAGCACGATCTTTTTCTGACGCCAATGTCATGTACGCAGCGGGAACTCAATTGGCACCAAAGTGTCTTTATTTTTCTTGATATGGTAAGACGGATGTTGTTGTTTATGCTGTTAATGTTTTCGCCAAATTGGCATCAGAAAAAATGGTACCAATGGTCGCAACAGAATATTGGCAACGGAAGTACTTCATTTCTGTAGAAAGTAAAGGAAAAATAGTTTTAAAATCGCAATTATATATTTTTGTTGCCATTTTCTCATAACAACTAAAAGAAAATGTAATCAAAATAGCGAAAATGCAGTAATGGAAATGCCGGGGGCGACGCTAAATTCTGAAAAAGCAGAATTCCTGTTCTCTAGTTTTTTTCTTTTCTTTTCCTTTTTTTTTTAATTAAATAATGAAAGGCATGTATCTTAAATGTTTGTTTTTTAAATTAAAGTTATTTTATATAAAGTAAGTGAAAGGATTAAAGTTTAAGTAAAATTAAGGCAATACGAATGCATGAGAAGGAAACAATAATAGGCGATTTATCACCTGCGTCCACTAGCATAAAAGTAACGAGTTCATGATTTCTCTATCAGAATCTTCTTACTTGGCGAAGGATTGAGATAGTTAATTAAATTATGAATAAAAGTAACATGATGTAATGCTTAGCATACATTTAACGTGGATCAAACTGCTAGACAGAGGCGAAAATAATCTATTAAATTCGAAATTGAAAAGAATAGAAAAGAAAAGAATTTAATAAAATTGAAATTTCTGTGATACCGTTCGGAATATAAACCGACAATTTGGCACATAGTGGTTATTTTAAATACTCGATAAGAATTTCTAAAAAAGGTAGAAATTAAAAGTTCGAAACGACATAAAAGCGTTCTATGAACGTTCTAAATTATGATTTATTTGCAATTGTTAGCCTGCAACAATTACTGAATATGCAAATTGTTAGAAACATGAAATTTGACGTGCTTTTTACTTATAAGGCGTAAATGATCTCACAGAAAAGTTCCTAAAATATTCGAAATTTGAATGGATGCAGGCGTAAAAAAAAAGTTCTAAAATTGCGATTTCTGTAATATCGTTCGGGATAGTGGTCTGAATTTCGGCATGACGATTTGTTTAAACATGTAAATGCACGCTAAGAACTGTTAGTAAAAAATCGAGATCTTAAGAGGTGAACCGAGCTGAAAACGTTTTAAGAACGGTTTGCATTATGATTTTAATGAGATTGTTTGGGCTAGAACATAAAATTTGACACAGATGTCATTTTCTAAGCCGTAAATGCTTTGCGTTTCCTAATACATTAGAAATTTATAAGTGTACAAGAGCAAAAAAATTCTTGTATTTTTGAATCTGTGATACTGTTCGGGATAGAATCCTTGAACCTGGCATGGTGGTCACTTACAAGATGTAAATGCTCATTAAAAACTGTTTCAAAATAAATCGAATTTTAAAAGGTTGAAATGAGTAGAAAGCTTTTTAAAAACTTTCTAAATTTTGGTTTAAATGGAATTGCTAGAGCATGAACTTGAAATTTAACATGATTACGGCTACTAAAACGAAAATGCTCGTCCTAAGCAATTTCTAAAAAATTCGAAATTTAAGAGGTTGCAAGAGCAAAAGTCATTCATAAATTAAGATTTCTATGAAAGTGTTGAGGGGAGAAACTTAAAATTTGATATGGTGATTACTTTTAAAATGTAAGTGCTCGCTAAATGCTATTTCTAAAAAAAATCGAAATTTAAAAGGATGAAACGAGTAAAAAAGCTTTCTAAAAATGTTCTAAATTATGATTTATTTGGAATTCTTAGCCTTAAGGAAATCGAAATTTGACATAGTTGTAACGTTTAAGAAGTAAATATTCACCATGAACAGTTCTTAATAAAATCGAAATTTTTAACGGCACAGGAGCAAAAAAGTTCTAAAATTGGGTTTATCTTGATATCCTTAAAGATTGAAACCTGAATTTTGGCAAGCTGTTAATTTTAAGATCTAAGTGCTCGTTAACCCTCTCGATCTGCAGCCTGAGCTATGCTCGGGCATGCATTTTCCCGTCAAATTAATACTATTTGGTTATCCCCACTAGTTATCTTTTAAAGAAAACTTTGTCCGATTTAATCAGAACATTTTCCCCGATTACGATAGTCAAAAATTTCTGCTTTAAAGAGCCGGTGATAAACGATTAAAAATTTTGTAAAAGACGCTCATCGCGAAGAATTACTTACACAGCGAGAGTGTTAAGAACTGTTTCGAAAAATGAAGTCTATCTTTAAAGAGATTAAACAAGCAGAAAACGTTCTAAATAACGATTTAAATAGAATTGTCAAAGCACGACCTTGAAATTTAACATGGTTGTAACTTTTGAAACATTAATGCTCTCAGAAATAATTTCCTAATAAGTTCAAAGTTTAAAAGGGTTCAAAAACAAAAAAAAAAGTTCTAAAATTCCAATTTTTGTGATACCGTTCGGGGTAGAAGCCTGAATTTGGCATACTAATTATCTAAAATATGTAAAGGTTCATTAAGAATCGTTTCTAAAAATATCTGGACTGTTTTGTATGTCGTCCTTCATTCTCGGATTAGCCGTAGATATTTGCAAAGGTAAAATAATTTTGCAAAAAATAAAATAAAAAGTTATCTTTAAACAAATATCTGACTGACTATCTAACAATAAACAAATATCTAACTAAAAGACCAACTATTATGTCTATATGTTATTTCGACTCTATCATTTTTTTTTACAAAATTTTCATTCTTCATAAAAATTAAAATACCGTATAAATTGAAGAAGATTGATACTTTGAGAATAGAAGTTAGCTTTCATTGCTTTTAAATCCTTAATTACTCTAAGAAATGAATGATATGTAAACAAAATGTACACATGTTGGGTTTCCTTTCTACTTACAAAGGTTCTAATAAAACTCATTTTAATTTAAGTGAGTAGATTATTTAAATTATATATAATTTGTTTTAAAAAAAAGAAATGATATCTACTAAAAAAAAAAAAGATGAAACTTGTGGCTAAAAAATGGTGTGATATCATATTTCCAAGCTTATATTATGGTACTTTTTTAACATTTTCCACTAAAACATTTACCATTTGTAAGTCGAGTGACTTCGTATATGTTGATAGAAATCCTCTTCTCCTGTACTAAATACATCATAACGTGTTTCTGAAAATTCAAATGTTTTAAAATTATGCATCATGGGCTTGGCGGCCATCTTTCCATATTTTACACAAATTTCTATGTACCCTAATCCATAGTTAAAATCCGAAATTCAAAATTGTTACTTAAGCAGACATTTTAAGCTTTTCCGTTACGGACTTGTATTCGGAGAACTTTGTGTCTTAACCCGGGAGAACTCGCTGCATGAGATTTTCTCTCACAGTCGTACTTTTTAGACTCTTATTTAAATCATTTTTCATTTTAATTAAAATTTCAAAATGTTTTACAATTATTTTACCTCTTTTGTGAATAAGTACAAAGCCAACCAAAAAAAGTTGATATTATACTAATGTAAAGTAAAAGAAAAGCAACTGGGCATTCTCACTAGTGAGTTCTCCCGGGTTAAAATAATAGTGACTTATCTAAAGGATTCATCTAGTGATTTATTTCATAAAGTAATTAATCATTTAAAGGCAATAAAAATATATTTCTTTTCTCAAAATATTAGTCTTTTTCAATTTATCGGATGTTTGCAGTTGAAAACCAAAGTTCGACATTGTTACCACTGCACACATTTTATGCCTTTCCTTCACGGAGTTGTGTGCTTAGAAATTTGTGTGTTAAGGTAATGGTGACATATCTTCGCTATTCCTTTTATGATTACTTTTTTAGATTAATTAAGCATTTAACAGCAGTAACAATGAACTTTTTTTCTCAAAATAAGTCTTTTTAAATTTATTTGTCCGTAGTTAAAATTAGAAGTTCTAAATTGTTATTAATGCAAACTTATTACCCTTTACAAACTTGGGTGCTTAGAAATTTGTGTAAAATATGGAAAGATGGCCGCCAAGCCCATGATGCATAATTTTAAAACATTTGAATTTTCAGAAACACGTTATGATGTATTTAGTACAGGAGAAGAGAATTTCTATCAACATATACGAAGTCACTCGACTTACAAATGGTAAATGTTTTAGTGGAAAATGTTAAAGTACCATAATATAAGCTTGGAAATATGATATCACACCATTTTTTAGCCACAAGTTTCATCTTTTTTTTTTTTTTTTTTACTTTTGAAAAGTTGTTTTTTAGTAGATTATAACTAACCCAATATTTTGAAGAGAAAAAAAAAAGTCAGCTGATTATAAAGTGGTGTTTAATACATCAGCTGGTCACACAAACATGAAAAAAATGTACAGGGTGCAAGGGAAAATCCCTTTAACCTGAAAATACTTGCGAACAGAAAGAGCTACAGCTATGGAAGTGAGGTAACGGTATAGTAAAGTGACTACGCCCGATTTAATGCAAATGACAGCAGCGCCTCGTAGTGGCAAAATTTGGAAGATAGCTATTGAAAATCGTAAATAAAAAGAAATAGAGCAAAATTTCCACTTAGAAAGTTTTAGAGCATCAATTAATTAGTACAAAACGACATTTGGTTTACATGGATAAGATAAATCTTCGCCCGTATACACAAAAATGTCCGAAATCGATTCCCTCTATTTTGTGGAAAAGTTGAAATGGAATAGCCAGAAGTATGAAGAAATACGCACAATTTATGATATAAATACGTGCTTATCTCAATACATTTTGATAACATCACACACACAAAAAAAAAAAGACAAACTGTCTCACAGTGATAAAAAGTTAATATTCAGTATGTTCGAAAAGTTTGCCATTGCTCACGATACACGTTTGTATTTGTGAGAGTAATTCTACATGCCACATTTCTCAGCATGGAACGTCTATTGCTAGCCTCTTCAATACGACGACATAGATTTAACCCTTTAAAGGGCGGTGGCTAGACGGTCTAGCCACCTAATTTTAATTCCAAAACTGACAAATGGCAGCAAGAATATTTTAATAAAATTTTGCTTTTGTAATGAAACTGAAAATTACAGGGTTTTTTTTTTTTCTAAGAAATTCGTTTGAATATTCTGGTGTCAGTAAATTACTTCATCAGTTTGCGAACAGAATTCTTCTATCCCTGAAAGGGTTAATCTAAAACTTTAAAGGCATTTGAAATTAAATTTTTACAGACATTACAGCACAGTATAATGTCACAATCTGAAATTGTGCACTGCTACATTTACTTGATGTGAATATGCAAAGTAGAATCGTTGCTCATCGATTTCGGACATTTTTGTGTATACGAGCAACAATTTATCTTATCCGCGTGAACCAAATGTCGTTTCGTACTAATTAATTGATGCTCTAAAACTTTCTAACTGGAAATTTTGCTCTATTTCTTTTCGTTTACGATTTTCAATAGCTATCTTCCAAATTTCACCTCTAGGAGGCGCTGCCGTCTTTTGCATTAAATCGGTTGTAGTCACTTCACTATACCATTACCTCACTTCCATAGCTGTAGCTCTTTCCGTTTGCAAGTATTTTCAGATTAAAGGGACTTTTCTTTGCACCCTGCATATTTGTTTCATGTTCGTGTGACCAGCTGACGTATTTATTAACCACCACTTTATAATCAGCTGACTTTTTTTTTTCTTCAAGATTGGTTAGCTATATTTTGACAAATTTTCAACCGGGAGGAAATGACTAATTTTTTTTTTTTTTTTTTTTTACGGGTTTGAGAGGCTACCGCTGCTCAACCCACCCACAGAACCGCAGCTGACGTTCACGGAGCTTCATGATACAACTCTCTGAAGCATTTTACAAACTATGAGGCGAGAGGAAATAACTGACGAAATTTGCACCTGGCTCGGGGACTATAAATATATTTACTAAAAAAAATTGTGATTACCAGCAATATCAACATTACTTTAATTTTTTCAGAAATTTATACTTCCTTCGTGAAAATGCATGAGTTCAGTAATATTAACGAAAATTACATACCAAAATACATACAGAATTGATATAAAAATAAAAAGTCTAATTTTGATACTACGTCTGAACTGAAAGTTTCATTGTCTGTGATGATGTGCAGATTTTAGGCGTTTGTGGATTTTAGGGTGCGGATTTGAGGGAGTCTACTGTACCTTTTAATTATTATTTTTTTTTATTTAAGCCTTTTTAAATAGCAGTCAGATTCTGCAATCATCAGGTGTCTGTTATTTAGGGATTTTACTCTACTGCATTTAAGCATAACTTAATGTATCAAAGTTACTATTATACTGTAAATCTATCTTTTGTACTCTTTTCCAGGAGAAACTAGAAAATGGTCAAATTCTTGAAAGAGCTGAGCCACATGATGTAGCCTGTCTTTTGAAACAATGGTTACGAGAATTACCCGAGCGATTAATTCCTGGTTATTTGACAGATTTATTCATAAGGTAGAGATAATTTATCCCAATATATTTTTCAGTGTATGTAAAATAAATAAAAGTAATTCTATTTATTTCTTTTAATTCTAAACTATTGATTTTAAAACTCTTAATTTTGAAATAGACAAATATGAACTGATAAAATTTGGTATACCTTGTTAGAAGAAGGCTGTTTTTGTTTTGTTTGTGAATTTTTTCTATGTTTAGTATAATTTTTGATTTAGTTGTATAGTTTGTGTTACTGACAGGGTTGCAAAAAAAGCCAGCTAAATTTTTTTAAAAGCCACTGAAGTGGCGTTTATACACAGGTTTAAATATTTAACAAATTTTAGACATTTTATTGGGTTAGAATTTAATAAATAATATTATTTCTCAATAATAATAACATTAATTTTGGAATAACATACATGAGCTAGCTAATGATTTATAGTAGGGATTGCAAAAAAGCGAGCTAAATTTTAAATTTAAAAACATACTTTTTGCTTTATTTGGCTTACAGCAGCCTTAAAAAATTTTTTTATTGCTTTAAATAATTATTATTTTTATTTTGGGACAATAGTTGCTCCGTGATAAATTTTAATATTTAATTAGTTTTAACGACTATGTTAATATGTAGTAGTCATACTTTTTTTCCATAATTATTTTAAATCATAATGAAGACATTTAATAAACACAATATCTCACTCTTGAAAAATAACACAACAAGCTTTTGAATATTAGATTGAAAACAGTTTTTAACTTCTTTTTTTTATTGTTCTCCCTTCTTTTTCTAAAAGTACATGTACCAAAATCTCAATTGTCTTTTTAATTCTCTTTTTAACATTGAACATTCTATGATTTAAATCTGTTTATACTTTCATTTGTAAAATACATACATATATATTTCCAAACAATATTTAAAGTAAATAACAGTATGCAATTATCTCTGTGCTTTGATGTGTGATGATTTATCATTGTTTAATAGATACAATTTAAAAAATGTGTGGTATATGTGGATATGGAGCTGTATAATGTAAATACTTTCAAAACACCCTCCTCATGTACAATTTAATGTGCTTTTTCCAATGTATATAATTTTTTCCTTTTAGACATATTGTCTTCATAATATTCGTCTAGTGGTTATAAAGACTTATTTATTTGCTAATATTTGATAAAATTAAGAACACATTTATCAGTTCATCAAAAATAAATTAATCAGAGTTGACACTCTTCAGGGAAATCTTGAGGGAGGGGGGATTTTGTTTGTAAAAGCTCAGGAAAAGTCCTAAATGTACAGTAAAAGCTCAACTAACCGGCATGCTCGGGAAACGCCGATTGCCGGACACTTGAAAAGTCCGGATAGTTGAGCACTACAAAATCTGTCATGAAAGAAGGGGGGGGGGGGAGGCATCGTTGTAAAAATGAAGTAGGAAAATGATTTTTAGGCGATTTTCCTGCCATTAGGAAGTCGATCAAATAACTCTTATTATTATTATTATTATTAAATTTGCAGTTGATAAAGTTATTCTTTCTGAATAAAAAATAAAAGTAAACAAATTTCTATATTTATTTATTAATCTTTTATAAAGTTGTATTATTTATTATTTGACATCGCCCCTTTCCGGAAAAAGCACATGAAAGCTTGGAAAATTAACTCTGGTATGATTCACTTGTGTTACCTCAACTAACCTCACAGTAATAATGAATCTTTTCTGCATAGCTAAAAACGTTATCAGATGCAAACTGATAATGCCCGATTTCTCCGATCACGATAAAAACAAACTACACTCATTAGCTTTTTTTGTTTTTCTTGTTGGAGTGGCTCAGATAGTGAAGTCTTTTGGGGGGGATTTCTAAATTTCTGAAAACTCATTGTATGTTAATAAAAATTAGGTAAATGGCCTAATTTATTATTATTTGAATTCGGTGAAAATTTGAACACAATCGGGCAATTAGCAACGGAGAAAGCAATTTTTTTTTTTTATATAAGTAAGGGGGAAAAAAGAGTACCGTTTTGTTCTTTCTTTTTATCTAGAATAATAATATTATTATTTCTGTTTGCTGTTTAGATTGATGAAAAATATTTTTCCTCGCTAATTCAACAACGCAAAACTTTGATGCAATCTCCCGGCTGAGGAGAAAAAGTTTGAACTGATAAAAATCCAACAATAAAACAAAGCAAAAAGAAAGAAACTTACCCTGCAGCGTCTTTTCTTTTTTTAATTTCCAGTAAGTGTAGTTGATCCAAACACATCCAATAAAAAAATATTCTTGAGTAAATATATTTAAAATACAATATGGTATAAAGATCTTTGTTATATAATTCTTTTTAAATAATAATTTCTTGTTCTTGAGTAAATAAAGAAAAAAAAAAGTTTGGGATATAATTTCTCAGCAGTTACTATGTGTTTGATTGCGTTTCTTTCGATGTGCCAGGAATACTACGAAACGCATGTCTGATGTCCGTCTGTTTGAAAGAAAGTTATCTTTTTTTCATGAAGCGTTCTTTTATGCGATGCAGTTCTAAAACTTCTTGAGCCAAATACTGCGAATTTTTTTCACAAAACTTTAAAGAAGTAGATAAACTTTTCTCAGCTTTACTCCACAAAATTTTCTCCTCGATTTCATTTTCGGATTCTGAGGAACTATCGTTTGTTTCTTCCTCTGGAGCTGTCATTTTTTTAATTAACTGCTTTTCTGTTAAAGTTTCGGTGACAGGAATATTTTTATCTATAGCTATCCAATTTTCGATTTCTGGCATTTCCAGTTGCGATAAAGATAAGTTAGTATTAGGTCCATTTTTTAATGTTTCCATAATTTCATGCAATTCGTTCCTTTTCTTGGGTTTAAATCCTTCAAATTCTTCATCTGATGAATCAGAACAAAAGTTTACTGTAAATAATAATTTTCTCCATCCCCTTCGAAGAGTTTTCGGTTTTACGGCATTCCATGCACTGGCAAGATCATAAATGGCATCTTTTATTGTGAAGCTGATTGAAATTCTGCCACCGTTGTCTGTGCATTTACGAGCTTACGCATTAAATGTTTTCGATAAATCATTTTTACGTTTTGTATGATCCCTTGATCCATAGGTTGTATCAGAGAATTTACATTGGGTGGGAGAAACATTACTGAAATATTCCCATATTTCAATTCTTCCTCGCTGGGATGTGCTCGGCAGTTGTTAATTAGAAGAATTATTTTATTATCTTCCAGTTTTTTTCCCTTAGCTTCAAGCTCGCTAATTACAGATGGCACAAAAACTTTTTTAAACCAGTAGGTAAAAATATCTTTATCCATCCAAGCACTTTTTTTGATTGGTGTAAACTACAGGGAGATGTTTAATTCCTGTAAGTGCTCTTGGATTCTTCGACTTTCCTATTACTAACAGTTTTAATTTATGGGAGCCAGTTGCATTAGCGCAAGTCAGAATCGTTAGTCTGTCTTTGTTTTTCTTAAAGCCATCTGCTGACGTTTCATTAGGACCAGCTAATGTTGAAGTCGGAAGGCAACGGAAATAGATTCTGGTTTCATCAGCATTATAGATGTGGTTTAGATCAATATTATTTTTTTTAATAAAATCTTCAAAAAAAGTAGAATATTCCTCTGTACTTTCGTTATCTGCTGATTTTCGTTCCCCAGCTATGTCAATTTTTCTAATTCCATGGCGTTTTTTGAAGCAAGAAAGCCACCCATCTGAAAACTTGCATTCCGTCGCAATATTTAACTTTTCTGAAAAATCTCTTGCTTTTTCAATCAGCATAGGCCCAGAAATAGGAACTCTTTCTTCTCGTTTTAATAGAAACCACTGATATAAACTTTTATCCAGTTTTTCATGCTGAGGTTGCTGCAGTGTTTTCCTTTCATCCGTTGCTTTGCTTGATTCTGCAGAGAAAGCAAATGCCATCAACTTTTCTTTCTGCGATTTAATATCGTAAATTGTTGAGGATCCAATATTGAATATATGCATCAATTGTTGTTTATTTTCCCCTCTTTCTAAACGTCTAATAGTGTCTAGCTTCTGAGTTATAGTTAAAACAACTCATTTCCTTTTATTAGGATTTGACTGATCTGCCATTTTTTAATTTGACAAAAAATATGACAGAACACGATTAATAAAGGTTGAGAGCAATTTACTAGGCTAGCTGATTAAACACGAGCGAATGGCAGTAAAAAATATGCCAAAAAGGGAAAAAAAAAAAAAAAAAGCATCAGCGTGATTTAAGTCAAATTCTAATTGGTCAAACTGAATGTGTAGACCCAAATGGGCAGGACAGATGGAATTTTCTAGTAACTCCAGGGAGGGGGGGGGGGGGGGGCTACTGTGCATCTGGGAAAAAAATACGATATCTGAAATGACTATATCCCCATACCAATTCTTAGAAAACAGTTTTCCTTCATGTTCCTGGCTTCCTCACTTAGCAGTTCAGTTTTCGGAAAAGATGTAGCTTTCTACCGTTTATCACGCCTCCCCCCCCCTCCCCATCTAGTTTCGCCAAGAGCAGAAAAGAAAGATCAAGCCTCTCTTCTCTTGTCTTCATTTTCCACCCCCTCCTTCTCTCTTTCAGAAGGAAAAACAGCCGGCGCGGAGGACTATCGCATACTATGACGCAACATGAAGTTATTCTGCGCTAACCAGCTATAGACAGTTCTTTATGCTATAGTTTTATTTTATAATGTTCACTGTTATGAACATACACACAGATCTGTTTTACGCCGAATTAATCGCTGAGATAATTTGAGAATGCTAACAGTAAATTTCCTAAAATAGTAGTAAAAAATTTTCAACTGTTTATGGGGGAAAAAAAATAAACGATTTCTCCGAATTTTTCCGGTTAGTTGAGCTTTCCGGTTACTTGAATGCCGGATAACAGAGCTTTTACTGTACTTCAAAAGTTGGGAAAACAATCAGCTATTCTGGGGAATGGAAGTAATCTCAGCTATTCTCATTCATTATGATTTCATAATGAACGGAAACCAAGAACAAATAAGCAACTATTTAAAAAAAAAAGAAAGAAAGATATATGCAAATTTGAAAATAATTAAAATTGTTAAATAGCAGAGTTAGAGAATATAGAGTAGGTTTTTTGTAAAATAATCATAGACATTTTGCTTGATGATAATCTATTTATTGTCCCAGTTATTAAGGATTTTATAAATTCTTAAGTGGTAATTTCTTCTGTCAGTGGATTTGTTTGATCTTTTAAAATAAGTAATGCAACATTATATAGTAGACATTATTTATGACAGATTAAACAATCTGTTGTAAATAATGCAACAATAAGTTTATATATTTTTTTTCATTTTTGATAAGTGTGTATGTGCTAACGATTCAACAGATTTTTGGACAAATACTTGTTTAAAAACAGTTTCTAATTTTATACAACTAAATGGAAAATTAAATATTTGGAAAATGATAACGGTTTTATAAATGCTCAGGATTGCCACGCAACAGGGAATTTTAAATTCCCCTCCAAAAACTGGGAAAATGCAGGGAATTTTGAAAAATTCCTAAAAAATCTGGAAAACACAGGGAATAATTTTTTTTTTTTTTCAGGTATTTTCAAACAGAAATTTATTTTTTCTCAGCTTTCAAAAACAATTTGCTCTGCAAGGGGGGGGGGCAGAAAAAGAGGCACGAAAATTCATTTTCAACGAAACTTCATAAAAACATGTTTCTGCCTACACCTTTCATGCGTATGGCTGAATCCACAACGCGGCTGTGCTATCCATCTGCGACTGCGTGTAATGTTCTTTCTCTTCTTTTCTCACTTCAGCATGCATGCGCCTGGTACTGCAAAAACAAAACAATGTGTTCCGGTTCGTAAACCAGGACTGGTCTAAAATAAATAAAATCGTAGCAGAGTGGGGAAGGTACTTGACCTTGGCGAGATAGTGACAAAAAATGTTAAGACACAAGAAAAGATGCAAATGGGTTTGAAAGTATACTAACATTTATTTTTAACCAAAAAAATATCTGACTTAAAAAAATATTAAACAGAACATAATTTAAATTAAGCAGAATTATGATGAAATAAATTTAGAGACAGATGGCGTTCAGTAAACAGCATGATATAGTTGAACAGTTTCTATTATCAGGTCAATACTCATAACATATTTCAGTTGTAAACATTCACTTAAATTAAGAAGATAGCAACTCACAATTTCATTTACTTTAAGTTGAGCATAATACATGAACTCAGATATATGGCCCACCGTAATATGACGATAACAATCTTCAACATAAATGGTGATGGTTTCAAAGAAGTGCAAAAAAGAGGAAGACACAAGTAGGCTTAAATGATGAAAATTTCCGAAAATATGCCACTATAATGAACCATCTTTATCAAAAAACACAACATCGTTCATTACTTCACTTGTATTAACGGAAAAACCTGAACACCTCGTCATTAAACCCACCATCTATCCATAAAAACTAACTTTCATGTTGAAGTCAACAGTCATATGTAAAAACGATGTTGAAAAACAATCATGGATAAATCACTTGAAAAAAAAACTTTCAAAACGATGAATGAATAAATTAATGAACGTAACTCAACAACATTCAAAACAAAAAATATTTGAAGAAATAAAAAAGTCTAAATACTTAAGAAGAAACTCTGGTTAAAATAACATTCACAATAACGACTGTTCAATACGCACTAAAGCTTTCTTCTATTAAGTAATGATGCAGAATCATTAACAATTATTGACACAACACCAACAAATACGATGAATAAATTAATTTGAAAGCAATATCAGCTGCGAGATTCTATCTCGAACGTTCATTCAACATAACACACCTCCAATGTTCCATAAAACCCAACAACATTCAATTGGTTTACAAAACCCAACAACCAACACCTTCAGACATCGGCTCATGTTATATCTCCAAATGCCCTCTACTGAGAAAAAATATCTTTCCCCGATCCGTGGAGTTGAGTGAAACTCCTCGGTAAACTGCTTACGCCAAAAACAAAAGAAGATGCCGCAATCTTCGGATGCAATCACGCTGGGGAAAGGCGTGACGTCATACCTGCTCGGTGAAACTGAGACACTTGGAATAATGGACTGCCAATCCTGAAAAATGATTATCGATTATGTAATCGAATCGTAACTAACAATTAACGACGCATATTTGGAGGTTTGAAAACAAAACTAGATATGGATGCCTTAGAAATATTAAAGAAATAAATGAAATTAATAACCAAAAGAAACCTGGTTATTGTAACTGGAATTGTATTAGGATGGAAATAATGAAAAACAAAAGAATAAAGATAAGTACCATTCAGCATGTATAAGTATCAAGGAAAAACAGACTGACACGATGTTTATGCAATTGGGGCATGCTTGATTCTTGAATGTTGGAGTTCATTTTGTTTTACTTTGTGCTTTATTTGACTTAAAAGGTGCAATTTAATTGATTAAATTTCTTATCATGAGTTCTTCAAAGTCCGTATTTAATACGGATTGAATAGATTGACATATATATCTGGTTTTTCCAGTTGGATTGCAGAAGTTTAAAAAAATCTATTTAGTGTATGATATTGTAAACTTTGCAAGAGAATTTTCAGCCTGAGCAACATGGGAAAGCAAGTTGTTACAAGTTATGTAAAGAATAAAAAACAAAAAAATCTAATTTCGCGATCAACTTCGTCTGAAATGTTTGATTTTGTACCCAAAGAAAGTGTTAAGAAAGATGATAACACTTTAGTTTTTTCAAAAACGTCGGTGCCTGTTACTAGTGAAAATAAAAAAAGTCTATCCCATTTCGTGATGAGGGAAAATATATTCAAAGCTGAAAGTTTGTGGGCGATGAAGCTTGTTGCATCACATTCTTAATTTAATTCGTTCAATGATGTATCTGAGATATTTTGTCATGTTTCCAGACAGTGACTATGCTAAAAAATGTACTTTAGGACATACAAAAATGTCCTATTTGATTTATTATGGATTAGCTCCCTTTTTCCAACTTCCTCTTCGTCTGTGAAGAACAAAAAATATGTCATGTGCTTTGCTTTGATGAAGCATTAAATCGTGTTTCTCAAAAGTGTCAAATGGATTTAATAATACGATATTGGTGTGATTCAACAAACAGAGACAAAGTCAGGGTAGTGAAAAGGAAAAAGAAAGCAGCAAGTAAAAAGTATCGCAACAAATTAAATTGTTGCAGAATTTAAAAAAAGGGATCTAATAACATGAAAATCTGTAGAAGTTGCAGAAATTGATGCTGAAATAAGTGAATTATCAAAAAAGAATAATTAACAGTTATCTTTTTAATATTTTTTAAAGTAAAAAATAAATCAGTGTTGTGTATCAAAGTTGTCATATTTTATGTGTCCTGGGTCCGTATTTCAATGTGAATAGTATTAATTAAAATGCATAAAGTAAGTAGCCTTTTTTTTTTTTTTCTGCAATTTTTGTGATATATTCGAGATAATTGCTTTTTAGGCAAGATTCTTTAAAATGTTATAGTCTTTAAATTATTAGATACAAAGTTTTTACATATTCTAGCATTCATTTATAAATATTTCAAAGTATTTTTTAGCAGAATGTTTGAGTATTGCTTAACTGTTTTTATTATTATTAATGTAAAATGTGGGATTTAATAATAAGTGCTTTAACTAACAACTTTAAAGAGTTTTTTCATTTGCTCATATCATATATTCTATTTGGTCACTTAATTGAGTAATGGTAAATTATAAGATGACTAACTAGTATGCATACACACATAGTATATTTTTGCCTGCTCAGCATAGTAATAAACACACAGGTTTTTATGTAGTACAAGGAAAACACAGGGAATTTTTTTTTTTTTTTTAAGGTTAGAGTGGCAACCTTGATGCTGTTGATTGTTGGAAAATAACTTTTTAAATTAGTATGAAACCTGTGTAATTAAAATTTAATGTGAATTGGCTGCAAGTCCTTTTAAAATAATAAAAGCTGGCTTTTTTTTTAAGTGATTAAAACCAAAAAAGCCAGCCAATTGACAACAAACCATTTATTTTTGTAAAATTTTAAATAAATTAAGTGTTTTCTTTGAAATAATAAGACACCTCATTTTTCATACATTGTTTCCACAAATAACATGATAGCCATATAACACAAATTACACTATTTACTTCAAAATGTCCCCTAAAAATAAAAATCTAAATAGTTTATAACCACATCATTGCCTCTATATTATGAAATATATTCAGAGAGTTTTAAAAGTTTGTAGAGAAGTGCTATTGGTCTTACAAAAGTGAGTTTATTTTGGATTTTGGCTTACTTTCCGTAGTATAGAAGTTTAGATAGGTAATTGAAATTCATAATTTAAATCCAAAACTATTAAAAATTATTAATTTCTTATCTTGGATGTGTCTGAGGCTATATTTCAAATGCTTTGTTTCAATTTGAGCACCTTGTTGTAGAATATTTCAAATACTTATTTAAGGTGACTCCCTATCTTTTGGACATTTTTTTTTTTTTTAGTATTTTATATCTTTTTGACATATTATTGTTTTATGAAGGAAAAGGATTTAATCAAGAAAAAATGCAATTTTTGTAGTAAAATTTAATTTTAATTTTTAAAAGATTTACAACTGCACTTTTACAATTTTTGCGCATTTTGATTTTTTTTTTTTTTTTTTTTTTTTTTTTTTTTGTGACATACATTTTATAGAAGTGTGTTCTATTACTGTAAGGATCAGATTTCCAAAAAGTTAATTAGTTTAAGATAAAATAAAAATTTTTATAATTGTAAAGAATACAGTAAAAGTGACTATTTACTTAACACTTTTATTTTTTAAGAATAAACTATTTATAGCACTGAAAATTCAATCTTTATTTTTGTTAAAGGCTCTTTAAAGATCACAAAAAAAGTATCGAGTGAATCAAAAAATATTTGCTGAAATTTATCTCTTTAGAACAGCCATACTCAACCTGTGGCCCAGAGAATTTTGTATGTGGCTGGAACCCACATAGTCTTTAATGCACAAAAAATCAATTGAGATGTGCATAAAAATTAACACCTTCACTGTTGTTTTATATATTTTCATGGGAAGAAAAAGTCTGTCCTGTTATTTATAATTTAAAATTATGCTAACCAGGGTTCGTTGATATATATCAATGGATATATATCATGATATATATCAGATATTTATTTTTTAAATAGCAAGATTTTTGATATTTTCAAGTTCTTGATATTTATTTTCAAAATATCAAGATATTTGATATTTGTTTTCAAAATATCACCATGCAAGGTAATTTTGATATTTTCTTCAGTCAAAACAAGCCTAAATGAAATTTTCAACTGTTATTGACTGTGACATTCTGTAGATAAACAACTTTTGCCTCTGGCAGAAACTTTTTTGGGCAAAGAAAAATATCTTTTCCAAGCTTCATGTTTTAAACTTTTACTAAATGTAGAACTAATAATTATATCAGACAATTAATTCAGAACAGCCATTTGAAGATAACTTGTAATTTAGATAATCATTTATATACAGCTTCTTTAGAAAAGAATCTTTTCTGATTTTGGTTTAGTTGAATCTAAACAGTACAACAGGTTAGGGAATAAAAAATAAGACAAGCTCACATTTATGTTAAAATTCTTCAATTTAAAAAAAAACTTTTGTATTTAATATTTTTCTTTATAAAATATAAAACTTTCTTCAAAAGTGTATAAAGCAAATTGTATCTGTTTTCAATTAGTTAATCTTCAATTTTGTTTTTAGTGAAAAAAGAAAGTAAAAAGTAAATGCACTTTTAGAACATTTAAGTTTTCATGTTAACTGCAATATGTTTTAGCTTCTAATTTATATTATGCTTGAAAATATTTATTATCAGCAGTAAGTTTACTATTTTGAAAATATCGGATATATATCAAAATGTCGGATATTTTTGATATTTTCAAAAATATCATGATATTTACGAACCCTGATGTTAACACATCTTAAATGTCGTTTTCTTAGTCAAGTACTTTTTACATGTGCAGGCATACCCCGACTTATGTAAGTAATGCATTCCGTAAAGTTTTACATAACGTGAATTTTATGTAAGTCGAATTTCTAAGTTGCTTAGGTAAAATTTTGTAAGAAACTGCAATATTTATTATATTTATATATACATATATATTATTTACTCCGTATTATTTTATAAATAAATCATCATGTGACAATATTTACTTGTATATAAACTATAAAAAATTATGAAAAAATATAAGAACAAATTTAAAGAACACTTCAAATATCTTGTGGAATACAGGATTTATAAATCTATCATTGATGAATTGATTTATAGCAATTTTGAATCTATATATAAAAACAAGAAATAATTAAAGAAGACTAATTTAACCTATTCTCCATGAATTTCTGATTCTAAGACAAATGAATAGCACTCACAAAATAAAATAGTCATTGATAAGCACAAACTGTATTTATTATGAATTAGATGACTACTATGAATAACTAACAATAAAGATTAAGCCAGTGTTGATTTCAGGGGGTGGCCCGGGGGGGACATTCCCCCCCGGAGCACTGAGATGTCCCCCCCGGAAGATTTGAGATATTGTGTTTTCAATGGTCAAAAAGGGCAATTTCCCCCCCGGAACTTTCTAATGTCCCCCCCGGAGCCACAGAAATCCCTCCCGGAGAAAAGTGTCTGAATTCAACACTGTATTAAGCTATGGAGTTGATTGTATATAACAATAAAAATACAACTATATCTAATATAAATTATATTACGGTTGTGGTTTATATCTATATATTTTATTTATAAAATAAATATCAAAAGTATGCAACTGCGTATCAAACACGCTAATATGTTTTCAAATGTATTTCGAGATTAATTACGTAACTGCAAATTTACGTAAGTCGCGTAATATGCAAGTCGGGGGATATCTGTAGTTTTATTTCTGCTACAATGGTCTATACATTTCTTAATTTTCAACAATAATCAAACATTATTCCAAATTAATTGAATGTGCACTATATCTACAATTAAGAAAATAATAAAAAAATGTTTTTGCATTGAGCAAAATGATTAAATTACTAGAAAAAAATCCCCTGCTTTTTTAGAAATTTTGCATTTTAATAACATTACATTTAATATTTGTGTTTTACTGCTACTTAGAGGATTGGTTGTTTGTCGCAGAAAAAAAGTTGATGCCAAACTTTTTTTAGGCCACTATTTCATACAACAAACTTCGCGGCCTATTTCTCCAGCATTTGCAATAGAATTTTACCACAAAGTTTCTGTTTGGAAATAGTGATGTTAAAGTTTTTTTGTCAATATTTCTTCTGAGGCAAACGTTCAACCCAACTAATAATAATAACTTTGTTATACTATTTATGCTATCTGACAATTATTATTATTATTATTTGTCCTTTTTTATGTAACATGTTTGTGACCCATGGAAAAAAAAAAAAAGGTTGAGTATGGCTGCTTTAGAACATACAGATACTTTGAAAAAACACACTCAGAGAAAGATGAATGCAAAGATAACCTTGAATGATTTAAATGGAAATGGGTGGCATAAAAAACCTTTTCCATATAAACCATTAAATAAATTAAGTTCCTTCCTGAATAGCCACAAGTTCAAATATGAAAAAGAAAAATTAAGCGGCGTTGTGTACAAGATTCCATGCAATGATTGTGATAATGTTTACATAGGTGAAACCGGCAGATCCATGGAAATTCGTCTTAAAGAGCACATCGGTGCATTTAAAAAAGGTAAATTAAATTCCAGGTTAGTGCAACATGCACTTGACAAGGATCACACCCCTTCCTTCACAGATTCTTCAATTTTGAGAAGTAATTGCATAGACTATTATTATAGAATTTTTATGGAGGGATGGTTTACTAAATTGCATCCATTAACCCTGAATGAATCAAGTCCTGTTCCGAATGAATATTTTGTTTTCTTAAATCATTGACTTTAACTTTGACTGGGTCCGGTGTATGCACGTTGTTTTGTTGTAAGTTGATTCGAATACTGATGAGGCTATGCAGTGCATGGCGAAACGTTTATTTTATAGTGTATAATTTTATATGATTTTATCTCATTTTAATTGTTTTGTATGTTTTTTAGTAATTGTATTAAAGTCTGTCTACTGTTTCCTATTTAAATATTTTGAATTCAGACGTTAAAATGTATATATATCTTAGCCTTTTTCCTTTGTGAGAATATACTACTGTTGCCTAAATTGATTTTAAACAAAAAGCGGAATAACTGATATTGTCGCCGCCTTGAGTTCCCGTAAATCAGCTCAAAATGAGAGAAAAAATAGTATAATCATTTTTGAAAAGGTTAAATGAAAGTTTTATGCCTAAAATGTTTAGAACAATACAGTCAGAATATTAAATAAGCATAATTTTAACTTTTTTTTTCTTTTTTTTAAACAGAGTTCCAAAATTATTTTTATAAGAATGTCTGGAGAAAACATATTACAGTGAATTTGTACCTATAACTGTTTATGATTATAAAATGTACAATTAAAAAAAAAACAAAAAAAAAACAATCTGTATATACATATATACATTTAAGTCTTTTTAAATTCAGAAAGGCAAAAAATTATCAACACATAGAACCATTGAAAATGTTCAAACTTCTTAATCATGCAAAATTAATTGCTTTATTTATGATAGTCTGTATCTGTTAATAAAATGTTATTTATTACAATAAAAAGAAAAATGAATTTTACCTTAATTATTATCAAAATTTTTTTTTTCTAACCATTGAAATTATCATATGTGCATCTTGAGTATGTGTGTCGTAGGTTGTCACCCCTGCTTTAGAAGTTACAGAAATTCATAATATTTTCGGTTTGTGTCCTGTTAAAAAGCTGTTTTTAATAGGAAACTCAATTTATGTCTATAATCGAGAAATATTTAGGAAAAACTATTGAAAATATCAACCTACAGAGTTAATATTTTTTTCCTCATCTTTTTTATTGTTATTTTCCCTCGTTTGTAATTTATTTTCTGTTATGTTATTTATCTATTATTATGTAAGTAATCTGTATTCTTTTTATTACTTTTTTTTTTTTTGCTTCTGTATCTCTTATTTAATTTACTAATTGCCATTGAATTTGATTTTATGCAGATGTATAAATTTAGAAGCTGATAACAGAATTGCAGCTGTTTCATTATGCTGCCATCTTTTGCCTTATGACCATTACTGCACTTTGAAGCACCTTCTAGTCTTCTTATCTGAAGTAGCTAAAAACTCTAACAAGAATAAAATGGGATCTCACAATTTATCTGTTGTTATGGCTCCTAATATCTTTATGGGGCCTAATTCCATTGATAAATCTAGGTAAGTTAATGAATTTTTAATATATTTTTAGGACTCCCCGTGAAAAAATTTTCTTGTGCAGATTATTCCTGTGAAAAACCTTTTTTCTTCACGATGACTTACAAAATGTTACTAATATGGACTTAAGTCAGGGGTGCCAATATCATACCGCATGGTTAGAAATTAGGAATGCTAAGTAAGGCATCAAATGACGCCTACAATTTTTTTTCTAGGTGTCAAACTGCATTTCATGATTGCAATTTTATGATATATAATATTTTATCATTTCTTTTTGCAACCATGTTAACATTTTTATCTCTGTGTTAATCACTAAAACTAAATAAAAACTGGCTTTCTATAAAAGTGCAAAATGTAATTAAGCTACAATATTTGGATTCTAGAAAAATGTTTAAGTTATTCTTTTTGTAAAGTTAATATGCATACAAAACAGATTGTCAAGCAGTTATGTCCATAGAAAGAAAATTCAAACTTTTAGATACAACCAGGGATACGTTTAGTTTTTAGAAAGAAATCCTGCAACTGAAAGTACATCAGAAAAAAAAAATGAACTTATGGATATCAATTATAATGTGACATTTAAAAATATAAACAAATCCTGCATAAAAACTTTTTTTTTTTTTTTTTTTTTGGAGGGGGAAGCACTAAAATTTTAAAACATTCTTTATACTGTATCTTACGGTGCATAGCATCAAATTATCTTGAATGGGCAATGAGCTCTTGAATGAGCTCTTTCTTCCACTTCATAAAAGTCAAATTGCTCACTTATTTTCAAATTGTTCTAGAATTTGCAGTTCTTTATTTTCTTATTTTCAAATGTTTACTGGCAAGTGGTAATGTAATGTAGGAAGATGCATTGCAGTTTGTCATAATTTTGAACCTTGCTTTCGAACAAGGTGTGCATAAATTTTAGGGACGTAATCTCCAAGGTCACTTTTATCAGTCGTCGGTTAAAGTGAAGTCAACTTGGAGGTGATTGACAGGTGAAAGGCACAGGCTAAGACATGTGCTAGTATCCGATCTGTTATCGAAAACTGGTGCTTTTGAAGTACATGTGGCAGGGGGTAAACTTATGCTAAAGTACAAATGAGAGAGTCTGTTAAACAAAAATTAAAGTGGGGGAATGCTAGACATCAAATTTGACAATTAAGCATAATTTTATGGTCATGGAATGCAATAATTTAGTTTCATTTGACGACTAACGACTGCTAATTTCTAACCCTGTCACACTGGGGTTTGAAAATTAAGAACATTTATCAACCCAAAAAATTTCATTTTTCCCATAGAGATAACACTGAGATTATTTAATTTTAATTGAAAATTTAGCTCCATTGTTTCAAATTGGGTATTTTTACTGATCACGACCTCCAGACACCATATCTCCCATTCAAATGTTGATTTACATACATATAAATCATAATTTTTGTGTTCAAGACTTACCAAAGTCTCGACAAAGTTCATCTGTCATCTTATTTCAAAATAACTAAAAACTAAACCTGTGGCTGTACGATCCATGAAGGATCAGGGCCTACGGTGCCCAACTCTGTTTACTTGACCCTGGGCTCTGAGGTGCTATGCAGCATGTGTACCCACCAGGTGGTCAACCCAATGCGAGACCCTTGGTGTTTAGTTCCCATGCAATCTTGTTCCTCATTTTATCAACCCCGAAGGTACAAAAGGTTGAGTGAACCTTGCCCAGCCGTGATCAGAACTCGCGACCTGTAGCATGGCAGACAGGCGTACTGACCACTATGCTACTGGGCTTCATTTCCAAGAAAAAAAAAAAAAAAAATGCAATTTAACAAATTACAACGACCATTTGGAAAATGATTTTTTCAAAGGCTAAAATTTAAGACATTAAAAATCGCACGGAGTTGATCATACATTATGTACGCCATGGATTACATTTTTCGGTACTGTAAATTTTTAAACTTCTACAGAGCTGGTCATACATTACATATGGCATGGATTAAACATTAATATTCCTGGACCAATTTTAAATGAAATTTCATTCTTAAACTTCTAAACATCCCACAATATTACTTTTTACACCGTCGTATAGAGAAAAAAATGTATACTTTTAAATGCAATTTGTTTGAAAGTTGTATCTCAATTTGTTTCTGAGTTTTTGTATTTTTTATTACTTTTTTGTCATAGTGGTAACAGAATTGTTGAAAGTAAAGGGAAAATACAGATTACTGTTTAGACCAATCAGAAAACGAATAAAATGTAGATTCAACTAATAAAAAGCTTCAAATATGTTTTTGATTTCCTACCTTGACCGAGGACAATAAACATTTTTCCAAATGGTTAATAACGGCCACTTAAAAATTTCAATTTCAAAAAGATGTACAAAAACAAATTAGAATTTTTTTTTTTTTTTCTGTAAGTGTTTGGTTTTTGATACAAGGATTCCGAAACCTTTTTTGTTTTGCTTTCTATCCAAAAAAAATGACTAAAATTCTTGGGTGGCTAACATTTTTAATCAATGTGATTTTTGTCATACAGTAGCATTCATATTTATTAACTGATTTGGATGTGACTGAACATGTGTATAGGACTTATCAAGGTCTTCACCAAATTTGTTGGCCAGCTTCATTTGCCATCTTGTTTCAAAATAGCAGTCATTTACAGGTTTCAAATTCAAAAAGATGTATAAAAAATTAGAAATTCTAAATATTTTTACGCTTAAGTGTTCAGCATGTATACAATGATTCCAGGACATATTTTGTTTGCCTTTCATCTTACAAAGTGGCTGAGATATAGCAATTTGGAATTCTAGGGCTGATTTTTCAATAATCAGGTTTCATTTATGAGCATTAGAAAACCTGGTTTCTTGCAAATTTACTTAGTTACTTAATTATTGTAAGCATTGTTGCTACTTTCATACGCTTTAGACTGCATAGTCGTATGTACCAGCATCAAATTCTCGCCAGGCTTGGTAATACTTCGCAAATTATCTCATAAAAAATAAATCATTATAAATGAAGGCAACCTGGATATAGCTGATTAATTTCATAAAATTCCAGTTCAATATTCACAAAAACTGCAATTTAATCTTTTATAATTGGTTTCCATGCATTTTAGCTTCTTGTGTTTGAGTACAACTACAGTCGAACCCGGTTAAGACGCGTTTCAAGGGAGTGGACAAAAGTCGCGTATTAAGCGGGATCGCGTATTAAACGTGATTTGTATAATGTTGCAGAAACTGTGCTTATTTACACATCTAATCATCTAAATGAACTTTAGAGCTTTCAGTTAGATGTTTACAGTCAAAAATTGTATCTTTTCGGTACATTTAGATTGAAATTTAATTGTATTAACTCATTATTATTTTTTTAGGAACGACTGGAATGACTTCTGAAAATAAAAAAATAATTTAAAAGGTTTTATTGTAGATTAATACGTTACAGCCAAAAATATAAAAAATAATTTCAAGCTAGACTAATTTTTTTTAACAGAGTTTAAGAGAGTAAAAAATTAAAATATTAAAATTTTGAAAGAACAATCCAGTTGTTAAAATCATATTTAGTACTTGTGATAATGGGTGCCATTATAATATATCCTTTCCATTATAAAAGAAAATTATCCTTATTAATCTTTTTGCAAAAAAATATCGTTAGCATAGCAAAAAGAAAAGAAAACATAAAAGAATTAAACAACCTCAGTCGTATTTATTTAATCTTTACGAGTTTCTTTCTTTTCTTTTTCTTTCTTTTTTTTTTTTTTTTTTTTTTTTTTGCCTTTAATATGAATTATAAAACATAATAGGTTGGTTGGTTGGTTGATTTTTGACGGCCAATTATCTGCACGAGGGATATAGGCCCAGGGGGGTAGTGCCCTTCGTGGAGGTCTTTCTAAGGAAACCTAACCCGTATTTACGCATAAAACATATTAGGTATATAACTTACATTTAAAACCTCACTAACAATAGATATAATCATCTTTAATCATAATGTTATGACATATCTGAGTATCCTGAATTCGTCTTTCTCTACTGTGAAAACATACACAAAGCGAGAAACACAGAATGTTAGGACGCGGGATCAAAGAATTCCAGTGTTGCTAATTTAGCGGGTTTTTTAAAATTTAAATATCTACCGCTATTTCCAATTAGTAATCTCCGCCTTAATTAATCTGTTATTAAATAAAGTAAATATTACTATTTGAAGTCGCTGTTTTTTTATTTTAATATAAAAAATCCTATAAATTGGCAATACTGGAGGGGAGACAAGGAATTCGCATCTTGATCAATGAATTCGTGTCTTAAGCGGAATTTTTTGCCTTAAAGAACCGAAAATCTCTCGCGTATTAAGCGTGATCGCTTATTAACCGTTCGCGTGTTAAACGTGATAGTTTTGCATTAGCCTTATAGGCGATGTTCAAGGGATCGAAAAAAACCCGCGTATTAAGCGGGATCGCGTCTTAACCGGGTTCCACTGTAGATGAATTTTTATAAACAAGGAATTGGGGAGCTATCTTTTCTTCCAGCTACAGGCCAGAAGGACTTATTCCTAATGTACATGGAGAAAACACATTCCTAATCTTCTATAATAGGTTTCCATATGTCCCATACTTTGTGCATTCGAGTAAAATTAGTTAAATTCTAATAAAGTAATAGAGAAGCTATCTTTTCTGGCCAGAAGGGCTTTTTTTCTTTTGTGTGTGTGTATTGGAGTAAAATTAGCTTCTCTATTACTTGTTTAAGAATTTAGCTATCTTTTCTGGCCAGAAGGGCTTTTTTTTTTCTTTTGTGTGTTTTACACTGGAAACATTTATACTTGAATTTAACCATCTGCCTCTATGTTTATATAATTAGATAAATCATGTTGATATAATTTGAGCATAAACATTTGCTTCCATGTTTATATAAATTGTTACCAAGGGAAGAGACAGGTGATTAAACTCAATTGTAGCTTTAACCTGTACATATATTTATTCATGTATGTATCATCATTTTCATTATATATTTGACTGTATCGTAAAGACAATAGTTAAACAGATCTTTCTCAAAACAAAATTTTGTTGATAACAATGAACTCAAAGTCAATAACATGTGGCTAATACGAAAGTACCTGAGGTTGTTGGTTTTTTTTTTTTTTGTTGTTGTTTTTTGCCTAATTGTGCTGATTTTTTAGGTATTTTTAAGATCAAATTATCATTTACAAATAAAGTTATCATTTATGCCGAACTTTTAACAGATATATCATTTTGTCGTCTTACATTTTTCTCATTTGTATGTTTAAACAATCTTATATTGCATTGCCAGAGATTGCTCGTACGATCAGTGCAAATGATATCCTTCACCCGCAAGAAAAATGACATATCTCGATAAAAGTAAATTTCACAGGAGAGACAAAAGAAGATTCACATGTATAGCACTGAGCTCTGCATGCTGCAGTAAAAATGTGCATAAAATCGTAAAATGCTTAAGAATGAGTGTTTTTCCAGATAACTACACTTATGAAACTTTTCCTGTAGCAAGACCTATCAGTAGAATAAAACATAAAATGTAGTTTTGCGAGTTGTCACTTTTCTTGCAGGTGAGTGATATCGTCCAGTCTATCGCTAATGCTCTTCTTCAAAGCCAGTAATGAAATTTTGTACCAATGTGTTGCTTTCCTTATCTTGAAGGTATAGGAGAGGAGAGATATGCTTGCATCCAGGCATCGGAAGTATAGTGTTGCAAGTAGCGAAACTACACTAGTCACTACTCTTAATAGTAGTTTGTAAAGTAGCACGCTATGGCGAGTAGAGTGATAAAAAAAAAAATCAGTAGTTTGTTGCAGGAACCGATGCTACTTTCAACGCTGTTTCAAGTTGGGGGGGGGGGGGGGATTTGCCATTCTGCAAATCTTTTGCAGAATGTAACATAATTTGCTTCTTTTGCCTAAAATTTATTCTGCTCAACAATCTGCGATTCTCAGCTGCAATGCATGTATGTAGTATCACAGTATGCAGTATCACATGTCATAGATTTTTCCCAGTTACATTTGCTTCTAAAATGGCAACATTTGTCTATTTACTTGTTATTAGGTTGTTTTAATCCCAGGATTTTTAGTATTTGGAATTGCTTAATTTGCAGATTTATTTTTTGTTTGCATTTAAAATTGTGTTTCTGTAATTTTCTAGATTGTAAAGTTAGACGACCCAATATAATTAAACCCTTATAATTAACTGACCACAGAACTCAATGCAATTAACATATTATTGGTGTATTGGCAAGTTCAGTAAACAAATTATTAGTAAATATATGTTAACAATAATTTGATTCTGTATGTATATATTAAAATTTCCTGACTTTTACAGATCCACCGAGCTATTGTAAAATTAGGATCTATGTTTTTATTTATTGTTATATTACTATTTATTTGAATTCACAATATTCTTTAAAGAGTTAGGAAAGTCAAATGGATTCACTCAAGATTTTTCTTAAGTAACTGTATTTAAAAATTGTGTTTTGTATCTTTCTCAATTTCGCTAAGAAACTTGTAATATATGTATAAACTAACATTTTGAAAACAAACACAAAGCATTTTCTTGTATATTATCTTTCTTAATTTTTTAATTCCCTCGGTCATATGACACTTATTTAATTGCATCCCGAGAGACACAATATAACAAGGGGTCACTGTATTAAATTCGTGTCGTCTCCAGTTTCAAGTGTAAATTGTGTTCTTTGACAAAATCTGAAAGTAGCGAAGTAGTGACTACTTTTGAAAAGTAGTTTGTAGTTGCTACATTTTATAAGTAGTTGTAGTTAACTACATTTTCGATAAAGCAGTTGTAGTTCACTACAATAAAAAAGTAGTTTTTCTGACCCCTGCTTAAGTTACCTTTTCACTTTTACTGTCTATCAGATTATATGCTTCTGGTTTCAAACATGTGTTTATTTTTTATTTAAATAGCTGTTAATTGATCTGTGTTGTGGTTTTATGATATTTAAGTATTGTGCGGCAGCGCAATACTTATTTATTTCCAGTGTCACTTCTCAATGTTAATTTAATATAGAAAAGCCTATGGAAATCATAACTTTTTAATTTTTTCTTCCCACCTTTTTGTCCCTGATGCCACTCATTTTTAATTCTTTGCTAATTCTAATAATATTATAAATTCAAAGTGTAAAAACATTTGCCAGACATCAGGGTCAAAATGGATCATAAAATGCCTTTGCATACAGGTGGCTTATAATCTAGAGAGTAACATGGGCTAATTTTTATTTACATTATTCAAATATTTTTCTTAATAATTCCAAATTTCGCTTTTTTCATTGAGATTCAACGGACATTTTCTAATAAAATTTAACATTTTTCCTTCATTGCTGTAAATAATTCAAAAGCCGTAATAATAATTTGCCTATGTTTAGTTACATGATTTTCACGTACAACATGAAACTGAAGAAACTGATATAGTTTTTTTTTTTTTAAGAATTAAAAAGAAGATGAATATGACGTCATAGTGGGAATAAAAATGACATTTCAAGCAGATTTTTTAAGTTCAGATTGGAATTTTTTGTCCAAACTACAGCAATATTCATTACTACACAGGTGAAAAATTTTGAATTATACATAGGTAAATTACATCACAAATTGTGATGCGATATCGCACAAATGAAAGCCTGATGATGATACCCTCCATTAATTTTGAAATGTGTTCGTCTGAATGCAGTAGTTATTAAAAAACTTGACATATTAAACAAAAACCTAATTTGCAGAACAAATTAAAAAAACAAAATTTATTTCCTAAATTGTTTAAGCCCGAGAAGAGGCAGATATTAAGATATTTCATTCAATTCGTTCTACATTTAATGTTAAATTTTTGTAACAAATAAGTTAAACCAATTGAACATTAAAAAATAAAAATGAAATTCATACAATATAATACAGGGTCATTCATAATTCCCTCCGGGGTTTCGAAACGTTATAGTAAAAAAAGAAGACGAATATGAAAAAAAGAAACATATGAAATTATTCCGAAACTATTCAAGTTTTACTTACATACATTACAGGTGTTCTATGTGTGAACCCTTGGTCACACGGCATACATCAATGCGATAGTCCAGTTCCTGCCATACTCTACTCAACATGGTACTGTCTATGTTATTGATAGCACGTGTTATCCTTTCACGCAAGTCAGCTAAATCACGTGGCATAGGTTGTACAAAAACCTGGTCTTTCACATACCCCCACAAGAAAAAGTCAGACGGTGTTAAATCCGGTGACCGTGGAGGCCACTTTAGAAGAGGTACGTCATCTTCAGAAGCTCGTCCAATCCATCGATGAGGTAAGTGTGTGTTCAGGTATTCACTCACATCACACAAAAAATGGGAAGGAGCACCGTCTTGTTGAAATACGAAATCATCCTCATGTTCCTCTAACTGCGGCATTAGCCACAGCTGCAACATATCCAGGTACACTACACCGGTAATGGTCTTCTCTGTAAAAAAGAATGGCCCATAAACATGTGAGGAGGACATAGCACAAAACATGTTAACTTTTGGGGAATCCCGATAGTGTTCCACTACAGAATGGGGATTTCCAGTGCCCCAAATGCGTACGTTGTGGCGGTTGACAGTGCCACACATGTGAAATGTGCTTTCATCACTAAAAATCAATTTCGACATTAGTGTTTCACGTTCATGGACATCAATGCAAAACGTGAAACGAGAAATGCAATCTGCTGGAGTCAACGCTTGCACCAGTCCCAATCTGTACGGCTTCAAACAAAGACGTTTTCGCAGAATTCGCCACACTGTTGGTTGAGAGATCCCCAATTCTCGGCTTCCGCTAGCGGTTGATTTCGTCGGTCTCCTTAAAACATTTCCCGTACACGATCTACGGTGTCCGCAGATGGCCCAGGCCGACCACTTCGTTTCCTGTCACATAGGCATCCCGTTTCTTTAAATTTCCGGTACCACACATGAATTGTTTTGTCAGTTGGTCCCTGTTTTAGATATTTATTACAAAAGGCCCGTTGAACTGACACCACTGTTTCAGATTTTGCAAACTCCAACACACAAAAAGCTTTCTCTTCGCCTGTAAACGCCATTTTTCTTTACTACAACTGACTTCAATACAGATGTTACTGCCATCTACCGGAAACTAATTAAATTAAAACTTGAATAGTTTCGGAATAATTTCATATGTTTCTTTTTTTCATATTCGTCTTCGTTTTTTTACTATAACGTTTCGAAACCCCGGAGGGAATTATGAATGACCCTGTACTTTAAACACCTATATACTTAGATTCCGTTCAAATGAAATCAAAATAAATCTTAGACTTTTTCCATTTTTAAGTTGTAAATATGTGTACTGCAGATTTTGCATTATGTTTATGACGATTGTACATAATATGATAAGATACATGCAAAATACAAAACTTTAAAAAAAGGTCTAAGATTTAATTCGATTTCATTTGAACGGAATCTAAGTATATAGATGTTTAAAGTATTATATTGTATGAATTTCATTTTTATTTTTTAATGTTCAATTGGTTTAACTTATTTGTTACAAAAATTTAACATTAAATGTAGAACGAATTGAATGAAATATCTTAATATCTGCCTCTTCTCGGGCTTAAACAATTTAAGAAATAAATTTTGTTTTTTTAATTTGTTCTGCAAATTAGGTTTTTGTTTAATGTTATTTTCTCATTAGTTTTTTTTTTATCTAATATGTTTTATGTCATATAATGCACTTCAAAGCTGCTTGAAAAATCACCTATTGAATATAGCATAAGAAGCTTATCTTGCTTAGATCCAAGATACATGACCGCTAACAAAAAGAGTTGTTTAAATAAGATGAATCCTATTTTAAAGTCTGTCTGAACCAAAACTTGTTGAAGAAATGTACATGAAAATATTTCAATGAAATTTAATAATTATTTAGATGATGCTATTTTTTAAAACATTCTGATTTTGCTGAATTCTCACCAGAGAACTTGAGAATTGGTGAATTATTTTTCGAAGCAATGAATATAAGTAAATATATAAATTTGTGGAAAGTTGTTGAAGTGCTGTTGCTTCTCAGCCATGGACAAGTTACTGTTGAGAGTTCAGCATCAATAAAAAGATTAAACAAAAACGTAATTTAAAGAACAAATTAAACAAAAAAAATTATTTCCTACATTGTTTAAGCCCAAGAAGAGACAAATATTAATATATTTCATTCAATTAGTTCTACATTTAATGTTAAATTTTTGTAACAAATAAGTTAAGCCAGTTGAAGATTTAAAAACAAAATTCATACAATATGATACTTAAAACACCCTAAAAACATAGATTCTGTTCAAATGAAATCGAAATAAATCTTAGACTTCTTCCATGTTTAATTGAAAATATTTGTATTGCAGATTTTGTTTTATGTTTATGACGATTGTACAAAAAATGATAAGATGCATGCAAAATGCAAAACCTTAAAAAAAGTCTAAGATTTATTTCGATTTCATTTGAACGTAATCTAATTTTTTAGGGTGTTTTAAATATCATATTGTATAAATTTTATTTTTTTATCTTCAATTGGCTTAACTCATTTGTTACAAAAATTTAACATTAAATGTAGAACTAATTTAATGGAATATGTTTATATCTGTCCCTTCTTGCTTAAACAATGTAGGAAGTTTTTATTCTTCAAATTACGTTTTTGTTTAATATGTCTCAAGTTTTTTAATAACTACTGTATTCAGGCGAACTCATTTCAAAATTAATGGAGGGTATCATCGTCAGGCTTTGATGTATGCGGTATTGCATCACAATGTGTGATGTGGTTTACCAATGTATAATTCAAAATATTTCACCACTGCAGTGATGCAGGTTGCTGTAGTTTGGACAAAAACTTCCAACCTGAACGTAAAAAATCTATTGTATAATCAAAACATAATCCTTATTACTAATCCTTATTACTAATATTTAACAATATTATAGCTGTGATACAGTAAAAAAATTAAAAAAAATATTCTTTTAAATTTTGTTACCTTATTCCCTCCCAAGGGGTTGATATAAAACACGAGAGAAAATTATTACCTAAGTTTAACTTGGGATATAAATAGTTCCCATCTTGGAAAAAAAAATACATTTTAAAATTTAAGTTATGTAATTCCTCACTAAGTTATGTAATTCTTCACTACCTGCGTAAAAATAGCTATCATTTTGAAACTTTTTACTGAATCATAAACTTGACCCTTGACCAAAGCAAAAACTTATTCTGAAAATGTCCTTTTTATTTCACCTGTGACGCCATATTCATCTTTTTACTTCTTTAAAAAAAAAAAAAAAACTATTTCAGTTTAATTTTTTACATGGAAATCTTTCAACTAAAAAGAGATAAATTATTATTACGGCTTTTGAATTATTTGCAACAATGAAGAAAAAACGTTCAATTTTATAGGATAAATGTCCATTAATTCTCAATGAAAAAGCGAAATTTGGAATTATTAAGAAAAATATTTGAATAATGTAAATAAAAATTAGCCCATGTTACTTTCTTGGTTATAATTCACCCATATGGAAAGACATTTTATCGTCCGTTTTGACCCTGATGTCAGAGAAACATTTCTATGCTTTAAATTTATAATATCATTAGAATTAGTAAAGAATAACAAAAATTGTGGCATCAGGGACAAAAAGGTGGGAAGAAAAAAATGGAAAAGTTATGAGCTCCATATATCTATGTTAAGTTATGTTATCTATGTCAGCTTCTATGTTAAATTAACATTGAGAAATGACACTGGAAATAAATAAGTATTGCGCTGCCGCGCAATACTTAAATTCAAGTTAAAAACGTGAACCATCCTATATTTCTCAGACTTATATGGGATTATATAATATTCATTTGTCAATATACATGATATCAAATTAACAAGTATGTGTACTTACATTTCTAGTGCTAGACAAAAGTATATAAGATAAAAAATTATCAACATCCAAGTGAAGAAACCTCTGAAGATATTACAGAATTTGTTTCAGATTAAAAAAAAAAGATGTATGGGGGAAAAAATATTGTGGCATGTAACAGTATTGTTTAATAAGAAGATATCTCTATCTTAATTTTGAAGTAATGTTCTTTAGAAGGAAATCTTTGAATACTGGTTAAAATGCAATATCATGCAATGAAATTTCATTTGAGACTTCTGCTCTTGTAGTTATACATCTTTTTTTGCACTTAAGGAAAAAAGATTAAGCTCTGTTTAAAGTTTTTATTATATACGAAATTTCTTTTCATGGTAAGTTAAGATAAAAAATTCTCTACTAGTATGTCTTAAAAGGTCTTTTATTTAAAAAAAAAAATGAAGATCTCATAAGATTTTTTTTTAATATACAGCCAATGTGTTATTTTAGAGCCATTTTAATGCATGTGATGTGTGTATCTAAACAGTCCTTGAAAAGTGCTTGAATGTTATTTGTTCTCAAGTATATAAACCATGTACTCATGAATATCAAAACATCAGGTTCTCTGCTAAGTAGTAGAGACTGTGCACTCAACAGATGTGATCAGGGATGTCCCAAGCCATCTTTTATACTAGAAAAACACTGTAGTGAAAAAAAGTATAACTTATCTTCGAATCTGTAATGGTCTTGGATCTTACTGGCATTGCAGCTTTAATATTGACAGTGGACAGGAGCATTGAGACTTGAAATGGTAAATCGTAATGCATTTATTTTTTGCCTGGTCATTCCTGCTATCTTGATATATATTTTGAATTATAGTTGTAATATGATGAATGTGATGAAAACCCTCTTCAAAGAGCTATTTGGTAGCTTATTATATTTTTGAAAGAAAAAAAAATAGCCTATTCAACAAGTGAACCTTATAATTGTGTTTACTGAATATGTTTTTCGATAAAAACTTTCAATTATTCAGAATCTTTCTTTCGTCTTTTTTAATGCAATTTTACAACTTAGCTCCAACAGTTCGGCTTGATGCAAATATTAGTGTATTTCCGCTGCAGTCAGAAATGCTTTCTTTTGTATTTATTAAATATAAGATCATTGGTATTTTAATATCTCCATTCTCACTTTTTTTTTTTCTTTTTAAATGGTTTAAACTGTACAATATCTTCATTCTTTACTGTTTCAGAGATACCATCCTCTGAAAATTAATTTTAAAATAAAGTCTTTGATTTTAAAAATAACTTAGTCTTTTAAAAATGTTTGTCCGTAATGTTAAGACAAACGTGAGAGGGGGGTGGGGTATCAGGATTGCCCAAATGGCTGTTTTAACCATAGTTTAAATGATTTTTTTATTGTTTTAAAATTCCATTATTTAACTAAATGTTTTTTACTTATAATTAAATCTGGTAAAAACTTAGTTTCATTTAATTAGTGCTTCGATCTCGATTGTTAATGGCTATTTCACCAATGTTATGTCTAGCATAAGTTGTCTAGTTTGCGTTAAGTCTAGCACAAGATTGATTTTTCTTAATCTTTTATTTTCAGTAATGTTTTGTTGGATCAGTATACATCAGTGATTGAACTTCTTATAAATAACACTCATAGGATTCAGCCACCTTGTCCATCTGTACATTTAACTGAAGCTGAGGCCTTGAAGTGCAATACTGATTTAGATGTATCTGTCGTTCTTCCGGACTACAGCCCATCCAAATTGAAGAAAGGTGTTCAAGGTAAATAATACCTTTTACTAAAGTTTTACTAGATGACTCTGATGTTACAAAAAGCAGGCAGAATGTGAAAACCTCCTATTTTAATATTTGATGTGATATTCTTAAGTAGAGATTCTACTTACTTTGGCCAAAAATCTGCATGATTTTTACGATTTTGTTTCATTTATAAAGATAAGAGGTATCACCTAAGGACTTTTTGCATTATTTTTATTGGTATTTCACTTATATATTTAAATTTGTGCGTCTGTAAAACAGAATAATATGCCTTGTTCGACAGGGAGCACTCAGGTGCGTGCCATCAACTTTCAATCGGTCAACCATTTTTCTCTGGTCACAATCATCTGAAAGAAATTTGGTCACCAAATAATGAAAGGGCATTCAATTCTCTGGGGTTTATAACAACATTTAGTTTTAAAAGTTGATTTTTGACAAAATGGCAGTAATTTGAACAAAAAAAATCATTTTTTCTGTTGTTTTTTTTTTACTTTCTGGGATCTTTTAAAAATAATTAATGAATAAAAATTATAATTTTTCGTTTTATAAGCTTCAGCAAAAATGGTTAGTTACCTTTCTTTTAAATAAACTAGTTGTATGTTCCAATCCCAAAACTTTCTTCTAACTCATACATCTTAATACATCAAAAAGTAGTTACAGATGTTAATACTTCAATATTATTAGTTCAATACTATATCAACTTTGATTTTCATCTTAAATTTCTGCTTCAGTCAATTAATTGTTGTAAAAACGAGTTAATCTAGATCATAATATTTAATAAAATCAATAGTTTTTCATTATTCTGTTATACATCAGCTGTTTGCGAATAGCCGACTTAGCAGGACGCGAGTTCCCGTTACTGCACGAGCCACCAAACTATGAAAAATAGAGAAAATTATACAAAAATTGCTACCACCGCAACCCTTTCCTGCGAAATATTTTCAATGTCAAGGAGAAACTGCTGGCCTTAAGCAAAAAAACATACACAAATTTTGTTCAATTCTGTGCATAACTTTATACTCTTTTCGATGGTACAGTAATGAAAATGGCACAAAAATCGCTATTGCAGCGCTCCCTTCTGGTAGATTTTTTTCAAATTCAGGAAGGACCTGCTTGCCATAGCATGCACAAAATATTTGGTTCAATTCTATGCATAACTTCATACACTTTTCAATGGTACAATAATGAAAATAGCACAAAAATCGCTATTTATAAGAATATAATCACAATAAATACCTAAATTTTAATTCATTACCTCAAATACTAAGCAATGTAAATACAGTAGAACCTCGATTATCCGAAGTAATTGGGACCGACCCTCTTTCGGAAAATCGAAATTTTCGGATAATCGAGAATGCTTCCATTTTACGATTACGAAGAAATACATGCAATATTTTTTATTATGGTAACAAGTGCTTACTAAAAATAAAGCAATAGCAAAGTAATAAAGTAATAGAAACAAGAATAAATTACCTGAATTTTAATTTTGTAATTAAGTACCTATTACATATATCACAAGTGTTTGAAAAAATGTTTTGTCGCAGTTTCGATTGTCTTTGCTTTGAAGCTCTATCACGGAGTTTTTAAATATTAATCCACCAGTATCACAGTCTTTCTGATGCTCCAGCCATGGCAAACCTTTTGCAAAACATTCAAAAGCTTCAGATTTGCTAATTTGTTCGTTTTCTTCGTTCCAATCCACAGCTTACGGGAGTTCAAGTTAAATTCAATAGAACTCTAAGAAAGTGGATCGAAAATATTTACATGTACTCGTAGTTTGGAAAGGACCACTTGCACACAAGGAATATGATAATAATTAAAAAAAGGTCTTTCAAAATGGATTTTGCACACGAGGAATGTGATAGTAAAAGAAATGCTTTAAAAATGGATATCGGTTAACTGAGAGTTTCGGTTAAAAGAGTTTCGGATAAAAGAGGTTTTACTGTAAAGAGGTTTTCAGCCATTGGGAAGAGATAAAGTAGAATTTATATTCTTTGGAAATTTATAATTCAAAAGTAAAAATGTTAAACTCTAATTAGTATAAAACACTATTTGAAAAGTAGTGCTCCTTAAAAGTTTGCTATAATAGCATTTTAATTAAGTCTTAAAAAAGGCTATACCATAAAAAATAATACACATCATTTTCTTCAAGAAGGGCATTCAGAATGGATTTACATTATATTTTGTTGCCATTTAGTTCGCTATAATAGCATTTTAATTAAACCTTTAAAAAGGCCATACTATAAAAAATAATACACATCATTTTCTTAAAGAAGGACATTCAAAATAGATTTACATCATATTTTATTGACATTTAAAACAATTCAATTAAAATGAACAGAAATAATGTAATTTATTAGGCCAATGACACTAACCAAGAAATTTGTCAGCATACAGCAATATTAACACTACAGTTGCAAGTGCAGAAACATTACAATTAGAATTGCTTACTACATACCATAACAAGATTCTTGCTTTTTATAAATTTACTAGCAAACCTCACGGCTTTGCTCGCGTAATATTTGAAATATGCCAAGTGATATTTATATGTCTCATTTTTATTAAAAGGTACTAACTAAATTTTATTTTATTAAAAGGTAATATTTTATTTTATTAAAAGGTACTTATTACATTTAGGAATAATTAAAAAATGACTATTTAAAACACAGTTTGATTAAACATCATTATTACACTGCATTAAGCAGAAATGAAACTTAAATTAATAAAACGAAATAAAACTAAAAAAATGATAATTTAGAAAATATTTTGAAACTTTTTTGCTCTTCATACGCTCATTTCAGTATTCATTTGAAGATTTGAATTTTTTAGAAACCATCTTCTTACATCTTAAAATTAACTATCATGTCAAATTCCAAGTCCTACCACCTCTCTCAACATAAAGGGCTATGTTGAAATAGGAACTGTCACCATTAATTTGCCAACATTAATTTTGAAATTGGTTTGTTATTTCCTAATATTCCACAGAAACGTAATTTAGAAAGCTTTTAAAGGCCTTTTTTAGAACGTTTGTTGTTCCTGTGAACCCCAGGTGGTAGAATCATCGGCATAAAATATAGCCTGTGTAGGATCAGAGACTGTTACCGTTGATTCGCAACTATTACTTTTATAATCGGTTTATATTTCCTGAAATTGCATAGAAATCGTAATTTAGGACTTTTATAGGATGCTTTTCGCGCTTCCACTTCGCTTCACCCCTTTTTAATTCGAATTTATTTTCGACAGTCCTTCGAGAGCATCTATATTTTATAAGTAACTACCATGCCATATTTAAAGTTTCTAGCCTTTTCAGTATCACAGAAATCGCAATTTAGAAAGTTTTTAGCTCCTGCAACCCTCTGGTGGAAGTGGCACAGGCATAAAATATAGCTTATGTTTGAACATGTTCTATCACCAACAATTTGTCATCATTATTTTTTTAATCAGTTTGGTATTCTATAAGTTTGCTTAAAAATTGTAATTTCTAACGCTTTTCGCTCACTTCATATTTTTAAATTTGGAATTTTCTTTCGACTGTTCTTAGAAAGCAGTTGCATCTTGTAAGTAAATGCCATGCCCTACTTCAAAGTGTTAGACCCCTCAGTTGTGCAAAAAACGCAAATTAGAACATGTTTTGCTTTTGCAACCCTCAGATGGTAGTGACAGCAACATAAAATATAACCTATGTTATAGCAGGGACTGTCACCACTGATTTGCAACCATTACTTTTGAAATAGCTTTGGTATTTCCTGAGATTGCGTAGAAATCGCAATTTACAACGTTTTTAGAAAGTTTTTCGCGCATTTTCACTCCTTTTTTAAATTTCTAATTTTTTCGAAACTGTTGTTAAAGATCATTTATATCTAATAAATATGTACCTTATCTAAATTTTAAATTGCTAGCCCCTACTGATCACAAAAATCAAAATTTAGAACGCTTTTTTCTCCTGCAACGTCTAGGTGATAGTAATACTGACATAAAATAGCGTCTATGTTACAGCAGAGGCTGTCAGCATCAATATCCTACCATTACGGTTGAAATCAGTTTGATTCTTCCTGAGATATTGCTGACAAATCGGCATTCAGAACGCTTTTCGCGCATTTTGCTTCTGCATCTCCTCTGCGGTAGTGGAAACAGATATAAAATATAGCCTTTCTTGGAGCAAGATCTGTCACCATCATTTTTACACCATTATATTTGAAATCGGTTCAGTACTTCCTGAGATTGCATAAAAATCGCAATTTAGAATGTTTTTTACAACGCTTTTTTCGCATTTCCCCCCCCCCTTTTAAATTTCGAATTGTTTAAGAAGTGTTCTTAGAAATCCCTTATATCTAATAAGTAGCTAATATTTCAAATTTCATATTTCTAGGCCCTTCAGTAACGCAAAAATCGCATTTTTAGAACGTTTTTTGCTCCTGCAACCCATTTCGGGTAGTGGCACCGACATAAAACATAGCCTATTTTGGAGCAAGGGTTGTCACCACCATTTTGACACCATTATTTTTTAAATCGGTTTGGTATTTCCTGAGATTGTGTAGAAACCACCATTTAGAACGTTTTTTAGAACACTTTTCGCGCATTTTCACCCCTTTCAAATTTCGAATTGTTTAAGAACTGTTCTTAGAAATCCTTTATATCTAATAAGTAGCTAATATTTCAAATTTCATACAAACTTGCTCGCGTAATATTTGAAATATGCCAAGTGATATTTGCATGACTATATTTTTTATTAGAAAAACACTTTTTGAAATAATTCAAAAATTACAAATTAAGCCACAGTTTGACTAAACTTCATTATAAAAGTGCAAACAGACAGAATTGAGAATTTAATTAAAAAGAACTAAAAATAATTCCAATTAAATGATAATTTAGAAATTTTTTGACTTTTATGCTCATTTCATAATATTATTTCAGTATTCATTTGAAGTTTTGATTTTTATAGAAACCATCTTAAAATTAACCATCATGTCAAATACCAAGCTTCTTGTCTAACAGTCTACCACCTCTCTGGTGTTAGTGGTACCAACATAAAATGTTGAAACTGTGTTGAAATAGAATGTCTCGAAAAATGTTGAAAAAGAGACTGTCACCATTAATTTGCCAACATTAACCTTGAAATCGGTTGGTATTTCCTAATACTCTACATAAAACGGAATTTAGATGTCTTTAGAGGCTTTCTTGTTGTTTATTTTCGACTGTTCTTAGAGGCCATTTATATTTTATAAGTAACTACTGTGCTATATTTAAATCCCTCCGAGCGTCTTGAGGGCTTTCCTGCATTTTCATAAAAATGCTTATAAAAACAATCTTAGTAAATTTTCTTTCCCTGTTTGTTTCTAAAAGACACTTCATACCCCTTTATTTCATATTACATTTCAAAATGCAATCCTGTTTAAAATATTTTTTTCTAAAAATGATTTAAGTTGTTTTTGGGAAACGGAAAAATACGTCCAAACCGCTCAGAGGGTTAAAGTTTCTAGCCTCTTCAGTAGCGCAGAAATCACAATTTAGAAAGTTTTTTGCTCCTGCAACCCTCTACATAAAATATAGCTTATGTTTGAGCAGGTTCTATCACCATCAATTTGCAACCGTTATGTTTGAAATCGATTGCATAAAAATCGTAATTTAGAACGCTTTTCGCTCACTTCATTCTTTTAAATTTGGAATTTTCTTTCGACAGTTCTTAGAAAGCATTTGCATCTTTGAAGTAATTACCATTCCAAATTTAACATGTTAGACACCCTCAGTAACACAAAAACGCAATTTAGAACATTTTTTGCTCCTGTAACCCTCAGGTGGTAGTGACAACAACGTAAAATGTAGACTATGTCGGAGCGGGGACTGTCACCATCAATTTGAAACCATTACTTCTGAAATCGGTTTATATTTCCTGAGATTGCTTTGAAATCGCTATTTAGAATGTTTTTAGAATGCTTTTCGTCCCTTTTCACCTCTTTTAAATTTCAAATTTTTAAGGAATTCTTCTCAGAGAGTATTTACATCTCAAAAGTAATTATCATACCAAATTTCAAGTTGCTAGTCTCTTCAGTATCCCAAAAATCACAATTTAGAACGTCTTTTAAAATGCAACCGCAAGGTGGTAGTGAAGCCGACATGAAATAGATCCTATATTGAAGCAAGGGCTGTCACCATCAATTTCCAACTATTATTTTTGAAATCGGTTGAATACTTTCTGAGACTACATAGGAATCGCAATTTAGAACGTTTTTTAGAAAGTTTTTCGTCTATTTTCACCCCTTTTGAATTTCAAATTATTTAGGAAATGTTCTTAGAGATCATTTATATCTTACAACTAACTACCATGCCTAGTTTCAAGTTGCCAATCCCGGCAGTATTACAAAAAACGCAATTTAGATCGTTTTTTGCACCTTCACACCCTTTGGGGTAGCAGCACCAGCATGAAATATAGCCTATGCTAGAGCGAGGACGGTCACCATCGTTTTCACACCATTATTTTAGAAATCGGTTTGGTACTTCCTGAGATTGCGTAAAAATCGCCATATAGAACGTTTTTTAGAACGCTTTTTGTGCTTTTTCACCCCTTTTAAATTTCGAATTTTTTAAGAAATCTTCTTAAAGATCATTTATATCTTATAGGTAACTACCATTCCAAATTCTGCCCTGCCTAATTTCAGGATTCTAGGCGCTTCAGTAACACAAAAATGGCAAATTAGAAGGTGTATTGCTTCTGCAACCCCTAGGTGGTAGTGACACCGACATGAAATAGAGCCTATGTTGGAGCAAGGGCATCAATCAATTTCCAAACATTAATTTTGAAATAGGTTAGGTACTTCCTGAGAGTGCGTAGAAATCACCATTTAGAACATTTTTAGAACTCTTTTCGAGCATTTTCACCCCTTTTAAATTTCGATTTTTTTTTTTTTTTTTTTTTTTTTTTTTTTTTTTTTTAGAAATGTTCTTAGCAGTGACCCGGAGCCGAACAATTTTTGATGCTCCAGCTCCGCTCCTAGAGAAAATACTGTGGCTCCAGCTCTGGCTCCGGCTCCAACTCGGCTCCGACTTCGCGCTTTTGAGTTGCAGATTTTAATTTACACGTTTAATTTTTTGCTCACAAATATTTTCTACCTTCATTAAAGATCTGACAAAATGCATTTTTCTTCTCATCAAACTTGAAATACTTGTTCAGAAAATATGACATCTTTTAGCTTTTGCTTTTAAAATAGAAAGTTTGGTGGAATTTTAAACACAAAAATCTTAAATTTCTGCTACACTTTTCAAACAGCCAAAATTGTACAACTACACATGTAAACAACAGGCGGCCATATTTGTTTTCAAATAGGGTTGTCACTTACACTGGTTATCAAAAATTAAGAAATAGTCACAAAATGCTAATTTTTAAATTCGCGAATACTCAAAAGGAAGTAATATAATTCGAATAATTACTATTCCTGCAGAACAGCTAGTCCATATAACATCTCATTCAGGTCACACATGGTCACAAGAGTCACAGTCACTACGGCGAAACAAAAAATAAGAAATTCCATACGTCTCTTTTATGGGTCTCAAATGACTACTATATGTGACTCCACTGACAGGTCACTGTTACTGCTGCTTTGTGACGAGTCACCAGGTGACTTTACAATGTCAATTCATTGAGACTCTCGTGTGACTCTCATCTGGAGATTCAATTTCAAAGTCATTGTGCACGTTGCATTATGATAAATCACCAAATAATGTCACATTAAAGTCACATGGTGACTTTCTGTCACATGACTTTGTCAAATGGTGACAGAGACCCTACTGTGAAGTCACCACTGTGAAAAGTTGTGAAAAGTCACCATGTGACTTTAATTTGACATTATTTGGTGATTTATCATAATGCAATGTTCACAATGACTTTGAAATTGAGTCTCCAGATGAGAGTCACACGAGAGTCTCAATGAAATGACAGTGGAGTCACATATAGTAGTCATTTGAGACTCATTAAGAGACGTATGGAATTTCCTATTTTTTGCTTAGCCGTAGTGACTGTGACTCTTGTGACCATGTGTGACCTGAATGAGATGTTATATGGACTAGCTGTTCTGCAGGAATAGTAATTATTCGAATTATATTACTTCCTTTTGAGTATTCCCGTATTTAAAAATTGGCATTTTGTGACTTTTCCTTAATTTTTGATAACCAGTGTAGTTCAAGTAGAAAGTAGAAGTAAAGTAGTGTTACCATGTTTTGAGAAGGTTTCCTTCTCTAATAATAATAAAAACCTAAAAAATGATATAATTAAAATACTGAATAATGATGTAATTAAAATATTTTAAGCCTAGAAATTTAAAAGACTGAAAAAAATAAAAAGATTTAAAAGAATATTAAAAACTAAAGGAGCCCTGGAGCTGGGGAAAATTTAGAGCTCCAGCTCCAGGGAAAACACAGCTCCATCTCCGGGTCCCTGGTTCTTAGAGATAATTTATATCTTACAAGTAACTACAACTCCAAATTCCATGTATCTGGATTCTTCAGTAACACAAAAATCGCAATTTTGAAAGTTATTTTGCTCTTGTACCCCCTTTAGGGTTGGTGGCACCAACATAAAATATAGCCTATATTGGAGCAAGGGTTGTCACCATCATTATGACACCATTACTTTTTAAATCGGTTTTGTACTACTTGAGATTGCGTAAAAAATGCCATTTAGATCACTTTTTAGAACGCTTTTTGCGCCGTTTCACCCCTTTTAAATTTCGATTTTTTTAAACAAATGTTCTAAGAGATCATATATATCTAATATGTAACTACCATGCCAAATTCCATGTATCTGGACCCTTCAGTAACACAAAAATTGCAATTTCAAACGTTTTTTGCTCTTGCATCCCCCTTTAGGAGTAGTTCTACCAACATAAAATGTAGCCTATGTTGGAGCAAGGGTTGTCACCATCATTGTGGCACCATTATTTTTGATATCGGTTTGGTATTTCCTGAAATGGTGTAAAAATCGGCAATTAGAACATTTTTTAGAAGGCTTTTCGCTCATTTTCACCCCTTTTTAATTTTGATTTTTTTAAGAAATGTCCTTAGAGATCATTAGTATCTTATAAGTAACTACCATTCCAAATTCCATGTTTCTAGACCCTTCAGTAACACAAAAATCGCATTTTTAGAACATGTTTTGCTCCTGCATCCCCTTTTGGCCAGTGGCATGGACATAAGATATAGCCTATGTTCTAAGTTGGACTAACACCATCCTTTTGATACCATTACTCTTGGAATCGGTTCGGTAGTTCCAGAGCTTACCTCCTACAAATAAACAATTTTTACCTCTTTATAATATTAATTACTAGCAAACCCCGCGCCTTCGCTCGCGTAATAGTTGAAATATGCCAAGTGATATTTGCATGACAATTTTTTATTAGAAAAACACTTTTTGGAATAATTCAAAAATTACAAATTAAGCCACAGTTTGACTAAACTTCATTATAAATCTGTAATAGAAGGAAATGAAATTTTAATTAATAACTAAAACTAATTCTAAATAAATTATAATTTAGAAAGTATTTTGAGATTTTTATGCTCGTTTCATACGCTCATTTCAGTATTTATTTGAAGTTATGAATTTTTTAGAAACCATCTTAACACATATACATCTTAAAATTAACCATCATGTCAAATTTCAAGCTTCTTGTCTAACAGTCTACCACCTCTCTGGTATTAGTGGCCCCAGCATAAAATGCCGAAACAGAGTTGAAATAGAATGTCTCGAAAAATGATAAAACAGAGACTCTCACCATGAATTTGCCAACATTAACCTTGAAATCTGTTGGTATTTCCTAATATTCTACAGAAAACGGAAATTAGATGTTTTTAAAGGCTTTCTTGTTGTTCCTGCCAACCAGGTGGTAGTGACACCGTACCGTCATAAAATATAACCCGTATAGGATCGGGGGCTATCACCCTTGATTCGCAACCAATAACTTCTGTAATCGGTTTATTATTTTTTGAGATTCTATAGAAATCGTAATTTAGGACTCTTTTAGAATGCTTTTCGCTCCTTCCCTTTGCTTTACTCCTTTTTAATTTCGAATTTTTTTCGCCTGTTCTTAGAGGACATTTATATTTTATAAGTAACTATTGTGCTATATTTAAAGTTCCTAGCCTCTTCAGTACCGCAAAAATAGCAATTTAGAACGTGTTTTGCTCCTGCAACCCTCTAGGGGTTGTGAACCGATATAAAATATAGCTTATGTTTGAGCAGGTTATATAACCATCAATTTGCAACCATTATGTTTGAAATCGGTTTCGTATTTCATACGATTGCATAAAAATCGTAATTTGGAACGCTTTTCGCTCACTTCATCCTTTTAAATTTGGAATTTTCTTCCGACAATTCTTAGAAAGCATTTGCATCTTTGAAGTAATTATCATTCCAAATTTAAAATGTTAGACCCCCCCCCCCCCCCCCCTCAGTAACACAAAAAACTCAATTTAGAACATTTTTTGCTCCTGTTTTGAGTGGTAGTGACAACAATGTAAAATATGGGCTGTGTTGGAGCGGGGACTGTCACCATCAATTTGAAACCATTACTTCTGAAATCAGTTTATATTTCCTGAGATTGCTTTGAAATTGCTATTTAGAACGTTTTTAGGATGTTTTTCGTCCCTTTTCATCCTTTTTAAATTTCAAATTTTTAAGGAATTCTTCTCAGAGAGTATTTACATCTCAAAAGTAATTATCATGCCAAATTTCAAGTTGCTAGTCTCTTCAGTATCCCAAAAATCACAATTTAGAACGTTTTTTAAAATGCAACTGCAAGGTGGTAGTGAAGCTGACATGAAATAGATCCTATATTGGAGCAAGGGCGGTCATCATCAATTTCCAACCATTATTTTTGAAATCGGTTGAGTACTTTCTGAGACTGCATAGAAATCGCAATTTAGAACGTTTTTTAGAAAGTTTTTCGTCTATTTTCACCCCTTTTGAATTATGAATTATTTAGGAAATGTTCTTAGAGATCATTTATATCTTATAACTAACTACCATGCCTAGTTTTAAGTTGCCAATCCCGGCAGTATTACAAAAAACGCAATTTAGATCGTTTTTTGCTCCTTCACACCCTTTGGGGTAGCGGCACCGGCATGAAATATAGCCTATGCTAGAGCGAGGATGGTCACCATCGTTTTCACACCATTATTTTAGAAATCGGTTTGGTACTTCCTGAGATTGCGTAGAAATCGCAATTTAGAAAGTTTTTTAGAACGCTTTTCGCTCATTTTCACCCCTTTTTAATTTCGATTTTTTAGGAAATGTTCTTAGAGATCATTTGTATCTTATAAGTAACTGCCCTGCTTAATTTCAGGATTCTAGGCCGTTCAGTAACACAAAAATCGCAATTTAGAACTTTTATTGTTTATGCAACCCCTAGGTGGTAGTGACACCGGCATGAAATAGAGCGTATGTTGGAGCAAGTGCTGTCATCATCAATTTCCAACCATTACTTTTGAAATAGGGTGGGTACTTTCTGAGATTACGTAGAAATCGCCATTTAGAACGTTTTTAGAGCTCTTTTCGCGCATTTTCACACCTTTTTAAATTTCGAATTTTTTAAGAAATGTTCTTAGAGCCATTTATATCTTATAAGTAACTACCATTCCAAATTCCATGTATCTGGGCCCTTCAGTAACACAAAAATCGCAGTTTCGAACGTTTTTTTTTTTTTTTTTTGCTCCTGCACCCGCTTTTGGGGTAGTGGCACCGACATAAAATGTAGCCTATATTGAAGCAAAGTTTGTCACCGTCATTTTGGCACCATTATTTTTTAAATCCGTTTGGTACTTCTTGAGATTGCGTAAAAATCGCAATTTAGAACGTTTTTCAGAACGCTCTTTGTACATTTTCACCCCTTTTAAATTTTGAATTTTTTAAGAAATGTTCTTAGAGATCATTTATATCTAATAAATAACTACCATGCCAAATTCCATGTATCTGGGGCCTTCAGTAACACAAAAATCGCAATTTTGAACGTTTTTTTGCTCCTGCACCCCCCTTTAATGGTAGTGGCACCGACATAAAATGTAGCCTATGTTGAAGAATGAGTTGTCACCATCATTTTGGTACCATTATTTTTTAAATCGGTTTGGTACTTCCTGAAATTGCGGGAAAATCGAAATTTAGAATGTTTTTTAGAACGTTTTTCGCACATTTTCACCGTTTTTTAATTTTGATTTTTTAAAGAAATGTCCTTAGAGATCATTAGTATCTTGTAAGTAACTACCATTTCAAATTTCATGTTTCTAGGCCCTTCAGTAACACAAAAATCACATTTTAGAACGTTTTTTGCTCCTGCACACCCTTTTGGCCAGTGTCACGGACATAAAATATAGCCTATGTTCTAAGTTAGACTAACACCATCATTTTGATACCATTACTTTTGGAATCGGTTCCGTAGTTCCAGAGCTTACCTCCTACAAATAAACAATTTTTACCCCTTTATAATATTAGTATAGATAGTATAGATTTAAACAAGGTCAGTCAAAAATGCGGGGAATGCTTAGGAAAAGCACATGCAGAAGGTTCACGGAAAACAAACTTTAATGACTATAGAGAAAATTTTACAGGGGAAGAAATATCCCAGTATAACTTTACTTGTTTAATTTAAAATACATAACCTAAGACTAGGGATGGGACGAATATTCGGCCACTATTCAGTATTCGGCCTTTTTGTCGAATAATCGGTTGGCTAAATATTTTGAGATATCTCGCCGAATATTGCTAAAATCTCATTGAATATTGAAAGATATCCTGTCAAAGGAATTCAGGGGGAGAAAATCGGTACTTTTCGGTGAGCCGGGCACCATTGTTATATATATAAAAAAATATATATGGACATTTATATGTATGCATATACATATATGTGTATATATATATATATATATATATATGCATTTGTATGTATATATAAAACACTGGTGCCCGGCTAACCAAAAAGTACCAAACAATTTTTTTTCGTATTATGCAATTTTAGGTAGCTTTCATTACAAAAAGCTACCTATTGCAGCCGTTCGGAGGAAAGCGATTTCGAAATATTTTGGTATATTTTCATCGATCATGACCTCCAGACCCCGAAACCACCCTCCGTTCAAAAGTTGATAGATATATATATATATCTGACCTTTGTCATACTGTAACTCTCGAATTTATGAACCGATTTGGATGTAATTCGGTATGTACATAGTACATACCAATGTCTCGACCGAGTTCGTTGGCCAGCATCATCCGCCATTTTGTTTCAAAATGGCGGCCATTTAAAATTTTCTTAAAAATTTTAAATTTGAAATGTGGTACCAAAGAATTGAAAATGAAAAAATATTTTTTTCTTATGTATTTGACCTTTATACAAAGATTCCGGAGCAGTTTTTGTTTCGTCTATATCTTAAAAAATGGCTGAGTTATAGCATTTTGAATTTCTAGCGTGGCTGACATTTTGAAACGTCCTGAATTTTGTCACGCGATAAAAGGCGTATTTATGAACCGATTTGGATGTAACTTCGTTTGTACATAGTACATACTAATGTCTCGACCGAGTTCGTTGGCCAGCTTCATCCGCCATCTTGTTTAAAAATGGCAGCCATTTAAATTTTTAAGAAAAATTTAAATTTGAAATGTGGTACCAAAAAATTGAAAATTGAAAAAATATTTTTTTTTATGTATTTGACCTGGATACAAAGATTCGGGAGCAGTTTTTGTTTCGTCTATATCTGAGAAAATGGCTGAGTTATAACGTTTTGAATTTCTAGCGTGGCTGACATTTTGAAACATCCTGATATTTGTCACGTGATAACAGGCGTATTTATGAACCGATTTGGATGTACTTTGGTGTGTACATAGCACATACAAATATCTCGACCGAGTTCGTTGGCCAGCTTCATCCGCCATCTTCTTTCAAAATGGCGGCCATTTAAAAAAATTTTTAAATTTTAAAATTTAAAATGAGATACCAAAATATTAGAAAATGAAAAAGATTTTTTTGTATGTGTTTGACCTTAATACAAAGATCTCGGAACAGTTTTTGTTTCGTCTATATCTAAAAAAATGGCTGAGTTATAACGTTTTGAATTTCTATTGTGGCTGACATTTTAAAACGACCTGATTTTTGTCACGCGATAACAAGCGTATTTATGAACCGATTTGGATGTTACTTGGTCTGTACATAGTACATACCAATGTCTCGACCGAGTTCGTTGGCCAGCTTTATTCGCCATCTTGTTTCAAAAGGGTTGCCATTTAAAAAAATTAAATTTAAAATTTAAAATGAGGTATTAAAAAATTGGAAAATGAAAAAGATTTTTTTATGTGTTTGGCCTTGATACAAAGATTCCGGAGCAGATTTTGTTTCTGAAAATTTGTTCTTTTGTTTATATCTTAAAAAATGGTTGAATTATAGCACTTTGAATTTCTAGTATGGCTAACATTTTGAAACGATCTTGTATTTGTCACGCGATAACACACGTATTCGCCTATTTCCATGTGAGAAAGCATGTGGATAGTATACATCAACATCTCAGCCAAATATAAGTTACTTTAAATAAAAGCAGCTTGGATAAAGCTGACTAATTTCGTGAAATTCTCATTCATAATGATTTAGTATTGATAAAAATTAGTATTGTATCTCCTATATTCGGTTTCCACTAAATTGAGCTTCGTGTGTTTGAATAATATAAGTTGGCTTTTTTTAAATAAGGTATTTGAAAGCTACCTCTTCCTCCCGGCACTGGCCGGAAGGACTTTTTTTTCTTCAATCCAAATTGGCTACTTTCTGGCACATTCATTAAGTCATTTTCATTCTTATTTGCACAAAATGTACAGTTATTAAGATACTACAAAATATACAGCCTTTCTGCATTTCCTATAAAAATTAGGGATCTTCTAGAAAATGGTCTCCAAATTAGATTCAATTGTCAGATAAATGTCTTCATTATAGAATGATATATTACAACTAAAGATGTAAAAACTCTTATAGAAAGAAGAAAAACACTGCTTCATTCTAAAACTATTGAATATTCATTAATATCTGCAAGGTGCAACCTGCTTTATGAAGATGGTTTTATAAATATTTAAATATAAATTCTAAATTTTGAGCAAAATAAATTTTGTAATTGTATAGTTTCACTTTTAAGTAATTACTTGGATAATTATTGGCTTTAATATGAAATATTATTATGCATATATTTTTTTTATTTACATCTTCCTTCATTCATGTTGTTATCATTTTCTGTATATGCTTTAAATGCTTGTTGAAAAGTGGAATATTGTTTAATGCTGGTTCAAATGTCAGAGGTTTTGTTAACACATATATTCTATTTTAATCATACCTTTTGCTTTAATGTAATTTGTAAATTAATGCTTGGAGACCGATTTCAGAACAGGCTCATTCTTACAAACTTGTTAATCATTAAGGACTCTCCACAATAAAATTTACTTGATTAAAGGTTATTTCAGAAAATATCTCCTCATGAATAAAGTACATTTTAAGAGTAGTAATAATTAACAAGCTGTCTTTTTAGGTAAAATGTTTATGAATTACTTTCCTGTAGATAAAGTTATCTATTATAATTTAGATGTAGTAAAGGTTGTTTTATTAGCAGTATCGAGGTGTTTGAAATATTACAAGAACAAGTTATTAAAAAATGTAAATATATATAAATATATATAAGCAAAATTTTTTTTTTTATTGGAAAAAAAAGTTGGTATTCGGCCGCCGAATATTTGGTATCAGGCCTAAAATTTGGCCAAATATTCAGTATCCCCAACTTAAGACATTCACTCAAATTTAATTCATAATGACAAACTGCCAACAAACATCAATATTTCTTAGTGAAGTTACGACGGCAAGATAAGCATCACATAGGGAAAAACAAAGGTGAATAAAAGAAGGTAGATATGCAAGATGGGTGAATGACAACAATTTCATTCCATCTGTTACACTAGTTAATTCCATGAATCTATATATCACATGTTGTCATTCTTGGCAAAATAAAACTATCCAAAACACCATTCGTACACAAGTGATGATGTCAAACTTACAAGCAATCGCTGTGAACTGCGACTAACAGGCAGTGGTGTAGTCATAAAAAAAACAGAGGGTATACGTTCTAAGCAGGGGGTATGCACTCAAGGCAGAAGGTATACCCTAGTTTATATATACTGTAGCTTTCTTGAGAAACAGAGGAGATACGGTGTACCTTAAAAAAAATCCAAAGGATATACGCCGTATACCTTCCACTACATCCCTGCTAACAGGTGATTTAGCAATCAGTTCTAGAGTATTACTGAATCATGTGTTTAGCGAAAACTGGTCTGAAACAATGGCATCCTGATGTACTTTGCTACAAACTTAGGGAGGAAAAAAACAAGAGGTATGCCATGTAAAGAAAATGAATTTATGATTTATTTTTTTAACTTGAAACGTTAATAAACTGACAGGACATAAGTTTACTTGTGTGTTAGCTTGTGCCACAAATGGCGACAGGTTGAAACCCTTGCTTATATTTAAGGGGAAAAAAATGCCAAAAGGATATTTTTAACTGATATTATCAACTGCGCCAAAAAAATAAATGGATGTGTGATGAAATAATTCTACAGTAGTTAAATGAAGCATGCAGAAAGAGAAAGGGTTCATTTTTCTAACCTGGTGGACTTTTGATCATCGATTCCATGAAATCATATTTAGTTAAGCCTGTTAAAAAATACTGATACTAAAAGTATCTGCCTCACTTGTAAGTCCCAGGTGGACTTACAAAAACTGTTCAATGCCTCGATTTATCCATAAATAAATGTTTGAAGTTCAAAGTCTGAAAGTAGTGGGAGACATGGATGATCCAGAGGTTTCATCATGCATATACCAAATCAGGAAAAATGAAAAAGGCCACATTTGAGGAAGTTGCACAATGAGTGTTGCATGCATCGAAAGAGGTTTCTGTGTAAACAGTAGTTTTAGGATTTGCTCAAGCGGAAATGATTTCTGCCGACATTGAAATTTGCCTGGATTCTTCTGGTGATGAGGTAAATGGAAATAGCTTTTTATTAAAATTGTTAATTCAGAGAGTGACAGTGAGGAATCTGATTTGGATGGTTTCAAATTGAATAGCAAATGTTGTAAATATATTGAATGTATTTTTAAGTTTTTTTTTTATTATCTGAAAATTTTTAAATATTTCCTGCCTTTAAATTATTTCCTCAATCGTTTTTTCTCTTTTCTTTTTTCTTTTAAATTTCAGTGATAATTGAAAAAAAAAAAGTGTTTTATGAAAAGTGATTTTATTGCATTTCAAAGCTTTTGAGGCATTATAATATTTTATCAATCTTATTTGCTCTAATTTTTAATTAGTTTAAACCTAAACTTCTGCAAAGTAAGACAGTATGTCCACACAATGAATTTTTGTTAAATTGAATTTTTTATGATTTCCTTTTTGCATTTTAAGAAAACCTGTGTTTTATTGTGAATCCATATATCTTGTAAGATTTTATTAATGTTTTTGTTAATTTTAATCCAATTTTGCTGACCTTTTTTCTTTTACTGCAGCGTTATATCATTTTTACTGATTTATTGACAATGTGGCACTTAATTCGCTATAATACGGTGTATGCATATATATATATATAAAATTCAATAGCACTCTGATTTAGGAACAGATTTGGATGTGACTGAATATATGTACAAGACTTATCAATGTCTCACAGAGGTTGTTGGCCAACTTCACTTCATCCACCATCTTGTTTCAAAAGGGCAGCCACTTAAAAAAATTAATTCAAAAAGATGTACAAAAAAATTAGAAATTCAAAACTTTCTTTTTTCTTTAAGAGGGTGGTCACAGACCTGGAAAAATCATGGAAATCTCGGGGAAATTCAAACTAAACCTGGAAATTGATTGAAACAAATGCTAATTTCCATTACGATTGCGGTAATTTGGAAAGAAGAGATCAATCTCGGCTTCCAGGCTCAATTCCTACTTGAAACCAGCTTGGACTGTTATTTTAGTTATATTGAAAGGGCTAGAAACTTGAAATTTGGCCTGGTAGTTAATTTTAAGATGTAAATGTTCTCTAACAACTGTTTCTAAAAATTTTAAATGTGAAATGAGTGAAAAATTTTCTAAATTTCTTTTTTTTTTTTTATGTTGTTGTTGTTGTTGGAATTGTTAAAGACAAAATCTTCAAACTTGGTATAGTAGTTACTTATATGATGTAAATGGCCGCTAAGATCAGTTTAAAGAAATAGAAATTTAAAAGTAGAAAATATGCGAAAAGCATTCTAAAAATGCTTTAAATTACGATTTCCATGGAATTGTTAAAGATAGAAATTTAAAGTTTGGTATGATAGATATAAAACGTAAATGCTCTCTAAGAACAGTTTCTAAAATATTCAAAATTTAAAGTGGTAAAACGAACAAAAAGCCTTTTAAAAACTTTCTAAATTACTATTTCTATGTAATCTCAGGAAATACCAAACCGATTTCAAAATGTATATTGGCAAATTCATGGTGACAACCCCTGTTCCAACATATGCTATATGTTATGTTGGTGTCACTACCACCTGATGGGTGGTAGACCATTAGACTAGAATCTTGAAATATGGAATGATAGTTATTTTTAACACTTTGAGATCTGAGCTATTTCAACTGCATATCTCCCTCTGAACTGAGAGTATTTGGTTCTTTTCAAAAATATTTTTTTTAAATAGTTGGAAGATATGTAATTTAATATTTCTTATTCATAATGAAGGAACTACTTAAATGTACTTTAATGTGCAATTATGTAAATTAATTAATATTTAATGAGAAATTATTGAAAAAGAACGTTTTATATTTAAAAAAAGTTTCCCATAAGAAATCATAATTTTTTAACATAAAATTTCTCATAGACTTGAACAAAAACTTACCCAAATGTTGTACAAATATTTTAAAATAGATTTTATTTACGTATGAACATTATTTGGTATAATTTGCTTTTATGTGGTACATTTCAAAGCACAGATTTGCACAAAGAGCAACACCACAAAATCCACAATAAGTTTGAGTTAAGCTCTCATTCTAGATATTTTCATATACTTTCTCCTGTTTAGTGCTCAATCTCTATTTTTTTCTTCTTCCAAAATAGAAAAGTTATAGATAATATCTGAAAAGACCGCAAATGTATATACAGTGGGACCTTAATTTAACGAACCTCTATTTTGCAAACTTTTACTTGGAACCAAGAACCTTTTGCAAATTTCTTCGTAAAATAACCTCCAAATAGCGAAGTGTATTCTCTATTTAACGAACTTTTCCTTGGGATCTAAATTTTTTTTCTCCTTACTTCTTAAAATATTACTGGACATTTCAAACTTATTATTTCTTTTAACACATTTTATGATGATCAATGACCATGAACAGGTCTTATCAGGCACCTAACTCACCGAGAGCAGTAAAATCATTGTTATTTTTTGCTTTCCATCCAAGAAGAGCAAACTTTCAATATTCCCTTTTAACCCTTAATGTAGCTGTCCCGTGTCCTTAAACTATTGTTTCCCGTTTTCTAGATTGTTGATCATGATCAATTGTGTTAGTAATTTCGGTTCTTGTAGCTCGAAAATGTCAAAGCGAAAGTGCTTGAACATCAAAGAAAAACAAATTATTCTTAATGAGGTGGATAAAGATATGAAGAAAAAGAATACTGCTTTAAAATTTGATATTCTTCCAAACAGCTTATCAACCATAGTAAAAAATCGTGATTTTAATGTAAAATTGTTTTTTTAACTGAAAATACAATATATTTCTAGACAATGTTTTGTTTCATTCTTATTTCCCTTGCAGATTACTTTTTGATGGGTAAAATAAGTAAAACAAATAGATATAATTTATAAAAAAAGTGTGACTAATTAATTTTTTAATTATATTTAGTGTTTATGGACTTAAAATGTGTTTTACGTAATTTAAAGTATTTTAAAAGGTGACACTCTATTTAACAAATTTTCCATATAACGAACATTTTTTCGGGATTTAGCGACTTCGTTAAACAGAGGTCCGACTGTAGTTGCTAATTTTATAGCTCAGAGAGTTAAGTGTTGACAAAAGAGACACTCTCGGGCTTAGTTCGCTTCACCGAAAATGGCAACCCATGTGACACTCAGGCTTAGACCTCAAAGTGTTTAGATGTAAATGCGTGCTAAGAAACATTTCTTAAAAATTCAAAATGTCAAATAAAAACTGAAATGAGCATAAAAGCTTCAAAATACATTCTAAATATCTTTTATTTAAAATTAGTTTTGAGTTCTTATTAATTTGTCTCATTTTTACCTAATGCAGCGTAATAATGAAGTTTAGTCAAACTATGGCTTAATGAGTAATTTTTTAATTATTACTAACATATAATTTTTCTGATTAAAAAAGGCACACAAATACCACTATCATATTTCAACTACTATGCGAGCAAAGCTGTGGGTTTTGCTAGAGTGATATAAGGAGAAATATTCTATCTGATTGTGAAGCCTTTGCATAGTCAGTGTTAAAAACTTACAGAAGCTGTGAAATATCTCTTATTGTTTCTCTTTCTGTTTGAAGTCCCTTGTTTATTGGAAAACAGAACTCGTCTTTCTGCCATAGTTGTATAAATGATATTTTATAAGAATGAAAATAGTGACTTTTACAGATTTTTGCCAGTGGTTGGATATAAAAAACAAATTTTGCCATTTTAAACGGATTTTCAGGAATATGAAAATCGAGGTAATGAAAATATTAATCTTGAAACAATTTATAAAAATGATTTTAACAAATTCCTGCTGTGTGCTTTCGGTATCAGCCTCAGCCAATCAAAAAAAAAAAAAAAAAAAAAGTCTGAACTTATATCTAGGATGAAAATGAATAGTTGTATTTTCTTTGTACAAATTTATAACTGACAAAACTTGATATGCGAGTCATTCTCAGATGATGGGAAATTTTATGTCCTTGTCTAAAAAAGTGAATTAATCAAGTCAACTATGAATGTTTGAATTTTTTGTGAACATTTCTGTTTAAGCACTCACTATATTATGCACTTTAAACATGAAAAAAAAAATCAATATTTAAAAAGGTTGTTAAAGTTGTAAACAAAGGCTTGTCCCAAATTTCAAATTTATTAATTGAAACCCTTGTTTTCAAGATTTGGAAAGCTTTAGAACAAATGGCAGTGATTATGTGGTATATTTCCCATCTCTATTTTTTACACATTTGACACTTTATACAAAACAGAAAACATGTCAATTAATTATCCGGTAATTGTCTATCAATCTTGACTACCATTTATCCTTATTTGAAGTTTGTCCTAATTTGAAGTTTGTCCTATTGTCATTACCAGAATGCACAGTAATTTTCCATTCGGCACCCTACTAGATGTCGTTTTGATACGACTTAACAGCATTCTCTCATTGTACTGTACAAGTTCTAACAGGCAGTAATGTCTATTTTTTATTAACTATGCAAGAAATTGTAGTGTGATTTTTATATATATAAACTTTTACTAAGTAATGACTATATGTATTACAGTAAATGTTGTAAATGAAATTATCTATGAAAATTTCGTTATTGTAATGCTAACCTGGAAAAATAATGGAAATATCAGGGAATTTTAAGATAAAGAGATTTGTGACCACCCTGTTTAAGTAAGTTTTCAGCCTTGATAAGAGGATTCTGGGGCATTTTTTCATCTGCCTCTATAAAAAAAAAAAATGGCTGAGATATAGTAGTTTGTAGTTGTAGGCTGACATTTTCAAACAATCTTATTTTTGTCTTGCATCAGAACTCATTTATCAAGCAATTTGGATGTAACTGATCATGTGTACAGGGACTTACCACAGTCTTGATAGTGTTCGCTGGCCAACTTCATCTGCCATCTCGTTCCAAAAGGACAGCCACTTAGATTTCCAAATCGAATAGATGTACAAGAAAAAAAAAAAAAAAAAAAAAAAATTAGAAATCCAATAAGTTTTTACCCAAAAGTATAAAGTATCCAGCCTTGATACTAGGATTCTGGAGCATTTTTTTGTTTTGCCTCTATCTGTGATGTAGCAATCACATTTATTATTTATTTTTTAAATTGTAATGCAGCATTATTATTTCATGTTTTAAACTATTTATTTTCAACGAAAAACATCGTTCAAATCACTTTTTCTCTTTCCTTTTTACTGCATGCAGCAGATAAGTTTTTGATTTCAGCTTTTCCCCCTCTTCCTGATCTATTTTTAGGTGCGTTCGTAATTATATAAATACGTAGCACCTATAGTCGTCGTTCAGTCCGTCTGTCCGTCTGTCCGTCCGTCCGCATATAACAGAGCAAAAACTACCCAACAGAATGGTCTGAAATTTCAAATGTATGATTGGTGTAAAATTTTGTCGAGCCATTTCAAATTTTATAAAAATCGGATGTATAGTTTAATTACAGGGACAGTCAAAAGTTTTTCTTTACATTACGGCCAATGGGAAAAATTATTGCAAGTTCATTTTAATGGTGTTACAGCCTTCCGAATCGTCTGAAATTTTAAATATATAATTGTTGCAAAATTTTGTCGAGCTATTTCCATTTTTATGAAAATCGGATGTATAGTTTAATTACAGGGACAGTCAAAGGTTTTCCGTTACATTACGGCCAATGGGAAAACATTATTGCAAGTTCATTTTAATGATGTTACAGAATACGAATGGTCTGAAATTTTAAATATATAATTGCTGTAAAATTTTGTCTAGCCATTTCAAATTTCATGAAAATCGGATGTATAGTTTAATGACAGGGACAGTCAAAAGTTTTCCGTTGCATTACGGGGAATGGGAAAAAAAATGCAAGTGCATTTTAATGATGTTACAGACTATGCACTTATGAAGTGCAAAAAAATATACATTCAGTACAATATGGGGTGCAAAAAATAATTATAAAACTAGTTATAGTACGAACGCACCTCATTTGCCACGTTTGACGAGCAATTTCCAACTTGTTAGATTAAGCGTGACGTCGACCGCGTCATATTGGAGGTGTGTCTCTCTCATCTTGCCTTTTGACTGTGGTTTCGTTTTTCCGTGCTGTCATTCGTTCTACAATTCATACACAAATTTAATTTAACAAATAGATTTAAATCATTTCTGGATGTAGTTTTGTAAACCCCTTTTATGCAGTATATATATCAATGCAGCCAGTTTTTTAACAGATTTTAAGATCGGATAAGATTTTAAGATTTACGAAAGTATGTATTATTTTTGACAACGTGATTTGTCGTTTGAATTTCGGGCCTTAGCGCCTAAATTCAAAGAGCGATGTTCTTCAATAGCTGTTATCTCGATATCTAAAAGTTTATCTTCGGTCTTTGTTTTTTTTAAGTTAACGCATGTTTGATTTCGGACTTTTTATCATCAAGACCTTCTTTAAAAAATGATTTTAACCAGTAATCATCTTTATCATGGAATTACTTCCAAGTTTTAATAATTCTACGTGGAACATTCTTCGAATGTGTACAGTGACCTACTTCTCCTAATTGCCTTCCACCTCTCAAGTGAAACAACGAATAAAGAAGATTTTTTATAACTGCTGTCTCTTTAATGTGTCTACTGTTGTCATTTAAGTAAGACTATTCCTTATATTTTTACTGCAAGTCAATCTTATCATCCTTGCTATACGATCACTCTATTCTCACCACTTATATTATTTACGGAACTCCATTTATTTATTCACGGCATATCTCCTCAACATAATTAAAATCATCACACTATCCTAAAAAATGACTGAGATATAACAGTTTGAAATTCTATGATGTCTGATTTTTCCATAATTAGGTTTTATTTATGAGATTTAGAAAATGTTTCTTGCAAATTTACTTTAATTGTTGTAACTATTGGTGTTATTTTCCTATGCTTAAAATTACTTAGTCATATCCACCTATGTCAAATTCTTGCCAAGCTTGGCGATATTTAGTGAAATTGAATTTGGTGTCCACAAAGGAATCCAACTTGAATATAACTAATTAGACAAAATTCTCATTCAATTTCATTATTGATGAAAACTGGGATTGAATCTTTTATAAACGGGTTCCATGCATTTTATTTTCATGTGTTTGAGTAAAATTAGCTGAATTTTTAAAAAGAAGGAATAGGGAAGCAACATTTTCCTCCAGGTATGAGCCAGAAGGACATTTTCTAAGATTAAGTGTCTTGAGTAAAATTTCTTCCTTATTCTCTTTTATCATTTCTATATTGTTTTATTGCTTTATTATTTTTTAAAGTGATTGTGTTAGTAAATATTTTTTTATGACTGAGTTGCATCAAGGTTCCTATAAATGAGAAATACCGCATCATCTTCTATAAAATGTGATAAAGAGTTGGATAATTATATATGATTTTCATTATCAGGAGTGAAATGTGTTTCTTAATTCATGTATTTATCTTTCTTTTAATGCTACGTGAACGGCATCATGAGTAATTGTTAGTTATAAAATAAACTGTTTCATAATAAAATAAATCTTACATGCTGTTTTCGCTTGCTAGTCTTAACAGGTATCTGAAAACGTGGTTAATGGCACAAGAAAAAAAAAACTGTAGGGTAATTTTTGTCTTTCATTGGAGTTCATACTCCTGTCAAATTATTTATAATCACGCTGCTTTTTGATAATATTTTTTCCTCAGATTAAAGGCAGTAAGAAACTCTATTTCCTAACGTTTTGATATTGTTAGTAGATCTATAGTTGTAAAAAATATGGCACTGTGCTGAAAATTTCTCCATGGAAGATTTATATGAGGAAAAAAGAACATCAAATATTATAAACTCACTATTACAAAATCAATGAATTTCCTTCATATCTTTTGGAATCTACTTAAGTGATATTTTTTCTCAGAATCACTCTTGTCTTAAAGAATCAAACAGGATATTTTCTTACTAATAAATAACTTTAGTAGAATACATTTGAAAACAATAGTGTTCCCACAATCTTTATCAAGTTCTTAAAAGCCCTTGTTTTTTTAATTTCTAAGTGCCCTTATATTTAATTTTTGTCAACATTTTTTCAAAATGGAATACGGTTTTCAAATGATGAAGTTTCCCTATATTTTATCTTTTGCCAATGCCTGACAGAATTTCAGATAATTTTTTGTTTAATGAAATTTCTAAATTTTTCGCCTGAAACTGCAAGATAAATTCTTGAAAAAGATATTTATTTTAAACGTACACCCCCCCCCCCTGCTGTATTTTGTTTTATACTAGAATGTGATAAAATAAATTTGTCCTCAAGAAAAGCTTAGGAAATCATTATTTTTTTCATTTTGGAAAAGAGTCGTAATTCTGATCAGCATTTCTGCAATTAACTTATATTTCAAAATCTATTTAAATAACTGTTTCTTTTTTGTTTCTTTTTTCCTCTGCACATAATCAAAACTTTGCGTGACTCTTAATATAACTGTTTACTTTATTATTTTCCTATTGCCTCATTATTTGTTTAAGCAGATAGCAAAAAAACTTAATTGCATTATTTTTTCCTTTCTAGATCTGATTAAAAAGTTAGTTAGAAAGAATTCTACATCACCTCCTCGAAAAAGACCGTATCAGGACGATTGTGACTCAAATACAAGGTCAGTGCTGGACTTTATATATTCTGTGAAAGTATAAATTCAGTTGACTTTTTGGCTGAAATTTTTAGCTTGTGATGTTAAATAATAATAATAATAATGGTGAAATGCATATTTGTAGAAGGTTTTTTTTATTTTTAATAATGAAATTTGCCTTTGTGTTGTGTGAAATTTTCATACTTGATAGTTTAATGTGCTTTGTAAATAGTTTGTTTTAATATTATTTTTTCGATTTTACTATTCTGAGTGTGTTCATAATTTTAATTTACTACATTTGACACCATAAAATTATGCATTTATAATGTTAATAAAGTACTAAAATAAAGTATATGTTAGAGAGCGGCTTGAGTTAACAAAGAGCTAATTTTTCAGTATTCCTGTGAGTCAGTGAAAAACTGAAAAATATAGAAAAATGGATATGGATTGTAATTCATCCTCTCATATATCTTTATGCTATTTCATTAGATGCTTTAAAAACAGATCCATTTAATAAAAGCTTGTCACTAAACTTATTGGAAAAATCCCCGGGTTTCTTATGACATGTGAATAGTTACCTGTAATCTTTTGTGAGATTACAAAGCAGCTTAAATAAATAAAATTCAGGGCTTGAAATTCAATTTTTCATAGGAGGGGAGTCTTCCTACCAACATTTATAAATGGAGGGGAGTTGAGCTATTTGGGAGGGAGAAAAAAATATGAAACCCACTGTTATTTTACGTGCTTTTTAAAGATTTGCATTAATTATTTTGCCATGTCTGTACACAGGCATGACAGAATACCATTGAAGCAATTTAAATCAACAACTCAGAATAATAATGCAAATGCAAAATGTTTTTTATTTAAAAAAGTAAGAAAGCAGGGGTGATTCTCAGTAAAAAAAAAAAATTCTGAAACTGACAGCAAATTTTCTGAAAGGTTACAACAGAGGGGATGAAGGGGGCGGGATCACTCCTACCACAAGCTATATGTTTTTTCGTGCCCTTTTGACGAAATTTCCGTTTTTTGCGATCTTTTGACGAAATTTGCCGTTATTTCGAGATTTTTTTGACGAAAATTGCCTTTTTTCCGCGATCTTTTGACGAAATTTGCCGTTTTCTGAAACCTTTTGACGAAATTTGCCGTTTTCTGAAACCTTTTGACGAAATTTGCCGTTTTCCGCGATCCTTCGACGAAATTCGAGTTTTTTGCGGGATTCTTTGACGAAATTCGCGGGGTTTTTTCGTGATCCCTGGACGAAATTCGCGATTCTTTGACGAAATGCGTATTTTTTTCGCGATCCTTTGACGAAATGCGCGTTTTTTTTCGCGATACTTTGTCGAAATTCGCATTTTCCCGCAATCTTTTGACGAAATGCGCGTTTGTTCGCGATCCTTTGACAAAATTCGTGTTTTTTCGCGATTCTTTGATGAGATTCGCGCTTTTTTTTCGCGATTCTTTGATGAAATTCGCGGTTTTTTTCTCAGCGGCCGTTTGACTAAACACTAAATTCGTGTTTATTCCACGACCCTTTGACGAAATTAGCTTTTTTCCGCGATCCTTTGACGAAATTCTCTTTTTTCGCGATCCTTTGCCGAAACTCGCATTTTTTCCGCGTTCCTTTGCCGAAATTTATGATTTTTTTACTATCCTTTGATGTAATTTGATCACTCCCACCACTAGCTATGTGTTTTTTCGTGCCCTTTTGACGAAATTTCCGTTTTTTGCGATCTTTTGACGAAATTTGCCGTTATTTCGCGATCTTTTGACGAAATTTGCCGTTATTTCGAGATTTTTTGACGAAATTTGCCGTTATTTCGAGATTTTTTTGACGAAATTTGCCGTTATTTCGAGATTTTTTGACGAAATTTGCCGTTATTTCGAGATTTTTTGACGAAATTTGCCGTTATTTCGAGATTTTTTGGCGAAATTTGCCGTTTTTCCGCAATCCTTTGACGAAATTCGAGTTTTTTGCGCGATCCCTGGACGAAATTCGCAATTTTTTGACGAAATGCGTGTTTTTTTCGCGATCCTTTGACGAAATGCGCGTTTTTTTCGCGATACTTTGTCGAAATTCGCATTTTTCCGCAATCTTTTGACGAATTGCGCGTTTTTTTTTTCGCGATCCTTTGACAAAATTCGTGTTTTTTCGCGATTCTTTGATGAGATTCGCGTTTTTTTTTTTCGCGATTCTTTGATGAAATTCGCGGTTTTTTCTCAGCGGCCGTTTGACTAACACTAAATTCGTGTTTATTCCACGACCCTTTGACGAAATTCTCCTTTTTTGCGATCCTTTGCCGAAACTCGTATTTTTTCCGCGTTCCTTTGCCGAAATTTGTGATTTTTTTGCTATCCTTTGATGTAATTTGCATTTTTTTGCGATCCTTTGATCAATTTCAAGTTTTTTTCCCGCAATCTGACAAAATTCACATTTTTCCGCGATACTTTGACAAAATTTGTGTTTTATTCGCAATCCTTTGCGACGAAATTGGCGATTTTTTCCTCAAACGACTGACAAAATTGATTTTTTCGGCGATCATTTGTCGAAATTCACGATATTTTCCTGTTGAACTGGTGACCGATTTTTCACACTTTTCGGAACCTAATGCCTTAAATTTTCAGAAAATTCGTAACAGTATCACCCCTGAATTCGCCAATCGATCGCGGACACTTGTCAACTGATCTCGAGAAAAAAATAATGAAATTTGTCTATCGATCGCATCGAAAATACGCGAGTTTCAACAATCTTTCGCGGTAAAAAAAAAAGTGTCAATTAGTCGCGCGAAAATATCGGAAAATTTGCAAGGCGTTCGCGGGAGTTAATCGTAATTTCAAAAGGCAAAATTTTCAGGAAAATGGTGAAATTTTTTGGACGGGAGTCTCCCGCCCACGATATTATTTTCGGCGGGATTTCAAAATTTTGGGCGCGAATCCCGCCATCCCGCCCTGAAATTAATACAGCAGTTTATCAAAAGTTTGAGAACAGATTTTTTGCTATAAGCAGAGTGGAGGGCGCGTGGTTAAATCAATAAGAGATTAGATTTGCTAGGAAAAGACAGCAAGGAAAAATTGATGAATGAAATTATTAAATCCCCTAACACTAATTCAATTTTAAATTGTGTATGAGTTTAAATTGTATTGTTAGATTGTTTAAATTTTTAATAAATCCAAATAATGATGTTATATGAATAAAAGTATCTTGTTGCATGTTTAAAGTGTCATGCTTTCAAAAAAGAAATGTAACTTTTTAACTAATAAAACACAAATTATGTACCACATTTCATGTTTTAAATCATTAGGTTATTTTAACACACGAAGCCCTCACAATCAAGCAGGACGGTCGTTCTGCCAAGCCAAGCTGAAAAAAAATGCTAACCCCGCCAAACAAACAAACGCCAAGAATAAGGCAAGACACCGTAACTGCTTATTATACTGATGACAGCTTCTCCATGTTAAATGAACGAAATATGCCAGAGTAAAATTTCCCATATCAAAAGAAGCAATCATCGCAGAAAAATAAAACCAACACTAGAAGGACCTAATAAAGAAGATCTTCAATTTGAGATCAAATGCATCCTGATAAATTAATTATAAACAGAGATATAGATTTTTTTAAATAACGTCGAGGTACTGAAAATGACAGATTTATTTTCTTCGTCACAACTTATGTTTCAATTGAGGTAGAGACTTAAATAACGGACAGAAAAAAGTAAGGATTGAATTTTTGGATAGATATTTACTCAATCTACGTGCTTTTATAAAATTCAGCTTTAAAAACATTAATTTTCTATTCATAATTAGCGAAAAACTGTTAATTAGTTCTAAAGTTTACAAATTATGCCAAATAGCGATAAACCCGCCAAAATATTTTAGAAATCTTATACTTTTCTTTTATATTATCCTTTTGCATTGATTTCATCGAAGATAACTATGGCTGAGATTCAGATAGATTTTTCGCTGTTAGCGAAATGAGTTTGACCAATCAGAAGCCTGCATGTTTGAGAATATTTGCTGTTTGTGGATCCCGGCCTATGTCATGAAAGTTTTGAGTCATTTTTTTAGTGCCGTGGATGAAGTGCAATGTTTGTAGAAATGCAGGCTAGGATCCAGATAGATTTTTCGCTGTTAGCGAAACGAGAATCGCCAATCAATAGCCTGCATTTCTGCAAACAGCGAAAAGTTCACAAAAATGCAGTCTTCTGATTGATGAATCTCGTTTCTCTGACAGCCAAAAATCTATCTAGATTGCGCACAATGGAGGATATTCCAAATATGGTTTCGAGGCTGAAAAAGTCACGTGATACCGGTAATTTATCTAAGGAACTTCTATCTGATAAGAAGGGAAGATACTACTACTTTGCCTCATGAACCGTTTCATTGGCTAGCGGGGATTTACATTACACGTCTACGGAGCCTTCCCTTCTTTACGATAGAAGTTTTTACCTTGACCACGTGATCAAAATGTAGATGGAATATTCTCCATTATGTTGAACACAATTTTGCATTTCCACATCCAGGTAGGGTATTAATTGTCATAACAACAATGCATATTCGAAAATATTTAAGGCACTGATTCTGAACTCCTTTGCTATACCTTTCAATATTAAAGAAGTTGTTGTTTCCATAGTAACAGTACTTTTCTGTATTGCTTTCTCTAAAACACAAATATAGAAATTTAACAAAGAGCGCTCAGAATCAACGCCATAACAGAGAGCCTTCATTAAGAGTGGTGATATATGTACAGGAAGCATGCTCATTTCAAGTTTTTGCCGAAAGTATGGCTACAGCGTCCAGAATACCTTGTGTGGAAATATGCTATCCAAACAACGCTACAAATTTGTATCCCTTAAATGTGCGACGACACTGCTAAAATCCCAAGTATCGATCACTGCGACATCTGCGGGATTTAGTATTACATTGTATAGACTAGCAATATCTTGCAGTTTGAGAAAATATCCTGCAGATGTCGCTGTGATCTGTATATTTCAGCAGCATCATTGCACAGTTAAGGGATACAATATTTTAGCACTTTTTAAAGTATTACAGGGATAGCCAATTTCCACACTATATATACAGCGCCTAGAAGATACAGTGTGGAAAACGGCTACAAAATAGTGCTAAAAAATTGAATCCCATAAATGTACAACGATGCTGAATAACAAGATGTCGATAGTAGCGCCATCGTCGTGATTTAAAAATGATAGTCATTCTAAAAGAGAGTCTTTAACCTATTTCACGTCATTCCTTAACTAAATTAGCTTATAACAGACCAAAATATCTTATATTTATAGTTTCCGATATTTAACATTCTATAATTTTTGAAAACTCAGTGTTTATATTGAAAAGAGTTACGAGATGGCGCTCGTATCAGCATATTGCTGCTGAGCATTGTTGGAGATTTATGGGATACAAGTTTTTAGCACTTTTTAAAGCATTATAGGAATAGCCGTTTTCCACACTGTATCTTCTAGGCGCTGTACTATATATTCTAGGTGCTATAGTACGGCAATCCACTTTCTAGAATAGAGGCTATTCTATCTACGTTGTGATCACGTGGTCAAGGCAAAAACGTCTAACGTAAAGAAGGGAAGGCTCCGTCGACGTAATGTAAATCCCCGCTAGCCAATGAAACAGTTCACGGGAGAAAGCAGTAGTAGTTTCCCGTTTCCCTTCTCATCAGTTAGAAGTTCTTTAGGTAAATTGCCGGTAGACGTGACTTTTTCAGCCTTGAACCCATATTTGGAATAGCCTCCATTAGACGATACGCGCATGGACGAGTTTTATTAGACTAGGGAAATAACTGAATATGCATTAGCCTGACGATAATGACACGCTCACAAAGACCTTTAACGATTTGTTTTTATCACTTCTACCAATAAACCTTTATTAGCCATATGTCACTACTTCGTTATAGCGACACACTTGTTCCTAATTGGATCCCGGCCTTAATGTATCAAAATACGGAGTTTGCTTTCTGTACTATTCCTGAGCTCAGTTATAACATCTAGAAATATAGGCCGAGATCCAGGTACATTTTTGCAAACAGTGAAAAGTTAGCAATAATTCTGGCTTTTGATTGGTCAATCTCGTTGCGATAACAAAGAAAAATCTACCTAGATCATGGTCATTGTGTGGAAACCGGCTATTCCAGTAATACTTTAAAAATTGCTAAAAATTGAATCCCATAAATATTGAAAAATACTGAATGACAAATGTCGATAGCAGCAACATTTTATAGATCTTCTCTGAGCGAAATGTTTTCTCATTTGATGTCTTTTGAAATAGTTACGTTGGAATTACCATATGTCGCTGTGATCGACATTCATCGTTCAGCCTCGTTCAACATTTATGGGATACAATTTTTTAGCACCTATTTAATAAGCCGATTTTTAAACTATATCTTCTAGATACTATAGCTACAGCGCCTAGAAGATACAGTGTGGAAAACGGCTACAAAATAGCACTAAAAAATTGAATCCCATAAATGTACAACGATGCTGAATAACAAGATGTCGATAGTAGCGCCATCGTAGTGATTTAAAAACGATAGTCATTCTAAAAGAGACTCTTTAACCTATTTGACGTCATTCCTTATAACAGACCAAAATATCTTATATTTATAGTTTCCGATATTTAACATCCTATAATTTTCGAAAACTCAGTGTTTATATTGAAAAGAGTTACGAGATGGCGCTCGTATCAGCATATTGCCGCTGAGCATTGTTGGAGATTTATGGGATACAAGTTTTTAGCACTTTTTAAAGCATTATAGGAATAGCCGTTTTCCACACTGTATCTTCTAGGCGCTGTACTATAGCTCCATTATAGGCCTAGATTATATGTTGTAGAAATCGACTATCCCAGCAATACTTAAAAAAGCGCGGAAATAGTGAATCCCTTAAATGTAAAACGATGTTGAATTCCAAACAGTCATTTACAGCGACATCTGCAGGATATTTTTTAAAGAAGAAAGAGACACGTGTAATGCACCGCTATAGCGTCTAGAATACATACTGTGGAATTTTGCTATCCAAGCAGCGCTAAAAAGTTGTATCCCTTAAATGTGCACTGACGCTGAAATCCAGGGAGCTGATCGCAGCGACATCTGTGATAAACTTTCAAAGTGAACATCGTATTATTACAGCGGGCTTGACGCCAAGCACACAAGTCAGATGTATGTTAATAAAATGTAAAAAAAAAAAAACGCTACAGCGTCTAGACCAAATTATAGTGCCTAGAATATATAGTGTGGAAATTGGCTATCCCTGTAATACTTAAAAAAGTGGTAAAATATTGTATCCTTAAATGTGCAACGATGCTGCTGAAATATACAAATCGCAGCGACATCTACAGGATATTTTCTATAACTGAAAGATATTGCTAGTCTATACAATGTAATACGAAAATCCCGCAGATTTCGCTGCGATCGACACTTGGAATTTTAGCAGTATCGTCGATCATTTACGGGATACAAATTTTTAGCGTTGTTTAATAAAATATTTCCACACTAGGTATTCTAGACGCTGTTACTAAATCGTCATGAAGTTTTAGGAAATATCCTGCAGATATCGCTGTGACCGACTCATTGGATTTCAGCATCATTTGAAATTTAAGAGATCCAATATAATAGCACTTTTTAAAGTATTACTGGGATAGCCGATTTCCACACTATATATTCTAGGCGCTGTAGCACCGCGGTAGCCTGTCTTTTTCGTTTACCTCGGAGTAGATATAGATGAAGTCATTTGTAGCTGTTCCTAAACTGTGGCCAACAACATATAAGGCCAGTTCATAACGTCACACGGAGTTGATTATCTGTACACGGCAATGGACACAAAAAAAAATCGGCTCGCAGCTTTGTACTAATCATCGTGTAAAGATGATCCAACTCTGAGACTAACGAAAAAGACAGGCTACCGCGGTGGGTCCGATTCTTCTTTTTTTACAGACCGCTGGAGTCACGTGATGCTCGAATGCACCAAAGAAGGTACGTGAAAAGAGCAGCACGTGACTCCAACGGTTTGTAAAAAAAGAAGAATCGGACCCACCGCGGTAGCCTGTCTTTTTCGTTAGCCTCGATCCAACTGCGTGTGACTTTTAAACATCATGAACTGGCCTATTATGTCATTGGTCGCGCTAACACCCTCCCCCTGCGTCCACCGTATATAGCGGCATCTTGTACTGGAGACTGCTAAATGGGCTGCTATCGGTCAAAATCAAGAGAGAAAAGGGCAGAAAAGCGGGAAATAACTCGTTTTTTTTTGGTAACTATTTTTTCACACGGGAAGATTGACATGTCTGTTCCTCTCCTTTCATAACTTCATGGTGGTGAAATACGCCAAAGCATCCTAAATATCTGAGAAAGTCTTGACTCGCGTCACGAAAACATCACACAAAGCAGGCAAAGCAAAGAAACAAAATCATTCATCGGCTCGTGAATATGAACGAGCCAATGAATGATTTTTCTTCTTTGTTTTGCCTGCTTTGTGTGACGTTTTTCTGACACGTGTCAAGGCTTTCTCCAATATTTAAAGGGCGTTGAATAGGCCGGGATCAAGATAGATATTTCGCTATTAGCGGGATGGGATTTATCAATCAGACGTCTGCATTTTTCCGAACTTTTTGATGTTTGCAGTAAACACCGAAAAGCCTGCAAGGATAAAGGCTACTGATTGGTCAATGTAATTTTACTAACAGAGAACAATTTAATTGGATCCCGGACATTAACTTTGGTTGGTTAAAACAATTTTGAATAAAATCAAATCAGGAAGCCAATGTTTGTTAACTTTTCTGGTTAGTTTAATTGAAATATTCCTCGTCTATTACTGAAAACTGAGTTACCGTACTTTGGACAAAAAATTGAATATGAGTACACGACTTGTGCATATGTCACCACTCTAACACAGTGTTGCCAGATGGCTACTTTTTTTAACTCAGATACTTGATTGGCACCACTTTTTTGAAATTGTAAAATGTGCCTTATTTAATGACATATTAATTAAGGCAAAAACAATGGGAATTTTACCGTTTATAATAAGTGCTGGAAATCAAGAAATCTGAATTTAAAAAAAGTAGCCCACTGGCAACACTGCTCTAACATATAAATGTTCTGTGTTATGACCATGATTCTAAGGGCAGTTGGTTAAATTTGAGTATCTGGGCATTAGAGAAAGCAATAGTGGCCCACTGTGGCTGAGTGGATAAGACACAATGCCGCTAATCGCTTGAGAGCGTAGGTGGAAGCAGATTCGAATCCCCCCGTGATCCGCATGTGATCTGATGTATATGTTCAATAAATCAAACAAACAAACAAGCAAGCAATAGTGAAAGGTACAGTTGGCATGGAAACAACGACTTCTTTAATTCGTATAGAAAATTAATGAATAGTAGTAAATGACTCAAGTTTAAAATGTAGGCAAATGGTCTGGAAATATCAATGGCTCCCATCTAGTATTTCACAAAATTAATTTAATAGATTCACATGATGTATAACTTGATGCAACTCTTAACTAATGAAAATTCTGCAACAAGACTTATGTAGGTAGATCTTTTGAATGAATAATTCAGAATTCTGAGAACAAAACGAAGTTCTTAAGGCTTTTCCTCACACCCCCCTCAAAAAAGGAAATACGATAGAAAGATATAAGAATTTGGATAGCTTCAATATGTCTGTGATCTTTTGTCAGAGTTCAGAAAAAGAGTCTGGGCATAAAAAAAAACAAATTTAACGAACGATAAGACTATAGATTTCAGGCAATTTTTAACCGAAAAATGTTTAATTCTAATGTATATGCGGCTTTAATAATAGACTATTAAAGATAATCAATTTAGGGGAAATTTTATAGTAAATTAATATCCTCACATTTATGCAAATAGGTATGGATAAACAGACTTGAGTAAAATTACATATTTATTCTTTCTTCTCTATAACACGATCTAAATGAAGATGAAGTTATATGTACAGTTTATATCTTTAAATTTTTAGATATTTTTTATCAAAAATGTTCCTTTATTATGTCTAGAATTGCTAGATTTACAGATCTTCGATTCTTTTGATGCCTGCGGGTTTTCATTCTCGGATTAACCGTAGGTATTTGTAAAGGTAAATTTATTTTGCAAAACCGTCAGCAAAAAAAGTTAGAAAAAACAATTAACTGACAGACTAACTGTAAATATATATTTTATTTCGACTCTGTTTTTTACTAAATTTTCATCTTTCGTAGAAAATTTTAAGGAGATATAAATTGAGAAAGACTGATACTTTGAAAGAAGAAATTGACTTTCCTTACTTTTAAATTATTAATCACTATAAAAAATGAATGATAGGTAAAAAAAATGTATAATATTGTGTTTGCTCCCTGCTTATAAAGGCTATACAAGGACTAATTTTAATTTGAGCTAGTAGAATTATTTCAGTTATATATCATTTGTTTTAAAAAAAGAACTGATATCTACTAAAAAACAACTTTTCAAAAGTAAAAAATAAGCCAAGCAAAAAAAAAAAAAAAAAAAAAAAAAAAAGGTGAAAGTTGTGGCTAAAAAATAGTGTGATATCAAATTTCCAAGCTTATATTATGGTACTTATTTAACATTTTTTGATAAAAATTTACCATATGTAAGTCGAGTACCTAAGTATGCGTTGATAGAAAGCCTTTTCTCCTTTACTAAATACATCATAACGTGTTTCTGAAAATTAATTTTTTTTTAAATTATGCATGATGGGCTTGGCGGCCATCTTTCCATATTTTACACAAATTTCTAAGCACTCAAGCTCGTAACATATTTGCATTATTAAGAATTTCGAACTTTAGCTACAAACAGATAAATTAAGAAAGTTTTTTATTTTGAAAAAACAAATTGATTTTTACTGCTTTAACTAATTAATTAACCCCCCTCCGAAAAAAGAGAATCATAAGATGAAACCTGAAGTTACTTCAGCTTTATTTTTAGACACAAATTTTTAGGCACTCATTTCCATAAATTAAAAGAATAAAATGTTTGCTTTAGTAACAATTTCGAACTTCCAATCTTAACAATGAACTTGTGTGCTTAGAAATTTGTGTAAAATATGGAAAGATGGCCGCCAAGCCCATCATGCATAATTTAAAAAAAAATTAATTTACAGAAACACGTTATGATGTATTTAGTAAAGGAGAAAAGGCTTTCTATCAACGCATACTTAGGTACTCGACTTACATATGGTAAATTTTTATCAAAAAATGTTAAATAAGTACCATAATATAAGCTTGGAAATTTGATATCACACTATTTTTTAGCCACAACTTTCACCTTTTTTTTTTTTTTTTTTTTTTTTTTTTTTTTTTTTTTTTTTTTACTTTTGAAAAGTTGTTTTTTAGTAGATAAAATTTACTTCACCAAGGAGAATTATAGTGGGGGGGGGGGGGGGGGGGGGTGTAAGAATTACCATTGGCTCATTATCTTTTAATGCAAGAAAGGATAAAAGTATCACTGTAGGGTAAAAATGAAAAATATTTTTTAATTGAAATAACTTACCATCCTGACTTACAGAAAATCAATTTGATATGTTTAAGGTTTAAGTATAAAAAGATAAAATGTAATTTTGAAATTTTTATTACTTAAATAAGATTTCTATTTTTTAAGCATGCATAACAGTGGTAATAAGTTGCTATTTTAGCTAAAATGTAAAGGAATTACACCTACTACCAATGAGACCAGGTTTGGTAAAGATCACGATTTTTTTAAAGAAATAAAAAAAAATCTGATTTATTTGATTTAAATTGGATTTTTTTGATTTAAATCAGATTTTTTTTATTAATATTATTTGTGTACTTATTTATGTATTTTTTTTTTTTTTTCTACATAGATTTACACATTTCTATTAATTTCATTACATTTCCTAGATAAGAATTCAAGATATTTTAAATAAAAATTAAAAATTGTTGCAAACAAATTTAAAAGAATCACTTGAAACTTAAACTTTTATTATTCTACTATTAAATTTAAATTGTTATACATGTATCTATGCATGTTCTGTGTATTAATTTAAAGTTATTTATTTTTCATTAATGTATTACTCCAATATATATAAACACATAATAAATGTAACAAAGAATTTAAAATGTATATGTGTATTCCATTGCTGATACAGATTAACAAATGTTATCGTTATCGCATAGACTGCAAGTTTCTTTGTGTTTTACATTCTTGCCATAATCCCCATCATTTTAGCACTACACTATTTGCATATTGTTATTACACCTTTTCCAAAAATATTTTTTTTCTGTAAAATAAAGCCACATTGGATCTTTTTTTCTGCGAACCATTTTTATTATGTATCAACAAATCCAAAAATTCTCTGTAGTCATACTTAGTATTAGTAAATGACATTATTGTTTCAACTTTTGATTCACACTATACTGATCTAATGATTGACAAAATAGTTACCAGATGAAAAATAATCACATAACTGAAAGCCTAAAACTATCAATTGTCAGTGTTATCTCCTCAGCCATTGACAATTTCACTAATCATAATTACTGGACAATAGGAATGACTGCTTAGCTTAGAAATAAAAGAAATTTGTTTAGGGAAAATTTGGGTCCTTTAAAAGGGCCTGTCACAATTTTTTAAATATTTAGACAGGACCCTTCACGTAAATTTTCATTTTAAAACAGGGTCCTTCACAAAATTCTTTGTCTTCAAAATAGACCTTTCCCGAAACTTTTCGGTCGCCAGACTTAAACTTTCACAAATTATTTTAAAATAAAATTTAACCTGTTACAAAACAGTTCAATTCAACAAAGTACCTATTACATACTCCTTTTTTATATATATAAATAAACAATCTTTTTAAAAACATAAACAAGAACCTATATATAATGATTTTTTCAAATTCGCAAAATTGTGATTAGATTTTTCAATAAAAAAAACTTCACAAAAACAGGACACATAAATCCTGGACAGGCCCATGAATAAGGTACAGTAATATTCCTTATATTTTCAATTGAAGTAAGCAATGAATTCTAGAAAAAGAAAGGAAAAAGGGATTAGTCACAGAAATTAAAGTATTTTCAGTTATAGAAGAAACACGAAATTGCAATTCTATACTTTTGTATTAGACAAATAGTTGAAATATTTATTATGTTGCAATCCAAGTATTGATCATATTATTTGAATCACCAACATATGGGATACAGTAATTTGCATGTCTACGCAATTAAGCAAAAACCAAACTCGTGAATTGTATGTCATCTGCTTCAGAGAAAGTAACTCTGCACTGAAAATACTATTATATTAAATATGTTATTTTAAATAAATTTAACTATAGCTTAAGCATTTAACTTGCAAAAAATAACTAATCATTTAAAAAAGAAAACAGTTTAAAAATGAGAGAGCATTTATCAGTATTTTTGAGGAATGCACTATGGATTGATAATATTTTTAATACAATTGCATTTACTTTAATAAAATAGTATTTTGAACTTATAAAAGTTTTATTTAATGTTATTAAAAGGTAATTTTTAATCTGAAATGAATGATGACTTTTCTTATAACATAAATGATGAATTTGATTCTTATTTAACCTGTAAATATCAATGTTAAAAAAACCTGATTTAAATCAAGCTGATTTAAATCAGACAACTCTAGATGAGACTGACTCAATTATTGGGTTGCCAAGAAAATAATTTCGGTTTTCACACATAGAGAGCGTTATGTACATTTTTTTTTTTTTTTTTTTTTATTGAATTCTGCCAGTGATATTTTGCCATTTGATATCAGTGACATTGAAGTTGCTTTAAAAACATGTGTAGTGTGATTTTGTTTGCACCTGTTAGTTCAGAGTCAAGAAAGAAAGCTGCAGAGGCTCATAAAGAGATATGTTAAGTTTATGGTGTTGATTGCAAAACAGAGCGTTCATGTCAGAATTGGTTTTTAAAAAATTCTGTTCTAGAGATTTTTCACTGAAAGATGACCAACGTTCTGGACGATCGACTAAAGTTTGTGATGACCAAATCAATTTCGTTATCAGGGTTCGTAAGTATCATGATATTTTCGAAAATATCAAAAATATCCGATATTTTGATATATATCCGATATTTTCAAAATAGTCAACTTGCTGCTGACAATAAATATTTTCAAGCTTAATATAATTAGAAACTAAAACATATTGCACTTAACATGAAAACTTAATCAGAGGATATTGTAAAGATGCTTTTTACTTGGAACAAAACTGAAGATCAACTAATTGAAAACATATAAAATTTGCTTTACACACTTAAAAAAAACCCTATAGATGAAGAAATCAGAAATTTATAAAACAAAATTTTTAATAAGATAGTTTTTAATTGAAGAATTTTAACACAAATGTAAGCTTGTCTTACTTTTTATTCCTTAATATGTTAGTGTTGACTCTAGGGAAAAAAAGGTCTGCCGGGTGGGAATTTTTCAAAAAGGGAACACTATTCTAAAAAAAGAGCACACTTGTACCTAGTTCACAAAAATATTTTGAACTGGTTTGTTTTAGAGTCTCTGAATTTTCGATATTTTCCTGGGATCTATTGAATTGCCACGGGGCACATAGGAAGTGTTAAAAAGGGCAGACGGGCGCAAAAAGAATTAAAAAGGGTCGCCGGGCACTGAACCCTGCTAAAGACTCTTAGAGTCAACACTGTATGTTGTTCCGTTTAGACGCAACTAAACCAAAAAAGATTCTTTTCTAATGAAGCTGCATATAACTGATTATCTAAATTAGCCAGTTTATCTTTCAATGGCTGTTCTGAATTAAAGCTTCACACATAAAGCTTGAAAAATATATTTTTCTTCTTCTTTGGCTAAAAAATTCACTGTCGGAATACCAACAAAAGTTCTTTATCTACAGAATGACGCAATCAACAACAGTTGAAAATTTCATTTACACTTGTTTTGACTAAAAATATCAAAATTATCTATCACAGTGATATTTTGAAAATAAATATCAAATATACAAAATAACAAAAATCTTGATATTTTAAAAATAAATATCCGATATATATCCATTGATATATATCAACAAACCCTGGTCATTATTAAAAAGGATCGTCATATAACTGTTCGGAGAGTTTGCAGAAAGATTAAACATATCGCACACAACCATTGAAAATCACTTAAAAGGTCTTGAACTGTTTGAAAAAGCCCGATATTTGGGTTCTGCATAAATTGAAAGATATTCACTTAACACAACGAATCAATATTTGCAATATTCATCTTAAGCGCAATAAAAATTATCCTTTTTTGAAAAGAATCATTACTGGTGATGAAAATGGGGTCACCTACAGTAACATCATTCAAAAACGATCATGGTCCAATCATGATGAACCAGCACAAACCACATCAAAAGCTGAATTGCATCAAAAAAAGATCATTCTGTCAATTTGATGGGATTACAGAGGTACTGTGTATTTCGAGCTTTTGATTAATTCAGATGTTTACTGTCAACAACTAATGAAACTGGATGAAGCAATCAAAGAAAAGCTGCCAGCATTGGCAAATCGTAAAAGACTTGTCTTCCACCACAACAATGCACATCCTCACACATCCTTGGTAGCTCATGGGAATTTATTAGAGCTTTGTTTAGAAGTGATGTTGCATCTCTCCTACAGCCCTGACTTGGCACCATTTGATTACCATTTATTTCGAAGTTTGCAGAATTCTTTGAATGGCAAAAATGTCACAAATGACATTGACCTTTCATCGTTCTTGGTTCAGTTTTTGTCTGATAAGTACCAGAAAAGAAAATTTCACTAATTCTAAGTTACTAATAGCATAATTTTTATATATATTTCGGCTAAAGTGGAAGCTCATTATTATTACACTGTTAAATATACTTAATTTTTTTATATATATACAAAAATTTAAGAATTTGTATTTTATACTTTTATATCCAGACTTATCATATTGGTTTTCTGTAAGCCAGTACGGTATGTTATTTCCATTAAAATAAGAAGGATATCCTTTCTTATAAATTCAATGTTAATGGGGTCCTCATAATGCTTGCATATATTCAGTGAGGTACCCCCTGAAGTTACCTTGGTGAAATAAATTTTGTTAAAAGAAATTTGAGTAAAAAATTCTCTTGCTATTTAAAACAAGAAATGTAGTATACATATTATGCATAAAGTTACAATGCACAATGTAAACATGCAGCAAGAAAAATACTTTTTATGTAAATATTACAAAGTGTATGTAACATTTAGTTTTGAATTTAACTCAAAAATATCTTATTATATTTTATAATTATAATATTTAAAAAAATTATTTCATTAATTATCTCTAATAATTCAGGATTTCTGATATTTTTTATTTTGTATAATTGGTGAAAGTCAACAAACTCAAAATTCAGAGAATTTCTGCTACGATGACCTTTTAAATTTATTTTAATATCAAAAATAAATAATCAAATATAAGTATTAATTACATCGCTTTAACCTTTACACGGGGGCTCGGGCAGTATTTCTCCAGCTTTAGCATGTGTTTTCAGACAGGTGCTGTCTGAGCACCCGAGTAAAGGTTAAATAAGCATCCCTTAATTTTAATTCAGTGGTGACTTATTATAACTGTAAATTTTCTAAATAATTTGCATTTAAAGTCACAATTAATTATATTCATTTTACTTTCATTTTAAAATTTTAGAAAATTACTTTTCCGATAATAAATTACTTTTTCTGATAATTTTCTGTTCATTTTAGTGTATTTTAATAAATTTTAAGTTTAGCGGAGCAGAAAAAATATTTTGTTTATTTTACGAATTTCTTAACGACCACCATATAAAAATGGCAGAATTCTGTTCTTTTATTTCTCCCTCAATCAAAACAACTTCTTTCAACCTCCCAGCAAGACGATTTTGTATCTGTGTTCTTCCATTTTTTTATTTTTCAGTTTATCGAACTTCATTAGTGCATTCCTAAACAATATCTGATACCATCCCTTTTTTCAAAAACTGTTGTCATTCAGACTCTATAGCTCAAGTTTTATTATTCCAAGCTCTGTAACTTGGAATAATATCGCCAAAAAATTACATTTACGCAACCATAACTGTGTTTTTAACTGTCTTTTCACTTCAGCAAGTGTGCTTTTTAATGGTATTTTGTCATTCCCAGCCATGAGAGAGAAAAAAATTAAATGTTCACAAAAAATTACATTTTGTAACTTTGACCGCATACTGGGTTTATATGAGAGACTAAGGTAAGTGTTTAAGGAAATTTAATATTAATTTTGTGGCCTAAACAACAGGAAAGCTAAAATACTTGATCCATAACAAGATTGATCCAATTCTAAAGGATGAAAGCACATTCATATTCATAATGCCATTGATAACAGACGTACAAGAAAATAACATTGGAATGACTGGATGAAAGTTTAAAGATATGTTGAAAGTGCACATAGGTGGTATCAGGTTTAATAGACCAGCCAGAGTGTTATTGAGACTTAACTAAAAGTAGAATTTAAATTATTTTTTAATGAAGCTAGAATTGTTATTCCTATGTCCCATTATTGTATCAACACTTCAAGCTGAAGAAGATATACAATTTTTTTTTTTTTTTTTTTTTTTTTACCATTTGTAAAAATGGTTATTGTCCTCGGTCAGGGTAGGAAATCAAAAACGTATCTGAAGTGCTTTATTAGTTGAATCCCACATTTTATTCGTTTTCTGATTGGTCTATACTGTAATCTGTATTTTCCCTTTACTTTCAACAGAGATGGATACTTCTATTGCCACTATGACAAAAAAGTAATAAAAACTACAAAAAAAATTAACTCGGAAACAAATTGAGATACAGCTTTCAAACAAATTGCAATTAAAAATGCATTTTTTTTCTCTATACAACGATATAAAAAGTAATATTGTGGGATGTTTAGAAATTTAAAAATGAAATTTCATTTAAAATTGGTCCAGGCATATTAATGCTTAATCCATGGCATACATAATGTATGACCAGCTCCGTAGAAATTAAAAAATTTACAGTAACGAAAATTGTAAAACTGAAATTTCTTTTAAAATTTGTTCATGATGGGTCCAGGAATGTTAATGTTTAATCTATGGCGTACGTCATGTATGATCAACTCCATGCGATTTTTTATCTTAAATTTTAGTCTTTTAAAAAATCATTTTCCAAATAGTCGTCGTAATTTGTTAAATTGCTTTTTTTTTTTAAAGTTTGTTATCTATATTGTGCAACTTTCAAAATTACTGTGATGTAAGCATAGTACTAAGTTCTATCCTATACTAAAATTTTCTTTGTTGTATATATTTCTTAATTTTATAGAAAAATATATGAAAATGTATTGTATTCATAGTACCGTAATTTCCGGCCTATAATCCGCAGCTGCAATTTTTAGCCCTTATAAAAAAATTTCTGCAGATAATCCGCATCGGCTTATAATCCGCGGATTATATGCTGGACTATACGAGAATTACTCATCGTTTTCAACATTCCAAAGTACTACTAATAAACCCTCCCTATTTATTTAGTTGCTCTATTTAAATTATAATTGTAATAAAATAACTGAAAAATAATAATAATAAAATAATTTCAAGTTAAAAAATACAAATAATTTTTTTCATTGAATCTTATATCTAAAACGTTGAATGTCTTGTGAATACAGATAATTCTGTAATAATTGCTGTTTTTAAATCATCTTCCGCTTTTTAAATAACGTTCTGTTAAAATTCTGCTGTGTTAAATAACAGGCTTTCTCTTAGACATTATTATAACTTTAAACATGATATACCATCAAATACGTTTTGGTTTTTAATATAAATTACAAGGACATAATTGTATTTTATGATCCTATCCATAGAGGGCAGCAGTAAAATTATGAAACTACAATACGATAATGATTCATTCAATTAATGTGTGATGGATTCCCATTGGTTGCATCGTGATATCAATCATCATAATCTGTAAAATTGCCGTAAATTTAAGTTAAGAAACGTTTTGTTCTTCATTGAAACATGTTGCCAAAAGACTAAAAATAAAATAAAATCATAATCGGAAGCCACTCCCACTAGCACGGTCACATCATATGTGAAGCAATCACAAGCAACTCCACGAACAGTCGATAGCAGACAATCATTTGATAACTGTTTACATTTTTATTTTATGACTGCTGGTAGAAACTGGATGTCTGCCCTGCTTTAAAAAAATTTCAGCAGATAATCCGCACTGGTAGATAATCCTCACTTAAAATTTTTGAGGTTTTTTAACAGATAATCTGCGGATTATAGGCCGGAAATTACGGTAATTAACTATTTTTGCAGTCATTTACATTTTCGACATAACAATTTCCAAATGTTATGTCAAACATCTTGCTGGCTTGTAAGATAAATCCTTGGCTGGTAAGATTTCCTGAAAATTCCCCATCCCTCTTAGGGATGGATTATGTATCTGGTAATATTGATATTTTTTAATTATGCAATAAAGATATCTAAGCTCTGATTCTGAAGATGTTGCCAATAACAATATCTAAGCTCTTACTCTATCAATGCCCCACTAGTGGCTGAGAGGTTCTGCTCTCGAAACTGGTAGACGGGAAGTGCTGGGTTCGATCCCAATCGCGCCTGTCGGCCTAATCGTTCGGAGTTTTCGTGGTTTTCTTCAAACCATGGATTTCCATGCGTTAATACGGTTAGGTTCCCTTAGAAAGACCCCCACAAAGGGCACTCCCCCTCGGGCCTATATCCCTAGTGTAGATAATCGGCCGTCACAAAATCAACCAACCTTACTCTATCAATATATCCCACTAATCTTTTTTTCTTGCATTGCGACTTCGAAGTCCATGAAAAAGGATCGAATATTTGGTACCAATATCTTCTTCAACTCTTTTCATGTGGATCATGCATTTATTCGCTGCCTTGCTTCATTCAAATGAGCATATCCCCTTCCAGTGATTATCGTTTTTTCATTAACCCCTTCGAGACGAGAAATTTTTAGCCTTTTATCACCGTTTTTTTTAAACAGAAATTTTTGCCTAGTTCAACCGAGAAAATGCTGGTATTAAATAAGGCAAAATTTACAATAAGGACTGTTTCCTAAAAATCCGCACAAACTTTGCTATTGTGCAAAATTGCAAAGGAACACGAATCAGGCGAAATCTGCACTTGAAGTGTTACATTATTGTATACAAGGACACGTCCGTTAGTCGACAGTTCATTAAATAATCTGTGTTTCCCGAGAATGGAGTCGAAAGAGGAGTGTCTGTATACGCATGTGTACAAGCTTTACGAAGGCAATATTCATCATGGGAATAAGTTATGAACTATATACGATGTTCTAAAACATTACTAGAAGGGACTTACAGCCAAAATACAACCCGGCTTGGGTAGGAAGGCCCAAAAACTTACAAAGTCAAAGTTACAACAGTTAAAACAACTGTTTGACGAAAGCGACCTAGTATTAATCCATTTCTCAACTGCCAAATTCAGTTTTTCACCCAGCCACGTACATAAGGCAATCACCAAGAAGCTTAATATCAAATATCACAAGAAAAGAGTCATACCATAACAAACAGAAAAGCAAATGATTGCCGCAAAAACGAACTATGGTGGTCACTTCAAAAAATTCTCTGATCAAGGATTCATCATGGATCGATGATGAGTCATATTTTACGCTTGCTCACTCCACTTTTATTGATAATGGTCACTGTTTTCCAAAATATGGAAAAACATACTCTTTCTACTCATAAATTATCTGAAAATGTAAAGTATGAAAGGTGAGATGGTGTTGATTAATGACAAAGATTGTAAAAGCAAACACATTTATTAGAAACTAAGAGAGACATTAACTTTAGACAGAGCTCTACTAGAGCTAAGATCATTAAGTGTTTCAAAAGAATACCCATTACAATCTAATGTTCGTTCAAGATAAGAACGAACTGATACTTGCATGTGAGAGCAAGCATGCATCTCTGAAATTTGTACAGGTATATATACACCTCAAAAATAAGACATTTGCATAAAATACCGCGAAACGGACAGTTAATTACCTAGACGAATCACAGCCTAGCAAACGTGAACTAAAGACGAAGCGTCGTGCATCTCCGGAACGACAGCGCCATCTATAGAACCTGAAAAATGGAAGTTTCCTTCCAAAGAGCAACCGTGAGGTAACTCAACTCGACTCGAGCGCCGATTGGGAACGTAAACATCTCGACAGTCGCCGGGAAAACGTGTTCTCTGCAGGGTGGACGACAAGATGATGAAACGGGGTTTTAAAACTTAAAATAAGCAGTTGGTATGCTAAAAATAACTTAAAAGAATTAAATATTTCCAACATTGCCCCCCTTCGTACACTCTGACAGAGAACAGCCTAAAAAAAAACTTTCAAAAGGGTAAGTTATGCCAAACGTAAATTTTGACATAAAATTTCCTGAAATACAAACTTACAAAAACAGTTTAATGAAAATTTAAAGTTTAAACATTTTACTTATAATACATACATTAACGATTTAAGTTTTGAGGGGAGAAAAAATCGGCAGGTTGCCGTAGCCTAAAAGGAAAAAAAAAAAACACTTTAAATTTGCAAACTTTTAAAGATGATAATGCATTACGATTTTAACACTAAATTTAAAGTTATTAAATTTCAATTGAAAGATTAAAAAAAAACTTAGCATTTATGCAAATATCTTAAAATTGTATAAACACATTTGCAAACAGTTTAATACATAAAAATAAATTAAAGTTCATATAAAGTCCTGATTCACTTGAAACAGTCTTAAATGTCCATTGGACGGCAGTCACTCATCGATAAACAGTTCAGTAGTGAACGCTTTCAAAGAGATTTTCGTTACTGGCTTTGTTAAACAATCAGCTAAATTCTGTGAAGATTGGACATATTTCAACTCGAACATATTGTCGAACACTAGATTTCTTAGAAAATAGTAGCGTATATCTATATGCTTCGTTCGAGCATTTTCGATAGGTGATTTTGAAAAGTCGATAGCAGCTTTATTATCACACAGTAATGTATATTCAGTACAGTCTTGGTTAATTAATATTGATTTTATAGTTTCTTCCAGAACTCTTCTTATCCAAATCATTTCCTTTGCTGCTTCACTTAATGAGATGTATTCCGCTTCCATCGTAGATAACGATACGCATTTTTGCTTGAAACTTCGCCAAATGATTGGAGCTTTGTCGACAAACATCATAACTCCACTCATGGATACTCTGTCATCTCTGTTAGATGCATTGTCAGCATCACTATAGCACGTCACTTTTAGAGATGTCACATTTGATAAATTTAATTTGAAATTTTTAGTAGCTTGAACATAGCCTAGAAGTTTAAGTAGACCTAGCCAATGGATCATGCTTGGGTTTTCTTGAAATTGGCTGAAAAGATTTATTGCAAAAGCAATATCCGGCCTTGTCCGACTTGCTAAAAAAGCTAAACATCCTACCAAATTTCTGTAGGGGTATTTCTCCATCTCAGTTATTTCTTCTCCAGTTTTAGGACAGTCGGTCTTTGAATAAATTATGCCTTTTGCAATAAGTAACGATATTATTGGAATTTTATACTTTGAGTAAATTTTACAAATTTTTTCAATGTATTCTTTCTGATGGATATATAATTTCTTATTTTCATTTTCAAATTCAACGCCAAGCAGTCTCTTGGTTTTTCCTAGGAGTTTAAGGTCAAATTTTGTTTTCAGGAGTTCTATAATTTCCTTTTATATGTTCAGCTGTCTTTCCAAATATAATTATGTCGTCTACATATAGGAGTAGTAAGATTCTTCTCTTAAAAATAAATACACAATTTGTCCATTCTAACCTGGTGAAGGCTAATTCTTCTAAAACATCTTGGATCTCAAAGTACCATTGCCTCCCACTTTGGTGGAGTCCATAGATAGCTTTTTTCAAGAGACAAACATAATCTGGATACTTTTGGCTTTGAAATCCCTTTGGTTGATACATGACTATTCTTTCTTGCAATTTTGCATAAAGATATGCACATTTGATGTCTAGTTGTTGGTGGAGCCAACCAAAAAGTCCAACTAGAATAGTGAAAAACAATCTAATGATGGCGAAATTTACTACAGGGCTATATACTTCTTCATAGGATTCTCCTTTTTTCTGACTAAAGTCTTTCGCAACCAATCTTGCTTTATATCGTATAATTTTTTCTTCTTCGTTTTTCTTGATAGTATACACCCATCGATTATGTATAATCTTCTCACCATCTTTCCTTGGAATTAATTCCCATACTTTTCGCTGCTCCATCATTTTGATTTCTTCTTGCATGGCCTTCATCCATTCTTCCTTTTGGTTAGACTCGACAGCTTCTTTAAATGATCTAGGAATTTCCACTTCTATGCAATTGGCTTCTAAATCTGTGTCAGATTCTTCACTAATGTCAGACAATTTGTTTTCAGTTATAGGTTCAGCTCCTGGTTCGGGTCCTGAATATTTATCTTTTCCAGAAAAACTAAAGAAATTCGGATCATATCTTATATTGTTCTTCAAGCAGTACCTCTTCACATCTGAATGTGATTTAAGAATTACATTTTTACCTTCAATTTTGTAGTAGATGTCTGTTCTTGAACTCTTTCCTTCGCTTCTCTGATCCACTTTATACTTTTACACGGAATTTGATCATCTTCAGAATCAGTACTTGATTCTCCGTTATTTTGATATTGATTCATGGTCTCGACTTCTGAATCTACTTCAGATTTTGATGGTACTTCTGGAGTTTCTACATGTTCAATTGATCTGCGGCTTCCTCCATGGCTAATCTCACCTTTACCTTCGTTACTTTTTACCTTTGGGTCCAGCTTCGCTCCACTTCGGAGCTTTGCTTCTTTCCTTCTACTGTTTGAGCTTTGTTTCTTCTCTTCTCTTATACCAAACTCCTCATCAAAAGATACATTTATTGTTTCGATGACTCGACCCAACTCTGGAATCCATATTCTATAGCCTTTAGTTTGATGTGCATACCCAACTAAAAATCCTTTCTTCGTTCTCATGTCAAACTTTTTTCTTTGTTGTTTTGGTATTCCAACATATGCAATGCTTCCAAACTTCTTTAAATGGCTCACTGATGGTTTTCTTCCACAAAAATTTCAAATGGGGTTTTCTCTTGACCTTTTCTGGCTACTCGGTTCCATACATATACAAAACAGCAAAGTGCTTCTGCCCAAAATTTTTCATCCATTTTGCTACTTTTCAGCATGGCTTTTATAGCATCTACTGCTGTGTAATTAAATCGTTCTGCGAGTCCGTTTTGTTCTAGTGTGTATGGATTCGTCTTTTGGTGTTGTATGCCCTCTTTTTCTAAATGAACTTTAAACTTATCGTTGACAAATTCTTTACCATTGTCAGTCCTTATAGCTATTACTTTCTTCCCTAAAAACCTCTCATTCCTTTTCTGAAATTTTAAGAAACAATCAAATGCTTCACTTTTATGTTGAATAGGATAAGCAGTCACCTTCTTTGAGTAATCATCTATAATCGTTAGAAAATATTCAGATCCTCTGAGTGAATATGTTGGCATTGGTCCACAGACGTCCATATGTAGTAATTGTAACGGTTTGTTTGTTCTTCCTCCTTCTTGAGATTGGAAAGATACTCTTCTTGTTTTGGCAATTTTGCACGATTCGCAGCCTAATTCCTGATATTTCAACTTCGGTAATCCTTTTACCTTTTCATGCTGAGATGTATTGACAGTGTACTGGTTATTTATGTGGCAGTATCTCTGATGCCATTTATCTAGTTCTGTTGCATTCGAAGTTATAGCATTATTTTCGACATAAGTGGCAGATTGTGGGTATGTAGGTTTTACGCTGTACAGTCCATTTTTTCTATACGCCGAAAACATTTCTTCACCTTTTTCGTCAAATAAGGTTATTTTGCCATTCTTTCCTACAAATTTAGAACCCTTCTTCTCACATACTGCACCTGAAATTAAGTTTCTTCTTAACTTTGGAGAGTACATTACATTATGTAATCGTATTTCATTAACTCTTCCATTTACTCTGAAATTTACATCTACGCTTCCCATTCCTTCAATAGGACTAGTTACTTCGCCTACAGCGAGAGTCATTTTAGTATTGTTAACCGGTTTGTACGTTACAAACAAGTCTTTGTTGTTACAAAAATGACTTGACGCACCGGTGTCAAACACCCAATTGAATTTATCTTGAAAATTGTTATTCTGACCAAAATTAGCTTCTGTCACGTAACTTTTTCGTTTTGCATTTTTAGGGTTACTTCTACAATTAACAGCCCTATGACCTGGTTTGCCACATTTGAAACAATTCTGATTTTGGTGTTTATCTCTTTTTCGGACTTCTTTGGGTTTTATTAACTTTATTTCTAATGCCGATTTTTCCCCTTTAAGCGAATCTTTTCTACTTTGCTTTAAACGGTCCTCTTCTAATATTAACTCATCTAATACCTTGTTAAAGGTAAAGTCCTTTTTACCCCATCTATAAATGGCTTGCACAATACCAGAAAAAGTGTCTGGAAGGAATCTAATCAGCTGGTAAGTTTTGACAATTTCGGGTAATTCTATTTCCGTATCCCCCATACTTTCTAAAATTTCTTTAAGTCTTGCTCCATACAGTCCTATCGCTTCAATAGGATCATAAGTACAATTAAAGTAGGCATCTAAGATACCAATAGATCTTCCCCGCGTTGCTGGCTGGAAGTGAACTTTAAGTCTTTCCCAAGCTTCTGACGCAACCTTAGTATCACGAATCAGTGGCTTTAAATCTTTACTAATATTTAAATATATTGTACTATAGGCCTGATTCTTTTTAATTTCAAAATCGCGCTTCTCTTTAGGAGTTGCATCTTCTTTAACTTTTAAATCTTTATTACTAACATGTTCATATGCCCCTTTGTCCATTAAAAGTGCTGTCACATCATCTTTCCAGGTGGCATAGTTATAATTGTTAAGTTTATCTATTTCCATCTTTAGTTTTTAGAGCCCCCCTATCTTTAAGCTTTTAGAACTTTTAACGTTAACAGCATCTCTAAATTAAATACTTAATATGGGCAAAAAGAGTGACCCATAACCGATGTTTTCCAAAATATGGAAAAACATACTCTTTCTACTCATAAATTATCTGAAAATGTAAAGTATGAAAGGTGAGATGGTGTTGATTATACATAAAGATTGTAAAAGCAAACACATTTATTAGAAACTAAAAGAGACATTAACTTTAGACAGAGCTCTACTAGAGCTAAGATCATTAAGTGTTTCAAAAGAATACCCATTACAATCTAATGTTCGTTCAAGATGAGAACGAACTGATACTTGCATGTGAGAGCAAGCATGCATCTCTGAAATTTGTACAGGTATATATACACCTCAAAAATAAGACATTTGCATAAAATACCGCGAAACGGACAGTTAATTACCTGGACGAATCACAGCCTAGCAAACGTCAACTAAAGACGAAGCGTCGTGCATCTCCGGAACGACAGCGCCATCTATAGAACCTGAAAAATGGAAGTTTCCTTCCAAAGAGCAACCGTGAGATAACTCAACTCGACTCGAGCGCCGATTGGGAACGTAAACATCTCGACAGTCGCCGGGAAAACGTGTTCTCTGCAGGGTGGACGACAAGATGATGAAACGGGGTTTTAAAACTTAAAATAAGCAGTTGGTATGCTAAAAATAACTTAAAAGAATTAAATATTTCCAACAGTCACTACTACATATCTGATGTCTGCATGACACAACCTATCATGAAATTTGCTGCTAAAGCAAAATTAGAAGATCTTCATTTAAATTGCAGTGAGTCTGAAAAACTTGAGTTGTTTGTTCATCTGAAAGGTCTGGGTTTGCTGTCAAGGGTCAACAACAATTGAATAAGTGCTTTCGCCATCATTTCATTCCTTACATCAGTATGAATTTCAACAGAGGTGATTACGTCATCTGGCCAGACTTGACCAGCAGTTATTATTTCAAAATCGTTCTCAACCACTTCTGCCAGCAAAACATCACTTTCACAGAGAAGTACGACAACCTGGCTAACGTTCCCAAAATTCAATCAATTCGAGCGGTTCTGAGCATATCTTAGTCAGAAGTGTATGCTAAAGGCTGAAAAGCAGATAACATCTAGAAATTGACCAATTGAATCAAGTACTGTCTCAAAATTATGGATCTAAATGTTGTACAAAGTCTAGCAAGTACCACCAAAAGTAAAATCGATAATGTCCGACGAAACAGTTTAATTGAAACCCAATAACAGTTTTACAGAGTAATATGGTAAATTACCTTACAGTGCCCATTTATGCTCTTTGTCTCATTTTTTCATAGCTTTCCAGACAAGAAAAGTTTGTGCGGATTTCTAGGAAACAGTCCTTATAAATTTACTGGTGAGAAAAATCAAGAATTCTGAGCACCCTATGTGCACATATACCAGTCGCTCGTCCCCAAGGGGTTAACATCAGTGGTGGGATTCAAATAATTTAACAACCGGTTCGCTACCCGAATTATTTTTAACGTATAAACATGAAAGGAAAAAGAAGCATCACACGCAGATTATGAAAACGCTTTCAAATATTATAAGAACATCGTTAAAAAAAACTTTGATCGTTTGGTATAGTGTAAAAAAAAATCTGAAACATGTTTGCCTATAAAAGGACGAAATATATTTAATAAACATTCAGCAAATGTGAAACCCTGATCAAAATTTCTATCAAAAAGTACATGGAAACAGTATAATACAATAAGGATAAGGCAAATGTTGCAGAAATTTAAGTTTAACCCTTAAATGCATGATTTTTTATTTTGTTTCGAAAAAATTATATATGATTCTCTGAAAGGTTTATAACACAGTAAAAATAATGAGAGAAAAAAAATCAGAGATACATTTTTCATATAAAACGCCAACTTTTTCTTATGTTGCACATCTCCAATATAAAAAATACCACTTATATATTGCAGATTAGTAAGTATTTTAACAAGTATGAATCTAAATACCTTATTTTATATAATTTTTCATTTTGTAAAACTCAACCCTTAAATGCATGAATTGGTTTTAGAATTATATTTTTTGGCTTTATATAAAATTTTATATATTTGTAATTTTTTACAGGATTAATATTTTTATATAAATATACTGATTAATAAGAATTAAATAAAAAGTGATGTAGATATGCATCACTCACTATGCATTTAAAGGTTAAGAACTAACTCATGTCCATGATGTAAAGTTGCAAACATTTAGATATTAAAAACACTAACTGTAGGAAGAGCTCGAGATATTGCTCATTCTTATATTCAAATTGACTACAAAACATTTGTGATATCTTCTACAAATATGACATTTTTTCAAGTTTCTAAAGTAATAAAATCCTCACCGTCTTTTTGTATGGTCTTTTATCTTCCAAAACATTTCAAACGTTTTAATAAATTTTATCATAAGTTTTCATCCTTTATGATGCTTATACTTCTTATTCGCAGTGCTTTTGAAAGACTAACAATTTCATTTAAAATATACAATCATCAAGAAAATATCAGCTATAAAATATGTAGGGCGTCACTTCTTATCGCTGACCAAGAGCTAATTCTTAAATTGTTAAATTTAGAATACTTCTAATTTCAAAGCTATTTCAAAGGTTGTTCTGCATCATCTTAAAAATCGTTTTTACTTCAGAAAAAAAGTTACAAAATTTTAATTTTTATGCGGTTCTTTGGGTTTTATAATATATTTAGAAAAACATTATCAATGCTATACTAACAAGTGAGACAATTTTTTTCACAACTCTCCAAATTATAATATTTAGAATTTTAGGGATTTTTACCATTTCTTAGCACAAAAAACAGCCCAGACAACGCTGGAATTCCGTAAAATAGAAACTATCATGACTCTGCAAGTTTAGACCATACAATGATTTTTCATTTGTTAGATCATGGAAAATGTTTTAGGTAGATTTCGTATGAAATGCTACCTATTGGCGTTGTTCCTATGTTGGAATTTCTGAAAAATTTTTGCAGATCTACACCGATCATGACCCCTAGAACCCAAAGCCAACCTCAGTAAAAAACTTTATATATCTATCTATATATATATATATATATATGTATATATATCACTTTCTTCTGGACACGATAACTTCCACAATTCTGCACAAATCTCTTCCAAACTGATACATAAAATCAAGGGGCATAAAATCTCGGTCAAGTTCGTTAATGGGCAAAATCGGACCAAGGGGATGGAAATAGGGAGGTGCTTTGTGAAAACCGAAAAAACCCCATAACTTCTTAATTTTTGTACACATTGAATCAGTTTTATTACTTCTAAAAATAGGACCAGAAATTTATGTATCGCAGATTTTTGATAAAATTAAAAATGGGCTCAAGGGGTGCAAAAAATAGGGTTTTTGAGAGAAAAAAAATTCCAAACTTCATCAATTCTCAAGATATCAAATCCAATTAATTTTATTATACATCTCCTTAATATTATCTACAACTTTTATATTCACAAGTTTTTGATAGGACCAATTCGTACCGCAAAAAAAAATTAACAAAAACAGGGAAGTGAAGAAGAAAAATTTCCTTAACTCCGTCAATTCACAAGATATAAAATCCACATGAATTTATCATATATCTTAATATTGTCTTCAATATTTATATAGACAAGTTTTTTATAGGACCAATTCTTACAGCAAAAACAAATTAAAAATACATAGCGGTTGAAGTAAAAAATCATCTTATTAAGGGCGTATTCAAATCCAAACTGCTTATTTTCTTACTCATTTTTAAATTCATTTTTGCTCGCAAACGCATCCAATTGATAGATTCTCTTCTTCAGAAACTATATAATGTACCGTAATGATCGATTTTTTGATAGAGGCAGAATATATTTCAAAAAATGATGTCAAAGTGGGCATTTTGAACAGAATTTCCCGAAGCGATTGTGTTAGAAACGAAAAATGTTGGTCTACTGAGAAAATAATTGTTTATTAATCAAGTTTCAATTAATTGAAAGAAAAATAAAAACACATGTCGCTTATAAATCTTTTCAAAAATCATGTCAGCAAGTTTCGTATTTTTTCTATTAAAAATGAATCTGAAAACTTCGAGTTGTTGAGCATGAAAAAGTTTTTTTTTTAATACCACCTTAACATGATTCTGATAAAACCAGCTATTATAGAAAAACGAAATAAAAACTCGTCAAAAGCGGCCAGATAAAACTACAGTAAACTCGCGACTATCCGGCCTAGTAAAAGAAAACAAGGAATGTTGTAAGCAGCCGAGACAGGCAGGTTCCCGTCCGTAGGAAAGTACTAAATCATGACAAGAAGGAGCAAGAAGATTTTGCAGAATGCAATAGCAGAGACAGAGAGGAAGGGAGAGGGGATTAAGGCTTGGTAACCTGTTTTGTCAGTTATGCACCGGATGTTAACAAGTGCGGACGTTATTTTCCGCTTATCCTGGTTACTTTCGTATAGTCTTTTGGTATAGTCTTCGTGTTTATTTATTAAAGAATAACAAAATGGGTGATATATGAAAAAGGCTGTAGTGAATATGGAGGCGAAACTATGAGTTAGTAGGAGGAAGCGACGCCAGCTAATATTATCTGCTTGTGTAAATGGAGGAACATTACATCGCTGAAGAGGGCTAACAGGGAGAAGCAGTCATCTATCAAGGACTTTTTCAAAGACTAAAGACTAAGTTTTGACTCTTTTATCGTATTCGTAACTTTTCATATTTGTGCATTCATTTATTAATAAACAGTAAAATAAGATTTACTCATTTTTTTTTACGAATCATGCTTACGTTTCACATTAATGTTCTGTTTACTTTGAAACTGTATGCACTGTATATATAAAATTTATCTTAAAATGTGTACCATGCATTTTTAATATAATGGGGGTGAGATGGACAGGAAGCGAGTAAATATTTGTAGAACTCCGGCCTGTCCGGCTTTTTTTGTTATCCGGCCTACCCTTCCGCCACATTAGGCTGGATAGTCGGGAGCTTACTGTATAAAGTGGATTTATATCTAATCATGATTTAGTTTTTGTTGGTGCAATTAATATACTTAACTTTGAAATCTACCTCCGCCTGTAGGCCGGGCCGGCAGGGATTTTTTCTAAACTTGTGGGATTCAGGGATCTTATAAAAATTTAAAATTTGTTTCATTTACGAAAACAACTATTTTGATTTAAACACCTTGTAAGATATGAAGAACATTTTTAAAAAGTGCAGTTGTGAGTATATCATTAAATCTAATGATTTAGCTATTGATATATGTGATACCAGGGAACATTCAGCATATTTTCAAAAGAAGCAGTCAAAGCAAAGTAACCTTTTATTTGAATGTCAGTAATTATTGTAGTGTTGAATAAGTATGCTATATAACTAGAGTTAGTCTAGGCTGCCAATTTAGATCCTGAAATTCATCAAATCTTCAAAATTTCATTTTTAAAAATTCAATTTGCATCTTACAGGACTAATGAAGGGAAAAAAATATATTTCGCAAATTAAACATTATTTTACTAAATGAAATGAATCAGAACATGTCGCATTGTTATGTTAAAAAAACGCTGTTGTGCAGATAAACATTTACAGAATGTACATTAATGTAAATGCAAGTTTTATTTAACAACCAGTTCGCCGAACTCAAAACAAATTAACAACTGGTTCTACCGAACTAGTGCAAACCGGCTGAATCCCACCACTGGTTAATATCCTGTAATAATTAACCCTCCGACTGTCTTGGAAAAGGGCAAAATTGTAATATTGTTTTCTCTGTATTTTGTTTTTAATGCTAAAAAAAAAAATGATTCTTTGAACATTTTATAAAAAAACTTAATAACAAATATGAATGCAATCCTTGGAAGTATTAATCATTGTTCAATGTATTAAAAATACATTAAATCAATAGAATTATATTACTTTAAATATTGCTTGTATTGCGGTGAAACCTGGAGCTTAGTGAATGTATTAACACGGGCTTGTCAGTGAGGGGGTTAATATCCCAATATCTCACAGTGCATTCTCTACATGTCCAATAATATGTGCTTAAAATATGTGCTGTTATTGTCTTGTTGGGTTGATAGTATTACCAGCAGGGTTGCAAAAAAGCCGGTTAAAATTGAAAAAGCCACGCCAGTGGCTTTTATTGGTTTTAATCGGCTTTTTTTGGCCAAAATTGGCTTTTATACAGTGAAGCATTTTAATTATAAATGACACATTTTTGTGTTTTTTAATTAGTTTTAAAGACATTTAATTGAGGTAGAAATCAATATAACCCAATTTTTCAATAATGAAGACATTAATATTGGAATAAAAGGCCATACCAATTGCTTTCTCTGGTTTACACTGACCTTAAAACCCTTTTTTTTTTCATTTTTACTGCTTTATACAGTTAAAAAGGACAATGGTTGCTTAGTTATATATTTTATTAACTAATTTTAAGGGATATTAATATACAAGTCTTATTTTATTTCTCATAAACATTTATTTAAAATCACACACAAAGTCATTTAATAAAAACATTTCTCTCTGTTAAAACAGTATTATGAATGCAGTATACTGTATACTGTATATTTAAAACAGTATTATGCATTAATTTATGCATGAATATGCACTTTTAAATAGCAACTAGCTTTTCAAAATGTTAATTCAACAAGTTTTATTTGGAGAATTTTTTTAAATTGTTCTCTTTATTTTATGCACTTACATGTATTAAAATTTCCTCAAATGTTATATCCTTCCTAATTCCTCTTCCAACATTGTTCATTCTACAATTTTAATCTGTCCATATGGACATATCTGGAATAAGTTACATATAAAGGTTAAAATTCAATATTTGCTTTAGTAGCCAGTGGCCGGTAGAGGCTGTATGTTTAGTAGCCACTACTGTCAAGTTAGTGGCCACTTATCGTAGTAGGTAGATTTAAATAGTTTTACAAGTTATGTTTTTAAAATATTAATGTTCAAAGACATCTTTTAAAATATATAAAAATAAAACTATCCACAGTGTCAGTTTACTTACCCCAACAAAAACAATTAACAGTTATTACATTAAAAAAAAGAGAGAATTTATCGAACAATGTCATACAAGACCGAGGTCAAAGATTGGTTCACATCTCCATTACGTCACTATGTAGCCCGAGATCAGAATTCTTTCTGAAAATAGGCCTAAAATATTTCCCGTTTGACGAAATTTGCAATTATTTTACGCAACCTCTTGCTAAAATTCACAATTTTTTCGCCAATCATTCGACAGAGTTCACGATTTTTTTTCCGCGATCATTCGACGAAAGTGACGATTTTATTATGCGATCTCTTGATGAAATTCGCAATTTTTTCCACGATCAATTGACGAAATTCGCGACTTTTATTTTCACGATCTTTCGACAAAATTCGCGATTTTATTCCGCTATTGTTTGACGAAATTTACGTTTTTTCGCGATCTTTGGACGAAATTTGCGTTTTTCGCGATCTTTTGATGAAATTCGCGATTTTTCCGCGATCGTTTGAAGAAATTCGCGATTTTTTTCGCAATCTTTTGACGAAATTCGCGGTTTTTGCGCGATCTTTTGACGAAATTTGCGATTTTTAGACGAAATTTGCGGTTGTTTCGCGATCTTTAGACGAAATTTGCGGTTTTTTTCGCGATCTCCTAGCGAAATTTACTGGGTTTTCGCGATCTTTCGATGAAATTTGCAGTTTTTTCCGCGATCTTTCGATGAAATTTGCGTTTTTTATGCGATCCTTTCACGAAATTTGCGCTTTTTCCGCGATTCTTTGATGGAAATCGCGTTTTTTTTTTCGTGATTCTGAAATTCACAGCAAATTTTCTGAAAGGTTACAAAGGGGTGTGTTTTTTCTGCACCTGGTTGACGAAATTCCCGTTTTTTCAAGATCCTTTGACGAAATTTACTTTTTTTGCGATCTCTTGACGAAATTTGCGGTTTTTTCGCGATCTTTTGACAAAATTTGCACTTTTTTCGCGATCTTTTGACAAAATTTGCACTTTTTTCGCGATCTTTTGATAAAATTTGCACTTTTTTCACGAATTTTTGACAAAATTTGCACCTTTTTTTTGCGAACATTTGACAACATTTGCACTTTTTTTCGCAAACTTTTGACAAAATTTGCGGCTTTTCGAGATCCTTTGACGAAATTCACGTTATTTCGCGATCTTTTAACGAAATTTGTGGGTTTTTTCGCGATCTTGTGACAAAATTTGCGGTTTTTCGCGATCTTTTGACGAAATTTGCATTTTTTTACGAAATTTACCGTTTTTTCGCGATCTTTTGACAAAATTTGCGGTTTTTTTGCGATCTTTTGACGAAATTTGCAGTTTTTTTCCTATCGCCGAAATTTAGGGGTTTTTCGCGATCTTTTGACGAAAATTGCGGTTTTTTTGCGATACTTGGATGAAATTTGCGGTTGTTACGCATTCCTTTCACAAAATTTGCGTTTTCCCCGGCATTCTTTGAAGGAAATCTCGTCTTTTTTCGAGATTCTTATGAAATTCGAGTTTTTCCCGAGATTCTTTGACGATTTTTTTGCGAACGATCGAAATTGATTTCTTTCGGCGACCATTTGTCGAAATTCGCGATATTTTTATGTCCGAAATTTCGGATTGATGACGGATTTTTTTAAATTTTCGGAACCAAATGTCTTCAATGTGAACATCAACGCGATTTCCTTTTTCTTTTACGATTCCGCGGAAATCGCTCATTGAATAAAAAAAAAATTAAAAAAGCGGAAAAGTGGCATTTCTGACATGTACTATTACATGAAAAATAAAGATCGCCACTTTGGCGATCAGATGCACATCATAAAGTCGCCAATTTTTTACATTTAGTCGCCCTGCGGCTGGTGGCGACCGGGAATTTTAACCTTTAGTTACATAACAGCTTAGTAGCAGAAAAACTTTTTACATATATCATTTTTATATGTTAGAATATCAATTGCTTATTACTGGGTGTTTTCAAGTATTGTATAAGATAACTTCAGTTAATAAATACGTATGATATATGCTATTTAGTTTTGATCAATTTTAAAAGTAAATATCAGTATGTAAGAATGTTTCTATTTTGATGTGTGACATTTTCTTATTCTTTCATATAATCTTTAAAATGTGTAGTATGTGTAGAGCTATAATAAGGAATTCCAAACCAATACTTTAGAGTCTAATTTAATGTATTCTTCTGAATATTTATAATTTTTTTTTATGACATAATGCCTTTACAGTTGCAATCTAGCAGTTATAAGGACTTATTTATTTGACAAAATTTAATAGAAGTTTATATTTTTTTAGTAGAAAATATTTATAAGTGTATTAAAAATAAATTATCCAAATTTTATATGAATTATCTATAAACCACCTTTTTGAAAAATAAAAACCAGCTTTTTTTAAGTGGTTAAAACCCCAAAAAAAAGCCGGCCGGCTTTTTTTGGCCTGGCTAAAAGCCAGCAACCCTGATTACTAGAGCTTAGTAGCTGGGAAGTAGAGGTCTGCACGGGCCGACTCATGGAGAAAAAATTCGGCCCTGGCCTGGCCCGTAGAAAAAGTAATGTTGGCCAGGCCCAGAAAAAATTTAAACTCTCGGCCCAGCCCAAGTGGATTTCTACAAAACATTGATTTTTACGTCAAATTGGTTAAAAAATTTGTCTCTTACGAGGAGTTCTGACCAAAAATATTTATCTTAACTTTTTTTTTTCATGTTTATAATCTTCATTTTTATAGAAGAGTCGCAGGCTGCAATATTTATTTTTTTAATGAATCTCTATTTCTTGTATGTAAATGTTTCAGTTATCATTAATATTGTTAATCCATATTCCATGTATAGAAGTGTTAAAAATCTGAAAAATGCTATGCAGTAAAATCTTCTAAGACAGAATTGCATAGGAAAGAAAAAAAAATCCGTTATAGACAAGTTCCCTTCTTAGCAAGTGTAAATGTATTATATATTCTTTTCTTACTTATTAGTATATTAATTTTGCATGGATCAACACGTTTTTCAGTTTAAAACAGGGTTCCGTCATAGACAGGTTCCTTTTCACACATTTTACTATATTTTAAAATGCGTAGAAATCTACTATTCTTTAAAAATAATAAATTTTAATGTTTAAGTGTAAAATAATGGCGATTCAAAAATGTATGTATTTTTTGCAAAAATTTTTGGGCCAGGCTTAATTTAACTGACCTTTAAATGGACCAGGCCACGCTGAGACAATGATTTTCATACGGGCTGGCTCAAAACTAGGACTGAAAATTTTGGGCCGTGAAGACTAGGAATGAAACCAGGCCCGGTTCTGTACAGAAAAATTAAGTTACGCCCGGCCTGGCCCGAGCCTTTAGAAAAAGAATGGCTCGTGGGCCGGGCTGGGCTCGGGCTCCAGGGCACGGGCCGGCCCGTGCAGATCTCTACTGGGAAGTTTGTCTCTCAAGCAACTAATCAGAGTCTGCTAATGATAAAGCTTCCCCTTTTACTGTCACTTTGGCAAAGCCTGAATTCCTGTTGCTTTTAAGTTGAGTTTCCCAGCTACTAACATCTTGTATTTTGTAACCTGTGCTGAAGTTGTATTATTGGTAGAGCAAAGTTTTCCCATGTGAATTTAATGTATCCTGTTTTGATATCTCAGCTTCAAATGAATATTTATCAGAAAACTAAATTTTAATTAATATAAAGCTATCTCCAAATGTGATTTGAATATTTATAATAAGAACTTGGACTTACGCTGTCAAATTTAATGATTAAAAACACTTAAGATACTCATCAGCGTACTACATATATAAAAACAATATTAAATACACACAATGTTTCAGACTTATTCTAACAAGCCATCATCAGGGGGTTCTTGACCTCTATGTAGCTTGCATTATACACAACACAGTCACTGTCACAAACATTAAACTGAATAGACAAGACATCAATTCAATAGACAGTCTACAGCTCTATTTAGATTAGTGTTTAAAGGCAGTATTAAGACAGTTCATTTCGAAAATGTAAAAATTATTTCTAGATATCCCAACCCTCTTAAGGCCCTTATAAGAAAATCTATAGCAATTAATCTGAGGAAAGACAAAGTTTGTAATGACTATCTCATTTCAGGTTTCTAATGTTTGATTAAATGTTTTGAAAGAAATACATTTGTAAAGTTAAATTAGCAGTTTTTTTCTAACTTTGATAATAATAATGTTATAGTCTACCAATAGATGGCACCATATCTGATGCAATATAGTTTTTGATGTTTTGTGATCTTTTACAGAAATATTTTCAGTTTAATGTTTGTGACAGTGACCGTGTTGTGCGTAATGTAAGCTCCGTAGAGGTGAAGAACCCCCTGATGATGGCTTGTTAGAATAAGTCTGAAATGCTGGGTGTATTTTTAATGTGTTTAATATTGTTTTTATATATGTAGTATGCTGATAAGTATCTTTAAGTGTTTTTAATCATTAAATATTTATATTTCAAAAAAGCTTTCAATGTTGCATTCATGTATTAAATAATAGTAATGTATAAATATAGTGAAATTTAATTTTTTTACTATTAGGAATGCATTAATTAGATACTGTAGAGAAAGATTGGAAAACAAAAATTCTGCTGCATCTGTCATTGATTGAAACTTATTTAATTACAAATATATTAACATGACATGTGACATTAATTCAATTTTTGCCTTTCATTTATTTTAATCCTATTAAAATCAACAATATCCTAAATTTAAGAATATTTTAATTTCTTTTTTTATAATATTCTCAGTTATATGCGAGGAAATTAAGTAGTTAAAATGTTAATAATTAATAAATAATAAAATAAGAAGAATACAGAACATATTTTTAAAGAAAAATACTCTGCAAGCTGTGGTATAGGTGCAAATAGATATTGAACATTGGTTCCATTTTAACTTTTCAACAAAGTGGAAAAGTTTTCTTGAATTCGGTTAGTCTAACGAAACCGTTTTCTGTCTGATGCAATAGAACTTTCATGATATTTTTTTTAACAATTCTCTTTTATTCTTTAAAACAGTTGATAAAGAATTAGCTGGAATCCTGAATTTCTATGCGATTTCGCATTTTTTCAATCAACCAGTCTTATTATTTTGATTTTAATTTCTAACAGCAAACACTTTCTTTTTTCATCTGCCATAGTTTAAACGCATTTAAAAAAGCTCCCTTCTCAGTCCTTATTAAAAAGCAACTAAATATCTCAGTGACTGTCATCCTAACATGTACAATTTCAAGATCTAAATGACCCTTTGACTATATCCTTTCCTTTCTCAAGCCTTTCTTCTTTCGACATCACATTTTTGTCCAGATGACTAAGGCTGTGTTCAGAGAGTTTTTTTAAACCTCTCCTATGAAAGCAATAAAATTGTCATCTATCCTGTCTCATCCAACCGTTCTATGGTCATCAACAAGAGAAAGAGGTGTCTCAACAGTGGAAAGAGACAGATGGATTCGTCAGACAGATTTTGGACTGATTCGGATTCTACAAAAGTAGTAAAACATGAAAAACCCCACCGGACCAGAACAAAAAGATTGGAGCCCATAGGATCTGTCTGTTTGCCCCCTTAACCTTGCATTTCAACAAAAGTTAGGGATCCCTCCCTGAATTTCTCAAACCTTTGTTCTTCCATTATGAGATTTTTTTCGTTCAGCCCAGGCAATAAAATAGTGAAGATTTAGTTTTCTACTCAAGCAGTAAAACTTCACAATATCCAATAATGACATTTTCAGTTGTTTGTTGTAAGAAATATCTTTAACTTTATTACAGTACTGGAGATCCAATGAGACAGGAAAAGAATTGTATTAACCAATACATCATTACATCCAATCTCACAGTAAGTGGACTCACCTGTACAAGTAAGGTGACAACTTTGGTATCACTTTTTAAAAAATATTTGACACATTTTTCAATTGGATGTGTATTTCTCGAATTATTCGACCATTTCCAGACTTTTCAAACACCTTGTATATGTCATATGTATAATATAAATAATATATAAATCCATGTTTTTTCCTTTTTTAGGCAAGCAATTATATCTCCTGTATTACATGATGAATCCTTGTGTTACACACCTAATAGCAAAAGTATGTATAAGAAAATATATTTAAAAGTTAATTAAAACCCTATTATTATCATGTTATCAATATGCTAAATCAAAATGTCATTTCTCATTTATAGTTCCTAAGATGGCATCTAATACAAATGAAAAACCAAGAAAAAAACGTTCCCGTGGCAAGTCTTTTAATTTGTTAAAAAGAAAAGAGAAGAAGAGGTTAGTCAAAAGTTACATTTTTAAAGAACTTTTATTTAGAATTTAAAGCATACATAACCCTGTATAAAGTAGAGAATTTAACATTCAAGGGCAAAAAGAATTTAGTATTTGTTAAACAGCATAAATCATATGTTTTTTTGTGCTTTTAGAAATTCTATATACAATTCTTTATAGAAGTTTCATATTAAGTAGTTTTTTGCTGATTTTGATTTCAAATACTATTTATATCAGTTGACTACGCATTCTAAAGCAATTTCTTTTGCATAGCATGCATCTCACTTCCACATATACTACAAAATCTTGATTTCTTGCTAAACGAAAAACTTCTTTTGTAAGTAGTTCTTGAGCTTATTTTTTTTAAAAAAAGGTAAAATTATATATATATATATAATGTGTATGTGTGTGTGAGCATGTATGTATATCAATACAAACAACCTTTAATGGGTTAAAAGTTTGTGACACAGCACTTTATCTTATGGCTCTAAGAATTATAAATATGGATTTTAAAAATAATAATATCAAATTTTGAGTGACGCTGTGCTATTAATTAAAAAATATATATTTGTATTATTTATTTCATCATTTTATTTTTGTTCTATTTATAATCGCATATGCAAAAGTTATGTTCAACATGAAAAGATGTATAAAAATTTATTCGCTGATGCTTTTTCATCCACATCACATAAATTCAAAATATGAGTTTTAAAAGATATGATCTAACAAAAACATGACTGTGAAAAAAGGGAGCCAAGTTCCGTAAAAAAAAAAAAAAAAAAAATCTGCCAAGAAAAGAAGTGATATCTAAGTGGGTGCCAAGTTCAAATAGAATTCACTCAAACTTACCTACTGAAGTATTATAGCATAGTTTAAATTGTTTAAAAATTAAAATTATTGATAGAATATTAATAATAAATCTAAAACTTGGCAAGTTTTTACCTACGAGTCATTTATTTTTATTAATGACATTATTATATCAAAACTTGTTATTTCATGTTTGGAAGCATTAATTTGAGTATTTTGAGGCTCCTTAAAGGAGTGCAGTCTCTAGAAGGATGAACAAGCATAAGTGTATCTGTCTCTTTGTCTGATTGCATTGAGGTTTCCGGAGAGGGTCACTAGAGTGATAACCAAAGACGAGAGGGGCTGTATCTATGTGTTTATTGGTTTATTAAATCTTTAACATGAGTCAGTTGTTTATAATAATAATTATATTAAAAAAATTTATAATAACATTATTATTAATATTAACATCATTGTTTCATTAAGACATGAAAATGATAGGCATAGCATTTATCAAAAACTTGCCAAGTTCTAGATTTATTATTAATATGCTATCAATAATTTGTTTTTAAACAATTTAAACTATGATATAGTACTTCAGTATGTAAGTTTGAGTGAATTTTATTTGAACTTGGCACCCACTTAGATATCACTTCTTTTCTTGGCAGATTTTTTTTTTTTTACGGAACTTGGCTCTTTTTTTTCACAGTCATGTTTTTGTTAGATATCATTATTTTTTGTACAGTTACAATATTCTTAAACACTTTAGTTAATCGTTTTTAATATGTTTACAAGCAATTTTCAAAGCAGTTTATTCACCAGGCAACATTTAATTTGATAATTGTGTGTTTTATTATATACCGTAGATCGATGTAATAGTAAAATCTATTCATCATTGTCCAGTCATCCAAGGCTGTCGTATAGATGGCTGGTGAGTTTCCCAACATGGTTTATTAGTGAAAAATTGCAGACCCAGGTATCGGCCGGAGTAGCTCAGTGGTTAGAGCAACAGCCTGGTACGTGATGGTCCCGGGTTCAATTCCTGACTCTGGCTAATTTTCACTCTAGTTCGAATTATTGTTTTTATTGTATGCATGTCTGCATAATATTTATATATACCTTTAACATTCAATTTAATTTAAATTTCCTAAAACAAAATATCTGGCATACATTTTCGTATATTACACTTTAAATTCTGGCCCATAGATTTTGAAAAAAACAAAAAAAAACCTTAAATGCGCGGAGTTTAAATTAAATTTCGGTGAGTTCGACTATGGAAAAATATTGATTTTCAATGGGAATTTCACCAAATTAACCATCTATCGCCAAGTTGGCTTCATATATGACAACTTATTTTTATCGACAGATTTAGCGATATTTGGACAAGTTGGTCAAAATTTGGCATTATTGTGGTAACCCTGCTATTAATATTTTTCAACTATTATTCATTACAATGAGGCGGTCCAATCAGAATTGTGAGGGACACACAGACTTGGATTTTATATAACTAGATACTGCTATATTAAATGTGTGTTTTGAAACGAAATACATTGATTCCAAATTTTTATTGTTTCTTTTCTGAAACAACAACAATCATATTAATAATATTTACACAAGTCAAGCTTTCAAAACATTTCTTTCTTTATTTTTGAAACTTTTGGACTGTCAATAAAACAGTACAGATGTGTACAGTCTCGTAGGTCAAATAGATTTTGATTAGAAAATTAACGAAAACAACTCAAAATGGTTTGTGAAATGTAGCATTCGTCTGCCAGTATTTTTTTATACTAACAATTGACTTTTTTTGACACACAGCATATAAACTTCAAAGTAAACAGGCAGTATTTATTCAAATTTGAATTCCCCCACTGCAACTACAGCATAGCAAGAATTTGCATCTTAAAAGCCTCCGTATCCAACAGTTTGAAAATTCGTGTCGGTATCGAACGACATCGAAATCATGCTTGATAGTCCTGCAAGCATTATAGATCGGGAGCCGGCAGCACAGACAATCACCTCATCAAGTTCACGGGTGAAATTCCAGAATTAGTGAAAACTCGATTCGCATATTAAAACGCAATCGGTCTGCCAAGTCATATCTTGGTGGAAAACACCTGAAAACCTGATTTTAGCGGTTGACTCGTAGGTTTACTATTGTGCTTTCCTGCACCCAAAAGTATAAAAAAACATGGAGGACTGGAAGCAGTAAAACACAATGGTAAACCTATGAGTCAAGTGCTAAAATCAGGTTCTTAGGTGTTTTGCACCAAGATATGACTTCGAAGATCGATTGCGTTTTAATATGCGAATCGAGTTTTAACTAATTCTGAAATTTCAGCCGTGAACTCAATGAGGTGGTTGTCTGTGCTGTCGGCTCCCGTTCCACTAGCTTTATACTCAGTGGCAATCGGTAGAGTACCTTTATACTCAGTGGCAATCTATAGGGTACCTGTGACACTGACATTAAGAGTCCGAGACACTCCAAAGTTGTCCACAGCTAGACTGCCTAGACCCATGGTAGCAACACATCCATGACCAATATTTATTTGAATCATTAGAGTGAGTCTTCTTTTGTTTACATTTTTAATTCTGAGATTAGACTAATTTCAACTACGGATGTATTTCGAATGTCTACTCGAAATATATGCATATTTCGACATATGTATTCTCTCAAGATATTTTTATTTTACCACAATGTGTATAAAAAGGTAAATTTTATGCAGTATTATTCAAAAAATTAATTCTCTGAAATTAAAGGAAAATGGCTGATATTCAGGTGATTTTGCTGCATGGTCAAGCCGGATTCAACATTTGGCGCTTTTTTTGGCAAATTAAAATTTCGCCTAATAGACATAAGGGTTAAAGTAAAAATGGACACCCTGAAGTGGGTAATTAATCGCTTTTCACAATTTTTTTTTTTTTTCGATTCCTTAGTTTTATAGTGTAAACGAACTTCGCACCAAATTTGAAATTTGTAGGTGCCGTAGATATATACGATCTTTTTGATGAGTCAGTCAGTCAGTGATAAAATTATCGATTTTCAGGCATTTTCAAATGTCATTATCTTGGAAACTAATTATGCTTTATTTATAAAATTTTGGATTCTGGGTATTTAGGGGGGGGCCTTACTACAGACTCCGTATTTCAAGTACGTAGGTCAAATAGATTTGTAGATTTTCAGTAGTAGAGTGTCGAAATTTGGCGAAAACAGCTCGAACTGGTTCGTGTAATATAACACACTAGTATGCCAGACGAACTTGGCTGACATACTGCCGTGTGTCTAGATATAAAATTTAAGTGATGCCTTAATGTGGCTTTAAAAGATTTGTTTTAAAATTCAATTTAGATTATTTTTGATTTGGTTAAAATATATTTACACATCTAAACAATACTTTTAATTTTCCAATTCACTGTTAAATATATCACTTTCATTGAATCTATATTATTCATTGAAATGTATTTATTTCAATAAATTGATTTATCTTTTGTGTCACGCTATTAAAAATTTTAAGTAAAATTTATGTAAATGGTTTCTTTGTGTCGAACTATCCATTTGTAGACATTTCATTTCGTTTGGATACAATGACGCAAAGAAACCATTTACATGAATTTTTCTTACAATTTTGAATTTTATTTTAAAAAATATATAATTTGAAATATAAAATATATAATGTGAACATTAAAAAGGTCCACAACCTTACTTAAAAGGCGGCTAAAGTAATGAAAAAAATGTTACAAGTTTAAAATATACATTTTATTTAAAACTTCTTAGTACTTTCAAGCCTTCCAGGCTCATCATCAGAGAATATCTTAATAACTAAATGTTGTTTATTTATACAAATACGTCACTTTGTTTTGAAAATGAGAGAGCCAATAATTACTAGAGTTGAAAGTAGAAGTGGCAGTAGCAGTTTCTTGGATTGAATTTAATTAGAGGAAATATATATTATTATTATTATTAATTGCTACTGCCACTTTTACTTTCAACTCTAGTAATTATTGGCTCTCTCATTTTCAAAACAAAGTGACGTATTTGTATAAATAAATAACATTTAGTTATTAAGATATTCTCTGATGATGAGCTTGGAAGGCTTGAAAGTACTAAGACGTTTTAAATAAAATGTATATTTTAAACTTGTAACATCTTTTTCTTTACTTTAAAAAGGTCCACAATCTTAAAAGGCGACTAATGTTCACATTATATATTTTAGGTTGAATCAAGGTGAAAAATTGCATTTCGTCTTATAATTTTGTATATAATTTGTTTCTTACTGTCTCTAATAACAACAAATAAATGACATTAATGTAAATTATCCTTTACTCCTGCCGCCAAAATTTAGCCTTCTCCCCATTTACCACCCCTCCACCCAACATGCAAGGAAGTTTTATCTTTAAAAATCTTTTTCTTTATATAAAAATACATCTACCTTATTGCTTTTTTGTTACAATAAATAAATAATCAGTCATATAATTTAGCCTCCTCCACCCTGAATTTCTGCTTCCCTTCTTTGCATCCCCCAGTATATAGAATTTAAAACTTTTTATTTAAAAAAAAAAAAAAAAATCCCATATTCATTGCTCTTTAGTAATAATAACCAATCATCTAAATACCCCATCTTCCCAAAATTTCTGCTTCTCTCCACTTCTGTCATAGTAAACTGCTAAAAACTTTATTTTTTTTTTAATTATATATTTGGTTTTTTTTTTTTTTTTTACTTTGTAGTAATTACAAATGTCAGTCATCTAAATTCTCCCTCTCCCCCTTGAAATTTCTGCTTTTAAATAAGTTTTCCAGTTGATTTCCATACAACGTATGGTGTGGTGCTGAACTCTAAATCATGGTTTAATATCTATAACTCTGTTTAGTATTTTATGACACAAAAAATGTCATTTCAGAAGTGAGCAAAAACATGAGGAAAGCAAAAACTACCCTTATATTGCTGTTTAGGGAAAGCTTTCAAGAAGTTTATCAGTCAAATTCTAGAAATATCCTATTATACCTGTGACTAACAAGAGCAGTATCATATTAAACAAAAACATAATTTGAAGAACAAATTAAAAAAACAAAATTTATTTCCTGCATTGTTTAAGCCCGAGAAGGGACAGATATTAAGTCATTTCATTCAATTTGTTCTACATTTAACGTTAAATTTTTGTAACAAATTAGTTAAGCCAATTGAAGATTAAAAAATAAAAATAAAATTCATACAATATGATACTTAAAACACCTAAAAAAATAGATTCCGTTCAAATGAAATCGAAATAAATCTTAGACATTTTTTTAAGTTTTGTATTTTGCATGCATCTTATCATTTTATGCACAATTGTCATAAACATAATACAAAATCTGCAATACAAATATTTTCAATTAAAAATGGAAGAAGTCTAAGATTTATTTAGATTTCATTTGAACGGAATCTATTTTTTTAGGGTGTTTTAAGTATCATATTGTATGATTTTTATTTTTTAATCTTCAATTGGCTTAACTAATTTGTTACAAAAATTTAACGTTAAATGCAGAACTAATTGAATGAAATGACTTAATATCTGTCCCTTCTCAGGCTTAAACAATGCAGGAAATAAATTTTGTTTTTTTAATTTGTTCTTCAAATTATGTTTTTGTTTAATATGGTCAAGTTTTTCAATAACTACTGCACTCAGATGAACGCATTTCAAAATTAATAGAGAGTATCATCATCAGGCTTTGATGTATGCGGTGTTGCATCACAATGTGGGATGCAGTTTACCAATGTATAATTCAAAATGTTTCACCACTGTAGTGAAGCAGGTTGCGGTAGTTTGGACAAAAACTTCCAATCTGATCGTAAAAAATCTATAATCAAATCATAAAAAAATAACTTCACTTAAATTTAGATATCCTATTTCCCACTCAGAAACGCTATGAATGTAAATGTAAATTGTGTTGAATCCTTACTGCTAATATTTAACAATGTTATACCTGTGATACAGTACAAAATAAAAAATAAAAGTTTTGCTTAAATTTTTAAACCTTAATCTCTCCCAAGGGGTGATGTAAACACATCAGAAAATTATTACCTAAGTTTAACTTGGGGTATAAATAGTTCTCAGCTCGGAAAAAAAATACATTTTAAAATTTAAGTTATGTAATTCCCCACTAAGTTCGCTACCTGCGTAAAAATAGCTATCCATTAGAAACGTTTTACTAAAATATAAACGTGACCAAAGCAAAAACTTATTCTGAAAATATCCTTTTTATTTCCACTATGACGCCATATTCACCTTTTTAATTTTTGAAGAAAAAAAACTAGCTCAATTTAATATTTCACATGAAAATTTTTCACCTAAAAAGAAATAAATTATTATTACGGCTTTTGAAATTTTGCAACAATGAAGTAAAAATTTTACATTTTCTATGAAAAAATGTCCGTTGATTTTTAAAGAAACAAGCGAAAATTGGAATTATTAAGAAAAATATTTGAAAAATGTAAACAAAAATTGGCCCATGTTTCTCTCTGGGTTATAATTCACCGATAAGCAAAGGCATTTTACCATTCGTTTTGACCCTGACGTCAGGCAAACGTTTTTACACTTTAAATTTATAATATCATTAGAATTAGTAAAGAATAAAAAATGAGTGGCATCAGGGACAAAAAGGTGGGAAGAAAAAATGAAAAAGTTATAATCTCCATAGGCTTTTCCATGTTAAATTAACATTGAGAAGTGACACTGGAAATAAATAAGTATTGCGCTGCTGTGCAATACTTAAATTTTGGATACATAAAATGCAGCAAACTAAAATGTTATGAAATTAGAATGGAGTTACTTTTAATAATTTTGTTAGATAATAATTGGATGGTATTGTAAAAACAGTATTGAATTTGTGTGTATTGTATCACTGGTCAGAAAAAAAGTGAGTATTATTGTGAAAGGAAAATTGCTATCTATCCTTATCTGAACACAGTGGCCATTTCAGATAGTACTTTATGTGCAACTATTTTTGCTACTGTTTTGAATAATTTATTGAATGGCAGCCCTGAACTTTGGTAATTATAAATTAGATGTTGCATTAATGGTATCTTAAAAATAAAAATATATTTAAATATATATGTATGGGAAAAGGTCTCTGATTCATGGAGTTCTTTTCAGTCACAAAATTCAAATTTATTTTGGATTTTAAAAGGGTTTTTTTATATATATATAATTTCATGTATGTATGTTACATGTTTTATTTTTTATTTATCAGGGGTCTGTTCAGACTTTTCTCACAGGGTTCTGTTTTTGTGAAATTGGGAAGTTTTTCTTATATTTGTGAAAATTCTAGTCACATTTTGTGAATTTGAAATTATTATATTCAGCTTCTATCCTTCATGTGTAAAAAAATGTAAGTAACGTGTTATTTGACGAGTTCAGCTGTTTTGTTACAAGTCAGATTTTATTTTTAAATGCAGGGCTCCCACTAGGTCCGTTTTTGGGGAACTGGTCCGTATTGGTCCGTTTTTTCATTATTAGGTCCGTAAAGTCCGTTTTTTGACGCTTTTAATCGACTTTTATTTTAAGTTTTACCCGTGTTTGGCATTTAGCCGAGCGTCGCGGAAAAATTGCGCTTTTCGTAAATATGTTCCAAAAAATACCGTTAAATTTCGTTAATCGATCACGAAAAAAATCGCCAATTTTGTCCAAAAGTTCGCGAAAAAACGTGAATTTCGTTATAAGATCGAAAAAACGCGGTCAGAAGATCGCGAAAATGCGCAAATTTCTTCAAAAGATCGCGAAAAAACGTGAATTTCGTTAAATAGAAAAAAAACGCGGTCAAAAGATTAATTTCCTCAAAAGATTGCGAGATAAAGCGCAAGTTTTCTCACAGAATCGCGGAAAACGCGATTTTCGTCAAAAGGTCGCAAAAAAACACGCGAATTTCATCGAAAAATCTCTCAATAAAACGCAAATTTCGTCAAAAAACGGAAAAACGTGCGATTTTCGTCAAAAGATCGCGAAAAAAACGCTAATTTCGTCAAAATATCGCGAAAAAAACGGTCAAAAGATTGCGGGAAAAAACGCAAGTTTCGTCAAAAAATCGCGGAAAACGCGATTTTCGTCAAAAGGTCGCAAAAAATACGTGAATTTTCGGCAAAGTATCGCAAAAAACACGCGAATTTCTTCAAATGATCGCGAAAAAAACGAGAATTTTGTCAAAGGATCGCGAAAAAACGAGAATTTCATCAAAATATCTCTCAATAAAACGCAAATTTCGTCAAAAAAAATCGAAAAAACACGCGAATTTCGTCAAAGTATCCCGAAAAACACGCAAATTTCTTAAATGGTCGTGGAAAAATTCGTAAAATTCAGTCTGTCACACTTTAATTAGCACAAAAATATCATCAATAGGTTGCAAAAGTTTTGCTCCATAGGGAAAGAAAATTTTCGTTATTGATTTTTTTGTAAATAAAATTTTCAATAACGATTTTCTGTCTCTCTCTTAAGACTAAGATTTGAAATCCATACAATTCAGAAATCTACAGAGCCTTTTGTCTCAGTATCCTACACCGGGTAAGTTGCTGCTGATTTTTTTCGTTGTGGCTCGGGCCGGCTTTAATTGTTTCAAGTTTGTGTTGATATGATCTGTTTAAGGGAGAATTCTTTCCATTTCAGAAAACAAGTATCGAAATCGCTTTGAAATTCAAAAAATCACAGTGAACAAAATTTACGGCATTTGGCTAAAAGATTGAAATTCGGTTCCTTGTATGAGTGTCAACAGATCAGCATGAAACAAGGATAAACACTAAAAATCTAATAAAATTGGCAAAGAAGATAATTTGCGATATTGTACTGAAAGATTGAAATGGGATTCCTTATATATCTCAAAAAACCACTTCAAAACACGAAATAATTCTAAAAATCACATAAAAAGCTGTAGGAATGTAGGATAAATTTCATTTAAAAGAGGATAAAATTTAATATATTAGGTTAAAACATTGCAACCAGATTCCTTTAGCTAATGTGGAAAATTCGCCTCGAAAAAATGCATAAAAAACTAGAAAATCTATTTTAAAAAGTTCAAAAACTGGTTTGGATGTGCATAACTTCACGCATATACAGGTACCTTCTCGCCAAATGTTTTAACTCTTCAAAAAACATTGTACACATAAACATCTATTTTTATTATATTTAGTATTTAAAATAATGCTAATATTGGAAAGAGAAGAAGACTGGGGGTGAATTTGAGGAACAAGGATGCTGTATGTGGTTCAAATAAAGCAGTATCAATATCAGAAGGTGTGTAACCTCTACCAATAACAATGGCTTTAAGATAATGAATTTCAGAATTTGAATCAGAGCAAGTGTTTTCTTTATAACAAGTTATACTTTGAACATTTATTAATAAGTGACAATTGAAGGAGAGGAGGGTTTCTGTGTTTATTTTATTTTGGAATTTGCTAAAATAGTTTCCTTTTGGTCCCCTTTTTTACGACAAAAGTTGAGTGGGAGTCCTGTAAATGATTAAATTTGTAAAAGATTCAAATTCAGAGTGGGAAAATGTTGTAAAAGTTCTATTTATTTGACAAAAAATTTGTGAAGGGTCCTTTTTCCTAAAATTATCTAAACGGGTCCTTGTTTATATTCTACTGTTAAATATTTTAAATATTTCATTGTTGCAGTTTCACAAACAGTTAGCATGTTTGGTGCATAATTAACTCCATTGGTGCTGTAACTTGTTTACGGTTGTAACTGTAAAGATTATTTGGCAATTTATCACCTGCATTTAGCTAATGAAAAAATGCCTTCAAATTATTAAGTTCTAAAAATATTAAAATATATTTTCATTGGAAACACACCTGTGTACATATATATTTTTTTAATTCTAGCTTATCTGGAAGAGTAAAAAATTGATTACAAAATTCCGTCTTTACATACATGAACCAAGTTAAATAGGAGAGTAGTAATTATTAAATTAGAAATTTTCTTTTTTCGGTTACAGTACACGCCTCTTAAATAAAACAAATTTCTGAAGCAAAATTTCATTAAATTAATGGAATCTCATTTTGGCCTTTATCCTTATTTAAGGCGTTAACATGAGTGATTTTATTAACCAGTTTCTTATAAGTAGCTTACACTGCAATATTTTTTATGTAAATTTTTAGCGTCTTACAATATTGATAAGTATTATTTGTGAATTTTTGGCTGGCATATGTAAAAATGTTTGCCATCCCTGATCTAGCATTTATTTTTTATCTGCATTCTATGTTTTTAGATATACAGATTTTTACTTTTTGTCACTTAATTGTCATCTAAATCTGGGTAAAATGTGTCCAATTAATAATAAAGGGAATCGTAAAAATATTTAATAGCTTTGATTTTAATCTTTAACTTTTAATTTGTTGTAATTTATTCTTTTCCCTTAATCTTGATAAAATTAAACATTAAGATTACATGTGTATAAATATTTTCGCTTAAAGTATTGGATTGTGTTAATTTTCTGTGTAATGCAGATTTCAATGCCAAAGATTATTTCATTTACTTTTTGTTTTAAAAGTATAATTAATGTCTTTCCTTTTCTTCTTTGACAGACAAAAATCTGAAAAATTCAATGATTTGGCTTCTAAACTTAGTAGTGCTTCTAGTCCATTTCAAGAAAATCTGGTTTCATCATTACAGGTATATAAAATTTAACATACATTTATGTTATATTAAATTCTGCAAATTTAAAATATTGCATTCTTTAATATTGTAAACTTTTAGTTATTTTATGCAATTTTAATTTTTTTTAGATTCTGACTCCTGCTGAAAATAAAGAATCTTTTTTTATCCCTCCATCGATTTCTCCTATAAGTTTAGAAAATTTATTTGCAGTGAAGCCAAATTCCATGAAAAAGTCTTATTCAGATTTCTATCTAATTCCTAATAATGAAAAATTTCCAAATAAAATATTTTCTATGTCATCAGAAGGATGCTTGCCTGCTGAAAACATTCCTTTACCATGTCACAATATAACTTTAAAAGCTGCAGATCAAATGGATTCTTTGAAAGTTCCTGCAGTTATCTTTTCACAAACCACTGAAAGCCAGAAGACTGAAAACTCCTCTTTAGTAAGTACAATAGAAAAGTCTGTGAGTGATACTAAAATATTTAAAAGTAAAGTTAACAACATAAATGATGGTGTACCAAACACTAAATCGGTAGAATCTAATGTTACCTCTATTATAACATCTCAGTTTCAAAATGAAAAGATAAAAAGAAATTGTACGATCAGAAGACAGGAAGTTTTTTTTGTTAAACCTAAAAATTCAAGAAATACCATAAATCAATTAAGAAGGGCTGATTCTATCAAGATTTCTAAATCAAAAAATAGTCAATTAAAAATTAGCCATCAAAATAATACTCAAATGGATATTAATCAAAAATCAGATTCCAATTCTATTGCAGAAATGATTGCTGATGTGAAGGTAAATGAAAATAAGGCATCATCAAATGATAAAAAGCGCACAAAAAGAAATGCATCAATAGTAAGAGGCAGGCCAAACACTGTAAAAACTGGATTGCCAAATGATGTATGCAGTCGTTATAGTTGTGACTCATTTTCCTATAGTAATAAGCATAAGTCTGTGTCTGTTAGTTCTTCAGTTGATAATGACTTATTCATTAATGCAGTTCAGAAAAATGATCATCTGCCTATAATAAATCAAATGCAAAATTTGACATTATCATCTCCAAAAGAAACAATTTCTGTAAAAGAAGATGAATTTAGAATTGAAGTTTCAAATTTCTATGATCAAATAATTACGTCTCTGGAGAACAATGTATCAAAAAGTGAAATTACAAGTTGTAATGATAAAATTTCTAATTCAGCTAGTCTTACTGAAACTGCATCAGTCAAGAGCTTTGTAGAAGCAGACATTGTCAATGGAATTAATGTGGGAAACATAATAATAAAAGTGGAAGAACCAGAGTCAGCAGAAATTGATGATTCTAAAACTGTGTCTAAAAGAGAAAGCAGGGAAAAGCTGTATAGCAATTCTGACAAAGTTCAAAAACCAAAAAATTCGGCAAAAGTTTCAAGAATTAATTCTTTTCCTGGACATTCAGCTACTACCAAACAAAGGAAAGCAAAAAAACTAAGAGCAGTAAAAAGTTCTAGTCCGAGAAAATCATGTGAAAAAAGGGGCAATTCTCCTGATATTACTGACAAAGAAAATCAGTACACTCAAGAATCCCAACAGCAAACATATTTGGGTATGAAAACTGAAACGGTTGTAAAAAATTCTAGCCTTGAACCAGAGTCAATAAAGACTGATCGCACCAAGACACGGTCAAAAAGAAAAAGCAGAGAAAGATTGTGCAGCAATTCTGACAGCAAAGTGCATAATTCAAAGAAGAAATCGGCAAAAGTTTCTAGAATTAATTCTTTCCCAGAACAAGCAATTATTATGAAATCTAGAAAAGTCGAAAAATTAAGGGCTGTAAAAAGTTCTAGTCCAAGAAAATCATGTAAAAAAAGAGGCAGTTTTTCTGATATTACTGACAAAGAAAATCAGTACACACAAGAATCTGAACAACAAACATATTTGGATGTGGAAACTGTAAGGGTTGTAAAAGATTCTAGCCTTGAACCAGAGTCAATCGAGACTGATGACATCAAGACACGGTCAAAAAGAAAAGGCGGAGAAAGATTGTGCAGCAATGCAGACAGCAAAGTTCATAATTCAAAGAAGAAATCTCCAAAAGTTTCTAGAATTAAATCTTTTCCAGAACAAGCAACTATTATGAAACCTGGAAAAGTTGAAAAATTAAGGGCTGTAAAAAGTTTAAGCCCTAGAAAATCATTTGAAAAAGCAGCCAAAGTTTCTGAAAATACTGATAAAGAGAATCTGTGTACTGAAGAATCTCGGAATGATTTGGATGTGAAGAAAACACCAAAAAATAAATTTGAATCTCCAGAACAGTGGTTTAGTGGAAGAAAATTTCTTGAAGCTGAAGAAGCTGTGCAAAAAGACAATCCAATGGACTGTAAACGAGAGAGCATTGCTATGATATTGCGGTATAATAAAGGACATGTCAGAGAAAAAGCAAGCATTTATGAACCTGATACAAGAACTACTCCTATGTTGCTGAGAAGTAATACCCCTTGTGGTAAGTTTTGTGATCCACAATATAATAAGCAAAGCTCCCAAAAGAAAAGTACATCTGCTAGAAGTACAAGAAGAAATTCTCCTCTACGTCTACCACCAATACCACTTTTTTTTGAGCCCTCACCAGTGTCTAGCCATCCTTTAAAAGAGTTAACAAATTTAAGTAACTCAGAAGAATTCTTCTTTACTCCTCCTGATAAGAAACCTTTTAATTCACCACAGAATGATGAAAACTCATCTAAGAATCAGAATAAGAAATGCACTTTGAAACCAAAAATGAATTCTTTTTCGGGCCATACTCCTTACAAACTTCATGTAGATCGAAATAAAGTATGTCGGTCTCAAAGTTCACCAAAAAATCTAAGTCCATCATGTAATGAAATATATCACTGCTCTCCTATATTAAAAGCTAAAAGTGCACTAAGTATAGAGAGACTGAAGTCGGATGAATTGTTAGATGAATGGAATTGCGAAATGTAAATAAAAAAATACCCTGGTGATTTTTAAAATATAATTTATGATGAAAAATATTGCTCATCTTCAGTACTTAAAATTAGGACTACTAAATACTGAGTAACTGAAATCGTATGAGTTGTTAGTTGAATGGAATTATGGGATGTAAATAAATAAAAAAAAAAGAAGTTTTTAAAAGGTTTTTATCATTTTTATATTTGTTATTTCAGAATTTGGCTTTTACTTGTGAATGTGGTATGTGTATTTTCAAATTTAGAGTAACTGAAATTGTATGAATTGTTAAATGAATGGAATTATGAGATGTAAATAAGAAAACTGTGAAGATTTTTAAAAGGTTTTTATCATTTTTACATTTGTTATTTCAGTATTTGTTGTTTACTTGTGAATGTAGTATGTGTATGTTCAAATTTTAACTGTCTTTTCTCTTTGTTATTTTGTCCAAAGTTTTTTATAATCTAGTTAATCTTTGTGTAATTTGTTGTTTGTACAAGATTTGCTGAGGGGCAAAAGAAAATAGAAATTTGTTTCTGAATATGAAATATACAACATGGTTATTAATTTAAAATGTTTAAAGAATTATGATTTTTTTTATGAGATTTTACTGTACATCCTTTTTGTAGCATGGAAAAATGACTTAACAGGAGAAGGAAATTTTTCACAAGCATTTTACCACCTTGTTCACCGTACACACTTTATTATATAAACAAATAACTTTTTCAGTATTTATATTATTTAATATCTACACAAAGAGGCCATGTATGCATACTTAAGCAAATTATTTAGTCTACACATAAACAATAATAGTAAGATTGAGAAAACATAATGAGACACACACAAAAAAATAATAATCTCAGAAATACTGTCTGGCACAGTGTTCAATATTTCGTAAGCACAAGTAATTTACCTTGCATTTATATACAGAAACAATTCAATATCTACATAAACAAAAAAACTAATACACTATATAAATTTAATTCTTGTATATTTAAAATATTTTGCAATGACATACAAATTGAAATGACCGCATACATCATTTGGCAATCTTTTATAGTCACACAAGTTGAACAATCAAGAAAGTCTGATTATACAAGGTCATTTTTAGTGGTGGTGCAGGAAGATCAGAATAATAAAAATGTTCTTCAAAAACATTTATGATTATCTAGTACTTTTATTTGTTTATAAGAAACATGTGTTAATTATTTGAAATATTACTTAGAATATCTGAAACCTTTACATAAATTTGTATACAGTATAAAGTTTGCTAGAAAGTGCTTTTAAAAAATTTTTTTCTCACCATTTTAAATCTAGTCAATTTCTGTATTGTGCAAAGGCCACTTTTAAAAGAAAATACAGAAAACTGCTTTAATGTGATGCAGTACCAATACAGGTTTTTGTCAGATTACCAATCATGGGATCAACTTTTCAAATTTTTACTTCAGCAATTTTTTTTCTAAACTTGCTAATTTTTAAAAGTACTTAAAATTTAGGGAAATTATTTGCGAAAAAAAAATGTGTGCATATCAGATGTATATTTTCTGATGGTGAAAACCATACTTGGATAATTGTATTACATAATGAGTAATCCTGTGTTTTAAATTTCCCCAAATGTTATCATAAGATTTTGCAATTAATGAAAAAGTTGAAGCATCATTTTGAGAAAATAAATGGGATAAAGCAGGTTTACAATACTGTTAAAGTCTTCAAAAAATTATATTTAATAAATATGTATAAGAGCAACATTTTCTGGACATTTCAAAACAAACTGGGGGGAAAAAATCTTATGCTAGTAATGACTAAAAATGTCTTATTTTCATTGGAAGCAATGATTTAAAAAGATACTTTAAAGCGGTTTATTTCAAAATGTTTTGAAAACACGCTTTTGTTAAATTGAATGCTATACTTCTCTTGAACTAATTAATATTTTTACATGCACTCTTTATAGTTATAAGAATATATATCTTAAAACTGAACCTAAATTTGTGTATATCTTAGCAAAATTTACATTATTAAAATGAAGTTGTAAGTCTTAGATATTTTTTCAGATCTTATATGCCTACAATTTTTTTTTCCCCAGAATAATGAACACCTTAACATGTAGATATAATTTATAAATCTGTGTAAAAATATTAAGTAGTTATGGGAAATATTGCACACAATTTAAAAAGGACACTTTTTAACATTTTGAGATGATAAGCTGTTTTTAAGAATCCCTTTGATCATTGCTTACATTGAGAACAACTGACATATTTTTTGTCATATCTGGCATAATTATAGGATTTGTTTTAAAATGCTCTTTCATTTATCTAAATATTTTGAAAAATCTATTATTTTTGAAGATTTAATAGTAGAGAGAGACCCTCTTAAGAAAATGTCATAATAAAGAGTAATGTTTTAAAAAAGATGAGCTTTCATTTTCTTAAATTCAAAATACATTTGTAAGTGAGTGTATTTGGAGATATATTTATGAAATTAATTATGATACAAAACAATAAAGAGCATCACATTATAGAGCATCTTCTTGGGTGTCAACTTTCTGATGTTGAAAACCAAATTTTTACAATTGTATTAGGTAAATCCTGTGTTTAAATTCCTTCACTGGTTAACAAGGGATTTCATGATAGGCAAAAACTTGCACTGCTAGAGTATCGCATTAAAACAGTTTTCTATACTTTATTTTAAAATGGGACAGAAATCAACTAGATTAAATTTGATGAGAAAAAGCAAAATTTTGAAAAGCACTTTCTAACAAGCTTTATTTATTTTTGTATAAAGTAAATACTGATTTTGCGTGGATTATATTTCTGAAAAGATAGGTATCTGTGAAAATGTTGCTGGTATTAAAAATCTGATAATTTTAATTATATGTTGCACCTCAGCTAGATTATACATTTGTCTTATGTAAAAATATATATATATATATTTGTAAATAAGCTTTTCATATTCTCTGTTTCTTGAGAATTGTATATTTGGGTTTGGTATGAAGGAGTGAAGATTTTAATTCAATAAAGTTTGTTAAAAATTCTTATTGTATTTCTATCAGCTAATTTTTGTCTGTCAATAGGTTCTACGTCTAATATATGTAATATTGATCAGGGAAAATTTTTAATGCACCATACAGTTGATCTCATTTATAGAAGGCTTGAATTTAGCAAGAAATAGGCTTTAATACAGAAAAAGAGAGAAATTTATTGGTGCAATGTTAAAACACACTCTGGAAAAATTAAAATGTTATGAGAAAACCTTCTAAAATTCAGATTTCTTGATTGCACCGCTTTTTTTAAATAGTAAAATTCACCTTATTTAATGACATATTAATTAGGTGAAAAAAAGGGGGAATTTACCATTTCAGAAAAATGGTGCCAATCAAGAAATCTGAATTTGAAAAAAGTAGCCCACGTGTACATGGTACTGACAACATTTCCATACGCTTTTAAATTATTTCATTAGTCAAAATAGAACCATTCATAAATTGAAGATGCTGAAGACTTTTCTTTATATCAAAAATATGTTGACATTAAGTGAAAAAATTGTATCACAAATACAACTAAATAAAGACAGAGATCATGTAAAGAAACTAATAGTTTTAAATCCTATTATGTATAATTCAAAAAACCAGTTCTCAAAGTGTTTTTCCTCCAATTCCAATACATTATTGAGCTCTTCCAGGAATGGAAAATCTGCTCCAAACTGTTCCCATTTTGATTTCCTGCTATATTCTGTTCCAAAAACAGCGAATTTCGTTAATTCTGCTCCAAAAATAGAAATTTTGTAATCTAAAAAATAAAAAAAAAAAATCATATGAACCTTGTATAGGCTTGGAAACACGTTGCTATTATGATGCAGGCAGCTAAGATATGCAGCATTAAGAAAGTTTTACTGAATAAAGGATTATGCTACAGATTCATTATTTTCAATTTCAGTTTTCATAATATTACATATCTTAATCCAAAGAGGATGATTACTCCAAAACACAGCTGGTGTACCATCTATGAAAAATAAGCATTATTATAAAGATATTCAGCATTAAGGCTGTTCTCAAACAAAATATTTTTATCCCCTTAACAAAGCAGAACTATCTGACACATGCAAACTTTTTTTAGATGTAAAAGCACGAAAATTGGTAAGTCACTGAAAGTACTACTGAAGTAATTTGGAATTGAATTGTATTTTTCAATAAATGTCTCATCTTGAGTTATATGTGGTTTTTGAGGCATGAAGACCTTTCAAGGACTAGTATCCTAAAATTAAGTTTAAAATGTCCACTTTGATAACATTTTATAAAATATCCTTTGTTCTTATTGAAAAATAGAAAACTCTATTTGATTTCAGTGCTAAAACATAAGTTTGTCTTACTACGAAACTGTTCAATTCTGATACAGAACTGCAATTTATCCTACATTTTCCACCTCTGTATTATAAGACAACAAATCAGTAGATTTGTTGATTACTATACCCTGATTTTGAAATGCCCTTATAAAACTCTTATTGGCTTATACTACTTTTTTAAAAGAAAATTCACTGTGCAATCTAGTAATTACTCAGAGTTACAGGTATTGCTTGGGTTATTTAAATTTACTATCAAATTTTTGTTGTCAAGTACCAAAAATTATACAGTAACTACTGTTAAAAAAACGTATTTAACTTGTTAAATTCTTTTTTTTTAAATTTAAAGCCATGCAGCCTGTTTTCTAAGTGTTGAAATTTATAAATTAGTCACATTATTTTTAAATCTAAACATTTCTTGTCAGAATATGATATATTTATTATACATTATTGGAATGTGGAAAGTTAGTTCATTTGTCATAGGTCTACTACAAATTTTGAAATTATCAAATAAATATATTTTTTTTTCCTGTTATTTTATACTGGTAAAATTGTATATATGCACAATAGTAAAGAAACATTCATAATAAAGCATATTCGCTTTTAATTTGGAGCTGCTACAAAATGTAATTAACTCGCTCCAAAACTAATTGACCTGTTCCAAAACTGTAATTTGATTTGCTACAAATATTGATTTTCCACCGCCTGCTCTTCTAATAATGGCTTCTGAAAGTATTTTGGAGGTTTTGGCCAACAATATTGTTATAAAAACCAATTATCTTTTGTTAAAGGTGAACTGCATATGTAATATCATGAAAAATATGTAACCTGATATTCATGCGTTATGCTATATAGTACAACTTCAAACAATTTAAATAATGGATATCTACTCCATATTTTAAGAACTTTACTTACAGATTTGGAAACACCTAGGTAAAAGGACATATGTACTATATGCCCATGTTTTAATCTGGCTCATCTATCTATTAATCATTCAAATACAGGGTCTGCCAAAAGCCCCATCTACATGCCTTGATATCTCAGGAACACTTTGAAAAACTCGGGGCCAATCAATTTGAGGAGACTTCATTTAGGTTTTAATAAATGGGGCATACCTCCACCCCTTGGGGACCATCTACTCTTCATACCGAAATTATACAAAATGCTGAAAATTTTCTATACGAACACCTGATTTTGACAGCATATTTGGGGTTTTTTGGTAAATGTTTTCCTTGCATATCAAACAGGAAATTATTCAGACAAATAGTTATTTACAGGGGTCGTACTTGTCCTGATATTCCTTAAATTCCTGAAAAATGGAAAAACGTCCTGAAATGTCCTGAAATATGGTGACATGTCCTAAAATTCCTGAAATTTCACGAGTTTTGTACTATAGCACAAACAGTCATGATGTTTACATGAATGTATATATATATTTGTTTTTTTTTTTTTTTTTTTTTGCAGAATTGCACAAAATTGGTACTTTGGAATTAGTAAGTGCTTTAGTGTCAGAAAATAGTGAAACGTTTTGTCATCTGATGATGAAAAATTCACAAATTTTGTCAAGTGGTCGCATAACAAAAAAAAAAAGGTAATTTCTCAGTCAGGCAGGAAGGAAAATTGCAAATTTTGTTAATCGGTCATTGAAAAAAATTGCGATAGTCTTCAACCCATTTCTAAAAAAAATCGGGAATGTTGTCAATCATTCGCTGAAATTCCCGAATTTCGGCAAACAGTCGCAGGAAAAAAACATGAATTTCGGCAAATGATCGTGGAAAATAATCGTAAATTTCAGCAAACGTTCACGGGAAAAAAAAAAATCTCGTATTTGGCAAACGATTGCGGGAGAAAAAAAAAATAAAACCTTGAGTTCAGGCTAACGATCACGGAAAAAAATCTTTTAACTTTGGCTAGTGATGACAGAAAAAAATCTCGAACTTCACCAAACGATCGTAAAAAAAAAAAGTAGTATGCTGGGTAAATGTGTCCTGAAATTGTCCTGAAATATTGGAAAAAATATGTCCTGAAATATCCCCTAGGACCAGTACTACCCTTGTATTTATTATTAATATAGGATTCATGCCGGTCTAATTAACTTTTAATTGTTGTAAAGCATTGAAATGCAGGCAGTTTTTTAAGCATAACTCGGAAACTGTCAGAATGTGCTGTAATTTTGGATTTGCATATTTCAACCTCTTAGTAATCAAATTCTGTTAAAATATTTATAGGTTACAATTCATAATTTTTTTATTTAAACTATATGCAATTTAGAAGTTAATTTTCAAAAATATAAATTGTAACATATAATTTTTTCAGAAATTAGTTTCTAGAAGCTTTAGATATGCAAAACCAAAATTGCAGCTCATTCCACTGAGTACTTTTTACTTAAATAAGAAAAGTAAAAATAGTTTTTTTAAAAGCTTTTATATGTATTCAATTGCCATTTGGAAAATTACACGTAATTTTTTTGACTGCAATTCATGTTTTTTTACAAATTCTCTTTAAATATATCAATTCTTTTGTGTGTTCCCTGTAAAAGATCTACAAATACTATTAAACCAGGAGCTGGCAGCACAGACAATCACCTCATCGAGTTCATTTCATGTATGTCATTTTCAATAGAGAACATGCTGTTGTGAACCTGAATAAAATACTCCAATTTTGCTTTGTTTGAAATGACTGTCATCAAAATACACTTTAAACAAATGCTGCCCATTTACCTTAATATATCCAAAATACTTAAGATGTTTGTAACAGATCGTTAAATGCTACATAAAAAAATCCTGAAAAATATATCTGAGCATAAAAATTTTTAGATGTTCTTTTAAAATTTCGCAAACGTCTTTGTATTCCTTTGTTAAAAAAAAAAAAAAAGGCCAAAAATAGAAATTATTCTAATGATGAAACATCAGAGGTAACACACAGAGGTGACTAAAATTCATGAGCCTACACAGAAATCTAGCCAGTAGTTTTGTAGCTCTATAGATTCACATAGCTGCCAACTTTTTAAACTTTTTTGTTACGACTGTTTTTTAATGCTAATATTTGCCTTATTTCATTATAGAAATTATATTAAATACAAGGAATATTACTATTTGGATGTAGTGTTAACAAAAATGTATAAAAGTTGGTGGCTATGGATACGGCTGATGCTCTGATTGAAAGATAATATGATCCAAAAGTAAAACAATAAAAGCAAAAAGTAATCAGCAATAGGCTCTATTTTTTTTCTTTTTTTTAATCAATCGAAACACTCAGATTTTCATAACAGAAATAATAGAAAAATTCTACCTGTCCAGGAAGCAGAATTGCATTTTCTGAAACCAATTTTAGCATGTATAATTTTGCTATAAAGGATAAATTAAATGATATAGATAACGAAGCTGCTAAAAGTCAGCTGGCAAACTAGCAGGGGATGTTTCCATAACAACATTATACATCTTGTTAAAATGTGTGAATGGCAACTTGATTACAAATGTTACTCTGAGACATCACCAGTGACCGGGTTACCATTCATTTTACATTTTAGCAGGGTGTGTGATATTGATATGGAACACATCCTGTTAGTGTGCCAGCTGACTGTCAGTTTTATTATTTATACCATTTAATCCATCTCTCAACAAAATCTGATGCTGTCTCCTGGACTGTGATACAATCCACAACTGATTCAGTGTATTGTTTTTTTGCTGAACTTCACCAAGTAGTAAGACAAATTTGCACAGTGATCAAACGTTTTTTTCAGTTAATTTTAACAACTAGAAAAACGCAATAGAAACATTTTACAAGCATCAGAATGGTTTTGGAATATATATATGGTGTACATTAGGGATGCACAACCTGTGGCCCGCGGGCCAAAAGTGGCCCTCGATTGGTTGACTTGTGGCCCGCGAGTTTTGTCAATTTATAACTGGATAAATTCGCAATTTTTGCCCATCAGTCGCAGTAAAAAATCGTAAATTTCATCAATTTATCACGAGAAAAGATTGCAAATTTCGTTAGTCAGTTAAAAATCACGAATTTCGTAAATCGGCTGGAAGATAACACAGATATCAAGATAGACAATTTCCAAGTTGCGAATTTTGTCGATGGGGCATGGAACAGTCGCGAATTTCGTTGATCAGACATGGAGAAATCGCGAATTTCATCGATCGGGCACGTTAAATCGAGAGTTTCGTCGATCAAGCACAGAAAAATCGCGAGTTTCATTGGTCAATCGCAGAAAAATTGCAAATTTCATTGATCGGCTTCGGAAAAATCACGAGTTTTGTCAGTTCATCGTGAGGAAAAGTCGTGAATTTCGTCATATTACAGCGAGAAAATATTGCAAATTTCGTCAGTTATTTAAGAATCCTGAATTTCGTTGGTCGGGAGCGGAAAAAGCGCAAATTTTGTTGATCGTCAGCAGAGAAATCTCAAGTTTCGTCGATCGAGTACGGGAAAATCACGAAATGCGTCGATCAGGCACGGAAAAATCACGAATTTCGTTGATCAGGCCTGAAAAAATTGCGAATTTCGTTAATCAGGCACAGAAAAATTGTCAGTTTTTCTCATCAGATGCGGAAAAATTCCTAAACTTCGTTCATCGGCTGTAGAAAATCGCGAAATTTGTCAGTTTATCGTAAGAAAAAATTGTGAATTTCGTCAATCGGCCGCGGGATAAAATTGAAAATTCGTCAGTCAGTGAAGAATTGTGAATTCCGTTGATCCGGCGCGAAAATGTTGTGAATTTCGTCGATCAGGTGCGGGAAAATCCCAAATTTCGTTTATTGTCAGCGGAAAATTGCGAGTTTCGTCAGTTTATCGCGAATTTCGCCAATTTGTTGCGATAAAAAGTCTCGAATTTCGACAATTGAAGAAAAAAAATTTAAATTTTGTCAATTGGTTGCAAAAAGTTTCGCGAAATTCATCAATCGCCTGTAGAAAAAAATCTTTAATTTGTCAAAAGATTACGAATTTCGAGAACCGCTCATGGAAAAAAATTACAAATTTTATCTGTCGATTGTAAAACATATCGTGAAATAGAAATTCATTGGTTGCAGAAAAAAATTGCAAATTTCGTTCGTCGATTGGGAAAAAAATCGCGAATTAGATCAATGTATATCAGAGAAAAAATCACGAAATACTATATGCTTCTCCCCCTTCACTTTTGTTTCTAAAACTAACATTTTTTTCCAGCACTAGCCACTCCCATGCCTATGTTTGTTTTTTTAGCATTTTTAATAAAGCAAAATTGATTCTTCCGGATACAGTCAAGAAATATTTTCACTCCTTGAAAATAATCTTTACTATATATCTGTTGTATATACAAATATAAACTGTTGATATATCCTTGCCTACTGAAATGGGTATGTTGATTGGATAGGGAAACCTAGAGAGGTAAAACTACCCCCTTCCCCCTGAAACAATGCTTTTATCTGATTATAGCCCACAGATCCCCCCTGTCACCTCCCCGAAATAGAATTCTCTCTGTGTTACTGTTGTGGCCCTCGAGAACCCATACATTTTTGTATGTGACCCTTCTCTTAAAAAGGTTGTGCACCCCTAGTGTACATAAATGAATATCCCAACTTTGCAGGGCTATTAAAAGAAAACAAAATAAGTACAACTTTGTTCATCGGAAATCAAAAATAACAGTTGAAATTTTACGAAAACCAGTGGATTCGTCGTCGAGCATCCCAGGACCTTGCTTTTCATCAATAACCTCCTCGCATCCCTCCATGTGATTTTTTTTTTGTTGTTGTTGTTGGGCCTCATCAAAGATGAGGTGTTAGTTCCACATCTACCAACTGACATTAACGAATTTAGGACATGCATATCTGCAGCCATTCAAAGAGTCACACTGGACATGCTGAAAAAGTGTGGGAGGATTTATTGTACCGGATTGATATCGTTCGTTTTGCTGGAGGGGCTCACATTGAACACTTATTAACTGCGGGGGAGACGTAAATGAATTTTTTCATGTAACATACCGTTTTAAAGCTTTTGGCCTGCATATTACTAAGCTCTCACTCCTCTCCTCTTAACTCATTTTTTCATCAGTGGAGGGCATTTTAAAATTTTAATTTGTTCATTACAATCCCATACAATCATGAAAAAAATTTACTTAACAAATCTCAACAATTAGCAGCTTTTCTCCCATTTTCACGCAGTGAGTGGGTACATATTTCAGACAAAATCGAGTTAAAAGATATAAAATCATACAAATTTAAGGTTCATTTAAAAATATTACCATGGGCATGGGCAACCGGGTCAGCTAGTATATGTATATACAGGGTGTTCCGTTAAAGGGGTCCAATATTAATAGGGGTAATAGAGGAGATCCCATGGAGCATAAATCAGTATATAAAGCCTGGTCGGATCTCAATAGTTTTCAAGTTACAGCAAATAGAATGAAAATTCGGAAAATTGTAAAAGAACCCTCATTGCTACACTATCGATAATGCTACATAAAAACGAAGCACATATTTAGAAAGAGCAGAAAAAAACCTACAAAATGACATCAATTGTATTAAAATAGCAATATTTATTGACGAGTTACAAGCCCTGAAACAGTGAAAAAAGTACGAAATCCAATATACATCAAAATAGTTAATCGTTAATTCCAAAAAGACAACTCTAGCTACAACAAGGAAAATGTAGTAAAATTTGGTCCATTCCGAAAACTTTCGAAAAAGCTTACAATGAACCATATCGGTTTAATTGTGTGAGAGAAACTAATCAGTTTCTTAGTTACAACTCCGCTTTCTTTGACACTAGCAAAGGTTAAACTCCGCCCATCACGATTGGAAACACCGCCTTTTTAATTACTCTCAACTATACATTTTCGATCATGCTTCTTCTGAGATGCAACATTTTTAATTATTCAAGAGTTGAATGAACCAAAATAACTTTACAATAATAGTCTACATTTTAAAGTGGTCTTTTATTGATATAAAGCTTAAGTTAAATTCTTTAAAATTAAACTGGTGGTGAAAATTCGGAAATAATTAAAAATATTGCGATTTGTAACTATGCAAGAAGTTTCAGTACATGTTTTACATGGACAATTATTGTATGTATATGTGCATCATAATTTATGATAGGAAATAATAATAACAAATAGCATAATAATTTTATTAATTATAAATTTAAAAAAGACACTAAATTTTAAATTAATTCATACAAACTTTGTAATTTACAATTTGAGTACACCACAGTCTTTGACTTACAAAATACTGTGCCAAAAAGTGTTGAAAATAAAAGAAAAATGACAAATAAAGAATTACATTCCACGTACTTTATGACATATGTGAAGCATAGTCTTCTGGCCTGCGCTGCACAGTTCAATGTCGGAAGGCAGACGAACGGACATTATTATAATAGGTGTTCGAAGTTGCGCCCATTAACAGAATCGCACAGCCGACAGCGACGTCGTAAAGATTGGCGAACACGCCGAAAAACTCCGACGGAGTTGGGAATGTCTCCTGCAGCGACAACGATTCGCGCTAGTAAATCCTCCGGTGTATCCACAGGCGTTTCATACACCAGCGATTTAAGGTGTCCCCAAACAAAAAAGTCTAACGGATTGAGGTCTGGAGAGCGTGCAGGCCAAGCAACAGGTCCACTGCGTCCAATCCATTTCCCAGGATATGTTGAATTGAGGTGATTGCGAACACCTATGAAAAAATGTGCCGGTGCGCCATCGTGCATAAACCACATATTGTGGCGCAATGTTGCTGGCACATTTTGCAGTAACTGCGGTAAGATATCCCGTAGGAAAACCAAGTACGTACTGCCATTGAGTACATCTGGGAGTAAATATGGTCCTATGAGATAATCGCCGAGGACACCTGCCCATATGTTCACACTGAACTTTTGTTGTGCGTTCGACGGGAAAACAGTGTGCGGATTTGCATATGACCATGTGTGCATATTGTGCGTGTTTACCACGCCCTCTCTCGTAAATGTTGCTTCATCAGTAAATAAAATATTTTCCAGAAATTGTGGATTATTTTCTGTTACATTAAGCAACCAGCGTACGAATTCTGTCCGCTGAGCACAATCTGTTACTGATAACAGTTGTACCCGCTGCACATGAAAGGGGTGCATGTTTTCTGCACGCAGAACACGCCACACACTTTGGTGAGAAACACTGACTTCAGACGCAGCAGCTCGTGTACTCGTGGAGGGGTTATCTTTAAAAATATTCAGTACATCTTCTTCCATTGTAGGTGTTCGTACATGTCGAGATTTCCCTGCATATATGCAACGTTGCCCCCTTGGAAATTGCTCACGGTACATGCGCTGTGCTAGACATGCATTTCCATGAGCTTGCCCGTACATCAGATGCATGTCTCCGCATATTCTTCGTTAGAGTATTCCGGCATAATTATTATACATCAACTTACTACAATCCCACTTACAACAGCCTCCCTTTAACATAACGCCCACTGATGACTGCTGTTTTATTACACTTTTCTTCCTATACACATAGAAAATTTGCATAAAAAGTACTTCTTCTTCATCATCCTGAAAGTTCATGGAGGAAACGCAGCAGTCACGGAGTTTGCTTTAAGACAAGGCGAGAGCTGCACAATATGTCATTCACTTGACCAGACTGAATAATGAAAGGGTATTGATAGAGGTTGATCAGAAATGTATAATTGAAAGATATTAAAACGGGGTGTTTACAATCGTCATGGGCGGAGTTTCGCCCTTTCCGAGCATGCAACAGTACAGAGTTGTAACTAGGGAACTGCTTGATTTCTCCCATACAATTAAACTGATATGGTTTATTGTCAGCTTCTTCGAAAGCTTTCGGAATGGACCAAATTTTATAACATTTTCCTTGATGTAGGTAGAGTTGCATTTTTGGGATTAACGATTAACTATTTTGCTAAATATTTGATTTTGTATTTTTTCACTGTTTCAGAGCTTGTAACTCGCCATTAATTCTCAATATTCTAAAACAACTTATGTCATTTCGTAGGATTTTTTCTGCTCTTTCTAAATATGTGCTTCGTTTTTATGTAGCATTATCGATAGTTTAGCAATGAGGGTTTTTTTACAAATTTCCGATTTTTCATTCTATTTGCTGTAACTTGAAAATTATTGAGATCCGGCCAGGCATTATATACTGATTTATGCTCCGTGTGATCTCCTCTATTACCCCTATTAATATTGGACCCCTTTAACGGAACACCCTGTATATTTTATATAATTATTATTATTCAAGTATGAAAAGAGAATGAATTGAGATGAAAAGAGGAAATATGCAGCTACACAATTGATGAGTCTTGGATATATTTATCTGATTGCAATAGAAAAAGGTTGATTTACTACCAAAAAAGGTCTAAAATGTTGGTTCTGAAAAAAAACAAAAGTTTTGCTAAAGGTTTTGATGATTATTGCTGGATTCTCTTGTAACTGTGGTCATCGATAGTCATTTTTTAATTAGCCTAAAACTGTGCTTCCTCATTGCAGAGTCTGAAATAAAAATCAAACTCAGAAATAAATGGATAATTTCCAATTAGCCTAACTCTCCACGGTCTCTTTGCAATAAGCCTGAAAAATAGCAGGCCGATTGGAAAAAGGAAGGTTATTCTCCAGTTAGCTTTGCTCTTTGAAAATGAATCTAGGCTGTTTGCAAAAAAAGGATTTCGCAATTAGCCTATGTCTACGACATGTGTATGTATATATATATATATATATATATATAAGTCAAATGACCACACTGGTAATCTTTTACTTATTTAATAAAAACTAGATTAAATACAAATATTTACAAATGGTGTTTGGCGTTTAACAGACACGGTGAGCCATCACACGACCATATTCATCCTGGCAACAGGATAAGTCTGAAGTCGTCTGTGTCACACAAAGCATTTTGGACAGTATTTAAGTAAAATAATTGCTGATCAAGCTACATCTTAACAAGGAAATTGTGCAGTGTGGCTAATTTTCTGGTGTGACGCTAAACGTTCACTATACCCTTTACCTTTATAAGGAACTTCTGTTGTCTTAGCACCTTTAAATGCTGATTCTGCTTGTTGCTATGTGTTTGCTATTTATGGATGTGTTATGCATCACTGCTATCGGTCGATGACCTAACCCATCTCTGACATATATATTTTTGATTTTGACTTATGTAATTACATGATGCCTTTCTGTAAGAAATTCCATTTGATACTGCAATTTTATCATCTCTCATCTATCTTATGTCTATTAAATTTCATATTTAAAATGATCATATTACTGTACTACTATTTAGTTAATTGTTCAATATATATTCAAGGCTGGAGTAGCACAGTTGAAGTTTATTCCAACAGAGCGAAAAATGTCCAGACCAGGGATCGAACCTGGATACTTGGCGTGCCGTGCCAATGCCTTACCTGTTAGGCTATCCGGACCGATACCTGGCTGACATAATTCACTCTTATTAGTTGGACTTGGCTGCGAACTGCAGAGCTAGTTTCATTCATCCGAGCTATAACTATAGCATTTACATGATGAAACTACTTTAACACGGAAACTCCTGTATACCATGTCATTAGGTCATAATGAAGGGAACGAATATTTTTTTCCAACTGGATTAAATCATATTCAAGGCTGGAGTAGCACAGTTGAAGTTTATTCCAACAGAGCGAAAAATGTCCAGACCAGGGATCGAACCTGGATACTTGGCGTGCCGTGCCAATGCCTTACCTGTTAGGCTATCCGGACCGATACCTGGCTGACATAATTCACTCTTATTAGTTGGACTTGGCTGCGAACTGCAGAGCTAGTTTCATTCATCCGAGCTATAACTATAGCATTTACATGATGAAACTACTTTAACACGGAAACTCCTGTATACCATGTCATTAGGTCATAATGAAGGGAACGAATATTTTTTTCCAACTGGATTAAATCATATTCAAGGCTGGAGTAGCACAGTTGAAGTTTATTCCAACAGAGCGAAAAATGTCCAGACCAGGGATCGAACCTGGATACTTGGCGTGCCGTGCCAATGCCTTACCTGTTAGGCTATCCGGACCGATACCTGGCTGACATAATTCACTCTTATTAGTTGGACTTGGCTGCGAACTGCAGAGCTAGTTTCATTCATCCGAGCTATAACTATAGCATTTACATGATGAAACTACTTTAACACGGAAACTCCTGTATACCATGTCATTAGGTCATAATGAAGGGAACGAATATTTTTTTCCAACTGGATTAAATCATATTCAAGGCTGGAGTAGCACAGTTGAAGTTTATTCCAACAGAGCGAAAAATGTCCAGACCAGGGATCGAACCTGGATACTTGGCGTGCCGTGCCAATGCCTTACCTGTTAGGCTATCCGGACCGATACCTGGCTGACATAATTCACTCTTATCAGTTCGCAGCCAAGTCCAACTAATAAGAGTGAATTATGTCAGCCAGGTATCGGTCCGGATAGCCTAACAGGTAAGGCATTGGCACGGCACGCCAAGTATCCAGGTTCGATCCCTGGTCTGGACATTTTTCGCTCTGTTGGAATAAACTTCAACTGTGCTACTCCAGCCTTGAATATGATTTAATCCAGTTGGAAAAAAATATTCGTTCCCTTCATTATGACCTAATGACATGGTATACAGGAGTTTCCGTGTTAAAGTAGTTTCATCATGTAAATGCTATAGTTATAGCTCGGATGAATGAAACTAGCTCTGCAGTTCGCAGCCAAGTCCAACTAATAAGAGTGAATTATGTCAGCCAGGTATCGGTCCGGATAGCCTAACAGGTAAGGCATTGGCACGGCACGCCAAGTATCCAGGTTCGATCCCTGGTCTGGACATTTTTCGCTCTGTTGGAATAAACTTCAACTGTGCTACTCCAGCCTTGAATATGATTTAATCCAGTTGGAAAAAAATATTCGTTCCCTTCATTATGACCTAATGACATGGTATACAGGAGTTTCCGTGTTAAAGTAGTTTCATCATGTAAATGCTATAGTTATAGCTCGGATGAATGAAACTAGCTCTGCAGTTCGCAGCCAAGTCCAACTAATAAGAGTGAATTATGTCAGCCAGGTATCGGTCCGGATAGCCTAACAGGTAAGGCATTGGCACGGCACGCCAAGTATCCAGGTTCGATCCCTGGTCTGGACATTTTTCGCTCTGTTGGAATAAACTTCAACTGTGCTACTCCAGCCTTGAATATGATTTAATCCAGTTGGAAAAAAATATTCGTTCCCTTCATTATGTTCAATATATATTTTAAAATTTAATACTAATATAAAGAAAATCATTAATGATTAGAGAAATTATTAATAGGTGATCCAGATTTAATATGTACAATGTCTGTGTTATGTATTGATACTCAATTTGTTAATTTTTATTTAAAAAAGATGATGAATTGTAATATTATATAATAGTTTTATATGTATTGGGTTTAGTAAGAAGTTGTAAAGAGACTTTTGTCTGACGTTTATAGCGAAATAGCACACCAATCAGTAAGAAATTGTAAAGAGACTTTTGTCTGACGTTTATAGCGAAATAGCACACCAATCAGTAGACTGCATTTGTGTCATGTGATAAGAACAATTTCAGCATTTTAAAATCGACACAGAAGCTGAGAGAAAAGTGAAAGTAAAGTTGAAATTTCGAAGGTGAAAGATGTCATACGATAAGTCCTTTATTCGTCACTGCGTTCGTTATGAATTTCACAAAGGAAAAAAGTGCTGCAAAAGCATATTAATCAATCAATCTGTTCTGTTCTTGGAGTGGAAATGGACCCTATTCAGGTGACGTCAGACGCCAGAGCTGGCGGTATGATGATCTGTTATTCTAGTTACTGCGCCGGCAGAATACCAGTACGCGCAGGCGCAAACACCGCTAGCAGACGACTTTAGCCTTGACCCAGGTTGAGTGCATACATTTTCACTGAAAATTTGCAAACTTAAGGAATGTTCTCGTATACAGAACAACATTTTGAATTTAGATTACAATATATTAAGTATATGCTGCTGCATCAAAGAATTTTTTTGTGGTATTTTTAGCAAACAAGCATTAATAACTCACACTCCATAGACTGCTATGCTAAACACCGCCAGTAAATACCGCCAGCAGACGAATTTTAGCCTCGAACTCAGGTCACGTGCATAAGGTCCATTGTATCGAAAAGCACATGCGAATTTTGGTTTCGATGTTTTAAAAATGGTGATTTTGACGTTAGAGATCGAGAACTTAGCGGTGCTCCATGGTTAGTTATGAGGATTTGCAAGCACTGCTTGATGAAGATGCATCTCAGACGCAAAAAGAACTTGCCGGACAATTAGAAATATCACAAAAAACGATTTGTAATCATGTACACACAATGGGAAAGATTCACAAGGCAGGAAGATGGGTCCACATGCATTGAGGCAGAGAAACAAGGATGAGCGTGTCTTGAAGTACATGAATCTGCTAAACAGGCAACAGAAAAAATCTTTTCTTTGAAAAATCGTGACGGGAAATGAAAAATGGGAATGCAAAAAATGTTGGTTGAATCCCGGCGGAGCAACAAAATCAACGCCGAAATGAGCTATTTACTGCAAAAAAGTTTTCCTCTGAATCTGGTAGGATATAAAGGGTGTGCTCTATTACGAACTGTTGGAGCCTGGTGTAAGTGTAACTGCTGAATGCTGCCAGCAACAATACCTTAAATTGAACCAGGAAATCGGTCGAAAACGTCCATTTACTGGCAAAGATTTGCGCCCGTGGAATTCCTCGATGACAACGCCAAGTCTCATGTTGCAAAACTGGTCAAGGACACGTTAGTAACTCTTGGTTGGGAAGTTTTGGAAGACCCGGCGTATAGTCCTGACATAGCCCCTCCGGACTGTCATTTGTTTTGGTTGATGCAAAATGCTTTGTCTTCTGTACACTTCCGGACAGTGGATGAAATGTGAAACTGGGTTGACGACTTCATCGCGTCAAAAGGCGAATCTTTCTACACTGCTGGTGCTGGCATCCGTCAACTGCCCGACCGATGGTGACAGGTGTTAGATAATGATGGAGATCATTTTGATGAATAAAAATATTCTCAGCTTTTAATTGCATATTCATTTCTCGGAAAAACGCTTTACTACACCCAATATATATAAAATTATGAAAAGGCCTCTTATAATGCAGGTCATTTGATTGTATTAGAATGTACCTGGATATATGTCTCCATTTCACATTTTCTGCTATCAGAGGCATAACCCAAAACAGAGCAGAACCAACTAAAACATGTCATTGTACAATACAAAAATACTCAGTCATATTGAAAAAAAAAACATCAATATATGAGACTCCCACCCGCCAAAATACAGATGGTGTTCACACATTTTTGTAACGATTTTGACCTTCTCTATGATTTAAATTTAAATGGGAAAAAAACCATATGGCATCAATTCGGAATAAGGTTTAATTATTGTCTGCATGATTAAAAAATATTCTTTGCTTTAAAATGTCACTGGAAAATAAACAATGGATCAAAGGCCATGTATGTGTTCTTTCCAAAGAGAAATACTTTTATTCGATTATTAAAAAAGGTGTGAACCAACATGATTTTTATATTTCTACACAATAAGGGATATACTTAGTCTCGAAGTTTATATTTACTGCGAAAAGGCGAAAAATGCATGCCCAACAAAAGTATGTTCACCGCTTAACATATTTAAGTCGCATCTCATGTTTTAAAAGAAAATCCATTCTGCCGAAGAACTATTGAAAAATCTTTAAACATCTCTATAGTAACAGTAAACAAAGTTATACAATCCTATTTAAAGCTAATAATAATAAACACTATGTTCATCAAAAATGCGTAAATGGTCGCCATTCACCCAAATAACTACTTCTCAGAATACGACTATGTGCAATTTGTTGCATGAAAATTATTTGACTGGTAAAGAATGGAAATATGTAGATACAATTGATGAGTCTAGGATATATTTGTCTGATTGCAATAGAAAAAGGTCGACTTACTACAGAAAAAAAGGTCTAAAATGTTGGTTCAAAAAAAAAAAAAAGTTTTAAGATTATTGTTGGATTTTCTTCTAACGGAAAACTATAAAATAATAAAAATTATAATTATAAAATAAGGAAAGTAAAAAAATCCTCTTTGAATGGAGTTCGGACAGATCAAGGATGACTTGAGAACGTTATGTTTGAGAGACAATGAAGATATAAAGTTAAATGATGAGATTACTTTGGACAGAGAAAGATGGAAAGGATCTCTCAGAAATATTTTTATGGATCGAGGAAGCCCACTGTTTAGTGGAAAATCCTGAAGAAGAAAAAAAGTCAAAATTACTCAGATTGCCACCAGAAATATAGGCCTAGCAGCGCTCCTATATTTTCTATAATTCCTATAAATTTGAAAATGTTCCTATATTTTCCAGTCCTCCACTCTCGTGATTATTTTTTATTTAGAAGTTCCGCAATTTTTTTTCTTAAAAAAAATCAATTTTTGACAATCCTATACAAAAAAGCGACAAATTTCTTGGGTTTGTCACGGTACTGGAAACTTCGTCATTCGATTACGAAGATATTTGCGAATTTCGTCAATCAGTTGGGGAAAAAAAAAAGTGATCTTCGTGAATGGATCTCAGAAGAAAAATTGTGAATTTCGCTAATCTGTTATTTAAAAAAAAAAGTGGATTTCGCCAATTGATCATTGAAAAAAATTGTAAATTTTGTTAATATGTTGCTGATAAAAATCGCGAACTTATTCTATCAAATGTGCCCCCCCCACCCCCCCCCCAAAAAAAATTATTAATTTCTTCAGTTAGTCGGGGTAAAAAAGCACAAATTTATTCAGTAAGTCGCGTTAGAAATTCGCTGATTTCGTCAATCTCTTGCTTTAAGGGAGTCCGGGACACATTTTCAAAAAATTTTTATTTATTGAGTTAAAATTGTGAATTTTTTTTGTGATGGTTAACCATATTATTTGTAAACAAAATCAAATGATAAAACTTCTCATAGCTTTTTAAAAACAATTTTTAATTTAAAATTTATGAAAAAAATGGTATAACTTAAAATCGTTATAACTCGAAATATTATTTGTAGAATTTAAATTGTTTTTCATTTAAATAAACAGAAATATATATATTTTAATTTAGAGCCAGCATTTAAAAAAATATTAATTTTTAAAAAAATTTAAAATATTTAACGAAAAAATTACAAAAAAAGTGGTGCAACTTTAAAAAAAAAAAGTCATATTTTCAAAAGTAAATATTTTTTTCAAATATGCTGGCTCAAAAGTAAAGTAAAATAATTGAAAAAGATATGTTCCAGTTTCAACCCTGTATCTTTAACGGTTCTCGAGTTATTTAAGGTTCTCGAGAATTTAAATATGAGAAATGGTGAAAAAACCTACCATAAAGAAAAACGCAATTTCACAAGAACTCGTTTCCTTGACAACCATAGCTTGAAAGGCAGATTTTGAAAAACAAACCAAAACGAAAAAATTAATATTTCCTGTTCTAATTAAGATAGAAGCATAATTTAAACATCATTTTAAGCAGAAAACGGCAGAGAAATTTTTAATCCAATAAAAAAAAAATGAAAATTTGAAGATTTTTGTGTCCCGAACCCCCTTAATATATCGCCAAATTTGACGATTGGTTGTTTATAAAAATTGTAAATTTTGGAATTTACTTGCGGAGAACAATCGTTGATTTCATAATTCAGTTGTAGCAAAGACTTGCGAATTTCTTCAATCAGACGCGGCAAAAAATCGCAGATTTCATCAGTTCGTTGTTGAAATATATCGCAAAATGTGTCGAACATTTGTTGATAAAAATCTTACTTTTTGGCAGTCATTCACTGTAAAAAGATTGTGGATTTCATTAATCAGTTGCGTCAAAAAATAGCTGATACCGTCAATTGGTCATTAAAATGCATCACGCGGAATTTGTTGATCATTCGTTAATAAAAAGGGAAAATTTCGGCTTTAAGACCAATGTCAGACGGGCGTCTTTTTTGCATAGGTATTATCCATTCACAATGCTATAGCATTGTGAATGGATAATACCTAAGCAAAAAAGCAGTAGAAAAGACGCCCGTCTGACATTGGTCTAAATCTCGGATTTTGTCAATCACAGCAAACAAAATTCTGAATTTCTTCAATCAGTCACGCCAAACATCGCTGATTTTGTCTGCCGGTTGTTGAAATATATTGCAAAGTTTGTCGATCGTTTTTTGATAAAAAATCGTAATGTTAGCAGTACTCGCGGTAAAAAAAATCGTGGATTTCGTCAATCAGTCATAGAAAAAAATCTCGAGTTTGTCAATTAAAAAAATTCGACATCAGTCAGTTGCGAAAAAGGAGCAGAAAAAATAAAATTGCTAATTTCGTCAATGTACCTCAGAAGAACGTCAATAGGTCATTGGAATTAAAAAGGAGCAGATTTTGCCTGTGGGTTGTTACAATATATATATATATATCAAGAATTTTGTCAATTATTTGTGGCAAATATTTGTTAATTTCTTTACTCAGTTGCAGCAAAAAGTTGTGAAATGTCATGATTGGTCATTAATGAAAATCGCATAATTAGTCAATCGGTCACATAATTTCACACAATTTTATTGATCACAAATTTTTGCTCTATAGTGATAAAACAAATATAATTCATTTATATAAATTTATTGCAAAAAAAATCATTTATACTTAAAAAATAAAAGTAAATCAAGTAACCTTTATTTCAGTTATGTTTGTATTGATAAATGCAAATGCTATAAGGAGTTATGATTCATAAAATAATTGTAAAAATATTTAAAAATATAGTTTGAAAAAAAAATTGCATACAACTTGCTGAAACACTATATATTACTCCTGAAGAATGTTAAAAATTCCTGAAATAGTCAGGAGTGAACTCCCTGACTTTAAATAGTTTTAATTCTGATATAGTCTTTATGATATTACATATGTAAGTGTATTAAAATACATGTAGGTGTGTATATGACGTTATAAATATGTAGACATGTAAATAAAAATTCCTATAAAATTCCTATGTTTTCATCAAACTAATTCCTATATTTCCTATAATATTTTCGAAGAAAGTCACTTCTAGGCCTGGAAATATGTTTTAACACCTATTTTCAAAGAAGACAATCCATCACTTTATTCAAACAATCATTGTTGCGTTTAGTTCCATCAGCATAAGGCTTTGTAGCCATACCTGTAAATCTACTGCTATATTTTTAGAAAACATGAGAAATAAAACCGGAATTTATTTAAATGCATCCCACGAAGACCTTCGACATGTCTCCTATGGACAGTTTTCTCGCTGCCGCTCGCCATTGTGCCAAATCGTGACAAAATGGTCCATTTGGCGAGTAAAAGAACAATCAGACTCGCCAAATTGCGAGTGCTCTATTTCTGCTCTTTTTTCCTTTTTTTTTTTTTTTTTTTTTTCTTTTTTGCGTGTGTGTATGTGCCAATAAAGTCGAGATTCTAATCCGCATTGCTGAACGATTAATTTCTCTTTTCATATTCAATCGTACCGTGCCATTTAAATTGTTCTATTTATGGAGATACTGACTCAACAGCAATTCAGTTTAGCAACAGTCAAAGACAGAAAGGATTATGCTATAGTTATTTCTTTATTGTCAGTTAATCACTATCTATGCACCGGCGTCGCACCAGTAAAAACACAAACAAAATTACTCGCATCAAAAGCCAAATAGAGAAAAGTTTTGCTGAAATGAGGTATTGAAGAAATTAGCCATTTACCATGCTATTTATTAGTTGTTAGCAAAGTATCATTGGCCGGTCAAATTTTTTCGATTGATTAAGAGTCGAAATCTCATAGCATTTTTAGTGTATATTTTCATAACAGTAAATCAAAGATAGCTGTTTTTACTTTTTATTTTGACTGCTAAAGAATGTCTGAAACATTTACACATTTAGGAGACATTTAGAATGTACTTATTTTTAATAGTTTCTGTAGCGGATAGTCGAATTTCTACTTTATAAGCAATTACAAAAAATTAGGTTATTTTAGAACATTTAAAAAAAAAAAGGGATACAGTACGGTGTTAAAGATACATTTTCAGTGTTTCATGCCGAATCTATTTTGCTAAGATTTCTTTTCATTTGGCTACTGTTTTTTCAATCTTATTCGCCAAATCGCTGATGTTGATCAAAAGGCAGCGAGAACTCTGCCTATGGATCACTGTGCATTTGGATTTTTAAAACAAGCTCGTTGTAAGTGACATCCCAAAACATTAGATGGGCTCTGGGAGATTGTGGTCCAGAAGTGGAACAAAATCAACCTTGATATTTTAAGAAAATCTTTTTATCTTGGAAAACAAGATGTAATATGATAGTTTAACAAAAGCGCTGCCAGATTGAACATATTAAAACATATATTTATTTTTCAAAAATCGTTAAAAAAAATGTTCCCTTTGTAAAAGGGACTGAATTCCCTCTTGATTGTGATACATGAACTGAAAAAAAAAAAAAAAGCTATGGGATACTGTAAATTTGTTTTTCTGTAATTCTTTCTTAAACTTTTTTCGTTTAATATTATATATGGAAAATTTGCAAAAGATGTGTGTTAACGGCAATAACATTGCATTCAAATATAATTTAATTGTCAATTTGTGTGTAGTGAAATTAAGCTAATAAATTATTTCAATAAGAAAATAATACAAATTCTTTTTAAAAGATAGAAGTAATTGTTCAAAATAAGCTTAAAAATAACAAGGACGAAAAATCATGCGTCAGCATAGATTATGTAACTTTCCAACACATTCAAAATACTGTAACAAAACTTCACAGTTTATTAACCCTTAAATGCTTGATTTTTCAAAAATCATTGTAATAATGTTTTTCGGCTTTCATTTTTTAAATAAATCATGGGAAAAATACTTAAAAAAAATCATATTTTGTTTTAAATATAGTTTACGGCTAAAAAACAGTTTGTTACTAATCGGCAATACTGGTGTTTAATTGAAAAAATAATTTTCCTTGATAAAATTCTATAATATTACACACACAAGAATTTTAGGAACTATAATAAGAAATAAATTTTACTTGCTCACTGCAGGTCTAAATAGGGTATTTCGCAAGCTTCCAAACAAAACAAAAAGAACAAGTAGCAACAATTGAAAAAATAAATCTATCTTTATTCTTAAACAGCCCAAGTGTTGACATCTACATGGTGAAAATCGATTTAATAGTATTTTCAGAATGTATTTTATTGGCAACTGTGAGAATACTTCTCACAGTATTTAAATTTGGTTTAATTTTATTCCCTTTCAGCCTTTTTTTTTTGCATCGATGTCTGTTTGAACTCAATCTTTACTCCGCGATGTTGACGCTTTTACCTCTCTCCATAATGCCAGTTCATTTTTCGCATTCTGTTTCTCTCGGCCTTCAGGCGAATCGGCAGCTTGCGCATGCGCACTCCGCTATTTTAGGAGCACATCTTGGAGCTCTCGTTTCGTCGGAGTCGATTTCATTATGATGACGTCATTGAATGATGCGCCGCCCTCTTTTGATTCTGTTCGCTGACAGGAGAATATAGTTTGGTTTCGCTTTCCAATCAGTGAAAACATTTTTAATTCTGTAGCTTGTAATTCATTTCTCATTAATTTCCCGTAAATGTTAATTTAGCTAATCAATTTAAAGTCTGCCTTTTAATTACTTTGTCAACCCCGTATTCACCATTTAAATACTAAAACTCGTTAATTTTTAATTCAGATTTTGGTTTGATGTTGTCTGAAAAAGATGTAGTCTTTTAACGTAGTTTTAGCGGAGCGCCAGCCCGCTGGCCGGCCGTTTTTTTTGGCCGAATAAGTTTGGGTCATATTTTGGTTATGTGGATATGTTCTTTCTCAAGATTTAATTTTTAACGATGTGCTGCACTCATCTAAAGGAATCCCACGGAAGAATTCTAATTAAGAGATTCCGTTCTTTCAGTTCTTTTATTTTAAAAATGGTGACCAGAAGCAAGTATTTTCATAACCTTCTACTGCTACTAACGACCGAAATAAAGAATATTGTTTGTTTCATCAGTTTGTCATTTCACTGTCTCCTGTAAAGTAAGAAGTCTCCAGTTTTTACTATTTCTTTAACGATCAATAGTAATTTATTAAAAGAACTTCACAACGTGTACTTTAACCCTTTTACGATCACAACACATTTATTATCGTCACATTTGGTGCCGTAGTATCTTTCGAATTGCAACGATGTTGCTTTGGGATTATTGCAATTTTCAAATTACTAATTCTTGAAGATAATTAGAACTTTTTGTTCATTTTTTAAGAATTATGAGAGTTTTGGTTGAAATATTTTAATAGAAGCTACATTTTCATGAAACTTGTTCTAATTTTTGAAGAAAATTAAGATCGTTACTCAAGAAAGTCAACTAAATTTTTTTTTGAGGGATTGTTCTCATTAGTTCAAAAGAAAATGGTTAATTTAATTCAAGATTTATTGGATATAATTTATGAAAATATTTTAGAATATTTGATGTTCTTGTTCTTATAGATTCTTGAGTTATGCCATTTTTATGTTAAATAGTTGCATTTTTTTTTCTTACAATATTCTAAAGAATTCATATTTAAATTTTACTATATTTTGTAGAATGTATTATTATTCAATCAAGAAATGAATTTATATAATTACAATATTGAAAATGAATTTTATGTTGTTGCAAATAATAGCAATATTCTGTTTTTAAGAATAGAATTCTGAGGCAGTTACATATTTTTTTTAATTGATTGAAAATTTTGGAATTAAAAATAATTTTGAAGAATAATTGTTGAAATTGAAATATTTTTATAAATGAATTTATGTTCTCAAATAATTTCAATGAATTTGAAGATTGGCAAAAATTGTTCTCAAGAACATAATGTGATATTTTAGGAGGCATGGCTTTTGGGTTATTTTTTTAATTTTCTACTTATTAATGGCACTTTAAATGAATTATAAATTTGAATTTCAATATATATATCTAAAAAAAATAATAATAATAAAAGAGTGAAATTTTATTGAAGTATTATTTTTAATTCTTGTTGCTGAGAAATTTTGTTCTTCACTTAAAGTTGTTGTCATCTCATCAATTATGCCTATTTTCTCCAACTGAAGTTTGGTATTCTTCAAGTAATTTATAGTAGTAATTATCCTGTATGATTATTTTGAAGTATTGCCTGCTTCTCTTAATAACAAAAATATAATATGAAAATTTATAAACAGTTATCCCCTTTGAAAAGTTCTTAGACTTGCTCCTTAGATGATTTGTGAAATATGCTGTATGTGTAGTTAGCATGTTGTCTTGTGGACTAGTCTGATTTCATTTCTAATATTTAAAGAAGTGTTTCTAATATTTAAAGAACTGTTCCTGTTTTTAAATTTACCTGTTGATGTTGTTATAGAACTCTCAGCTAACAAATTGAAAATGTTCAAAATTTTCATTGCTTCAATTCTCTTTGGCAAATTCAATTCTTTCACAAATTTATAAGTCTATGCATGACATATCCACATCGACATCATCATACCTTATTCTCATGTTGCTTTATAAAAATAAAAAGAGCAACATTATTTTTTTTTCATTTAAAATGAAATGGGGCTTCTTCAATCCTGTAACAGTTCTACTTAAAAATTCCATTCACCATAAGAAAAATATTTTTTCCTTGCCAATAGTGAAGATTACTTTTATATATTTATTAACTATCAATAGCTCTTAAGTTATGTGCTTTTTGCCATATTTAATTATGACTGTTCCTGTATATGCTACTTTACCTGTAATGACATTCTTCTGACTTTTCTTCCATTCATCTGTTGCTTACCTGATGAAGGTGGTCAGTGGTTTTGTGTGGCATCCATTTCTTCTGGTCTCTTCTCTGTTGTTGCACATGTTATCATGGAAGCTAAAAATTATAAAATTACCTACCTACTTCTTCAAAAGTTTCCTACATCTACAATAGTTTATTTTTTTGTGTGTATGTTTCGTATCCAGCCATAAGATGCCTGGTGAAGATGTTGTTCATTTATAGGCAAATATCCATTTATGAAACCACTTCATTAGAGTTCTTCGGTTTGTGAAGCTACAAATAGTGTTTACTACTTTGTTCTCTTAAAAATAAATAAATAAATAATTTTCATTACTGATTATGATAGTGTGTCAGTTAACGTTTCTCATGTGAGAGTAAATATCCTCATCAAGTGAAATTGTTGACTTGTATGCTGCTAGAACTCAGTTACTCACACCATATCATTATTCTAAGTCTTCTCAAAACAAGGAAGTTTAAAATTATATTACTTGAAAATTACTGATGCATTTTACCTTCATTCACTTTATTTTATTATGCTGCATTTTCTCCAAATATTCTAGCAGGTGCAATTAAAATTATTCAGAGTTAATTTTTGCTTGTGTGTAGCAATTCATCCTCACATTGCAAAATTTTTGCTCATTGATAATCAAGTGTAAATTCTTAATCATATAAGAAGTTTGTGGATATTTGTTACAGTGTTTATGCAAGAGCAAGATATTTTGAAAAGTTCCTCATATTTATTTATTTATTATGTGCATAGTGCCTTTTACTTTAATCTTATTTCATACCCAAAGCCTCTAAGTTTTTATTTTGCCATTTGCCTCATTGATTTAGAAAAAAAAAAAGAATGATTGTATACATTTTCAAGATTTATGTTTTATGAAGAAATTGAATAGTAAAGATGAATGGTTCATTTTGAAGTCTTCAATGTTTTATGAAGAAATTGAAATTTAAAAATTAATGTATTTTCTTCATACCTACAAATAATACAAGAATATTACAGAAAAGCACAAGTCTAGATGGAAATTTTTTTTACCAGCGCATTTATATATATATAGAATTTTTTTCTATAAATCATCTAGTGAAATTTTTTTTTTTTAAGTGCTTCTTGACCTCAAATACCGATTATGTCCTATCATACTACATTTCATCATAAGTGCACCGCCGACTTCTCATCCTTCTTCTGCAAAAGTGATTCGTGCATGTGTCGCAGGAGTTATGATTGCTCTGCAGTGATGAGTACGATGTCGTCAGTTAGTGCTTCAAAAAAGAATGCAATGCATTCTCATATTGTGTCATCATGTTCAAATTTTCTGTGTCATCATCCAAAAATGATCATCTATTTTGATGATTATTATGTGAATGTTCCAGTTTTTTTTCGACAGCATCTGTTCACATCTACAAATGTTTTAGTGTATGCAATTATCTATTTTAGTGCTTGTGTACAACCTTACGATACAATATACCAGTGTACCACCTCATGTTGTGTTACTAAACATTCAGTGACATCAGTATATCTTTAATAGCCTTGTTCCATATGGCTCTGGACTCAATGAACATCATTTTGAATCCAAAAACATTGCCTTTACCCACCTGCAGTTACACAGTGTTATTATATTTAAAATTTTCTTTTACCCAAGATGTTAGGGGCCTTGTTAGGAGATCCAAGCCACCTAAAATTTTACGTAGGAGTTCTTATATGTGTTTATTTTTGTTCATGGACATGCTGGTGGCTAGGGCATGATGGTCATCGACATGGTTGTGGACTTTGATATTTACATATATATATCTAATTTTTTTGTTTGCTTACAGTGTTGCTGATGATTTCATCTTCGTCATTATCATCATTGTGAGCTTAACATTGAACTGTAACAATTTTATTTCTATATTATATTTTAAATGATTTTAAAAAAATTATATTCCTGGTACATGGTATTTTAGTTTTATAAACTCATGATTTTGTCATTTTTTTTTCTTTCATTCTATATGGAAGTACTTAAATTTTTCTTTTTGGTGATCACCAGTCTCTCATATTTTAAAGAAAAACCATGGTATATGTATATTTACCTAATCTTTTGAGTCTCATATATATATATTAAGAATTCTTATGACTAATACATTGAAATTTTTATTTAGTAAAGTATAAAGTTCAAAGAAATTGTGTCTATGATGGGTATTTATGACACTTAATTATGACATGTCTTTTGATTGAAATAGCAACTTGTTTTTATGGGATACCTTGTTTGGGTGGTTGAGTAGTGCACGGCTCAATTACACAATTGGTATCGCATACAATTGGTTGTCTGTTTTAGTTTAAATGAAATTACAAGGTTTGATACACTAAAATGATATCATTATGTTTTATGAAAGTTTATTTATATATGGCCATTTCATTTCCTTTCGTGTTAAGAGTAATAAAGAAAACTCTTTATTTTTTTAGATATAATTAGAAAGTCCTAGGCATGCTGTAAAAGTCAAACTACAAAATGTTTCCTGACTTTTTTGTTGCTTTTGTATTTGCAACTTTTATCAGAAGTTAATTCTGTTTTTATTTGGTACCAAGATAGCAAAATTTGTTTTGACTAGTCAATGATCTCAATTTTGTTTGTTAACTTAAAATATGTTAACACTTTTATCATGATAATTTTATGAGATCAAATAGAAGGTTTTGCCAATGTTACTGTATTTTTGACATTTTTATTGTATACTTGATGTATTGTATACTTTTTGGATTATGAATGTATATTCTTTTTCTCTCTTTTACTTTTGGTCACCAATTTTTTTTTCCAGCACCTTAAGTTTAAATTTTAATGTTCGCATTTAATAATTTTTTTTATCGCTTTGGCAGTTCAAAATTTTGTCATCCCATTTTCTGTAAAAGGTTTTTGATCGATTTTGCCTTTTACATCTCCTGGTCTTACAAAATTTTCTCAGTGAAGGGAGGTAATGTGAGAATACTTCTCACAGTAATTTGGTTTAATTTTATTCCCTTTCAGCCTTTTTTTTGCATCGATGTCTATTTGAACTCAATCTTTACGCCGCGATGTTGACGCTTTTACCTCTCTCCATAATGCTACTGTTTACCCGTAACGAGAAAGACCCTGAGAAATATCTTCCTCCCCGTGGTCACTATAGAAACAGACTCGTCCACTTCATTTTCAGGTGACCGTAGTATTGTTGGCTTCTTTTGTATATACTAGGCGCGAAAACAAGGGGAGAAAAACGCAGTATGCTTTGTGTTCTTGCCATCGCCAGACGATTATATTCTTCTCTCCTCATTATTGCGCATTTAATTTTATATTTTCCCACTGATTTAACTTTTAATCATTGCTATCTGAGACTGTATACCACTATCAGATTCCCTATCGTTAAAATAACATCCACTTTTAAGAAAGGGAAAACACTGCATTCCCAAGCACGTGAAATAGTCAGTGACGTGAATAGTTTCTTGAAAGCGGAGGCTGCTGCGCAATCTTTGAAAATGCCGATTTCCCAAGCTACTAAAAGAGCAGCTGAAGCAACAGGAATGTCCGAATCTACTGTGAAAAAAATTAAACGTGAAGTGAGTAAATTGGAGCAGAGTGATGATAATACATTGTCTACTCCAGGAAAAGACCGGAAATTCGGAACTGTATTATTGATGATTTCAATAAATTTGCTATAAGACAAATCATCCAGGACTTTTATATTGATAAAATATAAAATATGAAAAAAAGAATTACACCAACACACATAATTCCTTCTGTAATTTTACATCCATAGCATATTTATTCTATAAAACATATACGCAATTTATGATTTTTTTGCATTGTTAAGAAGGCATTCATTTTTTTTCTGAGTTTTCCCTAAGCAGTTTCAGGCACCCTAATTGCCATTTTGGTTTAAGAAATATCCCCATTTGCTCCTCCCCCAAAAATATGCCCTTCTTGCCCCTAAGTAAAAAAATGGCACTTTTACTGTCGTTTGGATCTAGGGAAAACCGTGCTTTATTCGGTAGAAAATTAAATCCTATAATACAAAGTAATTAGTCGGATGTGCAATTCCAAAACTTTTTTCTATCTCATACATGTTAATACAGCACGGCTGTTCTTAACTGCTCTGCTCAATAAGCGCAAAACGTTTTGACACATTTACAAATTCGTTTTTTAACGGAAAGATATAAAATTGGAAAGCTTGGCCATGGAAGCGATTTGGAATTGAACTGTTTTCCTTTTTTTGATCAATAAATTACCTATTGAGTTATAAGCGATTTGACAAACGTGACAAACACATTTTTTGACCTTTCGTGAGTGTTATTCTACTTTCGCACGGAAATTCGGTTTAAAACGTCCATTTTGACACTATTTTCTGAAAGATCTATTGCGTTTGAAAAAAACGGAAAAAACAGCTCGATTACATAGTTTCTGAACAACAACAACAGCTATGCATTTTTTCATGCATTTTCCAACAAAAATGAATTAAAACTTATGTCATAAAGTTTCCCCTTTTGGATTTGAGAACACCCTTAATAATAAATTGGCGTAGCCTAATCAGAACAAACTTACGTCAACAGAATATGAAATTTGAGGAAATTATGTGCATTAAGTTCTTAAGATATGAGTATCATTAAAATTTTGTCAGAAATTCGAAAACACTATTTGATTCCACAGCTTCTTAAAAAGAAAATTTGGCAGTGTTATGCGTTTACGAATAAACACTAATTCAGGAATGTGTCAGAAAGTAGCTAGATTGTTAATATAAATAAAATACAAATTTAACAGACATGTAATTGAACTACTCGCTTAAAGCACTGAAAAGATCAGAATCAAAAGGACTGTCGTGCGTAGCACAATCTTCGGTTAATAATTCCTGGCATGCGACTAATACAAAAGCTTTTAATAATTTTCGGAACTTTATTCGATTGCATAATAACATTCCTCAGATAAAAATGCATTTCGGTGTTAGTGGGCAAACTTAAAAATATAATACATGTAAAAAAAATATTAGACTTATTAGAGAAAAAGTTTTCTCCTATACCCTGTAACTCTGAGAACCCGGGTACGATCCCCTAGTATTATTAAATTCGATATATTCGCGTTGTCAAAAAGAGAAAATAGAAAAAAAAGGAGAGCATCAAACGAATGCTAATCGCGCCAAGACTGTAACCTCCTCCGATTCCAACACACCTCTCCCAGTTGGTATCTTCTGAAGAAGCAACCGCTCTCAGGGTTTTTCTCCTTACGGTAGATCAGTAGTTCATTTTTCGCCGCCGATCTGTTTCTCTCGGCCTTCAGACGAATCGGCAGCTTGCGCATGCGCACTCCGCTATTTTAGGAGCACATCTTGGAGCTCTCGTTTCGTCGGAGTCGATTTGATTATGATGACGTCATTGAATGATGCGCCGCCCTCTTTTGATTCTGTTCGCTGACAGGAGAATATAGTTTGGTTTCGCTTTCCAATCGGTGAAAACATTTTTAATTCTGGAGCTTGTAATTCATTTCTCATTAATTTCCCGTAAATGTTAATTTAGCTAATCAATTTAAAGTCTGCCTTTTAATTACTTTGTCAACCCCGTATTCATCATTTAAATACTAAAACTCGTTAATTTTTAATTCGGATTTTGGTTTGATGTTGTCTGAAAAAGATGTAGTCTTTTAACGTAGTTTTAGCGGAGCGCCAGCCCGATGGCCGGCCGTTTTTTTTGGCCGAATAAGTTTGCCGTACTATGGGTCATATTTTGGTTATGTGGATATGTTCTTTCTCAAGATTTAATTTTTAACGATGTGCTGCACTCATCTAAAGGAATCCCACGGAAGAATTCTAATTAAGAGATTCCGTTCTTTCCGTTCTTTTATTTTAAAAATGGTGACCAGAAGCAAGTATTTTCATAACCTTCTACTGCTACTAACGACCGAAATAAAGAATATTGTTTGTTTCATCAGTTTGTCTCTTCACTGTCTCCTGTAAAGTAAGAAGTCTCCAGTTTTTACTATTTCTTTAACGATCAATAGTAATTTATTAAAAGAACTTCACAACGTGTACTTTAACCCTTTTACGATCACAACACATTTCTTATCGCCACAGCAACATTAGGCAGTATAGCTTCAGTATTATTCTAATAGTATTTTAAAGACCAGGCATTTAAGGGTTAAGGTGGAAAAACTCATAATGCATTTGAAAACCCAATATTTGCTATTACAATCAATAATCTTAAAAATATCCGTCTTATTTTTTTTTTTTTGTGCAGCCCTGTATATGATCTATGGATTTGTATGTATACTATACATAGTATGCTAAAAGTTGGTTCATTGAAACGAACAGCACAGTTGAAAATTTCCATTCAGCAATTTCCGTGAATAAACGAAAATGTACTTGAGAAATTTTGTGCAGCCCTGTCTATGATCTACAGAATTTATCCACACCAAGTAATATTTAAATGTAGTTGGATGTGGCAATCCCAAAAATTTCTCCTTTCTCATACATGTTAATACTTCCTGAAAAATATAGCATAACGACACCATAGATTAACATCCAAGATAGGACATTCCCATAGAGCGTAATGGTAATGCGATTGCGATCGTAGCGTCCTTAGTGACAATGGGGCAGGGGCGCGCCAGAAGTATCCGGCGCCTGCGTGCAGAACTTCAATTGGCGCCCCATATTCCTAAACCTCTCCCCCCCCCCCCCAAAAAAAAAAATATGTATACATATTTTTTTTTACAATAAGTATAAATGCATAGCTGCCAAGCCAACCTTCCGGTGGTTTTCCCCAGATCAAATAAGAAAAATTTAACCAGAAAATTTATTTAATGAAATGTGTCTTGTTTCTACAGGGTTCTTTTTATTTCATTTATTAAATTAAATTTCTGGTTTAAAATATTGTTGTTTGACTTTAAAAATAAGGAATGTTGGCAGCTATACAAATAACGGACATCCCTAAAAAGTGGGTTCTTCAGCTGGTTGCTTCCCCTCCCCACAAATGGCATACCTCCTACATAAATCAGCTTCTTTTACCTCCTTTACTCCAGGAATTTTTAAGATCTGATCTTTATTTATATTTATACTTAAAACTTAAAACAGTTCAAATAAACTTTAATTTGGAAATATAGCTGTGTTGAATTAATCAATGGTAGCACTATGACACAAAGAAAGGAGTGCTCGTAATACGGTAAATACACATAAAAGTAGAAAAAAAATTCTCAAATTAATGGTGTCCGTATTACATCGGAGCTTGTTATAGTACTTATATTTCTTTTAAAATAATGTAACGTCAATTAAGATGCGCCTTAAACAATGACCACACGTAGATTATAATCAGGGTTGCATTCGAAAATGTTCCAGTCCCGGAACACTTGATTTTATATAAGCAAATACAGAACCCCTATGCTGGCTATATAACAATTGCTATGAAAAATGCATATTCATTTTGACGTTTACATTGCTAAGAAGCTAAGCGTATCTTTACCTTGTCAAACTCTTAACACTTCCTTCTCTGTCACATTTTTTTATTTTTCGAATTCTCAATTTTCGTGCAATGAATCCAAGTTCTAAATTAAAAATACTAATAAAACAAAGTTTTGCTCTGTCCGTGTGCGATGGCTAGCAGAATCTACGGCACGTACGTGGCTCAAAATTTTTGTGAGGATAGTCGAAAGCCTGTCCTGTTGCACCCAGTGATGTAAAATAACCACTTTGGGTATTTTTCTGGGTATTTATTTTTCAGTTAGATACAGCTGTGAAAAAATTTATAATGGATTGCTGAAAACGAATGAAAATTTAGAACTTTAGGCTTCCTTCAACTGTTAAATTTTAAAAAACCTCAACATTTTACATTGAAATATTGAATTTAAATGTCTCTTTTTTTATTATAATGAAGAGTGTAAAAAAAAAAATGTATTAATTCACAAAAATTTTATTAAAAGAACAATTTTAATTAAATTTGTGTAACAGGTGCACTTAATATCTGTGCAATACTGATTCAACTAATGTATATTAGTACCACATTGGTCACTTCAAGCGCTACCACGGTAATACTATATTACGATGGTAGTTCTCCATTAAAGGGGACACATTCTCTAATTTTTCCTCAGAAAACTTTTCTTTCTCTGATACTCTTTTTCTCTGCAAATAACTACATCAGTCTAAGATGAGTGCTCTCTAATTTCATATGATGGCCAATTTCATGAATCAATATCATTTGTATCTGACGGTTTTAAGGTGCAGTCGGTCAAATGAAATAAGGACCCCATGCATTTTACTCACCAAATTTTTCCTGAAAACAATTAAATAAACATTTGATAGGAAATTATGTATTCTTTCAAGTTATATAAAAAAAAAATCTTAAGGCTCATCTTCATACTTCTAAAATTGTACCGAACTCTGAAATTTTCAATACAAACGCTATAATTTTTACATCATACTTGGCTTTGTCATTAAATTTTACTTAAGAAAACTAAACAGAAAGGCATTTAGCCTAGTAATTTAGGAATTGTGAAGATTTAAAATTTGAATCTCCAAATGTTAAATTCATTTTTAATCATTGCAAAACAGATTGCGATTGCTAATGTTCTATAAGTCTTGATACTTCTAACTTTGACAACTACTGTGTGATAGACAGGAAGGACCATTTAGCGTTTTGCTGCGTATTGCATTTTTAAAATACGATAAAAATATAACGCAATTTGTTATTTCGAAGGCTCATGAAAGGACGACTAAAGACAAAACAGACATCAGGCACGCATTTTGCTTTTGTGAAACTTTGATCTGCGTTTTTATACAGGCTTTTAACGTGAAAAAATATTTTCCACATTCTTTTAAAAAATCGGGTCAACCCGAACCCGACCCGCAACAAAAATAGTTAAAGTCAACCCAGCCCGACCCGACCGGCAACGCGAAAATATAGCGCCGAGTGCGGGTCGGGTAGGGTTCGGGTAAAAGCGGGTAACCCGACCCGATGCAGGACTATTAGGTGGCATTCCCCTCGTGGGGGAGAATATTAATTTTTTCATGTGACATATTGTTTTAAACATTTTGGCCTGGATATTACTAAGCACTCACTCCTCTCCTCTTAACTCATTTTTTATCAGTAGAGGTCATTTTAAAGTTTTAATTTGCTCATTACTACCCCATACAATTTTCCAAAAATTAAGAAAAATATTTACATAACAAATCTCAACAATTAGCAGCTTTCCCCCCTTTTTCACACAGTGAACGGGTACGTATTTAAGATAAAATGGTGGTGGGGGTGGGGGGGATCGTTATTATATTTTCAGAAATTCGTCGAAAATGTATGGCAAAATTATTCTCCCCTACTTTTTCCAAATCTACTGAAAATAAAATTACGAAAAAATTAGAAGTACAGGAATTTATTTAAACCTTTCAGGAAAACTATAGAGATTATCCCAGGTCATACAATTTTTCAGAAAATCGCATTTTTCCTTTATACATAAACTTTATCTTGCTGGCGCTCAGCGAGGGAGTTGAGGAGAGTTCGAGGTACTTATCGATGCGAAATCATCCAAGGACTGTCGATAATGATTTCCCAAAAGAATTGTCGGTAATTAGCTGAGATATTAATTAAAAACCTATCTAAAAAAACGTGGCACAGACCAAAGTGGCCATGCAACTTTGTAACCTCCTTTCAAAGCGTACTTGGCACAATGGAAATATTAAACTTTGTACAAAGCCTTTGTTTTAGGTAAGACGGATCACAATGATAAATAGTCAGCGTTTTTCATTCCAATTGAATTCAATTATTGAAAAATATTTAATAAAATAAATTCTTTTGTGTGTCCCTGCAAATGAACGATATATTCTATGCACACCATACTCTACAGTAAGAGCCGTGTAGAGTTCACCTCAACGATATACATAATTTTCAGTATAATTAAAATAGTGTAATATCAGTAAAATACACCGCAAACGATTTTTCCCCATAGGCTGTAACGTAACGGAATTCTTTTGAGCGTCTCTGTAAATGAACCGTAAATGCTGTACACTGCATCTTCAATAACGAACATGCCTTAGTGATACTCAATAACATCTAACAATTTCATGGCAATCGGACTATATTTTCCCGAGTTATAGAGCATGGACGGACAGACAGACAAACTGAATTCATAAACACTTTTAAACTTTGTTGGAAAGTGTTGAAAAAAAAAATATTTTTTAAATACACTCTTTTATAAGCGTTCAATGTTTATCTTAAAAGTACTGCCTAATTTCATGACTGAAATTTATGATTTTTTCAAAAAAAAAAAAAAAAAAAAAAAAAAAAAAAAAAAAATTCCATTCCATTAGAGTAACTCTAGGATAGATGACCATAGTTTTTAAAGATTGAAATAAAAATTCTTAGAATGCAAATAAAAGAAATATTTATGCATATTTAAAATGTCTATACATTACTCATAATATTTTGGGCAAAAAAAAAAAAAAAAAATTAAATATTGAGAACAAAAAGTGGGAAACAAAATTAAAATGGCAGATGGCCATCTCTCCTTCAAGCTGAGGAGAGCATCCAATACAAGAAAGAAAAAAATACATTATTTAATTAAATTTAAAAAATAAAAATACCCCGACTGCGTAAAAAGAGAACTAATTAATTATTTCTCATCAATGTGAAACTATTTTTTATATTACTTTCCTATTTTTTTTTATTAGTTACTTGTATTGATGACTTTAAGTTGTGTTTAATTGTTAGTTCCTATCTATAAACACTGTTTTGATAAGGGCTATAGATGTCTATGAAGGTTAGAGTTGCAGTAAAGCTACAGATCCTACCTACACAACTTCCAGGTTGTGTAATATTTAAACGGATCTTCTGACTGTAAAATAGTCAATGAAACATGGTCTTCATTTTGAAAGACCTATCCAATGATATGCCACTCAATACGGTGCGTAAAAATTTTTTTCATCTCTAGCGCCATTTTGTATTTTACGGTCGCCATTTTGAATTCATAAAAACAAAACCTAACCTATAACAATCGGACGGTTAAGACGAATCGATAGAGACATCGTTCATTAAAATCCATCCAGCCGTTGGGATGTTTCCATGGTATAAAGAAATCCACTTACCCAGATAGGCGTGAAACACATAACCCTTCTTGGCAGTCAGGTAAAAAGTGCAAATAGCAAAAAATTAACACATTTCATATAGTTAATCATGAAAAACATATAGCAATTTGTAAAGAGCAGTTATATGATGGAAAATGAGTGAGTAAAACCCAAATAAACAAAATTTGAAGTATAATTTCATAACTTCACTTTTGGTAAAATCTTACCACATTTTTGGCAAAGGGCTTGATAATTTGTACACGTTTTGTGGAATCGCTTCAGATACCTCACGCATTGTATCGACATCCTTTTTGGTTGTGATATTATATTGTATGCCAGATATTTCGCACAGAGCGAGCTCAACTCTATCAGCAATTAGATCTGTCTGCTGACAGTGCGACTTTCCATAATATATGTGACCTGGCTGTAGCGGGCAAATCTGTCTCCAAGCAACTTGTTTCCTTTCTACTGAGTGAGAACCAATAGATTCTGATGTAAGGAGAGTTCTTCCTGGAATTCAATCTCAATAAAAACAAATTCTCATCTGTGGATGTAAAGTCAATTAAAAGAACTGCTTATTCAGAACTGTATTAGCAATTTTTGATCATTAGAGGTACAAAGCCGCCAAGTGAAGTGAAGCTAAAAACCTCATAATCGAGCGTAGGCTCCGCTAATCAATCAATCAATATTATTATAGTTCTGTACAACCAATACAGTGTTCCTAATCCAATTCTATTCCCTCGGAATCTGTAGAATCCAATAATTTTAAATATTTTTCATTTTCTTCGCTGCTAAAAGTGTCGTGCTTTTTTTTTTTTTTTTTTTTTTTTTTTTTCCTCGCGTTAATTTTAGGTTTGTTGCGTTAATTTAGTTTATCTATCAATTTTATCAGATTCTGGGATGAAAGTTTCCGACGTTTTTCAGTATTTTCTAAAACAAATACATCGTTAGGTCTTCTTATATTATTATTATCATTAAAATATTTATATTAGTTAAAATTTAAACAATTATATCAATTAATATAATTATAAACATAAAAGTTATATAATTATTTTAAATACTATTATGGTACTACTTGGTTATCCCGTCGACCAAAAATCGATCGCCAAACTATAAGATTGACAATAATGGTTGATCGTAAATGTCACATTTACTTAAATTTAAGCAAGTTACACGAGTTTACGTCATCAAGTGATTTTTATTTCAACGTTTTATTTGTATTTTTATTAATGTTATCCTAATTTATTTGTTCTTTCGGCATTTAAAATAAAAATTATGTCAATTTGTATAATTTGGCATGGCAAGTGGTTTGGCGATTTATATAATTTGGCGAAATTGGTCAACGGGATAACTAAGTACAGTGTAACTTCAAAAATCCGGCATCAAAGCCATCTTTTCCTTCCTTTTTCTTTTACACTTTCAAGTTTTAAGAGAAGAAAAGTAGCAATTCTTTATGAATTAAAAACTTCAAGATCGAAAGTAACAATGCAAATAAGAATATTTGACTTTTTTTTTTTTCCATTTGTCAGATGCGATTATTTTCTGAACATATTTTCTGGGAGCTGCACCGTTGCTTTGCAAAGAGAACAACTTTGGCGAATGCACAGTACAATAGTATATGGCTATACCAATTTTCGGCAACGGCGACATCAATGATGAGGAAGGATTTCAGACTTTCACATTTCCCGTGAAAAGACCGCAATTAAAGAGCTGGTTGAATACGCAAAATCTCAAAATGCATTAAGTGTCGAAAAAAGCGATATAGGTGATTGGCTAAGCATTGAAGAAAATGCACCAAGAACGAACAATTTAACGGACAGTGAGATCGCTGACGCTGTGCTAAATAGAACCGCCGATAGAGCTAGTACCAACTCAGAAGACGAAAATGAACAACCGGACAAAGAAAAGGCGTCACTAGAAAAATGCATACATTTGACTGGAGAATTAATACATGCTTTAGAGAAATAACACTGCATTTCCAAAACAGACATTTTTCATTAAAAAAAAAAAAAAAAAGAAAAGAAAAAAGCAATTTAACAAATTACAACGACCATTTGGAAAATGATTTTTTCAAAGACTAAAATTTAAGACATAAAAAATCGCACGGAGTTGATCCTACATTACGTACGCCATGGATTAAACGATAACATTCCTGGACTCATCATGAACAAAATTTTAAAAGAAATTTCAGTTTTACAATTTTCGGTACTGTAAATTTTTAAACTTCTACGGAGCTGGTCATATATTACGTACGCCATGGATTAAACATTAATATTCCTGGACGAATTTTACATGAAATTTCATTCTTAAACTTTAAATTTAATAGTTTAATTATTATATATAAAATAAATTAAAGTTTAATAGTGTTATTACACGTAAAAATTGCAAGCAAGAAAAATCGCCTGCGACTCGTCAGATTTCCTATGAAACTTACGTAATAGCCAAGCATTTCATTGGCTGTTCGGGAAAAGGCTTTTCTATCATCAGATTTCCAAAAAATCTCCCGACCCATTTTAAATAAAATTTCATTCTTAAACTTCTAAACATCCGACAATATTACTTTTTATACCGTTGGATAGAGCAAAAAATGTACTTTTAAATGCAATTTGTTTGAAAGCTGTATCTCAATTTGTTTCTGATTTATTATTATTTTTTTTTTTTTGTAGTTTTTATTACTTTTTTATCATAGTGGCAACACTCTGTTGTCCATCGTTGTTGAAACCAAAGGGAAATACCGATTACTGTATATACCAATCATATACCGTATATAATAATATACCAATGTATATACCAATCATATACCGTACTGTATATACCGATTTATAATCATTTTTTCTATGGATATACCTTACAAGCTCGCGGTGTGCAAACTGCACTTATTTTTTTAATTTGACTAATTTATTTTAAGTTTTTTTTCAAATTTTCAGCATTGATTGATTGAATTTTCAGCATTTCAAGAGATGTTTTTCTCGCATTTTAGAAAAGGGTATTATTTTAAATTGTTGCCAATTGTAAAAACAGCGCAAAGAATAATATTTCCTTTTAATCGAAAATTTATTCACACGTGATTATTATTAGCAGAAAAAACCCCCTTTCAAATTAGAATTAAATGATTACGTGTTAAAAGCAGGAAAATATTGAAAATCACGTCATAAAAATTGTATTCACACGTGAATATTAAAAAACATAGAAAACTTTAAAATAATGAATTCATATAACATAGGAAATATTTCCTAGAAATTACTCTATTTTTCGATACTAGATAGCAGCACTATCGTTATCATAAGAATAAATTTAAATAAATTACATTTACAGTTTAATTAACAATAAATTATAATTTTAATAAAATATTGATTTAAATCAGAGGTAGTGTTTTCTTTAAATTATTTAATTATATTTTAGAGATAACATTTCATTCTTTGAAAATTTGGATGATATGGGAAAATATTTCTAGAAATTACATCATTCTTCGATACTAGATATCAGCAATTTAAATAAACAAAGCATATTTAACAACCTTTTAATCGACTATAAAATTTTAATTTCAATAAAATACTGATTTAACTCAGAAACAGTTTTATTCCCTCTCAACTGTTTCGTTATATTATAGAAATAAAATTGTATTCCGTGCATAATTGCAGGAAAATGCTTCTAGAAATTACTTGAGTTTTCAGCATTAGATGGCAGCACTATGCCGAACGAATTAGATATAGATGTCGCTTTTCAGATTTTTCTAGAATGGAAACGTAAGGTATAAATAGAACAAAGTGCCGGCATGTCAATGTTTACATTTGATGTTTTTGTCTTCTGAGTGACAGAAAGTGTTGGAAGTTTGCATTTGCAATACAGATTTTAAAGTAATTTGTGCGACAAATACCTTCGAGTTTTGTATTTTTCGCTGATTTAAAGATGCCTAGTGGAAAAGCTCCTGCTATTGGTATTGATTTAGGAACAACGTATTCTTGCGTTGGAGTATTTCAACACGGTAACGTTGAAATTATTGCTAATGATCAAGGAAATCGAACAACACCGAGTTATGTGGCTTTCACAGAAACTGAAAGACTAATTGGTGATGCTGCGAAGTCTCAAGTTGCCTTAAATCCAGAGAACACCATTTTCGACGCCAAGAGACTTATCGGCAGAAGATATGACGATACGAAAATCCAGCAAGATTTGAAAAACTGGCCTTTTAAAGTTGTGAATTCTGGAGGGAAGCCTATAATTACTGCAGAATTTAAAGGTGAGAAAAAATTGTTTACTCCTGAAGAAATTAGTGCAATGGTTTTAACAAAAATGAAAGAGACAGCTGAGATGTACCTTGGAAAAAAAGTTATTGATGCAGTTATTACTGTTCCTGCCTATTTCAATGATTCTCAAAGACAAGCGACAAAAGATGCTGGGAAAATAGCTGGATTGAATGTACTGAGAATAATCAACGAACCTACAGCTGCTGCTTTAGCATATGGCCTTGACAAGAATCTGAAAGGTGAAAAGAATGTTTTGATTTTTGACCTAGGAGGTGGCACATTTGATGTATCTGTTTTGACAATTGATGAAGGTTCTCTGTTTGAAGTGAAATCTACTGCTGGCGATACACATTTAGGAGGTGAAGATTTTGACAATAGAATGGTTACCTTTTTTGCAGAAGAATTCAAAAGAAAACATCGTAAGGATCTACATTCTAGTCCAAGAGCATTACGAAGATTAAGAACTGCTTGTGAACGAGCCAAAAGAACACTCTCGAGCAGCACTGAAGCCAGCATTGAAATTGATGCCCTTTTTGACGGAGTAGATTTTTACTCTAAAATCAGTAGAGCTAGATTTGAAGAACTGTGCATGGATCTGTTCCGATCCACTTTAGAACCTGTAGAAAAAGCTCTTAAAGATGCCAAGTTAGACAAAAGTAAAATCCACGATGTTGTTCTAGTCGGTGGCAGTACTCGCATTCCTAAAATTCAAAAGATGTTAAGAGAGTTTTTTAATGGAAAAGAGCTTTGCATGTCAATAAATCCAGATGAAGCTGTTGCTTATGGAGCTGCGGTTCAAGCTGCTGTATTGACAGGAAGTCAGGATGAAAAAATCAGAGATGTTCTGCTAGTTGATGTAGCCCCACTCTCTCTTGGCATTGAGACTGTTGGAGGAGTCATGTCTAAGATAATTGAGAGAAATTCTCGCATTCCTTGTAAGGCATCTGAAAGTTTTACGACCAATACTGATAACCAGCCAAGTGTTGACATCCAAGTTTATGAAGGAGAACGAGTGATGACCAAAGACAATCATCTGCTTGGAAGATTCGAATTATGTGGAATTCCTCCTGCGCCTAGAGGAGTGCCAAGCATTGAAGTTACTTTCAACTTGGATGCAAATGGAATACTGCAAGTGTCTGCCCAAGATAAAGGTACTGGGAGATGTCAGAGTATTCAGATTACAAATGATAAAGGCCGCCTTTCTAAGGATGAGGTAGAAAGGATGCTAAACGAAGCAAAGCAATACGAGAAAGAAGATGCCGAGCAGAGAGAGAGAGTTGCAGCCAGGAATTCTCTCGAATCTTATATATACTCTGTTAAGCAAGCAACTGACATTGCACCTGATGGAAAACTTTCTGCAGATGATAAAAGAAAAATCAAGCAGTATTGTGAAGGTGTACTACAGTGGCTGGATTGTAATACTCTTGCTGAAAAAGAAGAATTGGAGCATAAGTTGAAAGAAGCACAGTCGGAATTGTCTCCTTTTATGACTAAAATGCATAAAGGAAGTGCAAGCCAAAGACATGCAAACAGCAGTGAAAGTGGTCCAACCATAGAGGAAGTGGATTAAATGTGTTCAGTAAGTGAACTTAAATACTTAAAACTTTCTACCTCATTGGAATGTTTTTAGCCAAAATTGGATACCATATAAGTGACCTTAGAACTGTATTTTAAATGTGCTTAACCTAATATGACTGTAATTTTTAAACAGTGAAAGTGATCCAACTATATTGAGGAAGTCAATTAATGAAAGTGAACTTTAAAACTTCATTGGGATGTTTTTAGCTCACCTTCCACTGGATACCATATAAGTGACCTTAGAACTGTATTTTAAATGTGTTTAATATTGTGACCGTAATTTTAGAACAAGTGAATGCATTTTCTTTTTATATAGTTCCTAGTCATTTGTATATATAATCATTCATAAAATCCTGTTTTATATTTGTCTTTTTAATGAATTATTTGTAATCAACAGCAGTGTTTTGTAAATTTTTAATAGTTAAATAAACAGTTCTTTTGGCTATTTTGTCTTTTCTCTTTAAGTGTGCTATTTCATTAATTGTTTAAATTAATTTTCTTAAAATTCTAAAGCTTTAAAAGATAAATACAGTTGAAGATCTTTATAACGCACAACGTCTGAGACGTAAACAATGAATTTTGCAGTGAAGAAACACCTGAATTCCCACATTGTAAAATTGCTACTCTCTCTAGAAAACTAAATGGAATAGATTAGTTCAACTTTATCTCCTTAATTTAGAACTTTTTAATGAAAAATTTCTATTGCATTACAATAAACATTCTTGAAAATGAGTAAGGGGCCGTGCAAATATAATGTTATCAACTTTTTGGTAATTTTGGACCCCTTCCCCCCCCCCTTACGATATCATACATTATCATTCCTCGAACCCCCCCCCCCCCCTGGTAATGATATTGTTATCAATGTCTAATTTTTTTTTTCTTTTGTTTCGAGTGATATATAAGTATGGTTAGTACATTTATTTTTTGCATACTTTATTGATTCAAGAGAAGTCAACAAAATACCACTTTATATATGAAATAACTTTATGTCAAATAACAGTTAAAAGAAATATAGTTACTATTTGAAAGTATTTAATATTATGTTTGTTACCTAATGCATTCAACAGTATTAATGGTTAATATTAACAGTATCTTCTTGCACTTGCCCCCGCATGGGGGAGGGAGGCAGACAGAACTTCTTATTAACATTCTTTCTCTTCTTTTTGCTAGCACACACAAGTATCATTTCAAACATACTTCGCATATGGTTTCTCGAACAGCGTATTATATATGCATTACAGATATGACAGAAGAATAGAAATGCCAATAGTTGAGGTAATTCCAAATTTTGGAATTAGTTTTATAATTATTAAATTATTTTAATAACTTTGTATTTTCATAAAAATAGACAATAGACTAAAAAAAGATAACATATTATTTTGATGTAAAGACAAAGTTATAAATAAAATGAGAAAATTTGGGATGTATCAAAAATGATAATGATATCAAAAGGCACCCCCCCTCCCCCTAGAGATATCTAACGATATCATGTGACAACGCCCCCCTCCCCCATAAAATGATAACGTTATATATGCATAGCCCCTAATATAATGAATGATTTGGGTCCAGGTATAAAGTATGTTTAACAATATGTGAAATGATCTATATAATACAAAACTTTATAATCTGGATAAGTCCTGTGAATAAGGAATGCAGTATAAAGATACTCTAATGTATTTTAATATGTTAAACATATTTGGCCATATTTAGGAGGTAATTTTAATGATGTGTGAAATGTGATCCATATAACGCAAAATTCTATGTAACTCGCAACCTTGCAATTTTAGGTTTTGCATTATAAAGATCTTCTAGGGTCAGGTGGGGTAAAGTAGTCATAATTATAAAAAGGGCTAAAATCCTGACTAATATAGATATTTGAATAATTTTCTTTTAATTTCAGATTTAGTAAGTATTAATCAAAGTTTCTCACTCAAAAAAACATTTGTAGTAACATGTTTGAGGCACTGAGCACTTATTTTGTCTGTCTCTGTTACAACTTGTTCTTTTAACTCTTTAACTAACTTTTCTGCTGCATTTTGTTTGTTCCACATTTTATCAAATTGGCAGTTCAGAAAGCTTTACACATATCTCAAGAACATATTTTCATTTATAGCTAAGTTATATTTATTACAGATTTTATTTCATAATAGTTTTAGTTACATGGGGTAAAGTGGTCATAGGTTTAGGCTTAACTTATAGATATTTGATCTGTGTTAAATTATTCATTACATACAATGCTGGTTTATTAAATACTAGTAATTATTAAAAACTAACTGCAAAAAATTATTTAATAATAGTTTATAATATGGGGGTTAAAAAAGGTTAGGTTTAATTTTTAATAGATTCAGAATAGTGTTATTTACTTATTGATATTTTGGAGAACTTTTAAAACATAACTATTTTTTGTAGTTTCAACATGCCTAGAACAAATGTGAGGAAGAATCATGATAATTACTCCATACTAGTTTTCAATTAACATTGCTAGCTATGAAAAACGGCAGTCAGTATAGGCTACTGCAGCATAAAAGTTCAGGAAAATAATCATAGATGTCATTCAAAGAAGAATTTTGTATTGTTGAAAGCATGAATTTTCTGTCACAATGTGGCAGGGTTGCCGGCTTTTAGCCAGGCCAAGAAAAGCCGGCCGGCTTTTATTAAAAAAAGCCGGCTTTTATTATTAAAAGTTCGTTTACAGCTAATTCATTAAATTTCGATTAATTATTTTTTTAAACATAAATATTTTCTACTAAAAGAATTATAAATTTCAACATAGAAGGCATATCTAAAAAAACATTATAAATATTGAAAAGAATATAAGTTAGACTTTAAACTGGTGTTTTAAAATCCTATATTACATAGCCCCACATATACTACACATTTTAAAGATTATATTTAATTAAACAATCACAAAATGTAGCACATCAAAATGGAAACATTCTTAATTCTTACGTGTCCATATGAAGAGATTATGTTATAATCGTAAAAAGAGAAATTAGAAAAGGGTATAACATTTAAGGAGAGTTTAGTACATTAAGTGTATAAAAGTAAATCTAGAAATTTTGCAAATTAAATAAATACATAAAATGCATTCTGTAAGTAAAATAGAAATAAAATTTTGAAAAGTTTGTTACTATTTAAAAGAGTACATATTCATGCATATGCTGTTCATAATATTGTTTTTAATAGTGAGAACTTTTATTTTTATTATATGATTATGTATGATTTTAAATATTAATGAGATATAAAATAAGACTTGTATATAGGGATGCACCGAATAGTGATTTTGGCTGAATACCGAATATTCAGCTTGTCGAACACTTTCAAAGTTTAAAGGCATTAAAATGTCAAATTTTAAAACAATTTTACATAACATTTAAAACAGAAACTTTTATTCTAATTAACAAGAGCTTTTTTCAAGTAAACTTTATGCTGAAAAAAAATCTGCTTTGAGTTATTTAAGAAGAGGATAGTTATAAAAAAAATTTTATTAATAAAATTTTTAATTTCATGGGTTCTTCTGAAAATTAAAACAAATTAATAAAATTTTCTTAAATTCTAAAAAAAACATTTTAAAATCAAAGAGAAATTGGGAAAAAATTGGAAGAAAAATTGCACAGGATCATTATATTTGTTTGTCAGGAAGTGACTAAAGTAAAAAGTTAATAAATAATACAATCGATTCAAATTTTATAGGGTGACAACTTAGCAAGAATAACTGTTCTACTCACTTTGATTAAGCAAGGAAGTTTTCAAATGCATCCTAGATTGGTGTCTAGAGTGGACAATCATTTTCAGAGATTGTAAACGTTGTTCTTAAAATCTTAGCAAGAAACAGATTATTTACTGAACAATGTTCAGGAACTTGCATTTGTACATAATTAATTCCTATGCAAATCCTCATAATTGGTTAATTTTCTTAAATAATACTTAACAAACAGCAAATAAATAATGTAAAAACATTCTCTTTTATTTAAATATGATTCTGTTTCTAATTATTTTGAATATCTTTATAAGTTGACTGTTAAACGTAGAAGTTGTATAATGTTTTAAAAAATATGTTTTAAAAGTTTTTAAGTATTCGGTTCGGCCGAATATTTCGATATTCGGCATGCCGAATAGTTTGATATTCGGCCAAGTCGAATATTCAGTAACATGGCCGAATACCGAATAGATACCGAATATTCGGTGCATCCCATAAGAAAAGGGAAGGGGGGGGGGGGTTAAAGGTCAGTGTAAACCAGATAAAGCAGTTGATAGGGCTCTTTTAAAATTTAGTTGACATATTTCCAATTCTTACTTCAAATCACTAGCAGATCCATCTAAGTTTTTTTTTTTCAGTATTATGTCTTCATTGTTGAGAAATTGGGTTACTTATTGTATTTTAAATCAACTAAATGTCATTAAAACTAATTAAAAACACTTTAAAATGTGTAGTCTATAATTAAAATGCTTCACTGTATAAAAGCCAATTTTGGCCAAAAAAAGCCGGTTAAAACCAATAAAAGCCACCGGCGTGGCTTTTTTGCAACCCTGCAATATGGATGTCCGTCCATTTGATAGTTCTGATCTATTAAACTTAATTTAAACATATTTTAACTACTTAAATAACAGTGAAAGCCCTTTTGGAAGAAAACCACCAGGATCTGATTATCTCAAAAACTTTGAAAATGTTGGGCAAATGAATTAACTAAATGTAAAGCAGAATTGCTTACAAAGGTTACAGCAACTAATTTAACAACCAACACAGTAACTACTTTTTCTAATACCTATACTTGTATTATATAAGAAAATGGTCCACAAGAAAGTTCTGAAAGAATTTTTAATGTTGATGAGGCTGGAATGGATATGGATAGCCAAAATAGTCCACTTTAAATTTTTTTATGCAATACATTATACAGGGTGTCCGGTCTCAACGGTGTCCAATAGCTAATTCTTAAACCGTTAGTCATAGACATACAGTTCCAATTACAAAAATGTTTTAAATCAGGTAAAGAAACATTTTAAAAGCGATTTGGGTCAATAAAAACATTTCTTAAAAAATTACGAAATTTAAATTTTTATACGGTCCCCCGGTCCTATAAGTTATATTTAGTAATTTTTTCCTATTACATTGACAAGTAAGACATAAAAAGTCCCATTCATATAACGCTAAAATTGAGCGAGTTATGAAACTTTAAAAATGCATGACTTATGCCACTTTTCTACTCTGAAAACAAATGAGTTCGGCTTGGCTTTGAAGGATCATATACCAAGTGTTTAAAGTATTCGAAGATCTTACTTCATGTGTATCTGCGCTATGAAAAAAAAATCCTACAAGTACTATGATTAAATCTCAAACTGGCTAAAATAACATATCTTTTATTTTGTCAGGATTTGAGACTGTTTCTCTTATGATTTCTTTTAACAAAAATTATGATTTTTTATAAGTTTTTATGTTACTTCAACAATCGTATGTATGTTTTTCCAGTTCAAAATTTGTACTCTAACTTTAACCCACTTTTAAATATCCAATCGAGATTGCATTTTACATACTGGCGCAAATCCGATAACAATCTAATATTATTAAGATTTTCGGTGGTTACCATTTATACTTATTTTACAGGATAACACAAAAAATTTCGGATAGATTTCTGCCAAGGAGTTTAAGAAAAAGTTTTAGATTAGATAATACAAGACTGTGATTGTTGGGTTTTTTAACTTTTATGTATTTTTTAGCACTGAATCCAAAAATTACCTTAATTTTTAACCATCATGTCAGGATATTTCGCAAATCATAAATTTTCAAATTTAAAGAGTAACAAAAATCGAATACTATAAAGTAGAGGAGATGGTTGTGTTTTTTAACTTTTGATAATTGATTTTTACGCAATTTTTAGCATTGAATCTGAAAATGACCTTCATTTTTAACCACCACGTTAGAATTTTTTTGCAAATCGCAAATGTGTAAGTTAAAATATAACAAAAATCTCATACTATAAAACATATGTAAAACATTTTTTATTTTATTTGATTTGATTTGATTAAAAAATTTATTTGATATTTTTGCTTAACCTGGGATTCTTACAGCTAAACAGCTGAGTGGTCCGATGAGATGGGGGAGGATATTCAATTTTAACATTGAACTTCTTAACTTTGAAATTTGCAATTTGCGAAAAATCCTGATATGATAGTTGAAAAATGAAGTTCAATTTCGGATTCAGCGGTACAGAATATATAAGAAGCAATTATCAAAAGCTAAAAAACATGACATAACCGAACTTTTGCATTCTTGTGCAATCTAATAATATTTTAAAATACGTATCATTTTGTAAAGAATTGAGGCTGTTAATTTAGAATCATTTTATTTAATAAAAATTCTGTTTTTTCTTTCTTCTTAAATGTTTATTACAAATTGTATATTTTCCATTAATATGCCAGAATGATTAAAGATTTCAAATTTATATTGCAATGTTAATTTTACACCCAAACATTTTTTATATCTGACGAAATTATATTTCAACTAAATTTGTGAATGACCCCCAATTTGCAGCAAAAAATATGCTCCAACTTTAAACAGCTATTACTCGGTCAATTTTAATCGTAGAATAACGGGACTTTTTTTGTATTACTTGTCAGTGTAAAAGGAAAATTTCACTAAATATAACTTATAGGACCGGGGGACCGTATAAAAATTTAAATTTTGTATTTTTTTAAGAAATGTTTTTATTGACCCAAATCGCTTTTAAAATGTTTCTTTACCTGATTTAAAACATTTTTGTAATTGGAACTGTATGTCTATGACTAACTGTTTAGGAATTAGCCATTGGACACCGTTGAGACCGGACACCCTGTATAAAATTCAGCAACCAAAGGAAAGATAATGTTTAGTTTCTTTTTGTTATATCAGCTAGTGGTTATTACATTCTTCCATTCGCAGTTTATGAGTGAGCTCGTATATATGAATCATGGACAAAAGGTAGTCCTGCAGGAGCATTGTATGAATCACAGAATATGGATGGATGAAGAATTCTGTACTTGAATCTTGGATGGATTATTTTATTAAGTAGTACACCAAAAGCTTTCCCTTTTATTTATGATTGTGATGGACATAAATGAATTATGACACTGTGAAAAAAAGCTATTGACAATCACATTATAATACTCTGCATGCTACCTCATACTAGCCATACTCTACAACCATTAGATCTAGGTGTATTTTCCCGCTTAATAAAAGCCTGGAAAGGAATTTTAAAGAAACAGTATCAATAAAGTTGACTGCAAAATATGTAAAAAAATTAAAATATGCTATATTGACAAAATTATCTGTACCATTTCAGATGTGAATAGAATTGTTAGATGTAGTTTTAAAGAAAATGTGTCCAGGCCAAGATCAGGGGAGTATTGACAAAAACAACAACAACAACAACAACAACAAAAAAAAAGTTACATTACAAATGCAAAAAAGAACAAGAAAAATGAGATACTTAAGTTGCATAAATTTCAAAGAAGAAAAAAAACAAAAAAATATCCCTAGTCAACTTCCTCTTTTGAATTCATTTATAATCGCCAAAGACGACAAGATATCTCAAACCATATCTATAGGATCTTGAGTGTTGGTAAGATTTGATATGAAAAAATCAATAAAGCAATTTATTGCGAAAAAAACCTGATTAAAATTGAGATTTATTTTTCTTAAAGTATGTTTAAAAAAATCCAAATTTGGAAATCCTTGAAGAACCAAATTTTAACAACAAACAATTTTAACATTACAAATTTACACTTTAATAAAATAAAATGACAGATAACTTATTATAAATGTTGTTTAAAATGTTTGTAAATAAGAAAATGTCACTTTTTATTCATTAGTTTATTTTTTTATTACCTTTTTTCAATGTGACCACTTTACCCCATGCACTACTCACTTTACCCCATCCCCTGGGGTAAAGTGGTCATAAAAACATACCTGAAAAAATATGTTATAAAAAGGTGTTATTCCCAACAAATATTTCTAAAATGGATATGGATGTACTCTAGAGTAATGTAATGTAAAATAACACCCAAAATTTTAGGAAACATTACAGAAATTTGGATGTTTATATCCTCTGAAATTTAGAAAAGCCTGTTTTTATGACCACTTTCCCCCACCTGACCCTACTGTATTCTTTTTTTAGTCACTGACAGCTGAAATTAAAAATACTGAAATTTAAATATTTAACATCCACAACGAAAGTAAGTTCAAAATCCATAAAGGGGCAAACGAAAGTAACCTGATAACAGATTTAAAGAACCTTATAGTTAAAAGTTTGTCTTTTAAAGACACTTGATGCATTATGTAAAAAGATGGCCAGATCTATATAAAATAAAACATTATTGTTAGTGGAAAGTTTATTGCCTTTAAGTTTTTAAACATTTTTATTCTAGATACTAAATATTTTTTTTTAGTTTTAAATTTAGCTATCAGTAACTATAGAAGAGCATTATAATATCTTTTAAAGTTATTGTAATTTCAATAAATTTTGGGTTTCTTAAACTACGGTTTTAAGATTTAATAACATTTTTTTTTATAGTCATTGATAGCTGAAATTTATGGGAAGTAAAAAATATGGTACTTTTCAGTTAGCCGGGCGCCAGTGTTATATATACATACCTATGTTTATATACATATATGTATACATATATTGTGTATATATATACATATATTGTATATATATACATATATATCACCATATATGTAATACATTAGGGATGCACCGAATATTCGGTATTCGGCCATGTTACCGAATATTCGGTTTGGCCAAATAGCAAACTATTCGGTATGCCGAATATTCATCTTGGCCGTATAGCAAACTATTTGGTTTGGCCGAATACTTTAAAGAAACCTTTTTAAACAGATTTTTAAAACCTCATACAACTTCTACGTTTAACAGTCAACTTATAAAGATATTCAGAATAATCAGAAACAGAATCATATTTAAATAAAAGAGAATGTTTTTACATTATTTGCCATTGGTTAAGTATTATTTAAGAAAATTAACCAATCACGAGGATTTTCATAGGAATTAATTATGTACAAATGGAAGTTCCTGAACATTGTCCAGTAAATAATCTGTTTCTTGATAAGATTTTAAGAACAAGGTTTACAATCTCTGAAAAGGATTGCCCACTCCAGACACCGATCTAGGATGCATTTAAAAACTTCCTTGCTTAATCAAAGGGAGTAGAACAGTTATTCTTGCTAAGTTGGCACCATATAAAATTTGAATAGATTGTATTATTTATTTACTTTCAGTCTGTTCCTGACAAACAAATAATATATGATCCTGTACATTTTTTTCACCATTTCTCTTTGATTTTAAAATGTTTCTTTTAGAATTTAAGAAAATTTTATTCACCTGTTTTAATTCTCAGAAGAAGCCATGAAATTCAAAATTTTATTACTTTTTATAACTATCCTCTTCTTAAATAACTCAAAACAGATTTTTTTCCGTATAAAGTTTATTTGTAAAAGCTCTTGTTTATTAAAATGTAAGTCTTTGTATTAAATAGCATGTAAAATTGTTTTAAAATTTAACATTTTAATGCCTTTAAACTTTGAAATATAAAAGTATTCGACGAGCCGAATATTTGGTATTCGGCCGGCTGAATATTCGGTATTTGGTTCGCCTGTAGGCCGAATATTCAGTATTCAGCCAAAATCACTATTCGGTGCATCCCTAGTATACATATGTATATAGACATATACATGTATACATAATACTGGTGCCCGGCTAACCGAAAAGACCAAAAATATTTAGCATCCACAAAAACATGTTGACTATTAATTTCAGTAGTAAAAACTTCTACTAAGGTAAAGTGCCCTAAAGCCGACACCCAAAAAAACAATTCCTAAAGTATGCTTTAAATAAAACATCCATCTTTAAATAAAACAAATATTTAAAGCATTACCAGTTTTCTAAAATAATTTAGAATGAGGTTTTCTTTCTTCTTGAATGGCAGCACTTCTTAAATACAAGATATCTTGGATTTGGAAAATTGGTAATGCTTAAATATTTGTTTTATTTAAAAATGTCAGCTTTAGATCACTTTACCTTATTTATAATACTTTATTTTCATATAATGTATTAAGTATATGTTTAAAAAAAAAAGCAATAAAAATATCAAACATCAGTTTCTTTAAAAGTATGCTTTTACTGGTCTATTTTTATTAATATATGTGGTCTATTTTTATTAATAACAAAATATATTAATATATATGTTTTTAGACCCTTGTACGGGTATGCTATTTCTTTTTTCCAGCTTATTTTGTGTCGTCTTCAAAAAATAACGTTACTTTACAGAAGCCTGGCATAAAACAAAGCAATACGATTAAATACGCTACAGCAATTTTTAAAATTTCTAAACATCGCACATTTTCAATTTTTATACCGTTGTATTGGGGAAAAAAAGTACTTTTAAATGCAATTTGTTTGAAAACTGTATCTCCATTTATGTTGTATTTTTCTTGTAGAAAATATTTTTGGCTTTTATCTAGACAAAATGCATAGTTTGTGACAATTGTCTGCTTCTAAGGATTCATGGCTGGGATAAGTTTAAATAGGAAATTGATTCTTGTATTATGTTTACACAATAGTTTTTAAAATTACCTTAGAGTTACAATAAGAAATTCTGGCTCACCATTCTTTTTACCTTACCATTTAATATCTCTAAGACAATTTTCAAATTTAAGACAATATTTAAACCACAAGTATTTACTTAAAAATATTATAATTGTATATTCTCAGATACAAAACATCATTTATTTTATTTTAATAAAATAAAAAATCTTAATTCTTGGTTTTAACCATATTTTCATAAACTTTCCTGTAATTGATTATTAAGATGGAGATGAAGTTAGTATACAATACCAGAATTTTTTTTTTTTTTTTTTACTTGTCAAAGTAATGTAGCATTGTAGTTTTGAGTGAGAGATGATGTATTTACAATTCTTAACTATTAATGTATCTGTGTGGTTTATCTTTTCTTAAGTTCGCAAAATGGCCTACTGATAGTGATACTATGGCAAAAAGAAAGATGACTCAGCGACATTTTTAATCCCCTCCCCCCTTTGAAAAAGCTTCAGTTATTAATGTATTTTAACTTGCATAAAAGAAGTAAATTCGGAATCTTTTACCATAGTTGCCAGCGGTGTATCCTATTAAAAATTGGTAAAAATACTAATACAATTCTTAGTTGGCTTGTTTACTTTCCCACTGATCAATAACAGGCCTGCCATTGCCTAATGACATCAAAAATAGTTGCTTTAGTAGCCTATGATGAAAAAAATAATAGCATTTGTAAAAAAAAAAGAAAAAAAAAAAAACAGCAGCCAAAATAGTTGCATTACTTACTGTAAAAGGTGGAGAGGAATCCTTACTTGTCATAAAAAACAAAAAGGGTTCTTTTCCGTTATACGGACACCATGCCAAAATGTATGCTAATTCGCCAATTATTTCAACCCTGATCATGAAAAGGATTTTTATACAGCAGTTTAATATGAGTTTTATTTTATTACTTTATTGTATAACAGTTATTTGTTCACTTATATTTTAAGTATACATTTGTGATTTAATAAAATAGATCGTAAAAGTCTGTAATTTTCAAATGTTATATTTTTTAAATGCTCACTTTACTATCGACAATGTTTTTTCTTTAATTTTTCAAATGTTTTAATTCACGTGATTTTCATTTTGTGCCAACTATTACGCTTGGCAACAATGGTGTCTGTATAACAGAAAAGTTTCATGAAAATTCACATATCATTTTACAGTTTATGCTACCACCCAAATTCGTCACTTTTTGTACTATTATTATAAAACCACACATTGTTAAAAAAGAGAGAGAAATAGAAAGATAAAAAGAAAGACTACTTAAATTATCTGGGACATAGGTTCATAATACCTATTATATAATTTAGAATGACTATTTTAATGTTTTAATCTATATTAAATGTTTATACACCTGAAATAGCAAAGGATTTGTGGTTAGTTCATAATACAATTTGGTTTTCCCAAACTAAAGTGAATTGTCTTCTATTTTGACATTACTGAGGTAACTGTAAACTAGAAAACTTTTATTGCATATTATTAGCTATAATTTTAATTCCATTTTGTAAACAAAAATGAAGCGAAACATGTTTATAAAAAAGTTTTATTAATAAAGGATGCATTTGATAAAGAAAAGACATATGTAACTTCTGTGTGCATAATTGATTTTTTTCATGAAATTTGTGTAAAATAAAATAGAAGAATTGTCATCAAGTCAGATTTTATAGCCGTTATTGTGTTAAATAAAGCCATCTAAATAAGTAAGAAAGGCAATAAATATACTAAATTATTACTATCAACATTTTAACCCCTTAATCTTTGTGCCCAATACATGGAAATTGCACGTGAAAAACCATGACGATTAAGGAATTAAATTGATCATTAATTGAAAACATGATAGCATATTTTTCAGCTCGTTTATTAATTTGAATTTCTGATATGAAACACATTTGTACTAGGAAGTTAGAAACAAATACAATTCACGCAATACCGTGAACAAATCTATAGTAAATCGTATATGATTCATATGGTTATTGAAAGTTTAAACACCTTTAAGAATAACAAAAAATGGGGATAAACATACTGTAAAGCATATGGGGTCGTAGCCAAACCAAAAATAAAGTTTCTCACCAAAATTTTGGAAGATTGGCATCTTTTGCAGGGATGGAAAATAAAAAATTTGTTTTTGTAGTAGGATAAATTGCAGTTCTGTATCAGAATTTAACAGTTTTGTAGCAGCATAAACTTATGTTATAGCATTGAAATCAAACAGCGTTTTCAATTTTTCAATAAAAACAAAGGATTTTTTAAAAAATTGATATCAAAGTGGGTATTTTTAACTGAATTTTAGGACGATACAGTCCTGAGTTCTTTATGACTCAAATCAGTTATAACTCATGATGTGACATTTATAGAAAAATGCTGTACAATTCCAAATTATTTCAGTAGTCATGCCTTACCAATTTCATGCTTTAACATCTAAAAAAAGTTTGCGAATGTGATAGAAAGTTCTGCATTGTTAAGCAGGTATTTTTTTTTTTTTTTTTTAGAACAAGCCTTAATGCTGAGAATATTTTCAATTACGCTTATTTTTCATAGATGGTACAACAGATGTTTTGGAGTAATCGTCCTCTTTGGATTAAGATATGCAATAAATATTATAAAAACCGAAAGTTAAGGCAGTGAATTTGTAGCAGAATCCATTATTCAGTTAAAGATAAATTTCATCAACTTTCATGATGCCGCATATCTTAGCTACACACATCATAATAGCAGTGTGTTGCTAAGCCTGTAAAAAGCTTATATGAAGAAGTTTTTTTATTCTAATTTTATAGATTATAAAATTTCCATTTCTGTAGCAGAATTTCAAAAAATTGCCATTTTTGTAGCAGGAAATAAAAATTCAAAATTGGAGCAGATTTCCCAACACTGTCTTCACATTGCATTTAGATTTAAAAGAGTAATTTTTTTATTTCAAATGGGAATTTTTATAGATTTTAAAAACTGAATAAAAAAGATATTGATTCTGAAATATTATGTAGGAATATTGGATTGGCAAAAGAAAAGTTGGCAGTTCCGGGACTGATAAAAAATCAGTTTTTTATAAAAATAAAGCTGGGATTGGAAAATTATCTCCTTTTTTTTTTTAGTTACCCTCCAAAAGAGTCGCATTTGAAGGGTTTTTAGTTAAAATAGTAGCCATAGTCGCCTGTTGCTGAAAATAGTCAATTTTAATAGCAAACGGAAGACCTGCATTAACTGTATAATATTTGTCAGTTAACAATAAGTTTTAATGGATAAGTGTAATGCGTCATTGCATGTCAAATCAACACAATATGAGATCAAAATCTTTGATTTCATGGATTTTCATGAAGCTTAGTTTATAAAGTGTCTCAACAGTTATGAAAAAAAAAAAAAAAACCCCACGAAAGTTATTCTTTTTGTATTCATTTTAGTAGCATTTTTTTTTAATTTGTTACATTTTGAATTGCATAATTAACATTTTCTAAAAATTAAATAAGATCTAAACTTGATTTTAAAAAATCAAGTAATCAAAAAAAAAAAATAAATCAGAAAGTAATCATTTTAAAGCTTCTTTACAAAACTTAATGTGTTATACATAATTAAATTTATACAAATTTAAAAAAATCAAATTAAAATTTTTCAAAAAGTAACATTTTTAAAATTTTAAAATTGACTTGATATTGACTTCTTAGAACATATTAGCTTTTATTGAGCTGTCGGTTGGCAGGTATGTAATAACCCCCTGTCACAAGAGCTTTATACGTTTATGGAAAAATCACCTGATGGGTTTAGTATCTTGTGATGAAGATTCTCACATATTGTTAATGGTTAGTGTTTTCTTTCATCAAAATTAATTGTAATTTAGAATACTTAATTTTATAGTGTTAAGTTCTTTCAGATATTTTTTACTCTTTAAGTGAAAATTATTTCTTTACCACCAGCCTTATATCACTCCATGTTCATTATCTCAGGCATTTAATTTTTGCATTCTCATTTAGAATTATTCCCACCAGTGCTGTAAATAAAAAAAATTATATATAAAAGAGGGAGCTGGAGCCCGGAGCGCTCCAGAGATGTGTTTTCTCTGGAGCTCTAAATTTTCTCCTGCTCAAGGGCTCCTTTTTAGTTTTTTAATATTCTTTTAAATTTCCAAGCTTAAAATATTTTAATTACATCATTATTCAGTATTTTAATTATATCTTAAAAAAAAAAAAAAAAAAAAAAAAAAAAATTAGAGATGGAAAACTTCTCACAAAAACATGGTAACACTACTTCACTTCTACTTTCTACTTGAGCTAAGTGGCAACACAATTAGAAAACAATTATGGCTACCTGTTGTTTACATCTGTAGTTGTACAATTTTGGTTGTTTTAAAAGTGTAGAAGAAATTTAAGGTTTTTGTGTGCAAAATTACAACAAACTTCCTTTTTTAAAAGTAAAAGCTAAAAGATGTCAGATTTTCTGAAGAAGCATTTACAAGTTTGAGGAGAAGAAAAATGCATTTTGTCGCTAAAGGAAGAATTTGTGATAAAAAATTAAACTGGGTAAATTAAAATCTGCAACTGAAAAGCACGAAGTCGGAGCCACAGTATTTTATTTGGGAGCAGAGCTGGAGCATCAAAAATTTTTCAGCTCCGGATCACTGTATAAAAGAAATCATTTTCCTCTGTCTATATTACTAAGTGTAGCTGTAAAAATAAATTTCATATAACAATTATTGTGACAGACTATATTGTCCAGCTCACAAAAAGTGTTTGCTTATGCTTAATATTCTCATAGTGGCGAGTGTAGAGGTTCAATATTCTTTCTCTTTAAACAAGGTACACAGAAAGAATACTAATCATTACTGATGATTCTTGCTCCATCCAAATCCCATTTCACCAATTTTATATGCTTAGCATTTTTTATTATGTGTCTGGGTCTCACTCAGCATTAAAACTTACCCTTGTTCCCTTACATCCCAATCCAGTGCTTGTGCTATGTAAAATTTTTTAACAATATTGAATTTACTCAATAACATAATGAAAGAAATACCTAGGCTTGTTAGAGATGTATATTACTATTTTCTTATAAATATTTCACAAACCTGGATATTTTCTCTACCATACAGTGAAAACCTTTTTACACTATTTTTTACTCTAAGACTTCATATCTAAACAACTTTAAATTGTTTTCAACCATTTTGTGACTAGAGGTAACTGATAAGTACTGCTTCAATAGGGAAAATTACCAAGGAAATGTACAGTAATACTTGATGTAGATGTACTCGTACATTGACATACAAGCCCCCGGGAAAAACTTTTGCCAAGGTTTGGGATAATTGACAAGACACTGCCACATTTGGTATCCAAAATAAGGATAAAAACAATGTAACATTGGCACTAATTTAAGGATTCAGCGAAATTTCCATGTTATTGCAGTTATTACAATAAGTATATTTTGTGTACTCATAGACTAGTCTGTAATTGAGCCCACAACAAATTAGCCTATGTTAGCAAGCATCACACGATGCAAAATTAATTAAAATATTGTAACTACTGTCAGGGCTTAATTTCTAACAACAAAAGTACCAGAACCCTAATATTCTGTGGTACCAGTACTAACAACTGTACCTTCCAACTCTACCCGAGTCAGCCCAAGCACAAAAACTAATATATAAATTAAGTCCGTTTTATCTCCTTCTCCTATATGTGTGTGACACATTACATCACATATAAGTGTTTTGATAAAAAAAAAATGCAAAAGCTTGGAGATGGGAAGGAAAGGAAAGAGTAATTTAGGCTTCAGTTTTTCAGAAGCGCTATTGCACTGGGCTCCGGAGCCTTGAATGTTTTCAAGCATGAATGCAAATCATTGACGACAAAAACTTGCCACAAATTAATTTAATATTTTTATATCCAAGATCAAGAGCTTTTTCCCCCATATAAAGTAGGTTACAATTGATTGCACAAAGATTCATAAAGTATAAAATGCAAAACATGAAAATAAATAACTTTCTAATCCTGCCATTTTTATAGCTAACTGAATGTGCATTAAATTCGAAAATATTTCTATAATTCGCCAATATTTATATCGGGAAAATCTTATTTCTTGAGTTGTGCCCTTTTAGAAATAAATGCCTAAAATATGAGTTTTAACATTCATTTCAGTGTTTTAGATACTAATATTTAAAATTTCTCTTCCAATCTAACATTCCATCCACTGTAGAACTGAAACATGAAACTCTTTGCCAAAAGAAAAACAAGTGTTTTTGTAAAAACAGAAGTGAAATACAAATTCAGAAATTTTTCACTAAGTAATATATTACAGCAATAAAACGAATAAAGTATAGTGTGTAAAGACTTTAACCATTTAATCGTCGTGCCCGATACATTCATGGGACGCAACGATTAAGGAGTTAAATGCCTGTCTTAACTTATATAAGTGCTTAGGTATTTTCAGGTCCGTTTTGAATAGTTTATATATATAAACTTTACAAGGAAAACTTCCATGTATCAGATAAAAAAAAATATTTTCATATAACAAAAGGAAAATTATTTTAATAACTTTAATTTTATAAAAATTGTTCAAAATCCCTATAATAATAGCCTAAGTCATGTAACTGTCATTAACAGTTCCAGGCTGACTGCTTCGCTTTTTATGTGCCAGGCAGCCATTTTGGTACTTTAATGTTAGCTGGGCGCAGGTGATAAATTGCCAAATATGTTCCATCGGCACTATTTCATCTATATTATTAATTCTCCAAGTTATGTGACTGTCATAACCAATTATGGGCTGACATTATCGCTTTTCATATGCACAGCGGCCATTTTTAATCAAAATTATTTTTTTTAATAAAACTAGACAAAAGTTGCCATGATCGCAAAGAATTCTTGGCACTTTTATGTTAGCCGAGCACAATTCTCACCAAACTTTTTTAACTCAACAGTTAGCCTTTTTATTTTTTGCATGGTAAATTAAAACAATGCTTAGATGTTCAAATAAAATGCCATGGTTTATGGTATTATTTGTTATTTATTTTTCTTTTTTATAAATAAAGAAATAAGTGAAAGTCATGGATTTTATATGTTTCAGTTTTAAATTAAAGTTATGTGTTATAAAATGAAAGAAAAGATTATATTTTAAATGAAAGTAATGAAATATGGAAAAATGCGATGGGAACAATGTTTGGGGATTTATCCCCTGCGCTCGGCTAACATTAAAAATACTGAGTTCTTGATTTCTCTATCAAAATCTTCCGATTTGGCAAAGGATTGAGCAAGTGCATTAAATTATGAATAAAAGTGACATTATACAATGCTTAGCATACATTTAAGCAAGACCACACTGGTCACTAAGGGCGGCTAGTAAAACTAATTCACTAAATTTTATCTGACTGAGACTGAAAAATATCAAAGCACTTGTAAACATATTAAAAAGAAGAAAGAGAGAAACTTCCTCTACCAAATTTTTATAAAAACTTGTATATATATATATTTTTTTTGAGGAGGGGAGGGGGGGGGGGGATAAAATAAAAATCAGACGGAGCTTGAACAACAAAATTAAATTTTTATTAAATTCACCATTGTCAGAAATAACAGAATAACACTCATTTTATATATTTATTTTGATTAAATTAAAAAAAAAAAGAATCAGATAAAAAATCTACATAAATAAATGCATGCATATACAAAATTCAAGTTTACATTTTTTAGTGCTAACATAATCAATTTTAAAAATTTAAGCAAAAGTCTTTTTGTAATAAATTAAGATACATATTATTAAGATTTATATCACAATTTTCATTATCACACATTGCTAAAATTCATTGGAGGAAATTTATAAACATATAATTAACATATTTTTAAGTTTAAAAATTACATTAGTGTAGCACTAATAGTCATAAATTAAATCCATATTGAACTTTTTAGTAATTTCACAACAATAACAAATAACACTTTTTCTAGAAAAAATACAATTATTTTTCTTAAAATAAAATTCTTTTAATGCACTTGGTGCCAAAATTGTCACCATTTACTATTTCATGATAATACTAGAACTTTAAACTATATAGTTTATTTCAACTTAAAATCTGTATACAACACTTAATATTCTTTAAAGTTTAATTAGAAAAAAGAATTACCAAATTAAAATTATGATACTAGAAAAGAATATTTAGGCATGAATTAAATATTTTAAAGTTCATGAATTTTTTTGCTAATGCAACAAGCTCTGCAATGCACTCTACATTATCTCAAGAAAATGAAAACTTAAGTACATTAGCAGACATTTTATCATCTAGTATAACGTTAAATTTATTTGTCAAATCAATACATAATGATTAAACTTACAAGTAAAACACCAGACATTTTTTAAATATTTACATAAAAAAACCCTTTTAAGGTGTATTTTTCATGAAATATGTAACATCAACAACTTTTTCTCAATAATTTTTAATATAATTTAGATTTCAGTAAAATAAGTTCTTAAATTATTTTATTTTCAGAGAAATTAAACACAAAAAAACAGACATGGACAATTAAAGAAACTCATTTAATGAGCTCTTAAAAAAAAAAAAAAAAAAAATCAGTTATATATATTTTTTCTAAACAAATTAATACAGTAGAGTGTCAAAAATATGCCTATCTAAAATCCACACAGCTTCTTAGGAGTAAATAGTAAATGCACTTAAACTTAAGGGATTGTATTCATCTTTTAATTTTATCTGCAAATAAAGTATTATAGTCAATTTTAATAAATGTACTTTATAAATTTTTGTCAATTTTTTTTTTTTTTTTTGAAGTAGTTTAAGTGGTTTTAGGAACCCTGAATTCGTCAGTTCAATAATACATAATAAAATACATTGATGTGTGGTTGTGGTACTTATCTGCATAAAGCAACTTTGGAAATAGATAAAAGTTATGAAACTGCAATATTTTTTTTTTTTTTTTCATTAAGAAAGAGAGAGAAGTAATTGCAGATTTCATACAATCCCAATAAAGCTAGAGTTTTTCTTTAAATAAATAAATAAATGAACATATAATTGAAAAGAATGATACTCATAAACTTTTCACTATTGGCAGTGAAAGACTGATATACGATTTATTTTTTATATCTGTATTTTACAGGGCCGAAACTAGGGAGAGGGGGCAGAGGGCCATGTCCTGAGCGCCAGAACTTATACCTTTGGATTGGATCATTTTCTTCTGATGATGATCATTCTAACCTTTTACGACTGCTCTTTCATCTTCACCTAATACTTCACTTATAATGGCTGTTTCATAATAATTTAAGCCATCACAGAAGAAAATAACAATCAGGACTCTACTGTAGATTTCATTTTTAAAAATGATCTTTAGAATATTTGTGTTTGTGTTCAGAGGGGAGTCATGACCCATGTGACCTCCACCCCCCCCCCCCCCCTTGGATCCGCCATTGTAGATTATGTAGTTCCGTATTACATTATTTTAAATTTTAAAATAAGTCGGCTATTAGAAAATTAGTGAAATTATCTTTGTAAATATACTTTGTGGAAGAGGGGGGGAGAGAGGGGCAAAATCCATGTTTGTCCCATGCAAAAAAGGCTAGTTTCGGTCCTGGTATTTTATATAGTTTTAACAAGACATATATATATTATTAAGTAGCAAATTAAAACTTTTCAGTGAAACAGATCATCAACAAATGTATATATTTTAGAAAATAGATCTATTATACTTAAATAAAATACTCCTTTAGTTGCATTCTGTACTAGGATTTTAGCTTTTTCATAATAATACAATTTTTATTTATTTATTTATTTTTTAAATTGATGCTGTGTAATCAGAACTATCATACAAATAATTATACACATATTAAAATGAATATGACTTTTTACACAGTGAGTGCTTTCAACAGTTCAATAAATAAAATAATCAAGTAAACAGGATATTATGACTTGAAGAAGGAATCTATAGTTTTGGTTTTAACAAGAGGTTTTTTAGATTGAGATGTAGATTTAGTGGCGCTTCCTCTCTTTCTGCCACTTTTAGATTTTTGACCTGCATTTTTACCAGTGGCTGAAGAACTGTTATTGCCTGTTGAATGAAGAACTGTCCTATGATTATTAGAAAACTCTTTCGACAGATTCAATGCTAAATGATAATCTAAGTGTTCTGTTTCTTCCCATATAGGAAAACGTTCATTGCACTGCTCACACAATTTAGTTAATTCTGGATCTAAATTAATAAACTCACTGTCACCATTACTGGCACTACATGAACTCTGTTGATGCACTGAAATCGAAGAAGATGCACCTGAATTACAATTTTTCAGGTGTTCAGCCTGATTATTTTTCATTGGTTCACTTTTTAAACTATCACAAGATGTTTCAGATTCTACACTGAAATTGGCTTCAGATCTTTCTTTTAATTTTTTTGCAAAAAATCCTAGAGGTTCGTTTTTATTATTTGATGCTACAGTTTTGGTACCACATGCACGAGATGCTTCACTTGTTTCACTATTGTTCAATTTACTATCTGAACTATCCGAATTTATTTCAAATCCTACATTAAAATTTAAATTAGACTGTTCTTTGACAGTTTTTGCAAAAAATCCTAGAGGTTCATTTTTATTATTTGATGCTACAGTTTTGGTATCACTTGCATGAGATGCTTCACCTGTTCCAGTATCACTAAATTTATCACAAGAAGGTTCGGATCCTACATCAAAATAAGATTTACACTGTTCTTTCAGTTTTCTTGAAAAAAATCCCGAAGGTTTATCTCGTTTATCAGGTAATACAATTTCTGATTCAGTTTTTGAGTTACAAGATTTATCATTTATACCAATAAAATCTACATCATTACAGACAGATTGTTCATTATCCTCTAAAATTCCGACTGATTCATTTTGTTTATCACAAAATACACTTTCAGTATTTTCTATTACAGTAGATGCTTTTTCAGTGTTTGAATCACAAGATTCATCAGCATATGAATCAATATTATTCATGTCATTATAAACAGACAGAAAAGAATCTAGTTCCTTATTATCTTCACTTATATCTTTTTCAGTTTCAATTTCCTTAAAAGATTTAACTTTAGTGTCTTGATGCTTTTTAAAGTAACTGACAATGTCTGGTTTAGCAGATTTTAAAAATTTGTTCTTAGAATCTAAAGATTGGTCAATAACAGAACTGGTTGATGCTGCAGAAGTATTTATGGAAGTATTCCCTTTACTAAAATATGATTCTATGTTGCAGTGACTCGTGTCTAGTCTATCTTCAAATTTACTAGCAGCCATGGATAATGTCCAAATGCTAGGTTTCCTGTATAAAATAAATTTAGTAAAATTAATATACAGGAAAGTAAAAGCATTCAAAATATGTTTGAAAAGAGAAAAATGAAAGTATTTAATTTGAAATTCAAAATCTATAACTAGTGAATTGGAAAGAAAACAAATATTTCTGACTTTAAAATTATATAATTTTTAATATAAAAAAATTAAAATTAAAATAAGGCAGGGGGAGAGAGTTATGTCATAAATTCTACGATGCATACTTTGAAATGTTATAAACCCACAGCAAAAAGAATTTTTCAAGAATTGTAATTAGAACAGAAATTATTGTTAAATATGCCTGACAATTCAAATCAAAATTTACAGTGCACAGTTAAATTTAAGCTTTTTTTGGGGGGGGGGGTTATATATATATATATTTTGGACAATGCACATACTCTTAAAATAAATAAATAAAAATAATAGTGATAATATTATTACTTAAATTTGCATTATTTAAATTAAAATTTGCATTTATTATTTAAGCATAAAATGAAAGAAATGATATATATATAAAAAAGAGGAAATATGAAATTGTTCAAAAGAAAGCAGATACAAGGCAGTTGCACGGGTTACTTTAATAAATATTATCTTACAAATACTATTTTATAATAAAAAGCAGATCAAATATTTAAATAATTAAATTTGTTATGCAAATATAATAATCAAAGTGATGTAAAAACAAAAATAATTCTGATTTTGTTGCTTAAGTAAAAAGACATTATTTATATTATAAACACATGATATTTCAACTAGCTTATTTTGTTAATTGTGGCAACAAAAGTACTCCATTTCTATTGAAAGTAAACGGAAAATAGTCGAAAATAGGAGATTGCTGTATCTTTTTGTTGCCATTTTCTCATAAAACCAGAAAAAAAGTTGAAAGTAAAATACGTGCTATGTCAACAATATCGTCTGTTAATCCGCAGTAATGACGTCATATACATACTTTTCTATAGATGAAGTTTAAGACTGGATTGTAAAAGTGCATTGTTTTAGTGGATGCAAATGACGTCATTTATAAAAAAGCGTGTATTTTAATTCTTAAAACAGAAATATGTTTTGTAGAAGTGCATCATTTTTACAGCCCAGCTGCTTTGAAATTCTTCACAGGTGAAAAAGCTTCATTTTTGAAAATAATGTAATTGAAATCACACACCGATGAAACGTAATGTTTTACAAAAATTTAAAGTGTCTTTATAAAAGAGAGGTGACATGCAAATAATAGCAATTTATATTACAGAACTTGATGATTCTCGCCTGGATGGATTTGCTTTGCCGAGTTAGACAAGCAATTAAAGAAGACTTTGGCAATAATTCAAGGTTTAAAATAATACCAGGTTCCTGAAGTTTTTTACCAAAATTCTCTCGACTAATAAAATTTTAATGCTATTCTTTAAGACATTCTACTATAATTTTTATCAAAATAACATAATTTACTTAATTTAATTTTTCATAATTTTATATATTCTATATATTTAAAACACAAGTGTGCTTTTTAGTCATCTGCCCTGATCTTTCTGCTAAATCAATTTTTACTAATAATGTTTTTAACTGAAAGCTGTTCATTTGTAGATGTGATCACACTAGCTGATTTTTTAAAAAATATCCCCAGTTTTATATTTTAATTTTAAAAACATTTTATGAAATTTCTTCAAAATGGTGAAAATTAGATACCTTTCATTATTGCAGACAAGAGAGAAATAATGAGGTTTATTTATCTTTATTCATGCCATTTTCTCACAAAAATTCAAAATTGTTGATAAAAATTGTTGTATAGAGTTTAATGGCACAAAATCCCATTAGGGGCATAATATTTTGAATGGAAAATGACATACTGCTTTTGAAAACACGCAATAAATTTTCCATATTGTTTTTTCTTCTGCATGTGTACTGATACTAACTTTCAGACACTAGGTGAAATGTTTATTTAAGTGAAAATAAAGTCATATTTAACGGAAAACGATCATTTTTCTTAGGTAAAACTAAACATTTTAACACAAATTTGTCTAAAAAACATAAATTACGGAAATTTTTACTCTCCGGTACTGAGTTTAGAATCTCAAGTTAAGAGTGCGTCTGTTCACATAAAAGATGTTGCTGACAATCGTGACTTCAAGTTTTGAATTAAAATGATAAAATTAAAATACCATTTTTTAAAAAAATAATGAATACGGATATGAGAAGTGCGCATGTAAATTTTGAGAAGGAGAAAATGATGTCGGGTTTCCATGGGGAAAAAATTCTATGATCGTGTTAAAGTGGAATAAATTTTGCTGCTTTTTCATTCCGGAATACTGAGCATAAGAGCCTCAATAGAGAACTTCATCATAATAACTTATCTTTATTACATTTTACGGATTAAATATTTATTTATCTATATTATAAAGGACAAACGTATCTGTGCGTAATGCTGACGTCATTTTGCGATTGGCAACACTTCACGATCAAATTACGGTTTTGAAATTTTCGCTACTGCAACTTTTTAATCTTCTGACCACCATATATTTTCAATTTTTAGAACGTCATACAGGGAAAAAAATCTAATTTCAAATGCAATAATGCAATTTGTTTAAAAACTATCTTAACTGACTGATTTATTATGTTTTTAAAGATAATTTTCAAGCATGATTTTTTATAATTTATCTTATCACGTGCCGGGTTATACATAAACAATTTACACATAATGCAACAAAAATTGTTCAGCATAAATATAATTTTCAAGCATGAAATATTTTTTAATTTATCTCTATTGCGTGGAGCTCGATTACGAAAAATTAATCTGTTTGCCCTTGAAACAACATAAAGAGTTCATTTTCTTACGGCTAATATTCCATTAAAAGAAAAAATAATAAAGCTTCCTCTACGAATAAATAAATAAAAACAAATTTAACAGACATGTAATTGAACTACGCGCTTAAAGCTGTGAAATTATCAGAATATAAAAGGATGCCGTAAGTGGCAAAATCTCGGGCTAATAACTCTTTGCATGCAAACTTTATTTGATTGTATAATTCATATTTTTCCTATGAAAAATGCTTTTTTATTGTTAAATATTGTTAATCTAAAATATATATTGCATGTTTAAAAAAAAAAAAAAAAAATATATATATATATATATATTAGTTTTCAATTAAAAAAATGGTTTTCACCTGTATATACCTATAACACGGGAAGCCTGGGTACGATACCCTAGTATTAGTAAATGACATTACTGCTTCAACTTTTGATTCACACATTACTATACTAATCTAGTGATTGACAAAATAGTTACCAGAAGAAAAATAATCATATAACTGAAAGCCTAAAACTATCAATTGTCAGTGTTATCTCCCCAGCTGTTGACAACTTCAACAATCAATCATGTTTACTGAACAGTAGGAATGACTGCTTAGCTTAGAAATAACAGGGATTTATTTAGGAAAAATTTGGGGGCCTTATGTTGGAAAAATTTAGGAAAGGGCCTTACACAATTTTATAAATATTTAGACAGGACCCTTCACATAAATTTTCATCTTAAAACAGGGCCCTTCACAAAATTCTTTGTCTTCAAAATAGACCTTTTTCTAAACTTTTCTGTCGCCAGACTTAACTTTCACAAATTATTTAAAAATAAAACTTAACCTGTTACAAAAGAGTTGAAGTCAACAAAGTACCTATTACATACTCTTTTTTTATATATAAATAAACGATCTTGTTAGAAACATAAACAAGAACCTATATATAATGATTTTTTCAGATTCACAAAATTGTGATTAGTTTTTTAAATTAAAAAAAAAAAAAAAACTTCACAAAAACAGAACACATAAATCCTGGACAGACACATGAATAAGGTACAGTAATATTCCTTATATTTTCAATAGAAGTAAACAATGAATTCTAGGAAAGAAAAGAAAAATGGATTAGTCACAGCTATTAAAGTATTTTCAGTAATAGAAGAAAGATAAAATTGGAATTCTATAATTCTGTGTTAGACAAATAGTCAAAACATTTATTATGTTATAGTCCAAGTATTGTTCATATTATTTGATCAATATTTGAATCACCAATATATGGGATACAGTAATTTGCAGGTCTAAGCAACTAAGCATAAAACTCGTGAATTGTGTGTAATCTGCTTCAGAGAAAGCAACTCTGCACTGAAAGAACTATTATATTAAATACATTCTTTTAAATAGATTTAACTATAGCTTAAGCATTTAACTTGCAAAAAGGAACTGATCATTTAAAAAAGAAAACAATTTAAAAATGAAGAGCATTTATCAATATCTTTAATACTACAGTACAAAGTCTAAAGTTTGGAATCCTCGGGACTTTACCGAGTCTGAACTTCGGATTTTTCCGAACTTTGGGTCATCAAAAATATTGCTTTTCCAATAAAAAGGAAAAGAAAATTCACTACATAAAAAGGCAAAATATGATGTTCATATATTAAAAATTGCATATAACAACTATTAATACTAAACATTTTCATTAAATAAATCATAACAAAATAAAAAGTAAAACAAAAACATTTATTTAAAGCTGTTCTCAAATCCAAAAGGGCAACTTTATGACATAAGTTTTAATTTATTTTTGTTCGGAGATGCATGAAACTAGCAGGTGTTGTTCAGAAACTATGTAATCAAACTGTGTTTTCCGGTTTTTTGCAAACGCAATAGATCTTTCAGAAAATTGTGTCAAAATGGGCGTTTTGAACCGAATTCCCACACGGAAGAATAATCACACAAAAAAGGGTGAAAAACGTCTTTGTCATATGATCAAAATCACTTATAGGTAATTTATTTATCAAAAAAATGGAAAATACAGTTCGATTCCAAATCGCTTCCATAGTCAGGCCTTCCAATTTTATAACTCTCCGTTAAAAAATGAATTTGTAAATGTGTCAAAATGTTTTGCACTTGTTGAGCAGAGCACTTGAGAACAGCCTTAAGGACACAAACAATTAAGACAAAATTGTAACGTTCTGAACTATTGGAACATTTTAGTTAATGTGGGCTGCTTTATTAACTGAGGTATTTAATTAAGAAGTTTTTCTTTTATTCTGTACATAGACATGAGTTACGATTCAGTAATAAAGCTTCTTCGTTCTGGACCCTTTTTTTTTTTTGTTTCAACAGTTTTGTTTTCTCACTTCTTTCTTGAATACTGCCGCTTGAAAGTCCGAACTTTGGAGAATTCCAAACTTTGGGTGTCCGAACTTTAGACTTTGTACTGTATTGCATTTATTTTCATAAAATAATAGTATTTTATAAAAGTTTTATCTAGTGTTATTAAAAGATAATTTTTAATCTGAAATGAATGATGACTTTTCTTATGTCATAAATGATGAATTTGATTCTTATTTAACCTGTAAATATCAATGTTAAAAAACTGATTTAAATCAAACAACCCTGTGGCATAGCAAAAATATTAACATTAGAGTACAATACAAGTTGGCGGATAAAACTTGTCAAACCAAAATTTTCTACAGTTACTTTTAATATACGTGATGGTTTTAAAGCTGCAATATGATAATTAAAAATATAAAGGATGTAATATAATTTCTCCATTTGTGTTAAAATTAAAATTGTATAATTCAATTTCACATTATGCCTTTTAAGGGAAATTGAAAGTCAAATTCATGAATTTTTTTTTTTTTTAATATTTTTTAATTTTTATTTTTCCCCTTCCGAATGGTATATTATTTTGATCTCTATGACAACAAGAAGTTAAAAATTTTTAAGTAATTCAGTTTGTTTACATTATACATAAACATTAAACTCAAACTTCCCAAAATGTTGCTTTTTGAACTTCGATGTATCTTGTCATAGAAACTACAACACAATTATTGCTTGCAATTTTACCAGCAAATTTCACACATATCCGTGATCAATCTGAAGTAAACTTTTGTTACAAACATAAACATGTTGATTTCATATTATTAGGAATTATTCATATAATGTGTATAAAAATATTCAAGTGAATATCTTTGGTAATTTCTGCAAAAAAGGTACATTAATTTAACATTGTAGGTATAAGGACTTCCAACTGCTCTTAAGACTGCTAGTGACCCAGCTTCCGAATTCACCTCGGTAATGTTTGTCTATGGGTGCTTGATGTGTTCGTATTTAAAATATCTTCCCAGGAAATTAATATTTTTAACTTCTTTTTCCAGTGTTCTCTTCTTAAAGAATGTCACTTTTTTTCTTAGTTATCACAAGATTTCTAAAATTTACGCTTAATTTTATATGAAGTGTTTAAATTTAACTCCCAGTTTTTCAGTTTTTAAAACATAAAATATTAAATTAAGCATAGATTTTAGAAATATCTTGACAACTAAGAAAAAAAGTGACTCTTTTAAGAAGAAACACTGAAAAAAGAAGTTAAAAATATTAATTCCCTGGGAAGATATTTTAAATATAAGAATGCTTCAAACGCCCATAGACTTAACATTACCGAGGGGAATTCGGAAGCTGGGTGACTAGCAGTCTTAATGCCATACAAATTGAATGCAAGCGCATTTCTATCACAGCATTTAAACAATTTTTTAATTAAATTTATAAACGAAAAATGAAGAGAAGACATGGAAAATCATAGTGTGTACAAAATTATAAAATTTATTCTGGATATCTATTTTATTTACAAAATTACAATTTCATTCAAATACAAATATTATTGTCTAAAACAGTTGATGTTTTTTGTGAACTGATTTAAATATTCCCCCTTCCTGCCAAGAAAAAAGGAAAAAGGCCATTTGCTTTTTAAGTTTTAATAAATATTACCAAGTTCATTTATGATACCAAATATTTTGTTTAAAAATACAGACATTTATATATTCTTACACTAAACGCTTAAAACAGCATTTTTTTTTTTTTTTTTTTTTTTTTTTTTGTCAATTTATCATTAATTTAAATAATTCTACATCCAATGTAACAAACATCATGGATATATACATTATAACTTACATGCATTCAAATGCTAAAATAATTTGGAGATTTTCATAAATGAAAAATCAAATACTTACCATAACATATCAGAAGAAGCTGTATTCAGTTTGCTAACAGCAACTAAAGCATCATGGGCCAGCCTTTCAGAATTATAGACGTGAATAGGGACAGAGCGGGAAACCATTGAAAACATCCCATTTTCATTTGTTCTAACAGATACAGTTAAAAGACGGGCAAATCTCCGATTCTGAGAAAGAAGAAAAAACATTAAATAAATACTCAAAGTGAAAACAGTTTCTGATAGTTAATTTTATATATAAAAAATATAACACAGTGAGCTAATAAAATGCCTTTAAATAAAAGTAAATTATTTTAAGACCTGAGTAAAAGAAGATGTTATGTTCCAATTTTCCTTTAAAATTATTTAATCTTATGGACAAAGGTGTTACCGGGTAGTCTATCATATGATAAAGTTAAAATACTAACATTCTTATTAGACTTCAAGATACAAGACTTTTTTTATGCTAAATATTTCTTTATAAAAGAACTTTATTATGTAAAAATATAAATTTTAGTCTCGAAATTGCATTTTCTAAATCCTGATAAACTCCAGCAGACTCAGAAACGACAAAAATATGTATTTGAACATTATGTATTTCACAAACAGCATCATTTAACAAAAGATTTTTTGTTCAGGTTTTTGCTGGCTAGAATTAGGAAATTAAATTTCTCCCAAACAGATTTTCCTATAAAGTTTTATCATTCAGAATATTTTTAGTGCAGGAAATAGCAGAGCAGTATGAATTATCAAAAAAATTAACATTTCTTATAGAATATTGTGGCGATAATAATTGTGTTGTGATGTGATCGTAAAAGGGTTAAAGTACACGTTGTGAAGTTCTTTTAATAAATACTATTGATCGTTAAAGAAATAATAAAACTGGAAACGTCTTACTTGAAATGTAGACAATGAAGAGGCAATTTGATGAAAACAAATAATATTCTTTATTCCATACGTTAGTTGAATAGAAGGTTATGAAATTCTTGCTTCTGGTCACCATTTTAAATAAAAGGACTGAATCTTTTAAGAAGAGAAAAATAACGGCCAACATGGAATAAATCCATGGGATTCCTTTTAATGAGAGCAGCACAACTTTAAAGGATTAAACTTTGAGAAAGAACATATCCACTTAACTAAAATATCAAACTCATTCGGCCAAAAAAAACCGGCACGGCATTCGAACGGCCGGCCAGCGGGCTGGCGCTCCGCTAAAACTACGTTAAAAGACTACATCTTTTTCAGACAACATCAAACCAAATTCTGAACTTAAAAATTAACGAGTTTTAGTTTTTAAATGATGAATACGGGGTTGACAAAGTAATTAAAAGGCAGAATTTAAATTGATTAGCTAAATTAACATTTACGGGAAATTAATGAGAAACGAATTACAAGCTACAGAATTCAAAATGTTTCACTGATTGGAAAACGAAACCAAACGATTCTCCTGTCAGCGATCGGCGTCAAAAGAGGGCGGCGCATAAATTCAATGACGTCATCATAAGGCAAATAAACTCCGACAAAACGAGAGCTCCAAGCGTGCTCCTAAAATAGCGGAATGCGCATGCGCAAGCTGCCGATCCGCTCCCAACGCAGATATGAATATCGGCGGTGAAAAATGAACTTGCTTTACGGTGAGAGATAAAAGCGTCAACATCGCGGCGTAAAGATTGAGTTTAAATGGACATCGATGCAAAAAAACTAGCTGAAAGGAAATAAAAATAAACCAAATTTAAATGCTGTGAGAAGTATTCTCACATTACCTCCCTTCACCGAGAAAATTTTGTAAGACCAGGAGATGTAAAAGGCAAAATCGATCAAAAACCTTTTACAGAAAATGGGATGACAAAATTTTGAACTGCCAAAGCGAAAAAAATCATTAAAGTCGAACAATAAAATTTAAAGTTAAGGTGCTGGAAAAAAAATTGGTGATTTAACAGTTGAACAAAAATGTGGTGATTTAACAGTTGAAAAAAAAATTGGTGCTGGAAAAAAAAATTGGTGATGGAAAAAAAAAAATTGGTGCTAGAAAAAAATACTGGTGACCAAAAGTAAGAGAGAGAAAAAGAATATACATTGCATGAAGTACATTCATAATCCAAAAAGTATACAATAGAGTCAAGTATACATCAAGTATACAATAAAAATGCCAAAAATACAGTAACATTGGCAAAACCTTCTATTTGATCTCATAAAATTATCATGATAAAAGTGTTAACATATTTTAAGTTAACAAACAAAATTGAGATCATTGACTAGTCAAAACAAATTTTGCTATCTTGGTACCAAATAAAAACAGAATTAACTTCTGATAAAAGTTGCAAATACAAAAGCAACAAAAAAGTCAGGAAACATTTTGTAGTTTGACTTTTACAACATGCCTAGGACTTTTTAATTTTAGAATTATATCTAAAAAAATAAAGGTTTTCTTTATTACTCTTAACATGAAAGGAAATGAAATGGCCATATATAAATAAACTTTCATAAAACTTAATGATATCCTTTTAGTGTATCAAACTTTATAATTTCATTCAAAATAAAACAGACAACCAATTGTATGTGATACCAATTGTGTAATTGAGTCGTGCACTACTCAATCACCCAAACAAAGTATCCCATAGAAACAAGTTGCTATTTCAATCAAAAGACATGTCATAATTAAGTGTCATAAATCCCATCTTAGACACAATTTCTTTAAACTTTACTCTAAATAAAAATTTACATAAGAATTCTTAATATATATGTATGAGACTCAAAAGATTAGATAAATATACATATACCATGGTTTTTCTTCAAAATATGATAGACTGGTGATCACCAAAAAAAAAAAAATTAAGTACTTCCATATAGAATGAAAGAAAAAAAATTGACAAAATCATGAGTTTATAAAACTAAAATACCATGTACCAGGAATATAATTTTAAAATAATCATTTAAATATAATATAGAAATAAAATTATTACAATTCAATGTTAAGCTCACAATGATGATAATGACGAAGATGAAATCATCAGCAACACTGTAAACAAACAAAAAAAATAGATATATATATGTAAATATCAAAGTCCACAACCATGTCGATGACCATCATGCCCTAGCCACCAGCATATCTATGAACAAAAATAAACACATATATGAACTCCTACGTAAAATTTTAGGTGGCTTGGATCTCCTAACAAGGCTCCCAACATCTTAAGTAAAAGAAAATTTTAATTATAAATAAGAAAATAGTAACATTGTGTAACTGCAGGTGGAGGCAATGTGTAGAGGCAATGTTTTTGGATTCAAAACAATGTTTATTGAGTCCAGAGCCATATGGAACAAGGCTATTTAAGATAAATAGATGTCACTGAAAGTTTAGTAACACAGCATGAGGTGGTACACTGGTACTAGCATTGCTTCCTAAGGTTGTACACAAGCACTAACAAAGACTGTATACACCAAAACATTTGTAGATGTGAACAGATGCTGGCGAAAAAAAAACTGGAACATTCACATAATAATCATCAAAATAGATGATCATTTTTGGATGATGACACAGAAAATTTGAACATGATGACACAATATGAGAATGCATTGCATTCTTTTTGAAGCACTTAACTGACAACATCGTACTCATTACTGCAGAGCAATCATACTTCTGTGACACATACATGAATCACTTCTGCAGAGATTAACAAGGACGAGAAGTCGGCGGTGCACTTATGATGAAATGTAGTATGGTAGGACATAATCGGTACTTGAGGTCAAGAAGCACTTTTTTTTTTGTAAAAAAAAAAAATTCACTAGATGATTTATAGAAAAAAATTCTATATATATATAAATGCGCTGGTAAAAAATTTCCATCTAGAATTGTGCTTTTTTGTGATATTCTTGTATTTGTAGGTATGAAGAGAAGACATTAATAAATTTCACTTTCTTCATAAAACATTGAAAACTTCAAAATGAAGATCATTTTTACTATTCAATTCTTCATAAAACAAAAAAAATCTTCAAAATGAACAAATCTTTTTTTTTTTTTTTAAATACTAAAGTAATGAGGCAAATGGCAAAATAAAGACTTAGAGGCTTTGGGTATGAAATAAGATTAAAGTAAAAGGCACTATGCACATAATAAATAAATAAATATGGGAACTTTTCAAAATAACTTGATCTTGCATAAACACTGTAACAAATATTCACAAACTTCTTATATTAATTGAGAATTTACACTTGATTATCAATGAGCAAAAATTTTGCAATGTGAGGATGAATTGCTACACACAAGCAAAAATTAACTCTGAATACTTTTAATTGCACCTGCTAGAATATTTGGAGAAAATGCAGCATAATAAAATAAAGTTGTCGAAGGTAAAATATATCAGTAATTTTCAGGTAATATAAATTTAAACTTCCTTGTTTTGAGAAGACTTAGAATAATGATATGGTGTGAGTAACTGAGTTCTAGCAGCATACAAGTCAACAATTTCACTTGATGAGGATATTTACTCTCACATGAGAAACGTTAACTGACACAGTATTATAATCAGTAATGAAAATTATTTATTTATTTATTTTTAAGAGAACAAAGTAGTAAACACTATTTGTAGCTTCACAAACCGAAGAACTCTAATGAAGTGGTTTCATAAATGGATATTTGCCTATAAATGAACAACATCTTCACCAGGCATCTTATGGCTGAATACGAAGCATACACACAAAAAAATAAACTATTGTAGATGTAGGAAACTTATGAAGTAGGTAGGTAATTTTACAATTTTTAGCTTCCATGATAACATGTGCAACAACAGAGAAGAGACCAGAAGAAATGGATGTCACACAAAACCACTGAGCACCTTCATCAGGTAAGCAACAAATGAATGGAAGAGAAGTCTGAAGAATGTCATTACAGGTAATTAAAAAATTTTCTAGCAGCATATACAGGAACAGTCATCATCAAATATGGCAAAAAGCACATCACTTGATAGTTAATATATATATAAAAGTAATCTTCACTATTGGCAAAGAAAAAATATTTTTCTTATGGTGAATGGAATTTTTAAGTAGAACTGTTACAGGATTGAAGAAGCCCCATTTCATTTTAAATGAAAAAAAAAATAATGTTGCTCTTTTTATTTTTATAAAGCAACATGAGAATAAGGTATGATGATGTCGATGTGGATATGTCATGCATAGACTTATAAATTTGTGAAAGAATTGAATTTGCCAAAGAGAATTGAAGCAATGGAAATTTTGAATATTTTCAATTTGTTAGCTGAGAGTTCTATAACAACATCAACAGGTAAATTTAAAAACAGGAACAGTTCTTTAAATATTAGAAACACTTCTTTAAATATTAGAGATGAAATCAAACTAGTCCACAAGACAACATGCTAACCATACATATCAGCATATTTCACAAATCATCTAAGGAGCAAGTCTAAGAACTTTTCAAAGGGGATAACTGTACATAAATTTTCACATTTTATTTTGTTATACAGAGAAGCAGGCAATACTTCAAAATAATCATACAGGATAATTACTACTATAAATTACTTGAAGAATACCAAACTTCAGTTGGAGAAAATAGGCATAATGAGATGAGAACAACTTTAAGTGAAGAACAAAATTTCTCAGCAACAAGAATTAAAAATAATACTTCAATAAAATTTTCAATCTTTTTTTTTATATATATTTATTTAAATTCAAATTTATAATTCATTTAAAGTTCCATTACTAAGTAGAAAATTAAAAAAATATAACCCAAAAGCCATGCCTCCTAAAATATCACATTTTGTTCTTGAGAACAATTTTTGTCAATCTTCAAATTCATTGAAATTATTTGAGAACATAAATTCATTTATACAAATATTTCAATTTCAATAATTATTCTTCAAAATTATTTTTAATTCCACAATTTTCAATCAATTAAAAAAATATATAACTGCCTCAGAATTCTATTCTTAAAAACAGAATATTGCTATTATTTGCAACAACATAAAATTCATTTTCAATATTGTAATTATATTAATTCATTTCTTGATTAGAATAATAATATATTCTTCAAAATATAGTAAAATTTAAATATGAATTCTTTAGAATATTGTAAAAAAAAAAAATGCAACTATTTAACAAAAAAAAATGGCATAACTCAAGAGTTTTTCAGAATGAGAACATCAAATATTTAAAAATATTTTCATAAATTATATCCAATAAATCTTGAATTAAATTAACCATTTTCTTTTGAACTAATGAGAACAATTCCTCAAAAAAATTTTACTTGATTTTCTTGAATAACGATCTTAATTTTCTTCAAAAATTAGAACAAGTTTCGTGAAAATGTAGCTTCTATTAAAATATTTCAACCAAAACTCTTATAATTCTTAAAGAAAGAACAAAAAGTTCTAAAAAAAATTATCTTCAAGAATCAGTATTTTTTTTAAAATTGCAATAATCCCAAAGCAACCACTGTTGCAATTCGAAAGGTACTACGGCGCCAAATGTGGTGATAATAATTGTGTTGTGATGTGATCGTAAAAGGGTTAAAGTACACGTTGTGAAGTTCTTTTAATAAATACTATTGATCGTTAAAGAAATAATAAAACTGGAAACGTCTTACTTGAAATGTAGACAATGAAGAGGCAATTTGATGAAAACAAATAATATTCTTTATTCCATACGTTAGTTGAATAGAAGGTTATGAAATTCTTGCTTCTGGTCACCATTTTAAATAAAAGGACTGAATCTTTTAAGAAGAGAAAAATAACGGCCAACATGGAATAAATCCATGGGATTCCTTTTAATGAGAGCAGCACAACTTTAAAGGATTAAACTTTGAGAAAGAACATATCCACTTAACTAAAATATCAAACTCATTCGGCCAAAAAAAAAAACGGCACGGCATTCGAACGGCCGGCCAGCGGGCTGGCGCTCCGCTAAAACTACGTTAAAAGACTACATCTTTTTCAGACAACATCAAACCAAATTCTGAACTTAAAAATTAACGAGTTTTAGTTTTTAAATGATGAATACGGGGTTGACAAAGTAATTAAAAGGCAGAATTTAAATTGATTAGCTAAATTAACATTTACGGGAAATTAATGAGAAACGAATTACAAGCTACAGAATTCAAAATGTTTCACTGATTGGAAAACGAAACCAAACGATTCTCCTGTCAGCGATCGGCGTCAAAAGAGGGCGGCGCATAAATTCAATGACGTCATCATAAGGCAAATAAACTCTGACAAAACGAGAGCTCCAAGCGTGCTCCTAAAATAGCGGAATGCGCATGCGCAAGCTGCCGATCCGCTCCCAACGCAGATATGAATATCGGCGGTGAAAAATGAACTTGCTTTACGGTGAGAGATAAAAGCGTCAACATCGCGGCGTAAAGATTGAGTTTAAATGGACATCGATGCAAAAAAACTAGCTGAAAGGAAATAAAAATAAACCAAATTTAAATGCTGTGAGAAGTATTCTCACAAATATAAATTCTGTGCATAAAATATTGTTGCATTTAATCACATACTTCATGCTGTTAAAACTGACAGTACTTTGCTGAAGAAAACAATTAGAGAGCATGATTACCAAATGACTTATCTGGCCTAGATGAGTTTGTTTAGTAGGTAAAACAAAATGTTGAATGAAAAGTCCTACATTTTGTCGATATAAAATACATAATAAAACCTCTCGAATGTACATTGTTGAATTGTAGATACTTTTTTCCAGCTCTTCTGTGTATACTAATTGGGGTTAAAAAACCCCAACACATTGTTTGCACATTTTTACCTATTAATAGTGGACATCATAGAATAGCAGACAAATTCCAGGGTCCATAGATGTCTATTATATAGAGGATTTACTGTATCCTGACATAATGTTGAAAAAGAGAATTTATAGAAAACCGGACAGTTTGGAGATAAAAAATTTTAAAATATGCCTTTAAACACAATTTTATGCAGTTATATGCTTCAATCATAAAAAAAGCCTTAAAATATATAACTGCACATAATCCACTGTCTGGTCATTACTTGTTTAACCTTTCTACTCTAGCTGCTCTGCTGGGAGGAAAGACACATTCAATATATGGTTTTACAATAACCAGGAGTGCAAAGAGTTAAAATAAGAAACATATTTTTTTTGTAAAATGTTCCTGGAAAAATAAGCTACTTTTTTAATGGCTTGCACTCAAATTTGTAAAAATTAAAATATAAATATATTTAAAAAGAAATATTTGCCCTTTAATTTAATACATTATAAAAGTTGGCATGACAGTATCATAAGCTTTGCTATTTTATACAAAGTTTTATTACAAATCTTTTAGATACTTGGCTGTATACCGTATTTTCTGTGAATAACGCCGTGGCTTTAAACTGGATTTTGCTGATTTGAAAACTAAATGCAGCCAATAACTAGGTGCGGCTTGTAAATAGTACTGCTGGTCTTTATTTAAAAATTTGGAAATCTGCTTAGAAAAAAAAAAAATTCTTAAAAAGAAAAAAATATATATTCCTCACATCATGATAATCTTTTCAGTGTTTTCATCCTTCAGACACACATGTTGTCATTCCTAGAAACAAAAACCATACACAAAACGCCATTGGTACACATGCGATTATGTCAAACATATGAGCAAGCAACTGCCGTGAACAGTGACTAACAGGTAACCCGGCAATCACAGCTCTGAAATGTTATGGGATCACGTGTTTACCGATAAAAGGCATGGTGAAGCAATGGTGCTTTGGGGTTGTGCATTGTACATTGCCGCAGACTTGGGCAAGCTAAAAATAAAATGCATGTTATGTAAAGGAAATGAACTTAAGACTTATTTTAAATTAAAACCTATTAATTAACTAACATGACCTAACACATATCATTTACAATGAATGGAGCGTTATCTTATACCAAATGTGGCGATATACCCGATGTGGCATTAAACTAGTTTTCTACTTTAAAAACAAAAGGTTACTGCAGCGTTATTCCCAGAAAATACGGTATTTCTGAATTAAAAATACCTCCAAGTTAATATTTTTTTTCAAAGTCCAGAAGATTTTTTTGCAAGGCCTAGTTTGAAGCATGTGTATGCGATGCGCATAGATATATATGCACACAGATATATTAGTGTCTTTTCAGCAATCTAGGGATAAAAATAGATTTAATAGATTTTAAAATAGTTACTGAATGCTGAAATTCATAAATTCTTTTGTTACAGAAGAATAAAAGCTCAATGCAGTGGAAACTGGAAGACACATAGGCAAGATAAAATTTAAAATGTTTGAGCAAATACAGACAGGTGAATTTTACACGATAATACATTTTAAACAATTAAGATATATGAAAGAAAATTCTGTGAATATTATCCTAAATATCTAAATATTAGCCATAACAATAAAAATTACTGAAAAAGGATTTTAAAATTTGAAGAATTACATAATAAACTGATTTTATGCAAAAGATACCAACTAAATAAATGACAAATCTCAAATTCAAAAGAATTTAATAATTTAACGCAAAAAAGAAATTGCAAAAAAAAAAAAAAAAAAAAAAAAAAAAAAAATAATCTCACATCATTTTGATCTTTTAACAGTCTTTCTTCCAATTCTGTTGCTAATTGTTTCAGCCAGTGAACAACCTAGGAAATGAAACAGAGATAAGTAATTATATGAATAGATTTAAGCAGTAGTTTACATGAATGAATTATACCATGAGTTATACATACATCTTTTTTAGTGCTTAATGACTGTTTCCCAGGAAAATTTTTGCCACATCCGATAGATTTAGGCAACTGACGTGAAGTTACTGGTTCGCTGTCAATCCCTCTTACAAGGTTGTATAGCCAATTACTAGAAGGAAAGATGGTTTATTTAGTTAGATGTGCATGAGTAATGTTTAAAAAATATTTTTTACAGAACATAAACTTATATCTCTGAATTTATGTTAAGTAAAATCAATCTGGATGAAAAATAAAAACTAAATATGAGAACAAACAAACTTTTTAGGAAAGGAAATTTTGAAATCCAATCCTTATTAGGAAAAGATGACAATTTTCTTATTTCCATTAAAAGGTGCATAGCATAGATACTTAGTCCTGTTAGATGAAAATAAGTTGAATTCTCAAAATATTTGGATTCTCAGTTTAACAGAGGATTAAGCATCTAAATTAATTTGAGAATACAAGTACCATGTTGAAATGTAGAGAATATCTTTAAAAGTAGCCCAGCTGATTTTAGTGAAATTTAAATGGGAAAAAAATATTAGAAAATGCTGATGTAATTTACTGCTTTAAGCATAATCAATGTCTTGGGAACAAAAATTCCAGCCCCCTTATTTTAACAAACAATTTAAAAAAAAAATCTAAGTTGGCAAATTAATAAGTAAAATTTCAAACCCACAATATTTATATAATATAGTAGTCAGACAAAAATTTCAATTTCTCATATAAAATATGATGTAATAAAATGTAATACCACATCATATACATATAGAGCCTAAAGAGCAAAAGTATTTATAACACACCACAAACAAGTGTTCAATCCCGAGAATATTGAATGATTTATTCTTAAAAAATATAAATTTAATATTAGACACTACACTATAAAAGTGATACAAATCCTAATAAAAACAAAACATAAAATATTCATACCCAGTTTTTTCACCAAAGTGGTTTATTAACTGTGATCTTGAAATATCAAACAAATCTGCCATTTTTTCTACATTGAACTTATTCACAATTGCTTCACCTAGTTTTCCACCCAGATTCCTCCTAGAGTTCAAAGGAAAAATAAAATAATACAATAAAACAAATATTATAAGTGCCTCTGATAAAATTACAAAAAAAAAAAAAAAAAAAAAAAAAGAAGTTATAGCATAGGTAATTTACTTGTTTTACAGTATAATAAAATGATTTAATAAATAATTTGATTATAATAGTGTTTAGATAATCCACTATTACAGGTACAGTCGGACCTCGTTATCTCGACACCTAGTTTTCACGTCACTCCTCTGATCATGTCAGTTTGCCAAAGTCCTGATTTTCTGTATATGATTTTAATGTAAATAAACTCCGGATTTAACGTCGTTGAATAATTTTCAACTCCGGTTATCCCGACGGTTTAGGAAAATTGACCATTTTTTATAATCCATCTTATAAGAATGGAAATTAAGCGGTACGAAATAATACCCAATGAGATAAATGAGAAATTTTACTTCAATCCTTTATCTGAATAAATAAACCCACACACACACTATGAATGATCCACTTAAGCTCCAGATAGACATATTAGTCTACTCGCAGTCTATTTTTTCTGGTCAGACGGCACTTTCTTGTGGTTACACGGCGTTTTTCATCCAACTAAAACCGAAGCACTGCATTGCATTGAAACGATAAGAAATTATTTGACATCCATTTCTGAAACAACGAGTATTGATTACAATTCATTATATAATATTGAAAGAAAGAATTGTAGGAAGCATATCTAGGGATAAGCAAATCTTAATTCATCAATATTTCATGTAACAATAAAGAAACAAGTCATCATAAATCTGATTTTTATTCTTTTCCATTTTGTTTTTATTTTGTTTAATAATAATGTTTTATTGCTTAAAACTGCAAGAACAGTTTTGAATTTAAAATTGTCTTAAATTAATTAAAAATACAGCTTTTTATAAACATATTTTTCTCCAACTCCGGTTTTTGTGACATTCCGCTTATGACGACACTTTTTTCTGGTCATTAGAGTGTCGGGATGACGAGGTTAGACTGTATATGTAAAATGTTTTGCTTAAAAAAATAATACAATATTTGAAGCAATTTTGTTAAAAAAAATCTACAGTCAGAGGATAAAAATGCAAATAAAAATATGTGCAATGATAAAATACTACATATTTCAAATACATGGTAATTTGAAAAAGTAATAAAAGAAATACATATTAGTCAAAAGGATTTTTGGGAGAAAAAAAAATAAGAAAAGAGTACAAAACTGAAGAAATTTTTTTTTTTTTTTAATCCAATGAAAAATTTATTAAATATAATAAACTTTTTTTCCAGTTATAAACATATAACTGAGATTATAAGTTAAGGTAACAAAGGTTACATTTAAAATAATTAATAACATCTATAATGTTGGAAAAACCCCTATTAAATATGAAAAGGAGCTAGTAAAAAATACCTTCATAAATAATGTTTAATTGATATTAGTCTTCAAAAATAGATTACAAAATTACACCCTCACACTACCTACTTTAATAGGACCAGAAAACTAACCAAAATTATTTAAAAAATTAAGTGTATATTTTAAAGTGACTTTTTAATTCTAAATATATTTATGCAATGCTTTCCTCTTTTTTTTTTTTTCCCCTAAAAAAATACACATAGAAACCATACTGAAAATTAAAAGTTAATTTATTCGAGAGAAAATGAACTAGTGCAATATTAAGCTCTATACAGATCCCTAATAACAAAGCAAGTTCTATTTTTCTTTTACAGATAACTAGTCTATCCCAGGGCTATTTACCCATTTTTTAAAACTCATCCATTAGAAAAGGAAAACATTTGATTTTAACTACGAAATTCATCAGATGTTAGAAATGAGAATGTATAAATATACAACATATATTTGAATGACCTCAGATAGTCGTTTTGAAAACAGATATTTCTAATATGACTTTATCAAACATCTTGCTGCTTAGTTTTTGGGTACTTATGAAATGAAACACACTATGTTAACTTAATAATAAAAAAAATTTTATTTCACATTTAATTATTAGCAAAGAAAGTTTGTAGATGACACAGTTTATGTCTAATTTGTCTTAGAAAAATCCAAAGTTATGGGGGGAAATGCAGTAGCTTTCAATCATATCATACCTCATCATATTGCTCTTTTGTTGTGTCTTCTGAAAAGTTACCGATTTGCGAATTAACAAAAATAATCAACAACAATGGCTTCATATTAGCAATAATAATTAACTTTTAAAACCTTTTTTCTTTTTGGCTGAAGTTACTGTGAAACGAGACAAAATGAAAATATGAATAATAGATAGTGATGATGAAAATGAAGAATTATCAGATTTTAATATAATCATAGAAGAATTAAGATGTTGGAGAAAGCATATGCTACATATAAATTAGGGATGCAACAGATATCCGGCATATTTAGCTGATTTTTCAACATCCGAAATACCATCGGATATCCAAATCACAATCACCGGATATCCGATTTCTCTGTCGGATATCCGGCAGAGTGCAGCAAAGCGAATATATAAGGATAAGAGAAATCGTTTGACCCAAACAATGCTGAACAACTTTTGTTTATAATGCAAAATATGAAACAAAGTTTACTATTCATGAGTAAAAGATAATTCTCAAAAGTTTAAAGAATTGCCAGCTTTTCAAACATTGATATTTGAACTGTTTATAATAAATATAAGAATTTACGTTTACATCTTTTAGAAAATTATACATTTACTTTCAGAAAGTAAAACAAAATTTGAAGTTGTTTATTAAAGTATGAAATAATTAATTTTCTTTCTTTCTTTTAAGTTTAACAATTAAAGAGGCCTATTTTTACTTTCTTCTGTCTTCACTAGAGGAAAGCATTGTAATTGAAATTTTCTTGATTTCTGACGGATTGAGACGTTTTAGGGGTCAGATATCCCAAAACATATTTATATAAAGTGTCTGTCCGTCTGTGTGTCGGCATCGTACCATCAAAAAGTGTATGAAGTTCAGACTTAGATAAAATGTAAAACTGTCTGCGAACTCAAATAATTTCTTAAAAACTTTCTGCAAAAAAATGCCGCGCCCCTCCTTAGTCTTATATCGCAACTAACAGCGAAAATGAAAAGTTATATGCGAGTGGAATGCAACTAAGCAACACCCCCCCCCCCCTTCAGTTCTCTGAGTTAGACTTTATTGAAAAGAGGATAATATTTACTAAGATATTAAAACTGAATTCCCCTTTCGAATGTAAAAAAATCATCGCAAATCGCGGAAAAACGCTAAATAAGCGCATTAACATTCGCTAAAATTTTCAACCAAATAAACTTTATTTAAAAGAGATCAACATTTAACATTTATTTTTTAACACAAAATTTATTTTTAATCTGTTAAATTAATCTGCAAAGCCTAAAATAATCTGCAGCACCCGCTTCGGTGCTGCATTGTTTCTGCTACCGTCCCTATCAGGAGAGAAAAAAAAAAAAAGTATCGTACAGCCGTTCCGGCATAAGCGACGCACTTACAATATTTGTTTTAAAATCGTATGCGCCGCTGCGCTTTTTCCAAAAAATACTGTACCATGGTACAAGGCAAATAATTTCCAGCGAACTTTTTTTTCCTCCAGTCTGCAGACCTTCTCAAGAGTCTGCGATGTGCGTCGCACAGATTGCCCGCCCAGGATAATTTTCTTTCTTTCTTTTTTTTTTTTTTTTTTATAAAGAAATTTGTGAGAAAAACCACCAAAACTGTCTGCAAACTTTAAAAATTTTCTGCGAACGGCGTTCGTCTATATTATTTGACTCTGATGAAGTTATGCATAGAATTGAACCAAATTCTTTGTGAATGTTTTTGGCTATAGCCAGGTGATCCTCCTTCAATATGGAAACATTCCACTGGAAGGGGGCACTGTAACTGCGATTTTTGTGCATTTTCATTATTGTACCATCGAAAAGTGTATGAAGCTAAGCATAGAATTGAACCAATTTTTTGTGTACATTTTTGGCTATGGCCTGCAGTTTCTCCTTGAATTTGGAAATATTCCGCCATAAGGTGGCACTGTAACAGGGTTCCTACACAATTCTGGTACAAAAATTCCCTGACTTTTCCAGATTTTCCCTGACTTTATTCAAAAATTTCCCTGACCTTTCTCAGTAAAAATTCGGGTTATATATTGTTGTAAAACCCTCTACAATGGACTTTAATTTAGATAAATGCTAGAAAAAAGTATGTGTCATACGAATTTACGATTTTTTTCATTATTTTTCATATTCCTATATAACTTGCATAAATTTTATATAAAAATTTTAGATTGGATGAATAATTAATTCAAAATTTATTCATTTAAGACGATAATAGAAATTCTGATGAAAGTAGTATAGCAAAAATTCCTTGACTTTTCCCTGACCTTTTCAAATATTTAAAAAATCCCCTGACATTTCCCTGACTTTTTGCCTAAATTTTCGAATTCCCTGACTTTTCCCTGTTTTCCAGGTTTTCCCTGACCCGTAGGAACCCTGTGTAACAGAAATTTTTGTAAAATTTTCTCGATTTTTTGCAGTTTTTTTTGTATTGTATATTGACGGCTCGTGAAGCGACAGGAACTTCACATCATACTATGCTGGCTATTCACAAACAGCTGATGTACAACAGAATAACGAAAAAGTTATTGATTTTAATAAATGTCATGATCAAGATTAACTTACTCTGATTAATTGATTGAAGCAAAAATTTTAGATCGAAATCAAAGTTGGTATAACATTGAACTAATAATATTGAAGTATTAACATTTTGAACTATTTTTTGAAATATTAAAATGTATGAGATAGAATAAAGTTTTGAAATTGGCACATAATTAGTTATTTCTGTAACTTCATTATAAATATTTAAAATTAAAAGTAATTTTCCTTTTAATTATAAATATCAAAGTAATTTAACTTAAAATAAAACTAAATTTGACTTAAAGTATAACAGTATTAAATAATTAAAACAGAAAATTGGCATCAACTAAACCTATGTTTGAAAAAAATAACTTTTTAATCATGGGTATATTAGTAGTTATCTTATGTTTAAATTATAAAACAAAAGTATGTATTTCTTTGTGAAAACACTCTACAATTATAGGCATATTAATTGGTTAAAATTTGTTATACAAATTATCAGCATTTCATTGTACAAATTAATTATTAGCAATTATCAATATAGTCAACCCCACATCCAAATTCAATAGCAATTATCAGCATTTCATTGTACAAATAAACATAATATTTTAATGTTTAAATTAACTTTTTTATGCAACATTATTAATGTATATTACAGGGCTTGAATTTTAAGACAGGATGACAGGATTCGTGCCCTAAAGAATATTGGGGGCAGAAGGCTCCTATTTCTGAAAATGTTTCTTTTTATAACGACGATCAAGTCTCAGGACCAACTGACAAATTTCGTGATATTTTCCACTATCGATTGGCAGATTTCACAGTTATTCTTACAACAAATTGACAAAATTCATGTTTGTTTTTCTGCATCTGACCGAAAAATTTTGCGATTTTTCTCCACGACCGAGTGACGAATTTCATGATTTTTTCTGGCGACGGACCGGTGGATTTCCTAATCTTTTTTCTCGCGATCAATTGACAAATTTAGCAATTTTATTCTGTGTCTGATTGGCAAATTTCCCTGTTTGTTCTTGCGACATATTGATGAAAGTAATGATTGTTTTTCTGCATCCAATTGAAAAATTTCGCGTTTTTTTCTCTGTGACTGGCTGAGAAATTTCACGATATTTGCTCGTGATGGACTGTCAAATTTCACGATATTTTTCCATGATCAATTGATGAATTTCGTGATATTTTCCCGCTGTTGATGTCCCACAAACTTCAGTTTTTTTCTCGCGATCGGTTGACAAATTTTTTAATTTATTTTCACCATTATTGACGAAATCAGCGATATTTTTTCCTACAACTGATTTACGTATTTTGCAATGTTTTTTCTGTGTGCCCAAAACAGGAAATAACTAAAAGGGCAGTAATGGCCACTGGAGACTGAGCTCTACCAAATTGGCCAATAGTCAGCACTAAACAAAATGAGATTACACTTATGGTGCACATGAAAAGATAAAACTTTGGTAAACTTCAAAAAAACATTTAGAAACAAACTAGTTGATTCTCGCAATTCACAGAAATTAGGACACGGCTTTTTGAAATCAACCTTTTCTCGTGTAATAGAAGAAATCAATTGTCTATTTATTCCATTTTCAAACTTTGGATATGGATTTAAAATTCTAATGCATAGAACATAGCTTAATTAATGAAAATACCAGGGATTACAGTTCTGACATAATTTCATTAAAGGATATAATAAAACAAGTTTGTTCAGAAGTGACATACAATCATCGTAGGATATTGACAATACAAACACAATTATTTATGCAAGTAAGTTAAAAATGAATGCACATCAGATGTTGCAAAGTTTTCTAAAATTTTTTAAGAGAGCATAACCATGTGTTTCCGATAATTTCTAAAGTTATAAAAGCTGCTCTGTGCTGTTTGTCAAAAGTGTAACTTGTGAAAGAGGCTAAAGCACGCAAAATGGAATACAATATAAATTAAAAAATTCATTTTGCAACCCAATTGTCAATTGCCCATAAAATTAGGTGAAAGTTGAAAAATAGAAATGGTAAATATAAAGTTTGATTCTGTTCCTTTGTTTTAATAAAATACAAATTTTGTATAATTATCTTGAAATGTTAATTTAAATTATTTCAATGGTATTTTGTCATGTATGTATAAATGCAATTCTTTGAGTGGCACATAAAAAATAATGGGATTTAAAGTTTTTTTCCCCCTTTCTAACAGTTCAATTCCCCTGCATTTATAAAAGCTGGGTAGGAAACTCCCCTCCTAGGAAAACTTGAATTTGAAGCCCTAATATTAAAAGAGATATAGTTTTTGTAAATTATATTTCATTTAAAATGTTTTAATGATATGTGAAACATATTTGTAATTTATTGTTCTGAGATGGCATTATATAAAGAAATAATTCACCATATAACTAAAAACATATCTAGTGCCAGATATTCGAATCCGACAGGCAAAGGAGCTTTGGATATCCGGTATCTGGCAAAATCAATATCCGGTGCATTCCTAATATAAATAGTCCAATTTTTAATCATACAACTGCAATACAACTAGCACATTTTTAAAAAATGTGTTTGGAATGGTAAGCAAATCTTGAGGAATAAAAGGCAACAAGACATTTATTAAATAGCATTTCAGTTTCTTCACCCTGTATGAAAATGTCAATCGATTGAATTAACCAAATTCAAATCCAGCTAGACTAAATTCATGCATTTATTTAGAACTTAAATATATGCCATGCCGAAAACAATGTTTCTGCATGCCACAGGCTCACAGTCTTTGATCAAATGTGTCTATTCTGATAGAAGATGTCAGACGTTTCATAAAATAATAAAAAAGCAGCATGTCATTTTTATTCAAATTAAAAGACAATTATTATTATTATTTTCCATCTACATTAATAAAAGAAAGATATTTGTAGTTTGTACATGCATGTGTCCGTGATTGAAAATCTATACAATATATAAATGTAGAGGTCTGAAAATTTAGACGAGGATAGTCCAAGGCAGGTCCGAATGCAACTGAAGCACAGCTTTTTCGTTTTTTTGATAATTAGTTGAGAAATTAATTAAAACCCATAACTGAGATGGTCCAATCAAGTAAAACTTGTAGTGGTCACGCAAAAAACCCTATAAAGGAGATTTCTGATTATCTCAAAGCAGGGAAGATTCACAAAATTGGAAATAGGCTCTTTTTTTCCCCCTATGTTTTCTCCTACCCACATCGGCTTTGCTTAACAAAATATGGTAAAAAAACAAAACCTCACTTAATATTCATACAATTTCTTATTCTAACAGTGATCTGTTTAAAAAATATATTAATATTAACTTTATATTTTCAAAACACCTATTTCCGCCCCCCCCCCTTTATGCATCTTTACAAACCCTCATCTGACCGCCTGTTCAAAACACAAAAAATACCCTGTTAATATGGGTACTGTTCCAATTCCAATGGTGCAATTTGTTTAAAAAAAAATTACTACTAACCCCTTTAAAAAAATTATTTTCCAAAGGCAGTTTTCACCATTTTAATTTTCTCTGCAAAGATTTCATTTTCTCTGCTTTTAAAGATCTGCATCTGCTATTCGATTTTGCATTTCTTTGCAATTAAAAAAAAATCTTCACCTGTTCTTACATCTACATTTACCTTTAAAACAATGTCCATAGTTTTTAAAAATGTTAATATTAAGCTTTTCAAAAAAAAAAAAAAAAAAAACCTTTTGGAACACAATTCACGAGAGTTTCCTTTTCCTTGGTAAAAAGAATTTTTTTTCCCAGAATGGACTTTGAGTTTTAAAATCAGAAGTAATAAGGCAGCCACAGATAATTTCGACTAATAATAAAAGGATTTTAAAGTAAGGATGCACAGAATAGTGATTTTGGCCGAATACTGAATATTCGGCACACAGATAAATTGAATATTAGGTTAGCTGAATAGTAACTATCAGGCCAAATACCGAATACTTTTATATTTCAGAGCTTAAAAAAGTATTAAAATGTTAAATTTTAAAGAAATTAAACATAATACTTAACATGGATACTTCCATTTTGACAAACAAGACCTTTTGCAAGTAAACTTTACACTAAAAAAAAATCTATGCTTTGAGTTATTATTTAAGATGAAGGCAGTTTAATTTTTTTTTAATTGATAAAATTTTTAATACTAATACAATTTTAAAAACAAATACTTTAAAATCAAAGTGAAATTTTGAAAGAGTTGTAAGAAAACTTTTAAAGTCATGTAGCGTTTATTTGCTAAGAAGAGACCAAAATAAAAAAGAATAATAATACAATCTATTCAAATTTTGGCTACTCAGCAAGAATAACGTCTCTGTTCTTTTTTAATTTAGCAAGGAAGTTTTTAAATGCACCAATGTCTGGAGTGGGCAATCATTGTCAGAGGTTGTAAACATACAGGATAACCCCCTTACATACTAGACAATATTCAGGAACTTGCACGGTACGTCATTAATTCGGACGAAGTGCAACATTAATGGTTAATTTTCTTTTAGTAACACTTTTCAAATAGCGAATAAATAATGTAATAGCATTCTTTTTTATTTAAATATTGTTGATGGTTAAAATAGATGTTGTGTAAGATTTAAAAAAAAATACTTGAAGCATTCGGTTTGGCCGAATATTGAAATATATATTCAGCAGACTGAATAGTTTAATATTCATCTTAACCGAATATTCGGTAATATGACTGACAAATGGAATCTTCCTTATGCATAAATTTGAATTCCTAAAGTAGCAATCTATATTATAAAGCAAAAACAAGTCTGGTTACACTGATGCCATATTGGCAACAATGACTTAAGCAATTAAGTTTGCTTTTATACAAAATTTATTAACTTTTAAAAATAGCACAATTCCAAATAGAAAAATAAAAATACTTTCAAACACATTTAGTTGGAAAAGTGTTTCCTAATTTATTGATTGTTTTAAAAAATACTTTTCATTAGGGTTTCACCGAATATTCGGTATCTATTCGGTATTCGGCTAAGTTACCGAATATTCTGTTTGGCCAAATAGCAAACTATTTGGCCTGCAGAATATTCGGTTTGGCCGAATATTGAAATATTCGGCCGAACCGAATACTTAAAAAAAACTTTTGAAACATATTTTTAAAAATTTTATACAACTTCTACGTTTAACAGTCAACTTATAAAGATATTTAGAATAATTAGAAACAGAATCATATTTAAATAAAAGAGAATGTTTTTACATTATTTATTTGCTGTTTGTTAAGTATTATTTAGGAAAATTAACCAATCACGAGGATTTTCATAGGAATTAATTATGTACAAATGCAAGTTCCTGAACATTGTTCAGTAAATAATCTGTTTCTTGCTAAGATTTTAAGAACAATGTTTATAATCTCAGAAAATGATTGCCCACTCCAGACATCTATCTAGGATGCATTTAAAAACTTTCTTGCTTAATCAAAGGGAGTAGAACAGTTATTCTTGCTAAGTTGCCACCATATAAAATTTAAATATATTGTATTATTTATTTACTTTTACTTTAGTCTCTTCCTGACGAACAAATAATATATGATCCTGTACAACTTTTCTTCCAATTTTTTCACAATTTCTCATTGATTTTAAAATGTTTGAATTTAAGAAAATTTTATTCATTTGTTTTAAATCTCAGAAGAAGCCATGAAATTTTACTAATTAAAATTTTATAAATTAAAAAAGTTTTATAACTATCCTTTTCTTAAATAACTCAAAGCAGAATTTTTTCAGCATTAGAATAAAAGTTTTTGTTTTAAATATTATGTAAAATTGTTTTAAAATTGAACATTTTAATGCCTTTAAACTTTAAAATACGATAAGAGAACTGTATTCGATAAGACGAATATTCAGTATTTGGTGTAGTAGTTACTATTCGACAGGCCAAATATTTGGTATTTGACCTAGCAGTTACTATTTGGGAAGTCGAATATTCAGTATTTGGAAAGCCTGTAGGCCGAATATTCAGTATTTGGTATTCGGCCAAAATCACTATTCGGTGCATCTTTATTTTTCGTACATGATTAAAAAAAAACTTCATAGGCAATCCCATTAAGGAAAATTGACATGTTCACACTAAAACAATGTAAATAGTTCAGAATTTGTTTCTGGCTAATATACTATGATAAATTAAAAAATTCACCAAGTTTAACAGACATATAATCAAACTGTGCACTAAAACACAGAAATAATCGTAATAAAAAAGGCTGCTGTAATTAGTGAAATCTCTGGCTATTAAACCCTCATATCTGGCTAGTACAAAAATACTGTTTTTAACAAATTTAAAATTTTACTTACTGGCATTTTTCATAGAAAAATATTCAGTGATTCAGTTATTAGTCGGCAATCAATAATATATATATATATATATAAATTAATAAGTCTTAGTACTCACACCTTCTTAATTGGTATCGTCTTAAACAAGAGCTGAATTGATGCTTGAGGCAGAACAGTTTGCTTATTAGGTTTATGAAGACCACATGATAACTTTGATAGCATCTAAAAAATAAATAAAAGAACAATGAAAAGACTATTTTACTTTTTAAATAAATATTATTTATCAAGAATTACTTCAATAATGTAACAGTTAAATTTAAATACCCTGTTAGTTTAAATGTCTGTTTTATACAAGGAAAGTTCCTGTACAAAAATAGGTATACCATACACCAGGGATGGCTAACCTTTTCACATCCACGTGCCAAATATTTCCTAAAATATGTGTTGCTTGATCATGATGTTCCATTAATAAAAAAATTTAATGGATTAAATAATAATTAGTCAAAATTACTTACAATTTTGTTTTAGCATTAAAAACATATGGGTAATATTTGATGTTATACTTTAGAAATTTATTTAAAAGTATTATTTCTGTTGTCTCAACTTAGATGCCAAATAATTTATATCAGCTTCGTACTTAGTAATTTTTAAGAGAATGCAAACTGAATTAGACTCATTTGACAAGATTTTTTTTACTTGAATTTTTCATATTTATTTCCGAAAAGAATGTCTCGCAGAAGAAAATATCAAAATAGCAAGCACCAGAATCCACAGCTTTTAGTGTCTGAAATTAAATTCCAAGTTGTTATAATTTTACCATCTGCATTTTTGCTTATAATGCCTTTTAATATTTCTTTTGTGATAATTTCCTAATTATCTCTTATTCTTAAAGAATTGTGAGCCAATATTGAGCTAGATTGGGATACATCAAGTTATATTTCAGTTTCTTCAATTGTATGACACCAACCGAACTAATCCAAGTCAGATAAACATCTTGAACATCTAGATTGCAGCATCTACATTAATTAATGCATTTTGGTAAATTCTACTACATTATGATTTAGTACCTGAATCTACGCCATGCCAAAAATAATCTGCAGTGTGCCATAGGTTCGCCATCCCTGCCATACACCAAATCAGGTTTACAAGGACTCTCAAAAAAGTTTTTAATCTGTCCTTGTTTTAACTGTATTGAGATTATTGACATAATTCACTACAAGACACCCCGAGACTGATCTTTTTTTCCTTCTTTCTTGTGCATGTGTGTGATATGTTTCATGTAACCATAATTTGCAGTTAGAGATGTAAAACTTCTAGAAATTTTGAGTAGAGAAATAAAATCTTTTTTTTATCCAGGAAAATTTTGAAAAATTACAAATGAATACCTCTCTTACACTTTTCTTAGAAAATGTAAAATAAACATATTTAAATCTATGTACACTATTTTTTTCCCACTTAAATATCAAGAAAAGATATAAATAGTTTTACTATTAAAATTTCAGGCTTTCAGTTTCAGAATTTCCACAATATCTTTGTCAATTGACGTTTAAAATAATCATTTCAGTTGCATTTTCTATTTTTAATTTTATTCAAACTAATCTTAAAAAGAACAACATCAAAATTAAGAAACAATCTTAAGTTTTACCCAATATAAGTTTGAATTTCCCTGATATTTCCATATTTTCCATGTTTCCCCACCCTGTAAATCTTATAAAATATCTGATTTATTTATTGAAACTAAATTATACTGCAAGAAATTTCCAAAAGGAATTTTTTTATGACGGGTTCTACAGAATTATATAATAGAACCTCAATTGTTGAAGAATTTGGCTTTCAAAAGATATTTAAGCAAAATTTGTTTTAGTTCTCAAACAATGAGAGTGTCGTTGCAAAATCAACTGAATAAAAAACTAAACATAAGAGCCAAATTAGTGTTTTTTATTCTTTTGTTTGTTTCATTTTCATAGGTGAAAAACATACAAATATGAGGTATAGTAATTGCATTGTTAATGAGATTCATGTGTTGGAATTGAGATTCCTGTACAGTGAGGTTATTGAATACACTGATTTTTTTTTCTTTTTTAATGACCAAGGGCACATAAGAGGAATGCATTGATTGATATGCTAATGAATTTAATTCATTTTGAGATTTATACACAGGACAGTAAATCAGATTAGTGGTCCTAATAGTCTGAAAAAATTCAAATGGACAACACTCCCTCACTACTCTTCTCAATATCAAGTTATCCAAAATCTTAGCACTAAAGGTGGTAAAGTATAGTTGCTGTTAAATTTTTTATTAAAATGTTATAAAACTGTCATGCAATTTAGTATGCAGTACTTTACTGTTCAGTCTGTTGTTTGAAAAAGCTAAATACAGGAGTAATTTGAGAGTTGGAAACAAATTTTCATGGGAAAGACTAATTCAATTCTTGAGTGCTTTGTTTTCATGAAATGAAGTACCAATGTATTTAAATAATTTCTTATATAACGAAAAAGCAAAATAAAATAATCTATATTGAAAAACGTTGCTTAGTATACACATTCTATATAAATTTCATGAATGAGCAAAGCAATTACTTTGTTATGAGCAATCCCAGCAGAGCATCTGTAGCCAGTCTTTTCATAAACAGCTGTTCTCATTTCTTCAACAATTACTGCAGTAACAGCCAACATTCGATCATGATACAAATGTTCTTCTTCATAAATCATCTGGAGCCATTTTTCAAGCTCTTCTATACAATAAAGATCAATTTTTAAGAAAGCAGATTCAGAGATAGCCAAACAAATTATTCTAGGGAGTAAGTTTATTTCCTTTCAAAAATTTCAAGAATATGTTACACATAAATTTTAGGAGTAATTTTAAAACAACATTTCCTCCCTCCTAACCACATTTTCTCCTAAATTTTACCAATGTTACAAAAAATGTTAGTTACATTGAAAGGCAATCCCAATTAAGTACAAAATTATAAAAACATGAAAAAGGATAAAAAGTATAGACTATAAAAATTTACACTATCATTCAGAATATTAAAGAAAGTCCTCTACAAGAAAAACTTAAGTACAGTGAAACCTTCATAATGGACACTTATTTGTTAGCCCTGAGTAGCGGATACAATGCGACTTTGAAAATCCCGCATTTGGAAATCCGGCAACTTTAAAAATCTGGCATCAAAGTCATCTCCCAGTCTTTTTTTTTTTTTACTCATCAACCTTACAGGAGGAAGAAATATAGCATTTTTTTACGAATCAAAAACTCCGAGATCGAAAGCGATTTTTCTTTTTCTTTTTTTTTTTTCCCAGACAAGATAGCTGGTGCTGTGCTAAATAGAACCAACCGTGAATTACACCGGCAGCAACTTAGAAGAACATGGATGAGGAGCTGGCAGAAGAAAAGGTGTCACTGAAAAAATGCATAAATTTGACTGGAAAATTAATATTTGCTTAGAGAAATAAGACAAATTCCAAATCCGAAATATTCTTCATTTGTGTAAAACCCAAGAAATACTTGTTAAAGAACTACCAAAATAATTGAAGCAAATGAAATTGACATCGATGTTTCGGAAATTACACAAGAAATGACTAGTGTTAATTGGATTTTTTTATAACGTAGAAAATATCAATTAAAGTAAGTTTTTTTTTTTAAATATTTAATTTTCTATTTTTCTCACATCAATATTGCTTGGCTATGAATTAAATTATGAATAAAGGCATCATTAAGAATACTGCAAGCACTTTTGATATTCTTTCAGAAGTATGGAATTTTCAAAAATCCGGCTTAATCTCGGTCCCGATAATGCCAGATTTTCGATGTTATACTGTACCTTCAAATAATGGACAAATTCTATGTTCTTGAGGAGCCTGTCATTGGGAGGTTTTACTGTATATCTACATGGTAATCATTGAAAATTGGTTTTTTTTACTTCATTCTATTTTGAGCTGAAATGCCTCTCTCACAAATGTAATAATAAGAGTCAATCATAGGATAATAAGTGCAACATAAATTCTAGAAACATAAATGATGCACTATTCTCAATCTATTTACTCTCTGCCTCCGATTTCAAATACAAATTTGTAAAAGGCCATCAGTAATAAATGCTTATTTTTAATAAGCAATTCCTTAATTTTTGCATTCATGAAAATATTTTGGTTCCACTTTTAATGTGATGAAATATTTCGAAAATTTCCAAATATATCGATGCATAATTTCAGTCAACATTTTTCACGTTGAATAAAAACAATTCTAAATAGGTAAAAGACTCATCTACGCGAGTAATAGCAAGCATTGAGTAGAAGGAAATTTTCAATGCATAATTTATAACTTGTATAAAAAATATAGGCATGTCCCAAGATTAGAAATTAAGAGAAAAAAGTCAAGAATTAATCGCGATCACTAATTTTTCCTTAGTTACCAAAATGTTAGACTTACAAAAAATTTTATTTATTTTGCTTACGCGTATGTGTACAAACAAGCAATATAATGATAATAAACAAAACAAAGGTATTTTAAAATTTATGAAATTTTTTTAAAAGTCTGGCTACCTTGTTTGACCAAATCATACATTTTCCCCATCATAAATAAATTGCAAGCTGGCAATTGTAATCAATACAGTCCATACAGCCCAACAAATAACAAATCACTGACTGTAGAAATTAGCAAATTAATTATTCAAGTTTTAATTAAATTTAAGTAGCTAAAAGCTTTCTCGCATTCGACCGTACCTAAATGAAGAAGCAGTGTGAAATACAGCAGACTCTCTTAAATCCGCAACCCTAAAATCCCCACACCATTAAAGATGTAAACAGTGGAACTTTCAGTTAAATCTACGAGAAAAATTCAAGATTTTTGAAATTTTTATAATATCATTTCGTACACATTTTAATATGCAATTCTGGTTAATATGACTGAATTCATGCTTTATCATGCAGGAAGTATAAATTTATTTCTGGAAAAATTCAAGATATCGCAGATATCAGTGGCAATCACGATCTTTTTACTAAATACATTTATGTATTAATCAATCCTTTTTGGTTATTAGGTCTGGCTAAACATGAAATAAAACTTCATTATTTTACGATTTTAATGTAAAATATTAGTGATTTTTTTATGAGGCGAGTTTCATTGAATAATTGATGAAAAATTTATTTCATCATTATTATGCATATTTAGTTATGCTAATTATTTACTTGATCTCCACTTTTAGCATTTTAATCATTTATTAAATTTTCTTCATTTTTATGGTTTTACTTTATTATTTTTTAAGCATTCATTTTACATTCAAATTATTATTTTAATGACAAACAAAGCAGTAAGAATTAAAAATTCTTAAAACACCATCAAAAACTTTTAAATAAGCTAGGCCTTTCGAAGAATCTGAGTCTTTCTTCGTCAGGCGCAAAGAAGACGTGCTTCTACTATGAAAGCAGCAGCAAGACTGAAATGAAGAGATAAGGGAAGGGAAACAAGCTGAAGAAACAGCCAATCACAGAAGAGTATAATCATAACAAAAGAACACAGAGTAGAAGGGGAGTAAAAAAGCAAATTGGGGGAAAAAAAAATAAATGAAAATAAAATAAAAATTAAATTATAATAAAATCCACACATCTATCAAAATATGGGGACACGTGAAATTAAAAAATAAATAAACGAATTAAATAAAAAAACAGACTAATATTAATTAATGCAAAAATAAAGGTACTACTTAGTTATACTGCCGACCAAAAATCTATCGCCAAACTATAAGATTAAATGCCAATACTGATTGATCGTAAATGTCACATTCACTTGACTTGAAGGAAGTTACGCGTGTTTACGTCATCAAGTGATTTTTATTTCGACGTTTTATTTGTATTTTTATTAATGTTATACTAATTTATTTGTTCTTTCATTATTTAAAATAAAAATTGTCAATTAGTATAATTTGGCAAGTGGTTTGGCGATTTATATAATTTGGCAAAATTGGTCGTCAGGATAACTAAGTTGTACCAAAATAAATTATATAGTAGTGCTGAAAATGTTTTTCCAGGCTGCAGAGAGCATTGTGGAGTCAGATTTATCATTAACAATAACTTCACAACTAAGATAAATAGCTAAATTTCCAAGAAAGTCCAATTCAAAGATGCTATTGGCATTAAAAATAATTTCAGCATTTTGAAAATTAAAACTATGGCCGGAATCCCAAGAGTGCTTGGCAATAGAAGAATTGGAAATTTTGATTAATAACAAAACGAGGGTGTTCCTTTTAAATGGATTTCAAGATTTCTTTTAGTTTGACCAATATAAGATAAATCACAGCCGTTACAAGGAACATTATTATATAGTATTGACTCTAAGCCGCTTTAGCAGGACACAGCGCCCGGCAGCCCTTTTTATTTCTTTTTTGCACCCAGCGGCTCTTTTAAACACTTCCGATGTGCCGGCTGCCCTTTTTAACACTTCGTATGTGCCCCGTGGCAAGTCAATTGATCCCGGGAAAATATCGCAAATTCTAGGGACTCTAAACAAATCAGTTCAAAATATTTGTGAAGGTACAAGTACGGTTTTTTTGAAAAAAATGTGCCCTTTATTTAGACTAGTGTTCCCTTTTTGAAAAACGTACCACTTTTTTTAGAACAGTGTACCTTTTTTGAAAAATTCTCGTTTGGCGGCCTTTTTTTCTAGAGTCAACACTAATTATAAATTCTCCATTTATGGAGATCAGGAACAGGAGATTTAGTGGAGGGGAATTTGAATTTATTGACAGGTTTAAAGATAATGTTAAAATTGAAGAGTCGTAATTATTATAATATACTTATATATGCCTAAATATGCTTATTTTCTTTAAACAAAGCAGTGACCAGAAATCCGCAAAATTCTAAAATCTGCAGAACCTCTGGTTACAGGCTATGCAGATTTGAGGAAGTTTACTGTATAATAGAATACTTAAATAACATGATAGGGACAGTATGTAAAAAAGAAAAAAACTGAATGGTTAATGATGTCATTAGATTATTATAACATGGATTCCTGGGATGTATATGTTTCCAAACCTGAGTTTCTTTCTGTAAATTGTGACGTTTCTTTTTCAGTAATGACAATTTTATACATATTAATGCAAAATACGCCTTCCTTAATAATACTAATCAAAATTTTTATTTCTTGCAAGAAAATTATGCATAAAAATTCAAAAACCTTTCTTATACATCCACTTTCCATCGCCCCCCCCCCCCCCCACAACTGGTGCACTATGTGAATCTGTTGCAACTGATTTTCAGAAGTATTAAATTGTGTTTCAATTTTATAATGAATTTTTCAGTTGCATACTGTAAAAAATGGTTTTTAAAAACAAAACAAAACAAAAAAAAAAACCTGATCCATTTCTTCAGTTCTTAGGTACATTTTCTCTTTTATGAGGGAAACATACTTTCTATCTAAAAAAAAAAAATCAATTCATTTTATTTTTTATATACACTATATGGCCAAAGGTGACCGGTCACTTGCTGTTTTAGACGTTTTGATAAATATCTAGAAAAATACATGAGGAATTAACTTGAAACTGCAGGTGTGTAAACAGTATAGTATAGGTCATATATTTCCGCAAAGATTTTTCCCCGAAACCCCATAGGGGACCATCAACAAATTGAAAAAGAACGAATATCTTTTGGATAATCTTGTAAAAACTAATGTAGCAAAAGCGTTCAAACTCGAGATTATTAATAAGTGGCTTATTGTAATATCTGTGTTTATTTTTATGAGGACAGCATGTATACTCTTAGAGAAATTAAGGTTTTTATAAAAACAGTCCCAAATTTCGCCCCGTTTTTGACTTATAATTTTCAGGTCTTAATATAAAAAAGAGGTTCTTTTCAGAAAATATGACAAACAACATTGTACATAATACCCTGCAATCAGAATTAAAAAATAATAAAAATTGGATGAAAAATGAGCAGGTTTACTAAAAAATGTTTCACTGTGCATGCACGAATGCCATCAAAATATAATGTGCATAATGTATTAGCTAAGTATATAGAGCAACTTTTGTGAAAGTCTCAAAATCATAGCTTGAAAATTCTGAAAATTATCACCGATAGAATAAGTTCGAAATCTATTGTTCCCAAAAGGAAGGAAAAAGATGAAGGGTTGTATCCAAATATAGTGGTATGTTCAATATTGTGTATGTTATCTTGGCACTAATCAACAGATATTTCTTACAACCCCTCATCCTTTTGCTTCTTTTTGGGAACAACGGATTTTGAGCTTATTCTATCGACGATAATTTTCAGAATTATCAAGCTATGATTTTTAGACTTTTACAAAAGTTGCTCTATATACTTAGCTAATACATTATGCATATTATATTTTGATTGCATGCACAGTGAAACATTTTGTAGTAAACCTGCTCATTTTTCATCCAATTTTTATTATTTTTTAATTCTGATTGCAGGGTATTATGTACAATGTTGTTTGTCATATTTTCTGAAAAGAACTTTTTTTTATATTAAGACCTCTGTAAATTATAAGCAAAAAACTTGGTGAAAGGGTCTAGCCGGATAAGCATAGGGAAATGACGCCTCACAGCCGATGTTTGAAATAGCATTTGTGGTAATAAGGCTCACCTTGAGAATACAATATAGAGTGTTTTTAGTCCCTGACCTTGAACTGCCCTTGAGATAATCGGGGAAATATGCACCTGTGATCCTATTTTTCAAATATGTTTTACTCAAAAAGTACTAAAGTTAAAAAACTGAAACCAATGCCAATTATTGAAGAATATATTAGTTAACATCATATATTTTTTTCATATTTTTACACAAATTTAAAAATAGAAAAATAAACAAAAATATGTTTTGAAAAAATTATTAATGTAGCAATTTTATACTTACACCAACCAAAAAATTACAAAATAATGCTCAAACTATGTATTTTTAAGAAAAAAAATTTCGTTAAAATCGAAGATGCGCTTTTTGAGTTATAAAAAAATAATGCTAGCAACTTGCTAAAATATTCGTAACTTTCCCTGTTTGTATTTGCAGAAATACGCTACTATCAATGCAATAGTCTATTCGAGACATTTCCACTCAGGCAGGTATTTTGGCGTACAGTGCATCCTTCTCGCATAATTATATCAAGTCAATGGTCTAGTTGATTGTGCAGGTGAAGCTGAATAGGGGCTGTAAATATATAAGGTTACCAACTTTTTGGCAATTTCAGACCCCCTACCAACTTTCCGATATCAGAAGTTATCGTTTCTCGAATCCCCCTCTCCCTAATAATATTGTTATCAGTGTCTAAAAAATTCTTTTTATGCGTTTCAATGATATACAGGTATGGTTGAACATTTTTTATTCACATACTTTACTGATTTAAATAAAGAGAAGAAATTCCTAAAATATCGGTGTTATATAAGAAATAACTTTATATCAAATATCATTTTAAAGAAATAATTAATATTTAAATGTTTTTAATAATAGCTCTTTGTTACATAATGCATTGAACAGTAGTATTGTTTTCTTGCACTTCGCCCTTGTACTGGGCTAAACAGGAATTCTTGGGAACAAAACAGGTGGACAACATTCTTCCCCATTTCTTACTAGCAAAAATGACAAGTATCTTTTCAAATCTGGTTTTTCTAACAACGAATTATATACCATATGGCAGGAGAATATCAATGGTGAACGTTGGGTTATTCCATATTTTGAAATGAATTGTTTTATAATCGTTTAAGGGTTTTAATAAAAACTTTGTATTTCTATAAAAAGAAGAAAACAAACTTTAAAAAAATTAAGATTACAGATGTAAGGAAAAAGATACCAAAAAAGTAAATTTTGGTTTGATCAAAAATGATAATGATATAAAATCACAACACCCCTTCCCCCTACAGGTATCTTCCGATGTCAAGTGCCAGACACCCTACACACACATACACCCCCCCCCCCCCTAAAGTTATTCATTATATATGTACGCTGTACAGCCCCATAGCCTTCTTCTATGTGAAAATCAAGGTAGGCAAATGTTACCATTTTGTTTGTCATTTTTCTGGGAGCACGGCAGTGCGTCCGCCAAGTTCGCACAAGCCGTAAGCTACCTTTTCCTGAACCATTTTGGCATACTTTTCACCCCTTCATAACGTCGTTTTAGGGAGAGATATAGAAATTTTTCTTTTATACACATGTTTGTATGATCAAACTGAACTAAGGTTCCACGATTTCATGTTTCTATATTTAGTAGTTTTCAAGATATTAAATTCCGAGAAAGCGCTTTTTTGTCACTGACTCACTTCGCATCATCAAATAACTAATGTACTTCTAAAAGTCGTAGAATCTTGAAATTTCACAAGCAAGTCGGGTTTCTAGCACAATTAACCAGAAAAATCTGAAAACACAGAATTTCCGCCTCTAAACCCTTCAAACAGGGGGTGTTGATTTGGCCGTAAACAGTTCCTTAACACATTCAATTGTGCCAATGTTGGTCGCCAAAACTCGATTACAGTGTTTTGAAGGGGTCACGTAATTTCAAGCAGAATAAAATTTTATGTATATGCTTTTCCAAAGATGTTTGTTAAATAGAAAAAATGAATATACCTAAAAATTTTAATCGGTATAGGTTATGATATATTTACGATATTAAAATAATAAAACATTTAACAAAATATAACCACAATTCGGTACGTTTGCGATATAGTAGCCTTGGCGAAATAGAGAAAATAGCCTTGACGAAAAAATAAATTTGATAATAACGTATTTTCTGGCAACCTATTTACTGTGTCATATACACAAGCAATTTTTTCCATATTTATACAATTTATTTAATCTAAGGAACCCGTTTATTTATTTTCATATACCAACATAAATAATTTGTATATAAAAAACAATATTTTATACATGTATAAATAAAATGTTTAGATGTATATAAATACATATGTAAATAGCATAAAACATAGCATAAATAGCATATGTAATAGCTGACCGGGTTCATCAGATTTGTTTTCGTAGTTGTTTATATCATTTGGCAACATCTCAGTTTCTGAAGTCCGAATTGCGCCAAGATTTTTTTAAAATGACAAGTTCCCTATAGTGGAAAAATATCCTAATTCCATATGAAAGTTTTAAAATCTCCTTTTAATTAAATGAAATGTGTAACTAATAAACTGTCTTTAACGATGTGCCACAGATGCAGCGTCCGAAGTCTGCTGCTAATGTTATTATATTGCATTATTAGCCTACTTACTGTTAATTTATTGTTAATTTTAAACCTGTAAAAGAAAGATTATAGTTATAGATAAGATATCTTGGTCGCCAAAACCCGGTTACAGAAAATTAGCCTGAGTCATAAAGGTGTTACATGATTTCAAGCTGAATGAATTTTTATATGCTTTTACAAAAATCTTAATAAGGCAAATCTTTCAGTTTATCTGCCCATCTTGCTATCTTTTACATCCTTAAAACAAAATTTATTAAAGACCGGGAGGCGTCTGCACAGATCATCACCCCATCGAGTTGACGGCTGAAATTTTAGGATTAGTTAAAAATCAATTAGCGTATTACAATGTAACTCGCCTGCCAAGCCATATCTTTGTGGAAACCATCTACAGACCCGATTTTACCAGTTAATTGGTGGATTTTCCATTGTGTTTTCCTGCACCCATTTCTCCATGTTTCCATACTTTTGGATGCAGGAAAATACAATAGTAAATCTATCAGTCAACCACTAAAATTAGGTCTTCAGGTGGTTTCTACAAAGATATGACTTAAAAGGCCAGTTGCACTTTAATATGCTAATCTAGTTTTAACTAATCCTAAAATTTCAGGTGTAAACTCGATGAGGTGATGGTTTGTGCAGACGCCTCCCGGTCTGTTATAAATGTCAGAATCAATCTCAATAGCACTCTGGTCAATCTGGCAAATATCCGTACTATTTATGGAACACTATTCCATTAAGTGCGCTTTAGTGATGTTATGAACTTTATGCATATGCATCACACATATTATACATATGCATATAATACATAATACATTTGCATCATACATATTATAAGTATGTGTATAATACATATGCATCATTATGATGTCAGAATAAAGAAAACATTTTTCTCGCCAAATTTGAGAATTGACATGATATATTACCAAGTTTGGTGACACTTCGCTAAATGTCGCCAAGCTTTGCGAGTATTTGACGCTAGTGGCTATTTTTCAATGAGTTAATTATAAATGCGAGCCATCTACAGGGTGGCTACTAAATACTGTTACACTCCATAAAATACAAATTAATTTTAATCGTTTGGGAAAACAATTTATTTCTCTATTTTAGGGTTTGGCAATCTTCTATTAGTGCAGGCGAATTTGATTATAAAGCGGATATTTAAAATTATTTTAAAGAGGGAAACCAAAAGAATGATGATTAAACAGCTCTTTGATCGCAGGTTTTCCTCAGGTGAAACATTTAAGAAATTAAAATGCCCTGGTTTTTATGGAACATTTATATATAAAAGTATAAATCGATTATTGGATACTAATAGCTATGTAAATATCGATCTAGGTCTGGTCGTCCACTCTCAGTTCTCACAATAGAGCGCATCAAAAGAATTCGCGAAAAGGTGTGAAGAAATCCACAAGGTTCTGAAAATAAAATGGCTGCAGAAGAGAACGTGAATTGCAGAACTATGCAAGTTATTATAAATGAAGATTTGGATTATTGTCCTTATCGCAAAAGAAAAATTCAAGGATTGTCTGCTGCACAAAGTTAAAAAAAATACAAAGAAGGAAGAAATTGATGAAGCGGCATGGTAGGAAAAAAAGTTGACAGAATAATATTTTCTGATGGGAAGTTAATTTCACTTAACATTGTTATAATGCTAAAAATGATATCGTATATTTAGCAACCCTCGAGGATATACCTGAAACCTTTCGACTTGTTAAACTCTTTCAGAACAAGAATTCTGTTATGGTTTGGACTGCAGTGTCAAACAATGGAAAATTGCCTTTGAAGTTCATCGATAAAGGGATAAAAATCAATGCGAATATTACAAACAGGACATATTGGCTACACATTTATTACCACATGCTGATAGGTTGTATCCCTAAAGAATTGGATATTTCTGCAAGATTTTACATCTTCGCACCGAGATAAATCCACACAGGTTTGGCTCCCTGTCACCTGTCCGAACTTTATCATGCAAGAAGATTGGCCACCTTCTTCACCGGATCTAAATCCTTTACATTATTGCGTCTGGGGATTTTAGAGGCTAAAGTAAATAGCAACAAACACAGAAGTTTGGACTCTCTCAAAACTTCCATATTGCGTGAATGGTACCGACTACCACTTAAAATGATTCGTGCTGCAGTCTGACAATGGCATAAGAGATTATCTTTGGTAATCGATAAAGATGGCGGTCAATTTGATTAAAATTATTTCCGGTTAAACTTTCATCTCTGATGTTCATCATGTTAGTGTAGTTATCATTTTATATTTTATATTTGTAAAATAAAATGACTGAATATTTGTAACAGTATTTAGTAGCCACCCTGTATTTATATTTTTCCGCATATCATCTGAATAGTTATATTGTATAACGTACGAATATTTCCAAAGTGCCAATAGTTTCGTCAATGCACGAAACCTCTGCTATTATTATTATATTGTACTGTTATTACACTTACTGTGACTATGCTGTTAATATTTACTCTTCTAAAACTTCTGTATTATATAAAGATAATTTACGGCAACTATTAAAGCATCGAAACTGCCAGTTCTCTTTATGATTATTATAATTCTATAATATGTAACCTGTTAATCGATATGTACGTTAGAATGAATCTTCCATATTCCGGTTCCTCGCATTTCAGTTTTCAGGTTTCACATAAAATTAGCTTAAATCTTAAAACCATGGCACATTATTGGCTAATTCTTCAACACGATCAGATTAGAAGAATGATAGATTTTCAAATGGATCATGGCAGTGAGCCCGTAGACCTTCTATTCTTCCGTAATCGAGTCTATTGAAAAGGTTAACGTGAAACAAAAAGATATTAGCATCAATATGGTTTAATGTAAATGCAGATATTGTCAAAAGATTTCATAATAACCATTTCACTTGTACCCAATCGTATCAGTTAAAATACAACGATTGGCAGTGATCCTAACTAGAAAAGATTTCTTAATAGGATTAAAAATTTCCGCATTAGAGAACGAATCATAACTGATAAGGAAACATGCATAAGTGAGTTAAGAGATATTTGTCACGAAAGATGAAATACATAACAGCACGAAATATATGATGTGCTTCCATGATCGTAAAGAGTTCTTGATTTCTCTATCAAAAGCTTCTGACTTGGCGAAAGAATGGGCAATTAAATTAAATTATGAATAACAGTAACATGATGCAACGTTTAACATGCAATTAATAGAGTAAATACTGCTTGCTAGAGGCGGCTAGTACTTTAATTTAAAAAGAAATAAAATATAAATTTGTAAAGCTCAATAAAATAAATTTAGGTATTTTTACGTTAGCCGGGCGCAAGTGGCAAATCGCCAAATACTGCTCCCAACTCCATTGTTCATATTGCATTCATTTCATTTAAAAATATAAACTTTTCAGTCATCTCATTCAAAATAGATGCATTTCCCTCATTTTATTTAATAGAATATTTAACATAGAAATAAATAAATGAATAAATAAGAAATAATAACATAAACCAAAATATTTTATTGGAAAATCAAAGCCTTATTTCTAATTTTTCACATGTGAAAATTGAAAACTGCTATTGCCGAAAAAAAAAAACAAAATACTAATGAGGAGATTTTCTCCCGGCTAACATAAAAGTACCGAAATTTAAGTTTTTTTATATATTAGTATAGTTTAGAAAAACAAACTTGAAAAAACATACAAAACGTAGTGATATCCCAACAAAAAGTTTTCGATAAAAAAAAAAAGCGCCAAGTTCTCCTCAATGTTTCGGCCAGAAAAAGTAGTGATATCTGAAGATCGCAGAAGTTAAAAGCCAAACATCCCAAATCTTTCACTGAAAATGGCTTCCTGCGACTTGGCCGTTAATACCTTCGAGAGGGTTTTTTCAAATTTTAAAGTTATGTATAAATGAGCTACATGCTACATGCCAACATTTTTTGATTATTGTAGGCATTTTGTGGCACAAAGTACAGAAATAAAATACACATTTAAAAAATGCATTTAAAACACTTCAGTCTATTTAAATGCTTAGAAGTTAAAAATAACAAAACACTTGTATTCAGAAGATAGAATCCCTAATTGCTAAAACATAATTAGTATCTGCTTTTAACAGTTTATAAATCGAATACCTCTTAATGTCTGCAAACAAACTATAATAAACGTTCAAACGAATAAAATCTCTTTCGTCAATGCACAAGATTTCAATATTATACAATAAAATTTAATGTAACATATTGTGAGATTTGAAGTAAGTAAATTTTGTTTTATTTTTTGGGTTTTACGTTAATGAGTTTAGCTTTAGATCGTACAAAATGGCAATTAAACCACAAGTGGACTAAATGATCTGTAATTAAAAATAATGTTTGTTGTAACTGAATGGTATTTATCAGAAATCTTTTATTTATAATGTCTTTAAGTGAATTTGCCTCTTTACATTTTAATATTACTTTTAATATTTAAATAATTCATAAATGCTTAATTTCTAATCATTAATTTTCAAATGCTGTAGAAGGCATTAACGGCCAAGTCGCAGGAAGCCATTTTCAATGTAAGATTTGGGATGTTTGGCTTTTAACTTCTGCGAACTTCAGATATCACTACTTTTTCTGGCCGAAACATTGAGGAGAACTTGGCGCTTTTTTTTTTATCGAAAACTTTTTGTTGGGATTTATATTGTTACGGGAGAAGGAAGCGCAGTACGCCAAAATAACAGAATATTTACAAACACGAAACAAACCTATAGGGAAGTGGTAATGTATGGAAAAATTATCTTATTTTGGCGCACTGCGCATCCTGCCCGAGTGGCAATGTCACGAATCGACAAATGCATTGATAGTAGCGTATTTCTGCATATGCAAACAAGGAACGTTACGAATATTTTAGCAAGTTGGTAACATTATTTTTTTTAGAACTCAAAAAGCGCATCTTCGATTTTAACGAATTTTTTTTCCATAAAAGTACATACTTTGAGCATTATTCTGTAAATTTTTGGTAAGTGTAAGTATAAAATTACTACATTAATAATTTTTTCAAAAAATATTTTTGTTTATTTTTCTATGTTAAAATTTGTGTAAAAATGTGAAAAAAATATGCGATGTGAACTAATATATTTTTCAACAATTGGCTTTGGTTTCATTTTTTTAACTTTTGTAGTTGTTGAGAAAAACGTATTTGGAAAAATGTAACGCCAGCGCAAACGTCCCCGATTATCTCAAGGGCAGTTCAAGGTCAGAAGCTAAAAACACTCTATGTGGTATCATGGTGAGCCTTATTATCACATATGTTATTTCAAACATCGGCCGTGGGGGCCATTACGCTATGCTTATCCGGCTAGACCCTTTGGGACTGTTTTTATAAAATCCTTAATTTCTCTACGAGTATACATTCTATCCTCATAAAAATGAGCACGGTATATTATAATAAGCCACTTATTAATAATCTCGAGTTTGAACACTTTTGCTACATTAGTTTTTACAGGGTTATACAAAAGATATTCGTTCTTTTTCAATTTGTTGATGGTCCCCCATGGGTTTTCGGTATGAAATCTTTGCAGAAATATAGGACCTATACTATACTGTTTACACACCTGCAGTTTCAGGTTAATTCCTCATGTATTTTTCTAGATATTTAACAAAACGTCTAAAATCGCAAGTGACCGGTCACCTTTGGCCATATAGTGTATAAAAGGGGGAAAAATGTTATTTTCATTGCACAGTGAAAGGTTAATCAATTATGACAATCATACAGTACAAAAAATGAAAAATTAAAAAACAAGCTGTTCATGGAATAAAACAAAAGCATTAAATCTTGAATGCACGAAAAACACATTTTGAACTTAAAATTAATAATTAAGAACAAACAATGGCGGGTCTTTGTAATAAATCTTATAATAACAAAACAAATCTCATAGAGGTTTACAAATAATAAAAAATTATTATTATTAGTTCAAAAAAATTTTTGTGATATTTTAAACTTCGGATACAAAAAAAAAAAAAAAAAAAAAAAAAAAAAGAAAAGAAAAGAAGAAGAAAATTATACTGTTCAGATCAAAGAACAAAAATTCTTTGAGAAAAATGTTTCTACTGTAGAACAGAAACAAATTTTCTAATTGAATATTTGAAAGAAAAATGCTTCTGTTATCTATTGCTGTATTTCACAAACATTATTCTTCACATAAAGTTCATATAATAAATGAGTAAAAATAAAATCTGCAGAATTTCCTGAAGGTTATTTCCAATACGAACTGCATATCCCTTTAAGCCCTGACCCGCACAATTGTGCGGGTGATACTTAAGTAAAAGAGAATGACTATTTCCTGTTTTTGTGAGATTTAAAACCAAATCTGCACATTTATATGAGTTAATTGGCTTCAGATGTTTTGATAAGACACAACTAGGGGGCACCAACTACAATACAGGGTTAGATTTTCTACTTTTAAAAAGACTATATCATCTGACAGCAATAGACAAAAAGTATGTATTGTCGTAATTTCTTCTAAATATGATTTTTAGTGTTTGCTTAGATTTAATTTTTCTTTTCATATACTTTATTCATGATTTTAATTGATTTTGTCTTTGATAAATTTAATTAGGCTTTACAAATGTTGATAAACAAATGACCAGCACACGAAATGGGTACAATTCCTAATATATAAAATTTTTATTTTTAAGTGATTTTTTTTAAACTTATGTTTTTAGCAATTTATTTTTTATTAATTACATTTTTAAAGCGGATTAATTTTAAATTAATAGGTTTGTACTATTCATGATTTCTATTTAAAATTGATAGTATTAGATATATAATATGCACATGTAACGAACTGTATGTTTCTGCTCAGAGTTAAAGATGTCATACATGATTTATAAGTTTTATATGAGTTACAGTGAAACCTCTCTGTGAGACCACCTCCATTAAGCGACCATCTCCCTGAACGACCATTTTTTCATGGGACGAAATTTATTCCCATAGGCTCAATACTAATTTTACCTCTATTCAGAGACCACCCCAGTCGAACTCCCTCCATGAACGACCAATTTCTTTGAAAAAAGAGAAATAAATTCCGTTTTTTCCTGGTCGCTTGAAGAAGGTTTTATTAGTATAATAATTCCAGAGAGCGCATTATTTATCAAACATCTATACTAAGTTTAGAATTTTTATTTATTCTAGTAACTTTTAAGTGTTAAACACCTTTGTGCCTTTTTAGGTAATGAATTTAACTCTGATGACAAAGTAAGGATGACGGTCAGTTAACTCCCCTACCTATTCTACCAGGAAACTCTCAAAGAAATAGATAAATTAATGAAATCCCCATAATTTGTTCTCGTCAAAAAAAAAAAAAAAAAAAAAAAAAAAAATTGCATTTATTTAGTGAACTTTGAAAGGACTTGGAAATAAAAGTTATAGAAGATAAAAACTGTAAAATCAAAGCAAACATCAACTGTATTCATTTTTAAATTCTGAAGTAATATTAACTTATGTATTTAACTTTTGTTTTGATACTTAAATTTTTATATTTTTTCCTAATGTGAAAAATAAATTTTAGTAACATTAATTGTTACCTTTTTTCAACAATTAAAATCAGTATTTAAACATGACCTCCATTAAGAGACCACCTCTCGGAGCGACCAATTTTTATTGGAACGGAACGAGGTCGCTTTAGGGATGTTTTACTGTATATGCATATCACGAGATAGATTTTTAAGTTTGATAAATTCATTCCATTTTGTCGACACAGCAAGTAAACCACCAGGAATATATAATAAATTATGGAAAGTTCAGCAAATGCTTGACAGATTCCATAGTATCTGCTTGAATTTACCAGAAGATCAGGGAAAATTTTCCATAGATGACGTTCCTTAGTTCTATGAGCAGACAATTCCTTTTTTTAGGATGTGCCTCAGCAAAGAAATATATAAAAAACAAACCACACTCTGTTGTAACAGTATCACCTGGGATACTTTTAAATTTTGTAGTATACCAGTGGGAAATACAGACTTTGTCTGCAAGGATCTAAGCTTAGGACCTGCTGTAGTCCTTACTCTGGTTCAGACCTAATTTTATGTATTTTGATCGGTATTTCAACAAAATACTGCTGCTGGAAAAACTAAAAAAAAAGAAATTTGAAGGATCAGGCACAATCCAAACAGAATGAAGGGCATACTATTTGTCAACGGGTTTTAAGAGGGGTGCGAGCATTGAACACGTCTCAGAAAATGAAATTGTAGTGGTCTGTCCAAAAACAAAAATTGTTTCAAACATTTTCATTGTGGCTGATGAAACTGATCTCAATAAACAACAACTTTTTTTGCTTAAACTTTTATTTTTAGATATTTGCACACATAATCTCAAACTACACAATTGTGTAGACTTAGCCCAAAAATGGCTACATTAAGGCCGAACTCACAATTGTTCGGGTCCTCCCTTGGCATAACCTGACATTGGGTATTTTTTTTAATATTTTTTTTTTTCCATCAAATACGGTCCTATCAATAAGGTGAAACCACCCAGACTTTCAATTTCTACCAAAAAATCTCCCGGTCTTAAAGGGACATGACATGAGGTTACATTGCATAAGATTAAAGCATCTAAAATAAAGGAAATTTAATAAGCATTATCATTTAATACCTTTTCTAGACTCTGAATCTTCTCCTTCCCATCCTACAACGAATGTATTCTGAAGCTGCTCTAGTGTCACCCGAGGAGAATTTTGAAATTTTGAACTGATGACAGAAGTCATATCTAAATATGCTTCATCAATACTTGCTCTTTCAACACAATCTGAATACTCACAGAGAACATCTAGGACTGCAGCACCAGCTTCTCTGTACCTGTAAACAATATGAAACTTGTCATTCATTACATAATTTTAATGTAAATCACACATAAGAATAATCCAATAGATATGCCAATCAGGGTTCGTAGATATACGTATACCCAATATTTATTTTCAAAATATCAAGATTTTTATTTCCATATACTTGATATTTATTTTCAAAATATGAATGTGCAAGATACTTTTGATGTTTTCAGTCAAAACAAGTGTAAATGAAATTTTCAACTGTTATTTACTGAGTCATTCTGTATAAAAAGAACTTTTGTTTCTGGCTAAGACTTTTTTTAACCAAAAAACAAATATCTTTTTCAAGATTTAGATTTGAAGCTTTTATTTTTAAATACAGAACTAATAACATTATTAACATTTTAAATCCAGAACTAATAATTAATTCAGAATAACCGTTGAAAGATAAACTGTCTAATTAAACAATCAGTTATGTACAGCTTCATTAGAAAAGAATCTTTTCCGGTTTTGGTTCAGTTGAATTTAAACTTTACAACATGTTAGGAAATATGAAATGAGACAAGCTTACATTTATGTTAAAAATTTTGAATTTTAAAAAAAACTATTTTGTACTTAAAATTTTGTTTTATAAATTTCTGATTTTTTTTTTTTAGATACCTGATATTGAATCCTATAGTTAGTTTTTTATAATGTATAAAGCAAATTGTTTCTGTTTCAATTAGTTGATCTTCAATTTTAAGTGGGGGAGGGGGGGGGGGAGAAGGAAAAGAAAAAGGCATTTTTAGAATATTGTTTGATTAAGTTTTCATGTTAAGTGCAATATGTTTTAGTTTCTAATTTATATTATGCTTGAAAATATTTATTATCATCAGTAAGTTGGCTAATTTGAAAATATCAGATATATATATATCGGAAATATTGAATATTTTCAAAAATATCATGATAGTTACGAACCCTGATGCCAATGCAGAAATTAAACAATAACAAGTAATATATATATATATATATATATAAAATTTAATAAATTCCTACTTAGGTCAGTAAGAGAAATTTTTTTCTCCCATTCTTCAATGTCTGCTTGAGTGGCGCTTAAAATGCCTTGATCAAGAAGAAGGCACTCTCGGTCAACAATCGAATATGGAATTGATTATTGAAAATTAATCAATTAATATTTGAAAAAACTGTATTAACATCAAGTGTCATCCACTACAAGTTTAAAAAAATGTATTTGAACTTGATTGAATGAATAATAAGTATTTTATTAATGATTGAAAATCTGAACAAGATTCAACAAGATAGGGAGGCATTTGAACAAGATAGGGAGAGTGTGAACTAATAGTAGGAATTGAAAAATGACATGTATTAAATTATTTTGTTGTAAATTATGACTAAATATAAATTTATTTAATTTATATTACTGTATTAACTCAAGTATAATGTATACTTCCTCCCCCCCCCCCCTCAAAGTTTAGGGCTGAAAAGCAGGTGTGCAGTATACAAGAAACATTTCTGACAACTAAAAACCATAAATGCTTTCACTATCTGAATGCTACAGACAGCTATATGAAACTATGGATGCTTTCATGAAACAATGCTCTGATGTCAAAATTAAATGTTTTGATTTATGGCTTTCTTTCTTTCTTTTTTTAATGTTTTTTCCATTTTAAATGAAACAAGCAAAAGGTATGTAATATATGTATTTTAAATGAACTGAGTGAAAGGTTTATATTTTAAATGAAATTAAAATAACTGCAATGTGAATGATCGCGATGGGATCCCATTTAATAATTAACTATCATACATAAAGTAACATTTAACAAGCAAGAAATTCCAACAGTTTTATGGAAATTTGACAAGGATATTTTTGCCATTCAAAGATATTAAAAATTACAACCTGAGATAAACGAGTTAAAATATTCTATTCGTTAATGCAAACAGCTGAGAGTTGTTTCTAAAAATAGTTTTAATACACATTTTGATAAGGGTGGGACTCTAAAATTTTGCTGTGGTACACTTTAGGATATATGGACTGCTTTAGAATACAAATCTTAAAATTGATATTTTCATCATATTTTGAAACTAACAAAAAGAGAAATTTTATAGTATTTTAATTACTTTGTTTAACCCTTTTGCTACTGACATCCTTGATCAAGGACATACTTTTTAGATTTTTTAAAAACTTTTTTTTTTTTTTTTTTTTTTTTTTTTAATAATTTCCCTATCAAAGCACAAATATTTAGAAATCAAATCAATAGATGAGAGAAATTTTTTTTAGACAAATTTCACCAAGAAACTTTGAACCAAGATGGAAGCTCTCATTGAGGTAAGCTTTTTTTAAAAGTAATCTAATTTTGATATAATTTAATATCAGAAGCAGCTAAGCATTTTTTTTTATTTTGTTAAATAAATTAGAAACTTTGATTGAAACTTATTGTGATAGTTCTAAGTAATTATAATTTTGTTATATAATTTTCTTAAAATGCATGTCCATGAAGTTTGACTATTCTATAACAACAAAAATAATTGTCCGGAATTTTTTATTGGATGGTTTTTAGCTTATTGGGAGTATTATTAACAAAGTGTGAAAACTTCATAATTTTTCTTTCAGTTTTTTAAATGTCGATAATGAAAGGGTTAGGAGAGATTGACCGAAAATTCAGTTTTGGCCCAAAATCTGAGTTCTACTGAAAACGCTGCTGATCCGAAACTATCTGTATTACAAAACTCATTTCTTCCTTTGGAAAATTTCAAAATTGCTCACTGATTTAAGCTATATTGGCTAAATGAGACACTTTTTATTAATTGCTATGAACTTCACTATTTATAATTACTAGTAAATCTGCAGATCAGGACCCTCAACGTCACCTTTGCAAGTCATTGTTTTTTAACACTCATTGATTCAACTTCCAACATATCACTTTTTAAAGTTTTCAAATTACATAAATATTTATAAGAATACAAAATACTTCGTAAAGTTTCAGAAATTAAAAGTGTTAAACAATTGTTTATACATTGATGTTCTGAAATTCTGATGAGCTACTTATTCTGGTAATTTTTTAAATCAAAAATTGCATTTCTTCAGGGGGGCGGAGCCCCCCTGAAGTCTATTTAAATTTACATTCGTAATTTTTTATTGATTGTGCGGATGTTTATAGTATATCTTAGATTTTTTTTTTTACGCAGCGATTTATAAGGATAAGCATAAGTTTTTTTTATAAATTAATAAAATTTAAATTTAAAATAAAATCTTCATGTTAACCGTATGCAGACAATAAATCTTGCAGTGACGGCAAAAATGTAACCCTAAAATCCACTACATTTGGCACAAACACAACGACGTGCTTAAAAAAAAAAAAAAAAAAAAAAAAAATGATATTTTTAGTAATACAGTTTTTAATTCATAATACAATGAAATGCTACCTTAGAATGCTTAAATATAAGCAGATCATTTTCATTTTACAGAAAAAATGCACGGATGAAGTCAAAGAATTCAGTACCTGTTCCACTTGTTTGGCCCGAATGAGGGCATTTAAATCTTAGCGATAACGCACATCATATTGCAAACTATTTTTACAGCATTCTGCATCTCCATCTACCTCTTTCCTCCGTGAATAATAGTTAATTTTATTTTACTCAAGATCTTTTTTATTCCAGCATCTTTGTTTTCGATAAATGATGTCTAATTACCCTGCTATGCGTACTTACTCAAAACTTTTCATCTTGTTATATTAAGAAATACTCGAGAGTTTTCTTTTTATTTCCAATATGCCGCCATATTAATTTTTCTATTCTTATTTATTTTTTTTTTTTCCTGTTTCACGTCAAAATATTTCAATTGAAAATTGTATAAGAGAAAATATTATTCCGGGTTTTGATTTTCTTGGCAACAATTAAAGAAATATTGGTAAATGTTATGGAAAAATGCCACATTATTCTCTATAAAAATAATGACTTTTTGTATTTTTAAGCAAAATATTTGAATAAAATAAATAAAATATTGCCTATTTTTATTTCTGGGTTAAAATCCATCTATATGCAAAGATACAAATGCATTAATTCATCCGTTTTGACGTTGGCTTTACTCAAACATTATACATGCAATTATACTAATATTATTAGGACCAAATACGTTGCTAGGCAACAGATGAAAGAAAAGGAAACAAATCAAATATGTATTATGTCAAATTGATAAAACAAAATGCTTTATATTATTGGAAAACATGCATAAAATTCCCCCCAAAATTATAAACCTAATTAAAAAAATCTCGCAAATATATTGACAAAATTTCAAACTAATTGGAATAATTTTTAATAATCTTATTTAAAAATTTCAGCATCCAAAATTTACCATTTAAATCCATTTTTCATATGAGCCATTTCTTTCAACAAATGAAAATCTGAAAATCATCTGATTTGCCATAGAAAAGCATTATAGAGCAAAATAAAATGTTCTATATTTCCCGAACGAATGAACCAAATTTAACCAAAAACTATACAGCTAAGTCAGAGTACCTCATCAACATGCCCAGTTAATTTCAAGCCAATCGGAGGCTTTTGCGGCAGTTATCGCGGAACAGACACCAAAACTTTTCGTGTCTCCACAGTAAGCCTTCACTGACGTTTCGGCAATTAGTTATGACTGACTCAAATCCTGAATGCAAATTATAAATGACACAATGAATATATGACTAAACTTAACAGCAATAGAAAATTTTTTAGTTTGAAACTGCAGAAGTGTTTCGAACACTCTTTGAGAAAGTTCTAGTATAACAGGTGATCATCTACAAAAAACATAATAAAAGATAAATCGAGGTACGTATACCTAAAACCTTTTTCAATTAGATGAAATTTGTATAATTAGAAAATCATTGTGTGTCGTTGATGAATTAATTACATTTTATTTGAAAATAAAATGTTTTGGTCAAAGACACAGAGAGCCAACTTGGGTCACATGTATAATTAACTAGGTAAAGTAATCCGGCTTTGCCCAGAATTTTAAGGATGTTTGTTTCGAAAAACCAATTTCAAAATTTAACCTACAACATAAAAAAATATATGAATAAATATATGGAGTGTTGTACACATGAATCAAATGAATATAAAAATGAAAAACAATATAAAAATACATAAATTTATATAAAAGACGCAAAACAATATACAGCTATAAATGAACTTATTTCCATTCATCATTGGAGCAATAACGTTAAAATATGCCAATATTTCCATAATTGAGTTTTTAATCATGCATCAATACATTTTTTCACACTTATATGGCATCATATATTCACCACGTCCTTTATATTTCCAATATGACGTAATATTCCATTTTTTTAGTTTGTCAAATTAATTAAATAATTATAATTTTTCACATGGTCATAAAACAGTAAAATTATGATGTAACATTCCCTTTTGTTTTTAATTCGTCGAACTATTTATTTTGTTTTAATTTTTTACATGGAAATCTTGCAGTAGAAAAGTTATGATGTAATATTTCCTTTTTTTAATTCGTCAAAACATTTATTTCATATCTTGCAACATTTTGCATTGGAAATCTTGCAACAGAAAAGTAATTGTTGTGGTAAGAATTTTATTGTGGATTTTTAATTGTTGGCAACAGCTATAACGAAAAATGTTTAAATTTGATTGGAAATTGCTGTTAAATTGGTGGTTTTTTTATCAATTACAAATTAACTATGAATTATTTCGATTCCGGATTACTTTAGTTGCCTCGGCCATGTTTTAATACACAAGTACGTAACATTTCAAAATTCTGGCTTCCAAACTGTGGATTTGTATAGCATTACAGACAGACAGACAAATTTTCATTTTTATATATTAGATGTATTATATATTAGAATTATGTATATTTAATAAACAAGTATAAATAATTAAGAATTCTGTATATATTAATTATTTAAAAAAAATTTTGGACATTTTCTTTTTTGTCCAAAAATAGGAAGATTACCGAAATTCTATTTCTGTTTCAGTCGATCCTGAGTTAAAAGCAAGCATAATTCAGATATGTACCTTTAAGAAAGCGCTTTTGACAAGGGTATAATTTTTTTTTTTTTTTTAAATAGAAGCATATTAGTAACATTTTCTTCAGCATAAGATATACAAAATTGAAACACAGAGAAAAGAATGGAACACATAATAAAAATATATACACTGAGAGGAAAATCGAATAAAACAAATGAAATTTTACATAATTTCAAGTAATAATGTGCTATGATCTATCAATTTATTTTTCATACAAAATAATGATACATCATCACATGCAAATAAAAACAAGGAAAGTAAAACAGGATTCATACTAGGAAAGCATAAAGAGAGAAAAGGAATGGGATTTTTTTTCTGTACAAAGGGAAAAGTTTTTTGAAAAATGAGTTTAATGAGATTTTCAAAAATAGTGTAATAATAGATAATTATGTCTTAAGTAAAGCACAAAAAAATTATCATTAAAATATGCACTATATAAAATAAATAGTTTAAGTCAGATGTGAACAAAGAAAGAGTATTTAATGTCTATAAATCACAACATATTTTAAATACAAGCATTGTTTTACACAAAAATGTTTTATAACTATTATTATTGAATCAATTAGATTTGCACATTAATTAGTTTAGAGAGAATTGAAGATAAAAATCAATATATATTGTAACAATAATTGTATATTATAACAAATATTACCTCGTTAAATCAGCCTTGCCTCTAATTTCTGGCACACGGAAAAGATGGATATCCGGGCATACTTTTAAGGCATCATCTCCACGCAAAGAACGTGTTACACCTTTGGCTCTAGCTTCATAATTAACAGCTATAATGCTAAAAAAAGAAAATTTATCACATTTTTAAAAGACATGCATTTTTTTCCTAATAATAAACGGTTTATTAAATAACAAATTATAAGGCAAGAATATAGTTCAAATACAGATTAAAAAATTAGCAGAATATTAATTTTTCTTAATGGAAATTTTGGAATAAAAAGAGAAATGTCTATCTATAATATGAAGTAACTGTATAAAATTTTAATGAATAACTAATTAAAATAAAACAAAATGTATAAGAATTTCAACTGTTCACAAATAGCTTTGAACAATTAAACAATCCTAAGAACATTTTAGATTATAGCTTATAGGGAGGGGAAAAAAAAATCTAAGTTAGCAAAAGGAATAAGAATTTTAATGGATTTGATAGAAACATTTAGTGCAACTATATCTTTTGCTCTTTCACACATGAGAACAATTTAGAACCTCTTAATTGAGATGTGTTTATCAGACTCAGACTGCAAAATGACCATACAGTTTTAATTTCTTTCTTTAGCACACATATCTTTTTGAACTAACATTGAATAAGTATTCTCATTCACTTTGAATTATCTTCCAGCTGGCCCTGTGACTATTTATTTATTTTATCAGCAGAGCAGTAGGTATACAATGAATATAAAATGCTTCATGAAATTGTTAGTTGTTAAAACTTTGCAAATGCAAACAAATAAGCACATATGCATCATAGGGCTGATGGATTTGCATCAGTTATAATAATACCTGCAGATAGTAAATTGCAGCTGAAAAGCAAAATCACATGAAAAAATAGGAAATTTATTTCTAATACCCTAACTGAAATGTTGTAAAAAGAAAGTTGTTAAGACACATTTGATTATATTAAATATTTCAGCAATTTAAATGATGTTCTAAATGCAAAGATTACATGAATCGTTGTTTTGTATTGAAATTTTGCTTCAAAAGTAAAAGGTGTAGAAAATTTCCAAGGATGTAAGTTATGTGAAAATTGATTAAGATTAAGTTTAAGTTACGATATTTTATTCTTTCTCTTTTTATTGTTACAATTAAACAATCTATATATATATATATATATATACTAGCCGCCCTTGACGACCAGTTTGGTCTCCGTTAAAATTTATGTTTGGAAAAGCATGCTAAACATTGTATCATGCTACTTTTATTCATAATTTAATTTACTTGGACTCCCTTAAATATAATTAATATAATCCCTTAGGCTAATATTAGTTTTTGTTGCATTAAAATATCCCAATTTGTTGATTTTCTGTAAGCAAGTAAACCCTATTGGTTTACAATCGAAGTCTATGGGAATTTGGCGAAATATTAGAGATATCGGCAAGTTAGCGTCACTTTTGGTTGCCAAATTTTCAGTAATTGGCATCTGGCAACAGAACAGGGTCCCCCAATGGTAAACCCCCTTATAGGTATGGCAATGCATTAAATTCTGTTCAATAAGCAATGAGATGAGTTTCATTCGGGCATTGCCATTAAACAATTAACAAGTAATCGCGATTTCTGTGCCACATGCGTTAGTGTAATATATATCTAGATATTTCTCTTATGTGGCATAGAAATCAGGTTGAATTAATAGCTTGCCATTTGGCAATAACCACAGTGACGATTCTTAATTTACTTTAATAGTTAAATTAAGGTCACATGACTCAACCCATTCAGCAAATCAAAATTCAGAGAAACTATCTTTTTAAGCACACACGTTCTTTTTCTACCAACAATTAAATGCATAGAATCTCCCCTATTCTAAAAAAGAGTACCTAACGCTGTCGTCGCCGCTGATTTTGAATTTTTTGTGACTGGAGGTCTTTCTTCGTTAATATTAAGAAAAATATTGCATACAAAAATATGAAAATCGATGGTATTATAGAGAAATGTTTGATAAACACGCTGATGCAGAGAGTTTTCAAATCGAAGAATTATTTTAAGAGATATTTAATGTTAAAGTTGGTCAAAATTCAAAATCGTTCCATTAAAAAAGTTTTATAGGAGCAAAAACTATACATGGGAATTTAATCATTTTTACATCATTTTATGTATAGAAGTTCCCGGTATGCAGATGTATTTAATTTTTTTAATTTGACTCATTTTTTTTAGGTTTTATTTCTATTTTAAATTCAAATTTTCAGCATTTCGAGAGATATTTTTTACAGCTTTTAGAAAGGGTATTATTTTAAATTGTTGCCAAATTTAAAAACAGCGCAAAGAATAATATTTCCTTCAAATAAAAAATTTATTTACACATGACTATTACAAACAGAAAAAAACTTTCAAATGAGAATTAAATGATTACACATTAAAAGCAGGAAAATATTGATAATTACATCATAAAAACTATATTTACACGTGAATTTTAAAAGAGAAAGAAAATTGTAAAATAAATGAAGATTAATATGCATAAATATGCTATAATAATTAATATGCATAAATGAAGGAAATTACGTCATATTTAAAATTTCCAAACAATTTAAAGTTGAAAATATATTTACGCGGGACATTTATTTCATATTTTGAGATAATCTTTTAAAATTATTATTGTTGAGAATTCTAAGACAGCGCAAATAATATTTCCTTTCTAACAATGACAGTATTTTCACATGAATATTAAAAAGAGAAAAAAAACTTTGGTGAAAATTATGTCAGATTTGAAACGATATATTTAAAATGTCTTATTTAAAAATCTTTCTTATAGCATTGCTAAAAAATACCGGGACACAAAGACTCTGTTTAATTCATTCATTTTATATTAGTTTATTTTCACATGTTTCATTGATTAGATTTAATGAAAGACGAAAACAACGAGTTAACAGGAAGATCGGCACTGTTTTTTTAAAATTATAATTCAATCTTCCGAAATTTTTTAAAGGCCGATCAAATTAGCAAGTTTTTAGAGTTTGCGGTGTCTGAACGAAGATTGGCAAGCATAGCTCGTAGGGTGCAGAGTCCCATAGTAATAAAAGAAAAAGGAAAGTTATATTGCTAACTCCATGATTAATGGCAGCGTAAGTCAGCCTGAATTGTAGGAGACTTAGTTTGATTGATGCATGAATAGCAATGCCATTAGTTCGCTTTGCGATGACGCAATGCATTCAGCGAATCAGCTTTCTTATAAAGATTATCTTTGACACAGCAGAAAATATTTTGTCGGCGTAATGTTTTTTAAAGAGTTTGAATTTAAGCCATGCTGTGGTATATTATAGTCAAAAACTTTCATACATAAAAATTATTTTTTAATTTAATATGTTAATATAATTTATAATAATGCTCAATCTAGCTAGAGCTGACTCAAATAGTGGGGCGAGTGAAACGAGCTGGGATCGCATAGTGGTCCCTATGCAAGTTGTATTGAATTCACTGGGGTTGGTGAGTGTTAGTGAGCAGAGGACTGGGCCCCTAGTATTAAAGATTTTGGTAATCTATATAATAAAAGCCGAAGTCATTTGACTGTCATCAATAGTTCCGGGATGATCACTTCACTTTTTATATGCCAAACGGACATTTCGGTACTTTTATATTAGTTGGGCGCAGGTGATAAATCGCCAAATATTCTTCCATCGCCATTATTTCATTAAAAATATAAACCTATCACTCATTTCATTTAAAATAAATCTTTCATTTAAAATACACATATTTCATTTACCTCATTTAAAATACAATAAATAAATAAATAAATAAATAAATAAATAAATAAATAAATAGACGTTTTTACAGCATAGGTTCTTGGCGAGGAAAAAAAAAATTGGCATCGTATTTTCCGGCAATCTATATCCTATTTCATATACATAAGCAATTTTTTCCATATGTATACAATTTATTTAATCTAAAGAAGCCAATAATCTATTTTTATATAGAAACAGAAGTAATTTCTATGTAAACAAATATTGTATAATATGTGTAAATAAAATTTATATGCAAATAAATACATTTAAATAAAAATAAAAGTTCACCAGGTTTATTTTCATAGCTATTTATATATTATTTTATCAACATATTTCACGTTCTGAAGCCCGAATTGCGCCAAGCTTTAAAAAATATAATGCCAAGGCCTCTGTAATGGAAAAGTACCCAAATAAACAATTCATCGTAATAATAATAACACAAACTAAAATATTTCATTTCAACATCAAAATATTGTTTCTAATTTACATTCAAATAAATATACATTCCAAGATAATTTTTCAATTGAAATTAAGTTGACATATTTCTATTTCACTTTATAAAGTAAATAAACACAAGATATTCATTCATCATAAGCAGTAGAAAATATTAGACCATGGTGGTAATCATTCACAAAGCAGATTTTCCAACAATGAATAGACAATATTCTTATGACGTCATAGTAGGTAAATTGGTGGCGCTAACGTTTGTTAACGGCTTGCATTCACGAGGGTTTTATTTTGCTGTTTCTCTTAGTTACGTTACTACATTGTCATATTTATGAACTCAGAAATCAAATCTATAAAAGCAAAAGTATATATATTCATTATTTAGTTATTAAGTAGTGAAAAAAAATTATAAATGCATGATTTGCAAAATTTTATTACATTTATTAATACTAAGAAATAGTATTGAAGTAACAGCATGCTTAAGTAAAATAAGTTTAATTTAGATAATTTATGAACAAATCTCAGTTTAAACACTCGAAATTTCACTCATTTTTACGGCTACAGAAATTAAGTGGTATTTGTCAAAAAAGACGAAATACGCATAACAACAAAAATGTATGAAATGTTGTCAAGTTCGCAAAGAATTCTTGATTTCCCTATCAGAATTTTTGGACTCGGGGAAGGATTGAGCAAGTGAATTAGTTTAAGAATGAAAGTAACATGATGCAATGTTTAGCATACATTTAAGGGAGACCAAACTGGTCGCCAGAGGCGGCTAGTGATTAAATAAACATTTTCAATTTTCTCATAATTAAATAATCATTTATAATTTTGCTACATTAAATATATACATATATAAATAAGTACATTTCATATTAATAAAAAGAACATTGTCCGATAATTATTGCATAAATTTATTTATGTTTAAAAAAAAAAAATCCTATCATTGGTCTGAAGGATTTCAAATTATGAATTTAGTAGTCCATGATATCCAAAAAGTTGCAGACCACTCGTTTTGAAGGTAACTAAAACATTTATTGTAAACTATTGTCATTCTTACTTTTCCAATGCTACCACTTATATTGTGTTTTTTTCTTGTCTCCCTACAAGTGTGATACAATTAGGAACTACTATATATATATAAATACCTATGATTGAAAAAAGTATGAGTTTTGCTTTAAAAATTACTCATACTTTTTAAAGAAGCATAAAAAGATTATACTCATACTTTTTAAAGAAGCAGAATTTTAAAATTTGATTAGCTGTCCTATCACCCCACTTAAGGATTTTATGAGAAGAAATAAAATTTCATTGAAAAATCAATAGGGAGTAAAATATGAAAATAAAAATTAAAAAACATAAGAACTTATTTTGGTACATTTCTGTTATACCAACACTACTGTTGCCAAGAACAATATATAGTGCCAATGCCAAATGAAAGAAACTTAACATTATTAGTACGAAAGTGATCATTTGAAAATTATAGGATTTTACGAACTAGTAAATCAATATAAATAAATACTTAAAAAATAAAACAAATGGTACTTTTCTGTTGTATCAACACACTTGTCGACTAGCATAATAGATGGCACCAAAAAAAACATTTGAAAAAAATAAAAATAATAATAATGAAATCGTGGATTCAAAAATGATAATAAAATATAACATTTGAGAATTACAGGTCTTCATGAATTATTTCATTATACTCAATACAAATATACATAAAAAAATAAAATAAAAGAACAAATAAATATTATACAATAAAAGTCAATTTAAACTGCACGCATGAAACTGTAAATGTCTCTTAGCATTGCAGTAAACATTTCATCTTTTGAACAAAGACATAGATGATGAACAGAGCATCACTGTCTTTTGTTACGTCATTTTGCAATGCCTTTTAACCTCTGAAACTTCCGAAGGTTTTAAAAGCATCATTATTGCCTATGTGTGGTTCTGCTTATCCTTCACACTTAGAAATTCTACAAGAAGTTAGATGATGAAAAGTTATAAGCACAATCAATGAGAATGCATCATGTTTACCATGTTTTAAATAGAATGATAAAAAATTCCTAGTGTGATGTTTGCACACGCCCTCTACCCTATAGAAATGCCCTCTACCATATAGAAGCGCCCTCTGTGGCCGAAAGAGGAGAAACAGAGCAGAACCTGGAATGGCTTCGCCTAAGAAGGTGATCCATAAGTGCTGAGAACGGTTTTGGCTACTGCCAGCTGTAAAGAGTCAAGATGCAACTATAAGATTTGCTCGATATGATTTAATGTCATGTGCTAATTTGTTTGTGCCAGTCTGTGTTCACCGTGCCGTCCTATGTGTATAATAAACGTTTGTGTTGTTTCGATAATTGGCCAATCTTTATAGAGAAAGCCCACATGCGACCATCTGGCCGTCCTTTACACTGGTGCCAGAAAAAAGTGGGATTTGGCCAAAGTGAATTTAACAAGTGAATTTAACGTGCACTACGGATACCCTATTGGATTATCCTTTTACGGAGGTAAGACTGTTTCTTAGATTACTTTAAGTATGGCAGATAAGTTGTGAAAATTAAAAAAAGCTCGAGGGGTAACTAAAAGTTCTATAACGTCCATAATTAAAAAATCGAAGATAATTACGTGTCCGACATGCCAAACTTAGATGATCTGGAAGAAAATTTGGCGATGTTAGAACAAAAATCCAGTGATTTAAAACAGGAGGACAGCGAAATTTTATCATTAATTGATGATTTATCTGAAGTTGAAAAGGATGCCAAAGCGTCACTGGAGTACCAGGAAAAAACTATACTTTGGAAGTTCAGAGTAAATAAGAAACTCAAACAAAAAGATGAAAAAGACCCCCCCCCCCCCCCCCCCTGTATGTCCCGCAAATAATAGGTGCATAGACTTTCCGAACACAGTAAAACTACCGACACTTAAAATTGAGAAATGTTATGGAGATATTAAGCGTTTCCAGAATTTCTGGAACTCGTTTAAAACAGTGGTACATGACAATGAACACCTGTCAAATATTGAGAAAATGAATTATTTATTCAGTTATTTAGGTGGGAGTGCATATAATTCTATATCGGGTTTTGCGTTATCTGATAAAAATTACATAGAGGCCATCGACGTACTTAAAAAACAATTTGGTAGAAAAGATTTAATTACTACCAGTTATATTAATAGGCTGTTAACTTTAAAACCGGTCATAAAATCGCATGATGTCATGTCATTACATAAATTATATGATGCCATTCAAACCCAGATTCGCAGTCTCAGGTCATTAGAAATGGAAGCGGATAGTTTCGATGCACTTCTGACCCCAATAATTTTAAAAGCACTACCATATAGCTTATCTCTGGAATTTAATAGAGAAAGTGTCAAAAACGCAGAATCAAATTACGGTGTGGATAAATTATTATCATTTATCCAAAATGAATTGGAAGGAAGAGAAAAACAGGGTCAAATAATTAATGTCTCTTCTGATTATTCAAGGCCAAAGCACTTACCAGAATTATTACCCGAATTTAAACAGATTAACAAAACATTTGGCGTCAGTGCATCTCAAACGTCTGCCGGCGAGAGTGGTTGTTTATTTTGCAAAGCAGTTAATCATTTAACTGAAAATTGTGACAGATATTCAATTCAGGAAAGAATTAATAAATTGAAAGCTGAGGGTAGATGTTTTGCGTGCTTGAAGCGAAAACACGTAATTAAACAGTGTACTGAAAAAACTAAGTGTAGGCTGTGTTTCAAATTGCACCATGTGTCAATTTGTAATTCTTTAGTTGGGAAGGGTAATAAATCAGAAAAAGATACGAATGAAAATGCGCTGCAAGCTAGAATAATGTTGAAAAATGTATTTGAATTAGGGCGGGGGCGAGAAAAGAGAAAGTTAATTGAACCACTCCAATTTATAGACTTAGAATTTGAGAATAAAATTTTGCGAGGAGTCATCGATAGCGGTACTCAGATTTCAATTATAAAGAGTGATTGTGTACCGGAGCATTTTAAAGTACCATCCGGATCAATTATACTTAAATCAGCTTTTGGACACGAGTTAAGAGCACCGTTAATAAACATTCCACTAAGCATAGCAGCTGATAAAGTACATTGCAGGGTGTTCCCAAAAATAGTAATAACGTGCGCGATGGTTGATAATTTAATTAATGAAGTTACCTGGACCGAGCAGTGTGAAACAGCTTTCCATTATCTGAAGCAGGCAATCAGCCAAACGCTAATTTGTTATTCATCGAACTTTACAAAACCCTTCATCATACATGCAGATGCTTTATCGTACGCGATAGGTGCTTGCCTATCTCAAAAAGATGAAAATGACCAAGAACATCCAATTGCTTTCATTAGCAAAAAACTGCCGAAATCCAAGAAAGATGTCAGAAGCTTGTTAGGACTTCTGTCCTATTATAGGTCCTATATCCCGGCATTCTCTGAAATAGCCTGCCCATTGATCGAACAAACTCAAACATGCTCCTGATCCAGAGAAAGTAGCAGCGATACAGAGTTTAGAGGTTTTGAAATACAAAGAACATTATGCCACTATCGAGAAGGAAGCATACGGAGTAATCTTCGCTCTAAAGAAATTCAAACATTATATATATATATGGCTCGCAAGGGACTGTTGTGAGTGACCACAACCCTTTGAAATTCTTAACAGACTGTGCATCTCAAAGTGCATGCCTTCAAAGATGGGCTCTGGCATTGCAGCGATTTCAAGCCCACATAGCCTATCGACGTGGAAAACTCCACACTAATGCTGACTCTTTAAGTAGACTTTATGCCTCACACTGGACTTGAATGAATGAAACTTTGCCTTTCAAAAAACTTACCATAAAATTTTGGACTTATTTTGTTTATGATCATATGTACCTTCAAGACTTTTCTGAATATGACTTTGTTGACCATAATTGATTGAACATTATTACTTGAACTTTAAAAAATTTATTCTAGAACTTTAACGTATTAATACTAGTATCATAATCTCATATTGCATAGTATCTTAGTTATCCTTTTTAGTTATCTTTATATTAAGTAAGTATTGTAATTTTGATTTTTATTAATAATGTGTTTACTAAAATGTTTATAGAGATCCACTAGATTTTGATTAGTCTTTAAAGACTAAATCAAAACTTCGAAGGGGGGAGGTGTGATGTTTGTGCATGCCCTCTACCCTATAGAAGCACCCTCTGTGGCTGAAAGAGGTGAAACAGAGCAGAACCTGAAATGGCTTCGCCTAAGAAGGTGATCCATAAGTGCCGAGAACGGTTTTGGCTACTGCCAGCCGTAAAGAGTCAAGATGCAACTATAAGATTTGCTCGATATGATTTAATGTCATGTGCTAATTTGTTTGTACCAGTCTGTGTTCACTGTGCCGTCCTATGTGTATAATAAACGTTTGTGCTGTTTCGATAATTGGCCAATCTTTATAGATAAAGCCCACACGCGACCATCTGGTCGTCATTACACCTAGTTTAATTTATTATTTATTCATTAACACTAGAACGTCGGACAGTGTCATTTCGACACCAAAGCATGTAAATTCTTTTATAAAATCTTTAAATTTTGATGGATTCTTTTTATTTCTCTTGACTTTTATTAAATATGTAGGAAGAAGTCACACAGAAAGTTTTGTGGAATTAGCTTTATTCAAACTTGCTTTACAGATAGATTTACTTATAACGCCGGTCTGGTGTCAATTGGACACAGCAAAAATTTCAATTCCCCTATTAATTTTTAATTTCTTTCTTCTGTGCAATCGTTCCATTGTGTAGAGAAGGGGAGTCTTGGAATGGCTTTTGACACCTGGTCATCACGTGATCTGTTTCAGCTGCATCAACATCTGCCGCTGCAATTACATTTCTCATAAAGATATTGCATGCGCGGTTGCTTATGAATTATGACTACTAGAATTTTTGTGAGGTTTTCTTTTGTTCTTGTTACTTTCTATGAATAAAACTTAAAATGTCTCGTAAGAGAGGGCTTACTGCGGAAGAAATAACCGCGCTTTTAAGAGAATTGTCAGATAATGAATCAGACGGCGGAGAATTATCCGACATGCATGATGAAGCTGATAATGAAAATTTTATTCCTGTTGTATCATCTGAATCGGAAAGCGATGAGGATATTGAAATGATTCTCAAAATCAGAATGAATTTGTGGCTCGAGATGGCTCACAGTAGAAAGAATGTGGGTCTGGAAGTGCAACCGGTAGAATTGCACACCAAAATATTTTGCGAGAAAATAGTGCTCCAACTAATTATGCAAAAAGAAATGTGAATGATGACAGTGTTTTGAGTGCTTGGTTGCTTTTTATAGACAGAACAGTTTTAGAGCATGTAATCAAATGTACAAACACAGAAGCTCGTCGAGTATTAGAAAACGATGTTTGGTCTCCTTCAAAACAGGAACTGTTTGCTTACATTTCGATTTTGTATGCACGAGGGGTTTCAGAAGGTAGTAATCTGGAACTTCATTCATTATGGTCTACTGCATGGGGTATAAATTTTTGTAAAGAAACCACGTCCAGAGACAAATTTTGTGAAATAAAGATTTTTGTGATTTGATATCAAATCAACGCACCGCAATCAAACAAAACAGGATAAATTCGCAATGATTTTGGAAGTATGGAATCGTTTTATTGAAAACTGCATAAGCTGTTACAAGCCAGGCCAGAGCATAACAATTGATGAACAGTCATTTCCTAGTAAGCCCCGCTGTCCATTTACTCAGTTTATAGCATCAAAACCTGATAAATACGGACAAAAATTTTGGATAGCTGCAGATTTAGAAAGTAAGTATATTTTGAACGCATTTCCCTACCTATTAAAAAATGAAGAACGAAATCAAACCCAGAGACCTTCAGAGTATGTGGTTTTAAAACTAATAGAACCCTTTAAAAATATGGGAAGAAATGTCACAGTTGACAATTTTTTTACTTCTCTTGAGTTGGCTAAGAAACTAAAGGAAAGACGGACGAGTTTAGTTGGCACAGTGAATAAGGCCAGACGAGAAATTCCCGATTGTATAAAATCCGGAAAAGAAGCAATATATTCAACAAAAATATTGAAAAATGAAGAATCGGGTTCAACACTTACAGTTTACCAGTGTAAAAAAGAAAAATGTGATAATCCCAAGTTCTATGCGTTCAAACATCGCAATTGCTAACAATTCAAAGAAAACACCTGAAACCATCAGTTTTTATAATGAAAGGAAATGTGGCGTAGATATTGTTGACCAAATGTCAAGACAATATTCAGTCAAAGCAGGTTCGAGAAGATGTCCAATTCACACATTCTACAATATTTTAGACTTTGCTGCCATAAATGCTTGGATTATTTTCAAGGGTGTGACAGGAAAAAAATTATCAAGGCGTATACATTTATCCAAACATAAGCTGAAGAATTGCGTGCAGAATATATTGAACAATCCACTAAAAAAACAAGGAGCGATGAAGATGAACTGCAGACTGAAAATCCTTCTAAGCGTAAGAAATGTGAGGTTAAAAAATGTCATGGAAATGTGACAAATAAAACATGTTCTTCTTGTAAAAGAATGACATGTGTCAAATGCACAAAATATGTCAGCTATAAATGTATTGACTGCAAATAAAGTGCATAAATGAAATTCGCCATCTCTCGTATTTATGTGAGCAAATTACTGCCATCCTTAGCACTGACGACGTTATGCTATAAGCTACCGAAACCGGTATGCTTAAAATTAAAAGTTATTGGTGCATTTTACGTTGATATTTTTAAATTTCTATTATATTGCACCAAGTTTCATCTTAATAATTAATGTAAGTAGTTATTTCTTTTAGTTTATATTTCTAGTCTTATGTCTTATATTTATGTCTTCTAGTTTATATTTACATCTTGCAAAAATATTCTTATTTTACAGATATAATATTATTTCTGTTTACCATATATATTTTCAAATCATCTTGCAGAATTATTATTTTTTTACAAATATAATATTTGTGTGTACCATACATATTTTCATATCATCTTGCAAATTTATTCTTATTTTACAGATAAATCATTTATGTGTACCATATATATTTTCCTAAAATCTTTCAAAATTATTACTTTTTTATAGATATTAATAATATTTGTGTATACGATATATATTTGTAAAAATAATATTAAAATGAACATTTTCTTTGAATTTTTCGCTGATTATCAACCAGTGTCAAATTGACACCTGGCCGGCGTTTCAGGGGGTAGCAAGATTTCCGGCGTTCTAGTGTTAAAATGACATGCAAAATTTGCAGACAGATTATGAAATTTTAAAAGCTTGTCGCAGACAGCTACAAAGCTTTCTGCCACTGGGTTCAACCCCATCAAGGACCTGAAAGCTGATTTAGATATTTCTGGATATTCTCCTCCTATGTTCACCCAGATGAAAATTAAGGATTTTTCCAGGATTTCCATTACGATTGCGCGACTACTGACATTTCTCACAATGAGGTTTATAACATAATACCAGGGGTGCAGAAAATGTTTCTACTCCCAACATTTCCCCCAATCCACATGAAAATTTCCCCAAAATTTTACGGTATGTTATAGGTAAATGCTGTATTACCGTAGGTATAGAAAATTTATTTTTCCAATGTTTCTCAACTTATGCGTGAGTAAGTACATAAAGCAGGGATGATGCTGAGTGAAAAAAAAAATTCTGAAATTCACAGCAAATTTTCTGAAAGGTTACAGAAAGGGGGGGGGGGATCCCCTTCTAGCACTATGTTTTTTTCCCGGCCCTTTGACGAAATTTGCGGTTATTTCGCGATCTTTTGACGAAACTTGTGGTTCTTTCGTGATCTTTTGACAAAAATTGCTGTTACTCTGCGATCTTTTGACGAAAATCGCAGTTTTTCGCGTTCCTTGCGGTTATTCTGCGATCTTGTGACGAAATTTGAGTTTTTTCCGCAATTCTTGGACAAAATTTGCGGTATTTTTTATCTGAATTTTCAGACTGATGACCAATTTTTTTTTTAATTTTAAGAACAGAATCACCCTTGATATACGGTACATTGATCGATTTTGTGAAGGTCGCCATACGGATTATTTTATTTGCAGTGAAAATATTCTATCTCAGGGAATTATGGAATTGTAAAAAAATCGAAATCAATTGTATATATTTCTGCAGAATTTCCCCCGATCCTAGATCGCCGGATCGGACATATTCTGCATCCCTGCATAATACCGACTGACTGTTTAAGAAAACACTGTCTTCCCACGAAGTTTTAGTTTAAGCTAATAGCTTTCATGGTTATTTCAGTTGTAAAATATTGTATTTGTTATACTTTTTAAACAGATGAAATAAAAGATATATTTTTGTGGCAAACCTCGATTGTTCCGCAACTCACCAGTGGCTTGTGACTCATAGGTTGGGAACCGCTGCAATAGGAATAAAAATTACCCTTAAGTATGAAAAAAGCGCCCTTTTTCTCACCAGCAGCAATCTGCCCCTGTTACAGAACTCTTAATATAATCAATGTGAGTTACAGATTGAATAAAACTGAGTAACACCAAAATTGTGTTAGCCAATTTATTGCCAAAATGTTTCATCATCATGCATAATCTGGAAAACAGAAAAGCACCTAATGGCTTAACATTATCATAGCTGTGCAGGGTACACTTAGCCATAAAAGGGCACTTCAAAGAAAAAAAAGGCACACTCATGAATTTATAAAGAAAAACAGCCTAGTGTTTGTGTGTGTGTACGTATATATGTAAAATACATTTACAATCTTTGATTTTATTGATATATTGAATTTACTATAGACATAGTTTAACCCTTTACTCTCTTATGTTTAGGGGACTTGGATGAATTGATGACCACTTTTTGTACAGGGATCTCAGTAGTCGCCTTTTTAGCTACCACCATTTCTAAACAATAATCTCCATGGTAATTTACCACAGAGATTATTGTTTAGAAATGGTGGTAGCCAAAAAAGGTGACCACTAAATTTGCTGTATGGGCCATTACCATGCAAAGTCACACTCCACAAATAAGTGAAAAAGGTTAAATAGTAGAATTTACAACATATTTGAGACACCTTTTATCATTAGCATAAAGATTTTATTCTTAAATCAAATCAAATGATTAGACATTAATCTATAATAAAGGGTCCGTACACATTTCTTTAAATAAAAATCAAAGAAGTTTAAGGACCTACAAATTGAATAAACTATTTAATATGCATTTTTCATTGAACAGTTTAATTTTTGTAAATACAAGTTTTAAATTTTCAAATGGCAAGGGGTGTGGGGATTTTGGCAATTGGCAGTAGAAAGTTAAAAGACTATTACTACTTATAACAGACATTCTACCAGCTCAGCAAAAAAAAAAAAAAAAAAAAAAAAAAGCTGAACTTTCACGACCTTACGTGTGAAAAGCGTTTTTTCCAAAACCGTTTGACGAAATTCTCAGTTTTTCTGCACCCTTTCACAAAATTAGTGTTTTTTGCAACCTTTTGCGTTTTTCCCGTGATCCTTTGACAAAATTTTCGTCTTTTCGCGATCCTTTGCCGAAATTCGTGTTTTTCAACAATCCTTTGACAAAATTCGCTATTTTTTCATGATCCTCTGATGAAATTCGCTATTTTTCCGCGATCTTTTGACGCAAATTCGCTATTTTTCGCGATCTTTTGACGAAATCCACGTTTTTTTCGCGACTATGTTATGAAAATCGTGTTTTTTCAGTGATATTGTGATGAAATGTGCCTCTTTTTTCGAGATCCTTTGACGAAATTCAGCTTTTTCTGCGATTTTTTGACGAAATTTGCTGTCTTTTCGCAATCTTTTGACGAAATCCGTTATTTTTTTGCGACCCTGTTACGAAAATCATGTTTTTTCCATGATATTATGACGAAATGTGCCGCTATTTTCGCGATCCTTTGACAAAATATGCTATTTTTTCAGGATCCTTTGACAAAATCCGCATTTTTCTGCGGCCCTGTTATGAAAATTGCATTTCTTCGCGATATTTTGCCGAAATTTGTGCTTTTTTCGTGATCCTTTGACGAAATTCGACTTTTTTTCCCGTGATTCTTTGAGGAAATTTGCTATTTTTTCGCGACCCTGTTACGGAAATAGTGTTTTTTTCTGCGATATTGTGATGAAATGTGCCGCTTTTTTTAAACTGTTTTTTCGTGGCCCTTTTAAGAAATTTGCGTTTTTCCTGCGATATTTTGATGAAATTTGTGCTTTTTTCACGATCCTTCAGCAAAATTCAGCTTTTTTAACGAAATTAAGCGTCTCTATTTTTTTTTTTTTTTGCGTAATTTACGCGCTATAGTGCGTTCAGGACATTGCTGATGTTAACAAATAGTTCACACTTTGCTGGGAGGAAATTTACCTTTTTTTTCGAGTGATAGGGCTCACGGGGTGGCAAATTTTGTAAAGAAGGGCAGGCAGGACGGCCCACTCTGCGAAAAACGCCTAGAATGAACTCTGTAATATCATTTAAAAAGCAAAATGTCTGGTTCAAGAGATGTTTAATTTGGCTTTAAAAAAAACTTCAGAAAGTTGGCAGTTATGCAGTATAATACAACACTGAATACAGAAATAGGTGTTAAAATATATTAATCAGAACCACAGAAATTTAATTATAACTTACCCACCACCTTTCCAAGCTTTATACTGTACAACAGCACATGGTTTATTTTGGTATTCAGGACATAACTTTTGCTCAACTTGCACATAGAAGCAATCCATATCGACTAAAACAATCACACGTTCGGAGCTTGATGCTTCCATATTATCTGAAACAAACAAAAACTTGTGTAAACTTGCAAGAGTTTAAACAATAATTAAAATACAAACAATATTACAAGATTTCTGTTTTTAGGGGGAAAAAAAAAAGACTTTTATTACATTGTAAAAAATCGATTTACCATTTTTTTTTTCAAAAGTTTGATTAGAATAAAGATTTTTTTTTTTTTTTTTTTTTTGTAACTTAATTTCAGCAAATAAAATATTTTTTATTTCTTAATTAGGGAGAAAAATACAACAAAATATTTTTGAAATACTTAATCTTCAAGGTTGGCTCAGCACAAATTCAAATTTCAAGCTCTAAAAACAAAAACATTGCTTTGAAACAGATATATAAATAAGGGCAAGCATACTATTACAACTCTGGAAGTTATTGGAGCAGGTGTGTCACTTTACTTAATCTTCGAAAGTAAAGAACAGGCTTTAAATTAAACATTTAAAAAAAAAGAACCTCACATAATCAGAATGAACCAATTATAATACATATTATAAATTTGTGCAACAATACCAGTTTCTGAAATTTTAAGGGACTAATGTAAATACATAAAATAAAAATAATTATATTAATTTTTAAATTTTCCTAAACATGCTATGGTAATTTTTTAAAGTAATTGCTTATTTGACAATAAAAGAACTTGCCCATTTGCAGTAGTATACAATAACTCTGTTTTTGATATGCTACAGTTGGAATAAAAGCAAATAATGTAAACAAATATTTTAAATGACTTGAAATATTGACTTTAATGTAACAAAAATAAATAATTTACTCATTTACAGTCACTAGAAATTTGTTTTTGAGATGGAACATAAAAAAACAATAAACAAAACTTTCAAGAAAATAATGTGAACAAACATTTAAATCGCAGATATGCCTTTTTATTTAATAAAAATAAATAGAAGTTCTTTCTCACTTGCAATATCGATGAAAAAAGGAATGGAGATCTAAAAGTAATGAATGTGCACATGAGCAATCGGAAAACAAAAACTACAAAATGTAAACAAACAGGAAAAGAACTGCATGGTTATTTAATAAACAATGTCAACAAAGTATTCTGGATGATTTTATAAACGCCATGTCATTATGCATAAAAAATAACTACAGAGCATAGAACAAACATTTAAAAGAAAAATTTTAGCAAAACTCATTCGATTATGTAATCGACGAGAATCAAACATTGAAGTAACTGCATGATACAAAATACACAGGTAGGGGAAAATATTCAAAATAGAGTTACCAGCTGTTTTAGAATACTTAGATTTCAAAATACTCAAATATTAGTTGGCTGCATCTTTATATATAAAGGCGCAACAATCTAAAACATGCTCCTATTATTGCTAACACTAATCTCTGGTAAAACATCCCGCGGAATCGCCAGACACAAATATTACGTCATAAAAAAAATAATACTGGTTAACTTGCTTTCGGGCAAAGAGCTGGAAGTTTGAATGAGACACGTGACACCGGATCACAGCGCATGCGTACGTTCGGCAATCCGTGAGAGTTCGTGTAAAAAGATGAGAAGGCAGACGATGTCAATAATCAGAGTGAGGCACATGGGATTTGTGTGAACAAGCAATATAGTGTGTCTGTTTATAGTGAGAGTTGTCAAGCAATTTTCAGTGGAATTTATATCAGTGCTTTTTACGTGAACAGAAATTTTGGATTTTTCCACAACCTGTGAAAATTTAAGGATACCCAATTAATATTCTCTAGATAGTCGCTCTGCCCTAGGCAAAAACAAGGATGATTCTCTTTGAATCTACCTGTTTTACTCCTGGGTCGTAGGACCTGACTTCCGGTAAGTGAATAATTTAATAGAAATTTTTTTTTATAGCATTTAGCTTATTTCTTTAGATAATCTTCCAAGTATGAAATAAGCGATTTTTGTATCTAAAATAATATTCCCATTGAATGTTTCTCAAAATAGAAATGGAAACTAAAAGTAAAGAACTGAAACTGAAACTACGAAAATTAAAAGTAAATTTATGTTACCATTCAACAGTAATAATTTTTATTTTTATTTATAAATGACATTCGAAAATATACTTATCGGAGATACATTTTTTTAAATGTTTTTAGAAAACTTCAAATTAACATTAATATTTTCTCTCACAAATATTTTTCTAATGTAATTTTTAAAAATAGTAACAGTGATAATAATAGCAAACTCTTTTAATCTTTTTGTTATTAAAATTCGATAATAAAAAAAAAAGAAAAGAAAGAAAGAAAACTGACATGTTTTATACTTTTTTAAATAAAAGATTTAATCTTAAAATTTATTTCATAAAATTACATTTTATAAATTATATCTTGATATACGTTTAACATTTAAAAAATACATAAATTAACAATAACATTCATTTCGCTTCGTCTGTAGGAAAACTTAAACATTAAGAAAAGCAATTCTTTAAACATATTAAGAAGTGTAATTGATTTCTTCTGTTATACACATATATTTAAACTGGTAGAAATCTAATTTTATTCCAGTGAATTGTCTCAAAATAAAAGTTGCACAAACAGGGGGAAAAGAAAAATTCTGAAACTGAAACTGAAACTACGATAGCGAAAAGTAAATTCAAGTTGCCACTCAGCAACAATAAACTTCCACCTTACTTAGGATCCCCATCAATAATTGCATAATTTAAAAAAAAGTGAAGAGAATTATTTTGTTATCGATTGCTAATATTTTAAAACTTTTTTATGCAATATTTTTTATAGGAAAAAAATAATAACGATAATAATAATAGCAATTATAATCCGCAGAATAAAATTAATTATTACTTTTAATGAAAATTCTTTCTTTTTTTCTTTTCTTTTTTTTTCTTTTCTTTTTTTTTTCTTTTCTTTTTTTTTTTTTTTTTTGTTATAAAAATTTGATTTGTTTATTAAATTATTGATTTATTTTTAAAGATTTGATCCATTAAAATATATTTCATAAAAACATATTTTCCCCCTATAGATTTTCTCACTATTATTCATTTCGCTGCTTCTTTAGTAAAATGAATTTGAATATTAATAAAAGTAAATCTTTAATAATCTTTAAAAAATCAATTGATTATCTTTGTTAGTCATTTTTATTGTTATATCTAAATTAAAACTTGAAGAACATTAAATTTATGGATCCGACCATGAGAATTTTCTTTAAATAAAAACGGAAACAACCTTAAAAAACTGAAACTATGAAAACGAACTTCATGTTGCCATTCAGCATTGCTAAATTTCCACCATTTACTTATAATTGCCATCCATAACTATACTTGCACTAAATGGATGTTTTTGAAACTGTAATGAGGTAAAGTTTTATATACAGTATATTTATGGGGAAAAGAAAAATATATTAGCAACAATAATAATAACAGCAGATGTAATCTGCAGAGTAAAATGCATATTTTTAATGGTAAATTCTTTTCCTAACAAAAAATTAATTTGTTTTAAAAGATAATTTAGATACTTTTAAACATTTAATTTATTAAAATTAATTTCATGAATTTCATCACTTAGGCAGTAAAAATAACATTTTGATAGACATCTAGCATTTTTACTGACTGATAAAAATTAACAATATCATTAATTTGATCTTTAACAAATATTATTAAATTCTTTAAGAAAATTTAAATATTAGGGAAAGCTAATATTAAGATGCCTAATTGATTTTTATACGTATTTTTAAATTTGAAGAAAATTAGTTTTATGAATATGATCCTATGAATTTTCTGAAAATAGAAATAGAAACCAGTGCAAAAAACTGAAACTGAAACTTCGAAAAAGAAAAGTAAATTTATGTTGCCATTCAACAAGAATGAACTTTTACCATTATTATAACTGACATTCTTACGGAATGTATATTTAAAAAAAAGAAAGTGTTTATATGTGTATATATTAATAATAATCAATATTTTAAAGTTTTATTTACAATATTTTTAAGGGGGGGGGGAGTATATTTTATAATAATAATGATAATATAACAGTAAGTGTACAGAATAAAATGCTTACTTTTAATTCCATTTTGTTTTTCGTTGTAAAATCAAAACTGTGTATGATTTATGTTTTTTTTTTCTTTTTTTTTTCTTCTTTTTTTTTTTTTTTTTTTTTTTTTTTTAGTAATTTATTAAAGAATAAGTAAAGAACATACGAAAAGTGAACTTTTTTAGTGTAACATATACCTAAATAGGTTGATATTTCTTTCACGTGAATAATAATAACGAAAACGAAAATACAAATAATTTAGAAAAGTTTGAAAGGGACGGCTTTTTTTGATTTTGGGTTTATTCTTTGCGGCCTGAAGGTGACAGATATATGCTACTCCGAGAGTTCGAATTTCGAATCTCGTTTAAAATGCGGGCTAAAAAAACTGTATTTGAAGTCCGTTGTATGCTTTTAAAAATAATTATTTATTTTTTGTAGATTATTGACTTCGAGTATTTCAGCTCATTTCGGAATAAATTGCAGATTTTTTTTTTTTTCAAAAGCGTTGTTACTGAACAATTACGACTTATTGTTACGTTATCATTTTACGATTGTGATTGCATATGGAGATTTTTTAATCGGATTATTTATTTATTTTTCAGTTGCCGATTGAAAACATTAAAAAAATATTTCTGAAAGTTTTATTTGCATATCAGAGTGGCAAATGCATCGTTAAAATAAAAATAAAAAGTATTTATTAATTTCCACTACTTTAGCATTTAAATAATATTTGCAAAAAGACAGTCTTTTTTTTTTTTTTTTTTTTTTTTTTTTTTTTTTTAAGGAAAGAAAGGAATAGAAAAAGAGAACGAATAAAACATTGTAAAAATAATACAAAATTATTATAAATATAAAATATTGACATTTTTTTTAACATTGAATAATACCGCATTGCATCAATAAATCTAAAGCTCCATTATAACGTTTTCTAAGACTGGGTATTTTAAAGATTACGATGTGGAGCAACGTTCCCGAGCACCCCCCCCCCCCCCCCCCCCCCAATGGAAAATGGTTATTCATATTACTTTTATGAATTCGATCCTATGCAGTTTCTGAAAATAGAAATAGAACCAAACGTAAAAAACTGAAACTTCGAAAAAAGAGTTCATGTTGCTATTAAGCAAGAATAAAATGTTACAGGCATCCTTACGAAATACATATTTTTCAAAAATTCCAAAAGGTATTTATTATTATTACTAATTATCAATGTTTTTAAAGTTTTATATGCAATATTTTTTACGGGAAAAATATTTATCTGGATTATGCCTTTCATTTGAACGAAAGGCATTGCAGTTAAAAACTTGCAAAGTGCTGCTCCCCCCTTTCCCCGCAAATACCATTGCTACGGTCTTGAATTGTGTTAATGATTGTGCCAACTATATTTAAATGTACTTTTAGTAAAATGGTACTTTAAATTTCGTCGGAATGTAAATAGTTATAAAATCCTCTTTATTTCGAAAAGATATTTTTATTTTCTTTGTGTGGTTGTGTCGTTACATTAATAAATAACATACCATGCATCCTACACTATACATTTCAACATCTCTCTTTCTTTTTTTTTTTTCTCCTTTTTTTTAATCAAATAGGCGTATAAAATCGGTGAAGGGTGTTACCGGGCGTGAAAGTATATTTGTTTCATTTCGGATTATTATGACATCAAGGACAAGAAATGTTCTAAGGGAAAATGCAAACGCCTTTGAAAAAAATGCGTAGAAACCCATGGAAAAAAGTAATTTAACAGAAAATAAAAAGAAAACCCACCCCAAAATGACTAAAACTTTTTTTTTTTTTTTTTTTTTTTTTTGTGGATGCCGTGCGACTCTCCCCTCTTCCTCAAAACTAACTTTAAAAATGGAGATGTGCGAGATATATGAGTACAGAAGAATCTCGCCCGGAGGTTCACAATCACTTTATTACCAGAATTTTAGTATGTAAAATTTGACATTATATAATCGTGGGATACTGTATGATTAAACAAGGAGGAATTTAGTTAAAGAAATTACTAGCAGTAAAATGTTAGTGATCCACCCTGACGAGTATCTGGGATTGTTGCATGAGTATCTGGGATTTCATTGACTGTGTTATATATATATGGGGCATTCTCACAATCTTTTGACTTTCGGGATTAAAAATCTGAGGAAATTAAACTTGCTAAAATAACATTTTAATCTGATGTAGACGAATGCCTTAATGATTCAAAATAAAGAAAAGGTCGTCAGCAGCGAAATTTTTTTTATTTAACTGAGGTTTAAGTTAAACTTGCGAGTTTAATTTTCCTTCCCGTTTTACTACTATAACTTTCTATTTTCTTCTAAATTTTTGCTTACAATGAATTTGCATAGTACCTACAGGGCATTCAAATAAGAAATAATAACAATGTAATATTTTTAGCACAAAATTTTGGAACATTGTCTTAAAGGGGTGTTAAAGAAGGGACGCAAGGAAAAAAAAAAGAAGATGGTATAGTGAAAAAGGGACTGTAATGGAAAAAAAGGGATGGGACGGTAAGGAAAATTACCACTATTTTTAGGCAAGTCATGTTAAGACTAACGTGATAGCCACAATGTTCATTGATTTTTAGAAACAGTTATTTACATTGGAACTCTTTGTGGAGCTCCCGGTTGTATTTCTCTGGTGTTGTAAATTTCCCTGTGACTATCTCGTTCTTGTATGTAATGGAAAAAATAAAAATAAAAATTATGGTTTCTGTATAATAATAAGGATCATTCGAGGCGAATAGCCATAGGTGCTATAGCCCCAACCAAAGCAATCTCCTCTTCGGTGGACTTCAATGTCAATGTCGATTTTCATTGGATTATTAAAAAAAAAAAAAATTAATTATACCTCGAAAAGTGCAGGAATAAATCTTGGGGACGTTAAGACTTCCAATAAAGCCATGATGCTTGAAATTGATATTTAAATGCTGATTTAAATTCTGCAGTAAATTTCCTGTCAAAGAATTTTAGCCATTCTTTTTCTTTCTCATGAGAAAAAAGTTGAAAAAAAATTCTGTGGCTGCATCTGAAGTGATTTTCTGCATAAGTTTAGCAAGAGGGGTGGTAAGGAATCGAAAACCCAGGGACAGAGTTCAAAAAATAATCTCAACCGTAAAAATGTGTGTGCAGGTTAATTTTTTACTACATATTTATATAAAACAATTGTCCCAGTTTCGGAAAAAAATTACATCGAATTACTTTTATTGAAACAATTTTATACAGACAGCTCCAAACTTAAAAATCAGGGTCAGGTACACGGGGCGGTATAGGAGTTTTCCTGGTATTTGGACCCCCAACATCGTCCAAAACTTATTTATCTCGTTAATATTGTTATGCAATCATGCAATGGGATGTTCCCCAGTATATGAAAAAAAAAAATTCCACAAGAATACGTACTGAAATAAAAATTATTATTCAGGGACATAAAAGTCAAAAGCTTGCGAGAATGCCCCATATCCATTTGTCACTGCATAATAGTGTGGCGTAATCTTGCATTTAAATTTATGAAGTTATTAAGCAATACATTATTGTGAATATTGTGCAATGTTGCATGAACTTAGAATTTTATAGAAAACCTATAATTGAAATACTTTTCTAGCATTTTTTATGTGAAAATTTCCCTGCCAAATGAGGTACGAATTAACACTTAACTGTTGCGACAGAAAATGTCGCATACAGTCTCTGACCTCTTGATTGAAAGATGAATACAAAGCTCATTTAATTCTTAGGATACTGTTTTTGTACTAAACTTTATGTACAGACGTGGAAAAAAAAGTAAACACCCCCTATTAACTCTGCAACAAATTATCGTAGAAGAAAGTTACTGGTACCGGACGATTGGAAATAAAGTCTACTTTTAAATGATGTATATAAAATTTGCTTAGGGGACCATCTACATATTAAAACGAATCCAAACATTTTTTTCACAGGCAATACCCAAATTGTACGAGATATTTCAAATCTTCGGTTCAAACTATGCCTAGAAACGAAATTTCAAGTCATTTGAATGGTAGGTTTTTGAATTATAGACACTCAAAATTGAGTGCTTCTAATGTAGGGATGCACAACCTGTGGCCCGTGGGCCAAAAGTGGCCGGCGACGGGTTAACAAGTGGCCCGCGAATTTCGTGAATTTATAATTGGCAAAAATTGAGATTTTTTACCATAGATTGTAGGAAAAAATCGTGACTTTCGTCAATTTGCCCCGGAAAACAATTGCAAATTTCGTCAGTCAGTTAAAAATCGCGAATTTCATTAATCGCTCGGCCGATAACATTTGTATCAATATAGGAAATTCCCAACTTTCTAATTTCGTCAGTCGCTAGTTGAAAAATACCTCGAATTTCAACGATTGGGCGCGGAAAAATCGCGTGTTTCATCGATCGCGCGCGTAAAAGTCGCGAATTTTGTTGATCGTGCACGGGAAAAACGCGAGTTTCGTCAGTTTATCTGGAGAAAAAGTCGTGAATTTCGTCAATTTAACGCGGGAAAATTGCGAATTTCATCAGTCAATTAGGAATTACGAATTTCGTTGACTGAGCGTGAAAAATCGGGTTTCGTCGATTGGGCGCGAAAAAATCGCGAGTTTCTTCGATCGGGTGCGGTAAAATTAAGAGTTTCGTTGATTAGGCATGAAAAAAATCATGAGTATCTTCGATCGGCCGCTGAAAATCGCGCGTTTTGTTGTTCGTGCGCAGAAAAGTCGAGCGTTTCGTCGACCGGGCGCGGAAATGTCACTGGTTTCGTCAGTTTATCGTTGGAAAAAACAGTGAATTTCGCCAATTTGCCGCGGGAAAATTGCAATTTTCGTCAGTCATTTAAGATATGATACTTTCACCGATTGGGCTCGGAAAAATTGCAATTTTCGTTGATCGGGTGCGGACAAATCGTGAGTTTTGTGGATTGGGCATGGAATAATTACAAATTTAGTTTACTGGGTGCGGAAAAATCCCGAGTTTCGTCGATCGGGCGCGGAAAAATCGCGAGTTCTGTTGATAGGGCATGGAATAAATGCAAATTTTATTGATCGGATGCGGAAAAATCGCGAGTTTCGTTAGTTTATTGCGAGAAAAAGTTGTGAATTTCGGCAATTTGTCGAGGGAAAAATTTCAATTTTCATCAATCAGTTAAGAATCGGGAATTTCGTCGATCGGGCACGAAAAAATCGCGAGTTCTGTCAATCGGGCGCAGAAAATTTTCGATTTTTGTCGATAGGGCGCGGAAAAATTGCGAATTTTGTCTATAAAAAGCGCGGAAAAATTGCGAAATTTGTCGATCGGGTGCGGAAAAATCGCAAATATCGTTGATCGAGCAGAGAAAAAATCGTGAATTTTTTCGATTAAGTGCGAAAAAATTGCAAATTTCTTCGATTAGCTAAGGTAAAATCGCGAGAAAAAGTTGTGAATTTCGACAATTCGTGCGGGAAAAATTTTTTAATTTCGTCAGTCAGTTAACAATTGCGAATTTCGTTGACTGGGCGCGGAAAATTCGCAAATTCCGTTGATAAGGTGTGGAAAAATCGCGAATTTTGTCGATCAGGCGCGGGAAAATGTAAAATTTTGTTGATCGGCTGCAGAAAAATTGAGAGTTTCGTCAATTTAACTTCGATCGTTAAGTTCACTTTTTTTTTTTGGCACTGTCATGCGTATGTTTATTTTTTACCACTTTTAATAAAGCAAAATTTAATCCCCCCGAATAAAGACAAGGAATATTTTCACTCTTTGAAAATAATTTTTGCTATATCTCTGTTATATATACAAACATAAGCTGCTGATATATCCTTGTCTGCTGAATTGGGTATAGTATGTAGTGGGTAGGCAAACCTAAAGGGGTAAAACTGCCACTTCTCTAAAATCTTGTTTTTTATAGGCAACAGATCTCCCCACCTCCCCGAAATAGAATGATCGCTGTGTTACTGATGTGGCCCTCGACAACCCAAACATTTTTGTAAGTGACCCTTCTCTTAAAAAGGTTGTGCACCCCTATTCTAATGTTAAATTACATTTTCATATTTTTATTTATATCTCCTGAAATTATGCTCCGAATGTGCTAATTTTTTGTGTAGCAATAATACTAATATACCCAAACATAAATACGTTGAATTTGCAATTTTTATAATTTTATTATATGATTTATGAATTATGAAATTAATATTCGAAAAGATTATGAATTGCAACCTACAATTTTTTTGATGGATTTAGATTTATTAAGTCCTGCTTTATGTAAATTCAAAATTTCACACTTTTCTTCCAAGTAGTTTTCAAATTATGCTTAAAAAACGGCAAAATGATGGTCTATGATAGAAGTGACTAGATATTTTGAAATTTCTTATGCTGTCCTGTAATCTAGCATGCTTCAATGACTGCTTGAGTGTCGCTTAAGTTGCCTTGATCAAGAAGGGGGCTCTCTCGGTTAATAATCGAGTACCGAGCCAATTTGGATACAGCCCTTAAAATACACTCGTTTTAAAATAATTAATTTCCCGGAAACTTATCGTACGAATTGCATAAAAATTTGTTTTTAGGCTAATTGAAAGGTGTAGAGTTCATTTATGCTGTCAGAATTGTGTATTGCTATTGAAAAAAAAAACAAAGTTATGGTTCATTTTACTATGTAGATGGCCCCCTAAGCAAATTTTATATGCATCATTTAAAAGTAGACTTTATTTCCAATCGTTCGGTACCAGTAACTTTCTTCTTCGATAATTTGTTGAGGAGTTAGTAGGGGGTATTTACTTTTTTTTTTTTTCCCCCACGACTGTACAGTCGTGGAAAAAAAAGTAAACACCCCCTATTAACTCTGCAACAAATTATAGTAGAAGAAAGTTACTGGTACGAAATTATTTGAATAAAGCTTACTTTTTATAAAATTTTCTTAAGGGTCCACCTACAAATCAAAACAATCCCAAACTTTGTTTTTTTTTTCCAATGGCACTACCCAATTTCGACAATATATTTTTAATATTCGGTTCAAACTATGCTTAGATACGAAATTTCAAGAAAAGATACGAAATTCATTTAGATGATAAGTTTTTGAATAATAAACATTCAAAATTTACAGCTTCTAATGTTAAATTTTATTTTCACATTTTTATTAATATCGCCTGAAATTATAATCCTAATTTTCTAATCTTTTGTGTGGTTATAATACTTAAAAACCCATACATAAATGATTGAATTTGTAATTTTTATAATATGAACTGTGAAATTAATATATTGTAAAAATTATGAATTGCAACTTACAATTTTTTTGATGGATTTATATTTGTTATGTCCCGCTTTATGGCGAATCCAAAATTTCAAATTTTTCTTCCAAGTAGTTTTCAAATTATGCTTAAAAAACGTCAAAGATGCTGGTTTAAAGGGCGGTCTATGATGTGCAGAAAAGCATATGGCAACAAATAACACATTAATAGAGTGACTTAGTAATTCTGTAGCACTTCAACATTCGAGTACCGAACTTTAATTTGGATACAGCCCCTAAAATATACTCATTTTAAAAGAATAAATTTATCTGAAACTAATCGTACGAATTTCATAAAAATTTGTATTTAGGCTAATTGAAGGGTATCGAATTTATTTATGCTGTCAAATTTGGGTATTGCTATCGAAAAAAAAAGTTTGGGTTTGTTTTGATATATAGATGGTCCCCTAAGCAAATTTTATATACATCATTTAAAAGTAGACTTTATTTCCAATTGTTTGGTACCAGTAACTTTCTTCTATTATTATAATTTGTTGCAGAATTAGTAGGGGTGTTTATTTTTCTCTTCCACGACTGTATAGGACTTGCATAATTAAAATTCCCTTATTCAGAAATCTCTAGCGATAGTTACTAGTGCTCCAAACGAAACAAAATTTCACTAGTATCTGTAAGTTAAACTGAAAAGTACAAGTTAAACTGTGAAAAGAAAAAACAAAAACAGCCGTCTGTGAGACTGAGTTAAAAATCAGGGGTGTGCGTGTTACACGAAAAAATGTGGTATTTCTTAATTAACCCTAGAACTACGGAAATTTTACTCACGTTTTATAAAAATATTCTACACCAGAATTTTTTTTAAACTAATTAACTTTTTTATTTAACTTATTATTATCTGGTTTATATATTAAGTTTATTTTAAACAAATTTCTGGTTTGAATAAATATTTTGAATGTACCTGTCGGTAGGCGGAGGATAAAAGATATTTAAATTAATTATGTGTTCCTATTGGCAAGGAAAACATGCATTTATTTTGTAGCATCTATTTCTTTTTTTCTTTTCTTTTTTTGTCTAGCTTTTTTGGAAGTTGTAGAAAATTTTAGAGAGCTAAACAAAATATTTCTCATCTCCTTTTTATTTACTGGTATGAGAGTGTGAAGAAAGAAGGAGAAAAGTAATAAAGAACAAAACACATTCTCAATTTAGCTCCCAATAGCAAAGGCGCCGGGGCGATCGCCCCCCCCCCCCCCCGCACCACCCTAGCTAGGCTACTGCCTCCGTCTCCAAAAAATAGTATATGAGGCATTCTCACACAATTTTGACTTTTAAGTCCCTGAATAATAATTTTTATTTTAGTACGTCATATTCTTGTTTGTTTTTTAATTTCTTATATTTGAAAATATACCATTTCATGATTGTATAATATTAACGAGGTAAATAAGTTGTGGACGATGTTGGGGGTCATAATGCACCATGAAATTCCTTACCGTCCCGTGTCCCTGATGCTGATTTTGAAGTTTGGAGCTGTCTATATAAAATTGTTTCAATAAAAGTAATTCGACGTAATTTTTCCCCGAAACTGGGACTATTGTTTTATGTAAATATGCAGCAAAAAATTAACCTGCACACATTTTTACGGTTGATATTATTTTTTGAATTCTGTCCCTAGGTTTTAGATTCCTTACCATCCCTCTTACTAAACTTATTCAGAAAATTACTCCAGATGCAGCCACAGAATTTTTTTCATTTTTTTTTCTCATGCGGAAGTATGCTAGAGAAAAAATGGCTGTAATTCCTTGATTGGAAATTTACTGCAGAATTTAAATCAGCATTTAAATATCAATTTCAAGCATTGTGGCTTTATTGGTAGTCTTACCGTCCCTATAAATTCCTGCCCTTTTAGAGGTATTTTTTTTATTTATTTTTTTTAGTTTGATATAAATATGTGTTGCTAAAAATCAATGAACATTGTGGCTATCACTTAGGCTTTACATGACTTGCCTAAAAATCAGGGTTGCCGGCTTTTAGCCAGGCCTAAAAAGCCGGCCGGCTTTTTTTTGGTTTTAACCACTTAAAAAAGTCGGCTTTTATTTTTCAAAAAAGTGGTTTATAGATAATTCATATAAAATTTGGATTAATTTATTTTTAATAGACTTATAAATATTTTCTACTAAAAAAATATAAACTTCTATTAAATTTTGTCAAATAAATGAGACCTTATATAACTGCTAGAATGCAACTGTGATGGTATTATGTCTGAAAATAAAATTATAAATATTCAGAAGACTACATTAAATTAGACTCTAAAGTATTGGTTTGGAATTCTTTATTATAGCTCTGCACATACCACACATTTTCAAGATTATATGAAAGAATAAGAAAATGTCACACATTAAAATAGAAACATTCTTACATATACTGACATTTACAAATTAGGAAGGTTATAACATTTGAGGAAATGCTAGTACATGTAAGTGGATAAAATAAAGAGAACAATTAAGAAAAAAAAATTCCAAATAAAACCTGTTGAATTAGAATTTTGAAATGCGCAAATTAATGCATATGTTATTCATAATACTGTTTTACTAGAGAGAAATGATGTTTTTATTAAATGACTTTATGTGTGATTTTAAATAAATGTTTATGAGAAATAAAATAAGACTTGTATTATTAATATCCCTTAAAATTAGTTAATAAAATATATAACTAAGCAACCTTTGTCCTTTTTAATTATATAAAGCAGTTAAAAAAAAAAAAAAAAAAAAAAAAAAAAAAGGTGTTAAGGTCAGTGTAAACCAGAGAAAGTAATTGGTATGACCTTTTATTCCAATAAATGTCTTCATTATTGAAAATTTGGGTTATATTACCTAAATTAAATGTCTTTAAAATTAATTTAAAAAACACATAAAAATGTGTTGTTTGTAATTAAAATGCTTCACTGTATAAAAGCCAATTCTGGCCAAGAAAGGCCAATTTTGGCCAAAAAAAGCCGTTTAAAACCAATAAAAGTCACCGGTGTGGCTTTTTTTTTTTTTTTTTTTTTTAAATTTTAGCCGGCTTTTTTGAAACCCTGCTAAAAATAGGTGGTAATTTTTCTTACCGTCCCTTCCTTACCATCCCCTTTCTATTTCACTATTAAATGGATGGCAAGAGTCTCACTGGGATAGTACGGTATTAAACATCAATGCTGAATAAGAACATTTTCTAATTATAGCAACAAGAACACGAAAGTTTAAAACTGAAAATTTTGAAAATGCTATTATTTTAAAAATGAATTCTTTAATTCAAGTGAATTCATGAAAATTAAAATTATCGGATGCTTAAATGGCAAAAATGTATTTTGTTATAAATCATCGTTTTAAAAACTGTTAAGTATTGAGAACCACTAAACATCCATAAAAAGAAGTAAATAGCCTGTTTTATTATATTGTTTTAATGAAATCTTAGTAACGTATTCTTTCAAAACAATGGTCCTACATGTTTTTTTATTTCTTACCTGTGTGAAAAGCATTTTCTTGAATAGTAGCATAAAAAAAATAAATTAGTTGAAAATAATTTACTTCTGTGTGTCTCAAATGTAAATCCACATGTAGTAAAGCTTTCAAGCGATAAATAAATGCAGCCTTGTATTAATACATTTTTACATTTACTTATCAGACCACATTGGCATCAATACCAATTATGTAATATTTGATTGTTATTATTTAATAACAGATATTTCTTGTATATAAATATTTTATTTTTTCGGATTGACTGCAGCCTCTCGTTATCTGTTCGCGACCAACAGTTGTAGAAACAATGTTCTAAATATTTAAACCTCCGAGCGTCTTGCAAAAGGGTAAAATTGTAATGTTGTTTTCTTTGCATTTGGTTTTAAATGCTAAGAAAATGTGATTCTTTCAACAATATAAAAAATACTCAATTACAGATATGAATGTAATCCTTGAGAGTATTAATCATTCTTCAATGTATTTAAAATTCATTAAATCTATAGAATTACATTATCTTAAATATTGCTTGTATTGCTGTGAAACCTGGAGCTTAGTGAACGGAATATTACGCCCCTAACACTTAGAGGATTAATTATAATTACTTGCTTCAGTCCTTACCGTCCCTGTGATATTCTTACCATCCCTACTCTTATACTTCTGTTTGCAACCATGAAATTCCTAGTAAAGGATTTAAAATAACAGTATTTATTTATTTATTGGAACTCTGGTTGGTATATACAATAAATTAGCATGTCTGGAACATGTGCGTTACAGGTAAAAAAAAAAAAAAAAAAAAAAAAAAAAATAGCAATTTATCAAATTACAACGACCATTTGGAAAACGATTTTTTTGAAGACTAAAACTTAAGACATAAAAAATCGCACGGAGTTGATCATACATTACGTACGCCATGAATTAAACATTAATAGTGTTATTACATGTAAAAATTGCAAGCCAAAAATATCGCCTGCGACCCGTCAGATTTCATGAAACTTAAGTATTATCCACCTGAAACTTACGTAAATATCCAAGCATTTCATTGGCTGTTCGGGAAAAGGCTTTTCCATCGTCAGATTTCCAAGAAATCTGACGGCCAATTTTAAATGAAATTTCATTCTTAAACTTCTAAACATCCGACAATATTACTTTTTATACCGTTGGATAGAGAAAAAAAATGTACTTTTAAATGCAATTTGTTTGAAAGCTGTATCTCAATTTGTTTCTGAGTTATTTTTTTTTTTTTTTTTTGTAGTTTTTATTACTTTTTGTCATAGTGGCAACAGAAGGTATCCATCGTTGTTGAAATTAAAGGGAAATACAGAATACTGTATAGACCAATCATAAAACGAATAAAATGCGGGTTAAACCAATGAAAACCTTCAGATATGCTTTTAATTTCCCATCCTGACGAGAACAATAACCATTTTTCCAAATGGTTAATAATAAAATAAAACAATTCAGCATAAAATAATATAAACTGCTAAATTTCAGCCTTTAAGACAATGTTATACCAAAATTTTGTACTAAAAATACTACATTGTTATTATTTTTTATTTAAATGTTCTATGGGTACTATGCAAATTCATTATAAGTAAAAATTTAGAAGAAAATAAAACGTTAGAGATAAAATGTCAAGGGGACGGTAAGGAAAATTAAACACGCAAGTTTAACTTTGTTCTTCAGTTAAATAAAATATTATTAAAAATCATCGCTGATGACCATTTTTTTCTTTATTTTGAATTATTAAGGCATTCTTCTATAAGTTTAAAATGTTATTTTATTAAGTTTAATTTCACCCGATTTTAATCATGAAAGTTAAAAATATGTGAGAATGCCTCATATATGAATAATTTTATTATCCATTGTGAGCTAATGGCATTTTTTAAAAAAGTAATTAGTATAATGATGTACAGTTCGAAATTATGATTTTAAATTTAATTTAAGTAAGAACTATTTTAATTTGGCTTTTGTTTATTTTTTTAAAAATTACAAAGGGAAGCTTAGCCTCCCTTGAATTCTCTGATAAGCCGACCCCTGCCAAGTTTTAATAAAACTTCATTTGTAGCCAGTAATTTTAAACGTTTACTCAATGATTCTAAATTATGGATTCTTTTTCTTCGATTTTTTTTTTTTCAATTTTCTAGAAAATTATAATATATTTTTTTCTTCGAAAATGTATGTAATATTTTTTAAATCAAGAATATAGTTGTCAAAATTTCAAAACTCACAAATGCAATAGTATGGCATAAAACAGTGAATAAAAAACGAAAAGTGCCCAGTTAAACTGATGGCATTGAGCTCACAGGCTATTCACACTAATTGTTTATTATAGTCTTATTTCAAAGAACAATGCCCCTCGAAAAATAAATTAAAGGGGAATTAGCCCCCACCCCTATGTTTCCATTCTGTATACTTAACCAATGAACTCTAAATCTCTTTATGGAAGTGCCTTATCAGAATAAACCGGTATACATAATTTGAAGCAAATCGGATAGAAAAACCCATTTATCTGAATTAAGGGGTATTAGCCCCCCATTACCCCCATTATATTTAAACAATGAACAGCCGAATCTAATCAGTGAAGCGTCTTATCAGACTTAACCAGTATGCCAAATTTGAAGCAAATCTGATAATTCTGCATAAAAAATCCATTTATCTAAGTTAAGAGGGGGGGGAGTGTTACCCCCCGTTTCCCCTTTATACTTAACCAATGAACTCTCAAAACTAATCAGGGAAGTGCCATATCAGAATGAACGTGGAATAAAAATTTGAAGCAAATCGGATATTTCTATCAAGAGTTATCGCTTTACGTACCTGCATACAACCAAAACCTGCGGGCACATTAGCTTTCAGGCTTTGATAACCTGTGAGCTAAAAAATGCTCTATTTGTGGATAATGCTATTCAAATATTTTATTAATAAATAAATTTAATAATAATCATATATATTATTTCTGTTGCCAGCATCCCTGTCAACTAATATGTAGCGTACAACGATGAATGAGGTACCACTGGATAGGATTTTTTGGCCACATCTGACATCGCATATTGAATTTAATTGATGTGAAGCGTAACAACGATGAATGAAGTGTCATTAGATAGGATTTTCTCCCGACATCTGATATTGCATACTGAATTTTCTTTATACTTTTAGGTTAAGTATCATCATACATACTATTTCTGATGTCAACATTCCTTTTTCTATGGACATGCAAAACGCACAGTGGTGAATAGGGTATTATACGAAAGGTTTTTGAACAGGCTTTCGACGCAGCACACGCATATTTCGTTAAAACACATTGTTTGATTAAGGGAGTCCGGGACAAAAAAATCTTCAAATTTTGCAAAAACATTTTATTTCATTAAAAATTTCTCTGTTTTTTCCTGCTTAAAATAACATTTAAATCATGTTTATATTTGAATTAGAACAAAAAATATTAATTTTTTTGGTTTGGTTTGTTTTCAAAATCTAGTTTTCAAGCAATGGCTGTCATGGAAACGACTTCTTGTAAAAATGCGTTTTTCTTCATGATAGGTTTTTTTCACCATTTCTCGTATTTAAATTCTTATAACTCGAGAATCGTTAAAGGTAAACAGTTAAAATTTGGAGCATATCTTTTTCAATTGTTTTTCTTTAATTTTGATTCAGCATATTTGAAAAAAATATTTACTTTGGAAAATATGATTTTTTTAAAAAGTTGCACCACTTTTTTAAAAATTTTTTCGTTAAATTTAAAATTTTTTTTTAATAAATTAATATTTTTAAAAATGCTGAATCAAAATTAAAACTTATATGTTTTTGCTTATTTAAATGAAAAAAAAATTGAAATTCTATAAATAATATTTCTAGTTATCACGATTTTAAATTATCCCACTTTTTTAGTAAATTTTAAATTTAAATTTCTTTTTAAAAAAAATATGAGAAGTTTTATCATGTGATTTTGTTTACAAATGATAAGTTTAACCATCACAAAAAAATTCAGAATTTTAACTCAATAAATAAAAATTATTTTAAAATGTGTCCCGACCCCCTTAAAAAAATTGCAATTAATTATAAATTAATGAAAAATGTATCGAACATAAACTCAAAGATTGGAGAGTGAAAGCCTCACGCGGGTGTACTTGTTAACATTTTAATTTGTATATTTGCATAAAATAAAATTATATTAAAAATGAATATCAACCCTTTAAGCACCAGATTCACTTTAGTGATAGTATGCTGAATACCAGATATATTAAATTTCGTCAAAAGTAGTTTATGTCATTATTTTTAATTAGATATGAATTAGTTAATTACATTTAATGTGAGGTGATGAAATAAAGGTTTATTTATAGCATACAGACAAAAATAAGGTTAGAAATAAACAAGTATTACATGTGTAAAATTCGTAAGTTTTTCGAATTATTGTTACATTTACAATAAAGCGCAGAAATGTAAAAAATAAAAAAATAAGCTATGCATGTTTATGTTATAAAGACCGTACAAAACCAATCATCCCAATATCAATTTGCCATGCAAAAAAAACGGATGCTTAGAACATTATAGTATGGACATAAAATGAGGACGTGTGCACATACGTCCTGGTATTGTAATAGAAGATTTCATGATGTACGCAGGTACGTCGCGGTGCTTAAGGGTTAAGGGGACATAGTACCTCCAAAATGGTCAAAATATCGATTTATTATTATTATTATTGGCTTAAAGTAGAACTACATCTTTAAAAAATATATTGGTGAAATTCCAAAGGCGTATCTTTAATAATAAAGAAATTATTAGAGATTTTACGCGCGATGACTGAATTTAAAGGGACCCCACGCCCACTCAGCGATCCTGGTAAATTTAGATCACTAGTGAACAAATTCAAGGACATAGCGAATTGTTTTACTTCCTAAATTGCGAAAAGTCAGAGTATGATTTAACAGTAACTGTTTGAGTTAATTTGGCCATGCGAAACGACTGCAGACGCATGTACCAAAGAAAGAAGAAAACAAATAAAGTTTGTGAATTAGCACGGGAAAAAATTAAGCTTGCTGGCAGACGCAGATATGTCTCAAAAAGGAAAAATGAGTGGCAGAAAAAGTGGAAGAATAAGAAGGCTGGCTGTTTTTAGATTTTTATACTAAATGTATATGAAACTTATTCAAGTTCTCGCATGACATCATAGCAAACGCGGTAGCGTTAAGCTATAATATGATTAAGAAATAGAAAATGCAAACGACTTTCTTAAATTTCTGGCGAACCAGTTGGTGTACGACAATGCTTTTTCTTTTGAAAGATAGAACTCGACGAGACGAATAAACTGATAGCATTTAAAAAATTACTGTAGCTTTCAGTAGTTTTTTATTTAACCTTAAACGAAAAAATGAAGACACAAAATTCAACAAAGTGTAGCTAACGTTCCAGTGGGTGGATTAACTTCGTTTTTGTTTTATTTTGATCCTCTTGTTAAAACTTAGAATAGGTTTTTTTTCATCTTTGTATGTTTGACGGTCGCTGAGAAAATCGAATTTGTCTTTTATAATGTCTCCATAAAATTATAGAAATCTTTCCTTTTCCTTTTCTAATTTTCTAATTCAATAACTTATTTCGTGTTGCCACTCCCTAAACAGCAGTACAATAATTAAAAAAAAAAAAGGATAACACGTGTACTTTTGTTTTCATAAGTCAATAAAAATTGAAATTCAACTGACAGATTTTTGTATTTTTGAAACCGACGTCAACCTAAGCAGATAATGCATAATTTTCATAAATATATATATAAACTTTCTTGATTAATATTTTGAACTGGAGTAATAGACACAATGGAGCACAAACGAGTTGATAGGAAAAAAAAAACAGGGTAAATCCCAAGCTTCTGTTCAGGAGCGAAATGTAAGTTTTTTTTTAATTATCATCATAACATCCTGACTTACACAAGCGATAGGTATGCAGTAATATAAATACTTTACATACTAAGCATACCATAAAAAATACCATTTCATCTATTTTAAATAAGGAAGAGATGTCATATACGCACCAGTGTACATAACTGGCGCGATAATGCATTATTTTGCCTGATACGGTAACTGAGCTATTGTTGTTTATTTATCAATTATTTTTTTATTTACTTTTATTTTATTTATTAAAAGTATATAAATTGTTTGGTTCTATAGTTATTAATTAAACTTTTCATTATTTATAGTTATTTCTTTTTAAAAAAATAGAAAGTAATTTAAAAATATATCTGTAACTGCTATTCGAAAACGAGGTTTTCGTTAAATTGGCGTCAGAAAAAAACCCCGCGCCAAACCCGTTGTGTATATGACATCTGTGCCTTAAATAATTAAGGTTTCGTTTAACTTTAGGTACTTTTGCTTGAGATATTGTCGAAAATGTAAAGCAAAAAGATACGTTACTACTTGATTATCCCGTCGACCACTTTCGCCAAACTATTCGTCAAATGATACAAACTGACATAATTTTTATTTTAAATAACGGAAGAATAAACAAATTAGTAAAACATTAATAAAAATACTAATAAAAACTTGGGCACAGATGTCATATACGCTCCATATTGGCACGATTTTTTCCGACGCCTTTGGCGAAAACATCGTTCATATATCATCTATATCCGGGTTACCATATTAAGTAAAATAACGACACTTTGGCGCCAGTTAAGTACCTAGTGCGTATATGACATTGGCGGCGTCAAAAAAATCGCGCGAATATGGGGCGATTTATGATTAAATATGATATGATATCTGTCATAATATGATTAAATATGATATCTGTGCCAAAACTTGAATTAAAAATCACTTGATGACGTAACAAACACGTGTATCGTGTTTAATGTCAAGTGAATGTAACATTTGCTATGATCCATTATTGTCATTTAATCTTATAGTTTGGCGATAATTTTTTGGTCGACAGATCATATACGCACCACGTTCGCGCGATATTTTTTTCTGACGCTAATTTGGGCGAAAACCTCGTTTTCGAATACCAGTTACATATATATTTTTAAAAAGGAATTAACAATAAATTTTAAAAAGTTTAATTAATAACAATCGAACAAAACAATTTATATAAATTTAAAAAAGAAAATAAAAGTAAATAAACAATTTATTAATAAATAAACAACAACATTCGGGTTACCATATCAAGCAAAATAATAAAACTTTGGCGATAGTAAGTACCACTGTGCGTATATGACATTAGCGTCAGAAAAAAATCGCGTCAAGGTGATGTTCATATGACGTCTGTGGCGATTCAAGTACACTTCGGAACGTTACTTTGAAATCGGTGAGTTTCATCGCCAAAATCGCCAAGATGCTTAATGATTATCGCCATCGAATATATAAATAATGCCATATTTGCAAACTTATAGGTCAAAATATAAGGGGAACCTCGGTTCACAACCACCTCTGTTTATGACCAGTTCGGTTTATGTCCAACTTCGATGATCAAAATTTGACTCGGTGGGCGTGCAATATCTCGGTTCACGACCAAGGCTGCCGAATAGTTCAGTTGGCAACCCTCACATAACTGTTATTATTAGTCAAGTTTGGAGTAAGGTGTTCATATCAGAGCTTTGTGTACCTTTATTACTGTAAAAAAAATAACTTTTTGTTTTACTTTTACTCAGGTTTGCGCTAGTATTAGCTCTCATTATGGCTTCTAAGAATGAAAAAGTGCTTAGTGATAGCAGTAATACAAGCTTAAGCGAATTACTGTTCAATAAAAGAAATTGTAGCAAAACATGAGAACGATGTTAGTATAACCGGTCTAGCTAAACGATACGATGTGGACTCAGCCTTCGATTTCCACGATAATCTATATATATATATATATATATATATTACGCTATCGTATGTGTCACAGAAATCGCGATTATTTGTTAATTGTTTAATGGCAACGCTCGAATGAAACGCATCTCATTATTTATAGAACAGCATTTAATGCATCTCCATACCTATAAGGGGGGGGGGTTACCACAGGCTGGACCCTGTTCTATCTACAAACACCGCCAAGCTTGTCGCCAACTTGGCGATATATCGCCAAATACCTGTAGACTTCCATTGTAAACCAACAGGGTTTACTTGTTTAGAGAGAATCAACAAATTGAGATATTTTAATGCAACAAAAAATAATATCAGTTTAAGGAATTATATTAATTATATTTAAGGGAGCCCAAGTAAATTAAATTATGAATAAAAATAACGTGAATTTGATTAAAAAACTCTGAACCTCTTAATACAGTGTGCATTACTTGGTTAAATAGTGCATTATTGTGCGAAATAAGAAAAAAGTATTGGGAATATTTAAAAGCAACTCAGGTTTATTTATATTCAATATATAATTATCAAAAAATTTAAATGACTAGTATTAAAAAATGCTCTGACGAGCACCAAAAAAAGGCTAATGTGTTTTTAAGTATGAAAAAGGGTTTGACAAGTGCTTCTACTTGAGCATGAAAAAGGACAAGGGGTCCCTTCTTGGCTGCAGCTCACTGTCAATGATAACTTTGAAAAAATCATATTTGCGCTTTTTCCATATAAAAAAAAATCAGCCACAGTTACGATAAAAATGTGTAGTGTAAAGACACAGCCAGTAAAGACGCAGCCTGATTAAATATGAACGTAAGGCGACTTAGTACCAAAAATCTTAGTTCCTGCAGCATATCACACTCATGCAGTGCCACCAAGCACGCCCGCAGTGTAGAACTGTACAGAAAACTGATTTGTAGTGCAGTGCAGACTGTTGCAGCACTCTGCACAGGAAGAATTCTACATGTGCACGCACAACAGTATAATGCATCCATTGATTGTTGAAATTATATCCAGGTGACTGTGGCTGTAAGATGTACTATGCAGTACAACAGTGCATATGTAAATTATAAACGAACATTAGACGCATACACCTTTAATACGGAAGTAGAAAAGCACAGTGTGAGTGTGCGCTGAGATTCAAAAGCATAATACGAATGTACAGTGTAGTATAATTTGTAGAGAAATAATGGTACACAGTGCACTGTACAAAGTTGCATTGCAGACGCATGCCCAGTACAATAGTAGGACAGTGGAGTTAAGATGTAAAACACGGCGGAAAGTTTTACTAAAGTACTGCGAATTTATTTTATATGGAATAAGCGCAAATATGATTTTTTCAAAGTTGCATTGACAGTGAGCTGCAGCCAAGAAGGGACCCCTTGTCCTTTTTCATGCTCAATTAGAAGCACTTGTCAAACCCTTTTTCATACTTAAAAACATATTAGCCTTTTTTTGGTGCTCGTCAGAGCATTTTTTAATACTAGTATATTATTAATAAGTAAATATTTTATATAAATAATGAAAAATGAGACAATATTATCATTTTTAATTTTTCGGTGATTTTAAAACATTACCTCACTTATTATATGTAACTAAATTATATGAAAGTGTTTATATATACTTTAATTTATATGCTTGATAAAATTGTGCATGAACTTCACACAAGTTACTAGTTTAAACATTTTATTTTTGCAAATGAAAACTTTAAACTGATTTTTTCTCCATGTTCACATATTCATAATTTGCTTGTTCGATATTCGCTAAGTCTTTTTCCAGTGGCGCAGAAACTGTGTACAAACAGGGGGAGCCGGAGCATATTGCGGAAAGCTAGTGCCGCGGATCATTTCGTTCATTTTGGAGGGTTCCTTCATAGTGTTGCACGTTTCACAAACAGGAGTATAAAATAGAAGCATATCAAAAGATCACCGACTCTTTAATCCAGTTAAAATAATTTTTAATAGATATACTTGATACATAGAAACTTAATTTATGTGCGATCCCGAATACAATATTCAAATTTAAGGCTTCTCCTACTTCCATTTACCAAAAATTAAAATGCTTTCTGTTGTTTTGCTTAGAAATCTCTTCCAAATCAATTTTAAAGGCCTCCTCTTTATAAATGTGTTATCGGTGCAGGTAATTTGTAGTAGACCTATCTAAGACCCCTTTTTTTCTGGAAATCGGGAGGGTTGTAAACAATGAGAAAAAGGGTGGAGGCACAAACAAGTGTGTTCACCACCCCCTCTCTCTCTTCTGTTTGCTGTTAATTGTGTGAATTTCCTAGAAAAAGTATACTTTATTTTTTAATTCAGTAATGTATCGCAAACAGATGTGGTGCGAGAATTTCTCCCGGGGGAGCTGAGACCGTCTGAAATATTCCAGAGCGAGCCACAGCTCCCCCAGCTCCCCCGGTTCCTACGCCCTTGTCTTTTTCGTTAATTCAGACAGAACTTTTTTTATTTAATTTTTTTATTTGTTTTCCATGGTGTGTTTAATATCTCTGTGCATGGATTTAACATTCGAATTTATAGTTATTTTTACAAAATATTTAAATTATGAGGTTGTTGAAATACCTTGATATTTTTACTAAACACGATCTAGAAATATTTATATTAAATGTAATATCCTATACATCTAAAAATACATGCACAATTTTACGTAGTATATTCCAAGGTATCTGGGAAAAATGTGGTTTGTAGCAGAGTCATATTTTAAAAAAATAGTAGTGGTTTAAAAAAGTTAAATAAAAAAAAAAAATAATAATTTTATTTAAATAGGCTGTTCTACAAGTTTTCTTTTTGGAAATTATACTTGCTTTTTATTAGCCCCCGGTATGCTATTTCTTTCTCCAAGCTGTTAAAATGTCGTCTCTGTAAAATAACATTCCGCTGTATACGCCAGACGTAAAACAAAGTATATGTATCATTGTACGGTTAAATACACTACTGCAATTTTTTAAACTTCTAAGCATCGCACCTTTTCAATTTTTATACCGTCGTATTGGGAAAAAAGTACTTTTAAATGCAATTTGTTTGAAAACTGCATCTCAATTTATTTTTGAAATATTAATTGTTTTGCAGTTTTTAGTGCTATTTGTTTAAATTTGGCAGCTCAAGTACTTCATTTCTGTAGAAAGCAAAGAAAAAATAGTAGGAGAATAATAATTATATCTTTTTGTTGCCATTTTCCCATAACAACTTTTTAAAAATGTAATTAAAATACGTACTGTTTTGAAAAAAGATAAATGTATGGCTTCCATGGAGCTATTATGAACCAAATTTAATTTTAAGTATCTATATTAATATTACAAACAAATGGAGACATATGAATCATTAGATAGCTGATTTTTTTTGTCGAGTTTCTTGAATGATGACATCTCTTTTTTTAAATTTGTGTATTATTCAGCGATAGTGACGTCCTACGCGCACTTTACTATAGTTGTTGTTTAAGACTGGATCATAAATGAAGAATTCTTCAGCGGATGCGGATGACGTCATTTTATATAAAATGAAAGCGTGTGTTTTAAGTCTTAAAACTGAAATATGTTTTATACTATCTATATTTATATACATATATATATATTTTCATTGGGGGTGACAACTAAATTCTGAAAAAGCAGATTTCCTGTTTTCTAGTTATTAAATATAATGCCACCACAGGTATTAGAGTATTATTTAAAATTAAAAAAAATAGTTTAAAAGGTACCATGTTTCTTTAAATAACTTAGATGACTTGGAGACTTTTGTAATACGGTAAAACCTCCCTAAAGCGACCACGTTCCGTTCCAATAAAAATTGGTTGCTCCGAGAGGTGGTCTCTTAATGGAGGTCATGTTTAAATCTAGATTTTAATTGTTGAAAAAAGGTAACAATTAATGCTACTAAAATTTATTTTTCACATTTTGAAAAAGTATGAAAAATTAAGTATCAAACCGAAAGTTAATTACTGCAGAGTTTAAAAATGAATACATTGACGTTTACTTTGATTTTACAGTTTTATATTTTATAACTTTTATGTCCAAGTCCTTGCGAAGTTCAGTAAATAAATGCTTTTTTTTTTTTTTTTTTTTTTTTTTTTTTTTTTTTTTTTTTACGGCAACAAATAATGACGATTTCATTAATTTGTCTATTTCTTTGAGAGTTTCCTGACAGAATAGGGCAGGGAAGTTTATTGACCGTCATTCTTAATTAGTCATCATTCTTAATTAGTCATCATTGCCTAAAAAGGCACAAAGGGGTTTAAACACTTAAAAGTTAACGGAATAAAAAAAAAATTCTAAACTTAGTTTAGAAGTTTGATGAATAATGCGCTCTCCGGAGCTATTTTTCTAATAAAACCTTCTTCAAGCGACCAGGAAAAAATGGAATTTGTTTCATTTTTTTCAAAGAAATGGTCGCTCATGGAGGGAGTTCAACTGGGATGGTCTCTGAATGGAGGTAAAATTAGTATTGAGTCTATAGTAGTAAATTTCGTTCCATGAAAAAATGGTCGTTCAGGGAGGTGGTCGCACAGGGAGGTTTCACTGAATAATTATATATATTATATAATTAAAAAAATAATTTTTCGTCAATTTAATTTTTAAGCCATACATTAAAACATTTATAAGCTGTAATATATATATTTATATATTATTTTAAATAAAATTCCCATTGTAAACGTTCCTTAACCCTTTAATATGAAAAAAAAAAATTACGATTTTGAAATAATAAGAAAGTGAACAATGTCTGTCTCCAATATCTCGAATATTATTTCCTGATTCAAAAATTTCCAGTTGAGTGCTGTTAATGTAGCATACATATTGTTAGACTATTTTTTATTAATAAAGAGTCAAAAGAAAATGCTGATGAAAGAAATAATTTCAATATCTTAAAATAAAACTATTTCGTTACATCATAAACAACGTTCCAGCCAATGGTTTGTAAAAATGCGTAGATGTTAATATAAGCAATTTTCCGGTTGCGTGCCATAAAAAGAGGCGATTTAACTGAATAATAATAAAATAAAGATTAAAAGGCATTTAAAAACTATTTGAGCGGAAATCGTTTGTTTTCCTTACCCGAACAAGCACATGTCTGATGTAGAGTTCTGCATCAGGTCAGGTAACCCGATTTTGTCCGAAGTCAACCCGCAGTTCGGGTCATGTCGCAAATTTTTTTCGTTGCGTTGCGTGTCGGGTTGACTCTTTTTTTTTTTTTTTTTTTTTTTTTTTTTTTTTTTTTGCTATGAGTCAAGTTCGGGTAGGTTTGATTTTTGTTGTTTTGGCTGTCTCGAGTAGAGTTTCCTCTGCTGGTGCCACAGGGTCCCTCGTCGCGAGAGAGCATGTCTCTGGCCAACGACCCCTAGATATTTGAGAAAGCCTTGACATGCGTCACGAAAACGTTACACAAAGCAGGCAAAACAAAGAAAAAAGATCATTCATTGGCTCGTGGATTCTCAAATATCTAGATATTTGAGAAAATCTTGACATGCGTCACGAAAACGTTACACAAAGCAGGCAAAACAAAGAAAAAAGATCATTCATTGGCTCGTGGATTCTCAAATATCTAGATATTTGAGAAAATCTTGACATGCGTCACGAAAACGTTACACAAAGCAGGCAAAACAAAGAAAAAAGATCATTCATTGGCTCGTGGATTCTCAAATATCTAGATATTTGAGAAAATCTTGACATGCGTCACGAAAACGTTACACAAAGCAGGCAAAACAAAGAAAAAAGATCATTCATTGGCTCGTGGATTCTCAAATATCTAGATATTTGAGAAAGCCTTGACATGCGTCACGAAAACGTTACACAAAGCAGGCAAAACAAAGAAAAAAGATCATTCATTGGCTCGTGGATTCTCAAATATCTAGATATTTGAGAAAGCCTTGACATGCGTCACGAAAACGTTACACAAAGCAGGCAAAACAAAGAAAAAAGATCATTCATTGGCTCGTGGATTCTCAAATATCTAGATATTTGAGAAAATCTTGACATGCGTCACGAAAACGTTACACAAAGCAGGCAAAACAAAGAAAAAAGATCATTCATTGGCTCGTGGATTCTCAAATATCTAGATATTTGAGAAAATCTTGACATGCGTCACGAAAACGTTACACAAAGCAGGCAAAACAAAGAAAAAAGATCATTCATTGGCTCGTGGATTCTCAAATATCTAGATATTTGAGAAAGCATTGACACGCGTCAGGAAAACGTCACACAAAGCAGGCAAAACAAAGAAAAAAGATCATTCATTGGCTCGTGGATTCTCAAATATCTACTGTCTGGCTCAGACAAAGAAAAACCCTGGAACTGGTCTTGACTCGGTCCTGTTGCCAGGGTAACTGGTCAGTCGACTTTATTTTAGGGAAGTCCGGCATTTCTTTTCTCCCATTCAATCAGTCATTCCGAGAATTACTGTAACCTTTTCTGCCCTTCCCCTCCTATGGACGAAGTTCCTTCCATACAAGTTTTAGAACCTCCGAAAGCAAGGAATTTACTCAGGGTGTTTCTTGTCTGAGCCAGATAGTATATATTTGAGAAAGCCTTGAGATGCGTCACGAAAACGTCACACAAAGCAGGCAAAACAAAGAAAAAAGATAATTCATTGGCTCGTGGATTATTTTTCGTGACGTGTGTCAAGGCTTTCTTAAATATCTATGTGGCGTTGCTCTGGCGCGCAACAAGAGCTTCGTCGTCAGCATCGGTAGCCCACTGCCCAATATCGCAAGGGAGATGTGCTATCCGGCAGAGAGGATCTTGTTTTGTATATATTGCTAACATACACCATCTTTTGTTTATCGGTGGTTCAGCCCCCTCTGAACACTGTATTTTTTTTAAAGACTTAATAAAGGGAACCAGGAGGGATATCTATGCTCTACAGACTTGGCCTCCTAGTCTGAGTAGTCCCTCTCAGACTATCTATTGTTTTGGCTTCGGGTGGATTTCCGATTCGATTTTGACATTTGCGGGACGGGTCCGGGTTGACCCGATTTTTCAAAAGAAATGTCCAGAATATTGCTTCAGATTAAAAAATAATATTTTAATGTGAATAAGTATATATATATATATAACCATTAATTAAACATTACCGACCATCATCAAAAACTGCAATATTGTGAATGATTGACTACACGCCATAAACCAACAATATAGAACTGTATGTGTAAAGTAAAGTACCGTATACCTATTTACAAGAATTAACATGAAAAAAAAAAAGAAGAATATGGATTACGAAAAAATTGAAAAACTTATATATTGAATTACGTTTTCAAGAGTACAGAATTCAATGATATAAGCAAATCGGTTGTTTTCTGTGGGAAAAAAGCTATAGGCTGAAAATTTTTTTCCCCTGTACTCAAACAACCAATATAATCAAAATAATAGTTTCAAGATGAATACAGAACATTATCAAATGGCATGAAATGGAAAAAAAAACTACAACCAATTAAATATTTAATTTATAGCAATAGAAATCTTACAAAACATACCGTATTAATTCCCAGTAGATTTTCAAAATATATTCCCGCACATGGAATCCAAAAAGCATGATAAGATTAAGGTGAATAAAACAGTTAAGTTAACACAGAAATTAAAAGCTATGGAGTCAGTTAATTCATGTTGAAATATTGTGATAAATATAATTAATATAATATAAATAAAAAATAATTACGTTATTTATCATACCTAAAAACAATTTTAAATTGTATAATAAGAATTTTACAACATTGCCAATATTCAGCGTTAATTACCACCTAGTGTAAAAAATTAAAATTATGACTTTAATAGAGGCTATTTAAAAATACAAAATTTATGGTGCTGCCATCTATTATTTTATTTATATATATGTATTTTTTTTCATATTTATATTAAAATATGGGTTAGTTTTCTTTCATTTCGGGTTGAAGTATTTCGTGCTCGGGTGGAAGTGTTTGAATTCCTGTCAAGTATTTAGGTTCAAGCTAGATTTATTTTGTTTATTTGTTTTACTTTATGTTTTTTTAACACTTTCCAACAAGGTTGAAAAGTTTTATGCGTATAAATTATAGCACAAAATTAGCACTCGCCACTCGCCAATCGTTGAGTAACACTTAAAACGTGGCGATTAACTTTATTGTCCTCACTCGCCAAACTCAATGAGCACCACTCGCCAAACGCGATGGTTGAAAAATCGATGCCAGTGAGGAAAAGGGGTGAAATTCGTTCGGAATTTACAGCGTCCAGATCGTCAATTCTCCCGAACGTAAGAAAAGAAAGTAGTATGGTTGATTCTGTCCCGAGTTTTTCGAAAATTTAAGGCATTCGGTCTCGGAGAAAAAAAAAAAAAATCGGTCATCAGTCCAAAAATTTGGACATAAAAATATCGCTAATTTCGATACGGTCGCCGAAGAAAATCAATTTCGTCAATTGTTCGCAGGAAAAAATCACCAATTCCATCAAAGGATCGCGCAAAAAACGTGAATATCGCCCAATGACCACGTAGAAAACGCGAATTTCGTCAAAAAATCGCGGAAAAAACGCAAATTTTGTCAAGGAATCGCGAAAAAGAAGCACAAAATTCTTCAAAGTATCGCAAAAAAATGCGAATTTCGTGAAAAGATCGCGGGAAAACGCAAATTTCGTAAAGAGATCGCGGAGAAAACGCAAAAAAAAAAAAATTGTTGAAAAAATGTTTTTTCAAAGAATGGCGAAAAAACCCCACAAATTTTATCAAAAGAGTGCGAATAAATGCAGATTTCGTGAAAAGATCGCGGAAAAAACGCAGATTTCGGGAAAAGATCGCGAACAAAACGCAGATTTTGCCAAAAGATCGCGAACAAAACGTGAATTTTGTCAAAAGATCGCGGGAAAAACGCGAAATTCGTTGAATGGTCGCATAAAAATGCATAGTTAGTGCCGGGGCGGTACCCTCCTTGGCTGTAACCTTTCTGAAAATTTGCTGTGGATTTATTTCATTGCAATTAATAGTAAAAATAAAATATTCAAAGTTTTATTAAAATAATTCTTAAAATATGTTTCATTTTCGTGTCTCTTTTATACATTGCATTAAGTATGTCTAAATATCTTCAAATATGTATTTGACTTTTATTTTGCAAGCAGTAATTTCTTGGTTATATTTTTCTGTTAGATGTTAATGCCAGCTTTGTTGTTATTGTTGTTGTTGTTGTTGAGTGTAATCATATGGAATGGTAAATAAAATATATTAGTAAATCACATTGTTGATAGTTAGGAAAAACACAATTTTGTATGGAGCGTACATAACTTTGTTACTGGCCAGTTGGTTAAAAAAACTGGCCAGTGAAAAAAATCAGTGTACTGACCAGTGGCCACTGGGTAAAAATGTTAATTTTGACGTATAGTATAACTGAGGTGTACTGCAAGGTGCTTACTGTAGAATATGGTGTGCATAGAATTTATCGTTCATTTACAGGATTACGCAAAAGAATTTGTCTGCAGAAGAAAATTAACAACGATTGAACTATTGAAGCCTATGAACAATAATTGTTGGAAGTGCAATGATGCTTAATTAGTATACAATGATGCTTAAAAGTTCTCAAGTAAATTTTCGTTTATTCACGGAAACTGCTGAATTAAAATTTTCAACAATGCTGAACATTTTACATTTAACTGAACTAACTTTTAACATAGTCAAAGTTGAATTCAGGGGGTGTGCCAGGGAGGGGGCCATCCCCTTTAGAAGCAACGTGATGCCCCCCGGAAGATTTGAGATTTTGTGCTTTCAGTGGTCAAAAAGTGCAACTCCCCCCGGAACCCCATAATGTCCCCCCCTCCCCCGGAGCCACAGAAATCCACAAGTGTCTGAATTCAACACTGAGGATACAGTAGTAGGGGGACAGATGTATAGGATGTATGAGGATACAGATGTAGTGGACATAAAAATAGTTACATCATATACAGGTTTGCACAAAAAAATTCGGATATTTGTCTGACTATTGATGGTACTAGCAGAAATTGTGTGTTTAAATGCGTTATTCGTTTTCCAAATTTTAGACATCGTCTTTCACCTTAAGGGGGCTGGTCACTCAGCTTCGGAATTCTCCTCCATAATGGTCTATGGACTTTTGATGCATTCGTATATTTAAAATATCTTCTTTTTGGGAAATTCATATTTTTAACATCTTTTTTCTGTGTACTCTTCCTAACCCTTTAAGACCCGATGTATTTGTAAACAAAGCTAGTCATGCCTGTAGAAAGTAAAACATGGACTGTAATCGGTACCTGTTGATAAAAAATGATACTTTACTCTATCTGCAAACCGGAACTATCGTTCGATTCTAGTTTTTATTACATACGACTCAGAAGCAAACATTTAAATGAATGTCTAACCCGCACGATCGTTCGGGTTGGGTCTAAAAGGGTTAAAGGTTGTCTCTTTTTTTCTTAGTTGCCAAAATATTTCTAAAATCTATGCTGAATTTAATATTTTATGAGTTAAAAGCGGGCGAACTGTAAGTAAGATTTTAATACCTCCTATAAAATTAAGTCCATACTTTAGAAATATTTTGAGAACTAAGAAAAAAAGAGACATCTTTTAGGAAGCGTACACAAAAAATAGAAGTTTAAAATATTAATTTCCCAAGGAGATATTTTAAATATACGAATGCATCAAATGCTCATAGACTTTACACTAGTGAGGGGAAATCGGAAGCTGAGTGACCAGCTCCCTTAATAAACTTGTGAAGTTTTGTTACAGTATTCTGAATGTGTTGGACAGTGTTTCATAATCTATGCTGGACTGTACGCATGATTTCGCGTTCTTGTTGGGTTTTTTTTCCTTACAGTACCTTGACTGTGTCCATGCCATAAACTTTTGTATACAGTATAACCTCTTTTGTCCATGCCATAGACTTTTGTATACAGTATAACCTCTTTTATCCGAAACTCTTTTAACCGAAACTCTCGATTAACCGAAATTCATTTTAAAAGCTTTTTTTTTTTTTACTATCACATTCCTTATGTGCAAAATCCATTTTTTTAACTATCATTTTCTTGTGTGCAAGCTGTCCTTTCCGAACTACGAGTTACGAGTACATGTAAATATTTTCGAACCTCTTTCTTAGAGTTCCTTCGAATTTAACTTGAGCTCCAGTAAGCTGCGGATTGGAACGAAGAAAACGAACAAATTAGCAATTCTGAAGCTTTTGAATGTTTTGCAAAAGGTTTGGCATGGCTGGAGCAGCAGAAAGACTGTGATACTGCTGAATTAATAATATTAAAAAACTCCGCGATAGAGCTTCAAAGCAAAGGCAATCGAAACTGCGGTAAACAAAACATTTTTTCAAACCCTTGTGATATATGTAAAAGGTACTTAATTTCAAAATTAAAATTCAGGTAATTTATTCTTGTTTCTATTTTGCTATTACTTTATTTTTATTAAGCACTTGTTATCATAATATGAAATATTGCATATATTTCTTCTTAATCTTAAAAGTGAAGCATTCTCGATTATCCGAAAGATGATCGGTCCCAATTACTTCGGATAATCGAGGTTCTACTGTATTTTATATTAGATACTTCACGGTGCAAGTGAAACTATTTTACTCTCCTCTGTTCGGTATGAAGAAACTTACTGAACTCCCCGGAGCAAACTCGAAACCAACGGAAGAAAGCGGGAAACTAAATATAAAAACAAGTTTCTTTGATTCGACCTGACTCCAGTGTGTACATTATTCCTTCTGACATGCCTCCAGGACAAAAGACCGTGAAAAGTTGTTTAACATGGTTGCCATGGATGCAAAAATATATGCCAAGTTTCGCCAAAAAGAAATAGATGGAAATAGTTTTGTTAGTTTTCTTTCCTGTGCTTACAGTTAAAAAAAAAGAGTAAATTTTGTTTGAATTTGTTGGTTTTTATTTTATGTGAACCTGTAAGAATGTAGTTTTTTTCAGGTTAGTAGTTGACGTCGTTAATGTATTTAGTGTTTGAAAAGGCTGCATTCAATAAAAAAAGCAATAAGAAATACCTTATTCAAGAATATTTCAAGTCGTTATAGAAATTTAAACTAAAGAAAAAAAAAAAAAAAATGGATACCGTAATAGATGCCATTCTATTTATAAGAGTTCACCATAACCAGCTGAAATTTCTTTACAGCAATTTTATAAATTAATTATTTTTTCAAATTAAATTAGAGTTGTCAATTTAATATCCTGATTTAAGAACTGTGATCTATAGTAATTGACTAGTGATTAACCAGTTGAAGTTTCTGAAGTTTTTATGTTTTACAACACCAGATTTTTTTAATTAAATGTTTATGCCGTTTCTTTTTTTCTGTTCTTCTTCTTCTTTTTTTTTTTTTTTTTTTTTTTTTAAATAGAATAAAAATAATTGGAATAGAAATTAATACAGTCATTCAGGGTAACTTTGATCCGTAAGGGGTAACTTTGTACCACTCCCTAATTTTCAATGTGCTTGACTTCAAAATGCTAGGTAATCTCTAGTACTATATTCTGTTGACAAGGTTATAAACTGGGTTTTCTACTCTTTTTCTACAATTTATTTTGGAATATAAATTGTCAACGTTATGCACAATTAATTGAATCATCCAAATATTATTCTGAAGTATGTTTAAAGGTTTTTTTTAAATGCTGTTTTGAAGTTGTTGTAATCCAATTAAATTTTTATAGTAAGTAACAATATACTCATTTATCAGACATATTATTATGTAAATGTTGTAAATGTGTTAATATTTTGTGATTATTTATTTATTAACAGTTGGTAAAATGTAAAATAAGAAGGCACTACCATTTTACCTCTTTTTCAGTATAACTTTGAACCGGCTCAAAGTTAGGCTTAGGTTTATTGTTTACTGATTATAGGTATTACTAACAAATTATATGCAAACTAAAAATGTAAGTAAATGTAAATATTTAACGGAAGTATATGCAGATGCTAAAGCCCATATCCATATAGGCATTGGAAACATGCCTTTCAATCAAATTTCCTGACTTTTTGAACCCAGATTTGGCTACCTATCAGACTGCATTTATTTCCCCTATTTTAATCTTATAAATATTAATATTTTATGCGATTTTTTTTTAATATATAAAATTCTATTTTCTTAAAAACTACTGCACCGAATGACTGCATCAAAGATGCATAACTGGGAATTTTTGTATAATTTTCTGTTCATAAAAACTATGTGAATTAATGGTTAAAAAAAATACTAAAATAAAAATCATATCTTATGGTTATACGAAAATTGCCATTTTCTTGTCAAAAATTTCTCATATGTGCACGTATATTACATATAACTGCCGAAAGTGTGCATTAGGTATAACGTATAAATATTTTAAAAAATATGTGTAAAATACATGAAATTCATTTAAAGGCGTTATTTGGGGCGGAGCTACTGAAATTCGACATTCCATCCATTCGAATTTTTTTTTATTCTTGTTTCATTAATACTAGTATTAGTATGTACTACTGTAACTATGGATATATTATTCAGTTAAAATATTGAAAATTGTTTTTCACTACATTTTTATGTTTTATATGAACAATAAATAGTTCTTTTTTGGCTAAAAATTTATGGTTTTCTTCTTCCACTCTTCCTATGCATAATATTCATTGTAATATAATAAATTATACAAATCTTGTGATGTTGGGAAATGTAAATAAGGAGTCTTTAAATATCTGAAAAAATTTTTTGGGGTTTAAAGTTGTCCTAACTATAATACTTTTTTTTTTTTTGTATAATGACTTATCTTATATGATATTTATAGTATGGTGCAAAGTTACCCTACATGGCTGGATAACTTTGAACCAGGTTAAAAATTCATTTTTTACTGTTTATATCATTATTATTCCTTGATTTCTGATAGTTATATGCTAGTAGAATGTATATGATAGTAGAATGCTTTATATCATTCATATATGAAGCATTCTCACATACATTTGACATTTGAAGTCCACCGAAGTGGAGAATGCTTTGGGGCCTATAGCTACAATGGCTGTCGCCTCGAATGATCCTTATTATACAGAAACAACAACAAGTCACAACAATTTTTATTTTCCATTACATATATTATACAACTACAATGGGACATTCACAATTACATCCATGTCTTACCCAGAGACTCGAACCCGGGCCCTCGGGTGACAGCAGCCTCCGCTTACTGACCACGCCACCGGGCGACATTCTCACATAATTTTGACTTTAAAGTCCCTGAATAATAACTTTTATTTTAGTACATATTCTTGGGTTTTTTTTTTCTTATTATTGGAAAACATCCCATTGCATGACTGTATAACAGTATTTACGAGATAAATAAGTTTTGGACGATATTGGGGGTCCAAATATACCACGAAATCCCCATACCGTCCCGTGTCCCTGATGTTAATTTTTAAGTTTGGAGCTGTCTGTATAAAATTGTTTCAATAAAAGTAATTCGATGTAAATTTTTTCCGAAACTAGGACTATTGTTTTATATAAATATGTAGCAAAGAATTAACCTGCACACGTTTTTACGGTTGTTATTATTTTTTGAACTCTGTCCCTAGGTTTTACATTCCTTACCGTCCCTCAACCCCACCAGTGGCTGAGAGGTTCTGCTCTCGAAACTGGTAGACGGGAAGTGCTGGGTTCGATCCCAATCGCGCCCGTCGGCCTAATCGTTCGGAGTTTTCGTGGTTTTCTTCGAACCATGGATTTCCATGCGTTAATACGGGTTAGGTTCCCTTAGAAAGACCCCACGAAGGGCACTCCCCCTCGGGCCTATATCCCTAGTGTAGATAATCGGCCGTCACAAAATCAACCAACCAACCAACCTTACCGTCCCTCTTGGTAAAATTATACAGAAAATAACTTCATATGCAGCCACAGAATTTTTTCCAACTTTTTTTTCTCATGCAGAAGTTTGTTAGAGAAAGAATGGGTAAAATTCTTTGACAGGAAATTTACTACAGAGTTTAAATCAGCATTTAAATATCAATTTCAAGCATTGTGGCTGTATTGGTAGTTTTGCCGCCTCCAAGGTTTATTCCTGCACTTTTCGCGGTAAATTAATTATTTTTTTAAAAATTTAATCCACTGTAAATAACTCTTTCTAAAAATCAATGAACATTGTAACTATCACTTAGTCTTAACATGATTTACCTAATAATAGGTGGTAATTTTCCTTACCGTCCTTTTTTTCCCCTTACCGTCTGCTTTTTTTTCTTTACCGCCCCTTCTTTAAGATCCCTTTAAGATAATGGTATGCCAAAATATTGTACTAAAAATACTACATTATTTCTCATTTGAATGTTCTGTGGGTACTATGCAAATTCATTATATAAGTAAAAATGTAGAAGAAAATAAAAAGTTAGAGAGGCAAAATATCAAGGGTACGGTAAGGAAAATGAAACACGCAAGTTTAACTTAAATCTCAGTTAGGTTTTAAAAAAAATCGTCGCTGCTGACCACTTTTTATTTATTTTGAATCATTAACGCATTTGTCTATAAGTTTAAAATGTTATTAAGTTTAATTTCACCGGATTTTTATTCCTGAAAGTTAGAATTTTGTGAGAATGCCTCATATCTGTGTTTTTGACACGCACGATTCAACATAGGTCTTCTGCAATATTTTCAGTGAATCCGCACACGAAATTTTGTTTGAAACTCGAAATTTGAGGCAAATTCTTTGTTAAACTAATTTTTCAAATGTAAAAAACGCAGAGCACTCAAAAGATGGTCTGAAAAAACAGCTGCTGTCAACACACTTCTTTCTTCACTAAGTACTTTTTGAGACTCGTTTTTGGAGATCATTGCTTTTTTTTTTTTATCCAACTTCTTTCGAATTGAATGCATTCATTCCATGCAAAAAATTCCTGCTGCCAATTTGGCAGAGGTTTCCAGAAAGATAATGAAACTTCTGGTATTACTTATACACTATCGAAGAGAAAACCTTTTACTTTATTTTTGAAATATTAAAATCTCTCTCTCTGTCTCTCTTTTTTCTTTTTTATGTAGAAGAACAGATAAATGATTATTAGATCAGGTGGACTTTTTTTTTAATGACATCAAATCAGATGACGTTTTTTCCCTCTATCTAATAATTGTATTCAGCAACTTTATGGAAGCAAGTGCACCTTCTGCTCTTTTTGAAAATACATGCATGGTTGTGTATGACACGCAAAATGATGAACCTTCGTGCGTGTGCCATCTGCCTTATCGTGATATCTGCTTTTTTCCCCCGGTGAAACAATACAAGTTCAGGTTTACCGCATTCACAAATTTAATTTTTTTACCCCTACAAATGTTATATATTTTGATCAAGGGTCACTTCTAAAATGGTCTAGTTTTTTCTTAGATTTTTTTAGTTTAGCTTTATTATTATTATTTTTTTTTTTTATAATTTTATCGTCTGTAAAGTTGCAACTGCTCTTTGTATCTCATTTCAGAATCTGGTAGAGAGTATATTGCGTCTCTTTACAGCCTTTATCATCGAAAATTAATAATAATAATAAAAAATATTTTGTTTGAACGGAAGGTGGGCGTCCATAATACAAAATTGCCTGTGGATTGTGTCTAGATTGCCTAGATTTAAAACTGGTCTTGCCTTTTTTATAACATTTTCAATTTTGTGATCAAAACCTACATGTCCCGACGCCACGGGACTCTAATGTCCCATTAACAAAAACTTGATATAAAGAGTATTTAATATGTATATTATTCCCTTTACGACAAGCAGCACGTGTACTACAGTGGCGCCAACTTTTGAAAAATATTGGTTGGGCTCAAAATCACTTTAGGGTAAAATGACATTGCCATTTTGCTTTCTTTGAAAGTTTGGGAAAAAATGATATTTCAAGTTACGATAAGTTAGAATTTTTTTAGAGTAAAATATAAAATTACGATTAATTGTGTTATCGTTAGGTCATCATTTTATGGACTCTAATACTTTACTATTGTGCCACGAATTTGACTACAAATTAAAAAGAGGACTAAAAAATATTACAACGGACATTTAACGCAAATACACTGAAATGCTTGTATTAATAGTTCTATGTACTTATACTATACGGATGGTTCAAAATAGATTATATTTCTTGAACCACTGATAATAAAAAGGTACTTCCAATTGCGAAAAGTAGATAAGTTAAGTGCCTCTTTCAGATGTGGCATTTACTTAAAAAGGTGCTGTATGCACATTAAAATACGAAATTTAAATTTTATATGGACCCATTTTCGTATACCGCATATTTAGAAAAATAATGATATTAGAAAAAAATCCCTAAGAAGGAGAACAAAGAAAAAAATTCTTTTACGGATGAAACATAAGGTAAATGCACCTATAGTGGGCCAAATTTAGTGCATTTAAGAAGAAACATTAATTCGCGAATAGGCAGGAAATTTCTGTTTTGAGAGAAAATTGATTGTTACGTGTTTTAGTATGGAGGGGGAATGGGAGTGGAGGTTGTGTTTTAGGCTCGTGTGTATCTGTTATTGCTATCTTTACCGTATTTACAAACAAAATAATTTTATGGACGTCAACGAAACAATTTCTTTTCAGCGATTGAAAAATAATTAAGCTCGAAAACAGAATAATGAAAAGTGGGTGGACTGAAAGAGCAAATTATTGGGTGGGCTCGGTCTCCACGGGTCCATATAAGTTGTCGCCACTGCGTGTACATGCCGTATAGGACGAGCAAAATCCTATAATTTTAACACCACTATTTTCGAACAGTAAAAATGGGATTTATCCAGTCACAGAATTTTAGCGATTAAAAAAGTAGAAAATTTCTGATTGCAAACAGTGGTGCGAAAAAATTAAGATAATTCGCCGCTATGGGAGTAATAAAAGAATATTTTAAATTTTATCTAAAATATGTATTTTCTCCCCTATACAACAGTGTAAAAATTGAAATTGTAAGATGTTCATAAGTTAAAAAAAATTGCAGTAAAAGCGAAATTTAATCGTTGCTGTTGTACACGTCAAAATGACGTCAGCGTCATAGATGGGCACGTTTGTCCTTTGTAATATAGATAGATAGGGGATGTTACTTTCTTCGCAGCTTAAGTCTAGATGCAGTGAAACGAGTTTTACAGGTAAAAGAAATAAAATTCGCTGAGATGTATTTTATTTAACCACAAACTATTGCATAATTCTTGCCTAGAGCTTCCTCGGGGATATCCCTCCCTCAAAGTTGATAATTTTTTTTTAGACTTGGCAAAACACAAATTTAATTGGCAAATCTATTAAACGTTTTATTTATTTATTACTAGCAAACCCGCGGTTTTGCGCGCGTTGTTGTCGAAATATGCCAAATGGTGTTTTTGTGCTTTTCAAAAGGATGATCTGGAATGTATTAATTTAAAATTGCATAGAAATCGTAATTTAGAACGTTTTCTACTTATCCCACCCTTTTAAATTTCCAATTTTTTAGAAACCATTCTTAGCGAGCATTTGTATCTTGAAAGTAACCCCTAAGCCAAATTTCAAGTTTCCCGTACCTTTAATATCACAAATGTAGTAAGTATAGAACTTTTTTTACTCTTTTTTTTCCACTGTTTTAAATCTCGGTTAAAAAAAAAAAAACTGTTCTGCGCGTACATTTGCGTCTTAAAAGTAGTAACCATGTCAAATTTCAAGTTTCTATCCTTAACAATTTTATAGAAATTGGAATTTAGAACGTTTTAAGAACACTTTTCGCGCGCTTCACCCTTTTGAAGTTCGATTTTTTTTTAGAAACTGTTTCTATCGAGCATTTGTATCTTAAAAGTAACAGCGACGCCAAATTTCTATTTCTAGTTCCTTCAGTATAACCCCCTCCCCCATAATTTAGAACGTTTTTCTCTCCTGTACCGTGTTAAATTTCGAATTTTTTAACAACCGTTCTGCGCCTGTATTTGTGGGTTAAAAGTAGCAGCCATGTCAAATTTCAAGTTCCTATCGTTGATAATTCCATAGAAATCGTAATTTAGAAGGTTTTCAGAACGCTTTCCGCCCATTTTACCCCTTTTACATTTCAAATTTCCTCGAAACCATTATCAAAGAGTATTTTCATCTTATAAGTACTAACTGCCATGCCAAATTTCAAATTTCTAGTCCCTTCAGCATCACAAGAATCGCAATTTTAGAAAGTTTTTCGTTCTGCTGCATTCCATTGGGGCAGTTGCACCGACATAAAATATAGCCCATTCCATATATTGTAGCACATACTGTCACCATTAATTTGCCACTACAGTCCTCCCCGTTTAAACGAATATTGACGGTTCCAGAAAAATATTCGATTAAGCAAGGTATTTGATTAAACGGGGAATATAACTGTAATATTTAATGTGTAATAAAAAGCCAAAAACCATTTACGGTATATTTAATTAACATAAATAGTTAATAGAATAACGTAAACTAAAATAAATACAAATGCTAATATAAAGTAAATAGGTATTAATTTGATGTCAGTACATACATTTATATGATTTACATCACACTTAATGCAGCTCGTTTGAATTGGGTCAAAACTTTGCTATTTCTAATTTACGTTACTTATATTGCCTTAAAAAAATCGTATAAAGTGGAATTTTAAAGGGGTAAATATCGTGTTATTTTTCGAATGAGTGCAAAATATCACAACTACCATCTCGAGCCTCGAAGTGACGGCGCATTGCCTTTGAAGCCTGGTTAACAGCAAGAAATGATGGTGGGGAAATCGTTTGACCGGTCCATTATACACTTGCTGGCCGAAATCATTGCAGGAAGTACTGAAAATTTGTTTTCAGCGTAAAGGAACCGAAAATGACTAAAGGAGGAAGGAAATTCCAGCTGAAACGTGCTTTCCGTGCTTATTTTCAAACATAGGTCACACAGTTGTTATTCGATTAAGCGGGGACGTTCGTAAAAAGTATTCGGTATAAGCGGGGAAAATAGCATAGAACCAATACGAATAAATTCGGTTCCGGAGGATTCTATTCGAATAAGCGGTGTATTCGAATATCCGTGACCCGATTAAGTGGGGAGGACTGTATTAACTCCATCGAAATCGGTTCGGTAGTTCCAGAAATACATTTTACAAACAAACAGACAAACGTTACTTTTTTATAATATTAGTATAGATAATTATTTTTTCTTCAAAAAGCATACAGTAAATGAGTAAATCAGTGAAAACAGAATAGCTAAGTGCCGGAAAAACATTCAGTTTTAGATAGGTTTCAGTCTTAACAGCTATAATTGTATGGTATTCCATCACTCGGGACCGTGAAATTTTTTCACTTAAGATAGATTTACGTTATAGACACAGGTTACATTTTTGCTGGTTTTACTGTGCGCTTTCTAGTTAAACGGACACAGTTGGCAAAAGCTGATGATAGCTTTGGCACTTTTAACACCTGTACTTCTCCCCCTTAATAATAAGTCATAGCAAATCACTTTTTTTGCATGCAGTTTGTTGGAAAAAATAATTTTGACAAGGAAACGCGATATTTTCTTAAACTTATGTTCAAAATACCATTTTTTCTGAATTTTATAATCTTTTTTCCCGTTCATTTGATCTTTTCAGTTTTCAGAATTATTTTTACTTGAATCTTAGGGCGATTTTAGCCGTAAGCCCCTTTTTTGATTGCAGAATTATTTCAGATAAATAATTATAGTTAGAAAATTTGTGGAACAATTAATGTTAAAGAAGCAGTTAACCAACAAAATAGTTTAAATTTTGTAAATTTTAAAAAGTAATCATGCCAATAAGTAATATTTAAACATTGAACACCGTTTAGTATTTTTTTAATATTATAAAAGAACCTGAAATAGAAAAAATGTTCAATACCTTAAAAAAAGAAAAAAAGAAAATTAAAGAAAAAAGAAAAGTCTAAATTGATTACCAGTGCAATTTACGTACTTTTATTGAATTATTTTTTCTCCGTTGAAATGATTTCATGAATGTGTCAGGAAGTAGCAAATATGAATTTAAGAATGTACATGACAGATAATAGAACTAAATATTTAGGTAATTTGTCATTTTCGTTAAAGATTTGCTATTTTTTCAAAAAAAAAAAAAAAAAAAATCCGGAAATTCTTATTGGGGTGTAAAACCCCAATAAGAATTTCGTATTTTTACGGATTTTTTTTTTTTTTTTTTTTTTTTTTTAAGTGTAATAATAAAAAGTATATCTTACAGTTTTAGAGAAAATGGAAATTTAGCAATATCTGTAAAGGATACTCTCAAATTTCTATGCGCAATACTTTTGATTCATTTCTGAAACTATTTTTATCGGAGGGGTAGCGGGGGGCGGCAAAAACACACACACAAAAAAAACCCCAGTAAAAAGGCATTTTTTTTTTTCTTAAAGTGAAATAATCTCTTTTGAAATGGAACGCAAAATATTTTACCTCTATAATATATCTAGTTTTTGCCCCTAAAGTAAATCTCTCTTATATCGCTCGGATAGGGAAACAAGCCTGATATAACTGACTTCGTTTAAAAGAGAAATGATGCTTTGACAAATGAATGCTTTATATTTGTCTCCAAAGTATTAGGTTATATTATTATTATTATTATTATTTTAAATAACATTAATAATACTAACACATAAACGATCTTTCAAATAAATGCTTTATATATTTGTCTACAAAATATTAGCTTATACTTTTATTGTTATTATTTTTTGAACAACATTAACGATATAAAAAATTATTTCTTTTTGTGTCAATATCCTTAAAAATTGCAGAAAATTTTTCATTTTCTGTTTTAAAAGGAAGTTGTTTTCTGTTTTTTATCGCTTAAGATTCGCTGTCCACTCAAAATAAAAATTCGAAAATGCACCTTCTGTATTGGAATTACATGATCCATGTTTGATTGTTCATACACATATAACGAGGTGCTGCATAGTGAAAGCATACTGTATTTATACGAAAGTTAGAGTGCGAATGGATTGAAATATCTGTTGATTATTCAAAATCATAAGTTTGTTTGTTTGTTTTATTGGACACATACATCAGACTTGTGTGTTTGACAACAAGGCCCGCTTATAAGTCATCGTCGATATACAGGGACGAGATAGCACAATGAAATTTACAACACAGAGAATTTTACATCCGGGAGCTCCACAAAGAGTGTGCAATGGAGCCAGCGGGAGTCGAACCCGACAAGCCTCCTACACTCTAAAGCGATTAGCAGCGTGGTGTCTTAACCACTCGGCCACGGAGGCCCCAAATCATAAGTGATTTTTTATTTTTATTTTAAGTGTATTAATCGCCAATTATATATGTTGCTCAGGGATATAAAAAAAAGGATAATAATAGCAGCGTCTCTTCTTAAAGTTGAACCTCCATAACTAACATCTCTATTTAGCTAACATTTTTTTAAATTCCCGACACACATGTATTTGCATGATTTTACCTCTTACTCGCAGATACCTCCAAATGGAGGACAAATTTTGCGGTATCCGTTTGTGCGTTATTCAGAATTTATCTCCAGGTACAAAAATAGAATCATTGTGATAGTTTTTAAGGTACTTTTACTTTAATGGGGCGCAAGTGACAAATCGCTAAATGCTGCTCTCATACCACATTTATATTGCATTCATTTAATTAAAATATAAATCTTTCACTCATTTCATTTAAAATATATCCTCCTGAGACCTGGCATTCATTTAAATGGATGTTTCGCTTTCGCCTTCTATTGCGTTAAATTTCATTGCAGCAATCTAAAACCAGTTTGGCATGGTAATGTATGAATCAAAAATCAGCATTCAGCTTTTGGATTTTGGCAACGGTAACTACTTTGTTTATAAAATGGCGTAATACATGAGTCAAGTTGGAATTCTACGTTCTGCTGGTAAGTTTCGTTTTTATGTTATTTTAATTTGTTTAAACTATTTTTTTTTTCAATTTTAATAGCAGATGTTAATACTTGCCTGATGTTCTTTATAATAAATTCTATTCTTACTCATACTTTTAGCATTTTTTAAATTATTTTAAATCGAGTTATGGCCTGAACATCCATTTAGATGGATGTGCTGTAAAATAAAATTAAAAAATCGAAATTTATTAATTTCTTTAAAAACATCATTTTTTATGCCTATTTGTTGAAAAAAAAACTCATATTTTAAAAATATATATATGCATTATATTTTGCTTGGGTCTCAGGAGGATATACATTTAACATGCATGCATTTCACTTATTTCATTTAAAATACGTACATTTAAAGTACATGCTTTTCACTAATTCACTTGAAATACCAAAAAGCAAAAATAATAAGAAGAAATCTAATGTATAAAAATGAAAATTTGTCTGTCTGTCTGTAATGCTATACAAATCCACAGTTTGGAAGCCAGAATTGCGAAATGTTACGTACATGTGTATTACAGGGATGAGAGCGCTCCGACCCAAATGGTTAATTTTCACCACTAAATTTTAACAGCATTCTTTGGTTTATTAAATCTCAGAAATTCTGTTATTAAATACGGCGAGAAATACTATTAAAATTTAGTGGTAGCAATCGGTCATTTCGGTCGGAGTGCTCTCATCCCTGGTACTAAAACACGGCCGAGGAAACAAAAGTAATCCGGAATCGGAATAACTTATAGTTCATTTTCAATTAATAAAAAATCACAAATGTAAGAGCAATTTCCAATCAAATTTAATCATTTTTCGTTATAGCTGTTGCCAACAATTAAAAATCCACAATAAAATTCTTACCACAACAATTACTTTTCTATTGCAAGATTTCCACGTAAAAAATAAAAGTAAATAGTAGTTTGACGAATTTTAAAAAAGAAAATATTACACCATAACTTTTCTAATGCAAGATTTCTACGTGGAAAATGAAAATAAAATAAATAATTTGACGAATTAAAAACAAAAGTGAATGTTACGTCATAATTTTTCTGTTTTATGATTTCCATGTGAAAAATTTTAATTATTTAATTAATTTAAGGAATTAAAAAAAATGGAATATTGCGTCATATTGGAAATATAAAGACCATGGTGAATATATGGGGCATTCTCATAATCTTTTGACTTTCGGGAATAAAAATCTGGTGAAATTAAACTTGCTAAAATAACATTTTAATCTGATAGACGAATGCCTTAATGATTCAAAATAAAGGAAAAATGGTCAGCAGCGAAATTTTTTTTATTTAACAGAGATTTAAGTTAAACTTGCGAGTTTAATAGTCCTTACCGTTTTACCATTATAACGTTCTATTTTCTTCTAAATTTTTAGTTATAATGAATTTGCATAGTACCCACAGGACATTCAAATAAGAAATAATAACAATGTAGTATTTTTAGTACAAAATTTCGGTATAACATTGTCTTAAAGGGGTGTTAAAGAAGGGAAAAAGGGGGATGGTATAGGAAAAAAGGGACGGTAATGGGGAAAAAAAAGGGATGGTAAGGGTGTGGAACGGTAAGGAAAATTACCACTATTTTTAGGCAAATCATGTTAGGACTCAGTGATAGCCACAACGTTCAATGATTTTTAGAAACAATTATTTACATTGGATTAAATTAAAAAAAAATTTAATCTACCTCGAAAAGTGCAGGAATAAACCTTGGGGACGGTAAGACTACCATTAAAGACGCACGATGCTTGAAATTGATATTTAAATGCTGATTTAAATTTTGCAGTAAATTTCCTGTCAAAGAATTTTAGACATTCTTTCTCATGAGAAAAAACTTGAAAAAAATCTGTGGTTGCTTTTGAATTGATTTGCTGTATAAGTTTAGCAAGAGGGATAGTAAGGAATATAAAACCCAGGGACAGAGTTCAAAAAATAATATAAACCGTAAAAATGTGTGCAGGTTAATTTTTTGCTACATATTTATATGAAACAATTGTCCCAGTTTCGGAAAAAAAAAATACATCGAAATACTTTTATTGAAATAATTTTAAACAGACAGCTGCAAATTTAAAAATGATCATCATTGACACGGGACGATATAAGAGATTTCCTGGTATTTGGACCCCCAACATCGTCCAAAACTTATTTATCTCGTTAATATTGTTATGCAATCATGCAATGGGATGTTCGCCAGTATATGAAATAAAAAACCCCCCACAAGAATATGTACTAAAATAAAAATTATTATTCAGGGGCTTAAAAGTCAAAAGATTGTGAGAATGTCACATATAACGTCATATAAGTGTGAAAAAATGCAATGAAGCATATGATAAAAACTCGATTATGGAAATATTGGCGTATTTTAGCATTGTTGCTCCAATGATGAATGCAAATAAGTTCATTTATAGCTGTATTATTTTGCGTCTGTTATATAAATTTATATATTTTTATGTTGGGTTTTCATTTGATTCATGTGTACAACACTTCGACTGTTTTTTTTTAATGTTGTATTTTATGTTAAATTTTGAAATTGATTTTTCAAAACAAACATCCTTAAAATTCCGGGCAACGTCGGGTACTTTAGCTAGTATGCCATAAATTCATCAATGCCATCATTTTATTTTTATTATCAATGTATTGTTTCTAATTTGCACGCGTGAAAAATAAAAGCTGCTATTAGCGAGAAAAAATGCAGTTGGTAAGATTTGCGCTTGGGTAACATAAAAGTACCATTTCTACCATTCATTACAACCGTCCAATGTACTGAATAAAATTCTAGTATACAAATTCAATGCATATAAACATTGATATTTATTAAATTAAACAGTTTACATTAAAGATTACTTCTTGTCACGAATAGGATGTGCTTTTTGTTATGCGGGAAATGATTTACGGGGGTTCTCTCTATTGATCAGGATCTGAAGTTGTGGACGGAAATTCAGATGGAGGTTGCTATCTGTGTGAACGGAAATTCATTTGTGTTCGACTGAATGTAGCCTAATGCGAGACATGTGGATTATTCAGAGGCGGATTAGCAGAATTTATCACATTTCTAAGCGCCAAAATTATTCACGCATTTGATATAGACGAAGGATGCGTTTTCTTAGCTGTCAAACTCGTTTATAATGGGGACGAAAAGTCACCTGGTCGTTATAACTGAGTGTTAGCTGTAATAAAGTTTAAAACATTCCTTTCGTTATAAAATATAAGAAAATAAGTAGAGGTAAAACTATTAAAATAACTAATAGTCATTCTTATAGGGTATATATGGTAGGTAAATTCTTATAGGGTATGTTCCCTCAGCAGCGTGATATTGAGTTTCTAATCATAATAAATACTTATCTCCGTAATTTTTGTAGTATCAATTTGTAAGTTAAAGAAAGAACCACAAAATCAATTGAAGGTAAAATGCTTACCCTTTTATTATTAGTTTAAACGATTTAAAAAGGAGCTTTTTATTCCAAACTTACCTATATTATTACATTCATATTATACCTATATACTTCTAATTAAATTCAATTAATTCAAACAGAGAAAAAAGTTATTTCTTATTTAATACGTTTAAAAGAAACAGCACAGTCAAAGTACGTACGCTTCGGGATATTTTAGGGGTTTGAATACCAGAAATTTCGTAAAGTAATGGTGTTATATTTAAACACTGAAATGTTTTCAAATAAGGCAAATATTAATTTACAAAAAGTCTGGTATTCTTTCCCTGACGTGTAGGAACCCTGATGAAGATGAATAATAACAAACAAACAAAAAAAAAATCATTTCTTTTTTGCTCTTTAAAGCCGGGTTCTCGTTAAATCTGAGATTGTTATAAACGATTTCGATTGTAAAAGACATATTTAAGGTTTTTTTTTTTTTTAAGATTTTGCAATTGTTAAGAATATATAAGAATTTAAAATTTGAATTATTTAGATGTCTTACATTTAAATTACATTCGATTGTTCACAAAATCTGGTGGTCAGCATATTCTCTTATATATGGATGAAGTATTCATGTACGTGATTTGAAAAGGATTTAGAACTCCGCGGTAAGCACTTTCTACTTTTAAATCTGTTCCAAGTATTGCCCAACTTTCTTTTTGACACCATTTAACTAAAGATAATTTGATTTTCTCACGAACGTCGGATAAAAAGGATTTTTTATTTAACAATGGCAGTAATCGATTGTCTTTTCTTCTTTTTAACACTTTCGACCGATAGTTGAAAAGTGTTTATGAATTCAGTTTGTCTGTCCGTCTGTCTGTCTGTCCGTGCTCTAACTCGCGTAAATACAGTCCGATTGCCATGAAATGGATCTATGTTGCTGGGTATATCACTATGGCACGTTCGGTATTGAAAATGAAGTGTGTACCATTAATGGTTCATTTACGGCTGTTCTCAACTGCTCTGCTCAACATGCGCAAAACGTTTTGACACATTTACAAATTTATTTTTCAATGGAAAGCTTTAAAAACTGGAAAGCCTGACCAAGGAAGCGAATTGGAATCGAACTGTGTTTTCCATTTTTTGACCAATAAATTTCCTATTAAGTTAATTTGATCTCGTGACAAACACGTATTTCGCCCTTTCTTGAGTGGTTATTCTACTTTCGTGCGGAAATTCGGTTCAAAACTTTGACGCTCTTTTCTGAAAGATCTATTGCGATTGCAAAAAAACGAAAAAAACAGCTCGATTACTTAGTTTCTGAACAACAACACCTGCTAGTTTCATGCATTTCAGAACAAAAATAAATGGAATCTTATGTCATAAAATTGCCCTTTTGGATTTGAGAACAGCTTTAAAAGGAAACTCAAAAGAATTTCGTTACATTACGGTTTATGGGAAAAATCGTCTGCGGTGTATTTTAATGATATTACACTATTTTAAACTTATCGAAATTGATATTTATTACTGAAGGTTTTTACTATAGAGTGTAGTGAGCATATAATTTATCGTTCATTTACAGTGGCATAAAAAAAATTGGGTATAGAAGAAAATGAACAATAATTGAACTATTGAAGCCTACGAACTATAATTGCTGGAAGTGCGTTTTCAATTGTGGCATGCGTTTGTAAATGTAATTATTTTTTAAATGTTACTTGGTGTGTATAAATTCTGTAGAGCATAAACAGGGCTGCACAAAAGTTTCCAACAGCATCCGTTTATTGGCGTAAATTGCTGGATGGAAATTTTCAACTGTACTATGCATTTAACTCCTTAAGGATATCTTAATATTTGGAAAAACTATCAAAAAAGTACCTATTTTTTTATTACAGAGATTGAATACTTATAAGGTAATATGCAATTAGTTTTTTTAAGGTGAAAAAAAAAAATTATAGAACAAATTCACATTTGTAGAAAAGCCATCTGCGAGAATTCTTTGTCTTAATGTTTGTTTTACACCATGCAAATTAATGCGAATAAGACCTTTCTTTTTCACATCTTAGATCTTTATTTATCATCATTACACACATTTTTACAAATAATATGTGAAATTATATATACATTAAATTTTGATTAATAATAATTTTTTTGAGTGTGATATATTTCGAAACATGCAATACAAAGTTCAACATCACAGTCAGCGCCAAAAGCCAAATTCTAATCGTAATATTCAAAGACTTCACACGGAAATGCCAGTTACATTTTTCTGGTTTCAGAAGTTTTTCCAGCAATTAAATCTCCAGCCCGGAAATATAACGTGCGCGAGAAATAACGAACACCTCAGCCCATGATATTGACGGGAGTAAGAATTAAGGTGTTAAATGAATTAACTTTTAGCATACTATGTAATATACACTGTTAAAAATTTTGCAGCATTCTGGCAGGTTATTCGACCGTTTTTTGAAAAAACGGTTTCATAACCATAATTTAACTATATTCTGACCATAAAATGGCCAATAATATGGCCAGAATAGTGTTAAATTCACGGTTGTGTAACCGTTTTCGAAAAAAAAAAAAAAACGGTCAAATGACCTGCCAGAATGCTGCAAATTTTTAACAGTGTACGTACATATCAATAGATCATATATAGGGCTGCACAAAAAAAGTGTAGTATATTTTCCCAGCTATTTATGATAATAGCAGAAATTGAGTTTTCAAATGCATTATGCTTTTTCTAAATTGTTCATTTAGACCTCATCTCTTACCTTTGCAAACTGTGAAATTTTGTTATCGTATTTTGAATGTGTTGGAAAGGGTTTCATAATCTATACATCGCATGATTTTCTGTTCTTGTCTTTTTATAGGAGAAGTAACCCATAGTTCCTATATCCTTAAAAAGGCTTAAAACAAGAAAGAAAAATAATACGTCACGCATACATTATGAAGAACTTTTCAACACATTCCAGAATACTGTAACGAAACTTTTAATAACATGAAACATGATGTCTAAATACAATTCGGAAAACGCATTTGAAGCCCAAATGCAGCAATTTTCGTCATTAAGCGGAAATGTGCTCGAATTTTTTTTGTGAAGCTGTGTATGTGATCCATAAAATTTATAAAGGCCAAATAATCTGCAAAAAATTAGTTAACCCTTAAATGCCGGAATTTTCAAAAATTATTGTAATAATGTTTTTCGGCTTTCATTTTTTAAATAAATTATGGGGAAAATACTTTTAAAAATCCTATTTTGTTTTAAGTATGGTTTACGGATAAAAAACAGTTTGTTACTAATCGGCAATACTGGTCTTTAATTGAAAAAATAATTTTCCTTGATAAAATTCTATAATATTAAACACACAAGAATTTTAATAACTATAATAAGAAATAAATTTTACTTGCTCACTGCAGAACAAAATAGGGTTTTTCGAAAGCTTCCAAACAAAACAAAAAGAGCAAGTAGCAACAATTGAAAAAATAAATCTATCTTTATTCTTAAACAGCACAAGTGGTGCCATCTACATGTTGAAAATCGATTTAATAATATTTTCAGAATGTATTTTATTGGCAACATTAGGCATTATAGTTCAATATTATTCTAATAGTATTTTAGAAGCCTAAATTGGGTATGTTGCCGAAAGGCAACACCCGGCATTTAAGGGTTAAGTTTAAAAACGCATATGCCACAATTAAAAACGCACTTCCAGGAATTATTGCTTATAGACAATATTGTAACAGAATTCTTTTGTGTGTCCCTACATATGAACGATAAATGTTATGCACATCATATTCTATAGTAAACATCTTGTAGTACACGTCAGTGATGTATAACAGTTTTAATGTGCTTTAAATAGCGCAACATATCATTAAAGTACACTGCAAACGATTTTCCCCCATAAGACCATAATGTTACGGCATTCTTTTGAGTGACCCTGTAAAAGTAATATAAGTGCTACAAACTTCATTTTCAATATCGAATATGTCACGATTAACCTCAATAACATATTAATAACATATCAATTACATGGCAGTTCCACTATATTTAAAAGAGTTAGAGAGAGAGGACGGACAGACAGAAGGCCAGAAAAACAGAATTCATAAACACTTTTCAATTATTTTATAAAGTGTTAAAACGAAAATGTATATTAACTGATTTTCCCACTCCTTTTAAAAAACGATCATAATAAATAAGTTTAATTTTACTTTAATAGAAAACTAATATTAAATCGATATGATTTATATTGCTAGTTTTTTGCCAATATTGATGGCTATAGCTTAATGAATTCGCGATCGCGCTCTAGCACTAAATATTGCTCTAGCACTGGGTTGATTGCATTTTGCCAATATCGCAAATATTTTCAATGTAAAGCCGATATTATTGTATATATGTATTTCTGAATAGTGGCATTTCATTGCAAATATTTTCAATGTAAGATCAGTATTTCTGTAATAGTGGCATTTCATCGCAAATATTTCTAGTGTAAAGCTAATATTTAACCAATGTTTCCTTGAAAATATTTCTGATGAATACAATGTTGACACAATATTGGACTCCATTGTAAACAATAATGGTTTGCTACTAGGGTTGTCATTTGAATTGTCTTAATTTAGCAAAATTGTGTTACCTCATTTTTTTACACTTTATAATGTAGGATAAAAATGTCTATATCGTTGCAGTCTGTTTGTCTGTTCTTTCATCTATATACAGGGTGACCGTACATTTTTTCAGCTAAATAAGGAAAGTGATAGCACTCACTAAGGCAATCACTATTTACAACGAAACTTGGGGTTGAAATTCACTTATTCACGTAAAAAACACAGGATATCTTAATTCATCCCAACCGGCTTTCTATTCATAACTTTACCATTAATGAAATTATTGTAAAATCTCACTTTGAGTTCAGTGAATTGGGATAAGAGATCTTCTTTATTGGCAAAGTTATGAACGCAAATTCAAATTCGCGTTTGAGTGCAATACTCTATATTTCTGATTGAATAAGGGGATTGCACATTTCAATTCTAAGTTTTATTGTAAATATTGTTTGTTTTGATGTGTATTTTCACCTCTCTTATTTTATTTCTTTTTTTACTTTTTTACCGTGTGCGATCACCCTGCATACAGGGATTCCACAAACATTGAAACTCGCTTTAATCTTTCACTTGTTGTAGATAAATAGGAAACGTTTCATGTAAATTGCAAAAGTGTTCAAAATAAGTTAGGGAAAAAGTTTATGTTAATGAAATAGTCACCCAGTTGATTAAAAAAAATTAGCTTTTTAAATTTTTGTTCCACCCTCTAAACAAAAATGTTCAATTAAAATTAGTTTCTTTTCCTGCAACATCATTAACCCTTTCAAGGGCGGTGGTTCATTTTTGGACTGCCTAATTTTAATCCCTAAATGCCACATTGACACCAGAATATTGTAATAAAAAATGTCCTTTTATTAAGTACTTGAAAAAAAGCTCCTTCTTATTTTGAAATAAATTTGTTTTTAAATTCTGTTGTCGGTCACTCAATTCAGAATTTTGCGAATACACGTATCTTGCCCTTGAAAGGGTTAAAGAAAACTGCACTTTTAAATTTAACTGAATTATAATTAAGTAAAAAAAAAAGTTTCGTATTATTTAAAATGCTGTTTAATCAGTAAAAATAGGGACCATTCACAAATGACAATGGTGCTATTTAAAAAAATAATGTATTAAAAACGTAAAAAAAATTGCATCAAAAATACATCTAAATGAAACATTACGAATGCACAGATCATGTGAAAGAGACAAATGTAGTTTTAAATCCTAGAAACCTAATTCATAAAAAGCAATTTTCAATTCTTAAAGTGTTTTTTCTGACCCCCAGTACAAAACGGAGTTCTTTTAATAATGCTTTTATAAATATTTTGGGGCTTTTCGTCACTAATATTGTTTCAAGCACGAATTTCTTTCGTTGTTGCTGTTTTCGGTGCCTGCCTACCTTCGGAAGGGATTTTTTTAATGCTTGAAAAATTGCCTACGTATGGCATTATACTGTAGAATGTAGCTAAAATTTGTGAATAACATGTAAAAATATGTATATTTTTAAATATTTTGATTTTTAGGCTCAAAACATACAGAAAAATTGCTATAAAATGGCACTTTTGCAAAACATCAAAACTCAAATTTAAATGAAGGTATTTTTATTCTGTAAATTTTATTATGATTAATGAAACTTTCTTGAGGTACTGAAGCCCTTTCATAACTATAACTATGTTTTTAATAAAAATATTGAAGTTAACGTTTTTAAACACAGAAAAATCAAGAAAATAGATGACAATTCACAACTTGTATCAATTAAAATATGACAAATAAATAACTGTAATCATAATAGAGGTACATATAACCTATAAGTAAACTCCTTTAGAGTATTTTTGCAAAGTTTCATAACGTTACAATTATAATTTTTCGAGTTATGATGTTTTGCAATAAAGCAAAATGTTAAAAATCTCGTTTTGAGAAAAGTAGAATATGTAATTAAAAACCATATTTTACCTATTAGATAAAAAATCTACTTTAAAAAAAGCTCCTGACTTATAAAGCTCGCCGTCTATGTTATTTACAATAGTTATTATTTTTTTCTTGATGGTTTTTAAAATTGTTCTTTGTTTATGTGCAAACATTTAGGGTGCGGAAGGCTAATTTTCGTTTCAAAAACTTGCGACTGATTAATATTAAAATGCCTATAACTCAAGTTCTAAGCAAGATAGTAATAAAATTCAAACTGACTAGCTGACCCGCCCGGCGTTGCCCGGGCAGAAACTGTGCTGGTGCTGTCATTGAAGAATATAACACTGGAGTGGCCTTCAACAACAACAACAACAACAAAAAAAAAAAACCCCTGAATAATATTTATTTGGCACAGATGTCATATACACACCACGCCAATATAACTATATATCCACAGTTATGCTCCGGAACATTTAAATCAGTAATTTAGATTTCAGAAGCAACGGGTTCGTCCATGCGACATTTATTAAGCATATTTTGGCGATCGCTTATGTTCTGTGTTTGACGCCATTCACGATATAATCTATTTCGATTTTCTCTTCTTAATGCGGATTCTTGTCCACTTTCAAGCATTCACCGAGATATTTTATGGGCATTTCTAACGATATTGTGAAGTTAATAATTGCAGTGAAACAGAGAACGTAAATAAATAAACGCGAAACGTAAATAAACAAACCGGATTTACCCCCGCCAAAATCCTGCCAAATGACTTTTCACAATAACCAATGAGATGCGTTTCTCGGGCGTTGCCATTAAACAATAACAAATAATCGCGATTTCTGTGCCACGTACGTTAGCGTAATATATATATAGATTTAGAAAGCTAAAATGCCAGGTTTTATTATTAAACCAAATATAGAAAATCTGATTTTTGACTGAAAATTGCATTTTAAAGGTAGGCAGGCACCTTAAGGCCAACCGTGAGTCTTACCGTCAATGTTTTCTTTTTCTTGCAACATCTCACGATTTACATTTATAATCTCTCTACCTTAAGAAAATCTAACTATTGCTGTCATCGCTGCCGTAAATGATTTTTTTTGTGACCGAAGGTCTTTTTTCGCTATCGCTAATATTAAGAAAATTATTGCATACAAAAATATGAAAATCGGTAGTATTATGCAGAAATGTTTGATAAACACGCTGGAACAGACAGATTTTAAAATCGAAGAATAATTTAAAGAGCTATTTGATGTTAAAGTCGGTCAATAGCGTTCCATTAAAAAAGTTTCATAGGAACAAAAACTATATAATAGGAATTTAATCATTTTTTCTATGGATATTACAAACATGCGGTGTGGAGACTAATTTTTTTTTCTTTTTACTCATTTTTTGAGGGTTTTTTTAAATTTTTTAATGTAAATTTTTAGTATTTCAAGAGATATATTTTATCATACTTTAGAAAAAGTTATTATTTTAAATTGTTACCAATATTAAAAACAACGCGAAAAATAAAAAATTCTTTCAGTTAAAAATGTATTTGCACGTTACTGTTAAAAAAAAAAAAAAAAATAAAAACAGTAAAATATTGAAAATTACGTCATACAAATTGCATTTAGACGTAAATATTTTTTAAAAAAATCATTAATATGTGTTAAAAGCAGCAAATGGGGGAAATTGCGTCATATTTAAAATGGCCAAATAATAACATTGCCAAACATTTTAAGATATATTTACAGGAAACATTTAATTCATTTTTCGAGATAATGCCATTTCTAAGACAGCGCAAATAGTAATATTTCCTTTCTAACAACAAAAGTATATTTTCATATGAATGTTAAAAAGAGAAAGAAACTTTGGTGAAAATTACGTCAGATTTAAAACGATACATTTAAAATGTCTTACTTGAAAAATTTTCTTAAAGCTTTGTTTAAAAATACCGGAAGGCAAAGGCTTTGTTTACGTAATTCAATTTATATTAGCTTATTTTCAAATGTTTAACTGATCTTCACGAAAACAACCATTAGATATCTTAACAACAGCTGATTCGGCCTTAAAATTTTCCAATAAAAGGGACATGAACGGAACCTCGTTTACAGGGAGATTGCCACTGTTTTTTTTTTATTATTATTATAATTCAATCATATTCAAGGCTGGAGTAGGACGTTGAGGTTTATACCAACAGAGAGAAAAATGTCCAGACCAGGACTGGAACCTAGATACCTTGGCTAGACGTGCCAATGCTGTATCTATTAAGCTATGCGGACGTTACCTGGCAGACATAAATCTCAACGGTGCTACTCCAGAATATGATTTATCCAGTCGGAAAAGAAAAGAAAAGAAAAAATCCTTCTTTTCATAGGGATATACTAAATCAATTTTCGGTAATATTTTTAAAGCCGATCAAATTAGCGTGTTTTTAGAATTTGCAGTGTCTGAACGGGGGTTGGAGGGCGTAGCTCGTAGGGGCAGACCCCCCTAGTTTTATATATAGGCCTATTCACAATGATAAATTTTTAATTAAGCATCGCTGATTCAGTTTTAAAGATACATATATGCAGCGTTTTGTAAGGACATTGTTATAGAAAAAAAAATCTTATTGACTAATTTTGTCTAGAGATATCGTATAAAAATTACCCGAGTTTTATATATAATCCTATTCACAATGATCAGATTTTAATTCAGCATAATCGATTCAGTTTTAAAGATACACATATGCAGTGTTTTGTAAGGACCTTGTTACAGCAAAATATTTAAAAAAAATCTTATTGACTAATTTTGTCTAGAGATATCGTATAAAAATTGAAAAAATAGTAGCAGGAATATTTAATTAATTTAATATTATTTCCTGTCATAAAAAAAAAAAAAAAAAAAAAAAAAAAACTTTTGCAAATTATACTGCTTACTATATCTTCAACTGGTAAACATTTAAAGCGTATTTAAGCCTTTTTCGGAGACCCTGTATATTTGTCGACATATTGTCATTTCTGAAAATATACTCGAATAGCTTCGAAATTAAAATACTATTCATGCCAACTGTAACATAACGAACTTAACGAAAACAGCATTTTAAACATTTGTGATTTTTTTTTCAAGGCTGCTAGAAGAATTCGATTACATAGCTCTTTAGAAGAGGGTATTGTTTGGAATTTAAATACATTGCCGTCGGTGAATGATTATTTTCTCAAGTACATTTTAATGACCGATATACTATTTTTAAACGTAAGGAAACTTTAGTATTGTTACAAAGTCTACTTCTTTTTGTACAGTGAAAGAAGATTTGTAAATAAATACGTGGATTCTCGCTCAAACAATGTGCTTTATACCGTACACGCTTTGCTTTTATACTAATTTAAAAATCTCAATACGAAAACCTATCTGTATATACAGATAGGTTATATATGTATGTATTTATATATACGTATGTACCTATATGTGTATATTTTATAAATAAGTATATATTTTATATATACCTACATATATTATGCATATATGTATGTACCGGGTGTCCTAAAAAGGACTGACTGATTTTAAAATTCAATAACTTGTAAACGGCGACAGATATTTAAAAAATTCTTGCAGGAGGGTTATGCATAAGGTCAAAAGTTTTTTTACAGTGATTTTCGATTTTAGTTCGAATTACAAACAATAGATGGCGCTGCGATCAATAGACGCTAAATTCAGGCTCGATTTTTGGTACTTCGTGGCCCGCTTAATACATTTCCATCTCCTTTTTCTGCATGGAAAAAGAGAAAGGACCAAAAATCGAGCCTATATTTAGCGACTATTGCTTACAGTGACATCTATTGTTTGTAATTCGAACTAAAATCGAAAATCACTGTAATAAAACTTTTGACCTTATGCATAACCCTCCTGCAAGAATTTTTTTTATATCTGTTCTCCGTTTGCAAGGTATTGAATTTTAAAATCAGTCAGTCCTTTTTAGGACATCCGGTATGTATTTGTATATGTATATACAGTGTGCCCGCTACAGTCCGTTGCCACCCCAATAATTTTTGAACGGCAAGAGCTATAGTCATAAAAGTAGGGTCAAGTCTAGGTATAGTAAAGTAGTCATGCGTAACTGAATGAAACCGCCTACGGCGCCATCTGGTGCAAAATTATGGAGTTAGCATTCCTGTGTCGAAAACGGAAATAGATAGGGGAAAAAAGTGATTTACAAAGTTGTAGAGCATCATCGATTTAGTGCGAGAAGACACCTTGTGGACATTAATGCGAAGAATAGAACGGTTAAAACGCACATTTGTTTTTTCGTGATTTCCTACACTGACGTGGCAAAACGATCTTAGAAAGATGAGGGGTTGTATCAGATATCTGTTGATTAGAGCCAAGATAGCGTACACAATATTGCACGCTACAACACCTAATCTTTTTGCTTCCTTTTGGGAACAACGGATTTCGAGCTTATTCTATTGACGATAATTTTCAGGATTTTCAAGCTATGATTTTGAGACTTTCACAAAAGTTGCTCTGTATACTTAGCTAATATATTATGCACATTATATTTTGATTGCATTCGCGCATGCACAGTGAAACATTTTTTAGTAAACCTGCTCATTTTTGATCCAATTTTTATTATTTTTTAATTCTGATTGCAGAGTATTGTGTGTAATGTTGTTTGTCATATTTTCTGAAAAGAACTTTTTTTTGTATTAAGAACGCTGCAAATTATAAGCAAAAAACTTGGCGAAATTTGGGACTGTTTTTATAAAAACCCTAATTTCTATACGAGTATACATGCTATCCTTATAAAAATGAACACAGTATATTTCAATAAGCCACCTATTAATAATCTCGAGTTTGAACGTTTTTGCTACATTAGTTTTTACAGGGCTACCCAAAATATATTCATTTTTTTTTCAATTTTTTGACGGTCCCCTATGGCGTTTCGGCAAAAAAATCTTTGCGGAAATATATGACCTATACTATACTGTTTACACACCTGTAGTTTCATGTTAATTCCTCATGTATTTTTTCTAGATATTTAACAAAACGTCTAAAATCACAAGTGTCCGGTCACCTTTGGCCATATAGTGTATATGTATATATTTTTTCATTCGATTTTCCATGTTGTATTTACTGTATAGTTCCTTCAAAATTAAAGAGAAAATTTAAATAAGCATAAAAGTTGCCAATTTTAGTTCTGCGCTTTTTCGCAAATTTGGCAATTTTATAAAAATAAATTAATAAATATTAAAAGTATATTTAGAAAAAAAAATATTAAGAAATATTTAATGTTTAAAATTTAACTAAGCAATATAATGATTACATTTAATTACATTAATTATACAAATTAAATGTTTATTTCGAAAAATTGTATTCTTTTTTGTGCAAAGCAATGAACGTTGCTTTTTCAATGATTAGTGTTTAGTGAGCATTGATTATTGCCAAAACATTAAAAAATCTGTAAATTTGCACGTGCTTTTAATTACTTCTTTTCTCTCTTAATGTTGAATACACTATAAGTACAAATTTCCATTGCTTTAAAAAACGTTGATCAACGTGTTACTTGACTTCCAAAAAAATATTCATTTTTAGGTACGTTCGTAATTATATAAATACGTAGCACCTATAGTCGCCGTTCAGTCTGTCTGTCTGTCCGTCCGTCCGCATATAACAGCACAAAAACTATATAATAATTATTGTATTATAAATATATTATAATAAATATATAATTATTGCATAATTTTGTCGAGTCATTTCAAATTTTATGAAAATCGGATGCATAGTTTAATTACAGGGAGAGTCAAAAGTTTTCTGTTACATTACGGCCGATGGGAAAAAAATATTTCAAGTGCGTTTTAATAATGTTACAGCCTTTCGAACAGAATGAAATTGGTATGCACTTATGAAGTGCACTGAAATATACATTCAGTACAATATGCAGTTCAAAAAATATTTATAAAACTAGTTATAGTACGAACGCACCTCATTTGCCACGTTTGACGTGCAATTTACAACTTGTTTTTTTCAGCTCAGCAATTTGAAACTTTTTGACGTATTCACGGAGTAATTTTTATAGATAAACTAGCAGGCTTCGCCTTCTAGGGTGGTCGGTTTCTCCAATTGATCCATGAATCTAACAAAATATATCGACGATTTTGCCCTTGTTTTTTAACCCTTTCAGGGGCAGAAGAATTCTGTTCGTAAACTGATGAAATAATTGACTGACACCAGAATACTCAAAAGAATTTCTTAGAAAATAAAAACCTGCTAATTAGCACTTCAATTACAAAAGCAAAATTTTATTAAAATGTTCTTGGTGTCATTTGTCAGTTTCAAAATTAAAATTAGGTGACTAGACCGTCTAGCCACCGCTCTTGAAAGGGTTAAAGCAATGTGAATCTTTACTTGAAATGTCCTTCTGCATTGCTGTAAACGATTCGAACGCCATTGCGCTATTGTATTTTCTTTTGTGTCAGTCAAAATTAGAGCTACTGAGGACAAATTCTTTTAGTTCATGATTTACAGTACGATTTGATAAAGAAAGGTTGAATGATATACTAAAACCATCATGGAAAAATTATCTAACAGTACAAGTTCCATCAAAATCCATCCACTAATACGTTATAAAAAGACTAATATTTCGTAATTGGGTTCACCTGATTATAGAAATTTCTCCCATAATTCTGTAATTACGCAACGCTGAACGACATGTTATAGATTAAAACCTTCCCCGAAAAATGATCTAAACTAACAATGAAAGTCTCATCAATCATGGAAAAACGTCTGGTAGAACTTTTTTTAAAAGGCTAATCTTTCATAATCTCGTTCATATGATTATGGAACTTTCCCCCATAATTCTATAACTAAGCCGTCTAGAACGTTATGTTATATATTAAAACATCTCCTGAAAAATTATCTTAATAACGGTGAAAGTCCCATTAAAATCAAAGTTGTAAGTAACTAAAGTTAAAAGTAGCTGGAACGAAATTCCCATTTGCATTTTATACTGGGTGATTAAAAAAAAACCGTTTACAAAATGACGTGGCAAATCAGGCACACAACAAGGATAAAGAAAAAAAAAAAAATGCAATTTAACAAATTACAACGACGATTTGGATAATGATTTTTTCAAAGACTAAAATTTAAGACATAAAAAATAGCACGGAGTTGATCATACATTACGTACGCCATGAATTAAACATTAATAGTGTTATTACACGTAAAAAATTGCAAGCGACGGAAATCGCCTGCGACTCGTACGTATTATCCACCTGAAACTTATGTATTATCCAAGCATTTCATTGGCTGTTCGAGAAAAGGCTTTTCCATCGTCAGATTTCCAAGAAATCTGACAACCCATTTTAAATGAAATTTCATTCTTAAACTTCTAAACATCCCACAATATTACTTTTTACACCGTCGTATAGAGGAAAAAATGTACTTTTAAATGCAATTAGTTTGAAAGCTGTATCTCAATTTGTTTCTGAGTTATTAATTTTTTTTTGTAGTTTTTATTACTTTTTTGTCATAGTGGCAACAGATCTCTGTTGAAAGTAAAGGGAAATACATATTACTGTATAGACCAATCAGAATACGAATAAAATGCAGATTAAACCAATAAAAACCTTCAGATATGCTTTTGATTTCCCATCCTGACGAGAACAATAACCATTTTTCCAAATGGTTAAAAAAAATCACATAGGAACAGAGGGTCGCAAACCACTTATTTAGTCACAAATTACAAGATGTTTCATCCTAACTCAATTTGGATTGACGTTAATAACTTTCAGAAAACTGAAGTATATTATAATAAAACATTTAACAGACATTCTCACTTTTGTTGTAAATGTGATAACACCAAAAAAAAAAAAGTGGCAGAAGTTTGGATTACACGCACCAGCAGTATGCACTTGACGCCCCACATTTTGGACTGTGATTATCAATTCATATGGTATCATCCATTGCTTGAGCAACATGTTTTGCCAGACTTTTTCGTGATGCTATCACATTTCACACAAAAAAGGTACATATCGTTGCATTTTCATTACAATATTCTTATTTTTCTCGAAATTATTATTGTCATCCCGAGTTCAGTTAGGATGAAACACTCTGTATTTGTGAAAATAGCAAATAAAGCCTTTGTGCAACAATATTAAAAAGCAGAAAAACCAACGTTTAAAATGCACAAATAGTACATGAAAAGGTTCAATTAATATTCAAGGCTTTTTGAAATTTTAAAATTTCCGTTCTATGTTCGTTATGTTGATGATATTTATGTTCTGGTTGAAATGAATTCAGATATTAATCATATTCTCTCTATTATGAATTCCATTGATCCCTGCATTCAATTTACCTCTGAAATTGAGACCAATAACCGTCTTACTTTCCTGGATGTCCTTGTTATTCGTTGTGAAAATGGCTTTCAGGCTACCGTCTTTCGTAAACCTTTTGCTGTCAGTCTCCCACCTCACAGGTATTCTTCTCATCCCCCTAACCAGAAATTCGCTGCTTTCAATACTTTTGTTTTTCGGACTACCAATATTTGTTCCACTCCTCAGTTACTTAGTGCTGAACTTAATTACCTCAAAGCTATTGCTGTTGATCGTGGTTATTCCTCTAATATTATTGATTCTATTTATAAGAAATTGACGAAATCCGTCCATTCTGAAAAGCATTCTAATTCCAACTCTAATACTTCAGTTGTGTTACCATATTTTCCTAAAATCCTAAGTAGGTTTGATTTTAATGTTATTTTTTTCTCCTGTTAATAAAATCACTTTTTCAAATCTCAAACACCCCACTGATCGCCTAGATAACTGGGATATTTACCAAATCTCTTGCCAGTGTGGCTTTTCTTATATTGACCAGACTAAACGTGCTCTTAGATTTCGTTTAAAAGAGCATGAAGGTTATGTTAAAAATCAGAAGCTCAAACGTTCTTCTATTGCTCAACATTCTTGGTCTTCTCAACATAGGTTCGATTTTTCCTCAGCCATCATTATCCAAAAATGTTCATCTAACCTTGATCTTGATTTTTGGTAAGCTTACCACATCATTAAAAATTCTCACTCTTTAGTCAATGACTTATCTAGTACTCCTGATTTTCCAAGTATTTGGAAAGCATTGATTTAATTTCCCCTTTTTGGTTTCTTTTTCTCTCCTTCTCCGGTAGATGTCGCTACTTGTCCACCCAGTCGTTTCCACTGCTTCTCTCTCATTGATTTTTTTTGGCGCCTTCGCTAGGGTATATAAGCCAGCTCGCCTCTGTCTATGATTTTGCTCAGCCTTGCTTTTTCTAGCACGCTGTTCCCTTTTCCCTATCTTGCACTGAAGAGAAATCTCGTTAGTAGATTCGAAACAGCTGTTTGCTGCTTTTCATGTATTATTTGTGCATTTTAAACGTTGGTTTTTCTGCTTTTTAATAACTCTGTATTTGTGACTAAATACGTGGTTTGCGACCCTATGTTCTTATGTGATTTTGTATACTTGTTGTATGCCTGATTTACCATGTCATTTTGCAAACTTTTTTTTTAATCACCCTGCATATATGCAGTAGAAGTACGGAATTGGTAGGTGTGACAAATAAAGTCATTTGGAATCGAATGGTGCTTTTCGTTTTTCGACAAATGTGTCGCATCTTGAATTGTCAATCGATTGTTGTCTCGTGATGATTTCTGCTCGGGGTGTCGCATTTCAAAAATTTTCTCGAAATGCCAATTTTGTCTGCATTTTCGGAAAGATCCTTTTCTTTTACTGCAAGGAGCTGATTTCGGATTGAGTATATGCATATTCAGGACATGCAGGGGGCACATAAATGTAATTTGTAGAAGAGCTATCTCATCTGCACAAGACGTTGACAATTTCTGTTCACGCTCCTGATGCTATGGCAAGATAGAGGAAAAAAGTAAAAACATGAAAACAAAATTCTATAAGTTTTTTATCCTCGCTGTGAAAGTGAAGAAGCCGGTTTTCGATTTTACTCAAGAAGACAGACTCTCATTCACTGAAAGCGAAAATATGCCGCAAGGACACTGCTGCAATAAATCCCTAAAATAGCGCTAAGTGGCCAAATGAGGCCCGCAAATCGACCAGCCCCAAGGGGGCTATGAAGCACAAGGCGTGCTGACCGCCAACCCGGAAGCTTTCGCTTATACAAGCCCGTGACCCTCAATCATTAGATTTTTGCCGCTAATGCCGTTTGCTTCTCGCCGTGTGACGGTAAGATGAATTCTCCCTGTAGCAAAAGTGACTGGATTGGACCTTTAACAAGAAGTTTCAGTTTCTGTTTGCGAAAATTGAAGTTGGATCTGCAAATGTTTAATTTTTATTTTTAAGAAATCGTTGTATTTCGATCGGTTGGACATTATATTTTACAAGTATAAATACTATACACATCCTCTTAGAGAAAAAACATGCTATAGTTAACTATAACCAGGGGCGTCGCCATGGGGGGGGGGGGGGTATGGGGGGGAGCCTCCCCCCCCCCCCCCAATATATGTGAAGTTGGGAAATTTGAGCTTAGAGTTGGGAAATTCTAGATTTTTGTGACAATTTCTTTTTTAAAAGTAATAGTAAAAAAATTACGAAATTTTTATTGTTTTGGCGATTATGTTTCTGGGTACTGTAACAGTAAACAAGTTAAATTATCAAAAGAAATACAAAAAGAAATCAGCCGCACTCAATTTATCATTGTGTTTTTCAGTTATACAAAAATATTATATATCTACCAGACCTAAATTTCTCTACTCCTGTCCATCCTGACTATTCAGTTCCTTTATTTCCTCCAAAACTTCGTTCCTTTCTCAAAAATTTCAACCTACCTCACCCTCTCCTCCTAAAACAGAATCCAGCTATTTTAATCCAAAGGGATTTGCATCTTCTTTTGAAAATTGGAGATCACTTCACTTGTATCACAACAGAAAGGAATGTAGTCACCTACTTGAAACACAGCTGGGCAAGAAGATTTGATGAGTTTTCATAAATTGTAGTAATTTTTTAACTAACTTGCCGATTTTTGGACAATATTTTACTCATTTTCGTGATTTTTTGCCACAAAAATTAGTTACTAACCCTTCGCAGTAAAGAAAAAAGCGTTATATGAGCAAATGTGAATGTAAGAAGTCGATCAATTTGTCACATTTTACTTTTATTTGTGTGTGTGCGAAATATACATTAGTCCTGTTCGTTTATATTTATGGGTGTTTGTGAAATTTTAAACCAAAAGTCCAGTGTTGTGTGTTTAAAGCTGTTCTAAAAAATGACTATATATACCAGAACGAAAGAATCCTTCATAATAGGAAAAGAATTTTCGTGGAAGATTTTGGAACATCTAAAAATCCATTCGAGGATGATAAAGCAACTACATATACGTGTACTTGACCACTGCTGGTCACCACACGGTGGCGAGGATGATAAAGGTAAAAAAAGGACGATTTGAATTTGGAAAGAAATATGATTATGAAAGCTGTCCATCATCTTAAGAAAAGATCGACATGCATGGTAACGCTGACACGTTGCACTTGAATAAAATTTTGAAGAAATAAAGATTTCTTTATAGACAAGTTCACAAACAATTATGAATATTAGGATATGACTGAAGAAGCTGACTTCCGAAAGCGCGGTAGGAAAACGGTTTCACCAAAGAGAATAGATAAAAATAATAGCACAGCAATGAACATTGATACACATAAGTTTTACAGGAAATAATTATAAGAAATACAAGAAAATTTTGGCAATTTAGTAATGAGCTTAAATGGCGATGTTCCCTATATCAGGAGAACATTGCACCAATACATTTCATATTTAAATTTCAATTGTGCAAGGCAAATTTGAGTATCACTAACTTAGAAAAGTTAATAATGTTTCCACCTGTATATGAGAAACGGATGTACATGACTTGCAGAGTCAAATAGAAATAAACCAAATCCTAACTGACTAGCTGCTATCCGATTCACCAACTTTTCAGCCGATTTTAAACCCAACTTTTTCCCATTCAAAGGGAGAAAAAGGTTGTCGTTGCTCAAGTTGGAGGAAAACCAGTACTACTAGTACCAGTCGTTAATATTTATTGCCTATTCGTATCAATCGCTTATCTCTGATTGGCTGAAATGTTGAAAGTTGGGGAGGGGGAGAGAAGGCGCGGCTAGCGCATACCTTTTTAGAGCTGTGGATAAAAAGTTGGGGATATTGCTGTTTGCTATCACTCTGGGTGTCGAGACAATATTTCACGAAAAGTTGGAGGAAATCAAGAGTTGGCTCAAAAATTGCTCGAAAAGTTTGTGAATCTGATAGCAGCTGTAAACAAACCTTTTACTCATGCCATGAAATTCAAAGACTATTTGAGTCATGCCGTCAAACTATATACTCATATCTTAACATTCACAGAAGCTTATCTTTATGGCGTTGCATCTAATGAAAGAATCTTTAGTCAAATAAAAATTTAAAAATATATATATTACAAACTACAATGAGGGATGACAGGCTTGACAGCCTAATGCTTTTAAAATGTGAAAGTCAAATAGTGGATTTTATTAAACTGGATGACGTTATCATCAGGTTGGCTTCTTTGAAGACAAGAAGAATTAGTGTTAAATGAAAACAATTCGGATGTGCCAATCCCAAAACTTTATTCTATCCCATATATATGTTAATACCTCAAAATTTGCAACCACAATGCTAAAATTAAATAATAATTCTATGCCCATAATAATGAATTCTAAAGGTATAGATTCGTTTAATTGTGTTCATTTAAAAAGGAGATAGAAGCCTCGCTTTTTTCAAACAAATCATTGAATTTCGGCACACACCCTGTTAGATGCAACCAAAATTCCAAACCCAAAGAACACAAAAGTGATACCTTTGGACAGTAAACACCCAAGCCCAATAAGGAAGTGCAACCGAATATGAAGTTTGACTAAATTCCGTGCATTAGTTTTTCAGATATAGCTAACGCGAAAATCGTGAAAAATACTGCACAGCAGTGCCACCTGTTATATAATATACACAAAATCCTAATAAGCACCAAATTATGTCAAGGTTTAACAGAATATGAAGTTTGATCAAATTCCATGCAACAGTTTTTGAGCGATAACTATCGCTAAAATCCTGTAAATCGTGAAAAATGCAGCTTAGCAGCGCCACCTTTCGGACGATTTACACCAAAAACTTATCAGCATTAATTCTTATCAAGATATAACAGAATCAAAAGTTTTATTAAATTCCGCACATTAGTTCTTGAGGTAGAGCAACCACAAAATTTGTGTCACATACACACAGACAGACATTTTCTAAAAACAGTCAAATCGTGTTCTGGACCTGCATGTTTGTTTTTTATTAAACAAACCAATAATTAGATTTTTTATGTTTCCAGTTTCAAAATTTTTCTTTGGAAAGGAATTTTTTATGCATAATTTTCATTATCATTATTATACACATTATGGTACATGTACTGTACACACTTTAGTTGAAAGTTGGAAGAATCTGTTTCAAGTTGGGAAATTTTCGAATTCTCCCCCCCGAAAAAATACCTGTAGCTACGCCCCTGACTATAACAGCAAAATAACATTAATATCCACGTTCTCCAAACACCGCGTATTCATTTCATAAAATCATAATACTATATATATATATATATACACATTTTTTTTTTAAATAACTGTACATACTATATACACACTCTTCAAGAAAAGAAAAAAAAAGAACATGCTATAGGTGACTGTAACAACATATTAAAATTACATTACCGTCATAGTTCTACAAACACCGCATTTAACATATATTTGTTTAATTAATCGTTTCTTAAAATTGTATCATCAATTCGTTTAATTAGGATTTTATACATATAGGGTAGATATACGTCGATAGAGTTTGTCTTCATTTCTTATGTTTGTCAATGTCTTCATTTCTTATGTTTGTCAATCGAAGTGATGCATTCAGGGAATGGTCTGTGTGAGGCACCGCCCCCCCCCCCCCCCACAAAAACAAACTTCAAAATGCCCTTCCAAAAGATTTAACATTTTGTGTTTGGAAAAGATTTAAAGGTGCTATTTTCTAAGAAAATTCCACAATGTCTACCACAGAGAAGTAAATTCCCTTCAGGAGGTAAATTTTTCATATCAACACTGGCCATACTACTGACACTGCTGCTACTACAACTACAACAACAACAACAACAACTACTACTACGTATTCTTAAGGGGTCTTGTACCTTTTAAACGCGTCGAACATTAACAAAAAACTTCAAAGTTTGAATTAGTCTATCTTCAAAGCCTTTTTATGTATAAACATGAAATTTTGGATATTGATTAAACAGATTGTGCTTTGTAATATGCTACCATTAGAAATTTATTAACCCTTTACAAAATTTGTGTATTGTTGAAATCAAAATAGCTCTTTTTTTACCCCATAAGTCATTGCGCGCATGATATCTTGAGAAAGTATGTATGGATTGGCATGAAATTCGGTAAAGATACTAAACATATATGTGTGTTTAAAATTATCTACTCTTAGTCTAAAATTATTTCATTAACTATATAAAAAAAATATTTTCGTAAAAAAAAATAAAAATTTTGTATTTTTAATCAATAAAAATAGTCATAACTAAAAATATTACCATTGTAAATACTTAAAAGTAGATCATTTTAAACACACATATTTGTTTAGTATATTTACCAAATTTCATGACAATCCATACATACTTTCTCAAGATATCATGCGCGCAATGACTTATGGGGTAAAAAAAGAACTATTTTGATTTCAACAATACACAAATTCTGTAAAGGGTTAATAAATTTCTGTTGGTAGTATATTACAAAGCACAATTTGTTTAATCAATATCCAAAATTTCACGTTTATACATAAAAAGGTTTTGAAGATAGACTAATTCAAACTTTGAAGTTTTTCGTTAATGTTCGACGCGTTTAAAAGGTACAAAACCCCTTAATTTCATCGTTTGTCGAGATATTAATTTATTCACTCTTTGATGCTTGGACTTTTTAATTTCTTTGAGCTATATAATTTTTTTTTCATGTCAAGGTAAAACTTTCATCTCCATAAGTTAAAAAAAACAAGTGGGTAAGTGTGATCACAGATCGCACAGAGGGTTTCGTTTAATATTCCTTTCAAAACACTTTATCTTTTTGAAGAATCTGTTAGTTCCACATTTCGCAACCAGGGAGCACACTCGATTCTAAACAAACATCTGTGCGAACGAAAACCCGTTTTACATACTATCCGTAGATATATTAGTCGAGGGGATTGGGCCCATAGCATCCGAGATCAGTTGGCGCACCTGGCGATAAAAAATGGAACTAAAATATGCAAGGCTATGGTGCATAATATGAAAGAAGGGTCAAAGGGGTGTCGGCAAAAGTTGGAAAATTTCTCCCCGTGTTAAAAGGGCGAGGTTAGAAAAATTACTTAAAATACACAAGTTAGAGCCCGGAGGGGTAAATAATATAAAACTTTTTAAAGATTTTATGATTTGTCGTGTGGTCTGAGGTATTCAGCTATACTTATGCAAAATTTCACGTCTCCAACTTAATTAGGGGCTCTCTTAGAAAGAATTGCTTCAAATACATGTGTGGTAGCTCAAAGGGTTAAACGTAAGTCTTTTTCAAGATTTTATGATTTGTCGCTTGGCCTCAGGTGTTCTGCTATAAGTATGCAAAATTAAAAATCTCCAATTTAATTGGGGGCTCAGAAAGAATTGCTTAAAATACACGAGCTGGAGTTGAAAGGGTTAAACATAAAACTTTTTCAAAATTTATTATTTGACGTGTAATCTGGGATGTTGAGCTATAAGTATGCAAAATTTCACGCCTCTAACCTAAATAGGGGCTCACTTAGAAAGAATTGTTTAAAATACACATGTGGGAGCACAAAAGGTTAAATGTACGACTTTTTCAAAATTTTATGATTTGTTGTTTGATGTGAGGTGTTCAGCTATAAGTAAGCAAAATTTCACGCCTCCAACCTAATAAGGGGCTCACTTAGAAAGAATTGTTTAAAATGCACATGTGGTACCCCAAAGGGTTAAATGTAAGACTTTTTCAAAATTTTATGATTTGTCGTTTGATGTGAGATGTTCAGCTATAAGTATGCAAAATTTCACGCCTCCAGACTAATTAGGAGCTCACTTAAAAAGAATTGTTTAAAATAAACATGTGGGAGCCCAAAGGGTTAAACGTACGACATTTTCAAAATTTTATGATTTGTCGTTTGATGTGAGGTGTTCAGCTATAAGAATGCAAAATTTCACACTTTCAACTTAATTAGAGGCTCACATAGAAATAATTGTTTAAAATACACATGCAGGAGCCCAAAGGGTTAAATGTACGAATTTTTCAAAATTTTATCATTTATCGTATGATGTGTGGTGTTCAGGTGCTCAGCTATAAGAACCCAAAATTTCAAGTCTCTAACATGTATAGTTTCTGAGAACGGGCTCTGTGACGGACAGACAGACAGACAAAGGAGTGAGACGAATAGGGTTTCGTCAGATGAACGAAACCCTAAAAATAAAACATGCAGTTAGAATCTTGTCATTGCAAAGCAAATATCTAGAAGTTCCAGCCAAAATTCAGATAGCCAAAGGACAAAGAAAAAAAAAATCAAAATCGTTTGAAATAGTTGTTAAATTAACTTAAAAAAAATCGCATTCACAATTTTCGAAATCATCCACAGACTTGCTCTTAAAATATCGCAATGTGGAAAAAAAAAAGACAATTTTTGTCGTATCTTAAAAAGCATGCATTACAAAAACACAAATTTTAAATTCTAAAGGCACTGTTAGATACACATTTCTTCTCTCATTTCATTTTTTTGTTCGTTTGTTTTAGATCATAATGAGGAAAATTCGTTTTTAGAGATGTTTTTAAACTTGTTGAACAATAAATTGAAATCACAGGTTGCGCGCGTGATTACAAAATACTTTCTGCATTTAACCCTTTCAGGGGCAAAGCATTTTCAATGCTATAGTGTTGAAATAAATGAATGGCACCGGAATTTACCAGCAAATTTATTTGGAAATAAGAAAAAGTCTATATTTCACGTACATATTAAATGGAAAATATTTTACAAAAATTTTGGTGCCATTGTGGCGTTTGGGAATTAAAATTACGTGGTTTCTTAAACATACCACCGTCCCTCAAAGGGTTAAAACAAGTTTTTGGTATCTAATTATACTTGAGAGTCTTGTGCTTACACTGAACCTAATAAAATGTTTAGTCATAGCATTTTTGTGTCTTAAAAACAAAACTGTATCTTGCTTCTATAAAATTGTCAGTTTCATCTGTTTCAAAGTTTCATCATATAATACCAAGAGAAAAATCTCTTTTCTTCAACAAAAGAAGGTGAAAATTTAGGCTCACTTTATAGAACTTACCATATTCTATATATTCTGAAAAATTCATGGAAAAATATTGAAAAGTTCTATTAAATGCGCAATGCATGAAAAAACATGATTTGCAGTTATGAAATTAGGCATGATTTTCTGGATAAACAATGAATACTTATAAAAAAAGTTAGGGAAAAAACTGTTTTTACTTTTATATTTATTTTTTAGATAAAGTTATAACAAAATTTTGCACGTGCAAGGTTACTCAAGTTTTTTACCAAGGAAGAAATAGTAAAAAAAGCACTTTTCAGCTTAAATGATTGATAGGAGCAAAAATCTTGAATAAGAAAAAGAGGATGAAATCGCTGTAGTTCAGCGGATGTTTCCTACATGGGATTTTGAAAGCATTGTTACATAACAATTCAAAATAGAGTCAAAATAGCATGTGACGGAAGCTCTGTGGGGTGACCCCTCTTTATAGACCCGAGGAAGTGCAGTCTCTGCGTGTGAAATATCTTTTTCTTCACAGTTATGTTTCTCTGAAATATAACTTTCTTTTTGATAAAGTGCGAATTGTATGGTGATTTGATATATCTGTAATGTAAAAGAACAACCGTGTCCGTGCGTAAAACATGCGTCATTTTGAAGTTGGAAACACCTAACGATTAAATTTCAGTTTTGCAATTTTTTAAACTTCTAAATATCGCATATTTTCAATTTTTGCACCGTTGTATTATAAAAAAGAAATTATTTTCAAATGAAATTTGTTTGAAAATTGTATTTCATTTTATTCACTTATTGTGGTTTTAAAAATAATTTTCAAGGATGAATTTTTACCCGACTGCCAAGAAGGGTTATGTGTTTAACGTGTATCTGGGTATGTGGATTTCTTTATTCCCTCGAAACATCGAAACGGCTGGATGGATTTTAATGAATGAGGTCTCTATCGACTCGTCTTAACCGTCCGATGATTATAGGTTAGCTTCTGTTTTTATAAATTTAAAATGGCGGCTGTAAAATACAAAAAGGCGGTAGAGACGAAATTTTTTCTTTTTACGCGCCATATTGAGTGGCATATCGTTGGATAGATTTTACAAAATGAAGACGATGTTTCATTGACTATTTTACAGTCAGAAGCTCCGTTTAAATATTACACAAGCTGGAAGTTGTGTAGGTAGGATCTCTACACTGTAAAAAAAAAAATAATGCCAGTTTTCCGGTAGGAATCGGAAAAATAGTTGCCCTTATCGTACCGGTATAATTTCCAACCCGGCTCAGAATAAAATCCGTAAAATACCGTTTTACTGACTATTTTCTTATTTTTACGGATTTTATTCCGAGCTGGGTCGGAAATTATTCTGGTACGATAAGGGCAACTATTTTGCTGATTCTACCGCAAAATTGGCAGTATTTCTTTTTTTTAAAGTGTAGCTTTATTGCAACTCTAACCTGCATAGACATCTATAGGCCTCATCAGAACAGTGTTTATAGATAGGAACTAACAATTAAACACAACTTAAAAGTCATCAATACAAGAATATAAAAAAAAATAAGTAAGTAATATAAAAAATAGTTTCACAATGATGAGAAATAATTAATTAGTTCGCTTTTACGCCGTCGGGTTTTTTGATTTTTAAAATTTAATTTTTACTTGTTTAAATATACCTACACTGCGTACAGGCTAGATTACTGATGAATCATAATTCATTAACCCGTTGGGGACGAGCGACCGGTATTCGTGCCGCGTAAGGTGCTCAGAATCAGTGATTATTCTCACGAGTAAATTTTTATTGTAAATTTTGCCTTATTGAATCCGAGCATTTTGCCGATCCAATAAGGCAAAAATATCTGTTTTAAAAAACCGGTGATAAAAGATTAAAAATTCTGCAAAAGACGCTCGTCCCAAAGGGGTTAAAACAATATAAATGATTCAGTATTTGAATTCTACTACCAATAAATCAATGCTATAAAATAAAATAAAACAAAACACAAATTTAACATAATCGAACAATTTCTATTTTTACACCTTCGAATAGGGAGAAAAATGTGTTTTCCACTATAATTTGTTTGAAAACTGCATATCAATTTATTGTTTATTGTTTTAAAAGTAATTTTCGAGCATGAATTATTTTTAAGTATATCTCTACCGCACGCAGTCCGATTACGAAAGATTAATCCGTTTGTACTTAAGACTGCTCTTAACTGCTCTGCTCAACAAGCGCAAAACGTTCTGACACATTTACAAATTCATTTTTCATCGGAAAGATATAAAATTGGAAAGCCTGGCGATGGAAGTGATTTGGAATTAAACTGTTTTTTCCATTTTTTGATCAATCAATTACCCATTGAGTTATAAGCGATTTCGATTACGTGACAAACCCGTTTTTCGCCCGCTCTTGAGTGATTTTTCTACTTTCGCGCGGAAATTCGGTTCAAAAAGTCTACTTTGACACTATTTTCGGAAAGATCTATTGCATTTGCAAAAAAAATGGAAAAACAGCCCGATGACATAGTTTCTGAATAACAACACCAGTTAGTTTGATGCATTTGCGAACAAAAATAAATTAAAACTTATGTCAGGAAGTTGCCCTTTTGGATTTTAGAACAGCCTTAAAATAATATAAATAGTTCAAGGGCTCGCGGAAGCTGCTGTGATTACAGGCATAATTGTAGTTTAGAATCTTTACGGTTGTCATATAGCCTGTAGAATTAATTGAAATAGTATTTCGTAGAGTTAGAAAGAAAATAGAAGGAAAAAGAAAAATTACCCTAATTTCTGGCATATGATCCGCGAACCAAACGACCGTGCTTAGACGCAGAAAATTTCATTAGAGTGGGAGGCGGTAGCACAGACAATCATCTCATCGAGTTCACGGCTGAAATTCCAGAAGTAGTTAAAACTCGATTCGCATGTTAAAACGCAATCGGTCTGCCAAGTCCTATCTTGGTGGAAAACACCTGAAAACCCGATTTTAACGGTTGACTCGTAGGTTTACCTTTGTGTTTTCTTGCACCCAAAGGTATGAAAACATCGAGAACTGGGAGCAGGAAAACACAATGGTAAACCTACGAGTCAACTGCTAAAATCGGGTTTTTAGGTGTTTTCCACCAAGATATGACTTGGCAGACCGATTGCGTTTCAATATGCGAATCGAGTTTTAACTAATTCTGGAATTTTAGCCGTGAACTCGATGAGGTGATTGTTTGTGAGATGCTTCCCGGTCTATTAATAAAATATAGTTTAGTTCTCCGCGATACAGATTAGGCAATTTTTTAAGCAAAATTTCTGGTTCAAAACAGATTTATTTGATGCGTGAGTTATGCGCCAAAAGTTCGGGTATATTACAATATTTTCTTCTTCCACTTTTTTTTATAACCATTTCTAATTTACTTGCAATAGCTACACAGTAAAAAGAGACAAAGGTTTCTTAATCTAATATAATATATAATACTGCCAAAACCCGTGGCTTTGCTCGCGCAATAGTTGAAATGTGTCAAGTGGTTTTTGTGCGCCTATTTTTATTAGAAGAAATTACACTGCTACGGATAATTCTAAAATTACTAATTAAGAAAGAGTTCGACTAAACTTCATTATTACACTGCATGACTGCATTAGGCGAACATGAGACTTAATGAGAAGAACTAAAAGTAATTCTAAATAAATGATAATTTGGAATGTATTTTGAAGCTTTTATGCTCATTTCAGTTTTCATTTAAAGTTTTGATTTTTTTAGAAATCGTCCTTAGCAAGCATTTACATCTTTAAAATGACCATCATGCCATATTCCGAGCTTCTAATCTGGACCACCCCACTGGTGGTAGTAGCACCAACATAAAATATAGTCTATTAAATATATAGAAAATCTATATGTAAAAGAACGTCAAATTCGCCTTAAAATGTTAATTAAAAACATGAATACATCAAAACGATTCATAGTTTTATTACTAAAATAGGTGTAAAAACAATTAAAAGGCTTTAAGACATTAAAACCAATTTACACATGTTAAATACAAAAGAATTCGCCGGAGTCCCGAGCGCTTTCGACCAAACCCTGGTCATCATCAAGAGGTGAAGTGATAAGAAATCCTTTCAGTTGATTGAGTGAGAAGATTTTTTCTCACTTCTCCCCTTGATGACAATCTGGGTTTGGTCGAAAGCACGCGGGACTTCGGCGAATACTTTTATATTTAACATTATATTATATATTGGTTTTAATGTCTTAAAGCCTTTTAATTGTTTTTACACCTATTTTAGTAATAAATCTATGAATCATTTTGATGCATTAATGTTTTTAATTAACATAATCTTTGTTGGAGCAGGGACTGTCATCGTCAATTTGCCAATATTACTTTTGAAATCGGCCCAGTAGTTCCAGAGATTCCATAGAAATGGTAATTTAAAAAGTTTTTAGAATGCTGTCGGAGTTTCCTCTTAGTCCGCACAACTTTGAAGAAATTCCGCGCTATTTATATGCTGCCACCACCGATATGATTACGTGATATCGGTCACGCACTGAGAGGATTGTTTAAATGAAAACCAACGCTTTCAATTAACTAAATTAACAGTTTATTTACACACTATTTACACAATACAAATCCCTATTTACATTTAAAACTCGGATGTAGGTGATCCGGTTCAACATTAAATTAAATACAGTAAGGCTGGCTGTGTTCTGTTAAAACTACGTTATATCACTCTCACTCCATACGCGTTAAATTAGCTTTTCCGGAGATCAATCTCAATCTCCCAACACATGGCTCTAAGCCTAAGCTCTGCGAGCCTCACTCAATCATACGCTCTATCCAAGAGCTATCCACAGGAACTCACCTTGCACTTCGCGCTGTAGGCTCCAACTCAACCCTACGCTCTATCTAAGAGCTCTACGCAGGAACTACTGTCCACTCTGCGCTCTCGGCTCCAACTGCCACGCTCCATGCCAAAAATGACTGCTCTCCGCACCCTCTGCTTTTACTCAACGTAACCCCCCACGGTTTCTACCAGGCTCGCATTCCAAGCTCTTTTCCTCATTCGTGGAATGCCTTTTTCTCCCCATCTTCGACAGACATCTCAAAAGGTCGGCCACACCCCTCTCCAACCATCTTTTTTTCCCCTTCATTCCATCTGTACATTTTCACCGGCTCAATCCAGTTTCAGATAAGGAAAGAATGTTACTTTGAAATTCCAGTACACAGGCCATACAATATATAATATATTAAGATAAAAATAATATAGAATCCTAGTTCTAATAGCAGATGTTTCTCAGAACCTGACAAATGCTTTTCGTTCATTCTACCCTTTTAAATTTCGAATCTTTTAGAAACTGTTCTTAGAGAGCATTTATAACTTATAAGTATGCCAAATTTTAAGTTTATAGGTTTAAGAACTGAATAGAAATCATAATTTAGAACATTTAAAAAAAAAATTATGTATTTGTTTCTGAGTTTTCTAAACATAGAGAACGCTTTTTGGAATTGTGAGTAACTCGGAAGAGATTATTTTATATTTTTAGTCTTGGTTATGTTATCTTTTTGCGGATTAAGAAACATTTGTCTTTTTTTTTTTTTTTTTTCTTTACAGTATATGTAAATATCGTCTCAATCGTTGTTCAAATATGAAACTCTTTTCCTCTTATCATGATACAAGTATGGCAGAAATCTAGCGTAAAGCATAAAATAAGTAAATCCATCAACATGTTGTGATCGATTGTATTCGCAGTTCAAGGTGAATGAAAAAGTTTGAGCGGAAAAGCCGTGGGAGAGATGGGGGCTCCCTCCTTTTATTGTGTCACTATTACATTCCCGCATGCTTCCTGCTCCTTTTGTCAAAATTCACGTACTTCGTTACACATACTCTGGAATTTGATGACTCATAACTAATGATTTTTTTTTATTTAGGTGCAGTTTAAATGTCATAAAAGTTCATGCATGTTCTGAGTGATGATTGTAAGTGATGAAATTTGTTGTTTTGAGATTATGTTATTGATCATCATAAGGAGGTCCGAGACACAATAATGTACATTTTTGTAGTTATAAATTGCTCATTTCCTCTCCCCTTCCCCTTGAAATTTATATTTATTTATAAATTTCTTTTCAAATTTGAATTCATTAAAAAAAAAAATTAAAAATTTAATTTCTTTAAAATTCCTGCACCTTTTGTCCAAATTCGCGTACTTCGTTACCCATACTCTGAAATTTAATGACGCATAACTAATGATTTTTTTAGGTGCTTTTTAAATGTCATAAAAGTTCATACATTTTCTGAATAAAGATGGTGGGATGAAATTTGTTGTTTTGAAACTGTGTTGTAGTTCATCATAAGGAGGGTCAGACACAATATTGTACTTTTTTATATTTATAAATGGCTCATTTCCCCTCCCCTTTTCCTTCACTGTAAAAAAAAAAAAAGGACTAAAAAACGGAAATACTACTGGCAATCTAGACGCCAGTACTATTTCCGTTTTTTTTACGGGAATTTTTACCCATAAATTACAGAAAAATTTCCGTTTTTAATCAGAAAAACAGAATTTATGGGTAAAAATTCCCGTAAAAAACGGAAATAGTACTGGCGTCTAGATTGCTAGTAGTATTTCCGTTTTTTAGTCCGTTTTTTTTACAGTGTTGAAATTTATATTTATTTATATATTTCTTTTCAAATTTGAATTCATTAAAAATTAAAATTTAATTTTTTTTAATTCCTGCTCCTTTTGCCCGAATTCACGTACTTTGCTACACATACTCCTGATATTTGATGACGCATAACTAATCATTTTTTTCGGTGCTGTTTAAATGTCATAAAAGTTCATACATTTTCTGAATAATGATGGTGATGTGATGAAATTTGTTGTTTTGAAATTGTGTTATTGATCATCATAAAGAGGTCCGAGACACAATATTGTACTTTTTTGTATTTATAAATTGCTCATCCCCCCTCCCCCCACGTACACACTTCCCCTTGAAATTTATATTTATTTATTTAATTCGTTTCAAATGGGAATTATTAAAAATAAATACAGTTTTTTTAAATTTCTGCTCCTTTTGTCCAAATTCACGTACTTCGTTATACATACTCTAAAATTTGATGACTCATAACTAATAATTTTTTTAGGCGCTGTTTAAATGTCATAAAAGTTCATTCACGTTTTGAATGATGATGTTATGGTGAAGTTTGTTGTTTTGAGATTATGTTATGGATCATCATAAGGAGGTCCGAGGCACAATATTGTACTTTTTTGTATTTATAAATTGCTCATTTCCCCCCCACTTCCGCTTGAAATTTATATTCCTTTATATATTTCTTTTCAAATGGGATTCATTAAAAAAATTGAATTTATTTTTTTAAATTTATGCTCCTTTTGTTAAAATTCATGTACTTTGTTACACATACTCTGGTATTTGATGATGCATAGCTAATCATTTTTTAGGTGCTGTTTAAATGCCATAAAAGTTCATACATGTTTTGAAAGATGATGGTGTGATGAAATTTGTTGTTTTGAAATTGCGTTATTAGATCATCAGAAGGATGTCCGAGACACATTATTATACATTTTTACGTGCGTTCGTAATTATATAAATACGTAGCACCTATAGTCGTCGTCTGATCCGTCCGTCTGTCCTTATATAACAGCGCAAAAACTACCCAACCGAATGGTTTGAAATTTAATATATATAATCGTTGCAGAATTTTCTCGAGTCATTTGAAACTGTAAGAAAATTGAATCAAAACTTAAAAAGATATTAATAAAAGTTTTCTTCATTCTATTAAAAACAATTATACGTAATTATTTCAATGATATCCCATGATAGGTAATTATTCTAGGTTACCATGGTAATTACGTCCTATTTAAGTTGGAGTCCTATTATTTCCGTATAACTGAGTTTAATTTATATAATCGAAATAAATTTTGTACTCATGCATTTTTCAATAAGAGTGCAACAACTATTGCACCAAGATCTGAATATTTATAAAGCTAGTTATAGTACGAACGCACCTCATTTGCCACATTTGGCGTACAATTTCCGACTTGTTTTATTTATAAATATTTTTTCTCATTTCCTTTCCTTTCCCCCTTGAAATGCATATTTATTTATATATTTCTGTACAAATGTGAATTATTTAAAATAACATTAAACATTAATTAAAAAAAATTAATATTTTAAAATTTTAGCATTGTTTGAAACTCGATACATCTCCTGAAAAATAACTCTTTTTTGCATACTTTTTATAACTTTTTGAATATAGAAAAGAATATATATTATTATATTTTTGAATATAGAAAAGAATAATAATTATTATATTTTTGAATATAGAAAATAATAATTATTAATTTTTCTTCGGAATTTTTAATATTATTAAAAAAATAATAACAATTTTTAAAAGAAAAAATGTTTTTATGAGTACGTTTTATTATGAAAATCTTAATTTCAACATTTTCCCGCAAAAGAAAACTAAACAAAAATATCTTAGTGATGTCACTCGACTTTCCGAACTTCACTTCAAGCCGAAGCATTCATTACCAGAATTCCCACGGATCCTTGAATTTCATACCGCGTAAACTGGGTTACTTGCACCCACAAGTTTTAAATCAGCCCTGGTTCCACAGCGTGGAGAGTATAGATCCAACAACATTCGGTGAATTACGTCAATTCTCTCAACACCCCCTCCCCCTCCCTTTTTCCCCGACCTTTTATTTTGCAGGCTCAAGTAATCCCTGTTTACGCTACCACAATATTCAAATTCCCCTTGTTTAACGAGAGAAATTCTGCGATTAAATAAGGCAAATATTACTATTCAGAAATAGTGGTACTAAAATTCGAGGACCCGCGGGAATTGTGATTACAGACACAATTTAGAAGGACAGAGTAGTTTAAAATTTTAAGGGTTCTCATATAAAATCTGTAGAATGCATTTGAAATATATATGGTGTATGCGTACAGAAAAACAAACAAACAAACAATATGGATTTCTGACCGCAATGGAATTGGTTGGATTCGACCGCTGGATCTTCCGTTTTGAAACGGGAGATATTACCTCTGCGCTACTGAGCTACTAATGTTTGATTATATCTCCACAATATTTATCACTTATACTCTATCACATTTCCTGGGTGATTTTCCCTATAGAATCGGTCATAGAATTGATTGAAAATGGTTTTAAAATAAATTAAGTGCCCAATCCGTTTGCCAATTTGTACGAAAATCTATACAATTCTTGCGACATTGATTTATAACATACCAGGTAAAGTGCCCGGCGTTGCCCGGAATTTTAACCCTTAAATGCCGGGTGTTGCTTTTCGGCAACATACCCAATTTAGTTTCTAAATACTATTAGAATAATATTGAAGTTATAATGCCTAATGTTGCCAATAAAATACATTCTGAAAATATTATTAAATCAATTTTCAACATGTAGATGTCAACACTTGTGCTGTTTAAGAATAAAGATAGATTTATTTTTTCAATTCCTGCTATTTGTTCTTTTTGTTTTGTTTGGAAGCGTGCGAAATACCCTATTTTGTTCTGCAGCGAGCAAGTAAAAATTGTGTGTTTAATAATATAGAATTTTATCAAGGAAAATTATTTTTTCAACTAAAGACCAGTATTGCCGATTAGTAATAAACTGCTTTTTAGCCGTAAACCATACTTAAAACAAAATATGATTTTTTAAAGTATTTTCCCCATGATTTATTTAAAAAATGCAAGGCGAAAAACATTATTACAAGGATTTTTGAAAAATCAGGCATTTAAGGGTTAAGAATGTTTGTTTTGAAAAACCAATTTCAAAATTTAATATACAGCATAAAATAATAATAATAATAAACAATCGAAGTGTTGTACACATGAATCAAATGAAAACCCAATATAAAAATGTATAAATTTATATAACACACGCAAAATAATACAGCTATAAATGAACTTATTTCCATTCATCATTGGAACAATAATACTAAAATACACCAATATTTCCATAATCGAGTTTTTATCATGCTTTATTACATTTTTTCACACTTGTATGACGTTATATATTCACCATGTCCTTTATATTTCCAATATAACGTATTATTCCATTTTGTTCATTCATGAAATTAATTAAATAATTATAATTTTTCACATGGAAATCATAAAACAGAAAAATTATGATGTAATATTCACTTTTGTTTTTAATTCCTCAAGCTATTTATTATATTTTCACTTTTTCGCGGGGAAATCTTGCAGTAGAAAAGTTATGATGTAATATTCCCTTTTTTTAAATTCGTCAAACCATTTATTTCATTTTTTTTCACGTGGAAATCTTGAAATAGAAAAGTAATTGTTGTAGTAAGAATTTTATTGGGGATTTTTAATTGTTGGCAACAGCTATAACGAAAAATGTTTCAATTTGATTGGAAATTGGTGTTAAATTTGTGGTTTTTTATTAATTAAAAATTAACAATAAGTTATTCCGATATTGGATTCTTAGTTGCCTCGGCGGTGTTTTAATACACATGTACGTAACATTTCACAATTCTGGCTTCCAAACTGTGAATTTGTATTAGCATTACAGGCAGACAGACAGACACATTTTCATTTTTGTATATTAGATTCGCCAATTGGTAACTCGATAGGTAATCCCGTGTGGGAATAATTGTGTTCCCCCCCTTCCCCCCCCCCCCCCCCCCCCACACGCACACAAATCTTGATTCCTGTAGTTTTCTCACACAATGACTTCGGAAAGTAAAAAAACGAAGACAATCCATTTTTTTTTTTTTTTTTTTTTTTTTTTTAAAGCTAAGAAAGTATGAGATTTTTTTCGGATTTTTTGTGTGACGGCCTTCTTTAAGAATTGAATTTCAAAATTTAAATAGTAACCACCACTGGCGACCAGTTTATTCTCCCATACATGTTCTATCATGTTATTTTTATTCATAATTTAATTTACTTGCTCAATCTTTCGTCAAGTCAGAAGATTCCGATAGAGAAATCAAGAACTCGGTATTTTTATGTTAGCCGGGCGCAGATGACAAATCGCCAAACATTGTTCCTGTCGCATTTTTTCTTATTTCATTAATTTAATTTAAAACATAATTATTTAACTCATTTTATTTAAAATACATAACTTTAATTTAATCTGAAACATTTAAAATTCACGACTTTCACTTGTTTCTTAAAAAATGAAATGAAAAAGAAAGAAAGAAAGAAAAATAAAATAAAATAAAAATAAAATAAAAATAATAAATAATGCCATAAAATATTCAATTTCGACAACAAAGCACTGTTTTAATTTATCATGCGAAACATAAAAAAGCTACTGGCTAGTTACAAAAAAGTGCTATTGACGAGATTTGTGCCCGGCTAACATAAAATTAGGTGTTCGCATTGAAAATTTCAGAGTTTGGTACAATTTTAGTATGAAGATGACCCCTTAAGCCTATTTATTTAATAAATTAAAAGAAGACGTTGTATCCATTCGAATGCTATTTCCGCTTTTTTCCCCTGTGATAATTTAGAGATTAGAATGCATAAAATATTTTCTCTCTAAGCCTATTTTATTAACAAATTGAAAAAAGACGTTATTTTCAGTCGAATGAATATATACATTTTTTTTGTCTCTGACAATTTTGGCGATTAAAATGCTTGGGATGTTCTCTCTCGTTTCTCCCTTTTTTGCCGACTTTATATAATCGATAACGAGGTATGAAAAATGCATAATTAATTGCCTGTGCGTATTGTATTTAAAGTTACTGTAGCATATTAAACATAAATAAAAACATAAAAGCATTAGTGATTTATCAGCTCAGTATTATCACCCGCTTATTAATTTGTGTATGATTAAATTTTTAATGGGAAATATTTGCCGTGATTCATGACAGGCGAATTCATCTTTTTGATTTCATTTTTTGGCAATTTTCTCGTTACTTAAGATTTCTCATCATTCATTATTTCACTTTTCTCATCATTTATTTCGAAAATCCATTCATGCGAATGATTTTTGCTTTTTGGCATCTCGTTATAAGTCTAGACGATTTAATCAATTAAAATATTATGTCGACATATTTTACTTTCAGACTGGCCTGAAAATACTTCGGCTGAAATTAAATCTTTATATATATTTTTTATCAATTATTATAATAAAGAAAGAAATTAATGTATGTGGGAAAATAAGCATACCCACAAGGTCTTAGTTTGTAGCTGTAGGTTTGTTTATTTTTTTTTTTAAACTCCTCAAGCTATAGATTTTTTTTCCATTCAGTGTCATAATTGGAGAATTTTATTGTAAATTAGTTGGTGAATTAATTATGAAATATATTAAAAATTTCCTTGGAGTTTATTTATGAATCTATTTGTCTCATGCGGATACTTTATAAGCGAATATAGCTCATTAGAAAATAAAATATATTTTATCGATAAATTATGACACATTTTTCCAATTTAATAAATGTAATTTCAGTTTGTTTTCCCTTGTAGATATTTTGACTTACCTCGAGGCTCGAGGCCTTATTTGTAGCTTTTGTTTTAATTACGCACTTTCCTAAAACGTTTAGTATGAAATTTATCAATATATGGTATATTTTGTTTTCCACTTTTTCACTTAGCATCTTAACCCTTAAATGCTTGATTTTTCAAAAATCATTTTAAAAATGTTTTTCGGCTTCCATTTTTTTAAATAAATCATGGAAAAAATACTTAAAAAAATCATATTTTATTTTAAGTGTGGTTTACGGCTAAAATACTGTTTGTTACTAATCGGCAATACTGGCCTTTAATCGAAAAATATACTTTTCCTTGATAAAATTCTATAATATTAAACACACAAGAATTTTAAGAACTATGATAAGAAATAAATTTTACTTGCTCACTGCAGAAGAAAATAGGGTATTTCGCAAGCTTCCAAACAAAACAAAAAGAACGCGTCGCAACAATTGAAAAAATAAATTTATCTTTATTTTTAAACAACACAAGTGTTGCCATCTACATGCTGAAAATCGATTTAATAATATTTTCAGAATGTACTTTATTAGCAACATTAGGCATCATAGCTTAAATATTATTCTAATAGTATTTTAGAAGCCCAAATTGAGTATGTTGCCGAAAGGCAAAACTCGGCATTTAAGGGTTAATTGAATAATTCAAGTGTAAGCTATTTAAGATTGTTTAATTATTCATTTATGATAGCAATGTTACCTATGTATGAAATATTAAAAAAAATTGGGGTTATTTATTGGAAATACTTGTCTCACGCCGTTATTTTGTAATCAAATAGCAAGATGGAGCGAAACAACATCATCATCAACAACAAAAAATACATTTTATTGACAAATTACGACACATATTACCAAATTAACTTAGATATTTCAATAAAACATGTAATTTCTGTTTGTTTTCCTTTATAGAAATTTTGGCACTTCTCAGTGTCTCTGATTTGTAGCTCATGTATGTAATGATGTAATTTGTAATGTAAGGATGTAATGTATAATTTAATGATGTAACAAGTAATGTAATGATATAATATGTAATATGGAATGTAATGATGCTTTAATTATGTATTTTTTAAAACTTTTCAAGTATTATTTATGATGAAATTGATCAATATATACTTTTTATTGTTTATGATTTTCCATTTAACTTCTTAATGATTCCATTTAATTCTTAATAGAATAATTTAATTGTATTTAAGATTATATAACAAATCAACAGTGCGATAGAATATTCTTATTTGTTTTGATAATGGCTTTGCTAGAGCCGAAACATGTAAAGAGTTTGTTAAAATGTTTTTTTTTTTTTTAACTGTTTTTATAGTTTTTAAGAAGTGTATTTAAGATTGTTTAATTAGTCCTTTTTGATAGTATAAAGATTACATCATTGCATTTATGAAATTTTTATTGAAGTTATTTAATAAAATAATCTTGTACGATATTTTCTAAACGAATAGTTTATTAGACCAAGTGAAACATGAGTGAAAAATATGCTTTATTGACAAATTATAACACTTCTTCCCATTTCATTATGATAAGCGATGTATTTTCTGTTTTTTCCCCCATTATTAGTGAATTGAAGAAACATAAAAAAATTAAATAAAAATAGCAACTTAATAATTCCAATTAATTTATAAAGTAATGATTTAAAAATGCCTGATCTTTTCAGCGTATTAAATATAGAACTAAACAAAATTACTTAAAATTTATTCAACTTTGAAAGAACAAAATAGCTTTTTTTTTTTTCCCTGGAAAAATAAAAATAAATCAAATTCTATAATTGTATTGTAACTTTGTTGTTCATATTCCTCTCTCTGATAATTCTTTATATTCTTTTTATACATACTTGATTGTTGAGTTGAGTAGTAATCTAGCGGCTATTGTTGAAATGAATAGTGAGAGAAATAAAGAAGGAAGTCATGGGGTTTTCCGTTAACATTTTTTTTTTTCTCATTGTGTTTAAAAATATTTTCTAGTAACAAGGTTACGAATTAACTTTTCAGTTATTACTTATGAAACATCTAACTTTTTTTTTTTTTTTTTTTTTTTTTAACTGTTCATGTGCCACCGTTCATTATGAAGAGAAAATTAATTAATATTAATTACTTTAAATTTAAGAATTACAAGGAAAGCGGTTATTTTTTCCGAAGTAGTTTTATTAATTAGTTTAACTTTATGAAACTATGATGAAAACTTTTGCCGTTTTCACATTTTTTCCCCACATTTTTTTTTTCTTTTTTCACATTTTTCTTTTTTTGGAATACATAAAATATAAAAAGTATGATGAGGGAAAAGTGCATTTGAGGATTTATTCGTTAGTCTGACTGTTAGTATATTTAAAAAGTTGAAAGTTTAAAGTTTGTTATTGTGATTGAAGATAGTTTCAGTTTGAACAAACTTATTACCTCTAAACTGAAAATGAAGAAAAAAAATTATTGATAAATTTCATCCTAAATAACAGTTGAGAAGTTAAAAAAATACATGATTAAAATATCATTACATTGCATATTGGATTACATATACAACAATATGAAAGTTTAAGATTTGTTATCGCGGCTGAATAAAATATATTGCATTATCCATATACAAAAATTTTAAAGTTTAATATTTGTTATCGCTGGTAAAGATAGTTTCAGTTTCAATAAATTTATTACTTATAAATTGAAAATGCAGAAAAGAAATTATTGATAAATTTCATCATAAATAACACTTGAGAAGTTAGAAAGATACACATTTAAAACATCATTACATTACATATACAACAATTTGAAAGTTTAAGATTTGTTATCGCGGGTGAAGATAGTTTCAGTATGAATAAATTTATTATCTATAAATTGAAAATGAAGAGATGAAATTATTGATACATTTCATCATAAATAACAGTTGAGAAGTTAGAAAAATACATGATTAAAACATCATTACATTACATATTGCATTACATATACAACAATTTGAAAGTTTAAGATTTGTTATCGCGGCGGGATATTAAAGATTAGCCCTTTTTAAATAGTTTTAATTCGGAAGCCATTTTTTTTTTAAATCATTTTAACATCTACAATAGTTTTTATGTTTTTAAACGTATATAGACATATAGCTATATAAAATCATAATTTTGCTATTTTAGATTTAAATGTTCTTGTATTATCTCAAGGTGAACACGAAATTTCGAGTTTATAGTTAATCTATATATGTTATTTAATTTTTCAGGGATGGTTTTAATATATTGCATATTCTTTATCAAATCATCGAATCATACTGCAAATGATATACTAAAAGAGTTGGTCCTTAATAGCTCAAATTTTGTCTGATACATTGGAAAATATAATAGCTCAACGACGCTCGTCTCGTTTTCGGCAATGCGGAAGGGCATTCCAGATAAAGGTCCCTATTGCTTTAAAACATAAAGTTGAATTCGCTGATATATTTAGTTTGGAGAAACCGACTAACGCAGCGGACGAAGTCTGCTAGTTTAACTATATTATTTGGTGTTAGTACACTATAATATAAATAAATTGTTATATATGACCGCGAAAAATGACATATATACATTGTTTTCTATGGTTGGAGATTCCCAGAAAAACGTTTTTAGTTGTTTTCTGAGTTTTCTAATTGAAATAAGTTTTAGTTTGAGTATGTGGTATGTAAAAAATATATATCATATACAAGACTGCACAAAAGAATTCACACATATTACCATTTATAGGCGGTAATTTCCTGAAATTGGATTTTTAACTGTTTTATATATATGTTTATATATGTATTCTTAATAATTTATTTAGATATCTCATTTCATTATATGAAAGGGTGAAACTTCGTAACTATATTCTGATTGGTGTTGGAAAGTTTTTCATAATCTATGCCTGATTTTTCGTTCTTCTTTTTTTACGAAAAGGGTCTGTGATTCCAGACTGTATTTGAATGATGCTATAATCTCAGTCTGGAATTGATGAGCCATGTCTTATATTACATCTAGTTTTTTTTTCTTCTTAAATCTTTCTTCTTGTAGATTTTCAAGCTGAATTGACATCTGGATATAATTGTCTTGCAGCAAGATGTGTTTTCGTGTAATCCTTTTGGCTTTCATGCGTTTTATTTAACGGAAGAATGTTTTTTATTACGATACAGTGCACACTTGCATGTAAAAAAAAGTCTTTAATCCTTAAAACACCGTAATAGCCATTTGTTTTCGAGGTATTGTATGATGAATTTATTAGTATACAGCAATGTTAAAGATAACAGTAAATAATCGTTATATTTCCTTACGATGTTGAATCATATATTGATAATTTAATATACTCAAAATCATGTTTGTTCCTAAATTACATTCCGTTAATTTATTTGTGCTCTCATAAATTCTTATGATGTAGAATCTTATATTGATAATTTAATATACTCAAAATCATGTTTGTTCCTAAATTACGTTCCGTTAATTTATTTGTGCTCTCATAAATCTTAAAATCTATTTAATCTTAAAATCTTGATTTCTTATGTCATCTTTAAAAAGCTGTCTTTTTAAATAAAAGTAAATATATATCTTGCTGCAAGTAACAGTTATTTAATGCAGATGTAATCATAATAATATTTATTTTCTGTCTAAAATAAATCTTTATTCTAGCTAAAGTACTTTCCTTTGTCATTTAACGGTGCCTTGCATTCAGTGTTCTCGTTGACTTTTTTCGAACGTTAGCAATTTGGCTAATCAGAAATTAAAAACATAAGCCAAATGAAAAAAACAAAAACAAATTAGCAAAATAAATTCGTTGTGAAACATTAAAAATTGGATATTTAACACCTTAATATATCCCCCTTTGTTTTCAATATATTCTAAAAAAAGTTTTTGTAACTGCTTATAGATCAGTTATTCATCTAAGTTAATTATGCACTACAGAAACTAAAAAAAAAAACTATATTCTAAATGTCTTGCACAATCAAGAAAAATATTAAATCTGATTTAACTCAATAAAATGCTATGAAATAAAACTTCCAATTCCGCAGTTAACTCAGGATTTTAAGATATTACACACAATGAATTTTGAAAAATCAAAACATGAACAACAAAATGTGTCAAAAACTGTTTTTCTAGAATTCTTCGGCTTTTCACTGAAGCCCATACTTCAAAGGCAATTTCAAAATAGTACTGTTGCCTATTGGGCACATTGACACATACGGAAATGACATTTTTGCTTACTGTGGCTTCCGCTGATGCTAAATTGAATTGTGTTGGTCTAGTATCTCTAAAAATAATGTAAAGGGTACGGTACAATTGAACATAAGTGACATCATTTGTTCAGTAATGTAAATAAGAGTGTCGCCTGTACTGACACAAACAAGCACACACACACAAAGATGAGCAAAAATTGAGAATTCGCAATTTGACGAGTCTAATCATCCGTTTACTCGTTAAATGAAACATTTTGTCGTGGTTTGGCGCAATGGCGAGCGGCAGCGAGAACCCTGCTTGCATTTCGCTAATCTATCCTATATATATAAAATCCTAATGAATCGAATTGAAACGAATTTATGTAACGATTCTATGAAACAACTGATTAAACAACTGATCATGTTTCACGGCGATTTCTCCTAAAATATGGAATACTTTGCGATGAAATTAACACCAAAAATCCGTATTGATCCACAGATCTCAAAACTGGTATTAGAATTTTAAAATTAGAATTAGTTTTCGAAATATTAATTTTTTTCTAATTTTAAATACTTTTTTTTCTAATGATGGCAACTCAAATGTTAATCATAACAGATATTTTTTTTCATATTTTAGAAAAGGTTATTTTAAATTAATTTGGCGACGAGTTTGGACTCCCTTAAATGTATGCTAAGAAATGCATCATGTTACTTTTATTCAGAATTCAATTTGTATTTCATTATCATTTTATTTAACATAAAACTTTCATTTAAAATTGAAACCTTTAAAATAAATGGCTTTTACTTCAATCTTTTTTTTTAAACGAAACGAAAAGAAAAATATTAGACACAGATGTCATATACGCAACGGAGTACCTAATTGGCGCCAAAATGGCGTTATTTTGCCTGACATGATAACCCGGCTATTGTTGCTTATTTATTAATAAATGTTTATTTGAATTTATTTTCTTTTTATTTACAAAAAATGTTATAAGTTGTTTTGTTCTATAGTTATTAATTAATTTTTTTTATTTATTGTTATTTCATTTTAAAAATAACAGAAAATAATTTAAAAATACATATGTAACTGGTATTTGAAAACGAGGTTTTCGCCAAATTGTCGTAAAAAAAATCATGCCAAACCCGGTGACCGTATGTGACAATGCAACAAATCATGAGATTTAATTTCCACTTCAAAGCAACGTTTTAATGTTATTACTTCTCCCGTCGACCAATTTCGCCAAATTATATCAATAGCCAAATTACACAAATTGACATATTTTTTTTATTTTAAATAACAAAAGAACAAATAAATTAGTATAACATTAATAAAAATACAAAAAAAAAAAAAAAAAAAAAAAAAAAAAAAAAAAAAACGTCGAAATAAAAATCACTTGATGGCGTGAACACGTGTAACTTCCTTAAAGTCAAGTGAATGTGACATTTACGATCAACCATTATTGGTATTTAATCTTATAGTTTGGCGACAGATTTTTGGTCGATGGGATAACTAAGTAGCACCGTTTTAATTTACCACTCGAAAAATAAAAAAATGCTAACTGGCGAGTTAAAAAAAAGCTATTGGCGAGATTTTCACCCGGCTAACATAAAAGTACCAGGAATTCTTTGTGATCATGGCAACTTTTATGTAGTTTTATTCGAAAAAATAATTTTGATTCTTTAATCAAAATGGAAACATTTCTTATGAAAAGCGAAGGAATCAGTCCGTTGTTTATGGCTGTTACATGATTTGGACTATTATAATATAAACGAATTAATGGGGATAGAATAATATTAGGCGACTTATCACACCTGTGGCTGGCTAACATTAAAGTACTAAAATGGCCGCCTGGAATATAAAAAGCGAAGATCCGCCTGGAGCTGTTGATGATAGTCACATGACTTAGGCTATTATTATAGAGATTGTTTTCAATTTTAAAAACAGCGCAAAGAATAATATTTCCTAACGATTAAAAATTTATTTTCACGTGACTATTAAAAACAGAAAAAAAAAAAAACTTTAAAATTACTATTAAATGAGTACGTGTTAAAGGCTTGAATATTATGCCCTGAAAATTGTATTTACACATGAATATTAAAAGGGAAAGGAAACTTTAAAATAATAAATACATTAATATGCGTTTAACCCTTTCACGGACAAGGCACTTCTATTCGTAAAATCTTGAAATCAGTGAATGGTACCAGAATTTACAAACAAATTTCGAAATACAAAAATGCTTTTGTTCACTTACTCAATAAAAGGGAAATTTTCATCCCGATATTCTGATGCTAATGTGTCATTTAAGAATTAAAATTAAGTGGTCCAAAAATGAACCACCGCCCTTGAAGGGGTTAAAGCAGCAAATTTTAGTAATTGTATTATGTCAATCGTTTTATAACGCTGTTAAAAAATACCGAGAGACAAAGACTCTGTTTACTTAATTCATTTTATTTTAGCTTTTTTTCAAATGTTCAACTGATCTTCTTTAACCAAACACGAAAACAACCATTGGATGTCTTAACAGCAACTGATTCTACCTTAAATTTTTGCAATCAAAGGGAATTGAATGGAAACCCGTTTACAGGGTGATCGCTACAGGTTTTTTCAGTATAATTCAGTCTTCTCTAAACTTTTTAAAACCGATCAGATTAGCGTGCTTTTAGATTCTACAGTGTCTGAACGGGGGGTTGGCGAGCGTAGTTTGCAGGGGGGAGAGCCCCTAGTTTTTGTATAATGTTTAAGATAATTTTAACATCTGTCAGTAGAGATAAACAAAAGAATAATATCTTGAACGATTTAACGTTAATTTCATTTAATCATTATGAAACATTTTTCATCCCGTTAGATTTTAAATTTTATATGTAGTAAGACTAACGGATTTTTTGATGTAACGCATTTTCGTGGTTCGACAGAATATTCTCTCGGGGACTTGACTACTGGGTCTGGTACGCTGAAGATGCAAAAAAATTGTGTTCGCGTTAGGGGGATCACATTCTCTTTTTCTCTGGGCACCATAATAAACTATTGTCCGTGGAAGACTTTGTGCCTTATTTTGTGTTGAATTCAGCTTTTCGGGATGAGAGATGTGGGTTCTGCGAATGACACTATGCAATAAGTCAAAAAACCGGTTTTAAAACATCTTTCCATATCTCTGCAACAATTACGGACTAAAGAAAATAAATATCAATTATATATCTAACTCAGGCATGTCAAACACACGGCCCGCGGGCCACAACTGGCCCGCCGACCACTTATCTGTGGCCCGCGAAGGCATTTTACCTTTGTTTAATTGGTTAAAACGCGCATGCTGAAGATATACTTTGCAAGAACATACTTGCACGAGTCGTGGCCTTAGAGTTGGTAAAGAAACGAAAGATATGTATATAAGTGTTAATTAATTTTGATGAGTTTTAATTCTGATGTTAAATTTATTTGTATAGCCTTTGCTATCGGTTATGAGTCGAGGTTTTCCAGGGACATCTCGGGTTGCATTATTACAAAAGTCATCGGAGTGAAAAATTTTAAAAATATATTAAAATATGATTTCTAAAGAAGATTTTTGAATTTCAAGAAACATGAAAATCAGATAAAGGTGTTTCCTTCACCTCTAATAATTGATGTTCAAATTATTGATCAGAATTTATTACTCCAGCTAATCAAAATTCAGCGCGATTCCATATTAGCGCCTATATATGGATATGGAGTTTCCAAATTTCTGTAATTATTCATTAATCCACTAATTTTTTGAAGTACAGTATGTAACGTTTTGTTATTTTTCAAGCCAAATAAACATAATTTGAAGCAGAAAATGAATTTAATAAAAGAAATAAAATAAGTAGCGAATATATATAAGACGCATTTTATTAAATAGCTTTCCTGATTCAAAATACGCTTACTTTTATTTTTTTACTTGGAGAAAACACGGAAGATTGACAGCTTATGCCTTTGTTAAATCCAGATTAGCGGGCACAAGCAATTTTTAAAATCCCTTAACATTTTATTTTTTTGGCTGATGAAAAGTAATTTTGAGTATTTTTTCGAAAAATAATATAAAATAAACTATATGTATTTAATGTAATATGTAGTTAAATTTATATATACTTAATGTTGTAACTTTGAGTTAAAATTTCTTTAACATGACTGTGTTTTGTATACAGACAAATTTTATTCTATGCAGTGGTAATAATATTATCTTTTTTATGGCCCGCGACTTTGTATATATCGCTTAATTTGGCCCGCGGTAATAAATGAGTTTGACATGCCTGATCTAACTGATAAGAAGAGAAGCTACTACTGCTTTCCTTATGAACTGTTTCACTGGCTGGCCGGGAATTACATTGCGTCTACGGAGCTTTCCCTTCTTTAAGCTAGAAGTTTTTGCCTTGACCACGTGATCATGACGTAGATGGAATATCCTCTATTAGCGAATATTTTTTCTCTTGTCACAGAGAAAAAAAGAAAAAGGTCATTCTTCAAATAATGGGAATATTCCAGTAGCTCTGCTGACAAAAATATTTCTGAGAGGGTAGATTATTATTATTACTTTTCATCTTAAAAAAAATATTAATAAAAAAAAAAGAAAAACAAATCCACCAAAATAATAATATTTGTATATTTCCTAGCTTTACGTATCAAGCAACTGGTACACTGTAAAAATTTGCAGAAAAGGATACATTTAGATAAGTTTTGAGTTTTGTCACCTCCCATCTTCGCCGATAGGGTCAATTTTTCTTTTCATTTTAACGCTTTCCAACATGGTTGAAAAATGTTTATGACTTCGGTCTGTCTGTCAGCCGCCTGTCCGTGTTGTAACTCTTTTAATTATAGACCCCTTGCATTGACGTCACGTTGCTATTAGCAACGACTGATACTATAGCTTCTGGAGCACACACGTGGAGCACAGAACTCCCTGTTTGCCGTTAAAAGCACGTGTTATCTTCCTCTTTAATTTAGAGCTTCCTTATTTTTATTGTTATAGTGCAAATAAGACTAAAAATCAAATGGAGAGTACCATATTTGCCTTATATTTGGGCGCCATTCGAAGCGATTTCAGACATGTGACGTCATGTGCAACCCGTCTACACTCGGATTGTCAGGAAATTCATGTATGTTATTAAGGTTTACTATAGCATGTTCGCTGTAGAAAATGAGTGTAGCATTTTATAGTTCGCTTACAGAGACGCTCAAAAGAATCCAGTTACATTATGGCCTATGGAGAAAATCGTTTGCAGTGTATTTCAATTATGTTACATTATTTCAAACATAATGAAAGTGTTGATAGGCGTTCGATATATCCAGGGCTCGACATAAACTATATAGGGTCCCGGGGCAAGCATCATTCTGGGGGGTCCACTTCTATATATCCATAGAAATAGTTTGCGAATTATGCTTAAGTAACTAGTAATAAACTTTATATATACAGTCGGACCTCTATTTAACGAACCTCTATTTTGCGAACTTTTCTTCGGAACCAACAACATTTTGCGAATTTCTTCGTAAAATAACCCAAAAATAGCGAAGTGTAGTCTCTATTTAACGAACTTTTTCTTCTGATATAGTATTTTTTTTCTCCCTTTTTCTCAAAATATTTCCGGTCACTTCAAACTTATTCTTTCTTTACACATTTTATAATGCTCAATAACCTTGAATTAGTTTTGCCAGGTGCCTAACTCAACGAGAGCCGTAAAATCCATGTCATTCTTTGCATTTCGTCCAGGAAATGCAAACTTTCAATATTCCCCTTTCACACTCAAAAGGGCTGTTCTGTAGTAAATAAGTTTCAGTAATTAAATTTAAGAACGCATTTAGTAATACAGTGCTTAAAATTACTTGTTATAATAATTACGATAATGTCATTAAAATTCATTAATTTTAATGTAAATATTTTCTTAAAACTGAAAATACAGTGTATTTTCCGGACAATATATTTTTTAAATTCTTGTTGTCCTTACATATTTCTTTTTGATGGGTAAAATGAATAATAATAATAAAAAAATAAATATGATTTACAAAAAAAAGTGTGATTAGTTACGTTTGTTAATAATGTTTAGTGTTTATGAATTAAAAATCTGTTTTGTGTAGTTTAAACTATTTAAAAAGGTTCATCTGTATTTAACGAATTTTCCACATAACGAACTTTTTTTCGGGATTTAGCGACTTCGATAAATAGAGGTCCGATTGTATTGTATATATATACATAAATTTTGTACCAGGTACAATTCCCATCTGTATACAAGGTTACACAAGAAAGATGGTAACAACCTTAAGAAAGTTAGTAGGAAATTCGTGGGGAAAATGGGGGATTTGTTGACAAGCATCGATAATGAACTACTAAGTTGTTATAACAAAATTTTAATTACTAGTTTTCTGATGATGTAGCTCGTACTTTTTTTTTCGTTTGGGAGGGTGGGGGATCAGAAAGTAGAAGGGGGGAACCCACACTGCCTTCTTAAGGGGTCTCAGGACTCTTAAAGCTTTAAAATTTTCGAAATTTTAATTTTTTTAGATGTTAAACTCCTATCTTTTCTGAACATCTTGATATAATTGTTTCCTTGAAATTCCTATTAGAACTGAAGTTACGGCTTTTATATTTATACACGTTCAATAGCTGAAGCGTCGTTTCAGAAACTTTGAAGCCATTTTTCTCCAAATGACATTTTTGGGCATAATGCGCACGATATCTCAAAAACTTATGAATATTTTTTCATGAAATTTTAAAAACATATGTTTCATTTTAATCTGTATAAACTGAACCTAAAATTTCCTTTTTATTGTTCAAAACAATATTTTGTTAGGTGATTATACTGTTGAAATTTTCTTAATTTTGCATTAGCTAAATACAACTTTGTATTAAAAATATAAAAAAACTTTAAATACAAATTTATTTAGGTTCAAGGTAAGTAGTATAATCTAAAGTATAAGTAGGCATCAAAATTTTCATTCTAGTTGCAAAACGTATTTTGTAATCGTGCGCGTAAGCTGTTATTCCGATTAATTGCTCGTCAAATGTCTAACAGTTTGGAGCTCCCTGTAAATGTTAATTTTGCATCTTATATATTTTTTAAATACATGAAATGCAAGAACATTTTTATATATTTTATTCCAACTAAAATTGTGTCTTAAGATCAAATGCATTTTAAAATATTAAATGTTGAAAATGGTCTTTGTTTTTCACTTTTCCCAATTTTAAGAGTTCTGAGACCCCTTAAATCTTCGAAAATACTGATTACTCCCATGGGTCCCCTAAACTAGGGGCCAGGGGGACCAGCTGCTCGCATTCCTCTGTATTAGTCAGACCCTGGATATATCTCTCGTATGCCACGACTCCACCTCCAACAAAAAAAAAAAAAAAAAAAAAAAAAAAAAAAAAAAAAAAAAATGACCTCCAACAAAAAAAAAAAAAAAAAAAAAAAAAATGAGAGTCAACCCAATTTGAGCGGACTCTCGGTTTGGGTCGGAATTGTGTAAAATCGGGTTACTTGATCTAATGCAGAACTCAAGTGTTCTTGTGCAAGTACGAAATTTCAAGTTATTTTCTTTTCAAAAAGTCTTGACTGACGATATTTTTCCCATAGCTATTAGGCCAATTCCTAATAAAGCTTTTTCTCTTGCCCAAGAATCAAATGCTCATCTTCAGAGGAAATTCCTGAGATAAATACAATTTTCCATCTTCATCTTTTCCCCATCTTCACAGAAAATTCTTTTGATAAATACTCGTATATATGTATAAAATACAAAAAAAAAAAAAAAAAAAAAAAAAAAAAAATAAATGGATAAAAGAACAACTGCAATAACAAAAATTTATACAGTTCAATCATATGTAATACTACGAACAAAAAAGTATTTAATATTAATAGATTGTTGTTTCTTTTGTAGCATTTTGCAAATTATACAAACCGCAACTGAGGTACCTCTCAACTCATCAATCAAAAAACAACGCACTTGCGTGAAAGATCAGGGAAGGTATGTTCTCTATCGTCGTATAAAAAACTAAAACATGACCGAATGAGGAAGTGGGTATAATTACCTTGATCTTGTAAGGAAAAATGGCCTTCATTTTGCGCGGGAAAACAAGTTATTGCTATCAAATGGCTGATTTTTCACAATCAAACGGAAAGAGAAATTTGACAGTAGCTCATACGTTATTTAGGCTTTCTTCTTCTCCTTATTTTTATTATTATTATTATTATTATTATGTCATGGAGAAGTAGCAAGTTAATATTAAATGCAATTGATGTTATAGAACAACTGTTAAAATATATAGAACAACAGTTAAAAGAAGAAAATTTTAAAATTTTTATAATTTTAAAAACATACTACAAGACTGTTGAATTGGATTATTTATGGTTCCAGCAAAGTTCCTTCATCTCCTTTTTAATCTTTTTTTCTGTTCTGCATTTATTTTCATCATCTGATACTAGATGTCGCCACCGCATGCCATATCGTTTATTCGATTTTCTTGTAACTCTTTTCATCTGATAGATGTCGCCATTGACCATCGTTAATTCGTTTAAACTTTTATTCTGTTTTCGTCCGATAGATGATGCCACTGCATATTCTGTTCTTATGATTGGTTGAAGCGATTACCCTAACGAAGCTAACGAACTTTTTTAATTCACGACGTCTTGACTTTGTTTTTTAAAAGCAATGTAACAACTCTTTCCCGATGATGGTCATAGATGATGACCGAAACGTCGTTTGTTATAATATTATTTTTAATGTTTGTTTAGTTTTTAACTTTACAACATTTTGTATACACCATTTAATAAACTTGTTATTTTCACGTTAATATTGTTGAATTTTGTTTTTCATAATAATTTTCTTCTTTTATTTTAGTTTCATAAATTTGGACGGATTTTGTATTATATTGTATGGGCACATATTTATGAATTATATTACTATTTTAATCAATGTCTGTAAATTCACAATAACTTAACGCTCGACTTTTCTTTCTTTCTGCTATCTTAATTTTCTATCTTAATTTCTATTCAGTAATTACACATATATATTTCTTTCTGGAATTGAACTTGTGAACCTCAGCTTAAAGTCCTCATTTTGTAAGTAGCATATCGTTCCATTTTTGCGATATAGAATTTGGATAGAATATACATAGCTACATATATATGTGTAATATATTGGTTCCTTTTATTCTTCATCAAATTATTGTTGATGTGTAGTCGAGGCAAATAATACCAAATTTGTATGGACCTGACGTCTATTTTTTTTTTCTAAGTACCATAGTCCATTTTTAAGTCACGCCCAGCGTCGAGAGTGGTCGACTCTAACTCAAAACAAAAGCCTTCTTCTACTTGTGCAGCGCGCTTTTGTGGATATAATTCTAACTTCTCTCAGCAGGAGGCCTAAGTATCGAAGTGGGAGATTACTTAATTTCTGATTGGTTTAATACATTTTTTAATGATGGTTTTCTAAGGGACAACAGTCTAAACTCGAACCTAATTGCATCACTCACGGTAATTTCCACATTTGACATCTTAAATGTAATCACTTGATTTAATCATAGACAATTTGGTTTTATAGTCTAAACAAATCTAATAACTGACATTCTGAGGATACTTAATTAAATTTTATGATTTAAATGTAATTCTGGGTTTCTCCTTGAGATGTTGATTTAATGAAATTTTATGATTTAAATGTAATTCTGGGTTTCTCCTTGAGATGTTGATTTAATTAAATTTTATGATTTAAATGTAATTCTGGGTTTCTCCTTGAGATGTTGATATGAATTTGTCTTCTCGACATAACAATCTAGTTTGATTAATGAGATAAGCAGAATATTTATCAGAATAAAGAAAGTTGATTACGATTTATGGTTTTAAGTGTTCATTTAATGTTTTTTAAACGCCAATCAATGTCACAGATGTAAACATCTGTGATGATGGGTGAATTAGTTTTACGAAGTTAGAAAAAGAACTTGGGAATTTTGACTTTTGAATTTAAAAGAAGGTTTATTTTTTAATCCTCTATATATACAGTGGCGCCAGCTTATATGGGCCCATGGGGCTCGAGCCCACCCAATAATTTGCTCTCCCTGCGCACCCAATCTCTATTATTCTATTTTATTATTTAATTTCCTTTTATTTTTCTTACGATTTTTCCATTTTTCTCAAATAAAATTTTATTTTTCTGACGTTTACAAAATCATTTTTAAAAACAATAAGAATACTAATAACAAACACGTAGGATCACAAAAAGGTCTCTTCAGCTTACGTACAATTGCATTTTTTCTCCAAAGAGAAATTTCCTGCATACTGTTACTTTCATAGTGAATACAGGGTAATGGCAACCTATTTCAATGCCGTGGCATGCATAAAGTATATAGGTGACGATACTTTTTACTTGATGGATAGTTTTTATTTTGGGTACGTGTGGGCTGTTAAAAATATCACATTTTCCTTTTTCTGAAGAGTGGACTTATCTGTGTAAAAAAAGTATGTGCTAAATTTGACCTCCCCCGTCTCTTCCTCTTGACTAGACATAAAGTAATACAAATACAATTTATTCAAAATAAAGTGACCAAATATAAGAGAACAAAAACCAGGATACGTTCTCATATTAAATCAATCGCCAAGAAACATAAAAGTAGAGTAGCCAAAGACATTTTGCACACGCCACCACCCAAGGCCTAAACTTCAATGTCTGGCATCAGGAGTTTCTTTAAAAATACTATTTAAAGTCGCTTAAGGATTTTGGGGATTCATTTCTTAAATGAAGCTGCGGAAAATAATTTTTTTTTTTTTTTTTTTTTTTTTTTTTAAAGCTTAAGATAGTTTTGCAATGGGATAATGTGAATGTGATTTGTCGTCCCTCTGATCTGTGATGTGCAAGACCTCGTAAAAGTTAGTCCCCTGTGACAGAAAAGGAGAAAGTGTCATATGCATTTCATTTGATCATCGCATGATCAGATTTGATCAATAATTTCCATCGTTTGATAAACTTTGCTTAATGAGTTATAATAAAAAATAACCAGGGATGGGGGTAACATTTAAGAGATTTAAAAATCCGCAAACTTAAAAAAGAAAAAAAAATTCCAACGTTATTAGAAATCGTTAATTCATATTTGATCAACATATTTGATTCATATATCGTCAATTTGCATTTTAAATCAATTGGTTTGCTAATTATGGAAGGGCTTTATTTTTTGTTTAGATAATAAAATGATTGAATCATGATTTTTTTCTTCCGTTTTAATCCTCTTAAGGTAGTACATTGGACTATACAATTCAAATAATATTTGGTATATGTGGTGTTTGTGATTTCATAATTATTGGTCAATTTCATTACTTTTCAATGGTATTATTGTACAGAAAGTTTATATATACATGTATATAACCATTATATAATTACGATTCATCATCTATTTACATTTACTAAAAATAAAATTAATAAATTTAGCTTCAATGCATTACACTGACATTATACAAAGTAAAAATGAAACCTATGACTTGTAACAAAAAATCAAGCACAATACCACTAATTCACTAGCACATTGCGGACGATTAATCCATTTAAAGCATATGAAAAACCACCAAATTTGATGCAATAACCAATTAAAGATAACAGATACAAATAACCAGCGAAATAATGATGAACCATTAAAAGACGTATAATAAACAAATAAAAGATCAACTGGATGGATGTATCAGGAAACTTATATTGCATTTCACTTCATTAGGGGTACATGAAATACAAATATAAGCAACACATAGTCGATTTCTGTAAAAGAATCTGCTATAAGCTAAAAATTGAATTCCTTTATGTACCCAATCGACTATAATCCAAAAAGTATAAATTTATCATGCCATATAAATTGAATGAAATAAATAATTAATCAATGCAAGATCCATAATAATGAACAACATGAACAAAATTGGAACATGTAAATTAAAAACTTACACAGCAAGAGAATTTCTATGACCATATCAAAATCGCAAACATGTATCCCTTTTAACATAGCGAAAATCCCGCCTAATTAAATGGTCACAGTTAAAAGCGAATTCATACGGTTTCAAATCATCATACCTTGCAGATAATATTGACACTATTATAAATATAATAATTATAATTAACGTATATAGTCTAAATATTAAAAATTATTTTATATGCTAACTGAAGGATCCTGGAGTAAATTATTACGAAAAAGGACAAAAAGAAGTAGATGTTTAAAATAAACAGGTAATAAATAAGATAAATAATATAATAAATTATGGCAACATAATTATTTTAGAACTGAATAAAGTATTTAATGCTGCCATCTACCGAAACTTCAAAAAATTAAAAATGTCCATCTGTTTTCACAATCTCAACTAATAGAAGTAGAAATAATTAGTAGTGCTTCTATCTATCGGAGATTACCAAAAATAACTATGTAGAAAAATTGCATATTGCATATATTAGATCCACATTAATTCACATTAAAACAGCACAACAATTATAATTCTAAATCAGCTCAACAGAATATCTATAATAATCACTTAGCATCTTTAATGTAATGTTTATAATTATTTTTAATTATATTTCAGTTAAAATTAAGTAAATTAATAATAATTTTAAATAAATTATAAATATAATAATATAAAAGTATGATTCCATTAATCTCTTTATAAATTTAATTTTATAAATTTTAAATTGTTTCTTTACAGATGGGGTGGGGGGTGGGGTTATATACAACCAAATTACAACAATTCTACATGATAATAAATACATGTATCTAGAGTCCACTATTTATAAATTATAATATTTTAAAGTAAATTAATAAAATTGATGTAAATTAATATAAAATAAATATTTTTATTCACTACTAAGGACAGCAAATTCATAAGGACCAAAATAAACATAGAAACTCATACAACGTACACCCCCCCCTTTTTTAAATCATTTTATTAAATCAATATTTGCGTATAAATTATCCAGACAACTCCTCCTTTCTCCATAATTTAACATCTACCCACCCAGCCAACCTATTTAAATTTTTTTAATTATATTTTGTATTTTTATTTTTTTTCGGTTATTTTTAGATTTTTTAAAATTATATATATATATATATTTAAACACGCAAAATGTTAATAGTAACTTACAAGAAACATCCCTACTATCCATTGTTTAGATCATTTATTAACTAATTGTAGATTAAGGAATATATGAATTTCTTAAGAAAACCATGATTTAATGCATCAAATATTAATTGTTTAATGTTTTTATTTATAAGATGTGAGGAACATAAACTCTTGATTCTATACAAATGATTAAGTAGTATATTAAGGTAAACTAAAATATGTAGACAGGATTTAAAATGAGTAAATGTATTAACTTTGAATTGAAAGTCTTTACGTTTCTCATAAAGATCAGTAATTGTTTTGTTTTGTGCGATTTTGATTTTTAGATCTAAAAAGTTAATAGTATTATTTGTTAAAAGGTTTTCTGTCAATTCTAAATTAGTTGGATAATCAACTGGAAATTGAGAAATATTTGACTAGTTAGTGTCAATTAAAATTATTTCATCAATGTAGCGATACATTAGATTATTATCATTACAAAAATTACGTTCACATTGATATAAATGTAAATCAGACATCAAACTGGATGTAGATCCACCTTGTGGGATTCCGACTATTTGTAGATAAATAATATTATCTTGTAAGATGTAGTTATTGTATATTATGAAATTAGTTAAAGTGCAAAAATACTTTATATCCATATATGTAGGAAGATTTAATTTATTTTTATATGTTTTAAATAGTGTATTAATTATATTATGCAGGTCTGTAAGATTTATATTATTAAATATATCTTTGAAATCATATGTACGTATATTTTTTACACATTTAATGTCTTTAAGTACACAAACATATATATAATGAAAGTGCATGTGTAAACTAAATTGGAAAATATACGTGAAAGAGAAACAATTAATATTAGAAAATAGGCCAAAGTTGATGAAAAAAGAGATACAATTATTATAAAAATACACCAATGTATTCTAAAGATTAGATATAATTAAGCAAGAGGATGTATAAATGGGAAAATATACGTGAAAGAAAAACATTTGATAAAGGAAAATAGGCCAAAATTGATAAAAAAAAAAAAAAAAAAAAAAAAAAAAAAAAAAAAAAAAGAGATAGAATTATTATAAAAATACGCCAGATATAATTAAGCAAGAGGACGCATTAAAAATATGGGAAACACAAATACAACAATCTGTTTGTTTGCGCATAAAGTTATACCAGAATAAAACAAATGTAACAATTTTTGAGAGAGATACGGTGATTCAAAGAAAAATTTGGATCCCCACCTTTTTAAGTAATTTTTTTAAATGTATTTTCTAATTCTGCTTGTCTAAAGTGTAGAGACAACATTTTGTAATATTCCGTACTTTCAAACTTTAGTTATTTCAGTAAATCAGAGTAATAAAAAGTGTAACAAACTTTGAGATAATTACACTGAATCAATGAATATGATCAGTCTAATATGGGAGTCGTGGAGGATTTCCATCAACTCGAAAAAAAGAGTTTTCCAGAAAATGCCTTTTTATAACGTTTTTATATTGAATAGTAACAGGTACCACCTGCTATACTGGTCGGTTTTTCAAAAATAACCTTCAATCTAACGAAATATATCGAGCAATTCGACTTTCTGTTTTAAAGCAATAAGGTTCTTTACCTGAAATGTCCTTCTACATCGCCAAAAATTATACGAACGGCATTGCGCTGTCATACTTTCTAATGTGTCAGACAAAATTTGTGCTGATATGGACAAACTTTTTAGTTGATGATCAACATTACGATTTGATAAAGAACGATAGAATGACATGCAATGTTCTAAAATTATCTATTTAACAGAGCAAGTTCCAGCAAAATCTATTCAATAGAACTTTATAAAAAGGCCAATCTTTCATAATAGGAATAACTTGATTATAGAATGCCCCCCCTCCCCCCCCCGAATAATTCTATACCCAATCAGTTTATACATTATGCAATATACTAAAACCTTCCCTGAAGAAATATTTAGCTAATACAGCCGGACCTCGTTATCCCGACACCCGGTTTTCACGTCACTCCGCTTATCACGCCAGTTTTTCAATGCCCCGATTTCCTGTATATGATTTTAATGTAAATAAACTCCGGATTTGACGTCTTTGAATAATTTTCAACTCCGGATATCCCGACGGTTTAGGAAAATTGTCCTTTTTTCATAATCCAACCAAGGAATCCAAGCATAATCCAAGCAAGGAAATTAAGCGGTAAGAAATAAATGGTCTTAGACAAACTTTTCACAACAGTGTCTAAAATACCCATTGAGATAAATGAGAAATATTTCTTCAATATTTAATTTAATAAACAAACACACACTATGAATGACCCACTTAAGCTCGAGATAGACGTATGTCAGTCTACTCGTGGTCTTATTGTTCTGGTCAAGCGGCGCTTTCTTGTGGTTGCACGGCGTTTTTTCATCCGACTAAAACAGAAGCATTTCATTGCATTGGAACAATCTGAAATTATCTAACATCCATTTCTAAAACAACGAACATTGATTACAATTCACACTGCAAATAGAAGCGTCTTAAATTTAGACACATATGTGACTGAAAAAGAATTTTAGACACTTAAGTGTCTTAATCTGAAAATTAAGACACTATAGATGTCTTAATTTAAGATACATAAGCGTCTTACTATGACCATGGTGTAAACGAACTGAGAATAATGTCTAAAATATCCGCAAACGTCTTATTTTAAGACACTTCATTGCTTTAAACGTGTTTTAATTTAAGACGTTTTGATTCTTCCGACGCAATAACCACCAGGGGGCACTAGCACTCCCAGTTGCGCATGCGTTTTAGATGTCTTCGTTCGAAGTGGTATACGTTGTAATTCAAACAAAGTTTGTTTTTATGTACGCGTGTATTTTAATTCGTTTTTTGCGAAATGTGAAGTACTGTCATTTTAATTCGTATTAACTTGGAGTATTTATTTATTGAATACATACATCTGACGTGTGTGCTCGACATCAAATGTCTCTTAGAAGCTGTCGTCGATACAAGGGCGGGATAGACACAGAACAGAAGTAGACGACGGTTGAAGATTACACCCGGAAATTCTACAAAGCGTGTGCAATGGGCTTAGTGTTAACTCGTATCAATTTATATCAATAATATTGTGTTATTCATCTTCGTCCTGTCGAAGCTGGCAAAAAAAAGAAACTTTTGTCTGGCGGGTCCTGTTTTTAGGATGAAACATCTCATTCTTTAAATATGGCTAGTCGGATGTATTATGGGATTACCTTTTAAACTGATGAAAGTCTTTCTCCCTCACTGTGGTTGTGGTAGTTTTTAAAATTTCAAATCGAGGAATATTTCTTACCTCTTGCAGCAACTCAAGTAAGTTTCTTTATAGTAGTAAAATTAGTGTATTTTATGATTTTATTTATTGTACTAAACAAAATCGTGCATGAAATTTAATTAGTTTTGAATCTGTTCGCAAAAAACCCCACTAATTCTAGAAGTATATATTTTTAAACTTATGACGTTCTTTTTTATTACAAATTATATATTCAATGTCAGTTCTTAGTTTCAATGGATAATTTTTATCTCGCAGTAAATGACGGCCACAAGGAAGTAAAGAAAAAAAAAACTTTGAAAGATGACCTAATGCTTTCTTACTTCCTGGCATAAAACCGCAGATTAAAAAAAGATAAATAAAGTAAATGAGACTGGTCTATTATATGAAGCTGCCTGTAAAAATATACATATGTATTTGATTTGCAATCAACTCTAATACTGATTTTTTTATTATTTTTAATAAAAAAGTAATTTGAAATTTATAATGGGAAAAAGTAAAAACCTCTAACTAGATTTCGTATTTAAAATTGTGGTAACTTTATTTATATGCACTTATACGAAAAATACAAAAATGACAGATGTTAGGGTAGATGCTCCAATTGTGGCCACCTTTAGAGAAAATTTAAAATAGAAATTTTACAGTTATTGACCGATTGAAGCATATTAAATCATAATAACATCATTATTTAGCCAATTTAATTGTCTTTCTGTGAATTATAATGATTTTCTACAGAATATTTTAGATTGTGAGTAATAACTCATTAAATAATTTATATCAATTTGTACCAGTTGTGGCCACCCCTGCACCAGTTTTGGCCATCTCTATGCACCAGTTGTGGCCACTCCAATATCATGTAGTTTAACAAACATTTTAATTGATAATAAGTAAAAATAAAGCATTTTTATGCAACATCTATTTTACCACACATATATTTGTTAATATATTTAAAAAATTTTGCAATTTTTTTTTTTATGAATGGATAAAAACATCAAGTACAATGTACTTATGTTGATTTTAACTGAAAATTTCAATTAAAAAAACAAAAAATATTTAATTTGATTCATAAAAGGGACAACAGTGCCTGTAGGACATCAAGATTAACTATTTAAATCAGTTTTATAACTATCCAATGGATTGTGGATTGATTAAAACACGTGAATCGTCACCAAAGAGTTATATTTCTGGTGCTCCAAAACTTTGCTATCTTGTAGTGCTGGCATTATACTACATTTTGAATGGCCTTAATTTTACTCCTTATCCTGGAACAGTGTTTCCTCAAGGCCATTTTTTAAGAGCACAGAATTCTGTGTTTTTTAAACTTGGTAAAATGAACGCTGTTCTTTTTAAATAATGGGAAATACATTCTTGCTTGTATTTAGATATCTCTAGTTAAGATTTTCGCAATATTTAGTATTTCTAAATATGTTTGCCCGAAATCTGGCAAAAATTTTGGAACTTCTTCATTTCTTTAGTAAAAATACAAGAAATCATGCTGTAATTTTAATAACTTTTTAATTTATAATTTGTAAAATCTTTCAAAATTTATATTTTAATTTATTTATCATATAGGACATATAGCCCCTCCCCTTGGGTTTTATCAATACTAAACACAATATACTATATTTTCTTTAGCAATATATCATTCTTTAGTTACTAGCACAGTGTCCTTTCTAAAGTAAATTATCTATTGGACAGAGAAAACAAAATCTCTTTGATAGAACTGCTATTAGCCTAGCTTTTTTTTTTATTATTGAAGCCATTACATATAAAACAAAACTAAATTGATTTTGTTTTATCCTGATGTTCTTAAAATTTATTTAATGGCTAAAATTCTCACTATAAGGAATCATGTGGCCAAAAGTGAAATATATGTTGTACCTTTTTTGCCACTTCCAACTACCATGGCCACAACTGGTACATATAGCAAATTTAAAGCACCAGTTTTGGCCACCCCCCATTAAACTGTTAAAATAATTAATTTAAATGTGAAATTGCATTAGAGAGGAAGCTTACCTCATAAAACCTAATAGCAATTTGTTTCAGGACAAACACAACCCAATAAGTGCCTAATATTGAAAGATTTGGAAAACATGACAGCTAAGCAAAAATCTTAATACATGTGAGCACACACTACAGTTTCACACATTTATTTTTTTTGAAAGTCACATTTTATCAAAAAATAAACAAATGAGATTGTAAATGATAAAAGGGTGTTTGCTTAAGGTGTAAAAATGCATATTATTTGTCTGCATCAATTCACAGCTTAAATATTGGACAAACTTATCCAATGTGGCCACAACTGGTATAGTGGCCACAACTGGTATAGTGGCCACAACTGGAGCATCTACTTTCGTATTTAAAATTGTGGTAACTTTATTTATATGCACTTCTACGAAAAATACAAAAATGACAGATGTTACTGTATATATTTAAGACGAAAGAAGTTTGGAAATCATAAGTTATTTTTTCCTCATGTTTTTAATATAGAATATGTACTTATTTGTTTTTATTGATAGTTGAATAGCTTTTGTGAGTACCCTCTGATCTACATAAAAACTTGCCCATGTGGAAATATAACTTTTTTAAAAACATAATTTTTAAATAAGTATTTTCATTTTTTTTTTTTTGTGGGGGGGGGGGGGATTTTGCATGAATTTTTCTAAAGCTGATATCTTAAATCTTGCACTGATTATAATGAAAGTTTTGAACTTTTAGAGTAGGACAAGTTTAAAAACGCAAATATATTTAACAAAATACCAAAGTCATTTTTTCCCCAATGTTATTAAAGTAGAATATTTATTTATTTATTTTCATTATTCATAGTTAAATGGCTGTTGTGATTATCAAGTGATGTATATGTAAAATTGCCTATGTGGCAATATATTTTTTTATATTTTCATTTTTTTGGGGGGGGGGGGGATTTTTGCAATTTTCGTACATCTGATATTTTTTACCCATTCAACCGAGTATAATAAATATTTTGAACTTTTAGAGTAGGACAAGATTATAATATATATATATATATTTATCTATGTACCTTAAAAGCCCTTAATAGCGAACACTTCGGGACCGCGGAATTTGTCCGATAATTGGAGATGTCTACTTTTTTGAGGTAAAAATATACAAATATGTATGTCTGCTGATTAAAAAAGTATTCGTTAAATAGAGGTGTTCGCTATTCGAGAATGTCCATTAACCTCCACAACGGATACTCCCGAATACCGGACATCTCAATTTAGACAACTATAATGCAGGGTTGCGTTTTTTGCAAAAGTACTTCTTGATTAAAGGAAGGGCAAACTGGGAAGTGCCCCGTCCCCCTATGACTGTAGTGCCCCCAAATTTGATGTGCAATATTTGTAAAGCTTATATTTTAAATCTGTTTCGAAATTGTACTGATTATAATCAATATTTTGAACTTTTAAAGTAAAATAAGGTTAAAACAAAATAAATTAAAAAAAATCTAATATTTAGATAAATATTTTTTGTTTTTTAATCTTGTTCTACTCCTGAAGTTCAAGATATTGATTATAATCAGTACAATGTCGTAAAAGATTTAAATTATCAACGTAACGAAAATTGTATACCAAAACTGAGAGCACCAAAAAAATCAGGCTGTATTGGGGGGGGGGGAGGGGCAGGACCACAGCCAAATATTTTTCCAGGATTCAACGTGGTCAAACATGGCTACGTATGATGCTTACAAAAAAATGGATGCGATTCAGACGTTTGAAGTGTCTGAAAAAATTCAGACATTTTAAAATGTCTGAAAATTGAACACTCCATTTCAGACACTTAAGTGTCTGAATTTCAGACATTTTAATTTAGAGTGAAATGTATAATATTGAAAAAATAATTATAGGAAGCACATTTAGGGATAGACAAACTTTAATTCATCCATATTTCATGTAACAATAAAAAAACAAGTCGTCAGAAATCTGATTTTTATTATTTGTAATTTTGTTTTGTGTTATTTTGTTTAATAATAATGTTTTATTGCTTAAAACTGCAAGAACAGTTATGAATTTATAATTGTCTTAAATTAATTAAAAATACAGCTTTTTATAAACATATTTTTCTCCAACTCCGGTTACCGCGACACTCCGCTTATGACGATACTTTTTCCCGGTCATTAGAGTGTCGGGATAACGAGGTTCGACTGTATTTAGTTCTCGTCAAAATCCATTCCGCAGCACTCAAGTTATAAACAGCCGGGACGAAATTTTCAATTATACTTTGTTAGTAGATCAGTCTACCTCAGCCTGAGACACGCCTGTATCAGGTGTTAAGATATGTTTAATTCTACGAATTTGGACTTGAAATATTTATCAAGTAGTTTTATAAATGTCAACTTTAAGAATATGTACCAATAAAAAAAAAAAAAAAAGAAAAAAAAAGAAAGAAAAGAAAAAAAGAAAGAAAAACAAGAAAAAAGCGTTTTTTTAACCCCGCAAAGTAGATTGTCCTCCTCTAAAGCCTGATTACCTCAGGAGAAAACCTGCATTGCTATTTCTTAACAGAAATCGTCGCCTTATTTCAATGAAGAAATTCTATCACAAATAAGGCGAAAATTATTATTTGGAAAAAGGGAGATATATTTGTCTCTGCGGTAATAAGTTCTGTTCTTTTCCAAACCACTATACTAAACATTAAACCAATTAACTTATTTAATTTCAAAATGCCTTTTTAATATTGATTTTTAAAATTAAATTATACTAATTGATTAAATTGATTTATTCGAGAATTAAGTTGATTTTCTTGAGAATTTTATTCTGTCACAAAAAATATAAATACATCGATATACATATCATCTTTGATTATATTAACATACAGTTTTATCTTCTTCACATATTAGTGGTTCTTTCCTTATATTAGCCAAATAACTCAACTTCACTAATGTAATTATATTCCGGGCTAATGCAATGTAATTCATTTTGATATCACCTTACGTAATAATAAGGTGATATCAAGAAGAATTAAGCTGCATTTTATTCGCAGCGGGAAATTTTCATTGATTGTTATATTGATTGTTACGCGCGTCTTTGTTTTGCATCTTTATATAAGGATGGAATTTTTATATATTTTTATCTGTATATATTTGTCCGATTCAAACAATTAAATTACACTTAACAAGTGTTTCATTATAGACTGTTGATCTAAGTTGTAGTGATGCTTCAAACTTTAGCGGTTCTTTAAACAGATATGATAATATTAGTACAGTTATACTAATAAGATGATCTGTTTTTATACGAAGAAGCAAAGCACAAACGCTGATTTTTTTTTTTTTTTTTTCTTCTTTTTTTTGTGAAATTACAGAGAATCTACTGGTAATCCATTATCTTAAGTCTTATGTAAAATTACAGAGATTCTGTTAAATAACAGGGAAATTATTCAGTAAATTTATAGTAGACTCTGTAAATTTACATCGCTAAAAATACACAAGACTCTGTAAATTTATTTTTAGACATTAGTGAATTATTTTCCAACTTTGAGTGAATCTGAACCGCTGCTGTACCATTTAATTTTTACAATATTTATTTCTAGCTGGCCCGGGACTTGATCCCGAGTTCTGTGGGTTGGAGACGAACATTTTACTGACTGTGCTGTAGGCGCTATTACTGCTGTACGCAAAGTATGTCTTTTATGATTCAGCTGGGGGATACTTTTAATTTACTTTTAATAGTACCGTGCGCGCATGTTGTGAACGGAACATCTGCAAAGTGATGGTCAATAAAAATCCCTGCTAACTCCGCAGAGCTGAATGTTCCCTTTCTAAAATATTCTAATTTTTAATAAAACCATTTTTAAACCAAATTTCCTTCTTTAATGCTACTAATAAAATTGTAAAAGTATTTTTAAAATGTGTATTTTGAATTACAGGTTATAACAAAGATAAAAATATCTTTAAATAAATATAAGAAAACCCCTACAATCAATTTGATGCAAGAAAAGAGAAATGTCTGCAAAAGCATGACTGAGAAACTCAATCAAAAGCATTTAACTGAGAATTGGTGTAAATTTATAGAGATGCTCGTTTTTTCCCTGTGTTTTTACAGAAATTTTTAACAGTGTGCGATTTTCTGAGTTTATTTTGCTCATGAAATAAAAAAGAATAATCATTATAACAGAGCGTTTTAACAAATGATTTTTTTTTAAATATTAAAAAAGGCAATATCTAATGTTTTCTATGTTGTTCACATATTTAGACATTGTTTTACGAATTGACAAAAAAAAAAAAAAAAAAAAAAAAAAAAAAGAAGTAAAATATTAACCGAGAAAATATTTAACGTCTTCAACGTTTCGGTAATGAAAATACTTTGATATTATTTTGATAGCTGAAAGAAAGTATTTTCTCCATTGTTAGAATATGTAGACATTGCTTTAATAACTAAAAAGGAATTAAAATATTTTCAGAGAAAATATCTTTTTCATTGTTAAAATATGTAGACACATTGCTTTAATAATTGAAAAGAAATTAAAATACTTTAAGAGAAAATATATTTTCCATTGTTAAAATATATAGACATTGCTTTAATAACTGAAAATATATTAAAATATTTTCAGAGAAAATATCTTTTCCATTGTTAAAATATGTAAACACATTGCTTTAATAACTGAAAAGAAATTAAAGCACTTTCAGAGAAAATATCTTTTCCATTGTTAAAATATGTAGACATTGCTCTAACAACTGAAAAGAAATTAAAATATTTCCAGAGAAAATATCTTTTCCATTGTTAAAATATGTAGACATTGCTTTAATAACTGAAAATAAATTAAAATATTTTCAGAGAAAATATCTTTTTCATTGTTAAAATATGTAGACATTGCTTTAATAACTGAAAAGGAATTAAAATATTTTCAGAGAAAATATCTTTTCCATTGTTAAAATATGTAGACATTGCTTTAATAACTGAAAAGGAATTAAAGTATTTTCAGAGAAAATATCTTTTCCTTTGTTAAAATATGAAGACACATTGCTTTAATGACTGAAAATAAATTAAAACACTTTCAGAGGAAATATCTTTTACATTATTAATACATGGAAATTATTCCAGAGGGAAACATGTTTCCCTCTGGAATAATTTCCATGTATTAATATAGTTTCTATCGATGCTGGATTTAATTATGTTCCGTGTTTGCTCCAGTTCGGTGGCTCACGTTGAATATTCCATCTTGTGCTGCGTCTGTAGCCTTGCCAACATATAATAGTGAGAAATGTTCCGTGCTGGGTATCGTTCCAAGTGGTTTATTCGGTAGAACGTCAGTGCGCTATACTGATGGCCCGGGTTCGAGTCCCGGCTTGGAATCTTTTTTACTATGTTGGCCTTTGCGCCTTTTAAGCAATTACTTTGTGCTTTGGAATTTGATTTTCATTTGAAATCTTTTACATTGTTAAAATATGTAGACATTGCTTTAATAACTGAAAAGAAATTAAAATATTTTCAGTGAAATACCTTTTCCATTGTTAAAATATGTAGACATTGCTTTAATAACGGAAAAGAAATAAAAATATTTTCAAAGAAAATATCTTTTCCATTGTTAAAATATGCAGACATTGCTTTAATAACTGGAAAGGAACTAAAATATTTTCTGAGAAAACATCTTTTCCATTGTTAAAATATGTAGACACATTGCTTTAATAACTGAAAAGAAATTAAAGCACTTTCAGAGAAAATATCTTTTCCATTGTTAAAATATGTAGACATTTCTTTAACAACCGAAAATAAAAATATTTTCAGAGAAAATATCTTTTCCATTGTTAAAATATGTAGGCATTGCTTTAGTAATTGAAAAGAAATTAAAATATTTTCAGAGAAAATATCTTTTTTCCATTGTTAAAATATCTAGACATTGCTTTAATAACTGACAAAAAAAAAAAAAAAAAAAAAAAAATTCAGAGAAAATATCTAATATTTTTTATACTATTTTAACGTTTTAAATGCGTAGGCATTTAATTTGTTAAATTAAAGCAGTGTTTAAATTCAAATGAAAAGTTAAGATTATTAACATATGCAGAACAATTGCACCATAAAGTATAATAAATAAGATGTATACGTTAAAAACACATAAACTTACTCAATGGCTACTCATAAACAAGAGCTTTTGTATGAACTTGTACAAATAAAATTAATCATAAAGCGTAATATTGACGCTCGAACTGCTTCTGCAGTCGTCTTCAGGATAAATATGATGTTGAAATGTTTAAAAGTCCAGAGACGAAAGCTTCCTGTCGAGTATTGATCAATTATATGAATATGAGTACATCAGAAAATTAAAAAAAAGTAATAAGTTGAGATGAATTGAACAATCGCTTGGAGATCACGGAGTGTCACCAGCTATGAAGGGGAACGGATTACATTCAAACAAGGTCATGGTAAAAGAGGATAAATTGAGGCTGGTGACGACATTGCATGGTCTGTCTTTAAGCGAACTTTCGACTCATGTCAACTTATTTCATTTTTAAATATTCTGATGTACTCACATTCATATAATTGATGAAGACTCGACAGGAAGCTTTCCTCTCTAAACTTTTAAACTTTTCAACATCACATTTATCCTGAAAACGACTGCAGAACAGTTCGAAACGTCGATATTATGCTTTATCATTAATTTTATTTGTACAATTTCATATAAAAGTTCTTGTTTATGTGTACCATTGAGCAAGTTTGTGTTTTTAACGTATACATCTTATTTAAGTTAAGATTATATTTTCCTCTGCCCTAACAACATACAGTCGCGGAAAAAAAAAGTAAACACCTCCTACTAACTCCTCAACAAATTATCGTAGAAGAAAGTTACTGGTACCGAACGATTGGAAATAAAGTATACTTTTAAATGATGTATATAAAATTTGCTTAGGGGGCCATCTACATATTAAAACGAACCATAAGTTTGTTTTTTTCAATAGCAGTACACAATTCTGACAGCATAAATTAGCCTAAAAACAAATTTTTATGCAATTCGTACCATAAGTTTCCGAGAAATTAATTATTTGAAAACGAGCGTATTTTAAGGACTGTATCCATATTGAAGTTCCATACTCGATAGTTAATCGAGAGAGCCCCTTTCTTGATCAAGGCACTTTAAGCACCACTTAAGCAGTCAATGAAGCCTGATAGATTACAGGACAGCAGAAGAAATTTCAAAATATCTAGTCACTTCTATCACAGACGGCTCCTTAAAACATCCTTTTGCCGTTTTTTAAGCATAATTTGAAAACTACTTGGAAGAAAAATGTGAAATTTTGGATTTCCATAAAGCAGGACTTAATAAAACTAAATCCATCAAAAAAAAAAAAAAAACAAAAAAAAAAAAAAAAAAAACTGTAGGACTTAATAAAACTAAATCCATCAAAAAAAAAAAAAAAAAAAAAAAAAAAAAAAAAAAAAAACTGTAGGTTGCAATTCATAATTTTTTCGAATATTAATTTCATAATTCATGATTCATATCATAAAATTATAAAAATTGCAAATTCAACGTATTTATGTTTGGGTATATTAGTATTATTGCTACACAAAAAATTAGTACATTAGGAGCATAATTTCAGGAGATATTAATAAAAATATGAAAATGTAATTTAACATTAGAAGCACTAAATTTTGAATGTTTATAATTCAAAAACTTATCATTCCAATGACTTGAAATTTGGTGTCTAGGCATAGTGTTAACCGAAGATTTGAAATATCTCGTTAAAATTGGGTATTGCCATTGAAAAAAATGCAGTTTGGATTCGTTTTAATATGTAGATGGCCCCTTAAGCAAATGTTATATACATCGTTTAAAAGTAGACTTTATTTCCATTCGTTCGGTACCAGTAACTTTCGTATACGATAATTTGTTGAGGAGTTAGTAGGGGATGTTTACTTTTTCCCCCCACGACTTTACATAACGTTGACACAGTGTTGTTTAAATTTTTGCCTGTTTGTCTTAATCCAAGTATTGTCCTTGGTGTATTAAAAATCAAATAATTATTTTTCAGATACATAATGCTAACAAAACAGGAAAAAAAATAGCCAGGAAAAATAATAATTACTGGAAATATGAATGAAAATATTAAACATCAATTTAACATTAGCAATTCAAATTTTTGTATCTGTATAAGAGTATATCTTTAATTTCTTCACCACAAGACTCTAAATTTGATATACAGCAAAACCTCCTTAAAGCGACCACGTTCCGTTCCAATAAAAAATGGTCGCTTCGAGAGGTGGTTTCTTAATGTAGGTCATGTTTAAATCTAGATTTTAATTGTTGAAAAAAGGTAACAATTAATGTTACTAAAATTGATTTTTCACATTAGGAAAAAGTATCAAAACAAAAGTTAATTACATAAGTAAATTATTACAGAGTTTAAAAAATAAATATATTGACGTTTTCTTTGATTTTATGGTTTTATCTTTCATAACTTTTATTTCCAAGTCCTTTCGAAGTTCAGCAAATAAATGCAATTTTTTTTCTGGACGGGAACAAATAATGACGAGTTCATTAATTTATCTATTTCTTTGAGAATTTCTTAACAGAATAGGGCAGGGGAGTTTATTGACCGTCATTCTTAATTCGTCATCAGATATAAATTCATTGTCTAAAAAGGCAGAAAGGGGTTTAAACACTTAAAAAAAATATCTTAATTTAGAAGTTTGGTGAATAATGCGCCCTCCGGAATTATTTTTCTAATAAAACCTTCTTCAAGCGACCAGGAAAAACGGAATTTGTTTCATTTTCTTCAAAGAAATGAAGGAAGGAGTGCAATGGAGGGAGTTCAACTGGGGTGTCTCTGAATGGAGGTAAAATTAGTATTGAGCCTATGGGAATTAATTTCGTTCCATGAAAAAATGGTCGTTCAGGGAAGTGGTCGCTTAATGGAGGTGGTCGCACAGGGAGATTTCACTGTACATAACATTGACACAATGTTGTTTAAGTTTTTTTTGTCTTAATCCAAGCATTGTCCTTGATGTATTAAAAATCAATAATTCTTTTTCAGATACATAATGTTAACACAACAGAAAAAAAATAGCCTGGAAAAATAACACTTACAGGAAATATGAATGAAAATATTAAACATTAAATTAACATTAAGAATTGAAATTTTTGTATCCTTATAAGAGTATGTCTTTAATTTCTTCAAAAGACTCTAAATTTGATATTTTCAGTTAAATGTTTCGCCGATATCAAATTTTGTTATAAATGTTGGAAATGATAAAGCTTGTTGCTCTTACGATGTATGGAGTATAAATTCTCTATGCTTATTTTATTCACCGATCCTTATTTATAGAAGCAAGCCGTTGGAAGGACTAATCGCCCCTAAGAAAAGAAAAATTCATACGACTCTAATATTAAAAATACATTGCTAAAGTGATATATTATATATGGTGATATATTAACAAGTATCACATAAAAAATTTGCTGATTTCTTTGTGATTAATAAAACAATATTTAAATTACACATTAAAAAAAATGTTTTTTCAATAATTTTTACCATCTCGTAATATTTCAAACACACTTAATAATATATTCATAGTTAAAGTTACATATGTATTAGGGTGGTGCGAAAAAAGTCAAGTTGATAATTCCGAGTCGCTATAGTGCGGAAAAGTTGCGATTGGTCAATACAAGAAAAACAAAAAAAAAATTCTTTAAATCGGACTTTATCTTCCGATCCCGCAAACCGCCTAAAAATTCAAAAAAATTGAAAATTTCCGATTTTTTCAGAATTTTGTTTTTACGTATGTATATATTTTTACCGTTATAGTTTAAAATATTTGCAGATTATAATGCCTAATAAGAATAATAAGAATAAACAGTTACTTTTAAAGAATTTCTTCCGATCGCGCAAGCTCAATAAAAATCGGGAAAAATTCAATTTTCAGTGAATTTAATGAATAAAGAAAATAATCACCTGAGATCACTTTGCGTTCCAATGTTAACATATACATATAAATTGTACAATTTTTTGCTTGTTTAGATATTTGATAATATTTAAACAAATCAGAACTCACAACGGGAATGTAGCTGCACTTCGAGTTCAATCCACACCTTTCCTTTCATCCAACCAATGAGGGTGTTTGCTATTTACATTAATTAAATACATAATTTGTTATAATCGAGTCAAAACACTGTATTAAAAAACAAGTGTCGTGACAGTATAAGATGTGTAATTTGTTTTTTCATTTGTTTAAGTGTGACTTTTAGACGTAATTTTGTACTGAAAATTGGTGGTAATGTCTGGTATCATGGACATTGATTTCAGTGTGGCCCTGATGAACCCATCTCTTGATTGGGGCCTACAGACCTTAAACGATGCTTCGTTACCACCGTTTGACGCACAGCTTGACAGCTTGCGTGTGGCAGGGAAATTTTTTATCATCCCAGTCTGAGATATCATCTGATTGAACGAAGAAATGTATTTCTTCATTGGTTATTCTTTGAAAAAGAGGAGGAGATGATAATTTTGCTACATTCCAATCAATTAATTCTGTATAGTCTGCCGCATCGAAGTTTAAAGTAGGAGTGATAAATATTCAGATGCCTTTACCCTTTGAAACATTCTGCCTGGCTTTTAACACTCTTCTTAACCCTAGCTCTCTTATGTGCCTCCTCTTACCAAAGACCATTGCCACCAGTAGGTTTTCCGGATGAGCAAAGAACCAGTTTCGTTCAATATCAGGGACTAAACTTTCTTCAGGTTGTCACGCAAGTATCGAGATGTTTCTATTGCTCTGTACAGATGAATAGGACCTTCTGTACTTACTGCATTTTATTTCAAACCAAACTGGCATGCAGGATTTTAAAATAAATGTCAATATGGCTTTTAAGGCATCCGATGGGTTTTCCACGCTCAAGTCGAAGGACACTATTTGCACAAGTGAGCCATCTGGCATGTGAAATTGGGCTGGAGTTACACTTTGATAATTCATTTGGAAAGTTGCCACTTTTTATTGCTTGACTTACGTCAATAAGATATCTTTAGTCCTTGCTCAATAGTTGTCTGTTCACGGCTGGAATTTCACAATCGGTCAATTAAAATTTTATGACCGAGAGCTTTACACAACAATGAGATTCTGCCCAATTGGTCTACTAAATGATCTTGAGGCAGTTGTTTCACCATCCAAATGTTGGAAAAGATGGCGGAAAGGTAATTCAACAAAATGGAATAAATAAAAAACCCACTGCAGCGGTCGTCCGAGATGCATTTCAAGCTGTCTAATAGCAACACCTTTCTGTCCAGTATTGGTATTTGTACCACCACAGTTCAGTAAGACATGATACTATGAAAGCTACAATGTCCTTTGCAGACCTGGAGGTTGGCGACACATGGCCTAAATAAACTGAGTCTCGTTCTTTTATGACAGAATAGTGTCCCTCTTTAATACTTCGACGAACCTGTTTAGATCCAATATTAGATCTAAGGATATCCTTTCTTTAACTAGGGTATTTTCTTCCATGAAAATATATGCCATGTAGTTCATCTGAATCCAATTGACTTTGCTGGAAATTTTATGGAGTTAGGTGAGACTAGGTGGGAGTGCGTACGCCGACTTCAGCGCTGTTTTGCAACGTGGCAAACAGCAGTTGGGTGAACTACTAAACTTTTCAGACCTAGAACGAACTCTTCGTAGTAAGTTCTAGGTTGTTTAAAAATAACTTAATATGCTCAATAGTACGAATTAAGACTTAAATCTTAACCTGAGACCGAAAACTGACCTCAGTTGATTATATTCTTAATGCATGAAAATCACTCAAAAAGTGAAATTTTGCCGATTTTTATTGAACTTGCGCGATCGGAAGATATTCTCTAAACACAATTTTTATTATTATAATTATTAAACAGTACAATCTGCAAATATTGACCTATATATTGACAACTACAAATGCAAAATTCTACAACTGCAAATATTGACACTATAGCGATAAAAAATATATAAACGTAAAAAAAATAATTAATTCGGAAAAAATCGGAAATTTTCAATTTTTCTGAATTTTTAGGCGGTTTGCGGGATCGGAAGATAAAGTCCGATTTGAAGAATTTTTTTTTTTCGTTTTTCTTGTATTTACCAATCGCAACTTTTCCGCACTATAGCGACTCGGAAATATCAACTTGACTTTTTTCGCACCACCCTAATATGTGTTAGAAAAATTTGTGAGTCTAACAGTTTTTGGGGTGAATCCACACGCTCCTCACTAATTCATGTACTATAAACGCAAACTGCGCGATGCCTCATCACAACAATAAAAGAATAATTAAAGGCCTTACCTTCTATGTATAGATATCCGTTTTTCAGCTCGCGGTTAGTCAGGGCGTCTAAGAATTATGGAGTATCCCGTATCATCATATATTCGTATATCTTTACTCCTTCAGGTCTCAGTGCATCAGGCTTAAAATAGGAATCATGTAACAGACGGTTTATTGTGTCTGTACTCCATTGAAACTACTCATATTGTAGGAAAGGAAAAAGGAGAAGTTTAATTAGAGATACTAAGAAAGAGATTACATTTTGTACGTCTTCACTTGTGTGAGGACGTTTTAAAAGTGAATATTACATATGTTTTTCCGCGCGTGTTACATCATTAAAATTGATAACTATATGGATGTATTTTCGGCACTTTGAGGTAATCAACCAATTATACATAATTGGATATTTATGAAAGTTACAAGGAAGTAAAGTCTGATAAAATAGTGTTCAGTGTAACAGTCAATTATAATGTTTATAAGTTTATAACGCGAACCAGAATAGAACATAAGTGCTTGCGAGTCTGGTTTAAAACATATCTCACATAAGGCGAAGAAAGATGAAGAGATGCAGTTTCTGTGCATATTACATCTGTCGACTACTAAGTGTTTCTTTTTCGCTATGAACTCTAATGATGTTTTTCTGCAGTAGAAAGAGGGAGAAAATGGGTATCCAAAACTCTTGATAAGGGGATTATATGAATATATCTTCTATCAAGTTCCCCCTTAAGCCCCTAATCAAGATTGATCTGTAATTTTAATTTGTCTCTGTTCTCTTGAAATTCAGGCTTGGGTTCTGGCTTCGTCAAAATGTCTGCCAGCATAGATTTGCTCGGACAATAACGTAATTCTATGGTACCATTTTCTTTCATATACTTAATCATGTGATATTTTAGATCGATGTGTTTTGTCTTGTTGGTGTATTTTTCAGATTCTATCATTTTTATGCAGGATATGTTATCTTCATATACAATTACGGGTAGGTTTTGTGGTAAATTCAAATCTTGTAAAAGTTTTATTATCCACACAAGTTCTTGTGCAGCGTTTGCTGCGGCTACGTATTCAGCTTCTGCTGACGATTGCGCAATGCAAGTTTGGCGTTTGGTTATCCATTGTATCGGATTTTTCCCAAGAAGGAATAAATTCCCTGATGTTGATCTTCGTGTTTGCGTATCACCGGCCCAATCGGCATCGGTGTACACTTCCAAAATTGGTGTACATTCAGTGCTGATTATGAGATTTAGGTCCTTTGTGTGGTAGAGGTACCTGATCAGTCGTTTAACACCTTTCCAGTCTTTTTCCGACGGATTTTCGTTCTTTCTGCTAAGAACATTTACAGCCAGTAGTATGTCTGGCCTAGTTATAGTTGCAATGTATAATAACGCGCCTATCGCTTTACAATAATTTATGTTGTTTGGCATTGGATCTTTATCCTTTTCTGATCTTAAGAAGCCCGTTTCCATGGGTGTTCCGTAAGGTTTTGATTCCTCTAAGTTAAACCTTTTAACGATTTCCATTATTTTTGTTGTTTGGTTAAGGTTAAAGCCGTTATGTGTTTTCTTAATTTTTATCCCAAGATAATTACTAATTTCCCCCAAATCTTCAAGTGTATATTGTGTTTTTAACTTATTTATTACTTCTTCAATTTGCGCATTGTTTCCCGCTATGAGAATGTCATCTACGTACACAACTACGTAGACTATATTTTCCCCCTGTCCTTGTGTAAATAGGCAGGTGTCTGCCTTGCTTTGCATAAAATTTAGTTCTCTAAGAGATTCAGTAATTTTTGTGTACCAGGCCCGGGCTGCCTGTTTAAGCCCGTATATGGCCTTTCGGAGTTTACAGACTTTATCGGGTTCGTTTGTGTTCACGTACCCTTCCGGTTGTGACATGTATACCTCTTCTTCTAGGTCTCCGTGCAGGAACGCGGTTTTTATGTCGATGTGCCTGACACTAATGTTATGATAGGCTGCGGCAGTGAGGAAACATCTTAAGGTGGTGTGGGATACTACTGGGGCGTAAGTCTCGTCAAAGTCGACCCCGTATTTTTGTTTAAATCCCTGAGCTACTAATCTCGCCTTGTAACGCTTTACTTTCCCAGATTCATCATATTTAGCCTTGTAGGTCCATTTGGATCCAATTACTTTGGCTCCCTGTGGTGGTTTTACCAAAGACCATGTTTCATTTTTCATAAGCGAGTTTATTTCGTCGCGTGTCGCTTCAATCCAATTCATTTTTTCTTGTGGGTTTTCAATGTTTAGCATGTCGTGCCAACCTTTCGGTTCATATACCGGATCATGCCGGACTGCATAGGCAAACCTGTCCGGTGGCACGCCTCTATTATGCCTTTCAGATCTTCTCAATTGTTGTGTATGTTGAGACGCGGATGGTGTATCTGAAGAATTTTGGTTTTGTGTTAGATCAAATTCGATTACGCTTGTGTCAGTCTGTCGTGTGTGTTTGTTTGTTTCTGACATTAACTCATTCGTGTTTGAACTTTCATCAGCATTTATATTACCCATGTTATTTTCCGCGAATTTTACGGTTCTAGCTAAAATGACTCTTTCGTCACTAGTAAATATTCTGTACGCTTTCGATCGGTTGTCGTAACCTACGAAAATGCCTTTCTCTGCTTTATCATCTAATTTGCCGCGTTTTGATTTGTGGATGTATGCGTACGCAGTACAGCCGAATACTTTAAGATATCTTAAATTTGGTTTTCTGTTTAGCCAAAGCTCATATGGCGTAGTGCTAATAGATTTGGAAGGCAAGCGATTCTGCAAATGATTTGCGGTGCAGATTGCTTCTCCCCATAATTTATGTGGGAGGTTAGCTTCGCTTAACATGCTTCTAGTCATGTCTAACAGTGTCCTGTTTTTCCTCTCAGCAATGCCATTTTGACTTGGACAGTATGGTACGGTGAGCTGGTGTTCGATTCCGTTACATTTAAGATAGTTTTCTAATTCATCGTTGACATATTCCCCGCCATTGTCGGATCTGATGGCGGTTGGGAATTTTCCAAACTTATTTTTGACGGTTGAGATGTATTCCCTCAATTTTTCATATGCTTCGCTCTTTTTCGACATTAAGTAGATAACACAAAATTTGGAATAGTCGTCAATGAATGTTATGAAGTACCGCTTTCCCCCTATGGTGGGTGTATTTATCGGCCCACATACGTCACTGTGGATTAATTCTAGCCTTTTCGTGGCTCTATGTGCACCCGATTTGGGAAATGGGGCGTCGTTGGTTTTGGACTTTATGCATACCTCACATTCTTTGTCGTGTCGGCAGTTGTTTATGGTAATTCCGTTCACTAGTTGTTTTTGTACAATGGTTTTAATTGTTTCGTAGCTTCTGTGGCCTAACCGCCTGTGCCACAACTCAATACATTTTGTGTTTGAACACTTATGCGTAATGTTTACATGATTGCTTTCAAATTGATTATCATTGTTTACTTGTACTTCATATAAATTGTTCTTTAATCTACCTTGAAGAATTACTTCATCGTTATGTATAATGTCGCATGTATCTTTTTCAAATTTAACTTGACATCCGTTTTTCGTTGCCCTGCTTACTGACAGCAGGTTAGTTTCGATTTCAGGCACAAACAGTACGTCACGAAGTATAATCTGCCTGTTGTTTTTTCCTGTGTGAATTACAATTTCCCCTGAGCCATATGAAATTAGTTTATTGCCATTCGCGACTGTTACGTTAGTTTCTGTGTCGCTAGTCATATTTGAAAACATTTCTTTGGAGTTGGCAATATGGCTAGAGCTTCCGCTATCGATAATAAAAGTTTGTTTATTTGCGGGTCGTTCAATTAACAACGCAACATTTTTATTTTCATTTCCTATCTGTCTTGTATCTTGCGGTTTCGCGGTTTTGGCCGGGGCATTTTCTTCAAAACATAGAGAGGTGGTGTGATTTTTATTTTTGTAAAATTTATTATTTTGTACTGGATTATTATTATTTTTCCGTTTCAGGAACCAACAATCGTTGTACGAATGGTTCTTCATTTTGCAATAGGAACAAAATTTGTTACCTCTCTTGCGGTCTGTGTTAACTAATTTTTCTCGAGCCTTGTATGCTTTAGTACTATGTTCCGAGTTTTCGGAATTTTCAACTCTACGAGTATACTCATCAAATAATTTGCTTTTAATAAAGCTGGGCGTCAATTCATCTTCATTTCTCGACTCTAACGCCGTAATCAATGTGTCATATGACGGCGGTAATGAGCACAAAAAGAGTGCAGATATATGAGAGTCGGTAACATTTTCTCCGATCGCAGCTAATTTGTCGATAAGTTCCATTAATTTCGTGATGTGTGCGATTAAGTTCCCTCCTTCGTTTAGCTTTGTGCTATACAATTTTCGAAGGAGGTGCAATTTGCTTGAGAGATTGGACCGTTCGTGAATATTTTTCAAAGTGTCCCAAGTCTCTCGAGCCGTGTTTAAATGTTTGATGTTAATTATCTGCCCATCTTCAATACTGAGATTGATTAGTGCCCGTGCTTTCCTGTCTTTCTTATTCCAATTTTCAGTCAAAGGGTCTGGAGCTTGATCGGTAATGACATCAAATAGCTCCTCTCTAATTAAAAGCATTTCTAATTTAAACCGCCAACAAGAATAGTTATTGGCGTTAAGTTTTTCAATGGCTGCACTATCTTTTGCGTAAGCCATAATTTTTCTTTCCTTTAAGTCAATTAGATACTTTTTCCTTCACCTGACTACCGGATTTATTTATCTGGCTTAATTTGCCTAAATGGATATCTATATTTGTTTAATTTACTAAATGAGACATTAAATCAGTCTCATAATCAAAATATGTTAGAAAAATTTGTGAGTCTAACAGTTTTTGGGGTGAATCCACACGCTCCTCACTAATTCATATACTATAAACGCAAACTGCGCGATGCCTCATCACAACAATAAAAGAATAATTAAAGGCCTTACCTTCTATGTATAGATATCCGTTTTTCAGCTCGCGGTTAGTCAGGGCGTCTAAGAATTATGGAGTATCCCGTATCATCATATATTCGTATATCTTTACTCCTTCAGGTCTCAGTGCATCAGGCTTAAAATAGGAATCATGTAACAGACGGTTTATTGTGTCTGTACTCCATTGAAACTACTCATATTGTAGGAAAGGAAAAAGGAGAAGTTTAATTAGAGATACTAAGAAAGAGATTACATTTTGTACGTCTTCACTTGTGTGAGGACGTTTTAAAAGTGAATATTACATATGTTTTTCCGCGCGTGTTACATCATTAAAATTGATAACCATATGGATGTATTTTCGGCACTTTGAGGTAATCAACCAATTATACATAATTGGATATTTATGAAAGTTACAAGGAAGTAAAGTCTGATAAAATAGTGTTCAGTGTAACAGTCAATTATAATGTTTATAAGTTTATAACGCGAACCAGAATAGAACATAAGTGCTTGCGAGTCTGGTTTAAAACATATCTCACATAAGGCGAAGAAAGATGAAGAGATGCAGTTTCTGTGCATATTACATCTGTCGACTACTAAGTGTTTCTTTTTCGCTATGAACTCTAATGATGTTTTTCTGCAGTAGAAAGAGGGAGAAAATGGGTATCCAAAACTCTTGATAAGGGGATTATATGAATATATCTTCTATCAATATGTATTGCAGTTTAATATTCATTATGGGCAGTTAATTTTCCCGATAATGAATATAGGGATAATGAGTGATAGTTTATTTTATGTTTTTGCTCTTGCAAATGTTTGAATTCAATATCTAGATTTACTCTAATTTGGTGTTCAATTAATATTATAGTCGGACAAGGCGGTCAATCTTTTGAGCCATGGTCAAATGTAAACTTTTATTAATTTCACTCTTGAAAAATTCCTTTCTGATTCGGTTATTGATATTGGCAATTTTGAAAATATGTGGAATGCGATAAATAAATTTGGAACCCTAATTTTAGTTGACACATATATATATGAGAAGACATCAATTGCCAAAGTGTTTCTGGAAATTAATTATGCTATTACATGGAATTTATTACTTAAATCTGATCCATCTATATCTCGAGAATTATTGTGCTTAAGGCATCTTTTTAGAATTAATTATTTTTAAACCATATCTTCAGAACACATTATATGTAATTCGTACGTATTTATAACCCTTCACTGCATGATTTTTATTATTTTTATGAAAAAAATTATTTGAAATCTATATATCGGTCTAATAAAGGGAAAAATAGTAAAAAAAGAATTAATTTTCAGCTGAAGTTTGATATTTAATGGTGCGTGTCATATGTACACAGTTAGGGTTTTAAAATATTGTATTGCTATATTTAGCAACTAAATGAGCTTAAAATAATTAATTTTATATGCTTAATACTCTGCAACTTTTTTTATATTAATGTTTTTAAGTATTCAATAAAAATAATGAAAGTAAATATTACCTTAATAGCGTGATCGATTTTTTTTTTTTTTTTTTTTTTTTTGTTTTGTTTTGTTTTCGAAGAACAAATTCTAATTTTTTGTCAAATGAAGCCATCTGACATGGACAAAATAAGTGTTATTCCATTCTTTGAATTGTTCTTGATCAGTTATAGTGATCATATTAGCGAAATGTATGGCACCTAATGAAAATTATAATGTTTTTAGGTATGTGCCAGATATGGCACGTGGTGCAGTGAACGGTTAAGAACGCCAGAATTTTCAAATAACACAGATAACAGTAGTTTCATCTGATGGGCAAGTACCCCATTGTCCCGACGCCCCTAGGTGGTCACTTAGGACCGCCTATGATAAAACTGACTCTGTATTAAAAACTCTTTTGCGTCTCTCTGCGACAAATTGGCAATTTAAAGTATGGTGTGTTTTATTTTTCTTTTCTTTATTTATTTTTCTTTTGTTTTTTCAACATTTTTTACTCAGCTCAACAATTCAAAAAATTTTATGCCATTCTTTTAATCATTTTGTTTCCTATTTGCCTAAAAATTTCAGGCATTCAAATTCAGATGCCTAAGAATCAACCCCGTTTTCCTATATATTTGATGCATTCTGAGTTATAGCTACCCAATAACCCAATGACCGCCATTTAGAGATCCCATTAGCAAATATTTTGGATACCACTATTTTCAAACAATAATCTTCGTGGTGGATTTCTACAATATGTTCAAGTGAAATCTATCACAAAGATTATTGTTTGGAAATAGTGGCAGCCAAAATAGTCGGTTGTGCCACTTCTGACCATTTTGTTATTGTCCCAAAAAGTCGGCTAAAAACGCCAACTTTAAGGTCATAGCTTCATTAGCTGTATAGAAAAATGATAAAATTTGTTTTGTCCTAACTAATAAGCAATTCATTTCTTTTTTCTTAAAATTAGGATATTGCACATTGTCCCACACGTGACAAGAATTTCTTGCACGTGAAGTTTATTAGAAAAATTATTACTTGTGCTAAATTTTACTTTTTGTAACGAATAACACATTAAATAGTTAGTATAAAAACAAAAGTAACAAACGACATTTGAGTTCTTATAACTTGAATAACAATATCTGCCACTTTTACGTTTTAGCCAAAAAAGATAAGTAAATAAAATAAAATAATAATAATAAAGGTGTTGGCCCGGGTAGACGAGTCCAAAACTCAACATTAAAGTTATGAATTGAAAGGTTGACACAATTAGGGGGCGAAAATGCCTGGTGCACAAAAAGTTCAGGGAAACACGGACTGGATCCTCAGGGTCATAATTGTAATGCAGAAACATGGGAATAACTAAAGGGAAAAAGGGCCTCCAAAACGAAGATCGGAATAAAGCAAGGCAATTTATTAACAATTTAGCGCACAAAAACTTGAAGGAGCCCTGTACCAGGACCCACGGTGTCAGGGTATTTACTGGAATGTAATTAGATATAAATTAATTATAATATTAAAAAAAGCAATTTAACAAATTACAACGACCATTTGGAAAATGATTTTTTCAAAGACTCAAATTTCAAACATAAAAAATCGCACGGAGTTGATCATACATTACGTACGCCATGGATTAAACATTAACATTCCTGGACCCATCATGAACAAATTTTAAAAGAAATTTCAGTTTTGCAATTTTCGGTACTGTAAATTTTTAAACTTCTACGGAGCCGGCTATACATTACGTACGAAATGGATTAAACATTAATATCCCTGGACCAATTTTAAATGAAATATAGAGCAAAAAACGCATTTTTAATTACAATTTGTTTGAAAGCTGTATCTCAATTTGTTTCTGAGGTATTATTTTTTTTTGTAGTTTTTTGTAGTTTTTATTACTTTTTTGTCATAGTGGCAACAGAAGTATCCATCTCTGTTGAAAGTAAAGGGAAAATACAGATTACTGTATAGACCAATCAGAAAACGAATAAAATGCGGGATTCAACTAATAAAACGCTTCAGATGTGTTTTTGATTTTCTACCCTGACCGAGGACAAAAACCATTTTCCCAAATGGTAAAAAAAAATTGATGCCAGAGCTTGCCGAGTTTAGATTTGAAAACAGCCTAGAGCAGGAATGGCGAACTTTATTTCGATCGCGCGCCAAAAATTCACAAACAATTTGTATCAGCAATGTAACGTGCCAAAATTTTACATAAAATAATTTTGCAGCGCACGATGTTTATTCAAAACACTGGTTAGAAAATCAGATGTTTTCATGCAGTAATAATTAATACACTGTAAAAAAAAAAAAAAAAAAAAAAATCTGCAAAGTTACTAAATTTTTTCTAGGCAACTGGGATTCCTAGAACTTTTTATGTAACGGCAACAACAAAAAATCATGTTACAGACACACTTTTGCGCAGAAAATAAAAAAAAATATGTAAGGTTACTAAGAATGTTTTAGGAAACTGGGATGCTTAGAATTCATGTAACTGCAACCAGGGTTACATATAAAATTTTAGTAAGTTTACTGTAATTTTAGCAGATTCATTTGTAAAGTTACACATTTCTGTAGCTTTACAAAAACTAGTTTTGTAGATTTACAGCTTTTTTTGTACAGTTACAGATGAAAGTTTAAGTAAGCATGTAACTTAACATCTGTAGAACTACAGATTTTTTTTTACAGTGTAGTTAAAAATATTAAAAATCAAAATGCAATTTCTCTGTATATTGGATTCAGTCATTAAATTAACGAAATTTCAATTCCTAAATAAGATTCACTTATGCAGTACGTATTTTAATAAGGAAAAAAAAAAAATACAAATTTCTATTTTAGTAATTTTTGACTTATGCAACATCTCAGTTGTAATTATCCAAGTTGCAAGCAATATATTTATAAGTAATTAAAAATGTATTATAGTAAACAATGTAATTTTAATGTATTAATGAGTTTAATGCTGTTGTACGTTCGATGGAGAATGTTTTATACCTGGTAGATATTTTGTTATTTTTATAAATGTTCATAACTTAATTGGGTCCGTTTGCCATTTCATTAGAGTGACTCTCTAATGAAACTCATTTGAAAGATACAGACTTTTTAAATTCTTAAAAAAAAAAACGGAAAATGTATGTCGCAAACGCTGCATAGCTTCAGAAGAAAAGAAAATTCTCTTGATGTGTCAATTCATGCAAAAATAGTTACACTATTTACGATAGTCTGTCCGTATAGAGAAAAATTTTATTAATTAAAACAGAAAAAAAAGAAAAAAATTGTAATTTAATAGATTACAACGACCATTTGGATTTTTTTTTTTTACTTAATATTTATTTAGTTTTAATTTTGGGACATTTCGACAAGAGAAGCCGAGAAAGATAAGAGGTTAAAAATCGAAAGCAATTCCACCGAATCATCCACAGATCGCGACAAATCACATTTGTAACAAAATTTAACCAAAAATCTAAATTTTGTCCACCAAATTCCGTCGCATCCTCTTCAACAACAGATCGCAAAGATCAAACTTCAGACGGCCAAAACTTTTATCGATAAACTCTCCAAGTCCCGTTTCAAGAAGAAAAACAGTTTTCAAATCGAAAGCAGTTCCACCGAATCATCCACAGATTGCGACAAATTACCTACGTTGAGCTCAATTTTTCCCGGTTAGACTCGACCGATTGTAAAACGCCGTGGCTAGTGGATTGGAGCCTCTCGAGACATGGCCTTTTACTATCAATCGATTAAACATTAGATTGTTTCCCTTTTCGCGTTCGTCTTTTATTCTGTAATCGATTTTCATGGGCTACATAATCAGTTGAAGACCTCGATTTTCATGGCCTACATAATGACTTGAAGACCTCGATTTTTGCTTTGCAAGACGATTTTCATTTCGGCGTCGCTCTTTGGCTTTGGATTTTTCCATATCTGATCATTTGCGCCTACCCATTTTGTAACTTTTTCAATTTTTAACGATTTTATGACTTTCGATTACCTATTCAAACAATTTTTAACGATTTTATGCCTTTCCATTAACTATTCAAATAAAAAGTCTTCTAAAAGTAATGTAAGTGTTGAATTTCGTTAAAAAAAAAAGTAAAATGCGAGCATCATTTGGCCCCATCCTCGACCGAAAACAACAACCATTTCCAAATGGTTAAAAAGTAATTTTATCAGTATATTGATTATCAAATTGAATTTTTTCGCGTGCCTAAGAAATTGTTTTACGACTTTGACACGCGTGCTAGAATATCTCACTATTTTATGGGACGTTTAAGGATTAATATTGTTGTTGAAATTGATGAAGTAGATACGGCAACAAAAAATATCTTTATATCTTTAAACACTTTCACCTGTGCCATTCCAATGCTAATTTTTCTATCGAATCTATCTCGACCTTGGAAAGTGATTTTTCAAGATCTCTCGATGCCAGATTGGCTGTCAGGCAAAAAAGCCCGCCAAAAAGTAAGAAAAAATCAGGTTTCGATTTTTTTCCCCTGACTGCCGCTAGGTAATTAAATAGAATAACGTCTTCTGGTAATCTATAAAAAATTTGTTTTATTAAAGAATACTTTGAATAGTTTCTCTCCATAATGAGTTTTTTCCCCATTCATATAAGAGAGATACTTTTGATAACATTCTGAACTGGTTATGCAAACAGCGAGCATCTTCAGTGGTGGCCGCGTTGTGATTCATTTCATTGTAGTATTTTTATAAGAGCTTTTCAATTGTAACTAGAAAAAGAAAAAAGGGTTTAATTAAAGGTTTATAGTTTCTTGATGTGAATCAAAGAGACTTGAGGGATTGAATTTCGCCGCTTCAGTAATTACTAAAGCGGTAGAAATCGATCTTACGCATTTGGCTATTTCAGTTTTATTGTGTTGCTGCGGAGAATTTAAACAGCGTGTTTTCTTTTTAAATAATTTTTTAAGGTCCTTTTTTTCGATGTTATTCTGGGCAATTTGCCTCCTAGAATGCATTTTATATAGGTGCGTGAAATATTAGCATTTGTAAAAAATATGAGATTATTTATTATTGCAGGTGTAGATTTAATAAAATAACTTGAAAAACTTGGTTGCACTCTCAGACTTTTTTCAATTCACAGAAATATTCCTGGCAGCACTGCTATCGGTAGGGTAAAGTGGCCATATTTCGTCCCCTTTCCTAATTTTGTCCCCCTTAACTTTTCCGTTTCTGAGAAAGCTGCGCCACTTATGATGCAAGGATCAGGGGACGGAAGGTAAAAGGGATCAGTATTGAAAGTTTCGTTCGCCAAGACGCATACATAAATTAAAGACGCCGAATTTCCTATTTTTAGAAAACCCGAGTTCTTATTACGTCGTTTGTAGAACGTTATTTACTGTACTGTAAGTATTTATTTGTTATTCATTGCATGTATTTTATGTAGGTAAGATTCTGACAACAACATACAGTCAGTTTTAGAACGCTCAGTTCAACTTACGGTAACTCAAGCTCTGCCATATTGGGAAGTAGCGTGGTCCCAATTTCGTCCCCTTTGCAATTCTTATTTTCGTCCCGGGGACGAAATTAAGAATGCTTTTTCATGACAATTTTTTCCTCATGTTTGGATGGCTAATGCTTCGTTACGTTATTCTTCCAATGATAATTAGTACATTTCTTTGTGCCTTACTTTAATGTAAATTAAATTACTTACTCATTTAGAAATAAATTTTGATTTAGTTATAAGTTAAGCCTCGGCGTATTGGATTTTATTTATTTATTTATTTTTATTTTTTTTTTTTTTGGGGGGGGGGGGGATGAAATTGAGACCATTTTTTTCTTTTGCAATTTTTAGATACTTTTTGAAAAAACGATTTTTCGTATTATTAAAATTTTTTTGGCGATATTTGCCTATGTTTCTATGGGCGTGAGTAGTTAGTCTATGTAAAATCCAAATTTGGTAGGTTTCACTGAAAACTACAACATTTAGGGTCTAAAAGTGACTGGGGGTACGAAATATGGGCACTTTACTCTATATATCCGAGAATTACAGAAATTTCCGTTTTTTTTAATTTATTATTTAATTTAATTTAATTTATTTTTTCTTTCGTTCTGGGGCAGAAAACTTCCGTAATCAGAAAAAAGGAGTTTAAAAAAAAAATACTACTCTCTTTCTTCCGTGGATCCTATTGGTTTTTAACCAAGGACCGCGTGTTTCGAATCGAGCATCTTAACCACTCGGCCAGCGAGCACTTGGCCGAGGGCGAGTTTAAAATGAAGATATGGGTTTTCTTCAAATGGGGATTGGTAAGGCTTGTTAAATTTCTTGTTCAGAAAGCTCTGAAATGTAAACTTAATTGCAGGGACATTTCGTCGTTATGAAATAATGGTTGGTGTAAACACTTATAGAATAATAGAGGATAAAAATTATTACGTTTAGACATATTTTTAGTAAGAAATAATTTGATTGTTAGATGCAAAATATGAATATTATATTTTTAATTAAATTCGAGAAGAAATGTTTGCTATTCTGAATAAAATCGAATTTTTTTCAACTGGATTGAACTACTATATATTTTTTAAATGTGTTCGTTTAGAATATATTTTACATGCACGAATATTGTTTTTGATACTCTAAAGAAATTGCGAATAAGATTAAATGAATGAGAAAATTGCTACTTTATTAAATTCGAAATAATTTTTTTGGTTGTTTGTTTTTAAATAAATTAGAAATTTTATTTTATTGAATTTTAGGTTTTTCATTTTAAAAATAAATTCGAACTTTGGTATTAATACAGGCAATACGCATGCGTGCAAAGAATGAGCGGAATTTCCCCTTCTTTTTCAGACTTCTGGGAAGAATTAACGAAACAAGCATGTTTTCTAGGAGTACGGAAATTATCTCTTTAAAAATGACGAATAATCTAGCGTATGAAGACGAATTTTTCCGACAATGTTTAATATTTTCCAGGAAGGGGCGAAGATGTTAATTTAGGAGGAAATTTAAACTAATTGGTTTAACACTACGACGGCCGCGTTTTCAATATACCTAGAAGGGCCGTGAACGGTCATTTTGACTGCTCTTTCGAAAAAACTAAAAAAAAAATGTAATTTTAACTAAAATAATATTAAAAACTTTTTTTTCCAGGGGACAAGTTTAATGACAAACTACAAAAAAGACTTGCATTTTAAAAATATTTTTCAATAAAATAAAACATTTTACGTTCTTTTACTCTTCCTAGGCAATCTTAATGATATAGAATCCTGAAATTAGATAATCTAATGGTCATATTTTTTCTATAATTATAAACATAATATATGTTCTCAATTTTTTTTCAAAGTTAGCAATTTTATTAATAGATTAGGAAGAATATTATACTGAAAAATGTAACATACCTCAGTTTATTTCACAAGCAATTCAGCCGGATACTATCCCAACTTCTAACATGCATGGCCCGCAAACGTGTTTCTGGCATCTTGAACACTGTTTGGAAGTTTTATTTCATTTACAGTTCTTGAGTATTTGACACTGCTTTCGTTTTCTGTTTTGAATTCCGGGAAGAATTTTGATTTGATTGTCATCATACCACCCGTTTCGATCAATATAGTTTTTATGGAGTTCATCAGATATTTTCAAAATATATTCCCGACGACTGATGTTTGAGTCAAATGTTTCTTTGTATATCACCCATGAATTTATTGCAATCCAATTATTATCTCCAGATCTCCGTACTGCTTGAATTTCTGTGTTTCAAAATCTTTTCAGTTAGAAAAAGGCGCCAAGCACTGCTTGCATTACCAAAGCTAATTTTTCTTTTAGCATAAGATGAGGGGCCAGCGTTTTCACGCAAAACATTATGCATTGGCTGTCTTCCGGAAGTATTTTGCGATATGTTATTCCACATGGTTCCATCTGCGGCTATTACTTTTGCAGAATTATTTTCATCACTATTAGTTTGTTGATTTTTTTTTTCTTCCACGACTATTTTTCCGTCCACGACTACGTCCTTGAATAACTTCTTCATCTGTTTCATTATCAGAACCAGTGGATGAAATATTATGCGGATTTTCTATTTGATGTATTTTGAAATAAAAACTCGAATCAGACTCGATATCACTTTCGATATCGTTTTCATCCTTATTTTCAGAAGCAGAATTTTTGGATGATAAATCTTGCATTGACTGCGCAATTGCTTACGATTCATATATTATAATACTTATAATTCATATATTTATTGTACGAAACCCTCTGAGAGCGAGTAATACTCGCACTTGACCGTTTATTTTAAAAATATTCTGAGTATGCGCCTTGTAAGTTGTAAAATATCTAGTTTGGAATGTTATTACTATCGCCAAATATTAAAATACAATACTTCTTACAAAAGCAAAAAACTTCTAGCAAAAATTTATTTTATTAGAGAATACTTTCGCAATTATTTTTTGAATAATTTCTGAATAATTTCGCTTCACGAGTGTCTTCTTGTTCATAAGATAACACTTTTGATAACACTTCAAGCAGGTTATCTAAACAGCGTCTTCATTGAAGGCCACTGATTGATTTTATTATTATAATATCTTTCAAAGAACTTCTCAGTTGTCTATGTTGTTTCTTTAAAATTTTATTGTTTCTTCAGGGAAGCCTATCTCTTATAAGGTGATTTATTTCTTTTTGTTACAATGTGAAATTAAGACATTGAATTTTATTTATGGTAAATAAATGCAGTGTTTGATGATTGTTTTTTCAGGAATTTTGCTTTCATGTGTATATTTTTATATTAATATTTTGTCTTCAGTCTAAACTTATAATATAGATAGGTAGATTTTTTATAATTTTGTAATAATAAAAAGTAAAAATTAAACATTTGGTTTTAATTTTTCTTTCTGATTGCATTGTAAGATAATTAAATAAGTTATGTTATTAATAATGATTCATATTTTTAAATTAATATTTTTAGTCATCCAAGGCAATATACTGTGCTGAGTTAAAAATAAGAAACGATAATGTTCATTGATATAATGAAGCAGGATGGAGTGATTTGTTTATGCCAAATTTGTATAAGGGACATATGCCAAAGAGATCGAGATGTACCGGTAGTTCGTCCCGGGCCCATCCCGTGTACAGAATAAATGAAATCAGCGCCATTTTAAACCAAGATTAAACTATAATTAAAATTCTATGAAAAAAAGAATATTTTATATATTTTTATGTGGACAATTTCGAAATTTTCTTATTAAATGAGGTTTTTTTTTTTTTTTTTTTTTTTTTTTTTTTTTTTTTTTTTTGTGTGTGTGTGTGTGTGTGTGTGTGTGTGTGTATTTAATTATACAATGGTGGTGAAAATGTGACAAAAAAAGGATTAATATGCACACACACACAAAAAAAAGGATAAGAATAGGAAAAAATACTACATTTAAAGAAAATCTTTATAATAGTAATGGTGCAAATGCAAATAGTTATTGAACAATTGTTTCATTTTTCCTATATCGTGTTAAAAAAATAATAGAAAGTATGGTGTGTGAGCAAATAGATATAAAAACTTTAATTCATCGCTTTCTGCTATGTTTTGTGTTTAAATTTTTCGAACTATATCATTTGTTTTTCGAAAATAGCAAATGCAATATAAAAATAGCAAACCCTCTCATTTAAATTAGTATCGCGACATATCAGGATTTATCAACGTGTTGGTAAATTGCAATATTAAATTTCTGATATCGCCCAGTCCTAGTGCCAATACTACAAATTCTAAAGAGGTGATAGTTTCAAAACATAGTTTCAAACAATTTTTGTTTGAAAAACAAGTATTGTAAATGCACAGTAATTCGGTTAGTGACACTATAAATTATGTCAAATACATTCTGAAATATGGAAAGTATAGTTCAGAGCTATTTGAATAAGAATGGTGTTAACTTTCACCATTTTTTCTCATATTCTTACTTTTCACGAAAAAACAAGATAATTTTGACAAAAAATTCGTTAGACTGTTTTTGTTATTGTTAGTTATGAGCAAAAATGTAGGTTCAGAGTGAAATGAAACGCCTTAAAAGTTCTTGTATAATAACTTTCTATGTGAAAAATTTTAACAGTTGAACGTTGAAATACAAAGAACAACAACGAGTTACTAAAAAACTTTTATAATGTGCGAAACTATAGGAGCTTTGAATTATTGTTCAGGATTTTGACAGGGCTAAACTGAGAAAAGTTTCGTTTTCTTTGCCAAAAAGGTGTAATTGCTATAACTTTGTCTTCTAGAACATGTATTATCTAGCTGACCCGCCCGGCGTTGCCCGGGCAGATTGTCATTGAAAAATATAACAGTGTAATGGACTTCATTAAAAAAGGACTGAATAATATGTATTTATACTAAAAACTAGTAAAAAATTTAAATAAGAGCTAAAATTTCAAAAGTATAACAGTTACGTTTAAAACATGAAACGGTCAGGGAAAATTATTGGCACAGATGTCATATACGCCCCACGTTGGCGCGAGTTTTTTCTGACGCCAATTTGGCGAAAACCTCGTTTTTGAATACCAGTTACATATATATTAAAAAAAAAAAAGGAATAGCAATAAATAAAAAATGTTTAATTAATAACTATAGAACAAAACAATTTATATAATTTTAGAAAAGAAAATAAACAATTTATTAATAAATAAACAACAACATTTGGGTTACCATATCAAGCAAAATAACGACACTTTGGCACCAGTTAAGTACCCTGGTGTGTATGTATGTATGTACATTGACATCAGAAAAATATCATGCCAACGTGGTGCGTATAACCAAACTGGGACGTCTGGGCCAAATTATTACACTTAACTTTTAAAGTATGAAAAGGTCAGGGAAGTTCTTACGGTTGAACCTAAATGGCATATCGGTATAAGATCGAGTCTTGATATATCGCAAATTAAGATTTGTGAAATGTTAATGTGATGCATTTTATAAAACTTCATTATAAACACAATAACCAATGAGATGCGTTTCATTCGGGCATTGCCATTAAACAATTAACAAATAATCGTGATTTATGTGTCACGTACGATAACGAAATATATATGTAGATTCTTATAGTATCTATAGAAGAGAATGTCCGAAATAATTCCTTTTCTCTAAAAATTCGGGTTCATCAATTTTAATTTCTTTGTTATTTTCCTCATTTGTTCTATGATTTTATAGCTTGGAGATATTCCACTGATTCTTTAAATGAAGTTTACAATGAAAAAGAAGGCATTTAAACTGCTTTTATATCAAAAGTTCATACATGTAAAAATATCAAAGCTCTATTCAGCTGTTGAAAAAGTTAAGATTACGTGTCTGAATTCACATTTGTTGAAAACCTGTTTGATTATCAAATCTCTTTTCTTGCATTGCGTGCATTTCACAAAACTAGCACATATTTATGACAAAAGTGCGACGCTTTAATATAGTTTCTTAAAGCTAACATATTATTATATCTATTCATATTTATATGCCTTTAAGCCTTAATGCAAATCATGTGCCTAACAGCTCTTTGAAAGACATATTATGATTTATAAAATGTATTTTCAACTCCTTTCCAACGAGCGTGTTTTACTTTTCTTTTAATTTTTCGGCACCAGTATTATCAAACTGTAATTTTTGCTTTATTTAATCGCTCATAATCTGAGATTTATTAAGGCGAAAATTCCTATAATAAAATGCTGTTAAGGGGTCTCAAGACTCTTAAAGCTTTAAAATTTTCGAAATTTTAATTTTTTTAGATGTTAAAATTGTATGTTTTCGGAACATTTTGATATAATTGTTATCTTGAAATTCCCAATAGAACATACGTTATGGCTTTTAGAATGCTACTCGCTCAATAGCTAAAGCGGTGTTTCCAAAACTTTTGAAGTCATTTTTCTCCAAATGACGTTTTTGGGCATAACGCGCACGATATCTCAAAAACTTCTGAATATTTCTTCATGAAATTTTCAAAACATATGTTTCATGATAGTCTGTATAAACTGAACCTAAAATTTCTTTTTTATTGTAAAAAGAAAATATTTTTTAGGGGATTATATTGTTGAATTTTTCTAAATTTTGCATTAGCTAAATAGAACTTTGTATTAAAAATATAAAAATGCTTTAGATACAAATTTATTTAGGTTCAGTATAACTAATACAATCTGAGGTATTAGTAGGCACCAAAATTTTCATTCTAGTTGAAAAATTTATTTTGTAATCGTGCATATAAGCTGTTATGCCAATTTTCTGCTCGTCAAATATCTAACAGTTTAGAGACCCCTGTAAATGCTAATTCTGCATCTTGCAAGTTTTTAAATATTTGAAATGAAAGAACGTACTTAAATCTTTCATTCCCAATTAAAATTGTATTTTAATATCAAATACATTTTAAGATATTCAATGTTCTTTTTATTTTCATTTTTTCCAATTTTAAGAGTCCTGAGACCCTTTAAATGTAAGGATTCATGCACTCTAAACGGCACATACACGTGTCTCGCGCGTGATGACGAGATTAACGAATGCAAGGCATAAATGGGCCGCTGAACTGTGCAGTTTTTACGTTTGTTTTTAAATTTCTTTAGATAAAACTATCATTTGTTACGTTTCTCGTCTAGTGTTACAAAGTCAGAATCTCACATGGTTAAACATGCATTAAATTAAAAATTCTTCTTAGAACAGACAAGCAAGATGCTACAGACAGCTATATACTTAAAAAAATAAGTACAGTCAGCAAAAGAAAAAGGAAAACATTTTATACATTTTAATCACAAAATTGTCGCAGAAACAAACAAAAGTAAGCCATTCGATTGAGAATGTCTTCTTTCAGTTTATATATATATTTTAAATAGCTTACTAAACTGTAGGTTTCACTGCAATAGAATCATTAGGGGAGGTTGGGGTAATTAGGATCACTTTTTGACAATTTGAACTCTGACAATTAATTGCCAGAGAATAAAGTGGAATACATACTAATGTTATGTATAATTTTACTCCGTAGGTTGTTGTCTCTTGAAATGTGTAAAAAATGATTTTCAATGTACCATGATACCTGGTACAAGTGTCTTTTTCAAAAAATACTTCTTTGATCCCAATTACCGTATGAAATGGGGTAATTGGGATCAGTGATCTTTTCTCTCATGCCCTGCAAGATACACAGTCATGGGTAAATGGGATTAAAAGATCTAAGTGTGGGCTTTACATCAAGATATTTTTGGTTTTTACTACTACAACTGTTCTCAGAGATACAGTATTGGAAAGTTAAGTACGATGGAAAAAATCGTTTTTTATGGGATTTTCAATATTCAAATATTTTACACTCCGCTTACAAAGCAAAACTAAATACAAAATTTTCTATTGGAAATTAATAGCCTTGTTATATTATTAAAAAACTAATTTTTAAAGTAAAAAAATCAAATTTTTTTTTCAAAATAACATGCAATGCAAGCAACGGGGGGAAAGGATAAGCCAAAGCTCTATGTTGTGAAAGATGAAAATTTCATTTACATTGAAAGTGTTGAGGCCTAATTAGGCCTAAAACATGCAGTCAAGGCTAAAATTTGGAATAAATGCAAAATAAAATTGTAAAATAAAGGTTTTGCTAAAAGTTTTGCAGTAAAGAAAACCAAACTAGTGGTATTTCACAGCATCTGAAAACTGAAAAATTAAAAAATGCATTCTAAATCACAATTTGATTTAATAGACAATAAAATTTGCGATCCCAATTTACCCTTAACCAAAAAATTCTATGATCCTGTTTACCCCAAAAATGCTATTTCTGGGGTAATTAGAATAATGCATATTATTAACATTATGTTTTGTCTGTTGCAAAACGTAACCACTTCCTCTTAAAAACAACCTTTTTCTAAATTTAAATCCATAACTATATTTCAATATCCCTACAATTTTTTACACAGGACCTTTTGAACTAAAACATTCTCACTTTGACGGACAACGATTTTTTTTATGTTCTGCGAAAATAGTGATTACTTCTACACAGGAACATATATTTTCCATCCAAAAAAATTGCGCATGTAGAATATTAGTCAGACTTCATAATTAGCGTGGTCAATTTTTTTTTTATCTGTCACAGATTGCTTCTGAAGTGCCCCTGATCCCAATTACCCCTGATCTTAATAACCCCTACCTCCGCTATTTAAATTAACATAATTCTAGAGATATGTTGCAGTTTAAAAACATTTATTAATAATTAAGATTCTCAAGGGTTATAGTCATATAGGTAATTAAGTTTTTTTATATCATGTTGGAAAAATCATCTATTTTTAGCATTTAATAAAAAATTACAGAGAAAACAACATTACAATTTTGTCCTTTTCCTGGGCACTCAGAGGGTTAAGGGGCCGTCTGCATTAGTGATGGGCGATTCTCGAGAATTCGACAATCGAGAAAAATCGTCATCGTAAAAAATTACAATCGATAAAGCCATCGATTAATTCCTAGAATCTACAATCGAGATGTTTTACAATCGATTATAACGAAAAAAGCTAAAAACAGTTATTGGAAAACTTAGCTATTATTCTGGCCGACAATTTCATAGTAGTGATAGGGCTTAGTGATGGGCGATTCTCGAAAATTTACCAATCGAAAAAAATCGTTATCGTAAAATACACAATCGATACAGTCATCGATTACTTTCGAGAATCTACAAAGGAGATGTTCTAGAATCGATTATTGAAATCATTGTTTTTACATATATACAAGGCAGATTTTATTAAATATAGGGTAACTGAAAACAGATGGAATAAAATAACAACAAACCAAAGGGAGGCTATAAAGGAGCCATAAGACTGGAAAAGTCTTGTAAGGTTGTCCCCTGGTTGAAAAAAGCTGAAAAAACGCGAGTAGCTATGAAGCGGTAAGGGGAGTTTAAGTATCAAAAATTAGAATTTTTCGGCAATTAGCACCAAAATGGCCAAAAAAATAAGAATAAAAAGCACCCCTAGTGGCAAAAACATGAACTAAAGGATGATAAAAGGGATCAAAATTTTTTATTGATTTTTCTACGTCATTTGAGATTGGATCTTTAATTTCCCCATTTTTAGAAAATCTTCGACTGGAATACATTAAACGAGCCCCCGCGGGGAGGAAAGTAGGGGGGGGAGGGGCAAGATAAGTGCATAATATGAATAAGTGGTCACAGGACTTTCCAACGATGTGTCACATGAGGGGTGTCGGCTAAATTTAGAAAAGTGCCCCCGCGCGGGAGCAAAGTAAGGGGAGGGGCGCGGGCGATATATAAAATGAAATAGTAGTCACAGAGCTTTCCAATGATATATCACATGAGGGGCGTCATCAAATGATAGAAAAGAGTCCCAACTCCCAGGATTCCAATTATCGTGCACCCCCCCCCCCCCCCCGAAATATACCCTGCCCATCCCTCTCTTTGAAATTTGCATATATTAAAAATTATTTATCGGAGGGCTCCGTAAAAAAATCCGATCTAAAATGTTTAACAACGCTACGATTTCAAAAAAGTTCGAAAAGTGCCTCTCTCGGGGCGCCAAACTAGGGAGGGAAGAAGAAAGGTTCATAATATGAAAGAGTAACTTTCCGATGATAACCGAAAACTTTCCGATGATATACCAAATGACTTGTCTAAAAAAAGTTTGAAATCTACCCCTCCCACGTGGGTTCCCTCTTTTATCCCAGAATATACCCGGAAATCATGCAGCCCCACTTTTAGAATTTTATATTTAATAAATAATATTTATCGGAGAGCTCCATGAAAAAACCTCATTTAATGATATTTATTGTAGAAATCTCTACAATTAAAAAAAAAAAAAAAAAATTCACCCTCGCACCGCTCCCCCCCGCCCCCTTCCGTAATTCAACTCAGGGAGGAGAAAGGTTCATAATATAAAAGAATGGTGAAAGGACTTTCCGATGATATGTCAAGGAGAGGTTTGGTAAAAGTTTGAAAATTACCCGCCCCCCCTTTGTCCACTCTCGCGCCCACCAGAATTCACTCACCTTCCTCTTTGAACTTTTTGTATTTAATAAATAGTATTTATCTGAGTCTCCAGGTATGGGGCAGCTTGGCAGAGCTAAAATAAGAGAAACATTGAAAATTCGGGGCAAAATGGCACTAAATTTAACAGTAAAGTTTGAAACTAGGACTATACAGAACTGAATACATAAACCACTATGCTTCATAACCCACATCGGTTAATAGCAATAAAAAGATAAGTGCCAGTTAAACTGATGGCATTGAGCTCACAGGTTATTCACACTAATTGCATATTATACTCTTATTTCAAAGAATAATGTCCCTCAAAAAATAAATGAAGGGAAATATCCCCCGTTTGCCCCTTTTATACTTAACCAATGAACCTCCAAATCTAATCAGGGAAACTAACTATACCAAATCAACCTTCAGTATATCAAATTTGAAGCAAATCAGATAATTCTGCTAGAAAAAAAGAAACATATCGCTAAATTAAGGATGGTCTAACCAATTTAACCCGTTTATACTTAACTAATGAACCTCCAAATCTAATCAGGAAAGCTCCTTATCAGAACGAACATAGAAAAAAAAAATAAAGTAAATTGAATAATTCTCCATGAAAATCCATTTATCTAAATTAAGGGGAGGGGACTTGCCCCCTTATCGCCCTTGTATACTTAACCAATGAACCTCCAAATCTAATGAAGGAAGCGCCATATCGGAATAAATCGGTATATTAAATTTGAAGCAAATCGAATAATTCTGCATGAAAAAGCCTTTTATCTAAATTAAGGGGGAGACTAGGCCCTCCCCTTTATACTTAACCCATAAACCTTCAAATCTAATCAAGGCAGCTTCTTAACATAATAAACCGGTATCCCAAATTTAGAGCAAATCGAATAATTCTGCATGAAAAACCCATTTATCTAAATTAAGGAGGGGGTCTACCCCCCCCCCCCCTTTATACTTAACTAATGAACTTCCAAGTTTAATCGGGGAAGCTCCTTAACATAATAAACCGGTATACCAAATTTGGAACAAATCGAATAATTCTGCATGAAAAACCCATTTATCTAAATTAAGCGGGGCGGACCAGCCCCTCTTCTCCCCCTTTATCCTTAACCAATGAACTTCCAAGTTTAATCAGGGAAGCTCCTTAACATAATAAACCGGTATACCAAATTTGGAGCAAATCGAATAATTCTGCATGAAAAGCCCATTTATCTAAATTAAGGGGGGGGGGGTCCAGCCCTCTTCTTCCCCTTTTATACTTAACCCGTAAACCTCCAAATCTAATCAAGGCAACTTCTTAACATAATGAACCGGTATACCAAATTTGGAGCAAATCGAATAATTCTGCATGAAAAACCCATTTATCTAAATTAAGGAAGGGGTCTACCCCCCTTTCCCCCCTTCATACTTAACTAATGAACCTCCAAGTTTAATCAGGGAAGCTCCTTAACATAATAAACCGGTATACGAAATTTGGAGCAAATCGAATATTTCTGCATGAAAAACCTATTTATCTAAATTAAGGAGGGGGGGGGGGGCAGCCCCCTTCTCTCCCTTCTCTCCCTTTATCCTTAACCAATGAACCGTCAAAACTAATCAGCGGAACGCCTTATCAGAATGAACGTAAAAAAAAAATTGAAGCAAATCGTACATTTTAATCAAGAGTTATCGCGTTACGTACATACATGCGTACGTACGTACGTACATGCATACACACAGAACCGACGGGTACATTAGCTCTCAGGCTTAGATAGCATGTGAGCTAAAAAGAGATTGGATAAGCAGATGGACTCCTTTGAGAAATTATGACTTAAACCAGAAATGCGGTAAGTTTGACTCTGAAAGCTTCATTTCCATCTCGCATTTCGGCAAATCTCATCTCGATGATTTTTCCAGCATTTCGACGCTTCCAGATAAGATTCTCGATGGTTGGTTCTCTCGCGGTTTTAAACCTTTCGGGATGGGAAGTCTCTCGAGAGTTTATTTCGCCGTTTTCAACCTTTCCCGATGGGAAGCCTCTCGCTGGTTTCTCTCGTCCTTTTCGAAATCTCCCAATGAAAAGCCTTTCGAGGATTTCTCTCGCGCTTTTCAACATTTCGCTATGAGAAGCTTTTCGAGGATTTCTTTCGTCCTCGTCAGAGAAGAAAAGTAAGAAAATTTATCGAGAGTACCAAGGGACGAGATAGAGAAAGAGGCATGACAATGAGCTGTGAAATGAAGCCCTAATTTTCAAAGTTTCTCTTATTTTAGCCCTACGAAGATGTCACATATCTGGAGCCCTCCGATAAAAATTATTTATTAAATATAAAAATTTCAAAGAGGAAGGTGGGTCGGGTGATTTCGGGGGAGGAGGACGTGAGAGTGGAGTCATGCGGGGTACAATTTTAAAAATTTTACCGAACCCTTCCTGTGGCATATAATCGAAAAGCCCTTTGACCACTCTTTCATACTATGAACCTTTCTTCGCCCAAAGGGGGATGGGGAAGGGGCGATCAAATTTTTAAAACCATAGCCGATTTCTATAATAAATTTAAATATCACTTTAGATGTGGGTTTTTTAGGCAGTCTTCCGGTAAATATTATTTATTGAACATAGAAATTTTAAAGTGGCGGCTGTGTGAATTCCGGGGCGAAAGAGTGGGCCCACGGGGGGAGGGAGGGGGAGCAATTTTCAAACTTTTTTTGGACCAGTCATGTGATACGTCATCGGTAAGCTCTCGGATGACTCTTTCATATTATGAGACTTTCTTCCTCCCCTCCCCAATTTGGCCCCCATTGCGACGGTAGTTTTTTCTGTTTTTATCATTTTAGATCGGATTTTTTTATGGAGCCCTCCGCTAAATATTATTTATAATATATGAAATTTCAGGACACTTTTCCAAATTTAGCCAAGACCCCTCATGTGACATATCGTTGGAAAGGTTTGTGACTACTTATTGATGCTATGCACTTCCGGTGGCCGCCGCCCCCCCACTTGCCCCCCCCCCTTGCCCCCCCCCCTCCGGAGGACACTTTTCCAAATTTAGTCAATACCCCTCTTATGAGATATCGTTGAAAAGGTCTGTGACTACTTATTGATGTTATGCACTTCCGGTGACAGTCCCCCCCACTCTTTGCCCCCCCGGGGGACACTTTTTCAAATTTAGTCAAGCCCCCTCGTGTGAGATATCGTTGGAAAGGTCTGTGACTACTTATTGATGTTATGTACCTACGGTGTCCCCACCACCACTTTGCCCCCCCCCCCCCCCCGGGGGCACTTTTCCAAATTTAGCCAAGACTCCTCATGTGAGATATCGTTGGAAAGGTCTGTGACTATTTATTGATGTTATGCACCTCCGGTGACAGTCTCCCCCAATTTGCCCCTCCCGGGGGACACTTTTTCAAATTTAGCCAAGACCCCTCTTGTGAGATATCGTTGGAAAGGTCTGTGACTACTTATTGATGTTATACTCCTCCGGTGTCCATCCCCCCCCCCGGGGGGACACTTTTCCAAATTTAGCCAAGATCCCACATGTGAGATATCGTTGGGAAGGTCTGTGACTACTTATTGATGTAATGCACCTCCGGTGACCGCCCCCCCCCACTTTTCCCCCACGGTGGTGTTTTTCTAAATTTAGCCGAGACCCCTCATGTGACATATTGTTGGAAAGGCTTATGACCAGTTACTCATGTTATCCACCTCCCGCACCCCTCTCCCCCTTTGCCCCCACGGGGAGGGCATTTTTATAAATTCAGATCCAGACTTCTCATGTGACATATGGTTGGAAAGGCCTAAAGACCTGTGACGACTTAATCATATTATGCAGCTGCTGTGCTCCTCCGCTCGCTTTGACCCCTCCCCCAAGAGATCTGGTCCGAGGTTCATTCGTTTCGATATTATATTTTTTACAAGATTTTGTAGTGCGTGCACACCACACCCGCCTGCTATCATATATCAGTGCCGTATATAGCGGGTAACTTGTTCGTGATTTCATATTACAAGATTACGTATAAATTAGGGGCCCCGATTAAAGGATGGGCCCGCTAGCGGTCGAAGTCACCTAGTCTTTATTGACATCGACTCATTCCAGTTCACCCGCAGACGATTCTTGATAAATGTATGACGTATATAATACATAATATTTGATTTATAAAAGAAATTTGCAAACTGTAGTCATCGAGAAAAAATTTACACAATCGAAAAATATCGAGATGTCCATACAATCGAGAAAATCGAGAAAAACATCTCGTTATCGCCCATCACTAGTCTGCATAGCGAAATTCTATCAAATTCTGAAATTTTTACTGCGAAAAACCAATTTTGACATCACATTTGGATTTTCCAGAAAATTTTACCTAAGATACTAAACGGGAAGTCATTCGGTAAAGTAGTTTAGGAATTGAATTATGCAGATTTAAAAGGATCAGGGTCCATCCATTTTTGGCCCATGAAATAGACTAAAATTCGATTATGTTATACTGACTTAATTATTTCACTTTTTAATACAGGATTATTACAAATGAATCATCGGGTTTTGATACGTTACTACGTGCAAACTAGGAAACGTATATGCTTCCATGACAACTCAAAACGAGAGGGCGTTAACTACAGTTTTGCGTTGCGTATGTGTCATGTGCGTGTGGTTGCCATGGTTGCTGCTCGAACGTCATATTCAAAATGGAGACTGGACAGCAGAAATTTTTCACACAGTTGTTTGTGGAATGGAAAGTTCGCGGCTAGCGCAATTTGTTCATTTCTTGGGACTACGGATGAAACTCTCTCTAACTCAGTTCACTGTTTCTTCAGTAACACTTGGTCGGCCGGAACTTTTTCCTTTACATAAACAACCAGTTTCTTTGAATTGTCGATACCAGCGCAGAATGCTTTGTTGGGTTGGTGGTTTGCATTTGTATGCCTTCCGGAATGCTCTCTAAACGGTTATAAGCGATTCACACTTTGAAAATTCTAGTACAGAAAACGCTTACTGCTGTCCAGTCGCCATTTTGAATATGACGTTGGCGCAGCAACCATGGCAACCACACGCAGATGACACATACGCAGCTTATCTGTGTTCCTATGTGTGCTGCCGGTAATATAGTAGCTAAGTTTAAGAATTAAAGATGTGTATCTCAAAAGGATGTTTGTTTTCTCAGTTAAAAAAGAAATCACACAGACTGTTTTAGTATTATCACAACAGTAAAAGTCTTGCTTTGAGACTCCTTAATATATTCGTTAAAATATTCGTTATGGCTAGAACAATGAAATGATGCGACGGTCATCAAAATATGAATTTTTTCTACTGAAGAAAAAAAAAAAATCTAAATTCGATGCTGGAAATTTCAGTGGAAAACAAATACCAAAATATTTGAAAGTTTATGAAGAAAAATTTTAATTATTTGGCAATCCGACAGAAAAATCACGCAACTTTCCGGAAGTATCGGGTGAAACGTCTGAAAATGTACTCAAATTTTTAATAAAAGATGTAAATATAGTTGTCATTTAAGCTTTTAAACAAAGAAATTTGAGCTTAAGGAAATAAACAAAATAATGTTTTTAATATTTATATAAAACTATCAACTAAGTATAAACAGGATATAATTCCGAATTTGAATATTTAATCAGATCGAAAGTTCATTTTATGTACACCTATTTTTTGTCTTTCATATTTTCAAACATGTCCCGTTAAATAGCAAATATTTATAATTAAAATAATTGAACTGTCGTCTTACTACTTCATATTAAAAATTGACGGTATTGTCAAAAATTGCGTTTAAAAAAATTAACAGAATTAAATGTGTAACGAAATTAGAATGTACTGTGCCTCTCGCAACTTCTAGAGAGTGCCTCCTCCTCTCTCATCTTATGTTAAAGTTCATTTATAAAGGGTAGGAGAGCACCATTTAAGCTCATGTGCTAACCCCCCCCCCCCCCACTAACGCATTGCGAGTAATTTTGTGTTTTTGACGAATTTTTGCATTTTAGGTAGCTTTCATTACAAAAGCTACCTATTGTACCCGTTCGGAGGAAAGCGATTAAAAAAAATTTTGGTATATTTTCATCGATCATGACCCCAGACCCCGAAACCACCCTCCGTTCAAAAGTTGATATATATATATATATATATATATATACATATATATATATAACCATTAATTAAACATTACCGACCATCATCAAAAACCGCATTATTGTGAATGATTGACAATAAAAATGGATGCCACAAACCTATAATATAGAACTGTATGTATAAAATAAAGTACCTTATACTTAATTACAAGAATTAATAAGGAAGAATTAAAAAAAAAGGAGAATATGGATTCCGAAATAAATGAAAAACTTATATATTGAATTACGTTTTCAAGAGTACAGAACTCAATGATATAAGCAAATCCGTTGTTTTCTGTGAGAAAAAAGCTTAAAGCTTAAAAAATTTTTTCTCCTGTACTCGAACAACCAATAGATCCAAAAGAATAGTCTCAAGATGAAAACAGAACATTATCAAATGGCATGAAATGGAAAAAAACACTACATCCCATTAAATATTTAATTTATAGCAATAGAAATCTGACACAACTTACCGAATAAATTCCCAGTAGATTTTCAAAATAGATTCCCGCACATGGAATTCATAAGCATGATAAGATTAAGGTGAATAAAACAGTTAAGTTAACACAGAAATTAAAACCTATGGATTCAGTTAATTCATTTTGAAATACTGTGATAAATACAAGTAATATAATATAAATAGAAAATAATTACATTATTTAAAATACCTAAAAACAATTTTAAATTGTTTAATATCAATTTTACAATATTGCCAATATACAGCGTTAAATACCACCTGGCGTAAAAAATAAAATTATAAGTTTAATAGAAGTTTTAAAAAAGACAAAATTTTTGGTGCTGCCATCTATTATTTTATTTTAAAACTATTATTATTATTCAAATGTCACAAAAAGAAGAACCTAATAATAGCCAAAGAAATAAAAACATATCAACTGCACAAATCCTAATATAAAATTATTCAAAAAAATTATTAAAAAAAAAATTAATTAAATGTTAATAAAATGCTTTCAATATATTGTATTACCAAACTCCTTTTATCTACACTGAGAAAGTAAAAAAAAAAAAAAAAAAAAAAAAAAAAAAAAACATTGATAATATATACAATATAGCTATATGCTATAAAATAAAATAAAATATATATAATAATAATATAAAAAAACCTTAATAATTACCATTACATATAAAAAACGAACAGTAAAGAAAATAAATAAATAAATAAATAAATAAAAAATGAATGTTTATAGAAGATTGTCAGATACTAAAATTCCCAATATCCTAAAGATCACAAATATAGTGTGTGAATTATCTTCCTATTAGCCATAAAAAAGCTAAAAAATATATGATTGTGACAATCAAACAAATTAAACCAATAATTAATCATGGAATACAAAATTGAAAATAAAACAACTAGAGGAATAATAATAAAAACTATTTACCCAATTTTAAGTGGCCGCCCCTCCGGGTGGTTTCGACCCGACCCCTTGAGTGGGGGAGGTGACCGGAAGCTCGGCAGAGTTCGTTGTGTACGAATGCGAGGGGGCCGGATGGGGACGAATCGCCACCTCCTCGAGAGGCTCATCTCCGACAGGCGTTGAGTCCGGTGGCCACGGTTAACGGACGTCATGCCTGGTGCGTGGGCCCCTCGGGTCCGCGTATTCCCGCACCCCTGGCAGCCAGGTTCTCTGGCCAAGCCGGCTAGCGACGCTCCATAGTCCGATCCCAGAGCCGGTCATTGACCGGGTGGTGACTCTGGGAAAAGGATAGCTAAGGCGATAGGACCCCATCCACCAATTGACTAAGAGGGAGCCTGAGGTAGGAGTGAGGGCTTTGTAGTGGAAAGTCCTCGGTGCTCGCTAGTGACGACGGGGCTCGCGGAACGCCATGCAGGGACTCCCGGAGCAACCGAAGGGCGAGGGTTTCGGACAGCGCCCAGGTTACTTTATGACTTGGGGGCTCATCCCTCCGAGGACCTCAGCTGGAGCAGTTGGGAGCCGACCCTTAGGGTGGTAGGGTTTGGCGGTGCCCCCGTTGACCAAGGAGCGGTCGTGTGGGGAGGCCAGTATGGTTCTGGTTGCTCCATGTCGTGTCGTGACCCTTGGGAGGGGGTCGGCCGGCAGGTCCACCATCGAACACTATTCCCGCAGGGAAACGGGCCGGAGACTCGCCGGTAACGCGGCGGCTCATCGTGCCTCAGGGGAACTCTTGGTCCGATCCAGGTCCTCCGTGTCTATGCGGTACCGGAGTTTTCCTCGCCTGGTGATGAGGACCTAGAGGTGTCTCCACCTAACTTTCGAACGCACTAACAAAGGTAACGGTCGGTCACTGCACGGGGTCAGGGGCCTTTGGGCCTGGGTACCCTCGACGGCCGTGAGGTAAGGTAGTGGCGAAGGTGGTGGAAGTGGTGGAAGCCTCGGTTCAGTCCGTGGGCCCAGCGTCTTTATAGGCGTCTGGTTACTGCGATGGCCTGCGGGGTCTACTGGCTCGGGAACCAAGTTTAGGGACCACTTGGTTTTTCTAGCTGGGTGGTGAGGACTATCGTAGCGATTATTCACCAACTTGGTAATAGCCGGCGTGGCGTGCGCTGGGCAGCGCGTCGGCCTGACCGGAGTTTGCGTGGGATTCCGCTCTGCCGGGACTTGTCTGGCGGCGACCTTCGGGACGCGCCGCGGGGCTTGTCTCGCGGGTGGTTCCCTGCGTTGACAGATGGGCCTTCTGAGGGCCTGGGAGCGGGAGATGGTAACCCGTCTTTACCCAATTTTAATACATACAGTATAACATTAGTTATATCAAATAAACTTATATGCATAATAATCACTAAAAAGATGGTATACTATTATTAATTAATATGAAATTGTCCTGAGTAGACTAAATTTTAAAACAAGTTAATATTGAATCTGATTAAATAAGTTAAATTTAATATGAATTGAAATAAAAAGAATAGGCACCAATTACATATAAAACATCAAATCAACATCCATATAAAATACGTATTAGAAATGTAGTTATAATACTAAAGCCCCATCATTTTTTTTAAATTAACCATTGCGTATTATCCAGACAACACCACCCTCCTCCGTACTCTAACATCTACCCACCCAACCATTCTATAGAAATGTTTTATTATTATTTTACAATTTTTAATTTTTTATAAATATTTTTTAATTTTATAATTTTTTTTGTAATTTTGTTTACGCATGTGTTAATTTGTTTTTTAAAGATCATGTAAGTACTAATTGTATATTAATGAATATATGAATTTTTTTGGAAAACTATGATTTAATGATACATACACACACACACACACACACACACACACATATATATATATATATCTGATGTTTGTCACACTGTAACTCTCGTATTTATGAACCGATATGGATGTAACTTCGTGTATATATAGTGCATACCAATGCCTCGACCGAGTTCGTTGGCCAGCTTCATCCGCCATCTTGTTTCAAAATGGCGGTCATTTAAATTTTTAAAAAAATTTTAAATTGTGAAATGTTGTACCAAAAAATTGAAAATTGAAAAATATTTTTTTTTATGTGTTTGATCTTTATACAAAGATTCCGAAGCATTTTTTGTTTCGTCTATATCTTAAAAAAATGGCTGAGTTATAGCACTTTGAATTTCTAGCTTGGCTGACATTTAGAAACGACCTGATTTTTGTCACGCAATAACAGGTGTATTTATGAATCGATTTGGATGTACAGTCGTGGGAAAAAAAAGTAAACACCCCCTACTAACTCCTCAACAAATTATCGTAGAAGAAAGTTACTGGTACCGAACGATTGGAAATAAAATCTACTTTTAAATGATGTATATAAAATTTGCTTAGGGGCCATCTACATATTAAAACGAATCCAAACTTCATTTTTTTCAATGACAATACCCAATTTTAACGCGATATTTCAAATCTTCGGTTCAAACTATGCCTAGACACCGAATTTCAAATCATTTGAATGATAAGTTTTTGAAATATGAACATTCAAAATTGAGTGCTTCTAATGTTAAATTACATTTTCATATTTTTATTTATATCTCCAGAAATTATGCTCCTAATGTGCTAATTTTTTGTGTAGCAATAATACTAATATACCCAAACCTAAATACGCTGAATTTGCAATTTTTATAACTTTATGATATGAATTATGATTTATGAAATTAATACTCGAAAAAAGTATGAATTGCAACCTACAATTCTTTTGATGGAATTAGATTTATTAAGTACTGCTTTATGGAAATCCAAAATTTCACATTTTTTTTCCAAGTAGTTTTCAAATTATGCTTAAAAAAAGGCAAAATGATGGTTTAAGGGGCCGTCTATAATAGGAGTGAGTAGATATTTTGAAATTTCTTCTGCTGTCGTGTAATCTAGCAGGCTTTATTGACTTCTTAAAGTGCCTTGATCAAGATGAGGGCTCTCTCGGTTAATAATCGAGTTCCGAACTTCAATTTGTTTACAGCCCTTAAAACATGCTCGCTTTAAAATAATTAATTTCTCAGAAAGTTATGGTACGAATTGCATAAAAATTTGTTTTTAGGCTAATTGAAGGGTGTAGAGTTCATTTATGCTGTCAGAATTGTGTACTGCTATTGAAAAAAAAAAAACAAAGTTACGGTTCGTTTTAATATGTAGATGGCCCCCTAAGCAAATTTTATCTATATCATATAAAGGTAAACTTTATTTCCAATCGTAACTAACTAGTAACTTTCTTCTACGATAATTTGTTGAGGAGTTAGTAGGGGGTGTTTACTTTTTTTTTTTCCACGACTGTATCTTGGTTTATACATAATACGTGCCAATGTCTCGACCGAGTTCGTTCGGCAGCTCCAACCGCCATCTTGTTTCAAAATGGCGGCCATTTAAAAATGTTTTAAAAGTTTAAAATTTAAAATGAAGTACCAAAAAATTGGAAAATGAAAAGATTTTTTTTTTGTATATGTTTGACCTTAATACATAGATACCGGAACAGTTTTTGTTTCGTCTATATCTAAAAAAAAAATGGCTGAGTTACAGCATTTTGAATTTCTATTGTGGCTGACATTTTGAAACGACCTGATTTTTGTCATTCGATAACAGGCGTATTTATGAACCGATTTGGATGTAACTTGGTGTGTACATAGTACATACCAATATCTCGACCGAGTTCATTGGCCAGCTTCATGTGCCATCTTGTTTCAAAAGGGCTGTCATTTTAAAAAACTTTTAAATTTTAAATTTTAAATGAGTTATCAAAAAATTGAAAGATGAAAAAGATTTTTTTTTATGTGTTTGACCTTGATACAAAGATTACGGAGCAGTTTTTGTTTCGTATATATCTTAAAAAATGGTTGAATTATAGCACTTTGAATTTCTAGCATGGCTGACATTTTGAAACGATCTGATATTTGTCACGTGATAACACGCGTATTTATTAACCTATTTCGATGTAAGAAGTCATGTGGATAGTATATCGTAATGTCTCGACCAAGTTCGCTGGCCAGCTTCATCAGCCATCTTGTTTAAAAATGAGGCCATTAAATTAAATAAAAAATTATATTATATTAATATTATATATTATATATTATTTATCTATTTTATATATTATATTTTATATAGGTCCAAAAAAATTAGAAATTGAAAAGGGTTTCTTTCTTAAGTATTTGACCATGATATAACGATTCGGAGCATTTTTTGTTTTGTCTTTATCTTAAAAAATGGCTCAGATATAGCAGTTTCAATTTCTAATGTGGGTGACATTTTGAAAAATCTGATTTTAGGTAGCTTTCTTTACAAAAAAGCTACCTATTGCAGCCGTTCGGAGGAAAGCGATTTCAAAAAATTTTGGTATATTTTCATCGAACATGACCCCCAGACCCCGAAACCACCCTCCGTTCAAAATTGATATATATATAATATATATATATATATATATATATATCTGACCTATGTCACACTGTAACTCCCGTAATTATGAACCGATTTCGATGTAATTCGGTGTGTACATAGTACATACCAATATCTCGACCGAGTTCGTTGGCCAGCTTCATCCGCCGTTTTGTTTCAAAATGGCGGCCATTTAAAATTTAAAAAAAAATTTAAAACTTGAAATGTGGTACCAAAAAATTAAAAATGGAAAAATATTTTTTTCTTATTTATTTGACCTTTATACAAAGATTCCGGAGCAGTTTTTGTTTCGTCTATATCTTAAAAAATGGCTGAGTTATAGCATTTTGAATTTCTAGCGTGGCTGACATTTTGAAACGTCCTGAATTTTGTCACGCGATAAAAGGCGTATTTATGAACCGATTTGGATGTAATTCGGTGTGTACATAGTACATACAAATCTCTCGACCGAGCTCGTTGGCCAGCTTCATCCGCCATTTTGTTTCAAAATGGCGGCCATTTAAAATTTTTAAAAAAATTTAAAATTTGAATTGTGGTACCAAAAAATTGAAAATGGAAAAATATTTTTTTCTTATGTATTTGACCTTTATACAAAGATTTCAGAGCAGTTTTTGTTTCGTCTATATCTTAAAAATGGCTGAGTTATAGCATTTTGAATTTCTAGCGTGGCTGACATTTTGAAACGTTCTGAATTTTGTCACGCGATAAAAGGCGTATTTATGAACCGATTTGGATGTAACTTCGTTTATATATAGTACATACCAATGCCTCGACCGGGTTCGTTGGCCAGCTTCACCCGCCGTCTTGTTTAAAAATGGCGGTCATTTAAATTTTTAAGAAAAATTTAAATTTGAAATGTGGTACCAAAAATTGAAAATTGAAAAAATATTTTCTTCTTATGTGTTTGACCTTGATAAAAAGATTCGGGAGCAGTTTTTGTTTCGTCTATATCTTAAGAAATGGCTGAGTTATAGCATTTTGAATTTCTAGCATGGCTGACATTTTGAAACGTCCTGATTTTTCTCACGTAATAACAGGCGTATTTATGAACTGACTTGGATGTACCTTGGTGTGTACATAGTACATACAAATATCTCGACCGAGTTCGTTGGCCAGCTTCATCCGCAATCTTGTTTCAAAATGGCGGCCATTTAAAAAAATAAAAAAATAAAAAAAATTAAATAAGATACCAAAAAATTGGAAAATGAAAAAGATTTTTTTTGTATGTGTTTGACCTTAATACAAAGATTCCGGAACAGTTTTTCTTTCGTCTATATCTAAAAAAAAAATGGCTGAGTAATAGCATTTTGAATTTATCTTGTGGCTGACATTTTAAAACGACCTGATATTTGTCACGCGATAACAGGCGTATTTATGAACCTATTTGGATGTAACTTGGTCTGTACATAGTACGTACCAATGTCTCGACCGAGTTCGTTGGCCAGCTTCATTCGCCATCTTGTTTCAAAAGGGTTGCCATTTAAAAAAATTAAATTTAAAATTCAAAATGAGGTATTAAAAAATTGGAAAATGAAAAAGATTTTTTTTATGTGCTTGGCCTTGATACAAAGATTCCGGAGCAGTTTTTGTTTCTGAAAATTTGTTCTTTTGTTGATATCTTAAAAAATGGTTGATTTATAGCACTTTGAATTTCTAGCATGGCTAACATTTTGAAACTATCTTGTATTTGTCACGCGATAACACACGTATTCGCCTATTTCGATGTAAGAAGGCATGTGGATAGTATACATCAACACCTCGACCAAGTTCGCTGGCCAGATTCATCAGCCATCTTGTTTCAAAATGGCGGCCATTAAATTAAAAAATATATATATATTTAAAGTGAGGTGCAAAAAAATTAGAAATTTAAAAAGGTTTCTTTCTTAAGTATTTGATCTTGATATAAGGATTCAGGAGCATTTTTTGTTTGTCTTTACCTTAAAAAATGGCTCAGATATAGCAGTTTCAATTTCTATTGTGGGTGACATTTTGAAAAATCTGATTTTTTGCATGCGAAAGCACTCCTATATATTAACCGATTTCGATGTGAGTGAGCATGTGCACAGCAATTACTAAGGTCTCGACCAAGTTCACTGCTTAACCTCATCCACCATGTTGTCCAAAAATGACAGGCACTTTAAGAAATTGCCGAATTTGGCAGCCAAATATAAGTTACTTTAAAGAAATGCAGCTTGGATAAAGCTGACTAATTTCGCGAAATTCTCATTCATTATATTGATAAAAATTATTATTGAATCTCCTATATTCGGTTTCCACTAAATTGAGCTTCGTGTGTTTGCATGATATAAGTTGGCTTTTTTTAAATAAGGATTATGAAAGCTACCTCTTCCTCCCGGCACTGGCCGGAAGGACTTTTTTGCTTGCGACAGCACTTGTATTACTCAACCGATTCCGATGTGAGTGAGCATGTACACAGTAATTACTAAGGTCTCGACCAAGTTCACTCGTTAGCCTTATCCACCATGTTGTCTTAAAATTGCAGGAACTTCAAGATATCGCCGAATTTGGCAACCAAATATAAGTTACTTTAAATAAAAGCAGCTTGGATGAAGCTGACTAATTTCGCGACATTCTCATTCATAATGATTTAGTATTGATAAAAATTAGTATTGAATCTCCTATAATCGGTTTCCAGTAAATTGAGCTTCGTGTTTTTGAATAATATAAGCTTGCTTTTTAAAAATAAGGAATATGAAAGCTACTTCTTCTTCCCGGCACTGGCCGGAAGGACTTTTTTATGTTCAAACCGTAATCGCTCGAGTTCTAACCAGTTCCACATGTTTACTGCAATGCTAGATATACACTATATTGCCATTAATGACCGGCAACTTTGAATTTTAGACATTTTGTCGATATTTAGAAATATACCTGACAGATTCTTCTGGAATTTCAGGATTGAAAAGAACAGGTATTACCTCATATTTAGCATTGTCGATTTGATTAGGGGGCCAACAAAAAATCAAAGAAAAATAATAATATTTGGGATCACTCTGTAAAATAAAATGCACGAAATGATCTCCCGCTACCGAATATAACTAAACAGACATTGTGCAATATGTGTATTATTTTGTGTAAGAATAGCACGTATATTAATAGAGATATAGCGACTTATTTAAAAAAAAATAATAATTCTTGCATGTTTTTTGCTTATAACATGCAGGGTTTTCAACCAAATTTAACGCATGTTTCAGAAAAATTCACAAAATATAGTAGAAACAATATAGTGCAATTGGAATATAAATATATTAAATATATTAGGAAATATGAGCAGTTGTATGAAATAATTTTTATCTGCGCATGCACGAACGATAACAAGGATCATTTTACATAATTTAATAGTCAACTCTATGGAGCAACGTATTAAAAAAAATTTAGTCAAATATCGTAAAAGTTCAGAAAGATATCGGCGTTAGAATGAGAAAATTTTTAGTAGTTCTCTAAAAGCAGCTGAATGATAAGGGATTTTCCACAAATTGTCACTTTTTATTTTTCATTTTTTATTGATGTTTTAGTTCTTCTTGGATAACCACCAGAACGAACCTATACCATGATCAAAAGAAGTGTCGAAATCGAAGCATTTTTTCCAAATCTACTCGTTGATATTCACTAAATACTAACTTTTTACTGGAAGTCAGTTAATAAAAAATGACAATTTGTGTAAAATCACTTATCATTCAGCTGCTTTTAGAGAACAACTAAAAATTTGCGCACTTTAACGCCGATATCTTTGTGAATTTTTACGATATTTGACTAGATTTTTTTTTAATAAGTTGCTCCATAGAGTTGACTATTAAATTATGTAAAATGATCCTTGTTATCGTTCGCGCATGCGCAGATAAAAATTATTTCATATAACTGCTCATATTTCCTAAAATATTTGATATATTTATATTCCAATTGCACTATATTGTTTCTACTATATTTTGTCAATTTTTCTGAAACCGGCGTTAAGTTTCGTTGAAAACCCTGCATGTTATAAACAAAATTTTTTTTTATTTTTTTTAAATAAATCGCTATATCTCTATTAATATACGTGCTATTCTTACACAAAATAATACACATATTGCGCAATGTCTGTTTATTTATATTTGGTAGCGGTAGATCATTTCGTGCATTTTATTTTACAGGGTGATCCCAAATATTATTTTTTTTCTTTGATTTTTTGTTGGCTCCCTAATTGCCCCCCTTATCAAATCGACATTGCTATATATGAGGTAATACCTGTTCTTTTCAATCCTGAAATTCCAGAAGAATCTGTCAAGTATATTTCTAAATATTTGACAAAATATCTAAAATTGAAAGTTGCCGGTCATTAATGGCAATATAGTGTACATATTACGTACGCCACGCTGCAATACTAAGAAGCTGTAGCGGGTATTACGATAATTCTTTTACCTCACATACAAATAATTAGAGATATACATATTACGTACGACACGTTGCAATACTCAGAAGCTGCAGCGGGTATTACGATAATTCTTTTACCTCACATGCAAATGTTAGAGATTATTTAATTGCGCTTAATTATTACCTTTTTTTAAATAAAGGAAATCATTTTATTACAAACATCAATAAAACTTTTTATTCTATTTATTCCCTTATTCCAAAGATATCGTTTTATCGTCTGCTGCCATAGCAACGTGATAAATTACATATCTTTTAAAAAAATGCACAGTAGTAGAAAAATATTTTTCTAAATCGAATTGTTATTTTTATTTTTGGTTTTAGAATTAAGTTCATGGACTCCCGTGCGTAGAACGGGTTAAACAGCTAGTAGTATTAATAAAACGCGTGATTTGCCAAAAAGTTGACTATGTGATCAGATGCTTCAAGTGGGCTGGGGACACATGAACAGCTCTTTTATTGACTCTATTATCACATTATTTATCTCCATTTAAATTAATTATCCAATTTGGAATCGAATCCATTTTTCGATATATAAATTACTTATTCGGTTACAAGCAATTTTTGTTACGTGAGTACAAGTTTTTCTCCTTTTTCGCACTTCGGTTCAAAACGCCAATTTTGGCAGTATTTTCTGAAAGTTTTGCATTTACCAAAAAAATTGAAAACGCTGTTCGATTACGTATTTTCTGAATAAGAACACTTGCCGATTTCGTGTGTTTCTGAATAAAAATGAATTCGGAAATGTGTGAGAAAGTACATCCTTTCGATTTGAGAATAGCCTTAACATTTTTACAAAAAAAGGCTAATAAAAAGAGGTAAGCCCAGGGATCCGAGTGCATTGAGCCTGTCACCCCCCCCCCCCCCATTCTTATGGCCGGTTCTATTTGGTAGCTGGTTGGGCAGTGTGGTAGGTTGTATTTGCCATTTTAATCACCCTGAAGTTATGCCATTGACTTTATGTAAGATTTGAATACATTTTAGAGTTTCATACTTAAAAATGTAGCGAAAACTGATATATTTTTAAAATTATAACTATTTGGATGGGCCAATCCCAAAACTTTCTTTTATCTCATACATGTTAGCAGTGGCGCCAGCTTATATGGGCCGGTGGGGCGCGAGCCCACCCAATAATTTGATCGCTGTTCCCTATCATTGATTTATTTCGTTATTCATTTATTTATTTAATCGCTGAAATAAAATTTGGCTTTATTCACGTTCTCAAAATAACTTTATTTGAAAAATAGTAAGAGCATCCATTACACTTACAGGAGCTCTAAAAGCACCTTCAACAGATGTATAATTAAATTTCTCTGAAAAACAAATTTCTTGTGTATTTTGACTTGTGTTTTTAATTTCTCGATAAAGCACTTAGGTGGCTAAAATCTATGGTTTTCTTGACATTTAAATTTTTACACTTTCAATTGTTAGCAATTTTTGTGCTATTTAAGGGGTCTCAGGACTCTTAAAATTGGAAAAAATGAAAAAAAAGACCTTTTTCAACATTGAATACCTTAAAATGTATTTGATATTAAGACACAATTTTAAATGGGAATGAAAGATACAAGTATGTTCTTTCATTTCAAATATTTGAAAAATTGCAAGATGCAGAATTAGCATTTACAGGGGCTCAAAACTGTCAGACATTTGAGGAGCAGAAAATCGGCATAACAGCTTATGCGCACGATTACAAAATAAATTTTACAACTAGAATGAATATTTTGGTGTCTACGTATACCTCAGATTATAATAACTACACTGAACTTAAATAAATTTGTATTTAAAGCATTTTTATATTTTTAATACAAAGTTGTATTTAGTTAATGCGAAATTTAGAAAATTTCAACAATATAAATCCCTAAAAAAATATTTTCTTTTTACAATAAAAAGGAAATTTTAGGTTCAGTTTATACAGACTAACATGAAATATATGTTTTGAAAATTTTATGAAAAAATATTCAGAAGTTTTTGAGATATCGTGCGCGTTATGCCCCAAAACGTCATTTGGAGAAAAATGACTTCCAAGTTTTGGAAACACCGCTTCTGCTATTGAGCGAGTATAATTCTAAATGCCATAACTTCTGTTCTAATGGGAATTTCAAGATAACAATTATATCAAAATGTTCAGAAAACGTAGAAGTTTAACATCTAAAAAAATTAAAATTTCGAAAATTTTAGAGCTTTAAGAGTTCTGAGACCCTTATGGTATTACTGTTTGTAAAAGAAAGAACTTCTGAGGTTATAATTTTAAAAAAATATTTATTAAATTATAATTATTTTATATTTTACTCAGAAAAAACACAATTTGACTTCGAATTGTTATTTTTAGTCATTCGCTTCTCTTCCGCCCCTCTCTCTCCGCACACTCGCACACACAAAGGGAAAAAAATGTATGTCTTATTTTACTCAAAAAGTTTTGAACCCACCCTATATTTTACAAAAGTTGGCGCTACTGCATGTTAGTATTTCAAAAATTTGTTACACATGTTCAATGTGTCATTGTTATTACTTCAATACAACACCAACTTTGATTTCCATCTTAAATTTCTGCTTCATTTTATTAATCGGAGTAAAAATGAGTTAATCTCGATTATAATTTTCAATAAAATCAGTATTTTTCGTTATTCTGTTGTACGTCAGGTGCTTGCCAACTGCAGAGTTGATTGGATGGGAAGTGCTCGTCGCTGCACGAGCAGCTAATGTACAACAGGACGTTAAAAAATCGAAAAAAATTGCACAAAAGTCGCTATCACAACGTCCTATTCAGGGGAATATCCCCATTTTGAACTGGGTCCTGACGTCCAACCTCAAAAACACACACAGTAAAATCTCCCCAAAGGGACCACGTTCCGTTCCAATAAAAATTGGTCGCTCCGAGAGTTGGTCTCTTAATGGAGGTCATGTTTAAATCTAGATTTTAATTGTTGAAAAAAGGTAACAATTAATGTTACTAAAATTTATTTATCACATTAGGGAAAAATATGAAAAATAAGTATCAAAACAAAAGTTAATTACATAAGTTAATTATTGCAGAGTTTAAAAAAAATGAATAGATTGACGTTTGCTTTGATTTTACAGTTTTATATTTTATAACTTTTATTTCTAAGTCCTTTCAAAGTTCAGTAAATAAACACTTTTTTTTGGACGGGAACAAATAATGACGATTTAATTAATTTATCTATTAATAAGTGGGGTATCGTATTTCTTTGAGAGTTTCCTGACAGAATAGAGCAGGGGAGTTTATTGACCGTCATCCTTAATTTGTCATCAGAGTTAAATTCATTACCTAAAAAGGCACAAATGGGTTTAAACGCTTAAAAGTTACCGGAATAAATAAAAATTTTACACTTCGTTTAGAAGTTTGATGAATAATGCGCTCTCCGGAATTATTTTTCTAATAAAACCTTCTTCAAGCGACCAGGAAAAAACGGAATTTGTTTCATTTTCTTCAAAGAAATGGGTCGTTCATGGAGGGAGTTCAACTGCGATTGTCTCTGAATGGAAAAAAATTAGTATTGAGCCTATGGGAATAAATTTCATTCCATGAAAAAATGACCGTTCAAAGACGTGGTCGCTTAATGGAGGTGGTTGCACAGGGAGGTTTCACTGTATATATATGAAGTTTGGTTCAGTTTTATGCATAACTTCGTACACTTTCCGATGATGCAATAATGAAAACGGCACAAAAATCGCTATTACAGCTCCTCCTTCCAGCGGAACATTCCCAAATTCAAGTGGGACCTGCTGGACATAACCAATAACATACATAGGAAATTTGGTTCATTTCTATGCAAAACTTCATACACTTTTAGTAAATGATTTCAAATGCACTCCCGTTTTATTTCTCTTTCAATTAAATTTGTTACCTTAGTGATGTCATCGTTAAGGAATTTGCTGATGAGAAGGTAAAAACAAAGAAGACAAATATGCCAGCTGCGATATGGTGAACTGCCGGCCAACGCGAAACGGCTGAAAAAAGAAAGTATACGACCCTGACCTTCAAAACTTTTTTTGTAAGGACGGGTAGTGGCTTGGCTACATCAGGTTTGAAGCTTCCCTGTTTCACGTGTAGTTGTTGATGAAAATAAAACATTTTTACACTCTTTTATTACTTTCAATCTGGATTTTGTATGCAAAGATCGAATTTTGTTATCGATTTTTGACCCACTCCCAGAAATGCTAGAATTATAAAAATTACATTCACAGCTGTTTTTCCGATGGCAATGCGACATTTTAGTATTTTTGGAACTTAATTGAAGGGCTGAGTGGAAGAACATGCTATGCTACATTTTCTTAAAAAATATTTTATCTTTTGGACGAAGATATTATCAGGTATTCTATCACATGGTAAAGCTAAAATACCAAAGTTCTATTTAGCCTTGAAGATTTAAGACATTATTCATTAATATTTAATATTTTAATATTTAATATTTAATAATCTCAATAATATTAATATTTTTTAATATTTAAAAATTAAATATGAATAAGATTTTTTGATAGAGTTTAGTACCACACCTGTTAATATTTTAAACACATGGTATCAAACAGAAAATAAATCATTAAAATTGACAACGTAAACTTTCACATCAAATTTCTTCAAATGTAATTCTTGTTACTTAACTTGTTCTTCCACTTATCTCTTCAATTATAAATTAATACATTTTTAAGGCATTTTTTCGTTAGTCCCGCCAATGTTCTCTGTAACGCGTTTAATTGTATACGACTTAAAAAAGCAATGGATTTAGTGAAATAAATTATAAATGAAAAATGAAGAATGTAATATTTAAAGAAAAATACTCTTTTATTAATTAATAGTTTAATATTAATTAATTTATGATTATAGGTTGAGAAATCAATTTATAAATCCCAAAAAGACAGTTAAAATAATGTTTCATTTTTTTTCCGCCTGTTGCCCTATTTTAAAAAAGAAACAAAGCAAAAATTGTATATATTTTTTTAATAAATTCATTTGCTTGAGCTTTCTACGGTGTGCAAAGTGAAAAAAAAAAAAAAAAAAAAAAAAAAAAAAAAAGCAGTGAATTTTTCAAAATCGAGTTCAATGCCTACATCAAATTAATGTATTATAACCGAAATTTTTGGGAAAAAGGACATGAAATACAGTAAAAAAATAAGGTGTGATTTTCAAGATGAACATCGAACGCTTAAAAAAAAGTGTTTTTTAAAGAACTGTTTTTAGTTTCATACTTATTTATCTGACTTTACATATAGATGGTTTCGTTCGTAGAATATATAAGGAGCGTTCCATTAAAACTGAGAGTAAATAACAAAAAAAAAAAAAAAAAAAAAAAAAAAAAAAAACTATTTAACATATATTTCAAAAATCTTCTCTTAGATGATATATAATGGTCCCATTGTCGAGTTCACATTTTAAAGTAAGGGGCATTTTATAAAAGCTACTTCACTGGGATCATACACAGCTGAAGCTGAAATAACGTGAACGACTGTATGGCTTTTTTTTTTCCAGAGCTGCCGTTTGGATAAAATAGCCTCAGAAACTTCTTGAATGGTCATTTCGTTTGTATTAGCCCCTCCCCCTCGCATATTAAATTAAAAGAAAAGTTCGTTTTTAAAGCCTTTTGAAACAGTAAATATATACAATATGCTATATCCCCCCCTCCTATTATTAGTGATTTCTTTAATGCTGGTGACAACCTGTTATGTAATTTGATTTAATTTTTACTTTAAGTGTACTTTATACATACTTTTCAAATAATATCTTTTAAGATTTTATTTATTTTCTTAATAAAAGGCAGAAAAATAATGGAAAATGGGAAAAATGGTGTTAGAAATTACGGTAAATAATGGTATTTTCAACATAAATAATATTCCAAATTTTGCAATTAAAAAAAGAGTTTTTTTTTGCATCATTAAATACATTTTAACCAAACACACCGTATTTTTATGGCGGTATTTCACGAAAGAATGCATCGTGTAACAATAATACCTACACTGTAAAAAAAAATCTGTAAAGTTACTAAAATTTTTCTAGGAAACTGGGATTCCAGGAACTTTTTATGTAACGGCAACAGCAAAAATTTCTGTAACAGCATCTGTTACAGGCATTTTTCTTGTTGCCGTTACATAAAAAGTTCCTGGAATCCCAGTTTCCTAGAAAAATTTTAGTAACTTTACAAATATTTTTTTACAGTGTACTTTCAATAGATTCTGAAAAATCGCAAGCATGACATGACAGTATCACAAATAGCTTTTATGTATTCACACAACTCCACATAGATTTTCAAAGCAAGGCCATGCGTGGTCTTTTATTTGATGTTGTAAATTGGCCCTTTTTTTTGTGATGTGTCTAGCTTGTCAGTTTATTTTCTACTATTATGTGTCACTTCATCCTTAACAAAACCAAGCCCAAGTGTCACGGTCGTCTAGTTTCGTTAATTACATTTTATCATAGACTTTCAGTTGCTAATGAAATTACCATTTAAAGTGCTAATTACACCCTTGCTTACTTATCAGATCATAGGAGGCGTATTGTTCTATTTTCTTTCCTTTTCTTTTTAATCAAAGTAACGTTTGAATGTGTGTTCCGCATGTTTTAGAAGCGCGTATTACACATGGCTCAAAAGTATTTGGCCGCAAACATTGCTGTTTACAATGAAATTGATACAGCGAATTTGTATTCTGCGATTTGCGCATATACAGAGTGCCCCCGAATTCATGGGCCAAACTGTAAAAGAAGGTAAAATACACATAAAGAAGCAAGTTTGGTACAACAATGTGGGGTCGGAAATAAAAAGTTTTGGCGAAAAACAGGAAAGGAGGAGGAAATGAAAACGAGGGTTTTTTGACATAAAAATTACAGTAAAGTACTCAAATGCGCCACTGGCAACGTCTAGCAAGTGATTGGCGTACTACCTTTTCGCAGATTCCAAGTGTTTCACGAATATTTGCAACAACGACTGAAGGTCTTGCAATGAGGTCCTCATCAGTCAACTGCAATGTTGTAGTCGTAAAAAAACCACAGAGTACACGCTATAAGCAGAGGGTATACGCTACACTGAAAAAAATGAAGTACTCAAAAATGTGTAAATTGATGTACTCATATCGAACTGAGTATTTTTGGATAAAAAATGAACCTATGCTTTCTCAATTTTGTAACCTCACATGTTATCAAACCCAAACAAAACGATAATTTTGTACCTTTTAACGGTTTATTTCATTTATGGCGTCATAAATGATCTTTAAATGTAAATATTAAATTATGCATAGTATTTTAAAATAATTTAAAACTGCTTGTAAATAAAACATTTGTCATAAAAATATTCGATTTGGGTATCTTGTTAATAATTTTGCTATTTTTCTTAATAAATAATCAATTAAACGTTTCTTGTTAATAATTGTTAACAAGAAATAAGTGTCAGTACATTTTTACTTCATTTTGGCAGTACATAATGATTCATATTTGACCACAACCATGGAATCAAAAATGAGTACATGTGTTTCTCAATTTTGAGTACATTTGGATCGGAGCTATTTTGAGTATCTGACATATTTAAAATTGGGTACTTTTTACTCAATTTTGAGCACCCATTTTTTTCAGTGTAGAGTCATGACAGTTCCTGGCTAGAGTACACGCTATTGTTTTATTTGAGATACAGAGGGCATACGGAGCTTCTTTAAAAAATCCAGAAGGCATACGGCGTATACCTCCGTACACCATTCACTACAACCCTGGTCAACTGGTGTCTCATAGATGAGACATATGGAACCTTCGAAAGGGTATGCCAGTCACTTGCTAGACGTTGCCAGGTATTTATCGATGTTGGTGGTGGCACATTTGAGCACATTTTGTAATTGTTATATCAATAAAACGCTTGTTTTCATTTCTTCCGCATTTCTTGTTTTTCGCTAAAACTTTTCATTTCCGAGCATACATTGCTATACCAAAATCGCTTCTTTATCAGTACTTTACCCCCCCCCCCCTCTTACAGTTTGGCCCATGAATTCAGGGACACTTTGTATAATTTTTTTTTGTCATCATTAGTCTCTGAATCAAATATTGATCCTTGAAAATTGGAAGAAGTGTTTTTAAGAATTTTTCGCTTTAGGCAAAAGCTATTGATTTGATAATTTTAGATATTATTATGTTATTTATATGAATATGACTGTAATAAAAGTTATTTTTTCTTTTAAATCAAGCTCAATGTGTATGTGTGCCTGTTTGTGTACGCACGAGAGGGTATCAATAAGTTTTTGCCCTCACATAGAAATAATTGAGTAAAATTTATGAAAATCCTACATTGTATGAGTCCTTTTCTATATAGTCACCGTGCACAGTAACGCATTTCTGTAAACGGTATTTCAAAAGGAGGGGGAGTATGTATTCCAGGAGGCGTGATAATAGACCCAAAGGCGGCGTTTTTCTAACTTTTGCCGACCCCCACATGTGACATATTGTTGGAAAGGCCTGTGACCGCTTATTCATGTTATGCATATCCTGAGTCCCTCCCTTCAATTAGTTACAAATAAAATGCACCTTATATTAGTTAGTCTAACTCTCAAACAAATATTATTTTAACGTAAAGATCACTTCTCTTCTATAAAGACACTCTAAACTTTTGTAAAACTTTGCGTTTTATCAGCGTTTGATTTCAATTGTTTTTTTCAAAAGTGAAGCATTTCCACCTGTGAAGATTTTCAAAGCCACTGGAGTGAAAATGATGCTCTTCTGCAAAACTTATTTCAGTTTTAAAACTTAAAATACACTCTTTTATTAGGTAGATTTCGTATGAAATACTACCTATTGGGATCGTTTCTATGTTGGAATTTCTGAAAAATTTTTGCAGATCTACACCGATCATGACCCCTAGAACACAAAACCACCGTCAGTAAAAATGTTTATAGATCTATCTATCTTATGTAATGAAACGTTATTTTTCAATGACGACACCTTAATTGTTGCTCGAAAGAAATAGCATATAGTGGGCTAAAAAACCTACACTGTAAAACAAAATCTGCAAAGTTATTAAAGTTTTTCTAGGAAACTGGGATTCCTAGAACTTTTTATGTAACGGCAACAACAAAAATTCATGTAAAAGACACACCTTTGCGCCGAAAATCAAAAAATCTCTAAGGTTATACGAAGAATATTTTAGGAAACTGGGATGCCTAGAACTTTTCATGTAACTGCAACCAGGGTTACAGATAAAATTTTAGTAAGATTACTGTAATTTTAGCAGATTCATTTGTAATGTTACAGATTTCTGTAGCTTTACAAAACTATTTTTGTAGATTTTCCGTTTTTTTTTTTGTACAGTTACAGATGAAAGTTTAGTAAGCATGTAACTTTACATCTGCAGAACTACATTTTTTTTTTTTTTTTTTTTTTTTTTTTCTACAGTGTAGGGGTTTAAAAAAAATGTAGAAATTATAGCATTATATATTTTTCATAATTTAAAGATATTTACAGTTATAATAGACGGCGAACCCGCTAATATGAAAACCTATCTAAAGAGTAATTTTCTACTTCTTTTCAAGTTTTGCTGTATTTCTTTTTACTTCTGTCCTTTATCTTGTTTATCATATATCTAGAAATATTTTTACTATTTTGTGTCTTGTACGAATATTTTCAAAGGGAACACGATTCGATAATCTCTTCCTGCTTCATACAATATTCAACTCTATTTAGCATAATATTTTCGTTTCTCTTTACGCATACATATTTTCAAGTTATAAACCGGAACTGAGAAAGAGAGATTGTAAGACCTTCAGTTGTTTTTGCAGATGAGTAATTTATACTTTTTTAAGATCCTGTTTCTCATAACAGTAGGTGGAAAAGTTAGTTTTGTTATTTACAGAGAACTGAACATTTTACTTTTCAACTATCTAAGGGGGTCACCTCCTAGTATCGTTTGAATCGACAGAAAAGAAAATCTTAAGTAACCGAAAAGGTTACATAAAATCCTCTTTTATAAAAGTAGTTTATTTCATATCTACATTTTTTATACAATTGCTCCTGTTATAAATTAAATGACTCTCATAGAATTTCCTGTACGATCTTAATTTTATTTTCTTAAACTAGGCGACCCCGACCCCTGCTCGCTACGCTCACCGACCACCGCGAAATCGCTTCGCGATTCCATTCGGTATCACGAAACAGTCCCTATTTTCTAGCTAACCCCAGACGTAATTGTTTCCATTCTGGATCGCCTCGCGATCTCTTATTTTCTCTGCATTCAATTTTAGGTTCCACTTGGTAAAAACGCGCTCCTCTCGAACTGCTGACAATTTTATTCATTATCTTCAAATACATAATCATTAGAGATTACAAAGTTTCATAATTATAAGAGTTATTAAATATAAAATCATTAAAAAAGGGTAAAATTTATAATTTATTTAAATAATTACAAATTAAATAAATTTATAATTAAATAAAATTATAAATTAATAGTAAATTAAAAATTTAAATTAAAAATTTAAAAAATATAATAAATTAAAAAAATAACAAATTTATTAAAGTTATTTGGAATTTTTTTTCCTTATCTTTGTAATGAAGTTGCTAATTTATAGTTACAGTAAATAATCTTATAATATAAATCTCCTCTCATCTGAAATTTTCTCCTCGCCACCTTTTCTCCGGCAACATATATGTGTAAAATTATTTTTATAGTGTTACGAATATTGTAAATAGTTAGTGTTTGTGCTTAAAAATAATCTAAATAGTTCAATTACGTTTGATTCATAAGATAATATTAGTTTTTGTTGCAGTGAAATATCTCAATTTGTTGGATTTCAATGGGAGTCTATGGAAATTTGGTGAAATACTAGAAATAGCGCCTAGTTAGCGACAAACTTGGCGACGTTTGGAGACAGAGCTGCCCCCCCCCCCTGGTAACCCCCTTATAGCGTCAGAAAGCTGTGACCAATCAGATGCGTTTCGCGGTATCTACGCAGATTTTCATTGGTCCATTTCCAAATCGTTACTTTATATATATATATATATATATATATATATAGAAGGCTTTATGGATAAATCCCTAACATCTTTTCTTTTGTAAATCTATAAAGATTTAGGGAAAAAAAAAAAAGACTCTTTCTGATTTCATAAAATGAACTCAAAAGTCTCAAAAGAGTATTACCATTTGAGATATAGACCGTCTCCAAACCCTAATTCATACATAACATTTAATAGTTCAAATTATATGTAACTGTAAACATGCATATGCATTTGAATATTTCAGTTGTTATTTTTTATAAACCCATATAAGTGCATAAACATGCATAAAATTTATTAAACGTGTATATTTCGTATATTTTCAATATTCCTACCATAAAGAATCAATGTTAACAAGATGGGGAATGTGAATTCATGCGCAGCTTTACTTTATAAAGAGATTGATTTCTGTAAAGAATGGTGTTAAAAGATTTGACAGTTCAGACTCTTTTGCAATTTTTATAGCCAAAGATATATGAGACACTTTATGTTTAAAAATATTAGGTGCAATTTTAAATAATTTTTAATGATTAACTTTAGATGTTAAAAAATAATCAGAAACACATGATGTTTCTCTTAATCATACTGTTACAGAAATAGAAAAGTCAGAGATCATATATTGTTAGTCTCTGGAAAAGTAGAACAAAATGTGCAAGAAAAACTTAACAAAGTGTTGAATCAAAATTCAAGTTTTCTCAAGCTTAAACCGATGAATAGCTTTATTAATGGGGGATGGGGTTAATCTACTACAAGAACTTACATCATTTATGTTAAATACTATAAAAATCACCCCCTGGGATTAGAATAAATGGAAAATATTTAAGTCGTCTCCGGTTCGCTAACGACATTTTAGAAGAATTGGAAAACATTCTAAAAGATTTGGCAGAAGCTAACATTAATGTGGGATTAAAAATAAATTTGAAAAGACTAAGGTGATGTTCAATTCATTTGCATCAAAAAAGAAAATCGTCCACAACAACACTGAAATTAGAGAAATGCAAAGTTATGCGTACTTTGGACAGGAAATATCATCGGATAACAGTATCCTGAATGAAATCAATAGAAGCATAAGAAATGGATTGAGTGCTTTTGGGAAGAACAATATTATTCTGAATAAGAGTAACATGCTTCTTTGTTTGAAAAGAAAGGTGTTTAACCGATGTGTTTTGCCTGCACTAAATTATGGAGCAGAAACATGGATGCTAACAAAACGGATGGTACAAAGATTACAAACCACATCGAAATCTAGAAAGATGTATGCTAAGCATAACTAGGAGATACAGAAAAAGAATAACCTGGATAAGAAGTCAGACGAAAGTTTTTGACATCATTGAAAGAATTAAACGGCTAAAATGGAAATGGGCTGAGCACATTGCATGAAGACAAGACAATAGAGGTAGCACACAAACACCCTACAGTGGTGTACCCCAGACCCCGAGATGTAAAACGACCAAGAAAATGACGTAAAGTAAGATGGAGTGACGAAATCAGAAAAGTGGTCGGTGTTAATTGAATGACTAAAGCACTAGACAGGACACATTGGGAAAATCTGTGGGAGACGTACATCCAGCAGTGGATTGAAAACTGTTGATGATTATCATCAATGATTACATAAGTAAATGTTGAAAAAACCTTTCCCTCACTAGAAAACATTAGTGACGATCGAAGACGAAGACAAAATTTTACTTCGTGTAATGTGAAAAACGTATAATTATACATCGCACAAAAAAATTGTTTCCGATAAAGGAAAATATTTGCGTTCATTATTAATTATTGTTCTCTCTTTCCCGTGGATTTGTATCTAATGGAAATACGCGTCCTCGTATGAAAATTTATTAGTGCATATTTTAAAAGTTTTTAGTGAACATTTGCATCCATACTTTGGGGTTTTTTTTGTGCAAATAATCAGGACTCTATTATCAATCGGATGGTACCAGTATCATTTTACAGGAAGATTTCAGGCAGAATTAATGAATATATCACGTCCTACTCCATACAATATTCAACTTTATCGTTTTAGCATAATATTTTCACTTCTATTTCCGCATACATATTTGCAAGTCTAAAACCGCAACTGAGACGGCAAGGGAGACCTTAAGACATTCAGTTCTTCTTCCAGAAGAGTAATTTATACTTTTTTTTCGGATCTTATTTCTCGTAAGTCGTAACAGTAGGTGTAAAAGTTAGATTTATTTATCATGTTTGAATTTCTATTTCTTTTCTATTGTTTGAAGCTGTTTATAGTGGCATACTTTCTACATTCTGCCATATGATAGGCTTACCTTCGAGTGAATTTCTCTACGAAATTGGTTTTTCGGTTGTTTAGAATAGAATATATACATGACTGGTTTCCACAGTTTGTGAAGTAATATTTATCTTGAGAAAGTCAGGATTTCTTTTTATGAATTTTCGTTGAAAAATTATAATTTATAGCACTTTGGAAAAATGGCTTCCTTTTTGCTTTCGCATTAAATGGAAGCTGAGAAGTATATTACATTTAAGAAATTACTTTTCAAACAGATGAAATTCTGTATGGAGATTTTTTGTTTTCATAATTTAAATGTTTTTGTAAAAAGGAGTTCACTAAAATTTAAAAAATCTATAAAGGAGTCATGTCAGAAAGTTCACATTAATATAATTGTGTTAAATAATATATTTCTACAGCAGAACTCTTCTGCTATATACAGGATGTTATAGTAATGTCCCTGCTTCTTGAAAAAAAAAAGTTGCTATTGAAGAGAGCTGCAGCTTTGCAAGTGCGATAACGGAATAATAAAGTTATTAAGCCTGACTTAATGGAACCGATAGAAACTCCCCCTAGTGGCGAAATGTAGACGTCATCCTCCCTACCTTGAAAACTTTGAACTTTGAGCTATAGCAGAAAAAGAAAAGTCCCTTACAAAAGTGTAGAGCGTTCTTAATTCAGTATGAAAGCATGTTTTACACGTAAAAATAATTTTATTAGAATTCTGGAATGCAATTTTTTTATGTCCAATCACTAGTTTGAATACACGCTAACCACATGAAGAAGTGCAGCATTATATTGCAGAGGAAATTTTTCTAATGCAATTAATACATATAAGCAAGATATATCTTATTGTAATAAGAAAATCAAGCCAGGTATGCTCAATGTCTTCATTATCGGTAGCATGAGAGATTGTGAGAGTATTCATGCGAGTGCATGTGCATTGCGGTCGAACTTGATTTTCTTATTAGAATAAGTTGTAACTTGCTTATACAGGGTATCCCATCTAGACCGCCCAAACGCTGCACAGCCAGATTCCTCGCTTGGAGTACATAAAAAATGCCCAAAGAACGATAACTCTACGACCCATGGTTTTCGAGAAAAATGCGAAAGAAAAGGAAGCTAACAAAAAAGACAGGCTACTGCGGTGCATCACACGTGTCTTTTTATACAGAATGCCAGAGTGACGTGATGCTCTTTGCGCGCACCTTCATTGGTGCGTTCGAGTATCACGTGACTCCAGCGGTCTGTAAAAAAAGATACGTGGAATGCACCGCGGTAGCCTGTCTTGAAGAAAAGTGTATGACGTCATATCCGGTGGAACAAAAAAATACTTTATTGTAATTCTGAATTATTACAAGATAACATGAATCACACTAATTCTAAGCATGAACATCGGTATTTGCATATGTTTACATAGGAAGATGTTCAAAATGCCGTTCATATTGAGCATGCACGCGCCGTGGATTGGCTGACTGGACACGTTGCAGCAACGTGGTGTACACAAAAGTACGCTCAGCATGAACATGAGCAACTAAGTCACTTTCTGCAGTAACTGGGTTTCCATATATCAATTCCTTCTGATATTTTGCATATCTTCGTCTGAAAATAAATGCAAATACCGATGTTCATGCTTCCAATAAAGTTTATTATTCTTTGCTCCGGATATGACGTCATACTTTCCTTGTGCATTTTCTCGAAAACTATGAATCAGAGATATAGTTCTTTGAGCATTTTTTATGTACTCCACGCGAGAAATCTGGCTGTGCAGAATTTGGGCGGTCTTGATGAGACAACCTGTATGCCTGCATTTTAATCCCTTCGCGACGAGAGGCCTTTCCTTAATGTTTAATCTTTTATCAACGGTTTTTCAAAACAGAAAATTTTCTGTAATTGAATCGCAAAAATGTTATGATTAAATAAGGTAAACTTTACAATAAATAAACAGTCAAGTGCGAGTATTACTCGCGCTCAGAGGGTTCCGTACAATAAATGTATGAATTATTAATTGTATTATTAAAATGATCGTTGCCAAAAAAAAAATAACAAGACTTTGTAAAAAAACTATACAACGTAGGTTTTGGTATAACTGTATATAATAGAAAAGTGCAAATGGGTATACTATAAAAGTTCAAAGAGATATGAAGACTAAATAATACCAAATTTTGCCATTCTGTATAACTCTTTTTTTAATCTTATATGAATCTGTTTATGATGAACTTAATTCGGTACTGACGATAAAAGTAGTGCATATCAGTAGTGCTTCATTTCGCCTTTCATAAAACTAAATTCAGCGTAGTAATAATCTTTTCTTTTTACAGTGTAGTTAAAACAAAACCCTTGTTCGAAGTTTAAACTTGGCATGGTTCTAAGCGCGCTTCGAAAGAAGGTTGCAAAGTTTCAAGGCCTCCTTGGTCCGTGCCGCGTACTTCCAGATAGGTTTTTACTTAACCCTTTATCGCGAAATGGTAATATGCTTACCACTTACTTTTTATTGAAAACTGGTCGATTTACACTGGAATGTTTAGTAAAATATTTTGTTTTTATAATGCAGCTGATAAAAAAGGTAGCATTTTTAGCCCTAAATACTCGCTTTTGCTTAACGATGAAGAGTGAGTTTCTCTCACCTTCTGCTTTACTTAACCTTTCTGTTTGTTCTGTTCTGTTTATAGTATTAAAAAAAATTGCTTTTCTGCTATATTTTTTAGCATTCTATTAAATATACTAATGTATGGTCTCTGAAAAGAGTCTTTTTTTTATGGGCACCCCCCCCCCCCCAGTAGCTTTTTCGCCTTTCCTTTCTTTTTTTTTTTGGAACTAATGGAATTTTTTCTTTTTTATTTAAAATTTTTCTTTTTCTTTTCTGTTTTTCTTTGTTAAATCATGTTATACTAGTACTTATGTACTTTTTATTTTTTTTATTGTTAATCTTTTCTTATTCTTATAAGTAATTTTTAATTTTGTGGCTACCAGCCACGTCTAAAAATTAATTATTTTTAAGTCTCCCTAATGCCCTTGCAACACAATCACCTTTCCACTGGATGTAAAGTTGCTACGCAACTAGGTAGTCCATACAGCTGATCACATTGTTCTATTGTTCAAGGTAGCATTTTATTTTCAAATAAATCTGTCTGTAGGTTCTGGTATACACAGGAAATTTTGACTATTGATTAAACAGATTGTGCTTTGTAGTATACTACCATTAGAAATTTATTAGACTTTTACAGAATTTGTGTATTGTTGAAATCGAAATAGCTCTTTTTTTTACTCTATAAGTCATTGCGCACATGCTATCGTAAGAAAGTATGTATAGATTGTCATGAAATTTGGTAAAGATATCAAACAAATATTTGTGTTTAAAATGATCTACTCTTAGGCCAAAATTATTTCATTAACTATGTATAAAAAAAATTGTAAAAAACAAATCACAATTCTACATTTTTAAAGAATAAAAATAGTCATAACTAAAAATATTACAATTGTAAATACTTAAAAGTAGATCATTTTAAACACACATATTTGTTTAGTACCTTTACCAAATTTCATGACAGTAGTCCATACATACCTTCTCAAGATATACGCGCAATGACTCATGGAGTAAAAAAAGGGCTATTTTGAGTTTCAACAATACACAAATTCTGTAAAATGCTAAACAATTTCTAATGATAGCTTATTACAAAGAACAGTCTGTTTAATCAATATCCAAAATTTCATGTTTATACATAAAAAGGTTTTGTAGATACAGTAATTCAAACTTTGAAGTTTTTCTTTACTTTTCGACGCGTTTAAAAGGTGCAAGACCCCTTAAATTCGTCTGTTTTTAACAATTTGACGTTTATATTTTTTATACTACTACTGGGCATTGCATTACACAAATATATCATTAAAAGTTGTTATGTGGGCTTTAAAAGTCGATGGTAGGTAGAGTACGCCGCCTCTGTCATTATGTATGTCCAAACCGTCTGTATCTTTAAGGCTGTTCTCAAATCCAAAAGGGCAACTTCCTGACATAAGTTTTAATTTATTTTTGTTCGCAAATGCATCAAACTAACTGGTGTTGTTATTCAGAAACTATGTCATCGAGCTGTTTTTCCATTTTTTCGCAAACGCAATAGATTTTTCCGAAAATAGTGTAAAAGTAGACTTTTTGAACCGAATTTACGCGCGAAAGTAGAAAAATCACTCAAGAGCCGGCGAAAAACGGGTTTGTCACGTGATCGAAATCGCTTATAACTCAATGGGTAATTGATTGATCAAAAAATGGAAAAAACAGTTTAATTCCAAATCGCTTCCATCACCAGGCTTTCCAATTTTATATCTTTCCGATGAAAAATGAATTTGTAAATGTGTCAGAACGTTTTGCGCTTGTTGAGCAGAGCAGTTAAGAAGAGCCTTAAGGGTTAATATCTCGGCTAATTACCAACGATTTTTTTTAAAAAAATCATTATCAACAATGCTTTTATACTTCTGATGCGATACGTACCTCCAGCGCTCCTCAACACCTTTGCTGAATGTCTGTAAATTGAAATTTGTGTGTAACGGAAAAATGCGCTTTTTACAAAAACTATGTGACCTAGGGTAATCGCTATAATTTTCCTGCAAGGTTTACGTTAACGTCTACTACCTCTATTTTTTTCATAATTTTAATTTCAGTAGATTCGGAAATAGAAGGGGGGGGGACATATTTTTGCACTACATTTTCGGCAATATCTATGAAAATATAATACCTAAAATTAAAAAAAAATGTACTTTTGAGTTCAGCCTTACGAAGGCTTTCACACGATACCCCACACGATATACAAGGAAAAGATTTTTTTTTCAAGTAACTTAATTAGCCCTCTACATTTTTCCTAAATATGTTTGTGAAAGTTTAATAATCTGTAAATATGTGGGTCAATAGCCTTTATTACTTCCCTGAATTTGAACTTTCCACGTTCCATAGTTTACGAGTAAAGAGGCTGTGACAGACAGACAGACAGACATACACAGGCGTGATCTTATAATGGTTCCGTTTTTACTTTTTAAGTACGGAACCCTAAAAATAACTAGTGGAGATAATGAACGATTCTGAGCACCTTAAGTGGCACGCATACCGGTCGCTCGTCCCCAAGGGGTTAAAAAAATCGCGACATCTTATTTCTCCTTCTTGTTTAATAGCCATCAATCTTATTTATTCTTATTTGATTTCAAGGAAATTATATGCTATTAAATACGGTTTATTAAGAATTATTTTTTGAGAGTTATAGTTTCTTTCTCGTAAATGAAATCTGTTGGAGTATTCTTAAAATTTCCATTCCCTGGATGTTTGCGGTTCTTTTCACTGGTAAATTATTATTTATTACTTCCTGCCTTTTCCCATTAAAAAAATAATTCTAAGAATTTCTAATTAAAGAATTTCTAATTATAAAATTCTAAAAAGAATTTTTAAGATTTCTTTTTAGAGAATAATAGTTTCTTTCTCGTAAATGAAATCCGTTTGAGTATTTTTTAATTACCATTCCTTGGATGCTTGCTGCTCTTTTCCATTGGTAAATTACTATTTATTACTGCTTATACTTTCCAATTAAAAAACAAAGAAAAAAACATTATTTATTTAAAACGTATCAGAAAATCAAATATAATTATTAACTATCAGAGTTGCTTAGAGCTTTCAATAACCCGAAAACGTATGTCTTTTATGATCAAAGCATCCTGAGCATGAAAAGAAATTATTTGTATTTCATTTGGACATTAAAGAAAGGGAATAATTTTCATATTTTCTCTCATTTCATTTTTTATTTTATCCTCTTCATTTATTTCAGCATATTTTCTTATATAGGTGTTTTACAAGGTCAAATGTAGGACGAATAAACATTTTCTGTGTATGCATTACAGGTCACTTGTGAAATCTTATTTCTCCTTCTTGTTTAATAGCCATCAATCTTATTTATTCTTGTTTGATTTCAAGGAAATTGGGTGGTCTTAAATACGGTTTTTAAGAATTCTTTTTTGAGAATAATAGTTTTCCCCCCCCTCGTAAATGAAATCTGTTTGAGCATTTTTTAATATCCATGCTCTGGATGTTTGCGGCTCCTTTCCACTGGTAAATTATTATTTATTACTTTTTATCTTTTTCCATTAAAAAACTAGTCGCTGGGGGCCACTGTAATGCTTACCCATCATGGATACACATAATATAAAATATGAAAATAAAACATGTGATACATGCTAAGCATTGTAGCATGTTACTTTTATTCATAATTTAATTTACTTGGACTCCCTTAAATATAATTAATATAATCCCTTATGCTAATATTACTTTTTGTTGCATTAAAATATCTCAATTTGTTGATTTTCTGTAACCAAGTAAATACTATTGGTTTACAATGGAAGTCTATGGGAATTTCGCGAAATAGTAGAGATACCGTCAATTTGGCGTCACTTTTGGCGATTCATTTTGGTCGCGAAATTTGGTGATATATGGCCATGTTGGCGCCAAACTTGGCGGTATTTGGCAACAGAACAGGGTTCTCCTATGGTAACCCCCCTTATAGGTATGGAGATGCATTAAATGTTGTTCAATAACCATTTAAATAACATTTACCATAAGCCATTATTGGCATTTAGTCTTATAGTTTGGCGATAGTTTTTTGGTCGCCAGGATAATCGAGTAATACCGGATTGCATAAAAGAAACATCCTTGTAACTCGAAAAATTATAATCATATAAACTAATATTTTACTGCGCCGTATTAAACGCCTCATTTCCAATTAAAATATATCTTTGAATTGAAATTTGAATGAAATACAGGGTCATGAAAAATCGAAGCGTGTGAAAAATATGATTACAAATATTTCGGCAACTAATTATCCGATCGACTTCATTCTTTATTCAAAATTTATGTTTTTTTTATTGTCTTTTATATTCACTCCTTCAAATAAACAATTTCGAAAATTTTTGTATACCTTTTATCAGAACGAATATTTCGAGAGTCGAAAAAAATAGTTCCGGATAATCGAGGTTACTGATATTTAATAGGCTTCTTCTCATTATTACTTCCTAAGTGTACACCAAATTTCAAGTCTTTATCTCAATTTGTTCGGGAGATAGAGCGATTAGAGACACACACCCAGACGGACGGCAAATTTTTTTTTTTCTAAAAATATGTTTTTCGGAATCTCCAGTGTCTGAAACGTGTAAATCCGTCAAAAATTTTTTTTTTTCGGTTTTTAAAACGATTACAAGACATACCCAGACCTGCCAACTGCTACGAAAAAATCGTAGTTACTACGATTTGGACCTATAAACTACGATGCTACGAAAATCGGTCTTAAACTACGATTTTTTGCAAAAAACACAAACGCAAAAGTTTCTAGTTCCGATCTTTATTCCGCACAGTATATTTTTGCAGGAGTGATTCTTTTTCGAATTTCCAAAATTTAGTATTCATTTCCGGAAGTTTTAAAAAATTGGTCATTAATCCGAAAATTCGGACTTTAAAAAATGCTCATGAGGAAAAAAATCTGGCCTGCAAAACAAGCTTCTTAACATGAAACCCTCTTTATGTATATTAACCACGAGTGAATCGTGTTTCTGTAAATATTTATACAATTCCCTTCCTTAGAAACAGGGATGCAATTTTAAGAATTTTTGGAGGTGGGGAGGTGGTTCTTTGAGGGGCAAGGTTTGAAATAGTGTGCAAAATATCACGAAAAAGGAAAGTCCTGCATAATGAAACATGCTGTGCAGTATTTCTCCCTGCAAATTCTTCCACAGACTTATGATTCTTTTTCGAGTATATTTTGAAATTTCTTGGAAGTCCGCAATTTTTTTTTCTTTTATGGAATTTCCCCAAATTAATTTGTGAATCGATTGCGGAAAAAAATGAGAATTTCTTCAAATGATCGTGTAAAAATATCGGGTATTTCGTCAAAGATTTCAGAAACAAATAGTGATTATCTTCAATTGGTCGCTGAATAAAGTCGCTAATTTCCTTAAGAGTTCAGAAAGAAATTGCGAATTTCGTCAAAACATTGCGCAAAAAATCACGAATTTCGATAAACTATCGAGGGAAAAATATTGCAAATTTCGTCAAAAGGTCGCGGAAGCGAGTAGTGAATTTTGTTAATTGGTCGCGAAAAGATATCGAAAATTTTGCCGATCGGTTGCGATAAACTATCGCGAATTTCGACAAATGACCGAGTAAAAAAAATATATTTAGTCAATTGGTCGCAGAAGAAAATAAATTTCGTCAAAGGATCGCGGTAAAAACGTGAATTTTGTCAAAATATCGCAGAAAGAAAACACAAATTTCGTCAAAGGATCAGTAAGCAAACGCAAATTTCTTACTTTTCTTTCTTTTCACCGAAAGATAGAAAGAAAACACTAATTTCACCGAATCATCGTGGAAAGAAAACACTAATTTCGTCAAAGGATCGTGGTAAAAAAAGCAAAATTCGTCAAAGGATCGAGGTAAAAAATGCAAATTTCGTCAAAAGTTCGTTTTAAAAAGTGTGGATTTTAACAAAGAATCGTGATAGAAAAATTGGAATTACGATCATGGGGGGAATTGTGAATATCCTGAAATGATCGCGGGAAAAAAATCGCGAATTTCGTCAAAATTTACCGCACTGGCTAAATAAAATTGGAACCAGGCTCCTTTTACAAATGTCAAAATAACGCTTCGAAACGAGAAGAAACTCTAAAAATCGTATACAAGTTTTCAGAGGAAAAAATTTACTATATTGAGTTGAAAGACTGAAACTTTCCTTTTACGAATATCAAAAAATAGCTGCGAAACACGGAAAACCAACCAACCAACCTCCAGATTAATTTTAATTTTGTGTGCTACGATTTCTCTTTTCCAAAGGTTGGCAGGTCTGCATACCCTATACTACGTATGATGGGTAAGTAACAAGAAAAAAAATAGTGCGTCAAACATAGATTATGTAAAGCATTAACTCATTCAGAATAATGTAACAAGACTTCACCGTTTAATAAGTTGAAATAGAACGTCTAATTGAACCACTTGGTTCATTTAGAAACCATTTTGCATAACACATTTGAAAACTTAATTTCAGCAATTCCCATCTACAATCGGAAAGTTAACCGAATTCTTTGAACAGCCCTGTATATGATACGGGGTATTGCAGTTAATGATTTGTATCAATTATAGTCGAACCTCGTTATCCCGACACTTTAATGACCAGAAAAATGTGTCGTCATAAGCGGAGTGTCGCGGTAACTGCAGTTGGCGAAAAATATGTTTATAAAAAGCTGTATTTTTAATTAATTTAAAACAATTTTAAAAACAATAAAACATTATTATTAAACAAAATAAACACAAAAACAAAATTGAAAAGAATAAAAATCAGATTTATGATGACTTGTTTTTTTTATTATTTCATGAAATATTGATGAATTCTTTGCATATCCCTAAATGTGCTTCCTACAATTCTTTTTTCAGTATTGTAAAATGAATTGTAATCGATATTTGTTGTTACAGAAATGTATGTTAGATAATTTCTGATCGTTTCAGTACAACATAATGCTTCGGTTTCAGTCGGATGAAAAACGCCGTGTAACCACAAGAAAGCGCCGCCTGACCAGAACAAAATAACCGTGAGTAGACTGATAAGTCTATCTGGAGCTTAAGTGGGTCATGCATATGCATAAGTATGTGGGTTTATTTATTCAAATAAAGGATTGAAGTAAAACTTCTCATATATCTGAATGGATATTTTAAACACTTTTGTGAAAAGTTTGGCCATTTCTTACCACTTCATTTCCGTGCATATAAGATGGATTATGAAAAATGGACAATTTTCCTAAACCGTCGGGATATCTGGAGTTGAAAATTATTTAACGACGTAAAATCCGGAGTTTATTTAGGGCAACTCTAGGATAGATGGCCTTAGTTTTTAAAGATTGAAATAAAAATTCTTAGAATGCAAATGCAAGAAATATTTATGCTTATTTGAAATTCTTATACACATCCTCATCATATTTTGAAAAAAAAAAAAATTAAATATCGAGAACAAAAAGTGGCAAACAAAATTGAAATTAAAATGACAGATGGCTATCTCTTTTTCCAGCCTAGGAGAGATGGCCACCCAATACAAGAAAGAAAAAATGAAGTTAAAATAGCAAAAAATAACACATTTCATGCAGTTAATCATGAAAAACACATAGAAAATTTTAAAGATGCAATTATATCACGGAAAATCAGTGAATAAAATTTTAATAAACAAGATTTGAAGTATAATTTCAATCCTGCACTTTTCCTAAAATTTTATCACATTTTCGGCAAAGATCTTGATTGCACACGATTCATGGAACCACTTCTGACACCTTATGCATTGTATCTAGTCATCCTTTTTGGTTTTGTGGTATTATATTCTTCTCCACAACCAACACAGTGATCCTCGTCTAATTGTATTCCCTCGGATTCTGTAGAATCTAATTATTTCAAATGTATTTCATCTTCTTCCCTGCTGGAAATGTCGTATTTTTGTTTTTTTTCTTGCGTTTATTTTAGACCTTTTTCACGGTTATAAGTATTTTTCAACTTTATCTGTTCCTGGGATGAACGTTTCCAAAATTTTTCAATATTTTATTAAACAAAAATACATCTTTAGACTCTATTATATTATTGTTATTGAAATATTTATATTAGTTAAAATTTAAATAATCATGTCAATATAACTATAAAAATAAAAATTATATAATTATTTTAAAAATAATTATATTTAGTTAAAAACCTCACTCTGTATAATTTTGAAATATCGATTATAGGTGATCTTCTCTCCTCGATTTGATGTGGCCATCTCTCCTAAAATTGATGGACAGATTGCACACCCAATTTAAAGCGACATTCCGCCATTGTATGTCTTTGTTTTAGACTTAAAAGCAAAGGTTGGATTATATACGTGTCTTAAAAGTCCTTATAGTAAAAATAAATGTAACATGCGTACTGCAAAACGTTCAGATATCTAACTCAACAAAAATATCCCACCACTAAATTAAATAAACATTAAAATTACACTTTCTTTTTATAATTGAAAAACACAGATGCACGCCGCATTGAATGAACACGATCAACTATTTCTTACGAACAAACTTTCTTCTGCAACCTATGATATAGTTTTTGAAATATTTAGACTGGCCATCTCTCCTCTATGGCTATCTATCCTAGAATTACCCTACATTAAAACCATGTACAGAAAAGCGGGACTTGGAAAAACTGACGTGATAAGCGGAGGGAGGTGAAAACCAGGTGTCGGGATAACGAGGTCCGACTATAATTATATGCATGCAAAAATGTAGTTCAGTTAGGAAATACATATCTCAGTTGAAAATTCTCCTTCAGCGGTTTCCGGTAATAAGGAGAATGGTACGTGGATTCTTTTGTGCAGCCCTGTGTACGAGGTATGTAATTTATACATAACGAGTAACATGCAAAAATTTTGTTAAATTTAAAAGGTATACCGAAATTGAAAGGTATACCGATTTCTTTTGTGTGTCCCTGTTTAAAAGGCTGTTCTCAACTGCTCTGCTCAACAAGCGCAAAACGTTTTGACACATTTACAAATTCATTTTTTAACGGAAAGATATAAAATCGGAAAGCCTGGCCATGGAAGCGATTTGGAATCCAACTGTTTTTTCCATTTTTGGATCAATAAATTACCTATTGAGTTATAAGCGATTTGGATCACGTGACACGGCATTTTTCTCCTCTTACTGACTGGATTTTCTTCTTTCGTTCGGAAGTTCGGTTCAAAATGCCCACTTTGACAGCATTTTCTAAAAGATCTATGGCGTTTACAAGAAAACAAACAAACAAAAAAAAAAACAGTTCGATGACATAGTTTCTGAATAACAACTTCTTCTAGTTTCATGCGTTTCCGAACAAAAATGAATTAAAACTTATGTCAAAAAGTTGACCCTTTGGATTTGAGAACAGCCTTAATGAACGACAAATGCTACGAATGCCCTATTCTATAGTAATCATCTTGTTATGAAATTCAGTGATTTGTATAATTTTCAATACATTTGATATAGCGTCTTTAAAATTATCTACCAACTATTTCCCGCCAATGACCCTAATTTAAAGGTATTCATTTGAAACGTCCCTGTAAATAAATTATTAACACTATTTCTACCACGATTTTGTGTATATCTATTTCTACCAAAGGGTGTCTTTTGACACCTTTGCGTTTGAATATGCAAATAATTGCCAAAACTGTTGGGATTTCAAATTATCAGTTAAATATAGGTAATTTGAGCAACATATATATTAATACATTGATGCATATTTATTAGAGATTATTTAATCAGGTTATAAATTCTAGCTTAATTCAACAATCTACAAAATGTAAATATACATAAATGTAATCAAACATATTTTACATCAACAGGAAAAACAATTAAAAAATATGGTTTTCTTCCTTTTTTTAATTTTTATTAGAAAATCAAACATTTTAATATTATTAACTCTACAAACTTTCAGTCTCGTGTACAAAAATTCAATCTTTGTAACAACAACGACATAATTTTAATTTGGCAATAATAAAAACAGCAGTATAATAAAATTCTTTCCTTATTCAATACCACAGTTTTTTAAGTTTCATGACCTAAAGTAAGTTTTACGTTTAAGTTTTCAAACACGAATGGAAACAAAATTCATGTTTATCGAACTCATTACCAGAATTGGAGAACAAAACGCGTTATTCGATTTTTTAGAACTAGTCACTTCAATGATCTACACTAAAATGCAACATGATGGAAAACAAGCGAATATCAAAGTTAGGCAGCAACCCTGTATTTTCCATTACAAATGTAATCGGGATTATCTAACTTGATTATAATTGATACGATGTTGTAAAATGGTGTTAATATTGTTATATGTAAAATTGTTTAATATTAGAAATTATAAAATCCTTAGAAATTAGAAATTATGAAATCCTTAAGGTGTCAAAAGACACCTCGTGGTAGAAATTGGTATACCATATGCGTATTTTTAGATCCAGGATGAGTTGGTGGAAAATGATACCGCTGAATTAATTTAACAACTATTGTATGAAAAGTCAAAAAATTAGTTGTGGAGAAATGATTAAACTTTAGAGAATAATTTTAAGTTAAAATCCGAAAGGTGGTTTTTGACACCTCTTGGTAGAAATAGTGTTAATGCTACGCACTTCATATTCATTACCGAACATGCCATGGTAAACATCATTAACATTTATCAATTGCATGAAAATCCGAGTATATTTACGCGAGTTAGAACATGGACAGACAGACGGCCAGGCAAACTGAATTTATAAACACTTTTCAACTTTGTTGGAAAGTGTTAAAAAAAATTCTAAAAATTTCAAATTAAAGAACTTCTAATTCTAAGAAATTTGAAGAATTCTAAGAAGAATTTTTAAGAATTCTTGTTTGATAATAATAGTTTTTTTTTCTCGTAAATGAAATCTGTTTGAATATTTTTTAATTTCCATTCCTTGGATGTTTGCGGTTCTTTTCGTCTGGTAAATTATTATTTTTACTTCTTATCTTTTCCCATTAATAAAAGAATTCTAAGAATTTCTAATTAAAGTACTTTTAATTTTAATAAATTCTCAGAATTCTAAGAAGAATTTTCAAAAATTCTTTTTGGATAATAATAAATTCTGTCTCGTAAATGAAATCTGTTTGTGTATTTTTTAATTTCCATTCCCTGGATGTTTGCTGTTCTTTTTCACTGGTAAATGATTATTTATTATTTCTTAACTTTTCCCATTAAAAAAAAGAATTCTAAGAATTTCTTCTCATTCTAAGAATTTCTAATTAAAGAACTTCTAATTCTAAGAATTCTTAAGAAAAATTTTTAAGAATTCCTAAGAGGAATTTTTAAGAATTCTTAAGAAGAATTTTTAAGAATTCTTTTTTGAGAATAATAGCTTCTTTCTCTTAAATGAAATCTAATTTCCATTCCCTGGATGTTTGCGGTTATTTTCCACTGGTAGTAAATGATTATTTATTACTTTGTAACTTCCCCCATTAAAAAAAATATTCTAAGAATTTCTAATTAAAGAACTTATAATTCTAAGAAATTCTAAAATTTTTAACAAGAATTTTTGAGAATTGTCTGTTGTACGATTTTTCGATGATCGAAAAAATGATATAACAAACATTTAAAAAAATTATATAATTTTTCCTTTTTGTAGAGACTTAGTTATATCTATATGTATATTTGAAAGTTTTTATTTAATATGGATGTGGCATGCACTGTAAAAAAAAATCTGTAGTTCTACAGATGTAAAGTTACATGCTTACTAAACTTTCACCTGTAACGGTACGAAAAAAGCTGCAAATCTACAAAACTAGTTTTTGTAAAGCTACAAAAATCTGTAACTTTACAAATGAATCTGCTAAAATTTCAGTAATCTTACTAAACTTTTATTTGTAACCCTGGCTGCAGTTACATGAAAAGTTCTCGGAATCCCAGTTTCCAAAAAAATTCTTAGTAACCTTACAGATTTTTTGATTTTCGGCGCAAAGGTGTGTCTGTTACATGAAATTTTGTTGTTGCCGTTACATGAAAAGTTCTAGGAATCCAAGTTTCCTAGAAAAACTTTAGTAACTTCACAGATTTTTTTTTACAGTGTGTAAGATGGATTCCGACAACTGGGGTAACTTTGGCCCATTAAGGGCAACTTTGGCCAAAAATAGAAAAAAAATTAAATCTGCTACATCACTTGAGTTATCGACAATATTTTGGTCTCACAGCGTGAAGCTGGCAGCTCATTGTAAATAATTTGCCAAGGTTCCACCTTCGCAGCATGGGCCAAAGTTTCCTAAATTTGGTCCCAAGTTACCCCAAATTTGGACCAAAGTTACCCCAGTTGACGGTACTCGTAAATGCATATAATTATATAAGTAAGTATGTATACAGGGATATGAAGTATTATAAAGTATTAATTCTAACCCTTCTGGCGTGTCAATAAAATTTGCCAATGATGCAGTCTTTTAAAATTTGTTTGCAATTCTATTTTTTTATTCATATTATTATTTTTTTCTTTTTCAGGTAAGTGTCAAATATAGATGACTCTCTTGTAAATATGATTACAACTCCTTGGAATATATAGTTATTGTTATACATTGACAGAGAATTTTTCGTATTAATTTTTGTTTAACAAAGTAAGTAACTCCCAAACAAAATATTTATTGAAAAATTTCAAATTGTCTTGAACTGTTGAGGTACAATGTAAAAAAATAATAATAGTAAAATCAGTTGTAGTAAAAAAGTAGCTAATATGGGTTTAAGACCATCCCCCACAGCTAAAAGCCTATTTAATTTGTCCTTTTCGCTTATGATTTATGATTTTTTTTTTTTTTTTTTTTTTTTACAATCTAAAAAGAATTTCAATTTTTTGGAAGTACAATTTTCCGAATTTTTACGCATTTTTTAAAATGTTTTGCAGTGTAATAATAAAAGTAAGTGCTACAGCTTTAGAAAAAAGGAAAATTTATTATTTTATGTGAAGGATACTCTAAAATCCGTGTTCACAATAGTTTTGACTCAATCACGAAATCCCATTCATCTGAAAAAAAAAAAAAATATATATATATATAATATATATATATATATATATATATATATATATATATATATATATATATATATATATATATATATATATATATATATATACATACAGAAATAGTACCAGAAATCAATTTTTTAAAATTATTATTTTATTTTACAGTGTATGAACAACTTAGTCATCCGCATTAAGAGATTCACTTTTATTCGATCTGCAATTGACTGACTGATTGACAAAAACTAAGATGCATTTTCTACTTGTTCTGGATACTGTTGTATTTATCACTGAATGAAAGTGTTAATTGTCAGGCATACAATATGAATGAGTGTTAATTTTACAACATCATTGAAATCAACTTCAAACACTTACCTCCCATCTATAGTGTTGCCTGGTGTCGCGTAAATCGGGGCTCCAAATGCTCGGGACACCACTAATTTCTTACAGTTTAGCTCGCAATCTTTAAACGCAGATAATTCTGCCATTAGATAAGCTCAAGAAAATTACTTTAAAATACTGGCGTCCAAGGCATTTGGAGCCGCTGTTTACGCAGGAGACCTGACAACACTATCCCCCTCCCCCCACGCACACCCAACCGGGAGGTAGTGGAGGGTATACGGTAGTATACGCCGTATACCTTCTGTATAATTCCGTATACCTTCCGTAGTTATAGAGTATACTCTCTGGTGTATACTTTCTGCATATAGCGTATACCAGGGATGGCGAACCTTTCTGAGTATGCGGGCCAAAAATTTCAAAATTATTATGTACCAACATTCTAACGTGCCGGAAACATTTTAACTTAGATAAAATCGAAAAATTAATTTTTATAGAATTTGCACTTAAATATTTTTACTAAATTCGATTCCTAACTTATTTATTATGCTGTATTTACCCAATAATATATAGCCATGTCGCATCGAATCCCGTATTAATAATCTATAAATAAATTTTTCATTTATTGCATACTTCCAAATTAGATCATTTTTAGTTCTTCAGGTAGAAGCAGGTTCAATAGATACGTAATTATGTACACTAACAATTAAAATTCAATTTTCAAAAATAAAACTTAAAATAGCTTAAAACCCTAAACCTATATAAAATAAAACCTAATCTGAAGTAGAAGCTTGTCAATTAGGCATATTAATATTCAAACTGTCTCTTAAAATTTAATTTTCAAAAATATAACCTTTGAAATTTGGATACAGAAGTTAAATGATTTGTAAAACACTATATGTTGAACGGTCTGGCGAGAAAATGACGCTATAGGGCACTTTCATTGAAATTTATAATATGCCTTAATTCACTCAAGAGTAACGGATTATTTTAAAGTAAATTATAAACCTGTTACACAAAATTATACTTTTTGCAAAACCCCCCAGAAAATAGATTGTTCTCTATAACTGAATACAATCTATATATATTTTTTTTTTCTCGGGCCAGTTAAGTTTTCTTACGTGCCAAGTTCGGCACGCGTGCCATAGGTTCGCCATCCCTGACGTATACTCTCTGGGTTTTTTACGCCTACATCATTCCCCCAACAGGTAATATTGCATCCATAAAACAAGTTTTTGTGTGGACATGTAAATTAACTACTAGAAGCCTCCAATGTACTATTTTCCGTAGGGGGCAAACATACTTTAATTAATCTAATAATATATATTAGTTTTAATTTGTGTGAAACAATTTAACATCATTGGTTAAACAATGAACATTAAATGAAAATAATTTGGTATATCCGAATTTTTCACGTGCCCCTGTAAAAGAAACATTCTCAATAAATAACATGCTGTAGTAAATTTTAATAATAGTTTTAATTCTGTTAATAAAATAACATCATTATAATGTGCTTCCAACAATTAGTGCCCGTAGACCGTGATGTATCCGATTTGTTTTCGAGTGTTCTTGTAAAAGAACTATAAATGCTACGCACATCATTTTCAATAAAGAACACTATAAATCATTCTTAATAATACATTTAAATTTCGCAATAATCCAAGTACATTTACGAAAATTAGAATCCAATCATACATTTTATCCCTTTAAGACTTGATGTAAACAAAGATAGTCATGCTTGTAGAAATTAAAACATGGCCTGCAACCGCTACCTGTTCATAAAAAATGATACTTTACTCTATATGCAAACCAGAACAATTGTTCAATTCGAGGTTTCATAACATACGACTCAGAAGCAAAAATTTAAATGAATGTCTAACCCGCACGATCGTGCGAGTTGGGTCTTAAAGGGATACAGACAAACCTCTCTGTGCGACCCTCTCCCTGAACGATCAGTTTTTCATGGAATGAAATTTATTCCCATAGGCTCAATACTAATTTTACCTCCATTCAGAGACCATCTCTGTTGAACTCCCTCCATGAGCGACCCATTTCTTTGAAGAAAATGAAACAAATTCCGTTTTTTCCTGGTCGCTTGAAGGAAGTTTTATTAGAAAAATAATTCCGGAGGACGCATTATTCATCAAACTTCTAAAGTAAATATAGATTTTTTTATTTTATTCCGGTAACTTTTAAGTGTTTAAACCTCTTTGTGCCTTTTTAGGCAATGAATTTAACTCTGATCACGAATTAAGAATGACGGTCAATAAAGTCTCCTGCCCTATTCTGTCAGGAAACTCTCAAAGAAATAGATAAATTAATGAAATCGACATTATTTCTTCCCGTCCAAAAGAAAAAGAAATCGCATTTATTTACTGAACTTCGAAAGGACTTGGAAATAAAAGTTATGAAAGATAAAACCGTAAAATCAAAGCAAATGTCAATATATTCATTTTTCAAACTCTGCAGTAATTAACTTATGTAATTAATTTTGTTTTGATACTTAAATTTTTTAATTTTTTCCTAATGTGAAAAATTAATTTTAGTAACATTAATTGTTATCTGTTTTTCAACAATTAAAATCTAGATTTAAACATGACCTCCATTAAGAGACAACATGTCGAAGCGATCAATTTTTATTGGAACGGAACGTGGTCGCTTTAAGAAGTTTTACTGTACATGCAAACCGTTGTTTCAACTATGATGGGGAGTGTTAAAAATAAAACTTTCGAAAAATAATTTGAATGAATGCTACTTTTAAAATAAGAGAGAATAAAGTTAAAAAAATTCAAAATTCCTAAAGAAGAGAAAATAACAAAACTCTTAAATATATAATATTTTGATGGCTAGAAAAGATAAATTCGTCTTTTGTTAATTAACTGTTTTAAAATTCAGCTTAATGTAGCTCTTGCATAAAGAATTTTTTTTTTTAAATTATCCTTTAATTTTTTTAAAAAGATGCATTCCATTTTCTTAATTTATTATTACTTTTTTTTTTTTTTTTTTTAACGCAAATTTGCTGAAATGACTTCATTTTGAAAATCGATACTGCTGTATAATTCTTCCAAGTTTTGTTTTGTTGAAGTTAAGCTTCTCGATGCATCTTTATTTGAGATTAGTGAAACACGATGAGAGTAATATGTAAATAACGCTAAATATTACTCCTCAGATAACATAAAACTTTCTTTAGTGATTCTCGGAGGAAAATTTACATGCATGTGATTAAGTTAAAGTTATTACTTAACGTAACTTGAATCGTACGCGTATTTTATGGGTAAATTTGGCTCAGAGAGCGAAGAAAACTTATTCATATATGCAGGAATTTTTTTTTCTTGTGATTTATGACGTTTGTTTCATTAAAGATTTATGAGTGTTTATAAAGTTTTATGAACGTATATGCAATGTTTTTAATTCTTTAAGCCAATAGGAGATTATTTGGTAAATTCCTGTTACATTATCAGTTTCAGAGTACCAAGTCCCCGAAAAAAATTAAATAACAAATAAAAGTCATGAATTATGTTAAAATTATAAGATATTCCCCATGTCTGTCTTATAAATACAAGGTGTTTAGATATTCATTTGACAAACTCGGAGGGTTGTTAGCAGACATCAAGGGGAACAAAAATTGCTATGGAACATGGTGTCGCAAACTACCTATTTAATTAAAAATACAGGGTGTTCTATCCTAACTTAACTTGGGTTGACGGCGAAAACTTTGAGAATACTGAAGTATATTATTAACCATTTGGAAGAATGGTTATTGTCCTCTGTCAGGGTAGGAAATCAAAAACATGTCTGAAGCGTTTTATTGGTTGAATCCGCATTTTATTCGTTTTCTGATGGGTCTATACAGTAATCTGTATTTTCCCTTTACTTTCAACAGAGATGGATACTTCTGTTGACACTATGACAAAAAAGTAATAAAAACTACAAAAAAAAAATAATAGTAACTCAAAAACAAATTGAGATGCAGCTTTCAAACAAATTGCATTTAAAAGTAAATTTTTTTCTCTATACGACGGTGTAAAAAGTAATATTATGGGATGTTTAGAAGTTTATGAATGAAATTTCATTTTAAATGGGTCGTCAGATTTCCAAGAAATCTGACGATGGAAAAGCCTTTTCCCGAACAGCCAATGAAATGCTTGGATAATACGTAAGTTTCAGGTGGATAATACGTACGAGTCGCAGGCGATTTTTGTCGCTTGCAATTTGCACTTGTCATAACACTATTAATGTTTAATTCATGGCGCACGTAATGTCTGATCAACTCCGTGCGATTTTTTATGTCTTAAATTTTAGTCTTTGAAAAAATCATTTTCCAAATGGTCGTTGTAATTTGTTAAATTGCTTTTTTTTATTTATTTATGATGAAACTTTTAATAGAGATGCTCACCTTTGTTGTAAATGTGATAACATAAAAACAAGTGGTAGATGTTTCTATTATACACTCTAAATTAAAATGTCTGAAATTCAGACACTTAAGTGTCTGAAATAAAGTGTTCAATTTTCAGACATTTTAAAATGTCTGAATTTTTTCAGACACTTTTTGCGTCTGAATTTCAGACACTTCAAACGTCTGAATCGCATCCATTTTTTTGTAAGCATCATACGTAGCCATGTTTGACCACGTTGAATCCTAGAAAAATATTTGGCTGTGGTCCTGCCCCCCCCCCCCCCCCAATACAGCCTGATTTTTTTGGTGCTCTCAGTTTTGGTATACAATTTTCGTTACGTTGATAATTTAAATCTTTTACGACATTGTACTGATTATAATCAATATCTTGAACTTCAGGAGTAGAACAAGATTAAAAAACAAAAAATATTTATCTAAATATTAGATTTTTTTAAATTTATTTTGTTTTTAACCTTATTTTACTTTAAAAGTTCAAAATATTGATTATAATCAGTACAATTTCGAAACAGATTTAAAATATAAGCTTTACAAATATTGCACATCAAATTTGGGGGCACTACAGTCGTAGGGGGACGGGGCACTTCCCAGTTTGCCCTTCCTTTAATTAAGAAGTACTTTTGCAAAAAACGCAACCCTGCATTATAGTTGTCTAAATTGAGATGTCCGGTATTCGGGAGTATCCGTTATGGAGGTTAATGGACATTCTCGAATAGCGAACACCTCTATTTAACGAATACTTTTTTAATCAGCAGACATACATATTTGTATATTTTTACCTCAAAAAAGTAGACATCTCCAATTATCGGACAAATTCCGCGGTCCCGAAGTGTTCGCTATTAAGGGCTTTTAAGGTACATAGATAAATATATATATATATTTTATAATCTTGTCCTACTCTAAAAGTTCAAAATATTTATTATACTCGGTTGAATGTGTAAAAAGATTTAAAATATCAGATGTACGAAAATTGCAAAAATCCCCCCCCCCCCCCAAAAAAAAAATGAAAATATAAAAAAATATATTGCCACATTACATATACATCACTTGATAATCACAACAGCCATTTAACTATGAATAATGAAAATAAATAAATAAATATTCTACTTTAATAACATTGGGGAAAAAATGACTTTGGTATTTTGTTAAATATATTTGCGTTTTTAAACTTGTCTTACTCTAAAAGTTCAAAACTTTCATTATAATCAGTGCAAGATTTAAGATATCAGCTTTACAAAAATTCATGCAAAATCCCCCCCCCCCCCCCCCACCCAAATGAAAATACTTATTTAAAAATTATGTTTTTAAAAAATTTATATTTCCACATGGGCAAGTTTTTATGTAGTACTCACAAAAGCTATTCAACTATCAATAAAAACAAATAAGTACATATTCTATATTAAAAACATGAGGAAAAAATAACTTATGATTTCCAAACTTCTTTCGTCTTAAATATATACAGTAACATCTGTCATTTTTGTATTTTTCGTATAAGTGCATATAAATAAAGTTACCACAATTTTAAATACGAAATCTAGTTAGAGGTTTTTACTTTTTCCCATTATAAATTTCAAATTACTTTTTTATTAAAAATAATAAAAAAATCAGTATTAGAGTTGATTGCAAATCAAATACATATGTATATTTTTACAGGCAGCTTCATATAATAGACCAGTCTCATTTACTTTATTTATCTTTTTTTTAATCTGCGGTTTTATGCCAGGAAGTAAGAAAGCATTAGGTCATCTTTCAAAGTTTTTTTTTTCTTTACTTCCTTGTGGCCGTCATTTACTGCGAGATAAAAATTATCCATTGAAACTAAGAACTGACATTGAATATATAATTCGTAATAAAAAAGAACGTCATAAGTTTAAAAATATATACTTCTAGAATTAGTGGGGTTTTTTGCGAACAGATTCAAAACTAATTAAATTTCATGCAGGATTTTGTTTAGTACAATAAATAAAATCATAAAATACACTAATTTTACTACTATAAAGAAACTTACTTGAGTTGCTGCAAGAGGTAAGAAATATTCCTCGGTTTGAAATTTTAAAAACTACCACAACCACAGTGAGGGAGAAAGACTTTCATCAGTTTAAAAGGTAATCCCATAATACATCCGACTAGCCATATTTAAAGAATGAGATGTTTCATCCTAAAAACAGGACCCGCCAGACAAAAGTTTCTTTTTTTTTTGCCAGCTTCGACAGGACGAAGATGAATAACACAATATTATTGATATAAATTGATACGAGTTAACACTAAGCCCATTGCACACGCTTTGTAGAATTTCCGGGTGTAATCTTCAAACGTCGTCTACTTCTGTTCTGTGTCTATCCCGCCCTTGTATCGACGACAGCTTCTAAGAGATATTTGATGTCGAGCACACACGTCAGATGTATGTATTCAATAAATAAATAATCCAAGTTAATACGAATTAAAATCACAGTACTTCACATTTCGCAAAAAACGAATTAAAATACACGCGTACATAAAAACAAACTTTGTTTGAATTACAACGTATACCACTTCGAACGAAGACATCTAAAACGCATGCGCAACTGGGAGTGCTAGTGCCCCCTGGTGGTTATTGCGTCGGAAGAATCAAAACGTCTTAAATTAAGACACGTTTAAAGCAATGAAGTGTCTTAAAATAAGACGTTTGCGGATATTTTAGACATTATTCTCAGTTCGTTTACACCATGGTCATAGTAAGACGCTTATGTATCTTAAATTAAGACATCTATAGTGTCTTAATTTTCAGATTAAGACACTTAAGTGTCTAAAATTCTTTTTCAGTCACATATGTGTCTAAATTTAAGACGCTTCTATTTGCAGTGTACGCGCTAGCAGTATGCACTTGAGACGCTCCACATCTCAGACTGCGATTGTACGACATGCGTTCATACGGTATCACCGATTGCGTGTGAGTACCCTGATTTTCCAGAACTTTTCGTGATGTTATCACATTTCATACAAAATAAGGTACATATCCTTACATTTCCATCGCAATATTTTTATTTTTCTCAAAATTATTACAGCTAACGCGAGTTTACTTAGGGTGAAACTTTATTGCCGGTTTTTCTAAACAAAAACTTTTGCCTAACTGAACAGCACAGACAATCATCTCAGTGAGTTCACAGATGAAATTCTAGGGTTAGATAAATCTCGATTCGCATTTTAAAACGCAATCGGTCTGCCAAGTCATATCTTTGGTGGAAAACACCTGAAAATCCGGTTATTAGCGGTTGACTCGTAGGTTTACCATTGTGTTTTCCTGTTCCCAGTCCTCCAGGTTTTTATACCTTTGGGTGCGGGAAAACACAATGGTAAACCAAGGAGTCAACCACTAAAATCAGGTTTTCAGGTGTTTTTCACCAAGATAAGACTTGGCAGACCGATTGCGTTTTAATGTGCGGATCGAGTTTTAACTAATTATGGTATTTCAGCCGTGAACGCAATGAGGTGATTGTCTGTGCTGTCGCCCGTCGGTCTAAATCCAGAAAACACGATTAAATAAGGCAAAATTTACAGTTGAAAAATTACTGGTGGGTATAATCAAGGATTCTGTACACCTTGTGCCTCACGTATACGAGACGCTCGTCCTGAAGGGGGTTAAGACTTTTAACCAAATATAAACTGATTACTTTCTGACGCTTTAGAAAGTCAATTTCACCTGTAAACTTATAAAATTTATAAGATTTTTCACATTCAGATGCGGTAAAATTAAACAGCGTTTTTTATTTTCCAGTAAGGGCTATAATAGTTTGTGTTTTGAGGCAACTTTCGGGATATGACAATAGTGGATCTGTAGCCATCAAGTAGCAGTAACTCAAGAGCCCTATACTGGAAGGAAAAAAAAAGGGAAAGGGAAATCCGAACCGTAGCTCCAAGCTGCAAGCCTGATGAAGTGTATTCCTACGGACGGCCGAAAGCCATTTGTTAGTCCATCCTTTTGACAGCAGTTAAAAAAAAAATGTTCAATGTTTATATTTATGCTTTAGTAATTCAAAAAAACTGTAAGATTGTCAATTTAGCTGCCTGGTTCAAAACATGACGAATTATAATAAATACAAAATATTAGTAACAAAGACACTACTTGTAATAACTATAATAAAAATAATAATAAAATAATAATATTTAATGAATATATATGAAAACTATTTACAATGGAAACAAAGGCGATAACATAAAATAATCATAAATCATCGTTTGAAGAAGTGTCCGAGAGGTATAAATAATTATTTCTAAAAATAACTTCATTTTTCTCTGTAAATGTCATTAGTGCTGATATTCTGTTCATGAGAACAGGACTTTCACTAATATAATTAATCCAATCCGGAATCGCCATAGTTCTGTGCTTTTTAACATGGTAATATGTTGTTAGAGAACAATCCAGTACGTAGTGAAGTGAGGTGGAGGGGAGACCACATACACAAAGGGGGAGTCACGTTTACCTATGTCGTAAAAATGGTACAGGAAACCCCATACTGGAAGATGTATAACATTTATCCGAAAAATAGGGATTTACACAGACTTAATGCAGATATAAAATGAGCATCCTACATTATGTTTATTGGTCGCCTGCATATCTTTTATCTGCATTATCGTTAACACGAAATCAGCCTCTCAAATTTCAGCATAAAATCCTTTAAAACTATACTTCATTCTTGTCCTTCTGTGGGCACACCTGCAGAAAAAACTTTAATAATTAACGATTATTACTAATTAACGTTGTATCCTGTAATGGGAAATTCACCTAGAAGAAACGCTTTAAATGAAGTTACACGTTTCGCATTTTTTCCTAAAATACGAATGTTGATTATGTCACATTAATGTAAAATTCTTGCCTTAAGATTGTAGGTAGAAGAACTTTGTCGCATTTATGAGTCATCACATTTAGACACGTTGATCTTACCGGAAAATTTTAGATAAGTAAGAGAAAAAATCAATTTCGGAATGTGTCAGAAACATTCGTTTTGTTGAGTGGGGAAAAGTGCAAAATTAGAAAATCTTTTAGGGTGTTCTCAAAGAGTTTATTTTTACAAGCTGAGCAATGCAAATCTTTCTTACACATTCAAGATGTCATTTTCCTGCATTTTTTCCTGAAATACGAATGTTGATTATGTCACATTAATATAAAATTCTTGCCTTAAGATTTTAAGTAGAAGAACTTTGTCGCATTTATGAGTCATCACATTTAGACACGTTGATCTTACCGTAAAATTTTAGATAAGTAAGAGAAAAAATCAATTTGGGAATGTGTCAGAAACATTCGTTTTGTTGAGTGAGGAAAAGTGCAAAATTAGAAAATCTTTTAGGGTGTTCTCAAAGAGTTTATTTTTACAAGCTGAGCAATGCAAATCTTTGTTACACATTCAAGATCTCATTTTCCTATGTGAAAGCATTTAACGTGAAAATATTACTGTTCAACTACCACGGAATCAAAAAATGTTTTTCAGTTTCCTATAACTGTGCGCATCCCATGAAAGAGAAAGAGCGTGGCCTCCATCGATCTCGGCTGCTTTTCAGCCTACTTTGATCATATGACAGTTTGGCAACTGGTGGAAACCAGCCAATCTTGATCACGTGACATACAAGAGGGGCGGAAGTATCGCGGCATGTCTCTTTCGTTGGTTGTGTTAAGTCTGATACATATAGAATTATAATCGATAGCTTCTCCATAAATCGACCTTTCTCTGACTGCCATGCCTCAAAAATCAGTTCAAAACTTCAACATCGAGAACATTTCCTGAAAGAACTTTTGCTTTTATATCTACCCTATATATATAAAATCCTAATGAATTGAATTGAAACGAATTTATGTAACGATTCTATGAAACGACTGATTAAACAACTGATTACGTTTCACGGCAATTTCTCCTAAAATATGGAATACTTTGCGATGAAATTACCACCAAAAATCCGTATCGATCCACAGATCTCAAAACTGGTATTAGAATTTTAAAATTAGAATTAGTTTTTGAAATATTAATTTTTTCTAATTTTAAATACTTTTTTTCTAATGATGGCAACTCAAATTTTAATCATAACACATATTTTTTTTTTTTCACATTTTAGAAAAGGTTATTTTAAATTAATTTGGCGACGAGTTTGGCCTCCCTTAAATGTATGCTAAGAAATGCATCATGTTACTTTTATTCAGAATTCAATTTGTATTTCATTATCATTTTATTTAATACAAAACTTTCATTTAAAATTGAAACCTTTAAAATAAATGGCTTTTACTTCATTTTTTTTAAACGAAACGAAAAGAAAAATATTAGACACAGATGTCATATACGCAACGGGGTACCTAATTAGCGCCAAAATGGCGTTATTTTGCCTGACATGGTAATCCGGCTATTGTTACTTATTTATTAATAAATGTTTATTTGAATTTATTTTCTTTTTATTTGCAAAAAATATTATAAATTGTTTTGTTCTATAGCTATTAATTATTATTTTTTTATTTATTGTTATTTCATTTTAAAAATAACAGAAAATAATTTAAAAATACATATGTAACAGGTATTTGAAAACGAGGTTTTCGCCAAATTGTCGTAAAAAAAATTACGCCAAACCCGGCGCATATGTGACAATGCAACAAATCATGAGATTTAATTTCCACATCAAAGCAACGTTTTAATGTTATTACTTCTCCCGTCGACCAATTTCGCCAATTATATAAATAGCCAAATTATACAAATTGACATATTTTTTTTATTTTAAATAACAAAAGAACAAATAAATTAGTATAACATTAATAAAAATACAAATAAAACGTCGAAATAAAAATCACTTGATGGCGTGAACATGTGTAACTTCCTTAAAGTCAAGTGAATGTGACATTTACGATCAACCATTATTGGCATTTAATCTTATAGTTTGGCGACAGATTTCTGGTCGATGGGATAACCAAGTAGCATTGTTTTAATTTACCACTCGAAAAATAAAAAAATGCTAACTGGCGAGTTAAAAAATAGCTACTGGCGAGATTTTCACCCGGCTAACATAAAAGTATCAGGAATTCTGTGTGATCATGGCAACTTTTATGTAGTTTTATTCGAAAAAATAATTTTGATTCTTTAATCAAAATGGAAACATTTCTTATGAAAAGCGAAGGAATCAGTCCGTTGTTTATGGCAGTTACATGACTTGGACTATTATAATATAAACGAAATAATGGGGATAGAATAATATTCGGCGACTTATCACACCTGTGGCTGGCTAACATTAAAGTACCAAAATGGCCGCCTGGAATATAAAAAGCGAAGGGATCCGCCTGGAGCTGTTGATGATAGTCACATGACGTAGACTATTATTATAGAGATTGTTTTCAATTGTAAAAACAGCGCAAAAAATAATATTTCCTAACGATTAAAAATTTATTTTCACGTGACTATTAAAAACAGAAAAAAAAAAAAAAACTTTAAAATTACTATTAAATGAGTACGTGTTGAAGGCAGGAAAATATTGAAAATTATGTCCTGAAAATTGTATTTACACGTGAATATTAAAAGGGAAAGGAAACTTTAAAATAATAAATACATTAATATGCGTTTAACCCTTTCACGGACAAGGCCCTTCTATTCGTAAAATCTTGAAATCAGTGAATGGCACCAGAATTTACAAACAAATTTCGAAATACAAAAATGCTTTTGTTCACTTACTTAATAAAAGGGAAATTTTCATCCCAATATTCTGATGCTAATGTGGCATTTAAGAATTAAAATTAAGTGGTCCAAAAATGAACCACCGCCTTTGAAGGGGTTAAAGCAGGAAATTTTAGAAATTGTATTATGTCAATCGTTTTATAACGCTGTTAAAAAATACCGAGAGACAAAGACTCTGTTTAGTTAATTCACTTTATTTTAGCTTGTTTTCAAATGTTTAACTGATCTTCTTTAACCAAACACGAAAACAACCATTGGATGTCTTAACAGTAACTGATTCTACCTTAAATTTTTGCAATCAAAGGGAATTGAATGGAAACCCGTTTACAGGGAGATCGCTACAGGTTTTTTCAGTATAATTCAATCTTCTCTAATCTTTTTAAAACCGATCAGATTAGCGTGCTTTTAGATTCTACAGTCTCTGAACGGGGGTTGGTGAGCGTAGCTTGCAGGGGGCAGAGCCCCCTAGTATATATATATATATATAAAATGAAAATCAATGCTTTTTTATTTCTTGGCATCTGACTACGAATACATGTAAATTAAGTGCAATTGCGAGTAAAAATGATTTCGTGAGCATGTTAGAAAGTTAAGCGTTTCGATTTGAGTTCAATTTGATTCAATTCGATTCTATTGGTCTGGGCGCGATTCGATTTCTTTAAGTTGTTAGACATGGTTTATAAAAAGAAAACATTTAAATACGCAAAGTTTAAAGTTCTGATAAGATTAAAAGTAAATATCTGCTGAAACGGAAAACTATTTAATATATTTTTTTTCAAAGATTCATGTATCCAACTAGGTAAAAAGAAAAAAAAATGTCGTCGATCGATTTAATCGTTTACTTTCATATTACGTTTTTCTCATTTATATAGCGAAAGACAAATATTTGCCAGATTTGGCATTCTCTAGATAGCTGGAAGCGTTAGTTAAGAAAACATTAAACAGAAGATTATATCTCTATCTGATGTGTATCATTCTTGCGGCTGAATAAAGTTAGAAATAGATTTTTTTGAAGTAATAACGTTACAGAGAATAAAAAGCATACCAAAGAAAGGAAAAAAAAAAGTTTTAATCGCAGATTTCACTTTTGCATCTTTGTAAAATTAATAAATACTGTTTAGTTTTTAAATTACCTTCATCCCGAATATTCGGTACTTAAATTACGTTACCAAAATTACGTTAAATAAATCAGTTAAATAATTTTAAATCAAATTCTGGTGTGAAATATTTTTATGAAACTTGAGTAAAATTTCCGGGCGTCATAGTTTTAAAGGAATAACACATTTCAGTTTTAAAATGAAGCTTTAGCTATATTAATGTCGTAATTATCTTCATATTTATATGCAACTTTTCATTACTTCCATGCACATAGATTCATACAGCTTTCATACTTACGTTAGATTACACTCATTTTATATACCTAGTGTCCTAAAATGGACTAACGGTTTTTAAAATTCAATAACTTGCAAATGGTGACAGCTATTTAAAAGATTCTTGAAGAAGGATTATGTAAGAAGTCGGGATTTTTCTCTTTGGTTGAGATTCTCGATTTTAGTTCCAGATAGCATCAAAAGATGGCGCTGCAAGCTATAGGCGTTTAAACGAGGCCAAAACCAAAAGCATTGATGCGAAAGAAAGCTTCTTGAAGCAGTCACAAAGCTTAAAACTAGTATCAAAGAACACATAGCAGACATAAAATACAACAGGAAAACTACAGCTTTAGCTAGACTGTATAATAAAGTGCCTTTACAGATTAATTTAAAAAATAGTAGAATAATTTATCCATCAAGATTTTACTTGCCATCCATTATCCGAGAATCAATAGAAATCTTCTTACGCAGTGAGAATATATGCAATGATTCAGCATCCATGGAGCAATCTAAAATTTGGAAAGAAATGCTCTACAGGAAAATGAAACAATAGTATTAAATAATTCACGTTCACAAATATCCATTTTTAACACTTTCCAACAAAGTTGAAAAGTGTTTATGACTTCGGTTTGTCTGTCCGTCTGTCCACGCTCTAACACTCGTGAATATGCTCGGATCGTTCTGAAATTTTTGGATGTTAGTGACCCCTACCATAGCACGTTCCCTATTTCAAATGAAGTTTGTAGCATTTTTAGTTCATTTACAGGGACATTCAAAATTTTTCCGTTATATTACAGACAATGGGAAAAAATCGTTTCAAATGATTTTTAACGGTGTTACACTCTTTCAAACAAAGTAAAATTGATATTCATTTATCAAGTCCACTAAAATATGCATTCTGTTGAATATACCGTGCAAAGAATAGTTATTCTTCATTTACAGGGCCACACAAAAGAATTCCGTTCATAATGGTATAGGGGGAATTGTTTGCGGTGTATTTGAAAAGATTTCAGATACTATATTGTATCCGAATTACTGTATATTAGTAATGATTGCTCGAAATGCATTTTTTATTTTGATATGAATATACTTCACGCGCTAAAAGAAAAAAAAAACAGTCCAAAAATGAACTATTGCCATTCAAGGGATTAAAACGACAATCAGAAAAAAAATAACGTTATTTTGATGCAGTCATAGTAAAATCTCCCAGTTTTATAAATGATAATGCATGTTTTTTCAGCGCGTGTAGCAGAAAAGTATATACGATTTCCCTGACAACACCGAACAAAAAATGTGCGCATCGAAACTTCTTTTCTTTTCTTTTTCTAATTAAGGCTGATCATAATTTGAATCCGCATCATATGTTTTGATGCATCGTAAGTAATCTTATGGAGTCGATTGATTCTCCATGCAGCGGTGGCTCAGGGGTTCGATGATATTGTAAGATAAAAAAACTCCAACATTATAAGTGAAAGAAAGTGCAGTCAATATTTATTTATTTTCAAAAGAAAAGACAATTCGTAAAAAGAGCATCAGATATGAAGATAAGCAGAGAAAGCTGCCACAGATGTCATATTTAGTAAATTATTATTTTTATTTTTTTCCCTGAATTTTTTCGTGAAATTGAAATGCCTGTATTATAAATAAATTTATGTGCACGTTTTAACTCGAAATACATAAACTTACAAATACAATTATGACACGTGAAATTTATTTTTATAATTTTTGCCTCGTTCTTTAGGGTGTGGCAATCTCTCAGTTTTATAAATGAGAATGCATGTTTTTTCTGCGCACGATTTCCCTGACAACACCGAACAAAAAATATACGCATCCAAATGGTGTAGCATTTAGTGGATTTTTATTTCGTATGGCTTGAAAATAAAGCCTTTTAGATTCTAATTAACACTAGATCTACCGGGAATTTTATTCAAGTTTTAATAAAACGTTCTACACCAGAATTTTTATTTAAAACTATTTAATTTATTTATTTACCTTATTTTTGTCTGGTTTATATACTTAGTTTATTTTAAAGAAATTTCTGGTTTGAATGAATATTTTGTATGTACCTGTCGGGTCCAATGGACCCGTCTGGTAGACGGAGGGTTAATAAACATTAATTTAAGATCAGCAAGAGGCCTCCACTGATGATAAAACTTACTTTTAAATGGAAACTTTAATTTTCATTCATAAAAATCTACAATTACATGAAAATATAATCATTTTCTTATTTTCTTTTCTTTTTCTAATTAATGCTGATCATAATTTGAATGCGCGCCATATGTTTTGATACATCGTAAATATTATTTTTATTTTTTTCTCTGATTTTTTTCGTGAAATTGAAATGTCTGTATTATAAATAAATTTATGTGCACGTTTTAACTCGAAATACATAAACTTATTAAAACAAATTACACGTGTTATCATTTTATTTTTAATTTTTGGCCCTTTTTTTAGGGTGTGGTAACATGAAAGAAAAAAGTAAATGTATAAATATAAACTGTGAGAGGTGGTTGAAAAAAAGTGTATAGAGTGCTCTGAAATTTTTTTTAAACTAACCAATAATTTTTGTTAGGTTCTAAAACGTATGTACACGAAGTTTCGTACAAATTGGTAAAATATTGTACACAAGGAACACACATACACACACACACAGTTTGACTTTTATACATACAGGGTGCCCCAAAAAGGAGGAACCTTTTTTAAAATTTAATAATTTGAAAACTTTTGAAAATAGAAATGCCCAAATTTTTGCACGTTTATTACAAAAGCAATACATTTTTAACTATAAAATTTCAAAATTAGTTTAAAAATTCGGAAATAGGGGGTGCTGTAAGCTGAAAAATAAAGTACACTATTCGCCTGATTTGAATCCTTGCCATTTCCGACAAAACCCACAGAGTTTAGTGGAACTGGAACATAGACATGAGAGGAGATTCCTGATGAGACATATTGGCGGTTATTTGCTAGTTTTGTTGTGAGACTGTATCATGTTATTGCTGCAAATGGCGGATATTTTGAAAATATTGCCATTTAGGTTTTTCAGTTCACTGCGCCACTCATTGGCAAAAATGTAAGCTAATTTTGAAATCATATGGTTAAAAATTTATTGCTTTTCGAATAAAGATGCAACAAATTGAGCACTTCTATCGTTAATCATTTTCCAATTATTTAATTTTAACAAGTACCTCAAACGTGGCAAATGAGGTGCATTTGTACTATAACTAGTTTTATAAATATTCAGATCTTGGTGCAATAGCTGTTGCACTCTTATGCAAAAATGCATGAATACAAAATTTATTATGTTTATATAGATTAAATTCAGTAATATGGAAATAATAGGACTCCATCTTAAATAGGTCATGATCACCATTTCACTCTAGAATCATTACCTATCACGGGATATCCTTGAATTAATTACATATGATAGAATTTAATAGAATTATGACCATGGTAATCCAATATCATTACCTATAATGGGATATCATTGAATTAATTATGTATGATAGAATTTAATAGTATGAAGTACGATTTTCATAAAATTTGAAATGACTCGACAAAATTCTGCACCGATTATATATATTAAATGTCAAACCATTCGGTTCGGTAGTTTTTGCGCAGACAAAAGGACAGACAGACGAACGGATCAGACGACGACTATAGGTTCTAAGTATTTATATAATTAAGAACGCACCTAAAAGGGTTCCTCTTTATGGGGACATCTGGAAATTATATTCCTTTATAATCCTATCTCAGCAAAATCTGGGATACTATAAGCTTGATGGGAAAAAAGAAAAGGTAAAACAAGAAAGAAAAAATCATGCGTCAAGCATAGATTAAGAAACACTTTCCAACACATTCAGAATAATGTAACAAAACGGCACCGTTTTAAAAATTAAAATATTACGTTTAATTCAATCATATGGAAACGCATAACACATTTCAAAACCCAATTTCAGCTGTTCCCATCTACTATCGGGAAATTATCCGAATTTTTCAGTACCCCTGTTTATGATCTATATATTTGTATCTATTAACTACATGCATGCCAATATGTAGTTCACTTAAGAAATACATATACTTCAGTTGAAAATTCCCTTTCGGCAATTCCCTCTAATAAGGAGAATGGTACGTGAATAATTTTGTGCAGCTCTGTACATGAGGTATACAATTTATATATAACGAGCAACATGCAAAAAATTAAGTAAATTTAAAAACGCATACCGAATTTTAAACCATACACTCCAGCAATTATTATTCAAAGACAGTACTGTAACCGATTTCTTTTGTGTGTCCCTGTAAATGAATATAAAAATGCTATGAATGCCTTTTTCTAACGGGATCGTAGTGAAATTCTGTTATATATATCAGTTTCGATTTGAAATAGCATAATGTCATTAAAATACTCTGCAAACGCTTTTTCCCCATATACAATAATGCAGGGCATGAAATTTCAGTTCAAAAGGTGCTCGCCAGACTAAAACTTTTGCTCGCCATTATTTAACATTTACTGAGACAGCAACGTCGGTCACCACACTTGCCAAGAAAATGAACTATTTATGACAAACTGAATTTAAATTGACTAAAGTAAAAAAGATGCTGTCTGTTAAGTCAGGAATATTTTACATTCATGAGAAATATGAACATTTTTAAAATGTTAAGAGATGTAGTATGAAGAACTTTCTGGTGACCGAAATAACGAAAAAATGCAGAAATTGAAAAAACGAAACAATTTACTGCAAAAGAAAAAAATAATAATAACTCAAAATAAGGTTGCCATAAGTTTTCAATGGTTACAGAAATTGTCACATACCACTAAAAGGTCATGAAAGAAAAAGTTCCTGTACTAGAACTTCATGTTTGCGTAGCTTTGCCTTTCTGCACTGAAATACCACTTATTAATCTCTGCTGTAGGATCAAAATCTGTTAGGGTGTATCCATTAATAGAAATTCTGAGTAAATCATCCAGTGTCTCAGTCTTCACAGAGTTCCTGTATGCAGTCTTTAGTCTCTTGTGATAGCTGAAGCCTCTCGCACGAAGCTATGCTTACTGATAGAACAGCACAAATTGTTAGAATTTGGTGCGAATTGGGGAATCTTGCTGAGTACTTTTCAATGTAAAACTTTTCCAGCATATGTTTCAGTGTTAGTGAAGAGAACATAAACTTGAATTCTGCCCACTTTGCCAATAGAATATCCAATTTTCCATTAAAGAGACTTGTGTTCAAATACATGAAGAGCTTTTTTATTTCTTCTAACCCAAATTCAAGAATTTTTTTTGGGGGAGGCCAATCCAAAGTGTCAAAAACATGCAGAGATGTTAACACACCTGTTGACATAGATTACAGCTTTTCTGTGGGGTATATATTTGCATGTTTAATTAACCTCCCTCTTAAAGTCTGAAACACCCGCTTCCCATTTTTAATATTTGCCAGCTGTACAACCTTGATTATCCCTGAGATGGATAGTTGGTCCAAAAACTCTTGTTCGTTTGGTCATACACTAGATTCTATATATGCCAGAACTGAGATGCAATGTTCAATTTCTATTTCCAGATGAAATGAAAAGTTCCTTGTTTTTTAATGCCACAATTAAAGGATTCAGTTTCCTGTAAAAATAAAAGAGGAAGTACAGACCTTAAAGAAATTTATAATCATTAAATATTTTCAGCAAACCCTTAGCTTTAGCACGATCATTGTCTTTTCCTTGGGTCCCCTGTTCAAGATGGTTTGCAAAAGAACTTTCACAGTACTTTCTTGGATGGAGAATCATCTAATAGTGTGAATATCACTCAGTTTAAGAATTTTTTCTCCTAGAATTTCTGCTGTTTCCTTTAACACATGAGGTCTTTTAACCGAGACATGCTAAAATGAAAAATATTCCTAACTAATCAATCAAATTCACCACATGCATTCAAAACAGCCAACTGCAAATGGTGGGCAAGGCAGTGAATATTTATCAATTTAGCACAAATAGATTTCTTTTTCATAACCACTCCTGATTTATATCCAACCATATTTGGAGCCCCATCATTACCCAAGTCTACAATATAACACCTGTTTCTATATTCATTTGGACCTGTATTCTTATCTATAAAATCAGTTATGGCTGTGAAAATAACTAAATGAAGCAGAATTTGGCAGCTCTATTGCTCCTAAAACGTATTCTTTGATATGATTATCTTTTGCATCTGCATATCGAACATACACATTTGCATGTTCAACATGCGATCTATCTGTGGTACCATCAACCAGAATGCTGAGATATGTACACTTTTTAATTTTTCCACTAAATCTAACTTCATAGTTTCAGCAATAAAATGGATAAAATACCTGCCTTGTTTTTCATTGCCATATTTTGTTGAAATATCCACATTTCTCAGCTAAGCACAAAAGATCTACAAGATCCGCGTGTCGCTGGATTGAGGCACGATACTCTTAGCGCATGTAGTTTGATTTAAAACACAGCGTTTTAAAAGACAAAACTTACTCGCCAACCTGAAATATTTGCTCGCCATTGGCGAGCTGGCGAGCGGAAATTTCGCGCCCTGCCATAATGTAATGGAATACTTTTGAGTGCCTCTGTAAACAGGGGTGTAGTGGAGGGTATACGCGGGTATACGCCGTATACCTTCTGGATTTTTTAAGAAGTACCGTATACCCTCTGTTTCTCAAATAAAGCTATAGCGTATACCCTAGGCATGACGTTCATGACTTTAGCGTATACCCCCTCTGTTTTTTTACGACTACATCACTGCCTGTAAATGAACTATTAATCCTTCATACTTCATATCCAATACCAAACATGCTTTGGTGACCCTAAGTAACTGTTATCAATTGCATGAAAATCCGAGTATATTTACGGGAGTTACAGCGTCGACAGACGGACAGACAACCCGAATGCATAAATACTTTTCAACTTTGTTGGAAAGTGTTAAAAAGATAGCGTTTAATTTTAATTTGAGATGATTAGGATAGATAATAGATTCTCTTTGACAATAGAACAGTAATGCAGTAATGGTATCTTTAAATAATCGAGGTGCTTTTAACTTAAGTTACATCACTGTTGTAAGCCATATCTAAATTTGTCGCTTAAAAAAAATCAATGGAAGACAATGCAGAATTTTTTGTAAGTTGAATCAATACCTTCATTCAATACTTTCACACCTTTTCCTGAAACAGGCAAATAATTCCAAGATTCGTGCATCCAACCATAGATAAAATGAAAAAAAAATGTCGGCAATCGATTCAACCGCTTTCTTCTGAATTTAATTTTTTCCATCTCTATGGCAAAAGACAAATATTTCCCAACTTTTCTTGAGTGTGTTAGTTAAGAAAATATTGACTAAGGATTATATCTCTATCTTATGTGTATCATTATTGGGATTAAATAAAGTTAGGAATAGATTTGGTTGAGAGAAAGACAGAGAAAGAAAGAAACTCGGAAACAGGAATTCTGCTTTTTCAGCATTTAGTGTGGCCCCCGATGAAAAAAATATATATGCATATAAATATAGATAGTACAAAATATATTTCAGTTTTAAGACTTAAAACACATACTTTTATTTTATATAAAACGATTTCATTCGTATCGGTTGAAGAATTCTACATTTACAATATAGTCTTAAACAACATCTACAGAAAAGTATAAATAGGACGTCATTATCGCAGAATAATACACAATTCCAGCAAAAAGCGATGTTGCCATTCAAGAAGCTCGACCCTAAAAAATCGGATATCTAATGTTTCCTATGCCTTCACTTGTTTGTAACATTAATATAGATACTTAAAATTAAATATAGTTTATAATAGCTCCATGTTTTATCAAAAATAACTCATTGATATTTTTTCAAAATAGCTGTTATTTTAATTACTTTTTTTCAGTTATTATGAGAAAATAACAACAAAAAAATATAATTACTATTTTCCAACTATATTTCCTTTACTTTCTACAGATATGGAGTTCTTTAGTTGCCAACATTAAAATAATTTCGGTAAAAACTACAAAAAATTAATATCTCAAAAATAAATTGTAATGCAGTTTTCAAACAAATTGCATTTAAAAATACTTTTTTCCCCTATATGACGGTATAAAAATTGAAAATGTGTGATGCTTAGAAGTTAAAAAAATTGCAGTGGAGTATTTAACCGTACAATGATACATCTGCTTTGTTTTACGGCTGGCTTATAGAACGGAACTTTATTTTTTAGAGACGGCACTTTATTTGCTGACCGAAAGAAATAGCATATTGGCGGCTAATAATGTTATAGCTAATTTGAAGGGAACGAAACATAGCACCAAGAGAAAAACAATGATTGTTGATACTTTTCCCTTATTCATTACAAAGCAGATTAACAGAAATTTGTTGTTAGAATGATATAGTACAGGGATGGCGAACCTATGGCACGTGTGCCATAATTGGCACGTCGCAGATTATTTTTGGCTCGTGGTAGATTCAGGTTCTACATCAAAATATAGTAGAATTTCACAAAATGCATTATGTAGATGTTGTAATCTAGATGTTCAAAATGTTTATCTAAATTTGATTAGTTCGGTTGGTTGTCATTGTTATAGAGATTGAAGAAACTGAAATTTAACCTAATGTATCCCAATCTAGCTCAATATTGCTCACAAAACTTTTAGAATAAGAGAGAATTAGGACATTATCGCAGAAGAAAGATTAAAAGGCATAATAAGCAAAAACGCAGATGGTAAAATTATAGCAACTTGGAATTCAATTTCAAACGCTAAAAGCTGTAGATTCTGACGCTTGCAATTTTGATAATTTTTTCTGCGAGACATTCCTTTTGGAAATAAATATGGAAAACTGAAGTAAAGAAATCTTGTCAAATGAGTCTAATTCAGTTTGCATTCTCTTAAAAATTACTAAGTACGAAGCTGATATAAATTATTTGGCATCTAAGTTGAGACAAGAGAAATAATACTTTTAAATAAATTTCTAAAGTATAACATCAAATATTGCTCATATCTATCTATATTATAAAGGACAAACATATCTGTGCGTAACGCATACGTCATTCTGCGAATGGCAACGCTTTGAAATTTGAAATAAAATTTTGGTTTTGCAATTTTCCCTACTGCAAATTTTTAAACTTCTAAACATCGCACATTTTAAATTTTTACACCGTCGTATAAGGGAAAAAATGCTCTTTTAAATGCAATTTGTTTGAAAGCTGTATCTCAATTTAATTTTGAGATATTAATTTTTTTGTAGTTTTTAATACATTTTTTGTAATTGTGGCAAATGAAGAACTCCATTTCTGTTGAAAGTCGTGGATGATTGAAAGTAAAGGGAAAATAATCACGGAGGAAAGAAATATTATATTTCTGTACCTTTTTGGTGTCATTTTCTCATAAAAACTGAAAAAAAAAACTGAAATTAAAATACGTGCTATGTCAGCGATTTTTTAAATTTCTAAATATCGCATATTTTCAATTTTTAAACCGTCAAATGGAGAAAAAAATCTATTTTCAAATGCAATTTGTTTGAAAATTGTATCTTAATTGACTGGGTTATTATGGTTTTTAAAATAACTAGTCGCCCGTGGCGACCAGTTTGGTCTCCTTTAAATGTATGCTAGGCATTGTATCATATTACTTTTATTCATAATTTTATTTACTTGCTCAATCCTTCGCCAAATTGGAAGATTCTGATAGAGAATTCGAGAACTCCCTACGTTTATGTTAATCGGGCACAGGTGATAAATCGCCAAACATTGTACCCGTCGCGTTTTTTTTCCATATTTCGTTAATTCAGATTAAAATATTATCATTTCACTCATTTTATTTAGAATGGATAACTTCAATTTAAAATGAAACCTTTAAAATTCATGACTTAAAAAAAATTCTTTAATAAAAGAAAAAGAATAAACAATACCATAAAACATTTCATTTCAACATCAAAGCATTGTTTTAATTTACCCCTCGAAAAATAAAAAATGCTGCTGGCGAGTTAAAAAAAATGCTATTGGCGGGAATTGCGCCCAGCTAACATAAAAGTACGAACTCTTTGCTATCACGGCAACTTTTATGTAGTTTTATTTGAAAAAAAAAAATATTTTGATTAAATCGGTTGCCAGAAAAAAACTTCATTTCTCGCCATGGATCTTTTCTTTATTTCGCCAAGTACCTATACAGGAAAATTACATTCATTTATTTATTGTATTTTAAATTAGATGAATAAAAGGCGGCACAGGTGTCATACACTCACTACGTTGGCGCGACTTTTTTCTGACGCCAATGTCATATACGCCCCGGGGTACTTAACTGGCGCCAAAATGTCCTTATTTTGCTTGATATGGTAACCTGGATGTTGCTTATTTATTAATAAATAGTTTATTTACTTTTATTTTATTTGTTTTAATTATATAAATTGTTTTGTTTTATAGTTATTAATTAAACGTTATTTATTTATTGTTATTCCATTTTTTAAAATATTACACAATAACCAATGAGAACGTTTTATTCGGGCGTTGAAATTAAACAATTAACAAATAATCGCGATTTCTGTGCCACGTACGTTAGCGTAATATATATATTGATTTTCAAGCATAAATTATTTTTAAATTTATCTCTATCACGTGTAGCTCGATTACGAAAGGTTAATCCGCTTGCCCTTAAAACAATGTAAAAAATCCAGCAGTTGTTTCCGTCTAATGTTCCTTAACAAAATTAAAACTTTCTCTATAGAAAAAAAATAATGTAAATAAGAAACGAATTTAACAAACATGTGATTGAACCACGCGCTTAAAGCACCGAAATGATCGGAAAGACTGACGTAAGTCGAAAAATCTTGAGTAACTCCTGGCATGCGGTGAGATGTGAAAGTATCGCTTTTAATAAGTTTCAAAACTTTATTTGATTGCATAATTGATATTTTTCATATAAAAAATCTTTTTGATGTTAGTGGGCAATCTAAAATATATATTACATGTAAAAAAATAATTAGAGTTTAAAAAAACAATGGTTTTCACCTATATTCTGTAACCCGAGGAGTTCGGGTTCGATCCCCTAGTGATTTTAATACTAAAAACAAAATTGTAAGTAATTTTGATTCATTATTATTTAATCCATTAAAATTTTTTATTGATGGCACGTCATGATCACGCAACATATATTTTTGGAAGAATTTGGCACATGGATGTGAAAAGGTTCGCCGTCCCTAATATAGTAAGTTAGGCTAGAGTCCTGTATCGGGTCGGATAATCATATTTTACCGAAACTCGACCGGATCCGTGATTCAAGTCGGGCAGGTTGGAGATAATGTTTTTCATTTCGGGTCGGATTTACTCAAATTGTTTTGGGTTGAGTTTTGATAGTTAAAGGTCGAGTTCATATTAATCCGATTTTTCAAAAGAAAGTCTAGATTATTGCTACAGATGATAAACTATATATATGAATATGAATGAGTCTTTACATGCTTATTTTTCTATATCAAAGATAGCTCGATACTTGAGATACGATTTTACACTTGTTTCATTAACGTTTTAAATAATAGATTAAATTTTCCTTGATTACGGGTTTCGGATTGAAATATTTCGCGTTTGGGTCGATGAAAAATGGTTTGTTGGGTTCGGGTAGGGTTTCGGGTCAACAAACATTTTTAATTTCCGGGTGTGAAATTTTAAAAGTACGAACGTATTCCATGCCCATAAGTTTAACATGAAAGAAGGGAATTTGATATCTGACTGCCCAACAGTCTTGGTAATATTTTTTTATTGTTTGTAAACCTCATATGAGATTATTTTTACAGTTTTGTAACATTGTTAAAAAATCAACATTTTTGTTCGAATAATCATCCATTTTGTAATTTTCTATTAAATATAATATTGTTAAAAATTCAACATTATTTGTTCCGAATTTATTTTGTAATCCGAATGCATTTTGTAGTTTTGTAATAAATGCAACATTGTTAAAATTTAACGATATTTGTTCCGAATAATCTACTTTGTAGTTTCGTGATAAATGTAATATTGTTAAAATCCAAAATTATTTGTTCCGAATAATCCATTATGTAGTTTTGTGTTTAAATGTAATATTGTTAAAATTCAACGCTATTTGTTCCGAATAATCCACTTTGTAGTTTTGATAAATGCAATATTGCTAAAATTCAACATATTTTGTTCCAAATGATCTATTTTGTAGTTTTGTGATAAATGTAATATTGTTAAAATTTAACATTATTTATTCCGAATAATCCATTTTGTAGTTTTGTGATAAATGTAACATTGTTAAAATTCAACATCATTTTTTCCGAATAATCCACTTTATAGTTTTGTGATAAATATAATATTGTTAAAATAAACATTTGTTTCGAGTAATCCATTAAGTAGTTTTGTGTTAAATGTAATATTGTTAAAATTTAACGTTATTTGTTCCGAATAATTTACTTTGTAGTTTCGTGATAAATGTAATATTGTTAAAATTCAACATTATTTGTTCCAAATAATCCATTTTGCAGTTTTGTGATTAGTGTAATATTGTAAAAATTCAACATTATTTGTTCCGGATAATCTATTTTGTAGTTTTGTGATAAATGTAATATTGTTAAAATTCAACATTATTTGTTCCGAATAATCCATTTTAAGTGCTAATGTGTTAGACAAAATTTTGTCTATTAAGGACCAAATTTTTTAGTTGATCATTTGTAGTAGGATTTGGTAAAGAACGATAGAACACTATACTAAAACCATCCCTGAAAAACTATTCAACTGAAAATGCAAGTCTCATCAAAATCCGTCCTGTAGATCTTTTTAAAAAGGCTAATCTTTCATAATTGGATTCACCTTATTATAGATCTTTCCCACATAGTTATATAACTAAGCAACGTAGAACGATATTTGATTTGATAGCCTAAGAGGGGCTGCTCAGACGAGGAAACCAAGTCTGTAGAGCATAGTGTCCCTCCCGGTGTTTTAATTTTGTTATGAAATATAATAGCTAGAAACAAATGATGAACGATTTATGTAAATTTTAGTGCAAACGGATTTATTTTTCCTGATCATCTGTACGCGATAGAGATAAATTTGAAAAAAAAAAAATCATGCTAGAAAATTATTTTAAAAACAATAAAAATTGAGTAAATTGCGATGCAGTTTTTAAACAAATTACATTTGAAAGTACATTTTCTTCCTTATTCGACAGTGTAAAAATTAAAAACATGCGGTATTTAGAAGTTTAAAAAATTGCAATAACAGTTAATAAAAGTTAAATTTAATCATCTGCTATCGCCACCGTCAAAATGATGTCAGCGTTACGCACCTTCACGTTTGTCCTTTATAATATAGATAGAAGATAGATAACTAACTACCTGTTTGACGAATACCACACAGAGTACACTAACCATTATCAGCAGGCTCAATCCAATCCACAGGCGATAAGTGCAAAGATAATTTCTTTCAGTGAAATGTTATTGTATATCCCATTCTACTCCGATATCTCGTTCTAAGAATGGTTGAATACTTTAATATTAGTTAATGCAACTAGTATATTGAAAAGTATATTATCAGCCTATGAGAACTTCTATCTGCCCTGTATTAATACCCGTAATCAGATCTTGTTATGTGCAATCATCCGAAAACTAAACGACTTGGAAAAGGTTAATCAGTCGTACAATCCGCAAATCTAAGTTTAAGTTAAATATTAATCTTAGTAAATGCATTTTTAATCAGCGTGGAGTTTCGGTGCTTTAATTTTTGAGGTAATATATGTGTTTTTAGTGAATTAACACGAGAATGTTTTCTTAAAAAAAGTACAGTGTATAGCTGCTATCAGATTCACTAACTTTTCAGCCGATGTTAACCCCAACTTTTTCCTGTTCAAAGGGAGTAAAAGGTTACAATTGTCGTTGCTAAAGTTGGAGGAAAGTTAGTACTACTAGTGCCAGCCGTTAATATTTATCGCCTATTCTTATCAATCGCTTATCTCTGATTGGCTGAAATGTTGAAAGTTGGAGGGAAAAGTCGCGGCTAGCGTAGACTTTTTTTTTTTTTTTTAGAGCTGGGGATAAAACGTTGGGGATATTACTGTTTGCTATTACACTGGGCGTTGAGACAATATTTCGCGAAAAGTTGGAGGAAATCAAGAGTTGGCTCAAAAATTGCTCGAAAAGTTGGTGAATCTGATAACAGCTTTAGCTGATTTTACATGATGAATATAGTCTCGAAGAATACGTGTAAAGAAAATTCCTGTAAAAAGATATGTGCAGTCGTGGAAAAAAAAAGTAAACATCCCCTACTAACACTGCAACTAATTATAATAGAAGAAAATTACTGGTACCAAATGATTGGAAATAAAGTCTACTTTTAAATGATGTATGTAAAATTTGCTTGGGGGGGGGGGGGGGGCATCTAAAAATCTAAACAGGCCAAACTTTGCTTTTTTCAATGGCAACACCCAATTTTGACACTATATTTTAAATCTTCGGGTCAAACTATCCCTAGAAACGAAATTTCAAGTCATTTGAATGATAAGTTTTTGAATGATAAGTATTCAAAATTTAGATCTTCTAATGTTAAATTACATGTTCATATTTTTATTAATATCTCCTGAAATTACAATCCTAATGTGATAGTATTTTGTGTGACTATAATACTAAAAAACCCCAAACATAAATACTTTGAATTTGAAATTTGGAAAAATTTATAATATGAATTATGAAATTAGGGGAAGGTGGCCCAAAATGATCCCCTTAAGAGCCCACTTCAGTCACGGGAAGAAAGGAAAACGCTAATACTAAGTCTACGGTAGCGTTATTTTCAAATATCTCGCTCAAATTTTAATAATTTTGAATGATCTTTTTACATGGGATAGTTGAGGACGATCTACAACCGGGCTAGTTTTTACTTTTTCGATTTCGGCTTCAGATTCTTTAAAAAAAAATTACCATTACTTTCTGAACCGGTTGGAACAGGTTCCGAAATTGAAACTATCATATTATTAAAAAACTATAACCAAAAACCAACGCGTGATTTTTTTCTTTCTTTCTTTTATGGTTTAATGTTGAACGGAAGATCTTCTACGATCTGCTGGCTGCTTTTCGTGACTTATGCTCTTCTTTTAAGTTTTACAACGAAGTCCTACTTTTTTTCTCATATTCATTTTATAAAAAAAAAGCCTTTAGTATTAAAGTATGAAAACAGCTGACATTAACTGAAATCATGAAAGCCAATTTCACTGTTTACAATAATGTATCCGATTACAATGAAGGGAGATAATAAAATTTTTAAAAATCGGCGTCAAGCTGTACTTGGAAAAGAATTTCGGACTGTATCTAAAAGTTTGGAGAAATTATTTTTTTAATACAAAAACGGAAAATTCATGCGAAATTAATTTGGTTAACATTATACATTTTAAAAGAAATTATCTTTCTTGTGTTCTAACTACTAAATGCTGCTGATTTCTTCTATAATATATATATATATATATATATAAAGTACAGACCCGATTATCCGCGAAATTGGGTGGCAAGGGCATCGCGGATAACAAAAATCGCAGATAACCCGAAAAAGACAGAAAATGGGGTGCAAGCTCGAAAAAAAGAAAATTCAACATGAAAACTATGTTTTAGTGTACAAAAAACATAATAAAATGTTTAAAATACATACATATGCACAGTACAGCCGAAACCTTTGCTTTACGTCTAAATCACTAAAATAAAGAACAGTAAACAAGACCTACTGTACAAAAATTGTTAAGTTACACCTTTTTTTATAAAAAAAAATCAGTCATTTGTTTTTGCCTCTTGCTTTAGAAACACCTTTTCTATCTCAAAAATGAAGCTATTCTTGATATGCTCCCCTGGAATTTATCATAATATTCATAGTTAATTGTTAAATATTTTAATAGCTGTGCTTACGTTTAGTTAATAAAATCAAAGACTTTATAATTGATATTTTAAACATGGCAACCGAATCTAGAAATATATATATATGTAATAATGAAAAATTTCGCCTCTTTTTCTTAGTAAAACTATTTCAAATTCTTAATATTTTTCCTTTTTTACCTATCTTTAATAATATCTTAATATCTTTTGTCTTTTATTTCATGCATTTAAAGTTGCGTATTCTTTTATTATTCTAAAAAACCTTAATACATTCGCCTAATCTTATAAAACCCATTAAATTACTTTTTCATTTTATTCTAAAACTAAATTCTCTTTCTTTCGAATGCTTTAATATCATTTATTCTTTCGTGTTCTATACCCACAATTCCATGCGTCCGCCAGCGCTATTTGCGCTTTTATTCTGACGCCGTATAAAGAGTTCTTTATCGACGTCATCCTTTCCCATCGAATCGTAATTTGTTCTATGCCCCATCCTCCCCCACCTCTCTTCTAGCATTGGTCTGTTACCTTTCTGTAACCGTCCGCGCGTTGTTGTTCGGAGTACAAATATCGTTACATCGGCGATGGAGAGAAGGTTTTTACGTTTTTCTGGTTGTCTAATTAAGCTGAGTCGCTTGGAGTAAACGTTCTAATGTGTAGATCCTATTCTTATAACATTTAACGTTTTATGAAGCGATGATCGATTTTTGATAGTGGATGGAATAACTACTGGAAGTGTTTTACTCTGTTTTTGTCAATAAAAACAGTTTAAAAAGTGACGATGACCCTCTATATTCATTACGTAAGGGAAATTATCAATGTGTTTCGAGCCTGTTCTTTCTCGCCACCCTGACTGCAATCCGGTATTTTCAATATGACGGATGGATGGTTTTGATTGCTCTACTACATTTTATGTCGAGGTGTACTGGTGTCGCCTAAATATCTGAAAGTCGGTAGCAAAAGGCTATATATATATATATATATATATTTCGCTTCGCGGATAATCGGGGCTCTACTGTATATATATATATATATATATATATATATATATATATATATATATATATATATATATATATATATAATCTTGCACTGAAAATATATTACGCTTCCTTTTTAATTTATTTTTTACTAGCTGACCCGCACGGGCCGTGATCATAACCTTAAATATACCTAAAGTCAATGTTAATGAAAATCTTTCTAAATGAACCTAACACTGCAAATAGAAGCGTTTTAAATTTAGACACATATGTGACTGAAAAAGAATTTTAGACACTTAAGTGTCTTAATCTGAAAATTAAGACACTATAGATGTCTTAATTTAAGATACATAAGCGTCTTACTATGACCATGGTGTAAACGAACTGAGAATAATGTCTAAAATATCCGCAAACGTCTTATTTTAAGACACTTCATTGCTTTAAACGTGTCTTAATTTAAGACGTTTTGATTCTTCCGACGCAATAACCACCAGGGGGCACTAGCACTCCCAGTTGCGCATGCGTTTTAGATGTCTTCGTTCGAAGTGGTATACGTTGTAATTCAAACAAAGTTTGTTTTTAACGCGTGTATTTTAATTCGTTTTTTGCGAAATGTGAAGTACTGTGATTTTAATTCGTATTAACTTGGATTATTTATTTATTGAATACATACATCTGACGTGTGTGCTCGACATGAAATGTCTCTTAGAAGCTGTCGTCGATACAAGGGCGGGATAGACACAGAACAGAAGTAGACGACGGTTGAAGATTACACCCGGAAATTCTACAAAGCGTGTGCAATGGGCTTAGTGTTAACTCGTATCAATTTATATCAATAATATTGTGTTATTCATCTTCGTCCTGTCGAAGCTGGCAAAAAAAAAAGAAACTTTTGTCTGGCGGGTCCTGTTTTTAGGATGAAACATCTCATTCTTTAAATATGGCTAGTCGGATGTATTATGGGATTACCTTTTAAACTGATGAAAGTCTTTCTCCCTCACTGTGGTTGTGGTAGTTTTTAAAATTTCAAATCGAGGAATATTTCTTACCTCTTGCAGCAACTCAAGTAAGTTTCTTTATAGTAGTAAAATTAGTGTATTTTATGATTTTATTTATTGTACTAAACAAAATCCTGCATGAAATTTAATTAGTTTTGAATCTGTTTGCAAAAAACCCCACTAATTCTAGAAGTATATATTTTTAAACTTATGACGTTCTTTTTTATTACGAATTATATATTCAATGTCAGTTCTTAGTTTCAATGGATAATTTTTATCTCGCAGTAAATGACGGCCACAAGGAAGTAAAGAAAAAAAAAACTTTGAAAGATGACCTAATGCTTTCTTACTTCCTGGCATAAAACCGCAGATTAAAAAAAAGATAAATAAAGTAAATGAGACTGGTCTATTATATGAAGCTGCCTGTAAAAATATACATATGTATTTGATTTGCAATCAACTCTAATACTGATTTTTTTATTATTTTTAATAAAAAAGTAATTTGAAATTTATAATGGGAAAAAGTAAAAACCTCTAACTAGATTTCGTATTTAAAATTGTGGTAACTTTATTTATATGCACTTATACGAAAAATACAAAAATGACAGATGTTACTGTATATATTTAAGACGAAAGAAGTTTGGAAATCATAAGTTATTTTTTCCTCATGTTTTTAATATAGAATATGTACTTATTTGTTTTTATTGATAGTTGAATAACTTTTGGGAGTACCCTCTGATCTACATAAAAACTTGCCCATGTGGAAATATAAATTTTTTAAAAACATAATTTTTAAATAAGTATTTTCATTTTTTTTTCGGGGGGAGGGGGGGATTTGCATGAATTTTTGTAAAGCTGATATCTTAAATCTTGCACTGATTATAATGAAAGTTTTGAACTTTTAGAGTAGGACAAGTTTAAAAACGCAAATATATTTAACAAAATACCAACGTCATTTTTTCCCCAATGTTATTAAAGTAGAATATTTATTTATTTATTTTCATTATTCATAGTTAAATGGCTGTTGTGATTATCAAGTGATGTATATGTAAAATTGCCTATGTGGCAATATATTTTTTTATATTTTCATTTTTTTGGGGGGGGGGGGGGATTTTGGCAATTTTCGTACATCTGATATTTTAAATCTTTTTCCTCATTCAACCGAGTATAATAAATATTTTGAACTTTTAGAGTAGGACAAGATTATAAAATATATATATATATTTATCTATGTACCTTAAAAGACCTTAATAGCGAACACTTCGGGACCGCGGAATTTGTCCGATAATTGGAGATGTCTACTTTTTTGAGGTAAAAATATACAAATATGTATGTCTGCTGATAAAAAAAGTATTCGTTAAATAGAGGTGTTCGCTATTCGAGAATGTCCATTAACCTCCACAACGGATACTCCCGAATACCGGACATCTCAATTTAGACTACTATAATGCAGGGTTGCGTTTTTTGCAAAAGTACTTCTTGATTAAAGGAAGGGCAAACTGGGAAGTGCCCAGTCCCCCTACGACTGTAGTGCCCCCAAATTTGATGTGCAATATTTGTAAAGCTTATATTTTAAATCTGTTTCGAAATTGTACTGATTATAATCAATATTTTGAACTTTTAAAGTAAAATAAGGTTAAAAACAAAATAAATTTAAAAAAATCTAATATTTAGATAAATATTTTTTGTTTTTTAATCTTGTTCTACTCCCGAAGTTCAAGATATTGATTATAATCAGTACAATGTCGTAAAAGATTTAAATTATCAACGTAACGAAAATTGTATACCAAAACTGAGAGCACCAAAAAAATCAGGCTGTATTGGGGGGGGGGGAGGGGCAGGACCACAGCCAAATATTTTTCCAGGATTCAACGTGGTCAAACATGGCTACGTATGATGCTTACAAAAAAATGGATGCGATTCAGACGTTTGAAGTGTCTGAAATTCAGACGCAAAAAGTGTCTGAAAAAATTCAGACATTTTAAAATGTCTGAAAATTGAACACTCCATTTCAGACACTTAAGTGTCTGAATTTCAGACATTTTAATTTAGAGTGAATGCACTGAAAAAAAATAGGTACTCAAAATTGAGTAAAAAGCACTCAATGTTAAATACGTCACATACTCAAAATAGCTCCGATGCAAATGTACTAAAAATTCAGAAACACATGTACTCATTTTTGATACCATGGTTGTGTTCAAATATGAATCGTTATATACTGACACCAGTGGCGTGGCGTGAAAATTTTCGGTGGTCATCGCAATTATTTAAGTTCGTGGTGAAAAATTATTAACTCTAAAATTTAATGGTTGAATGTTCAAAAAAGAAACTTTAAATCTTACCTTCACTTATACATGAACTCCAAATGTTATGCTAAAACTGGATCGTAGAGTTTTAAAAGCTTATTAAGAGTTTTAAAATATTGCTTGGTCATCGCCGCATCCAGCGATGACCGGACGCCACGCCACTGACTGACACCTAAAATTAAAAAATAAAGTAAAATTGTACTGACATTAATTTCCTGTTCAAAGTTATTAACAAGAAACGTTTAATTAATTATTTATTAAGAAAAATACCAAAATTATTAACAAGATACCAAAATCGAATATTTTTATGACAAGATCATTATTTGCAAGTGCCCCACCAGTGGCCGAGAGGTTCTGCTCTCGAAGCTGGTAGACGGGAGGTGATGGGTTCGAACCCAATCGCGCCCGTCGGCCTAATCGTTCGGAGTTTTCGTGGTTTTCTTCGAACCTTGGTTTTCCAAGCGTAAATACGGGTTAGGTTCCCTTAGGAAGACGTCCACGGAGGGCACTCCCCCCTTTAGGGCCTATATCCCTCGTGCTGATAATTGGCCGTCATAAACACAACCCAACCCATTATTTGCAAGCACTTTTAAATTATTTTAAAATACTGTGCATAATTTAATATTTACATTAATAAACATCATTTATGCTGTCATAAAGGAAATAAACCATTACAGGGTACAACATTATCGTTTTGTTTGGGTTTGATAACATGTGCTGTTTGAAAATTTAGAATAACATAGGTTCATTTTTGATCCAAAAATACTCAATTCTATATGAATACATCGATTTACTCATTTTTGAGTACTTCATTTTTTTTTTCAGTGTGTCAGGAGCCCCACTGCCTGCAGTAGCGTACAACCGCGAATTTATGGGATTTTATATTTTTAAACGAAAATCTATCGAAACTAACTTAGAGTTCAGAGCAATTGCTACATTAACGCGTTCACGCCGGCACCGATATTCATAGTTTTCGCTGTGAGGCGGCGCTCGAATTCATATTTCGCTTCATCTGGCGGCGCGGTGCTGTCGCTTATTCAAACACTGTATGTAATGACCCGCCCCTCTCATACTCATTGAATTGAACTCGAATATAACAAGCAGATTGTGAATGTCTGAAAGTTCGTAAGGAGCAAGCAAATTACTTAGAGACATGGTTTTACTGACTACATATGTACGAATTTAATATAAAATGTCTCACAATCTAAAGAAATATGGACAACATGATATAAATGCATTTCTGTAAGGTAGAAGTCACACCCTTAGTCAATGATATTTCTTGAATGAAAACGAGAATTCTCGTTTCCCGTCGTGAATGTATTACGTTTATAATAATGAATTGTTTCTACTACTGAATTTTCGAATATTTAAGTGTGACCCATCTGTAGCGCACGCCGTTTACAGCATAGTCGAGTGTGACCCATCTGTAGTACACGCCTTCTATGGAACAGTCGAGTGTAACCCACCGATGATGCGACAATCAAGTGAGACCCACCGGTGATGCCCGCCGGCGTGAACGCGTTAATTAATATGTAGGTTATTTAACAAAAAAATAAAAATCTGAGCCTTAGAAGCATTAGAACCTACCTTGGACCATCCGCATCCGAATTTTCAGATCTCTACGTACGGTACATTTTCTTAGCCATCGTACATTACAGACACCTACAGACAGAGACTGTCATACTTTTCCTTTATTAGTGTAGATTTAATTTTTGTTCCAGTTCATTAAAAAATCATTTCTCTAGATTTTTTTGTTTTATATTTATTTGAAGCATGCATTCTTCATTCAAAATCTAAATCTTATTCAAAGATATTAATGACGTATTATAAATATATATATATATATTTTAATTAACTGCCAAGGGTAGCGAATGCAAATTGGTTCTGTGTATATTTATTTATATATAACCATTATTCATAATTGGTCAATTTCTCAAGACATTTTAAAATTAAAACTTGCAGAATATAATAACTTATTTTTTCTTTCTACGCCACGGCCATTTTATATAGGCGCTTTTAATTGTATTGTATTTAAGAATTCTACAAAATGGCTCAGAAAAGCGTTCCATTACCTGTTATCTCCCACATTCTAGTTAATTTCTTGCAACGCAATTTCGCTTTATTCTTATTTATACATCAACCTTATTCACAAATCCATTTCTCAATAAATCTTTAAATGAAATATTTTAATTTTTCCCCGTTTGAAGGATACAGTAACTAAGTTTTATTTATTTATTTTATGGCGCCACCGTCATTTTAAACAGACGATTTTAATTAATTGTATTTAAGTACTTTACTAAATGGAATTGAAAGGAATTCCACTAGTTGCTCTCATATTCTAGATATATATAAAAATCTGTATTTAAAATAGGCTGGAATTTTTTTTTTAACTTATATGTTTATTTCTTGCTCTAGTTCATTAAGAAAACATTATATAAACTATTTTTTTCATCGTATTGAGTAGAACCACGCATTATTATTTCTTTCAAAATTTAACTTTGATTTAAATGCTAAGGCACGCGAATACAATTTCGTTTCATATTTATTCAATGCCTTAACCTGATTCATTACTGACCTATTGCTAAAGAAGTTTTTAACAAGATTTTCATAAGTTTGCTGGTTTGAAGAATAATGACAAAGTTTTAATTGTTTATTTGTTGGATTTCTTTTACGGTACAATATTATGCAGACGTTTTTAATTAATTCTATTTAAGAGTTCTGAAAAATGGAATTGAAATCGATTCCATTACTTGTTTGTCTCTTATATTCATCTATTCAGCTACAAAAAACTGCATTAGATTTATGCAAGATTAGATGTAAGATAGATTGGAAACTATATTTATTTCATGCTAGTTTTCATTAAAAAAAAAAAAAAAAAATTCCACGAAGCGCTTAAAAAGAAAAAAAATCTACAAAACAATTTCTTCTTATTTTTAGTAGAACCCACATTGTTATTATTTTTTTTCTCTAAAGCTAAATACTATTCGAAATAACAGTGCATATCTATGAAAATGATACCATTTTGTATTTATGCATACACAAAACGTATTCATTACTGATGCATTCCTCAAAAAATAAATAAATAAATAAATAAAATAATAATAATGAGATCTTTTTATTTTAGTTGTAACGGGTTTTCTAGTTGTTGCTTGTTGGTACCTAATAGTTTCTAAAAATATTATTAAAACGCCGTGTTGCCAAAGAGGAAAATGTATGCTATTCGAATGTAAAAAAGTAAAACATCATTTGGTTTACTTTAATCATCCTCTTTCAATGTATCAATTATGATTTTGTTCTTTTGTATTATTGGTGTATTTTTCTTAATAATTTTTTCTTTATTTATTGTTGGTTCAAAGAAAAGTCTTTTGTCTGTAAAACCTATGAATAATATTGAGATTCCATACCAGTATTTGTTTTACATTTGCAATTCTTTCTTGCATTACAGTCTGTTGTTATATTTCCTTACTTCTTTTTTACCGACTTAAAAATAATGAATTGAATTTTAATTGGAGAGTTTTGGTTCACTGTAGATAATTATATTGTCACTTATAATTTAAATATAAATTGTTTATACCAAGGTAAGATTTTATGTTATCTAGATAGTGCTTTATAATTTAATTGTTTCATTTTTGATAAAAGTAATATAAAAGTCAAGAATTTTGATTGAGGATTAAAAAAATGTGCACGTAAGACATAAAATTGTATTTTATAAAGGAAATTATGTACATTTTAGTAAAAATTCACTCCTCCGTTTTATTTTATCTTCAAGTTATTGCAGGGATATGGGAGATACGATTTGACTGATAATTGTCACTACTTTCTGAAAATGAATACATCTTTTGAAATGGGAGATCATTTACATATTAAAAAGTTTACAAACTTTGAACTTTTAAATGGTAACCAAAATTTTACACATATTTGAAATCCTTGAATCAGAGCAGTTTATATTCATTTTCTTAAATATTTATATAGCTTAGCCACGAAAATGTTTTAAGGGGTCATCCATAAATTTGGAAAAATAAAATTAAGATCCTCCAAGAAGAAGTACCGGAAACATTTGAGTTAGTTAACAGAAAATACTATTTAGAAATTTTAAATATGGAACAATGGAAAAATGTAAACTCTTTGGTGGAATTCTTAGTTGCGATAGAACTTTATATCCAAAAGATATGTAAGGAACTTTCTGAGACATTAGGGAGCCATTGAGGAATTAAGTTTAAAAGGAGTATACAGCTATATGAATAATAATGAAATTTGAAATTAAAAAAATTAAAAGCATGACACAAATCAATTTACAAGAATGAATAAGTTAATTAAGGCTAAATTTAAAGTACAAAAATAGAATAAAAATAAAATAAAAACTATCCCATTAGTTCTTAAGCTAGAAAATAAAGATGTTATCCCACAGGCAGGCACCGGAAACTTGCCCTAAACATAAAAATACACTTTTCAAAATCCATACGTTATTATTTATTTCTGTTACTAAAGTGGTAATACATACATATTATATCTATATATACGCATCAAAAAACAACTTATTGTAAATGGTCTCACCCAGCCGTAAACTTAAAACGCCAGCTATAAAAAGAACTGGTATCTCATATGAGTAGGGTGTGAAAATCTTATCATTATTCATATATTTAGTCAGTTATCCCTTTGTATGCCTGCTCTATTTAACTCCATTTACCATTTTAAACTTATCATAAATATTTCTAAAGTTGGTGAATGCCTATTCTTAACTGTCTACTTGAACAATCGATTAGTTTGGTTTATTAAGTCATCATAATCAAATGAAAAGGAGATGTCGAATACTTTTCCTATGCGTTTTGAGCTTGTAAAAATGAAAACAAAAGAATTAAAAATAACATGTAGATTAATGTTGGTGCACCGCATAATGAACATTTAAGCTGTAACGAATGAACTAGTGATGGAGCAATAGGTATATTATTGAAGCTTGTGTATAGAAATAATTAGAAATACAATTTTCACGATTATATCCGATTTTGTGTAGAGTTGAGAGCTTTTTATGCTTTATTTACGGATGTTTTTCCTCGTACAATTAATTTTCAGCATTTCAGGTACATTTTTTTTTTTAATTTTGAGGAAAAATTACTTTTACGTTTAAAAAAAATAAAAAATATCTATCTAAATTACAAAAGTTAATATTTATTGAAATTTAACATATAAGGTCATTTACTGAAATCTAACGAATATAATTATTTTGTGTACTATTCGTATGACATTAGGTTGATGTTTTGAAGACATATAAAAAATGTTTTATTACAACAGGATATTATAGATTCTTAGTAAAGAATTTTTTTTAAAACCAAAAGTGTTTTCTTAACAAGTGTTTAGATTAGATTTTGTTGTAATTAGACGTTATAAGAAGACAAAAAGACAGTAATATTTTTATTGTGAGTATTCAAAAAATAAAAACTTAACTTATTACACGCGTATGGCAGTCGCAAAAATACATACTATATCGTAATTTATTTATAAAAGTTGTAATTGACTTTTTTTTCTGATCAGTGCATTTAATTTGAATGCCATTAATCAACTGAATGTAACAGATTTATTGTGTATCACCATTCGCAATTTATTTATTTTATTTATTTATTTTTTTACCCAGTGAGTATTTAAATTTATACACTGTAATTTATAGAGTAAGAATAGAAAACTGTAACCTTGACTAAAATATTTAGATGGTACAAACCGACAATAGTGTGCGCTCGTCCGTAACGAAAAACAGGTATCTTATTTGAGCTTGAATTAATGAACTCTGAGGGTTTTTTTTAATTTAATAAACAATGCATTTTAAATATATGGTGTATCCCCTATATTTAAAAAGACCTCACAACTTTATTTTATCATTTATTTATTTTATTTATTCTGGCGTTGTAAGAAAAAAAATTGAATCACTCAATGACTCGACCTTGACCACTTCAAAAGAAATTTTCCATAACGAAATAATTGGCGCCTAATTATGACGCCTTGCCGGAAAGCTGTGCATGTGAAACTAACATGAAAAAATTAAAACTCCTCGTTTTAGCAACCTCTCTATAAAAGATAACCATGTATAAATCAATATAATAACTCTGATCGATAAAATTTATGTCCTTTTTTTCCACCTTTTTTTTTTTTTTTTTTTTTTTTTATGACGCTATTCCGAGGCATCTGTATATCGTTCTAATATCCGGAGTAGCCCTAAACTTGGTAAGGGGACTAATGACGCTATGAGAAAAAAGATTCCGCGAAAAGAAAAACAAACAAACACCTCCGATAGAGGGAAATATGGCGCTGCTGTAGGCTAACTCAGTCGAGAATGAACATAAAACACGGATAATGCTAATATGAAAATGCTAAATTATACCTACATATACGACAACTTGCTCCAATAATTTGGTCTATAAACGAATGCGAAAAGCTCTGAGAAACATTTTCAGCTCTGCAGGTTCAATATATGAGTCTCACGGTACTCATTCTTTATCTTTTGAAACGCCAAAAAACAATATATTTTCGATATTTAAAGAATATCATTTCTAAAAACAAGGTTTCTTTTGCTGCCACTGATTTTTGGAAATATTCCCAAGTAATGTTTATAGTGTATTAAACAGTTTTCTCGAATCGGAATATCAGTTTTAAGGATGCTTTCAATTCTCATTTAACATTTTCAGCTGCGTAATTTGATTTTATATATGCAACAGTAACAAAGTAATATTAATGTTAATTTTAATGTTAATGCTGTTAAATATTAATGTTAATTTTAATGTTAATGCTGCTAATTCCTCACGTTTGTCTGTAAAATATCTTCGTTAAATATGAAAATATTTATTTGGGAATGGATTGCGTCTGAAAAGTCATTGCTTGTTTAGAAAACTGATTAATACATTATAAAAACTACTCGGAAACGTTTCCGAAAATATGTGGATGTAAAAGAAACTTTGTTTTCATAAATGCTTCTCTAAATCTCGAAGATATATTGGTCTCTGAGGTTTCTAAAGATAAAAAACTTTTTTCGAAATCGCTGGTTACTCGGAAGAGGTTATTGTATATTTTCGCTCGTGATTATGTTATATTTTTCTAGATAAAAAAAAAAATAAATAAATAATAAAAAAAAAATATATATATATATATAGTGTAATTCAGCATTATTATTTTAATATATTTTCTTTTAAATATTTAAAAAAAAAGTTAGTGTTTTCAGATAGGCAATGCTAGTAAAACTTCTCACAAGCATATCGAGAAATTTATTTTCGTTTTAAACATTCTTCGCTACAGAAAAGCTTATTTATGGAAATGTAACACCGAGAGCGAGTGATATTTTTAGTAACAATTGTACATTTGCAACTGGGGAAAAATAAATTTTAGTATGTTCTTTAAATTATTTTCACTGCTGTTCTCAGACATTTTTTTAAAATCTAGAATATTCAAATACTGAAACAAATTTGAAAGAAAATACAAATTTATGGCACTGAACTTCATTACATTGTAAACTGCAAAACTCAGAATGTTGCATTTTAAAGTGTTAGCTCGTTGAATCTTGACTTTGTTGAAAATTTTTACAGCACTCTTGAGGACATCTCACTTTGTACCAGTGTATCACGGCACACCGGTTGAGAACCATTGAATAATTCAAAGAGTGAAATATCAAAATAGAAACACCCTTTTCGTTTGGGAAAAGTGATTTTTTAATTCACTAATAAACTGTAAATGTACACTGTTAAAAATATCGTGAAAAATTACCTCTGTTTTTAAAGGCTATCTATTTTCTGACCAATGAGAACGCTTCATAGGCGTTTATGTAGCGTTCTCATTGGTCAGAAAATAGATAGCCTTTAAAAACAGAGGTAATCTTACTGTTTTATGGTATTTAAACATTATCAGTATTAAGCTGTTAATTTTTTATTTATTTTTTAGATAATGTATCCAATATTCCACACCTTAACCCTGCACATAAATCTATTTTATAATAGCGCAAATCACGTGATTGTCCTTTACAGATTCCGGGTTGACCGTTTCGCGTGTCATATGCCAATTGACCATTTTTTTCCTAAAATTTTTATTTTTTAATACATTGCATAAAAGCTACATTTTTAGAAAGATCATTAAAATTAGTGTTTGAGAATAAACTATCAATCCATCGAAGTAAATGCAAGATATTAGCTTTTGATGAAGTTCTATGGAAAAAAAAAATTCAACCACGGAGGTAATCATTTCTGAAGCGATTTCCCCCACGATGAATTTTCAAGCGCTCTCTGTCGTCGGAAAATAATTCATCGAACGTTAATGAGCGAGCTTGTATTATGTCCCGAAACGACCGTCTACTCGGTCGAAGCCCGGATAGTTTTAAATGTATGCGCTGTATTTTTTTTTTTTTTTTTTTTTTTTTTTTTTACCCGAAGGATTTTTCCGCTTTTAATAGTTGCACCGGCCTCTTAGTAAATATAAAAGAACAGGTGGTTGCTCGTAACTCCATACGAAAAGTTGCCCGTCTAAAATCCCTTTGAGATTAAGAAATCAATACGATTGTTTCAATTTTTACTTATTATTTAATAAATTGCATAAAAGTTACATTTTTAGAAAGATCATTAAAAGTAATTTTTGAGAATAATATATCATTCCATCGAAGTAAATGCGAGAGATTGGCTTTTCTATGAAATAAAAAAATATTCAACCACGGGGGTAATAATTTCTGAAGCAATTTCCCACACAATGAATTTTGCAGCACTCTCTGTCGTCGGAAAATAATTCAGCAACCGCTAATGAGCTAGCTTGTATTATGTCCCAAAACGACCGTCTACTCGGTCAAAGCCCGGATAGTTTTAAATATATACGCTGTATTTTTTTTGTAAAGTCCAAGTATTTCTAGTAGTAGTCCAAAGTTTCCAAGTATTTCTTCACTTTTAATGTTTGAATCGGCCACTTAGCAAATACAAAAGAACAGGTAGTTGCTTGGCACTCCATACGAAAACTTGCCCGCCTAAATTCCCCTTGAGATTAAGAAATCAAAGCGATTGTTTCAGTTTTTACTGATTAGTGTTTGAGTGAAAATTAGAAAGCAAAAGTCGGACAATAGCTGTGCTTGCGTGTCGGTATTTGCTGTATCTTTCACGCAACATTCCCCAGACACGAAATCCAATTAATGAAGTATAGACAAATGTGTTCGTGACAATCTTAATACAAGGTGTGTCTTGTGAAAAACCGATGTTTCGTTCTTCAAATTTTAAGTGGCGGTTGCAGGATGCGCACGGAATAAGTGATAAAAGTTCCGAGGATAAGGAAGAGAACAGAGATGAGGCGAATAGTAAGGGTTTTCATCGTATCGAAAGCTTTTCCAAAGTTTGCTTTCGTAATCAGGGTCGTACTGGCCCACCGGGCAACGAGGCAAATGCCCGGTGCGCCCATCGTCACTTTTTTCTTTCTTTTCTTTTCTTTCTTTTTTTTTTTTTTTTAAGCACGCATTTTGAAAGGCATAAAATTTTCAAAGATTTTCATTTGGAAAATTAAAAAGTAATGCTTTTTAAAAATAACTTTCAAAAACTAATATCGTGCTTTTGTAATAATGGAGCTCTTGGTCAGATTTTTTCCTCTGTAAAAATAATTTTCAAAAACTTAATATCGTGTTTTTTAAACACGGCACCCTTAGTCAGATATTTTTCAGCGCCTCTGTAAAAATCCCTTTCAAAAAATTGTCATCGTGTTTCTCTAATCATGGCGCCCTTGGACAATTTTTTTAGCGCCTCTGTAAAAATAAGTTAAAAAAAAACTAATATTGTATTTTCGCAATAATGGCGCCCTTGGTCAAATTTTTTCAACGCCTCTGTAAAAATAAATTTCAAAAAACTAATATCGTGTTTTTGTAATCATGGCACCCTTGGTCAGATTTTTTCAGAGCCTCTGTAAAAATGCTTTTCAAAAAACTATTATCGTGTTTTTCTAATCATAGCGCCCTTGGAGAGAATTTTTTCAGCACCTCTGTAAAAATAAATTTCAAAAACTTAATATCGCATTTTTTAATCACGGCGCCCTTAGTCAGATTTTTTTTTCAGCGCCTCTGTAAAAATCCCTTTCAAAAAACTATCGTCGTGTTTCTCTAATCAGGGCATCCTTGGACAGATTTTTTTTAGCGCATCTGTAAAAATAAGTTTAAAAAAACCAGTATCGTGTTTTCTTAATAATGGCGCCCTTGATCAGATTTTTTCAGCGCCTCTGTAAAAATAAATTTCAAAAAACTAATATCGTGTTTTTCTAATCACAACGCCCTTGGAGGGATTTTTTTCAGCGCCTCTATAAAAATAACTTTCAAAAAACTAATATCGTAATTTTGTAATCATGGCGCCCTTGATCAGATTTATTTTCAGCGCCTCTGTAAGAATAACTTTCAAAAAACTAGTGTCGTGTTTTCGTAATCAATACGCTCTTGGTGAGATTTTTTCAGCGCCCTGTAAAAATAACTTTCAGAAAACTAATATCATGCTTTTGTAATCATGGCGCCCTTGGTCAGATTTTTTTCAGCGCCTCTGTAAAAATAAGTTTTAAAAAACTAATATCGTGTTTTTGTAATCACGGCGCCCTTGGAGGGATTTTTTTCAGCGCCTCTATAAAAATAACTTTCAAAAAACTAATATCGTAATTTTGTAATCATGGCGCCCTTGGTCAGATTTATTTTCAGCACCTCTGTAAGAATAACTTTCAAAAAACTAATGTCGTGTTTTCGTAATCAATGCGCTCTTGGTGAGATTTTTTCAGCGCCCTGTAAAAATAACTTTCAGAAAACTAATATCATGCTTTTGTAATCATGGCGCCCTTGGTCAGATTTTTTTCAGCGCCTCTGTAAAAATAAGTTTTAAAAAACTAATATCGTGTTTTTGTAATAATGGCGCAATTGGTCAGATATTTTTGCAGGGCCTCTGTAAAAATCCCTTTCAAAAAACTATCATCGTGTTTCTCTAATCATGGCGCCGTTGGACAGATTTTTTTAGCGCCTCTGTAAAAATAAGTTTAAAAAAACTAATATCGTAATTTTGTAATCATGGCGCCCTTGGTCAGATTTATTTTCAGCGCCTCTGTAAAAATAACTTTCAAAAAACTAATGTCGTGTTTTCGTAATCAATGCGCTCTTGGTGAGATTTTTTCAGCGCCCTGTAAAAATAACTTTCAGAAAATTAATATCATGCTTTTGTAATCATGGCGCCCTTGGTCAGATTTTTTCAGCGCCTCTGTAAAAATAATTTTGAAAAGACTATTATCGTGTTTTTTTAATTACGGCGCCCTTAGTCAGATTTTTTTCAGCGCCTCTGTAAATATAAGTTTTAAAAAACTAATATCGGTTTTTGTATTCATAGCGCCCTTGGTCAGATATTTTTCAGCGTCTCTGTAAAAATCCCTTTCAAAAAACTATCATCGTGTTTTTGTAATCATGGCGCCCTTGGACAGATTTTTTTAGCGCCTCTGTAAAAATAAGTTTAAAAATCTAGTACCGTGTTTTTGTAATCATGGTGCCCTTGGTCACTTGGTCAGATTTTTTTCAGCGCCTCTGCAAAAATAACTTGAAAAAAACTAGTATCGTGTTTTTGTAATAGCAAGCCCCCTCCCCCCCCACACGCACACTCCCTACAAATACACGCATAAATTGATGCCCTTAGTTCTACTAAAGTGGAGCATTCCATAATTTCTTAATGGTAATATAAGCGTTAGACCGCCAAGGGCGCCAAGACTAATTCTTCACAAGATTTTGCAATGGAAACTTATGTAAAATTTGCTTTTGAAAGAAGAAAATGTTAATTTTTCATATCTATTTAAAAATTCGATAATATTTTTAGCATCCGAAAAAGCCAATATCTAAAAACATTTTTTTAAAAACCCGATCTGCTTAACCAATTTAAACTTCAAACACCACCCCGATTTATAAATTGAAAAATACATATGTAATTAAAATAAATAGATAAACCACTAAAATTGTAAAAATCCTTTTACAAAAGAATTGATAAATATAAGTGAAGAGAAGTGCAGATGTGTTTGTGTTCAGTTTTCAATGCTGTTAGTCAGTAACGTGGAGGTTCCTAAGAAGACAAATTACCATTTCGGCGGTGTTTCAAATCGGTTCTATAGATATTCAGTGGTTTCTGCAGTAATACCAGATGTGACCGTATTGTGGAGCTCTCTGTCTTTCGGGAGAAAATAGAAATCGGATGTGGAGGTATTTTTCCATGAAATACTAATTAACACACGACACATGCGCGACACGACGCGCTGTTGGTGTTTTTTTTTCTTGTTTTTTTTTGTGCGTGTGAGTTGCGATGACCATTGTAGTTTAAATTTGGCTTATCTGAAATTAAAATAAACAGTAATTTTTAATTAAATATGACATATTTTAGTGACTAGACTAGACAAAGGGTTGAAATTATGAAAAGCTCTCTCTCTCTCTCTCTCTCTCTCTCTCTCTCTCTTTTTTTTTTTTTTTTTTTTTTTAATGCTGATAATTTGAAGAGGGTATTTCAACTTTTATCGTAGAAAAATGCTGATTTTTTATGATTGAAAAAAAATCCTTAATGCACTGCATAATTATATAAGAAAAAAAGCTGACAAAATTAGAAGTGAAACAATTCAGTATTATTAAAGTAATCGTGCCGTGGTCATCTATTAAAAAATGCAATTTTGAGAAAAAACTAGGTTCAATTTTATGTTATAATTATAATAGAATGCTTATTGTATTTTTTTATTTTTTTTACTTACATAGAATTGTCTATTCCAGATTCTGGCCACATGAAGAAGTCTCAATTCCGTTGATAAAGCCGCTAAAATAAAAACTCGATTTTCCGAAATTTATAAGTTATGATTACGTGTAAATCCTTAAAGCGGTTCTCAAAAAAATATTTTTTAACGTTCAATAATGCGAAAATTTCTGCTCATTTACAAACATAAAAATAGTGTTCGAAAGAAACCGAATTTCGGTTACCTTCCTAGTATCGACTGAAAACGAAAGCGATATTGTTTTAAAAATAAATTCAAAGTAAGTAACATAAACATACATATACGCATGTTATCTGAATAATGTTTTTCGTAGAAACGGCAGTACATAATTATTAATTAAAAAATAATTTGATTGAAATAAAATTAATTAAATATAAGGTGCTATAAACATAAAAAATATATTAAAAAATAATTTAATTTAAAAATAACGAATTTAATCAATATTAGTAATACCTTCTAGATTTATCCCCTTGTATGTGGTACGGCTCTTTGGATGGGAGTGCCGTTTGGGGGAGGCTAGGGCAGGGCAGTTATAGTAATACCGAATATACGGCAGTATTTGAGCCGAAACTAGGATTTTGGGCTGAAAACGAAAATGAAATCGAATATTCGGCCAAACTCTACATAAAAGAATGAGGCTTGCAGGCTTGGTTATTGAAGTGATTTGTAATACAATAGATTCTTTTCTTTAAATTAATTACATCTTGAGTTAAAATTGATTGTTGTCTCGTGACAACAGTTTTCTTTCTCTTCATCCACTGTCGCGTCCGGAAATTCGGTTCAAAACGCCACATTTGACAGCCTTTTCTGAAAGATCTTTTGCTTTTCTCAAAAAATATAAAAGACAGTTCGATTAAAAAGTTTCTGGTGGACAATAAAAAATAGCTGGTACTTTCAGCCAAGTAAAGCAGTCAGCAGTTATAATGAAATTTAATGAAAACCTTTAAAACAAAACTATCATGCAATAAAATTCAAGTAATACTACTTTTCAAAATAATACATTCAACGTATTACTTTTCCAAAGATTTTCTGCCCCCCCCCCCCCCCCCCCCCCCTTAACCTGCGTTCACACATGAATCGCGGTAAAAAGAACAAGATCTTTGAAAAAACAGAAAAAAATCCATTATTGGGCACATCCTTTGTAAGTTTGCTCATTTGAAAGCAGGGCCGAAATTAAGGGGGGCAGAGGGGGCATGTGCTCCGGGCGCCAAATGAAGATTTTGTTTGTCGATTTTTCCTGCATCTGCGTTTTGCACGGTATTGTTAATATCATACTGTCTGGCGTATGACGAAACATAAAAGAATCTAAAGATGATATGGCATAAGGATCCTGTATAAAGCGGGATTTTTTTCGATTCAGTTTCCAAGATTTTAATCAATCAATATTCGACAAAGCCAAGGGCGGATTCAGCTCATCATTTAGAGGGGGTCATGGATTTCCTTTTTTGGGGTGGGAGGCGATCACATCCTCGTTATGAGAATTTTTAGGGTTCTGTACTTAAAAAGTAAAAAAAATCCCTGCCGGCCCGGCCTACAGGCAGAGGTAGATTTCGAAGTTAAGTATACTAATTTCACCAACAAAAACTAAACCATTATTAGATATAAATCCACTGTAACAGTTTTATCTGTCTGCTTTTAACAAGTTTTTATTTCCTTTTTATAAAATAGCTGGTTTTATCAGAATCATGTTAAGGCGATATTAAAAAAATATTTTTCCATACTCAACAACTCGAAATTTTCTGGCACATTTTCAGATTCATAAAAAAAAAAAAAAAAAAAAAAAAAATATATATATATATATATATATATATATATATATATGAAACATGCTGACGTGATTTTTTGAAAAGATTTATAAGCGACCTGTGTTTTTATTTTTCTTTCAATTAATTAAAACTTGATTAATAAACAATTATTTTCTCAGTAGGGCAATATTTTTCGTTTTTAACACAATCGCATCGGGAAATTCTGTTCAAAATGGCCACTTTGACATCATTTTATGAAATATATTTTGCCTCTATCAAAAAATCGATCATTACTGTACATTATGTAGCTTCTGAATAAGAGAATCTAGCAATTGGATGCGTTTGAGAGCAAAAATGAATTTAAAAATGAGTAAGAAAATAGACAGTTTGGATTTGAATGCACCCTTAATAAGATGATTTTTTTCTTCGACCGCTATGTATTTTTAATTTGTTTTTGCTGTAAGAATTGGCCCTATCAAAAACTTGTCTATATAAATGTTGAAGACAATATTAAGAAGATATATGATAAATTCATGGAGATTTTATATCTTGTGAATTGACGGAGTTATGGATTTTTATCAAAAATCTGTGATGCATGAATTTTTGGCGCTATTTTTAGAAGTAATAAAAACTTTAAACGGATTTGTTATGTACAAAAATTAAGAAGTTAAGGCTTTTTTCGGTTATAACAAAACCCCTCCCTATTTCCATCCCCTTTGTCCACTTTTGCCCATTAACGAACTTGACCGAGATTTTTTGTCCCTTGATTTTATGTATCAGTTTGGAAGAGATTTGTGCAGAATTGCGGAAGTTATCGTGTCCAGAAGAAAGTGATAGTACAATTGCTTCGGGAAATTCCGTTCAAAATGCCCAATTTGACATCATTTTTTGAAATATATTCTGCCTCTATCAAAAAATCTATCATTGCGGTACATTATATAGTTTCTGAATAAGCGAATCTACCAATTAAATGCGTTTGAGAGCAAAAATGAATTTAAAAATGAGTCAGAAAATATGCAGTTTGGATTTGAGTGCATCCTTAATGCAATGATTTTTCCAACACAATCCGCTTCGGGAAATTCGGTTCAAAATGCCCACTTTAACAGCATTTTTAAAAATATATTCTGCCTCTAACAAAAAATAGACCATTACGGTACATTATATAGTTTCTGAGTAAGAAAGCGTACCAATTGGAAGCCTTTGAGAGCAAAAATGAATTGTAAAATGAGACAGAAAATACGCAGTTTGGATTAGAATACACCCTTACTTAGATGATTTTTTTCTTCAACCGCTATGTATTTTTAATTTATTTTTGCTTTAAGAATTGGTCCTATCCAAAACTTGTCTATATAGATGTTGTAGACAATATTAAGAAGATATATGATAAATTCATGGGGATTTTATATCTTTTGAATTGACGGAGTTATGGATTTCTTACTTCTTCAAACCCCCTTTTTGTTTTCGTTTTTAATTTTTTTTTGCGGTACGAATTGGTCCTATCAAAAACTTGTGAATATAAAAGTTGTAGATAATATTAACGCGATTTATAATAAAATTAATCGGAATTGATATCTTGAGAATTGACGAAGTTATAAATTTTTTTCTCCCAAAAACCCTATTTTTTGCGCCCCTTGAGCCCATTTTTAACTTTATCAAAAATCTGTGATACATAAAATTTTGGCCCTTTTTTTAGAAGTAATAAAAACTTTAAACTGATTTGATATGTACAAAAATTAAGAAGTTATGGGGGGTTTTCGGTTTTCACAAAACCCCTCCTTATTTCCATCCCCTTGGTCCGATTTTGCCCATTAACGAACTTGACCGAGATTTTATGCCCTTTGATTTTATGTATCAGTTTGGAAGAGATTGGTGCAGAATTACGAAAGTTATCGTGTCCAGAAGAAAGTGATATATATATATATATATATATATATATATATAGCAGTGGCGTGGCGTGAAAATTTTCGGTGGTCATCGCAATTATTTAAGTTTGTGGTGAAAAATTATTAACTCTAAAATTCAATGGTTGAATGTTCAAAAAAGAAACTTTAAATCTTACCTTCACTTATACATGAACTCCAAATGTTCTGCTAAAACTGGATCGTAGAGTTTTAAAAGCTTATTAAGAGTTTTAAAATATTGCTTGGTCATCGCCGCATCCAGCGATGACCGGACGCCACGCCACTGATATATAGATAGATATATAAATTTTTTTACTGAGGGTGGTTTTGAGTTCTAGGGGTCATGATCGGTGTAGATCTGCAAAACTTTTTCAGAAATTCCAACATAGGAACGATCTCAATAGGTAGTATTTCATACGAAATCTACCTAAAACGGAACCATTATAAGATCACTCCTGTGTCTGTCCGTCTGTCCGTCTGTCTGTCACAGGCATTTTACTCGTAAACTATGGAAGGTGGAAATTCCAAATTCGGGGAAGTAATAAAGACTATTGACCCACATATTTTCAGATCATTAAACATTCATAAATATATTTAGTAAAAATGTATAGGGCCTAAAAAAGGCGTTATGCCCAAAAACTTGTTTTGCAGAAAAATGACTTCAAAGTTTCGGAAACGCTGCTTCAGCTAGTGAGCGGGTATAATTCTAACAGCCATAACTTCTGTTCTAATGGTAATTTCAAGGAAACAATTATATAAAAATGTTCAGTAAAGATAGGAGTTTAACATCTAATAAAATTTAATTTTCAAATATTTTGAAGAGTCCTGAGGCCACTTAATTAGAATGAATCACATAAGTACTATGGGATTCGCGACTAGTTTGCATTGAGTGCATCTCTCAATACGTCTCAAGTGACTTTAAAAGTTAATTAAAAACCTATCTGGAAAAACGTGGCACGGACCAAGGCGTCCTTGAAACTTTGCGACCTCCTTTTGAAGCGCGCTTAGCACAATGCTAAATTTAAACTTTGAACAAAGATTTTGTTTTAGCTACATTGTAGAAAGAAAAGTTATTACTACGCTGAATTCAGTTTTATGAAATGCCAAATGAAGTTTAAGTATGCGCTGCTTTTATTGTCAGTGCCAAATTAAGCTCATCATAAACAGATTAGGATAATATTAAAAAATGAGTTGCACAAAATAGTTATATTCGATATTATTTAGGTTCTATATCTCTTTGAACTTTCATGGTACTAGTATATACAGTTATACCCAACACTACGTTGTATAGTTTTTTACAAAGTCTTCTTTTAACAACAATTACAAATTCATATGTTTATTCTACGGAACCCTCTGTACGCGAGTAATACTCGCACTTGACTGTTTATTTATATTGAAAGCTATTTCCAAATCCAAACTAACTACTTTTCTGATACTTTCGCGAAGTCATTTTCATTCGTAAATACAAAAAATTTGCATTAATATTCGTAAAAATATAAAATTTGCCGATTTTGTTCAGATACCAGGAAATTAAAGAGTTTCCCATTTTCTTATAAAGGCAAAGATTCATTCAGAAAATGTTGTCAAAGATAGCACTTTTAGCCACGTTTTACGAGTTGAAGCCACAGAAATGTCGTCGCAAGGGAGCAATTGGCTGTCACTTCCGGAATTTCAGTTTAAAAAGTCTAACAATTGTCAACGATTAAATATGGCAAAAATTTGTGTTAAATTTTAGAGGTAACTAAGCCGTACACATTGGCAGCTATGGGATTCTATTAGTGTCATAAAAATTGTAGGTGTAGCCTCTTCCTTCTGCTCAAAGTATTAAATAGTTTGTTTCAATCGAACTTATACCTTTGGAATGGATCATTTTCTTCTGATGGACTGATGTCATCCATTATTATGAAACAACCGTTATAAATGAAGTGTTAGGTGAAGATGATAGAGCTGTTGTAAAAAGTTAGAACTCCGATTTTCTGGTCAGAAAAGGAAAGAAAAAAATGGCCATAATTTTTTTTTCTGGTCAGGATGAAAAAAAAAAAAAAATGGCCATAATTTTGTTTCTGATCAGAATGGAAAAAAAATGGCCATAATAAAATTTAAAAAAAATGCCCATTTTTTTCCTTCTCATTCTGATCATAAAATCAGAGTTCTAACTTTTTACGACTGCTCTTTCATCTTCACCTAACACTTCATTTATAACGGCTGTTTTATAATAATGGAAGCTACCAGTCCATCAGAAGAAAATAACTCTGTTAAAATTCTCTTTGTAAATATACTTTGCGGAAAGGGGGGGGGGGGATGTCTTCTCTATGATATCTTTTGAATGTTGAAAAAATAAAGAAATAAAACATATTTTTAAAACAATTCACGTAAAACATACGTCATTCTTGCCCTGAACAAAAATAACTTTCCTGAAATTTTATACACCATAATTAGTATTTGTATTCTAGAGATTGTATTATATAAAATATTATTGAATTGTATTAAATAATGTTTTGCACTTTTGAGTTTTGACCCAACGAAATTGTTTTTGTTTGTTTTATTTTAAAATTTTATTTTCTATTTGGAGATAATTGTATGGAGATTGTTATTCGGATATTCGGGGTAAAGTTTGAATTAACTCATTAGATAAGGTGAGCGAAATTCGAAAATAGAGATAGCTTTCTTAGAAAAGTGTGGGGGAAAAAACACCTCTAAATTGGCAACACTGGTCTAACATGAGATTTTTTTAAGTGCAATGTCTTGCGGGTAACTATTTTTGTGCATATTACATTTCTATAGTGTAAAATACTAATTTGGGTGTCATAATTATTTTAGGAATAAAGTTTTCGCTATAGCAATATACTCGTATATATTTTTAAAGTGATTTTTTATACATAATTTATATAGTATATGCGTGTGTATGTGTATGTATATATATATATATAAGCATTTGCGCCCTTTTGTAAGGCAATCGGCGCCCTTTTTTTCCATTTTGCCACCGCCCTCTCAGTTAAGCCAGTACGACTCTGTTCGTAATTAGTATATTTCTTTGGCGTAATCTGAAGCATTTTGCTTATTCATAAGTGTTTTTGTTACTAAAATAGCTGAGTGTAAAAAGTAAAGTGAAACCTACTTCGACAAAATCGCAATAGACGGAGAAAAAATCCGATTTAAGGCGATTCTCATGTTCACTGTTCTTCAACAAGCGCGAAAGTTTCTGATACATTTACTAACTCATTTTTAAACTTAAAGGCACAAAATTGGCAGGGCTGACCATGGAAGCGATTTGGAATGGAAATGAGTTTTTCGTTTTTTGATAAATAAATTAGTTATCGAGTTATACGCGATTTTGGATCACGTTCACGTGACAACCGGTTTTTCTCCTCTCTTTGGCTGTTTTTTCTCCTTTCGTCCGTAAAGTCATTTAAAAAATCCGACTTTGACGGTATTTCCTGAAAGATCTTTTACGTTTACTAAAAAATGGAAAACATCTTTCGATTACAAAGTTTGTGAATAACAACATCTGCCCATTTCATGCGTTTCTGAACAATAAGGAATTCAAACTTGCGTCATGAAGTTGCCCTTTTGGATTTGAGAACGCCCTTAAGCGGATTTCTCTCTGAGAAACTATACCCATTTTTTAAAACTTTCCAACATAGCCCAAAAGTGTTTATGAATTCGGTTTGTCTGTCCGTCTGTCTGTCCACGCTCTAACTTGCGTAAATATACTCGAATTTCCATGTAATCAATATATGTAGTTGAGGTTTACTTACAAGGAAGGTCTCCTTAATGGACATACTCAGAATATTTTGAAAAAAAATACCAATTAAACTACTTATGTATGTAATAAAGGATCAGACAAATTTAACGGCGGAATTACAATAGAAAGTCTGTAAAAAAATAAAATACTTTCGAGTATTTGGCGTGAAAAAACGAAAGCATCAAGCGATTTGGCGAGCAGTACTTTTCCTCGCCAAAAGCAAACGATTTTAATGCACCTGAAAGTTGTTTGTTAATTGATTTTTAGATTTCGTGTAAAAAGTATTTAATGAATTTAAACATAAACAATGAGAGAGTTTAATAAATACATTTTTTCGTATTGCATATTTATGTTGCTTGTTATTTAATTTTATTACTTTAAAAACAATTTCACATATAAAAAATACTTTCATATATTTAAGCGTATTCCAAAATAAAGGCAAGATTCCTTTACCAGTTATTCATTTCAATATCAAAGAATTCGTTGTTTCCATAGCAACAAAATTGAATCAACTTGACAGTGCTCAATTGGACTTAATTTTGAGATATTGAAACAATTTTAATTTATTTTAATTTTGTTTTAATTCATAAAATTTGATATTTAACTTTCATTATAAATATATATTTATACATGACAAAACTATAGTTAAATCTAACTAAAACTAACAATATTTACATTAAATTTATTTAAACAAGTTCAATATGAAACTTTTTTATCTTAAAGAGTATCCGACATAAAAAAAAGCATTTTCCGAAAATTCATTTCATCGCCAACCGATGATAAATCGCCAAATAAAAGAAATTTTCATTATTTTTTTACGAACGTTCTATCGATGTTCCACCAAAAAAAAATAAATAAATCAATAAACATATATATCCACCTGAGAAGAACACTCTGCAATTTTTTCAGATTTTTCTGAATATGCCCATATGGAGACCTTCTTTGTGAGTGATGTTCGGTATTGAAAACGAAGTGTGTAGCATTAATAATTCGTTGAGAGATACACTCAAGATAATTTTCTTACATTACGGTCAATTGAGAAAATAGTTTGGAGTGTATTTTAATGATCTTACACATATATTAAAATTGATATGCAGTAGTACTCCGACTTACGTCCTCTAGACTTACGTCATCCCGCATTTACGTCGTCTGGCCCGGAAAAAAAAGACGCATTTTGAACTTTTTTGAAAACTTTTGGTTCTATGAAGGGAAACTTCCCCGCGAAAGTCAAGTAATAGTAACAAAGAGTAGCGCCAACTTTTCAAAAATACTGGGTGGGCTCAAAACTTATTAAGTAAAATAACACATATAAAGTGGGTGTGTGGAGAAAGAGAGAGGGGAGAGTAGCGAATGACTTAAGATGATAATTCGAAATTAAACTATGTTTTTCTAAGCAAATTTTTAAATTATTAGAATTCAAGTATCATTTTTAATTAAATGTAAAATGAAAAATGAAAATAACATTAAATAATACTGAATTAAATATAAAATAAAATAAATTTAAAAAATCAAAAAACCCGACTGCGTTAACAGCGAACTAATTAATTATTTCTCATCAATATGAAACTATTTTTTATATTACTTACCTATTTTTTTTTATTTACTTGTATTGCTGACTTTTAAGTTGTGTTTAATTGTTAGTTCCTATCTATAAACACTGTTTTGATGAGGCCTATAGATGTCTATGAAGGTTAGAGTTGCAGTAAAGCTAGAGATCCTACCTACACAACTTCCAGGTTGTGTAATATTTAAACGGAGCTTCTGACTGTAAAATAGTCAAATGAAACATCGTCTCCATTTTGAAAGACCTATCCAATGGTATGCCATTCAATAGGGTGCGTAAATTCTTTTTTTCGCCTCTACTGCCATTTTGCATTTTACGGCCGCCATTTTGAATTATAAAAACAAAACATAGCCTATAACCATCGAATGGTTAAGACGAATCGATAGAGACTCCATTCATTAAAATCCATCCAGCCGTTGGGATGTTTCGAGGGTATAATGAAATCCACATACCCAGATACGCGTGAAACACATAAACCTTCTTGGCAGTCGGGTAAATAACATCAGAATTGCTAAGTATTGAAAGTGCAAGAAACTAAATGTCAAGAAAAGCATACATTTTAGTTCACCAAGTGCTTTATCAATTCAAAACATCAAAACAGATGGCAAATTAGGCAGAAAATTTGTTTTTGTGAGAAATTTAACAATACATCCGCTGAAGGGGTTTTCAATACTCCTGTAAGTCTAATGGCTGTCCTTACTATTTTTCAGACAAAACTATTTTCAGAACGTTAATAAAACCAAATTTCATTTCAGCGATTAAATAATGTAATAAAAATTAAATTTAAAAAATAAAAAAAACCCGACTGCGCAAAAACAAAACTAATTAATTATTTCTCATCAATGTGAAACTGTTTTTTATATTACTTACCTATTTTTTTTTATTTACTTGTATTGAGGATTTCTAAATTGTGTTTAATTGTTAGTTCCTATCTATAAACAGTTTTGATGAGGCCTATAGATGTTTATGAAGGTTAGATGTGCAGTAAAGCTAGAGATCCTACCTACACAACTTCCAGGTTGTGCAATACTTAAACGGAGCTTCTGATTGTAACATAGTTAATGAAACATCGTCTTCATTTTGATATCCAATGATATGCCACTCAATATCGCGCAATTTTTTCGACTCTACCGCCATTTTGCTTTTTACGGCCACCATTCTGAATTTATAAAAACAAAACCTAGCCTATAACCATCGGACGGTTAAGACGAATCGATAGAGACCTCATTCATTAAAATCCATCCAGCCGTTGGGATGTTTCGAGGGTATAAAGAAATCCACATACCCAGGTACGCGTGAAACACATAACCCGTCTTGGCAGTCGGGTAAAAAATAAATTATGAATTAAATCAATTGAAATTGGGTGGGCGGAGAGATCAAATTATTGGGTGGTCACGTGCTCCATGGGCCCATATAAGTTGGCGCCACTGGTGACAAACAAATTAAAAAATTTACTAGAAAAAGCTTAGAAAACTCATTCTGTTGTTACAAATAGCTTCTAAAAGTAATAAAGAAAAATTTGCTGGTTCACGCTTCATTGCAAGATTTTTTCGCATCCTCAAGGACTCGAACTTGGCAGCTAAAAGAATAATAAATTGTAGACTTAAACTTACACTATGTGCAAACTACTTAAAAGATGAGACAATATTTAAAAAAGATGTTAAATTATTTTAATATCCTTAGTACTTTCAACTATAAAAACATAGTCTTCGTCAGAGAAATACAAGAAATACGTCTTATTTTCAAAGTTCACGTAGATGGTGTCAAAGGTGTGAAAGTGGAAGTCAATTTTTAGATCCGGAAAACAATGGGAAAATAAAACTTGGATAATATAGGGAAGTGGAATATTACTCGTTTTATGATTCTTTAAGCAAACTGAGACAAATTCCCAGTTTGCTTAAAGAATCATAAAACGAATAATATTCCACTTCCCTATATCCATGCTTTATTTTCCCAATGTGTTCCGGATCTAAAAATTGACTTCCACTTTCACTCCTTTCACACCATCTACGTGAATTTTGAAAGTAAGACGTTAATAACAGTAACAGTAGTATTTCTTGTATTTCTCTGACGAAGGCTACGTTTTTATAGTTGAAAGTACTAAGGATATTAAAATAATTTAAAACCTTTTTTAAATATTGTCTCATCTTTTAAGTAGTTTGCACATAGTGTAAGTTTAACTTTTTAAGGATGAATTAAGCATTTCTATTTATTTATTTATTAATAAATTATAAGTTAACAACTTATTGTTTTATTCTAAATTCTTGTATTGCAAAGACTTTTTTTGCTAATGTTAGATGTATGTAACATAAACCCTAAATACAAAAGAATATATTCATTAAATTTTGGAGAATTTTTATTACTTATCCTTTTTTGCTTATCTAAATGTACCTCGATTTACGTCGTTTCCGACTTACGTCGCTAGTTTTGGAACGAATTGCTGACGTAAGCCGGGGAATTACTGTACACGACTGACGTTTACTACAAGATGCTTGTTACAGAGTATGGTGTTCATAGCATTTATCTTTCATGTACAAGGACACACAAAAGAATTCGGTTAAAGTACTTTGAGCAATAATTGCTGGATGTGCGTTTTCATTCGTGGTTTGCGTTTTTAAATTTAACTCATTTTTTGAAAATTACTTGGTGAGTACAAATTCTATAGAACATATACAGGGCTGCACAAAATAATTCGAGTGCATTTCTGCTTATTGACGGAAATTTCTGAAGGAGAATTTTCAACAGTGTTATGTGTTTCCTAACGAGACAAAATTTTTGTGCATTATATGTAGTAAATATATACAAATCTAATATATCATATACAGGAATGCACAAAAGAATTCGAATATTTTTCCGATTGTAGATGGGAATTGTTGGAAATCGGTTTTCAAATGATTTATGCGTTTTCCAAGTTCTTCACTTACGCATCGTACTTCACATTATAAAACGGTGAAGTTTTGTTACACTATTCTGAATGTGTTGGAAAGTGTTCCATAATCTATGCCTTACTCATGGTTTTTCTTTCTTGTTATAAATATGCTCTCTTCTCTTCACAGGAACCTTGTATTTTTTAAGTTTAAGGCAGTATTTTGCAGGATATACTTGTTCCGTTTTAACATGTTTTATTGTAATACTCAAGATATAAATGTTTTAAACATTAGATGCCAATAAAGGCCTTAAATTCTGGATTACGAAATTTCCATTTCTTTTATTGAGAATTTTAGCACCAGAATACTATTTTTTTTTCAGGCAGCCAAAAATTATTGTTGCGAATCGTCAAAGCCCACGAAATACATATGTGAAAATTATATGTAAGATTTGGAAGCTTTAAAGGTAAAATTGTCGTTTTTTACAGCGATAAAAATTAGACACTAGTAGTATCTGATTCATAAAGAATAAATGATTTCGAATCAAAAATTTCGAGTATAAGGAAGATCACATCATAGATGATGCTTGTCGCCGAAGCGAGAGTGGTTTCTTCAAATTGTTTTTGTGATTAATATATTTTTAAAAATATATATTGTGATAATAAATGTTTAATTTATGTGCTTATTCATAAATTCTTTTTAAGTAAAATATCTGTTGAAGACTATTAACATATTAAAAATAGTATATTGTTTTATACTTGTATAAGTAGTATAAAAAATACTTACGGGTAAGGATGTTAAATGCTAGATAACAAAATTGCGATTTTTTTCATCGAGGATTTTACCACCAGAATGCTGTTTCTCACAGGAACACAAAAGCCGTTGCTGCATATCATAATACGCACTCATGCACGCACACAAAATGTTAATAGCAGTAAGTTTACATAGGTTGTTGTATAAAATTGTCGACCAGTGGTTGATCTTTAAAACTGTGAAAAATACACTTTGATACGAAATGTATTTACCCGACTGCCAAGAAGCGTTATGTGTTTCACGCGTATCTGTGTAAGTGGATTTCTTTTTACCCTCGAAACATCCCAACGGCTGGATGGATTTTAATGAATGAGGTCTCTATCGATTCGTCTTAATCGTCCGATGGTTATATGCTAGGTTTTGTTTTTATAAATTTAAAATGGCGGCCGTAAAATACAAAATGGCGGTAGAGACGAAAAAGAATTTGTAAAACAATATTGAGTGGTATATCCTTGGATAGGTCTTTCAAAATGAAGAGGATGTTCTATTGACTATTTTACAGTCAGAAGTCCCGTTTAAATATTACACAACCTGGAAGTTGTGTAGGTAGGATCTCTAGCTTTACTGCAACTCTAACCTTCATAAACATCTATAGGCTCCATCAAAGCAGTGTTTATAGATAGGAACTAACAATTAAACACAACTTAAAAGTCATCAATGCAAGCAAATAAAAAAGTAATATAAAAGATAGTTTTACATTGATAAAAAATAATTAATTAGTTTGCTTTTCACGCAGTCGGGTTTTTTTATTTTTTAAATTTAATTTTGTTCTAAAAGCTTAAAAAATAGAAAAAGTGACATGGAAATACATTTAAGAAAAGTCGATAGAGGGTATTTTGTAAACCTATAAAAGTTTAAAACTGAAATTCAAAGTGATTCTTAAACAAACTAACAAAAACAAAAATTGAATATTTTCCAAACACAAACCTTACTGCATTATACATCTATAGCTATCTATCTATTTAGCTAATTATTTAAGGCTGCTCGTCACTCAGCTTCTGAATTCCCCCCCCCCCCCCCACCCCCACTAATGTTAAGTCTATGGGTTGTAAAATGCATTCCTACATTTGAAATATCTCCTCGGGAAATTAATATTTTTAACTCCTTTTTTCTGTGTACTCTTCTTAAAGGATGTATTTTTTTTTTCTAGTTCTAAGAAGAAAAAAAACATCTTTAAAAAGAGTATACAGAACAAAGGAGTTGAAAATATTAATTTCCCGAGGGGATATTTTAATTATATGAATGCATTAAACGCTCATAAGCTTAACATTAGTGAGGGTAATTCGGAAAGCTGACTGACTAGCAGCCTTAAGTGGACTCTTCACTCACTTGAAAACACCCGCTCCGTCATGTTAAACCTATGGGACGGTTGTTTTCTAACTTTTTTTTTTTTTTTTTTTTTTTTTGCATAGGATAGCTGAGGTCGATCTAATATGGCTATTTTTTTCTTTTTCGATTTCGGTTGCAGATTTTTTTCAATAAAGGTGCTTTCACTTTCGGAACCGGTTTCGAAACTGAAAGTACCTTTATTAAAAAAATCTACAACCGAAATCGAAAAAGTAAAAAATAGCCATATTAAAGATTGACCTCAGCTATCCTATGCAAAAAAAAAAAAAAAAAAAAAAAAAAGTTAGAAAACAACCGTCCCATAGGTTTAACATGACGGAGCGGGTGTTTTCAAGTGAGTGAAGAGTGTCCTTAACTGCTAAAACATCAGATGAACATCTTTTATGTGAAATCTACATTTTCTTAATTCTTCCGTAGAAAGAACCAGCTGTTCTATTTTCTTTTAAATAAAACATAAGTTCTCATGCTGGCATTCCAGAGTTATTTAAAACAATTTTCTTCTCTCCCAGCTAGTAGGTTTATGGAAATATCATGAAAGAAAACTTGTTTATGTTCTGTATGTCAAAGCAGCTTCTTCCGAAAACTACTTTATTCCTGTCAGACTTGCTTTACATTGATCTTTTTCCTCCCTTCCTTGTAGAGGTTTCCCACACGGGGCTAACTTTTCCTCTATTGCGTGTTGGAAATCCGCCGGAAGACCATCTATTAACCTAAAAAATGACGACACTACTCAATACCATCTTTCATTTTTTATATGTTTTTCTCTTGGGATAATAAAATATGTAGCAAAGAAGTATTTTAATCTGGGAATTCTATGAAAGGAAAATTAAGTATAAAATACCGTAGTAGAGGTCTAGATTCAAATTACAAATTGATTCTTTTTTTTTTACTCTCTTTTATTTAAAGGCGGGGGGGGGGGGGGGGGGGTGGAGGGAAAGGGACCTTCAAAATCATTTTCTTCTTCTTATTTTTCAATTACACGTTAAATACTACTCAAGGGCACATTATATGAATTATGGCATATATTTATCACACAAGAAATGTAAAAAAAAATTTTGGTAGAAAAATGAGGAATTTTTCCCGAATATCCACAATAAAATATTCAGCAAGGAAAAATTTTAATCTGGGAATTCTATGAACAGAAAATTAAGTATAAAGTACGGTAGTGGAGGTCTGCATTCAAATTACAAATTCATTCTTTCTTTTAACTCTCTTTTATTTAAGGGGACAAGGAAAAATTGCACCTTAAATACTATTGAAGACCACTTTATATGAATTATGGCATACATGTATCACACAAGAAATGTAAAAAAAAATTTTGAGAGAAAAGTAAGGAATTTTTTCTGAATATCCACACAAAATTTCTTAACTCGTTTTCATTTTTTATATTTTTATATCTTGGGATAATAAAATATTCAGCATAGAAAAATTTTAATCTGGGAATTCTACGAACAGAAAATTAAGTATAAAGTACCGTAGTAGAGGTCTACATTCAAATTACAAATTCAATCTTTCTTTTAACTCTCTTTTATTAAAGGAAACAAGGGACCTTCAAACTCATTTATATGTATTTTTAAAATTGCACCTTAACTACTATTCAAGGCCACGCTATATGAATTATGGCATATATTTATCACACAAGAAATGTAAAAAAAATTTTGATGAGAAAAATAAGAAATTTTTCCTGAATATCCACAGAAAATGTCTGAACTCATTTTCATTTTTTATGTGTTTTCTCTTGGGATAATGAAATATGCAGTAAAGAACTATTTTGATCTGGGAATTCTACGAACAGAAAATTAGTACGAATTACCGTAGTAAAGGTTTACATTCAAATTAGAAATCGATTCCCTCCTTTTTTATGCTTTTTTATTAAGGGACAAGGGACCTTCAAACTCATTTTTTTCTTATTTTTTTTAAATTGCACCTTAAATACCATTCAATGGCACACTATATTAATTATGGCATACATTTATCACACAAGAAATGTAAAAAATAAAATAATTTGGAGAGAAAAATAAAGAATTTTCCTGAAAATTTTAAGCGTTATCAAGGACTTTCAAAATGTCCCAACCTCACTCCATATCAATTAAAATACCCAATATATTTTATGCCAGTTTGGTTTGCATATAGAAATAAAACTGTGGGTCGAATTTCGTATATTTGTACGAGGGTGGTTCAATAATTATTGTCCCTAGTGTATATAAGATATTTGCACTGCGATGGTTGTTGTGGAATATCGAAGCCTAAGTCTTAGATGCCTATATGCTCAATTTCAGAACTTAGCTGCTTAGCTGCTATATTTCCATAGTTTTGGAGGGAGGAGTGAAAGGGGGGGGAGTGGGGGTGAAAGGCTGATTTTTAGCTTAGGGGGTTAGATTTGTGGCAGTGGATGAGACGTAACTACTGTCGTTTGGACTCGGGATCATAGTGATGTAGCCACATCTCATCCACTGTCCAAATGAAGCCTCATAAGCTCCGAACCAGCATTTCACCCTCACCCCCCCTTCTTAAAAACTCCCCCAAAAATAGATTTTTAAAACTTCACCCCTCCCTCCAAAACTATGTTAACATAGCAGCTACGGTTCTGAAATTGAGCATATAGGCATTTAAGAGATTAGGCTTCGATATTTCACATCAACCATCACAGTACAAAAATTTTATACACATTAGGGACAATAATTATTGAACCACCCACTTATATAAAGGTAAGAAAGAAATATTTTCGAAATTTTACGAAATTTTCAGCAGTTTTGCATCATTTAACTACTTTTAACTTTTCTAGTTATGTTTAGTTTAAAAAAACTACGCACAGTTTTATTTGTATATGTAAACCAAACTGGCATACAAAATATTGGGGATTTTAATTGATATGGATTGGGGTTAGGACATTCTGAAAGTTCTTGATAACGCTTAAAATATTCAGGAAATTTCCTTATTATTTTCCAAAATTTTTTTAAAAAAATTTCTTGTGTGATAAATACATGCCATACTTCATAAAATCCCTGCCGGCCCGGCCTACAGGCGGAGGTAGATTTCGAAGTTAAGCAGTGTTGAATTCAGACACTTTTCTCCGGGAGGGACTTCTGTGTCTCCGAGGGGGGCACATTGTACTTTTTGACCATTGAAAATACAAAATCTCAAATCTTCCGGGGGACATCTCATTGCTCCGGGGGGGGGATGCCCCCCCCCGGGCTACCTCCTGAAATCAACACTGAAGTTAAGTATTCTAATTTCATCAACAAAAACTAAATCATGATTAGAGATTTATCCACTTTTACCATTTTATCTGGTCGCTTTTGACGAGTTTTTATTTCATTTTTAAATAATAGCTGGTTTTATCAGAATCATGTTATGGAGGTATTCAAAAAAGCAATTTTCCATGCTCAACAACTCGAAATTTTCTGGCGCATTTTCAGATTCATTGTTAATAGAAAAAATATGAAACTTGCTGACATGATTTTTGAAGAGATTTATAAGCGACATGTGTTTTTATTTTTCGTTCAATTAATTAATTAAAACTTGATTTATGAACAATTATTTTCTCAGTAGGACAATATTTTTCGTTTCTAACACAATCGCTTCGGGAAATTCTGTTCAAAATGCCCACTTTGACATCATTTTTTGAAATATATTCTGCCTCTATCAAAAAATCGATCATTACGGTACATTATATAGTTTCTGAATAAGAGAATCTAGCAATTGGATGCGTTTGAGAGCAAAAATGAATTTAAAAATGAGTAAGAAAATAAGCAGTTTGGATTTGAATACACCCTTAATAAGATTTTTTTCTTCAACCGCGGTGTATTTTTAATTTGTTCTTGCTGTAAGAATTGGTCCTATCAAAAACTTGTCTATATAAATGTTGTAGACAATATTAAGAAGATATATGATAAATTCATAGGGATTTTATATCTTGTGAATTGACGGAGTTATGGATTTCTTTCTTCTTCAACCTCCCCCTTTTTGTTTCTGTTTTCGTTTTTATTTATTTATTTATTTATTTTTTTTGCGTTACGAATTGGCTCTATCAAAAACTTGTGAATATAAAACTTATAGACAGTATTAAGGAGATTTATAATAAAATTAATTGGATTTGATATCTTGAGAATTGACGCAGTTATGATTTTTTTTCTCCCAAAAACCCTATTTTTTGCGCCCCTTGAGCCCATTTTTAAGTTGATAAAAAATCTGTGATACATAAATTTTTGCCCCTATTTTTAGAAGTAATAAAAACTTTAAACTGATTTCTATGTACAAAAATTAAGAAGTTATGGGGTTTTTTCGGTTTTCACAAAACCCCTCCCTATTTCCATCCCCTTGGTCCGATTTTGCCCATTAACAAACTTGACCGAGATTTTATGCCCCTTGATTTTATGTATCAGTTTGGAAGAGATTTGTTCAGAATTGTGGAAGTTATTGTGTCCAGAAGAAAGTGGTATATATAGATAGATAGACAGACAGATAGATAGATTGATAGATAGATAAAGTTTTTTACTAAGGATGGTTTTGGGTTCTAGGGGTCATGATCGGTGTAGATCTGTAAAATTTTTTCAGAAACTACAACATAGGGGAAAATGCAATAGGTAGTATTTCATACGAAATCTACCTAATAGTGCGCCCTTGAATAGTATTTAAGGTGAAATTTAAAAACAAGTATTATAAAAATTTTGTTTTTAAAGTCAATTCCTACTTAGGTCATCAACGAAATATTTAATATAATCCCTTAAGGTAATATTAGCTTTTGTTGCATTAAAATATCTCAATTTGTTGATTTTTTTTATAAGCAAGTAGGTTTACATTGGAAGTCTATGGGGATTTGGCGAAATATTAGAGATATCGCCAAGTTGGCGGTATTTGGCGACATAACAGGGTCCCTCCTATGGTAACCCCCCTTATAGATATGAAGATGCATTAAACGCTTCAATAACCAATCGCCGCCATTTTGTGTCCCATGTAAAACTCAAATTAATTAATTAAAATTTAATTGATGAATTAATATTTGAAAAAACTGTATTAACATCAATTGTCATGCAGTACAAGTTTAAAAAAAATTATTTCAACTTGATAGGATGAATAATAAGTATTTTATTAACGATTGAAAATTTGAACAAGATATATAAATAAATAAATATATAAATATAGGGAGAGTGTGAACTAATAGTAGGAATTAAATAAATAAATATAGGGGGAGTGAACTAATAGTAGGAATTGAATAAATAAATATAGGGAGAGTGTGAACTAATAGTAGGAATTGAATAAAATAAAAAATGAGTTTGAAGGTCTCTTCTCCCCTTAATTCAACCAAATTTTTATAGTATATGGGGTAGTATATGGAAATGTAGTATAAGATTTTTGTTTAAATATACGTAAATATTTATATACATATATTGGCTGAAGTTTAACTTGAAAATTTTCAAATTTTGTATTAATATAAAAATCCTTAATCCTTAAGAAAATGTCAAATTTATTTTATATTTGTATTTAGGTTGTTAAAGAAAGAAAAAAGAAAAAGAAGAATACAAAAGTATAATAGAAGCTTTCGACTTAGTAGCATTCAAAATTTATTTGTACTCACAAAAATCAAATTTTTAGATCTTTTAAATTGAAAGTAAACAGCTCGTGTGGTGAAAGAAGTAAAAGAAGAAGAAGATAATTTGACATTTTCCTTCCTTTAAATATATGAAAACGTGGCAAACAGCCCTTTATAAGAAAAAGAAATTAGCTGTGAATGACAAATATAAGAGAATTAAGGATTTTATATAAATACAAAATTTTAAAATTATTAAGTTAAACTCCAGCCAATATATGTATATAAATATATACGCATATTTATATACAGACGTATATGTATTAAAAATAGTATAACCAACTGGCAAGTTTTCTTGCCTTTCATACACCGATTTATAAATTAAAACTGACACAATATCTTCCTTTAAATCTATAAAATGAACATATAACAAATAACTTCTTTGTTGAAAACAACATATATATAATCTTAATTAGCCGTTCTTTCTTCATTGTGCCAGTTGTTTCATTTTTATCATTCAGAAACCTAAGAAAATTAATTATTTTATGCAAATGTAAACACTATTTGAATATTATTTAGTTAAAAAATTTTTTTGATGTATAAGTTTGTATAAATAAACAAGGTTGCAGAAATATATCCTTTTATAAAATACACTTGACAGATTTCTTTTCATCTGACACACCAACACATCATAAACAAATCTTTAATTAGCTGTTTCTTTCTCACGTACGTTGGTCAGTTTGTTTCAAAGATTTTTCTAAAAAGGAAAAAAGGAAAAAAAAAAAAAAAAAAAAACGTATTTTTCCTTCTATTTTGTCACTCCTGTCAGAAAAACAAAAACAAAAAAAAAAAACAAACAAACAAAAAAAACAATCTGTTTTCAGAAACAGTGAAAAAGTCTTAATTCGCATAAGCCAGGCGTACGTATCTCTTTCTAAGTCATCCTTCAAAATATCCCGACATTAGTATGCTGTTGGAGCAACTTCACATCGTATTTAGAGTTACGATTCTTCAAGCTGAGTATACGTGAAGAGCATCATAGGTCGTAACAAACACCAGGTGTAGTACGATGAATGCCTTCAAAAATTACTTGAGGCATATGGTGAGAAAAGTGAAACGCTAATCGAGATTAAGAAATGGGGTTTTAATCTTTTATGATATGAGTTAAGAATATTTAAAGATATGACTTTTACATATCTTGATTTTGGAATGACACTTTGTTACTTTAAAGCTTTCTCTTTCTTGATTCACTTTCAGCTTTTTTTTTTTTTTTTTTAGAATGACATTTTTTTTAGGTTATTATTATTATTTTTTTAGAATGACTTTTTTCTTTAGGTTATTTCAATGGGTCACTTTCACTTGAGTGTCGTCAAAGACTATGTGCAGCTTTTCATCATTTAACTCAAACAGAGGCGCCGCGATGGGGGGTTATTGGGGGGGGGGGGAGCCTCCCCCTCCAATATATGTGAATTTGGGAGATTCGAGCTTAGAGTTGGGAAATTATAGATTTTTGAAAGACCTTTTTCTTTCTTTCTTTTTTTTTTTTTTTTTTAATAATAGTAAAAAAAAATGTGACATTTTTATTGCTTTTCTAACTGCTTTTCTGAGTTCTGTAATAGTAAACAAGTTAAATTATCAAAGAAGTACAAAAAGCAGTCACACTCAGTTTGTCATTGTGTTTTTCTGTGCTGTGCTACGAAAATATCATCATATCCAGACCTGAATTTTCGTTCTGCTGTGCATCAACAGTGTCTCTAACCTATTCCTTTTATTTTATTTATTTTTTATTTATTTATTTATTTATTTGATATAAACAAAAGGACTACGTCTGAATTCATTCATATTTATAAAAACTTTTCAAAATAACAGACATTACATTACATTACAAGATAAAAACACTAAAAACAATATAAAATGACGTTTCGGATTCATTCTGAATCCCTCATCAGCTAATTCCTAACGTAAAAGTCATACTAGATTTTAAAGTTCAACAAGTAGAAAAACATTACATCAAGTTGCCCAAAAATTATAGTTAAAACAAAACTGAATATTCTATTGGTAGAGATGCAGCCTCGTTAATTGCTAAATCAGCAGTTCTCGTGTACCAAGCTTTCAAAAACATACGACTTGCATAAATGCTGCAGCCTGATCTAATTATATAAGCATTCTCAAAACTCGGAAAATGATCAATTTTCATGGCGTGGTCAACAATTTTAGAATTTAAATTTTTATTTCTAAAAGCATGTTTATGCTCCTTAAGTCTTGTTTCAAGCGTACGCCTGGTTTCACCTATGTAGACTGCATTACACTGTTTGCACGGAATTCCATAAATAACATCTTTAAACTGTAAGATTGGATATCGATGCTTAAAATTGCTTAAAAGATCCTTAAGTGGTTTCTGCGGGATTAAGGACGTGTGAATGCCAAGTGGTTTCATTCCTTACTTGGCTTATTCCTTTTATTTCTACCAAATCTTTGTTCCTTTTTCAAAATAACATGACGGTTTTTTCATATGAAGTGCGATTATGACTCGTATGTAATAGAAGACAAAAAATTTGCAAACTTTAAACTAATGCTAGTTTTCTCTAAATATATGCAATTTTTCTAGGTTTAAATCTTACATTTACTATATTGTTTGAAATTTCTTCCTTAACTATTCATTTAGCAATTGGGTATCTTATTATTTTCATGCTCAATGATTACAAGAGAGGAAAATAGAAATTAATCTAGTTTTGATTTTAATTATTTAAATGAAAGCGGTGCATTTAAACTTTCATTAAACAAAGCAATAATTATAATTTTTATGTTTTTAGTTTCAGTATTTTTCTTTGGAAAGGATTTTTTACGTATAAGTATCATTATCATAAACACACATTGACCATATCATTTCAGTTGGAAAATAAAGCAATTTGTTTCAAGTTGGGAATTTTTTTAATTCTCTCCCCCCCCCCCCCCCCCGAAAAAAATATTTGTAGCTACGCCCCTGAACTCAAATGCTACTGAACTGCAAAATTAGAAGTTATAGAAAAAAAGTTCATCAAAGTTTCGCATGTAGAATAATTTTTATGGCAACAGAACAGTACTGTTAGCTGACTTTTTCTCTTATGGTATTGCCCGAGGTTCGATTTCAAAGAGATTATAACTTGCCCCCAAAAATTTAAATAAATTTCAAGTTACAGTAACATTTTAGTACGGGCCGGTGCAAACCTCTATTAAAGATAAAATTGTAGATTATTTTTTTTGCTTTCCTTACATTGCGGGTTCGGGTCGGGGCGGGTTGAAATACCTCTGGTTCGGGTCGGATTGCGGGTTGTCGAAAATAATTTTTGCTGTTTCGGGTTGACTTAAAATTGAATTTGCGGGTTTGGGTCGGGTAGAACAACCCGGAGCACTCTAACGTGAAGAGCATAGGTCGTAACAAACACCAAGTGTAGTGCGATGAATGCCTTCAAAAATTACTTGAGGCATATGGTGAGAAAACGCTAATAAACGCTAAGAAAGGGGGTTTCAATCTTTTATAGTACTCGAAATACAATTTAAGAATATTTAAAGATATTAATTTTATGTTTCTTCATTTTGAAATGATATTTTTGTTTGGGTTATTTTACAGTCGTCAGAAAGATTAGCAAATTTACATTATTTTGAACTGGAAAGAGAAACTGAAACAAACTGAACAACAACTCTTGAAACTGAACATTATTTAATATGAGTTTAATAGAAGAATACTTTTTTTATGGTGCGACGATTACCTTCAAAATATACTTGAAGGCACATGGTGGAAAAATGAGTTGTTATTCAAGATTAAGGAATGGGGATTCAATCTTTTAGGATACCAATAGAAAAAGTTAAGACTATTTCAAGATATGACTCTCATGATCTTTTATTTTCTGATTGGGTCACTTTAGTGTCGTAAGAATACAAGTAAGCTCTTATTATTTTGTATTGAAAAGAACAGATTCTTCAAACTTCTTCTCAAATCCTCTGCTCAACAACGCAAAACTTTCTAATTCATTTTTAAACGTAAAGGCATAAAATGGTCAGGTCTGACTATTGAAGCGATTTGGAATCCAAATGAGTTTTCCATTTTTAGATATTCAAGGCTGGAGTAGCACAGTTGAAGTTTATTCCAACAGAGCGAAAAATGTCCAGACCAGGAATCGAACCTGGATACGTGGCGTGCCGTGCCAATGTTTTACCCGTTAAGCTATCCGGACGATACCTGGATGACATAATTCACTCTTATTTGTTGGACACGGCTGCGAACTGCAGCGCTAGTTTCATTCATCCGAGCTATATCTATAGCATTTTCATGATTAAACTATAGTTATAGCTCGGATGACTGAAACTAGCGCTGCAGTTCGCAGCCGTATCCAACAAAAAAGAGTGAATTATGTCCAACAGGTATCGTCCGGATAGCTTAACAGGTAAAGCATTGGCACGGCGCCAAGTATCCAGGTTCGATTCCTGGTCTGGACATTTTTCGTCTGTCGGAATAAACTTCAACTGTGCTACTCCAACCTTGAACATGATTTAATCCAGTTGGAAAAAATACCCGTTCTCTTCATTATGAGTTTTCCATATTCTGATAAATAAAGTACTTATTGAGTTATAAGCAATTGTGTTCACTGGGTGACCTGTTTTTCGCCTTTCTCGGGTTGTCGTGACGGAAATTCGGTTCAAAACTCCCACTTTGATGTCATAATGTTGTATTTTTTGGAATGAGTCACTTTAGCATCGTAAGACTATAAGCAAGTTTTTATTATTTTGAACTGAAAAGAGCAAATTCTTCAAACCTAAGATTCTTTAATAGGAATTTAATAAAAGAGTACACGTGCGTAATAAACATATTCTATGATTCGATGATTATCTGTAAAAAATAATTGAAGGCACATCATGGTGTAAAAAGGAAGTGCTATTGAAGATTAAGAAATAAAGTTTTAACCTTTTTACAATACTCGTAGAAAAGGTTAAGAATATTTAATTCGCTGGCCAGCTTCATCCGCCATCTTGTTTCAAAATGGCGGCCATGTAAAATTTTTTTAAACATTCAAAATTTAAAATGAGGCACAAAAAAATTAGACATTGAAAAATATTTTTTTTCTTATGTGTTTGGGCTTGATACAAAGATTCTGGAGCATTTTTAGTTTCGTCTATATCTTAAAAAATGGCTGAGTTATAGCACTTTGAATTTCTAGCATGGCTGATATTTTCAAACGATCTGATTTTTGTCACGCGATAACACGCGTATTTATGAACCAATTAGGATGTGACAAGGCATGTGCATAGTTCATAGTACATAGTTTTTCTGATACTTTCGTGAATTCATTTTCATTCATAAATACAAAAAAATTGTGTTAGTATTCGTAAATCTACCCTATCTATATTATAAAGGACAAACATATCTGTACGTAACGCATACGTCATTTAGCGAATGGGAACACTTTGAAATTTGAAATAAAATTTTGGTTTTGCAATTCTCTCTACTGCAAATTTTTAAACTTCTAAACATCGCACATTTTAAATTTTTACACCGTCGAATAAGGAAAAAAATGATCTTTTAAATGCATTTTGTTTGAAAGCTGTATCTCAATTTATTTTTGAGATATTAATTTTTTTGTAGTTTTTAATACCATTTTGTAGTTTTTAATACCATGGCAACAAAAGTACCTCATTTCTATTGAAAGTCATTGAAAGTAAACGGAAAATAGTCAAAAATAGGAGATACTGTATTTTTTCGTTGCCATTTTCTCATAAAACCTGAAAAAAAAAGTTTAAATTAAAATGTGGGATATGTCGAGAATATTGTCTGTTATTCCTCGATAATGATGTCATAAGTTTGAGACTGGATTGTAAAAGTGGATTGCTTTAGCGGAGGCAAATGACGTCATTTTATAAACAAAGCGTGCGTGTATTTTAATTCTTAAACCTGAATTATGTTTTGTATAAGTGCGTCATTTTCGCAGTGCAGCTACTTTGAAATTCTTCACAGGTGAAATTGCTTCACTTTTAAAAATAATGTAATCGAAATCACACACTGATAAAACGCAATGTTTTACTAAAATTTAGAGTGTCTTTATAAAAGAGAGGTGACATGCAAATAATAGCGATTTATATTACAGAAATTGATGACTCTCGCCTGGATGGATTTGCTTCGCCGAGTTAGAAAAGCAAACAAATAATTCGTGGTTTAAAATAATATCGTGTTCCTGAAGTTTATTGTCGAAAATTCTCTAGAATAATTAATTTCAATGCTATTCTTTAGGGCATTCTACTATAATTTTTTCAAAATAACATAATTTGCTTAATTTCATTTTTCCCAATTTTATATAATCTATATATTTAAAACATAAGTGCGTTTTTTAGTCATCTGCCCTGATCTTTCTGCTGAACCAATTTTACTAATATTTTTTTTTTTTAACTGAAAGCTCTTCCTCTGCAGATGTGACCGCACTATCTGTTTTTTTTATATCCGCACTTTTATATTTTAATTTTAAAAGCATTTTATGAAATTTCTTCAAAATGATGAAAATTAGATAGCTTTCATTATTGCAGACAAGAGAGAAATAATGAGGTATTTTTAACTTTATTCATGCTATTTTCTGATAAAAATTCAAAATTGTTGATAAAAATTGTTGTATAGGGTTTAGTGGCGCAAAATCCCATTAGGAGCAGAATATTATAGTAGGGGGCATATAACGGAAAATGACATACTGCTTTTGAAAACACGAATTTTTCCACATACATTTTCTATATTGTTTTTCCTTCTGCATGTGTACTGATACTAAGTTTCAGACACTAGGCGAAATGCTTATGTAAATGAATATGAAGTCATATTTAAAAGAAAACGATCACTTTCTTAGATAAAACTAAACATTTTAACACAAATGCGTCTAAAAACATAAATTATGGAAATTTTTACTCTCCGGAATTTAGATTAGAATCTCAAGTAAAGTGTGCGTCTGTTCACATAAAAGATGTTGCGGACAATCGTGACTTCAAGTTTTGAGTTAAAATGATTTTTAAATGATCAAACAAAATACAAATTTAAAAAAAATGATGAATATGGATATGAGAAGTGCGTATGCAAATCTTGAGAAGGTGAAAATTGCTGTTTTCATTCCGGAAATCCAAGCATAAGAGCCTCAATTGATAACCACATCCAAATAACTGATCTTTATTACATTTTACTGATTATGTATCTATATTATAAAATACAAACGTATCTGTGCGTAACGCTGAAGTCATTTTGCGAATGGCAACACTTTACAATCAAATTTCGGTCTTGAAATTTTCGCTACTGCAATTTTTTAATCTTCTGACCATCGTACATTTTCAATTTTCGTCGCACAGGGAAAAAAAATTACTTTCAAATGCAATTTGTTTAAAAACTGCATTCATTGACTGATGTATTATATTTTCTAAAATAATTTTTAAGCATGATTTTTTCTAAGTTTATCTTATCACGTGCCGGTTTCAATACATAATAATAATAAACATTTTGCTCATAAAGCAACAAACATTTTTCAGCATTTGTTTCTGACTATTTTTGCATAACGAAATTAATACTTCCTCTATAAACAAAAATAAAAGAATAATATTAAGAAAACCACCAATCTAACATATTTGTGAAAGACAAATTAAAGAAATTAATACTTCTTTTATAAACAAATAAAAGAATAATATTGAAAAAAAAGCACAAATATAACATATTTGTAATCGTACAATTTAAATTTTTAGGTCATCAAATAGGATTTTTTTTTTCAAATGGAATTTGTTTGCTAAGTTCATCTCAGTTTACTGATTGTCTATAGTTTTAAACACAATTTTAAAGCATGGAATATTTTTTAATTTATCTATATTGCGCGGAGCTCGATTACGAAAGATTAATCCGATTGCCCTTAAAAGAAAATAAAGAATTCATCATTTTCTTACGGCTAATATCCATTAAAAAAAATTCCCTATGAATAAATAAATAAAATAATATAAATAAAACACAAATTTACCAGACATGTATAAGCTTTGAAATTACCAGAATATAAAAGGATGCCATAAGTAGCAAAATCTTGGCAAGTAACTCTTGGTATGCGGCTAATAAGAAAATATCGCTTTTGATAAACTTCAAAAATTTATTTGATTGTATAATTCGTATTTTCCATATGAAAAATGTTTTTTTTAATGTAAGTGGGCATTCTAAAAAAATTATTGCATATACAAAAAATATTAGTTTTCAATTAAAAAAATGTTTTCACCTGTATTCTTTAACCCGGGAAGCCCGGAAACGATCCCCTAGTATATATAAAATCCTAATGAAACGAATTTATGAAACAGAAGTATGAAACGGAAGTATGAATCGACTGATTAAACAACTGATTCTGTTTCACGGCAACGGGTCTTAACTGGCGCCATAGTATCGTTATTTTGCTTAATTTGATAAGCCAGATGCTGTTGTTTATGCTGTTGATGTTTTCCCCAAATTAGCGTCGGAAAAAAATCGCGCCAATATGGGGCCGTATATGATATCTGGGCCAAACTTTCATATGAAAAGCGAAGGGATCAGAGCGTATTTATTTATGGCAGTTACATGACTTGGATTATTATAATATAGATGAAACGATGGCGATAGAATAATATTTGGCGACTTATCACCTGTACATGGCTAACATTAAAGTACCAAAATGACACCAGGAATATAAAAAGCGAAGTGGTTCGCCCGGAGCTGTTGATGATAGTCACATGACTTAGACTATTGTTATAGAAATTGTTTAAAATACCGGGAGACAAAGACTCTGTACACTTAAGTCCTTTTATTTTAGCTTCTTTTCAAACGTTTAACTGATCCTCTTTAATCAAACACGAAAACAACCATTGGATGTCTTAACAGCAACTGATTCGGCCTTAAATTTTTGAAATCAAAGGAAATTGAATGGAAACCGTTAACAGGGAGATCTGCACAGCTTTTTTCAGTATAATTCAATCTTCTATAATATTTTTAAAAACGATCAAATTAGCGTGTTTTTAGATTCTGCGGTGTCTGAACGGGGGTTGGCGAGCGTAGCTTGCAGGGGGCAGAGCCCCCTAGTATATGTATATATATATATATCATTTTAGAGATTACAGAAATTATGGTAGATTTAAGTCGTTCTACTTGACCATTGACACGGGGAAGACCAGTTGTAACTGTCTCGTGCTTTGTATTTTCATTTTGACAATAATCAGAAAATTCTTTGCTTGTGAAGGCAGGACCTTTATCGCTAATGATGGTGGAAGGATTGCCAAAAGTGTAACTTTGTTGTCGTAGTTTTGATATAACTTCGGTAGCAGAAGTGGTTTTACAGGGATACAACCAAACGAATTTAGTAAATGCATCTATTAAAGACAAAATATGTTTATAATTTTTGTTAGTTGTTTCAAGAGGGCCTAAATGATCAATGTGGTAGGTTCGGAGAAGAGTCTCTTCTTTAGGTAAGGGATGCAATTCCCCTTCTTGTTTTCCTCGTTTGCGATTATAAAAAAGGCACGTTACACAATTTGCTATAATTTTATCAATTTTATTTGACATAATAGGGATGAGAAATTCTTCGTTAAGGAGTTCTTCACAGAGTTTACGGCCAAAATGTCCTTTGCCATGAACGTGTTTAATGACATTTAGCTGCATTTCATCCGGCAAAACTATCAGATCGATACCTTTATGATTTTTATAGAGAACGTTATTTTTAAGGAAATAGTTGTCATATGGCTTTGTTTTCAAAATTTCTTTGATGGCCTGTATATGTTCGTCAGTGTTCTGTGATTGTACGATTTTGGAAGTAAAGCTATCTTGAATGATCATACATATTGGATTTCTACTTAAAGCGTCGACATGGCGCATGCGTGTACCTTGTCTGTGTTCGATTGTATAGTTATAGTCAACTAACATTAAAGCCCATCGAGCAATCTTGGTGCAAAGATCTTTTTTATTCATAGTAAGGGCGAATGCGTTGCAATCTGTGACTATCTTGAAAGGAATACCTAGAATGTAAACGTGAAATTTTTTAAGGTCTTCTATGACAGCTAAAACTTCTAATTCATAACTCAAATATTTACGTTCGGCATCTGTGGTTTTTTTTGCTCATAAAGTAGACAGGGTGAAATTGATTGTCAATAGAAGACTTTTGAAGGAGGACTGCTCCGTAACCGTCAATAGATGCATCACAGTGAACTTCTGTTTCGTTACTAGGTTCTGTTTCGTCTGGGTTATAAATGCTTAAAACAGGACCTGAAGAAAGGATGTGTTTCATCTGATTAAATGCATTTCGTTGCTGGTCACCAAAGTGAAATTTAGTGTCCTTTCTAAGGAGATCTGTTAAAGGCTTAGCTATTAAAGAGTAATCTTGAATGAATTTACGGAAATATGAAGTTAGTCCGACAAATGAATGTACGTCTTTTATACTTTTAGGTTCTGGGAAATTAAGGACAGCTTTAGTTTTTAAGGGAGATGGGTGCAGTTGACCATTTTTAATGTGGTAACCCAAAAAATCAATTTCTCTCTGCAAAAAGTGGCATTTTTTAAGATTCAGTTCTAAAACATATTCGGATGCAGTTGTAAGGACGCGCTGTAATTTCTGGAATCCTTCGACTTCGTTTTCAGCTGGTATTATGAATTCATCCATATAGACAATAAGTACATTTTCATTAATGAGGTCTCGAAAAATGTTATAAATATATCTTTGAAACACTAAGGGTGCATCGCTAAGGCCATAATTCATATATAAGAATTCAACTTGACCAGAATTGTGTTGCGAAAGAAGTATATTTTTTACTATTTTCTTCTACTTCGACATGAAAAAATGCATTTTTAAGATCAAGAGTAGTAAATACTTTTGCAGAATGCAACTGATCAATAATGTCATCAATTACTGGGAGGGGAAAACGTTGTTTATGTGTTTTAGAATTTAACTTCCTATAGTCAACACACAATCTATATGAACCATCTTTCTTTTTTACTACGACAATAGGTGATGAAAAATTACTAGTGCTTTTACGAATAATTCCTTTTTCGAGCCACTCAAAAATTTGTTTTTCGACGAAGTTTTTCTCTATTTGCGCCAAGTGTCTGGGAGGACAAGTGACAGGTTCTTTCTTTTCCAGATGAATTAATAATTTAACATCAGTTGTCTTTATTTTTCTGGGAGAATAATTTTGAATAAGTTCTGAAATTTTTGAAAGTATTGTTTCATCGGTAATATGAGATAAATCAAGGTTAAGATCGTCTAACACAGGAGCAACATTAATAAAAAAATTATTGGACTTATCGTCATTTTCCTCGGTTTTTTGCATCGAAATATTATTCCAGAAATTGTTAAAATACTTTGTTGTATAACATCCGTACCAATAATAAGATCAAAAGATATGGAATAATCTGGGACTACATAAACATTAGTTGTGTAATTAAAATCATCTATCATAATGTCCGTAGAGAAAAAACCCAGGTGTTTGATTATAGTATTTCCTAATCCAGTTAATGTGATAGTTGAATGTTCAAGGTTCGAGATTGTAGGGAGTTTGCGGTCAATACTTTCCTTTAGTAAACTTCTTTCACTACCAGTATCTACCAATGATGTAACATTTATAGACGAAATAATGACTTGTTTGGTCATGAAAGTGTTCGACATAACTGTGGAAACATTGGAGGGTTCTGACTTAACTCTAGGCCTCCTTGGTTGATCACATTGAGCCGATTTGTGGACAAAATTTGAACAATTGAAACAACGAGGGCCTTTGTCTTTATGTCTGCACTGGCTACTTTTATGATTTCACAAACCACAATTAAAGCAAAAAAGATCAGATTTTGGTCGAAAGGATTTGTCTTTTACTGGCATTTCAGGTTTGACTTTACGAAATTTACTGTTGTCAAAGTAATGTCGAATTTTGTCATAAATTTTGAGCTTTTGTTTGAATTTTACAATGGATTGGCATCCATATAACATTGGTTTTCTGAAAACAGGGTCGGGTATACCATTTATGATGTATTGCATTAATGCGGAATCCTCGATGTTACCACGCGAGCATATTTGTTTCATGATAAGAAAATATTCTTCTATCGATTCATTTTCTTGCAATTTTCGTTTATTTAATATATCATGTAACCCGGCAGAATTATAAGTGGTACTGAATTCTGAAATTAAGAGTTGTTTAAGCTTGTCATATGAATTGATATGAAATTCTCTCTGTACTAACAACTGGACTTTTCCTCGTAATGATCTTTTACAAAATATGAATTTATGAAAGTCAGATAAATTAAACATATTAGTGACATCGTCAAAATTATTAAGCCATACATTTATATCACTAAAAGAACTTCCGTCAAAAGGAGGTACGACACTTTCAATATCAGTGAAATTAATAGACGATGGCACAAAACTTTGAACTGGAAATTGCTTCTGTATGGGATGAGACTCTATTCATAAATCATAACTCACTTCTGAGACGAACACTGACATTTATTAAGACGAAGACAAAACAAAAATACAGTTAAAAAGCACTCTTTTCGATCTATATTTAACTTAAAAAGCATCAACTTAGGGTTCATTTATTTAGCACAGTCGAATATTTCTAAGATTCTCTTACGTCGTTTAAATATTCTATCTTATTTCGCCGAAAAATGTTCTGTTCCTTTTAACAAAACCTGCGTCGTCAAACTCATTTCGTTTTATTTACTTTTTCTGCATTTTCACTTCACGCAGCTTCGTTGATTTTTTAATCTCGAAGCGGAAATACGGAGTCGGGGACATCAGTCTGATCCAAGTGTTGCTTGCGAATATATATATTATGAAATAATTTAATGGGTTAAGTCGAACAATCACGTCGTGTTTTTTATTTCATATTACTGGATTTGTACCACATATTAATCAGCCACTGGTGATGTTGTATAGCAATCATACCACTTAGCACAAGCATCGCTAGTGGAGGTATCAACTCTGTGAAAATTTAGCAGTTGTAGAGCGATGATAATATTGGTAGAGTCCAATCAAACTGTTATTTATTCATGATGAAGACAAGGCAGATTAGGCTGCGTGAGTGGTGAAAAAAGGCGTATGAAGAAATCTGGGGTTTTCCCAATTAAAAACATGGAAACGTAGTCATAGGAAACTGTTTATTCCATCAGAATATACCAACATTAAACAATTCCCACGGGATGAGAAATCAGAGTATTCCACTCGAGCATGAACTAGTTACTCATGCGAAATAGATGTTAATTCACGAAATGAATATTTTACATGGCTGAGGACACCGGGTAACAAATTAAGTAAACAATCCAACAGCACCAAAAATATACTACTGACCTCATGCTCTAGCTATTTATTAGAATGCGCGGAGGAATTCCGATTGAAATGAAAACTTCAGGCTAGCCAAACCAAATCACGAACGAGACTCGAAGTGAAACTGCGATCTGTCACTCAGCCAATGGAGAGCGACCGAGAAACGTCACAGAAAAGAATCCCGGCGCCGCTAATGGAAGGATTTCGATGTGAAAAGGCTGTCGCCTAGCGGGCGGGAAAATGAAATGAAATAGAATAAAAATGTAAAAATGGCTTTGATAAACATTCGAAAAATAAGTAACTGAGTTCAGAACTTCACAGTTTGGTAGACGATAAAAATTAAAGAAGGGATTAAAAGTTTAGATTACGTTTTGGAATAAATCTATTATTAAGATACGCGTTTTAAATTTATAGGAATTTAACTAGAAATAAATAATAGAACGTATAAAATAAAAGGAAATAATGAATATGCCGGCAATTTAGAATAATTTAAATGAATAGTAAAAGTAAAATTTTTTATATAACATATATATATATATATATACATATATATCATTCAGATACCAAGAAATCGAAGCATTTCCCATTTTCTTATAAATGTGAAGAATAATTCAGAAATGTTGTCAAGTTAGCATTTTAAGCCAATTTTTAGGAATTGAGAGCCACAGAAATGTCGTCATGAGGGAGCAATTGGCATTCGCGTCCGTAAATTTTGTTTAAAATGCCAAATTCTATGGAATTTTTGGAAAGATCCTTTGCTTTTATTGAAAAATAGAAAACACTTTTTAATCACATAGTTTCAGAATAAGTGCCCTTGCAAATTTCTTGAGATTAAAAATATTTTCACGGATGTATCAGAAATTACCTAATTTTGATTTGAGTAGAGCTTTAAAGAGCCAGAGAGATTCGGATTGTTGAACGGGGATTGGGGGGGGGGGGGGGAGGACGGTCATGACCCTTGGATCCCCACTGGTTGTATGTACTTGTCTTACAGTGATATTATTTTCAATGAAACTCCAATATTGGCTAAATGTGGCTCTATATTGAAAATATATCCAATGATTTCCCAATGTGTCGGTTTTACGTGGGTTTTCAAGTAAAACTGCTAAAAGTTTTGGCGTCATCTATGCATGTACATTTAAACTATATAGTATTTTAACACTGTAGTATTTTTCTTTCTTTCTTTCTTTTTAAATAAAAAGTTTTTAAATTTTTTTTACAATATTTAAAAAAAATAATCTGATATTTAAATAAATTTTATTAATTCTTTTTAAGTTTCAGATAGTTGAGAAGTAAATGTTACAGTTTATTTTTCATAATGATTTTAAAATAATACTTATTATTATTAAAAAAAAAATTGAAAACCCTATTTTTAATTTTAATATTTTTTAATCTATTCACTTTAACGGATTCGCACATAAAACTTAAAACATATCTGAAACATAATAACGAAATTATAGATGTATATACAAATAAATAAATAAAAATAATAGTACAATAAAATTTTTAAAATCTTGCAAAAAAGAAGCAATTATTACTTATAATACATTCTTTCATGCACGTAATATTTTAAAGAGTAATTTTTTTCTTTTTATAAAGCATGAAATTAAAAAGCTAAATTTTCAAAATTATGGAAATATTCAGAATTGTACACTCAATTAAAAAATATCTCCAAGGAAAATACGTTCCTTGTTTAACATCGTGCTTTTACTTCATAAAAAGCATCTGAAATAAGTAACGGTATTTGGAAACGTAACTCGAGTCCCCAATGGCATGGTGGATAAGAGCGCTTATCTGGTAGAGGCCGGTTCCCCAGTTCGATTCCACCCTAGGTAAGTTTTGTTTCATTACTGTTATTTGAATAAATTAGAGATACGCTACCTTGATAAACGTGTCCGTTGAAATTGATAAAGGTGTAAGTTTCCCGAAAAGAAATGATTTTTTTTTTTTTTTTTTGCCTTTGAAACAAAAAATTTTAAATACGGATACATAAAAAAAAAACCGGAAAATTTTCTGGAATTTACAGAAAATTTTTTTTCCGTTAAAAAACGGAAATAGTACTGGCGTCTGGATTGCCAGTACTATTTCCGTTTTTTAACGGAATTTTTTTTACAGTGAGTGCATGTGTAAAGTTCGTAAGTTTTTCGAACTATTGTTACATTACAATAAAGAGCAGAAATGTAGAAAATAAAAAAATAAGCTATATATGTTTATTTTATAAAGACAAAACCAATCTCAATAGCTATTAGCGATGCAAAAAATCAGTGCTTAGAACATTGCAGTCTGGACTTAAAATGAGCACGTACACACATACGTTCTGGTATTTCAAATAGTTCACGGGATATACAAGACGTCTTGGTGCTTAAGGGGTTAAGAAATGGGGTTTGTATCGTTTATGGTACTCATAGAAAAGGGTGAGGATATGTAAATACAGTATAACTTCAAAAATCCGGCATTATCGCGACAGAGACTATGCCGGATTTTTGAAGGAATATCAAAAGTAGTAACTAGGAATATCAAAAGTAGTATTATATTTTTAATAGTGCCTTTAGCCACAACGTAGCTATAATTATGTAAGAAAAACAGAAAATTAAAAAAAGAAACAAAAGAAAAAAACTTACTTTAACTGACATTTTCTGTTACAGAAAAAAAAAAAAAACCTAATAAAGAATGAAAATATTTCTTCTCTTGTAATTTCGGAAACATCGATGTCAACTTCGTTTGCTTTAGTTTTTTTAGCCGTTCTTAAACAAGTTGTATTTTTTACAAATGAAGAATGGCTATTTCGGAAATACAGTCATGTTTCTCTAAAGTATATGATAATTCCCCAGTCAAATTTATGCATTTTTCTATTGACAGCTTTTCTTCTGCGGGTTGTTCATCCTAGTCTTCTGATCTGCTACTAACATTATCGGCAGTTCTCTTTGGCGCAGTGTCAGCGATCTCGGTGTCCGTTAAATTGTTCGTTGTTGATGCATTTTCATTAATGCTTAGTCAATCACTTATATGAATTTTTTCGACATTTAATGCATTTTCAGATTTTGCGTGTTCAACAGTTCATAAATTGCAGCCTTTTCATTGGAAATGTGAAAGCCTGAAAATTCTTCCTTAGTACTGATGTCACCATTGCCAAAAATTCGTTCCAGCCATATATTGTGCCATGCATGCCCCAATGGTCCCCAAAGATGTTCCCATGGCTAAGCAGCGGCCGCTCCCAGAAAATTTGTTCAGAATATAATCGCCTCTGACAAATAAAAAAAAAAAATCAAATATTCTTTTTTTGCACTTTTACTTTTGATCTTGAAGTTTTTAATTCATAAAGAGTTGCTATTTTTCTTCTCCCATAACTTAAAAGTGTAAAAGAAAAAAGTAAGGGAAAGGATGATTTTGGTGCCGGATTTTTGAAGCCGGATTTCTGAAGTCGCATTGTATATGACTCTCTTGCTCTTTTATTTTTGGAATAAAAGTTTTCATTGGCGACTCAATGGGTCACTTTAATGTCCTCAAGACTATAAGCAAGTTTTTAACCATTTGGAAAAAAAGGTTATTGTCCTCGTCAGGATAGGAAATCAAAACATATCTGAAGCTTTTTATTGGTTGAATCCGCATTTTATTCGTTTTCTGATTGGTCTATACAGTAATCTGTATTTTCCCTTTACTTTCAACAGAGATGGATACTGCTGTTGCCACTATGACAAAAAGTAATAAAAACTAAAAAAAAAAAAATAATAATAACTCAGAAACAAATTGACATACAGCTTTCAAACAAATTGCATGTAAAAGTACATATTTTTTCTCTATACGACGGTTTAAAAAGTAATATTGTGGGATGTTTAGAAGTTTAAGAATGAAATATCATTTAAAATTGGTCGTCAGATTTCTACGATGGAAAAGCATTTTCCCGAACAGCCAATGAAATGCTTGGATAATACGTAAGTTTCAGGTGGATAATAAGTAAGTTTCAAGAAATCTGACGAGTCGCTGGCGATTTTTGACGCTTGCAATTTTTACGTGTCATAACACTATTAATGTTTAATTCATGGCGTACGTAATGTAGGATCAACTCCGTGCGATTTTTTATATCTTAAATTTCAGTCTTTGAAAAAATCATTTTCCAAATTTTAATTATTATTTTGAGCTGAAAAGAGCAGAACTTAGGATTCTTTAGGCCGAGTTCACTTGAAGAGCATAGATCGTAATAAACATTGGTGTAGTGCGACGAATGTCTCAAAGGTGCTCGAGGCTTTTGGCGAGAGAAGTGAAACGCTAATTTAAATTAATAAAGGCGTAGAACACTCGTTGAACGAGTTAAGAATATTTAAAGATCTTTCTTTTTTATTTCATATTCGTAATTTATTTATTTATTTTATTTATATATATTTTTAATAACATTATTCTTTGGGTTTTTTCACTGGGTCACTTCAATGTCATCAAGACTACAAGCGAATTTTATTATTTTGAACTCAAAATAGAAGAGGTTCCAGACTTAAGAATTTTTAATCTTATTTATGAGAAGAGAATAGGTGGTAATAAACACCAGGTGTATATAGTGCGATGAATATCTTCCAAAATTACTCGAGGCATATGATGATAAAAATGGAACGCTAATCAAGATTAAGAAATGGGGCTTTTAAATCTTTTGGGATACTCGTAGAACAAGTTAAGAATATTTAAAGCTTTCTCTTTCGTAATTCACTTTCACTTTTTTTTTTAGAATGCTATTTTTCTTTTGGGTGATTTCAATGAGTTACTTGAATGTCGTATGGACAATAAGCAGATTTTCGTTATTTTGAACTCAAATGTTCCTGAACTGCGAAATTAGAAGTTACGGAAAAATGATCGTAAAAGCTTACCCTGTAGAATATTTCTTTTTAGCAACAGAAAAGTACTGTTACCTGACCTTTGCTCTTATGGCATTGCCAGGGTTTGATTTCAAAGAAGTCATAACTCGCCAAAAAAATTAAAATAAAATATCAATTACAATTACATTTTAGTAACAATTTTACCATTCGATTAAATTTTAATTGCAGATCTTTTGAATTAACTCATAAGTTATAAATCACCTCTCCTTTTCGATGTCATTAACATAAATTTCAATTCATCTTCGGATCAGACTTACGATTCTTCAAACTGAGTTTACGAGAAGAGCATAGACCGTAATAAACACCAGATGTAGTGCGAGGAGTGTCAAAATTACTCGAGGCATATGGTGAGGAAAGTGAAACACTGATCGAGATTAAGAAATGGGCTTTTAAATCTTTTTTGATACTCCTAAAACAAGTTAAGAATGTTTAAGTCTTTCTCTTTCTTGATTCACTTTCACCTTTTTCTTGCTTTTTCTTTCGGGATGGCATTTTTCTTTAGGTTATTTCAATGAGTCACTTGAGTGCCGTTAGGACTATGTGCAGCTTTTCATCATTTTGAATTTAAATGTTACAGTACTGCGAAATTAGAAGTTATAGAGAAGTGCTCATCAAATTTTAGCATGTAGAATTTTTTTTTTTTTTTTGTAGCAATAGAGAAGTACTGCTAGCTGGCCTTTGATCTTATGGTATTGCCAGAGGTTTGATTTCAAAGAGATTATAACTCTCCAAAAGTAATAAATAAGTAAATAAATTATAAATTACAATTACATTTTAATAACAATCTTATCATTCGATTAAATTTGAATTGCAGATATTTTGAATTAAGTCATAAGTTATAAATCACCTCTGCTTTTCGTTGTCATTAACTCATTCTTGACCATGGGTGCATATATGCACCTTCAAAAGATGCATACAGAATTCATTTCCCGTACCAGTAATAAAGAAAATAAATATTTGCCTTATTTAATTAGAGCATTTTCGTAATTACGTAAGTGAATGTAACTGATAAAAAAATAAGTGGTTCCAAACGAATGAAATGTGCGTAAGAGACGCCGGTCGCGAAAGGATTAACATAAATTTCAATTCACATTCAGTCTTACTATTCTTCAGTCTGACTATACGACAACAGCATAGACTGTAATAAACACCAGATGTAGTGCGAGGAATGCCTATTAAAATTACTGGAAACATATGGTGAGCAAAGTGAAACACTGATCGAGATTAAGAAATGGGCCTTTTAATCTTTTTTAAAACTCGTAGAACAAGTTAAGAATATTTAAAGCTTTCTCTTTCTTAATTCACTTTCACCTTTTTTTTTTTTTTTTTTTTTTGTTTAGAATGACATTTTTTTCAGGTCATTTTAATGGGTCACTTGAGTGCCGTCAAGACTATGTGCAGCTTTTCATCATTTTGAACTCAAATGTTACTTCAATGCAAAATTTGAAGTTATAGAAAAATGTTCATCAAAGTTTGGCATGTAGAATATATATATATATAGGAAACAGAAAAGTACTGTTAGCTGACCTTTGACCTTATGGTATTGCCAAAGGTTTGATTTCAAAGAGATTATAAATCGCCAAAAGAATATTGAAATAAATTATAAATTACAATTACATTTTAGTAACAATCTTATAATTCGATTAAATTTGAATTGCAGATATTTTGAATTGAGTCATAAGTTATGAATCACATCTCCTTTTCGCTGTCATTAGCATAAATTTCAATTCATTTTCAGGCTTACGATTCTTCAATTTGAGTTTACGAGAAGAGCATAGACAGTAATAAACACCAGATGTTGTACGAGGAATGTCTATCAAAGTTACTCGAGGCATATGGTGAGAAAAGTGAAACACTGATCGAGATTAAGAAATGGGCCTGTTAATCTTTTTTGATATTCGTAGAATAAGTTAAGAATGTTTAAAGCTTTCTCTTTCTTGATTCACTTTCACCTTTTTTATTTATTTATTTTTTTAGAATGACATTTTTCTTTAGGTTATTTCTATGGGTCACTTGAATGCCGTCAGGACTACGTTCAGCTTTTCATCATTTTGAACTAAAATATTACTGAACTGCGAAATTAGAAGTTATAAAAAAATGCTCATCAAAGTAAAGCATGTAGAATCATTTTTTTTGGTAACAGAACAGTACTGTTAGCTGACCTCTGCTCTTGATATTGTCAGAGTTTTTGTCTCAAGGATATTATGACTAACCTTATGCTGAAAAAATTACAACAAATTATCAATTACTATTAAATTTTAGTAACGATCTTATCATTCAATTAAATTTGAATTGTCGATATTTTGAATTAAGACATAAGTTATAATTCACCTCTGATTTTCGTAGTTATTAACAATCATTGCAATTAATCTTCAGGCTTATAATTCTTCAAATTTAGTTTACGTGAAGATCATAGGTCGTAACAAACACGAAGTGTAGTGCGATGAATTTCTTGAAAAATTAAAACGCTAATCGAGAGAAAGAATTGGGGTTTTAATCTTTTATGGTACTCGAAGAACAATTTAAGAATATTTAAAGATATGACTTTTACATTTCTTGATTTTGGAATGACATTTTTCTTTGGGTTATTTTAATGTCGTCAGAAAGATTAGCAAATGTATGTTATTTTGAACAAAAAAGAGCAGAAACTTCAAACTTAAGATTCTTTCATATGAGTTTAATCAATGAGCATACTTACATAATAAACACCTTCTATAGTACTATGTATACTATAAATATACTTGAAGGTAGATAGTGGAAAAATGAAGCGCTGTTCAAGATTAAGAAATGGGATTTTAATCTTTTTACGATACTCATATTAAATGTTAAGAATATTTAAAGATATGACTCTGATGCTCTATTATTTTTGGAATTATGCTTTTCTTGGTGATTCCCTGGGTCACTTTACTGCCGTCAAGACTATAAGCAAGTCTTATTATTTTCAACTGCCAAGAACAGAACTGTACATTCTTCAGGCTGAGTTTATGTGAAGAGCATGGATCATAATAGCATCAGCGTAGTACGACGAATACCTTAACCCTTAAATGTGCGATTTTTTATTCTGTTTCGAAAAAATTATATATGATTCCCTGAAAGGTTTATTACACAAGAAAAGTAATGAAAAAAATCAGAGATACATTTTCATATAATACGTCAATCTTTTCTTCTGTTGCTCATCTGCAATACAAGTAAAAACTACTGTCGTGTGGCTGTTTTACGCTAAAATATTACAAATTAGTAAATATTTTAATAAGTATGTCTCCAAATACCTTATTTTATATAATTATTTATTTTATACAACTTAACCTTTAACCCTTTAATTCCCATGATAGAATACGTTCTAAAAATTACATAGTTCAGAGAATCTGACTTTTCACAAGGAAGTTTCAATGGTTAATTTAAATTTATTTAAATACGGAATGTCTGTTATTAATTAAAGAAAATATTGCTATTTTAATTTTCTGCAGTGAATTAGGTATATACGAATAAAAAAAAATATATATATATATTCAATTCAAAATACTGTTGTTTGCATACATGCAAAGCTGCGCACTAAAGGGTTAAAAAAAATACTCAAGGCATATAGCAAGAAAAGTGAAACACTAATCTAAATTAAGAAATGAGTTTTTAATCTCTTATAACACTCGCAGAACGAGTTAAGAATAGTTAAAGCTCTTCTTTTTTTATTTAATTTTTTACTTTTTTCATAACATTATTTTTGGTGTCATTTCACTGGGTCACTTGAATGTCATCAAGGCTATAAGCGAATTTTATTATTTTAAACTCAAAATAGATGAATCCTCAAACTTAAGGTCTTTAATCTGAGTTTATGTGACGAGAAATAAGTCGTGATAAACACCGGGTCTAGGGCGATGAATGCCTTCCGGAATTACTCGAGGCATATGATGAAAAAAGTGAAACCCTAATCGAGATTAAGAAATGGGGTTTTAAATCCTTTTTGATACGTAGCACAAATTAAGAATATTTAAAGCTTTCTATTTTTTAATTAACTTTCACGTTTTGTTTTATTTTTATTTTTGGAATAACATTCTTCTTTAGATCATTTTACTGGGTAACTTCAATGTCGTCAAGATTACAAGAAAATTTTATTATTTTAAACTCAAAAGGGAAGAGACTTCCAGCTTAAAGTTTTTTAAAATAAGTTTATGTGAAAAACATAGGTCGTAATAAACATCAGGTGTAAGTGCGACGAACGGCTTCAGAAATTATTCGATTCACATGGTGAAACGCTATTTTTTTTTTTTTTTTTTTTTTTTCAATTTTTGGAATAACATTTCTTTTTAGATCATTTCAGTGGGTTACTTCAATTTCGTGAAGACTTCAAGCAATTTTTATTAGTTTGAATTCAAAAGGAAGAGTCTTCAAATTTAAGGTTCTTTAATCAAAGTTTACTCAAAGAGAATAAGTTGTAATAGCAACAGGTGTACGTTATACAAGACACATGGGGAGAAAAGTGAAACGCTAATCGAGATTAATAAGAAATGATGCTTTAATCTTTTATGATACTCGTAGAACAAGATAAGCATATTTAAAGATGTGTCTTTTTTTAATTTCACTCTTACTTTTTTTTTTTTTTTTTTTTTTTTTTTTTTTTTCTTTTTTGATAATTTGACTGGGTCACCTGAGTGTCGCCAAGAATACAAATAACTTTATTATTTTGAACGAAAAAGAGAAAAGTCTATAAACTTCAGGTTCTGAGTTTACGTGAAAAACATAGGACGTAATAAACACCAGGTGTACGACGAATGCCTTCAAAAATTATTCGACACATATGGCAAGAAAATTGAAACGTTAATCGAGATTAACAGATGGAGTTTTGATCTTTTTTTATTCGCGTAGAAGAAGTCAAGATTATTTAAAGCTTTCTCTTTCTTAATTAACCATCATCTTTTTTTTTTTCTAGAATGGCATTTTTTTGGGCTATTTAAATGGGTCACTTGAATGTCGTTAGGACTACGAACAGCATTTTATCATTCAGAACCCAAATGTTACTGAACTGCGAAATTTGAAGTTACGGAAAAGGATCTTAAAAATTTAGCATCAAAGAATTTTTCATGAATAAATTTTTCATAATAAAAGAATTTTTTCATGACATTAGAAAAGTACTGCTAGCTGACCTTTGCTCTTATGGTTTTGCCAGAGTTTTGGTTTCAAAGAGGTTATAACGAACTTTATGCTTAAAACTTTCAAATAAGTTGTTCGTTTTAACTACATATTAGTAATAATCTTGTCATTCGATTAAATTTAAATTTCAGATATTCTGAATTAAGTTGTAAGTTATAAATTATCTCCCCTATTCGCAGTCATTAACTCAAATTTCAATTCATATTCGGGATTCCGATTCTTCAATCTGAGATAAACACGAAGTGTATTACGGTGAATGCTTTCCAAAACTACTCAACGCGTATGGTGAAAAAATTGGAACTCTAATCGAGATCAAGAAATATTGTTTTAATCTTTTATGATAGTTGTAGGACAATTTAAGAATTGATAAAACTCTCTCTCTCTCTTTTTTCACTCTCACGTTTATTTTATTTTACTTTTAAATATTTCTGAATCACTTTTTTTCTTAGGTTTATTCAAATGGGTCATTTAGGTGTCGTCAGGACTTGAAGCAAACTTATTATTTTGAAGTGAAAAGAGAAGAGTCTTCAAATTTAGAACTCTTAATTCAAATATAGGTTGTCATAAACAGGATGATTGGTTACAAAGAACAAAGAAAAGAGATATCACCTTCGGACTTTTTGCATTATTTTTATTGACATTTTAATTATATATTTAATTTTTTGTGTAAAAAAGTGAATATTATATCTTATGTGACTGCAGATGCGCACTATGGATTTTTATTCAATCGAGCGTTTTTCTCCTGTCACAGGCATCTCAAACAAATTGAGTCACCAACCATATTATGAAAGGGCATTAAAATCTGTGGAGCCTGTAAAAACATTTAGTTTAAAAAGTTGATTTTTGACAAAATGGCGATCATTTGAACAAAAAAGGTCTCTTTTTATCTTTTTTAAACTTTTGCGAGCTCTAAAAAAATATCTATCAGTGAAAATTATACTTTTTGGTGATATAAGCAACAGTAAAAATGACTAGTTTTCTTTTAAATAAAATAAATTATAACAGATAAATATGAAACGAACACTTGAAGAATACATAAAAAAATAAACTGAAAATAAATAATAACGCTAAGATTATTTGATAAAAAAAGTAAGTAGCGAACATTCATAACGAATACAGCGAATGGACGAACGAAGGCGCGGCGGAAGGCAGCATCCAACCGCTGCCTTCGACAGATTCGACGCGCCTTCGCCTTTTATCCAATCAAAAGTCGACTTGAGCAACTTCTACAATTTATCGGTTAGCCTCTTTCCTATCTTTGGCGGTTAGGGGCCTATAGTTCCATCAGTACACTCTCCGTTGTATCACTTGTTCAGTAGCTCAAGAATAGTGACGCATTTATAGTAACGCAGTGAAATTATTATTAGTATTGAAACATCAGGGGAGCCATGTTTATTTTTATAACAATTATAATTATTATTAATAATTAGCAATTATAAATATTTTTATGTTTATGTTTAAAGTTTAAAAAAGCGTATTGTAATTATTTTCTCAATAAAATTTATCGTATTATTCACAAAAAGAGATTGTTTTAAAATGAAATACCACTGAATCGAAACGTCTTCTTAATACACACATTTTGCTTCATTGTGCCCCGCAGGCAAAATAGATTACCGCCCCCTGATCTAAGGCATTGTTATTAAAAATATCAACATTTTAAACCATGTTATACATGTTCAGAAAAATTACTTTTTTGGAATTTATTAAGAAAAACTAATTTTTATTACTAAAGCTAAATGCACCTATAGTGGGCCACTAATTTTTAAAGTTTAAAAACAAGCCCAAAATGCATTTCTTAAAAACGACTGAAAGAAATCTGATTGACTAAAATCCTTAAATGTTAACTTTCCATATACTGTTTAGAATATTCTTTTTTTCTGCTGGTACATTTATTTATTTCCTAGAGTGTCTTCAAAAACAGATATTTTGGCAAATTCCTAGAGATTTCATTAAGCGATAAGTTTTTATTTAAAACACTGTTTCTTTAATAGTCTGTTTTATTCTAAATTAAACTACTGATATATATGGGGCATTCTCACAATCTTCTGACTTTTGGGGGGGAAAATCTGGCGAAATTAAACTTGCTAAAATAACATTTTAATCTGATAGACCTAATGATTCAAAATAAAGAAAAAAATGGTCAGCAGCGAAATTTTTTTTATTTAACTGAGGTTTAAGTTAAACTTGCGAGTTTAATTTTCCTTAACATTTTACCCCTATAACTTTTTATTTTCTTCTAAATTTTTACTTCTAATGAATTTGCATGGTACCCACAGGACTTTAAAATAAGAAATAATAAGAATGTAGTACTTTTAATACAGAATTTTTGTATAACATTGTCTTAAAGGGGTGTTAAAGAAGGGACGGTAAGGTAAAAAAGGGGGATGGTATAGGAAAAAAGGGACGAAATGGTAAAAAAAAAAAAATCCCTGCCGGCCCTGCCTACAGGCAGAGGTAGATTTCGAAGTTAAGTATACTAATTTCACCAACAAAAACTAAATTATTATTAGATATAAATCCACTTTAACAGTTTTATCTGTCTGCTTTTGACGAGTTTATATTTCCTTTTTTATAAAATAGCTGGTTTTATCAGAATCATGGTAAGGCGATATTAAAAAAATATTTTTCCATACTCAACAACTCGAAATTTTCTGGCACATTTTCAGATTAATTTTTAATAAAAAAAATATGAAACATGCTGACGTGATTTTTGAAAAGATTTATAAGCGACCTGTGTTTTTATTTTTCTTTCATTTAATTAAAACTTGATTAATAAACCATTATTTTCTCAGTAGGGCAATATTTTTCGTTTCTAACACAATCGCTTCGGGAAATTCTGTTCAAAATGCCCACTTTGACATCATTTTTTGAAATACATTCTGCCTCTATCAAGAAATCGATCATTACTGTACATTATATAGTTTCTGAATAAGAGAATCTAGCAATTGGATGCGTTTGAGAGCAAAAATGAATTTAAAAATGAGTAAGATAATAGACAGTTTGGATTTGAATGCACCCTTAATAAGATGATTTTTTTTCTTCAACCGCTATGTATTTTTAATTTGTTATTGCTTTAAGAATTGGCCCTATCAAAAACTTGTCTATATAAATGTTGACGACAATATTAAGATATATGATAAATTCATGGAGATTTTATATCTTGTGAATTGACGGAGTTATGAAAAATTTTCTTCTTCAACCTTCTTTTTTTCGTTTTTTTTCGGTACGAATTGGTCCTATCAAAAACTTGTGAATATAAAAGTTGTAAATAATATTAAGGAGATGTATAATAAAATTATTGGATTTGATATCTTGATAATTGACGAAGTAAGGAATTTTTTTCTCCCAAAAACCCTATTTTTTGCGCCCCTTGAGCCTATTTTAAATTTTATCAAAAATCTGTGATGCATGAATTTTTGGCGCTATTTTTAGAAGTAATAAAAACTTTAAACTGATTTGATATGTACAAAAATTAAGAAGTTATGGGGTTTATTCGGTTTTCACAAAACCCCTCCCTATTTCCATCCCCTTTGTCCGCTTTTGCCCATTAACGAACTTGACCGAGATTTTATGTCCCTTGTTTTTAGGTATCAGTTTGGAAGAGATTTGTGCAGAATTGCGGAAGTTATCGTGTCCAGAAGAAAGTGATAACACAATTGCTTCGGGAAATTCCGTTCAAAATGCCCACTTTGACATAATTTTTTGAAATATAATCTGCCTCTATCAAAAAATCGATCATTGCGGTACATTATATAGTTTCTGAATAAGCGAATCTACCAATTAAATGCATCTGAGAGCAAAAATGAATTTAACAAGTTGGAAATTGCTCGTCAAACGTGGCAAATGAGGTGCGTTCGTACTATAACTAGTTTTAAAATTATTTTTTGCACCCCATATTGTACTGAATGTATAATTTTTTGCACTTCATAACGTGCATAGTCTGATACATCATTAAAATGCACTTCCAATAATTTTTTCGGAACACTTTTGACTGTCCCTGTAATTAAACTATACATCCGATTTTCCTAAAATTTGAAATAGCTCAACAAAATTTTGCAACAATTATATCTTTAAAATTTCAGACCATTCGGAAGGCTGTAATATCATTAAAATGCACTTGCAATAATTTTTCCCATTGGCCGTAATGTAAAGAAAAACTTTTGGCTGTCCCTGTAATTAAACTATACATCCGATTTTCCTAAAATTTGAAATGGCTCGACAAAATTTTGCAACAATTATATCTTTAAAATTTCAGATCATTCGGAAGGCTCTAATACCATTAAAATCCACTTGCAATAATTTTTCCCATTGGCCGTAATGTAAAGAAAAACTTTTGACTGTCCCTGTAATTAAACTATACGTCCGATTTTCCTAAAATTTAAAATGGCTCGACAAAATTTTGCAACAATTATATCTTTAAAATTTCAGATCATTCGGAAGGCTCTAATATCATTAAAATCCACTTGCAATAATTTTTCCCATTGGCCGTAATGTAAAGAAAAACTTTTGACTGTCCCTGTAATTAAACTATACATCCGATTTTCATAAAATTTGAAATGGCTCGACAAAATTTTGCAACAATCACATATTTGAAATTTCAGACTATTCGGTTGGGTAGTTTTTGCTCTGTTACATGCGGACAGACGGACGGACTGAACGACGACTATAGGTGCTACGTATTTATATAATTACGAACGCACCTAAAAATGGGTCAGAAAATAAGCAGTTTGGATTTGAGTGCATCCTTAATGCAATGATTTTTCCAACACAATCCGCTTCGGGAAATTCGGCTCAAAATGCCCACTTTAACAGCATTTTTTTAAATATATTCTGCCTCTATCAAAAAATCGACCATTACGGTACATTATATAGTTTCTGAGTAAGAAAACGTACCAATTGGAAGCCTTTGAGAGCAAAAATGAATTGTAAAATGAGTAAGAAAATACGCAGTTTGGATTTGACTACACCCTTACTTAGATGATTTTTTTCTTCAACCGCTATGTATTTTTAATTTGTTTTTGCTTTAAGAATTGGTCCTATCCAAAACTTGTCTATATAGATGTTGTAGACAATATTAAGAAGATATATGATAAATTCATGGGGATTTTATATCTTTTGAATTGACGGAGTTATGGATTTTTTACTTCTTCAAACCCCCTTTTTGTTTTCGTTTTTAATTTTTTTTGCGGTACGAATTGGTCCTATCAAAAACTTGTGAATATAAAAGTTGTAGATAATATTAAGGAGATTTATAATAAAATTAATTGGAATTGATATCTTGAGAATTGACGAAGTTATGATTTTTTTCTCCCAAAAACCCTACTTTTTGCGCCCCTTGACCCCATTTTTAACTTTATCAAAAATCTGTGATACATAAAATTTTGGCCCTATTTTTAGAAGTAATAAAAACTTTAAACTGATTTGATATGTACAAAAATTAAGAAGTTATGGGGGGTTTTCGGTTTTCACAAAACCCCTCCCTATTCACATCCCCTTGGTCCGATTTTGCCCATTAACGAACTTGACCGAGATTTTATGCCCTTTGATTTTATGTATCAGTTTGGAAGAGATTGGTGCAGAATTACGAAAGTTATCGTGTCCAGCAGAAAGTGATATATATATATATATATATATATATATATATATATATATATATATATATATATATATATACAGGGTGTTCCGTTAAAGGGGTCCAATATTAATAGGGGTAATAGAGGAGATCACATGGAGCATAAATCAGTATATAAAGCCTGGTCGGATCTCAAATTTTTCAAGTTACAGCAAATAGAATGAAAATTCGGAAAATTGTAAAAGAACCCTCATTGCTAAACTATCGATAATGCTACATAAAAACGAAGCACATATTTAGAAAGAGCAGAAAAAAACCTACAAAATGACATCAATTGTATTAAAATAGCAATATTTATTGACGAGTTACAAGCCCTGAAACAGTGAAAAAAGTACGAAATCCAATATACATCAAAATAGTTAATCGTTAATTCCAAAAAGACAACTCTAGCTACAACAAGGAAAATGTAGTAAAATTTGGTCCATTCCGAAAACTTTCGAAAAAGCTTACAATGAACCATATCGGTTTAATTGTGTGAGAGAAATTAATCAGTTTCTTAGTTACAACTCCGCTTTCTTTGACACTAGCAAAGGTTAAACTCCGCCCATCACGATTGGAAACACCGCCTTTTTAATTACTCTCAACTATACATTTTCGATCATGCTTCTTCTGAGATGCAACATTTTTAATTATTCAAGAGTTGAATGAACCAAAATAACTTTACAATAATAGTCTACATTTTAAAGTGGTCTTTTATTGATATAAAGCTTAAGTTAAATTCTTTAAAATTAAACTGGTGGGGAAAATTCGGAAATAATTAAAAATATTGCGATTTGTAACTATGCAAGAAGTTTCAGTACATGTTTTACATGGACAATTATTGTATGTATATGTGCATCATAATTTATGATAGGAAATAATAATAACAAATAGCATAATAATTTTATTAATAATAAATTTAAAAAAGACACTAAATTTTAAATTAATTCATACAAACTTTGTAATTTACAATTTGAGTACACCACAGTCTGTGACTTACAAAATACTGTACCAAAAAGTGTTGAAAATAAAAGAAAAATGACAAATAAAGAATTACATTCCACGTACTTTATGACATATGTGAAGCATAGTCTTCTGGCCTGCGCTGCACAGTTCAATGTCGGAAGGCAGACGAACGGACATTATTATAATAGGTGTTCGAAGTTGCGCCCATTAACAGAATCGCACAGCCGACAGCGACGTCGTAAAGATTGACGAACACGCCGAAAAACTCCGACGGAGTTGGGAATGTCTCCTGCAGCGACAACGATTCGCGCTAGTAAATCCTCCGGTGTATCCACAGGCGTTTCATACACCAGCGATTTAAGGTGTCCCCAAACAAAAAAGTCTAACGGATTGAGGTCTGGAGAGCGTGCAGGCCAAGCAACAGGTCCACTGCGTCCAATCCATTTCCCAGGATATGTTGAATTGAGGTGATTGCGAACACCTATGAAAAAATGTGCCGGTGCGCCATCGTGCATAAACCACATATTGTGGCGCAATGTTGCTGGCACATTTTGCAGTAACTGCGGTAAGATATCCCGTAGGAAAACCAAGTACGTACTGCCATTGAGTACATCTGGGAGTAAATATGGTCCTATGAGATAATCGCCGAGGACACCTGCCCATATGTTCACACTGAACTTTTGTTGTGCGTTCGACGGGAAAACAGTGTGCTGATTTGTATATGACCATGTGTGCATATTGTGCGTGTTTACCACGCCCTCTCTCGTAAATGTTGCTTCATCAGTAAATAAAATATTTTCCAGAAATTGTGGATTATTTTTGTTACATTAAGCAACCAGCGTACGAATTCTGTCCGCTGAGCACAATCTGTTACTGATAACAGTTGTACCCGCTGCACATGAAAGGGGTGCATGTTTTCTGCACGCAGAACACGCCACACACTTTGGTGAGAAACACCAACTTCAGACGCAGCAGCTCGTGTACTCGTGGAGGGGTTATCTTTAAAAATATTCAGTACATCTTCTTCCATTGCAGGTGTTCGTACATGTCGAGGTTTCCCTGCATCAATGCTTGCTGTATTAAACGATCCAGTCTCCCGTAATCGTCTATCTATTATTATGAAGAGTTTCGAACTTGGGCAACGTCTCCTTGGAAATTGCTCACGGTACATGCGCTGTGCTAGACATGCATTTCCATGAGCTTGCCCGTACATCAGATGCATGTCCGCATATTCTTCGTTAGAGTATTCCGGCATAATTATTATACATCAACTTACTACAATCCCACTTACAACAGCCTCCCTTTAACATAACGCCCACTGATGACTGCTGTTTTATTACACTTTTCTTCCTATACACATAGAAAATTTGCATAAAAAGTACTTCTTCTTCATCATCCTGAAAGTTCATGGAGGAAACGCAGCAGTCACGGAGTTTGCTTTAAGACAAGGCGAGAGCTGCACAATATGTCATTCACTTGACCAGACTGAATAATGAAAGGGTATTGATAGAGGTTGATCAGAAATGTATAATTGAAAGATATTAAAACGGGGTGTTTACAATCGTCATGGGCGGAGTTTCGCCCTTTCCGAGGGTGCAACAGTACAGAGTTGTAACTAGGGAACTGCTTGATTTCTCCCATACAATTAAACTGATATGGTTTATTGTCAGCTTCTTCGAAAGCTTTCGGAATGGACCAAATTTTATAACATTTTCCTTGATGTAGGTAGAGTTGCATTTTTGGAATTAACGATTAACTATTTTGCTAAATATTTGATTTTGTATTTTTTCACTGTTTCAGAGCTTGTAACTCGCCATTAATTCTCAATATTCTAAAACAACTTATGTCATTTCGTAGGATTTTTTCTGCTCTTTCTAAATATGTGCTTCGTTTTTATGTAGCATTATCGATAGTTTAGCAATGAGGGTTTTTTTTACAAATTTCCGATTTTTCATTCTATTTGCTGTAACTTGAAAATTATTGAGATCCGGCCAGGCATTATATACTGATTTATGCTCCGTGTGATCTCCTCTATTACCCCTATTAATATTGGACCCCTTTAACGGAACACCCTGTATATAAAGTTTTTACTGAGGGTGGTTTTGGGTTCTAGGAGTCATGATCGGTGTAGATCTGCAAAAATTTTTCAGAAATTCCAACATAGGAACGATCCCAATAGGTAGTATTTCATACGAAATCTACCTAAAAGGGACGGTAAGGAAAATTACCACCTATTTTTAGGAAAATCATGTTAAGACTAAGTGATAGCCACAATGTTCATTGATTTTTAGAAGCAGTTGTTAACATTGGATTAAATTAAATTTTTTTTTTTAATTTACCTCGAAAGTGCAGGAATGAATCTTGGGAACGGTAAGACTACTAATAAAGACACGATCTTGAAATTGATATTTAAATGCTGATTTAAATTCTGCAGTAAATTTCCTGTCAAAGAATATTAGACATTCTTTCTCTAGCATACTTCTGCATGAGAAAACACTTTAAAATTTTTTTGTGGCTGCATCTGAAGTGATTTTCTGCATAAGTTTAGCAACAGGGACGGTAAGGATGAAAAACCCAGGGACAGAGTTCAAAAAATAATATCAACCGTAAAAATGTGTGCAGGTTAATTTTTTGCTACATATTTATATGAAACAATTTTCCAGTTTCGGAAAAAAATTACATCGAATTACGTTTATTGAAACAATTTTTTACAGACAGCTCCAAACTTAAAAATCAGGGTCGGGGACACGGGACGGTATAGGAGTTTTCCTGGTATTTGGACCCCCAACATCGTCCAAAACTTATTTATCTCGTTAATATTGTTATGCAATCATGCAATGGGATGTACCCCAGTATATGAAAAAAAAAATCCACAAGAATACGTACTAAAATAAAAATTATTATTCAGGGACATGAAAGTCAATAGATTGTGAGAATGCCCCATATATTCTATAAATTATAAATAATTTGTTGAATAAGCCGAAAATTTAAAGATTCATGCATCAAAAATTTACTAAGCCCACTACTGGAGCATAGAGGAAGGTAACGTTTTTTATTTTTAATTATTTCCGTGGAATATATTTTGAAACTTTGAATGTTTATTCTGATAGGTTAGGACTAGGCTAAAAAAATATATACCTTTTGGAATTCACTAACACTTTAATAACAATTAGATAAATGTCCTTAAGTGGTCCATTACTTATAAGTTTACCTTATCATATTTTCGTTTTCTACATATGCTAATTTAAACAGCATTTCTCAGATTATCGTGAAGACAATAACATCGAAATCGCTTCAGTTTAAAATACCTTCCTTATTCAATTGGTTTTTGTTTAATTTAGCGAGATCCATTCTGGATAAATAGGTAAAAGCTTTTTCTCAGTTTTCTCAGGTGTACGAGGTATGGCCAAGGTCAAAATTTCAACGCCTGTTGATCTAATTAAAATCGACATTCCCAAGCTGTTTTCTTTGATGCTTTGTTGATACAGCTGTTTTGTTTTAAGGTAACAACCATTATTATTTCAGCTGTATGACATTCTTTTGACGTCATTCATTCTCTTTAAGTGTTCTGAGTTGAAAGCATGGTTATTGTTATAATCTCAATTACATTTTCTTAAAAAGCTTCATCCTACTGTAAATATTTATTAATTAAAGAAGAAATATTATTAAAATCCAACTAGTTAAAGTGAAATTATCGTGTTAAAATGTTATTAGTCATTTAATTTATGCTTATTTTGGCGAATTCTTATGTTTTTTTTTTTTTACATTTTAATTTTTGTATCTCTTGATATCTTATGGCGAAAATGAAAAAAGTCCTTCCGTCCTATGCCTGGAGGAAAAGGTAGCTTCCATATTCCTTGTTTTCTAAGAACTCACCTAATTTTATTCAAACACACGAAGCTAATAAAATATTCACAGTTTTCGTCAATATTGAAAATGTATGGGAATTTGAAAAACTTAGTCAGGTATCGCCCAGATGGTTTCATTTATGGCGACCTACTTTTTTTTCCAGACTGCTATACCTCAACCATTTTTTAAGATAGAGGCAAAACAAGGAATGCTCCGGAATCCTTGTATCAAGTCCGAATACTTAAAGAAAAAAGTTTTTGAATTTCTAATTATTTGTACATCTTTTTTTATTTGTAAATTTTTATGTGGCCGCCATTTTGAAACTAGATGGCGTATAAAGCTGGCCAACGGACTCGGCCGAGACCTTGGTATGTTCTGTACACACGCTGAGTTTCTTCCAAATAGGTTCATAAATAAGAGTGCTACAGCCTGGAAAAAATAAGATTGTTTCAAAATGTCAGCCACCGTAGAATTTCAAACTGTTATATCTCAGCCATTTTTTTAAACACTTTCCAACATAGCTGAAAAGTATTTATGAATTCGGTTTCCCTGTCTGTCTGTCCGTCCATGCTCCAATTCGCGTAAATATAGTCCGATTGCCATGAAATTGATATATGTTATTGGTGTTTACGGTGGCGTGTTTGGTATTGAAAATGAAGTATGTAGCATTAACGGTTCATTTTTACAGGGAAACTCAAAAGAAGTCCGTTACATTATGGCCTATGGGGAAAACTCGTTTGCGGTGTATTTTAGTAATATTACACTATTTTAAATATGTTGAACTTTGTATATATCACTCAGGTGTACTACAAAACGCTTACTGTAGAATCTGGAGTGCATATAATTTAGCGTTTATTTACAGGGATGCACTAAAATATTTGGTGACTATAAAGAATAATTGCTGGAAATGCGTTTTCAGATGTAATACGCGTTTTAAAATTTAACTAAGTTTTTGCATATTACTTGGTGTGTGTAAATTATATAGATCCTCTACAGGGCTATACAAAAGATCTCAAGTGCATTTCCGTTTATTGACGGAAATTACTGAATGGGAAATCTCAACTCTGCTATGCATTTCATTGAACTCACTTTTAGCATACTATGTAATAAATATGTATATGAATGTATAGATCATATACATGGCTGCATCAAAAAATTGGATATTTTTCGTATTATTCATGGTAATTCCAGAAATTATGTTTTCAAATGCGTTATGCATTTTCTGAATTGTTTATTTAGACATCTCTCACCTTAATAAATTGTAAAGTTTTGTTACAGTAGTCTTAATGTGTTGGGAATGTGTTTCATAATGTATGCTGGACGCATGATTTTTCGTTCTTGTTGTATATAGAGACGAAACAAAAAATGCTCCGGAATCTTGTATTAAGTCCGAATAATTTAAAGGAAAGAACTTTTCACTTTTGTACATCTTTTTGAACTTGAAATTTTTCTATTTTCTTCTTCAGGTCGCCATTTGAAACAAAATGGTGGACGAACTAGCCGACGAACTAGGTCGAGACCTTGGTATGTTCTGTACACATGGTAAATTTGATACAAATCAACATTTAAAGGGGCTGTGCATATATAACGTTATCAACTTCTTGGTATTTTTGGACCCCCTCGCCCCCTTACGATATCATATGTTATCATCCCTCGAAATCCCCCCCCCCCAGTAATGATATCGTTATCATAATAATAAATAATAAAAATGTATAAAAATTCTTTAGATTTTTGGAATTTTTTCTTTTGTTTGGAGTGATATACAAATATGTTACATGTATTTTTCTTATACTTTATTGATTCAAATGAAGACAAGTCAATAAAATATCAGTTTATATATGAAACAACTTTATCTCAAATAACACTTAAAAGAAACAGACTGTTTAAAAGTATTTAATAGTAACTTTTAGTTGCATAATGCATTCAACAGTAATAATGTCTTTTTGAACTTGCCCCCTCACGGGGTGGGGCAGACAGAACTTCTTATCAACAAAACAGGTGGACAACATTCTCTTTTATTTACTTGTTCAATACAAGTATAATTCCAAACATACTTCGCATTATAATTTGTTGAACAGCGGATTATATATGCATACACGTTGGCGTATTCCATATTTTGGAACTGAATAATTTTATAATCATTTAAGGATTTAAATAATAACTTTTGTATTTTCAGGAAAATAGATAACATACTAAGAAAGATAACGTACTATTTTGATGTAAAGACCAAGTTACAAATAAGAAGAGAAAATTTTGTTTGGATCAAAAATGATAACGATATCAAAACATAAACACCCCTCCCTCTAGAGATATCTTACGATATCATGTGCCAGACACCCCCCCCCTCCCCCCTATAATGATAACGTTATATATGCATAGTCCCAAACGGGAGATGGTTTTAATCTAGGGGTCATGATCGACGAAATTTTCCGGAGTATTTCCCTCCGAACGGCTGCAAGCTGCAATAGGTAGCTTTTTGCTTTTAGGTAGATTTCGTATGAAATATTAGGCGATATTCAATGTGTTACCATACTTGCCAATTTCTTTAAATCTGAGATTTAATTTAATGAATGTAATCAAATGGATTTCAAATGACTAACCATGCAGGATTAACCTTAAACATTAATTAGATAACATTTACTAGTTCAAAGTAGAATTTTATTTAAAAGTACTTTTTAAAAGTATTTTATTTAAATACTGGGTGTACTCAGTGGACTGACTGATTTTAAACTTCAATAATTTGCAAATGGTGACAGCTATATAAAAAAAAAAACAATCTTTTCAGAAAGTTTATGTAAAAATCAAGTTTTTTTAAAACTAAAACCAGTAATCACAGTAAAACAACAACAACAACAACAACAAAAAACTTGTGGAATTTTACATAATCATACTGAAAAAAAAAATAGATGCTACCACTTGCAAGCTACTAAATTATAAAATCAGTCAGGCTATTTTAGGACACGGTATAATAATTGGGATAAAAATTCTATAAAGTACACATTATTTTTGTAGCTACTACAGGAAAATTAATGCAGCGCTTGCTCACAGACTTTTCTTGTACATACGGAAAAATTCTGGCAGCAAAAGTTGCCAAAAAGTTGCTGTATGCACAAAAAATATCTGTCCACACAAACTTTTCCCGCACATACAGAAAAATTCTGGCAGCAAAAGTTGCCAGAAAATTTCTGTATGTGCGAGAAATTTCTGTCTGTACGAGAAATACATGTACATACAGGAAAGGTCTGGCAGCAAAAGTTGCCAGAAAATTTCTTTATGTGCAAAAAATTTCTGTCTGTACGAGAAATACATGTACATACAGGAAATGTCTGGCAGCAAAAGTTGCCAGAGAGTTTCTGTATGTGCGAGAAATATCTGTGCATACAGAATATCTGTATGCACAGATATTTCTCGTACTTACAGGATTTCTCTGGCAACTTTTGCTGCCGGACATTTTCTGTTGTTTTACAGGATTATTTTTTACAGTGTACCTATTGTTGGAATCCTCTATGTTGGAATTTCGGAAAAAATTTTGCAGATCTACACCGATCATGACCCCTAAAACCCAAAACCACACCCAGTAAAAAAACTTTATCTATCTATCTATATATATATTATCACTTTTTTATGGACACGATAACTTCCATATTTCTGCACAACTCTTTTCCAAACTGATTCATAAAATCAAGGGGCATAAAATCTCGGTCAAGTTCGTTAATGGGCAAAATCGGACCTAGAGGTAGAAATAGGGAGGGGTTTTGTGAAAAACGAAAAAAAAAAAAAACTATATCTTCTTAATTATAATACATATCGACTCAGTTTAACGTTATTATTACTTCTAAAAAGTGGGCCAAAAATTTGTGTATGAGAGATTTTTGATAAAACTAAAAATGGGCTCAAGAGGCGAAAAAAAAATAAGGTTTTGGGACGAAAACATTTCATAACTTCGTCAATTCTCAAGATATCAAATCCAATTAAATTTATTATAAATTGTCTTAATATTATCTACAACTTTTATATTACAAGTTTTTGATAGGAGCAATTCATACCGCAAAAAATAAAATAAAACGAAAACAGAAAGGGGGGGGGGGGTTGAAGAAAACAAAAATCCATAACTTTGACAATTCACAAGATATAAAATCTGCATGAATTTATTATATATCTTCTTAATATTATCTGCAACTTTTATATTGACAAGTTTTTGATAGGACCAATTCTTACAGTAAAAGCAAATTAAAAATACATAGAAGTTGAAGAAAAAAATATCGTATTAAGGATGTACTCAAGTCAAAACTGCTTATTTTCTGACTCATTTTAAAATTTAATCCAATGTGTAGGTTCTGTTATTGAAAAACTGTATAATGAGACGTAACGGTCGATTTTTTGATAGAGGCAGATTATATTTTAAAAAATGATGTCATAGTGGGCATTTTTAACCGAATTTATCGAAGCTATCGTGTTGGGAACGAAAAATGTGGTCCTACGGTGAAAATAATTGTTTATAAATCAAGTTCTAATTAATTGAACGAGGAATAAAACATAGGTTGCTTATAAATCTCTTAAGAGGCTACTTCAGTCAAGTGAGAAGACCCGTTCGCTAATGCTAATCCTATGGAAGAAATTTATAACGATATCTCGGTTGCATTTCAATATTTTTAAATAATTTTTTTTGCATTGGATAGCTGAGATCGATCTGTACAAAGGCCGTTTTTTACATTTTCTATTTTGTTCACAGATATTTTTAATGAGGACGCTTTCATTTTCGGAACCGGTTTTGAAACTGAAAGTATCCTCATAAAAAAAAATTATAATCAAAATCGAACAAGTAAAAAACGGCCTGCATACAGATCGATCTCAGCTATCCAATGCAAAAAAAAAAAAAAAAAAATCATTTAAAAATATTGAAATGCAACCGAGATATCGTTATAAATTTCTTCCATAGGATTAGCATTAGCGAACGGGTCTTTTCATTTGACTGAAGTAGCCTCTTAAAAATCACGTCAGCAAGTTTCATGTTTTTCCTTTTAAAAATGAATCTGAAAATGTGCGGGAAAATTTCAAGTTGTTGAGCATGGAAAAATATTTTTGAATACTGCCTTAACATGATAGTGATAAATCCAGCTCTTATATAAAAATGAAATTAAAAACCCGTCAAAAGCGGCCAGATAAAATTGTTAAAGTGGGTTTATCTCTAATCATGATTTAGTTTTTGTTGGTGAAATTAGTGCTTAACTTCGAAATCTACCTGCGCCTGTAGGCCGAGTCGGCAGGAATTTTTTTGAATTGGAAGCTACCCAAAATTCATTTTGTTATTTTTTTTTTTCACTTGAATATTTGTATTTTAATTTGAGTTTCTATAAATACATGATTGCCAAAATTTTTCACATTTTCCTATTCATCTATTTTGTCTTTACACTATATATATGTTTACACTACGATTACTTTCGATATTTTTAAGCAATCGCTTTAAGTTTGCTTATTGTGAGGTCGCTGCACATTATTACGAATTGCAAGATACATTTACTTTTTTATTTTAATTGGTGTTAAAAAAGAGCCGTTCTGTTTTTCCGCGAACTGAATTAAGTGTATATGGTCTGCTGAAGTTGCTCTATACTTTATCAAACCCGATTTTCCCAGTTATTTATCCAATAAATTAATTTTTTTTTTTCAGCGCAATTCGCAAATATTTCAGCTTCCTTGCTCAAGCGAATCGGAGTGATGTTTCTATCACCTTGCTACAATCTATTTCTTCCAGATTCACATAGAAAATTTCCTTCACCATACTATTATCGCTAGTAATAGCTAGTGCTCATGCTGTGATAGTAGGGCGAATCCAGTTTAAAAAGAAAAAAAACTTGAAGTTTAAGATCTACCGATGATGACACAAATGAAATACGTATTCATTACTTATACGGAGAATCCTTCTATAAAACAATCATGATTAAAAATGTAAATAAAAAACATTAAAATTGAATATTTTAACTATATGCTTCTGATTTTTTTAAACACTTTCCAACATAAAGTGTTTATATATTCGGTTTGTCTGTCTGCCGTCTGTCTATACTCTAAATCGCGTAAATACAGTGAAATCTCGTTACAAGAATCTCTGGGGAGAGCGCTGATTAAATTTGCTGTACTAAAAAATTCGTTATAGAGAATATTTTTATAATGAAATAGGCTAATAGGATTTTTTTAAAAAACAATTCAAATGATATTCATTAAGATGAAAAAATCATTAAAATTACATTCGTTGTAACGCGATTCTACTGTATACTCCGATTTCCATGCAATTGATACGTGTAATGGAGATTTAGTATGGCATGTTTGGTGTTGAAAATGAAGAGTGTAGCATTTATAGTTCATTTACAGGGACACTCAAAAGAAAACCGTTATATTACGGTCTATGAGGAAAATCTTTTACAATGTATTTAAATGAGGTTACACTATTTCAAACACATCGAAATTGGTCATCACTGAGGTGCATTATAAGATATGCAGTACTGAATAGTGTGTGCATAGCATTTATCATTCATTTACAGGGACACACAGAAGAATTTAGTTACAGTATTGCGAACAATAATTGCTGGAAGTGCGCTGTCAGTTTGTGGTGTGCGGTTTTAAATTTAACTAATTTTTTGTCTATTACTTGGTGTATATAAATGTTATAGATCATATACAGGACTGCTAAAAAGATCTTGAGTAATTTACGCTTATTGACGGAGAGTGCTGAACTGGAATTTTGAACTGTGCTTATGCGTTTCCTAATTTAAATAAATTTTACCATACTATGTATTATATATAAAACTATATTCATCATATGCATAAAAGAATTCGGATATTTTTCTGGTTATCGATGATAATTTCTGAAATTGGGTTTTCATATGTGTTATGCGTTTTCTGTACTGTTTACCTAGACATCGTCTTTTGCTTTTTAAACTGTGAAGTTTAATTACAGTATTGTGAATGTGTTGCAAAGTATTTCATAATTTGTGCTTGACGCATGATTTTTCGTCCTTGTTACCCTAACTGATCAATATTACACTGGCTTTCAAAAGGTAAGGAACAGGGACTGGAAGCTTTCGATTGTACACGTTTTGTCGAATATCTACCATAATTGTTGGCGAATTGTTCTTGAACTTCTGGGATGTAAAGAACATGTTTGGTTTCATATTTCTCAGTGACGATTTAGTCAGGAGGGCAGTTAGGGGGCTAATAATAAATTTAATAATAAAATAATATATGCGATCACCTATGTATCAAAAAATTCTGAAAATGGTTTGTCACTGTGTTAAATGACTATTTGGGTCCTGTTCAATGTTTGTGTGCACTTGTGTAAGCCTAGCACTCATATTCGTAAAGATGTTATTGTGTCTGTGAAAAATTCAAAAGTTTTTTGTTTATAGCCTACAGAGTTTTCAACCAAATTTAACACAACTTTCCGAAAACCTGACAAAAAACAGTAGCATAGTGTATTTGTAACAGTATACTGCAATTAAAACATGAATATATTGAATATTTGATGAGATTTAGGCATTTGTATAAATAATTTTTAACGTGGAATATAGAGCTTATAGTTGAGAGCTTATAGTGGAATATAGAGCTTATAATATAAAGCTTAGAGTTGATTATGCAACCGTTTCTGAGCCTTCTGAGCCTATTCCAGGCAAACAGACACACAAACAAACAAAAAATAAATAAATAATTGTAAGTTATTTTTGACTATACGTCATCTAAATAGTCGAATGAACTTAGAAATAGCTTTATTTTCTAACAGTCACAGAAAGACAATCCAATTTTATATATTAGTATCGATAAAGTAAAATAAAAATATTCGTCAAAATTTTCGTTAAACTTTGAATGTGTTCTGTAAAATTGCCGGAAGTGTCACTAAAAGCCAAATGCAGTCGAACCTAAATTATGCCCATTAATGAACCAAATTAATGCAAATTATACTTTCTTATCTAATTTACGCAGGATTGTCCATACAATTTCAACCTGTCATTGACAAAAAAAAACATTAATATTAGAAGATATGTGACACTTTCACTAAAACATATCTGATAATTTGGACCTCTATTTGACAGCATTTTTCCTGTCAAATGATTGAGTATTTATCAGATTCAAGGAATCAATGCAATAAAACAATGGTTGTTTTCATTTCGCCGAAACCCGAAGCGTGTACCTATGGCGCAGGTCAAGTATACTCTTTATGATTGAGAATATGAAAGTGTCAAGATGAATATAAAAGAATGGGTGATTAAAGGGGCCCAGTAAAATAACTATGCATTTGAAGTCTTGAAGCATGCAATCTGAAGAAAATACTATATATCTTGGCTAAGTTAAGAAAGTTAAATGGAAAGTAATAGATTTTCGCTTCCTATTTAGACTACGTTTATAGATGACACTGAATAACAATGACTTCCTTGTCAGAAAATAATAATTAAAGTGTCAAATACCTTTAAGGCGGTCCGGAACTTAAAACTCTAAAAACAACAACAATCTATATTAAAAAGGACAAACGTATTCGTGCGTAACGCTGACGTCATTTTGACGTGGCAACACCAAACGATTAAATTTAACTTTTACTGCATTTTTTTAGGTGCGTTCGTAATTATATAGGTACAGATGTCATATTCGCCCCATATTGGAGCGATTTTTTTCCGACGCCGATTTGGCGAAAACATCAACAGCATAAACAACAACATCCGGGTTACCATATCAAGCAAAATAACGACACTTTGGCGCCGGTGATGTATACATTGCGTCTATGACATTGGCGTCAGAAAAAAATCACGCCAATATGGGGCGAATATGACATCTGTGCCATTATATAAATACGTAGCACCTATAGTTGCCGTCTGGTCCGGCTGTCTGTCCGGAAAAACTACCCAATTGAATGGTTTGAAGTTTAATAGATGTAACCGTTACAGAATTTTGTCAAATTTTATGAAAATCGAATCAAAACTTAAACAGATATTATTAAAAATTTTCTTCATTCTATTAAATCCTATCATTCGTCGTTAATTCAATGATATCCCGTGATAAGTAATGATTATAGATTGCCATGGTGATTACGTCAGATTTAAGATGGAGGCATATTATTTCTGTATTACTGAATTTAATGTATAGAATCGTAATAAATTTTGTATTTATGCATTTTTGCATAAGTGTACAACAGCTATTGCACCAAGATCTGAATATTTATAAAGCTAGGTATAGTATGAACGCACTTCATTTGCTACGTTTGATGTGCAATTTCTGACTTGTTTTAAACTTCTAATCGTCCCACATTTAAAATTTTTACACCGTTGAATAGGTAATAAATGTATATTTCAAATGAAATTTGTTTGAAAATTGTATCTTAATTTGTTTGAAAATTGTATAACTATTTACTCAATTTCTATTGTTTTTAAAATAATTTTCAGACATGATTTTGTAAAAATCTATGTCTATCGCGTGCAGACGATTACGTCAGATAAATCCGCCCGTACTGAAATTAATATAAATAGCTCAGCATTTGTTTCCAGCTTATATGACATAATGAAATTAAAATATTCACCAACCAATAAAAAAAAAATAAAATACAAATTTAAGACATGTGATCAAATTGTACACTTAAACCACTAAAATGGCCATAATAAAAAAGGCTGATTTTAAATAGGGAGCTTTGGCGATTTCTTCAGCTGTTAACTCCTTATTTAAACTATTTACTATTTTTCATATAAATATGAATTTTGGTATTGTTAGTGAGTATTCTAAAAAATATATTACATGTAAACAATCTGATATAGTTATCAATTAAATAAATGTGGGATGATACTCTATTTATAAATCATAACTCATTTCTAAGACGAACACTGACATTTATTAAGAAGAAGACAAAACAAAAATACAGTTAGTAGCACTTTTCACAATCGATATTTAGCTTAAAAGCAACAATCTCCGGCTCTTCATTTTTTATTTATAATTTATTTTCTACTTTTTTGCCTTTAAAATGTCTCATTGTTGCAGTTTCACAGACATTTGGCGTATTTTAGCGAGCATTTTTTGGTACATAGATAAGTTCATTGTTATTCCAATTAGTATACCATTGTACGCGTTACAGAGAATATTGGGCGATTTATCACCTCTGCCAGACTAACGGAAAAATACTTTAAAATTAATGTATTAATTTATAATTAAGTTAAAGAAATATCAAAATGTTTTATTGTCATCAAAAACACATACGTGAAAGTAATTTTTATAATTCTAGCATACCAAAAAGTTCATTAAAGATCGATTACAAAATTTTATCTTTTATTCCAAAACTTGTTATAGTTGAGTGTAATAAAAGAGTGAAAAAACACGACATTTATTTTTTGCATTCACGGTTTTTTTTTTTTTTTTTTTTTTTCCGAATTTTCAGCTTTAACTAATGGAAATAATTATTTGGTGAGAAGGAAAATGCAAACGAATGAAATGCTCAATTATTCCTTTGTGTAAAAGTTTTTGAAAAATTCTTGAAAATCATATTTTGAGCATATAATCATATTTTCGAAAATTAATTTCAATTCCAATTCCTAACTTTTATCATTATATAGCCTATCTGGAAGTTGATTAATAATCGATTACAAAATTCTATCTTTACACGCACACACAAAATAAAGTTGCGTGTAACAAAAGAGTGTAAAAAAACGGCTTTTTTTTTTTTTTTTTTTTTTTTTTTTTTTTTTTTTTTTTTTTCATTCACGTTTACTTTTTATTCGAATTTTCAGCTTTAACTAATGGAAATAATTATTTGGTGAGAAGGAAAATGTAAAATAACGGGATGTTTAATTATTTCTTGGTAGAAAAGTTTTTCAAAAACCTTTGAAAATTATATTTTGAGAATATAATCATATTTTTCAAAATCAATTTCAATTTAGAGTTTAATAAAGTATGCATCCGCCTGAAACAAATTTTAGATAGAATTTAAAATCTGTTACCGTTTTTAAATAGCAGTATTATTTCAATAGACCAGATTGTTAATTTTTGTAATAGTCTTTTGAGTTTTAGTCTTTTTCTATATTCTTAGAGGGTTAACTACCGAATTAAAAATGCAATTTTATTGAACAAATTATTTTTAATTTTTTTTATTATAATTTCATAAATTCTCTAAGCTATCTCTGAATTGTAAGAGATTTTCCTTAATTCATAATGGGACAAAAAGCGTTAAAGTGTAGTTAGAAGTACAAAACATAGGTTTTCATAAAGTGTCTTAGAAATTTTTCCACTAAGTTGTAACTTTGATTTCTTTTCGAGAACAGATGCTAAAAGGTACATGATCTACACAGGAACAGGTGGCAAAATGTTTTCTGCTTTCCATGACTGGTTTGATGTAAATTTAATTGGCCCATTAGATCGTACTTTTTATTTTTTTCGGCAGCTTACCCGCTTATACCTATAAACCACATGGCGCTATTGTTTTCGGTAGAGCTGGAAATCTGATCATCTTTAACTAATTTGATTGGGCTTCGTACGTGAGAACCTCGAATATCATTGAATCTGAGATATTTATCGTAGCAGAAAAGTATTTCTTTGTCAATACCTGTTTGGATTGATGAATAGCTAAGCGGAAGGGTTAACTGAACGATTATAATTGCAGTAATTGGAGAATTTCAAACACCAAGGCGAAAATGTTTGAACGTACGTCCATGTTCTGTAACCAGTTTCAATATGGTCTTGAAGAATTTTTTATTAACCCCCGATATGCTATTTCTTTCTCCCAGCAAATAAAGTGTCGTCTTCAAAAAATATCGTTCCGTTGTATAAGCTAAACTTTAACATTCCACATAGTTTTCTTGCTAAATTTGCATCTGTTTTAAAGACTTTAACATTTCATATATTTTCCTTGCTAAATTTACATACATTTTAAAGATTTTAACATTCCATATATTTTTTCTTGCTATATTTGCATCCGTTTTAAAGACTTTAACATTCCATATTTTTTTTTTGTTAAATTTGCATCCGTTTTAAAGACTTTAACATTCCATATATTTTTCTTGGTAAATTTGCATCAATTTTAATGACTTTAACCTTCCACATATTTTTCTTACTAAATTTGCATCCGTTTTCAAGACTTTAACATTCCATACATTTTTCTTGCTAAATTTACATCCATTTCAAAGATTTTAACATTTCATATATTTTCCTTGCTAAATTTGCATCCGTTTTAAACACTTTAACATTCCATATATTTTTTTCTTGCTAAATTTGCATCCGTTTTAAACACTTTAACATTCTATATATTTTTTCTTGCTAAATTTGCATCTGTTTTAAAGACTTTAACATTCCATAATTTTTTTGTTGTTAAATTTGAATCCTTTTTAAATAATTTAACATTCCATATATTTTCCTTGCTAAATTTGCATACTTTTTAAAGACTTTAACATTCCATATATTTTTCTTGCTAAATTTACATACATTTTAAAGGCTTTAACATTTCATATGTTTTTCTTGCTAAATTTGCATCCGTTTGAAAGACTTTAACATTCCATATATTTTTTTTTTTGTTAAATTTGCATCCGTTTTAAAGACTTTAACATTCCATATATTTTTCTTAAAAGAAGTTTTAATTTTAGGAAGAATAAGAAATTCATTCTTTTCTTAGTGCCCTCTGATGTTGTTTTCATTTTCACGTTCATGTTATCTGACTGTAAAACTTTCCCGTGAAAGTTATTTTCATTAAAACATCTTATTAGGTACAGTAGAGCGCCGATTATCGGAACTCCAATTAACCGAACTTCCAATTATCCAAACAGCCTGTTTCTCTCAAACATTTTTTTTTAATGATGATGAGATTGTGGATGAGATTTAAGATGAAAAAGAAATTGAAGAAATGAAAACGAATGCTCTGAAAAGGACCCAGGCCCATCACATAACAAAGCCTTTGAATGTTTGGAAACAGCTATGAAATGGCTCGAACGGCAGAAGAACTCTGATCCTATTCAACTAACGTATTTAAGAAGAATTCAAGATATGACAGCATTGGAAAGAACTTTTGAGAGAATTTGACGCAAGCAACAAGAAAGCTTTTTGGCTTAAATTATAATCTCTGGAGTTAAGAAAATTTTAAATGATAAAAAGTAAAAAAAAAAAAAAAAGTTTTTAAACACGCTAGCACTAACTGGTACTGACAGCCCTAAGCCTGGATAAAGTGTGAAGGTTTTAGTATAATGAGGAACATCCCTTAAATTGTCTGTCCATTTATCCGAACTAGGGTAGGTCCCGACTTATTCGGATAATCGGCGCTCTACTGTATTCATTTTGGGAATAAATAAAAAAAAATGTCGAATTTTAAAAGTACACCAGCAGAAGTTTGTACATCACTACAATGGTTTACTTAATATGATACACAAAAAATCACTTTGAACATCATTACAATGGTTTACTCAATATGTACAGTCGTGGAAAAAAAAAGTAAACACCCCCTACTAACTCCTCAACAAATTATTGTAGAAGAAAGTTACTGGTACCGAACGATTGGAAATAAAGTCTACTTTTAAATGATGTATATAAAATTTGCTTAGGGGGGCATCTACATATTAAAAGAAACCCAAACTTCATTTTTTTCAATGGCAATAGCCAATTTTTACACGATATTTCAAATTTCGGTTCAAACTATGTCTAGACACCAAATTTGAAGTCATTTGAATGATAAATTTTTGAATTATAAACATTCAAAATTTAGTGCTTCTAATGCTAAATTATATTTTCATATTTTTATTTAAATCTCCTGAAATTATAATTCTAATGCACTATTTTTTTGTGTAGCAATAATACTAATATACTCAAACATAAATACGTTGAATTTCCAATATTTTTATAATTTTATGATATGAATTATGAATTATGAAATTAATATTCGAAAAAATTATGAATTGCAACCTACAATTTTTTGATGGATTTAGATTTATTAAGTCCTGCTTTATGGAAATCCAAAATTTCACATTTTTCTTCCAAGCAGTTTTCAAATTATGCTTAAAAAACGGCAAAATGATGGTTTAAGTCTATGATAGGAGTCACTAGATATTTTGAAATTTCTTCTGCTATCCTGTAATCTAGCTGTCTTCAATGACTGCTTGAGTAGCGCTTAAAATGCCTTGATTAAGAAGGAGGCTCTCTTGATCAACCATCGAGTACCGAACTTCAATTTGGGTACAGACCCTAAAGTAGGCTCGTTTTAAAAATAATTGATTTCTCGGAAACTTATCGTACGGATTGCATAAAAATTTATTTTTAGGCTAATTGAAGGGTGTAGAGTTCATTTATGCTGTCAAAATTGTGTACTGCTATTGAAAAAAACAAAGTTTGAGTTCGTTTTAATATGTAGATGGCCCCCTAAGCAAATTTTATATAATCATTTAAAAGTAGACTTTAATTCGAATTGTTCGGTATCAGTAACTTTCTCCTACGATAATTTCTTGAGGAGTTATAGTAGGGGATGTTTACTTTTTTTTTTCCACGTCTGTACAAAAGCATGCAACACCCAGTAATTTTTCCCTTTCTTTGCTAAACTGGCATTTTCATTATAAAATATTTTATTGAAAAAAATCAAGGTCATAATTATTTAAATATATATATTACATAAATTTATATAAATGCTCGCAAGAAGGATCAAAAGTAGGCAGATGCCCACTTTTGTAGATAAAGTAGACATACTAAATAGATATATTAAGTAGAGGAAAAGGATAAGCTGTGAAGTAGCCTCATCAAGAAATTTCAGAACCCCATCCGGCTTTATCGGCTGGTTACGGTTCTGGGTAAATTGAAAAAAAAAATTATTATTATTTACCTTGTTTCACACACCCTTGTTTTATTCGAATAAAAACATTTAAAGAGTTCCCCAGTTTTGCAGTTACTTTTAATGGCAAGATTTTTTGCCCATTTTTTTTTTTATTTTTTTTTTTATGTATCATAGTTTTCTTCGGATTTATTCGATTTCAAACAACTCTTCAGAAATTATTCTTTACCATCCAAGTATTATATTCCAAGATCCATTTAAATTCGAGTCTCAGTGAACAAAACTTTATTTACGGCCCGGAAAGTACTTACCATTTATTAAAAAAAAAAATTAATTTTATGTACAGTCGAACTTCCCTTTAACGGAGTCCCTATTCAACGAAGTTTTCTACTTAAAGAAATTTTCTTTGAACCTTGACTTTGAACACCATTAACATATAAATTAATCTGCATATTGCGAAAAAAATATGCTATATAACGAAGTTTATTTCATTTTCGTGCATGTACAGTACGGTGGGCTGAAAAAAACTTTTTTTCCATTTTTGTTGATGAGTATTGCGGAAAAGTTGAAACTGGTGGCCAGAGTTGTATAATATAAACGCACGCGCACACGCCGTGTGCGGAAAATTTTCCGCAAAATTCGGAATTTTGCGTAAATTTTTTTAGGAAAAAAAAACGTAATTTTGTTCTTGTATTTTTTTTAACCGAAAAATTAAAAATGTTCTCCAATTTTATGTACGATTTATTTATTGTTTGCCAGGGGTGATTCTGTTCCGAATTTTCCGAAAATTTAAGGTATTCGGTTCCGAAAATTAAAAAGAATCGGCCATCAGTCCGAAAATTCAGACATAAAAGATTATCACTGAAATATATTGCGGATTTCAACAAATGGTCGCCGAAAATAAACCAATTCCGTCAATCGTTCGCAGAAAAAATAACCAATTTTGTCAAAAAATGACGGAAGAAACGCGAATTTCTGTAAAGATTGGTGGAAAAAAAATAATTTTGTCAAAGAATCGCAGAAAACACCCAAATTACGCCAAAGAAGCGCAGGAAAAAAATGAATTTCGTAAAAGCATAGTGGAAAAAACGCGAATAAAACCTCAAATTTCGTAAAAGAATCGCGGAAAAAAATTAATTTCGTCAAAGGATCGCGAAAAAAGAACGTGAATTTCGTCAAAGGATCGCGAAAAAAGGCGAATTTCGTCAAAGAATCGCAGAAAAAAGCAAATGTCGTCCAAAAAGTGCAGAAAAAACGAATTTCGTAAAAGCATAGCGAAAAAAGCACGAATTTTGTCAAAAGATCGCGAAAAGAATGCAAATTTCGTCAAAGAACCGCGAAAATTTTTTTATTTCGTTAAAGGATCGCGAAAAAAACGCCGCGAAAAAAGTGTGAATTTCGTCAAAGGATAAGAGAAAAAAATCACATTTTGTCAAAAGATCGCGTAAAAAAGCGCGAATTTCGTCAAAGAATCGCAAAAAATAACGCACATTTCGTCAAAAACGCGGAAAAACGGAAATTTCGCCAAATGATCTCGGAAAAACGAGAATTTCGTCAAAGGGACGCAATAAAAACTCATCGGTCTCTTTAATGATGATATCTGTGAATGGACCTCTCCTTACAAAATGTGACTCAGTTGTTTCAGAAGCAATGTCCATTATTTCTGTGAACAGAGTGACTGGCATTTTGTGAGAAGAGGTCACAATATTAAGGATTGGGCTCTTTCTAAATGCATTGACAAAATAACTGATAGCTTTATTATTTTTTTAGTCAACATAATTATTCTGTAATTAATACTTTTTAATTTAAATGGTAATTATTTTAAAACTACTGTTTTTTATTCATACCGACAAAGTAATCTAACATGTTATTTTATTAAACATTAAATTAATTTGCAGATAGTTTTTGATCCAATATTTATGTGCGTGGAAAGTTTTTGGTTTTATACAAGTCTGCGGTGGCACTAAGTTTACAAAAAAAAATTGAGATTTTTTGGACAATTCCTTCATTTGCCACAAATGGTTTGCAGTTTTGTTCAAATGCTGATTTTTGAATTTTTTTAGCAAAAATTTTAAAAATGGTAAATTAAATTTATTTTAGCTGAATTTACTTGAACTGTCATGTTTAGTGTACGAAATGTTCAAATAAGCTCTGGTTATGTATTATTTAATAGTTATGTGCATTTTGAATTAGGTGACTTTTGTAGCCTTTTCGTGTATAAGTCAGCAAAAATTGCAAGTATTGTTTGGTTTGCTCGTCTGTTCCTCTCTTTTGTCTTTATTATGTTCCTCGCTCTTCCTTCTGTTTTTCGATGCGTTCAAAGTCACATATTTGGATGACGGACCACAGCATGTCTTGGTAGCAATTCTGGAAGGAGAGGAGAATGTGGAATAGAAACCAATGAAAACGCAATTAGCCATCATGAGGATGAGGGAGGAAATAGGAGATGGGAGTAACTGCGAGATGAGATGTTAATTATTTTTCTGCTCTAAAATACAGTTATTGTCAGAAGATTCAAAAATTTTAAATCAGGCAGTTCGTCTGAATCAGAAATTGAACCAGGGCCTTCAAAAGCAGACACTCCCAGACGCATATCCCTTTCTCACACAGCGTTCGCCGGATTTAGAACTGGTATATCATATGGGTAAATTGCGTTACGAGATTTATCTGTGCTTCAGGATGCAGGAATTGTGACAACCAGGAACAATAATCTCGTCATCGATAAAGACTTCGTCAGAAGACAAAAAAAGAAACTTGAAAAGAAGCTACAGGAAGGGGAATATCTTGGAGGATGAAAAATTACAATAAAATTTTTTGATGGTAGGAATAGTAACACGATCTTCATAGAAAAAATGAACAAGCGGCACCGTCGAGAGAAATACGAAGCACATATCACTAATTGCGTGCGAAAATGTACGTGTCCATTTCTTCGAGCCTATTCCTGTTTCATGGACATCAGAAATGCAAAAGGCTGTAGATTTGAGTACTCTATTAATCTAGCTCCGTTTCAGTTGTTAACGGTCTTAGGTCAAGTGGTTCTACCATCTAGTTTAGACAGTTCATGTCACTCTCAGAGTAGAAGCTCGTTCGTATGAAGACTACATATCAAATGTTGCAGTTCTCTTCTTGATTTTTTCCAAAGCAGACTTTATTCTGGCTTAGAAAATTATATAATGATTTTGCTACTTCTCCGCAGTGACCAGAATGAGATGACAAGTGACCCAAATATTCCGAACCACGTTCAGACAACATGGTGATATTTGTTTCGTCTTTCTGTCGATGGTGCTGCTAGTCCCCCTTTTTTTTCTATGAAGATCGTTTTATTTTTTCTACTATCAAAAAAGATGCTTCCTCCAAGATCTTCCTCTTTCTTTCCAAGTTTCTTTTTCTGCCTCCTGACCAAGTCTTTATCGATGACGAGATCTTTATTCCCTATTGTCACAATTCGTGCAATTTTTGCTCACTTATATGCGAAAAAGCTATAAAAGCCACCTAATTCAAAATGCATATATCTATTAAATAATACATAATCAGAGCTTATTTAAACATTTCGTACACTAAACATGACATTTCAAGTGAATTCAGCTTAAATAACTTAAATTTAACAAGTGAATTCAGCTAAAATAACTTAAATTTAACATTTTTTAAATTTTTGCTAAAAAAGTTAAAAAATCAGCATTTGAGCAAAACTTCAAGCCATTTGCGGCAAATGAAGGAATTGTCCGAAAAATCTCAAATTTTTTGTGTGAACTCAATGCCATCAGACGCAACTTTTCAGCACTATCCATCATCGCAAATCGAAAAAAGGTTTTTTTTCGACCCACCCTAATGTACAGCATTCAAGCGGAGAGGTTGCTGTTGCTATGGATGTATAAATTTATTTCAGCGGATAGTATGAAAATGAAATTATTTATTTTTTTTTTAATCGTTTCCATTCAAAAGAAGATATGCTAAAAGCGTTCGATACAATAAGAAGCGGATTCCAGTTTCACGAAAATATTACAGATGAATTGTTCGGATACTTAACAAAAATAGGAAAATTGTTATGAACATGTATTTTTTTATACAAAACCTGTACAAAGTAATATTACTGATTTTTTAAAAGCTAAAGATTTCTTTTGACTGAAAGTCTTTTTCTGATTGACTTTTTAAAAGCTAAAGAAAAAGCTAAAGCTTTTTTTTTCTATGAAGATCGTTTTATTTTTTCTACTAGCAAAAAAGATGCTTCCTCCAAGATCTTCCTCTTTCTTTCCAAGTTTCTTTTTCTGCCTCCTGACCAAGTCTTTATCGATGACGAGATCCTTATTCCCTATTGTCACAATTCGTGCAATTTTTGCTCACTTATATGCGAAAAAGCTATAAAAGCCACCTAATTCAAAATGCATATATCTATTAAATAATACATAATCAGAGCTTATTTAAACATTTCGTACACTAAACATGACATTTCAAGTGAATTCAGCTTAAATAACTTAAATTTAACAAGTGAATTCAGCTAAAATAACTTAAATTTAACATTTTTTAAATTTTTGCTAAAAAAGTTAAAAAATCAGCATTTGAGCAAAACTTCAAGCCATTTGCGGCAAATGAAGGAATTGTCCGAAAAATCTCAAATTTTTTGGGTGAACTCAATGCCATCAGCAGCAACTTTTCAGCACTATCCATCATCGCAAATCGAAAAAAGGTTTTTTTTCGACCCACCCTAATGTACAGCATTCAAGCGGAGAGGTTGCTGTTGCGATGGATGTATAAATTTATTTCAGCGGATAGTATGAAAATGAAGTTATTATTATTTTTTTAATCGTTTCCATTCAAAAGAAGATAATGCTAAAAGCGTTCGATACAATAAGAAGCGGATTCCAGTTTCACGAAAATATTACAGATGAATTGTTCGGATACTTAACAAAAATAGGAAAATTGTTATGAACATGTATTTTTTTATACAAAACCTGTACAAAGTAATATTACTGACTTTTTAAAAGCTAAAGATTTCTTTTGACTGAAAGTCTTTTTCTGATTGACTTTTTAAAAGCTAAAGAAAAAGCTAAAGCCTTATTTTTCTATGAAGATCGTTTTATTTTTTCTACTAGCAAAAAAGATGCTTCCTCCAAGATCTTCCTCTTTCTTTCCAAGTTTCTTTTTCTGCCTCCTGACCAAGTCTTTATCGATGACGAGATCTTTATTCCCTATTGTCACAATTCGTGCAATTTTTGCTCACTTATATGCGAAAAAGCTATAAAAGCCACCTAATTCAAAATGCATATCCATTAAATAATACATAATCAGAGCTTATTTAAACATTTCGTACACTAAACATGACATTTCAAGTGAATTCAGCTTAAATAACTTAAATTTAACAAGTGAATTCAGCTAAAATAACTTAAATTTAACATTTTTTAAATTTTTGCTAAAAAAGTTAAAAAATCAGCATTTGAGCAAAACTTCAAGCCATTTGCGGCAAATGAAGGAATTGTCCGAAAAATCTCAAATTTTTTGTGTGAACTCAATGCCATCAGACGCAACTTTTCAGCACTATCCATCATCGCAAATCGAAAAAAGGTTTTTTTTCGACCCACCCTAATGTACAGCATTCAAGCGGAGAGGTTGCTGTTGCTATGGATGTATAAATTTATTTCAGCGGATAGTATGAAAATGAAATTATTTATTTTTTTTTTAATCGTTTCCATTCAAAAGAAGATATGCTAAAAGCGTTCGATACAATAAGAAGCGGATTCCAGTTTCACGAAAATATTACAGATGAATTGTTCGGATACTTAACAAAAATAGGAAAATTGTTATGAACATGTATTTTTTTATACAAAACCTGTACAAAGTAATATTACTGATTTTTTAAAAGCTAAAGATTTCTTTTGACTGAAAGTCTTTTTCTGATTGACTTTTTAAAAGCTAAAGAAAAAGCTAAAGCTTTTTTTTTCTATGAAGATCATTTTATTTTTTCTACTAGCAAAAAAGATGCTTCCTCCAAGATCTTCCTCTTTCTTTCCAAGTTTCTTTTTCTGCCTCCTGACCAAGTCTTTATCGATGACGAGATCCTTATTCCCTATTGTCACAATTCGTGCAATTTTTGCTCACTTATATGCGAAAAAGCTATAAAAGCCACCTAATTCAAAATGCATATATCTATTAAATAATACATAATCAGAGCTTATTTAAACATTTCGTACACTAAACATGACATTTCAAGTGAATTCAGCTTAAATAACTTAAATTTAACAAGTGAATTCAGCTAAAATAACTTAAATTTAACATTTTTTAAATTTTTGCTAAAAAAGTTAAAAAATCAGCATTTGAGCAAAACTTCAAGCCATTTGCGGCAAATGAAGGAATTGTCCGAAAAATCTCAAATTTTTTGGGTGAACTCAATGCCATCAGCAGCAACTTTTCAGCACTATCCATCATCGCAAATCGAAAAAAGGTTTTTTTTCGACCCACCCTAATGTACAGCATTCAAGCGGAGAGGTTGCTGTTGCGATGGATGTATAAATTTATTTCAGCGGATAGTATGAAAATGAAGTTATTATTATTTTTTTAATCGTTTCCATTCAAAAGAAGATATGCTAAAAGCGTTCGATACAATAAGAAGCGGATTCCAGTTTCACGAAAATATTACAGATGAATTGTTCGGATACTTAACAAAAATAGGAAAATTGTTATGAACATGTATTTTTTTATACAAAACCTGTACAAAGTAATATTACTGATTTTTTAAAAGCTAAAGATTTCTTTTGACTGAAAGTCTTTTTCTGATTGACTTTTTAAAAGCTAAAGAAAAAGCTAAAGCTTTTTTTTTCTATGAAGATCATTTTATTTTTTCTACTAGCAAAAAAGATGCTTCCTCCAAGATCTTCCTCTTTCTTTCCAAGTTTCTTTTTCTGCCTCCTGACCAAGTCTTTATCGATGACGAGATCTTTATTCCCTATTGTCACAATTCGTGCAATTTTTGCTCACTTATATGCGAAAAAGCTATAAAAGCCACCTAATTCAAAATGCATATCCATTAAATAATACATAATCAGAGCTTATTTAAACATTTCGTACACTAAACATGACATTTCAAGTGAATTCAGCTTAAATAACTTAAATTTAACAAGTGAATTCAGCTAAAATAACTTAAATTTAACATTTTTTAAATTTTTGCTAAAAAAGTTAAAAAATCAGCATTTGAGCAAAACTTCAAGCCATTTGCGGCAAATGAAGGAATTGTCCGAAAAATCTCAAATTTTTTGTGTGAACTCAATGCCATCAGACGCAACTTTTCAGCACTATCCATCATCGCAAATCGAAAAAAGGTTTTTTTTCGACCCACCCTAATGTACAGCATTCAAGCGGAGAGGTTGCTGTTGCTATGGATGTATAAATTTATTTCAGCGGATAGTATGAAAATGAAATTATTTATTTTTTTTTAATCGTTTCCATTCAAAAGAAGATATGCTAAAAGCGTTCGATACAATAAGAAGCGGATTCCAGTTTCACGAAAATATTACAGATGAATTGTTCGGATACTTAACAAAAATAGGAAAATTGTTATGAACATGTATTTTTTTATACAAAACCTGTACAAAGTAATATTACTGATTTTTTAAAAGCTAAAGGTTTCTTTTGACTGAAAGTCTTTTTCTGATTGACTTTTTAAAAGCTAAAGAAAAAGCTAAAGCTTTTTTTTTCTATGAAGATCATTTTATTTTTTCTACTAGCAAAAAAGATGCTTCCTCCAAGATCTTCCTCTTTCTTTCCAAGTTTCTTTTTCTGCCTCCTGACCAAGTCTTTATCGATGACGAGATCCTTATTCCCTATTGTCACAATTCGTGCAATTTTTGCTCACTTATATGCGAAAAAGCTATAAAAGCCACCTAATTCAAAATGCATATATCTATTAAATAATACATAATCAGAGCTTATTTAAACATTTCGTACACTAAACATGACATTTCAAGTGAATTCAGCTTAAATAACTTAAATTTAACAAGTGAATTCAGCTAAAATATCTTAAATTTAACATTTTTTAAATTTTTGCTAAAAAAGTTAAAAAATCAGCATTTGAGCAAAACTTCAAGCCATTTGCGGCAAATGAAGGAATTGTCCGAAAAATCTCAAATTTTTTGGGTGAACTCAATGCCATCAGCAGCAACTTTTCAGCACTATCCATCATCGCAAATCGAAAAAAGGTTTTTTTTCGACCCACCCTAATGTACAGCATTCAAGCGGAGAGGTTGCTGTTGCGATGGATGTATAAATTTATTTCAGCGGATAGTATGAAAATGAAGTTATTATTATTTTTTTAATCGTTTCCATTCAAAAGAAGATATGCTAAAAGCGTTCGATACAATAAGAAGCGGATTCCAGTTTCACGAAAATATTACAGATGAATTGTTCGGATACTTAACAAAAATAGGAAAATTGTTATGAACATGTATTTTTTTATACAAAACCTGTACAAAGTAATATTACTGACTTTTTAAAAGCTAAAGATTTCTTTTGACTGAAAGTCTTTTTCTGATTGACTTTTTAAAAGCTAAAGAAAAAGCTAAAGCCTTATTTTTCTATGAAGATCGTTTTATTTTTTCTACTAGCAAAAAAGATGCTTCCTCCAAGATCTTCCTCTTTCTTTCCAAGTTTCTTTTTCTGCCTCCTGACCAAGTCTTTATCGATGACGAGATCTTTATTCCCTATTGTCACAATTCGTGCAATTTTTGCTCACTTATATGCGAAAAAGCTATAAAAGCCACCTAATTCAAAATGCATATCCATTAAATAATACATAATCAGAGCTTATTTAAACATTTCGTACACTAAACATGACATTTCAAGTGAATTCAGCTTAAATAACTTAAATTTAACAAGTGAATTCAGCTAAAATAACTTAAATTTAACATTTTTTAAATTTTTGCTAAAAAAGTTAAAAAATCAGCATTTGAGCAAAACTTCAAGCCATTTGCGGCAAATGAAGGAATTGTCCGAAAAATCTCAAATTTTTTGTGTGAACTCAATGCCATCAGACGCAACTTTTCAGCACTATCCATCATCGCAAATCGAAAAAAGGTTTTTTTTCGACCCACCCTAATGTACAGCATTCAAGCGGAGAGGTTGCTGTTGCTATGGATGTATAAATTTATTTCAGCGGATAGTATGAAAATGAAATTATTTATTTTTTTTTTAATCGTTTCCATTCAAAAGAAGATATGCTAAAAGCGTTCGATACAATAAGAAGCGGATTCCAGTTTCACGAAAATATTACAGATGAATTGTTCGGATACTTAACAAAAATAGGAAAATTGTTATGAACATGTATTTTTTTATACAAAACCTGTACAAAGTAATATTACTGATTTTTTAAAAGCTAAAGATTTCTTTTGACTGAAAGTCTTTTTCTGATTGACTTTTTAAAAGCTAAAGAAAAAGCTAAAGCTTTTTTTTTCTATGAAGATCATTTTATTTTTTCTACTAGCAAAAAAGATGCTTCCTCCAAGATCTTCCTCTTTCTTTCCAAGTTTCTTTTTCTGCCTCCTGACCAAGTCTTTATCGATGACGAGATCCTTATTCCCTATTGTCACAATTCGTGCAATTTTTGCTCACTTATATCCGAAAAAGCTATAAAAGCCACCTAATTCAAAATGCATATATCTATTAAATAATACATAATCAGAGCTTATTTAAACATTTCGTACACTAAACATGACATTTCAAGTGAATTCAGCTTAAATAACTTAAATTTAACAAGTGAATTCAGCTAAAATAACTTAAATTTAACATTTTTTAAATTTTTGCTAAAAAAGTTAAAAAATCAGCATTTGAGCAAAACTTCAAGCCATTTGCGGCAAATGAAGGAATTGTCCGAAAAATCTCAAATTTTTTGGGTGAACTCAATGCCATCAGCAGCAACTTTTCAGCACTATCCATCATCGAAAATCGAAAAAAGGTTTTTTTTTCGACCCACCCTAATGTACAGCATTCAAGCGGAGAGGTTGCTGTTGCGATGGATGTATAAATTTATTTCAGCGGATAGTATGAAAATGAAGTTATTATTATTTTTTTAATCGTTTCCATTCAAAAGAAGATATGCTAAAAGCGTTCGATACAATAAGAAGCGGATTCCAGTTTCACGAAAATATTACAGATGAATTGTTCGGATACTTAACAAAAATAGGAAAATTGTTATGAACATGTATTTTTTTATACAAAACCTGTACAAAGTAATATTACTGACTTTTTAAAAGCTAAAGATTTCTTTTGACTGAAAGTCTTTTTCTGATTGACTTTTTAAAAGCTAAAGAAAAAGCTAAAGCCTTATTTTTCTATGAAGATCGTTTTATTTTTTCTACTAGCAAAAAAGATGCTTCCTCCAATATCTTCCTCTTTCTTTCCAAGTTTCTTTTTCTGCCTCCTGACCAAGTCTTTATCGATGACGAGATCTTTATTCCCTATTGTCACAATTCGTGCAATTTTTGCTCACTTATATGCGAAAAAGCTATAAAAGCCACCTAATTCAAAATGCATATCCATTAAATAATACATAATCAGAGCTTATTTAAACATTTCGTACACTAAACATGACATTTCAAGTGAATTCAGCTTAAATAACTTAAATTTAACAAGTGAATTCAGCTAAAATAACTTAAATTTAACATTTTTTAAATTTTTGCTAAAAAAGTTAAAAAATCAGCATTTGAGCAAAACTTCAAGCCATTTGCGGCAAATGAAGGAATTGTCCGAAAAATCTCAAATTTTTTGTGTGAACTCAATGCCATCAGTGGCAACTTTTCAGCACTATCTATCATCGCAAATCGAAAAAAGGTATTTTTTCGACCCACCCTAATGTACAGCATTCAAGCGGAGAGGTTGCTGTTGCGATGTATGTTAGTGATGGGCGATAGCGAGATGTTTTTCTCGATTCTCTCGATTGTATGGACATCTCGATAGTTTTCGATTGTGTAAATATTTTCTCGATGACTCCAGTTTGCCAACTGCTTTTATACTTCATAAATTTATCAAGAATCGTCTGCAGATAAACTGGAATGAGTCGGCGTTAATAAGGATTAAGTGGTTTCGCCCGCTAGCGGGCCCTTCCTTTAGTCGGGACCTCTAATTTATACGTAATCTTCTAATATGACATCTCGAACTGGCTTCCCGCTATATAAGGCACTGTATAGCAGGCGTGGTGTGCACGGACTATAAAATATTGTAAAAAAATAATCTCGAACCGGATCCCTGGGGGGGGGGGGGGGGTTCAAGGTGAGGGGAGGAGCACAGCAGCAGCATAATAGGAATAAGTCGTCATGGGCCATTAGGCTTTTCCAACTATATGTCACATGGCACATGAGGGATCTCGATCTGAATTTATAAAAATGCCCTCCCAGTGGGGGCAAATTGGGGGGAGGGGCGCGGGAGGTGCATAACGTGGGTAAGTGGCCGCAGACCTTTCCGACAATACATCACAAGGGGGTCTCTGGTAAATTTAGAAAAGTCACATGAAAGTTCCCGGCTAAATTTATAAAAATGGCCCCCGTGGGACAAAGTTGGGGGCAGATGACCGCGGGAGGTGCATAAAATGAATAAGTGGTCACAGACCTTTCCAACAATATGTCACATGAGGGGTCTCGGCTAAATTTAGAAAAATATCCCCATGGAGGCAAAGTGTGGGGAGGGGGGCGGTTACCGGAGGTGCATAACATCAATAAGTAGTCTCAGACCTTTTCAACGATATGTCACATGAGGGGTCTTGGCTAAATACAGAAAAGTACACCCGTGAGGGCAAAATGGGGAGGGTGCACACCGAAGGTGCATAATATCAATAAGTAGTCACAGACCTTTCCAACGATATGTCACATGAGGGGTCTTGGCTAATTTTAGAAAAGTTCCCGTGGGGGGCAAAATGGGGGGGTGCATAACATGAATAAGTGGTCGCAGGCCTTTCCAATATGTAACATGAGGAGTGTCAGCAAAATTTAGAACAAGTGGGTAAGTGTGATCACAGATCGCACAAAGGGTTTCGTTTAATATTCCTTTCAAAACACTTTTTTTTTTGAAAAATCTGTTAGTTCCACATTTCGCAACCAGGGGGCACACTCGATTCTAAACAAACATCTATCCGAACGAAAACCCGTTTTACATACTATCCGTAGATATATTAGTCGAGGGGATTGGGCCCATAGCACCCGATATCAGTAGGCGCACCTGGCAGTAAAAAATGGAACTAAAATATGTAAGGCTATGGTGCATAATATGAAAGAAGGTTCAAGTGTCGGCAAAAGTTGGAAAATTTCTCCCCGGGTTAACAGGGCGGAGGTTAGAAAAATTACTTAAAATACACAAGTTAGATCCCGGAGGGGTTAATTATTATATAAAACTTTTTAAAGATTTTATGATTTGTCGTGTGGTCTGAGGTATTCAACTATACGTATGTAAAATTTCATGTCTCCAACTTAATTAGGGGTTCTCTTAGAAAGAATTGCTTCAAATACATGTGTGGTAGCTCAAAGGGTTAAACGTAAGACTTTTTCAAGATTTTATGATTTGTCGCTTGGCCTCAGGTGTTCTGTTATAAGTATGCAAAATTTAAAATCTCCAATTTAATTGGGGGCTCAGTTAGAAAGAATTGCTTAAAATACACGAGCTGGAGTTGAAAGGGTTAAACATAAAACTTTTTCAAAATTTATTATTTGACGCGTAATCTGGGATGTTGAGCTATAAGTATGCAAAATTTCACGCCTCCACTCTAAATAGGGGCTCACTTAGAAAGAATTGTTTAAAATACACATGTGGGAGCCCAAAAGGTTAAATGTACGACTTTTCCAAAATTTTATGATTTGTCATTTGATGTGAGGTATTCAGCTGTATGCAAAATTTCACGCCTCCAATCTAATTAGAGGCTTACATAGAAAGAACTGTTAAAAATATACATGTGGGAGCCCAAAGGGTTAAATGTACGACTTTTTCAAAATTTTACGATTTGTCGTATGATGTGTGGTGTTCATCTATAAGTATGCAAAATTTCAAGTCTCCAACATGTATAGTTTCTGAGAACGGGCTCTGTGACAGACAGACAGACGAACGGACGGACGGACAGACAGACAGACCGACAGAGGAGCGAGACGAATAGGGTTTCGTCAGATGAACGAAACCCTAAAAATGCTCCGGTGGCAAAGTGGGGAAAGGGGCAGGTAGGTGCATAATATGAATAAGTGGATTTTCTAATGATGTATCACATGAAGAGTGTCGACAAAAGTTAGGAAAGTGCTCCCCCCCCCCCACCCCAAGTTGCCAACTACCGCACTCCCCGGAATACAACCCAACTTTTTGAAATTTCATGCATTATAAATAATACCGGGTGGCTCCGTAAAAAAATCCGATCTAGAATGATGAGAATGCAAAAATTTTGAAAACGGACCCCCCCCCCTCACAGTGAGAGCAAAATTGGGGAGGGGGAGACGAAAGTCTCATAATATGAAAGAGTTATCCAAGAGCTTTCCTATGATATGTCACATGACGGGTTCAAAAAATGTCTGAAAATTGCTTCCCGACCCCTCTCCCCAGTGGGCCCACTCTTTCGCCCCGGAATTGATGCAGCCCCCACTTTCAAAATTTTTATGTTTAATAAATAATAAATACCGGAAGACCCTATAAAAAAAAAATCACATCTAAAATGCTATTTATCATCGAAATCGCTACGGTTTTAAAAATTTGTTCGCCCCTCCCCACCCTCAAAATTGAATTTTGGGGGAAGAAAGGTTCATAATATGAAAGAGTAGCCAGAAAGATTTCCGGAGATATATCACATGAGAGGTTTCATAAAAGTTTGAAAATTGCACCCCTGTGGGTCCACTCTCACGCCCCTTGAATACTCCTAGAATTCCCCCAACTCTTAATATTTTTATATTTAATAAGTATTATTTTTCTGAAGGCTCCGACAAAAAACCCATTTAAATGATAATTATTCTAGATATCGCTACAGTTTTAAAGATTTGTCCGCGCACACCCTCACCCCCCCCCCCCCTCCATCCTGAAATTCAACTGTGAATGGGAGAAAGGTTCATAATATGAAAGGGTTGTCAAATTCCGATGATGTATCACATGACGTGTTTGGTAAAAATTTGAAAATCCCCTCCCCCCGTGTGTCCACTCTTGCGCCCCCCCGAAACTCACCAATCTCTGTCTTTGAATTTTTTTTATTTAATACATAATATTTATCGGAAGGCTCCATCATTTCATTGCTCATTGTCATACCTATCTCTCTTTCCAGCTTTCCTCTCGATATCTCTTCTCGGCCCTTCTTGACCGAGAACGAGAAATCAGTTTTCTTGACAATCATCGAGAGTAACATGTCGAGAATGAAAGAAAAGTGATTTCCCATTCTCGGCCTTAGTTAGAACCGAGAAGACATATCTCGAGGTAAGCGAGAGGTTTTCATCGAGGAGAGGTATCTCTCGAGGTAAGCGAGAGGTTTTCATAGAGGAGAGGTATCTCTCGATATAAACGAAAGGTTTGCATCGAGCAGACTTTGGTTGAGGTGCGTGAGAGAAATGAATGAGCATATTCCATCTACGTCATGATTACGTAGGCTGGATTGGCTAGCGTAAAGGAGGGAAGTCACCGAAATGAATGTGATGTAAATCCCAGCTTAGAAAAACAGTAATGGAGCCCTTTCTTATGAGTTAGAAGTTCTTTGGGTATTTATTTAGCTTTCACAGTCAGATTGACACTTGGTGCGTTTTTGGTTTAAGTCATAGTTTCTCAAAGAAGGATACAGATTAGGAGGCGTGTGATTTTGTTACATATACTTAAGTTGAAAAGGGTTTAATTCAGTTTGTGTGGGGCATTTTTCCATTTTTACATTCATCTATCTTTACAAGAAGGAAGTATTGGATTCATGATAAATTGGTCAGTTTTTAGAAAATATCTGTCTTTTATGTGACAAAAATTTTGATAACGCTCTATCTCAAGAAGTAATACGCAAAATTTAATAATACTTCATATTCAGTTAGACCTAGATGTAAAATGGTGTTGATTTGTTTGTTGTGCAAATAGCCCAACAGGTAACGCTGCTATATTTCAAAAACTAATGCACGGAATTTAATCAAACTTCATTAGCTATTGCTAGAGATTGTAACCAATCCCTTGTTAGACAGGTTCACTCTTAGCAAATGTATTTGTCTGGTTCCCTTTCCGACAAAGCTCTTTTGTTTTCGATCAACTTTGAAATTCTACAGCATTAGACATTTAGGGTAACTTTGATCTGTATTAAATCGTTTGCCTTTACCGAAAAAAGGAAAATGCTGTTCGATTCTAATGAGTTCGTGAATGTCTCACAAAGATACTACTTTGGATTTAGGTACAGATGGGCAACAGTCATGTTAGGGGCCCATTTAGAACCTGGAAATCAATTCCGTTTTAGACAGATTCCGTCTTAGCTGGTTTGTCTAGTTATCCTCCCATTTTTTGATAAAGCTCTTTTTCTTTTGACCAACCAGAAAATTCCACAGAATTAGACACGCATTCAACATTTAGGAACTTTTCCTCAATCAAACCTTTTACTTTTATCGAAAATGTGAAAATGCAAATCGATTCTAGCTAATGCACCTAAGAATGAAAATGAGTTAGAAAGGCGCTACTTTAGATTTGGGTACAGACAACGAAGAGTTATGTTTCAATCGCTAGGGACCAAAGACCAATTCCGTTTTAGACAGTTTCCCTCTTAGCTGAAATCTTTATGCGGTTATCCTTCCATTTTTGGATACAATGCACCTGAGAATAAAATTGAGTTTTTAAATGAATCAAAAAGTAACTACTTTGGATTTAAGTACAAGTACAAACAGAAAAAAATATTTTGGAATCATTAGGGAATGGAAACCGATTTCCGTCTTAGGTAGGTTCCCACTTAGCTGGTATATGAGTCCGGTTATCCTTCTGTTTTTCGGTAAAGTTCTTTTGTTTTCGATTAATGGTGAAATTCCCCAATATTAGGCTAGCATTTCCGAAAATTTCCTTTAGCGAAAAAGGAAAAAATTCGATCCTAGCTAATACGCTTGAGAATAAAAATAAGTTCGTTAATGTGTCAGAAAGTAACTATTTTTAATTGGAATGCAAATTTAAAGAATCATTTTGGCATCGATAGGGAGTGGTAAGCAGTTTCCGGTTTACACAGGTTCCCTTTTTAGCAAATATATTTGTCTGGTTTTTCTTCCCCTTTTTCGATAAAGCTCTTTTTTTTCGATCAACGGGAAATCTTACAGCATTAGATATTTAGGGGAACTTTAACTTGTATCAAATTTTTGCCTTTATCGAAAATGTGAAAAAGCTATTCAATTCTATCGAATGCGCCATAATTACGCGATTTAGACATCGCACTTTCATTAAAAATAAAAGGGAACTTATAACAAAACAATATTAGCAAAAAGATATTACAATCCTTGAATAATTTAAATAATATTTTTAAAAGTAGGTAAATGAACTGAAAGTATTTTCTTAAGTTATTTAGCGTTCCAAAATAGCGTTGTTCTTACCATTAAAACTTTGAACATATTTCTTGATAACATATTGATCTTATATTTGAAAAACTTGTTTGAAAAGAGTGTTTTGAAAAATTCTGAGGGGTTGGGACTAACGTGTTCAACTCTTTTTGCTGGCATCTGGTTCATCTGTAGTACTCTCAATTTACTAGGCTTGCATACATAATACACATTGCCATACATAAAATAAAATTTGATATGAAAATCCATGATACTTATTATTAATATGCTCAAACATTACAAACTTAAAATGTTTTACAGTGTTTTATCGAAACATTAGTATGCACACTTTATTAAAGAAATTTATACGGAACATATCTTAAAGATATTAATCATTTAGAGTTTATTGGCCTGTATTAAAATATAGAATGGCACATAATATTCGAAAGATAAATACTATAGCGGAGATGTTGTAACATTAAAGTTAATTTCTTAAACGCATTTCTAACAATTTGTTAATTGTCATAAACCATTAGTACAGAAAAGGGGGTAGGTTTAGGGATTAACATTTCTTTCAGAAGGCTTAAAAACTGATAAGATGTATTATATAACAAGTTGTATTAAGATTATTAACAAATGTTAGAATACAGCTTTCTAAAGGCTTCATATCAGGTGTCCCTCCATCAATTGAAGTTGAATGAAAGAGTTAATGAAAACGATAGCAGCAAACTACATTCCTGCTTCTGTTTTTTCACAACCTTTCATTTAGCTTCAAAGGAAGATCTTTTTTCAGAGCATCTCAGTGTTAAATTTACATCGATTTCTTGGTATGTTGTTTTACTCCATCTATCTTTAGTTGCCACGTATTTACTAAAAACTTAAAAATTACTCTATAAGCCTGTAAAATAATAATCAATAATCGATTGTAAAAACATCTCGATTGTCTCGATTGTAGATTCCGGGAAGTAATCGATGACTGTATCGATTGCATTTTTTTACGATGACGATTTTTCTCGATTGGTAAAATCTCGAGAATCGCCCATCACTAATGTATGTATAAATTTATTTCAGCGGATAGTATGAAAATGAAATTATTTATTTATTTTTTTAATCGTTTCCATTCAAAAGAAGATATGCTAAAAGCGTTCGATACAATAAGAAGCGGATTCCAGTTTCACGAAAATATTACAGATGAATTGTTCGGATACTTAACAAAAATGGGAAAATTGTTATGAACATGTATTTTTTTATACAAAACCTGTACAAAGTAATATTACTGACTTTTTAAAAGCTAAAGATTTGGTTTACTGGGAAAAAAAGAAAATTTACGCTACGGTTCAGTTATTGTCCATCTTTCTTTATTATGCGTTTTTTCAGACATTATTCTAATTAAATTTTTCTCATATGTCTACATTGCATAAAAATAAAGTTACTGCGCGAATTAAAATACATTTTTCGAATTTTTACATTTTTTGCGTATTTTTCCTTTTATGCATGTGTATTTTATTATACAAATTTCATGAATTTGACTTGATGTCTATTTAACGAATTTTCTTCATAACGAAGTGTTTAAGTGTAACGATGAGAATTCGTTAAATGGAAGTTTCACTGTAATTGTCGCGCACAACATTACAGCTACAATAAAAAAGAAAAGTGCCCAGCTAAACTGATGGCATTGAGCTCACAGGCAATTCACACTAATTGTATATTATATTCTTATTTTAAAGAATGATGCCGTTTCAAAAAAATAAGTGAGGGGGAATTAGCCCCCGTTTCCCCCTTTATACTTAACCAAAGAACCTCCAAATCTAATAAGGGAAGCTCCTTAACATAATAAACCGGTATACCAAATTTGGAGCAAATCGAATAATCCTGCAAAAAAACCATTTATCTAAATTAAGGGGGTGGACTAGCCTCCCTTTATCCTTAACCAATGAACCCCCAAAACTAATCAGGGAAGTTCCTTAACATAATAAACCGGTATACCAAATTCGGAGCAAATCGAATAATTCTGCATGAAAAAGCCATTTATCTGAATTAAGGGGGTTGGACTAGCCCCTCTTTTCCCCCTGTATTCTTAACCAATGAACCCCCAAAACTAGTCAGGGAAGTTCCTTGATATAATAAACCGGTATACCAAATTCGGAGCAAATCGAATCATTCTGCATGAAAACCCCATTTCTCTGAATTAAGGGGGTGGACTAACCATCCTTTTCTCCCTTTATCCTTAACCAATGACATCCCAAAACTAATCAGGGAAGTTCCTTAACATAATAAACCGGTATACCAAATTCGGAGCAAATCGAATAATTCTGCATGAAAAACCCATTTATCTGAATTAAGGAGGGGGGGACTAACCCCGTTCCCCCCTTTATCCTTAACCAATGAACCCCCAAAATTAATCAGGGAAGCTCCTTAACATAATAAACCGGTATACCAAATTCGGAGCAAATCGTATCATTCTGCATGAAAAACCCATTTACCTGAATTAAGAGGGGTGGACTAACCCCCCTTTTCCCCCTTTATCCTTAACCAATAAACTCCCAAAACTAATCAGGGAAGCGCCTTATCACAATGAACCTAGAAAATTTTTTTGAAGCAAATCGGATGTTTCTATCAAGAGTTATCGCGTTACGTACATACGTACGTTCATACGTACTTACATACATACAGAACGGGCGGGCACATTAGCTCTCAAGCTTTGATAGCCTGTGAGCTAAAAACTAATTATCAGTTTCAAGTTTGGAGTTATTATGCAAATATGTTAGATATAAACCTGGGCCTAAAAATTTTGGATTGTATGAAAAATAAATGAAATTTTTATTCATGTATCATGGAAATAATAACAAAACTGTAAAGCAAACTTTTTGAAGATTAGATTTAAATTAAATAAATTTGGAGAAAATTGAACATATGAATAAAGGTAAAATTATCTTGCAGTTGAATTCACTATAAAACTAATTATAGTGATACTTACCCCCCCCCCCCCTTTTACATATTTTCTTCTAAATGATTGAATTTTTTAAAAATATATATACTCTTGTCTCTCTGATGAGAATTACTAAGCAGACAAGATGAGAAAAAAAGGGGAAAAAAGATTAATTAATCTCAATTCTTTATTTTCTATACTAATTGATGCATTTACTATTGATCTAAGTATTCTTATATACCTACTCAGTGCTGCAAAGCGCGAGACCTTGGTTGACAAATTACTCAAAACTTTAAGCATAATTTGCTACAAACAATAAAATATACACTTTTGTAGATCGCTTGTAGTGCTGTGAACAACAATAAATCTCGGAACATTTCTGTGGTTTCTAGTAAATGATGTTTCAGCGCACCTGTCCTTTTTTCGTAGAATAAGCGCAATTAATTGTCTTTCTCGGTAGAAAATCTGTGTTGTGTCTTTAGAGTATATTTTGTTAGAGAGATTATTTATTTTATTTCCATTCCTTGATCTGTTCTTAGAATTGTATGGTTTCAATGAAATTAAACATAGCAGCTGTAAGAATTTCCTCTGCACAAGATATCTTTCGGCGGTTTTATGTATTAATTTGTAATATATATATATATATATAGTATATATATATATAATATAGATGAAATCACAAATATATGAACAAATGGTGAAATTCTGATAGATGAACAAAATATGAACATAGGAAACCAGTATGTAAAATAAAAAAACTATGAATAAAAATCTATAAAAAAAAGGGGACTAAATTTGAAATAAACAAGAGATTTAGAACGAAAAAAAAAAAAAAAAAGAGAAAAAGAAAAATTGTAAGAGAGAATGAGAATAGTTTTAGAGCGGGAGGGACAACAAACAAACATTTATAGATAGTTAACTGAATGAATAAAGCTAAAGTAGATAATAAGTAGAAGTAGTAAGTGCTAAAGTAGAAGAATAACATTTGGATTTCAAGTGAATAAGATAGCAATAATGGTACTTAATCAACTAGATGAAAACAAATTGATGACTATGGAAATAATGCATCATAAATGCGATAGTGCAGCTAAGAATACATGTATTAAGAGAATTAAAAGGAGCAAAATGAAATTGAACAGCTAAAACTAAGTTATATTAATTACCACTTGATAAAGAGAGTACCATTAAAAATGCCAGAATAATAAGGTTTTAAGACTAAACTAAAACTAAAAATAACATACTTAATAACATGCGCATTTGCAGCAATGCTATTAGAATGCTGAAATAATGAAGATGAAATCACAGATATATGAACTAATGGTAAAATTCTAATAGATGAACAAAATATGAACATAGGAAACCAGTATGTAAAATAAAAAATCTATGAATAAAAATCGTATTCGCTAGTGCAGCTATGAATGCATGTATTATGAGAATTAAAATGAACAAAATGAAATTGAACAGCTAAAACTAAGCTATATTAATATATGTATATATATTAATATAGCTTATGTATATTATATATATATATACGGGGTGCAATATGTTATCTATCGCCGAGCTTTAATTTCTCAACCGTTGGTCGTAGACATATAGTTCCAATTACAAAAACGTTTCAAATGAGCTAAATATTCATGTTGTGGCATTATTTAAAGTCAAAAATGAATTTTATAAAAATTACGAAAACTAACTTTTTATACGACCTCCCAGTCCCTATAGTTATATTTAGTAAAAGTTTACTCATATCATGACAGATATAACACAAAAAGTTTGATATCTGTACTATAAAAATTGACCCAGTTATTAAATTTCAAAGTTTGAGATTTTTGCACATGATTTTGTCTTTCATTAAGGGATCAGTTAAAAGATGAATTAAAGTAATTCGAGATCAAAATCAGAGTGCAATGTCCTTTTTACGGCAAAAGCACTTTTAGGCGGTATCACCAAATCGGGGAATCACCAAATAGGGTTATTTGATCTAAAAATTTGAGCTAACATTTATGGGTCGAACAACATTCAAAAGTACCGACGATACCGGCTAAAAGTGGCTTCGCTGAAAAAAGACATTGCACCCTGAGTTCGATCTCGAATTACTTTTATTTATCTTTTAACTGATCCCTCAATGAAAGACAAAATCATGTGCAAAAATCGCGAACTTTGAAATTTAATAACTGTGTCAATTTCTGTAGTACAGGTGTCAAACTTTTTGCGTTATATCTGTTATGATATGTATAAAATTTTACTAAATATAACTATAGGGACTGAGGGACCGTATAAAAAGTTAGATTTCGTAATTTTTATCAAATTGATTTTTGACTTTAAATAATGCCACAACAAGAATATTTACCTCACTTGAAACGTTTTTGGAATTGGAACTATATGTCTACGATCCACGGTTGAGAAATTAAAGGTCGGCGATAGATAACATATTGCACCCTGTATATATAATTTTTACCATTATTATTCTATTTTACATAATATGGATTTCAAGAGAAATTGATTCGTAAATGTGCATGTAAAATTCGAAAATATTTTATATAATTAGTTAGAAAAATGAAAAATGCGCACTTCCAAATTTAACAAGCTGTAATAATGTTATGGTGAATGTCTCGAATCCACTTGCGATTGTTATGTATCTCGTTTTATTAACATTTTTTGTGAGCAGGGATTTAACACGGACGTATTTGTCAAAAAGTAGTAGGCAAGTTTATATATACAGGGTGTCCGGACTAAAAGTATCCAAAAGTTATGGCGTATTTTTACAGAACTACCCATTAGAATTAAAATTATATATGTATTTAAATAAAAACAGCATCTCACAAAGTTTTAATATCAATAGACTTCCATGTGTGTATAGCTTTTGTAGCACGACAAACGTCTAAACAGTAATCCAGTTCTCCCCAAATGTTTCGTACCATATCAGGAGTTATTAGACAAATTGCTTCTATGATATGCTTTTTTCACTCATCCACAGTTTCATTTTTTTGTTTTGTTCAATGTTTTAAAATCTCGGAGGGGTTTCCAATCCAAGCCTATTATATTCTAATGGGTAGCTCTGTAATAATAAGCCATAACTTTTGGATTTTTTACTTTTACTACCCGAGAGAGACTGCTCAGACTAGGAGTGAGTCTGTAGAGCATAGATGTCCCTCCCGGTCCCCTTTATTAAGGTCTAAAAAAAATACAAATTTCAGCCGAGGCTGAGCCCGCCAATATGCGCGAATGAGGGCGGAGTGATATATATACAAGATATAGATAAATGTTACAGTAGCAAAGTTTGTGAAACAACAATAAGGACATTAAATGATGCAATATTAACTTTTGGATACTATAACCCGGACACCTTGTATATATATGTGTGTGTGTGTTCTTAAAAAAAAAGAAAAAATCAGAGTTAAATATTGTGAACTTAATTTTAATTACCCATTAGCTAAAGACTATTGAGAAATGATATTGAAGCAGGTGTCTGCGATCTCTTGTAATAAAATCAAAAAGAGAGCGAGAAAGAGAAGGAGAGAGAGAGAAAGAGAGAGAAGGAGAAAAAAAATGAGAGAATGAGAAAGAAAGAGAGAGAGAGAGAGAGAGAGAGAGATATGTGCCTAACCAGCTGGCAAATTCAAAGTGGGTCTTTGAAATTGTTTGGTGGGGCTAAATCACAACTAATTCTTTTTTCCTCAACTATAAAGATAAATAAACATAGTCAGAAATATAAGTCAAGCCAAGTTCCCTTGTCTTAAAGCTTTCTATTACAAAATCTTAGAAAATTTTAAATATAATATAGATGCTATTATTATTTTAAAATTGTGAATTCTAGGGTGACTCAAGAAATTTCTAGATGGTGGTAGAGTCCTGCGCGGGTCGGGTACAACCCGGCCCGAACTCGAAAATTCCATTTGAAGTCAAGCCGCAATCCAACCCGAACCCCCCAAAATAATTTTTCGTGACCCGCAACTCAACCCGAACCCGAAGTGAAGCTAAAGTAAACATTGTTTTAATGTAGTTACGAAAAGTAATTTACAATTATATCTCTAATACCAATTTTATCTTTTATATATAAAAATAGAAAAATCTATGTTCCTTAACATTCAAATATAGTAAAACTTCTGAATAGCGGACACTTCGAAATCACTGAACAGAGTCCTGCATCAAGTCGGGATGTTCCTAATTTTCTTTTTTTCGGATCGAAATGACTCCAATTTTCTTTCTGAGGTTCGGGTTCACCCTAGAATATTTCTTGAGGGTCATAGCTAAAAGGCTTTTAGTTTTTTTGTTAAGAAGTCGTGTTAAGTCGTGTTGTTAGGATATTCTCAAAAATTTGAGTAGAACTATATTCCCGTTGAAAATAAATACGTATTTGAATATGAATTATTAATGAGATAATATTCAATTTACAGCATGAGAACTAAAAATTATGTAAGAAAAGTGATCATAGCTTATTCTTTCTTTACGGCACAGTAAAGAACGATTTTTTCTTCTCTCGAAATATGAAAAATATTACCAACATTTCGTTTTTGATCCACATAAAAACACATGCATCGTATTTGTTATAGTTTATTCAGACATACACAGGTTAAAGTGTGTATAGATTGGGAGGGGCTCACTATTCAGAGGTATAAGCGTACTAAGATATAAGAGTTAGAAATTGAAAAAGTGTTTTTAAAATAAAGGTATCCGCTTTTCGTAGTGTCTATTCTGGAGGCCTTATTGTACATAGTTTTTGAACCTTAAAAATTTTTTTGGACATTCTTTTGAAAAATCGGGTTAACCCGAACTCGACCAACAAGAGTCAAAATCCAATCCGAACCCGACCCGAACCCGACCTGCAGAAAAATGTAGAAGTCAACCCGACTCGAACTCGGACTGCCGGGTCGGGTGCGAGTAAAAGCAGGTAAACCGAGCCGATGTCCAGGACTCCAGATTGGGGCAGGGTCAGTTCACTCTGTTCTCATACTCTTTCGGTCATTTTGTCATAAAACACGTTTCAATCCTATTATTCAGTCAAATATACGGGTGTCTTCCTCCCAGACAAACTCTGATTTTTGTTCACAAATTTTACAATAATGAAGATATTTGTTGCGATATTTTCAACACACTTATTACTTTATAATTCACTTACTTGCTTTATAATTTAAGTTATATTTTCTTTGTAATGCTGTTACGCATGCTGTGTTAGTTACATTATATTCTTCGGGTGTTAAAATACTTTAAAACTTGGTTCAATAAATTTTCTTTTTTACGGACTCCCTCCCTACCTTTTTCTTCTTCATCTCATCATACACGCACACGCCCGCGAAAAGCCATACGCATCCGAGTAAACCATACAACATTGTCATTATTTTTGTTTTTAAATAACAAAAATTAATGCAACACACTCTAATCATTAACTTTTCAACTAAACGCATATGTTATTTATTATTGAATTAACCTTTTACATGTGTGTTCATTTTAAAGCGTATTTTTAATAATTAATAGTCGATTTTATAAAATATTTTACGCATGTAAAAAAAAAAATATATATATATATTCTGGATGTTTTTAATATAATAATTGTTACAACTAGTTGCTTAAAAAAAACTTCTTATCTTATTATGTATTTATGTAAGTCATTTCTTGTTTACATTAATTTCTCTTTTTAATTTTTCCTAATCATAACTTTTCAACTATACGCATGTGTTATTTATTATTGAAATAACCTTAATAATCATTTACACGTGTGTTCATTTTAAAGCGTATTTTTAATAATAGTCGATTTTGTAAAATATTTTACGCACGTAAAAAAATATTCTGAATGTTTTTAATATAATAATTGTTACAATTAGGTGCTTAAAAAAACATGTTATCTTATGATGTATTTATGTAAATCATTTCTTGTTTACATTAATTTCTTTGTAATCATAAACTTTTCAACTATACGCATGTGTTATTTATTATTGAAATAACCTAAATATGCACTTACATGTGTGTTCATTTTAAAGCGTATTTTTAATAATCGTCGATTTCATAAAATATTTTACGCATGTAAAAAAAAACATATTCTGAATGTTTTTAATATAATAATTGTTACAAGTAGGTGCTTAAAAAAAACATGTTATCTTATTATGTATTTTTGTAAGTCATTTCTTCTTTACATTTATGTTTCATTTTCTTTAGGATGTGATAACTTTACCCACCAGATGTCGCCACTAACGCGTACACGTGATGATCCCGGTGAGTTCATCTTTTTCTTAATTATCTTTTATTCTGATTCTCAAACTATCATTTAGTTAACTATTCTTTTATAAAACATTTTATACTCGAACATTTTTACTTAGTGAAAATTGGCGATTTCTGCACAGAAAGTTAGGCATTGTAAAAATTGGTTTGTGATGATGTCTTAGAGAGTTAATAAAATTTATTTTTTGCCTAAGAAATTTACATAATTTAATAAATACTACTAAAAAATAGAGATTTTCAAAATAATACTACTAAAAAATAGAGATTTTCAAAAGAAATTTTGAATTTCATTAAATTAACTTATTTATTTATAATATTGTAGGATAGAGGATTTAGATGTGAATTACGAAAATTTATTTTATTTATTAATAAATATTTGTAAATTTTAACGGTAGATAAATTTCTATGAGTATGTGTGTAATATTGTGAAATTTCACTCCCTCTCTTTTTTTATTTGTTCATTAAATAGCAACAAATAAAATACCTCTTCCGAAAAAAAAAATAGATATACAATATTAATTAGGGAAGTATAATAATAAACGGAAATAGAACATTGGGAGAAGTAAACATAATTAAGAATCGACCGAAACCGAAATCTAATTTCGGTAATCTTCCTATTTTCGGTCGAAAACGAAAATGTCCAAATTTTTTTACGTTATTAATACATACTTAAGAATACATAATTATTAATTAATTACTCGTGTTTATTGAGTATACATCATTATTAATTAATTATACGCGTGGCCGAAGTTGGCTCTTTGTGCCTCTGAACAAAACTTTTTATTTTCATATAAAATAAAATGTAATTCATTCATCAACGACACAGAATGATTTTCTAATGACACGACTTTCATATAATTAAAAAATGTGTTAGGTATGCATATCTCGATTTATCTTTTATACTGATTTTTGAAAATGATCATATGTTATACTACAATTTTCTCGAAACGTATTGCGGTTTCAATCTAAAATTTTCCTGTTACCGTCAAGTCTGCAGCTTTTAATGAGCACGTGAAAAGCGTCTTCAAAGTTACAGTTATATATGCATTGCTTGCTTTGTAATTTGCACTCACGTCTTGAGTCAGTCATGACTGATAATTATAAACAGTGAAGTTTATAGCAATAAATAAAGAGTGTCTCATTTGAGCCGATACACTTCAAATCAATGAGTAATGTTGAAAATTTCCGAAGGAAGAAACGAGATTTTTCGAATACGTATAGTTTCTGTCGCGTTTCAGTTCGTTCGAATTTTCGTCGGAACTCAGATTTTGGGCAGAAAACGAAAATGAAGCCGAATTTTCGGTCGATCTCTTATCATAATGAAAATAAGGAAAAACATTGAAGGTAAGAAAATTAAATAAATAAAGTTTCGTCTCTGAGGTGAGCTCTGTTTTCCTTTCCTTTATAAATCTCTGGGTAATTTAAATTTTCTTTCGTATCTATCTTAAGTACGTTAGTACGTATATCTTAAAACTTAATTATGTCTAAAATATTTTGTGTGCAGCTAAATAAAGTTGTTTTTAGGAAAGGGGAAAATATGGAGCAGTCGGTTTAGAACGCTGATGCGTGACGAGTTGACGAAAATGATAAAAGTAATGGTAATAAGATGGAATAAAATATGGTCCTTATGATAATGATTGTTCACTTGTTAGTGTGTATTCTGCTTCCATAATAAGAAAAAGTTTTAAGGGGTCTCAGGAGTCTTACTTTTTACCTGGCGGTGCAATTTAGCAACATGTCACATTTAATTATTTTTTTTTTCAGTCTCTATATAAAACATAAATGCATAAAATTTTTAATATAGCAACCTAATATCTTTTCTATTTAAAATATTTTTTTATATTCTATATTGAAATTTTATTATTATTTTTTTATGTTTAATTTTCATAAAAAAATTAAAATTGTTTTTTTAATTGCATGGCACTGCGCTCAAGACTTTAGCAAAACTATTGGTTCAAGAGCCCCCCAAAATATTGATAATGATGTAAAACTAATGTATCTTAAACGTATACTTCATTTGTGAGCAATTTATTTATTTATTTTATTTGAAATTTAAATTATAAAATTTTGAAAAAAATCATTCTTTTATTGAAAAATTGCCAATTTTAATTAATCAGTGCATTTATATTACTAAATTTGAAGTATAAGTTATTCTTTACCTTAAAATGAAGATATTTACAAAGTTTCATGCAAATTGCTTTATTAATTTTTGAAAAATGTTGCGTGCAGTGCATGCGCAGTCAAAAAACAATTTTTAAATTTTTATCAAAATTAAACATAAGAAAAATAAAATAAAATTTTAATATAGAATATTAAAAAACATTATTTTAAATAGAAGAGATATTAGGTTGTGTGTATTAAAAATTTTATGCATTTATGTTTTATAGAGAATGAGAAAAAAAATAAATAAATGTGACATACTGTAAGTTGCACGGCCAGGTAAAAAGTAAGACTCCTGAGATCCCTCCAACGACTTGCTAAATCAATTATATTTCAGATTTTAAGAAGTATTGCTATAACAAAACAATAATATATTTTCTATAATATATATATGTACTTTCCAAACAGAAAATTGTAAGATCAAGCAATCAATTTGCTAGTAAAATATGACAATTAGAAAAATTTCTAGTTTTTTTTTTTTTTTTTTTTTTTAATTTAAAAAATTTTATTTTTTACATTAAATTAGCTTTTTCTTTTCTTTCTGCATTCTTTCACTTATCAATTCTCGTAAATAAATTTTCCAGTTGATAATTTATTTAAGGTCGTTAAAAATGACTCTTCAGCCACACTCAATGTATGTTTATAATGTAACCTGCATATAACGCAATCTTTGAAATGTCCTTTTTTAATTCAAAGTTTTTTTTTTATGGCGATTTCGAATTTTTTAATGTTGCTATCAAAAGTTGTAAATTTATAACTCTTTAAAGTGCTCAAGTAATCAATTTTCAGATTGTAAAAAGTCTTGGAGCAAAAGTTGTCTAAAATAATAATAATAATAATAATAATAATAATAGAGTTTGTACTTAAAGCATTTTTTTTTTACTTAAAATTAATTTAATGTTTTTATACTCCTTCGTTTTTACATTGTCATAAATAAATCTCTTACATTATATTTTATTTAAAGACGTTAAAAATTACTGTTTAGCCACAGGCATTAAAGAGGTTTAAAATATAACGTAAATGAATCTTAATTTTGGTTCTTTGTTTTACCGTTTTAAAAATTCATTATTTTCTTTCTAATTTCCTTTAACAACATAATAATTTCTTGGAAAAAAATAATTTAATGATTTTCGAGTAATTTTTGAAGTGACATATGCATATTTCACAAGCTTTACTGTTTTTTCTTCTTCATGAGGATTTCGAAATTCTTAACTTTCCTAATAAATATAAATTCATAATTTTTGCAACTGCACCAGTGATCAATTTTAAGACTTTATAAAGTTTTTACAGTTATTTTGCAACTAAAATATCTCGATTTTTTTTTTTTAATTTTACTTACGACGTTTCATTTTTCAATCATTGAAAACCATTCTTTTATTTATAGATTTGTGTGCATAACTTATAAGTTTGTAACTTATTTAAGAGAGCTAAAAACGGCTGTTAAAGACATTAGATATGTTTAAAATATAGTAGGGATGCACCGAATAGTGATTTTGGCCGAATACCGAATATTCGGCCTACAGGCGAACCGAATACCGAATATTCGGATAGCCGAATAGTAACTACTAGGCCGAATACCGAATATTCGGCCTGCCGAATAGTAACTATTCGGCCGAATACCGTCGCTTACTTTTATATTTCAAAGCTTAAAGACTTTAAAATGTTAACAATTTTACATGCTATTTAATACAGAAACTTACCATTTTAATAAACAAGAGCTTTTTACAAGTAAACTTTATACTGAAAAAAATCTGTTTTGAGTAATTTAAGAAGAGGATAGTTATAAAACTTAATTAATAAAATTTTGAATTTCATGGCTTCTTCTGAGAATTAAAACAGATGAATAAAATTTTCTTAAATTCTAAAGAAACATTTTAAAATCAAAGAGAAATGGTGAAAAAATTGGAAGAAAAATTGTGTAGGATAATATATTAATAGTTTGTCAGGAAGAGACAAAATTAAATAAATAATACAATCTATTCAAATTTTATATGGTGGCAACTTAGCAAGAATAACTGTTCTACTCCCTTTGATTAAGCAAGGAAGTTTTTAAATGCATCCTAGATCAGTGTCTGAAGTGGGCAATCTTTTTCAGAGATTGTAAACGTTGTTCTTAAAATCTTAGCAAGAAACAGATTATTTACTGGACAATGTTCAGGAACTTGCATTTGTACATAATTAATTCCTATGAGAATCCTCGTGATTGGTTAATTTTCTTAAATAATACTTAACAAACAGCAAATAAATAATGTAAAAATATTCTCTCTTATTTAAATATGATTCTGTTTCTAATTATTCTGAATATCTTTATAAGTTGACTGTTAAACGTAGAAATTGTATGAGGTTTTTAAAAATATGTTTAAAAAGGTTTTTTTAAGTATTCGGCTCAGCTGAATATCGAGATATTCGGCCAAACCGAATATTCGGCATACCGAATAGTTTGCTATTCGGCCAAGACGAATATTCGGCATACCGAATATTTTGATATTCGGCCAAACCGAATATTCGGTAACATGGCCGAATAGGCCGAATACCGAATAGATACCGAATATTCGGTGCATCCCTAAAATATAGCTATTCTAAAACTTAATATTTGGCTTGGTGTTTTTAAAAATTCATTGGTCTCCCTCTAGTTTGTTTTAATAGCCTAATTATTTCTTGGGAAAAATATTTCAATCGTTTTTGAGTAATTTTGATAGTGAAATTTGCATAATCCATAAATTAAATACTGTTTTTAACATTTCTCAACATAGTTGAATGTGGTTTCGAATTCAGTTTGACTGACCGACTGTCTGTCTGCCCGTGCTTTAATTTGGATGGTCCTGTAATAACTTATATTTTTTTTTTCTCTTTTTGGTGTTTCAAGTTTTTTCCTTTTTTTATGAGGAATTTCTTTAAGAAGTCTTAGGACTTCTCAAAAATTTTCGAAATTTTAATTTTCTTGGATGTTAAACTTCTATTTTTTCTGAACATCTTGATATGATCGTTTCCTTTAAATGCCCACTAGAACAGAAGTTATGACTATTAAAATTATACCCACTCAATAGCTGAAGCGGCATTTCCGAAACTTTGAAGTCATTTTTCACCAAATGACGTTTTTGGTCATAACGCAAATATTTTTGAATAATTTTTCATGAAACTTTCAAAACATAGGTTTCACGTTAGTCTGTATAAACTGAACCTAAAATTTCTTTTTTAATGTTAATTTTTTTTTCTTTAGGTGATTATAGTGTTGAAATTTTCAAAATTTTGCATTAGCTAAATACAACTTTCTATTAAAAATATAAAAATGCTTTAAATACAAATTTATTTAGGTTCAGGGTAATAATCTGAGGCATAAGTAGGTACCAAAATTTCCATTCTAGCTGAAAAAATTTATTTTGTAATCCTGCGCGTAAGCTTTTATACCAATTTTCTACTCGACAAATGTCTGACAGTTTGGTGCCCCCTATAAATACTAATTTTGCATCTTGCAATTTTTTTAAGTACATGAAATGAAAGAACATGCTTATATCTTTAAATCCCATACTGTGTTTTTAAATCGTATACATTTTAAGATATTAAATGTTGAAAATTATTTCTTTTTCTAATTTTAAGAGTCCTGAGACTCCTTAAGGGGACAGGGAAAGCCCTATCTTCGCCATGTTAAATTCACCAACTTTATGTACCTTTTTCTCAGAAATGGTGAAAGATAGAGGTCTAGATTTTTTAGAGTAGTTAGAATAAAATGATTTACGTATTTTAACAGATCATTTTCTTTTTAAGTGAAACTAAAAATTAATTATGAATTATTTAGTGAAAGTCATTTTTAAATTACCATTTTTGATAAGATTTCACTGCCTAAAATAAATAATTCTCAACAAATCATTAAATCCCTGTGTTAAGGTATACACTATAACATAATATAAGTATTTAATTAAGTTTAATAGATATTGAAAAAAAGGAACATAAACATGAAAAAGTTTTGAGAAAAAGTCAATTAAAGATTTAAATGGCCATTAAGCTATGATGTACTCTTAGAAAGAATAAATAATTTTAACACTTATTTTTTATATATATATACATATAAATATGTGTGACACATCGTTGGAAAGATGAAAATTTAAACTATTTAATGATATAAAAAAGTAAAAATCGATTTTTTGGTTGAATTTTGCTTTCCCGGTCCCCTTAAAGCGACTGAATAACCTTAAAAAAGCTTATGCTTTTTATTATACCTTCTTTATGTATCATAACATGAATCATAGCTTAGTTTAAAAAAGAAATACATTTTTTATTTCTTTTTCGATGCGTTCGTAATTATACAGGGTGTCCCAAAAGTCCATGACACATTTTAAAATTCAATAAAAATCAAGTAATTATCGTACAGAAGTGCGGTTTGGACCAGAGTTTAATTTCTAACAAAAAAAGTATCGGAACCCTAATATTTTGCAGTACTAAAACCCTAGCGTATATCACCCCCCGCCATCATTCCAATCCGCTTATTTATATTTCATACATTATTTGCAAAATTTAAAGCATCTTTTTTTTTTCTTTAGCAAAATAAAGATTTTAAATATATCTACCTGCATATACTTAACTGTCAACTATTCCACCTTTAATTTATCACTCCTTCCAAATAGTAATTTTTGCTTAATTTTGATACTAATTAATCGAAGAATTCTGAAATCAAATAAGGTAAGGATTATGATTCATAAATAGTGTTAACACAAAAAAGGAATTGTTCGCAGCTATACATATGTATAATATATAATGAATGAACAACTAGCAAAAACATTTATAAGAAATTTTTTTGGAAAATCTTGCGGCGTATTTATGGTGGTGGGAATTCATGAGGAGTCTTATAGGCTTTAAATATAGAACTTTTATTCAACAACGGGAAAAGGGTTGACAGACAAGATCTCATAAATTTCGCCCTCACTCCGTGATAGCAATAAAACAATCTTAATTAAATATAAAGTTAAAAGTTAACTCACGTAACTTCATTTCTCCGGAGCGTGCTTAAGCTGCGACGGTGGGGTTCATTTCAAATCCACATCTAGATTTCATCTCACTCTAAATCTGTTCTTGTTCCCAGGCTAAGCTCCAGCCATACATGGCCGTTTCTCCACACGTAAACTACTTACGCCAAGTCACACTTTCTCCAACGTCTAACTAACCAACTAAACACTGAGTAACCAACTAACATAATTTCGCTCCCCTATTTATACTCTAGCAGACTGAGCAAATAAATTTGCATACGGTTACCGCTAACTCGCAGAACAACGAACTCCTAATTAAAAATGCACCGCGGACAATTAGAGTGCCTCTATATTAGAGCTACGTCTTACACCATGTTCACCTTCAAACCACAAGAGAGCCTCTGTAACATAGTTACTGGTTCCTTACAATCTTACGCACCGTTTCTTCTCCATCTCCTACGTTTGCGACACACAACGTAATATTGGGTACGCTGTAATTTGGGCTTCGGTTTTTCGGAATCGCTATGTCACTGGGCTCCGGAGCCCTGTATTTATGAGCTCCGGTGAATTTCGACCAATATTTGGATATTTACTAAAAACAGAAAAGTACCGGAGCTGAGCTCCGGTGCGCTCCGGCGCAAATTTAACCCTGGTTTGGACTAAAATGCTTCTCACGATGTAAAGTTTTTTTTTTCAGGCGAATAAAAAAAATAGTTTCTCTCATCTCTCATAGATGGCGCTGTACCTTGAATTAATCAGAAAGAAGCATAAAAAACTGAAGACAGTCAGTTACAGATCATTTTATTTTGTCAAAAACAGTTAAAGAGTAATAATTTGTGCAATCCTTTAGCATAGTTTAATGAGTGCACCCTTTGTAGCTAGGGCCATATTCAAACTGAACTCCAGTTTAATACACATGTTCGCTAGCATTGATTGTGGAATTAGCTGAATCACATGCGCATGCGCGATTCTCGTCTTCAGTACTTCAATCTCAGTCACAGCAGAAGCACAGATTTTGTATTTTGTCGTTGGGAGTCGTCATTTCTGTGCCACAGCGTCAAATTTAATCTTAAAATCAGAGAAAACGCATGTTTGAAAACATTAAAACCAAGCATACGGACAAGTGGTGCCATCTACACTTGAAGTTCGGAACTAATTATTTTTATTCCCTTGAAGGGAACTTTTCATCTTGAGAAGAATTTCAGTTCAAACCGCACTTCTTTACGACAATTACTTGATTTTACATTGAATTTTAAAATGTGTCAAGGACTTTCGGGTCACCCTGTATCAGTGGCGCACCCAGGATTTTATCTTGGAGTGGGCCGAACATTGGCAGCGAAATAAAATAAAATTAGTGGGGGCAAAATTTCTCAAGTTTTGATTACAGTAAGAAATTACAAGGAGACACTAATTAATCATAAACTTACCGTAATTAATTCAGTATCAATTAATTGGTTATTTATTTTAATTAAAATTATTATACTTAAAGTTTCATTTTATTAATAATTTAAAAAAGTACTAATTTTTGAATGCGCAGAAGTTAAACATTTAAAGGCCTCATAAATAAACATTTATAGAATTTCCTATTTATATCTATCTGATTGTGAGACATATTGTAGTTTAAGAAAAATATCCAAAATAGCTTTGACGAGATGAATTATTGGATGCAAATTTTTGGGCTAGTTCATTTAAATTTAACTCGTCACTCAGCATTGTATGGGAATTAATAAACTAATACATAATTTAATTTCTTGTGGGGTATGGCAGTAAATTCTTGTAGAAGCATTGTCATCTCTAGTCGTGGAAAGGGTAGATGCCCCTACAGTCTCCGTGACTTAACCGACTATGGGGTCGAGTTAAATGGATAAAAAATTACTTAAAAAATTCAATAAAATCCAAATAAAAATATTGTTACACATTTTTTTTTTTTTTTTTTTTTTTTTTTTTTACAAAGCTCTTGAATTTCTCCAGTCTCAGTTACATTAATCTCTCTGTGTATATATAACAAAGCCAGCCCATTTAATCTTGATTCTGTCATTATGGATCTTAAGTAAATTTTTAAAATGTGTAATACCAAAAATTACCTTTCGCTGAGGCAAGTTGTAACGGGGAGTGTTACAAATATCTTTAGTTATTTGTAGGTGTTGGGGTACAACATTTTGTCCCATTTCGAAACTGTTTCAATGGCATTCTTGCATCGAGTTATAGAAGCTATTTCTCAAATTTCCTGTAGCTGAACTTGAATTCGGCATTCAAAATTTCTGAATTTGTAGAAAGTAAATCATGCATATAAAATTCACACAATTGACGAAAATCCTTAATTTCACTAGCTGTTGGAGCACTTTTTTCATTATGTCGAAAAAAATCAAAATGTTGCTGTGCCGAGTAAAACGTCCATTAATTTGAGTGAATGTTTGATCAACGAATGGGATAAAAATATTTTTCCTGAAATGCTCTTCTGTCGAATCGACTGGAACATTGGACCTTTGTGTTTGTTTTGATACAGTTTTTGGCATTTTAATGTCAATATGAAAGTTATTGTCTTTCATACAAGCTTATGATAAATATCCTTGAAAGAAATATCTGGGGCTTTACGAATAGTGTTTAAGTGAGCCACAGCATCGTTAACGAAATTTCAGGCAATTAAGGAGTCACTGGCAGATTTTTGCAATAATTTAGACAATGGTAAAGTGTATGCAAATATATTATCTAAGCTAAGTAAAGAAATTAGGAAACCAAATTTACATAACGAATTTTTAAATAAGTTTTGCCTTAGAAGACGAATCTCTTCTTTCCAAGATGCGATTGTTTCAAAGCGATCAATCACTGCATCATATAATTCTACCATGGTCATGATGGCTTTATGGCGTCCCACCCACCTAGTTGGACAAACTTTTTGTAGTTTTTGGTTATTAATTTCCGGTGTACGTTTGTAAATATTGTTGAGGAGGACGTCTTGTCTATTTAGGAGTATCGAAAAATTGTGTGTCATTTCAATTATGCCAATGCAGTTTCTTATTTCTATCACAGATACAACATTTCACATGCTAAATTTAAACTATGTGAGACACAATGAACATATAAAGCTTGCGAATATGTACTTATACGTGAGACAGACCTAAATCCGTTAAACTTTCCGCTCATTGATGGGACACCATAATAACCTTGGCCTACGTAACCTACGTAAATAGGACAAATCGATATCATATGTCTTTAATCCTTCTAATATTTTGCCTGGCAAGTTTTTTCTCCAGTGCTTGCTACAGGAATAAATTGTAAGAATTCTTCACAAATTTTGTTGTCATTCTCTTCATCAATATATCAGACACACAAGGAAAAATGTTCAGTAGTAGGAATGTCACAAGTTTCACCATCAAGAAATGAGAAACATTTTGCCGAATTAATTTTTTCTTACCAAACGATTCAAGATGATATCTTTACTGGCATTTTTAGTTTGTTTTTGTAATTTCCAGCTAATAAAGGTAGCGTTTTTGGTAGAATGTTTAAAATGTTCAGTGAGGTTTTCATTCCCCGCATCGACTCTTGTTCTTAGTAAAGTTCGAAAGTTGGCTTCATTGGCGATTCCCACCTGCTCAATCGCATAAAATTACAATTTTTATAATAGGTTCTAATCGGTTCCGATTTACTGCAACTTGTGATGCCTGACCCACATGAATTTTTCTATGGACTGAAATGTATTTCCTTCTCGAATATTCTGTAGTTTTTCGTAAGTTGCAATAGCCCTGAAATGATATTGTTTTTTGTTGATTATTAAATTTCTCAATGGCTTTCTTCCAATTATTATAACTTTGCGTGACCAACTACCCAGCTACTTCCGATTTAGATTTTCCAACGTTAGGAGGTGCAAAAAATAATCAGTATTTAAAACGTGCACTATTTTCAACTTGAGAATACACAAGCCAAGTATATTTTTTAAACCATGTATATTGAAAACTTTGTTTGTGATTTGCAGCTGTAGCACAGGTTGCGGGAAAATTAAAATTTGTTTCTGGTTTCCACAACTTTTTCCTAATATTTAAATTATCGTCAGATGTCTTGCTATTTGCTATCATCTAAGGAAATATTATTCTTCATATTTATTCAATGGCTTTGGCTGATTTGCGACTAGGGAAACGGAATCCAAATCGGGTTGGGTTGATTTTTGACGGCCAATTATCTACACGAGGGATATAGGCCCGGGGGGAGTGCCCTCCGTGGGGGTCTTTCTAAGGGAACCTAATCCGTATTAACGCATGGAAGATCCACGGCTCGAAGAAAACCACGAAAACTCCGAACGATTAGGCCGACGGGCGCGATTGGGATCGAACCCAGCACTTCCCGTCTACCAGCTTCGAGAGCAGAACCTCTCGGCCACTGGTGGGGCGAATCCAAATCGGTATTTATCGTGTTAATAACGTCATTACTATTAGCATTTAAATCATCCTTTTTTTATAATTTGAAATAATTCAATTTCAAAAGAATATTTTACAAATTTAATTTGCAAATGTCATTGAAGAGTTTCCATGCAGGTTACTTTTAACAGCTGAAAAACTTGTTTGAAGATTAATATATGATTGTCAATAAAGTCACTGAAAAATAGCCGTGTAAAATACAAAATAAACTTTTGTGTAACGTTTGTGTACTCGCATATAACTCTGTATAGTATTCCAAGTCCAAGCAAAAGGCAAAGGAATGGGTAAGGATGCAACCGAACCAACTGAGGGTTTTGCACTATAAACCGAAGTTCACTATATTACATCTGGACCTTCTGAATCTAGACGCTGGATCTCAATTGCTCGACTGGGAGAAGCTTGAAACAAACATGATTCAGCTTTAATCACCAAAAGGATGTCATTTTTTGGCGGTGATAGCTTTCTTTGTAACTTTCTATTTTCATTCTCGCAATTTAAAAAAACTTTTCTAAAACTACATGCAATATGGGAAAAAAACTGTTGAAGTCTTTTTTTTTCTTTTTTTTTAACTGCATGGTAGCATTGCAGTTTTCTCACAATACGTATAAGAATAGCCAGCCGTGTAATGAGAATTACCAATGATATATAGAAATGTGGTCTCAAGCAAACGCATTTCTGTGGTTGTGCATCTTTGAAATTGGCTGGGGAGACCCGCGTATTTATAGGGCGTCAATTAACTTTTTACACAAACGCACACACGCAAAAAACGAACTTTGGTCTCGTAAATATTTTAAATATTTTTCTAGTGTTTTCTCCCTTTTCCTTATCCTGGGTGCGCCACTGCCCTGTATAAATAAGTAGCACCTATAGTCGTCGCCTGGTCGGTTCGTCTATCCGCATATAACAGCGCAAAAACTACTGAACCGAATGGTTTGAAATTTAATATATATAATCGTTGCAGAATTTTGTCGAGTCATTTCAAATTTCATGAAAATCGAATCAAAACTTAAAAAGATATTAATAGAAGTTTTCTTCCTTCTATTAAATCCTATGATACGTAATTAATTCAGTGATATCCCATGATAGGTAATGATTCTAGGTTGTCATGATGATTAAGTCCTATTTAAGATGGAGTCCTATTATTCCGTATTATTAATTTTAATATATATAATCGAAACAAATTTTGTATTCATTCATTTTTGCATAAGAGTGCAACAGCTATTGCACCAAGATCTGAATATTTATAAAACTGGTTAGAGTACGAACGTACGTTTGCTACGTTTGTCGTGCAATTTCCGACTTGTTTAAATTTAAAAACACGTAAATTATTTCAAGTTTTAATATTTTTGCGCATTTTTAGCTCACAGGCTATCAAAGCCACTGCGTTAATGTGGCCACTGGTTCTGTATGTGCGTAGGTATGTACGTAACTCGATAACTCTTGATAGAAATATCCGATTTGCTTCAATTTTTCTTTTCTAGGTTCATTCTGATAAGGCGCTTCCCTGATTAGTTTTGGGAGTTCTTTGGTTAAGTATAAAGGGGGGAACGAGGGCTACCCCCCCGTAACTTAGATAAATGGGTTTTTCATGCAGAATTATCAGATTTTCTTCAAATTTGGTATACTGGTTAATTCTGATAAGGCGCTTCCCTGATTAGATTTGAAGGCTCATTGTTAAAGCCTAAAGGGGGGAACGGGGGGCTAATATCCCTTAATTTATATAAATGGATTTTTCTATCCGATTTGTTTCAAATTTGGTATACCGGTTTATTCCGATAAGGTGCTTCCCTGATAACATTTGGAGGCTCATTGGTTAAGTATAAACGAGGAAAGGGGGAGGCTAATACCCTCCACTTAATTTATTTTTTGAGGGACGTTACTCTTTGAAATAAGAGTATAATATAAAATTAGTGGGAATAGCTTGTGAGGTCAATGCCATCAGTTTAAGGAGACGATGGACGTTTAAAAAAATTTCTTTTAATTTTCATAATAAAGATTTGAAATTTTGTGCAAATATGTATAATTCTCCATAAGTATATAGCACACCTTAAAAGAAATTTCCAATCTTGTTATAATTTTAAGACCTTTTAAAAAATTTTAAATTTTAAAGTGAAATTTTAAAATGCTCCTTGCGTCTTAATTTTTTAGATATTTCCTCGATTTTGGATTTTAATCACGTAAAAGTCTATTACAAACAAATCTGTGGATCGATTTTTTAATCCCTTAAATAGTTAATTTTTTAGAGATATTTTTCTGAATTCCATATCGATTTTCATCCAAATTCAGCCTTACAATAAGTTAAAAATCAAATTTAACTGGACACTTTTAATCCCTTAACTGGGCACTTTTCTTTTTTATTTTAACCCTTAACCGGAAATGTGAAAATCCCATGTACAAGCAGAACACCTAATAATTTACCAAATTGTGAACTTAAACATTTAATCTTTAACTGTAATGCATTAACAGGAGCAATTTTTTAACATAACAGCATAAATATAAGTTTGGAATGTCTGAGAGAGAAAATATTAAGGGCAGATATGTAGACGCAAACATCTCACAGACATACGTATCCAGTTAAAGGTTAAATTCTTTTCACAGGAGCATGCTCCACAACTTTAAGAACTGGTATAAGGATTTATGATGCGTAAAGGATGGTGATAAGGACTGATATGTATAAACCTATTAGTTGGGATAATTTGAATAAATAAAGAACGAAACATTCTTATCTATGCAAAAATAGTGTGAAAAACTCGGAATTTCTTCATATTTACATTAAAAAGCAATTTTTAGTCATTCTATTGCAAAATCCATCCCTAATTTTGTTGAATATACCTTTTCGATTATGTAAAAAAATATTTTTTACACGTGTGTTGAAGTTTAAGCATTTTAAATATAGCAAAATGCAAAAAAAAAAAAAAAAAAAAAATTCAAATTGAGAAAAATGAATTTATAAATTCCATCTCTGATAGATTTAAGGGGAAATGAATGCAGTAAAAAGACGTTTTCACATATTCATAATCATCGGGATCTTTACATAACTTTGCTAGTCTATATTATAAAGGACAAACGTGTTTGTGCGTAACGCTGACGTCATTTTTACGGTGGCAGCAGGAGGCGATTAAATTTAACTTTTACTGCAATTTTTTTAAACTTCTAAACATCGTACATTTTAAATTTTTACGCCGTCGAATAGGAGAAAAAATATACTGTAAACTCTGTCTAAGGCGGAATCGATCGAGACCAAGATAATTTTCCGCAGTAGACAATATTCCGCCTTAGAAAAATTTTATTCTATGTCTATGGATTCGCAGGGACTTGAAAATATTTACGAGTTAGACAGATTTCCGTCTTACACAGAGGCCGTCTTATAGAGAGTTTACTGTACTTTCAAATGAAATTTCATAGGAAACTGTATCTCAATTTGTTTGAAGAATATATCGTCATTTACTCAATTTTTATGGTTTTTAAAATAATTTTTAAGCGTGAAATTTTTAATTCTATCTCTATCGCATGCAGACTATTACGAAGGATAAATCCGTTTGTATTTAAATTGATACAAATAGCTCAGCATTTGTTTCCAGCTTATAATCCATAACGCAATTAAAGCATTCACCAATAAATAAATAAATTAATAAAATATCATACTTAAAACATAAATTTAAGACATGTAATTAAACCATGTACTTAAACCACTGAAATGATCAGAATCAAAAAGGTTAATTGTAACTAGTGATCTTTGGCGATTTCTTCGGCTAACTGTTGGCGCGAGGCCAATATAAAACTATCGTGTTTAACCCCTTGTCTGTGACGACCGAACTCAGTTCGGGAAACGCAAATGTGCCAATTTTGGAATGCCCGACCGGAATTCGGGCAAGATAAAAATCGGTGTTTCAATTCCGTGAAGCCCGAACTCAATTCATCCAATGCATAATATGTAATTTACCATTTTCCCAATAGATGGCAATATTTTCCCGCGAAAAGTTCGGCAATTTTGCGCCATTTGTCGTATTTTTGTAATTTTGGAGTTCAGAACAAAGATTTTTTTTTTTTCCATTTTCGGCACGTTTTTCTCAAATTTATTCCACAGGCAAGGGGTTAATAAAGTTCGAAAACTTAATTTGAACACATACTTGCTATTTTTCAAATAAATATGATTTTTTGTATTGTTAGAGCGCATTCTAAAAATATATATTAAACCTAAAAATCTATTAGGGAGTTATCAATTGAAAAAATGTTTTCCACCTACATTTTGTCACCCGGGAAACCCGGGTATATCCCCTTGTATGTCTAAACGCAGTTTAAGCAAAAAATTGGAACAATGGTATTTTCGTCATTTTTCGCAAAGTGAAGGTTACCAAGTCCCCTTAAATTGGAAAAAACTCGAATATCACATGTTAATTCGAGATTACGTTCGTACGGACTCATTTCCTCTTAGAGAGGATTTATTTTGGTTGCCAAGACACCGGATGAAATGATAAAAAGAAACTACGTTGATCGATCGCTTCTTTTTTGTATTTAATGTAAAGCTGCAATCAACTGTAGGAAAAGGAAATGGTGGGCGAATAACACACACTTTCTATACTTAAAAATTGTTTTTTTTTTTTATATATAACTTTTACAGATCAAAAAGTCAACATTTAATTCTAAGCATGCAGAGTTAAATACAGAGCTCAAAGAATAACAATAGAATAAAAGTAAAGCAGAAATGTTATTATCCGCTTTTGTTTTTCTCTTATCGTATTAGAGTAAAACCTTCCTAAAGCGACCACGTTCCGTTCCAATAAAAATTGTTCGCTCCGAGAGGTGGTCTCTTAATGGAGGTCATGCTTAAATCTAGATTTTATATGCTGATAAAAGGCAAGAATTAATGTTACTAATTTTTTTTTTTTTCACATTAGGAAAAAAAATGAAAATTTAAGTATCAAAACAAAAGTTAATTACATAACTTTATTATTATAGAGTTTAAACAATGAATACATTGAGGTTTGCTTTGATTTTACAGTTTTATCTTTTATAACTTTTATTTTCAAGTTCTTTCGAAGTTCAGTAAATAAATGCAATTTATTTTTTTCGACCGGGAACAAATAATGACGATTTCATTCATTTATCTATTTTTTTTAGACTTTCCTTACCGAATAGGGGTGGGGAGTTTATTGACCGTCATTCTTAATTTATCATCAGAGTTAAACCCATTGCCTAAAAAAGGCACAAAAGGGTTTAAACACTTAAAAGTTACCGGAATAATGAAAAAAAAATTCTAAACTTAGTTTAAGAAGTTTGATGAATAATGCGCTCTCTGGAATTATTTTTCTAATAAAACCTTCGTCAAGCGACCAGGAGAAAAAGGAATTTGTTTCATTTTCTTCAAAGAAATGGGTCGCTCATGGAGGGAGTTCAACTGGGATGGTCTCTGAATAGAGGTAAAATTAGTATTGAGTCTATGGGAGTAAATTTCGTTCCATGAAAAAATGGTCGTTCAGAGAGGTGGTCGCTTAATGAAGGTGGTCGCACAGGGAGGTTTCACTGTATTTATTTCTGCATTTATAGTGTAAGCATATCACAGTATAACCTCGAAAATCCGTCATCGTCGAGACCTAGACTAATCCGGATTTTTGAAGGAAAATCAAAAGTACTTCCGCTATTCTTAATGGTGCCTTTATTAATGGTTTAATTCATAGCCAAGTAATAGTTATATGAGAAAGAGAGAATATATATACATATATAAAACTTTCTTTAATTGATATCTTCTATGTTACAGAAAAAAAATCTGATAAACAGGGAAGTCATTTCTTCTCGTGTAATTTCCGAAACATCGATGTCAGTTTTATTTGCTTCATTTTTTTTGGCCGTTCTTTAACAAGGTTTTCTTTGATTTTATACAAGTGAAGAATATCGATTTCGGAAATACAGTCCAATAAGTCGTATTTGAATTAAAGAACTTTGCACAAAACCCATGTACAGTCGAGGACAAAAAAAGTAAACACCCCTTTACTAACTCTGCAAAAAACTATCATAGAAGAAAGTTACTGGTACCACACGATTGGTAATAAAGTCTACTTTTAAATGATGTATATACAATTTGCTTAGGGGGACATCTACATATTAAAACGAACCATAACTTTGTTTTTTTCAATAGCGGTACACAATTCTGACAGCATAAAGGAACTTTAGACCTTTCAATTAGCCTAAAAATAAATTTTTATGCAATTCGTACGATAAGTTTCCGAGAAATTAATTATTTTAAAACGAGCGTATTTTAGGGGCTGAATCCAAATTGAATTGCGGTCCTCAATTGTTGAGCGAGAGAACCTCCTTCTTGACCAAGGCATCTTAAGCGTCACTCAAGCAGTCATTGAAGACTGCTAGATTACAGGATAGCATAAGAAAATTCAAAATATCTAGTCACTTCTATCACAGACGTCCCCTTAAACCATCATTTTGCCGTTTTTTATGCATAATTTGAAAACTACTTGGAAGAAAAATGTGAAATTTTGGATTTCCACAAAGCAGGACTTAATAAATCTAAATCCATCAAAAAAATTATAGGTTGCAATTCATAATTTTTTCGAATATTAATTTCATAATTCATATCACAAAATAAAAAAAATTGCAAATTCGACGTATTTATGTTTGGGTATTTTAACATTATTTACAAAAAAAAAAAAAAGCCCATAAGGAGTATAATTTCAGGCGATGTTAATAAAAATATGAAAATGTAATTTAACATTAGGATCATTAAATTTTGAAAGTTTATAATTCAAAAACTTATCATTCAAATGACTTGAAATTTGGTGTCTAGGCATAGTTTGAACCGAAGATTTGAAATATATTCTTAAAATTGGGTATTGCAATTTAAAAAAATGAAGTTTGGGTTCATTTTAATATGTAGATGGCCCCCTAAGCAAATTTTATATACATCATTTCAAAAGTAGACTTTATTTCCAATCGTTCGGTACCAGTAACTTTCTTCTACGATAATTTGTTGAGGAGTTAGTAGGGGGTGTTTACTTTTTTTCCCACGACTGTACAAAACCGTACAGCTCTTTAAAATAAAGTTGAATATTAAACGCCTTACATTTACTACAAAATTACAAAACGAACCTCGTTTGAAGTTTAGAAGCAATAAAAAATTATTAATACTAGTCATAAAAGTAAAAACTGTTTTTCTTTTTAAAAACGCCCTTTTATAAGCATTCAATCAAGCATTCATCTTAAAAATCACGCCTAATTTAACGAATGCAATTCATGTTGTTAAAAAAAACAAACAAAAAAAACCGTTACTATAACTATACTGCTGTTCTATTACTATACTGCTAAACCGTTACTATAACTAACGCTTTCAAGGGAGATGGTATATTATAACAATCACAATTTTTAATTTTCCGAAGGTTCAATAATTCAGAAATGCTCATCAATTTACGAACTTTGGAAAGCTTATATATGGAAGAATTCTAACAGCTTTGTTAATGGTATGTCCAGTACCAGTGGCGCTAACTTTTGAAAAATACTGGATGTGCTCCAAAGTGTTTAAGCAAATTGGCACGGCCTGTTTTATTATATTCATGAAATCCTCCTGATTACAGACATGAGAATTCTTCGTCCCAAATGGTTGATTTTCACTCCTAAATTTTAATAGTATCACTTGCTTTATTAAATCTCAGAAATTCTGTCATTAAATAAGGCGAGAAATACCATAAAATTTAGTGGTAGCAAGTAGTCATTTGGGACGGAGAATTCTCATCCCTGTGATTAATATATTTACTATAATTAATATTTACTATACCATAAATATGATTGCAAATTACAAATTAAAAATGCAAGAAAAACGTTTCAATCATTTAAGAGCTTTTTGAATATCATTAAAATGGATAATGTTCATTGAGTGCTTTATACTCACGCAGATGATTAGGGGGCCATCTACATATTAAAATGAACCCAAACTTCATTTTTTTCAATTAAATATATGGGAAATTTTTATATGTGTTAGACACATTTAATGCTCTTGTGTATCCGCTATGGCTATCACAAATATTTAAAAACAAAATGATGTTTTGAACGTCAATAAAAAGAAATTTTGTTTCCGAGATTTCAAAATATAAATGTATATTGTGAAAAAAAAAAAAAAAAAAAAAAAAAAAAAAAAAAAAAAAGGCAAATTAATGGGACTAGGAAAGCAAATTATTGGGTGGGCCCGAGCCCCGCGAGCCCATGGCGCCACTGTCCAGTACGCCCACATTTGCTATAAAGTTTGGCTCCCATTTCTGTAATTCACTGTCTCCCCCCCCCCCTCTTTTTCTTCTTTCTGTCTGGGCCCTTCAAGAATAGCTGAGCGCTTTTCATTGGTCTCCTCGTGTGCTCGGAAACAATTGACTCCGTTGTTATTTTGCAACACTCGTCGCTATTTCTCCGCTGACCGCGAGAAAGATGCGTCTTTCTAGTTGGCATATTTCCATGTTTTAAACTTTAATTTTAAATTTTTGCTCTGATGATGGTACTTTAGAAGTTCCTAAACAGTTGCATGAACCTTTTTTAATACTTTTTTTTTATATTTGTGCTATTTAACGTTGCCATTTTCGTTCTTAATGCATCGGAAAAAAAGTCAATTCTTCAATTTTAAATATTTTATATACCATTTAATTTTATTTTTTAATTGCCAAATGGCACCCAGATTTTTTTAATAAAATTTTCTTTTATAATGTACGCGAAGAAAAGTATTATTTTATTTTCAAATGGTTTCGTTCATAAAGTCTGGTGACATTCAATCATTTCAACATTTTAACAATGCAGGGTGTATCTGAAATGCTTAAACAAACTTAGAGGGATGATAGTACTCATGAAGACGAACAAAAAATGCAATGGAACATGGGGTCGCAAATGACGTTTAAAGGATGAAAATCGAGAAAATGCGTCTGGAAATGGACAAACTGAGACAAGAAAGAAACACTCCAGAAAATTATTTATTGCACAGAATAGGTACAACACAGCCCGTGATGTCCAGAGAAAACAAATATTTTACAACAATTGTTCAAAGTGTCAACCGTGGACATTATTACACGGAGTACATCTACGGAGGAACGACTGGCGGACACGCTCGAAGACTTTGGGAGTCCTGCATATGTGATTCCTGCTCACAGATTTGTTTGGCTTTCTTCCAAGTTTTTGTTATCTCTTTCTGATCGGATATGCACAAAGTGAAAAGAAAACCAGCTTCGTGCTACTAACCAGTTCTGCAGGAAAGCAGCATGCGAGATTTCGATATTTTTATTAGTTTTGCGATTTTCACCCTTTAAACGTCATTTGCGACCCCACGTTCCATTGCATTTTTTGTTCGTCTTGATGGGTACTGTCATCCCCTTAAGTTTGTTGAGGCATTTCAGATACACCCTGTATATAATTACTTTGCCCCTGAAAGGCTTAACTTGTGTGAGAATGTTATTACTTTAAAACGTTACAAGCATTGTTCTTGTATAACAAGTATTAACAAGCTTATTCTTGATTTATAAATATCATGATATTTTTTTTTTTTTTTGATGGATTATGCTTGTCATAGGATATACAGGGTGCTTTAAAAAGATGTGACAAACTTAAATACACGATAGTACATTACAAAAACGAAAAAAAAAAATTCTTAGAAAACCAGATTGGCAATTTACTTAAATCGTAATTGTTCGTAATCCATATTTCAGTCAAAAATCTATTTTCATTGCAAAACGAATCTAGATTATCTTTCATAATTTTAACGATAATGAAGATGTTTCAAGGAAATTCTCAACAGAATTTTTCATTACATATAAATATATTTAACATATGTAATATAAATAATAAAAAAACTTTTTTTAAGCTTCGTTTTAATGTGAAATGTTGTAACACCAAGGAAAGAAAGAAGTGCACTGTAGTTTGGTCAATGACATCATACGACATGAATGATCTCATTTCTAGCATTCTTCATCATGTCAACACATTTCACAGAATGCAAAATAAGTATGTTTAAAATAAATTTACATTATTTTATTTATTTTTACTGTTATGAAGGACAATCTAGGTTCGGTCTGTATTTAAACCTTAACATATTATAGAATGGGATTCGGCAGCACAGACAATCACCGCATCGAGTTCACGGATGGAATTCTAGGATTAGTTAAATCTAGTCCCAGTCCTCCATGTTTTCATACCTCTGGGTGCAGGAAAACACAATGGCAAACCTACGAGTCAGCCGCTAAAATCGGGTTTTTAGGTGTTTTCCACCAAGATATGACTTGGCAGACCGATTGCGTTTTAATATGCAAATCGAGTTTTAACTAATCCTAGAATTTCATCCGTGAACTCGATGAGGTGATTGTCTGTGCTGGCGGCTCCCAGTCTATTATTATTATTATTATTATTTAAAATAAAGATTGAAAATTACGTCATAATTAAGTTCACAGTTCATGTTTTGAATTTAATACCCTTAACTAAGTCGAGTTTGAAGTTGATGTAGGCTACCACCTCTTGAAATACGCTATATTTAAACCGTAAAACGTGATTAAATATATATATTTATATATATATATATAAAGACTGAAAATTACGTCATAATCGACGTCGCAATCCACTGCTCGGATTTAACACCCTTAACCACGGTGATATTATGGCTGGTGTGAGCTACCACCTCTTGAAACACACTACAGTAATACCTCGGTTTTCGTTGACTTCGGTTATCGTTGGTTTCGGTTTTCGTCGATTTTTTCCGCGAAAAAGTTGTCTCGGTTTTCGTTGGTTGCCTCGGATTTTGTCGTTGTACTGTAGCCCTCTGAGCGTCTGAGGGCTTTCCTGCATTAAAAAAAAATAATTATAAAACTAATGTTAATTAAAATTTTCTTAACCTGTTTGTTTTTGAAATACACTTCATGCTGCTTTATTTGACATGCGTCTTAAAATACAATTTTGTTTAAAATACTTTTGTCTACAACCGCACTGCAAATAGAAGCATCTTAAATTTAGACACATATGTGACTGAAAAAGAATTTTAGACACTTAAGTGTCTTAATCTGAAAATTCAGACATTATAGATGTCTTAATTTAAGATACATAAATGTCTTACTATGACCATGGTGTAAACGAACTGAGAATAATGTCTAAAATATCCGCAAACGTCTTATTTTAAGACACTTCATTGCTTTAAACGTGTTTTAATTTAAGACGTTTTGATTCTTCCGACGCAATAACCACCAGGGGGCACTAGCACTCCCAGTTGCGCATGCGTTTTAGATGTCTTCGTTCGAAGTGGTATACGTTGTAATTCAAACAAAGTTTGTTTTTATGAACGCGTGTATTTTAATTCGTTTTTTGCGAAATGTGAAGTACTGTGATTTTAATTCGTATTAACTTGGATTATTTATTTATTGAATACATACATCTGACGTGTGTGCTCGACATCAAATGTCTCTTAGAAGCTGTCGTCGATAGAAGGGCGGGATAGACACAGAACAGAAGTAGACGACGGTTGAAGATTACACCCGGAAATTCTACAAAGCGTGTGCAATGGGCTTAATGTTAATTCGTATCAATTTATATCAATAATATTGTGTTATTCATCTTCGTCTTGTCGAAGCTGGCAAAAAAAAGAAACTTTTGTCTGGCGGGTCCTGTTTTGAGGATGAAACATCTCATTCTTTAAATATGGCTAGTCGGATGTACTATGGGATTACCTTTTAAACTGATGAAAGTCTTTCTCTCTCACTGTGGTTGTGGTAGTTTTTAAAATTTCAAATCGAGGAATATTTCTTACCTCTTGCAAACAGCGATTGAAGTAAGTGTTATAATTTCTTTATAGTACTAAAATTAGTGTCTTTTATGATTTTATTTATTGTACTAAACAAAATCTTACATGAAATTTAATTAGTTTTGAATCTTTTTGCAAAAAAAAAAAAAAAAAAAAAAAAAAAAAAAAAAAAAAAAAAAAACACTAATCCTAGAAATATATATTTTTAAATTTATGACGTTGTTTTTTATTACAAATTATGTATTATTTATTCTCATCTTTTTTCTCAAATTTAAAGTAATAACATCACTAAAAAACAGACATATTTAAAAGTTAAGTTCATTCTCTTGTTTTGTTTTGTTTTCAATATGGCAGTTCTTAGTTCCAATTTCAATGGCTAATGCTTATCTCATACTCGACCACAAGGAAATAGAAAAAAAAAACTTTGAAAGATCTCCTAAAGTTTTCTTACTTCCTAGCTAGGGATTACAATCCCGGATTGAGATCCCGGGATCCCGCTTTAATTTTAACCCCGAAAATCCCGGGATTTTCGGGATTGCCTTTTTTTTTCCATTGAACAATATTCAGCTGAAATTAAAAAATGTATTTATAAACTTTCGCTTTTGGAAAAAAAATCAATTGATTTTCATGAAATTTATATATAATTGAAAATGAATGTTTATCTCAAGTATTTCTTAGATATATTTCTAAAGCTATTAAATCTTTTAATGTGTGAAAACTTTTGATTTGGAAACATAGAAGTAAGCCAGTCAGGAAAAAGGAAATCATTTGTTTATTTTGATTTCGCTGCATGTGTGGATTCGAAGGTCATTTTCCAATTAGACTTTACTGATAAGCATCGCAAGTTTGTATCATAGTGATATCATATGCTAAATTTTTTTTTTTTTTTGGCTTTATTTTGCTTTAAAGATGTCTTGTTTAGTAGCTCATAGGAATGATAACAATAAGCCCATGTGGCAATATAAATTTAAAAAAAATCTAATTTTTAAATGATAAGGATTTTTATTTTTTTCGGGGAGGGGGGGGGGGGGGATTTTGTATGAAATTTTCGTAAAGTTGATACCTTAAATCTTGCACTGATTATAATGAAAGTTTTGAACTTTTAGAGTAGGACAAGATTAAAAAACACAAAATATAAATAAACAAAATACCGAAGTAATTTTTTTCTCAATATTAACCCTTTGCACTCGAGGACTCCGGAGCGGAGCCATTTAAAATTTGTCTTCAAACTCGAGGTCTCCACTACGGAGACAATGCAAATAATTTCGTGATACCATGTAATCTTGGCTTTTCTAGACAGGTATCACAAAATTATTTGCATTGTCTCCGTAGCGGAGCCCTCGAGTTTGAAGACAAATTTTAAATGGCTCCGCTCCGGAGCCCTCGAGTGCAAAGGGTAAAGTAGAATATTTATTTATTTATTCATAGTTAAATAGCTGTTGTGATTATCATCTGATATATATGTAAAATTGCCTATGTGGCAATATAAATTTTTAAAAAATCTATTTTTAAATTATATGAAGTAGAGTAGGACAAGATTATAAGAAATATATATATTTATCCATGTACTTTAAAAGCCCTCAATAGCCCTTGCCGCTGACTTTGTCCGATAATCGGAGATGTCTGCTTTTGTGAGGTAAAAATATATAAATATGTATGCCATGCGGATTAAAAAAGTATTCGCTAAATAGATGTTTCACACTGTTAAAAATTTTGCAGCATTCTGGCAGGTCATTCGACCGTTTTTTGAAAAAACGGTTTCATAACCATAATTTAACTATATTCTGACCATAAAATGGCCAATAATATGGTCAGAATAGTGTTAAAATTACGGTTGTGTAACCGTTTTCGGAAAAAAAGGTCAAATGACCTGCCAGAATGCTGCAAATTTTTAACAGTGCAGAATAGCTATTCGGGAATGTCCATTAACCTCCACAACGGATACTCCCGAATACCGGACATCTCAATTGAGATAACAATAATGCAGGGTTGCATTTTTTGCAAAAGAACTTCTTGATTAAAGAATGGGTATACTGGGCCGTGCCCCGCCCCCCTACGATTTTAGTGCCCACAAATTTGATGTGCAATATTTGTAAAGCTTATATTTTAAATCTGTTTCGAAATTGTATTGATTATAATCAATATTTTGAACTTTTAAAGTAAAATAAGATTAAAAATAAAACAAATTTTAAAAATCTAATATTTAGATAAATATTTTTTGATTTAATCTTGTTCTACTCCTGAAGTTCAAAATATTGATTATAATCAGTAAAATGTCTTAAAAGATTTAAATTATCAGCTTAACAAAAATTGCGTACCAAAATTGGGAGCACCAGAAAAATCAGGTTGTAGGGGGGGGGGGGGGGCAGGACCCCAGCCAAATATTTTTCCAGGATTCAACGTGGTCAAACATGGCTACGTATGATGCTTACAAAAAAAAAAAAAATGGATGCTATTAAGACGTTTGAAGTGTCTGAAATTCAGACACGAAAAGTGTCTGAAAACTGAACACTCCGTTTCAAACACTTAAGTGTTTGAATTTCAGACATTTTAATTTACAATGCGATTTAAGTTGTTTTTGGGAAACGGAGAAATATGGGCAAACCGCTTAGAGGGATAGTGATCTCACTGCATTTTCTGTAAACGAAGGGAGCGACCACCAGGGTAGCGGAGTCGGTGGGAAAAATGGACGACTCCGACTCCGATTCCGAATCTTTTGTTTATAAATGGGCCGACTCCGACTCCGGGAATTTTAACAGATCCGACTGCGATTCTTTCGCTCAAAAATGGGCCTGTCTCCGACTCCGTAGTAGAGATGTGTCCTTTGTTGAGGAACGACTCCAAAGGAACGATTCCGGCAGTGAAACTGAAGGAACGATTCCATTCTGTAAAAAGGAATCGGTCCTTTTCGGAACGATTCCGAAAAGGAACGACTCCTCGGAATCGGTCCTTTTCGGAACGGTTCCTCGGAATCGGTCCTTTTCGGAGCGGTTCCTCGGATTCGTTCCTTTTTGGAACGGTTCCTCGGAATCGGTCCTTTTCGGAACGGTTCCTCGGATTCGGTCCTTTTTGGAACGGTTCCTCGGAATCGGTCCTTTTCGGAACGGTTCCTCGGATTCGGTCCTTTTTGGAACGGTTCCTCGGAATCGGTCCTTTTCGGAACGATTCCTTGGAATCGGTCCAAAATGTACCGACTCCGAAAAGGACCGAATCCTCGGAGTCGTTCCGAAATGTACCGACTCCGAAAAGGACAGATTCCTCGGAGTCGTTCCGAAATGTACCGACTCCGAAAAGGACCGATTCCTCGGAGTCGGTCCGAAATGAACCGACTCCGAAAAGGAACGATTCCTTGGGAATCGGTTCTTTTCTTGTAGACTGGCCAGTTTTAATAAATTAAAATACGCTATTTTATTTCAAAATAACAGATTTTGATTCTATTAAAGCTGACTTTATTTCCAAAATATCATTCTAATGTGTGTGCCCCCCCCCTCCCCCTCCTCAAAAAAAAAAAAACGAAAGAAAAGAAAAGAAAGAAAGAAAAAATAAATTGAAGTGCGGGGCGACGTAGGGCGTTTAATAAACATTACTATTTGATCTTCTTGTGCTAAATTAATCTGAAAGAAATAATTAAAAAAAATATTTTATACGAATTGGATTTTTTCCACCTGAGTGAAAAAGTGCTCGAAATGGGATTCGAACCCAGAAACTTTACGTGCTTTACCGATTGAGTACCTGGTCCCCGAAGGTAATGGAACACCATGTGTACTTTAATACACTAATACTTTTTCTAATTGGTAAATGTATCATACGAAATGAATTTTTTCTAAATGAATTCTTAAAGCTATTCTCAAATCCAAAAGGATAATTTTGTGACAAAAGTTTTAATTTATTTTTATTCGGAAATGCATGAAACGTGTAGGTGTTGTTCAGAAACTATGTAATCGAGCTGTTTTTTCCGGGTTTTTTTGCAAACGCAATAGATCTTTCAGAAAATAGTGTCAAAGTGGACGTTTCGAACGAATTTCCGCGCGAAAGAGGCATAATCGATCAAAAATGGGTGAAAAACATGTTTGTCACGTGATCAAAATCGATTATAACTCAATAGGTAATTTACTGATCAAAAGATGGAAAACACAGTTCGATTCCAAATCGCTTCCATGGTCAAACTTTCCAATTTTATATCTTTCCGTTAAAAAATGAATTTGTAAATGTGTTAAAACGTTTTACGCTTGTTGAGCAGATCACTTAAGAACAGCCTTAAGAAAAACAAAGAAAATGCTTGTTTAATTAATAGTGAAAAATATTTTTTTAAATCTGATTAGAAAACAGTTTTGAATAATATAAGAAATATATCTCACTAGGCCATAAAAATTGCATTTTAATAGGATAATAATAACTGATTTTCAATTATTTTAATAATGGTAGAGTTACACACTTTCATGCATATTTCACTATTTCATCTTTTTCCTCAAACATAATTTCAATTTGAGAATCCTCTTTGTCAAAAGAAATATATGACCAGCTACGAGCGCTCGAGTACCACTTTATTTCCACAGTTTGGCGTCTTGTTTTTCTCTCCTGAAGAAGATGATTAAAAAAATCTCGAAACTCTCGAAGATTGTTGTTTTAATCAACTTACATTGAGGTTTATTACATAGAGTAAAATCTGTTAGAACAAGGAATTTTTGTAAAACGTTTCTTTCTGTCTTAAGATAATGAATATTTCAAAACGCATAATGTCTAATAATAATAATAAGATAACAGTAACAGTGGTGGCTGGGATTGAAGTAATTTAACCGCGGTTCGCTCTCTTAATGGCCGTTTTGGGTATAAAAACGGGAAAGAAAAAACACGTGCTACATATAGATTATCGGACTTTCTCCAACACTGCGACATATATGTAAAGCTGCATATTTTATGCTTGTTTCGGTTTAATAGATTTATTTTAACCCTCCGCCTACCAGAGGGGTTCAATGGCCCCGACAGGTACATTTATAATGATATTTCTAATTTATTTTAAAAACTGAAATTTCTGTAAATATGGGTTTTTTTCTGGGATGTTCTATCCTTTTGAGTAGAAATTCTAGAAAAAGTCACATATTTAATAAATTTTCATTTTTTTAAATGTGAAAAATCAATTTGAATGTACCTATCGGGTCTGTTCCACCGGTTTGGTATGCGGAAGGTTAATATTGCATTTAAAAAGTTTTACAATATACGAATTTAATTATTGGTTTCCAAAGAATGCACGTTGTGATTTTGTACAGTTTTTCATTTGTTATTTTATTTCTATTTCTTGCTAAATAATTAGAATTTAAATAACTGTGACTTTGTTTTAATTCAACGTAAAATAAAAGCAAAAAAAAAAAAAATCGTTTATCGTAATAATTTCTTATAATAATTCAGATTTCTTGATCGTTATTGATACTCGCAAATCCCGAAATCAATGCCACGATTAATGCCTGTTACTGTGGTGATGGATAATACATATCTGAGTTTAATTTCGATCAAAGCAAGGCTCCCTTCATGCTAAACTAAATTTAATGTTTCTAGCCTAATACCAAACTTCCGTTTTTATTGAGGTAAAACTTACTGCAAATACGATACTAAATTTTATGTATTTTCCTTTCTTATTGTTATTCTACTCACTTAGAAGATTTATTTATTTATTTTCATTTTTTTTTAAATTACATAAAGTTTTCTGAAAAGTTCGAATTTAACAAAATGTTTTATCTATTTTAAATAGTTTTGACAGTAAAAAGTTTAACTCCGAATAAAAAATAGTCAAATTCTAAAAAAAAATAAGGTTGGTATTATCTATAACACGTTTACAACAGATGTCTTTCATTCAACGGCCGAAACATCGTCAAAAGGATAGTTCTTTATATGGTACTACACTCTGTAATAATAATGGACATACTTTTAATTTGTTTAATTTAATTAAACCAATAAACCGTTTTTCAGCTAAAATGTTAGCAAATTTCAAATTTAAAGAAATAGAACTTTGAAATTTAGTGAATCACTATATCTTTTGGCGGAGGTAATATGTACTATATATGTATAAAATCATATATATTACTATATATATACATATAATAGTATTAATATATATATAATATTATCTTATAAATATCACTAGCCATAGCCATGCTGCTAATGAATCTGTGTACAAATCATCTGACGGAACTTTTACCCTTTCGTGTAACACAAGTGTTCCATGGCTTCATGAGTTATGAAGCTCCAAAGATCCCTATCCAAACAAACATATTAGCATCGCAATTCACTTACACCGAACTGAAGTTCAGTATAAGTAGAGAGGGTGAGGGCGGAAGAGGGTGTGAAATTAGAGAAATTCCTGTAGGTTCTCGTGAAATTGGAGATTCAAAAAGAGTTGTAAGTTTATTGAAATTCTACGTAGTTAACAGCAGTTCACAAATAGAGATGTTAGGGTATAAGACAAGACATACATCAGTCACTCAAAAAAGACAGTGTACAAAAACGTGCTTTACTTTTTAACCCTTTCCAATAAAGTTAGAGTTTATGAATGCGGTTTGTCTGTCCCTCAGACCGTCTGTTCACGCTCTAAGGCAAGTCACACACTAAGGCGACACATAAGACATCTCACTTGAATTCGCTAGAAAAACTGGTTTAAAACAAGTTTGTAACAACTTCGTTCTTTGTTTCGACCGGTTTTTGTACTTCATGTTGCGCTTTATGTCGTTCTGTCGTCTCAGTGTGTGATATGCCTAACTCCCTTAAATATACTCGGATTCCCATGCAATTGATATATGTTAATGATGTTTACCATGGGATGTTTGGTATCCAGTATGAAGAGTGTAGCATTAATAGTTCATTTACAGGGGCACTCAAAAGTGTTTCGTTACATTATGGGCAACGGGAAAAAATCGTTTGCAGTGCATGTTAATGACATTAAGCAATTTCAAATGTATTAAAATTGATATATATCACTGAATTGCACTACAAGATGATTGCTATATTGCTGGGTGTTCCACTTCTGAACCAGATCCTGAAGACAGTGATAATAATGTTGATGAATTATGTGAAATATCCTGTGTGCGTAAAGTTAGGGAACTGAAGAGCAAGACGATAAAGGGGATAAAGTTATTGAAAGTACGGACACTGGAACAAAACGAACTCTACTTTAACAAGTTACATATCCAAACCAGTAGGGCCATCCAAATGAAAAATTAGATTTAGAATGAAAAATGAAATTAAGATTACCTAGAGGTAGATTTTGAAGAGGAATCTATGAGACTAAAAATTCCTAGACCCTGGTGACAAATATTAGAGCAATAATAAAATTTCCTATACAGGATGTCCACTCTCAACGATGTCCAATGGCTAATTCCTAAACCGTTAGTCATAACCATACAGTTCCAATTACAAAAATGTTTTAAATGGGGTTAAAGAAGAATTTAAAAAGTGATTTGGGTCAATAGAATCATTTCCTGAAAAATTACGAAATTTAATTTTTGATACGGTCCCCCGGTCTTTCAAGTTATAGTTAGTAAAACTCTCCTATTACGCTTACAAGTAAGACAAATAAAAGTCCTATTATTCTACGATTAAAACTGACCGAAGTAACAGCTGTTTAAAGTTGGAGCATATTTTTTGCTGCGAAATAGGGGTCATTTACAAATTTACTAGAAATATAAATAATCTTCAGATATGTAAAAAATATAGTTGATAGTAAAATTGACATTGCATTATAAATTTGAAATCTATAATCATTCTGAAATATTAATGCAAAATATACAGCTTGTACTAAACATATAACAGGAAAAAATAATAGAATTTTCGTTAAATAAAATGTTGAAAAGCAACAGTCTCGATTCTTTACAAAATGATACATATTTTGAAATGTTATTAGATTATACTAGGATGCAAATTTGTGTTGTGTCGTGTGTTTTAGCTTTTGATAATTAGTTCTTACGTATTTTGTAGCACTGAATCCAAAAATGGCCTTCATTTTTTATCACAAAGTACAGATTTTTTGCAAATCGTAAATTTGAAAGCTAAAAATTGAAAAATTTACGGAAATCTGATAATATAAAATAGACGTGATTGTTATTTCTTTAACTTTTGATAATTGATTTTTATGTATTTTTTACTATTGAATCCGAAAATGACCTTCATTTTTAACCATCACGTCAGGATTTTTTGCAAATTGTAAATTTCAAAGTTTAAAAGTTCAAAGTTTTAATTGAACCTCCCACATCATTGGATCCCCGAGCTGTTTAGCTGTAAGAATCCCAGTATAAGCCAAAAATTGAATAAATTCTTGAATTAAATAAAATTAAATTGAATAAAAGAAGTTTTGCATCCATTTTATAGTATCAGATTTTCGCTATTTTTTAACTTTGAAATTTACCATTTGCAAAAAAGTCTAACATGATGGTTAAATATGAAGGTAATTTTTACATTCATTGCTAAAAAGCACATACAAATCAATCGTAAAAGTTAAAAAATACAACCATCGACTCTATTTTATAGTATTAGCTATTTTTTCAATTTTGAAATTTACTATTTGCGAAAAATCCTGACATGATGGTTAAAAATGAAGATAATTTTCTGATTCAGCGCTAAAAAATACATAAAAATCATAATTTTAAAAATAAAAAAACAACCATCGCAGTCTTGTGTTATCTAACCTAAAACATTTTAGTAAACTTGTTGGCAGTAATCTATCCGAAATTTTTTGTGCTATCCTGTAAAATAAGTACATATGGTAAGCACTGAAAATCATAATAATATACATTGTCATGTGATTTACGTCAATATGTAAAATTTAACCTCGATCGCATATTTTAAAGTGAGTTGAATTTCGAGTACAAATTTTGAAACTGGAAAGACATACATACGATTGTTTCAAGTTAACCCATTACCCGCTGGTGTTGCGTTCACGCAACGGTCAAAATAATTGATTATGCTTAAATTAATTACTTTGTCACCACTATTTTACAATTAAAAAAATTGCCTTATTTATTGCCAGAAATTTTGATATTTTAATAAAGCGAAAATTACCTTTCTGAATTAATGGTGACAAGCGACTTTCAACAAGAAATTTGAAAATTCCTACTTTATAGTTTTGGCGGTTAATAGGTTAAATAAAAGCTTATAAAAGTAGCATAATTTTTGTTAAAAAAAATCATGAAAAGAAACAGCTTCAAATCCTTACAAAAATCTGTCGTAATGCGATTTCTTTCAAAGCGCAGCTGCACATGAAATAAATCCTTCAAATACTTTAAGCACTTTCTTTACGACCCCTAGAAGCATGGCTAAAATCATGTGTATTCGGACGCAGAAAAGTGGCACAAGTCTTGCAATTCAAAGTTTCGTATAACTTCATGAATTTTAGTGTTAGATGAATGGGACTTTTTTTGTCTTTCTTTTAAGAGAACAGGAAATTTTTACTAAATATCACTTATAGGGCCGGGGGACCGTATAAAAAATTAAATTTTGTAACTTTTTTAGAAATATTTTTATTAATCCAAACGACTTTCAGAATAATTTTTTACCTTATTTAAAACATTTTTGTAACTGGAACTATAGGTTTATGACTAACGGTTTTGGAATTAGCCATTGAACATCGTTGAGTGTAAAGACACGCTGTATAAAATAATAATATAAATGGATTGTCATTTGACGACATATTTTCAAGAGAAACCAATGATTACACTGAAAATCGAATAGACCTTGCGCCTCCCTTAAATTTCCAAGAGGAATTATGCTTTATAGCATAAATCATAAAGTTAGAAATAACTGCAAATTAATTGCACACACTGATCAATGAAATGAACCTTTAAAAACAAAATCACTGTCCAAAACATTACAAAATTAAGGCGACTGGATGCGTAAGAAAATGGATGGGTACATAAGAAAATAAATTAGTAAAAAATATTATGGATTGCATGTGGTTCTCTTTATCTCGGAAGTGTTTTTTTCCCCTTGGAATCCTTTATTTTTCAAAACGTTCTTTTTTTCTCGGAATCGTTCCTTTTTTCTCGGAATCGTTCCTTTTTCTCGGAATTGTTCCTTTTTTCCGAAGAACCGAATGAAGTCGATTCCGAAAGGAACGACTCCAAAGAACTCGTTCCTTTCGGTGAACGATTCCGGCTGGAACGATTCCTTAAAAGGAACGATGTTGCCCATCTCTACTCCGTAGCCCTGGCAATCAATCACACGTTCTCCTGCTCAGTGTGGCGTTCTTTCTCGTCGTGTGTGCAATGTGCATCCCACCGCATGCTAGGCCAACAATTTCGTTTATTTCCAGGGTATTTTGGGGCACTTTTTATTGATTGCGAGTGGTCCATCATGGGACTAAAGGATGTTTCCAAATCCAGCAGACCTATGTGGTGCATTCAGTTATTGATTTCAGGAAGCAATTGGGTTTGGAGGTGAATGGTGAGGATGTGGAAGAGTTGGTGGATGGACACAGTGAACAGCTGCAAGACCTTCACCTAGAAGTGCAATAGGCGACAGATGAGGAGGAAGAGACAGGCTTCTTCAGAGATTAAGGATATCTTCTCTATATGGAGTAAAACACAGTCCTCCCCACTTAATCGGGTCACGGATAATAGAATACCCCGCTTATTCGAATAGAATCCGAATTTATTCCTATTTCTTATGTTATTTTTCCCCGCTTAAACCAAATACCTTTTACGAACTGTCACCGCTTAATCGAATAACAACTGTATGACCGATGTTTGAAAATAGGCACGGAAAGCACGTTTCTGCTGGAATGTTTTTAAGGCGATATAAGTAATGTAAATTAGAACTAGCAAAGTTTTGACCAAACTGAAATGAGCTGCTTTAAGTTTGATGTAAACTATATAAATGTATGTACTGGCATTAAATTAATACGTATTTACTTTATATTAGCATTTTCATTTATTTTAGTTTATGTTATTCTATTAACGATTTATTATACTGTTAATTAAATATACCGTAGATGGTTATTTTGCCTTTTTATTACGCATTAAATATTACAGTTATGATTTCCCGTTTAATCAAATATTAATCGAATATTATTTCTGGAACCGCCAATATTCGTTTAAACGGGACGACTGTATAGCTCTTTGTGGTGGAAAATCACCCAGACAAAGCTGTTGCAAGCCGTGTCTGCAACTTGTTTAATAATAATGTCTTGCCCTATTTTAGGCAAATCTTAAAGAGGCGACAGAAGCAGAGCACTTTTTTAAGCGACACAGTCGTTCTGACTCTGAAGTTAGTCTTACTGCCAAAAGACCAAAAAGGGAAGTGACACCAGATATAGATAGCATACGTCAAGAACACTGAATTAATTTCTTATTCTTTTTAGTATTAAACGCTATACTTATTCTCTATAAAATGTGTTTATGGTACAGTCGTGGAAAAAAAAAAGTAAACACCCCCTACTAATTCTTCAACAAATTAGCGTAGATGAAAGTTACTGGTACCGAACGATTGGAAATAAAGTCTACTTTTAAATGATGTATATATAATTCGCTTAGGGGATCATCTACATATTAAAATAAACACAAACATCATTTTTTTCAATGACAATACCCAATTTTAACGAGATATTTCGAATCTTCAGTTCAAACTATTCCTAGACACCAAATTTCAAGTTATTTGAATGATAAGTTTCTGAATTATAAATATTCAAAATTTAGTGCTTCTAATGTTAAATTACATTTTCATATTTTCATTAATATCTCCTGAACTTATACTCCTAATGTGCTAATTTTTTGTGTAGCAATAATACTAAAATACCCAAACATAAATACGTTGAATTTGCAATTTTTATAATTTTATGATATGAATTATGAAATTATTATATGAAAAAAATAATTAATATATTAATATATTAATAATTTAATAAATATATTAATAATTATAATAATAATATATTAATAATATTAATAATAATATATTAATAATATTAATAATAATATATTAATAATAATATATTAATAATTAATTAATATATTAATAATTTTATTATAATATTATTAATATATTAATATATTAATAATATTATAATAAAATAATAATTAATATACGAAAAAAAATGTGAATTGCAACCTACAATTTTTTTAATGGATTTAGATTTATTAGGTCCTGCTTTATGGAAATCCAAAATTTCACATTTTTCTTCCAAGTAAATTTCAAATTATGCTTAAAAAACGGCAAAATGATGGTTTAAGGGGCCGTCTATGATAGAAGTGACTAGTTATTTTGAAATTTCTTATGCTATCTCGTAATCTAGCAGTCTTCAATGACTGCTTGAATGGTCCTTCAGATGCCTTGGTCAAGAAGGGGGGCTCTCTTGGTCCACAATCGAATACCGAACTTTGGATACAGCCCCTAAAATACGCTCGTTTGAAAACAATTAATTTCTCTGGAACTTATCGTACAAATTGCATAAAAAGTTGTTCTTAGGCTAATGGAAGGGTGTAGAGTTCATTTATACTGTTAGAATTGTGTTGTGCTATTGAAAAACACAAAGTTATGGTTCGTTTTAATATGTAGATGGCCCCCTAAGAAAATGTTATATACATCATTTTGGTACCAGTAACTTTCTTCTACGATAATTTTTTGCAGAGTTAGTAAGGAATGTTTACTTCCCCCCCCCCCCCCACGACTGTACGTATTTTGGAGTGTTTAGAACGAATTAATTGGATTTACATAGATTCCTATGGCAATAATTGACTCGGTTTTCGTCGGTTTCGGATTTCGAACGAATGTCTCGACGATCGAATGTTCTCGAACGAATGTCTCGACGAAAACCGAGGTATCACTGTATATTTGAATCTTGAAAAGTGATTTTTTTAAAAATCATTTATAAACACTGAAAATTACGTCATAATCGAAATCGCAATTCATGGCTCTGATTTAATACCCTTAACCACGGTGACATTATGGTTGTTGCGGGCTACCACCTCTTGAAACACACTATATTTAAACCTCAGAAAATGATAAAAACTGGAAATTATGTTAAAATCAATTCATAATTCAGCACTTCAATTTGGTATTTTTAATAGCAACAAATTTATGGCGAATTTTTTTAAACTCTCCAAAATATTTTTGTCGCAGTCATTTTTATTACCATATCACTTTCAGTGAAATAATTCGAAAAAATAAAAAATAATAAACTTTCGATATTTGAAGATTTTCGGCGAAAAATAAGACTTTATTTTCACAGAATTTAGTTCTGTTGCTAAGCGACCAATTACAAAAAATGTAAAGCGACGTTTTAAGAGCTTGTAATATTAAATAGCTATCAAAATCTTGGAGTTAAAATGATACTTTTGGATTTTACTTTTTTGCGGTTCTTATGTGTTTTGTTTAACGAAACTGAAATATTTCCATTTAAGCTTATTCAGTTCGATTTTCTTTTCTTGAAAAGAGAGATAATAAATAACTTTTTTAATGAGCTTTTTTATGTAAGAGATAACCGTTGCTCGGTTATTTCTTACCGTTGCTCGGTTAGAATTATTTTTCTTCTTTATTACCAAAGTATTACTTATATGTGAATAATATGTCAAACGCTTTAATTTTTAAAATGTAAAAAATTTAATGGTTTTATTATTTTATTCACAATAGTTATAAACTATTAGTTTTTTGTTTTGACATTTTAATTTTTTTTAATATTGATTATTTATGATGATTAAATGCTTTACACAACTGAGTAATCAATTAATTATTAAAAAGAGTAATACAAAACTCTTGTAATCTATGGCATTATTGATCCAATTTTTAATTCGATTATTCTTTTTCATATTTTGAAAAGAAAATTATTATCTTAAACCTTTATGTACTGAATTATGAATTCATGAAAATTTTATCTTCTAAAGCATTTCTCGGGAATTTCTGAAATTACATTAGAAGATTTGCATAATCATTTAATAATTTTTAGAAGGATTTGAGGATTTAGAAGGATTAATTCAATTTGAATTTATAGGGATTTTATGCAATATTTATAGCCCCACTCAAATCTTTTATTTTAAATATTTTTCTTAGTATTTTGTAGAATTAGAAAATTCACAAATATAATGTTCTTACAATAGAAATATAGAAATATTTCCGAATTGAAAAATCACCCCCCTTCTTCCAACGCCAAGAAAGCTGAAAAGATGCAAAGGCAAAAGAAATCCTCCTTTAAAAAATATTTTTGTTTTGTGTGACCAATAATGCTTTTGGAACAAGATAAAGTAATGCCTCAATAACTCATTCTAAACTGTATTACTACTAATCAATGTATTAAATGAATTTTGTAGCATGTTATTTTAATGGTACTTATAAGTACCGTCAGTAGATAAAGGGTTAAAAAGGATATTTTTTTCGAACAATTATGCATTTTTCTAAGAATCATGGAAAACTAGCTTTCAGGATTGTTGTTTATTGCTGATTATTCGACTGATTACACATCGACTAATCAATATCAATTAAGTAGGAAAAGAAAGAGTGCAAAATTCGAGAATCAATTACAATATTGATTACTCAATCTGTTTTATTATATATATATATATATATAACTCGTATATATAAACTCGATTCCCCTTCCTTTTGGCCGTGATATATATCAATCTGTTTTATTATGATTCTGAAAAAATATATATGTATATGTATGTATATCTATAAATATATATAATTATATAGTATATATATATATATATATATATATATACTATATAATTTATAAAAAATATTTTTAATATATATTTTTTTTTCAATATTTGTAATAATTACGGAAAGTTACATTGTTAATCATAACTTCTAATAAGAAAATACTCTTTCAAATAAGTTTATAGATGTATATAAACTATCTACTAAAAAACAACTTTTCAAAAGTAAAAAAAAAAAAAGCCAAGCAAAAAAAAAAAAAGAAAAGAAAAAAGGGGAAAGTTGTGAAAGTTGTGGCTAAAAAATAGTGTGATATCAAATTTCCAAGTTTATATTATGGTACTTATTTAACATTTTTTATTAAAAATTTACCATACGTAAGTCGAGTACCTAAGTATGCGTTGATAGAAAGCCTTTTCTCCTTTACTAAATACATCATAACGTGTTTCTGAAAATTAATTTTTTTAAAATTATGCATGATGGGCTTGGCGGCCATCTTTCCATATTTTACACAAATTTCTAAGCACACAAGTACATTGTTAAGATCAGAAATTCGAAATTGTTGCTAAAGCAAACATTTTATGCTTTTAATTTATGGAAATGAGTGCCTAGAAATTTGTATCTTAAAATAAAGTTGAAGTAACTTCTGTTTCATCTTATGATTCTTTTTTTTTCGGAGGGGGTTAATTAATTAATTAAAGCAGTAAAAATCAATTTGGTTTTTTTTTCAAAATAAAAGACAATCTTAATTTATCTGTCTGTAGCCAAAACTAGAAGTTCAAAATTCTTAATAATGCAAACATATTTTAGCTTGTCTGCTTAGAAATTTGTGTAAAATATGGAAAGATGGCCGCCAAGCCCATCATGCATAATTAAAAAAAAATAATTTTCAGAAACACGTTATGATGTATTTAGTAAAGGAGAAAAGGCTTTATATCAACGCCTACTTAGGTACTCGACTTACGTATGGTAAATTTTTAATAAAAAAATGTTAAATAAGTACCGTAATATAAGCTTGGAAATTTGATATCACACTATTTTTTAGCCACAATTTTCCCCTTTTTTCTTTTCTTTTTTTTGCTTGGCTTTTTTTTTTACTTTTCAAAAGTTGTTTTTTAGTAGATATCAGTCCTTTTTTTTTAAACAGATTATATATAATTGAAATAATTCTACTCGCTAAAATTAGTCCTTGTATAGCCTTTATCAGCAGGGAACAAACATAATAGTATACATTTTGTTTACCTATCATTCATTTTTTAGAGTAATTAATAATTTAAAAGTAAGGAAAGTCAGTTTCTTCTTTCAAAGTATCAGTCTTTCTCAATTTATATCTCCTTAAAATTTTCCATGAAGGATGAAAATTTAGTAAAAATCAAATAGAGTCAAAATAAAATATATATTTACAGTTAGTCTGTCAGTTAATTGTTTGTTCTAACTTTTTTTTGCTGACGGTTTTGCAAAATAAATTTACCTTTACAAATACCTACGGATAATCCGAGATGAAGCCCCGCAGGCATCTAAAGAATCGAAGATCTGTCTAAAGAAGTAAATCTAGCAATTCTTGACATGATGAGGAAACATTTTTGATAAAAAAATCTAAAAATTTAAAGATATAAACTACATCTTCATTTAGATAGTGTTATAGAGAAGAAAGAATAAATATGTAATTTTACTCAAGTCTGTTTATCCATACCTATTTGCATAAATGTGAGAATATAATTTCGTAAAAAAATTCCCGTAAATTGATTATCTTTAATAGTCTATTATGAAAACCGCATAAACATTAGAATTAAATTTTTTCCAGTTAAAAATTGCCTGAAATCGATAGTCTTATCGTTCGTCAAATTTGTTTTATGTTTTTTTTTAATACCCAGACACCTTTTCTAAACTCTGACAAAAGATCACAGAAATACTGAAGTTATCCAAATACTTATATCTTTCTATCGTATTTCTTTTTTGAGGGGGGGGGGGGGTGAGGAAGAGCGCTTAAGAACTTCGTTTTGTTCTTAGAATTCTGAATTAATCATTGAAAAGATCTACCTACATAAGTCTTGTTGCAGAATTTTCATTAGCTAAGAGTTGCATCAACTTATACATCATGTGAATATATTAAATTACTTTTGTAAAATACTAGATGGGAGCCATTGATATTTTCAGAGCATTTGCCTACATTTTAAAATTAAGTCATTTACAACTATTCATTCATTTTCTATACAAATTAAAGAAGTCGTTGTTTCCATGGCAACTGTACCTTTCACTATTGCTTGTTTGTTTGTTTGTTTTATTTTATTTATTTATTTATTTATTTAAGCTATGAGGTATTCGCTACGGCTTTTGCCGGCATGACCTCAAATGATCACAAAGATGACGTTATTTCCTTGGGACAACCACAAATTCCTTGTTTTATTGAACACATATATATCTGATCAAGTGGGGATCACGGCGGGATTTGAACCCGCCCTCACCTACGCTGTCAAGCGATTAGCGGCGTGGCCACTCAGCCATGGTGGGCCACAATTGCTTTCTCTAATACCCAGATACTCAAATTTAACCAGCTGCGCTTATAATTATGCTCATAACAGAGTACATTTATATGTAAGAGTGGTGACATATGCACAAGTCGTGTACTCATATTCAAGTTTTTGTCCAAAGTACAGTAACTCAGTTTTCAGTAATAGACGTGGAAGATTTCAATTAAACTAACCAGAAAAGTTAAAAAACATTGGCTTTCTGATTTGATTTTATTCAAAATCGTCTCAACCAACCAAAGTTAATGTCCGGGATCCAGGTAAATTTTTCTCTGTTAGTAAAATTAGATTGACCAATCAGTAGCCTCCATCCTTGCAGGCTTTTCGGTGTTCACTGCAAACATACTGCTGGTGTTTTCAAAAATACAGGCTTCTGATTGATCAATCACATCTCGCTAATAGCGTAAAATCGATCTTGATCCCGGCCTATTCAACGCCCTTTAAATATTCGAGAAAGCCTTGACACGCGCCAGGAAAATATCACACAAAGCAGGCAAAACAAATAAGAAAAATCATTCATTGGCTCGTTCATATCCACGAGCCAATGAATGATTTTGTTCCTTTGCTTTGCCTGCTTTGTGTGATGTTTTCGTGACGCGTGTCAAGACTTTCTCAAATATCTAGGGGGCGTTGGTTTATTTCACCATCATGAAGATATGAAAGGAGAGGAGCAGACATGTCAATCTTCCCGTGTGAAAAACTACATACCAAAAAAAACAAGTTCTTTCCCTCTCTTCTGCCCTTTTCTCTCTTGATTTTGACCGATAGCAGCCCATTTAGCTGTCTCCAGTGCAAGATGCCGCTATATATGGCGGACGCAAGGGGGAGTGTGTTAGCGTGACCAATGACATATAGGCCAGTTCATGACGTTCAAAAGTCACACGGAGTTGGATCATCTTTACACGATGATTAGTACAAAGCGGTGCGCCAATTTTTTTTGTGTCCATTGCCGTGTACAGAAAATCAACTCCGTGTGACGTGATGAGCTGGCCACACTTTAGGAACAGCTTCAAATGACGTCATCTATATCTACTTCGAGGCAAAAGAAAAAGACAGGCTACCGCGGTGCTACAGCGTCTAGAATATATAGTGTGGAAATCCAATCAGTTGATCACAGCGATATCTGCAGGATATTTCCCAAAACTCCAAGACAATTTGGTCTACACGCTGTAACATTTCTTTTTTTTTTTTTTTTTACGTTTTATTAACATACATCTGACCTGTGTGCTTGGCATCAAACCCGCTGTAATGATACCATGTTTACTTTGAAATTTGAAAATATATCGCAGATGTCGCTGCGATCATCTCCCTGGATTTCAGCGTCAGTGCACATTTAAGGGATACACTTCTTAGCGGTTCTTGGATAGCAAATTTCCACATTATGTATTCTAGACGCTGTAGCGGTGCATTACACATGTCTCTTTCTTCTTTAAAAAATATCCTGCAGATGTCGATGCAAATGACTGTTTGGAATTCGACATCGTTGTACATTTAAGAGATTCAATACTTCCGCCCTTTTTTAAGTATTGCTGGGATAGTCGATTTCTACAACATATAATCTAGACTCTATAACGGAGCTATAGTTTCTAGAAGATATAGTTTAAAAATCGGCTTATTAAAAAGGTGCTAAAAAATTGTATCCCATAAATGTTGAACGAGGCTGAACGACGACTGTCGATTACAGCGACATATGGTAATTCCAACGTAACTATTTCAAAAGAAAACGTTTCGCTCAGAGAAGATCTAGAAAATGTTGCTCCTATCGACATTTGTCATTCAGTATTTTTCAATATTTATGGGATTCAATTTTTAGCACTTTTTAAAGCATTACTGGAATAGCCGGTTTCCACACTATGACCGTGATCTAGGTAGATTTTTCTCTGTTATCGTAACAAGATTGACCTATCAGAAGCCAGAATTTTTGCTAACTTTTCACTGTTTGCAAAAATGTACCTGGATCCCGGCCTATATTTCTAGCCGCTATAACTGAGCTCAGGAATAGTACAGAAAGCAAACTCCGTATTTTGATACATTAAGGCCGGGTTCTAATTAGGAATAAGTGTGTCTCTATAACGAAGTAGCGACATACGGCCAATAAATGTTTATTGGTAAAAGTGGTAAAAACAAATCGTTAAAGTTATTTGTGAGCATGCCATTATCGTCAGGCTAATGCATGTTGAATTATTTCCCTAGTCTAATAGAGATCGTCCATGCGCGTTTCTTCTAATGGAAGATATTCCAAATATGGGTTCGAGGCTGAAAATGCCACGTGGTACCGGTAATTTACCCAAAGAATTTCTAACTGATAAGAAGGGAATCAGGAAACTACACTGTTAAAAATATCGTGAAAAATTACCTCTGTTCTTAAAGTTTCTCTATTTTCTGACCAATGAGAACGCTATATAATCGCCTATGAAGCGTTCTCATTGGTCATAATATAGATAGCCTTTAAAAACAGAGGTATTTTTCACGATATTTTTAACAGTGTACTACTGCTTTCTCCCATGAACTGTTTCATTGGCTAGCGGGGATTTACATTGCGTAGACGGAGCCTTCCCTTCTTTACGCTAGACGTTCTTGCCTTGACCATGTGATCATAACGTAGATTGAATATCCTCTATTCAAGAAAGCGGATTGCCGTACTTTCGACAAAAACTTAAAATGAGCATGCCTCCTGTGCATATATCACCACTCTTATGTATAAAGGCTCTCTGTTATGGTGTTGTTTCTGATACAGCACCTAGAATACCTAGTGTGGAAATATGCTATCCAAACAGTTCTAAAAATTTGTATCCCTTAAATGTGCGACGTTACTGCTAAAATTTCAAGTGTCGAACGCAGCGACATCTGCGGGATTTTCGTATTACTATTATTACATTGTATAGACTAGCAATTTCTTGCAGTTGTAGAAAATATCCTGCAGATGTCGCTGCGATCTGCATATTGCAGCAGTATCATTGCACATTTAAGGGATACAATATTTTAGCGCTTTTTTAAGTATTGCAGGGTTAGCCGATTTCAACACTATATATTCTAGGCGCTATAGTTTCTGAGCGCTGTTGGTTAAATTTCGATATTTGTGTTTTAGAGTGAGCAATAGAGGAAAGTACTAAAACGATTGAAACAACAACTTCTTTAATATTGAAATGTATAGCAAAGGAGTTCAGAATCAATGCCTTAAATAGTTTCGAATATGCACTGTTGTTATGACATCAATACCCTTCCTGGATGTGGAAATGCAAAATTGTGTTCAACATAATTGTCCGCAATCTAGATAGATTTTTCGCTGTTAGAGAAACGAGATTCATCAATCAGAAGCTTGCACTTTTACGAACTTTTCGCTGTTTGCAGCAATGCAAGCTATTGATTGGTGAATCTCGTTTCGCTAACAGCGAAAAATCTATCTGGATCCCAGCCTAGGTTTCTGTAAACATTGCACTTCATCCATGGCACTAAGAAAATGACTCAAAACTTTTATGACATAGGCCGGGATCCAGAAACAGCAAAAATTCTCAAACATTCTGGCTTCTGATTGGTCAAACTCATTTCGCTAACAGCGAAATATCTATCTGGATCTCGGCCATAGTTTTCTTTGATGAAATCAATGCAAAAGGATAATATAAAATAATAGTATAAGACTTCTAAAATGGTTTCGCGGGTTTATCGCTGTTTGGCATAATTTATAAACTTTAGAATTAATTAACAGTTTTTCGCTAATTAAGAATAGAAAATTTGTGTTTTTAAAGCTGAATTTTATAAAAGCACGTAGATTGAGTAAATATCTGTCCAAAAATGCAATCCTTACTTTTTTATGTCCATTATTTAAGTCTCTACCTCGATTGAAGCATAAGGTGTGACGAAGAAAATAAATTTGTCATTTTCAGTATCTCGACGTTATTTTAAAAAATCTATGTCTCTGTTTATAATTAATTTATGAGGATGCATTTGATCTCAAATTGAAGATCTTTTGCATTAGGTCCTTCTGGTTTTGGTTTTATTTTTCTGCGATGATTGGTTCTTTTGATATGGGAAATTTTACGCTGGCATGTTTGGTCGATTTAACATGAAGAAGCTGTCTTCAGTATAATAAGCAGTTACGGTGTTTTGCGTTTTATTCTTGGCGTTTGTTTGTTTGGCGAGGTTAGCATTTTTTTTTCAGCTTTGGCTTGGAAGAACGACCGTCCTGCTTGATAGCCAGTTAGAAATTTTGAGGTATCGAATTCATTATTTTTTTAAATTTCATGAACATTATCGAATCTTGTTCTCATTTGTATTATGGTTTTGATTTCTATAATTTTCCAACCAAGAACTTGTCGATTTTTTTTTTTTTTTTTTTTGCCAAGTTTATTATCTCGACGAGTTCCATATAAATAATCATTATTTTTCCCAAACTACAGAATACGAACTTTAAAAAGTTCTCATGTTTACTTAAAAGGTGACAGATAATAACAATGCAGATGTTACAAGTTTAAAATATAATTATTTCTTAAAATTTCGAAATGCTTTCGGTCTGTAATCCCACAGCTATCGTCAGGGAATATTTTCATTAATTGCCGTTCTATTTATTCCAAATACGTTACTTCGTTTGAAATGGGAGAGTCTATAATTCTAAGGCTAGCTGGAAGTAGAAGTGCTCTGGATTAAACTTTTGTAGAGTAAAAATATTTAACTGCCGATCCATTCATTTTAATACGTCACTTTTTTCACATACGTCATTTTCGTTTTTAAATGCATAGCTGGACCGTAGTAGAAATAGCAGCGCTTCGGATTAAACTTGTGTCGAGGAAAATATTTAATTGCCGTTCCATTAATTTTAATACGTCACTTTGTCATACGAGGGCAAGTCAGTAAGTTGGTCACAAAAGCCAATAAAAAAGGGGGAAACAAGATACATACTTAAAAGACATGTTTATTTCTGTATCTAATCGTCATTTACATCGATACATTTGTCCCATCTTTTTATGAATTTTCTAATACTTGCTGCATGAAAGTCTTTGGACTGTACTCTCAGCCATCTATGTACCTCACATTCAACGACTGCACCAGTCCGTTGTAGTCTAAACCATGTGATCACCCTGTTGCAGTTGCTAATGCTGTTTATTGGTGTTCGTCTGTCAGCTCTAACCATTTCCTCAACCTTCCGCACTGTTTCTTCTGTCGCAATCTCAACAGGATGATCACTTCATTCTTCGTCAACAACTTTTGAATGCCCCTGCTCATCTTGTACAACTGTTGTCTCATAAATTCGAAATTAACATCTTACAACTGGACAGTGCTGCCACCTACTGGCATATTAGGAAACAATTTACTACTAATTTCCGACCTTTCATATCGATTTGTAACCTACTTATTCACTTTCCCTCGTACATCACTTCGTTTTAAATGGGAAATAGTAGAAGTAGCTTCGTATTAAAATTACGTAGAGGAAAATTATTGGGTGTTTAAATTTTCAGGATTTATTTTCAGGATTTTTAACCATATATTTGGGATATTGTATGATAGTGCGTCGTTACATATTTGATTGCTTTTACACAGAATTTCAATGGATTTTCCGATAATGCATGCGTAGTCATTGGATGCTGGGTATATAATTTTTGCTTGATCAAAATTTATTGTGATATTCTGCTTAAAATTCAAGATTTAATTAAAATTGAATCAAGGTGGAATATTGAATGATTTTCTTTTATTATTTTCCATTACTGTAAATTTATTTAATAGTACCGACAAGCGAGAACAATATCTGAAGCTTGTAGTAACATCATTATTAATTAAATAAAAGCAAATTATGAAAAACTAATTCAGAAATTTAACCAAAATCCATCTGTCTTTCAATAAAATATGAATTCTAAATAAATTATAATTCTTTTGAACCATTCTTATTATACATGTATGACACATCACAAAAATTTTTCTGTGAATATCGTGGTTTGAATCAAATTTAAATGCTCTGTTGTAACCAGGTCTGTTTCTTTATGAGGCCAACATATAAACAAAATAATTCTGTATTCTAAATCAATTGTTATAATTTTGAATCATTCTGATTATACATATATGAGACATTCCAAAGCTTTTCTGTAAATATTATGGGGAGAAATTTCTCGTTCTAAATAAATTTAACTTGTTTTTAAATAAATTCAGATACCGTGGTTTGAAGCAAATTTAAATGCATTGTTGTAACCAGGTCTGTTTCTTTATGAGGCAAAAATATAAACAAAATAATTCTGAATTCTACATAAATTGTTATTGTTATTATTTTGAACCATTCTGATTATACATATATGAGACATTCCAAAGCTTTTCTGTAAATATTATGGGGAGAAATTTCTCGTTTTAAATAAATTTAAATTGCTTTTAAATAAATTTAGATACCGTGGTTTGAAGCACATTTAGATGCATTGCTGTAAGCAGGTCTGTTTCTTTATGAGACAAACATATAAACAAAATAATTCTGAATTCTAAATAAATATATATTACGTATTTTGAACCATTCTGATTATACATATATGAGGCATCTCAAAGCTTTTCTGTAAATATTATGGGGAGAAATTTCTCGTTTTAAATAAATTTAAATTGCTTTTAAATAAATTTAGATACCATGGTTTGGAGCAAATTTAAATACATTGTTATAACCAGGTCTGTGTCTTTATGAGGCAAACATATAAACAAAATAATTCTGAATTCTAAATAAATTGTTATTATTTTGAACTATTCTTATTTTACATGTATGACACATCACAAAACTTTTCTGTAAATATTGTGGGGAAAAATTTCTTATTTTAAATAAATTTAAATACCGTGGTTTGAAGCAAATTCATACGCATCTTTGTAACCTGGTCTGTTTCGTTATGACGCAAACATCTAAACATAATTCTAAAACGTATAAACATAATTCTAAAACGTATAAACATAATTCTGAATTCTAAATAAATTTTGATTATTTCGAACAATTCTGATCATACATATACAGGCTATCAAAGCCTGAGAGCTAATGTGCCCGCAGGTTCTGTATATATTAAGCTGTATTGTTCTGTATGTAGGTAACGCGGTAACTCTTGATAGAAATATCCAATTTGCTTAAAATTTTGGATATAGATTCATTCTGATAAGGCGCTTCCCTGATTATTATTATTATTATATTTTTTTTTTGGGGGGGGGTTCATTGGTTAAGTATAATTGGAGGAACGATGGGGGTAATCTCCCTTAATTTAGATATTGGGTTTTTTATGCAGAATTATCGGATTTGCTTCAATTTGGTATACCGGTTTGTACTGATAATACGCTTCCCTGATTAGATTTGGAGGTTCATTGGTTAAGTATAAAGGGGAAGTTAATCCCTCTTAATTTAGCTAAATGGGTTTTTCCTGCAGAATTATCGGATTTGCTTCAAATTTGGTGTTCTGTTTTATTCTGATAAGGGGCTTCCCTGATTAGATTTGGAGGTTCATTGGTTAAGTATAAAGGGGGGAAATGAAGGAGATAATTCTACCTCCCTTAATTTAGCTAAATGATTTCTTTTTGTTGATTTCTTTATTTTTCGAGGGGCACTATTCTTCGAAATAAGAGTATAATATACAATTAGTGGGAATAGTCTCTTAGCTCAATGCCATCAGTTTAACTGGGCACTTTTCTTTTTATTTCCTGTTTTCTCAAAAACTATTAGACATAGTACTTCGATCAACTGCAGGTTGTAGAATGATACATTCTCTATGTGCCGTTGATAAGTTTACTGTTAGATATGCAACCGTTTCTGAGCCAATTACGGACAGAGAGACAGACAAACGTTTTTTAAAATGATTTTTCTTTTTTACTATATGGCGTCTAAATAGTTGAATGAACTTAAAAATAAATGTTTTTCTGAAAATCACGGACAGAAACTCTATTTTTATATATATTTATATATTTCTTTCTTTCTTTCTCCCCTCTCCTCCCCCCCCTTTTTTTGAGCTTTAAGCTCCTTTTTGATGGTTGAAAGTGAATTCTCCGTGTTATATTCCGGAATTGTTTTTTGTATTATTATTATTATTATTATTTTGTATTTCTTCTTTTTCTTTTTTCCTTTTCCCTCTCTGATGGTCTAGAAAGTTTCTAAAGCTGACACGGTAAGATTGTAAAACCATCTTCCAAAAGTTTTTTTTTTTTGCGTATTTTTAATAATTCTCCCCCCCCCCTTTTTTTTTAGATATTTATCTTAAATAGCCCGTGCAATCGATTTGATAAATATAGCATCAGACTATTTTTTAAAATTTTAAACTTGGGTGCATTACAGGAAAAACTGGCGATCAGTGAATGGGGTATTACTTAAAATCATAAGATGAAATGCAATCCATCTTGAGTTACTCGTAAAAGTATAATGTGAACTTTGAAAGTTCATCGTTTAATTAAAAGATGATAACAAAAACATAGATGTTAAAAGTTGGCAATAAACACATTTTATTTAAGCTCCGAGTGTTTTCAGCTTACATCCGCAACACTCAACAAAGAGAAATTCTCTTCAATTGATGAATTGGTGTAAGTCAAGCAAAAAACTGCTTGCTCACAAAAATATTTTGCATTTTTGAATTCAAGATAGAATTTACATTAATTTTCAGAAAAAAAAAATCCGACTAAGAAGGGTTATAGTGAGAAATATGAAACATTTGTTAAAATTTCTTCAAAATCAGTACTTAAACTTTTTGAAATTTCAGAGTTTTCTTTTTTTAAACCTTGTGAAAATATTTTCCCATTTTGCGACTGCAAATAAAAAATGGAAGAGTTAATATCGTTAGGAAATTGGAAGCGAAAAAATATCTTTTCTTTTTTGTAGAACTTCATCTTGCTGCTAAGCAACGGGAAAAATAATGAAATAATAAAAAGATGTTTTTAGAGCGCATATTATGAAATAGCAATCAGTAGCTAAAAGTTGAAATTATATTTATTAACTTTATTTTTCTTTTATTTCTTTGTGCTTTTTAAACATTTGCTTTGGCTGAAAAAATATTTTAGACATATGTTTTTCTAATTAAAAAACAAGTTTTTTCTTGAACATGAGGAAGGATAAGTAATAAATGCATTATTGAAGAATCTTGTTTCCTGGACCAAAAATGATATTTTGAAATGTATATTTTTTGAAAACAAAGTCGATTTGAATGCTTTGTTGAGAATTTCGATGTAACAGTTTTTAATTATTTCAGGGGCAAGTAATTCTATTACTTTAATGTTAAAAAATAACCAGAATTTAAAGAACAATTTTATTCGAAAATAAATAAATGATATTTAAAATGTTCTCTGATTGAAAATATAAAAGTAAAATTTTATTTTAAAATTCTGATTCAAATTTTGATTAAAAAAATAGATGGTTTAGATAATAACCACCGTCATATAAAAATAAAAATAGAATTTTTAATTTTACTAGTATAATAAAAAACTTATAACGCATTTTATATACGAAAAACAGTCAAACAAATGGAAGATAAATACATAGATAGATAGAAAGAAAGACACACACACACACACACACACACACACACATATATATATATATATATATATATTCTCAATTCTAAATTATTCATAGAGGGTGCTGGTTATATATAATGGGAGTTTGCTTGGCTATGCTGTATATTGTTGCTCCTTGGTCCACCATCACATAAAAAACTTTTTTGGCAACATGTGCTGGTGATCTCCAATGAGTATATTTCTTATGCCTACTGTTAAGACAGTATGGACTTTAATTTGGTAATTTGTTGTTTTATTTTTCCTCTATCCTTTTTAATCCTGTTTTATTTTGAACTTAATTGGTGTTCAATGGTTTACTTCTCTGTTTTATGTGTGTGGTAGTCCCAAATTCATATTCTTTAGCTAATTTATAGCTAATATGAAGATGAAACCACACATTTATTTGTGGAACTTGAGGCATTTCAGACCCGATGATTCTGTCTAAGTTCTACAAAATTCCATTATTCCATTTCAGTTATTCAATTCCTGCTGTTATTTACTATGTTTTTGGAATCTATGTTTATGCGTGATGGGGGGAACTGTATTTTTGTCAATTTGTTAATGTCATTTTATTCATTCTGTTTTTGTTGGTGGTCGGTAATGTTTATTTAATGGTTATATATATATATATATACAGGTACAGGTAGAAAGATAAAATGGAGAGAGGGAGAGAGATATGTAGATAGATAAGCAGATATAAATTATTAGCTTTTATATAGAAAAGTTATATATAAATTTTTATATGCTAATTAAATTATTCATAAAATTACTATTTAAAGTTATCTTTGAATTATTTCAGAAAAAGATAGTGAGATAGATATACGCACTTAAAATTTTATTTATAATATTTTGTCCTGTAATATATACACTATGCGGCCAAAGGTGACCGGTCACTTGCGATTTTAGACGTTTTGTTAAATATCTAGAAAGATACATGAGGAATTAACATGAAACTCCAGGTGTGTAAACAGTATAGTATAGGTCATATATTTCCGCGAACAATTTTTCCCGAAACCCCATAGGGAACCTTCAACAAATTAAAAAAGAACAAATATCTTTTGAATAACCCTGTAAAAACTAATGTAGCAAAAGCGTTCAAACTCGAGATTATTAATAAGTGGCTTATTGTAATATACTGTGTTCATTTTTATGAGGATAGCATGTGTACTCGTAGATAAATTAAGGTTTTTATAAAAACAGTCCCAAATTTCGCCGTTTTTTGCTTATAATTTGCAGAGTTCTTAATATAAAAACAAATTCTTTTCAGAAAATATGACAAACAACATTGTACATAACACCGAGCAATCAGAATTAAAAATAATAAAAATTGGATGAAAAATGAGCAGGTTTACTAAAAAATGTTTCACTGCGCATGCGCGAATGCAATCAAAATATAATATGCATAATGTATTAGCTAAGTATATAGAGCAACTTTTGTGAGAGTCTCAAAATCATAGCTTGAAAATTCTGAAAATTATCGTCGATAGAATAAGCTCGAAATCCGTTGTTCCGAAAAAGAAGCAAAAAGATGAGGGGTTGTATCAAATATCTGTTGATTAGTGCCAAGATAGCGTACACAATATTGCACGTACTACTTTACTGATTTTTGTAAGAATAGCACGTATATTCGTGGAGATATAGCGATATTTTAAAAAAAGTTCATGCATAAAAGTTCATTTAAAAAAAAAATCATGCATATTTTTAGCTTATGTCATGCAGGGTTTTCAACCAAATTTAACGCCAGTTAAAAAAAAAAATGGCAAAATGTAGTAGAAATAATATAGTGCAATTAGAATATGAATATATTAAATATTTTATGAAATATGAGCAGTTGTATGAAATAATTTTTATCTGCGCATGCGCGAACGATAACAAAGATTTTTTTAGATAATTTAATAGCCAACTCTATGGAGCAACTCATAAATAAAAAAAAAATCCAGTCAAATATCGTGAAAATTTAGAAAGATATCGTCGATAGAGTGAGCTGATTTTAGTTTCTCTCTTATACGACATTTTAAGTGGAAAATATGAAAGATTTATTAAAATTGTTTGAGAATCAGTACTTTGAGTTTTTTTTAATTTTGATTTTTTTATTAACCGAGTAAAAATATTCTTCAGTAGTTTTATAATAAATAATCAAAAGAAAAATTAATGTAAAAATAACATTAGAAAATATAACGCTGAAAAACACTTCTTTTTTCTTAGTGTTTAATCTGGCTGCTAAGCAACGAAAAAGAAGAAAAAGAATGTTTTTAGAGCATGTAATACCATATGGAAATCAGCTGCAGGAAAGTGAAAGTGTATTTTTTATTGTTCTGTCTTTTTTACTTTGGCGGAAAAAAAATTACTTTTTAGACATGTGTTTTTTCCAATTTAAACATAAGTTTTTTTTCTTTTTTTTCCGAAGTGGGAAAGGCTAGATAATAAATGCATTTTTGAAACAGCTTGCCGTGTGCCTTTTTTTGAAAACCCAAAGTAATTTCCACATAAAATTAGATAAGTCTTGACATAAAATTAGATATAACAATTTTAAAAGAAAAGGAACAATCTTGTTTTTAATTTAAATAATGTAAAGTAAAATCTATAATGTTTTATAGATGAAAAAACAATCAAACAAACAGATGATATATATATATATATATATATAGATAGATAGATCGGCAGATAGATGGATAGATAGACAAAGTGAGATGGATAGATAGATAGAGCGATGCTAACTTTTACGTAAAAAAAAGAACGTAATATTTTTTTACATTAGTTAAATTATCAATAAAAATTTATTACTTAGAGTTATCTTTAAAAATATTTTTTAAAGAGATATGCCCACTTAAAATACTCTATATATTATAGTTTATAAAAGAAATAATTTATTGGTTTATTTCTTATTTCGTTTTCTTTAATTTATTCTGACTATTAAGGAAGAAATATGCAAATTTTATTAAAATATCTATATAAATAAACATTTACAGCTTTTTGAGTTCGAGTTTTTTCTTTTTAGGGTTTCGTTCATCTCACGAAACCCTATTCGTCTCGCTCCTCTGTCTGTCTGTCTGTCTGTCTGTCCGTCACAGAGCCCGTTCTCAGAAACTATACATGTTAGAGACTTGAAATTTTGGGTACTTATAGCTGAACACCTCACATCAAACAACAAATCATAAAATTTTGAAAAAGTTGGTAATTAACCGAATTACGGGCTAATTAACTTCTAAAATTAACCAATCCACCTTTTTAACGCAAATTCAAACGGACTTTATCGAAATCATCCCTGTTTCTCCTAAGGGTTGCCAGTAAAATCAGCCGAATGCACGGTTACCACGGAGGAAATTAAGCCGAAAAATAAAGTGGAGATTTTAAAGCGAAATCGTATATCAGAAAATATTGGTGCGAGAAATTTGTAAATAAAATTGACAGACGCAGAAAAAAAATCTACTTTCATTTGATATAAAGTTCACATTTCTGCGATCTGTATAAGTTAAAATATCCACTAAAAATCGATCGATAAAAATTTAATTTCTTTAATTGGAAAGACAAGGAAATAAAAAGATTTCAATTCGGCGGGAAAGCAGCTAGACATGACGACGCTGCGGTTTTCCATAATAGCATATTTTAATACGAAATTTTAACTTTTTAAATATTAAATTTTTTGATTAAATTTTTTGGCATACCGATGTCAAATTTCTCGCTGATTTCATTGATACCCATATCTAAGTCCTATCTTAATTACAAGCTGAAATATTAATTATTATTTAATTAATCGGTTTATTCCTATCAAATGCATCGATTAAAATGAAGAGACGCTTATTTAACCACGAATTAACTTAAATTAGGAAATCTAATAATTTGCTTGGGCTTTTTGACCAGCGATATGAGATAAGTGTAACTCATTCATCATCAGAAAGTTTACTTCATACCACTATTTTCTAATAGTAATTTCAGGAAATATTTTGAATTATTGGTTAAGACCGCCACTCAGTCTGTTTGAAACTTTAAGATAGTTTATAACACATAGAAAAAAGTGTAAAAAAGAATGGAGTGTGATATTTCGAGGAGGCGGGGGGGGGGGGGGGGGGAGCTAGAATTATTTTTAAAATCTTAGCGTTTTTTACCGCAGCAAATATTTTAAATTCTTGTTTAAGACCGCCACCATCCCGACCCGATATTTTTAAAATCTTAGCGTTTGTTACCGCAGCAAATATTTTAAATTCTTGTTTAAGACCGCCACCATCCCGACCCATCTATCTACGGAAAGATTGCGTAAAGGAGTTTCGTTCAGATATGCTTTTGTTAAGAATAGAGTGCATTCCCTGGTGGTGGAATGTGGAACTAACATAACGCGATTTTGTTAAAATTAGGAAGTCTAACAAGTCGATCTGTTTGAAACTTTAAGATATTTTATAACACATAAGATAAAGTGTAAGAAAGAATGACACGCGAAATTCCGGGGAGGGGGCGGGGGGGCGCTAGATTTCTATTTAAAAAATTAGCGTTTCTGACCGCTTTAGGTGACTTTTTGAGGGAGTCCTGAGATATATGCTACTTATTTAATATAAAATTGTCTAAAGTTTAGTTACCACTATTTCCTAATAGTAATTTCAGCAAATATCTTAATTTCTTATTAAGACCGCCACCACCTCGAGTAACATATCTACTTATAGGTTGTTTAACGGAGTTTCCTTCCGATACAGTTTTGTGAAGAATAGAGTGCGCTCCCTGGTGGTGGAATGTGGAACTAACATTTTTGTTAAAATTAGGAAATATAACAAGGCGATCTGTTTGAAATTTTACGATAGTTTATAACACATTAGAAAAAGTTTATAAAAAATGGCGCGTGAAATTTCGGGAAGGTGGGGAGAGGGGGAGGGGCAAAATATTTCTTTTTTGTTTCATACAGTTTCAGGTGCGTTTTTTGATGGAGTCCTCAGATACATGCTACTTATACTTATTAAATATAAATATGTCAAAAGTTAAATTACCACTATTTCCGAATAGTAATTTCAACAATTATCTTAAATTCTTGCTGAAGACCGCCACCCCCTCGAGTAACATATCTACTAATGGGTTGTGTAAAGGAGTTTCGTTCAGATACGCTTTTGTTAAGAATACAGTGCGCTCCCTGGTGGTGGAATGTGGAATTAACAGACCGCGATTTCATTTAAAGTAGGAAATCTAACAATTCAACCTGTTTTAAACTTTAAGATACTTTATAACACACGATAATAAATTATAAAGAAGAAGGGCGCGTCGCATTTCGAGGAGGGGGCGGGGGTTGAGGGAGCTGCGCGAACAAAATTAGGAAATATAACTGGACGATCTGTTTGAAACTTTAATATGGCTTATAAAACATAACATAAATTTTTAAAATCAGGCCGCGTCAAAAATCATGGTGACCATCTGCCCACTCCCCCCCAAAGGGAGCACTTTTCTAAATTTGGCAGATACCCGTCATTTGATATATCGTAGCATTTTGGGGGGGGGGGGGGCGAACAAAATTAGGAAATATAACAAGGTGAATATGTTTGAAACTTTAACATAGTTTAGGATGTGTTTGCCAAAATTTAGAAGGTATTCCATGGCGATAAATGTACTAGACGTTTTGAAAGAAAGTGTTTTGAAAGGAATATTAAACGAAACCCTTTGTGCGATGTATGATCACACTTACCCACTTGTTTAATCCTAATGAGAATATTTTCCACTCTTGTAACTGTAATAAAAATAAAAACGTTAAAGTGAAATATAATATTGGAAAACTGGAAGCGAGGAAACTTTTCCTTTTTCATAGAACTCGAACTTTTTTTATAACAAACCAGAAGGGTGCAAACAAATATTTTAGGGCACATTATAGTATACAATAATCAGCAGCTAGAAGATGAAATCATACTTATCAATTTTGTTTCCTTTAGAATGGAATATAATAATTTATTATTTTATTCCTCATTTCGTTTTCTTTAACTTATTGTACTTCTTAAGTGAGAAATATGCGATTTTGATTTAAATATATAAATAAACATTTACAGCGTTTTGGTAATTTGAGTTTTTTCTTCTTTAATCCGAATGAAAATATTTTCCAGTCCTGTAACTGCAAATAAAAACAAAAAAGTTAAAGTGGCATATTATATTCGAAAATTGGAAGCGAAGAAACATTTTTTCTTTCTTCATAGAACTGGGATCTTTTTGATGACAACCGAGAAGAGAGCAAACAAATATTTTAGGGTACATTATAGTATACAATAATCAGCAGTTAAAAGATGAAATTATTTTTATAATTTTATTTTATTTGTTACTCTGTGCTTTTCAAGTGTATGGTTTAGCTGAAAAAATTATGTATATATATATATATATCAGTGGCGTGGCGTCCGGTCATCGCTGGATGCGGCGATGACCAAGCAATATTTTAAAACTCTTAATAAGCTTTTAAAACTCTACGATCCAGTTTTAGCAGAACATTTGGAGTTCATGTATAAGTGAAGGTAAGATTTAAAGTTTCTTTTTTGAACATTCAACCATTGAATTTTAGAGTTAATAATTTTTCACAACAAACTTAAATAATTGCGATGACCACCGAAAATTTTCACGCCACGCCACTGATATATATATGTAAATGTGTGTGTGTGTGTGTAATATATATTTGAATTAAAAAAATAATTAAGAAATTCTCATAACAAAAAGACCGAATCTCTTATTTAAAGATGGTATGTAATAATGTTTTACATTAATTTTTATAGTAAAAATTTACATGAAAAACATCTTAATAAATAAAACCATACTCTTTGTTTTCGTAAAGCAAAACCCTCTGCACTTTTACGCATGCGTCAGCTCTGTTTTCATTTTATCAAAATAGGGGTGAGCGGTGTTTGTTTAGCTGCGTTTGGCTGAGTGCCAATCTTAGTGACAACGTACATGCAAACGACGAATTAGAACTTCGGAAGATATTTATCTCAGCTTAACACCACTTTGGATAGTAGAACCACCCTAGCGCTAGGCGGGGCTTTCAAAAACGAACAGCACCAGGAAATCTCTCTCTCTCTATATATATAGAGAGAGGAAGTTCGGGTATTATGGAATAGTCGGACAATATGGAATACTTCAATATTTGGCACATACGGTATTACATCCAAGCGAAAACCTGCCATACGACTTACTAGTACTCTCATGAGGCACTGTGCTCAGTTCTTTTTGGATACGTGTTGTTGAAGTAACACGGTGAAATAAAATCTTATTATCAATTTTTACAGTTTTTTGCAGACAAATTTTATAAAATTCGTAGGAATTATAAAATCTCATTATCAGTGATGTTTGCCACCTACCTTTTCGATATCGCACGTGTCCCCTCCATATCGCGATTTCGCAAGTTGTCCAATCACTCAATCCATATATTCGGGATGCGAAAAGATAACGTATCGTTAGAAACTCCTGAAACTCTTGAATAAATTTCAGTGGACTCTCTTGTAAATAATTGTAAATAAAAATTAGATCTGAAGATTAATCTACTCTCGTTAAAAGTAGGGGAGAGTGGGGATGGAAGGGACAAGGGATGAAAGGCACACTCAAAATTTGAGGACGAAAATAAAATGCAGAAATTTGCAACTTTGGCTCAATCGATGGCGATACTTGTTCTGCCTTAATAATCCTTAAAACTGACGCCAGCAATTGTCGCGTTGCAATTGGTGAAATAAAAACTTGTTTTTGATATAAAAAAGTAAATTTTGATCTTGCTTTTCTTTTTTTCTCTAAAAAAATAATATTGTTTTTAGCATTATAATATTTATGTTATTTAGCACTATAAAGTATGCACTTTATATGAATACCCGTATATTTTGTTAGCTAAAATACTGCCATACATGGATGCATTTTTTACTTAGCTAGGTGGGTATGGGGTTGAAAGGGACAGTAACTGAGGGGTTGAAAGGGACATGACCCTGTCATCCCCTCGTGTTTTATTATTATTTAAACAAAATATTATTTATGTTTTGTAAAATTTAAGTTATGGTTTTAGTTTTTTATGTAGAAAGAATGAGTGCATTACTATGTAGAACAAAAATATGCAAATATTACAATAACACATACCTACAATTTTGGTATTTTTTCCTTTTTCAAAAATCATCAAAAAGTCAATATGCTTCGGAAATATAAAAGGAAATTTTAGAAAAATCGAATTACTGAAGAAGAAATGATGTGTGCTGTATCTGAAGAAGTGGACAAAGGAGTGTCTATTAGATCAGCAGCTAAAGCCTACGGTATTGAAAAGTCCTGTTTCGAAAGAATTGTTCTAAAATATAAGAATGCACTAGCAGATGAATTTCAATACACCCATTTGGTAATAAAAAAGTTTTTAGTGAAGGTCAATAAAAAGGATTAGCTTCAAATTTGCTCTAAGCATCTAATATGAACTATGGTTTAACAATTGTGCATATGAGTATTCAATTTATTTGAATTATCGAAATATGTCCCTGTCTTGGGACACAAACAACGAAAACCTATAGCCATTAGTTTAAACAGAAGTACAAGTTTCAACAAAGCTAATGTTGATACTTTTTAAACACCTTTAGTCAGTCATGAATCGTTAAAAATTCACACGGAATATAATATATAACTTTGATGAAACAGTTTTAATGACAGAGCACAAGCCTCCTAATATAGTAGTAAAACGTGGTGAAAGCAATTTTCTGACGTAACATCAGCTGAACGTGGTCATCTTGTTACACTTTTGTATCTGCATCAGGTAACTCTGTTGAACAGTATTCGTTTTCCCAAAGAAGAATTACAAAGAGTTCATGCTCGGATCTGCCCCATCCCAAAGTCTTGGACTTGCTCATCAAAGTTGGTGGATGACTGCAGAATTTTTTTAAAAGCAATTGTGCATTAGCCTAATATTCTAGTTGTTCCAAAACTGATCTTACTCTTCTCTTATATGATAATCATTAAAGCAATACAAATATTAAGGCAATAAAATTTGCGAAAGATACTGGAATAATTATGGTAACATTCCTGTCGCAGTTTATCCACAAACTCCTGAAAAGCACTCGGAATCAATTCGAAGTACATTTTTTCAGAAAAAAAAGGATTAAAACCACTTTGTATTTACTGATACTATTGAAATGAATGATGCGAATATCAATGACATTTTGATGAAGTTACCTAAATCCGCAACTGCTGGTGAGACAGGCTAAATCTTTCTTAAAATTTTTGATTTAAAGTTGTTTTCTGTCAAGTAGACCTAAACAAGTTATTTTTCTTGTTTTTGTTTTATAATATGTTGCAATATGTTTTATTTTTAATTGTGTATTATTATCTTTTATTTTTGAATAATGTAATCTCAAATAAAAAGGAAAACATGGTCATACAATTGTTTTATTTATGTGTGTCCCTTTCAACCCCGGACAGTGTCCCTTTCATTCCCCACAATGGGGTTAAAAGGGATATTTCTCCCAATTTATAAAAATGCGTACAAATTTTAAGTTACAGTATTTGAGGATGAGAGGTTTTACTAGTATTAAAGCAAAGGTTTTAGACGAGAATTAGGCGCAATCATGATACTGATATCTATTAATGTCATTATTTTATAAGCTTATAAAGACAAAATGTCCCTTTTATCCCCACTTTTCCCTATGTTAATACTCTCTATTTGATTCAGCCGGGATAAATCAGTATTACCTCTGTTATATTTTATGTCCTCCATATGTTCTTTACATCTGATATTGAATTTTCGTTGGGTCATACCTGTATAATGATTTCTGATCCCCCTCCCCTCCCTAATAAATGGAATCATATAAACTCCTGAGAGGTCATTCCTATTGATAGGATCAATTTTAGTGTTTAAAAGCATCTTTAACTTCCGGCGAGGCCTCGCGATCAAACATAAACCAAGATTTCTTAAAGGATTTTTAGGTTCAGTAAAAATCTCATTATCAGTGATGTTAACCAAATGTAAGTAAAAGTAAGAGTCATAAGTCTTAATTACGTCCACTAATAACCATATCACAATATATATTCCAAACGGAAAAGTCAAAACGTATATTTAAATATTTATTTGCGTAAAAGACGTTACTACCAACACATTAAAAGTGGGAGTGACTTCTTGTATCCTTTGAGTAATGACTCAGATCATCTATTGTTTGAGGATTATTTGCATAAATTTTGTTCTTTAAATATCCCCACAGAAAAATGTCCGGGATGCTCACATCAGGTGAACGAGATGGCCAAAGATTTTTTGAGATGAGTCGATCGCCAAAAAATTCTTTAAGCATGTCCATGTTCATGGTTTCATCACTTGTATAGAATGTTGCACCGTTTTGTTGGAACCAAGAATCTCGTTCATTCACTTCTAAAAATGCAACAAATTTCTGAATAAGTTCCCTGTGTACAAAACGATGAACAGTTGATTTGAAAAACAGAAGTCTAACAATCCTTTTGCGTGATACAGCTTAGCATACGCCAGTTTTGTTGAGAATGTAAAGGCTGAAACAAGTTTCGGCCTTCCACACTCCTGTGCTTATCTTTCACCGAACCTGCATTACTAAATCGTCGAACGAGCCGATATAGCGTATCTTTACTCGGTATTGCATTAATTTGGATATTTATTTCGCCAAACATCTTTGCACCTTTCATGCGATTTACATGCAAAATAAGTTTCGAGCAGTGCAATTCTTTGAATGCGTGATAAATTAATTTCACTATGAAGAACAAAATAACATAGAACTTTAATCTCGCACCAATTAAGTGCGAAAAGAACCAAACGATACAAACTCAAGATTTGATGCAATGATAATCAGATGATAAAATTTAATATTTAAAAAAAATCGCGGACAATGAATTCTTTAAGTTGGAGTACGGGACCTTTAGGCTAATGTCAGACGAACGTCTTTTTGCACGCTTTTTTCCTTGCATATTATCCCTACACAATGCTAGCGGCATTGTTTACGAATGATATGTAGGGAAAAAAGCCTGCAAAATGACGTTCGTCTGACATCAGCCTTAGTACACACAGTATTATAGTTATAATAATCCATTAAAAGTAAAACCACGTTCAACAATATACAACTTAAACAAAAACCTCCATTTTGTTCTTAAAATAAAACCTATTCTGTGCAAAAAATATCCAGAATTGTTTAATCAAATATTTAAAAATTAATTTATTCACAAAATTTATTTTGTGTCATTCAAATTAGACCCCATAGAGTCCAGTCCAACTATACCGCGTTTGACCCAATCTTCCATATATTTGTAGTAGGCTAAATGATCTCAGGTATCTCAGCGAATTTTCTTGCATGGTCTCAATTGGCTCAAACGCCTTCCTCGAAATCATAATTTTAGCTTCGCGGGAACAGGAGAAAGTCACACGGGCGTCTTATCTGGCACGATGCTTGGTCGATGATATTCATTGCGTTTTTAGCGGCCCAAAACTTTCTGGGATGGTGCATTATCGTGGTACTAAATCCACACGAAATTTCTGTGATTTTTAAGATGTTCGGGCACTCGAAATTTCAGCTGAAATACAAACTTTAAGGAAAAGTTTTTGCTTCCTTATTTTTCTATTACCAAAAATCGCTGAGCATTCAAAAATAATGGCTAAAAAAACAGCTGCTATCAACACAGTAAGTTATAAATGGCGCAAAATGGCTCAAAATCCTATTTATAACTCGGTACAGTGGTACACGTTTACAGTAAAAAAGTGTCTTGTTATCTTTTACGGGCGTCTTTTAAATGTAAATTCTGGGTACCTTTTACATAGAAAAAAAAAAGTAAACACCCCCTACTATCTCTGCACCTAACTATAATAGAAAAAAATTACAGATACCAAACGATTGGAAATAAAATTTACATTTAGATGATCTATATAAAATTTGCTTAGGGGGGCATATACAAATTAAAACCAGACTAAATTTTGTTTTTCTCAATACAACACACAATTTTGACAATATATTTTAAATCTTCGGTTCAAACTATGCCTAAAAACCAAATTTCAAGTCATTTGGAAGGTAAGTTTTTGAATTATAAACATTCAAAATTCAGAGCTTCTAATGTTAAATTACATTTTCATATTTTTATTAAATCTCCTGAAAATATAATCCTAATGTGATATTTTTTTGTTTAATTATAATATTAAAAATCCCAAACATAAATACACTGAATTAAAAATTTTATAATATAAATTATGAATTATGAAATTAATATTCGAAAAAAAATATGAATTGCAACATACAATTTTTTAATAGATTTATATTTATTATGTTCTGCTTTATGCAAATTCTCAATTTCAAAATTTTCTTCCAAGTAGCTTTCGAATTATGAGTAAACTAGTATGTTGTGGCCATCACAAAACTTTCTTCTATATAAATGACTTCAATTAAATCATTTAAATAGTACAAGAAATAACAACGATTTAGCACCAATTCATATCAAAGTTTATCTGAATTTGAAGTTGGATGAAAATTCGTGCATTAGTTCTTGAGATAGAGCTATAGTGGAAATTCTGAAAAATGTAGCATAGCAGCGCCACCTGTTGAGCGATTTACACCAAAAATAAGCAGCACTAAATGATATCAAGGTATACCTGAGTCTGAAGTTTGTTGAAAATCCAAGCATTAGTTCTTGAGATAAAGCTATTGCGGAAATCGCAAATATACAGCATAGCAGCGCCAGCTGTTGAGCGATTTACACCAAAATTAAACAGCACTAATTTATACGTCAATTCATGTCAAGGACTAACCAAATCTGAAGTTTGATGAAAATCCGTGCAATAATTCTTGAGATACAGCTCTTGCGAGAATCGTGAAAAATGCAGTACAGCAGCGCCACCTGTTGGGCGATTTACCCCAAAAATTAAACAGCAGTAATTTATATCAGGGACTAACTGAATCTGAAGTTTGGTGAAAATTCGTGCATTTTTTCTTGAGTTAGAGCTATTGCAATAATCATGAATAATGCAGCATAGCAGCGCCACCTGTTGGGCGATTTTCACAGAAAAGTAATTAGCATTAAACTATATCCTGGACAAACTGAATCTGAAGTTTTATGAAGATCCGTGCAGTAGTTCTTGAGATATAGCTATTGCAGAAATCGTGAAAAATGTCGCATAGCAGCGCCACCTGTTGGGCGATTTTCACCAAAAACTAATCAGGTCAAGTTTATATCAAGGTCTAACTAAATATAAAGTTTTGTGAAATTCCGTGCATTAGCTCTTGAGATAGAGCGCCCACAAAAGTTTTGTCACATACAGACTCACAGAGTGACAGACAGAGTGACAGGGAGACAGAGTAACAGAGTGACAGGGTGACAGAGTGACAGACCGACTCACAGACAGACATTTTCTAAAAACCATCAAATCGTGTTCTGGGCATTCTAAAACGTATAAATCCGTCGAAAACCGGAAGTCGAAATTTTTCACGAATCCAATACTTTCTTCTTGTAAAGATAGGAGGAAGTAAAAACGTCAAAATGACGGTTTAAGGCTATGATGTCCGGAAAAGCATAATTTGAAAAAAAAAAAATATTTTTCTCATTTTAATGAAACATTTGGGCTGGCAATAGTCGAAACACATTAAGCGAGTGAGATTTTTATATTGGCAAGAAATAATACATTAATAGAAGTGACGTAATCAGCCTGTAGAACAATCAAGTATCCAACTTCAATTTGGATACATCCCCTAAAATACGATCATTTTAAAATAATTAATTTCTCTGAAACTGATTGTACAAATTTCATGAAAATTTGGATTTAGGTTAATTGAAAGGTGCAGAATGCATTTACAGTGTCAAACTTGGGTATTGCTACTGAAAAAAACAAAGTTTGGTTTCATGTTAATATGTAGAGAACACCCAAGCAAATTTTATATACATCATTTAAAATTAGACTTTATTTCCAATCGTTTGGTACCAGTAACTTTCTTCTACAATAATTTGTTGCAAAGTTAGTGTGTGTGTGTGTGTGGGGGGGGGGGGGGGGGGTTACTTTTTTTCCCACGACTGTACATTTAATAACAATTTAGAATCTCAAAGAGAAGAAAACGTATAAAAAAAGAAACTTGCAAATTCATCACTCACTCTTTTTATTATTATTTTGATCGATTAGCGACATCATTACGCATGTAGTTTGTGACAACCAAGATTTAAAAAAGTCACGTATTATTCATTATTTTACTGCTAATGCTCTGAGTTAACGAATCGCTAACTATCTTCAAAGAATCTCAAAAGATTTTTTACTTTCATAATTTATATAAGATAACAAACAATTAGCTGCGTCTTCTTATTTCTTCTAAAATCCATTAATTATGTCAAGGTTTTTCAGGGAATTTATTCTACTATTTTCTTTGCATTTATTTTATTGCTGCTGCTGACTCAGAATATTAATTCTGTTATTTTTAAAGATCTTGGTAGTTAAAAAGAGGAAAAAATCTGAGGCTGCTTTTACAGCTTTATAAATATAATACGTTTTGTGAAATTCCCAATTCACTTCAAGTAACTTAGCTATTTGGAGATTTCGCATTATTTGTGCTGCTAAAGTAAGCAATATATTTTGTTATACATAGAATATAGCGCACATTTTCTCTATGTATGTTTATATTAATAAAAGAAAGATGTTTGTCTGTGTGTGTTCGTTTGTTTTTCGGGATGGCTTTGGAAATTTATCGCACGTAGACGTCTGAAAATTTGGATAACATAGACGAAGACACGGTCCGAATGCATCCGATGCTAAGATTTTTTTCATTTTTTGACAACTAGCCGAGATATTATTTAAAAACACTAATGAACGAGCTTCAGTTTGTGACAGTTTCACAGCATTAAGGTGACATCTGAACATGTCCGGAGAATACGTGGATTTTTAAGCAGACGAAGGAATTCGTGATTCGTTTTCGAAAACGGACCGGAATGTGCGCGTCACGTCCGGTATACGCTACTGAAGGCTGAGGCCCTGAACTATAAGTTTGTTTGGACAGATTTCCGTTTAAAAATATAAAATCTTACAAATTCAAGATGTGTACGCTGCCGAAGACAGTGGGGCGCCCATCACTAAATCTTTTCCGGAGAAAAATGTCTGGATTCAACACTGGTTTTAAGTGTATTTAAGGTTATTATTCCGGCCTTGGGCAACACCATGCAGTCAGCAAGTCGTAAATTAGTTACAGTTTTTAATTTGTGCCTGTTCATTTGTCTGCTGTAATCATGCATTTAAATTTAATCAAAACAGACGTCATTAAAAATCGTGATAATAAAAAAATACTCTATATGCAGTTATATATTTGACTTTTCAGTAGCAGGTCATTATAAACCTGATTTATTATGTATTTTCAATTAAAAAATTTGTGAGTCCATCTAAAATTTTTTCTTCAAAGAAAATCCCATGATTTCGTTTTGGACTTTAGCGACGACGTCAGTATGTGGATTTTTAAAAATTAAGAATATGAAAAACAAAAAGCAAAACCACATTCTTCATTGTTCTTTTACTACCAAATATATAAAAGTTAAAGAGTCGCAAACCATATCCAAAAATCTTTAAGGATTTTTGTCTTTTATTTTAACAAAGATGAGAAACAATTAGTTACAATTTTCTAATTTACTTAAATGTTATAAATTATACCAAATCTTGGCGTACCCGTTTGGCACGTCAATAGAATGAATACTCATTGATACAATATTTAAGACAAAAACACTAATTTATTTAAAACAATATCAAAAGTTTAATGGAGTGAAATGGAGACACTACTTTAACGATGATCAACTCTAATATGCAAGTACTGAGCTAACGAACGGGCAGGAGGTAGGTGGCGGAGAGTTAACCCAAATAAGTTACCTATGTCCTAAATAAACCTCAAGAAGATGGCCTTTCTAATCCTTTTTAAGAAAACTACTACCTAGAAGATCACTAAATATACTGAAAATTCTCTTAATAACAGTATTTTAAATACACTAATGTCCCTAAATAAATAGAATCCCGTGGACTCCAAATTCACTTTATTCGAATTATTGAGATTAACACCCTTACCAAAAGTTACGTTTCTAGGCTTCAAAAAACTAACTCCACTCTTAATGAACATCAACATTTGCTGCAAATGGCGCGAAGCTTGGCTAAGGCTCTGAAAGCAGCCTTGAAGAACCACTAGAGCTAGACTCGTTAAAATCCGCTCAATACAGCTTCTGTTGTCGTATTTATACTCGCCAGTCGACTACAGGAAGTAAATTAGCATAGAGAGAAGTTGTGATCAGCTGATGACCTTTTCATCCGACAATCACAACTGCTCGGTTGTCCTCTAACCGTGCCCACAATTCTCTCAGCTACCAATCACAGTAGCTCACCAACAATTGTTTGACCTCCAATTGTCGATTTGTGATGCCATATGAAACTTCCCTATAACTGCGTAGAACAACCGCGACGATCAGATTCAGAGATATTCATTTGTACTTTCGAAAATAAAAGAAATGACAGAATAGGCTTGTTCACACACAAAATGTTAGGAACCAGATAACACGCTCAAACACAATCCTTTCGATCTCAAACTACCCTCATAAGACAGCAGCTAGGCACTATGCTACAAAACGTTTTTACGGAATTTATAGAACTATTTTATTATTGTGAGCAATTATTATGAGTCTGTTATTGTCTGAGAACGTCAAGTAAAAAAGAATAGAAAGCTCAAATTAAAGTTTAAAATTTTGTAATGATTTAGTTTGTTGATTTTTCAGTTTATTTCAAGTAATTATGCTGCTCTAAGTCATGTTATTTGTGGTACTATAAAAAGAAAGGAAATTCTTTTGTTTCACATGGAATATAGTTCATTTACTGCTCTAGGCACATATTAAATGATATATAGTTTTTAATTTGTTTCGAGATTGTAATGATTTAGTAAATTGTATTGATTTTGTAATGATTTAGTTTGTTGATTTTTCAGTTTATTTCAAGTAATTATGCTGCTCTAAGTCATGTTATTTGTGGTACTATAATAAGAAAGGAAATTTTTTTGTTTCACATAGAATATAATTCATTTACTGCTCTAGGCACATATTAAATGATATATAGTTTTTAATTTGTTTCGAGATTCCTTAATTCTTTGCGAAGTCCCTCTAAAAAGTCTTCTCCAATTGAAGTTCTGCAACTTTGTTTAGATTTTGATCGATTAGCACATGTGTTTTTTTATATGTATAATTATTAAGAATCTGAAAAGCACATTTTTTTCATTAATATTTTGCTAAGAGTTTTTTTTTTCTAAGAGTTGTAATCAAATCATCTCCAAAAATCTTTGATTATAGTTTGCCTTTTTAGTTTATGAAGATAACAAGATTTAGTAATTTATAATTGTTAATTTGTGTCTGTTCTATATTATGGTTTATAAATGTACTTAAATTTCATAAAATAAATACACTTAAGTTCTTTTATAAATAGTTAAAAAAGAAAAGAGTCGTTTACAGGCGACAATACCGTACAATTTTTTGTCCAATCTAAAACTGGTTTATTAGAATATTTGTCTGCAATTAATAACTTATTAAATATTTATCGTCAATTAATAGTAAGCCCCTAAAAATTTCCTTTGAAATAAAACTATGTTAACACACATATCAAACTGAAGAAACATAAACAAAAATAATAATTGGGAAAATCATCTCCTATTTCGGTTTGATTTTGATCGGTTTGAGACATCATTGTTTGCATTTTGTTTAAATTAAGAAAAAAAAAAGTATTTTTCATTATTATTCTACTGCAAAATTTTTACGCTAATGAATTCTTAATATATCTCTAGAAAACTTTAACTTATTTTTTCTTCTTTGTTGTTCATACAGATAAACAGTTAGTTAAATTTTTTCCCCCTAGATTCCATGGCTAATTTGAAGGGTTTTCTCAGAATTTATGCGGCTAATTCTTGGTATTTATCTTAATTTTGTTACTGTTTTAGAATGTTAATTCTGTCATTTTTAAAAAGTCTTAGCGATGAAGAAAAACAAGAAAACAAACATAAAACAGAAAAATGCTGGGAATAGAATTTATAGTTTCATACAAATTTATTTTATTTTAAAAATAATGTAAAAGATGGGAAAAATGTATTCTAAATTTTCAAATTTTAGTTCAATTTAAATCTGTTTTGTTAGCATATTTATCTTTAGTAAGGGGTTTTGTTAAGTTCATCTAATCATCATGCGAAATTTCTTTTAATTAAAAAACATTGATAAGGGACATTATTATTTATAAAGGGTGTTATTTTTTAGCGGTATACAAATTTAAGATGACATAAAACACATAAAAATAATGTTAATGGCCATCATATTGGTTTTATTAAATAAATAATTTTATGACATTTGTGTTTAAAAATGATTTCGGATTTATGAGCTGACTCGAATAAAACACCATCTGGAAGTTCAATTTTCGACCACTTTATCGAGCAGCTGGGGCCGTATATGAGCAATAACGTGGTGAATGTTGATTTCCAAGTAGTCCAACGTCTGTGGTTTATCGGTGTAGACCAGCGACTTCACATATCCCCACAGAAAATAATCCATTGGTGTGAGATCACATGACCATGGCGGCCAGTTGATAGGTCAATTACCCGAAATTATGTGCTCACCGAATGTTTCCCGCAACAAACGGATGGTGTTTTGCACAATTTGCAAGCGTTGTTCTGGCGTAAGTCTATTCATGAAAAAAAAAAGGCAAACTATACTGAACACAAATTATCTGCAAGCTGTTAAATTGACTGTGACTAGAAATAGTGTTTCCAATTTCAAATTCTTTAAAAAATACGTACCGAATATTCTGGCGTGCTCCTGCGCATAACGCTTACGTATGATTTGAGAATGTACAGTCGTGGGAAAAAAAAAAGTAAACAGCCCTTACTAACTCTGCAAAAAATTATCGTAGAAGAAAGTTACTGGTACCACACGATTGGTAATAAAGTCTACTTTTAAATGATGCATATAAAATTTGCTTAGGGGGGCATCTACATATTAAAACGAACCATAACTTTGTTTTTTTCAATAGCAATACACAATTGTGATAGCTTAAATGAATTCGACAGCTTTCAATTAGCCTAAAAACAAATTTTTATGCAATTCGTACGATAAGTTTCCGAGAAATTAATTATTTTAAAACGAGCGTTTTTTAGGGGCTGTATCCAAATTGGAGTTCGGTACGGGTCATTCCATACAAAATGAGCAAATCAGATGTGGCAGACATGTCACAGATTTTAATGAAAATCATTGTATAAGTAGATCATATTTATTTATGAGTAAATGTAAAATAACAGATTTCAGGATTGTTTATTTAAGTATTAAAATTTACATTAAAATTGGATGCAAAATCGAGATTTTGTGAACATGCTAAAAACTTCAATTTTGATTATTAGCCTTAGGAATGGAAAGAACATATTAAAAGTTATTTATAATTAGGAATGAATAATAAGTAGCAGATTGGCGTAAGTTAGTAATTGTATTTTTATTCCGTAATGAGAAAAAAAAATATTTTTGAAAATTTTTGAGGGAAAAATTCAATAATTCTATTGTTCATTTAAACATGAAGGACACCTCTGACAAGTTTAAAACAACCTGACGTTATAGCTAAAAGTATATATTTTAAAAATCGAAAGTTTCATTCTTGCCTTTTTATTCCTTAATGAGAAAAAAAATAAATAGTAAAACATGTTGAGGGTAAAATGCAATATTTTCTATCACTTCTTTGAAAGTGAAGGGAAACTTTTTAAAGCTTTTAAAATATTTGATATTATGGATAAATGTGTATATTTTAAATATAGAAACTTGTATTATTGCTTTCAGTTTATTTTTACCTCAAGAATATTTTTAATTAAAGTAGAAAAAATGATTCATTTAGACAAAAAATTACACCTACCCTAATTAATCCTAAATCCAGATTAAAAAAATAGATGGCAGCACTCATTTTTTTCACCTTGAAATCGTGAAACATTTTAAGAAACGAGCTCAAATTCAAAGTCGAAAAGCTCGTGGAATGTAACAGATATTACCTTTTTGAACCTATTTTTGCTATGTTAGGAATCAAAAGGTAATCTTGAAAATTTTTGAGCATATCATGGAATTATTGATTTTTATGTCTGTGCAATATTGTTAATGTCGGACCATTCCTTTATTTATATTTTTGCTCATACATAAGAGGAAAAATTATGATTTTGTAATTTTTTTAAAAGTTTCTAAGTTTTTTTTAAGAAGGAAATAAATGGCAACTTTCAAACTTGGGGAATTTGATCTTCATATGTAATACTACACCAGGCATCAATTTCACAGATGTTTTTGAATTCCTTTGATTTTTATAACGTTTCTAATTTTCTCAAAATTCACAAATTTTCAATTTTTACAACCAATTAAAGATTAATCATGGTGTTACCAGATTATTATTACTCAATAAATATGAAGATAATTTTTCAGAGGTTACAATATTATATATAAAAAAAAAATCATTTCTGTAAACTAGTTTTCAAGATACGGAACTTCAAACTTACAACTTTGGACGATTGCATATATGTCATTCTTTATCACAAGTTTTTTAACTGTCTAAAACAGCTAAAATAATTTATTTTTTTGTGAAGATATTTTGAAGTGCTCTATTTTAATATGAATTGAACCTGTGCATCAAATTTTATTAAAATCGGTTACTATGTGGCCACGACTTTTTTTTTAATTTTTGCTCATTTTACGTGGAATGACCCGTACTCGATTGTTGACCGAGAGAGCCCCCTTCTTGATCAAGGCATCTAAAGCGCCACTCAAGCAGTCATTGAAAACTGTTAGATTACAGGAAAGCAAAGGAAATTTCAAAATATCTAGTCATTTCTATCATACACGACCCCTTAAACCGTCATTTTGCCGTTTTTAAAGCATAATTTGAAAACTACTTGGAAGAAAAATGTGAAATTTTGGATTTCCATAAAGCAGGTCTTAGTAAATCTAAATTAATAAAAAAAAAATGTAGGCTGCAATTCTTAATTTTTTTCGAATATTAATTTCATAATTCATATAATAAAATTATGAAAGTTGCAAATTCAACGTATTTATATTTGGGTATTTTACTATTATTGCTACACAAAAAAATAACACATTAGGAGTATAATTTCAGGATATATTAATGAAAATATGAAAATGTAATCTAACATTAGAAGCACTCAATTTTGAATGTCTATAATTCAAAAACTTATCATTCAAATGACTTGAAATTTGGTGTCTAGGCGTAGTTGGAAGTGAAGATTTGAAATATGTTGTTAAAATTGGGTATTACCATTGAAAAAAAAATGAAGTTTGGGCTCGCTTTAATATGTAGATGACCCCCTAAGAAAATTGTATATACATCATTTTAAAGTAGACTTTATTTCCAATCGTTCGATACCTGTAACTTTCTTCTATGATAATTTGTTGAGGAGTTAGTAGGGGGTGTTTTCTTTTTTTCCCCCCACGACTGTACTTTTCTATTATTAGGTACTAGCTGATCCCGCGCAGGCCATCTAGGCTAAAAATCGCATGCTTCAGTCCTATTTCCACAGCTATGTTTTGGGATGAACACTTCAAATTGTGAATTAACACAGTTTCCCTTCGCTGGATAAGTCTATTTTTCCGTTGATCGGAACGTTCTGTTCTGTGGCTCACCTAAGCCTATCATCTTCATTTCGAATGGGTCTTCTTTCAGTCATTTCGTCCACAGTTTCAGCGACATGCCGTTGTTTTCTTCTTAAATTACAAACTTCACGCTGTAAACACATAAAAAAGCAAAAGATTAGCGAAAAGTTAGCTATCTTCGACACCTCAAAGTGGTCCCCTCCACCGATCAATGAATGAAATATTGCATCACGACACCCGTTACATCAACAAAATCATTCTAACATCATCAAAAAATCATGGTATCAAAACATTGTAATCATAAGTAACTCATTTTTTGAGAGAAATAGGCAAAATATTTCACGCCACAACACATGACGAAGCCATGTGAAGTGTAGCAGGTTTGATTTTCTAAATAAACCACTCGTTGCTATCGGTAAAAGAGAACTAGTTTAAACTAGTTTAGATAAAACTAGATTTTTGCAGATTATAACGTTTTACGATGCAGGTTCACCAATAGAATAAGACTGATAGAGAAAACTCGATCTCTTTAATTTTGGATAATGCGAGTTTTGAATATGCGAGTTCCTCATACACACACACACACACATATGTATATACATATATTAATTAGCCGTATTACGGGAACTTCTTTTTTGTAAATAAATGATCACAAGATATGTAGAATCAAAATATAAAACAAAGAGCATTAAAATGTATAATAATTAGTATACAAACATAAAGAAAATAAGACAGTGCAAAGTTAGGATATCTCTACTGTCAAGATTATCTGCTTGCTGCCCCACAAAGCATTTAGAATATCGTACTTTCGTTTGCTCAAATAATCACGTCTTCTTCTTTTATTCATTAATGAAAAATATCAATTTTTATGGCAAATGTTTAAGCTTTTATTTTTATACCCGGTGTAAAACGTACACCTGAAAGCTTTGACCGATTATCTTATTACAAAATTGCGCGTTATACCTTGAAATATGCGATATTATTTATTATTATTTTGCAACAAAAGCTGTGATGAAGTCTTACATATGTAAGAGAATTTTGTAATTTTTTGTCCTTTTTACTTTCTTCTACCTTTTCAAGACGAAAATATCGGACTCGTGAAAATTTTTGACTTCTGGTTTTCGACGGATTTATACGTTTTAGAAGGTCCTGAACACAATTGCATTATTTTTAGAAAATGTCTGTCTGTCTGTATGTGACAAAACTTTTGGGGGCGCTCTATCTCAAAAATTAATGCGCGGAATTTAATCAAACTTCATATTATGTTATACTTTCACATAAATACACTGGTGTGCAAAAGTTAAGGACGAAGCAGATAAATTAGCATAAAAGCCGAAGAGGCAACAGAACGCACTGAAAGACCAGCCAGGAGACAGATCTGGGACCGATTTAGTAGGGTATGTGCATGCATGGCATATGACGTAAAAGTAGGAGGTCGGAAGGGTGTAAAGTTCAGAGGCGGTGGACGCTCAACAATTCAACAAAATCTATTGCTCGGTGTACAATGATTGAAACGACTGTTTGTTGCTACTACCGTGTGATGTGGTGAACAGGAAAACCAGGAGATGTCATCTGGATGACGTTTATCGAGGTTGCATCATTCGGAGGTTGGGAGAAGGCACAGACTACTGGACGTCGAATATCACGTTTTACCATGGCTGCACAAAGGTGGTCTATACGCAGCACGTATGTACCATTAACGCCTGCTCATCAGATATGCCGGTTTCTGTTGTGCTAGGAGCACATGTACTGGACCTAACGGGAGTGGTTTCGAGTTCTCTTTACGGATGAGAGCAGATTTAGTCTGATGAGCGATTATGGAAGTATACACATCTGGAGAGATCAGGGAACACGCAATCCTCCCTCCAATATCATCGTAAGGGACCGTCTTGGGGTCCCATAGTTCTAGTTTGGGGCGGTATCATGCTTGGTAGCCGTACAAACCTCTATGTCTTCCAAGGAGGTTCAGTCACTGATGTCCGCTATTGTACCGAGATTTTCTTGCCTCACGTGCGTCCGTTTGAAGATGCTGTGTGTCCGGACTTCCTCTTCATGGACGACAACGCTACACTTCATCGTACGGTGACAGTCGCACAGCTCTTGGAGAGTGAAGTTATTCAACGATTGGCCTGCAAGGTCTTCGGACCTAAATTACATAGAGCACGTGTGGGACCTTTTCGGGGTACACTTGGCAGCACGTGACCATGCAATTGACGCTACAAGAGAAATGGGACTCTATGCATCAACAGCTCCTTGACAACCTAGTCCTCAGTATGGACAGACATTGTAAATCCTGCATCGCAGTCAGGGATGACCCTGACCAATGGCGCCAACTTATATGGGCCCATGGGGCACGAGCCCACCCAATAATTTGATCTCTCCGCCCACCCAATTTCAATTGATTTAATTCGTAATTTATTTATTTTTATTTATTTAATCGCTGAAATGAAATTTGGATTTATTAACGTTCTCAAAATAGTTTTGTTTGAAAAATAGTAAGGACATCAATTAAACTTACAGGAGCACTTCAGCGGATGTATAGTTAAATTTCTCACGAAAACAAATTTCCTGCATATTTTGGCAACTGTTTTGATGTCTTGAATTGATAAAGCGCTTAGATGACTAACATGTTTTCTTTTCCTGGCATTTAGTTTTTTTCACTTACAATAGTTAGCAATTCCAATGTTATTTAAGATAAATATTAATGTATTTATAAAAAAGAACATATGAGAATATAATTTAATAAAATTATTTATAAAATTATAATTAAATTATAATAGTAATTTAAAAATTTGCTTTGAAAAACATAATTTATTAACATTTTCGATTTATTCGATTAATAATAATAAAAACATTATTATTAATCGAATTATCCTCTTTAGTAATTCGTCCCCCCCCCCCCCACCATCTCTCCCTCCGCACATATACACACTAAGGGAAAAATTATATGTGTTATTTTACTAAAAAATTTTTTAGCCCACCCAATATTTTTGAAAAGTTGGCGCTACTGACCGTGACCATATCCAATAACAAAGACTGAATTGTTCTTGCCAGGTGTCTGTCAGATGGATGTTTCTGTCATCTCTGCAGTTATGCTCCAAGTTACCTTTCCAATTAAGTACTTTTGTATCCTTTTGAGTTCTTAATTAGATGGTTTTGATCAATTGCCCCATATTTTCACATCTTGGAGAACTTATGGTATGATTTCGGTCGATGTGGAAACCTTCTGCTCGGCGTTACATTCGAAAAACATCTCGTCCTTAATTTTTGCACACCAGTGGAGATCCTTATTAGGCCTGGGTGTATCTGTATACTGTCCAACAGGTACCGCTTATATGCTCTTTAGGTTGTTAATTTTGGTTGCAGACATATAAGAGGGTGGGTGCCGAAATTCGATGACTTGTTTGAAAAATGCGATACTTATATCTCCTTTTTAAGTGCACGCAATTCAACAAACCAATAACCTTAGAATCCTCATAGAATCATTGGAATACTCATAGATTGTCATTTAATTTTGGCACTGTAATAGCGAATTTTGAAGTATTAACATGTATGAGATAGAAGAAAGTTTTGGGATTGGCACATCCGACTAGTTTAGTTTTGTAAAGATTAGAAATTTATTTTCGTTTTTGTTACTTCTTCTGAATTCCATTAATTACAGTAAAATTTTTGATGAAGTTTATGCAATTATGCATCTATTTTTATTTATTTTTGCGCATCCTAATGTTTTTGCTTTCTTAGTATGTTAATTCTGTTTTCTTTTTAAGAATTCAGTAATGGAAAAAGAAAAAATATAAGTCCAAAGCTTAATAAAGATTTATTTTGTGGATTTCTAAATTAATTTCAATTAATTAATCTGCTTTAATCATGCACTTAAGTTTTATTACAAGAAGTACATCTAAATGCCATTAGCAACAATTAAAACAAAAAATAATCGACTGTAGGCGATAATATATTACTTTAAAACTGCTTTATCAGAATACTTATATTGAATTTGAAGTCTTTTAAAATATCTTCTTGTAATAGAGTATAATGTTAACAGTACATCTCAAAGAAAAGATATATAAAAATAATTGGAAGAGTCATCTTCAACTTCGTTTTGGATTTGATCGATTAGCTGCATCATTATGTGCATTTTGATAAATTAAGAATCATTAAAAAAAAGCACGCGATCTTTATTATTTTGCCTGGAAGCTTTATGTTACTGAATAGTTATTTCTTCTAAAGATGTTTAACGATTTGCATTTTTTTTTTCAATTCGTCTGAAGTCGATAATGCGTAAAATTTTCCAGTCAAAAACTGGTTCATCAGGATATTTATAGTCAATAAATAACTTTGTGAAATCCATTAAAATTTCTTCTTTAAATAAACTATAATTTTAATAACTTATCAAAATGAAGAGATATGAAAGTAATTGCAAACTCATCTGTCATTTCATTTTGATTTTGATCGATTAAAAACATTATTACTAGCATCTTATTTAAACTAATATAAAGGAAAACTGAACGTGCTTTTTATAGTTATTTTGTCGCAAAAGATTTATGCTAATAAATCCATAAATTATCTAAAAGTCTACATTTTTTTGTCTGCGTAGTTTATGATGTGAAGCAATTATAGTTACACCTTTTTTATTTGTTCTGAATTCCAACTAATTACCTTGAAGATTTTCACAGAATTTATTCAACTAAGTTCTGTGCATCTTAATATCGTTACTATCTTAGAATATTTTTTTTTTTCAAGTTTTTACAATGAAGAGGTAAAGAAAAGGTCTAAATGGAAGCTTAGAGCGCGATAAGTAATATGTATTTCATAAAAGTCTTGCGTGTTTATTTTACTTAATCCGGTTACTATGCATTTTGATAGCCACACATCAATGCTTCTCTATTTATTTAGGTTAGTCACACACTTTAATCTTTAATAAGAATTTAGGTGACACAGCATGATCCTTAAATTACTGCAGTCTGTGCGTATTTTGATATATAAAGATGGATCAAGTGAAAACGGAACAGTAGCCACAAAATGAAAAGTTATTATTTATTTTTAAAAGAAATCACCAAAATTACACAAGCACTTGCCCCCTGTTCCACTAAGCTATGAAAACCTCGTTCGTAGAAAGAGTTTGGCTGAGATTGAAACCAGTTTCGAACAATGTTCAAGACTTCGCTGTCCGAATGAAAACGTCGACCCTTAAATACCTTTTTTAGTGGATCAAAGATGTAAAAGTCACACGGTGAAAGGTGAGGGCTGTACGGTGAGTGTTCCAACATACTCCACCAAAACGCCGCAAAATCACTCCAGAGGACGACATGCCTGGTCGCTTGGTTTTGATTGCTGCACGCAAACGTTCCGGGGGTATTGCAGTATACGTCACTGTTAATCATTTGACCATGGGTTAGGAACCCAATGAGAAGCGGGCCTTTAATATCGAAAGAAACCACCAGCATGACTTTGTTTTTACTCTGCATCATCCTGGATTTCTTTGGCAGTGGGGAGATGGGATGTTTCCACTTTTGGCTTTGTCGTTTGCTTTCTGGTTGATAGTGATGGCACTAAGATTCATCACCTGTCACATCTCTGTCCAAGAAGTTGTCCTCAGCGCGATATCGGAGAAGATGCTGCAAGGACAGTCCCATGCGAAGCCAGCTCTGATTGTTTGTGAGATTGTGTGGCACCCACTGTGCAATTAGTTTCTTGTAATACAGTTTCTTCGTAATGATGGCGCGAACAGAACTGAAACTCACAACTACCTCCTCGCTGATGTCCTTTAATATGCATCGTCTGTTTGCACGGATGATCTGGTCAACTTCATTCACCAAAGCATCCGTGATGACAGGGTGACTTTGACCAGGTCGCGGATCATCTTTCAAAGATTCCCGTCCCTCGTGGAAACACTTCTGCCAGTCCTGCGCACGAGTCAGTGACAGTGAGCGTTCTCCGTACACTGTTTTCATTCGTCGATGCACTTCACAAACTCCAACATCTTCTGTCACTAAAAAACGAATAACGCCACGTTGCTCTTCTTTAATCGCAAACATGATACCCGCGGATTGTTTTTCGGACGACACTCCTGGCTGACCGCTAGCTCATACCACGTGGTTGCGTCCGCTTACGAAGGGCGAGTCCATTCCTCAGTAGGGTTTCTCTTTCACGTCCCTCTCTACCTCTTCACACAGTGTTGTTATATTTACACACACATACACCAAATTATGATCGCTGTTCCGTTCTCATTTGATCCATCCTTATAATAGGGGAAAAAATGAGAGCAGAAAATATGCAAACAAGAAGCAAAAATCATGCAACAAGCATGGATTATGAAAAACTTCTCAGCACATCCAGAATACTGTAAGAAAATTTCACCGTTTAATAAGGTGAAAGTTGATGTCTAAGTGAAAAATTTGGTAAACACATAACACATTTGAGAACCCAATTTCAGCAATTACCATATAATAGTCGGGAAAATATCCGACTTCTTTTGTAAAGCTTTGTATACGATCTGCAGATTTGTATGCATACTATATTATATCCTAAAATTTAGTTCAGTTAGGAAACGTAAAACGCAACTGAAAATTTGCTCTTCAGCAATTTCCGTCAATAAGCAGAAATGAAATCTTTTTTTTTTTTTTTTTTTTTTTTTTTGCATCCCTGTACATGACATAGTTTTACTTTAAATTTACCTATATATAGACATTAAAACAAATTTTTCTTCACACATAAATATCATGTAGATGTCATTGAAAAAAGTACTTAACTTTCTTTCGGATAGGAGAAGTCAGTCTTTTAAAAACAGTTATCTGTGTTCATAAAAATGTTTAAAAATATTTTCACCCTTCAGTCTGGGGCATCTTCAGTTTATTGATGCTTTCTTCATCGTTTTCTTCGTCGGATTTGATTCGAGTTTTTCCGGTCTTTTTCAAATTTAAAAGGTAGCGCCATCTGCTGTCGATTATGGCGTGCTATACATCATTGAAAATCTCCGAATTTTGCACAAGGTAAGGGGCACTTTTTTCGCCCCCAGTTACTTTTAGGGCTTTGGAAGTTATAATTTTCAGTGAAAACCTACTAAATTTGGATTTTACATTGAATAACTACCCACGCACATAGAAACATAGGCAAATCTCGTACAAAAAATTTTAACAGTGCGAAAAATTATTTTTCAAAAGTATCTATGTTTGGCAAAGAAAAAAATATGGTCCCAATTTCGTCCCCCTCAAAAAATCCAAAAAGCCGAGGCTTAATTTATAAGTGAATCAAAATTTATTTCAAAATGAGTAAGCAATTTATTTCACCTTAAATTAAGGCACAAAGATATGTACTACTGTTAATTAGTGGAAAAATAACACAATTGGCTCCTGAGCATGTTTCGTGTGACCAAGCGCAGCATTGAAGGCACTGAACTCATTACTCTCCATATTTATCATCAGAAAAATGCTTCAATCATATAGGTTGTCTGCATTATTGTCGTCATCATTATCGCTTGTATTATCATCAAAAGGACAACAGACGATTCAGCAGAAGAGTCACTTCCGTCATCAGAGTCGTTGGGTAGGTCACGTTTGGATTTTTTACATGGTGGATTCTTTTATTTTCCCTCGAGAGTGGTGGATGCCAGAAGTTTTTTCTCAGCTAAGCGTTTCTTCTTCGCCTGGGAATCTTTCACTTTTTTTAATGCGGAGATCCAGTGATCAATATTGCTGAACCTCTTCGTGCAGAAGTTGCTGGTGTGATCACTGGTACTTCTTTGATTTCTTTAGGGCTGATGTCAGCAACAGTTTACTGAACCCGGCCGGTTAATTTTGATCAGCTACCATGAAATTTTCACCAGATAGAGAGGGATGATGATTCGCCAGAAAATTTCCAGTTAAAAAAATGTTGGGGTTAAATGGCATGATGTCCGTCTTTTTATTACCATTGACAGCAGTTTTAACAACAGCAGCACGCTCGTAGTTTTCATTGAAAGTAATGCGATTTATAGGTTTCCAACTGTTCTACCAGGATGGTTTGACAGCGAATTGTCTATTGCTTAAGCATAAAACGTTTTAAAGGGAAACATAAACGCGACATTAAGAGGCTGCAGTTTTGCTGTTGAATTGGGAGGCAAACACACGATTATAACACCATTCTCCCGTGCAAGGTCAATGACAGCCAAGTTACGAGAATGTGAGTAATGACCATGCAATATCAACACAATGGGATCGTCTTTTAATGGCTTTACAATGGACAAAAAATGGCGAAACCAACTCTCGAAAAGATCTGCTGTAATAAACCCTGACTCATGCACGGCTGATCGATCCTGAAGGCTCACCATCCATTAGCTCTTTCTTCATGAGTTTCCTCTGAAATATCAGGAGAGGGGGCACAAACACGTTCCTAACAAACGTTTCTAATTTCGTCCGCAGGAGGAAAATAAGAAATGCAAGGGGGACGAAATTGGAATCACGCTACTTCCTAATATGGCGGAGCTTCAGTTCTTGTAAGATGAACTGAACGTCCCAAAACTCATTGTATGCTACTGTTAGCATCTTACCTACGTAGAATACATGCAATGAATAGGAAATAAATATTTACATTTCAGTAAATAACGTTCTACAAATGACATAATAAGAACTCAGGTCTTCTAAAAATAGGAAATCTGGCGTCTGCAACATATGTATGCGTCTTTGCGAACGAAACTTTCACTACTGACGCTTTTTATATTCCGTTCCTTGTGCTTTGCGTGATAAGTGGTGCCATTTCGGAAAAGCGGAGAAGTAAAGGAGAAAGAAATTAGGACACTTTACCTTACTAATCTCGATAGCTTCATGCATTAATGCGTACTTTAAATTGTTATGACGCTTTCTCTACCTCTTTAAAGTTTATCTGAATTAGGGATTTATTATTTAATCGGGGTACTTCTATGCTATCTTTATTCAACCTTATACCCCTTTCGTGTTCTTTAATTCTTTAAAGAGGTAGAGAAACTGGCAAAGTATAACAATTTAAACTACGCATTAATACATGAAGCTATCGAGATTAGTACAGAAAATTCAGAGATTTGCAATGATGTATTGCACGCCGCAGCCGCCAACAGATCGCACCACCTTTTAAATTCGAAAAAGACCGGGAAAACTCGAACGAAATTCGGAGGCGATGAAGAAAATGTTAGTAAACTGAAGAGGCTCCAATGTGAAGGGTGACAATATTTTTTAAATATTTATGAACACATATAACTGTTTTTAAAGTCTGACTTCTCCTATCCGGATGGAAGTTAAGCACCTTTTTTTAAAATATGGCATCTATATAATATTTAAATAGGTAAATTGAAAGTAAAACTATGTGATTAAATATTGACATTATTGTAACTACTTAAAAACTAAGTTAACTTAAAAACTAAAGCTTACTTAAAAACCACTCTCTGTATATGACATACAGAGTAGTACAAGTAATATGTAAAAAATTAGTTACATTTGAAAACACATACCACAATTCAAAACACGCATTCAGCAATTATTGCTCACAGATAATACTGTAACCGAATTATTCTGTGTGCCGCTGAACATAAATGAACGACAAAGGCTATGCACGCCCTATTTGTCAATAAGCATACTGTAGTGTGCCTAAATGATTTATGTCAATTTCAAAGTGTTTGAATACTGTAACATCTTTAAAATACACTGCAAACAATTTTCTCCCATAGACCATTATGTAACGGAATTCTTTTGAGTGTCCCTGTAAACTAACTAGAAATGCTACACCCTTTATTTTTAATACGGAAAATGCCATTCCAAACCTCCATATCGTATATTACATGAAAATGCCGATCTGAATATACGCGAGTTAGAACACGGCCAGATAGGTGGCGAGACAGTCAGACAAACTGAATTTATAAACACTTTTCAACTGTGTTAGAAAGTGTTAAAAAGTTGAGCAATTGAAGAACTAGAATTACAAAACTATTTAAGAGTCATAAGAAAGAAAATGTTCTTCTTTGTTATTTTATCGCAAAAGTTTCTAGATGAAAAATGAAAGAAGAAGGAAAAAATTCCCTTCATTGCCAGTACAATTTCCGTAATTTTGCTTTTCTGATAAAAGTGATTTCGTGAAAGTTTTAAATTATTGAACTACTTAAAAAAATTGGTGTTATTTTACCTTATTAAAAAGTAAAGATAAAAAATGATTTGTGACTTTTTTCATTTCTTCTAAAGTTCATTAATTACTTGAAGCTATTTAAAGAATTTGATTAAGTATTTTCTTTGGATTTACCTTTTTTCCCCCCTTGTCTTAGAATATTAATTCTGTTATATTTAAATGTCTTGTAGTCTAATAGTAAAGAGAATTAAGAGTGAAAATATTTGAGTCCGATAAAGATTTATTAAAAAAAAATACAATTATGTTATGCTTATTTTAAATAATTCAGTTATTTCTGGCTTTGATCTTCTTGTGGTGTTAATTTTACCACAAAACTTCCATCTTCAATAAATCTTCTACTTAAAAAAAAAAATAAAAATAAAAAATAATTTGTGACTTTTTCATTTCTCCTAAAGTTCATTAATTATTTGAGATATTTAAAGAATTTGATAAGTATTTTCTTTGGATTTAGCTTATTTTTCTTCTCTTAGAATATTAATTCTGTTGTATTTTAATGTCTAATAGTAAATCGTTCAGAGTAAAAATATTAGAGTCCGATAAAGATTTTTTTTTTTTTTAAATAGACAGTTGGAGCATTCTCACAATCTTTTGACTTTTATATCCCTGAATAATAATTTTTATTTTAGTGCATGTTCTTGTGTTTTTTGTATTTCACATACTGGGGAACAACTCATTGCATGACTGCATAATAATATTAACCAGATAAATAAGTTTTGGACAGTGTTGGGGGTCCAAATACCAGGAAAACTCCTATACCGTCCCGTGTCCCTGATGCTGATTTTGAAGTTTGGAGCTGTCTGTATAAAATTGTTTCAAAAAAAGTAATTCGATGTAATTTTTTTCCGAAAACGGAGCTATTGTTTTATATAAATATGTAGCAAAAAATTAACCTGCACACATTTTTAGGATTGTTATTATTTTTTTTAATTCTGTCCCTGGGTTTTAGATTCTTTACCGTCCCTTTTCTAAAATTATACAGAAAATCACTTCAGATGCAGCCACATAATTTTTTTCAAGTTTTTTCTCATGCGGAAGTATGCTAGAGAAAAAAAAATGTCTAAAATTCTTTGGCAGGAAATTTGCTGCAGAATTTAAATCAGCATTTAAATATCAATTTCAAGCATCGTGGCTTTATTAATATAGTCCTACCGCCCCCTAGGTTTATTCCTTCACTTTTCGAGGTAAATTAATTATTTTTTTTTTAAATTTAATCCAGTGTAAATAACTGTTTCTAAAAATCAATGAACTTTGTGGCTACCACTTAGTCTTAACATGATTTGCCTAAAATAGGTGGTAATTTTCCTTACCGTCCCTTTTTTCCTATACCGTATCCTTTTTTTCCCTTACCGTCCCTTCTTTAACACCCCTTTAAGACAATGTTATACCAAAATTTTGTACTAAAAATACTACATTGTTATTATTTCTTATTTGAATGTCCTGTGAGTACTATGCAAATTCATTATAAGTAAAAATTTAGAAGAAGATTAAAAGTTTTACTGGTAAAATGGTAAGGAAAATTAAACTCGTAAGTTTAATATAAACCCCAGTTAAATAAAAAAAATTTCGCTGCTGAAATTTTTTTCTTTATTTTGAATCATTAAGGTATTCGCCTATCAGATTAAAATGTTATTTTAGCAAGTTTAATTTCACCAGATTTTTCCCCCCGAAAGTCAAAAGATTGTGAGAATGCCCCAGTTACGTTATGCTTATTTTAAATAATTCAGTTATTTCTGGCTTTGATCTTCATGTGGTGTTAATTTTGCCACAAAACTTCCATCTTCAATAAATCTTCTACTTAAAAAAAAAAGTAAAAAATAATTTGTGACTTTTTCATTTCTCCTAAAGTTCATTAATTATTTGAAGTATTTAAAGAATTTGATTAAGTATTTTCTTTGGATTTAGCTTATTTTCCCCCTTTTCTTAGAATATTAATCCTGTTATGTTTAAATGTCTTATTAATGTCTAATAGTAAATAGTTAAGAGTGAAAATTAGAGTCCGATAAAGATTTATTTTTTAAAACTAGACAGGTATGTTATACTTATTCCAAATAATTCAGTTATTTCTGACTTTGATCTTCTTCTTGGGTTAATTTTGCCACAAAATTTCCATCTTCAATAAACTTTCTACTTAAAAAAAAAGTAAAAGTAAAAAATAATTTGTGACATTTTTCATTTCTTCCAAAGTTTATTAATTACTTGAAGTATTTAAAGAGTTTGATTAAGTATTTTCTTTGGAATGATCTACGCCCCCCCCCCCCCCCCCACACACACTTATCTTAGAATATTAATCCTGTTATGTTTAAATGTCTTATTAATGACTAATAGTAAAGAGTGAAAATTGGAATTCGATAAAGGTTTTTCCAAAATAGGCAGTTATGTTGCACTTATTTCAGTTAAATCAATTAATCAGTTGAGGACATGAGTTTCAAAACTCGCCTTATCCAGAAAATAAAATTTTGGGAAATCGTGAAAAACCTCTGACTGCGTCCATTAATTTTCATTGTAGACCAAGATTTTACAATGCCAGAAAGATACGATAAAACTAGTCTTTTTGCAGATTGTAGTATTTTTTCGATGCAGGTTCACCAATAGAATAGATTGATAGAAAAAAACTCGATTTTTTAATTTTTGGATGCGAGTTTTGAAACTCACGTCCTGAATTATTTCTGGCTTTGATCTGCTTGTGGTGTTAATTTTGCCGCAAAAATTCCCTCTTCAATAAATCTTAAAAAAAAAAAGATCTTTGTTTGTTGCAAGTACAATTAAAGTATTTATATATTTTTTTTTCCGATAAAAGTGATTTCGTGAATGTGTTAAAAATATGGATTTGAGATCTTTGACAGATAATGCGATTTTTTTCTTTTTCTCTAAAGCTGTGGGATTTTACTATTATTATCATCATTATTAAACTGCATAAAGAAAAAAAAATCCGGAAAATGTACTGGCAAAATACGGAAATTCTTTTGAGAGTGTAAAAAATATAAGATATCCCCCAAAGTATTAGCGAAAATGGGAAATTAACTTGACTTCTTAGCATTGTTATTCATCAAGGATATTCTTAAATTCATATTCAATAATTTCTGATGCATTCATAAAATCATTTCACCAGAAAAAAAAAAATCCATAAAAATACGAAAATTGTACAGGCATTTTGCTAACTTCTGACACATTCATAAAATCATTTCACCGGAAAAAAAAAATTGTAAAAATCCGGAAATTGTATTGGCAAAATACGGAAATTTTTTTGAGAATGTAAAAAATATAAAGTATAAGCGAAAATGGGAAATTAACTTGACTTCTTAGCACTATTATCCGTCAAGGATATTCTTAAATCCATATTTGCTAATTTCTGACACATTCATAAAAGCATTTCACCGAAAAAAAAATCCGTAAAAATCCGGAAATTGTACTGGCAAAATACGAAAATTTTTTTGAGAGTGTAAAAAATATGAAATATCCCAAAGTATTAGCGATGATGAGAAATTAAGACACACAATATTAACTTGCAACTCAGACAATAATGTGGCGAAGACCTGGCAGGCAGTCAGAGTGAAGTAAAAAAGTATTTTTATGTAGTTTTTCTTCTTAATATCTCCCAACATCGAATAATGCTATGTCTTTACTTTTAAAACCACTATAACTTTAAAGTTTTTATTTATTTTTTAATAGAATCGTTATTCAGAGAATCTTTAATAGAATCACGAAATTTGAATTTGATATGATTGATTGTCAAAATTTACACAGTCTACAGCCTATTGTCTAAGACTAGACAATTAAAGAATATCTATCGTGAGAAAGACCCTAAAAACAAGTTAATTATCGATAAGGAAAAGCTAATTTAAAGTTTTTAAAGTGAACATTTAAGGAGTTATGTAACTCAGTTTTTTTTAACTTTTTCCTTTGACAATTATTTTCTTTATAGTAGTTACATATTTCCCATAATGATACTAGTTTTATTGTATCTGAAGGCGAAATATTCAATTGTGAGTAATATCGCTTTTTTCATGAAATGTAAATGCAGTATTCAACTTTCTATCTGGATATATTATGCTCTGTAATTTGATAAGGATAGAGCTGGGTTAATTTTCCGTCAGATTTCTTTTAGGCATGTTAGGTGCTCTTAGGTCTCTAGGTTATGCTCTTAGGTTTAGCATTACTGCATAGTCTAATGATGGTCAACTATTTCTGAAGTTTTGGTTCCTTTCCTTATGCAACTTTATTTTTGTGCCATTCTGAATGAAATAATTGGCGGTGAGTGCGTTTTCTTCCACATTTATCACTTACTTTATAAACACATTCTGACTATGTTCCAGAAACTTTTTTTATATACATGATACGTATTCAATAGTATGATATAAACGTATCGGTCTTAAGCAACAGCCATACACTCGTTATCTAACTCAACCGAGAAATCAAAGTTTTGCAGTCGTAAAATCATGGTTAAGAGTGGAAGATTAGGCCGACGTCCATTGGTAGTTTCCCGGAAATAATAACTGAAGGCTTTAGATTCATAAAATATTTATTAGATGATCATAAAATGCACCAACTCCACTAGATGCTACCCATATTCGAGTCGTTGCTACGTCGTAAAATGTAAACCACTAGATGTTAAATATTAGAACAGCATGACGAAGAAACAGTAAACAAAGTTCTCCAGGTGACATGGGTTATTTAAGCAAATCAATAATCGTAATATTCTCTGTATCCCAACCAATGCAACAGGTTAAATACTTGCGAAAAAGACATGCGTATGAATACATTACAAGTGAAAGAACCAACTCCGAAAAAATAGCCGGGAGGACGCGACGAAAGGCAAGCTACGATAGGACTTAGCTTCGGGGGAAGGAGGAAGTACGCATGACGTCGATGATGAACTCTTTAGTCTCGGAGTCAGATGTATAACGTAAACAAATTCTGGCGGGCTTGGCAAAGAATTATGGGAAATAGAACAAATAGAATAAATGATATTAAGTACATTCGAAAACAAAAGAATTTAGTTTCAGAATAAAATGAAAAAAGTAATTTAATGGGTTTAATAAGATTAGACGAATGGATTTAAGGTTTTTAGAATAACAAAAGAATACGCATTTAAAGCATGGAAAAAAGATAAAGATATTTAAGATAGTATTAAAGCTAAGTAAAAAAATGTAGATATTATAATAATTTGGAATAGTTTAATTAAGATAAAAGGGTGGAAATTTTTATTATTGCATAAATATATATATATAAGCTAGTATTCTTTATTTTCCAGTGCATCAAGAAGAACATAACGGTTGTTTTTAGAGTAATTAATCAGCAGGTTTCTTCATTAGGCTGTGAAAAAAAGCAAATTTGCACCACAAAAAAGGAGTACAAACAAGAGTGCCTTCTTGACGGAGGAGCCAATCTTTTTAGTTCCTAGTTTAACTTCTCTGACAAGATTTCCTGCGATTTTGACCATTACCCAAAGAAAGATATTTCCTGCAATGCATTCCGCTCTCATGCATCAACCACCCATCAAGACAACTTTCCATTCTACATATTTTAAGTGCACGTATACAGAATTTACACCTCGGTGTTTCAATTGCATAATAACGAAACGCAGCCTTTTTGGCTATGAGATCCATAATCTAACTATCCAACCAAGGTGATCCCCTTCTCAGTACTATCTCTAATAATACAGCCTGTTTACGTGACGTCATAATCGTCACAAATTAGGGATGCAACGAATAGTGATTTGGCCGAATAGCCGAATACTGAATATTCGGCCAAGTTTTAGGCCGAATACTGACTTTAATTTTTTTTTTCAATTTTATAATCAAAAATTAAATTAAGGACTAATTGAAATTAATTTTTTGTTTGAGTGTTCAAAAATCATAACAGCTGAATGTATTTTTTGTAATATTTTAAATACTTTGATGCCAATAAGATAACATATGACTTTCAAAAATGCAAATAATAATTTATTTCATAGTTTTTTATTTAATCCATAGATAGTTCTAGTAATTTATATATATATTATCAAAAATGAAACTGTTTTTATTTTAGTAAAATCCTTTCACACCCCAAAAAATAAGAACTTGCATGTGTCCTCTGTCTTTTTTATATCCTTTCGTATTAAACTCAAACTTAGTAAATTTACATTCTGTATGTAAAGAAAAAGGTTGTTTTCTTAAAATATAATTATTCATTCCATTAAAATATAATTATTCTTTTCTGCTATCAAGGTATACTTTTCTCTTTTCTTTCTCTCAAAAGTGACAAGCCCCTCATAATTAGGGTTCGCAAAAACTCGTTTTTATTTATTTATTTATTTATTTATTTATTTATTTTTATTAAACCCAACCCATGTGGGCTTTTTCGGGTTTTTCAAAAGTATAATATATGCGATATTACATTATTTATATATTATACATACTACACAGCAAAAAATATATATTGTTCCCTTATCATATCATCTATTATATATATATAATCCAAACGGAAATTTCGTTCCGAACGCCGAGATTTCGAGTTCTACCGCATGGATTTTTACGAAACTTATACCGTTAGATAGGTATCGTTCCAGGGAAGGTTTTAAGCTATAACACATCATTCTACCTAGATTAGTTAAGAATTATTACGGAAAATTCTATTATTTTGGACTTTGTTACTTCATATTTCCTTAAATATCTGGGCTCCTATTGGTCGTAGAGCTTAGGTCTCGCGCCAAAAGTAGCTCCGAAGCACCCAAGCAAACTTTTCCCCGCGATTATTTTGACGTCTTCCGATTTCCTCTAACTCTATTAGGGGCCCGCGTAGAGCCCCTTTAAAATATTTTTCGTAATAATTTCAGCAATTATCTTAAATTATTGGTTAAGACCGCCACCCTCCCGATTCATGTATCTACGGAAAGGTTGCATGAAGGAGTTTCGTTCAGATACGCTTTCGTTAAGAATAGAGTGCGCTCCCTGGTGGTGGAATGTGGAACTAACATAACGCGATATTGTTAAAATTAGGAAATCTAACAATGGGATCTGTTTTAAACTTTGAGATAGTTCATAACACATAATCTATTATCTATTCTATCTATTATATATATAAAATCCAAACGGAAATTTCTTTCCGAACACCTAGATTACGAGTTCTACTGCATGGATTTTTACAGAACTTATACCGTTAGATAGGTATCGTTTCAGGGAAGGTTTTAAGCTATAGCACATCATTCTACAACCATTAGATATAGAATTATGACGGAAAGTTGTGTTATTTTGGACGATAAGGTTACCATTTTATTTCTTGGCGAAATTTATCGTTGATAAAAAAAAAAAAAAAAAAATGAACCTTGAAAAATAAAAGAAAAAACTGTTACTAATTTTATTTAAAAGGGAAAAAAAAGAAAAAAAGAAGAAAAAATCCGTTTTAATGAGTGATAATATTAAAAAGCGAAAATATTTAATTTAAACATGAAAGGGAATGTTCGTAATGCTTAAAAATTTACTCAGTTGAAGTATTGCTACAAAACAACAAGATTTGGCGATTTATCTTTTGCGTCAGGTTAAGAAAAACACATCTGAAAAATTGATAAGATGATACCAAGGAATTTCTCTCATGAGGATAATATATGTTTATAAAAAAAAAATCAGCAGAACCTCGATTTCACGTTCGTAAAACAATAATGAAAATTTTATTTTTTGCGATTTAACGCTGGTTGGCGACACAATTAAAGTTTGAATAATACTATTATGAATATTTAAAAAAAATTTTTTTTTTCAACTCCCCGTCTCCATACGAAGTTAGTTTAAGTGAGTTTAACTTAAATAAATACATTTTTATAACTGCTGCTTTATCATATACTTTTATATGTGTATGTAATGAAATTTAACGATCGTAATTATGCTGTTTAGAATAACATTTAAATGGAATAAAATTGTTTCAATATCAAAATTAAGGTCCTATTCCAAGCATTCGCAATTTGACATCGATGTTGTTAGTGCCAGAGACAACAAAAGAAATGTATTATTGCCATGTAAACAACCACTTCATATCGAAATGTTTAATGATAGCATTCATAATCAAAATACACAAAACGTATCCAGCCGGTGACACCGTATAAAATAAAATAACTACAGCAACACGCAATTTGTATATATTTAATAAGCTTACAGAAAAAATAATAATAAACTAATCCACCATTTAAGTTTAAATTCATTGAGTACTAGGCATTTAAATACTTATTTAACAAGAAATTTATAAATGCATTTCAATCTTTTGCATTCGGCCAGGAAATGTATTCGTTTGCGAATTAGCGTGGAGCGTTCGTCTTTTCACGCCAAATACTGGAAAAAAAAAATTTTTGCAGTTTTTTTACTGGAATTCCGACGCTACATTTGACTGATCTTTTTTACATTCACGAGTAATTTTATGAGCATTTTGCCGCCAAATAATTTGATTTTAATCCAAAAAGGCGTAAACATGACATAGCTCCATCGATACATTATAGGTGTTTTTGCAAGTGTAAGACGGCATTTTTGGAGGAATTGTTTATATTCAAATGTAAATTATATAAATAGCAATTAATATTATGAAAGTGGAGTTACATATTTAAATTTTAGTGCAAATGTCTGCTCCCCCCCCCCCCCCCACACACACACATATTGTAAATAATTTAATTTCAGACATTCAAAATATTTTTTACATACTTTACTACGGAAAAATGCTGGTTTGTTTTCCCAAACTTGTGACTTTTATAACCTTGAACTCAGATCAGCGAATATTGCCCACTCTTTTCTTTTAACACGTATCGTCCTCTTTAGAAATGTCTACTACTTCAAATGTTAAGTACTAAAGATTAGTCTTTAGAAATTTTATGGAATTATGCGTTATTAATACCACAAAAGGAAACATTTTACACTAAAAATTGCTTATAATTGATATTGCATTGATATCTTGAAATAAATTTTTGATAATCTTTTTATTCGTCATCCCTTTTTCAGTTTTTTTTTTTTTTTGGCCTATCTGTTCTTCTTTTTTGAAGGTTTTAGAAAGGTATATGATTAATTTTCTGTAATCAGGTTACCCCTTTAATTAACTCATGTAGTGAATTGTTGGATGTTTCTTTTTATTTGAAAGAGACTCCAGACAGTTTTCCCGATTGCAGAAGATTACATGAAATTCTACATAGCGATTAGTAAATTTATGGTTTTTCATTATGAAGCAAATGGACAACAGAAGATTTAGTATTATATATTTTTTGCAGTTATTTTACTATTACAAAATAAACAATATTTGTTGATTTATCATTTTAGCCTAAATAAGAAAAAAAGTACCTGAAATTCAGATAAAACTGGATAATTATAAAGCAATTTCTTATGACTCCTAGCCGTATCTACTAAACTTTATGAAAATTAACGATTTTAGGTTTATTTAGGCAAAAGACTGACGAATAATGTAATCTTGAAAATAGAAAGACAATTTATTCCTCTGTGAATTATGCTAATTAGAGAAATGAAAAAAATCTTTGGTACATCAAAAAGATTATTACGTATATTATTACGTACTAGGTTATTAAGTTTTATATAACTGACTTTATTTATCATTCTCAAAGAGTATTTTTGGTGAAAAATCTATAATTCAGCCAACAGCAAATTCACTTTATTTAATGGAATGTTGTTTGGCGCATAATTACCTTTGTTTTATATGTAACTCTGGTACAATTATAACCATATATTTGGAAACACTTCCAATGTTTGATGTCAAACTTAGCTGTGTACCCGATTACGGAAGATTGGGAAGATTTTGATTGCATGAAAAAAAAGAGGTTCATTTTTCTATTACAATCAGTTTTCGAGGTTTTTTTCCAGGTTAACAGCTGCATGATTCCAACTGGTATTAAAAAGGAATGACAGTGAAAATGACATTATTTTAATTTTATTCAAACACTTGAGTTTTAAAAAGCCATTTTTATATGATTCACATTTATTTTAATCATGAAAGTTAAACACTGTCCGTTGTGTGCAAATAATTTATTACGTTCTTTGGCTGTATTTACTCTGCTGTGATCCGAAGATAGAAAACTGCAGTAGACATGCCAGAAGAAGACGTATATTACGAAATATAATGCAACGTAGGAGAGATTGTATTTAAGCTACCAGAACCACATATAGCACCAACTTGAGGAAACAGAAGTTCAAGAACTAACAAACGATAGTGAATAATCCGAATATGATTAATTATCAGTAGTCACTCTCTGCAATCATTGTAATTATCTCTCATTTTAGTAGTGTGGTGACTAGAGAACAGTTTAATTTCTGATGATCATAACGGTCATATTTCCCTCCCAACCCCTACTTTATTAATCTACTATAAAAGAGTTTATTCTGAATAGCCCGAAATTTGCCTAACCCATAAGATAACATAATAGCTAAATGGCGTTCGTATTGTATTAAGCAAATGCAGAAAGACTTTCCAGGTGAAGGTCCATATTAATTTAAAATATGTCGAATTCATCATTTTGTTTTATCAAAGTTCAATTGGAAAATGGACCAGCGAAGCGGGTGTAGCCTGCTAGTATGTATTATAAAGCAGTAAGCTCTAAAAATTCGGCTCGAGTGTTTTCAAAAACTACCTGGTGAATTTTTTTTTAGATTGTATCATTCGATAAAGAATATTCCCGCAGTGGTTTATGTGTCAAATATACAGGGATAACTATGATTTTTGGTAATAAATTTCGTATTTTATCGATATTTTCCTCGAAAGGGTTGCCAGTGATTATATTTTGGCGATATTCTCGTTGGTTAAAGAATGGAAAGGGCTATATCAGTTAGAAAATAAAGTAAACATCTCGCAAAATAAAAGAAAAAAACTTATTTTTTAATTAAAAAAAGGAACAAACAAAAATCCTTTTAATGAGAGATAAATTTAAATAATGAAAATAATTAATTTAAAGATGAAATAAATGTTCATAATGCTTAAAATTGAATTCGATATGAAATATTTAAATAAATAGAACATTTGGCGATTTATCGCTTGGGCCAGGTTAAGAAAAATGTGTACTACTTGATTATTCAGTTGACCAATTTCTCCAAATTATACAAATCGTTAAACTATTCGCCAAATTATACATATGGGAAGAATGTTGTCACTCATTATTTTCAGAAGCAGGTAACATTTACGAAAAAAAAGGAAATAGACTATCACCCAAGATTGCTGAATTATTATTATTTCTGCATCACAATCTACGTTTATTGAAAACTTTTTTAATGCAAATATAAACATTACAATGCTATTCTTGAAAAAATATGTAAAACGTAAATGCATACTAATTAAAAGAAAATAGTACTTACATTTCTTTCATTATTTAATAAGAAATATTAACACGCTTAAAAAAAATCACTTAAATTATATTTAACTTTTAAGCGTATTTTACTAAAAAAAAAAAAAAAAAAAAAAAAAAAAAAAAAACCCTTAAGTATTGCAACATATACGACTTAAATATCTTATACATATAATACATCTATATCTAATCAATCATATATTTATGTTCTTTATAGGTATAATTCAAAATATTATTGAAAAAAATATTTTTTTATGTAACAAGGGATAAATGTTAAACTATCTATTATGATAAAATAAATTTGAATTTGCTTGTACAGCTGTATTAAAATAATTTTGAATAGATTAATTTGAAATGTAACAGATTATGTTAGCTTACACATACTTTTGTACTTACTGATACAACAAAATTTTTTTTTAGCATGATTCCTAAATTAGCCTCTTATATAAAAATGGGTAGATAACACCCATTCGGTGTATAAAAGTTGATGGAAAAAAAAGTGTTAGTTAATTTCAAATAAAATTTTCATTGTACATGATGAATAGAAATTGTCAAATTAAAAAGTTGTACTGTGTAAATATAAAAACATTTATTACAGTATTATTCGGCCAAGGTCGAATAATGGACTTGATATTCGGCCGAAGCCGAATATTCGCAGACAGGCTGAATGGGCCGAATATTCGTTGCATCACTATCACAAATGATCGTCTCAAATGACCACAGTCACACTTTCATACGCTTGGATTTTATATAAGTAGACTACACTTTCCTACACTTGAATTTTATATAAGTAGATGTTTAAATATGTATTTGCTGCACCTGATAATATTAGTTGCTAAATAATTTCTCTCGAAACTGTAGCTACATTTACTGAGCATACAGAATATTTCATTCTATATGTTTTTCGACACCAGTTAGAATAATTTTTAGCACGTATCATTTAAGAAGGATAATTTTCAGTGTTTGATCGTTTAAATTATATGAAAAATATCGAAAAATATATGAAAATACATGCCTCACACTCTTTTTAAAATGACTTTCCATTTTCCCTTGCTATCAAGATATTGTATTTCCGCATCTACGAAGTAATAAAAGGCGTAAAATGTAAAAGAAACGTGTAATGGTGTTTTTTCCATTCCAGTTTATTTCTCATCGATTTTCGACTTTATGATCTCCGTTTAAATTAACTTTTTTTAAAGCAGTTCCGTGTTTTCTAAATTATCGTATGGAAATATCTCATATTTTATCCCCCGTTTAGAGATTTTTTGATGTGAGATTTAATTTACATTTTTGCTATAAATTATAAATACTTTTTTTTTATTAAAGTGGATACTGAATATTTCATTTCATTAGTTTTTCCTTCGTAGTGTTGTCATACCCATTGTAGAAAAACGGATAGAAGCTGCCAACAAAAGCGGGATCTCGGGGTCTAAATCGGGACATAAAACTACATCAAATGTAACCCCTCTATAACGGAATTCTATCTTAAGGGTATTCTCAAATCCAAAGGGGAAACTTTATGATACAAATTTTAGCTCATTTTTGTTCAGAAACGCATGAAATTGGCAAATATTGTTTTTCAGAAACTATGTGATCGAAAGACTTTTTTCATTTTTTGGTAAACGCAAACGGTCGTTCTGAAACTTCTGACAAAGTTGGTGTTTTAAACTGAATTTCCGGACGAAAGGTGAAATACCAGTAAGGGAAGGGAGAAAAAAAGGTTGTAAAGTGACCCACAATCGCTTGTAACTCACTAAATAATTTATTTAACAAAAAATAGAAAAAAGTCTTTCGATTCCAAATTGCTTCCATAGTTAGCACAGTCAGTTTTGTGCCTTTACGTTTAAAAATGAGTCAGTAAATGTGTCAGAAATTTTCAGGCTATTTGAGCAGTAGACTCGAGAACCGCCTTAAGCGTAAATAATTCATTGTCCCTACGAAAGGAATACCATGTACAGTAAAACCTCCCTAAAGCGACCACGTTCCGTTCCAATAAAAATTTGTCGCTCCGAGAGGTGGGCTTTTAATGGAAGTCATGTTTAAATGTATATTTTAATTGTTGAAAAAAGGTAACAATTAATGTTACTAAAATTTATTTTTCACATTAGGAAAAAATATAAAAATTTAAGTATCAAAACAAAAGTTAATTACATAAGATAATTACTGGAGATTTAAAAAAATGAATACATTGCTTTGATTTTACGATTTTATCTTTTATAACTTTTATTTCCAAGTCCTTTCAAAGTTTAGTAAGTAAATGCATTTTTTTTCTTTTTTGGACGGGAACAATTAATGACGATTTCATTAACTCATCGATTTCTTTGAGAGTTTCCTGACACAATAAGGCAAGGGAGTTTATTGAATGTTGTTCTTAATTTGTCATCAGAGTTATATTCACTGCCTAAAAAAAGAACAAAGGGGTTTAAATACTTAAAAGTTAACGGAGTAAAAAAAAAAAAAAAATTCTAAACTTAGTTTAGAAGTTTGAATAATAATGCACCCTCCGGAATTATTTTTCTAATAAAATGTTCTTCAAGCGACAAGGAAAAAATGGAATTTGTTTCATTTTCTTCAAAGAAATTGGTCGCTCATGGAGGTAGTTCAACTGGGATGGTCTCTGAATGGAGGTAAAATTAGTATTGAGCCTATGGGAATAAATTTCGTTCCATGAAAAAATGATCGTTCAGGGAGGTGGTCGCTTAATGGAGGTAGTCGCACAGGGAGGTTTCACTGTATGTATATCTGCTAAGACAGAATCTTCCTCTGGTCATTTATAATTCCATCTTTGTAGGTTTTACTGAAATAAAAAACATGATAATATTTTATAGTAAAATCTGTGAAAGTGGAATTGATAAGGACCCAAACAAATTCCGTTTTAGAGAGGTTTCCGATTGAGAATTGTAAGTTTTTGATGTTTTTTCACTAGGAACAAAGAAATTTCTACTTCTAAACAGGATTCCGTCATAAACAAATTCTGTTTTCTCAGGTATTACTAAACAAAGCGCAATAAAATCTGCAAAAACAGAATCGATAGAATTCTAAAAAAAAATTTCCGTCTTAGACAGGTGTCCTACTTAGGAGGTACATTTGTGTGGCATTCCTTTCGGTGGAATCATAAATAAAATTTCATTATAGACAGATTCAGCCTTCACAGGTTTAACTGTATTAAGTTGCTCTCGATGCAGATTAACAAATAGCATGGGACTAAAAAAAGTTTAAAGAAACTATGCATCATGAAAAATCGAGACTTTTGGACGACCGGTTCAGTGGTTCCGGGGGCGGGGTCTCGGATTCTCTGAAAATTGGAACGTCCTGCATAAATCAAAACACCTGGCTAAAACACTATCTTAAACATTCTTCTGATAGTCACTATCAGCTAACAAGCAATATGACGTCATTGAACGAAATGCACTGTACTTTCAGAATCTCCCATGATTTCATAACCTTTCGAACAAAAATAAAGTTACTCTCTATTAAGAAGTTCACTGAAATATCTACATTGATAATAAATTTATGGACGAAAATCCGGGTTACCCAAGTAGTGCACTCCGAATAATGTTGGATTTAGCTCTATATACACTGGCCTCCAAAAGTTAAGGTACAGGGACTGGATGCTTTCGATTGTACACGGTTTGTCGAATATCTACCAACATTATTGGCGAATTGTTCTTGAACTTCTGGGATATAAAGAACATGTTTGATTTCATATTTCTCGGTGAAGATTTATCGGGGGTACAATTAGGGGGCTAATAATAAATTTAATAATAAAATAATATTTGCGATCACCTATGTAACAGAAAAGGCTGGAAATGGTCTGTCACTGTGGTAAATGACTATTTGGGTCCTGTTCAACATTTGTATGCATTTGTGTAAGCATAGCACTCATATTCGTGAAGATGTTAACGTTTTTGTGAAAAATTCAAAAGTTTTTTGTTTATAGCATACAGAGTTTTCAACCAAATTTAACACAACTTTCCAGAAACCTGACAAAGAACAGTAGAAACGGTATACTGCAATTAAAACATGAATATATTGAATATTTGATGATATATGGGCACTTGTATGAAATAATTTTTAACTGCAGATGCGTATAAGATTTCAAAATTTTTATTTCATAATTTAGTAACCAGCTATTTTGTGTAACTTCTGTAAAAAGTCCAGTCAAATGTTGTGAAAACTCAGAAAGATATAGTGAGTTGATTGAGAGGTTGTGGAAAAACCCGTATAATAAAGCTATTTTTAGAAAGCAACTCACTATATCGCCCCTATCTTTGTGAAATTTCTCGATATTTTACTGGACATTTTAGATAAGTTGCCCGAAATAGCTAACTACTAAATTATGAAATAAAAATTTTGAAATTTTCCACGCATGCGCAGTTAAAAATTATTTCATACAAGTTCCCGTATCTCATCAAATGTTCAATATATTCATGTTTTAATTGAAGTGTTCTGTTGCTACTGTTCTTTGTCAGGTTTTCGGAAAGTTGTATTAAATTTGGTTGAAAACTCTGTATGCTATAAACAAAAAACTTTTGAATTTTTCGCAAAAACGTTAACATCTTTACGAATATGAGTGATATGCTTACACAAATGCACACAAACTTTGAACAGGACCCAAATAGTCATTTAAAGCAGTGACAAACCATTTCCAGCATTTTCTGTTGCATAGCTGATCTCAAATATTATTTTATTATTAAATTTATTATTAGCCCCCTAATTGTCGGCCCGACTAAATCTTCATCGAGAAATATGAAATCAAACATGTTCTTTACATCCCAGATGTTCAAGAACAATTCGTCAATAATGTTGGTAGATATTCGACAAACCGTATGCATTCGAAAGAATCCAGGCCCTGTATCTTAACTTTTGGAGACCAGTGTAGTTTGATCACATTTCTAATGCTTCTTGTGATGCAATTATATTTCACAAATAGCAAAGTTAATCTTTCGAAAAAAGCAATTCAGTATCTTTATTATTGTTAATGTTACGAAAATCGGTGTTCGACTTAGAGTTAGACACCAAGTGGTGCACTCCGAATAATGTAGGGTTTAACTCTATATAGTTTGATCACATTTCTAATGCTTTTTGTGATGCAATTATATTTCATAAATAGCAAAGTTAGTCTTTTGAAAAAAAAAACAATTCAATATCCATATTATTGTTAATGTTATGAAAATCGGGGTTCGACATAGAGTTAGACACCCAGTATTGCATTCCGAATTATACAGGGCTTAGCTCTATGGCGTTTGTACACTTTTCTAATGCTTCTTGTGATGCCATTATATTACGCAAAAAGCAATGTTAGTCTTTTGAAAAAAGCAGTTCAATATCTTTATTATTGTTAATGTTAGGAACAAAAATCGGGGTTCGACTTAGAGTGAGACAAACAGTATTACATTTCGAATTACGGAGGGCTTAGGTGTATGGTGTTTGGACACATTTAAAATGCTTCTTGGGATGCCATTATATTTCACAAAAAGAAAAGTTAGTCTTTTGAAAAAAGCAGTTCCATATCTTTATTATTGTTAATGTTAGGAACAAAAATCGGGGTTTGACTTAGAGTGAGACACACAGTATTGCATTCCGAATTATGGAGGGCTTAGCTCTATGGCGTTTGGGCACATTTCCAATGCTTCTTGTGATGTCATTATATTTCGCAAAAAGCAAAGTTAGTCTGTTGAAAAAAAGCAGTTCAATATCTTTATTATTGTTAATGTTAGGAACAAAAATCGGGGTTCGACTTAGAGTGAGACACACAGTATTAAATTCCGAATTATGGAGGGCTTAGGTCTACGGTGTTTGGACACATTTCCAATGCTTCTTGTGATGCCATTATATTTCACAAAAAGCAAAGTTAGATTTTTGAAAAAAGCAGTTCAATATCTTTATTATTGTTAATATTAGGAAAGAAAATCGGGGTTCGACTTAGAGCGAAACTAACTGTATTACCTCCAAATTACGGATAGTTTAGCTCTATGACGTAAATACTCGCTAAAAGATAATTTTTATTTTCAACTTAGACTTACGGTTTTTTCGCGTTCTGCGGAAAAGGGACATACGTAAAAATCCCGTTTCCAATACGATAAAATACTAAGCAGCAGAGTTGCCTGAACATCCGTGTGATTTGATGAAAATGCAATTTTAGATTAGAGATTTCAGATAATTTTGACGTTAGATGGGGAAATTTTCTGTAACAATTTTGTTGTTTTAACGAGATAAAATCATCGAAAATATTCGTTCTATCCACAGATTTTTTTTTTTTTTTTTTTTTTTTTTTTTTTTTTTTTTTTTTTTGAGAGTGTAACGTAAGAGATGAATTTAGGCGATGGGACAGATTTTAGGTACTTTATTATTTTAGGCGTCTAAAATTCTGTGTTTGTTTTTGTTAAATTATATTAAAATATCTCCAGCTGAAATATATTACATTCCACATTCCTCTTTGAAAACAACTTTCTATTTTTTTCGCCATTAAAATATTACATTTTCCGAATCTACGAAACATCAACGGTCGTAAAATTTTGAAGAATATACAAAACATATTATACAGTTATAGTTCAATTATTTCATGAAATCTATAACTTCGCAGAAAATTATATAAAAATTGTTTTTGATATTCATTGTCTGAAGAGGGTAATTTCAGTGTCTGATGTAGTTAAATTGCTTCGAAAAAATATCTGAAAAGTTAAATATATTGCATTTCACATTCCTCTTTGAAAAAAAGTTATCTATTTTATTTTGCCATTAAGACATTACATTTTCCCCAACTAAAACACATCAGATGCCGCAAAATTTTGAAGAATGTACAAAACATTTTCTACAGTTGTATTTCAGTTACTTCATAAATTTCTCTATAACTTCGCAGAAAATTAGTTAAAAATAGTTTTTCATATTCATTGTCTGAAGAGGATAAATTTCAATGTCTGATATAGTTAACTTGCTTGGAAAAAATATCTGAAAAACGAAATATATTGTACTTCACATTCCTCTTTAAAAACAGCTTTCGATTTTCTTTCGCCATTAAGAGATTACATTTTTCTCCTATACAAAACATCAGATGCTGTAAAATTTTGAAGAATGTACAAATCATTTTATACAGTTGTATTTAAATTGTTTCACGAATTTATCTATAATTTCGCAGAAAATTATTTAAAAATTGCTTTTGATATTCATTGTCTGAAGAGGGTAAATTTCAGTGTCTGATGTAGTTAAATTGCTTGGAAAAAATATCTGAAAAGTTAAATATATTGCATTTCACATTCCTCTTTGAAAAAAAGTTATCTATTTTATTTTGCCATTAAGACATTACATTTTCCCCAACTAAAACACATCAGATGCCGCAATATTTTGAAGAATGTACAAAACATTTTCTACAGTTGTATTTCAGTTACTTCGTAAATTTCTCTATAACTTCGCAGAAAATTAGTTAAAAATAGTTTTTCAATTTCATTGTCTGAAGAGGATAAATTTCAATGTCTGATATAGTTAAATTGCTTGGAAAAAATATCTGAAAAACGAAATATATTGTATTTCACATTCCTCTTTGAAAACAGCTTTCGATTTTCTTTCGCCATTAAGAGATTACATTTTCCTCCTATACAAAACATCAGATGCTGTAAAATTTTGAAGAATGTACAAATCATTTTATAAACTTGTATTTCAGTTGTTTCAGGAATTTATCTATAACTTCGCAGAAAATTATTTAAAAATAGTTTTTCATATTCACTGTCTGAAGAGGATAAATTTCAGTGTATGATGTAGTTAAATTGCTTGGAAAAAATATCTGAAAAATGAAATATATTGCATTGCACATTCCTATTTGAAAACAAATTATCTGTTTTCTTTCGCCATTAAGATATTACATTTTCCGCATCTAATAAACATCAGATGCCGCAAAATTTTGAAGAATGTAAAAAACATTTTCTAGAGTTGTATTTCAATTACATCATAAATTTCTCTATAACTTCGCAGAAAATTAGTTAAAAATAGTTTTTCATATTCATTGTCTGAAGAGGGTAAATTTCAGTGTCTGATATAGTTAAATTGCTTGGAAAAAATATCTGAAAATTAAATATATTGCATTTCATATTCCTCTTTGAAAATAAATTCTCTGTTATCCGTCGCCATTAAGATATTACATTTTCCGCATCTACAAAACATCAGATGCCGCAAAATTTTGAAGAATGTAAAAAACATTTTCTACAGTTGTATTTCAATTACTTCATAAATTTCTCTAACTTCGCGGAAAATTAGTTAAAAATAGTTTTTCATATTCATTGTCTGACAGGATAAATTTCAGTGTCTGATGTAGTTAAATTGCTTGGAAAAAATATCCGAAAAATGAAATATATTGCATTGCACATTCCTGTTTGAAAACAATTTTCTACAGTCGAACATCGATATCCTGACACTCTAATTACATGAAAAAAGTGTCGTCATAAGCGGAGTGTCGTGGTAACCGGCGTTGGAGAAAAATATGTTTATAAAAAGCTGTATTTTTAATTAATTTAAGACAATTTTAAATCCATAACTGTTCTTTCAGTTTTAAGCAATTCAACATTATTATTAAACAAAATAGCACACAAAAACAAAATTGAAAAGAATAAAAATCAGATCTATGTTGACTTGTTTTTTTATTGCTACATGAAACATTGATAAATTAAGGTTTGCTTATCCCTAGATGCACTTCCTATAATTCTTTTTTCAATGTTATATAATGAATTGTAATCAATATTCTTTGTTTCAAAAATGGATTTTAGATAATTTCTGATCGTTTCTATGCAGTGCAATGCTTCGATTTTAGTCGGATGAAATACGCCGTGTAACCTCAAGAAAGCGCCGTTTGACCAGAACAAAAATTTCACAAGTAGACTGATACGTCTATCTGGAGCTTATGTGGGTCTTTTATAGAGTGTGGGATTATTTATTCAGATAAAAGATTGAAGTAAAATTTCTCAGTTATCTCAATGGGTATTTTAGACACTTTTGCGAAAACTTTGCGTAAGATTTTTCTTAATCATCAATTTCCGTGCTTAAAAGATGAATCATGAAAAATGGATAATTTTCCAAAACCGTCGGGATATCCGGAGTTGAAAATTATTCAACGACGTAAAATCCGGAGTTTATTTACATTAAAACCATATACAGAAAATCGGGACTTTGAAAAATTTACTTGATAAGCGGAGTGACGTGAAAACCGGGTGTCAGGATAACGAGGTCCGACTGTATTTTCTTTTGCCGTTAAGATATTACATTTTTCCACGAAACATCAGATGCCGTAAAATTTTGAAGAATGTACAAAACATTTTATACAGTTGTATTTAAATTGTTTGATGAATTTATCTATAATTTCGCAGAAAATTATTTAAAAATTGCTTTTGATATTCATTGTCTGAAGGGGATAATTTTCAGTGTCTGATGCAGTTAAATTGCTTGGAAAAAATATGTGAAAAATTAAATATATTGCATTTCACATTCCTCTTTGAAAACGAATTATCTATTTTCTTTTGCCATTAAGATATTACATTTTCCGCATCTACAAAACATCAGATGCCGCAAAATTTTGAAGAATGTACAAAACATTTTTTACAGCTGTATTTCAATTACTTCATAAATTTCTCTATAACGTCGCAGAAAATTAGTTAAAAATAGTTTTTCATATTCATCGTGTGAAGACGATAAATTTCAGTGTCTGATATAGTTAAATTGCTTGGAAAAAATATGTGAAAAATTAAATATATTGCATTTCACATTCCTCTTTGAAAACAAATTATCTATTTTCTTTTGCCATTAAGGGTGTATTTCGATCCAAACTGCTTACTTTCTGATTCATTTTAAAATTCGTTTTTGCTCTCAAACGCATCAAATTGGGAAATTCTCTTATTTAGAAACTACATAATGTGCCGTGTTTCTCGATTTTTTGATAAATGCAGAAAATACTGCATTAAACGCTGTCAAAGTTGGCGTTTTGAACCGAATTTTCCGAAGCGGGAGATCTGGGAATGAAAAAAATGGTCATACTGAGAAAATAATTGTTTAAAAATCAAATTCTAATTAATTGAGCTGAAAATGAAATCACACGGCATGTTAAACATGTCTTCAAAAATCACCCCCAGCAAGTTTCATCTTTTTACTTTTAAAAATGAGTCTGAAAATGTCTCAGAAAATTTCGAGCTGTTTGAGGGTGGAAAAACATTTTTTCGAATACACCCTTAAGATATTGCATTTTCCGCATCTACAAAACATCAGATGCCGCAAAATTTTGAAGAATGTACAAAACATTTTCTACAGTTGTATTTCAATTACTTCATAAATTTCCCTATAACGTCGCAGAAAATTAGTTAAAAATAGTTTTCCATATTCTCTGTGTCAAGAGGATATGTGAAAAAATATATGAAAAATGAAATATCTTGCATTGCACATTCCTCTTTGAAAATAATTTTCTTCAGTCAAACCTCGATATCCCGACATTCTAATTACCTGAAAAAGTGTCATCATAAGCGGAGTGTCGTGGTAACCGGAGCTGGAGAATAATATGTTTATAAAAAGCTGTATGTTTAATTAATTTAAGACAATTTTAAATTCATAACTGTTCTTTCAGTTTTAAGCAATTCAACATTATTATTAAACAAAATAGCACACAAAAACAAAATTGAAAAGAATAAAAATCAGATCTATGTTGACTTGTTTTTTTATTGCTACATGAAACATTGATAAATTAAGGTTTTCTTATCCCTAGATGCACTTCCTATAATTCTTTTTTCAATGTTATATAATGAATTGTAATCAATATTCTTTGTTTCAAAAATGGATTTTAGATAATTTCTGATCGTTTCAATGCAGTGCAATTCTTCAGTTTTAGCCGGATGAAATACGCCGTGTAACCACAAGAAAGCGCCGCCTGACCAGAGCAAAAATTTCACAAGTAGACTGATACGTCTATGTGGAGCTTATGTGGGTCTTTTATAGAGTGTGGGATTATTTATTCAGATAAAGGATTGAAGTAGAATTTCTCATTTATCTCAATGGGTATTTTAGACACTTTTGTGAAAACTTTGCCAAAGACTTTTCTTGTCGCTCAATTTCCATGCTTAAAAGATGAATTATGAAAAATGGATAATTTTCCAAAACCGTCGGGATTTCCGGAGTTGAAAATTATTCAACGATGTAAAATCCGGAGTTTATTTACATTAAAACCATATACAGAAAATCGGGACTTTGAAAAATTGACGTGATAAGCGGAGTGACGTGAAAACCGGGTGCCGGTATAACGAGGTCCAACTGTATTTTCTTTTGCCATTAAGATATTTCATTTTCCGCATCCACGAAATTTTGAAGAATGTACAAAATATTTTTCTTCACTTTTATTTCAATTATTTCCTGAATTTCTCTATAACTTCGCAGAAAATTATTTAAGATTTGCTTTTGATATTCATTGTCTGAAGAAGATAAATTTCATTGTCTGATGTAGTTAAATATCTGAAAAACGAAAATATATTGTATTTCACATTCTTCTTTGAAAACAACTTTCCATTTTTTTTCGCCATTAAGAGATTACATTTTCCTCCTATACAAAACATCAGATTCCGTAAAATTTTGAAGAATGTACAAAACATTTTGCACAGTTGTATTTAAATTGTTTCAAGAATTTATCTATAACTTCGCAGAAAATTATTTAAAAATTTCTTTTGATATTCATTTTCTGAAGGGGATAATTTTCAGTATCTAATGCAGTTAAATTGTTTGGAAAAATATCTGAAAAATTAAATATATTGCATTTCGCATTCCTCTTTGAAAATCCTTTCGCCATTAGGATATTACATTTTCGGCATCTGCAAAACATCAGATGCCGCAAAATTTTGAAGAATGTACGAAACATTTTCTACAGTTGTATTTCAATTACTTCATAAATTTCTCTATAACTTCGCAGAAAATTAGTTAAAAATAGTTTTTCATATTCATTGTCTGAAGAGGATAAATTTCAGTGTCTTATGTAGTTAAATTGCTTGGAAAAAATATCTAAAAAATGAAATATATTGCATTGCACATTCCTCTTTGAAAACAACTTTCTATTTTCTTTTGCCATTAAGATATTACATTTTCCGCATCTACGAAACATCATATGCCGTAGAATTTTGAAGAATGAATAAAACATTTTTCTACACTTGTATTTTAATTATTTCGTGAATTTCTGTATAACTTCGCAGAAAATTATTGAAAAATTGCTTTTGATATTCATTGTCTGAAGAGGATAAATTTCATTGTCTGATGTAGTTAAATAGGATAACTTCGGGAGCGTCGCCGCATACGGGATAGATGCCGCACCCCTTGTAATTTCTTGTAATTATCGATAGATGGTCGTCAAACGCACAGTATAGGTGCGCAATGAGATTATTTTAACCAGTGTATAGCGTGAATCCCATTTCGATGTTTACTTGTAGAAGTACAATCCTTAATTTGACGTAAGTGCATGATTTCACTGTCCAAACTTTTAAACACGTTATGTTTAAATACTTTTATTACACTAATTAATAAATGCATGCATGAGTTCGAAGTCAAAACTAAGTGTAGCGTTTGTATAGAGTACTGTGTGCATGGTTACGCCATTCCCCTTAGCGATGGCAGGTAACTGTGATGGCCGACGTCTGCACCATGCAAAATAGGATTCATGCTGCACTGCTCTTCCGGTATACATGCCGCAGTTTCTTTTGCAAGGGATGATTAAGTGTTATTGACTTTTCCTTTTCTTTTTGCACAGACTAACCATGTTAGGCATCTTATCAAGTTTACTAAAACAAAGGAGAAAAGGGGGAAAATAAAAAGTAAGAAGTGCAAGAAACATGCAAGTCAAGATGATAATAATGAAAAATTGGATTACGCGTAACGCAGACGTTCTTTGCAAACTACTCCAAAAAAGAAGAAGTGTAATTGGCTTCGTTGCATCATGTGTTTAAATGTAGTTACATAAAGACTGTACTTTTTCGACACTTTTTCTGTAGATTGTAGTCGAAAAAACAGGTTTCTTAACCCATTATTGACCATAGGTGCATATAAGCACCTTCATAAAGAGCTTACAAAATTTGTTTCTGGCACCAGTCAAAAGGAAAAGTAATATTTGCTTTGTTTAATTAGAGCATTTTCATGACTATTTAAGTAAAGGTAACTTCTGTTAAAAAAGTGGTACCAACCGAATAAAATTTGTATAAAAGCCTCCGGTCCGTAAAGGGTTAACAAATAAGTTATTTAAACACAATTTAACTTTTTTTCTTTTCCCTTTCTAATACATCGATGTTACGTTGTTGCTGAAATAACAATTAAAATTTAATGTAAAAAAAATAAGTCGATAATTTTAATAGTGAAAGTAGGCAACAATTATTAATTTGAATCTACTAATACGTTTCATTGTACTCATTTAGTTTCATTTTGTTATTACATCGTTAATTATAGTCCAGATATGAATACATTTTTTTAAATATTTTTATTTATAATTTCATTCTGTTCTTATTACAAGCGCGGCATAACTACCGCACAAGTGAGGCGTCTCAGTCTGAATGTACGGGTGACGCGCCGCAGTGTAATGTTTTAGAAAAAAATTGTTAAAAAATATTAATAATTTGTTTTGAATCTTTTTGTCGCAGTACACGTGTTGTATATTTAACATTAAATAGCACAGCATGATTTTTTTAATTTTATGTCCACCATGGGACTTTATACACAAATTAAAAAAAAAATGTGTGGCATAAATCCCGGAATTACCCTATCTGAAAAACGAAAATATATTGTATTTCTCATTCCTCTTTGAAAACACCTTTCTATTTTTTTTCGCCATTAAGATATTACATTTTCCTCCTATACAAAACATCAGATGCTGTAAAATTTTGAAGAATGTACAAAACATTTTATAAACTTGTATTTCAGTTGTTTCAGGAATTTATCTATAACTTCGCAGAAAATTATTTAAAAATTGCTTCGGATATTCATTGTCTGAAGAGGATAAATTTCATTGTCTGATGTAGTTAAATATCTGAAAAACGAATATATATTGTATTTCACATTCCTCTTTGAAAACAACTTTCTATTTTTTTTTCGCCATTAAGATATTACATTTTCCTTCTATACAAAACACCAGATGCCGTAAAATTTAGAAGAATGTACAAAACATTTTTCTACAGTTGTATTTCATGAATTTTTTATAACTTCGCAGAAAATTATTTAAAAATTGTTTTTGATATTCATTGTCTGAAGAGGATAAATTTCAGTGTATGATACGGTTAAATTATTTGGAAAAAATATCTCGGAAATGAATTACAGTAAAATCTCGTTACAACGAATCACTAGGGAGTGCTGATTAATTTTGCTATACTGAAAAGTTCGTTAGAGTGAATATTTTTATAATGAAATAGCATAAATGAATTTTTTTAACAATCCATATAACATTCGTTAAAGTAACATTTGTCCTGACGAGATTCTAACTGTATAACGCATTTCTTATCCCTTCTTTAAAAAATGAAACTTTCCATTTTATTGTTGTACCAGTTATTTTTTACTGTAAATCTAGCCTTATTTAATCTGGATATTTTCTCGATTCACGTAGCTAAAAATTTCTGCTTACAAAAACCGGTGATAAAAGATTAAAAATTCTGCAAATGACGCTCATTCATTTGAAAAAAAAATTTCTTAAGTAAACCAAAAATTTATTTAAAAGATAATTTAAAAAATCCTTTGATCGAGGAGAAAGAATTTGAATGCTTGATTTTCTTAGATTGCGTACAAAATAGCTGGAGATAAATTATAATACATTGCATATTTAAAATATCTGAAACTGAAAAGTATTGCATTTCATATTCCTCTTTGAAAACAACTTTCTATTTTCTTTCGCCATTAAGACATTACATTTTCCCCAACTAAAACACATCAGATGCCGCAAAATTTTGAAGAATGTACAAAACATTTTTCTACAGTTGTATTTCAATTATTTCATAAATTTCTCTATAATTTCGCAGAAAATTATTTAAAAATTGCTTTTGATATTCATCGTCTGAAGAGGATAAATTTCATAGTGTCTGATGTTGTTAAATTGCTTGGAAAAATATTTGAAAAATGAATTATAATGCATTTCTTACTTCTTCCATAAAAAATGAAACTTTTCATTTTTTTAGTAAGTTACTGTGTACAAAATAACAAATTCTGTATATATAAAAAAAAAAAAAATGTGAAATGCATTTTTATATAGTTGTGCATTTGAGGAATTATTCATTCTTTTGAAAAAGTCGTTCTTAACGTAAACAAAACACTTTTTAAGAGATATTTTTAACATACTTTAATCAATGAGAAAGAATGTTAATGCTTGATTTTCTAAAATTGCATACAAAATAACTAAAGATAAATTATAATACATTGTTCATTATTGTTTTCATGATTTTCAATTTTTCCCTGGTTAAAACATTGTACTTCAACATTTGCAATATATCTGATACCGCAAGAAATGTGAAAAAAAATGTCTTTCCGCAGCTCTATTTAATGCATCTGAGGATTTATTTCTTTACTCAACCAGTAAGTTATTTGTTTCCGAAATTCTACTGTTTGGAAAACTCTACGTTATCAGTTAAACAAACAAACTTAAAACATCGAAACTGTGCAGTGTGCATAAGCTTTTGGAGCTGAAGATTATGTAGCTTGCCAACTTTGTGTTACCGTTTGGTGTAAGCTGTGGAGAATGAGATCTGCATGTGAAGTCCTTCTGCAACTTTTCATGCCTTAAAACACATAAACGAACAGAAACAATGTCTATTCTCTCTTCTGTTCAAATTTTTCTAACAAATCACCTGAAAATAAATTTGATTTAGAACCTATGTATAAAAAATGTTAGATTTATAGACATTCTGTACAACACATCGCTTATTCCTATTTTGAAAATAATTTTTGCCGATTGAGACATTGCAGTTTCGCACTTGAAAAATATTAGATGACGTCAAAGTTTAAGAAAAATGTAAACGTAACTCTTTACCCATTGCTATAATTTTAAGATTAAATTTTTTTTTAATTTTAAAACGAATCTTTAAAATGCTCTATGCGTCTTGATTTTTTAGATATTTCCTCGATTTTGCATTTTAATCGTATAAAATTCTATTTCAAACAAATCTGTGTATCAATTTTTTAAACCCTTGAATATTTAATGTTTTAGAATTTTTTTTTTCTGAATTCCATATCGATTTTCATCACAATTTTGCCTTTTAGTAAGTTAAAAATCAAATTTAATTATCTTAATGAAGTCGAATTTTAAAACGCATACACAGTTTCTTAAGCAATATCAGGATTCTTTCTTATCTATTTCACGAATTTTGATCAACAATTAAGACGCATGGAACATTTAAAAAATCTAAAAACTTTGAAAAATCAGTTTTGAGAAAATACATCTAAATTATATTAAAGGACCCTTAAGGGGACAATCAATCACGAAATTCGACTACAAAAACGATTTTTTTTTTTTTTTTAATTAGATGCTTAAATTTATCTGATGCAAAAATAGTTTTTCAATTCTGACGCGTCTTCTCAGAGATGTAAGATTTTATATTTGTAAAAAAATGTATATACGAGGGCTGTTTTTTTTTCCAACCTCCGATGGGCCGTAAAATAAAGACTAGTGTGAATAATAACATTCTTTTGTAATCTGGAGTCAAGTACAATCTCAGCTACTTTTCGGCATAGTCGCAATGAAGATTGATTCATTTGTCATACTGGTGGACGAGGAGGAGGATACATTCTTCACAGACTGTTGCGCCAATGTATTGAGATAGGTCTCCAAGGCGTATTCAAGATTTTCGCTGGAATGGAAGTGAAATGAGAGCTGTCGTCCCAGACCTGTCTTCAGATCTCGAAAAAGGTGACAATCACTCGGTGCCAGCCAAACTCATGGCCCAACAGCTTCTTTCACAAATCGAACACATCCCCTCGAATTTTATTCAATTTATGAAATATTTGATGGTATGAAGTTTTGAAGGAATGTGAAAAATACTTTCCTAACACTGTACATCATTTATTAAGGAATTCTTTCTTATCTTCTACTAAAAATTATTTAAAAAATATTTTTAACTTTTATTCTTTGAATAGTCTAAATTTCAATGTTTTATCTTGTTAAATTGGATTTAAGGCAGCTGGAAAATGAATTATAATACATTTCTCCTTCTTTTTTATGAAAACGACTTTCCATTTACTGTTCGTTAAGAAATATCTGAAGACATATCGGAATCTATTAAGCAGAAGAAGAAAATGTAACAGGAATGTGAAAAGGTATTTTTCTCATTGTACTCTTCTTTCAAATAGATTTCTAGCATTTGATATCTATTCAACATTTTTAAAAATTAGTTCGAATATTATGCATATCAATGGTTTTATCTTGTTAAATTGGATGTAAGGTAGCTGGAAAATAAATTATAATGCCTTTCTCCTTCTTTTTATGTAAACGACTTTCCATTTAATGCTCGTTAAGAGATTGTCTATCGTCTTGAAGCAGAAGAAGAAAATGTAGAAGAAATTACAAAAGTATACTTTTTATTGTGCTACTGTTTGAAATCGATTTCCGACGTTTGGTATCTATTTAAATAAGTTTCTTTAAAATTAGTCCGAAAAGTATAACTTTCAATATTTTATCCTGTTAAATTGCATGGAAGGCAGCTGAAAGTTAATTACGACGCATTTCTCCTTCTTTTTCTGAAAACGACTTTCCATTTGCTGTTCGTTCAGAAACATCTTAAGATATACCGGTGTCTACGAAGCAGCAGAAGGAAACGTAACATGAATGTGAAAAGATACTTTTCTCATTGTACTCTTAATTTCAAATAGATTTCTAGCATTTGATATCTGATCAACATTTTAAAAGATTAGTTCGAATAGTATAAATTTTAATGTTTTATCATGTTAAATTGGATGTAAGGCAGCTGGAGAATGAATTATAATGCCTTTTTCCTTCTTTTTTATGTAAACGACTTTCCATTTAATGCTTGTTAAGAGATTGACTATTGTCATCTATGAAGCAGAAGGAGAAAATTTAGAAGGAATTTCAAAAAGTATATTTTTTATTGTGCTGTTCTTTGAAATCGATTTCCGATGTTTGATATCTGTTTAAAGAAGTTTCTTTAAAATTAGTCCGAAAAGTATAACTTTAAATGTTCTATCGTGTGAAGACATATAATTTTAAATGTTCTATCATTCTATTCTGAAAGTGAATTATAATATATTTCTCCTTCTTTTTATGTGAACGACTTTCCATTTAATGTTTGTTAGGATATTGTATACACTCTCAAAAATACTTTCTTCAATTCACGGAAATTTCCCTGGCAGCAGTGCTACCAGGATTTTTCCATAATTAGACGAATATCCGTTTTTTTTTCTCCGTTACAGTAGGTAAAATACACGTCAGTTGAAGAAAATGGGAATAAAATAAAAGCCGCTGATCTTGGAATCGAACCAGCTATCTTAGTATTACGAGAACAGTACTCTAACCACTCGGCTACAGTTGTACAGTAGATAAACAATTTGAAGTAAATATGTTTGCCTCAGGTGGGTATGGCTTGATTAATTCCTTTAAAAAGTTTTGAATTTTGAAGTTAATTTCGGGAAGATTTTGTCTTTAATAAGATTGTGGCTGGGCTTTAATAATTTAATAATAGGATAAAAATATGAATTGTAAATATTTTTATGTAGATTGCTAGATGTACAATATAAATATTCTATTTTTTATCCCAGATTTTTTTTTTTTGAGTAAAATCTATTTTTTTTCCCATTTAATATTTTAATTAAAATATCTATTTTAAATGTGTTCGTTTAAAATATATTTTAAATGTGAATATTTTTTTATAATTTTAAAAAATAAATTGTGAATACTTTAAATAAATGAGAAAATTAACCCTTAAATGCCTGATTTTTCAAAAATCTTGTAATAATTTTTTTCGGCTTTCATTTCTTAAATAAATCATGGGAAAAATACTTTAAAAAATCATATTTTGTTTTAAGTATAGTTTACGGCTAAAAAACAGTGTGTTACTAATCGGCAATACTGGTGTTTAATTGAAAAAATAATTTCCCTTGATAAAATTCTATAATATTAAACACACAAGAATTTTAGGAACTATAATAAGAAAAAAATTTTACTTGCTCACTGCAGGTCAAAATAGGGTATTTCGCAAGCTCCCAAACAAAACAAAACGAACAAGTAGCAACAATTGAAAAAATAAATCTATCTTTATTCTTAAACAGAACAAGTGTTGTCATCTAATGTTGAAAATCGATTTAATAATATTTTCAAAATGTATTTTATTGGCAACATTAAGCATTATAGCTTCAATATTATTCTAATAATATTTTAGAGCCTAAATTGGGTATGTTGCCGAAAAGCAACGCCAGGCCTTTAAGGGTTAATTGTTTTTTTATTTTTAAATTCGAAAACGTTTCTTTTCTTCGTTATTGGTTTATTTATTTTATTTATTTTTTTTAAATTAAATTATAAATCTTAATTTATAATTTTTTTGGTTTTTCGTTTTTAACACTAAAAGGACCGCGAAAGGTCATTTGACCCGTACCAAATGAATATATTTCGGTTCAAACCAGAAATTTCTTTATAAAATAAGTTTAAAAGACAAATAGGAAGAAAAATGTTAGATAAATAAGTTAAACAGTTTTGAATAAAAATTCTGGTGACAAATATTTTTGTAAAACTTGAGTAACATTCCCGGTCTTTTCAGTGTTAAAATGAATTCGGATTTTAATATTAATAGAGACAATACGCATGCGTGCTAGAAATGAAAGGAATTTCTTCATCTTTTTCAGAATTTCGGGAAGAATTCGTGGATAAAATGTGTTTTCTAAGAGTACGGAAATTATTTGTTAAAAAAAGGAATAATTTAGTGTATGTAGACGAGTTTTTTCGACAGTGTATCGTCATCTCAGTGGTGTAGTGGTCAGCACACCTGTCTGCCGCACCGCAGGTCGAGAGTTCGACTCCCGACTGGACAAGGTTCACTCAGCCTTTCATCCCTTTGGGGTCGATAAAATGAGTACCAAGCTTGCTTGGGAACTAAACACCGAGGGTCTCGTGTTAGTTTGACCACCTGGCCGGGACGCATGCTGCATAGCACCTCGGAGCCCATGGTCAAGAGAACAGAGATGGACACTGTCGGCCCAGATCCTTCTTGTCTTGGAATGTATAGCCACAGAGTTTAGTTTAGTTAGTATCGTCATCTATGAAGCAGAAGGATACAAATGTAGAAGGAATGTGAAAAATTCTTATTCTCATTGTACATTTGTTTCAAATTGATTTTCGACATATCTGTTTAAATTAACATTTTTAAAAACTAGCTCGAATAGTATAAATTTCAATGTTTTTGGCTTGTTAAATTGCAGGCAAGGCAGGTGAAGGGTAATTATAACGCATTTCTCCTTTTTATGAAAACGACTTTCCATTTACTCTTCGTTAAGATATTGTATATCGACATCTGTGAACCAGAAGGAGAAAATGCAACAAGAATATGAAAAATTATTATTCTCATTGAACTCTTGTTTCAAATCGATTTCCAACATTTGATATACGTCTCAATTAACTTTTTTAAAAATATTAGTTTGAATAATATAAATTTCAATGTCTTATCTTGTTCAATTCTATGAAAGGCAATTGAAAGTGAATTATAATGCATTTTTTCCTTCTTTTTATAAAAATGACTTTTCATTTACTGTTCGTTAAAGTGGTGGTTAAAATTAAACTGGCGTTACTCAGGGGCTCATAGTTCCGGTTCTGCTGAATGGATCCGTATGAAGCTTCAAATGTATGTTATGTAGATCATGCGGCCGAGGTTTTCGTAAAAAAAAGCTTCAAATTTCACCACCAGGTGGCGCTTGAATGACGTAAAAAGAAAGATGACAGTTCAAAAATCAAAGGATAACGGAATAATTTATTTATTTACACACCTGTGTTTTATATGATCATACCTAGTCAGTCAAAAATATGCTGAAAGCGTACCAAAGCGATACCAACGGCCGCACAAAACATATTAGTAGAAATCAGGGAGACATGGCGTGCGATGCTAGCTTTCAGGTCCGCTTCATTAGTTACACGTCCTTGATAAACATGATCTTTGAAAAAAGCCTACAGCCAGAAGTCACAAGGACTCAGATCTGGTGGTCTTTCTGGCGAGGCGATCGGGAAAGTACGCGAGATGACACGTTCATCAGGGAAGTTAGCTTGAATCGCATTTTTTACACGTCTTGCCATATGAGTAGTTGCTTCATCTTGCATGACCATTGCGCCGGACAAACAGCCTCTTTGCCTTAACGCAGGGACAACATGAGTCTTCAGGAGTCTGTTGCATTGGTCACTTGTGACTATACACCTAACAAACCCGTTCATTCTGACTTCCTCCAAGAAGTATGGGCCCAAAAGAAAATTAGCCTTGAATCCGCACCATGACGTGAACTATGGGGAATGTAGTGGCTGTTGTTGCACGGCATGAGGATTGGTGGAACCCCACATGTGGCAGTTCTGTGTGTTCACAGCGCCACCTAAGTGAAAATGAACCTCATCTGTCCATAAGATATTCGATGTCCAGTATTCATTCACATGCAACCTCGCCAGAAAACGCAACGGAAAATCAAGACATGCAGCGTGATCTTGTGGTTTCAACTGTTGCACGAAATGCATTTTGTAAGGATAGAGCTTCAAAATTTTGCGTAAAATCATACCCGCTATTGCCCACGGAATGTTCAGTGCTAGTATTATTGAGTTTACAGTAGCATTTGAAGAACCTGCAGGTGCTTCAGCTGTTGCTGTTGCAACGTCCTCCACAATCCCCGGCTCAGTTGCACGTGCGTCGCACAGAAAATATATATCTTTAAATAAATTCACTTGTTTGTGCTTTCTACAAAGTGTAAAAGAAGTAGTGAATTTTTCATAATCGAGTTCGATAATCATGCCAAATTAATGTATTGTAACGGAAAACTTTAGGTAAAAACGTGAATTGCAGTCAAATAATAAGGCTTGTTTTTCAAGATGAACAATGAATGCTTATAAAAGAGGTTTTTTTTTTTTTTTTTTTTTTTTTTTTTTTTTTAACTACACTAGTGTGCAAAACTTAAGCAACGGACACAAAATGTTAATTTCTAAACACTTGAGTACTCAAAAGAAAATTCTAGAAACAGCAAGTGTAAAAAATAGGTGTTATCGTAACAGCACAGCCAGTCTATAGGAAGTCACCATGACCTCACAAAGGGTCACAAGTGTCACAGTCACTACAATGAGCTGAAATGTGATACCTTTCATTCCTCTTATTCTTAATCGCATTTGATCACTCTACCGAGAAGTCACATCACTGCTGCTTTATGACGAGTCACCAGATCACTTTACAATGAAGTCACTTTGTGACCCTCATGTGAACATCATTTGGAGACTCCATTGTAAAATCATCACGATAGTCGTTTTGTGACGAGTTCCAACCGCCGCGGCGAGCGGCCCATCTTCGTCCGCAGCGTTTTATTCTTCCACTTATTTCGACTCTTTTGCGGAAGCAAGTTTCATGGGTCCCCAGCCACGTCCCGACTAAGAGATAAGTCCACAAGTGATGGAAAATGAAATCATCTGGTGACTTTTCTCAAAGGAACGCAATGGTGACTTCACAGTAGAGTCTCGGTTACCTGAAAGCCACCCTGTGACTTCATTGTACATTATTTGGAGACTAAGCACTATGCAATGTTCACGATGACTTCAAAACTGAGTCTTCAAATGACAGTCACATGAGAATCACAAGGTGACTTTGTTTGTAATGTCACCTGGTGACTCATCACAAAGCAGCTGTCACATTGACATCTCAGTGGAGTCACCATATGACGATCATTTTAGAGTAATAATGGGACGAATGAAAAATCCCAAATTTTGTTTCTCGGTAGTGACTGTGACACTATTGGCCATATGTGGCATGAAGGAGGTGTCACATCAATTAGGTGTATTGTAGATTATAATACCTATTGCTACGCCTGATGTTTATATCATTTACTTTTGAGTACTGACATGTTTTAAAATTAGCATTTTATGCTTGTTGCTTAAGTTTTGCACACCAGTGTATTTTTGCTTTTATACTTATTCCTCTTGTGAATACATTTAGTGTCGAACGATTTAATGTAATGCAGCTTTGTATAAGTTTCTTTTTGCATATTTATTATTTATTTCAGAAATGCTTTCTTAACATATCCGAGATACAATTTTTTTTTTAAACTTGAATTATTCAAAGACGATAAATTTCATTGTTTGATCTTATTAAATTGGATGAAAAATATCTGAAAATAAATTACAATGCATTTCTCATTTCTTTTATCGTTAGGACTTTCCATTTTATCTCGCCATTAAGATATTCTATTTCCGCATACACGAAGCATTAAATGGTGTGAAATGTACAAGAAACTTGGGGAAGTGTTTTTCAAATTCCAGTATAGTTCTCATCGATTTCCGACTTTATAATCTCTGCTTAAATTAACCTTCTTTAAGAGCAGTTCCATGTTTTTTCTTATTATTCTGCGAAAAGCTGCGATATTTTATTTTTGATTTGAAGAAGTTTTTATGGAAATTTTGATATATTCTTTTACAATCCAGTCAAATTTGACTATAACAAGAACAAAAGAAGTATTTGCTTGTTATAATCAAGTGCTCGCAACAACTGAGGGAAAAAACGCTTAATATTATGAAAGTAAAGTTAACTAAAATTAGTTTATGATCACTGTATAAGCAATAGCTTTTCGTTTTAAATATTGCATATCTGAAATGAAAGTTTGCATTATCAGTATTAAATGGGACGAAAAATATCTGAAAATAAATTACAATGCATTTCTCATTTCTTTTATCGCAATGACTTTCCATTTTTATCTCGCCTTTAAGATATTCTATATCCGCATACACGAAGCATTAAATGGTATGAAATGTAGAAGAAACATGGGGAAGTGTTTTTCAAATTCCAGTATAGTTCTGATCGATTTCCGTCGTTATAATCTCTGTTTAAATTAACTTTCTTTAAGAGCAATTACATGGTTTATCTTATTATTCTACGATAAGCTGTTGTATTTTATTTTTGATTTGAAGAAACTTGTATAGAAATTTTGATGTATTCTTTTTACAGTGCAATCAAACTTGTCTATAAGAAGAACAAAAGAAGTACTTGCTTGTTATAATCAAGTGCTGACACAACTGAGGGAAAAAACCCTTTAATATTATGAAAGTAAAAGTTAAAAGTAAAAGGTTAATTAAAACTATCGTATGATCACTGAATACGATATAGTTTTTCGTTTAAGATATTGTGTATCTGAAAGTTTACAATTTTCAGTATTATTTTAAACTATTGGAATGAAATTTAATATTCGAATTTTGTACACATGTTTCGTTTTCTTTCGTAATTTTACAATGCAGTTTTTAAGATTATAAAAATATTCTGCAGAAAAAAGAAAAAAAAAGAATTGCAGCATGCTTATAATTTGAATATGCCTAAAAAGTAATTTTTTATTTCGTAGACTACCTAGTCACTTTTATATCATACTTTTCCCTTTCTAATTTAATTCAGTTAACGGTACTTATTTCTTATAGGGTCCTTGGTTTTTTAAAAAAGAAGATTGGCTCAATTTGTGTTTAGGAAAGTGAGATTTGTTGCCAAACATATAAATAGCCATGAAAACAAACGTGATAAACTTTTATGCTTGTTTAAAGTAGGGTCAGGAGGGATAATTATGACCACATTGTATATTTTCAACATTTTTATTATTATTATTTTTTTTTTTTTACTTTCTTCTATTTGGAAAAGCGGTGTTTTTAGTACATAGGACTTTAGTACTTTGACCGTTTAAGAACGCCTTAGAAAAGTTTTAATCGTCATAGCTGTTTTTTTTTTTTTTTTTTTTTTTTTTTTTTTTTTTTTTTTTAAGTTAAAAGGATGGTTATAATTATTCCATCAAAAACTCACAATCTCAAAAGTTTGGGGTAATTAAGACCACTAGTGGGGAAATTATGACCACTATATTTTCTCTTTATACTTGCCTATACACATTTGTTTGGGGTAATTGAGATCACTTTGAACTCCAAAGTGATAAATCCGTTTATCAAAAATTTTCATAGACTTAATTTCAAATTGCTATTCGGATCTCAAAAAGGCTTCAAACTAGTGATGAAGAATATCTAAAATGAAATATACATTATGGAGTTAATATCTAAGCTTGAAACGAAATTTTACCATACACAGTTTTCTTCAGTATGGTGGTGGTCACAATTACCCCCTGGTCATATTTACCCCTCCTGACCCTATATGTATTTAACAAATCGCCAATAATTTACATGCATAAGAAAATTACATCTGTTTGTATGTGAAAATATATAAATTACTTCCTTATATTAAATAAATTGTACAAATATGGAAAAAAGATCACTTGTGTGTATGAAACAGTGAATAGGTTGCCAGAAAATATGTACGAAAATTTTTCTTCTCTTACCAAGGTCCCTATAATAAGCAAGAACCCAATAAACGAGAAAAAAAAATAATATTAACTTGAGAATAAAAACCACAAAATTACTGAATGGTGTATATAAAATAAAGTAAAAACAAAATAAACATTAAAAAACTACAAAAATCAACGTTTCAGTCATCGTCTATGACCATCGTTAGGAATGAGTTTTATATTGCTTTTAAAGAACAAAGCCAAACCGTCTTGAGTTTAAAAATTCCGTTACGTTTCCAATCATTAAACACTTTAACCAATCGTTAGGAAGAAAATATGCAGTGGCATCATCTATCTGATAAAAACAGAATAAATACGATACTTTACGATTGGTTAAGGTGTTTAATGATTGGAAACGTAACTTTTTAAACTCAAGACGTTTTGGATTTGTTCTTTAAAAGCAATATAAAACTCTTTCATGACGATGGTCGTAGAAGATGACTGAAACGTTGATTTTTGTAATTTTTTAATGTTCATCTAGTTTTTAATTTATTTTATATACGCCATTCAGTAATTTTGTGATTTTTATTCTCAAGTTAATATTGAACTTTTCATGGTGTAAATGTCCAGCTCTTTTATTAAAAACTTAATAGTTTTGGCAAATTTTTGAGGTTTTCACTCGTTATATCCATATCTCCTTCGTTACATCGAACACTTTAAAATGTGTTTGTAATTATTTTTTTCTTTATTTGTTCGCTTAAACTAGGTTCGCGTAAAATATGAACCTTCTATAAAAATGTTCAATTGTATTAAAAAAAAAATACCAAGGATTTATGCGGGGATTCTTGTTCACTTCTTTTTGTTATTGTTCCCTTCTTATTTCTATCTCAGTGATATATCTTATTTCAAAATATATATTATAAGAAAAATAGTGACTTGTTGTAATGTAACATTGCAAAATTTCTTAATTTTGACATAAAAGTATAGCATACCTAATGCCTTTCTAAGGAATTAGTCCTTTTTCCTTAGCCGTATTCTAATGTTACAAAATCAGAAGTAATGTTGACTAGAAATAAAACAGACAAAGAATATGCAGAGAAATGAGAGGCAACCAGCCAATGGCAAAACAGGGGAAAGAGGGCACCCAATCAGAATAGAATTTGAAAGTTAGAAAGTTTTGTTCACTTAAAAAAAAGGAAATAGATTGCCAGGATATAAAATAGACAAAGAACATGAAAAAAGAAAGAAAAACCATGCGTTAAGCATAGATTATGAAACACTTTCCAACACTTCCTGAATGCTTTAACAAAGCGTCGTTATTTAGGGAAATAAGGTAAATAAGATAACTAAGTAAACATCTTAGAAAACGCATAAAATATTTGAAAAACTGATTTCAGCAGTTACCGTTCATATCCAAATATGTATTCCTATTCTTTTGAACAACCCTGTATTTGATCTGTAGGTTGATATATATAATATGTAATGGGAAAATTTAGTTTAGCAAGAAAACGCATAACAGACTGAAATTTTCCTTTCAGCAATTTATGCTAATAGATGGAAACATACTTGAATACTTTTGTACAACCTTATACTTTACTTAGAACTTTTATTACACGCCACTATTTAGCTAAAATTTAAATCAAACTAAAATACTCTTAAAACTACTGAAATCACATTTCCAGAAATTATCATTTAAAGGCGGTCATGTGTCCAATTCTTTGCGTGACCCTGTATATCATTTTATCTATATTCTAAAAACATTTCTTAGTAAATTAAATGCAGTTCTGCGTAAAAATGCATAACTCACTTAAAAACCACCTTTAAGTAATTTGCGCTCATACCCAATAACCCTTACGAATTCTTTTGTGTAGCCCTGTATATGAATTATAACATTTATATACACCATATAGTATGCATAAGTATAGTGAAACATAAAAGCGCATATCATAATTAAAAATGCATTTCCAGCAATCATCGTTGATGTACAGTACTTCGGATACAATATAGTATCTGAAATCTTTTGTGTGTCCCGGTAAATGCTATGCACTTCGTATTATACATGAAATAAGTTATAGTAAACCTCAGCAACATATATCAATTTCATTATGTATGAAATAGTTTAACATAATTCAAATACGCCGCAAACAATTCCCTCTACCCCTATATCATTATGAAACGGAATTCTTTTGTGTGGCCCTGTAAATGAATAATAACTATTCTTTGCACCGCATATTCTACAGAATGCATATTTTAGTGCACTTCATAAATGCATATCAGTTTTATTGTGTTCAAAAACGTGTAACATCATTAAAAATCATTTGAAACGATTTTTTCCTATTGGCCGTAATGTAGCGGAATACTTTTGACTGTCCCTGTAAATGAACTAAGCATGCTACAAACTTCATTTAAAATAGGGCACGTGCTATGGTAAACGTCAATAACATCCAAAAATTTCAGGGCAATCCGAGTATATTTACGAGAGTTAGAACGCGGACAGACGACCATACAAACCGAAGTCATAAACACTTTTCAACTTTGTTGGAAAGTGTTAAAAAGAAGTGAGAGGCAAACAGCAGTAGGAAAACAGGGGCAAGAGAGTACCCAATCAAAAAAAGAGTTGGGAATTTAGAAAGTTTTGTTCACTTAAAAAAAGAAAAAGAAAAAAATGATATGGCATGAGAAGAATAAAAAGAAAACCTACAGCCATAATTCACAATATAGGGTAACTTGAGGTAGTGATGGGCGATTTCAATTTTTTTAATCGATTTAATCGATACTATGGCCAACTCGATTTAATCGATACTATGAATTTTTTAATCGATGTCTCTAAGACAAAATAAGGTAATATCATTTTCATTTTCCTTCAAAAATTGAAGATAAAGTAGTTGGATGTGCCAATCCCAAAACTTTCATCTGCCTCATAAATGTTAAAACTTCAAAATTCGCTATCACGGTGTCAAATTTAAATGATAACATATGCGCATCATGAGGATTCAAAAAGCATAGGTTCGTTGATGTATGTGCCTTTTAAAAGAAAATATAAGCATTGCATTTTCCTAGCAAGTCATTGAATTTCGGCTCACACCCTCTTAGGCTAATGTCAGACGAACGTTTTTTTGCACGCTTTTTTCGCTCTTACGCTATCCCTACACCTTCGCTAGCATGTGTAAGGACGGTGTAAGAGCGAGAAAAAAGCGTGCAAAAAGACGTTCGTCTGATATTAGCCTAGATGTCCGCAACGGAAAATCCCAATTCAAAGAGCATAAAAGTGACAGCTGTTGGGCAGTATCCATCCAAGCCTAATAAGGATCTATTTATCTGAAAGTGTAACAGAATATGAAGTTTGATTAAATTCCGTGCATTAGTTTTGAGATATGGCTATCACGATAATATCATGCAAAAAAACAGTATAGCAGCGCATCCTGTTACATGATTAACACGAAAAACTAAGGAACAACTTATGTCAATGACACATAATATTAAGTTTGATGAAATTCCGGTCATTACTTCTTGAGATATTATCGCTAATATCTTGTAAATTCTGAAAAACAGTGTTAAATTCAGGGGCTGGTACTGGTGGACAACCCCCCCCCCCCCACGGAACATTGAAATTTCCCTCATAAAGATTTCAGATTTTATGCTTAAGGGACAAAAGTCCAATTCCCCCCCACACCCCCGAAACTCTAGAATGTCCCTCTAAAGAACCATAGAAATCCCTCCCGGAGAAAAATGTCTGAATTCAACACTGCTAAAAAAAAGCAGCATGGCAGCACAACCTGTTATATCATTTACCCGAAAACCTAATCATCAACAACTTATGACAGAATATTCAGTTTGATGAAATTCCGTTCATTAGTTCTTGAGATATGATCCCTAAAATCGTTTAAATCCAGAAAAACGTGTTGAATTCCGGGGGTGGCCCGGAGGGACATGCGCCCCCTCCCCCCCCCCCTGTGCAACATTCAAACGTCCCCCCAGAAGGTTTGAGATTTTATGCTTAATGTACAAAAGTCCAATCCCCTTCCCCTCTGAACTGTCCCTCTTTGGATCCGCAGAAATCCCTCCCGGAGAAAATTGTCTGAATTCAACACTGCTGATAAAATCTGCATAACAACGTCCCCTGTTGGGCGATTTACACCGAAATCTAATATGCAACAATTTATGCCAACGTCTAACTGAATGTGAAGTTTGATGAAAACCCGTGCATTAGTTCTTGAGATAGAGCTATTGCGAAAATCGGAAAAATGCAGCATATCAGCGCCACCTGTCGGTAGATTTACATCAAAAAGTAATCAGCATATGAAAGTCTAATTGAATCTAAAGTTTCAACAGATTCCATGCATTAGTTCTTGAAATAGACCGCCCACAATTTTTTTGTCAGAGACAAACAAATAGACAGACTGACAGACAGAGAATGTATAAAAATAGTCAAATCGTATTCCAGACAAGATCTTCTAAAACTATAAATCCTTCGAAAAGCGGAAGTCGAAATTTTTCACGAATCCAACGCTTTCTTTTTCTAAAGACAAAAGAAAGCAAGAAAAAAATGACCGCATCGATTCTGCCCGTAAATTAAGATCAGAAATGGCAAATCGATTCAGTTCAGATTCGATGCCGATGTCGATCTTTAGATGCGGGCAGAATCGCTATATTTTGATTTACTTCAATTTTTTAGATTCGGGCGAATCGATTCAGTTCAGATTCGATGCCGATTTTTAGATGCGGCTGAAATCGTTATATTTTGATTCAATTCAAATCGCATCGCGCATGATCCACGATTCGGGTTGAATAAATTCCTCCAATTTTACTGTTTTAGTGGCAGAATTGCTGTAAAATTTTGTATAAGAGCCTTTTTTTTTTTTCCTTTCTAGGTTCAGTGTTGAATGGCGGGTTGATTTCTTGACTGCTCCGGTCGGAATGAGGGGGGTGGGGGGGGGGAGATTTTAGAGTTGGGGTGATGCACATTTTTCCATTAAAAAGCATAAAATCTCAAAACTTTCGGGAGGGACATTCCAATGTTCCCCCGGGTCACCCCCTGAATTCAATACTAGGTTAAATCGTTATACTTTTGTTTAGAAGCCTAGTTATTCGGGTTACTAGTTTATTATGTTGTATTTTTCAAGTTCATCCCTTCTAATCCTTTCCGCCCCCCCCACCCCCCTTCCTCGCCAATCTTAATTTACAGGGCCGTTCAAAATATGCATGGTATTTTAAAAATGCCCAATTTTCGTTCTATTTTATTATAAATCCACATTTTGAAACCTTGACCAAAGATACATTTGAGGTCGCTCCTCCCACCGTTTGAGACTTACCTGCCCCCCGGGGGGCATATTTATTGTTTCTTCCAAACCATCTCGTGTAACATATTGTTGGAAAGCTTTTAACGTCCTCTTTTATTTTCTGTCCTTCCTCCCCCCTCCCTAGTTACACGCTCTTGGCACTTTTTAGCTCACAGGCTATCAAAGCCTGAGATTTAATGCGCCCGTCGGTATTGTATGTATGTATGTACGTAACGCGATAACTCTTGATAGAAATATCCGATTTGCTTCAATTTTTTTTCTATGTTCATTCTGCTAAAACGCTTACCTGATTAGTTTTGGGGTTTATTGGTTAAGTATAAAGGGGGGAACGAGGGCTAGTCCCCCCCCTTAACTTAGATAAATGGGTTTTTCATGCAGAATTATCAGATTTTCTTCAAATTTTTTTACACCGGTTAATTTTGATAACGAGTTTCTCTGATTATATTTGAATGTTCATTGTTATAGTCTAAAGGGGGGAGGGGGAACAAGAGGATAATACTCTCCTTAATTTAGATAGATGGGTTTTGCTATCCGATTTACTTCAAATTTGGTATACCAGTTTATTCTGATAAGGCGCTTCCCTAATTAGATTTGGAAGTTCATTGGTTAAATATAAAAGGGAAAACGGGTGCTAATACCCCCTTAATTTAGATAAATGGGTTTTTGTATCCGATTTGCTTCAAATTTGGTATACCGATTTATTTCGATAAGGCGCTTCCCTGATGACATTTGGAGGGTCATTGGTTAAATATAAAGAGGGGAAACGGGGAGGGGCAATTCCCCCCCTTCCTTTAGTTTATTTTTCGAGGGGCATTATTCTTTGAAATAAGAGCATAATATACAGTTAGTGTGAATAGCCTGTGAGCTCAATGCCATCAGTTTAACTGGGCACTTTTCTTTTTAGCTCACAGGCTATCAAAGCCTGAGAGTTAATGTGCCCGCAGTTTCTGTATGTATGTATGTACGTACATACGTAACGCGATAACTCTCGATAGAAATATCCGATTTGCTTCAATTTTTTTTCTATGTTCATTCTCATAAGGCGCTTCCCTGATTAGTTTTGGGGGGTTCATTGGTTAAGCATAAACGAAGAGGGTACGGGGGCTATCCCCCCCCACTTAGATAAATGGGTTTTTCATGCAGAATTATCACATTTGCTTCAATTTTGGTATACCGGTTAATTCTGATAAGACGCTTCCCTGATTAAATTTGGAGGTTCATTATTTAAGTATAAAGGGAGGAACAGGGGCTAACCCCCCTTAATTTAGATATATGGATTTTTCTATCTGATTTGCTTCAAATTTGGTAACTAGTTGTGATAACGCGCTTCCCTGGTGAGATTTGGAGGCTTATTGTTTAAGTATAGAGATGTGACCGGGGGGGGGGCGATTCCCCCCTTAATTTATTTTTCGAAAGGCATTCTTTGAAGTAAGAGTATAAAATACAATTAGTATGAATAGGCTGTGAGCTCAATGCCATCACTTTAACTCGATACTTTTCTTTTTTATTTATTATTGTTTCAGTGAGTGCACTCTGCATGTCAGCGAATGAGTCAATAACTGTTTATGGTTTTTAGATTACTGTTGGGGGAAAAAATAAAAGAAAAAAACATATAATCAAGGAATGTACTTTTATTTATTTGTTAATCTGAGAAAAATATGTTATTTCATTCTTAATGGCTCTAGGATGAGGACTTTTTTTTCTTTTTTTCTTAACAGCTAAATATTTGGTAAACATTAAAAAGAAAGATATTTATAAACTGTAAATGAGATAACCAGATATATATTTTTAAAAAGGACAGAAATTTTAGTTAAATATATTATTAAAAGGAGAATTTTGATTATTAATTGGGGATAATTAGTATGTGATACTTGGTTAATTAAATTCATCACAGCTATTTTAAAAGAAAATTTGCAATATTTGCATTTCCCTCACACTTATAGAAGACCCTGAAAAGACTGAAAAACCATTTAAGTTTTTAAATAAATTTAGAGCCTTCAAAATTTCGCTCATCTGCGCATTTTTAAGAATGACGTTTATAGGAAGAAAGTCCCCATCTGTTTGGTTGAAAGAAATAAGAGTTAGAGTAGAGAGTACATCTTTTCCGGATGAAAAAAAAAATCATTTCTTTCTTCTTTTTTTATCTGACCGAGAACTTTTTTTAAAGATAAATTTAAATATACAGTAAATTCTGTCTAAGGCGGACTCTGTATAAGCCGGAAATCTGTCTACCGCGGAATTTTTTTCAAGTCCCGGCGAACCCATAGAAAATTACATTAATTCATGCTGCATAAGGCGGAATCTGTCTGACGCGGAAACGGAAAGGATTTTATGGTCCCACCGAAACCAAAATTTTGCATAAGGCGGAAAAAGGATAATTTAAAAAAGAAAAGCGTTTTGTTTATTAAACTTTAAAACTGATAAGTCAAATAACTCAATGTCGAGCATGCATGTTAGCTAAAATTCCGTAAGCTTTTAAAAAAGTTAATTCAAAAGAATAGAAACTTTAAATTTTAAGGAATTTATGCTTATGCCATTTTTTCATATGCAAAATTGCATCTGAAAGTTAATATTTCTAGTAAAATGAACATTTATGAAAATGATTACGTATTTTCGAAAGTACAATATATTATACTTTAAGATTGTATTCAAATTCAAAATTATAGCGTTCTTTCTCATTCTCGAAGTTTTTTTTTTTTTTTTTTTTTTTTTTTTTTTTTTTTTTTTTGGTGTGTATAAACTTCCAGTATGAATGTATTACAGCAGTCCTAAAAAATTGAATAAAGTTTCTCATTCATCTTTAAAAAGACAAAGGATCTTTCAGAATTTCAGTTTTCAACCGATTTTCTAGTCAGGAGAATCAATAAATGATCGTCATCTTCCAGGGATTTTTTTTTTTTTTTTTTTTGGGGGGGGGGGGGGGGTTAGCATAAGCCGGAATATTGTCTACCACGGAAATTTTTCTCAGTCCCGACCGATTCCGCCTTAGACAAAGTTTACTGTACTATTTTTCAGCTTATCTGTGTGAATCTGTGAACATCGAAATATCGATTCAAGTATCGATTCTAGAATTTGGGAATCGATTCTTATTGCGATCGATTCTGTTTTATACGATGTCGATTTTAATCGATTCTCAAATTTTCCAGAATCGCCCATCACTAACTTGAGGTGAGATCACGTGTTCGTGTTGTACCAGATGTCGTATCACGTAGTTTTCATATGCGCAGGCGATGTAGGGAAACGCTGCTCAGTTGTAAGGAAGAGAGTTCCCTAGCGATACTTTAATTTCCATTTGCGTTTTTTTTTTTTTTTTTTTTTTTTTTTTTTTTTAATTTTTAGGTAGTACTTTTTTATTGCTATTTCGTCTTAACACTTCTGGTAAGTGTCCAGAATCTTTTACGTGACTTCTTTATTTGTCTATATAAGTCTTAGTTTAAACACCAGAGAAATAAATCTGATGTTTTTAGAGAGTACTGGTACCTGGCCTTTGTGCAAAGCATAAATAGTAGCCGGTTCCCACTTCTTCACGTCAGTGGGGGGTACCGCGTCTTGCCCAATACTTTGGGGTGAGTCGACGAACATTTTTGGGGGTAAGAAGCCGGTTATTTTCCCTTGGGGTAAGATGCCGGTTATTTTCCGTTGAGGTCAGCCTGGTTGTTTCTTCATTGTTTAAATTTACTCTTGGCTATTAACTAACTTGTCAACAAATTTAATCAGATAATTTAAATCAGTGCTTAAATCGTGATTTTAATTAACTGATTAAAAAAATCATTGATTAAAATTATAAATTTTCTAAATGCTTAAAATGACGTTAATAAATATTAAAATCTAAGGTGAATATAATTTAAAAGGTTTCTGCCTTATAAATAAACTTTAATGGCCTTATAAATAATTGTTTAATAACTATTAATTTTAATCATTGTTAAAAATTTTATGTTAAATGCAGTTATAAATAATTTTAATAAATGTAAATATCCGTAGTATATAATATAGTTTTAGATAACTAGGGGTTTCTGCCCCCTACGAGCTATGTTCGCCAACCTCCACCCAGACACCACAGACTCTAAAAACACGCTAATTTGATCTGCTTTGAAAAGATTACGGATGATTAAATCGTAATTAAAAGACTAGTGGCGATCTCCTGTAATCAAGTTTCCATTCATTTCCCTTTTGCTGAGGGGTTTTAAGGCAGAATCAATTGCTGTCGAGACAGATAACTAGTACTTTCGTGATGGATTAAATAAAATCAACCCAACTATTAGCTTGTGTAAAATGGCTAAGTAAACAATTTTATAAAGACGCTGTAAGAAACTTGTTTTAAATTAGACATTTTAAATGTATCTACTTAAATATCACGTAATTTTCATCAAAGTTTTTTTCTCATTTTAATATTGAAATAAAAATAATTTTAAAGGTCTATAAAAGCCAAACTAAATTGGCGTGACAATAGCAACCGCGAATTTCCAGGTGCACAAGCCTTTCTAAAAAGGAATTAGATAAGAGGTCAAAGGGTAGAAAGACAGAATATTCAACTGACGATGATATGGATGATGATTAAATTCCCTACCAAGATTCAGAACACTAGGATTTTTTTTTAAGTGAATGAGAATGATTGTTCAGAGTGTCTAGCAGAGTGCAATAAAACCTCGGGAAATTGTGATGGGATCAAGTGCATTCAGTGAAACTGTTGGGTATATAAAAACTGCTCAAAGCTCCTAAACAAATGTGCAATTTGTGGCAGACCTGAGATATTGCTGAAAAGAACAAAGGGACATATGAAATACATTAACAAAAAAGCTCGACTCTAAAGCACTTTGTCACAGCTGCTTTACCGTAGTTAAACTTGTTATAATGTTTAAAAATAGGCATACTTAAGAGCCACAATTCTTTTAAATGCTAAGTAGAACATAATATATTAAATAAATATTACACAACCAAATATATTAACATAACATAAATAATTACACTGACGGAAAAAAAAAATCCCAACACCAAGAAAGACTTGTGTTAGATAAACGAAATTTGGTAGGCGTGTTTATACATCTGAAAGATGACATCGATTGAAATTTCGCGCTTCGCGCATAAGTGTGGCGCTAGTGGCGCCACTCAGAACTTGCAAAACAGGTTTACTTTAAATGCGTGCTGTAAAGTTCGTGGGCGTTATTTAGCTTAGAAATGTGACGTATTGAGTTGATGTTAGCCAAGAAAGCCTTTAACAAGACGAAGAAGCCACTGTAACAGCTCACCGAGTTGGAACGAGGTCGCATATTCGGGCTACGAGAAGGTGGATTTTCTTTCCGCGATATTGCAGAAAGATTTGGCTGGAATGTATCCACTGTGCATGATTGTTGGAAGCAGTGGTCAAGGGATGGTACTGCCTCAAGAAGACCGGGTTCCAGGCGGCCACGTGGCACTCCTGGGAGGGAAGATCGCCGTATTCGGCGTACGACTGTGGCGCATCGTACTGCGTCTGCGGCAGAAATTCGAGCTGCAGTTGGTACCACAGTGACACAACGAACTGTTAGAAATCGGTTACTTTAAGCACAGCTCCGAGCCAGGCGCCCTGTAGCTTGCATTATACTGACTCCAAGCCATTGCCGTTTGCGATGCCATTGGTGTCAAGCCAGAGCTCATTGGAGGACTGAGTGGAGATCTGTTGTGTTTTTTGATGAAAAAGAAACACAATAGATCTCCACTCCGCCCACCAATGAGCTCTGGCTTGACACGAATGGCGTCGCAAACGGCAATAGCTTGGAGTCAGTAGAATGCACGTTACAGGGCGCCTGGCTCGGAGCTGTTCTTGAAGTAACCGATTTCTAACAGTTTGTTGTGTCACTGTGGTACCAACTGCAGCTCGATATTCTGCCGCAGACGCAGTACGATGCGCCACAGTCGTACGACGAACACGGCGATCTTCCCTCTCAGGAGTGCAACGTGGCCGCCGGAACCCGGTCTTCTTGAGGCAGTACCATCCCTTGACCACTGCTTCCAACAATCATGCACACTGGATACATTCCAGCCAAGTCTTTCTGCAATATCGCGAAAAGAAAATCCACCTTCTCGTAGACCGAATATACGACCTCGTTCCAACTCGGTGAGCTGTTGCAGTGGCTTCTTCGTCTTGTTAAAGGCATTCTTGGCTAACATCAACTCAATACGTCACATTTCTAAGCTAAATAACGCCCACGAATTTTACAGCACGCATTTAAAGTAAACCTGATCTCCAAGTTCTGAGTGGCGCCACTAGCGTCACACTTATGCGCGAAACTCAAAATTTCAATCGATGTCATCTTTCAGATGTATAAACATGCCTTTCAAATTTCGTTTATCTAACACAAGTCTTTCTTGGTGTTGGGATTTTTTTTTCCGCCAGTGTATATAACAAATAAATATTAGTTTGTTCTTTTATTGCATTGCCAACGTTTGTTACATTCATATTTTTGTAATTTCCTAATATTAAGTAAGTTAAAAACTTTAGTATGTCAAAATATTAAAGTTACTTATATTCGTCCCATTATGTTTTATACTGCTTCACACAAATTATTGTTTACATTGAAACTCCATAATGCATCTTACCCCTAGATAGCCACCCCTAGCCATCTTACCCATACCTATGGGTAAGATGCCGAAATGCAAGTGTTTACAAAAACAAAATTTTTGATGCTTTCTATAACATCTGTAAAATGAAATAAGTTTTTAAATCATATATAAGAGTCTAAACTTTAACAAGAAATCAATGAATAACAAATATAAACAACAGGCGATGTTTAAAACAATTAAGTCAAAAAATATGGCAGCTTCACCCAATCTACCCTAGTAGAAACGAAAGTAATTGCAAGATAAAATGGAGTAAAAAATAAATAAGTAGGTTGATAAATAAATAAAAAATGGCTGAGCTAACAAAATAACCGTATATTAGTTATTTTAAGTTTATTTTTAAAGCGGTTTCTCACGCATACTTTAAATGGAATGTAAACATCATTTACCGTTAAAGAACATTTATTCTTTTTTTATTCCTTCTATTTAACATATTTTTATAGTTTTTCTTAAAAATCAATTGAACCGCAAAGTAAACCTCCGCAACTGTTCATCACCCAATACCCCGAAAAAAGAAAACAATCAATCAAGTAAGAATGTTGAAAGTCAAAAGAATTTCTTTAGATGTGCTTATAGCTTTTTCCAAACAGTAAAAAATCCAAAGATTTTCTTTGTTTGCTTTGTTGCCATTTGTCGCAGAATGTAAATCAGGAAGGGAAGTCTTCAAAATGATTTTTAAAGCTGGATTAAAAACTCCCTTTTCTCGCTATTTTATTTTGATGGTTTTTAACTTTTGACTTTTTGGTGATTGCAGAGTATTGATGTGAGTGAATTTTCCTTATTGATGATTATCTCGTTTATTTTTTATTTGACAGAAATTTAGTCAACATTAGCAGCGATTCGTGACTTGCTGTTTGGCAGGGGGCAGGTTATTTTTTGTGTTATTGCTTTTGTAAGCATTTAGCTATCCTTATCTCCAAATAAAAAATCTTTGTCTTATTTAACAATAAACTATTCTACAACTTAATAAAGCGAAAAAGTATTAAGTAATAAATTGCTTGCAAGAATAAAAACTGTTGGAAACCTTTCTGAAAATAATTCACAACACCTCCAGAAAGGCCTTCTTGAGCCTCTACTGAGGTATATATTCTCACATAGTTTATAAAATAAAGCTTGTTAAAACGCAGTAGCGATTAATGCCCCGGTTCGAGAATAGTGGATTTAGCTCTTAAATGCATAATGTAACACATCAGTTAAATGATATATATTGTTTTGCATTTGGCACTTTCTATTGGTCATTTGATAAACTATTAAGTATTACTTACGTGTGATAACATGCATTTAAGCACGTGGAGCCTGTTTCTGTTCTGATTTGTTATCATGGGGAAATTATAACATCGTTTGTTGAAACTGCTTGCAATGGGATCGACTTGCGTTTTTCTCTCTATCTTTATAAGGTAGAAAGTATTAATTCTGCAAACTATTAAAAACATTATAAAAATTATTATATCGTTGAATAGTTGTTATTGTGCAGTGTAAACATTTTAAAGTAAGTATATACTTCAAAATTATCATTTTTTGCGTCATTTTTGTTATGTAACTCAAGAGTGGCATTATGGCAGTATGTCCAAGATAATATAAATATTTTTTTTGCTACTAGGGGGGCTCCGCGCCCCTGCTCGCTACGCTCACCAACCCCCCGCGTAATCGCTTCACGATACTAGCAATCCCTATTTTCTAGCCAACCCCAGACGTAATTGTTTCGCGTTTCCATTCTGGATCTAAATAAATAATCATATAAATCCCCTCTCCTCTGAAATTCTCACTTCGCCGCGTATTCTCCGCCAACATATATGTGTAAAATTATGTATACAGGGTGATTCATAAATATCGAAGCAATAGGCTATCTCCTTAAATATTGCCCCTAGGCACATACTTCCAATTGCAAAGTTTTATAAAAAAAGGTGCAAAATTTGATGAGATAAGTTGCAACTCCATGGGGGTCAATTTGAGAAAATACAAAAATTAAATTTTTATACGGCCCCCGTAGAGTAAAATTTCCAGTTAGGAAAATTTTCCTTATCCATTCCTAAATTAAACACAAAAAATTCCATCTTCATATCTATAAAACTCACAGAGTTATGCCAGTTTAAATAATTCGTCAGGTTTTAAGGGATTAGATATAAATTGAAGTGCGTGTAATCTAAAAAACAATGTTACTTTAATAGTTCCAGGAAACATTAAAAAAATATAATTATTGAGTTAGAATTTTGATTTTTTTTTTCTCTTTTGTGATGGTTAACCACATAATTTGCAAACTAAGTCACATCCTGAAATTTCTCATAAAGTAAAAAAAAAAAATGAAAATGATTATTATTTTTTTAAGTAGGGTAATTTAAAATCGTTATGACTCGAAATATTATTTGTCGAATTTTAATTTTTTTTTCATTTAATTAAAGAGTAGAGGTCTGCATGGGCCAGAATTTACAGATCCGGCCCGAACAAAAACTATTTTGGCACGGCCCGGTGTAAAAATTAAAAGTTCGGCCCGATTCCGGCGGCCCTTTTACATTTTCACAGTTCACCGCCCGGCCGGGGCCGGCCCATACCAAAATAAGCGAGATTCAAATCAGCAAAATCAGCGAAGCCTCGGGCCGGCTCGAGGCCCATGCAGGCCTCTAAAAGAGGAAATATAATTTTAATTTTGTTTCAGGATTTATTTAAATATTAATTTTAAAAATATTAAAACATAAATTTAAAAAATGATGCAACTTATTAAAAAAAAAATCATATTTTCAAAAATAATTTTTTTTTTCAAATTTTCCGAAACAAAATTAATTTAAATTAATCAAAAAAGACATGTTTCAAGTTTGCACCTTTTTTTTTAACAATTCGTGGCTTATAACAATTTAAAGACGAGAAATGGTGAAAAAACCCCACATCATGCAGAAAAACGCCTTTAAAATTTTAAATAAAGATTGCATCCTTAAAAAAATGTTTAAATACCTTTTAAAAAATTGCAGGTGAGTAAAGTAACTCCTTCCTGTATCTTAAACTTCTGATTCAGTTTAACTTTTGCCCTTTCCACCTTCTTTCTGTACTATTTAAATGTCCTTCAGTTGATTTAAAGCAAGGCTTTTTCCAACATGCCGATTAAGAGTTTTTTCATAATTTTAGCCCTCACAACTTCAGACTTTAAATCGTCCCAGCGAGGTTGTTAAAAAAATCTGTATTCTGGGGCCGATATCCATTCCCGGACCTTACTTTTTCCTGAAGGCTCGACCAGGGCGGGCAAAAGGTATCTTTTCCATACCGAACCGAGGCTGGATTCCTTCTGCCTATGTCTGTACGGGGAGAAATTTTCACTTTCGAACCAACCCGTATTAAAATTATTGCCTCTGACTGATCTGATCCGTGCAAAAATTAGTAAAATTTGGCTCAGCCTAATTTTTTTTTTTTTTTACAAAAAATGCATATATTTTTAAATTGCCATTATTTTACAATTAAACTTAATTTTTTTTTTTTTTTTTTTTTTTTTTTAAAGAATAGTAGATTTTTAGGCAAAAAAATTAAAATACAGTAAAACCAGTGAAAAAAAAATCTGCCTATGACGGAATCCTGTCTGAAGCGAATAAATGTGTTGATCCATACAAAATGAATATAATAATACCTGAAAAAGGAATGGACTTCATTTACTCCTGCTAAGAAGGGAACTTGTCTCTAACGCATTTTTTTTCTTTCCTATGTGATTCCGTCTTAGAAGATTTTACTGTATAGCGTTCTTCAAAATCTTTCATACGTGGAATATGGATTAACGATATTAATGATAAGTGAAACCTTTACATACAAATAGAGACTCATTAAAAAAAAAATAAATATCACAGCCTACTTCTTTACAAATGAACATTATAAACATGAAAAATAAAAGCTATAGTAAGTATTTTTGGTTGGAAGTCCTCATACGAAACAATTTTTAACGATATCGAAGTAAAAAACTATGGTTTGCAGACATTTAGTCAGGCCGGTCCAAGTTCGGGGCTGAGATTTTAACTTTTTTCCAGGCCGGGCAGAACTTTTTTTTCTATGGGTTGGCGGATCCCATGGCTGGATATTTCGACTCTTGCTACTCTAATGCAGACCTCTAGCACATTTTGAAAGCAAGTTTAAAGTAAAATCTGCACGCTGCTATTTTATGTCCAAAGGAGAGGCGCTATCTTAAATCAATGTTTAATAACGTACAATTTGTGGATGATCCCTATCTTGCATTCAAAATAAGTCAATAAATCGTCACTGAGAGGCATGGGTAAATGGTGTAAGTCACGAATTTCGGTTTTCAATATCTCCGCGAATTTTGGAGATATCGAGATGATTTTTTTTTTTTTGTGTTTAATTCAGGAATGGATAAGGAATAAATTCCTAATTGGAAATTTTACTCTACGGGGGCCGTAAAAAAATTAATTTTTGTATTTTCTCAAATAGATCCCCCATGGAGTTGCATTTTACCTCATCAAATTTTGCACCTTTTTTATGAAACTTTGCAATTGGAAGTATGTGCCTAGGGGCAATATTTAAGGCGATAGCCTATTGTTTCGATATTTATGAATCACCCTGTATAGTGTTACAAATATTATAAATAGTTAGTGTTTGTGCTTAAAAATAATGTAAATAGTTCAATTAAGCTCTATTCATAAGCTAATATTAGTTTTGTTGCATTGAAATATCTCAATTTGTTGATTTTCTGCAAGCAAGTAAACCCTATTGGATTTCAATGGGAGTCTATGGAAATTTGGCGAAATACTGGAAATAGCGCCAAGTTGGCGTCACTTTTGGCGACTCATTTGGGTCGCCAAATTTGGCGATATATCGCCAGATATGCGACAAACTTCGCGACGTTTGGCGACAGACCAGCTTCCCTTCGTAGCCCCCTTATAGCGTCAGAAAACTCAGACCAATCAGATGCGTTTCGCGGTATCTACGCAGATTTTCATTGGTTCATTTCCAAATCGTTACTTTTTTTTATATAGAGAAGGATTTTTTTAGTGGATAATTAACAAAAATAGACTGAAATATATTTTTTCCGAACAAAATAAAAAATCATGCATTAAACGATTAAACTTGAAATTTTTATGTAAAGTCAGTCCAAAACTCGAGAAATGAAACTGGGAGAACAATATTTGCCGTCGCTCAACCTGTCTTAACCCCGCTTCCGCACAAGAGAGAGAGAGAGAAAAAAAAAGAACGACATCACTTTGTGTTATGTTTTATAATGTAACCAGTTCTGAGAAAAATATTCACAGAGATAAGACGACCATTTGCAGATTTTGATCAGCATTTAAAATAATTTTTAGGGAGCTCCGGGATGTATGCACCCAAGAGTGGAAAAAATTCCATTTTTGAGTCTTTATTTTATCAACGAAATTACATCAGTCGCACTTTTTACTATCTTCTGCCTATAATAGAGAAAAGTAATGAAATCGAAATCGTTTAGACTTCCGGTTTTCGACGTATTTACACGTTTTAGGGTACAGCGATCCCGAAAATCATATTTTTAGAAAATGCCTGTCTGCCAGTATGTGTGTGTGGCCTCTTTGCATCTTCTAAAAGTGGATGAAATTATGCATAGAACTGAATCAAACTTCATATACCGGTTGTTTCAAAAGTTCGATGAGAAACTAAAACGCGATAAAAAAAAAAAGATCTATGGGTCGGAGAGGCATGCAGTTTACAGATAAATATTCAGCGTGGGACGGTATTTTTTATGACACCAATAAAAATAGTTCAAAATCTCAACAATAGAGGGCGCTACTGCAGAAATTCCATGGAATAATTCCATATTGCTCACACAACGCATGATTTGGATAGAAAAACACTAGAGAATACTGCATTTACAATTTTTTGCATCTAAATCTTGCATTGCGTGAGCAATAAGAAATTATTCCATGGCATTATCTGAAGTAGTGCCATCTATTGTCGAGATTTTGAATTAAATTTTTTGTTGGTGTCATAAAAAATCCCGTACCACGTTGAATATTTATCTGCAAACTGCATGTCTTTCCGACCCGCATAGATCTTTTTTTTTTTTTTTAATCGCGTTTTACTTCCACACCGAACTTTTGAAACACCCGGTATATGTTTTTGGTTAGGGCCAGCAGGTCACTCCTTCAATTTGGTAATATTCCGCCGGAAAGGGGCGCTATAATAGGAATTTTTGTGCCATTTTCATTATAGTATCATCAGAAAGGGCACCAAGTTATGCAAGAGTTGAACCAAATTTCATATATATGTTTTTGGAAATGGACGTCAGATCCCAGTTGAAAATAAGGATATCCCCCCGGAAGGGGACTTTGGGATAGTGATTTTTGTGCAGTTTTCTCTATTTTTCGCAGATCAATGACACTTCGCATTTGGATAACCCGGCGGTTGTGCAAGCAGCTGACGTATAGCTGGATAACGAAAAATATTGATTTTATTACATGTTATGATCAAGATTAACTCGTTTTTACTTCAATTAATAAAATGAAACAGAAAGGATCAGTGTCCATAAGCCGCGTTTTTGGCCCATGAAATATGACTAAAATTCGATTATGTTATACTGACTTAATTATTTCACTTTTTAATATTACAAGGTATATATTGTACGATTTTAACAATAGTTTTCGTATTTTGTTCGGATTTATATGACTTACATCAGCTCAAAGTTCGTATAATTCGCCCAATAATTCGTAGCTTTGATGAAAAATGCGCAATTTCTGCTATTTTTACCATCCATTTACTCTTTATTTTAATATTTTACTATGAGCGCAGCTTTGCAACTCTTTTATTTTAACATATTTTGATGTGTTTTATAATATATGTCAAGAAGAAAGTATTGCACGATTGCGATCTTATAAATACAGTGAAACTCGTTTAAGATACGAATCAAGGGACCGAGAGGATTTTGTATCTTAAGCGGGATCGTATCTTATCTGAATTTCATAGATTCCAGAGTAATATAGTGCATAAAGCCATTGTACATTGTTATTCACGTATTTTAGCCATTTATAACACTCATTTTACCTATTTCTAACAATTTTTAGATATTTTAGAAAATTTGAGTTTTAAGATTTTGAAATAAAGAATAACTTTATTTTTCTCCAAAATTTTATTGAGTCACCGTTTATACAATGACAAAATTAAAATGCCTTTATGCAATGCTCTCTGCCAAATTAAACGAGTTGGATGTGCCAATCCCAAAACTTTCTTCTATCTTATACATCTTAATATTTCAAAAACTAGTTACACATGTTAATACTTCAATATTATTAGTTCATTACTATACCAACTTTGATTTTCATCTTAAATTTATGCTTCAGTTAATTAAATGAACTAAAAACAAGTTAATCTATATCATGATATTTGTTAAAATTAATAGTTTTTCCTTTCTGTTGTTAGCATATGTTTGTGAATAGACGGCTTAGCAGGAAGTGAGTTCCCGTCTTTGCACGAGCCGCCGATGGACAATAGAACTACGAAAAATCAAGAAAAGTATACAAAAATCGCTATCACAGAGCACTTTTACCGCGCGATATTTCCAAATTCAAGGAGGACCTGTTGGCCAAAGCCAAAAACATGCCCATAAAATTTGGTTCAATTGTATGCATAATTTTATACACTTTTCGATTGTACAATAAAGAAAATGGTACTGATATCGTAATTATAGCGTCCCCTTCCAGCGGAATTTTTCCAAATTCAGGGAGGAACTTCATGCCATGACCAAAAAGAAACACAAAAAATTTGTCTCAATTCTCTGCATAACTTCATACACTTTTTGATGGTACAGTATTCAAAATGGCACAAAAATCGCTATTACAGCGCCCCCTACCGGCGAATGTTTTCCAAATTAAGGAAGGACCTGCTTGCCATAGCCAAGAACTTAAAAAAAAAATTTGGTTCAATTCTATGCATAACTTCATACATTTTTCGATGGTACAATATGTAAAATCGCTATTACAGCGCCCTCTAGCGGCGAATTTTTTCCAAATTTAGGGAGGACCTGCTTGTCATAGCCATAAACTTAAAATAAAAATTTGATTCAATTCTATGCATAACTCCATATACTTTTGGATGGTACAATATTCAAAATCGCACAAAAATCGCTGTTACAGCGCCCTTTACCGGCGAATGTTTTCCAAATTCAGGGAGGATCTGCTTGCGAATGCCAAAAACTTAAAATAAAAATTTGGTTTAATTCTATGCATAACTTTATATACTTTTGGATGGTACAATATTCAAAATCGCACACAAATCACTGTTACAGCGCCCCCTACCGGCGAATTTTTTCCAAATTCAGAGAGGACCTGCTTGCCATAGCCAAAAACTTAAAATAAAAATTTGGTTCAATACTATGCATAACTTCACACACTTTTTGATGGTACAATGGCGACAGACAGACGGACACACGGACAGACAGACATTTTCTATAAACATGTTTTTTTGGGATCTCTGACCCCTAAAACATGTAAATCTGTCGAAAACTGGAAGTCGAAAAAAATTTCGATTGCAATACTTTCTTCTATTGAAGATAGAAGAAAGTAAAAAAGACAATAAAACTAAATTTTTATTAATCTTTAGAAAACAGAAACTAAAATACATTTCATACTTAAAGAGAAAAATAATAACTTTTCATAAATATTTTTAGAAAGACAAACCAAATGTATGCAAGGAACAATAATTATTTGATACATTATTAAAATTAAAGTACGGGAAGTGGTTTTAGTTTGTTGAAAAAAAGACTCGAGGCAATTCAGTTGCTCTTTTTACCTATTCTGCCCTACAGACACGTGATAAACGGATTGCATAATTACAATTTCGTATATTAAGGGATTTTTTTTTTAATCCAGGGACAAATTTTCTTCGTATATTAAGCGGGATCGTATCTTATGCATACGTATATTAAGCGAGTAATTTTACACAGGTTTAATAGGCATTTTTCAAGGGACCGAAGATAATTCGTATCTTAAGCAGGATCGTATCTTAAGCGGGCGTATCTTAAACGAGTTTCACTGTAATTGAGGTAAAAATAGCAGAAATTGCGTATTTTTCATCAAAACTACGAATTATATACAACTTTGACCTTGTGTAAGTCATATAAATCCGAACAAAATACAAAAACTATTGTTAAAATCGTACAATATATGCTACAATATATGCTATCGTACTTCTAATAGTAAAAAGTGAAAGAATTAAGTCAGTATAACATAATCGAATTTTAGTCTATTAACGTGGCTTATGGACCCTGATCCTTTAAAGGGACCTACCTCTACATTAGGAGACCAAAAAAAAAAAAAGCATTTTTTTATGATTTTTTTGGTAAGAAAACTGCGTGATGGATCTTTTTGAAATTTTAACAGTTTATTGTACCTATCTTAAGGTATATACAAGAATTTTTTAATTAGATTTTGCTGCTTCTACTCTAAGTTATAAAAAAATATGTTCAACTGCTTTGGAAAAATTCGTCTGGACGGTGGACATGATAGCGCCTTGTAGAATTATCTGAAACACAAAAATAATTTTTTTTCCTAATAGTCCAGGCAATGGGGAATTTTACCTAGCAAAATTAATGGTAGTTCTGGAAATAGGCTTACTTTATGTTTTTTGGGTCGCTGAATCCGAATTTGTAACTTCCCACCAAAACTTCCCCCGGCAACCCTCCCCCCAAATTTTAGTAAAAAGCCCCCCAAAAAAGGTTTTTATTAAAAAAAATGAAGAGGAAGGGGGAACTGCCTCGGAACATGCGCGCGGTGCTGCGTGTACTAAGTTGCGCAATTCCACTTAACCACTCACACGTTTACATTCGCCCTCTTATCTCCCCTCCGAACTTTTCTTATAAGGTTTACTTTAAGTTTCTTGAGTCGCTGAATCTGAATTTTTAACTTACCCCCAAAATTCCCCCCCCCCCGAAACCCCCCAAAATAGTTGTTATTAACTTAAATTTCTTATTGTTTTAGGGGAAAAGCATTACGAAATTCAGAAACTAGATAAAATTTGCAACAAATGGGATATATGACATTATGACGTAGGATAAACGGGGAGAGAGGGGGCTGCCTCGGAACATTCCCCGCGCGCTTTTCTCAAAAACCAAATTTTTTGGGCGTTGCCGGGTGAAAGTTTGGTGGGAAGTTAGAAATTCGGATTCAGCGACCCAAAAAACATAAAGTGAGTCGAAATTCAGAACTAGTATTAATTTTGCCAGGTAAAATCCCCTATTACTTGGACTTCATAACTTAGTGCACGTAGCGTCGCAGTGTATGTTCCAAGGCAGCCCTCTCCCTTCCCGTTGATCCTATGTCATAATGTCATATATCCTATTTGTTGCAAATTTTGTCTAGTTTCTGAATTTTGTAATGCTTTTCCCCTAAAACCATAAGAAATTTAAGTTAAAAGCAACTATTTGGGGGGGGGGGGGGAGATCGGGGAAAATTTTGGGGGAAGTTAAAAATTCGGATTCAGCGACCCAAAAAACATAAGTAAACCTTATAGAGAAAGTTCGGATGGGAGATGGGAGGGCGAATGTAAACGTGTGAGTGGTTAAGTGGAATTGCGCAACTTAGTTCACGCAGCACCGCGCGCATGTTCCGAGGCAGATCCCCCCTTCCCCTTCATCCTAAGTCATAATGTCATATATCTAATTTGTTGCAAATTTTGCCTACTTTCTGAATTTCTAGATACTTTTTCTCTGAAACAATAAAAAAATTTATTTTTTTAATAAAAACCTTTTTTTTGGGGGGGGGGGGTTGCCGGGGGAAATTTTGGTGGGAAGTTAAAAATTCGGATTCAGCGACCCAAAAAACATATAGTAAGCCTTTTCCAGAACTACCATGGATTTTGCAAGAGCCCCTATACGGTCTCTATTGCCTGGACTATAAACTTCATGAGTATATATAGCTTCTAGTTAAATTAAAGGAACCCATATATTTATTTTTAAAAAATTATGTGATGGCTGATTAAAAAAAAAAAATTTTTGTTAAAAAGAAATTGTTTTTATTTGTTAATAACTTTTATGTTTTTAATAATTTTAGTAAAAGCTTTAATTCATATCGAAGGCAATTAAATAAGTTTTAATTAAAAAAAAACTAGTTGGATGTGTCAATCCCAAAACTTTCTTCTATCTTATACATCTTAATATTTCAAAACCTAGTTACACATGTTAATACTTCAATATTATTAGTTCAATACTATACCAACTTTGATTTTCATCTTAAATTTCTGCTCAAGTCAATTAAACGGACTAAAAACGAGTTAATCTATATCATGATATTTGTTAAAATTATTTATTTTTCCTTATTCTGTCGTTATCAGCTGTTTGCGAATAGCCGGCATAGCAGGAAGCGAGTTCCCGCCGCTGCATGAGCCGCCGATGCACAAAAGAACTACGAAAAATCAAGAAAAGTATACAAAAATCGCTAGCACGGAGCCCCTTTACCGCGCAATATCCAAATTCATGGAGAACCTGTTGGCCAAAGCCAAAAACAAGCACAAACATTTTGGTTCAATTGTATGCATAATTTTATACGCTGTTCGACGGTACAATAATGAAAATGGCACAGAGATCGGAATTATAGCGCCCGCTTCTTTCGGAATTTTTTCAAGTTCAGGGAGGACTTGTTTGTCATAGCCAGAAACATGCACAAAAAATTTGGTTCAATAATATGGATAACTTCATACACTTTTCGATGGTACAATAATGAAAATGGTACAGACATCGCAATTATAGTGCCCCCTTCCGGCAGAATTTTTCCAAATTCAGGGAGGACCTTCGTGACATGACCAAAAATAAACACATAAAATTTGGTTCACTTCTATGCATAACTTCATACACTTTTCGGCGGTACAATATACAAAATGGCACAAAAATTGTACAAAAATCGCTATTACAGCGCCCTCAACGAGCGATTTTTTTACAAATTAAGGGAGGACCTCCTTGCCATAGCCAAGAACTTAAAATTTTTTTTTGGTTCAATTCTATGCATAACTTCATACACTTTTCGATGGTGCAATATTCAAAATCGCACAAAAATCGCTATTACAGGACCCCATACCGGCGAATTTTTTCCAAATTCAGGGAAGACCTGCTTGCCATAGCCAAAAACTTAAAATAAAAATTTGGTTTAATTCTATGCATAACTTCATACACTTTTGGACGGTACAATATTCAAAATCGCACAAAAATCGCTATTACAGCGCCCCCTACCGGCGAATTTTTTTCCAAATTCAGGGAGGACCTGCTTGCTATAGCCAAAAACTTAAAATAAAAATTTGGTTTAATTCTATGCATAACTTCATACACTTTTGGACGGTACAATATTCAAAATCGCACAGAAATCGCTATTACAGCGCCCCCTACCGGCGAATGTTTTCCAAATTCAGAGAGGACCTGCTTGCCATAGCCAAAAACTTAAAATAAAAATTTGGTTCAATTCTATGCATAACTTCATACACTTTTCGATGGTACAATATTCAAAATCGCACAAAAAACGCATTTACAGCGCCCCCTACCGGCGAATTTTTTCCAAATTCAGGGAGGACCTGCTTGTCATATCCAAAAACTTAAACTAAAAATTTGGTTCAATTCTATGCATAACTCCATACACTTTTGGATGGTACAATATTCAAAATCGCACAAAAATTGTTATATCAGCGCCCCCTACCGGCGAATGTTTTCCAAATTCCGGCAGGACCTGCTTGCCATAGCCAAAAACTTATAATAAAATTTTGGTTTAATTCTATACATAACTTCATACACTTTTTGATGGTACAATGGCGACAGACAGACGGACAGACGGACAGACGGACGGACGGACAGACGGACACACAGACATTTTCTATAAACATGTTTTTTGGAATCTCTGACCCCTAAAACATGCAAATCCGTCGAAAACCGGAAGTCGAAAAAAATTTCGATTACAATACTTTCTTCTATTGAAGATAGAAGAAAGTAAAAAGTAAGGTGATCCCTTGAGTAGTTTTTCTTTTAAATCTTGCCCACAGTGTCAAAAAGTGTGGTTGAACATATTTGTTTATAATTTAGAGTAGAAGCAACAAAATCTAATAAAAAATTCTTGTATATACCTTAAGATATGTACAATAAACTGTTAAAATTTCAAAAAGATCCATCATGCAGTTTTCTTACAAAAAAAAAAAAAAAAAAAAAAAATCGTAAAAAAGGGCTTTTTTTTTTTTGTCTCCTAATGTAGAAGGTCCCCTTAAGATGAAAATCAAAGTTGGTGTAGTATCGAAGTTATACATTGAAGTATTAACATGTGTAACAACTTTTTGAAATGTTAGCATATGTGAGATAAAGAAAGTTTTGGGATTGGCACACCCGGCTTGTTTAAAATGTAATATAGAGACAAAAAGACTACTGAATGATGGAAGATACACCCATTGAAAGAAATTTAACTTTTTGAAAGTTTTGAAGGACTTTGTGTTTCGATATACGAAAAATCGGTGTGAAATGTAATCTATATTATAACGCAAAAACATATTCATGAGTAACGCTGATGTTATATGGACGGTGGCAACGAGCTATGCAATCCATTGCCACTTTTTCGCAAATTTAATTACTTCTAAACATAACATAATTTTAATTTTTACATCGTCGAGTAGAGAGAAAAATGCACTTTCAAATATAATTTATTTGAAAACTGTTTTTCCTTATTTACTGATATTTTATGATTTTTAAAATAATTTTCTAGCGTGGCTTAAAAATCTATCTGTAACACGTGCAGCTCGACTACCGAATATTAATCCGTTTGTAGTTAAAACATTAAAAATAGTTCATCATTTGCTTCTGATTAAAAGTCCATAATGAGATTACAACTTCACAAATAAATAAATAAAGACAAGTTTAATAGATATGTAAACAAACTACCTGCTTAAACCACTGACGTTTTCAGAATTTAAAAAGCTGCTGTAAATAGCGAAATTTTAGGAGATTTCTTCGGCTAGCTATTTTCATGCGGTTAATACGAAAGCATAGTTTTTAATATATTTCAAAACTATTTAAACACTTAATATTTTTTCTATAAAAATGCGTAGTGGTGTTATTAGTGGGCAATTAAATATACAGGGTGTCCCTAATTAAACGACCCTACTTTAAAGTTGTCTACAAACAAAACTATTGTCTATAAAGTTGTGAAATTTTGTAAAATACATAATAAAGGGATGGGAATTTATTTAAGCTAAAAAATTATATATAAAAATAGTTCAAAATTTTGCCACCAGTGGGTGATTTTTAATAAATTACACATTTAGCATTACGATTGTTTAGAAATTTTATTTATTAACTTAACCTTATCCTAAAGACAGTTATTCACGACATGTTCCTAGCATTTCCCAGAGCACACTGACTGGAACATGTTATATTACGATTCCAGATGGTATCTGAATATGATGAAAGTCATGCAGAACATCATTGCTAATAACAAAATTTGTTAAACTATTCGTAAATGTATGCTAAATGTGTAATTCGTTAAAAAACGGCCTCCTATTTTTTTTCTTCGCTCAAACAAATCCCAATACTTTTATTATGTCCTCGAAAAAATTTTACAACATTCTGAACAATAGTTTGGTCTGTAGACAACTTTAAAATAGGGTCGATTAATTATTAACATCCTGTAAATAAAATTTCTAAACTATCGTAATGCTAAATGTGTGATTTGTTAAAAATCGCCCTCTAGTGGCAAAATTTTGAAATATTTTTATTTAATTATATAAGCAAAAATATTACGTCTGAATTCCATCTTTAAAATATTTACATTAAAATCACAGACAATACGTTAAACAATTAAAATTATTACATAAAAACACTAAAAACATATAAAATTGGGACGTTTCGGATCATCACGATCTTTCCTCAGTCAATTATAAACGTTAAGTCAATACTATCAACAGTTACAAGAAAAACACAACAGAAAGTCATCAATTTCAGGTTACAGTAAAAATAAAATAGAATACTCGGCCGGCACAGATGCAGCTTCGTTAATCGCTAAATCCTTGGTTTTAGTATGCCAGGCCTCTAAAAACACTCTCCCTGCGTAATTGTTGCAGCCGGATCGGATCACAAAAGCTTCATTAAAATCGATACAATTACGCACGGAGAGTGTTTTTAGAGGCCTGGCATACTAAAACCAAGGATTTAGCGATTAACGAAGCTGCATCTGTGCCGCCCGAGTATTCTATTTTATTTTAACTGTAACATGAAATTGATGACTTTCTGTTGTGTTTTTCTTGTAACTGTTGATAGTATTGACTGAACGTTTATAATTGGCTGAGTGATGATCCGAAACGTCCCAATTTTAATATGTTTTTAGTGTTTTTATGTAATAATTTTAATTGTTTAATGTATTGTTTGTGATTTTATTTTTATTTATATATTTTTTAGCTTAAACAAATTCCCATCCCTTTATCATGTCTTTTACAAAATTTCACAACTTTATGAACAACAGTTTTGTCTGTAGACAATTTTAAAGTAGGCTCGTTTAATTATGGACACCCTGTATATTTATGTACATTAAATGTAGAAAAAAATATAAGCGTTTTTAGAAAATGGTTTTGCCCTATAAACTGTACTCTGGGAAGTATGTTCTGTAACTTTAAAAGCTCTCTGGTTTTTATAATGTTAGATTATTGCAATATTATAGCAACTATCTATCTACTTATCTATCTATTATTATATTTTTCGATCATAGTTGTGATAATGAACAGAAATATCTGTATTCTCAAATGTAAGGAATATCCGGCAGCTCATATCCAAATTTAGTTTTATCCTGATCGATTTCCGATTTCATGATCTTTGTTAAAATATTCTGTTGTAAAAAAGAGCATTTTCGTGATTTCTTCGTCATAGAAATGAAAAGAAAATATTTCATTAATGATTTCAAACTATTTAAAAAAGTAGTTTTTAGTACGCTTAATTTGCGATGATATGTAAACATTCCTTTTCTCTGTTGTTCTTTTATGTGTTAATTTTTATTTTCACTTATGTTAGATATCTATTGTTTCACGAACTAATTTCAACTCTATTATCACCAAATGATAGAAAAAAAGTATTCTAAATAATCACTTTTGAAAATAAATTTGATTGCTTTTGAAGGTGTTTATATCACTCCTTAAAAACATGAAAATAATTGAATTGCTGGTATTTAGTATTTTATTTACCAAAAAATTAAAACTATTGAAATGTTTTTATTTTTAAAAAGTTGAAATGTTGAATATAAAATAATTATTGGTGACGTTTAGCATCAAACATTCAAGCATTTATTTTATTTTGTCATTTACATATATGAAGACATGAGTTTCAAAACCCGCTTTATCCAGAAAATCAAATTTTGGAAAATTGCGAAAAACCCCTAACTGCGTCTATTGGTTTTTATTGTAAACCAAGATTTTACAATGCTAGAAATACGGGATAAAACTAGTTCTTTCTAACCATTTGGAAAAATGGTTATTGTCCTCGTCAGGGTAGGAAATCAAAAGCATATCTGAAGCGTTTTATTGGTTTAATCCGCATTTTATTCGTTTTCTGATTGGTCTATTCAGTAATCTGTATTTCCCTTTACTTTCAGCAGAGATGGATACTTCTGTTGCCACTATGACAAAAAAGTAATAAAAACTACAAAAAAAAAAATGAATAACCCAGAAACAAATTGAGATACAGCTTTCAAACAAATTGCATTTAAAAGTACATTTTTATCTCTATACGACGGTGTAAAAAGTAATATTGTGGGATGTTTAGAAGTTTAAGAATGAAATTTCATTTAAAATGGGTCGTCAGATTTCCAAGAAATCTGACGATGGAAAAGCCTTTTCCCGAACAGCCAATGAAATGCTTGGATAATACGTACGTTTCAGGTGGATAATACGTAAGTTTCAGGAAATCTGACGAGTCGCAGGCGATTTTTGTCGCTTGCAATTTTTACGTGTAATAACACTATTAATGTTTAATTCATTTAAATCATGATCAGCTCCGTGCGATTTTTTATGTCTTAAATTTTAGTCTTTTACAAAATCATTTTCCAAATGGTCGTTGTAATTTGTTAAATTGCATTTTTTTTTTTTTTTTTTTTTTTTTTTTTTTTTTTTTTAAGATTGTAACGTTTTTTCGCTGCAGGTTTACCAATAGAATAAATACACTGATAGAGAAAACATGAATTTTTTAAATTTTGGATAACGCGAGTTCTGAAACTCATGTCCTCATGCATACAGCTCCCAGTCAAAAAATTAGAAGAATTCATTTCATATGTATTTGGAAAATTGCATTTAGCTTTATTTCAGTGCAGAACAATTGAAAAAGAACAACGGTTGATGTTTTAATAAATTTGCACGTTTTAAAAGAAAATTAAAATTGTAAAAGATTAAATTTTGAGTGAATATTATATTTTTGTAAAAATATTTTCATACTTCAAAATATTAGAATTCTAAAATAGCTGGTTCAAAAAATTAGAATACTCATGAATTTTCCTGATTAGTTCAGATTAAGCATAAAATTAACATAAAATCAATTAATACTTATCGTAGAATTAGCTTCTGTGGGACTTTTTAAGTTATAGAAACTCTTTGCATCATCATTGTTTTCAGTTTGCGTGAAACATGGGTCGTTCGTCCGACATAACGGAGTTTACTGAGCAGCGTACACTGTAAAATATTACTGCATTAATTTTTACTGCAGCAGAGATTCTAGGCAAAGACACATTAAAAAAAAAACGGGCTTTGCTCCTGAATAAATGGGCTTTGCCTTTGGATAAACGGCTTATGTCCGTAAGACATGAAACTTACGGAAGTTGATCCGTTAACCGTTTATTTGGAAAAAGTGGCATTTCCCGTAAATTTACGGGAGCAATTTACGGTAAAATACACGTAGATTTACAATTTTCTTTTGACAATGCATTATTCATTTGCATAAAGAAGGTCGTAATCAGCATTATATCGCCAGTTACTTAAAATATTATCATCCAAGTGTTAGTACAGCAATAAAGCAGTATTTTAACGACGGACATTTTGAAAACAAGCATGTGAATAGCGGTAGAAAGCCAAAAACTACTCAGAGACACGATTGAAAGCAAAAGAGTATTTCTAAAAAAACCGTTTTAGAAGTGTAAAATATTTGTATCGAAAGTGGAAAGAACACTGTGTTGATGCAAGTAAATTTACAGCCCTAAGACGTCTCCATAAACTTTCTTTTCAATCTCGTGTACCAAAGATAAAGCCCCTCATAGTATTAAACAGAAAAGGGTGAGAGTGAAGTGGTGGAAAAAAAGCTTTTATGGAGTCTGGATGATTGGAAAAAGATATTGTTTAGTGATGAGGGTATGTTTTGCGTGACATATGGTGATCAAGGTGTTCGTATATGGCGAATGAAGCAAGAAGCATACGACAAGGACTGCATGACACGATCAGCGAAATTTGCAGCCAGTGTAATGGTATAGGCTTCATGACAGCAGATGGTTCTGGAAAACTATGTATCGGAAACGAAAGGATTAATTCTGAGATATTTCAAGATATCATTGAGCATTTCATGATTCGTCGGAAGATCTGTGTGGGGACGATTTTATTTTCCAACATGATGTAGCACCTTCACACAGGTCAGTGTCCACCAAGAACTGGCTTAACCAACACCAAATTAACGTGTTTTCTGGGCCGGCTAATTCGCCGGATTTAAATCCAATAGAAAATTTGTGGAGAATAATGAATAAAAGACTGCAAAATATTGCGGCAAAAAACAAAGTTGAGCTGCTTTCGTTTGCCCAGACATGGTCATGTCTGGGCAAACATTGTGAACCACTTGTAGCTAGCTTGGCAAAGCGAGTTCGCGCTGTTATAAAATGCAATAAAAAAAAAAGAAAATTAAAACTGAAGAAAATTAAGGTGAAGCTACAAAATATTAAAGAATAGTTATTTTCCCCCTTTTTTTTAAACACGGATTATTTACAATGCATTATTGTAATATTTTGAATCAGGTGAATGGTTATTCTAATATTTTGATTTTTTCCAAGTGTGAATAATTATTCTAATTTTTGTATTATTTTGTTTAATTTTTATGCTAAAAGACTCTACAAACTATGTAGACTCTTACAATATGAAACTTTATCCTGTTTTACTTTTTGTATAAGCGATGCATAAAAAACCCTTTTCACAATTCCATTTTTTCTGTCATTTTATTTATTTTTATTTGGGGCTGTATATATTGTGCATATATATATATTTGCACATATAGGCTGGGTGAAACGTTCTTCATACATTTTAAAACTTATTAAAAAAATCAGTGATGGAACAGTGGCGCAGCAGTTGAGTGATTGTCACCACTAAATTTTAATAGTATTATTCGCCTTCAAAAATCTCAGAAATTCTGTCCTGAAGTTAGATGAAGAATACTAATAAAATTTTGCGGTATCAATTGATTCTCTGCTGCTACACTGTTCCATCACTGAAAAAATCAATTAATTGATGCGCGAGAATGCAGCTTGCACGAATTTTGCTTCTCATGATCGAAAGTTTTGTTTTAGTAGAAATTTAGATAAAAAAAAACCCTTTAAAGTTGCAAAAAAGCATCAAAAACTCAAGTTCAAACATTTCATTTTATGCAATCTACTAGCTGATCCGCTCGGCGTTGCCGGAACCCGTGATAAATAACCCGTAAATGAACCTCAAATTTGTATGCTTTTACATCTTTAACTGAATTTATATTTTTAAATTAAAAATATCACGAAAAAATATTGAACTGAAAGTATGTATGCTATTTTGCGTAATTTCATTTTTGGAGTCTATGCGTACTGAAATCGTACGACCACGACAAAACACTCCGTTTTTACTGGTTTCGTCGGCACTTTCACACATTTTATTTTGTAAAAAAATATTTCTACCTGTCCGAACCTTCAAAATTTTTTTAGGTGATGTATATCTGGTCTTTTTAGATGATCTAAAAAGATTGTGGTAAAGTAAAGACGTTTAGTTACTTTTAGCATAGAAAAAATATCATCTCCGTGGGGCGCGAAGTGACCTGCGTTCGCCAGTGTATTTGAAAGGGTTAAAGTTCATATTTTTGAAGATCAATTGCCTCGATTAGAAGAAGGTTTCAGCTTTACGAACATATTTCTGGCTTGTCGCTACCTCTAAAATTGCGTCCTAGAGGGGCGTTGAAATAAAGGGAAAAAACATTTTCGGAAAAATGACCCTTTTTGAATTTTTTTTTAAAGGGTCAACTGAGATATTTTTTCGAATTGATTGCGGCATTTGAGACATAAGAACACGTTCTTTCAGAATATGTCTTTCAATTTTAACTGCACCGAACAGTTTTGTCGATTTGGATTAAAACAAAACAAAAAAAAAAAAAAAAACAGAAATAAAGTTGAAAAACGTTTCTTCGCTAGCTCTCGATGCGTAAGTACGTTTGTGGCAAGCGCAAAGGATTTCCTTGACCGGTGATCAAATAGATGACTTTTTGATGAGAGGGAGTTACGATATTTAATAAATAACTCAACTAATTATTAGAAATTTAAAATTTTGAGGCTCAGGTGCATCAGGAGACATTTTGGGCTAGCCTCATAAAAAAATTTTAGCTTCGTACATCCCATAGATTTTGCTAGCCATCGCACATAGACACACGCACAGAGCGAAACTTTCTTTTATTACCACACTGTAAATAAAACCTGTAATTTTTACAGAAAAAAATTGTATTTTTTACAGAAAAAAACTGTTTTGACGAAAAACAGTTTTTTTCTGTAAAAGAAACTGAATTTTGTAATTTTTGCATAACAAATCGTTTTTTTTTTTTTTTTTTTTTTTTTTTTTTTTTTTTTTTTTTTACAGAAAAAAACTGTTTTAATGAAAAATTACAGCTTTTTTTCTGTACATTAAACGGTTTTTTATTGGCGCCAAAATTGACAGTTTTTTCCCTGTCAATTTGATAGATTTTTTTTACAGTGCAGTATTTCAATGTATACGCTCTTTGTAGATCGAATTACATCTAGAAGGTAATCAATTTCATTCCTCACGTTGAAATGGTAGTAGATTGCACAAAATATGGCCAGTAATTGTTTATCTTGAGTTTTTGGCGTTTTTGCAGCTTAAATCTTAAGAGCAGTCTACGGAAAATGTTTGGAATTTTCAATTCGCTTAAATAAAACTTTTGACCATGAAAAGCTTTTCTGCCAAAACTAAACACGAGACGGTCTCAGCCCGAGCCTGTGAGTCCGAAACCTAACTCGGGCCCGAAATAGGCTCAGAATCAAAGTGAAAAATTTTATTTAGTCACAAATTGATAAAAGGAAAAAAAAACTTATCAGATGCTATTTGAGAAACAAGAATGTAGTCTAAGTTTCTTGTAGTGTGTATATAGGGTATATTTGAAATGATTCAAGAAACTTAGGGGAACTACCAGTACTCATCAAGATGAACAAAAAAAAAAAATGCAATGGAACATGGGGTCGCAAATGACGTTTAAAGGGTGAAAATCGCAAAACTAATAAACAATATCGAAATCTCGCATGCTGCCTTTCTGCAGAACTGGCTAGTAGCACGAAGTTGGTTTTCCTTTCACTTTATGCATATGCTGTCAGAAAGAGATTACAAAAACTTGGAAGAAAGCCAAACAAATCTGTGAGCAGGAATCCACGTATGCAGGATTCCCGAAGTCTTCGAGCGTGTCCGCCAGTCGTTCCTTCGTAGATGTATTCTGTGTAATAATGTCAGCGGTCGATACTTTGAACAATTGTTGTAAATTATTCGTTTTATCTGGACAGCACGAGCTGTATTGTACCTATTCTGTCCAATAAATAATTTCCTGGAGTGTTTCTTTCTTGTCTCAGTTTGCCCATTTCCAGACGCATTTTCTCAATTTTCATCCTTTAAACGTCATTTGCGACATCATGTTCCATTGCATTTTTTGTTCGTCATCATGAGTACTATTATCCCTCTAAGTTTGTTGAAACATTTCAGATACACCCTGTATAGTATATAGCCTCTAAAATTCAGTTTGAAAAGAGTGTATGTGTGTGTGGGGGGAGGGGGGGGGATTGTTTTTGAAGAGATATAAAGAGAAATATTCTATCCAATTCTAAATATTTAGTATGATCAATGTTAGTAACATAAAGAAACCGTGGAATATCACTTATTTATCCTTTCTTTCTGTTCTTTTTTAGAATTACTGGGAAAAGAATCCACGTGTTTCTGCCATAGTTGGAAAATGGTATTTTTTTAAAATAGGAATTGTGACTTTTGCACATTTCTGCTAGTGGTTGGGTGTAAATAATAAAAAAAAATCTACATCAAACAAACTTTCAGGCACAGGAAAATCCCATCACGACGTCATGGGGGAGTATTTAGGATCGATTAATAGTTATTTCTTATGTAAAGAGATATTTTTAAAAGAAAAATCAATCTTGAAACATCTTTCAAATGTTATTAACAATTATTGTTAAATTTGGATGTAATTAACAATCGTTGGGTTCGGGAAGGTTCGAATTTAACATCGCTGGGCTCGGGCGGCCTCAGGATCCGAAAAAGAGCTCGAATTAAATCTCTAGTCGAAACCACATTCTCGTACGCCATTTACTTAACAAAATTTTTGAAAAGTACAAAAGTGTCAAAGGTTATAAACTATATATAAATGTACGTACTGTGAGTGTCAAAGGTTTTTAGCCCACCGTGTATAGTTAAATTCAAGCGAATCCCTTGAAAACGCTTACAGAGGAAATTTAATTAAGACAGTTATGATATAAGACATATGAAAAGACTCACTCGTAGATAATTCCAATTCATTGTCATTGTAATTCCAAGCCCTGGGCAATAGACAAGACACGAATATTCAGATTACTTTATCGTATTGTTAATGAAAATGTTTAATTGAAAATTACAACCTGAGTATAAATCTACCTCTCTTTGTATTTGGATTATGCATCGAAATATCAATAAAATCATTAATTCTAAGAAATATAAAAGGAATCTATCAGCAGTGTAACCAAATAGAATCCAAGTTTGATTGATTTTTCATGGTACAGACCTTTTCCAATAAATATTCGAAACGGAACAATTTCCGTTTTCTCTCATTATTCTAGAAATAAAACTGCTAGATATCTATGCAGTTAATGATATCAAACTTATGATATTCCTGTTATAAAAAAAAAGCATGATTTTCTTAATTTTTTTTTTTTTTTTTTTTTTTTTACTCCATTTTGTTTATGTTAAAATTTTTTGTTAAAACTTATTGAACAACACGACCTTTCACCCCTATCCCTTTTTTAAAATGGGATAGTATATATCAAGAATAAGTGAATAAAAACAGTTGCTTTGGGCGAATTTGCGCATGTATCTAAAAGCACAATAATACTATTTCTTCGTACTTTCTGTTATGTTTATTCTTGTTATTCGTGAATAAAAATAAAAACAATCCGCACAAAAGAAATTTATAATGTACAATCGTGGAAAAAAAAAGTTAACACCCCTTACTAACCCTGCAAAAAATTATCATAGAAGAAAGTTACTGGTACCACACGATTGGTAATAAAGTCTACTTGTAAATTATGCATATAACATTTGCTTAGGGGGGCATCTACATATTAAAACGAACCGTAACTTTTTTTTAAAATAGCAGTACAGAATTCTAACAGCATAAATGAGCTCTACACCATCCAGCCTAAAAACAAATTTTTATGCAATTCGTACGATAAGTTTTCAAGAAATTAATTATTTTAAAACGAGCGTATTTTAGGTTTGGAAGTTTGGATTTCCATAAAGGAGGATTTAATAAATCTAAATCCATCAAAAAAATTGTAGGTTGCAATTCATAATTTTTTCGATTATTAATTTCATAATTCATATCATAAAATTATGGAAATTGCAAATTCAACGTATTTATGTTTGGGTATTTTAGTATTATTTCAGGAGATATTAATAAAAATATGAAAATGCAATTTAACATTAGAAGCACTAAATTTTGAATGTTTATAATTCAAAAACGTATCATTCAAATGACTTGAAATTTGGTGTCTAGGCATAGTTTTAACTGAAGATTTGAAATACCGTGTTAAAATTGGGTGTTGCCATTGAAAAAAATGAAGTTTGGATTCGTTTTAATATGTAGATGGCCCCCTAAGAAAATTTTATATACATCATTTAAAAGCAGACTTTATTTCCAATCGTTCGGTACCAGTAACTTTCTTCTACGACAATTTGTTGAGGAGTTAGTAGTGGGTGTTTACTTTTTTTCCCACGACTGTACCTATAATAATAAAGATAGACGTCTGTATGCCCTTTTTGGAAGAGAACGCTACGTGCAGAGTTGAAATATTTGACAGAAAGTTAACCTATTTGTATATGTATGACTGAACTTGTGAACCTCGAAGCCAGTTTTTGGATTTTTTAAAACTGTACTTTTTAAGTAATTTTTTGCATTTCGTGGTGATTTTTCTTCATTAGTAAAAATAATCAGGTTTTAATCTTAAATTTTGCTCTTTGCGATTTTTGAATTTTTCGCGAATTTTTCATGCGATGTTTAGGATATTTTCATTTTTATGCTATTTTCTGCGTTTTGCGGCGTTTTTTTTTTTTTTTTTTTTTTTTTTGACAACACAAAGAACGCTCCAATAAATTTTGCTACTGCTGTAATTAAATTCAAGTTCAAAGAATGCCAAATAGTTCCTATAGAAACGTAAATGACGATGCAGAAAAATTTGAATTTAATCTACGTCGCAATAAAAAATCACAATCGCCCGCACGGGTGTACGCTGCCGAAAGCAATGGGCCTCCGACTTCAGGCTAGTTTGGGAAATATCCACTAGTGTTTGAATAAAAAGTAATTTTTACTGGTTTCAGACTTTTATATGTTTCCCATTTTTTCTCATTTTCGATTATAAAATATTTGTTTTTATAAATTCGTTTTATTATTAATGTATTTTAGACATGTTAATGATCCAGTTTGTCTTTCAATCAGTATCTCCATTTATCGGAGCTTTAACTCTAGTAATATTGGCTGAATTTGCATGGATAATAAATATGTTATTGATGCGTTCTTATCATCCGCAACTTACAGAATAATTTGTTGTCGAACTAATACATATGAATCAAATTTATGTTTGATGTATTTTAATCCTTATTAGTGTAACCTCTTATGACTGCCACGTTTTAAAGCGTATAGCTGCATTGTAATTTCAAATCCTGGGCAATAGAGATGTTTGTTCTGATTACTTTATTATACTTATAGCGAAAATGCTAATTGAAAATTTCAATTTGAGTACAACGCTGTTTCTTCTTATATCTGGATTATACATTGAAATATCAATAGAATCATTAATTCTAAGAAACATAAAAGGCATCTGGAAGCTCTGTAACCTAATATAATTCACGTTTGATTGATTTCCGATGGCATAGACCTTTTCCAACAAATATTTGAAACAGAACAATTTCTCTTTTCGATCATTATTCTACCGATGGAAAAGAAATCACGTTCAGTTAATGATATCAAAGTTATGTCGTGCCTGTTTTGAAAAATACAAACATGATTTTTCCAAAAAAGTTTCTCTAGCACTCATTTTTGCTTATTTTGAGAATTCTCTTAAAATTGATTGGTCTACACGACGTTCCATTGCCGTCTGTTTTTTTTGAAATGGTAGAGTATTAAGTAAAATAAATGAAGAAAAAAACTGTTATTGGTTTTGAATGAGCTTACATATTTCGTAAAAAGCGTAATATTAAAAATTTTGTATTTCTCTTTTGTTTATTGTTGCTTTTCGTAAAAAAAAAAAAAATAAATAAAATAAAAATCTGCAAAGAATTGCAAGCACAGACGCGAATTCAAGACGAAAATTCAAAATGAAATACTTTCAAATTGCAACTACAATTTTTTTTTTTTTAATTTCTTCACCACAAGATTTGTTTATACTTGTATAGGATTAGTACATACCAGATATATACCGCATTAGATTAGTGCATATTTTTAGAATACTACATAGATAGGAATAATAAATGACGGATCGGGTACAATAATCGCTCCGCTGGGAGCTGAAGTTTTTCATTCTTTTCTTTCCTGCAATGCACGGTCTCTCCCTCCAAGATGTACTTGGCGGGTACGAGATGCGTAAAAGCTGCTATCAGATTCACCAATTTTTCGGGCGACCAACTTTTCACTCGGCTTTTCCTCCAACTTTTCCGCGTACAAAGTGAAAAAAGGGTTGCAATTGCCGTTGCTAATGTTGGAGGAAAAACTGGTACTACTGTTACCAGTTGTTACTATTTATCACTCTTTCATCGGCGCAAATAGACTTTGCTATCAGTTTTTAACCCATCTCTTGATATGAGCACCTTTTCAAAGTTCTATTTATATATAAACTGTGTTTTATGTCCCATATATGTTGTTTTTTTTTATGCATTGCATCAAAACTCTTTCTCTTGGTCATTCCATTTGAGCTTAATCGCAGCGTCGGCCATCTTGGTAGTTGTGAAATGAATGACGTTGTAAACCGCCAATCTCTGATTTTCTGAAATGTAGGAAGTTGAGTGAAAAGTCGTGGCTAACGGATTGTTTTAGAACTGTGGTAAAAAAGTTAGGAATATTGCTGTTTTCTATCACACTGGGTTTTGAGACGATTTCTCGCAGAAAATCGGCTGAAATCAAGAGTTGGCTCAAAAGTTGCTCGAAAAGTTGGTGAATCTGATAGCAGCTTTAACACAGTTATTTTAACTTTCCAACTTAACCCAGATAGCATTTTTAATTTGCAGAAAATTAGCAGCAGTCTTGCTTTGAAAACCTGCAAAGTCGCAGCAAGCTCAGCATGACAAGACTGAAAGTTCATAACAAGACTGCAGCAAGATAACGCAAACGTCGAAGTAACCACACTTTGAACTTGCAGCTAACTTGTCGTGCAAGTTAAATTCATGCTGTATCAAATTTATTGCAAATTAATGGCCAACAAGAAATCAAAAATACTGCAAACTTACTGCAAAGAAGTAATCTTTCCATGCCCCACTATCTGTTTACAACTGTTACACTATAAGTTTAACCTTTTCGGAGGGGTCCATAGACCCGATCAAGTCTATTGATGCGAACACACCGTCAGAAGGCGCATGCATCGTTTTCATAACCATAAACAAGTTAAGGTAATATTTGTGCTTTTCAATACGAGCCTTTTTTCGTATTTGATAAGTATAGCGTTTAGAAAAAGCTGTACCAACCGAAGAAAATTTCTACAATTTCTGCGTATGTGCTGATTGTCTATTCTCTCAACGGAGGGATTTTTTGCTTTCGTCACTTTCGTGATATTAATGACAGTCTTGCCATCAGTTTCACAACAAACTACTCATGCAAGTAAGGGATGGTATACCTTGCGGGAAATTTGCTGCGAATTTCCCAATTGAAATTTGTCACGGCAAGATAATGTCAGAAAAAATCAAACTTGCTGCTAATGTTCATGTTATCTGGGACTCTTCAATACGAGCCTTTTTTGGTATTTGATAAGTATAACATTTATCAAGAGCTGTGCCAACCGAATAAAATTTCTGCAATTTCTGCGAATGTGCTGATTGTCTATTCTCTCGACAGAGGGATATTTTGCTTTCGTCATTTTCGTGAATTAGACAGTCTTGCCATCAGTTTCACAACAAACTACTCATGCAAGTGGGGGATGGTGTACCTTGCGAGAAATTTGCTGCGAATTTCTCAATTCAAATTTGTCACGGCAAGATAATAACAGAAAAAATCAAACTTGCTGCTAATGTTCATGCTATCTGGGAAACGGATAGCGGTAGTAACGTTCATTTGGGGGAGTTAGATAGAACATTCACGTTTTTGCAATTGTTTAGGAATTGTTTTGGGATCGCTTAGGAATGATACTTATTTTCGAAATCCTGTCACACTATAATTTCGTTGTATAATAGTATAAAATAAAATCTTCAAAGAGAAAAATAAATTATTAAATTTTAAAAAGCCCTTTATAAATGTTTTAAATTACATACGTGTGTAGTACACCAGGTTAGTTAGGTAGTACACCAGGTAGATTACATACATGTAGTGATCTACTAATAAAATTTTTATGCATGCAGCTCATAGCATGGAGGTAATGTGGTTTAAAGTTGATAAAACATTTTGAAATATAAGATTGGAGGCTTTAAGACTAAAATTTAAATGTTAAATATTTTCTGTACTTGTTATTTTTTATGTCAGGTACAACACTTACTCTGAGCTGAAATTTTCACTCTTTATCTTCCTGCAATGCATGGTCTCTCCATCCAAGATGTACTTAGCGCTTTTACTTGGTGCGTACGAGATGCGTAACTCAGATACGCATCAGCAACTTTCCAACTTAAACGGATAGCGGTAGTAAGGTTTGTTTGGGCGGTTGTATTCTTAAAGTAGAATAATAAGTTAGAATATTCACGTTTCTGCGACCGTTTAAGAAATGTTTTGGGATCGTTTAGGAATGATACTTATTTCCAAAATTTTGCCACACTATAATTTTTTTGTATAATAGTATCAAATAAAATCTTCAAAGAGAAAAAATAAATTATGAGATTAAAAAAAATACTTTGGGAATGTCGGTTTTAAACGACATACAGTACTTAGTACACCAGGTAGCGATCTGCAATAAAATTTTGATGTATGCAGCTTGTAGCATGGAGGTAATGGGGCTAACGTTGATAAAACGTTTTGAAATATAAGATTGAAGGCTTAAGACTAAAATTTAAATGTTTTCTATTTTTGTTATTTTTCATGTCAGATTCATATAGTAGCACTGTGAAAATGAAAAGACGTATACGTTTCGTGATTGCTGGGACTCACATCTTAAGTGTACAAAATAAAATCAACATCCCCCCAAATACATTGAGAGACAAAAACCCAAATGTCAGTAAACAATGCACCGAAAGACCATAATGTTCCAAGTGGATTTGTTATGTCACTATGCTTCACTTCCGTTTTGATCTCATTGGTTGTTGGAACACGATGGTCTTTCAGTGCATTGTTTACTGACATTTGAGTTTACGTCTTTCATGAATTTGGGGAGATGTTGATTTTAAACTTAAAATTACACTATGTGCAAATTACTTAAAAAATGAAAAATATATAAAAAGGTGTTAAATTACTTTAATATCCTTAGTACTTTCAACTATACACATAGTCTTCGTCACAGAATACAAAAATACAAAAATACAAGCGTCTTATTTTCAAATTTCACTCAGTTGGTGTCGAAAGGAGTGAAAGTGAAACTCAATTTTTAGATCCGGAAAACATTGGGAAAATAAAAATATGGATATAGAGGGAAGTGGAATATTACTTGTTTTATGATTCTTTAAGCAAACTGAGCCGAATTCTGGGTATATTTTAGGATGAAACGTCATTACAAACAGTATTTTCTTTAGTAATAATTTCTGTTGATTCACGGGTAATTAAATCAAGGTAATTCTTTTAGGGACATATAATTTTTGTATCTTCGAAATTAACTTGTATATTCTGCTTTTGGTTAAGTCTTGACAAAGCTGTTGTTAGCCGGTTGTACTTCAAATATCTCAAATATTCTTTAATACGATCTTTAATTTTACGCGAAGTCATTCCTATGTATTCGGGACAAATATTTTCTGTTTTCAGTGGAATTACATATGCTCCAGAAACTTCATCTTTTGGGATCGGGTCTATTTTGGTACTAACTAGATCTTTCAATTTTATTGGAGGAATGGCGATTAATTTGAATTTTTGTATTCTCTGACGAAGGCTATGTATATAGTTGAAAGTACTAAGGATATTAAAGTAATTTAACACTATCTTTTTATAAATTTTTCATTTTTTAAGTAATTTGAACATAGTGTAATTTTAAGTTTAACTTTTTAAAGATGAATTTAGCATTCTATATATTTATTTGCTGTGTAATGCCCCGAATGTAGTGTAGAACGGGTAGCATTAATTTATGGCGTCTACGGCCGAGACACAATTTAATTCAGAAATATGTTTATTAAATAAACAAGTTATATTATTTCTGGATTAAATACAACATTTAAAAAATGTGTTAGTCACATTTTCAAAGAATTCGTTGATTCTGAGGAAATGATAGTTTTTTTTTTTGGTGAGGCAAAGTCTTTCATGGCACTGAGAAAGTCTATAATTCCGATCCGTGATGGATCTTAAAGTACACAGATTTCAAGGTACGAAAATAGTAAATTCAGTCCGCGTTTCCTTGCTATGAGCAGACTTAAGTCTAAGCCTGACTTCAATAAAGATGCCTTCGAAGATTCGAAGTAAAATTTCCGGTGACAATCACCTTGTTCCGTTCACCGAGAGATTAGTCTTGACCGACTATCTCTCTGAAATTTTAGACCCAACTGAACTGGTCTCCCGGCCCAGGTTGTAAAACTTTTTCTCCTCCCTTCTCAACAAAAGGAGTATCCTTTTGACCATTTAACAGACCTCAGCTGTTTGCATCATTTACATGCTTTGTTCGGATAGGCTCCCTTAATTTTCTCACGCATATGAGCTCTCATCCGCTTTTACTTTCATTTTCAGCCTCTGATGTCGACCGGATAAGATCACAGGTAAAAACCATTAGCCGTAAAGCTATTTTCTTCAGCACTCTTTTGAAATATTTGACACTCGAACTTCAAGCTAGGAAGATCGAGCTGAATGTATCGTTACTTTTGACTCCAGCCGAAATATGTGGGTACTTTAAAATAAAATGAGGTTAAGTTTCTAACACATGGGGATCTCAATGGAAGAGTTTTTCTTGTGAGAGTGAAGTTCTCACAGCTGATCTTGATTTTATTTTACACACTGATGATGCGAGTCCCAGTACTGACGAAACGTATACGCCTGTTCATTTCCCTAGTGTTTGATTTGTGTATATTGTGTGTTCAAACGTTGGTTTTTAGTGATTTAGTTTTCCACACAAGTTTTTATTGATTATTTTAACGCTTTGTTTTGAAAATAATTTTACACTTCTTTGCTGAGACTTTTGCAGCATATATTTTATTCAGAATCAAATATAGCATTCCTGCGACATTTTATGGTTCAGCTCTTTCTTTTTCCAAATATTTGTTTATTAACAAAATCGATTGGAATAGAAAATAAGCATCCTTAAATTTTTAATGCTAACAATGAAAAAAAAAAATAACCAAACTTAGATTAGTTTTTGAACTTGAATTAAATTTTTACAAATATGCTTTAAAGAATCAACAAAGAATATGAACCCAACTTTGTCACAAATTGTTTCTTTATGTAAATCATTTCGAAATGTTATGTACTATTGGTTATTTTAAAATTGCATTTTACATTCCAATTCAAAGAATGTTTTATCTGTTATTGAATTTTATTTTTGAAGACCAATTTAAAATACATATTTATATTTTGCCTTTTCTGTTCGGAATATAATTTTTTATTGAATTTAAAACTTGTAGAATTTATATTATACATAATCTAATAAAAACAAAAATAATTTAGTTAATACATATATATATATATATATATAAGCAATAAGTATCGTAATATTGTAATCACAAACAAAAAGCAAACAGTAAAACACACAAATTGAATACAAACCAGCAAAAGAACATATATGGCCCGAACTAGCACTGAGTAGTGGGTTTCGCCCTCAAACACTGTGTAGCAAAATCAGTTCTGGCCGAAACTAGTACATATTTTATATTTTTTTGAATGCTCGGCTTCTATTAAAATATAACCCACCGCCGATGAGACTGCAGCGTAGCCTGTTTTTTCCTATATTTTTGTGTTGAAATTTTTAACTGCTTAAATATATTTCTTATCCTCTTGTTTGGTGAGTGGGAGTGCTAGTTCGGTAATATATTCTTTTGCTGGTATATTTTGTTTTGAATGCTCGGTTTCTTTTTAAATATAACCCACTGCCGACGAGACCGCAGCGCAGCCTGTTTTTTTTTTTAAATATATATTTGTGCTGAAATTTTTAACTGTTTAAATATATTTCTTATCTTCTTGTTTTGTGAGTGGGAGTGCTAGTTCGGTAATATATTCTTTTGCTGGTATCTATATTATAAAGGACAAACATATCTGTGCGTAACGCATACGTCATTTTGCGAATGGCAACACTTTGAAATTTGAAATTAAATTTTGGTTTTGCAATTTTCTCTACTGCAAATTTTTAAACATCTAAACATCGCACATTTTAAATCTTTACACCATCGTATAAGGAAAAAAATTTTCTTTTAAATGCAATTTGTTTGAAAGCTGTATCTCAATTTATTTTTGAGATATTAATTTTTTTGTAGTTTTTAATACCATTTTTCTTATCGTGGAAACAAAAGTACCTCATTTCTATTGAAAGTCATTGAAAGTAAACAGAAAATAGTCGAAAATAGGAGATACTGTATCTTTTTGTTGCCATTTTCTCACAAAACCTGAAAAAAAAGTTGAAATTAAAATATGTGCTATGTCACGAATATTGTCTGTTATTCCGTGGTAATGACAAGCAAACTTTTCTATAGACGAAATTTAAGACTGGATTGTAAAAGTGAATTGCTTTAGCGGATGCAAATGACGTCATTATATAAAAAAAGCGTGTATTTTAATTCTTAAACCTGAATTATGTTTTGTAGAAGTGCGTCATTTTCACAGCCCAGCTGCTTTGAAATTCTTCCCAGGTGAAAATGATTCACTTTTGGAAATAATGTAATCGAAATCGCGCACTGATAAAACGCAATGTTTTAAAAAATTTTAGAGCGTCTTTATAAAAGAGAGGTGACATGCAAATAATAGCGATTTATATTACAGAAATTGACGATTCTCGCCTGGATGGATTTGCTTCACAGAGTTAGACAAGCAAACAAATTATTCGTGGTTTAAAATAATATCGTGTTCCTGAAGTTTTTGTCGAAAATGCTCTCGAATAATAAAATTTTAATGCTATTCTTTAGGACATTCTACTATAATTTTATCAAAATAACACAATTTGCTTAATTTAATTTTTTGTAATTTTATATAATCTATATATTTAAAACACAAGTGTGTTTTTTAATCATGTGTCGTGATCTTTCTGCTGAACCAATTTTACTATTATTTTTTTTTTAGCTGAAAGCTCTTCCTTTGTAGATGTGATCGCACTATTTTTTTTTTAAATATCCCCACTTTTATATTTTAATTTTAAAAGAATTTTATGAAATTTCGACAATATTATGAAAATTAGATAGCTTTCATTATTTCAGACAAGAGAGAAATAATGAAGTATTTTTAACTTTATTCATGCTATTTTCTGATAAAAATTCAAAATCGTTGTATGGGGTTTAGTGACGCAAAATCTCATTAGGAGCAGAATATTATATTAAGGGCATAATAACGGAAAATGACATACTGCTTTTGAAAACACTCATTTTTCCTCATAAATTTTCTGTATTGTTTTTCCTTGTGCGTGTGAACTGATACTAAGTTTCAGACACTAGGCGAAATGCTTATTTAAGTGAAAATGAAGTCATATTTAAAAGAAAACGATCATTTTCTTAGATAAAACTAAACATTTTAACACAAATGCGTCTAAAAAACATAAATTATGGAATTTTTTACTCTCAGGAATTGAGATTAGAATCTCAAGTAAAGAGAGCGTCTGTTCACAAAAAAGATGTTGCTGACAATTGTGACTTCATGTTTTGAGCTAAAATAATTTTTAAATAATGAAACAAAATAAAATTTTTTTTTAAATGGTGAATATGGATATGAGAAGTGCGTATGCAAATTTTGAGAAGGTGAAAATTGCTGTTTTCATTCCGGAAATCCAAGCATAAGATCCTCAATTGATAACCACATCCTAATAACTGATCTTTATTATATTTTACTGATTAATTATCTATATTATAAAGAACAAACGTATCTGAGCGTAACGCTGACGTCATTTTGCGAATAGCAACACTTCACGATCAAATTTCGGTCTTGAAATTTTCGCTACAGCAATTTTTAGGTGCGTTCGTAATTATATAAATACGTAGCACCTATAGTCGTCGTTCAGTCCGTCCGTCCGTCTGTCCGTCCGTCTGTCCGTCCGTCTGTCCGTCCGTCTGTCCGCATGTAACAGAGCAAAAACTACCCAACCGAATGGTCTGAAATTTCAAATATATGATTGTTGCAAAATTTTGTCGAGCCATTTCAAATTTTATGAAAATCGGATGTATAGTTTAATTACAGGGACAGTCAAAAGTTTTTCTTTACATTACGGCCAATGGGAAAAATTATTGAAAGTGCATTTTAATGATATTACAGCCTTCCGAATGATCTGAAATTTTAAAGATATAACTGTTGCAAAATTTTGTCGAGCCATTTCAAATTTTAGGAAAATCGGATGCATAGTTTAATTACAGGGACAGTCAAAAGTTTTTCTTTACATTACGGCCAATGGGAAAAATTATTGCAAGTGCATTTTAATGATATTAGAGCCTTCCGAATGATCTGAAATTTTAAAGATATAACTGTTGCAAAATTTTGTCGAGCCATTTCAAATTTTAAGAAAATCGGATGCATAGTTTAATTACAGGGACAGTCAAAAGTTTTTCTTTACATTACGGCCAATGGGAAAAATTATTGCAAGTGCATTTTAATGATATTACGGCCTTCCGAATGGTCTGAAATTTTAAAGATATAATTGTTGCAAAGTTTTGTTGAGCTATTTCAAATTTTAGGAAAATCGGATGTATAGTTTAATTACAGGGACAGTCGAAAGTGTTCCGTTACATTACGGGGAATGGGAAAAATTATTTCAAGTGCATTTTAATGATATTACAGCCTTCCGAATGGTCTGAAATTTTAAAGATATAATTGTTGCAAAGTTTTGTTGAGCTATTTCAAATTTTAGGAAAATCGGATGTATAGTTTAATTACAGGGACAGTCAAAAGTGTTCCGTTACATTACGGGGAATGGGAAAAAATTATTGGAAGTGCATTTTAATGATGTATCAGACTATGCGCTTTATGAAGTGCAAAAAAGTATACATTCAGTACAATATGGGGTGCAAAAAATAATTATAAAACTAGTTATAGTACGAACGCACCTCATTTGCCACGTTTGACGAGCAATTTCCAACTTGTTTAATCTTCTGACCATCGTACATTTTCAATTTTCACCGCATAGGGAAAAAAAATTACTTTCAAATGCAATTTGTTTAAAAACTGTATTCATTGACTGATGCATTATATTTTCTAAACTAATTTTTAAGGATAATTTTTTTCAAGTTTATCTTATCACGTGCCGTTTTCAATACATAATAATAATAAACATTCTGCACATAAAGCAACAAACATCTTGCAGCATTTGTTTCTGACTATTTTTGCATAACTAAATTAATACTTCATTTAAAAACAAATAAAAGAATCATATTAAAAAAACCACCAATCTAACATATTTGTGAAAGACAAATTAACGATATTAATACTTCTTTTATCTATACTTCTATACTCCTATTATAAAGAGGAAAAAATTGTTTATTTGTCGGAGGTAAGCTCAGGAACTACCGAACCGATTCCAAAAGTAATGGTATCAAAATGATGATGTTAGTCCAACTTAGAACATGGGCTATATCTTATGTCGGTGCCACTACCCCAAAGGGGGTGCAGGAGCAAAAAACGTTCTAAAAATGCGATTTTTGCATTACTGAAGGGCCTAGAAATACGAAATTTGGAATATTAGTTACTTATAAGATATAAATGATGTCTAAGAACAGTTCTTAAACAATTCGAAATTTAAAAGGGGTGAAAATGCACAAAAAGCGTTCTAAAAAACGTTCTAAATGGTAGTTTCTACATAATCTCAGGAAATACGAAACCGATTTAAAAAGTAATGGTATCAAAATGATAGTGTTAGTCCAACTTAGAACATAGGCTATATTTTATATCGGTGCCACTACCCCAAAGGGGGTGCAGGAGCAAAACACGTTCTAAAAATGCGATTTTTGCGTTACTGAAGGGCCTAGAAATATGAAATTTGGAATATAAGTTACTTATAAGATATAAATGATGTCTAAGAACAGTTCTTAAAAAATTCGAAATTTAAAAGGGGTGAAAATGCACAAAAAGCGTTCTAAAAAACGTTTTAAATGGTAGTTTCTACATAATCTCAGGAAATATCAAACCGATTTTAAAAATATTGGCGTCAAAATGATAGTGACAACATTTGCTCCAAGATAGGCTATGTCTTATGTCGGTGCCACTACCCCAGTGGGGGTGTAGGAGCAAAAAACGTTCTAAAAATGCGATTTATGTGTTACTGAAGGGCCTAGAAATATGAAATTTGAAGTATCAGCTACTTATTAGATATAAAGGATTTCTAAGAACAGTTCTTAAACAATTCGAAATTTAAAAGGGGTGAAAATGCGCGAAAAGCGTTAAAAAAAAAACGTTCTAAATGGTGATTTCTACACAATCTCAGGAAATACCAAATCGATTAAAAAAATAATGGCGTAAAAATGATGGTGAAAACCCTTGCTCCAACATAGGTTATGTTTTATGTCGGTGCCACTACCCTAAAGGGGGTGCAGGAGAAAAGCATTCTAAATTGCGGTTTTTGCGTGACGGAAGGTCCTTGAATTGTGAAATTTAGAATGGTAGTTAGTTATAAGATATCGATGATCTCTAAGGACATTTCCTAAAAAAGTCGAAATTTAAAGGGGGGGGGGGTCAAAATGCGAAAAAAGCGTTCTAGAAAACGTTCTAAATTGCGATTTTTAGCAATCTCAGGAAATACTGAACCGATTTCAAATATAATGGTGTAAAAATGATGGGGACAGATCTTGCTCCAATATAGGCTATATTTTATATCTGTTTCCACTACCCCAGAGGAGATGCAGAAGCAAAATTAGTGAAAAAGCGTTCTAAAAACGTTCTAAATGCCGATTTGTCACCAATATCTCAGGAAGAATCAAACTGATTTCAAAAGTAATGGTAAGAAATTGATGCTGACAGCCTCTGCTCTAACATAGACGCTATTTTAAGTCGGTATCACTATCACCTAGACGTTGCAGGAGCAAAAAAGCGTTCCAAATTTCGATTTTTGTGATCGGTAGGGGCTAGCAACTTAAAATTAGGCAAGGAACATATTTATTACATATAAATGATGTTTAAGAATAGTTTTAAAAAAATTGGAAATTTAAAAAGGGGTGAAAATGCGCGAAAAGCGTTCTAAAAACGTTCTAAATTGAGATTTCTACTCAATCTCAGGAAATTCCAAAGCTATTTCAAAAGTAATGGTGGTTGCAAATCAATGGTCACAGTCCCTGCTATAACATAGATTATATTTTATGTTGCTGTCACTACCATCTGAGGGTTGCAAAAGCAAAACATGTTCTAATTTGCGTTTTTTGCATAACTGAAGGTTCTAAGACTTTGAAGTATGGCATGGCATTTACTTACAAGATGCAACTGCTTTCTAAGAACTGTCGAAAGAAAATTTCAAATTTAAAAAGATGAAGTGAGCGAAAAGTGTTATAAATTACAATTTTTACGTAATCTTATCAAATACCAAACCGATTAAAAAAATAATGATGACAAATTATTGGTGATAGAACCTGCTCAAACATAAGCTATATTTTATGTCTGTGTCACTACCACCAAAGGGTTGCAGTAGCTAAAAACTTTCTAAATTGCGATTTCTGTGATACTGAAAAGGCTAGAAACTTTAAATATGGCATGGTAGTTAGTTATAAAATATATATGCCCTCGAAGGACTGTCGAAAATAAATTTGAATTAAAACAGGGTGAAGTGAAGGGGAGGTGCGAAAAGCATTCTAAAAAAGTCCTAAATTACGATTTCTACCCAATTTCAGGGGATATAAATCAAATATAAAAGTAATAGTTGCGAATCAAAGAAACAGTCTCTGATCGTACACAGGCTATATTTTATGCCGATGATTCTACCACCTGGGGTTCACAGGAACAACAAACGCTCTAAAAAAGGCCTTTAAAAGCTTTCTAAATTACGTTTCTGTGGAATATTAGGAAATAACAAACCAATTTCAAAATTAATGTTGGCAAATTAATGATGACAGTTCCTATTTCAACATAGCCCTTTATGCTTGAGAGAGGTGGTAGGACTTGGAATTTGACATGATGGTTAATTTTAAGATGTAAGAAAATGGTTTCTAAAAAATTCGAAACTTCAAATGAATACTGAAATGAGCGTATTAATAAAGCATAAAAGTTTCAAAATATTTTCTAAATTATTATTTATTTAGATTTATTTCGTTTTATTAATTTAAGTCTCATTTCTGCCTTATGCAGTGTAACAATGATGTTTAATCAAACTGTGTTTTAAATAATAATTTTTTTAATTATTCCTAAAAGTAATAAGTACCTTTTAATAAAATAAAATATTACCATTTAATAAAATAAAAATTTAGTTAGTACCTTTTAATAAAAATTAGACATATAAATATCACTTGGCATATTTCAAATATTACGCGAGCAAAGCCGCGGGGTTTGCTAGTAAACTAATAAAAGAATAATATTGAAAAAACATAAATCTAACATATTCGTACAATTTAAATTTTTAGATCACCAAATAGGATTTTCTTTTCAAATGGAATTTGATTGAAAAGTTCATCTCAGTTTACTGATTGGCTATGGTTTTAAAAATAATTTTAAAGCATGAAATATTTTTTTAAAAATTATCTATATCGCGCGGAGCTCGATTACGAAAGATTAATTCGTTTGCCCTTAAAACAAATTAAAGCGTTCATCATTTTCTTATGGCTGATATCCATTGTAAAAAACTTCCATATGAATAAATAAATAAAATAATATAAATAAAACACAAATTTACCAGACATGTATAAGCTCTGAAATTATCAGAATATAAAAGGATGCCATAAGTAGCAAAATCTTGGCAAATAACTCTTAGCATGCGGCTAATAAGAAAATATCGCTTTTGATAAATTTCAAAAATTTATTTGATTGTATAATTCGTATTTTTCATATGAAAATTGCTTTTTTAATGTAAGTGGTCAATCTAAAAAATTTATTGCACATAAAAAATTATTAGTTTTCAATTTAAAAAAATGTTTTCACCTATATTCTTTAACCCGGGAAGCCCGGGTACGATCCCCTAGTATATATAATGGTCGCAATGTTTTGGTTTTCAGAGATTAAGTGCTGGCCACATGTTTTACTAGTATTAAATCTGATTGCACCCTCACATGTTATAATATAGTGGGTCAACTTTCTGAACTATTGGATACTAGTATATGATTGAGGTATTGTGCTTAATCATTTTTTAATTTTCAATATCCTGTGTGAGGCGTATCTTTCTTTAGATCTCTTGGTTTTTTATCATTTATTTTGTTTTATGATGCGCTATTAGGAGCTAAATTTTGTCATTTTAGGCTTAATGCCAACAAAAGTGGATGAAATAACGCATCTTCACTATGAATTAAACCTGAAAGCTTTTCTGATGATTCTGTGGATTATTCATAGTTTCTTATTTTACATACTGTTTTACTATGTTCATATCTCGTTCATCTTTAGAATTTTACCAATTTGTTCATATATTTGTGATTTTATCTTTATTATATATATATATATATATATATATATATATATATATATGTGTATAACCATTAATTAAACATTACCGGCCATCATCAAAAACCGCAATATTGTGAATGATTGACTACAAAAATGGACGCCACAAACCAACAATATAGAACTGTATGTATAAAATAAAGTACCTTATACCTAATTACAAGAATTAACATGAAAGAAAAAAAAAGAAGAACATGGATTCCGAAAAAATTGAAAAACTTATATATTGAATTACGTTTTCAAGAGTACAGAATTCAATGATATAAGCAAATCGGTTGTTTTCTGTGAGAAAAAAGCTATAAGCTGAAATTTTTTTCCCCCTGTAATCAAACAACCAATATAACCAAAAGAATAGTCTCAAGATGAAAACAGAACATTATCAAATGGCATGAAATGGAAAAAAGCTACAACCCATTAAATATTTAATTTATAGCAATAGAAATCTTACAAAACATACCGAATTAATTCCCAGTAGATTTTCAAAATATATTCCCGCACATGGAATCCAAAAAGCATGATAAGATTAAGGTGAATAAAACAGTTAAGTTAACACAGAAATTAAAACCTATGGATTCAGTTAATTCATGTTGAAATACCGTGATAAATATAATTAATATAATATAAATAAAAAATAATTACATTATTTATAATACCTAAAAACAATTTTAAATTGTTTAATAACAATTTTACAACAATGCCAATATTCAGCGTTAATTACCACCTGGTGTAACAAATTAAAATTATGACTTTAATAGAGGCTTTAAAAATACAAAATTTATGGTGCTGCCATCTATTATTTTATTTTAAAAACTATTATTATTATACAAATGTCACAATAAGAAGAACCTAATACATGCTAATGAAATTAAAATGTATCTACTGCCTTCCTACACACATCCTAATATAAACAATACCATACTGTATATCTTTATTTAAAAAAAAATTTAAATAAATTAAATGTTAATAAAATGCTTACAATACATTCTATTACCATACCATTAAATCTACACTGATAAATTAATTTTTTTTTTTAAAAACTTGATAATATATGGAATATAGCTATATGCTATAAAATAGAATAAATTATATATTATAAAAATATATAAAAGTCTTAATATTTACCATTACATATAAAAAATGAACAGGAAAGAAAAAATAAATAAATAAATAAAAAATGGATGTTTATATAAGATTGTCAGATTCTAAAATTCCCAATAGCCCAAAGATCACAAATATAGTGTGTGAATTATCTTTATATGAGACATAAAAAAGCTAAAAAAAAAAATGTTTGTGACAATCAAACATATAAACCGATAATTAATCATGGAATACAAAGTTGAAAATAAAACAATATTAAACAGTATAGAGGAATAATAATAAAAACTATTTACCCAATTTTAATACATACAGTATAACATTAGTTATATCAAATAAACCCATATGCATAATAATCACTAAAAAGATGGTATACTATTATTAATTAATATGATATTGTCCAATATATAAACATTATACAATATTACAAATCATTCTCATTTTTAAATAAAATTTATAAATTGTGTATCAAGACATGATATAGACATTATACATGTTAAATTGTGTCAACAATTATTAAATTAACTAATCACTAATGAATTTTATAATAACTAGATATATATATATATATATATATATATATATATATTAGGAAAAAAAAGAACAATTAACTGAATAGTAGTACAGTAATATGCTGATTTTTAAATATGAAGTTTAATAGAGACCAATAGAGATGATAAACTTGCAGCATCAAATGGAATTTCTTACATAAAGGCATCATGTAACTACATATGTAGAAAACAAAATGATGATAATATATATATATATATATATATATATGATAAATTAAAGTTTATAAGCTACATCGGAGGTGGGTATATGAAACCTTATCCAAATTAAAATAGTAAGAAATTTTAAAATATCAATATCAAAATTTGACTTTATATATTAATTTTATAATAAAGTTTATAACAAGATATTAAATGTGAAGTTCTTCGGTAAAAAAGTCTATAAATTGCTTAAAATTAAAATTTTGAGTTAATTTTTTAAACTAATTTTTAATATTTTCATTCGTATTTTGATAACTTTTATCGTGCCGTGTGTTTTATATTATTTTAGTTGCCCCAAAATAATCATTTTATTTTCATTCCTTTAAAAAAATTATTTATGAAACATGAAACATGAATTATGAAATTAATATTAATAGAAATCTTGCGCAAAATTGTAATTTGTGTGCACAAGCTTTGAGCTCATACCTCCAAGTGCTTAAGGATTTATGCTTAAAAATTTTTTACTACTACTAAAGCATGAAATTTGCGCGGAATTTCAATTCTGCGAAAGTTTAATTTGTGTGTATAATCTTCCACCTCATATAATATCTCCAAGTGGTCTTTGAGTTAAGCTTAAAATTTCTTTGCCACTACTAAAGCGCTATATAGTAATTAAAAAATATATTAAGTTCATAATAAAATATTAATAAATATGACAGAAGCCTCAATTATAAGATGGACTATTTAAATGATTTACTAATTGCGTGGTAATCCGATATATTGCTTTTGAATTGCAGGAAATCTTTCGATTTTTTAGGAGAAAAAGAAATTTTATTTTATTCAGCATTCAGAAATATTTATTATATTAATTTTATTAAATACAAAATATCAAATATCAAATCATAATTTCAATGCAGGTTAAAAGTTTTCTGAATAAAAATGCACGTTAATTACTTTATCCGTAAAAAAAAAAAAAAAAAATTGCACTTTCAAGATATGGCTATTGACTTATAATTTTGGAACTGGTGTAATACAAATGACATCATATTAAAGAAGTTATGCAAAAATATTTCAGATTTATGAATCAAAATAAATTCCTTAAAAATGTTGCTATTGTTTCTGAATCATTCCACTTTTCACTCTTTGGGACAAATTTTAACTACCATCTGTAAGAAATAATTAATTGAAAATCTATGTTTCGTCTTTAAATTCATTATTTTAAAGAGGGGCAATAAGTGCTCAGTTAAACGCAAAGAGCTTAATTAAAAACTCCTTGGCTGAACGTAAAACTCAAAAGAGTTACAATGAATAGATTTTCTAGATGTTAATTGGCCGACAGTTAATTTTTTGATGAAACTTGAATATCTGAAGTTCAGTTTTAATTTCTTAAAATTTTTTTGGAAAATATAATTTAATCACGATATTGTGCTTATCATCTATTCAAATAAAAGAAAATTCCACATTTCAATTTTAATCTGAAAATGGTGTAAAATATATATTAATCACGATCGTTTCCCCCTTTCTCTCTTTTATCCACAAAAATGGAGTAATTTAGTCACCATCATCACAGAAATGTTGCTAAAAGACACAAAATTTAATATCTGGGAAACTAATTCAAATTTTGAAATTATGAAGCCTTGTGTGACATCCTTGGATCAACGCGGATATTTGCTGTTAATTTCATTTCTCAACGTTCGACATTCTATGAGGAGAAGTGGAGAAATACAAACAGATAGGCAGATTATAATATAATAAGAGTCAGTATTTTTTACATTAATTTACATTTAAATAAAAAAGAAAAGTGCCCAGTTAAAGTGGGGGCATTGAGCTCACAGGCTATTTACACTAATTGTATATTATACTCTTATTTCAAAGAATAATGCCCTCGAAAAATAAATTAAGGGGTTTTCCTCCCGTTTACCCTCTTTATAGTTAACCAATGAGCCTCCAAATGTCATCAGGGAAGCGCCTTATTGAAGTAAACTGGTATACCAAATGTGAAGCAAATCGGATAGAAAAACCCATTTATCTAAATTAAGGGGGTATTTACCCCCGTACACTCCCCCTTTATATTTAAACAATGAACTTCCAAATATAATCAGGGAATCCCCTTATCAGAATAAATTGGTTTATCAAATTTGAAGCAAATCGGATAGAAAATTTCATTTTTCTAAATTAAAGGGGGTTATAGCCCCCCGTCCCCCCCTATACTTAACCAATATGCCCCCAAAACTAATCAGGGAAGCGCCTCATCAGAATGAATCTAGAAAAAAATGTTCGAAGCAAATCGGATATTTCTATCAAGAGTTAACGCATTACGTACCTACATACGTACATACATACGTACATACAGACCCTGCCTTCTCATTAGCTCTCAGGCTTTGATAGCCTGTGAGCTAAAAAAAAAGAGCATTAATAAACTGACAAAAGTATTGAATTTGCTCCACACAGTAACTTTTTTTCACTTTATAAACTTTCCTATGAGTTAGCTGAATTTTAAATATTGAATACTCCCGTAATCAAATTATAGAAACTCAGTGAAGATATATATTTAAACTAATTTAAGGGTCTTAATTCCTATTCTTGTGTACATTGGTGTTTCAAACTTACATACGGTTATATGCATTGAAAAATTAAAAGTTTATTATTTGAATATTGCGACGACCGCCTAAACTTACTTTTGTAATCTAAACTTAAAGAATACATAATTACTAATTGAATATTATTATTTTTTCCCTTTTTGGTGTCAATTTGGAGAATAAAAGACATGGGATATGCTCTTCCCCTATTTTCTTTTTAAACAATACAATGAAAATTGTCATAATTTGAGCGTAGTATATTATTTTTACTTCTTGTACTTATATATCTATTTTAAATACATACGTATATGAAGAACTTTACACATATTTACTTGAGGCTGACAATATAAGTAATAAATTTTATATCATTTATAGCCTCTCACATAATCTTAAATATGGATATCCTGAACCAATATTTGCCACGTAATTCCAACAAATCATTCTAGACCTGTCATAATTTTCGAATGATTATGAATCCATTGAGAGAATGGCATGAACTCCTGTTTTACATTGACCACGATAAATTTTAATGGCTTACTCTGGATCAAAAGGAATTCGTCCGCTTTACATTACAATTAAATTACAGCATTAGAATTAATTCTCGTCTATTATGCTTATTCTGCTTAAATATCTATTTATGATAGAGCTTTGTGGGGTTTATAGAACACTCTAGCTTGTTGGTATCACAATGCTCTTTCTTTCAAAGAAGCAAAAATTATAGTTGAAGTATTAAGAGTTAGTATCAAATTATAGTTATTATTAAGCTCAAAAATCAAATATTTTGATTAATAGAATTGGAAAAGTGAAAATGCAGTAATGAATTCGAATGAACACTTCCGGATGGTGTATTACAGCGCTACATATTGGTAAAATTTACAACTAATGTCAACAAGTATATTAAATCCGGCTAAGACGAAATCGGGCAGGACCGTAAAAATTCCTTTTTACACACGTTTCAATCTTAGCAAGTATACCTTTCTTCACAATGGACTTCATGCACGTGACGTCACACCCTACAGCTGGCGGTATTTTGATTGGTTATTCTAGCCGTCAAAATGCCAGTATGCGCAGCCGCAAATATCGAGAACAGACGAGCTTTAGCCTCGACCCAGGTTGCGTGCATAAAGTTTAATCGATATTGTGCACGTCTAGTGAATATTATCGGATACATAATAACATTTTGAATTTATATTACAATATATTAAATATCTACTTCTACAACAATGAATCATTTTTATGTGTTTTTAATAATATTAATAACACGTACTCCATAGAGTGCTATCCTAATATTCAAATACAACAATGTATCTTTTTGCGGTGTTTTTAACAACATTAATAACACATACTCCATAGAGTGTTATCCTAATACAATTTAAATACGACAATGAAACTTTTTGCGGTGTTTTTAAGAACATCAATAACAGATACTCGATAGAGTGCAATCCTAATATCCAAATACAACTATGAATCTTTTTGTGGTGTTTTTAACAACATTAATAACACATACTCCATAGAGTGCTATTCTAATATTCAAATACAACAATGAATCTTATTGTGGTGCTTTTAACAACTTTAATAACATATACTCCATAGTGAGCTATCCCAATATTCAAATACAACAATGAACCTTTTAGGTGTGTTTTTAACAACATTAATAGCACATACTCTACAGAGTGCTATTCTAATATTCAAATACAACAATGAACGTTTTAGCGGTGTTTTTAACAACCTTAATAGCGCATACTCCACAGCGTGCTATCCTAATATTCAAATACAACAATGAATCTTTTTGCGGTGTTTTTTAACAACATTAAAAACACATACTCCATATCCAAATGCTATCCACTGGTACACTGATAACTTTTATCTGAACGTACTTAACATTTGAATTTTGAAATTTTTTTTATTTAATAATCTTTATTTCCCATTAAAAATAGCTCTGTATTCTGACCGAAAATAGTGAATTTTGTTTTATTGAAAGTAAATAATATAAAGCCACAAAATATTCTCCAGAGATATAAAATGAAATTCTCGAAACTTATCTGGTTATTGAACTCTAACTTAACGATAAAATGAAAAGTATTTATATATATATATATATATATATATATATATATCAGATAAAAAGCACTGCATTTATCAGGAGAGTAAACTTTTCTATTTAACAGAGAGAAAAAAAATTTCAAAATCCGCCAAGAATAAATAATAATTTTCTTTTATCTAAAGCCAACATTCTAATTCTATAAAGGGGGCAATATTTTTCTTGTATTAAATAGTACTTCTGAAATGGCTGGTAATCTCGTTAGTATAAATAAATGAAAAACAACGTTTAAAGCAACAAAACACTTTATTTCTTGTTGCAAACTAGTTCGGTAGCCATAGCGTACTGTACCGTCACCAGTGCAAAATATGATTGCTCTGAAAAGAAAATTACTGAAATATATGTAGGGCAAGTGGATTCAGTGATAAAGTTTATTAGCCAATAAAATTACAGGAAATTTCAGGAAACAGCCAAAGTAAGAGAAGCGGATTCAAGGATAAAGTTTGGTGCTTTAAACGTTGTTTTTTAGGGTTTCGTTCATCTGCCGAAACCCTATTCATCTCGCTCCTCTGTCCGTCTGTCCGTCACAGAGCCCATTCTAAGAAACTATATATGTTAGAGACTTGAAATTTTGCATACTTATAGCTGAACACCTCACATCAAACTACAAATCCTAAAATTTTTAGAAAAATCTTATATTTAACCCTCTGGGCTCTAACTTGTGTATTTTAAGCTTTTCTTTCTAACTCATCCCCTAATTAAGTTGAAGACTGGAAATTTTGCAAAATTATAGCTAAACACTTGCAATCAAACGACAAATCATAAAATTTTGAAAAAATCTTATATTTAACCCTCTGGGCTCTAACTTGTGTATTTTAAGCTTTTTTTGCTAACTCAGCTCCTAATTACGTTGAAGACTTGAAATTTTGCATAATTATAGCTAAACACTTGCGATCAAATGACAAATCATAAAATTTCGAAAAAAATCTTATATTTAACCCTCTGGGATCTAACTTGTGTATTTTAAGCTTTTTCTTTTTTTTTTTTTTTAACTCAGTCCCTAATTAAGTTGAAAACTTAAAATTTTGCATAATTATCGCTAAACACTTGCGATCACACGACAAATCATAAAATTTCGAAAAAATCTTATATTTAACTCTCTGGGCTCTAACTTGTGTATTTTGAGCTTTTTTTTTCTAACTCAGCCCCTTATTAAGTTGAAGACTTGAAATTTTGCATAATTATAGCTAAACACTTGTGATCAAACGACAAATCATAAAATTTCGAAGAAATCTTATATTTAACCCTCCGGGCTCTCTAACTTGTGTATTTTAAGCTTTTTTTTCTAACTCAGCGCCTAATTACGTTGAAGACTTGAAATTTTGCATAATTATAGATAAACACTTGCAATCAAAGGACAAATCATAACATTTCGAAAAAATCTTATATTTAACCCTATGGGCTCTAATTTGTGTATTTTAAGCTTTTGTTTAGCAATTTTTTCCCTCCCCCCTTTTCACCGGGGGGGCAGGTTTTAAACTTTTGCCGACACCCTTTGACCACTCTTTCATATTATGCACCATAGACTTACATATTTTAGTTCCATTTTTTTAGCGCCAGGGGGCGCCTACCTATCTCGGCTGCTATGGGCCCGATTCCCTCGACTAATATATCTACGGATAGGTTGTAAAACGGAGTTTCGTTCGGATAGAGGTTTGTGTAGAATAGAGTGCGCCCCCTGGTTGCGAAATGTGGGACTAACAGATTTTGCAAAAAGATAAAGTGTTTTGAAAGGAATATTAAACGAAACCCTCTGTGCGATCTGTGATCACACTTACCCACTTGTTATTTATTTATATTGTACTGCGCCAAGTAATTGTCTTATTGTAATCCCATTAGTAGTTTTTTGGAAAATTATGAGTAAAAAATATTAATTTCTCTTTGATTAAACTGTATATTACACATATTATGTAACATGTCCTAGTGTCTATTTAATTTACATTGTTTAAAAACAGTCTGTGTACAATGTCACTTCTTGTGTTAATAGACAAAAGTGTGGCAAATTTACATATTTGTTGGAGCACAGCTTCCGCTTCTCGTAAAAAATTACATTTATGTCAACACGGTAAATCCCAAACTATGTGTAACTAATTAAAAACAAATACAAAAGTTCTGACAATTAAATTAAATAGTTAGAAAGCATATAAAAAGCATTTAAAAATAACATTAAAAGTTCTGAACTTGCTTAAAGTTCCTCATCTGTAATATAAATAAACACAAATTCACGAGAGATAACATAATTCAACTTGCAGTTGGGAGCATGTGCCACAAACAATTAGACATGGAGGTGGGTATTTGAGGCATGTTAAAATGGTATATTCAGGTATAAATGAACTAGCTTCATTGAGTGGGAATTTGGCCGTTCTAGTAAGGCATGCTTCCAGTAAAAGACGACTTTTGTATACGTTGAAATTTAATTTAATGACCTTGGCCATCTCAAAATTTGGAAAATGATCGGTTTGTATGGTTTTCCACGCTATATCTCAATAACAAACGCACGGTATTTCACGAAGCAACATAACTTCATGTTATCTTAGACCTTGACATAAATAAATCATTATTGTTTTTGCGTGTATACCGCTCTATAGATGTCGCTGCTATGCTCTGTTTTTCACAATTTCCGCGGTAGATATAACTCGATAACGAATAGATTGTAGTTTAATTATAGTTACAGACGAGTTGATTTATTCAATTCCTACTATTAGTTCACACTCTCCCTATATTTGTTTATTTATATATTTATTTATTTATATATTTATCTTGTTCAAATTTTCAATCGTTAATAAAATACTCATTATTCATCCTATCAGGTTGAAATATTTTTTTTGAACTTGTACTGGATGAGAATTGATGTTAATACAGTTTTTTCAAATATTAATTAATTAATTAAATTTTAATTAATTAATTTTAGTTTTGCATGAGAAACAAAATGGCGGCCATTGGTTATCGAAGGTCAATGAAAGTATTTTCAATAAGGGGTTACCATAGGGGGGACCCTGTTCTGTCGCCAAATACCGCCAAGTTTGTCGCCAACTTGGCGATATATCGCCAAATTTGGCGTCCAAAATAAGTCGCCAAAAGTGACGCCAACTTGGCGATATTTCTAATATTTCGCCAAATTCCCATAGAATTCCATTGTAAACCTACTTGCTTATAGAAAATCAACAAACTGAGATATTTTAATGCAACAAAAACTAATATTAGCTTAAGGGATTATATTAAATTTTTCTTTGGTGACCTAAGTAGGAATTGACTTTAAAAACAAAATTTTTATATTACTTGTATAGAAGAAAGTTAACATACTAGTTTTGTACTTGTAAGAATCATGAAAAAAAATTAGAAAAAAAGAAAAAAAAACAAGAACGAAAAATCGTGCGACCAGTACAGATTATAAAACACTTTCCAACACATTCAGAATACAATAAAAAAAGTTCACAGTTTACTAAGGTGAAGGATGATGTCAAAATGAACAATTTGGCAAACGCATAACGCTTTTGAGAACCCAATTTCTGCAATTACCATAAATAATCGGAAAAATACCCGATTTTTTTGTAAAGTCCTGTATAGGGTCTATCTATAGACATGTATGCATACTACGTAGTACACTAAAAGTTACTTGAGTTAAACGCATAGCACAGTTGAAAATTTCCATTCAGCAATTTCCGCCAATAAATGGATGTTGTTGAAAACTTTTGTGGCACATGATCTATAGAATTCATACACACCAAGTAATTTTTAAAAAAAATAGTTAAATTTAAAAACGCATACCACAACTGAAAACGCACTTCCAGTAATTATTGTTCGTGGGCTATATTTCAATTATTGTTCATTTTCTTCTGCATCCAAATTTTTTGTGTGGCCCTGTAAATAAATGATAAATTCTATGCACACCATATTCTACAGCAAGAACGTTGTAGTACACCTCAGCGATATATATCAATTTTAATATGTTTAAGGGGGTCCGGGACACAAAAATCTTCAAATTTTCAATTTTTTTACTATTGGATTAAAAATTTCTCTGCCGTTTTCTGCTTAAAATGATGTTTAAATCATGTTTCTATCTTAATTAGAACAGGAAATATTAATTTTTTCGTTTAGATTTGTTTTCAAAATCTCCCTTTCAAGCTATGGTTGTCAAGGAAACGAGTTCTTGTGAAATTGCGTCTTTCTTCATGATAGGTTTTTTTCACCATTTCTCATATTTAAAAATTTTATAACTCAAGAACTGTTAAAGATACAGGGTTGAAACTCGGAACATATCTTTTTCAATTATTTTACTTTACTGTTGAGACAGCATATTTGAAAAAAATATTTACTTTTGAAAATATGATTTTTTTAAAAAAGTTGCACCACTTTTTTTGTAATTTTTTCGTTAAATATTTTTAATTTTTTTTAAATTAATATTTTTTAAAATGCTGGCTCTAAATTAAAATATATATATTTCTGTTTATTTAAAGGAAAACCAATTTAAATTCTACAGATAATATTTCGAGTTATAACGATTTTAAGTTATACCACTTTTTTCATAAATTTTAATTTTAAATTTTTTTTAAAAAAGCTATGAGAAGTTTTATCATTTGATTTTGTTTACAAATGATTTGCTTAACCATCACAAAAAAATCAAAATTTTAACTCAATAAATAATTTTTTTTTTGAAAATGTGTCCCGGACCCCCTTAAAATACTGTAATATGATAAAATACACCACAAACGATTTTTAATCATAGACCGTAATGTAAAGGAATTCTTTTTGAGAGTCCCTGTAAATAAACCGTAAATGTTGTATACTTCATTTTTAATACCGAACATGCCATAGTAAACACCAATAACATATGACCATCAATTTGATGGCAATCGGAATATATTTACGCGAGTTAGAGCACGGACAGATGGACAAACAAACCGAATTCATAAACACTTTTCAACTTTTTTGCAGCAATTAAACATGCTTTTTTTTATACGTTTTATATAAGCTTTATAGGTAACAAGTTTTGTAATACGCCAGGTGCGTTGGTTTACCCTTGTGTATTTGTTGAATTTCCAGTCTTAATTTGCCGATGTGCAGTTTTAAGTCATCTTTATCATCTAGTATATATATTTTGTTTTAAAAACAGCCAATGGAGTGAAAAAGTGTTTTGCCCAACTCTTTGTAGTTGCATCGTAATCGTATGTAGTTTGTTGTCACATATTCATCACGTCATATCCTAGTATCTCTTCGCGTATGATAAGGGATTCCTATGTCCACTTTGAGAAATCCTGCTCTAATTTATACCTATTTTAAGTGCCAAAACTGCAGAAATGTTTTATATTATTATTTAAAAAGTTGCCATTTAAAATTAACCTTGTACTTTAAATGTAGAGCTTAGTACGGCTGTATTTTACATATGCAGCTAAAATTATTTTTCTTAAAGAAAATTTATTACTCTTATTATTTAATTTGTCAAAAGATCTTCTATGTTATATTTTCTTTAGTTTGATTAAAACGCACGATAATAGTGCTTTTTTTGCGATTTACATTTAAACTCCCAAAATGCATTTATTTAATCGTTTTTATGCAATAAAGTATCTCTGTATTATTCTCAAAAGTACTAAATTTTATTTCATTCAAAATAAATAATATAATCCCATAAAATGTTATCTAGAGACGAAAACGGGGAAAATAAAATGCGTAAAACTTTTTTTTGTGTAAAGAAGTTCTAATTTTGAGGTAAAAACTACTCTGCATGAAAAAGAATTTAAGAGGAAAATAATCCGGATAGAAAGCAATGCATTTGTCAGGGGAGTAAAAAGACTTTTTTGAACATTTCTAACAAAGAAATTTGTATCCCAACATAAAAAAATCCCTCAGGATTTTTGTATTTTTTCATTTCCTTAAAGCTCTAATTCTGTAAAAAAGGTAATTTTTTAGTTCATTAAACAACACTGATAAAATTGCTAACAATTTTAGGAGCTTATGTGAAGTTTTAGGAAATTATAAGTAAAATGCTGGAAGATAAACTGCTTTAGGTCCATTCCATGTCAAGTGTGAGGCACTTTCCTACATATTACTGCTGTTTTAACAATGTTATTACATCCTCAAATTAAAACAACTATGCTAAAATAAAATTCTTGGGGGTTTTGTTATTTTTAATGATATTTTATATTCTAACAAGTTTTAAGTTAACCGATATATGTATTTATATGTAAGTGTCACACGCAGGGCATTTTGCCCGTTTTTCATGGGATGGCCCTGAAACAGGCAGACTACTTAGGTCTAGGGTTTAAAATATGGAGATTTTTAAACCGTATTAAAGGACCATTCCATATCATGCGTGGGACAGCTTTCCTACACATGACTGCTGTTTTAACAATGTTATTATATCCTCAATTTAAAACAACTATGCTAAAATAAAAATCTTGGGGTTTTTGTTATTTTTAATACATATTTTATATTCTAACAAGTTTTAAGTTAACCGATATATGTATTTATATGTAAGTGTCACACGCAGGGCATTTTGCCTGCTTTTTATAGAATGACCCTGAAACGGGTAAACTGTAGGTCTGGGGTTTAAAATGTGGAGATTTTTAAACCGTATTAAAGGACCATTCCATATCATGCGTGGGACAGCTTTCCTACATATGACTGCTGTTTTAACAATGTTATTATATCCTCAAATTAAAACAACTATGCTAAAATAAAAATCTTGGGGGTTTTGTTATTTTTAATGATATTTTATATTTTAACAAGTTTTAAGTTAATCGATATAGATATTTTGTCCGTTTTTCATGGAATGGCCCCGAAACGGGCAGACTACTTAGCTCTAGGGTTTAAAATGTGGAGATATTAAAAAAGTATTAACATTAGAACAGCACGCAATTTTACCCAAGTTTTATAAAAAATATTTCTCACCAGAATCTTCATTTAAAACTACTTAACTTATATAATTAGCCTATTTTTGTGCTGCATACATTTAACATATCTTATGGGGAAAATTCTGGTTCGAATCGACTATTATCAATTTCGCAGGGATCAAAATGACCCCTAATGGCGGTTCTAGTTCTAGTGTTAAAGGACCATTCCATATCACGTATACAACAGCTTTTCTACACATTACTGCTGCTTACAATGCTGTTGTATCCACAAATTAAAACAACTATGCTAATATGAATGTCTATGGTGTTTTGTTATTTTTAATGTATAGTTTATATTCTAACAATTTATAAGTTAATAGACATAGATATTTATATAAATGTCACGTAAAAGACATCTTGTCAGTTTTTTATGGAATGGCCCTGTTGTATATATTATTAGTTAAACCCCTTTTTAGTTGTTGCTATATCAGATTCATTATGTTTTATAGTATTTATTGATTTCTAAACGTTGTATAATAATGTATGTACAGTAAAATTAAATTTTGTCAATTTTTGATTTTTGTTCTTGCCATTTAATAGTCCAAAAAAGCAGTAGTATTAGCATATTCTATATTATTATTATAAAAGTTCCTACTTAAAACTATTATTCTCTTGTTATTAAAAATTATTATATATATAAAATTGTTTTCTAAATACAGGGTGTTTTACTACCAGACCGACAAACTTGCAGGAGGTGTAGGGGGCACAGAGACGACTCGGAATTCGGAATCACATAGCAATGCAAGGGTCGAAAATGTAATCCTAACGAGATTGAGGGGTTGTTAGGGGCTGAATCAACGTGATCGAAAATTCACATTTAAATACCATAAGCTTAAAATAATTCATGATTTTCCTATAACGAAGTTGGTCGAAGTTTCGTAACATGTGCACCGCATTGAATCTCGTATGTTTTAGAATACGCCGTGCATTCGTCGGACGTTCGCGGCTACAACGAAGATAAGTCATTTCAAAACGCCCCTACTACCTCTGATAAGCTGGAGGATAAACAAAGATGCAAGAATGAAAAGCCTTCGATGAACTTCCGGGAACTTTATTATCAGGAAAATCATGACTTATTTTAAGCTTATGCTCTTAAAATGTCAATTTGCTATCACAGGGTTCATCCCCTAATAACCCTCTATCGCGTTAGGATTGCATTTTCGACCCTACATTGCTATGTGATTCCGATTCGTCTTTGTGCTCCCTACACCTCCTGCAAGTTTGTCGGTCTGGTAGAGGAACACCCTGTATATCCTTCATTATTACCTCTTCCGATCTTTCTATTTCAAATTAATTATATTAACATTTTTATGCTGCTTACATTTAAATTCTAAAAAGCTTTTATATAATATATATTTATTTTATGTAACATAAAAATATCTGTGCAGTACTTAAAATTCTTGAATTTTATTCCCTTAAAAATAAATAACACAAAAGCTCAATATAACTTCTATATATAAAAATGGAGAAGCATGAAATGTATCAATCTTACCTGGCTACTGTGTTCTAGCTTTTATAGATAAAAAATGCATTAAGTGAAAAGGATTTTTGGGAAAAAATAAAAACCCTATTAGAGAGCGATGCATTTGCTTGGTAGAATTTTTTTGTTGTACATTGTTTACAAAGAAATGTTTATTTCGAAATACATCGGGCACGTGTATTCGAAAGTCATTAGTATATAACATTTTATTCTCTTTTAAAATTTAAATTTAGAACCATATTAATTATTACATTACTATTATTATATTACTAGCAAACCCCGCGGCTTTGCTCGCGTAATATTTGAAATATGGCAAGTGATATTTATATGTCTAATTTTTATTAAAAGGTACTAACTAAATTTTTATTTTATTAAAAGGTAATATTTTATTTTATTAAAAGGTACTTATTACTTTTAGGAATAATTAAAAAAATTACTATTTAAAACACAGTTTGATTAAACATCATTGTTACACTGCATAAGGCAGAAATGAGACTTAAAATAATAAAACGAAATAAAACTAAATAAATAATAATTTAGAAAATATTTTGAAACTTTTATGCTCAATTAATACGCTCATTTCAGTATTCACCTGAAGTTTTGAATTTTTTAGAAACCATCTTCTTACATCTTAAAATTAACCATCATGTCAAATTCGAAGTCCTACTACCACTCTCAACATAAAGGGCTATGTTGAAATAGGAACTGTCACCATTAATTTGCCAACATTAATTTTGAAATTTGTTTGTTATTTCCTAATTATCACAGAAACGTAATTTAGAAAGCTTTTAAAGGCCTTTTTTAGAACATTTGTTGTTCCTGTAAACCTCAGGTGGTAGAATCATCGGCATAAATTTAGCCTGTGTAGGATGAGAGACTGTTACCATTGATTCGCAACTATTACTTTTATATTTGGTTTATATTCCCTGAAATTGTGTTGATATCGTAATTTAGGACTTTTTTAGAATGCTTTTCGCACCTCCCCTTCACTTCACCCCTTTTTAATTCGAATTTATTTTCGACAGTCCTTTGAGGGCATTTATATTTTATAAGTAACTACCATGCCATATTTAAAGTTTCTAGCCTTTTCAGTATCGAAGAAATCACAATTTAGAAAGTTTTTAGCTATTGCAACCCTCTGGTGGTAGTGGCACAGACATAAACTATAGCTTATGTTTGAGCAGGTTCTATCACTAGCAATTTGTCATCATTATTTTTTAATCGGTTTGGTATCTGATAAGATTACATAAAAATTGTAATTTATAATGCTTTTCGCTCACTTCATCTGTTTAAATTTGAAATTTTCTTTCGACAGTTCTTAGAAAGCAGTTGCATCTTGTAAGTAAATGCCATGCCATACTTCAAGGTGTTAGACTCTTCAGTTATGCAAAAAACGCAAATTAGAACATGTTTTGCTTTTGCAACCCTCAGATGGTAGTGACAGCAACATAAAACATGATCTATGTTATAGCAGGGACTGTCACCATTGATTTGCAACTATTATTTTTGAAATAACTTTGGAATTTCCTGAGATTGAGTAGAAATCGCAATTTAGAACGTTTTTAGAACGCTTTTCGCGCATTTTCACCCCCTTTTTAAATTTTCAATTTTTTCGAAACTGTTGTTAAAGATAATTTATATGTAATAAATATGTACCTTGCCTAAATTTAAGTTGCTAGCCCCTACCGATCACAAAAATCGAAATTTGGAACGCTTTTTTGCTCCTGCAACGTCTAGGTGATAGTGATACCGACTTAAAATAGCGTCTATGTTAGAGCAGAGGCTGTCAGCATCAATTTCTTACCATTACTTTTGAAATCAGTTTGATTCTTCCTGAGTTATTGGTGACAAATCGGCATTTAGAACGTTTTTAGAACGCTTTTTGCTCATTTTGCTCCTGCATCTCGACTGGGGTAGTGGAAACAGATATAAAATATAGCCTATCTTGGAGCAAGATCTGTCCCCATCATTTTTACACCATTATATTTGAAATCGGTTCAGTATTTCCTGAGATTGCTAGAAATCGCAATTTAGAACGTTTTTTACAACGCTTTTTGTGCATTTTGACCCCCCTTTAAATTTCGACTTTTTTAGGAAATGTCCTTAGAGATAATTGATATCTTATAACTAACTACCATTCTAAATTTCACGATTCAAGGCCCTACCGTCACGCAAAAACCGCAATTTAGAACGTTTTTCTCCTGCACCCCCTTTGGGGTAGTGGCACCGACATAAAACATAGCCTATGTTGGAGCAATTGTTTTCACCATCATTTTGACGCCATTATTTTTTTAATCGGTTTGGTATTTCCTGAGATTGTGTAGAAATCACCATTTAGAACGTTTTTTAGAACGCTTTTTGCGCATTTTCACCCCTTTTAAATTTCGAATTGTTTAAGAACTGTTATTAGACATCATTTATATCTTATAAGTAACTAATATTCCAAATTTCATATTTCTAGGCCCTTCAGTAACGCAAAAATCGCATTTTTAGAACGTTTTTTGCTCCTGCACCCCCTTTGGGGTAGTGGCACCGACACAAGATATAGCCTATGTTCTAAGTTGGACTAACACCATCATTTTGATACCATTACTTTTGGAATCGGATCGGTAGTTCCTGAACTTACCTCCTACAAATAAACAATTTTTTCCTCTTTATAATAGGATTATAGATTATAGATTACTACTGTTTTAACAATGTTATTATATCCTCAAATTAAAACAACTATGATAAAATAAAAATCTTCGGGTTTTTGTTATTTTTAATGCGTATTTTATATTTTAACAAGTTTTAAATTAATCGATATAAGTATTTATGTAAGTGTCACGCAGAACATTTTGTCCATTGTTCAAGGAATGGCCCTGAAACGGGCAGACTACTTAAGTCTAGGGTTTAAAATGTGGAGATTTTTAAACAGTATTAAAGGATCATTCCATATCACGTGTGGGACAGCTTTTCTACATATTACTGCTGTTTTAACATTGCGATTGTATCCTCCAATTAAAACAACTATGCTACTATGAATGTCTAGGGCTTTTTGTTATTTTTAATGTATAGTTTATATTCTATCAACTTATAAGTTAATAGATATAGATATTTATGTAAATGTCACGTGAAGGACATTTTGTCCGTTTTTCATGAAGTGGCCCTGAAACGGGCAGACTACTTAGGTCTAGGGTTTAAAATGTGGAGATTTTTAAATAGTAATAAAGGACCATTCCATATCACGTGTGGGACAGCTTTTCTAGATATTACTGCTGTTTTAACATTGCGATTGTATCCTCCAATTAAAACAACTATGCTACTATGAATGTCTAGGGCTTTTTGTTATTTTTAATGTATAGTTTATATTCTATCAACTTATAAGTTAATAGATATAGATATTTATGTAAATGTCACGTGAAGGACATTTTGTCCGTTTTTCATGAAGTGGCCCTGAAACGGGCAGACTACTTAGGTCTAGGGTTTAAAATGTGGAGATTTTTAAATAGTAATAAAGGACCATTCCATATCACGTGTGGGACAGCTTTTCTAGATATTACTGCTGTTTTAACATTGCGATTGTATCCTCCAATTAAAACAACTATGCTACTATGAATGTCTAGGGCTTTTTGTTATTTTTAATGTATAGTTTATATTCTAACAACTTATAAGTTAATAGATATAGATATTTATGTAAATGTCACGTGAAGGACATTTTGTCCGTTTTTCATGAAGTGGCCCTGAACCGGGCAGACTACTTAGGTCTAGGGTTTAAAATGTGGAGATTTTTAAATAGTAATAAAGGACCATTCCATATCACGTGTGGGACAGCTTTTCCACATATTACTGCTATTTTAACAATGCTATTGTGTCCTCAAATTAAAACAACTGTGCTAATATGAATTTCGAGGTGCTTTTTGTTATTTTTATTGTATAGTTTATATTCTAACTATTTATAAATTAATAGATATACATATTTATGTAAATGTCACGTGAAGGACATTTTGTCCGTTTTTCATGAAGTGGCCCTGAAACGGGCAGACTACTTAGGTCTAGGGTTTAAAATGTGGAGATTTTTAAATAGTAATAAAGGACCATTCAATATCACGTGTGGGACAGCTTTTCCACATATTACTGCTATTTTAGCAATGCTATTGTGTCCTCAAATTAAAACAACTGTGCTAATATGAATTTAGAGGTGCTTTTTGTTATTTTTATTGTATAGTTTATATTCTAACTATTTATAAATTAATAGATATAGATATTTATGTAAATGTCACGTGAAGGACATTTTGTCCGTTTTTCATGAAGTGGCCCTGAAACGGGCAGACTACTTAGGTCTAGGGTTTAAAATGTGGAGATTTTTAAATAGTATTAAAGGACCATTCCATATCACGTGTGGGACAGCTTTTCTACATATTACTGCTGTTTTAACAATGCTATTGTGTCCTCAAATTAAAACAACTATGCTGATATGAATGTCTAGGGCTTTTTGTTATTTTTAATGTATAGTTTATATTCTAACAACTTATAAGTTAATAGATATAGATATTTATGTAAATGTCACGTGAAGGACATTTTGTCTGTTTTTCATGAAGTGGCACGGAAACGAGCAGACTACTTAGGTCTAGGGTTTAAAATGTGGAGATTTTTAAATAGTAATAAAGGACCATTCCATATCACGTGTGGGACAGCTTTTCTAGATATTACTGCTGTTTTAACAATGCTATTGTGTCCTCAAATTAAAACAACTGTGCTAATATGAATTTAGAGGTGCTTTCTGTTATTTTTATTGTATAGTTTATATTCTAACTATTTATAAATTAATAGATATAGATATTTATGTAAATGTCACGTGAAGGACATTTTGTCCGTTTTTCATGAAGTGGCCCTGAAACGGGCAGACTACTTAGGTCTAGGGTTTAAAATGTGGAGATTTTTAAATAATATTAAAGGACCATTCCATATCACGTGTGGGACAGCTTTTCTACATATTACTGCTGTTTTAACAATGCTATTGTGTCCTCAAATTAAAACAACTGTGCTAATATGAATTTAGAGGTGCTTTTTGTTATTTTTATTGTATAGTTTATATTCTAACTATTTATAAATTAATAGATATAGATATTTATGTAAATGTCACGTGAAGGACATTTTGTCCGTTTTTTCTGGAATGGTCCTGTTGTATATACTATAAGTTAAACCCCTTTTTTGTGGTTGTTACTTCAGATTTTCAGTTCTATATTACTTTATTTTACAGTATTTATTGATTTTCTAGCATTGTATATTAATGTATGTACAGTACAATTAAATTTTGTCAATTTTTGATTTTTGTTTCTTGCCATTTAATAGTTTAAAAAGCAGTAATATTCCTGTATTCCACATTATTACTATAAAAGTTCCTACTTAAAACTATTTTCTTGTTATTCAAAATTATTATATACCATAAAATTGCTTTCTAAATATATCCTTCGTTATTGCCCCATCCGATCATTCTATATCAAATTAATCATATTATCATGCTGCTTACATTTAAATTCTAAAAAGCTTTTGTATACTATCTCTTTATTTAATGTAACATAGTGCAGTGCTTAATATTCTTGAATTTTATTCCATTGAAAATAAATAACATAAAACCGCAAAATATCTTGATCTTCTATATATAAAAGTGGAAACGCATGAAATGTATCCGTCTTATTTGGCTGCTGCTTTCTGACTTTCATAGATAAAAAGTGCATTAAGTGCAAAGGATTTTTGAGAAAAAATAAAAATCCTCATAGAGAGCGATGCATTTGTCCAGTTGATTTATTTATTTATTTATTTATTTTATGTACATTGTTTACAAAGAAACGTTTATTTTGAAATACATTGGGCAAGAGTATTCAAAAGTCATCAGTATACAGCCGAACCTCTATTTAACGAACCTCTATTTTGCGAATTTCTCTATTTTACGAACTTTTCCTTGGAACCAAGAATATTTTGCGAATTTCTTCGTAAAATAACCTCCAAATAGCGAAGTGCATTCTCTATTTAACGAACTTTTCCTTGCGATCAAATTTATTTTTTCTCCCCGTTTCTCAAAATATTTCTGGACATTTCAAACTTATTTTTACTTTAAACACATTTTATGATGTTCAATGGCCTTGAACTGGTTTTACCAGGCGCCTTCTGTGTCAGCAGTGAGAATTCGGTAAGTACAGAGGACGAAAACGATAATCCCTTAGAGTAACTTTAAAAAATGGGAATACAGTGAGAAAAAAAAGAAGAAATTAACCATGATCTGCTAATTGATGATTGTATTTCACTTAACTCGGAAACATTATCCGAATTGGATATTTTCGACAGTGGGAAAAATAAAAACAATACAGCAATGAATTGTGATGAAGACGAATATGATGATGATGGAAATGGTCATTATGCAGGAATTAACAAAACTTCGTATGATGAAATGCTAAAATCATTTGAAACAATCCGACGCGGATTATAGTTAGAAGAAAATACGCATGAAATGGTTTTTGGTGCATTGCAAAGATGCGAGACGTATTATGAGAGAAAGCACTTTTTTAAATAAAAAACTCAGGCAAAATTAACAGAGTTTTTCAGAAATTAAATTTAAGGACGCATATGTTAATGTATAGTTAAAATTATTTGTTATAATAATAATAAATATGATAATGTTATTAAAATTCGTTAATTTTAATGTAAAACTATTTACTTTAAAAAGAAAATACAGTGTATTCCCGGACAATGTTTTGTTTTCCTTGCAGACTTCAAAGATTTAAACACATAGAAAAAATGAATTGATGATGGATATTGATGGGTAAAATAAATAAAGCAAATCGACATAATTTATTTAAAAAAATGTGATTAATTACTTTTAGTAAAAATATTTAGTGTTTATGAATTTAAAATCTGTTTTATGTGGTTTAAAGTATTTTAAAAGGTGAATCTCTATTTAACGAATTTTCCATATAACGAACTTTTTTACGGGATTTAGCGGCTTCGTTAAATAGAGGTTCGACTGTATAGCATTATTTTATTTTTTAAAATTTAAATTAGAATCATATTAATTATTCTGTCTCGTTTTCGAAAATAAGTTTCCATATCGGAAATTTCAATTCATCCGATTCCTTTTGGAAAAATAAATATAAATAGAAGGGTAAGTAAATAAAAGAAATTTGAGATATTTTTTAAACAAAATTTGCAGGAAAGATTTTAAATAAATGGATTAATGTTGTTGGTTAGTCAGGTCAGCAATTCCCCTCTCCAGTGTTAAACCTACAGACATATAGAATGCATTTGTATTTTTATCTTAATTCAAACTGGTTTTTGTTTGTAAAGATGAAATTTTGTAATAGATTTTCAACTCACTTCTTGATATACGGGCATCCCCCGACTTACGAAAGTAATGCGTTCCGTAAAGTTTTACGTAATTTGAATTTTACGTAAGTCGAATTTGTAAGTTGCTTAGGTAAAATTTTGTAAGAAACTGCAATATTTATTATGTATGTATATATATATATATATATATTATTTACACCGTATTATTTTATAAATAAAGTATCAAGCGACAGTATTTACTCGTATATAAACTATAAACGTGTGATAAAATATAAAAATAAACTTAAAGAACACTTTTCAAATATCTTGTGGAATACGGGATTTATAAATCTAACATTGATGAACTGATTTATAACAATTTTGAATGTACATCAAATGACTATAAAAATAAGAAATAGTTAAAGAAGACTAATTTAATCTATTCTCCATGAATGTCTGATGGCAAGGCAAATGAATAGCACTCACAAAATAAAATAATATTTGATATAAATAATACTCAAATAATACTTGAGTTTTACGTAATTTGAATTTTACGTAAGTCGAATTTGTAAGTTGCTTAGGTAAAATTTTGTAAGAAACTGCAATATTTATTATGTATATATATATATATATATATTATTTACACCGTATTATTTTATAAATAAAGCATCAAGCGACAGTATTTACTCGTATATAAACTATAAACGTGTGATAAAATATAAAAATAAACTTAAAGAACACTTTTCAAATATCTTGTGGAATACGGGATTTATAAATCTAACATTGATGAACTGATTTATAACAATTTTGAATGTACATCAAATGACTATAAAAATAAGAAATAGTTAAAGAAGACTAATTTAATCTATTCTCCATGAATGTCTGATGGCAAGGCAAATGAATAGCACTCACAAAATAAAATAATACTTGATAAGCACAAACTGTATTTATTATGAATTAGATAACTACTATGAATAACTAACAATAAAGATTAAATTGTTTTGTTATAGGTTGGATTGTATATACCAATAAAAATATAACTCTATCTAATATATAAACTATATTGCGGTTGTGGTTTATATCGATATATTTTATTTATAAAATAACTATCAAAAGTATGCAACTGCGTATCAAACGCACTAATATGCCCACAAAATGTAATTTTCGAGATTTATTACGTGACTGCGAATTTACGTAAGTCGCGTAATACATAAATAAGTCAGGGGATGCCAGTACTAGAATTATAAAAATTACTTTTACAGGTCTGTTTCCGATGACAATACAGCATATTAATATTTTCAGAAATAATTTATAAATATACATTAATTTTAAGGCATTTTTTCGTTAGAGTTTCTTTTCAGAGATGAATATTTTCAGAAATAATTTATAAATTAATACATTAATTTTAAAGCATTTTTTCGTTAGAGTATCTTTTTAGAGTTTAAGGGTTGTTCTCAAATCGAAAAGAACAACTTTCTGACATAAGTTTTAATTTATTTTTGTTCGAAAACGCATGAAACTAGCTGGTGTTGTTGTTCAGAAACTATGTAATGGAGCTGTTTTTTCCATTTTTTTTTGCAAACGCAATAGATCTTTCAGAAAATAATGTCAAAGTGGGCGTTTTGAACCGAATTTCCGCGCGAAGGGAGAAAGAGCACTCAAGAGCGGGCGAAAAACGGGTTTGTCACGTGATCGAATTCGCTTATAACTCAATAGGTAATTGATTGATCAAAAAATGGAAAAAACAGTTCTATTCCAAATCGCTTCCATGGCCACACTGTTAAAAATCTAAAGCATTCTGGCAGGTCATTTGACCGTTTTTTTTTTTTTCGAAAACGGTTACACAACCGTTTATTTAATACTATTCTGACCATATTATTGGCCGTTTTATGGTCAGAATATAGTTAAATTATGGTTATGAAACCGTTTTTTCAAAAAACGTTCGAATAACCTGCCAGAATGCTGCAAAATGTTTAACAGTACAGGCTTTCCAATTTTATATCTTTCCGTTAAAAAATGAATTTGTAAATATGTCAAAGCGTTTTTTTCGCTTGTTGAGCAGAACAGTTAAGAACAGCCTTAATGTTAGATTTTCTGCGATAACTAAAATTTAGCGATAAAATGACCATTAAGAATTTTTTTTTTTCTATGAAACCGCTATACCGTTAGAATAAATGTGGTCACTTCGTCTATTTTTTGAAATTTTCTTACATATACACTAGTTTATTTGCCTTTTTCCCGTTATTTGTTTGGCCGATAAACTTTTTTAACATTTTGCATCATAGTTGAAAAATTAAAACACACATAAATAACGCCTGCATTCAACTGTTAAAGGTAAATATAAATATTATACAGACATACAGGATGTTTCACAAAGGACCCCTAACTTTAAAAATCCATAACTCGGAAACGATGATAGATAGAAACATGAAACCAGTGGTATGTTTAATAAGAAAATCGTAAGAATCTTATACATAAATCTCAAAATTTAGTTCAAAATAGTCTCGATAGATGGCGCTGAGAGCGTTAAGAATCCTTGGGCGTGTTCAAGATGAACGCGCGCCGCGCGCGCGAGCTCAGGAGACAGGAACATGGGGTGGGTCTTTATCGTAGAAGGAATAAATTTTCAGTATGTTCAGGAAAGTATCTTGGATTTGATTAATTATTGAGCTAATTATAAAGATAATCTGTTGCAAATGAAAGGTGAGCTAGATAGCTGAATGGACAGAATATTGAACTCGAGACTAGTGGTTATGGGTTCCAATCCTCCGCGCCCCAAATTGTGTTTATGATTTTTTTCAATTTATTGGTTGCTTTATATTTTTCATAATAAATAAGATATTTTTGATAAAGATAAATTTTTATGTTAATAATACAGAAGCACATGTGAGTTTTTATCGAGGCTAGGATGCAGATCATATTTTACAGTGTTAAAATCAACATGGAAAATATAAAAATAAAATGTAACAGATGTACATTATTTTAACTAAAAATATTTGAACACATATTTTCTAGAAGAGATAAAATATATGGGGTTTGTCCTCTAGTTTTGAAGTGAATAAAGTATGATTAGAATGTTTATAAATTTTCAAGAATGTTTATAAATTTTAAAAAATATGATCTGCATCCTAGTCTCGATAAAAACTCACATGTGCTTCTGTATTATTAACATAAAAATTTATCTTTATCAAAAATATCTTATTTATTATGAAAAATATAAAGCAACCAATAAATTGAAAAAAAACATAAACACAATTTTGGGCGCGGAGGATTTGAACCCATAACCCATAGTCTCGAGTTCAATGCTCTGTTCTTTTCAGCTATCTAGTTCATCTTTCATTTGCAACAGATTATCTTTATAATTGGCACAATAATTAATCAAATCCAAGATCCTTTCCTGAACGTACTGAACATTTATTCCATATACAATAAAGATCCACTCCATGTTCCTATCTCCTGAGATCGCGCGCGCGGCGCGCGTTCACCCTGAACACGCCCAAGGATTCTTAACGCTCTCAGCGCCATCTATCGGGGCTATTTTGAACTAAATTTTAAGATTTATGTATAAGATTCTTATGATTTTTTTATTAAACGTACCACTGGTTTCATGTTTCTATCTACCACCGTTTCCGAGTTATTGATTTTTAAAGTTAGGGGTCCTTTGTGAAACACCCTGTACATACAATAAATACTATAAACCCAAATGAAGTGAAAAATTAGTCAGAGCCAGAAATCGAACCCGGGACCACTGCATTCCAGGCACTGCATTCACCATTGAATTCATCAAGTCTTACAGACTTTAAAATACAAACAAATTATGTATTGTATCTATCATTAAATGCAAATGTATTTGAGATCTTTTGTGTGGCCTTGTAAATGATCTATAAAATTTATACACACCAAGTAATATGCAAACTAGTCGGATGTGGCAATCCCAAAACTTTCTTCTATCTCATACATGTTAATATTTCCTGAAAAATGTAGCATATCAGTACCACCGGTTAGATGATTTACATCAAAATCCAATTATCAACAACTTTGACAACTTCTAACTGAATCTGAAGCTTCATGAAAATCCGTGCATTAGTTTTTGAGATAGAGCTATTGCGGAAATTGTAAAAAATTCTGCATAGTAGCGCCACCTGTTCGGCGATTTACACCAAAAACTAGACTAGGACCAATTTATACCAGGAAGTAACTGAATCTGAAGCTTGATTTAAATTTGTGCATTAGTTATTGAGATACAGCTATTGCAGAAATCGTGAAAAATGCAGAACAGCAGCGCCACCTGTTGGGTGATTTACACCAAAAATTAAACAACACTAATTTATATCAGAGACTAACTGAATCTGAAGTTTGAAGAAAATTCGTGCATTTTTTTTCTTGAGTTAGAGCTATTGCAATAATCATGAATAATGCAGCACAGCAGAGGCACCTGTTGGGCGATTTTCACCAAAAAGTAATCAGCACCAAACTATATCCTGAGCTAACTGAATCTGAAGTTTTATGAAAATCCGTGTAGTAGTTCTTGAGATATAGCTATTGCAGAAATCGTGAAAAATGCCGCATAGCAGCGCCACGACCTGTTGGACGACTTACACCAAAAAGTAATCAGAACCAGTTTATATCAATGTCTAACTGAATCTGAAGTTTTTTGAAATTCCGTGCATTAGTCTTTGAGATAGAGCGCCCACAAAATTTTTGTCACATACAGACTCACAGAGTGACAGGCAGACTCACAGACAGACATTTTCTAAAAACCATCAAATCGTGTTTAGGACATCCTAAAAAGTATAAATCCGTCGAAAACCGGAAGTCGAAAATTTTCACGAATGCAATACTTTCTTTTTGTAGAGACAGAAGAAAGTAGAAATAGGTATATTTTAAAACGCGTACCACAACTGAAAACACATTTCCAGCAATTATTCTTCATTGCCAAATACTTTTGTGTGTCTCTGTAAATGAACGGTAAATTCTATGCGCTCCAGGTCTTCTAATAAGTGCTTTGTAGTACACCTCAGTGATATATACAAATTTCAATATGTTTAAAATAGTGTAATACCATTAGAATATACCATAAACGATATTTCTCAATAGTCTGTAATGTAACAGAATTCTTGATTGTCCTTGTAAATAAAACGTAAACGCTACACATTTCATTTTCAATACCGAACATGCCATGGTAAACTCCAATAACATATATCAATTTCAAGACGGTCTGACTATATTTACGCGAGTTAGGGCACGCACAGACAGACAAACCGAACTCATAAACATTTTTAACACATTCCAACAAAGTTGAAAAGTGTTTATGATTTCGGTTTGTCTGTCGGTCTGTCTGTCTGGCCGTCTGGTCGAGCTCTAGCTCTCGTAAATATATTCGGATTGTCCTGAAATTTTTGGATGTTATTGAAATCCTAGCACAATCCCTATTTCAGATGAAGTTTGTAGCATGTTTAGTTTATTTACAGGGACAGTCAAAAATATTCCGTTACATTACGGCCAATGGGAAAAAATCGTTTCAAATGAATTTTAAAGATGTTACACCCTTTGAAACATAATAAAATTGATATGCATTCGCAAAGTGAACTAAAATATGCATTCTGTAGAATATGCGGTGCAAAGAATAGTTATTATTCATTTACAGGGCCACACAAAAGAATTCCGTTACATAATGGTTTAGGTGGGGGGGGGGGGATTGTTTGTGATGTGCTTTAAATATGTTAAACTATTTCATATATAATGCAATTGATATACGTCGCAGATGCTTACTATAAGTTATTTCATGTATAATACGAAGTGCATAGCATTTACAGGGAAACACAAAAGATTTGAGATAGTATGTTCCATGCGAAGTACTGTACATTAGCGATGATGGCAGGACATGCATTTTTAATTATGATATGTGTTTTTAAGCTTCCCTATTTTTATGCAAACTATATGGCGTGTATTAAGGCTATAGTTGATATACAGGGCTACACAAAAGAATTCGTAAATATTACTGAGTATGAACCTAAATTGCTTAAAGATGGTTTTTAAACGAGTTATGCATTTGCACGCTGAACTGCATTTAGTTTACTAAGAAATGTCTGTAGAATATAGATAAAATGATATACAGGGCCACGCAAAGAATTGGATACATGGGCGTCTATGGATGATAACTTCTGAAAATGTGATTTTAGTAGTTTTAAGAGTGTTTTAGTTTAAATTAAATTTTAGCTAAATAGTGGCGTGTAATAAATGTACTAGCTAAATTACAGGACTGAACAAAAGTATTTAAGTATGTGTCCATCTATGAGTATAAATTGCTGAAAGAGAAATTTCAATCTGTTATGCGTTTTATTTCTAAAGTATATTTTTTGCATTATATAGTATGTATATCAACCTACTGATGAAATACAGAACTGTTCAAAAGAATTGGAATACATATTTGTCTACGGACGGTAACCGCTGATATCAGTTTTTCAAATGTTTTACTTGTTTTCTAAAAATAATTACTTACTTATCTTATTTAACTTATTTATCTAAATAACGATATTTTGTTAAAGATTTGAGGAAGTGTTGGAAATTGTTTCATAATCTATGCTTGACGCATGATTTTTCTTTCTTGTTTGGAAAGCATCAAAAAGAAAAAAAAAGATATGCAATACAAATGCAACATCCAGTTTGTGAGTAAGAACAGAAAATATGTAATTCATCATTTATTATATATTCTTGAAAAAGTTAGAAGAATGAACGTATTTTTTTTAGAAGTAAAATAGCACAATTTCTTCTTTTTATAAAATAAAACTTTCTGCGAAATATTCGCTGTGAAATTCCTTTTTATTTTACTATCTGTGACCGAAACACACAGAAAAAGAAAAAAAAACGAGAAAAGCTTTACATGTCACTTTGTAAATAAGTGACTTTGGAACGCCATTGTTATTTGTTAGATGACATCATGTTTTATCATAAATTCTGACATGTCTTATTACAGAATCTTTTGTAGAATAAATTCTCCAATTAGATATTTCTGGAAACTCTCTCAAACAACAATATACGAACAAAAAAAGCAAATAAAGACATATATATATATATATATATATATTTCAGAAATAACTATATATATTTATTTTTCTGAAAGTATTAAACCTAACGCTTTAAAGAAAAGACAAAAAATAAATAAATTACGATAGATATATTTGAAGTTTTCGTAATTGAGTTTTGCAGACTATTTCCTGAAACATCCGGATCGGTTAAATCTAAAGAATTTTATTTACAGATAAGTTTTAATGGACTTATAAATACTAAATGAAAAGTAATATTATTTGTTTTTCTTTATAAGCCAGAATATGTTTCTAAACTGTTAAAAAAGATCTAGATCTAGGAAAATATCTAGGAAAATAGAGGGTGATCGGAAAATAACTGGCCAAATTTTAAAGGGTGGTAGCGGTAACCTAAACAAGCATTTTTCGTCTTAGAATGTGTGCCCGAAAATGGCCCGTTTAAACGCTGGTGTCGAAGAAAATTGTGAAAGGTGCAATGAAAGACAGCGTATAAGGCCAATAGATGGCGCTTATACGCGTCATTTCTGGACACACATTCTATGACAAAGAATGCTTATTTTGGTTCACTCTACCACCCTTTAAAATTTGTCCGGTTATTTTTTCGATCACCCTGTATAATTCAACCACGAACGAAAATGTATAATAATCTCTCCCGAGTTATCCATGATTCCAAAACGAGTTCTTTATCGTTAGAAACCTGTGAAAAAAATATATATTGGAAATTTAAAGAAGCATTTATAAAAACTAAGTTTCTTTTGCTACCACTGATATTTGGAATGTTTCCGAATACTGTCAACCGGCTTGACTTAGTCTCCTTTTTTGCTTCTTGTTGTCTTTAAAGATCCAAAGATTATTGAAATTTTCATTTAACCCTCGCGGTAGTAAGATCAAAATATTATGTAAATGCCTAAGATGGGGTATTTTGACCAGAATCTTCATCAAATAACAAAGCATGTGCCTCCTCGAGAGACAAACCTCGACGATTCGCTTCGTTGAATAGCGAAATTTACACACAACCGAACACAAGAACAGGAAATAACGAAATGATGGAGGCGCCTACACTCGCTTGCATGGAAATGCTGTACCCACAGTGCCATATTGTAAACTACATTTAGCATGATGCCAAAAAATTTTTTTTCTTTTTTTTTTCTTTTGAAACGTGATAATTAAATGACAGAAAGCTTTCATTTATTCCCTGATTTTTAAGATGCGGTCAATGTGACTCCATTCGCAATCCCTACAAATAAACAAAAAAATTTAACTGTGTGAAACTTACTAAGTTGACAAAATTATGAAAGAAACCTTTTTAGGAGAATTCCTAGAAAATAATTTTAGCACACATATTCTAAATGAAAAAAAAAAAACTGCAAAATGTCCAGATGGAGTCGAATTGGCCCCATCTTAGTACTGCGGGCATTAAACAATTTCTAATTCTTTTTTTCTAGTTTCAAGATATCAATTGTAAATTTTAAAATTCGCATTTAGTGTTTTTAAAGAATAGTTTTAAAAAATATTATTTTAAAAGCGGGACAAAGTCATCCCTGACTTAGGGTAACTTGTCTCATAACTAAAAAATCATAAAATAAGCCTTAAAAACTTTGGAAAACAATGCAAATCCACTATTATGATAGAATAATAAAACCTAATAAACATGATAACAAATAATAATTATTATAAGAACTAAAATCTTCATTCCTATTCTAGAAAAAAATTGCTGAAAAACACCATTTTTTCGGCCCTTCTGTAGGACCCTCCCCCTTAATTTTGTGTTAAAATAAAGGCTCCTATTATAAAGCCCTGAAGCAGTTGCATGGTAACAATTTTACGTAATTTATATTCTTTTTTAATGGTTTTTAGATATATCATATATTCATCTTTATACGAGGGTTCTTGCGTGGATCTTATCAGTTTTAATGCTCTGGGAAGGGTTTTAACCCCGAAGTTCCTTCCCTTCTCGCTGCACCAACAGCTTCTCAAAATGTAAATGAAATGATGATATGAAGCAAATCTAATTAAAATATGCATGAAAAGTATTAAAAGAGCATTATTTGAATTATCAACATTTATTTTTACTCCAAAATCTAATGTAAAGTATCTCTCTATTCTAAAAAAAGTAACTACCGCTGTCACCGCCGCCGGTTTTGAATTTTTTGTGATCGGAGGTCTTCGTTAATATTAAGAAAAATAATGCATACAAAGATATGAAAATCGGTAGTATTATACAGAAATGTTTGATAAACATGCTGATGCAGACAGTTTTCAAATCGGAGAATTATTTTAAGAGATATTTAATGCTAAAGTTGGACAAAATCGTTCCACTAAAAAAGTTTTATAGGAGCAAAAACTATTCATGGGAATTTAATCATTTTTAGATCATTTTATACGTTTGAAGTTCCCGGTGTGCAGATTGTATTTCTTTTTTTTAATTTGGCTAATTTTTTGAGGTTTTATTTCTATTTTAAATTCAAATTTTCAGCATTTCTAGAGATATTTTTTACAGATTTTAGAAAATGATATTAATTTAAACTGTTGCCAACTGTATAAACAGCGGAAACAATAATGTTTGCTTCAAAAAAAAAAAAAGAAAAAAATATTTATACGTGTAATAAATTAAAAATTTATTTACACGTGACTATTATAAACAGAAAAAAAACATTTGGAATTAGAATTAAATAATTATGTACAAAAAAGCAGGAACTTATTAAAAATTGCGTCATAAAAACTATATTTACACGTGAATTTTAAGAGAGAAAGGAGATTGTAAAATAATAAAGTCATTAACATGCGTTAGAAGTCTTAAATAGGAGAAATTACGTCATATTTATGCCACATTACAGTTATTACATAAAATGAACACAAAATAATATTGCAAAACAGTTTAAATTTAGAAATTGCGCTAGACATTTATTTGATATTTTGAGAGGATCCTTTTCAACTATTTTCGTTAGGAAAGCGCAAATAATATTTCATTTCTAAAAAAAGTATTTTCACGTGAATATTAAAAAGAGAAAGAATAGTTTGGTAAAAATTACGTCAGATTAAAAACGATTAATTTAAAATGTCTTATTTAAAAGAACTTTCTTTTCGCTTTGTTAAAAAATATCGGGAGACAAAGACTGTGTTTACTTAATTCCTTTTATATTAGATTATTTTGAAATTTTGAACTTATTTTACTTAAACAAAGACGAAAAGAGCGATTGTATCTTTGGTACTACTTAGTTATACCGTCGACCAAAAATCTATCATTCGCCAAACTATAAGATTAAATGCCAATAATGGTTGGTCGTAAATGTCACATTAACTTGACTTTAAGCAAGTTACACGTGTCTTACGTCATCAAATTATTTTTATTTCGACGTTTTATTTGTATTTTTATTAATGTTGCACTAATTTATTTGTTCTTTCGTTATTTAAAATAAAAATATTGTCAATTTGTATAATTTGGCGAGTGGTTTAGCGATTTATATAATTTGACGAAATTGGTCGACGGGATAATCAAGTAGTACCGCAGCGGATTTAGCCTTAAAATTCCCCAATCAAAGAGAAGTGAATAGAAATCCATTTATAGGGAGATCGCCACTGTTTTTTAAATTATAATTTAATCTTCCGAAATTTTTTTAAAGCCGATCAAATTAGCGTACTTTTAGAGTCTGCGGTGTCTGAACGGGGGTTGACGAGAGTAGCTTGTAGGGGGCAGAGCCCGCTAGTTTTTTATAAGATTCTTAAACTACTTTTATCATTTGCGGCTAAAAAAATCTCTATTCTAAAAAAAAGTAACTAACGCTGTCACAGCCGCCGGTTTTGAATTTTTTGTGACCGGAGGTTTAGTTTATTCATTTTACATTAGCTTATTTTGAAATGTTTAACTGATTTTATTTAATCAAAGACGAAAACAGCCATTGTAACTTTTAACAACACCTGATTTGGCCTTAAAATTCCCCAATTAAAGAGAAATGAATAGAAATCCGTTTGTAGGGATATCGCCACTGTTTTTTAAATTATAATTTAATCTTTCGAAATCTTTTTAAAACCGATCAAATTAGCGTGCTTTTAGAGTTTGCGGCGTCTGAACACATGTAAATTGTTAAATATGCCATGTGACTATTGTATGTTACATAAATAAAGTTGCAATAAGCTTTTCTTTTTATAAATAAAAAGTTAAACATGGGGGCATGAATGATGCTATAAAAAATACTCATCCTTATTCAGAACAAAAACTAAATATTTCTGAATATGAAACAAAGAGAAGAACAACTTACCTTCATTCATGGTGGTTAGTTGAACTTTAGTTGCTGTTGCAATGGAAATAATTCTGCCAGCGCTCCTAGTATCTCTTAACCTAAATGTGTGTTTAGAGAGACTGAGATGATGGCCAACTTCCGGGACAAATGTATATGATATACTATTTTACTATACAATCTGCACTAATAAAGGAGGATAATATTTTCGCATACCTTATATATATATAGGTATAAATATATAATAGCAAAAATTAATCATATTTATAGAAATTTTTACAGCATTCATTTAATATTGGATATTGAATATTGGCACCTGGACACGGGGACTAAAATGATGATTTAGTTTGTTTAAAGCTTTAAATGAATTATTTATACATCATTATATGTCCATTTATCATTGCTAATTGTTATTCCAATTGTTAAAATATATTATATTTTTTAGTTTTTGGTTTTAGTATAGTTAATGGAATATTATTGGCAGTGGACGCAAATTGTCCAATTGTCAGATATTTACTCGCATGTTATCATAAATTCTGATATTCCTTATTAGAGAAACTTTTGTAGAACAACCTCTTCAATCAGATATTTACGAAAATTTTATCTGAAACAATAAATATATAAACATGAAAACAAATAAAGATATATATGTTTCGGAAATAACTATTTATATTTTATTTTTCTAAAAGCATTAAATCTGATGCCGTTAAAGCAAAGAATAATAAATTAGGATAGATACATCCGAAGTTTCGTAATTGAGTTTTGCAGACTGTACTTTAGTTTCAGAAATAATCAGTTCTCAAATACTTCAAGCAACTTAAATCTGAACAATTTTATTTACAGAAGATGGCCTTTTAAATATTGAAAGAAAAGTTGTGTTGTTTGTTTTCTTTTATTATGCAGATTACATTTCTACAGAAATGCATAAAAAATAAGTTATTTTTTTTTAAAGAAAATGTAAGCATCAATTCTTTTTTAAAGATTGGTGTATTTGTTTATTACAAATATGTTCACTTACAGAGAAAATTTAATGCACTTTTAAATGCTGATTGAAAAATAATGTTTATATATTTTTTTTTATTATGCAGATTATTTTTCGAGAGAAGCTAGAATTTGTTTTTTGCAATACATATGCATCAATTTATCTTCCTTAAAAAATATTTATCTGTTTGTTTACTGTTAATATTTTTATTTGCAGAAGAAATTTAATGGGCTTTTAAATACGGAATAAAAGTAATGTTTTTTGTTTTTCTTAATTATGGAGATTATTTTTCAAGAAAAGTGTATATACTACAAGCAAGGTTAGTTGGTTGTATGGGGTTTTATGGCGCAAAATCCCTTAAGGGACATGCTGCACCAAAAAGTAGACTAGGACATCAAAAGGTGAGAAAGAAACAATGACAAAATAAAAGAGCAATGAGAAGAGCAATCTGAATCAGTCAGACAAGTGTAGAAGAATAAGAAATTTTGAATCCTAAAAGCAGTAGAATAAAAAAGTAAAAATATTTTTACAAAAAGTGCAGTCTGGATGGGGCTCCCAACCAGATGTCATAAAAGTGTAAAGCAGATTGAGATTTGTTAAACCAAAGACAGAGAAAAATTAAATCTACCCTATATATATATATAAAATCCTAATGAAACGAATTTATGTCTACCTTATATATATAAAATCCTAATGAAACGAATTTATGAAACGGATATATGAAACGAATTTATGAAACGGATATATGAATCGACTGATTAAACAACTGATTATGTTTCAAGCGATTTCCCCTAAAATATGAAATACTTTGCGATGAAATTAACATTAAATATCAGCATTGATCCGCAGATCTCAAAACTGGTATTAGAATTTTTAAATTCGAATTAGTTTTCGAAATATTAATTTTTTTCTAATTTTATATACATTTTTCTAATGATGCCAACTCAAATTTTAATTAAACAGATATTTTTTTTTTCATATTTCAGAAAAGGTTGACATGGTAACCCGGCTATTGTTGTTTATTTGATAATAAATGTTTATTTACTTTTATTTCTTTTTATAAATTATATAAATTATTTTGTTCTATAATTATTAATTATTTTTTTTATATTTCCTTTAGCAAATAATAGAAAATAATTAAAAAATACGGTATTACTTACTTTTTCTGTCGACCAATTTCGCCAAATTATATAAATCGCCAAAACACTCGAAAATTATACAAATTGACATAATTTTTATTTTAAATAACGAAAGAACAAATAAATTAGTATAACATTAATAAATATACAAATACAAAGTCGAAATAAAAAGCACTTGATGACGTAAACACGTGTAACTTGCTTAAAGTCAAGTGAATTGGATATTTACGATCAACCATTATTGGCATTTAATCGTAGACCAATGTCAGACGGGCGTCTTTATTGCTGCTTTTTTGCTTAAGTATTATCCAATACTTAAGCAAAAAAGCAGCAAAAAAGACGCCCGTCTGACATTGGTCTTATAGTTTAGCGATAGATTTTTGGTCGACGGGATAACTAAGTACAGTAAACTCCCGACTATCCGGCCCTCCGTACTATCCGGCCTAGCAAAAAAGAATGTTGCGAGCGGCCGAGACAGGCAGCTTCTTGTCCGTAGTAAAGTGCTAACACTTGACAAGAAGGAGCAAGAAGGGATTACAGAATGCAATAGCAGAGACAGTCATCTATCAATTACTTTTTCAAAAACTAAAAACTAAGCTTTGACTCTTTTATCTTATGCATAACTTTTTATATTTGTGCAATCATTTATTAATAAACAGTAAAATAAGATTTACTCATTTTTTTACGAATGAGACTTACGTTTTACGTTAATGTTTTTTCTTATTTTGAAACTGTATCTAATCTTAAAATGTGTGACATGTGTTTTTAATATAATGGGGGGGGGGGAGGTCCAGGAAGTGCGTAAATATTTATAGAACTCCGGCCTATCCGGCTTTTTTGTTATCCGGCCTACCCTTCCGCCACATTTGGCCGGATAGTCGGGAGTTTACTGTAATACTAAAAATGCATATGTAACTGGTATTTGAAAACGATGTTTTCGCCAAATTTTCGTAAAAAAAAAAAATCACGCCAAACCTGCTGTGCGTATATGACGTCTGGCCAAATATTACCACTCGAAAAAAAAAAAAATAAATAAAAAATAAACGGTCAAGTGCGAGTATTACTCGCGCACAGAGGGTTCCGTACAGTAATATATGAATTAGTAAATGTATTATTAAAAAAACAGTTGCTAAAAGAATACTAAGACTTTGTAAAAACTATATAACGTAGGGTTGGGTATAGCTGTATAGTATCCAGGGTGCAAAGGAAAGTCCCTTTAACCTTAAAATATTTGCGAACGGAGAGAGCTACAGCTATACAAGTGAGGTAACGGTACAGTAAAGCTACTACGCCCGACTTAATGCAAACCACAGCAGCACCTTTAGTGCCAAAATTTGGAAGATAGCCATTACAAATCGAAAACGAAAAGAGGTAGTTCAAATTTTCCAATTACAAAGTTTTAGAGCATCAATTAATTAGTACGAAATGACATTTTGTTCACGTGGATCAGATAAATCCTCGCCTGCATATCCAAAAATGTCCGAAATCGATGAGCGACGATTCTGCTTTGCCTATTCACATTCAGCAAATGTAGCAGTGCACAATTGCAGATTCTGACGTTGTACTGTGCTGCAATGTCTGTAAAGAGTTAATTTCCAATGCATTTAAAATTTTATAATAACACTTTCAGGGCTAGAAGAATTCTGTTCGTAAACTGATGAAATAATTGACTGACACCAGAATATCCAAACGAATTTCTCAGAAAACAAAAACCCGCTAATTTGCACTTTCATTACAAAAGCAAAATTTTATTAAAATATTCTTGGTGCTATTTATCAGTTTTGGAATTAAAATTAGGTGGCTAGACCGTCTAGCCACCGCCCTTGAAAGGGTTAAATCTATGTCATCGTATTGAAGAGGCTTGCAATAGACGTTCCATGCTGAGAAATGTGCACGCAGAATTAATCTCACGAATACAAACGTGTATCGTGAGCAATGGCGAACTTTTCGAACATGCTGAATATTAACTTTTTATCACTGTGAGACAGTTTGTCTTTTTTTTTTATGTGATGTTATCAAAATGTATTGAGATAAGTACGTATTTATAGCATAAATTGTGCGTACTTCTTCATACTTCTGACTATTCCATTCAAACGTTTACACAAAATGTAGTGCATCGATTTCGCATTTTTTTGGGGTAAACAAGCGAAGATTTATCATATCCATGTAAACCAAATGTCGTATTCTACTAATTAATTGATGCTCTAAATCTTTCTAACTGGAAATTTTGCTTTATCTTTTTTCGTTTTCGATTTACAGTGGCTATCTACCAAATTTCGCCATTAGGAGGCGCTGCTGTCGTTTTCATTAAATCGGGCGCAGTTGCTTTACTATATCGTTACCTCACTTGCATAGCTGTAGCTCTCTCCGTTCACAAGTATTTTCAGGCTAAAGGGACTTTTCTTTGCACCTTGTATACTAGAAAAGTATAAATGGATATACCATGAAAGTTCAAAGATATATAGAACCTAAGTAATAGCAAATATAGCTATTCTCTATATTTGTTATTCCATGTAGGTTTTTAGTTAACCTTTAAAGACATAGTAACCACTCAATGGAAACTAGTCGCGAATCCCATAGTATTTAAGTGATTAATTCTCATTTAATTAGTCCGTTTTTGACAATTTGACATTTATTACTTTTATACTGCTACTGGGCATTGCATTACATAAACATATACTTAAAATTTGTTATCTAGGCTTTAAAAGCCGATGGAGTATAGAGTACGCCGTCCTTTTCATTATGTATGTCCAAACCGTCCGTGTCTTTAAGGGTTAATATCTCTGCTAATTACCAGCTATTTTTTACGAAATTCATGATCCATAATGTTTTTATACTTTTGCTACGATAGGTACCTCCAGCTTTGCTCAACACCTTTGCTGAAACCCGTAAATCGAAATTTGAGTGTAACGGAAAAATGCGATTTTCTCAAAAACTATGTGTCCTAGGGTAATCGGTATAATTTTCCTGCAAGGTTTAAATTAATGTTTGCTACCTCTATTTTTTTCATAATTTTAGTTTCAATAGATTTGGAATTAGATGGGGGGGGGGGGACATGTTTTTGCACTACATTTTCCACCATAACTTTGAAAATATAAAACCTAAAATTAAATTAAATACATTTTTTATTTCAGTGCTACGAAAGCTTTCACACGATACCCCACACGATACACAAAGAAAAGATTTTTTTTTCAAGCAACTTAATTAGCCCCTCTACATATTTCCTAAATATATTTATGAATATTTTTTAATCTGTAAATATGTGGGTCAATAATATTTATTACTTCCCTGAATTTGAACTTTCCACGTTGCATAGTTTACGAGTAAAAGGGCTGTGACAGACAGACGGACAGACACAGGAGTGATCTTATAATGGTTTCGTTTTTACTTTTTAAGTACGGAACCCTAAAAATGCTAACTGGCGAGTTGAAAAAAAGCTATTGGCGAGATTTGCATCCGACTAGTGTAACAGTATCAAGAATTCTTTGCAACCATGGCAAATTTTATGTAGTTTTATTCGAAAAAAAATGTTTGATTTTTTAATCAAAATGGAAAACTTACGGTCCCATATTGGCGCGATTTTTTTCTGACGTCAATGTCATATACTGAACGGGAACTTAACTGGCGCCAAAGTATCGTTATTTTGCTTGATATGGTAAGCCGGATGTTGTTGTTTATGCTGTTGATGCGTTTCCTAAATTGGCGTCGTTAAAAAATCGCGCCAATATTTATATGATATCTGTGCCAAAATTTCATATGAACGGCGAAGGGATCAGACCGTATTTGTTTATGGCAGTTGATGACTTGAACTATTATAATATAGATGAAATGATGGCGATAGAATAATATTTGGCGACTTATCACCTGTGCCTGGCTAACATTAAAGTACCAAAATGGCACCTAGAGTATAAAAAGCGAAGTGGTCCGCCTGGAACTGTTGATGATAGTCACATGACTTAGGCTATTGTTATAGAGTTTGTTTCAAAGTACCGGGAGACAAAGACTCTGTATACTTAATTTATTTTACTTTAGCTTCTTTTCAAATGTTTAACTGATCCTCTTTAATCAAAAACGAAAAGAACCATTGGATGTCTTAACAGCAACTGATTAGCCCTTAAATTTTTGCGATCAAAGGGAATTGAATGGAAACCCGTTTACAGGGAGATCTGCACAGCTTTTTTCAGTATAATTCAATCTTCTCTAATATTTTTAAAAACGATCAAATTAGCGTGTTTTTAGATTCTGCGGTGTCTGAACGGGGGTTGGCGAGCGTAGCTTGCAGGGGGCAGAGCCCCCTAGTTTCAAAATAAAATCCTGCATGTTTTAAAAAAGTAAAGTGTGCCCCATGAGGTGTTTCGCCAATGAGGTTTGTCAAGATTGGTGATGATGAATTAAAATAAATTCTATATAAGTGCCGGAGGCCCGGACAGTCAGTTAAAACATGATGAATGGTCAGGTGATCAAAAATGACAATGTGGACACATGGATGCGTAGTCCCGAAGTAAAAGGTGTTTATGAGTGATTCTTGAATGTCCAATTCTCAGACGAATGAGAATAACATCAGTTTTTGTCTTGGTAAATCGGAAGCCAGGTCATGATTGTTGGTTTAATGTGATGCAGTTTATTATTGTTTTCTAAATCCCAACTCTCTTGCCATTTATTCTGAATAAAATTATTTATAAGTAGTTTAACGTCTGATAAAGGAACTTTATGGTGTATCGGATTAAGAGCACGTTTTGCTGCCTCATCTGCTTTCTCATTAACAGGAATACCCATGTGTCCAGGTACCCAGCAGAATAAAATATTATAGCCATTACTACAAGTAAGAAATTTCGCTTCAGAAAACACAGATACCAATTCGTACATCTGTATTATAAAAACAAATGTGTCCGTGCGTAACGCTAATGTCATTTTGTTGGTGACAACAACAGACTATTAAATTAAAAATTTTTGTCGATTTTTTATTTTTTATTAATTTTTTATAATTATATGATCATATTTTTATGATTTTTTATTGATTATTTAACGATTGCGAAAGATAAATCCGTTAGAAGGTAAATTAATATAAATAGCTCATCATTTGATTCCAGCTTATATTCAATAACGAAATTAAAACATTCATCAATTAATTTTGTTCCTAAAATTTACTAAGTATCTTGTTTTGAGGGGGTGGGGAACTTCATAACAGTTTTGTAAATTTGAAGAAAATAAAAATGTTCAGCTTAAACGCTGATACGTCACTGAATGTTACAATCGATGATTATTTTAATAAATGTTATAAATAATTACAAAATATCTTATCTTTATTTTTTATACGTATTTTAATCAATATTTTCATGAATAGGAACTAAAAAGCTCCGTGCATGCATCAGTGAAAAAATAAATGAAAATTCACACATCATCAAAACTTTGTTGCGCTCACTGAGTTAGAAAGATTTCGTCCCTTTTTAACTCGGAAATACTTAATGGGCCGCTTCTATTTTCATCAGGGTGAAAACAAATATATTTGAACCTAATAAAACTAATTATACGAATTAATTTAACAAGATTATTAGACAATGAAAAAATATGGTCCATCATAGGAGTTTCAGTGAAAATAGTCAAGGTAGTAAAGTCATTATTCGAAATGTCTTTACGAATGGATAGTACTAGAATGGTAGATTGAATACTTAATGGGAGTCCTTTTTTAGTTATTTTACATATGTATCCATATCCTTGTTTGGTATCACTAAGGGTTGGTCGTTGTTACACACATCTAAGTCTTTCAGAAACGGTGGTTCAGTCCACCATTTAGAATTCTGAATGAGAAATTCGCACTTGACACCTCGCGTCTGCAAATCTACAGGATTCTCGGACCCTGCAAAATGAAACCACCTTCATGGGTCTGCCAGCGATTGGCCAAAATTTCTACCTAACATGGAAAAGCAAAGCTTGTGGGCCCAGTTGAAAATATTTTAATATAATATCCGTTAATTTATGGTTGTAAAGCAAAATTATGGGCAATTTAGAGTTGAGCGGCAAATGTGCACGAGGTAAGTGTTCACCAACTCTAATTAAATTATAAGGGGCAGTTTTCAAAAATAGTTCATTTTATTTTTTTGTTATGATTCTGAGTCGAAATTGGTTTTAAATAAGCCACTTAGATCGACATTCAACAAGTTCGAATGAACATTTTCATAGTTTTTGCCAATCCGTCTTCCTTTTTTTAACCGTTAAAAAATATTATCAATGTACTCCCCTTCGCCCCACACCCCTCCAATTTATTCCTATAACCGAGCACCGAAAATCATTACAGTTTGTGAAAACGATTATTTTATTTAATTAGAAGTTTACCCTATGAAAGTTTATAAAAATCATTGTCCAGTTAAAGCATTGGCCTCTGCGGCTGATAGTTGTAATAATAAAAGACGATTATCTAGCTTCTAGCATATTTGTTAAAGTTTGCACCCCAAAGTAACCTTAAAGTTGCGAGTGAATGACAATTTTTCTACCGATTTCTACCTTTCCTATATCGAAGGAATTCGGCAGAGAAAACTTTGGAGAAAGATGCTTGGAATATCCAAATAAAATTACATAGGTGACTAACTGATCTAGAATGCCAGGCTACTGAATAGTAGGCTGGAGTAAAGGAATTTTTCGGGCGTAATCTTGTATTCTGGCGGTTGGTATAATTTTAGGCTAAAGTATTTTAACAGTTCTTTATTTCCAAGTGGATGAAAAAAGTCCGGGACAATATTCGAATCAGGGATGTACTGGTTGAAGCCGCCAATGCTTCTATGGCCCAGTTGATAGAGCATTGGTGGTTTCAGCCAAGACGTCCCTGTTTCGAACCCTATCCCGGACTGTTTTCACCGGAAATTTAGATCTGTTATGATTTATTTACCAATTGAATAATTGTGTTAAAAATTAATCTCATATAAAGTATTTTAGCTCTTTAAAACTCTCTCTAAATTGACCCATAGAGAATAAAATCTGATAAAGAAATTGAGTGAAAATTCACTGAGTTTAGATTTAGATAATATGTGCCAATGTAAGGAGACAATTTAAACCGTACTGTAACTTATTTCACTGAGTTTTCTTTGCTTACGACACAAGATAAATAAATAAAGGTAACTAATGTGTTAAATACGAGCAATCATGGCTGACTATTAAAAACTGACTTCTTTATGATTTCTCTGGAAAATTGCTTCAAAAAATATTTTCCGTAATTAAATGAGTTCTATGCAGAGTAGTACATAAATTTTAATAATCATTTTGTATAATGTTAACGTTTCTATGTTTAAAAACAAAAATGCTTCGTTAATTTAATTATTCAAAAAAAAAAAAAAAAAAAAAAGATGAATCATAATCATCACTGGGAGTAGAAATTTCACAACTTATTTTTTTTCTATAAATTCCAGTGTAATACATTTTCTGTGAAATTCTTCCTTTATTTTTATATTATGCGAATACCAGCGAAGAAGACCGAACTACGCTCGATTAAAATTAGTTTTGTGTTCAACTCGATATAACAATAAATTCTCGCTGTATTAATGCTATAAAACATTTCATTTTATAACAGTATTATTAAGAGAAACAATCAATATTAAAACTATCTACAAATTTCAAAATTTTACATTACTTACATATTTACAACGAAAGGGCATCCTTCCAAACTACTTTTTTCGTTATACTCCAATTGGTTGTATCATGTATCTCGACTCCTATTCTAAAAAATTTCTTCAGATTATGAAAGTCAATTTTTTCACAAAATGTCGCCAAATCTGGCGCCATTCTTTCTTTTGGCCCCAAGCATGTATTTTGGTATTGGTAACCTTGAAAATCGACTTTCCCGCCAAATCTCGTCAAATTTGGCGAACTGTTGCCAACTTTGGGACTTCGTTTACTGCCAACTGTTCAACAACTTAATAACGATTTACTTCATTCCCATTGAAATGCATTGACCAGTAGTGACCACAAAATGACCCACTAATTGAATTTTCTTGAGCATGTGACTTAGCTAATGCTATACTCGTACCCCAAAATGGTAGAATACAAAATTTAGTCAAAATCGTTAGAGACATTTTTTATATAAAATTTGCATACAGACATACATACATAGACACAAGATTTGCTAAGCAATATGATTTATGATAAAAAAGAAGAAGAAAACAATACTTTTCGTTTTATTCTTTAAAATGTAACTTTAAAAGTCACTGCTGTTTGTTAGTTGACGCTATGTAGCATCGTAAACTCTAAAATGTCTTAAATGTTGAATATTTTGTAAAACAAACTTTTGATTCATGATATTTTGGAAAATTTTTGTCAGAAAACAAATACACAAACACGAAATCAAATAAAGAAGTATATACCACTGTAATAGCTTTTTTTTATGTTTTATTTAAAAAAAGTACCAAATCTAAAGCCGTAGAAAAATAAAAGTAGATACATTTGAAGTTTTGTAATTGAGTTTTCAGACTATAATTTAGTTCATGAAAGAGTTAGTTCATCGTGTATTTCGAACAGTTATTTTTTAAGAATTTTATTTCGAAAGAGAACTTAATAAGCTTTTAAATACTAAAAGTAATATTTTGTTGTTTGCGATTTTTACTATCAATATGGTTCTGAAAGAAAAGGAAATAAATAAATAATAAATATAAATGAAAATAAATATTAAATATAAATGAAAATAAATAAATTTCTTCAGAAAATGCGTACATCAATTCATTTGCTTATACTAAGTGTGGCGGTTAATAATTCTTAATTTTTCAGTAAAAAAACGCCTATATGGGTCAATATCACTAAATACGAAAATTGCAGTCCGCACAATAAAATTTCTCTTTAATGTTATATAATGCAATTTTCTTTTTTACATTCTAATAAAAAATATTCTTAGAAGTATTTTCAAGATATATTATATTCATAATAACACAAAAATAAAGCAATTAAAAGACTTAAAATTTCAGATTGTCATTTTTCGGGCGTGTCACACTCTGATGTGTGCAAAGTAAAAGGCTTTCTGCTATCGTGTACAAATATCTTTTTCTAGTTTTTTAAATTTATAATTAATAATTATGTCTTACATAACACATATATGTGGAAGTTCTGTATTTTACAAATAATTTTCCATAATTAAAATATGATTGTCACTGAAAATGAATGTCATTGTCCTGGCTTGCTCATTTTTTTCTTTATGAGGCATAAATATGGCGCTGCAGAGTAATTCTTCTTGTTCTTGACCTAGTTTAAGTCAGAAGTAGTAAAATCATTGCTACCAACAATATCTTTTATATATTTCTTTGAAAATAATGTGTTTAAAGGTTTTGTAAAAATTGAGTAGAGTTTAATTATGCCATTTTCCTGGCTTCTATAAATTACAAATAAAACTGAATATTACACTGAATTTGAGGTACGATAGAGGAAACATGTTCCTTTAAACAAAATTTAAATGTTAGATCTAAAAATAAAATACACAAGAATGGGAAAAATGTTTTAGAATGAAATTGTCATTATCCTGGCGGTCATTATTCTGGCATACATATGCGAAGAAAATGACACATAAATATAATTACATAAAAATGAACTTAAGCTCTTCAAACCTTAACAATTTTACACATAAATTCCTTTATTCAGCTGTTGAACCAATCTTTTAAAAAAAATCAGAAGCTTTGAAGCGATTTAAATTTTCAAAATTTTTGTTTTCAAAATCTGACATTTTGTGATATTCACCCATATATTGGGAGAAAAGTAAACAATGGTTTATTCAAGTACGTGAGATTCCTGGCTACAAATTTTCCTCATCTCTTTGGCAAGTTGTGGGTGCCTTCCCAGAAATACAAGACATATTTTGAGGTGATAAAATCATCAAGCCATTTTTCGATATCTCCGTAATTGTTGAAGTGTTTTATGGAGAGTGGGTGAGACATCGATGAAAATAAGTGGCAGTCAGAAGGGACCAAATTTGGTGAGTACCGCAGGAGAGCAAGAGTTGGCAGTCAAGTGTAAAAATGGTGCCTATAGCCGTTTTCGCTGTGTGTGAAGGGGGTGGTGGTGTCGTGCAGCAAAATCACCTTTTCGAGACATGTAGCAGATTCTAGTCGCTTTTGGATCAATGCAAATCTTTCATTTGGCGCCAAGCATGTGTTTTGTCATATTGGTAATCTTGAAAGTCGATTTTTCCGCCAATATTTCGCCATATTTGGTGAAACGTTGCCAGCTTTGCGACTTCGTTTTCTGCCAACTCTTCAAGAACTCAATAACTGTTTCAATCTTCATTCCCTCTGAAATGCATTAACTCGTAGTGACTTCAATATGACCCACTAATCGCATTTTATCGAACATGTGACATAAAACCCAGTGGTTTTATCGTACCCCAAAACGGTAAGATACAAAAATTAGTCAAAATCGTTAGAACTGTTGTTTAGATAAAATTTGCATACACACACACAAGATTTGCTCCTATTATAATCTATGATATATATGTTACACAATAAATCTGACGGTTAAGGTAAATAATAGTTTAATTAATCTAGATTACATAAGATAACTACACTATTTACAATTTAAAGTTAAGGGGGATTTGGGGAAATAACAGACACCGGGCCGACACTACGGCCGCAATTAGCGAGAGACTCGAACGGGGCGTCCTTCCCATTCAAAAGCCAAAGCCTTTCTCTACGCTGTCATCTCAATTTGTTCTCAAGCCAGCTTAGTGAAAGTTATATTTCAGCAAATACTTGCACTTGGGTTGCGCTTTACGTCATAAGGTCTTCCGTGGGAAATCGCTGAGGCATCTTGTTGGTAGCGGGAGTGTTTAACCACAACTCACATATATGTGTGATGTGTGCGTGTGTGTATATATGTATAATCATTGCGCACAATCTTACAGCCACAAAAACTAAATATTATCTTCATTTTTGAGTTTTATACGTAATTTCGACATCCAATTTGCCCCCCCCCCCTTTTTTGTGTGTGTGTGTGTGGGGGGGGTTAAATTTACTTTGGATTCAAAAGGGTAAGTCTTTTATCTATTTAAGACTGTACTTTTATCTATTTTACGCTTCTTTTGCTAATTCGTTGCTAATTAATTAATGGCCAAGTAATTTAGGAATTATGATGGTTTATATTTCGAAATTCCTAAGTTATATTCATTTGTAGTGGTTGCAAAACAGATTACGATGCAGGTCGTTTTTTAAACAGTACTCAAAAACTACTACGTGCATTGAGCTGTAATTTTTATTCGCACATTCGAAGCTTGAAAAATCGATTTGTATTAAAAAACTTCATAAAATAAAATTCATATTTTTTTCGAAAATTAAATACAAAATACATTTTTTAAACAAATTAAATAGTAAAATATTAATTTTTTGTCGTAACTCGATTTCTAGAAGCGTCAAGTATACGAATCCAAAATTACAGCTCATTCGTGTAGTACTAGTTTTTGAGTTATGCTTTAAAAACTATCCTCATTGCAATCTGTTTTGCAACAATTACAAATGAATTTAACTTTATGAGTTCCAAAATTTAAACCTTCATAATTCATCAACTACTTGACCAAATGACTTCCCGTTTGGTATTATCTCTCTATTCTAAAAAAAAAAGTAACTACCGCTGTCATCGCCGCCGCCGGTTTTGAATTTTTTGTGACCGGAGGTCTTTCTTCATTAATATTAAGAAAAATATTGCATACAAAAATATGAAAATCGGTGGTATTATACAGAAATGTTTGATAAATACGCTGATGCAGACAGTTTTCAAATAGAAGAATTATTTTAAGAGATATTTAATGCCAAAGTTGGACAAAATCGTTCCACTAAAAAAGTTTTATAGGAGCAAAAACCATGCATGGGAATTTAATCATTTTAAGATCATTTTATACTTTTGAAGTTCCCGGTGTGCAGACTGTATTTCTTTTTTTTTTAATTTGACTCATTTTTTGAGGTTTTATTTCTATTTTAAATTTAAATTTTCAGCATTTCGAGAGATATTTTTTACTTACTAGGGGGCTCGGCCCCCTACGAGCTACGATCGCGAACCCCCGTTCAGACACCACAGTTTCTAAAAGCACGATAATTTGATCAACTTTAAAAAGATTTTGAAAGATTGAATTATAATTTAGAAAACAGTGGCGACCTCCCTATAAACGGGTTTCTATTCATTTCTCTTTGATTGGGGAATTTTAAGGAAAAATCAGCTGCTGTTAAAAAATACTATAGCTGTTTTCCTCTTTGATTAAATAAAACCAGTTAAACATTTCAAAATCAGCTAATATAAAATGAATTAAGTAAACAGAGTCTTTGTCTCCCGGTAATTTTAAACAAAGCGAAAAGAAAGTCCTTTTAAATAAGACATTTTAAGCGGGCTCTCATGTCAAGCATACAAGTCGTATGTTTGTTGTTCAATAAATAAATAAATAAATGAAAGGCAATTTAAATGTATCGTTTTTAATCTCACGCAATTTTCACCAAACTTTTATTTCTCTTTTTAATATTCACGTACAAATACTTTTGTTAGAAATGAAACATTATTTGCGCTGTCCCAACAAAAATAGTTAAAAAGTTCATCTCGAAATATCAAATAAATGTCTCGCGCAATTTTTAAATTTAAACAGTTTTGCGATATTATTTTTTGTTCATTTTACGTAATAAGTGTAATGTGACGTAAATGTGACGTAATTTCTCCTATTTAAGACTTCTAACGCATGTTAATGAATTTATTATTTTTCAATATTCTTTCTCTATTAAAATTCACGTGTAAATATAGTTTTTAGGAAGTAATTTTCAATAAGTTCCTGCTTTTTATACGTAATTATTTAATTCTAATTTGAAAGTTTTTTTCCGTTTATAATAGTTACGTGTAAATAAATTTTTAATTTGAAGCAAACATTATTGTTTGCGCTGTTCATACAGTTGGCAACAGGTTAAATTAGTACAATTTTCTAAAATAAGTAAAAAATATCTCTAGAAATACTGAAAATTTGAATTTAAAATAAAAATAAAAGCTCAAAAAATGAGTCAAATTAAAAAAATAAATGCATTCTGCACACCGGGAAATTATAACGCATAAAATGATCTAAAAATGATTAAATTCCGATGTATAGTTTTTGCTCCTATAAAACTTTTGTAATGGAACGACTTTGTCCAACTTTAGCATTAAATATCTCTTAAAATAATTCTTCGATTTGAAAACTGTCTGCATCAGCGTGTTTATCTAACCTTTCATGATACTGTCGATTTTCTATAATACTGCCGATTTTCATATTTTTGTATGCAATATTTTTCTTAATATTAACGGAGAAAGACCTCCGGTCACAAAAAATTCAAAACCGGAGACGGCGGTGACAGCGTAAGTTACTTTTTTTTTTTAAGAATTAGGCAGATTTTAGAAAATGGTATTAATTTAAACTGTTGCCAACTGTATAAACTGCGTAAATAATAATGTTTGCTTCAAATTAAAAATTTATTTGCACGTGCCTATTATAAACAGATAAAAGCATTTGGAATTAGAATTAAATAATTATGTATAAAAGCAGGAACTTATTAAAAATTACGTCATAAAAACTATATTTACTCGTGAATTTTAAAAGAGAAAGGATATTGTAAAATAATAAATTCATTAACATGCGTTAGACGTCTTAAATAGGAGAAATTACGTCACATTTACATCACATTACAGTTATTACATAAAATGAACACAAAATAATATTGCAAAACAGTTTAAATTTAGAAAATGCGCTAGACATTTATTTGATATTTTGAGAGGATCTTTTCAACTATTTTTGTTAGAACAGCGCAAATAATATTTCATTTCTAACAAAAGTATTTTCACGTAAATATTAAAAAGAGAAAGAATAGTTTGGTCAAAATGACGCCAGATTAAAAACGATTAATTTAAAATGTCTTAAAGAACTTTCTTTTCGCTTTGTTAAAAAATGCCGGGAGACAAAGACTCTGTTTACTTAATTCCCTTTATATTAGCTTTTTTTGAAGTGAACTGATTTTACTTAATCAAAGATGAAAACAGCGATTGTATTTTTGGTATTACTTAGTTATCCCGTCGCCCAAAAATCTGTTGCCAAACTATAAGATTAAATGCCAATAATGGTTGATCGTAAATGTCACATTAACTTGACTTTAAGCAAGTTACACGTGTCTGCGTCATCAAGTTATTTTTATTTCGACGTTTTATTTGTATTTTTATTAATGTTATACTAATTTATTTTTTCTTTCGTTATTTAAAATAAAAATTATGTTAATTTGTATAATTTGGCAAGTGGTTCGGCGATTTATATAATTTGGCGAAATTGGTCGACGGGATAATCAAGTAGTACCGCAGCGGATTTGGCCTTAAAATTCTCCAGTCAAAGAGAAATGAATAGAAATCCTTTTATAGGGAGATCGCCACTGTTTTTTTAAAATTATAATTCAATCTTCCGAAATATTTTTAAAGCCAATCAAATTAGCGGGCTTTTAGAGTCTGCGGTGTCTGAACGGGGGTTGACGAGCGTAGTTCGTAGGGGGCAGAGCCCCTAGTAAGATAAAAATTACCAAAAAGTCAAGTATCATGTCAGAATTACGTTTTTATATTGAAATTTTCAGTTTGGTGGAATTTCACTATGAAGACGATACCGTAAGCTTTTTTTTTTAAACATAAATGGAAAGAAGAGATAATTTTCAATCGAATGGCTATTTTTTTATGGCACGATTTGGTAATTAAAATAAATGAGAGTGTTCTCTTATTATTATTATTATTTTTTTTTTTGACTGTGCTTCTATTTGACGCTTCTTTTGCTACTTCTTTGCTAATAGTTTTCTTTGCTACGCCTGTGCTTTAAATAGAAAGATATTAGGAGAGAAATAATTTAGAGCAAAATTTCGATTCTTTCAGACCTTATATTGAAATTTCATTTTAATTTACGATTGATAGTGTTTCATTTTGCAGACTGACATATTGTCATTTTATGTTTAACTTTGGATTCGAGGAAAATTTTAGCTTTATTTTTCTTTATATTAAAACTGTAAATCCAGTTGATACTTAGATTATTATAAAAAAGAGTTTCTTATATTTAAATTCTTAAAAAAATATTAAAAGATTATTAAAATTTGCTTTGTTTTATAAAAAACAACAACAATCCCCCCCCCCCCCCCTACACACACACAAAACTCAGATTTCTATATTAAAAAAAAAGTTGTGAAAAATATAGCATTTTCCTTAAATTGGAAAGTATTTTCAAGTTTAATGAAATTCATGTATATTTGAATTCATTTGGTGAATAGTCTCATTTAATGTGTTTGTTTATGTTTTTAGCATCAGTCTTTAACTGAATTTAATTGCACTTTAAATGCATTACTGATTAAACTTCATTTAAACTGAATTGACTTTAAGGATTATTTATTAAGAGATCCTTCTCTGTAATGGTACCTGAACGGTAATCACCTCCAAGTGAAAATATAATTAAGATGACAATTATACCGATTTTGATGGCGTATTTCATTCGTAATAGAATAATATATTTCTAATGCTATTGCTAACAATTCTAAATGTAAAGTATCGTAATTTTTTTCTGTGCCCCTTATTTTAAAGTGTTCTGACTTTTAAATCTTAAATGTTACCGAATATCATATTTATACAAGTAAAAATTAAATAAAAAAACCCGACTGCATAAAAAGCGAACTAATTAATTATTTCTCATCAGTGTGAAACTATTTTTAATATTACTTACCTATTTTTTTATTTACTTGTATTGATGACTTTTAAGTTGTGTTTAATTGTTAGTTCCTATCTATAAAGACTGTTTTGATGAGGCCTATAAATGTCTATGAAGGTTAGAGTAGCAGTAAAGCTAGAAATCCTACCTACACAACTTCCAGGTTGTGTAATATTTAAATGGAGCTTCTGACTGTAAAATGGTCAATGAAACATCGTCTTCATTTTGAAAGACCTAACCAATAATATGCCACTCAATATGGTGCATAAAAATTTTTTTCGTCTCTACCGCCATTTGTATTTTACGGCCGCCATTTTGAATTTATAAAAACAAAACACCTTGCCTATAACCATCGGACGGTTAAGACGAATAGATACTGACCTCAGTGATTAAAAACCATCCAGCCGTTGGGATGTTTCGAGGGTATAACGAAATCCACATACCCAGATACGCGTGAAACCCATAACCCTTCTTGGCAGTCGGGTAAAAAGACAGGCTGATTAACTAAGAGTGTGGCAAACTTTAACAGATAACGAAGTACACTGAAACTAACTTTTTTTTTGTATAGGGGTCTGTATAGGTGTATACATTTTTTGTATAGTATGCTGGGTCGCAACTCATATATTCATTATTCAGTAACAAATACAGAGAGTCACACTTCAACTCGAACTCGGATTTTTCTTTTTTTAAGGGGTTACATAAATATGTTCTCAGCGTCGAAAAATTGACATACATGGTGTGTTCACAAAGTTTCAAGACTGGTCTGATAATTCAAAATCTATTAAACATTTTTGTACCGCGAACTAAAATTCTTCGAAACATGACCCTTGGGCATCAACCCACCGCTGCCAGCGTTTTTTCCACTGTTCATAGGCCCCATAGAAGTCTTCGCACGAAAGGCTATTAAGGGACCTCGTCGAAGCTGTCTGGATCGCTGGAATCGTGTCAAATCACTTCCCTTTCAGGTCTTTCTTGACCCGGGGGAACAAAAGAAAGTTGCTGGGAAAAAGGTCGGGGCTATAAGTGGCTTGCAGCAGCATTGCCACGTTAAATGTAGCCAAAACTGATGGAGCACTCCAGAGAAAAACTGACCTGGCTCCTCGTGTCCTCCCAAACGATTGGATTGTTCCCCACGATAATGCACCCTCTCACACGTCGCTCGCCGCCGTCGAAGTTTTGGCTATCTTTAACGTGGCAATACTGCCGCAAACCCCCTACAGGCCCGACCTAGCTCCCAGGATTTTTTTTTTGTTCCCCCGGATCAAAAAAGACCTGAAAGGGAAGCGATTTGTCAGGATTCCAGCGATCCAGGCAGCTTCGACGAGGTCCCTTAACAGCCTTTCGTGCGAAGACTTCTATGGGGCCTATGAACAATGGAAAAAACGCTGGCAGCGGTGTGTTGATGCCCAAGGGTCATATTTCGAATAATTTTAGTTCGCTGTACAAAAATGTTCAATAAATTTTGAATTATCAGACCAGTCTTGAAACTTTGTGAACACACCATGTATTTTGGAATTTTTCCTTAGGACGGGAGTGGAATTCATTGAAAAACTAATAATTCCACGTTGTTTTGTATTTCTTCAAGTATTTAAAAGAAATTTTTGTTGTTAAATTTAGCCAAATATTACGTCAGGAAACCTACAGCTGCGTTGCCCTATACCAAAATATCCGGGTTTCATGGGCAGCATTCTAACTTCCTGTACAAAAAAAAAAAAAAAAAAAAAAAAGATCTCAGTTTTTTTTTTTTTTTTTTTTTTTGTAAAATAAGGTTGCAACTAAAGGCCATTTGCTCGAATTTTTGAATTTTGAAAATATGAAAATTTCATTTTTCGTTTAAAACTTTGACCTTTAAATTTATTAGAAAAACATAAAAAATAAATTTTTTCAAAAAATAGCTCGGTGTCCCTTAGACAATTTAATTATGCATAGATGAGCGCAAATTTTATCTAAAAATGTTAAAAATTGTTCAAGTTATCATACTGTCCTTGTTAAAAAATGTATTTTCCAGAAAATCGCGTTTAAAGCTTTAGGATTCAATATATTTTGATCGTGAACGAGTTCACATTTTTGTTCAGATCTTTCTTAATAGTTGAGATATCACTTTATCTTTTTGCCCATAATTATAGACATTATAAGGATTTAATTTTCGTCTAAAACAAAAAATAAAATCTGTTTTTTAAGTTGAGAACGTATGTAACCTCTTAAGAGCAATCATGATATCTCATCAATTTTTTCGACAGACTTACTTTATTTTGTACGAAATGTTATTATAATATCAAGGAAAGTGTATTGTAATTTTTATCAATGACTCATATCACACTGTGAGGTGCATTCCGGAGCGCCTTGATCAGTGTTATATCGATGCATATCATACCCATTTACAGAAATCCTCGTGTATTATCACATTTAATATGAAACAATGCAAGTCTGTTAAAAATACCAGAAAAATACAGTAGAACGCCGATTATCCGAACAAGTCGGGACCGACCTTAGTTCGGATAGGCAAAAGTTCAGATAAATGGACAGACAATTTAAGGGACGTTCCTGACTATACTAAAACCTTCAGACTTTATCCAGGCTTAGGAGTAGTAGCACCATTTAGTGCTTGGCGTGTTTTATTTATTTTATTTTATTTTATTTTATTTTATTTTTATCATTTAAATTTTCTTTTTCTCTTTTAATCATTTTCTGAACTCCAGAGATTATAATTTAGGCAAAAAACTTTCGATTGTTGCTTGCTTCAAAGAAGACATTCTTTTCAATTTTGCCATATTTCGAATTCTTCTTAAATTCGTTAGTTGAATAGGACCAGCGTTCGTCTGCCGTTCGAGCCATTTCATAGATGTTTCCAAACATTCAAAGGTTTCGTTATGTGATGGACCTGGGTCATTTTCAGAGCATTCGTTTTCTTTTCCTTTCATTTCACCCCCTTTCCCCAAACCTTTTATTCTCTCGTTACGGCTCCTAACGATACACTAATCGGGGATTTGATTTCGCATTCTAAATCTAAAGGGGGGGGGGGGGGGGCGGATGAGAGAAATAGGCTGTTTGGATAATTGCAAGTTCGGTTAAAAAAATTTTTTTTTAGAGAAATTGACTGTTCGGATAATTGGAAGTTCGGTTAAGATTTTTTTTAGAGAAATGGGCTGTTCGGATAATTGGAAGTTCGGTTAATTGGAGTTCCGATAATCGGTGCTCTACTGTATTTTCATTATTGTTATAATTGTGAACGACAATCCGTGTTTGGCTTGAAGATGACTCTCTGTATTTATAACTGAATAAGTAGATTGCGATAGAGACGGAAAAAAAAAAGAGTTCCTTGCTTGTGCTTCCTAACATCTCTTAAAGTTTGCCACACTGATAGTGCATCATTCTGTATGGATAGATTAAAAAAAAAGTACTCATCTTCAACTTTTTTGTAATGCTTGAGCTAAATAAAGGTATAAATTGGAAGATTTTTTTTTTTTTTTTTCAGGGATAAATTTAAAAATCAAGCTTAAAACCCCTTTTTCCAAAATGTATTACTTCTAGTTAAACTTTTAAAAAACACAAGTTTTAAAACTTTTTTTTTTTTTCAAATTTCTTATTTGCCACAGTGTAATGAAATGCAGGTAAATTTCTTGAATCTGTGAAATTTCTTATTTATATTTTCATTCTTCAACTTTTTTTTTTCTTTTAATGGAAAAAGAAGTCTCAGAGTGAGGAAATAAATAGAATTTGAAATAGAAGATTTTTCTGGATTAAAATATTTTCATATTTATTGCATCAACAATTTTGTTGTTCGCATGTCAGCTCTAACCATTTCCTCAACCTTCCGCGCTAATTCTTCTGTCGCAATCTCAACTGGACGACCACTTCGCTCTTCATCAACAACTTTTGAACGACCCTGCTCATCTTGTACAACTGCTGTCTCATAAATTAGAAATTAACATCTTATAGTTAGAGATCCTACATTAGAGATACTCTAATGTAGGATCTCTACTTATAGTTGGATTATGCTGCCACCTATTGGCATATTTGGAAACAATTCACTACTAATTTACGACTTCTCATATCAGTTTGTGACCTAAGTTACTGACTTTCCTTCGTAGTATGGAGGAAAATCTTTTAGCAATTCATTTTTGCATACTATTATTCACCCGAAATAAAATTTGAACGCTAACAACGTTTGCTCCAACCTAATACATTTATCAAGTTCTAGTTGAATGAGGATTATGGGAGCCCAGTAGCGTACCCCAGGAGTAGGCCACAAGCGTAGTGATCAGCGCTCTTCTTTACCACACTACAGGTTCCTAGTTCGATCACGAGATGCGGACTGGGCAAGATTTACTCAACTTTTCATCCCTTCGGAGCCAATAAAATGAGTACCAAACTTGCTTGGGAACTAAATACCGAGACTCCCGCTTTGAGCTGACCACCTGGCCTAGGCGTATGCTGCATAGCACCTCAGAGCCCATAACCATGAAAACAGGGCTTTGGATTCTATAGGCCAGAATCCGTAATGGATTTTAGTGCGCAAATTCTTTGAACAAATGGGAAATACCTCGTTAATCACTATTACTTTCATTTATTGAAAAAAAAATATTGTTATATATTATGTAACGATATAGTTATATATAAGTATTATGCATATTATACGATGGGTGCAAGTGTGTAAGACTATAAATAAGAATAATGTATACATAATAGAGATGAGTTCGGGCTCACTTTTTGGAGCCCGAGCCCGCCCCAGCCCGATACTGAACAAGTTGGAAATTGCTCGTCAAACGTGGCAAATGAGGTGCGTTCGTACTATAACTAGTTTTATAAATATATTTTGCACCCCATATTGTACTGAATGTATATTTTGTTGCACTTCATAAGTGCATAGTCTGTAACATCATTAAAATGCACTTGCAATAATTTTTTCCCATTGATCGTCATGTAACAGAAAACTTTTGACTGTCCCTGTAATTAAACTATACATCCGATTTTCATAAAATTTGAAATGAGTCGACAAAATTTTGCAACAATTATGTATTTAAAATTTCAGGCCATTCGGAAGGCTGTAACATCACTAAAATGCACTTGCAATAATTTTTTTTCCCATTGGCCGTAATGTAACTGAAAACTTTTGACTGTCTCTGTAATTAAACTATACATCCGATTTTCATAAAATTTGATTGACTACACACAATTTTGCAAAAATTATATATTTCAAATTTCAGACCATTCGGAAGGCTGTAACATCATTAAAATGCACTTGCAATAATTTTTTCCCACTGGCCGTCATGTAACGGAAAATTTTTGACTGTCAATGTAATTAAACTATACATCCGATTTTCATAAAATTTAAAATGGCTCGACAAAATTTTATGACAATTATATATTTAAAATTTCAGACCATTCGGTTGGGTAGTTTTTGCTCTGTTATATGCGGACGGACAGACAGAGGGACTGAACGATGAATATAGGTATTTATATAATTACGAACGCACCTAGAAAGAAGTACAAAAAAAAAAATTGCAGCATATTTAAAAGTTTTTCTAAATGTAATGTCTCATTTTTAACAACTCCTTTCATGAAAATAATTTAACCCCTAGCATATAATTTCTTTTATGAAATTTACATTGAATCTTATCAAAAGAGAAGTTTAGTATCAAATAAAAATATACATCCCTAAAAATATTCACATATTTTTCTCCCGCAACAATATCTACACTGTAAAAAAAATCCGACCAAGTTTCCTGTAGAAGACGGAAAAATAGTTGCACTTCTCGGTAAGGAAAATTTTCCGACCCAGCTCGGAATAAAATCCGAAAAATACCATTTTAGTCACTATTTCCTTTTTTTGTTACGGATTTTTTTCCGAGCTGGGTCGGAAAATTTTCCGTATCGAGAAGGGCAACTATTTTTCTGTCTCCTACAGGAAACTTGGTCGGATTTTTTTTACAGTGTATTTGGAAATGAAAGTGACTTCGTGAATGTAAAAAGAAGAGCCACAGCGTGAGCAGAGTTCGTGAAAAATGGATAGAATCACTAACATTATTTTCATACCGGGTGTCCCAAAAATGACTGATGGATTTTAAAATTCAATAACTTGCAAACGGTGACAGATATTTAAAAAAAATCTTGCAGAAGGGTTATGTAAGATATCAGGAGTTTTTATGCTGCGATTCTCAGTTTTAGTTACAAATACCATCGATAGATGGCGCTGCAAGCAGTAACCGCTAATTCCAGGCTCGATTTTTCGGCCTCTTTCTTCTTCCATGCGAAAAAAGGAGATTAAAATATATTGAATGGATCCCGAAGTACCAAAAATCGGGTCTGGACTGAGCACCTATTGCTCTTAGCGTCATCTATTGTTTGAAATTCGAACTAAAATCAAGAATCACCATAAATAAACTCCTGACATCATACACAACCCTCCTGCAAGAATTTTTTAAATATCTGTCATCGTTTGTAAGCTATTGAATTTTAAAATCCATCCGTCATTTTTGGGACACCCGGTATAAAGAGCCATTACCACTCGCAGACAATACAAGAATAAAAATTTGAAAACCTTACGCTAATGTTGATTGATTTAAAACAGTGGTTCCCAACCTTTTTTTGGTTGCCCCACCTAAGCATCTCTAAAATCATGATGTCCCCCCCCCCTCCCTTCTATATCATATAAATATTGTCACATAAAAAATAAACTTCCATTTTCCCCGATGGATAGCATTAACTTTGATAAGTGATTTCACATTCTTTAATTTATCACAATATATTTTTTTTCATTACAAGTATGCTTTTAACCTTACTCCATGAATGCAATGATGCCATGGATCTTCGCATTTACATCTACAAAAGTTATTGTTTTTTGGCAATTTACCTCAAATTTAAAAATGATAAATAGTCTACTTTTTTATTTTCGTAAAATTTCTTGAAATCTCTATCACATTTGTACTACATCTGATAGGATTGATACACGTTATAATGGATTTTAGTAGTTCATTAAATATAAGTGATATTTGTTTATCGCCGAGACTGTATGGATAACATAATTCACAAGTAACATTTCCGGATTCGTGCTTTTATCCATTTCCTTTCCTCTTCCTCTCATAACACACTTCTTTGATAGCGGGCTTTTTTCCCTCATTGTTATTAGTTGGCCACCATGTTTTCTCCAATTTTAGATTTTAAAATGCATATATCATGAATATCATATTATGTATGTGGTCTCCAGAAGAGCATATAAGAAGTTTACTTTCAATCCTTTCCTTCCGTGATGCGCATGGGGTTTTATTAATTTCATAAATGTAGCACCGCATTTAGATCATTCAAAACATTTTTTTTAGAGGAAACATGTCCAAATAGTCAATTTTAAATATACCCTACAAAATTTCGTATGCAAAATTCCCGTCATGGCGCGTATTACACTATAAATAGATGTAAAAGTTTTTTTTTTTTTTTTTTTTTTTAAATAAATAAATAGTAAAAAAAAAAAAAAAAAAAAAAAAAAAAAAAAAAAAAAAAAAAAAGAGGTGTAATTTACTAAAATAGTAATAAAACCAAAAAAATTAAAATGATTTTTTAACACATAAAAGGTGTCAAATTATCGCAAAAAAATCACACAATTATTCCGGTGTCAGTGTATTTTTGAACTTTTAAATGGGATCGTTTCGAAAATTACGTTTTATTCAGTTATTCTTTAATTTTTTTCATCTATTATTTCTATTTTTAGACTAAGAAACTACTTTCATTAGAAAAAAATGACAGAAAATTTGTTAATAAGAAATCTGAAATTGCTCCCCTGAAAAGTCATATTGCCCCCCTGTGGGGCGTACGCCCCACGTTGGGAATTACTGATTTAAAAGAAAATGCTCATTGCATAATTAGATCTCTAAAAAAAAGTAATAATAAATAAACATTCTAATTAAAAAATATCCTAATGGCGCCATATTCTGATTGGCGCCGTATCAACAGGTCGTTGCTTGCCGTCAATGTCAGACATAAATCACAAGTTTTCTTTTAAAAATGTTCTATTGCTACGAAAATAGGAAAAAAAATCTGTTCCTCTTTCATTCTGATCGAAAAAAACATTAAAATGACTTGAAATGGAATGCATAATTTTAAGGAGAGAAAAGTTATTTTTTATTTTCTATACGAGAATAAATACAATTATCAATTTCACGAAGAATGAGCCCAAGCCCGTCCGAGGCCGAAAGCTGGTATAAAAATTGAGCCTGAGCTCGTGTCGGGCTCAAGGACTCGAGCTATGCCCGTCTCATCTCTTTAGTACGTAAAATATTAAGTATGAAATATTCAGTATTAAGTTAATTTAAAAATTCAAAAGTGTTTATTAATCTTAAGCACTCCATCTTTGAACTCTATCATGAATTTCTTTTATCTGCCAGTGGGTTAGTTTGCTTACTTATTTTTCACTCTGCTCAATAGCTTTTAATGTACACGTAAAAAAATATTAATATGCAAGTTAAACACTTTCACCCATCTATTTATTTTTTAACGTAAATAATCATATAGCTTAATATTCCACCTTTTATAACCTCCTTTAAATAATCTTTTAAGAGTTTACATCAAATAATATTTTAATGCGTCAGAATCTGTAAAGAAGTATGAAATTTGTTTCAAAAGATATTTTGTCCCTTTTATTAGAGACCCGTAATGGAAGTTGTTGGGGCCCTTAAGTACTTTAGCTCCATCCTTTAATATTGTTTGCAGAATCCGTTATAGTTTCTGAATATATCCTTATATTTAAGTAAAACGCCCAAGGGTCTTTAGGCGTACTTCTGTGAATGTATTTTAATATCATCTGCAAAAAAAAAAAAATAATAAAATAAAATATATATATATATATATATATAAGGCTTGAACTAAAATCTAGTTACACAATTTTCGCATAATCCAAAGCTTATACTATTACTCTGTCAATTTAATTAAGTTATTCAGACCTATCTAACTTCCTTTTATATGCTTTTTTTATTCTTCTAATTGACGAAGTTTATGCTCCCTGATTAGTCGTTAATGAAAACAGTAGCGGTTTTTTCATTTATGGGTGGACGATGGGGAAAGATGATAGATAATTTATGGTATTGTAGTAAATACTCGTATTAGTGTCTTTATAAGGAAGAACTAATGCAAATATAATTCAGTAAAATTACAACCTTATTATACATTGATATTATATTTTGTTAAAAAAATACAAGAACATAACTTGATTTAGAGTTATGTTTTTACTTTCTTCTATCTTTACAAGAAGAAAGTATTGGATTCGTGAAAATTTTCGACTTTCGATTTTCGACGGATTTATACGTTTTAGGGGTCAGAGAACCCGAAAAACATGTTTTTACAAAATGTCTGTCTGTGAGTCTGTGAATCTGTTAGGCTGTGAGTCTGTCTGTTTGTATGTGGGACAAATTTTGTGGGCGCTCTATCTCAAGAACTAATGCACGGAATTTAATAAAAATTTATATTCAGTTAGTCCCTGGTGTAAATTGGTGCTGATTAGTTTTTGGTGTAAATCGCTCAACAGGTGGCTCTTCTATGCAGCCTTTTTCACGATTTCCGCAATAGCTCAATCTCCAGAACTAATGCACGGATTTTCATCAAACTTCAGATTCAGTTAGTCCGTGACATGAATTAATGTTTTGTACATTTTGGTGCAAATCGCTCAACAGGTGGCGCTGCTATGCTGCACTTTTCAGAATTTCCATTATAACTGTATCTCAAGAACTAATGCAACAATTTTCAGCAAACTTCAGAATCAGTTATTCCTTGATATGAATTGACATTTTGTACATTTTGGTGTAAATAGCTCAACAGATGGCGCTGCTATACAGTATTTTTCATGATTTCTGCAATAGCTCTCTCACAAGAACTAATGGACACATTTTCATCAAACTTCAGATTCAGTTACTCTTTGATATGAAATGATGCTGACTACGTGTTGGTGAATATCACCCAATAGGTGGCGCTGCTGTGCTGCATTTTGCACTATTTCCTCAATAGCTCTATCTCAAGAACTAATGCACGAATTTTCATCAAACTTCAGAATCAAGTACACCTTGATAAATGTTGATGCTGATTATGTGGTTGTGTAAATCGCTCAACAGGTGGCGCTGTTATGCTGCATTTGTCATGATTTGCGCAATAGCTCTATCTCAAGAACTAATGCACGGATTTTCCCCAAACTTCATATTCAGTTAGACATTGACATAAGTTGATGATAATTAGGTTCTGGTGTAAATCACCCAATAGGTGGCGCTGCTATGCTGCATTTTTATGGATTTACACGATTTCAGGGACAGTAATATGTCAAGAACTAATGCACGGAATTTCATCTTTTTAGAATCCTCATGAGGAGCATAGATGCACTGTGATAATGAATTTTGAAGTATTGACAAGTATGAGATAGAAGAAAGTTTTGTGATGGCCACAACATACTAGTTTTTTTTTTAAAATAAAGTATTGTACAGAAGTATAAAATTGTAATTTTATTAAATTATATTTGCATGAGTTAATAAAGACATTTATTTATTATAATACTTTGCCTATAAGTTCAATGTCAAAACTAGTCAGATAGGGTGATCCCAAAACTTTCTTCTATCTCATAAATGTTAATACTTCAAAATTCACTATCACAGTGCGGAAATTAAATGGCAATCTATGCCCATCGTGAGGATTGCAAAGATATGAAATTCCGTGCATTAGTTCTTGAGATATGGCTATCGCTAAAATCATGTAAATCCTTCAAAATGCATCATAACAACGCCACCTGTTGGGTGATTAACACTAAAACCTAATCAGCAACAACTTTTGTCAACGTCTAGTTGAAACCTAAGTTAGATGAAAATTTCGTGCATTAGTTCTTGAGATATAGCTATTGTGGAAAAATGCAGCGTAGCAGCGCAACCTGTTGGGCGATTTACACTAAAACGTAAACTGTACCAATGCACATCAAAGATTAGCTGAATCTGAAGTTTGATGAAAATCCATGAATTAATTCTTGAGATAGAGCTATTGCGGAAATCGTGAAAAATGCAGCATAGCTGCGCCACCTGTTGGCAGATTCACACCAAAATTCAAAAAGCATCTATTCAATCAAGGATTAACCTAATCTGAAGTTTGATTGAAATCCGTGCATTAATTATTGAGATAGAGCTATTGTGGTAATCGTGGAAAATGCAACATAACAGCGCCACCTGTTGAGCGATTTACACCAAAAACTAATTAGAATCAATTTATATCAGGGACTAACTGAATATAAATTTTTATTAAATTTCGTACATTAGTTCTTGAGATAGAGCGCCCACAAAATTTGTGTCACATACATAAAGACAGACGGACAGACAGACAGACAGACAGACATTCTGTAAAAACATGTTTTTTAGAATCTCTGACCCCTAAAACATAAATCCATTGAAAACCAGAATTCGAAAATTTTCTTGAATCCGATACTTTCTTCTTGTAAAGATAGAAGAAAGTAAAAAGTTAACCATCGAAAAAACATTCCCGTCACCTAAGAGATTGATGGATATCAAAGCATTAAAAAGGTATTCATTGTTTAGTGATAAAATATGCGGAAATAACTTATTCTTACAGAGAATATTAATTGTGTGTTGCCTGAAAATATTTTTAATGACACTGTGCGTCTGTTACTCCTGTCCTTACAGTTTTCAAAGAAAATAATTTTGTGAATATCAACAGATTTCAGTGATTCCAAAAACTGAAATTGAAATAACGAAATAGATAACTGAAAATTCAGTGGACAAATTATTGGGTGGACTCGGGCTTCATGAGTCCATATGAGTTGGCGCTACTGATTGAGAACGAAACTCAGAGGTAAACCAATGAATATTAAGATGGAAGTTAAAGTTAAAATTCTTTTAACACTAAAGCTACCGCGGGGTTTCAAATGACCCTTTTTGTTTTATTTTTTAAATATTTTAAACTAAAACATTACGAAATTTCTTTATATTTCACGACTTTTATTAAAATATATGACCATATTATTCCTTAAAATGCCTCATCTCCGAACTACTTTTTTTGACTTGAAAAAAAAATATTTTAGGCTTAACTACTGCAAGGGGTCATTTGACCCCTGAATAAATTTATGAGTAATCATAACGATATAAATGTTTTTTTTTTTTTTTTGTAAAAACATTAATAAATTGCGCATTTTTTCTATTACAGCAATTATTCTACTTTATTACATCATGTCTGTAAAATCTTTCCGGCGCGGAGTAATTCTGTTTATAAACTGATGAAATAATGGACTGACACCAGAATTTATAAACGAATTTATTAGAAAATACGACCTTGCTAATATAAAATATAGTTCAAACTATAATTGTTGAACGTCAAATTCACCTTGAAAAACATATAAAATACGATGTTACATTCTGATAAAATTTACTTAAAAAGGTGCTAAAAATACATAACAGGTTTTCACAACATGAAAACCGTCAAAGATCTTAAAAACACCCGAGCGCTTTCAACTGCACTGCAACAGTTGTCATCAGGGGAAAATCAGCGGAGTGAAAGTTCATGGAAAATTCTCTGCTTAAGTATCAGTGGATGAGTCTATTTCAAAGGAAGGGAGGAGGGGGGGGGGGGGGTAAAAATGAAAATGATTATGTTTCAAAATCCCTAGAAATATCTAGTATGCTATACCAGATCTTAGATATGTTGTAGGATAAAGTATCGTTGCAAGTATTCTTCCTTTGAGTTAAAATTTCTATTGATTCTCTGATTATTGATGTGTAGTAATTTGAAGTATGGGCTATGACTCTTGCTTTACTGAAATCAATGTGAATATCTTGTTTTTGGTTTAATCTGGATAGAACAGTAGAGGGTTTGTTATACTTTATGTCTGTAATATGTTCTTTTCGTCTGTCTTTAAATTTTCTAGTGGTCATTCCTATGTATTTGAGTTCTTTCTGATTAACTTTGTCTGTGAAAGGTATTACATATATGCCAGAACTTTCATCGTTAGGGATTGGGTCTATTTTCCGGTGTACAAGATCTTTTAATTTAGCAGATGGTTTTGCGATTACGTATATATTATATTTCTTTAGTGCATAACTAATCCTTTCAAATAACTTAGGTATATAATTAAAACTATAAAACTTGAGATTATTTTTAATGCTATTTCTGGTTGATTCTCTATGCTGAATATCAAAGATTAATTTATTGATACATTTGGGGGGGAAACCATTTTCTATTGCAATCTTCTTGATGGTGAATAACTCTGGTTGTAGGTATTCTCTTGTACAATATTCAATGGCTCTATTTATATAAAATTTATAAGCTGCAGTTTTGTATTTAAGTGGGACATTACTATTGTAGGATATTGTACTATTTGAATTGCATGGTTTCCTGTAAATTTTCCTATCAATATTGTATGTTGTATTATTTCTTATTAATTCTACGTCTAAAAATGGTAAGGATCCTTTTTCTTCGACTTCCAATGTGAATTGTATATTTGAATCTAGGTTATTAGCTGTATTTAAAAAGTCATTCAAAGCGGGGATACCATGGTTCCAAATTAAAAATATGTCATCGACGTAACGCAGCCATAGTTGAGGTTTTAGATTTGATTTACATATAATATCTTTCTCAAGTGGTCTAAGTTTTAGCTCCGCTAATAATCCTGAAATGGGTGAGCCCATTGGGGCACCCTCAGTTTGTTTATAAAATTTCCTATTAAATTGAAAGACATTGTTATTTGTAATCAAGTTAATGCTTGAATTTAAAGTTGTTCTTATGTCATCGTTATATGCCGGGTTATTATCTATGAATTGCTTTATAAGGATTTCTATTTCTTTTACATTTATTGAAGGGTACAGGGATTTGATGTCTATACTTGCAAGTATACTGTTATCACATATATTTTCGTTCTTTATTTTCTCAATAAACTCTCTGGTTGAGGTCATAAGGACAACTACCCTCTTAGACCTATAGTTTCCAAGTGTTTAGCACCAACATATACCATAGAAAAAGTTTTCGTACCGCTACTTAAAGAAATGTTACCTCCAACCAATCTTGTAGTCAACTCAACCAGAGAGTTTATTGGGAAAATAAAGAACGAAAATATATGTGATAACAGTATACTTGCAAGTATGGACATCAAATCCCTGTACCCTTCAATAAATGTAAAAGAAATAGAAATCCTTATAAAGCAATTCATAGATAATAACCCGGCATATAACGATGACATGAGAACAACTTTAAATTCAAGCATTAACTTGATTACAAATAACAATGTCTTTCAATTTAATAGGAAATTTTATAAACAAACTGAGGGTGCCCCAATGGGCTCACCCATTTCAGGATTATTAGCGGAGCTAAAACTTAGACCACTTGAGAAAGATATTATATGTAAATCAAATCTAAAACCTCAACTATGGCTGCGTTACGTCGATGACATATTTTTAATTTGGAACCATGGTATCCCCGCTTTGAATGACTTTTTAAATACAGCTAATAACCTAGATTCAAATATACAATTCACATTGGAAGTCGAAGAAAAAGGATCCTTACCATTTTTAGACGTAGAATTAATAAGAAATAATACAACATACAATATTGATAGGAAAATTTACAGGAAACCATGCAATTCAAATAGTACAATATCCTACAATAGTAATGTCCCACTTAAATACAAAACTGCAGCTTATAAATTTTATATAAATAGAGCCATTGAATATTGTACAAGAGAATACCTACAACCAGAGTTACTCACCATCAAGAAGATTGCAATAGAAAATGGTTTCCCCCCCCCCCCCCAATGTATCAATAAATTAATCTTTGATATTCAGCATAGAGAATCAACCAGAAATAGCATTAAAAATAATCTCAAGTTTTATAGTTTTAATTATATACCTAAGTTATTTGAAAGGATTAGTTATGCACTAAAGAAATATAATATATACGTAATCGCAAAACCATCTGCTAAATTAAAAGATCTTGTACACCGGAAAATAGACCCAATCCCTAACGATGAAACTTCTGGCATATATGTAATACCTTCCACAGACAAAGTAAATCAGAAAGAACTCAAATACATAGGAATGACCACTAGAAAATTTAAAGACAGACGAAAAGAACATATTACAGACATAAAGTATAACAAACCCTCTACTGCTCTATCCAGATTAAACCAAAAACAAGATATTCACATTGATTTCAGTAAAGCAAGAGTCATAGCCCATACTTCAAATTACTACACATCAATAATCAGAGAATCAATAGAAATTTTAACTCAAAGGAAGAATACTTGCAACGATACTTTATCCTACAACATATCTAAGATCTGGTATAGCATACTAGATATTTCTAGCGATTTTGAAACATAATCATTTTCATTTTTACCCCCCCCCCTCCTCCCTTCCTTTGAAATAGACTCGTCCACTGATACTTAAGCAGAGAATTTTCCATGAACTTTCACTCCTCTGATTTTCCCCTGATGACAACTGTTGCAGTGCAGTTGAAAGCGCTCGGGTGTTTTTAAGATCTTTGACGGTTTTCATGTTGTGAAAACCTGTTATGTATTTTTAGCACCTTTTTAAGTAAATTTTATCAGAATGTAACATCGTATTTTATACGACCTTGCTTATTTTCACGTACATTATAAAAGGAAAATTTTAATTAAATATTCTTGGTGCCGAATGTCAATTTTGGAATTAAAATTAGGTGGCCTTTTTTAAGGACACCGCCCTCGAAAGGGTTAATATGTGATGGTATAATTAGAAATTGACTTTACTCCGAGTGAGATTCTAGTTTGAACATTTCAGGTTATATCGAGAACGAAACAATCTTAAAAATATGTGGTGAATATAAAACAAATTTGCACAATATTTGTTTATAAATTTTCAAATTTCTTGAAATAATTAATTTTTCTTAAAATTTTTGCGTAATTATAATTTTTTTTTTTACTTTAATAAATGAACAATTTGTAATAATTATTTTGAAAAAAAAAATGTTTATTCATACATCAAAGTGTATCAACTGGTTTATTTTTCGCAAAACATCGTAAAATAGATAACTTTTTATATAGGGGCCATTTGACCCCTTCCGGTAGGAATAGGTATAAAAAAATATCGGTACGTTTAGTGTTAAAATAGCCATGTAAACAGACCATGCATACATTTTTTTCTTTCGAACTTATTTTATGTCAATTTAGAATAAATTTTGACTATTAGTATATTAAATAAAGATTATTTATAAATTAAATAAATAAGAATTTATTAATTTTTTATATTTTTTCATAATTGTTTAAATGGTTCATTGGTTCTGATTATTTAGTTTCTGAAAGTGTTATTATGTTTTCAAGTACCAAAAATTTTAACATTTCATCCTTAATTGTCCTAAATATTTGTCTCTATATAAATAGAAATTAAAACAGACAAAAAATAGAAAATATAATCCATTAGATAAAAATTTGCAGTAGAAAGCGTCTTAAAATGCTAAAAAAATATAAGTGTGAACTTTTTGTTTCATTGCTGTGTTTAGGAATGGGTGAGAAATGAACCAGAAAAATTTATATAATTACACAAAATTTCTTATGCGCCATTTATAAGCGAAAATTAAATGCTATATTATTTTGTATTTGTTTTTGCTTAATATTTTTTTCTGAAAAATATTTCTATATCGAACACATTTAAAGTTCCTAAAACGTTTTCCTTTTAATAATGGTTTAGATTAAAAAAATTTTAATAGATTAAATGCATTTTCTTGTGCAGCATCATTCACTTCATATAAACACTTCTTCGGTGCGAGCTCAAATTCTATTTTTCCAGCAACAAGTGAATGATAAATATATATATATATATATGTTATGTCATTCTAAATTTTATGAAATAATTTTAGAAATAAACATACTATGCTACTGTATATCTGAATAGGGAAATGCGTATGTTTAATGTTTAATGTTACATGATGTTGTTTAATTTTTTGTACTGCAAAATATTTCTATATGGAGCATATTTAAAGTTCCTAAAATGTTTCCAATTTAATAATGGTTTAGATTTTAAAAACTTTGAATTGGCTAAATGTATTTGCCTAAAACAGTATCATCATTCATAGCTCAAATTTAATTTATCAAGTAGCAAGTGAAAAAAGTCCTTCCGGCCAGTGCCGGGAGGAAGAGGTAGCTTTCATATTCCTTATTTTTAAAAAGCCAGCTTATATTATTCAAAAACACAAAGCTCAATTTAGTGGAAACCTGTTATAGGAGATTCAATACTAATTTTTATTAATACTAAATCATTATGAATGAGAATTTCGCGAAATTACTCAGCTTTATCCAAGCTGTTTTTATTTAAAGTAACTTATATTTGGTTGCCAAATTCGGCGATATCTTGAAGTGCCTGCCATTTTAAGACAACATGGTGGATGAGGCTAACGAGTGAACTTGGTCGAGACCTTAATAATTCCTGTGCACATACTCGCTCACATCGGAATCGGTTGATATATAATAGTGCTGTCGCTGGCAAAAAATCAGATTTTTCAAAATGTCACCCCAAAAAGAAACCTTTTTCAATTTCTAAGTTTTTTACACCTTACTTTAAATATAATTTTTTTTTATTTACTGGCCGCCATACTGAAACAAGAGGGCTGATATTGCTGGCCAGTGAACTTGGGCAAGACATTGCTATATACTATCCACATGCCTTCTGACATCGAAATAGGTTAATAAATACACGTGTTATCGCGTGACAAAATTCAGATCCTTTCAAAATGTCAGCCATGCTAGAAATTCAAAGTGCTATAATAACTCAGCCATTTTTTAAGATATAAACGAAAAAAAAAAAACCTGCTCCGGAATCTTTGTATCAAGGTCAAACACACAAGAAAAAATATTTTTTAATTTTTAATTTTTTGGTGCTACATTTCAAATTTTAAATAAAAAAAATTTAAATGGCCGCCATTTTAAAACAAGATGGCGGATGAAGCTGGCCAACGAACTCGGTCGAGACATTGGTATGTACTATCTATACACGAAGTTTCATCCAAATCGGTTCATAATACGAGAGTTACAGTGTGACAAAGATCAAATATATATATATATATATATGTATAAAGTATATATATATATATATATATATATATATATATAATTTTGAACGGAGGGTGGTTTCGAGGTCTGGGGGTCATGATCGAAGAAAATATACCAAAATATTTTGAAATAGCTTTTCTCCGAACGGCTGCAATAGGTAGCTTTTTGTAATGAAAGCTACCAAAAAAGTAATATGTTATCTCATGTTAAATTTTAAGAAAAAATTTAACAAAATAAACATATGTTACTGTATATCTGATTAGTGAAATGCATGGTAATTGGTAATGTGTATCTGAAGAAGCTATTATTATTATTTTTTAATGTACCATTGTCAAATGTCCCTGTGGCAAATTTTTTTCCTTCAGTGTATAATTACAATAAGATTATCGTTAATCCAGACCGTTGTAATGCGCGAGAGCCTTCAATTCGAACTGTATAAATAATCCGAACTGTATCTTCTAATATAAACAAAGAAATTTTATTCTTGATCTGTGTGTCGCTTCAGGTAATTACAGTAGAGTGCCACTAATGTGCTATCCTGTAATCCATAAGCCTGTATATTGTGTCTTTAACGTAAATAAAAAATATGTTAAATAAAGACACATAACCTTTCTTAATGGTACACAAAACACGAACTTTAATAAGTTAAAAGTTAAATTCTACGTTTTGAGGTGTTTCTACAACCGTCTTCAGGAAAGTTTAATGGTTAAATGGCTAAAAGCTAGGAGGTGAAGGTTTCCTGTGCGAGAGACAATTTGTCGAACATTGACTAAAGATATGAAAACAAAAATATAGTGGTGCCATCCAGTGAAAATAAATACTTATTAATGAAATGAGTCCAAATAAATCAAAAGTTGGATTGAAGAAACCACGAGGGCCGCCATCTACGCATGAGGACCAGAACCCCATTCAACAAAGTTTTCATTCAAGTTTTGGGCAACATGATTCCAGTTTAAATTCCAATATTGCAAATAGATACAGAATTATGACTTTATGATATTATGCCAGATTTTTGGGGTATTATAGGATAGATTATTGAGCGAGATTTATTCTCACGTGCAATAATTTCAACTGATTCTCTAATTTTACTTTCAAAAGGGTTATTGCACGGAACTATAAACCTGAATCATGTTGCTAAAAACTTGAATGAAAACTTTGTTGAATGGGGTCTCTCAACAAAGGGGGCTTCATCTCTGAGCCATTTAACCATCATATTTTCTTGAAAACGGCTGTAGAAACAGTTCGAAACGTAGAATTTAACTTTTAACTAATGAAAGTTCGTGTTTTGTGTACCACTAAGCAAGGTTGTTTGTCTTTATTTATTATATTTTATGGTTCAATTGTCCATATGTTAATAACAAATATGTGTTTCTGGCAAATATGAGGCATTCTCAAAAATTTTTTAACTTTCAGGAATAAAAATCTGGTGAAATTAAATTTAATAAAATAACATTTTAAACTGATAGACGAATGCCTTAATGATTCAAAATAAAGAAAAAAAGGTCAGCAGCGAATTTTTTTATTTAACCGATGTTTAAGTTAAACTTGCGAGTTTAATTTTCCTTACCATTTTACCTCTATAACTTTTTATTTTCTTCTAAATTTTTACTTATAATGAATTTGCATAATACCCACAGGACATTCAAATAAGAAATAATAACAATCTAGTATTTTTGGTACAAAATTTTGGTATAACATTATCTTAAAGGGGTGTTAAAGAAGGGACGGTAAGGAAAAAAAAGGGGGACGGTATAAGAAAAAAGGGGCGGTAAGGAAAAAAAAGGGGATAATAAGGATGGGACGGTAAGGAAAATTACCACCTATTTTTAGGCAAGTCCTGTTAAGACTAACCGATAGCCACAATGTTAATTGATTTTTAGAAACAGTTATTTACATTGGATTAAATATATATATTTTTTTAATTTACCTCGAAAAGTGCAAGAATAAACCTTTGGGACGGTAAGACTACAAATAAAGCCACGATGCATGAAATTGACATTTAAATGCTAATTTAAATTCTGCAGTAAATTTCCTGTCAAAGAATTTTAGCCATTCTTTCTCTAGCATATTTCTGCATGAGTAAAAAGATGAAAAATATTCCGTGGCTGCATCTGAAGGGATTTTCTGTATAATTTTAGCAAGAGGGACGGTAAGGATTCTAAAACCGAGGGACAGAGTTAAAAAAATAATAACAACCGTAAAAAAGTGTTCAGGTTAATTTTTTTCTACATACATAAAACAGTAGTCCCAGTTTCGAAAAAAAAATTACATCGAATTACTTTTATTGAAACAATTTTATACAGGCAGCTCCGAACTTAAAAATCAGCATCAGGGACACGGAACGATATAGGAATTTCGTGATATATTTGGGCCCCCAATATCGTCCAAAATTTATTTATCTCTTTAGTATTGTTATGCACTCATGCAGTGCGATGTTTTCCGGTATAAGAAATTAAAAGCCCTTTGAATATGTACTTGAAAAAGTATATTATTCAGGGACTAAAAAATATATAAAAGTAAAAAATATGTGAGAATGCCTCATATACCACTTGATAAAATTAGAATATAGTACCACCAATCTGCAATTCTGTATCTTGCAATTGTCTGTAATCCACATTGTATCTACGGTGGTGGTCAAAAGTTTCCGGCCAGTTAGTTTTTAATTTGTTTGCCAGAACGTTTCAGCGAAGAAGAAGGACAATTGGTCCAAAAATTAGGGGTAAGCAAATGACATCTGATCACGTGATCATTTTGATTGGATACTGAAGGTACTTGATGCAAAGGGGAGGAATTCAAAATCCGTGGGTGCAAAATTTTCCGGCCATTCGTCATTCGTTAGTTTTTGCTATCGGTAAAGTGTTTTTTTGACCGCGTTTGTTAATTATTCAATGTGTATAAAGTATTTGAAATTCAAAAATTAAAAGTTCAACAATTATTGTTCGTAAACGAGTGGTTTGTTTGTCGCTAAAGGGCCAGTCCTCTCGTGAGACTGCGGCAAAGTTATCGATCAGAAAATTTACTGTGAACGACATTTAAAAAAAATGTAAAGATGACCATGGCCTTCAGGACTTGCCACGGTCCGAGAGACCCCGGAAAACGACTATTCGTGTGACAGATTTATCAGGAGAAATGCAGTTGATGACCCGCATAAAAATACCTCTGCAATTCCCCTCGATTTACGGCGTTAAAATATTGTTGAAATAAGTCGGTCTATCGTGTCAAGACGCTTACGTGACGTAAGAATTTATGGAAGGTCGCTGTTAAAAAATCTTTCATAAGTAAAAAAAATCAGAGGGCCCGACTGGCGTTTGCCAAGGAACACAAAGACCGGTCAAATGTAAACTGGAAAAAAGTATTATTTTTCGATGAATCGAAGTTCAACCTCTATGGGAATGATGGCAGACACTACGTCCGGCGACCTAAAAACAAAAGATAAGATTGGGGATATGTTATTCCTACAATGAAGCATGGCGGAGGACACGTTATGCAGTGGGGAGCATTTGCTGGAAAATTTGGCGGTCCGTTAGTTGAAATTCACTGCAAGATGAATGATACAATGCATAAAGATATCTTGCAAGATCATTTGCTGCTTTATTGGACGAAAAATTATGGTCACAACTATTTGTTTCAGCATGATAATGACCAAAATCATGCATGCAAGCTCATAAAGCAGTGGCTTTAGCACAAAAAAATTCCGCTTTTGAAATGAACAGCCCAATCACCAGATCAGAAAACAATAGAAAATCTTTGGAAGGAACTTGAAAACGTGTTCGGAAGTATAAAAATTCCAATTCAGCATTATTTTCCCCAAAATTGTAAAAACCGTGGAAAAAACTTACCATAGACGATTTTCAACCGTTCCTTGAATCGATGCCACGTCGCTGCGCCACAGTACTTATTCTTAAATGTACGAAGGCAAAATACTGATTGTAAATGTCACTTCCATTTTCTGTTATAACACCATTTTTTTTCCAAACTTGCCAAGGTGGCCGGAAACTTTTGAGAACATGCGTTTTCTTTTGCAATTAATTTTGTCAACTAAATTTATTGATATTTATTTTTTATTCCGTAAATATGTTCCTAACTATTATGTCAATAAAGTGCATAAGTATCACTTTGAGATTCCTCTTCATATGGGTATACAAATTAACCAAAAATTTTATGCTGGCCGGAAACTTTTGACCGCCACTGTATGAATGTAAACAAAGAAATTTTAAAGGGATTAATTCACATTTTCAAGAATTACATATTTTTGCTTACATTAATATATGCAGAGAGGATTACAGGCGCACATATACTAAAGGATAGTGGTACTCTATTGTAATTATATCAAACTGCATATTAACGGTACTGTAATATAATTATATATGCATCGTACTTTGCTTTTTACTGATGTTATTTCTTCTAATTTTATAACAGTTTATAAGAAATTTGTGCAAAATGCGTACATACTAATTCTCCTCTGTTTGTTCATTGTTTTGAAAAAAAGCGTTTCTTGAGTATCCATTTTAAATGAATGTATTTCATGTTTCTGACTTCATTTAATTATTTTAATTCCTGTTACTAGTAATTTTAAATAGTTTGGTAATATTAGGTTAAAAAATATAGAAAGAAATATATATTTTATATCCATTGGCACAAATAATTAAAATTTTAAAATATTTACTGTGAAGTAAAATGAATCTTAAAAAGTGATTATTATATTTGATTTAAAATTTTTTAATAACCTTAGTCATTAAGAAAAATACCTAATATTCGTGTTTATTAACCAATGAAGCACAGAAAATTACACTTTAAAATGGCTAGTCATTATAAATTTATTTTTGCTAGCTCTACTAGGTACTATGTATGTTATGTTATAACAGATAATATTTTCTTAATTAAAGAAAAGCTAACTAAATTAATTTTACCACTCTAAATAAATGTTTCTGTCACTCTAATAATTACTTATTTAATAAACTCAACTCTATTTATTAACTAATGAAGCATAAAAAAATCTACTTTTAAATGAGATATCATTACAATTTATAATATTATATTTTGCAATTCATATTAGGTACTCCATGTATTTTCTGTAACACAAGATATTTTCTTAATTAAAGAGCAGCTAATTAAATTAGTTTTACCACCCTAAATAAATGTTTCTATCATTTTGGTAATTACTTTCTAAGTTCATTAAAAATTTAACCATGTTAACTTCCAACGAAACTAGATTTTAAAATCAGCGGGGAGTGGATAACATTGACATTATTTTATTTTCTATGTTTATTTGATAAAATAATGTATATTAGATAAAAATCCGCTGTCTGAAAAGTCAATATTGGATTATTTAAAGTGTGTTTCAAAGCAATTATGATCACAACTTCTAAATGGAAAATTGTTGTTGTTTCAAATATTTCTCTCCATTTCTGAATATAAGAGAAAATAAAAAGAAATATTACTTAGATATTCTTGTAGATAAATATTGTTATTTTAAAATTGAACTGAAACATTTAAACATGCTATGTGATTATGCTAATTTATTTTTCTGATATTATTTGTAGAAATACATGGGATTTTCAATAAATGTCAAAATGGCATTGGCCAACCAAACATTTAACATCTTGTTACATCATATGACTTCTGTTTAGCTTTCTTAGTTTATTAATGCATTGTATTCCAACGTAAGAACAATATAGTCATATACATCTAGTAATATTTATGCATCCTCGCAACCAGATACCAACATAAGAACTATTTAATGAAATTTCAAATTTTAACTGCTTAAAAGGCGTACATCCAAAAGACTGAAAAAGTGTTTAAGTCGGGACCCAAACCCGGGTCATCGGTAGAGCGAACGGACGTTCTACCAACTGAACTACAGTAGAACCTCTTTTATCCGAAACTCTTTTAACCGAAACTCTCGGTTAAACGAAATCTATTTTTAAAGCTTTTTTTTTTCTTTACTGCCACATTTCTTGTGCGCAAAATCCATTTTGAAAGCTCTTTTTTTTTTTTTTTTTTTTTTGTAAATAAAATTATCATATTCCTTGCGTGCAAGCAGTCCTTTGCGAACTACGAGTATATATAAATAATTTTTATCACCTTTCTTAGAGTTCCTTTGAATTTAACTTGAGCTCCCGTAAGCTGCGGAGTGGAACGAAGACAACAATTAGCTATTAAAGCTAAAATTATTAGCTAAAATCAGCAATTCTGAAGCTTTTGAATATTTTGCAAAAGGTTTGGTATGTCTGGAGTAGCAGAAAGACTGTGATACTGGTGAACTAATAATATTAAAAAACTCTCAGATAAAGCTTCAAAGCAAAGGCAATCGAGACTGCGACAAACAAAACAATTTTTCAAACCCTTGTGATATATGTAAAAGGAACTTAATTTCAAAATTAAAATTCAGTTAATTTATTCTTGTTTCTATTTTGCTATTGCTTCTTTTTTATTAAGCACTTGTTACCATAATAACAAATATTTCATATAATTCTCTTTAATCTTAAAATTGCAGCATTCTCGATTATCTGAAAATTTCAATTTTCCGAAAGAGGATCGGTCCTAATTACTTCAGATAATCGAGGTTCTACTGTACTTGGAAGGGTACCCAGCCTGGCGCTTCTCACTACCATATGTTGGCAAGGCTACAACCACAGCACAAGATGGATTTCCCCCCCCCCCCCGTGAGCCACCGACTCTAGGGCAAACACGAAACTAAAGAGAAATCCAGCGTGATAGTGAAAAGTGCCAGGCTGGGTTTCGTTCCAAGTGATTCAGTTGGTAGAAAGCCGGTGCGCTATACCGATGACCCGGGTTCGTGTCCCGGCTTAGACACCTTTTCACTCTGTTGACTGTACGCCTTGTAAGCAATTAAAATTTGAAATACTATTGAATGTAAGGCGTGAGAAATTTTCTACAGAAAAATTCTCACGAATTACACAGATTTATTCAAAAGAACTACTTATACGAAACAAATTTAAAAAAAGATCCTCCATCTACTAAAATTCTCAAAATAACTTGTTATTCATAATAAATTTAATGAAAGTTTCTATTCTGGGAAAAATCTGGTCCTACAATTCTGGAAAAAAGCTATCACCTCGTACTGACTCTGTCGCAATTCATCGTATATACTAATAGATCAGAAATAACGTTTACCAATTAGTGCTAAATTAAATTTCGCTTAGGAGGTCGACTACATATAAAATTGTAACACATTTGAAATTTTTCAACACTAATGCCTAATTTTGACATCATATACGAATAGTTTGGTACATTTTACCTTAGGATACGAAATGGGAAGTCATTATGCTTTGAAAACTACCTGCATCTCAATCTTTTTTTTTGTAGCGATTAAAAATGAATCTAACACTAGGAAGTTCCAAACTTTAAACCTGCATAACTCCTAAACTACTAGCCAAATGATTTGATCGGTATCTAAAGGTAAAACTCACCGAAGAATCCAATTATTCAAAAATTTAAAGTTTGATTCAATAACTATATGTGGACGAACACCTAAGAAAAATTTAATCATTGCGTTAATTAACATATGTTATTACAAATAGTAGGTACTGGTCACATTTTTTGTAACCATAATATGCGGGGCGTTACTAGGGATTATCGCTTTTTTTTAATAGGACTGAAATAGGGTACACTCGACCCGAACCCAAAAATTCCATTTGAAGTCATCCAGAAACCTGACCAGAACCCGCCAAAAATATTTCCTCGACCCCGCAATCCGATCCAAACCCGAGAAAATAATTTTCAGCGACTCGCAACCCGACCGAATCCGCCAAAATAATTTTCGGCGACCCACAACGATCTGAACCCGATTATTTCAATCTGCACCCGACCCGGTCCTGAAATACTTCAACCCGCAACCCGAACCGAACACGAAATGAAAGAAAAGCAAATCTTGTTTTATTGCGAATATGGAAAGTGTCTACAATTATATCTCTAGTACCAATTTTAGGTTTTACATTGAAAAATGGACAAATCTATATTCTTTAATATTCAAATATAATAAAACCTCTGAACAGCGGACATCTTGGGATCATTGAATAGAGTTCTGCATAGAAGGCCTGTTTTCGGCTGGTTGGTTGGTTGGTTGGTTGATTTTTGACGGCCGATTATCTACTCTAGGGATATAGGCCCGAGGGGGGAGTGCCCTCCGTCGGGGTCTTTCTAAGGGAACCTAACCCGTATTTACTCATGGAAATCCATGGCTCGAAGAAAACCACGAAAACTCCGAACGGTTAGGCTGGCGGGCGCGATTGGGTTCGAACCCAGCACCTCCCGTCTACCAGCTTCAAGAGCAGAACCTCTCAGCCACTGGTGGGGCAGCATGTTTTCGGATCGGAATCAATCTGATTTTTTTTCTGCGGGTCAAATTCACACTAGAAAATTCCTACGGGTCATATTTAGCTTTTTCGCAGGTCGGATTTTTACGATTTTAAACCCTTAATCTACGATTTACGTTTCAAAAGCCTGGGTCCAAAACGTAAACAAGATCGCGCAGTCTTCGAGCCATTCCGTGGTTCGGCAAATCGGTCCTAAGTTGTACCAAACGCGCACGACTTACGGAATGTAAATACATGTGTAAGATACAACTGGTTTAATTTTTTGGAATATTTGATAAATAATTACAACCTGATGTAATAATTTTGGTAGAATTACCACAAAAGGTTTATTAGTAATCCCGTTAGCTTTTACTGTCACACCATGGGCCATGCCCGTGATATTTACATTTGGCTCGACCATTTTACCAGGGGCCATGCCCTTAATATTTACATTTGGCCCGATCGATGTACTACGGGCCAGGCCCGTGATAATCAGTTTTGGCTCAAATACAAGACCACGTGTCTCACACGTAGTTGTAAGTTAAGGGGTTAACAAAAAGTTTGAGCAGAGCTATGTTTCAGATGAAAATAAGTAAGTATTTGAATATGTATGAATAGATATTTAATTTACTGCATGAGAATTAAAATGTCTACGAAGAAATGTGATATATTATACTTTCTTTAAGGCATAGTTAAGAATCATTTTTTCTTCTCACGGAATATGAAAAATATTACTCTCTCGAAACATGAAAAATATTACCAACGTTATTTCGTTTTGATACACACAAAAACACATGCATCGTATTTGTGATAGTTTATACACACTCACACATGTTACGTGTGTAGATTGGGAGATGCCCACTATTCAGACGTAGAAGCGTACAAATATATAAGTGTTAGAAAGTGAAAAAGTGTTCGCTAAATACAGATATCCGCTTTTTGGGAGTGTCCATTATGGAAATATTATTGTATAGATACTTTTAACCTGAAAAAATATGTTGTACATTCTTTTGAAAAAACGTGTCAACCGGAATCCGGACCGCAAAAGTCAAAACCTAACCTGAAACTGACCCGAACCCGAAACAATGAAATTTAACCCGACTCGCAGCGAAAAGTACAAATCAACCCGATACCAACCCGAATCGCAACGCAAAATTATAATGCCAACCCCACCCGATGGAGGATTCTAGACTGTATCATGTCCCAGACTTCTAAATTTTATCAAAATAACTACCACATATCAAAAGTTATCACAAAATATCACATTTATAATAAATTTCCATAGCAAAATATCTAAGGTAATCATTAATAACAAGTGACACACAGATGTGTGAAATTATGTGATATTTTAAAGTAGATATAAGGCAGATAAAATTTATCTCTCCATTTAACAACGCATTTTATTTCCAGCTTTTGTAATTGTTTCAAACTTCATATTCTACTTTAAGATCGATTTTCTGTTACACTGACTTACAAATATTAATATTAAACCAGTTTCCACAACAAAGACTGATTATACTTTGATAAATTTAAGTGATGGATGAACGACGTTTAAAATAGTCCAAACAACTAAACTGTATCACTAATCAAAAGTAATCACAAAATGTGACTTTGTATATAAATAAAACAGTAAAATTTTTAGTATAGTCTGGAATCCAAATAATCTACAAACACACATAATTAAACTATATTTTAACGCATGCAAATGAATATGTGTTAACAATTACAACTTTCGCTTCCAGTTTCAGTTAATAGCTTTTATTAAATGTGGAAACACACGTGACATTATGAACCACTGATATTTCAGGTCACGAAATCTTTTAACAAGCATATATGTCGAGCTAAAATTGCGCTAATGTTAACCAATTACTCCATGACTTTATACTCCAGTTTTGTTGGAAGAAAACAGAGTGCAATATTTTAATGAATTTGTTTAATGCTTTGATTCTGAAACAGAAAACGGTTCTGCAATTACGAGGTCAGGTGCCTTTGAAACTGGAAATAACATGTAAATGTGACCCTAGTATAGGATTGTAATAACTCCACATCTGATTAACTTTTGGAGGAGAAATTTTAAACACGCAATAAAAGAGATACAAGCTAACAGTTAATGTTCTGGTAATGTTCTGAAAAACGTCTAGATGCATGTAAAGTTTTTTAAGTTACTTTGAAATTTAACTTTTCAACAAAGTTAAATAGTGTTTACGAATTGAGTTTGTCTGCCCGTCTGTCTGTCCGTGCTCTAACTCGCGTAAATATGGTGCGACTACCATGAAATTGATATAGAGTGGCGGTCAAAAGTTTCCGGCCAGCATAAAGTTTTCGGTTAATTTGTAAATATACCCATATGAAGAGGAATCTCAAAGTGATACTTATACACTTTATTGGCATAACAGTTAGGAACTTATTTATGGAATAAAAAATAAATATAAATAAATTTAGTTGGCAAAATTAATTGCAAAAGAAAACGCATGTTCTCAAAAGTTTCCGGCCACCTTGGCAAGTTTGGAAAAAAAATGGTGTTATAACAGAAAATGGAAGTGACATTTACAGTCAGTATTTTGCCTTCGTACATATAAGAATAAGTACTGTGGCGCAGCGACGTGGCATCGATTCAAGGAACAGTTGAAGATCGTCTATGGTAAGTTTTTTCTGCGGTTCTTGCAATTTTTGGAAAAATGTTGCTGAGTTGGAATATTTAAAATTCCACACAAATTTTGAAGTTCGTTCCAAAGATTTTCTATTCGATTCAGATCGAGTGATTGGGCTGTCCATTTCAAAAGCGGAATTTTTTTGTGCGAAAGCCACTGCGTGACTAATTTGCATGTACGCTTTGTGTCGTTATCATGCAGAAACAAATAGTTGCGACCACAATTTTTCCTCCAATAAGGCAGCAAATGGTCTTGAAAGATATCCTTATACACTGCACTATTCATGTTGCTGTGGATTTCAACTAACGGACCGACACATTTTCTAGAAAATGCTCCCCACATTTTAACGCTTCCTCCGCCGTGCTTCTTTGTCGGAATAACATATCTCGAGTCTTATCTTTTGTTTTTAAGTCGTCGGATTTAGTGTCTGTCATCACTTCCAAAAAGATTGAATGTCGATTCATCCGAAAATAGTACTTTTTCCAGTTTTCACTTGACCAGTATTTGTATTCCTTGATAAACGTCAGTCGGGCCCTCTGATTTATTTAACTTTTGAAAGGTTTTTTAACACCGATTCTTCCATAAAGACCTACGTCACGTAAGCGTCTTTTGACCGACTTATTTCAGCAATATTTTAACACCGTAAATCGCGGGGAATTGCAGCGCCATTTTTATGCGGGTCATCAACTTCTTTTCTACTGATAATTTTGTCCACAAGAATAGTCGTTTTCCGGGGTCCCCCGGACTGTGGCATGTCTCGAAGACCATGGCCATCTTTATATTTTTTAAAATATCGTTCACAGTAAATTTTCCGATCGATAATTTTGCTGCAATCTCACAAGAGGATTGGCCCTTTAGCGACAATCAAATCACTCGTTTACGAACAATAATTGTTGAACTTTTTATTTTTGAATTTCAACTACGTTATTCACGTTAATTAATTAACAAACACGTCCAAAAAAAAAAAAAACACTTTACCGATAGCAAAAACTAACGAATGACGAATGGCCGGAAACTTTTGCACGAGCGAATTTCGAATTCCTCCCATTTGCATCAAGTATCTTCACTCTCCAATAAAAAAGATCACGTGGTGAGAGGTAATTTGCTTATTTCTAACTTTTGGAGCAATTGTGCTTCTTCTTCGCTGAAACGTTCTGGCAAACAAATCAAAGGAACTAGCTGGCCAGAAATTTTTGACCGTCGCTGTATGTTACTGGGGTACTATGGTATTTTCGCTATTGAAAATAAAGTGTGTAGCGCTTATGGTTCATTTACAGGAACACTCGAAAAGAATTCCATTATATTACCGCCTATGGGGAAAATCTTTAGGGATACACAAGAGTATTTTCAACAGTACTGCCTATGAAGAATAATTGCTGGCAGTGCTTTTCAGTTGTTGTTCGCGTTTTAAAATTTAATCTCTCTTTCTTTTTTGCATATTTCTTGGTAAGTATAAATTTTATAAATCGTGTACAGGGACATACAAATGTAATAGAGTACCGTCAACTTGGGTAACTTTGGCCCAAATTTCTCTGTTTTATGCATCTCATCTGTTTCATGTTCAGCATCTCAATTCTCTTATTTTATTTATTAAATGAATATCATGTTAATTTTTTGTTTGCTTAAGAACATATGAACCACACAATTATCATAAATTTATCGACATTAAATTTTTTTTTAACAAAAAGTGTTTTTGAAAGTTTTGTGCCAATGTTACCTTGAATTGGGGTAACATTGGCCCATGTGTTAAAACAAATGTTATATGGCCTACAACATGATGTGGACTAATGTCACCCGATTAAAAAAGACGGGGAAGAGAGAGAGTGTAAGAAGTGTAAGCATGTAAAAAGACAGTAAATTAGCGTATATTTTAATAAAAAAAATTATTACAAAACTAATAAATATTGTTAAACGTGGATTGTCCAGGTCTGGAACTGATTACTGTTTTTTTTTTTTTTTTAAACATAAGTTTAGGTGGATTAATTTTTTCAACATTATCGCTGCGTTCATCCACCATCGATTCCGGTCGCTGCGGCCAACACCAACACTTTCACTTGTTTTCCATGCTGTTAACAACACAACCCTCTTTTGATTTCAAAATAATACTTCCGGGATAGATATTGCCATTAAACAGCACAAGTACAAACTTTCTAACGTTACAGTCATTTTTGTCAATAGTTTCTTGTTTGGTTCAGTTAGAACTAATACACTGGATGAATTTTAAGCAAAATTATTGTTTGTATAAGCACAAATGTCTATTTTCATAAATATACCAAAAATAAACAAAAAGAATACCTCAAAAAACATCAGTGTTTAAATTCAACAAAATAAGAAAATGCTCCCGTTCAGATATAACATATTTTATGCATTGACAGTAAGTAATATATACAAAAATTTAAATGATAATTGGTTGGGTCAATGTTACCCAAAATGTTGGGCCAAAGTTACCCCACATACAAAAGCACTCTTTTTTTTAAATCTGAGGACAGACAACGCATAATCCTGCATTAGGCCTTGATTTACACTAATGAGGTTATAATAACTCGCAATTACCAAGGTCCAAATGAATTAATTTACAGCTTGCCAGACAAAAGTTGTAAGAGCTAAATTCTCACCGTCTTCACAGGTTTTTATTTGACTGGTGCTGCCACCGTGGAAACTTGACGAATTATTACAATGAGCTGCCAGACTCAAGCTAATGCTACCATTTTCAGACCAAAACTTTGTCGATAACAGAAGCGATGTAGAAAATATAGCAGATTTAATTTTTTTTTCTCTCTTGGGCCAAAGTTACCCGAGTTGACGGTACATTTCCGTATATTAACGGAAATTGCTTGATAGGAATTTTAAACTGTGCTATGCGGCTAATTGAACTAACTTTTAGAATACGATGTACTATATATGTATATCAGTAGCTGATCATATACAGGGATGAACAAAAAAATTCTGATGTTTTTCCAACTATTGATATACAGTATTCTGAATGTCTAGGAAAGTGTTTCATAATCTGGGTTTAATAAATATTAAAATTGTTTATTGCACTCAGCAATAATTTAAACTAGGTACAAATGTTGTAAAGTTACGAATACCCAATTCTCAATACATACAATGTTGTGCTTCCAACAAATAAATGTGAGAGGCTATCACAAAAATTCATTATGTACCTTGAGCCCAAAAATGTGTAAGTTGGGCTCTAATATTCACCCCACGTTTCTTTATACAAATGATCCCACCTAGCCCAGCCCAGTGGTTAACATGCTGGCCACGAATTGAAAAAATTGAGTCGATATTCGCAGGTTCGATACCAGTGTGGTCTGTAGTCAGTGTGAATGACATTGTGGACGGATTTTTCAGGTTTTCCCTATCCGTGAATTATACATTCATGTACCTCTAAAAGTCCACCCAGTCTTCAATGAAGGCAAACAACCTATATTAATTTGGTCAAAGTTGGCCGATGCTTAAAAAATAATTCCCCGTGACCTCAAAAAGGTGTAAAAGCTATGAAAATGTGTACGTAAAATGAGGAATTTTTATATTAAAATCTTTAGGTGTTGCATGAGTATTATTTAAATATTTTTGTTCTGATTTTTCGTAGTCTTTCAAAGAGTATGAAAATATATAGAGGTTCTCAAATACTTTTTGATAAGCGACTCTGTTTTATATGTTTGAGTTTGTTTAATTTTAATTAAGTAACGTGAATAATATTACATTTAATTAAAATCGCCTAATTGACATAGAAGGTAATATCTGCTGAAAAATAAAATAAGGCTTTTGACTAAGACTTTTATATTTTCCTCAGTTTATTTAAATATAGTTAAGCTAAAATGTAATTTGATATTTTATTAAAAATCCATAATATATAGAGGAAATATTTGTTTAAAATAGTATAACAAACGGAATATTTATAGTAAAAAAAAAAAAAATAAATAAAAGAACATTTACCAATAATTTATCTTTATCTTTTAGTATTTAAACTCTGAACCAGTATTGTTAAAACATAGTCTTAACTGTTGCTATTTGTTATGTCAGTCCTTTTCTTTAATAATGTTTCACTAATTTACATACCCAAGATATTATAATACACATAAGTACGTTAAAATGAAAATGTTCGTACTAAGTAACTTATATTTTATACTGTACAAGTTGCTATTTCCTTAATTAAAGAAAAGCTTTTCTGTTTCAGAACGAATGTGTTAGGAAAATGAACTATGCCGTTAATAACAGTTTCCGCTCTTTTAATAACTACTACTAAAGTTCATTTAAAAGTTACTCACTGTTACCTTCTAACAAAACTTTAATATAAAGTCAGGCTGCTAGTAATTTAGTAATATTTTCCCTTGATGTTTGTAGTTAAATAATTTGTGAATTGAAGCATCAGTACTTGGTAATTTCTATTCTCTTTCAATGACTGTTAAGATCCCAATTTATGAATGAAAAGTTTTGTCATTATTTCAAATATTCCTCTCCACGTTTTAAGATATCTCTTAATTACATATAGCTACGGGTTATAAAATCTGGGTGTAGTACTTTAGTAATATTTTCCCTTGATGTTTGTAGTTAAAATAATTTGTGAATTGAAGCATTAGTACTTTGTAATTTCAAGGCTCTTTCAATGGCTATTAAGGTCCCAATTTATGAATGAAAAGTTGTCATTATTTCAAATATATCTCTCCACGCGTTAACATACTTAATTACATATAGCTACGGATTATAAAATCAGAGTGTAGTAGTTTAGTAATCTTTTTCCTTGATGTTTCTAAGTTAAAATAATTTGTGAATTGAAGCATTAGTACTTTGTAATTTCAAGGCTCTTCCAATGGCTATTAAGATCCCAATTTATGAATGAAAAGTTGTCATTACTTCAAATATTCCTCTCCATGTGTAGGCTTTATAATTTTGTAATGTGACAGGCTTAAACTTTTCATTCTGCTTCTGTATGCTTCATCATATGAGTGTGTCACTGGATCCACTTCCATGCATCTGCTTACGTGGTGATGGGGCAGTGATATCAACTGAACTGAACTGATGTCTTTTCTTTAATCAAAAACTGAAACTTTTCTGTTGTTCCGTCTTTAGGTGCGTTCGTAATTATATAAATACGTAGTACCTATAGTCGTCGTTCGGTCTTTCTGTCTCTCCGTCCCCATATAACAGAGCAAAGACTACCCAACCGAATGGTCTCAAATTTTAAATATATAATTGTTGCAAAATTTTTGCGTGTCATTTCAAATTTTATGAAAATCGGATGTATAGTTTAATTACAGGGACAGTCAAAAGTTTTTTGTTAGATTATGGCCAATGGGAAAAAATTATTTCAAGTGCATTTTAATGATGTTAAAACCTTTCGAACAGAATGAAATTGATATGCACTTATGAAGTGCACAAAAATATGCATTTAGTACAATATGCCCTGCAAAAAATATTTATAAAACTAATTATAGTACAAACTCACCCCATTTTCCACGCTTGACGTACAATTTCCAACTTTTCTTATCTTATCCTTTAATGTAATAATTTCAATGGCCTCTCTATTTAGCGCATTATGAAGGCCATCATAGTTATCAATTTATTCGATTGATATTGTATTAATTATGATGGGGGTTGCGTTTCTGTATTAAGGCTTGCGAGGGCTGTTCTTTCGTATTATATATTTTAAACCAGAGATGTGTTTTTTTAATTTTCTTCAATTTTATGCTTTATAAAATGAAATAGACGTGTTTTTCCATAAAACGGTAATAACTGAATTTTTAAGGATAGAATTAAACAGGTTTTTAGAAACTATATTATGACTTTTTACAGTAATGATATGTAGCAGACACAAACATACACGAGTACTGTTCGTTTTCGAAAGCCGCGCCTAGCACTCTGGGGCGATTCTACTATCCAAAGGGGTGTTACGCTGAGATGGGCATTTTTCGGAGTTCTACTTCGGCGTTCTCGTCTGCGTTGTCATTAAGAAGGGTGCTTACTTGTTTGCTATTGTTTACTTCCGATAAAGTTTAAAATTCTATTAATATCTCGTTTTAATTCAAATTCAAATTTCTATATTTAGTGTTCAAATGGCTTGTCCGAGTAGAAATGTATCTTTCGGGAGTGGTCGTAAGAAAATTATATATAATGTCATTCAGTTTTGTGATCAAGAAGCAGAAAAAGGAGAATTAATTGCTCCCATAGCTCATTCTATAAAACGAGCCAGTCAAATTGCCGGGTTTTCTAGTAATACTAATAAAAAGATTTGCCGAGAAGCAGGGGGTGAGCGTAATCCGATTTTTTGTTCACCTAAAAAAAAGAGTTAAAAAATGTCTTTTAAAAAACAGGTATAGATGAATTCGATTGCAGCGTTATTTGACAAGCTGTACATGATTTTTATGTCACGGAGAAAACAGTGGCGTCTTTGAAATAAATTACTTCCTGTTTTAAAAGAAACGATCAATTTAAAAACTAAAAATTAATTTTGTTTCGCAAAAAGCAAAAATGTTGTATAACTTTTTAAAAATTTTAAAGGTTTCCGTTTTTTATATATTTTACCTACAAAAACGTTTTTACATAAAACGATATTATTTCCCCAAAAGCGCATTCTTAAAAAATGCAGCTAAACAAACTCCACTCACCCCTATTTTGATAAAATCAAAGCAGACCTACGCATGCACAATAGCGCGGAAGGTTTTGCTATCCGGAAACAAACAGTACCCGATTTTTCGGTACAATAATGCCTGATGAGAATCGCTATTAGATTTAAATCTATAGTGTAAGACAGGCATTAACCAAACAAATTTTGTTTGCTATTTATGAGAATTATCTTAATATTTACGCCTGTTTTATATATAAATATATCGATGATAAAGTATAATACTGAGATTGATGAAAAGAGTAGTTAAGTTATAATAAAACGAAATTTTTCAAATAAATTATGTTTGTCTTTAATTTAAATATATTAATTATTAAACAAAACATAATTAATACTCCAATTTTATGCTAAAGTAATTCTCTTTAACCCTTTCATTCCCAATGAGTCCAAATGGAATCATGACATTCCTTGTTTTTTTTTTTTTTTGTTTTTTTCCTCTAGATATCCGGATGTTCCTATATTATTTTAAATAACGGAAATAAATGCTATGTATAATCCCCAATAGATAAACATTTTTGTTTCTCTTCAACAGATGGCAGCACTGTGCAAAGAAATGATTTTAATATTTCTGATATGGGATTCAGTTCATTTCGCAAAAAGAGACATGAATAACTTTCTTTTATATAGACTTTATAATTAATAAATGTTTTTATTTTTTAACCATTTGGAAAAATGATTATTGTCCTCCGTCAGGGTAGGAAATCAAAAACATATCTGAAGTGTTTTATTGGTTGAATCCGCATTTTATTCGTTTTCTGATTGGTCTATACAGTAATCTGTATTTTCCTTTATTTTTAACAGGGATGGATACTTCTGTTGCCACTATGACAAAAAAATAATAAAAACTACAAAAAAAAAAAAAAAAAATTAATAACTCAGAAACAAATTGAGATACAGCTTTCAAACAAATTGCATTTAAGAGTACATTTTTTTCTCTATACGACGGTGTAAAAAGTAATATTGTGGGATGTTTAGAAGTTTAAGAATGAAATTTCATTTAAAATCGGTCCAGGAATATTAATGTTTAATCCATGGCGTACGTAATGTATGATCAGCTCCGTAGAAGTTTAAAAATTTACAGTACCGAAAAATGTAATCCATGGCATACGTAATGTATGATCAACTCCGTGCGATTTTTTATGTGTTAAATTTTAGTCTTTGAAAAAATCATTTTCCAAATGGTCGTTGTAATTTGTTAAATTGCATTTTTTTTATATTGTATTACAATATGCTTCAATAATTTATTTTGTCTAGTTTATTTAACTATTTTATTAAATTTTATTTATTATTTAAATTATAATTTATAATTTTTATTATAATTTAAATTTTGATTAAAAAATGATTCTTTTTCTGTTGTTATTTTTTATTTTAACCATAAAATCAACCTATTTTAAGAATTTCACAATTTTAGCATAAACATGTAATGTATGGGACAGAATAGTATTTAATTATCTTATTTATCAAAGAAATTATATGTAATATTCATATTGCTTCCACGACGAAATGCTGAACAGACACCTTGTAACATTATATCTGTCGCATATCAGGAAACTCATGTGTTATATTTTACAACATAATTTTTCCTTAATTAAAGAAAAGCTTTTCTCTTTCAGAACGCATGTATCAATTAAATTAATTCTGGCGTTAATAAAGGCTTCTATCATTCTACTCACGTTCATTAAAAACTTACTCTGTGTTAACCTTCTAACAAAACTCGAATATAAAATCAGGCAGTAGAAGATATATCATTAGTATTATTTTCCCCGATGTCTACTAGTTAAAGTAATTCCTGACGTGGAGTATGAGTACTTGTTATTTTCAAGTGCGCTCCCATATTCATTAAAAGGTAATTATGATACAAATTTAGGAATACCTACAAATATTTCTCTACGTATGGTAAAATATATCTATATTACAAAGCAAAAACATATCTGTGAGTAACGAAGACGTCATAATGACGGTGGCAACACCTGATCCATAAATTTCTCTTTTATTGCAGTTTGTTTAGCTTCTAAATATCGCACAATTTCAATTTTTACACCGTTGAATAGAGAAAGAAAATTTCTTTCAAATGCAAATTGTTTGAAAAACAAGTAATATAAAAATTTTGTTTTTAAAGTCAGTTCCTACTTAGGTCATCAAAGAAAAATTTAATATAATACCTTAAGCTAATATTAGTTTTTGTTGCATTAAAATATCTCAATTTGTTGATTTTCTGTAAGCAAGTCGGTTTACAATGGAAGTCTATGGGAATTTGGCGAAATATTAGAAATATCGCCAAGTTGGCGACAAACTTGTCGGTATTTGGCAACAGAACAGGGTCCCCCCTAACCTCCCTTATAGATATGAAGATGCATTAAATATTGTTCAATAACCAATGGCCGCCATTTTGTCTCCCATATAAAACTAAAATTAATTAATTAAAATTTAATTAACGAATTAATATTTGAAAAATCTGTATTAACATCAATTGTCATCCAGTACAAGTTAAAAAAAAGTTTATTTCAACTTGATAGGGTGAATAATAAGTATTTTATTAACGATTGAAAATTTGAGCAAGATATATAAATATAGCGAGAGTAGGAACTAATAGTAGGAATTGAATGAACCTCAATTTACTGATTTTTTATGGTTTAAAAAAATCATATATGATTTTATTTTATTTCTGTCGCATGCAGTTCCATTACGAAAGTTTAATCCGTTTGTACTTACAACAATGTAAATAGTCCAGCATTTATTTCCAGCTAATTCTCCATAACGAAATTAAAACTTCATAAATAAATGAACTAAATAGTAAAACAATACAATCGAAATAATAAAGTAATGTAAATGAAACATTAATTAAACAGATTACGTACTTAATGCAACTACGCGCTAAAACCACTGAAATTATCAGAATGAAAAAGGCTGCTGTATGTAGCGAAACCTTTGGCGATTTCTTCGGTTATTAACTCCTGAGATGCGTCTAATACAAAAATATCGCTTTAATAAATTTAAAATCTTTATTTGAATACATTGTTGGTATTTTTATTATAAAAATGCTTTTTGGTGTTCTTAGTGGACAATCTAATAAACAAATCTTAAAAAAAAAAAAAAAAAAAAAAAAAAAAAAAAAGTAATAATCCGTTAGAGTTTCGAATAAAAAAAATGTTTTTTAGCAATGTTCTCTAACCCGGGAACCCCGGATTTTGTTCCCTAATATATTCTGCAATTACATATAGTTACAGGCTACATTTGCTACATTTGTAACCTCAAATTGAATTGCCACTGTTTCAGCTTTACCAACAAAACATCATTTCGTGATTACTTTTGAATTGTTGTTTTGTATAGTTAACGTTAACGTTCAGAAAGTTTTGAAACACATTTCCACGAGAAATTATGATTAAAATTTATGAATGAATAATTTGTTGTAGTGGTGGAAGTTAATAACAGTGGTTGTGACATAATAAATATAATAATCCGAAAGTAAAATACAGAGATACAAAGTTTAAAAAAAATAATGTAAAATAAATTTTCTTAGTTTTTAAATGGTTGTCATTATCTCAATTAATAAAAAAATATCTGTCGAATATTTAACCCCTTGCGGGTCGGTGGGTTATCCCACTGATTTTTAAACAAAATTTGCACTAGAATCTTTTAACTAAATTTTACTTTTATATCTTCGGTGGGGGGGGAAAAAAAGTTGTAAAATTGCATTTCCTTATTTTCAAATAAAATTTTACGGAAACTGCCGTGTGAATTAAAAAATGCAGAAACAAAATTACTTGTCCTAACTTTACTTAAAAGGGTTAAAGTATAGCGTCTAGAAGATATAGTGTGGAAACCGGCTATTCTAGTTATGCTTTAAAAAATGCCTAAAAATTGAATCCTATAAATGTTGAACAATGGTCAATGAGAAATGTAGATCGCAGCGACATCTGCTGGTTCTTCACTTGGCTGAAACACTTTCTGAATTGAATCTTTTTACAATGTTTACGTTTGAACTACCAGATGTCGTTCCGATCGCCATTTTTCGTTCAGCATTGTTCAACATTTATGGGATTCAATTTTGTAGCAGTCTTTGGTTGGTCGATTTCCGCACTATATCTTCTAGACACTATAGTTAGTATTTGTATAGTGAAATCGCTTAACCACTTAAGTTTGCTTTTTTAGATAGAATGTATTGAAAATATGGGATAAACACCACTTTTTTTATACTAAAATATTCGTAATATTTAGTGTAAAAAATTTTGTCATTAAATAGTATAAAATTGTAATAAACAAAATTAGTGGTATCAAAATGCTTTAAGGATGGATCAAGCAAACTCTTCTTGCCCGTACGGCATAGGGCAAATCAGTTAAGTGGTTAATGGATATAAATGGATTATAAACAGTTTTTCTGTTTCAAAATGAATGCATTAAGTTTATTAGTTTGCGTTGGTATTAAATATCTTCTATTAGTCTAGTAAATACTTCTGAAGTTAGACCGGGAAGTGACAGCACAGACAATCACCTCACCGAGTTCACGGCTGAAAATCCTGAATTAGTTAAAAATCGATTCGCATATTAAAACGCAATCGGTCTCCCAAGTCATACCTGTTGGATGATAAAAAAAATGAGACTTACGTGATATAATAATAATCACATTAAATCATAAAATAAAGATAAGGTAGATCTGCTTACCTTTTTCTTCATGATCGTCCACGTTAACACAGTAATATTCAGCATATCCAACAAGGGCTTGTATATATTCCATTTAATATCTAAAATATCCTTAGTTGTTTAGCCTGTAAAAAACTTGATTTTTTTTATTATTATGTGCATTTTTTTTACTCATAATGTATCCCATGAATTTGAAGAATTTTTGGTTTAATATACTATATTTTATGTATCTTAAAAATACAAACTGGAGCGTACATTTTTGCTCCTATCTGATTACATTTTTACACACACACTGAAGAATAATAATACAAAAAAACGTTATTGATACTTGATTAATGACTTAAATAAAATTCTAGATAATATATATTAATAAAACACTCAATGTTAATAGAGAAATAATGTCTAAAATGTTTTGGCAAGAAATTTACTGTTGAGTTTAAATCAGCATTTAAATATCAATTTCAAGCATCGTGGCTTTATTGGTAGTCTCACCGTCCCCAAGTTTTATTCCTGCACTTTTCGAGGAAAAAAAATTAATTTAATCCAATGTTAACAACTGTTTCTAAAAATCAATGAACACTGTGGCTATCACTTAGTCTTAACATGATTTTCCTAAAAATAGGTGGTAATTTTCCTTACCGTCTCTTTTTTTTACGATTTCGTCCCTTTTTTCCAATACCATCCCCTTTTTTTACCTTACTGTCTTTTCTTTAACACCCCTTTAAGACAATGTTATACAAAAATTCTGTATTAAAAGTACTACATTGTTATTATTTCCTATTTGAATGTCCTGTGGTTACCATGCAAATGCATTATAAGTAAAAATTTAGAAGAAAATAAAAAGTTATAGGGGTAAAATGGTAAGGAAAATTAAACTCGCAAGTTTAACTTAAACCTTAGTTAAATAAAAATATTTTCGCTGCTGACCATTTTTTCTTTATTTTGAATCATTAAGGCATTTGTCTATCAGATTAAAATGTTATTTTAGCAAGTTTAATTTCGCCAGATTTTTCCCCCCAAAAGTAACAAGATTGTGAGAATGCCCCATATATTCAAAAAGGAAAGAACCATATTATTGGATCATAAATGACCTTAACTGTTTTTGAATAACTTTACATCTTTTAATAATATATATAATCTAATTATATACTTTTTTACTGCTAAATAAAATAAAGAATTGCATATTTAATCGTGAAGTTTTGGTAAAATTTGCAACTTTACATACAAATTAACTACATCTCTGCCTATGATCTGTGTCTCTATGTTAAAATTTTTAAACAAAAGTATATAGCACAGATATTTACAGTGGAACCCAGTTAAGACGCTCACGGTTAATACGCGATCCAGCTTAATACGCGGATTTTTTTAATCCCTTGAACATCGTCCATAAGGCTAATGCAAAACATTGCGTTTAATAGGCGATAAATTTTCGATTCTTTGAGAAAAAAATTTAGTATAAGACGCGAATTCATTGATCAAGATGCAAATTCCTTCTCTCTTCTTGTGTGTTGCCAACTTAGCGGATTTTTTTTTTTTATTCTTACGAGTATAAAAAACACTGTTTCCGAATAGTATTATTTACGTAATTTATAACAGATTAATTAAAGCGAAAATTTTTCTAATCGGAAATAGTGGTAGATATTAGAATTCAACAAAAACCTGCTAAATTGGCAAAACTGCAGTTCTTTGTCTCTCGCTTTGTCTATGTTTCTATTGTAGTAGAGAGAGATTGACAAATTCAGGTTACTCAGATACATCATCAAAATATCAGATATCATAAAAATTATTACGATTATAGATGATCATATCTGTTGCTAATGAGGTTTTAAATGTACTTTATATAGCTGCTATGTTTTATCATATACATATTATAGGCAAAAAGAATGAAACTCGTAAACATCAAACGAATACGACTATGTTTGGTTAATTCTTTTATGTTTTCTTTTGCTATGCTAAAAATATTTTTTTACACAAAGATACTTAAGCATAGTTTTTCTTATATTAAAAAGCAGGACAGATTATAATGATACTCATTATTACACGTACCAAATATGATTTTAGAAACTGGGTTGTGCTTCAAAGATTTATTGTTTTTTTCGTTCTATTGAAAAAATTAGTCTAATAAGAAAATTATTTTTCTTCTTTTATTTTTGCTTGCAACGTATGAATCGACAATAAAGACATGTTTGAATCCATATTTATTTTCAGTTTTTATTCCAGTCGATCTTATAAAAAGAAACATCGATTTGAAGGGGAATAGAATTAAATTTTAATCTAAATATACGTAAAAGATACAATTTTTGATCATAAACGTATAAATGAAAGCTCTAAAGTTCATTTAGACGATTAAATATGTAAATTAGCCCAATTCCTGCAACATTAGGTACATCACACACTGAACAGACAAGCGTGCGACATGCGACAAGTTGTAGCGTTCAAACCGGTTTTAACAAAGAAGAAGCCGGTTTGAACGCTACAACTTGTCGCATGTCGCCCGCTTGTCTGTTCAGTGAGCGATCTGCCTTATACTAATCACGTTTAGTACGCGATCCGGCTTAATACGCGACTTTTGACCACTCCATTGAAATGCGTCTTAACTGGGTTCGACTGTATTTTCTTTTAGTAGAACAAAAATTCTCTCCATTTCCGGTTTTATTCACGGCTGTGAAATAGTTTTTAAATCATTAAAACTCAGTTTTTTTTTTTTTTTTTTTTTTTTTTTTTTTTTTTTTTGTAGTGAAATAAAAATAAGCACAGATTCGAAAATGTAAATAATTGGGCATTAATAAATTGTAACAAAAAGAAAATGCAAATTTTGTTCGAAAATCTCATTTTAAACGTATACCTTAACCTACTTCATGATTTGAAGTATTAGTATTTGGTTTCTTCAAGTGTGTTCCAATATTCATTAAAAGGTAATTAGGATCGAAATTGGAAATCAAAGCTGCTATTGTTGCAAATATTCCTCTCCATGTGTTAAACCACCACTTAATTACAAATTGTTACAGATTTGGATGCAGTTGCTATGTTAATTTGAAATTTTACTGTCTTCTGCTTTATCAACAGAGTATCATTTCGTAATAACTTTTGCTGGATGAATTGGTATTGGTAATGTTCAGAGAGTTTTGAAACATATTGCGCTCGAGGCATTATAATTAAGATTTATGAATGAATAATCGGTCACTGTGGTGGAAACTAATATTAGGAGTTATGTTTGTAAACGTATAAATATATTGATCCAAAGGTAATATACAAGGATTCACAGTTATAAAAAAAACGCTGTAAAACTAGAAAACAGGAATTCTGTTTTTTCAGAATTTAGTGTCGCCCCCGATGAAAAAAAAACAACATGTATATATAAATAGTACAAAACACATTTCAATTTTTAGACTTAAAGCACACACTTTTATTTTATGTAAAATGATGTCATATTCGCATCCGCTTAAGAATTCCACATTTACGATCCACTCTTAAACATCTACAGTAAAGTATGCATGGAATGTCACTATCACCGAATAATACACAAATGCAGCAAAAAGATGCCGTCATTAAAGAAACTCGACTAAAAATCGGCTATTTAATGATTCACAGTCCTTCATTTGCTTGTAACATTAAATAAGATAACTTAAAATTAAGTATAGTTTATAATAGCTCCATGTTTTAACAGAAATTATTCGTTTATATTTTTCAAAATAGCACGTATTTTAATTACATTTTCTTTCGGTTGTTATGAGAAAATGGCAACAAAAAGATATAATTGCTATTTTTCAACTATTTTCCCTTACTTTCTACATAAATGGAGTACTTGAGTTGCCAAAATGCAACAAATGGTTCTAAAAACTACAAAAAAATTAATATTTCAAAAATCAATGGAGATACAGTTTCCAAACAAATTGCATTTAAAAGTACTTTTTTTTCCCTAATACGACGGTATAAAAGTTGAAAATGTGCGATGCTTAGAAATTTAAAAAAATGCTATAGAGTATTTAATTGTACAATGATACATCTACTTTGTTTATTGCTAGCGTCTGTAAGGTAACGTTATTTTTTGTACACAAAATAAGCTGGGAAAAAGAAATAGCATACCGTACTGTGGGCTAATAAATTATCCATGTTTTTAAATGCATATCATTATTTTGAAAATGCAAAGTGGCCATAATTAAACTGACAGTACTCAGAGTGTTCTGTAGCGCGATCTAATTGAGAGAATGACGCCAAATTTTGTAAGAAGATTAAACAAGACGGGGGACGAAAGATTCCGCGAAAAACAAAATTAGTTCCAAAAGTCACCTCTAGGGGAATATGTGGCGCTGTGTAACAGAAAAGAGAGTTTTAAAAAATGCAGAATCAATACTGAAATAAAATTATCTTTTATTTAGAACACTTAACGATTTTAGCATTGATTCTGCCTTCTGATTGTTTACACCGTCAAATGGCAAAACTCTCATATACAACTTCTTTGAAAACTGTATCTGAATTTATTACGTTTTTGGTTTTCTTTTTAAATGGTTTTAAAGGTGATTTTTTTAAACCTATCTCAAAAATGAACATGCAATCAGATTACGGAAGATTAACCAGTTTGCACTTAAAGCAATGTAAATAATTGAGCTCTGGGCAATCAATTGCCAACTGTGCCAGAAAACTTGACACTAGCTACTTTTCACTATCTTGTAGCGCACATCGAGTTTTAAGATAGATTAAAAAAAAAATTATGCTTGAAAATTATTTAAAAAGTCATAAAAAGTCACTCAATTGAGTTACATAAAATTGTAACTGAAGATGAGTTGTAGATGAATTTCATTCGAAAGTACATTTTTTTCCCTATTCGATGATTTAAAAATTGAAATTAGGCTATGTATAAAAGTGATGTAAAAGCAATAAAGCGAAAGCCATATCACTGTTTCCACCGTCACTATACATTTCTAAAAATAACATCCAAAAGTGATTTTTTTTTTCGGAACACGGAAAAGTGAAAAAAATGGGACTTTGTCGTTAATAGCAGGTTATTGTCATAGAAACATAATTTAATATTAGTGGTTTCTTATGAATATATCATTGCATTAATCTTAACGTAAAATACAGGGTTTATTGTTACAGAAATAAATTCCTTAAATAAGTTATGTCTTTTCTTTTATTTTTGTTTTCATAAATATACATATCCCATCAACACCAAGCAAACTTTGCACAGCCAGATTCCCCAGATTCCTCGTTTGGAGTACATAAAGAATGCCCAGAGAACTATACCTCTACGGCCCATAGTTTTCCAGAAAAATGCAAACGAAAAGTATGACGTCATATTCGCTGCAAGAAGAAAAACTTTATTGGAAGCATGAACTTCGCTATTTGTATATGTTTTCAGACGAAGATGCATCCGCAAAATATCCACCGCACATACCGATTTTATGGCCGCCACGACGACCAAATCAGACACCTTTGGATTTCTTCCTATGGGACCATCAAAAGGAAGTAGTCTGTCGAGACACAGTCACAACAGAAAGTGACTTAGTTGCTCATGTTCATGCTGAGTGTACTTTTGTGGACACCACGCAGATGCAATATATGAGTCAGCCAGCCATTCCACGGCGTGCCCATGCATGCCTCGATATGCGCGGGAGACATTTTGAACATCTTCCTACAACATATGCAGTCAGCTATCCGTTCCACGGCGCACCCATGCATGCCTCGATGTGCGCGGGAGACATTTTAAACATCTTCTTACAACATATGAGTCAGCCAGCCATTCCACGGCGTGCCCATGCATGCCTCGATATGTGCGGGAGACATTTTGAACATCTTCCTACAACATATGCAGTCAGCCATCCGTTCCACGGCGCGCCCATGCATGCCTTGATATGCGCGGGAGACATTTTAAACATCTTCCTACAACATATGAGTCAGCCAGCCATTCCACGGCGTGCCCATGCATGCTTCGATATGCACGGGAGACATTTTGAATATCTTCCTACAACATATGCAGTCAGCTATCCGTTCCACGGCGCGTCCATGCATGCCTGGATGTGCGCGGGAGACATTTTCAACATCTACCTATGTAAACATATCCAAATACCGACAATCATGTGTTTTAATTAAAATTATAAAACTTTGTAAAAAATCATCATAAAATAAAAACAATACATAGGATGCGTTCATTCATCTCAATTCATGTGTTTTTTTCTTGAACCGTATATGACGACATAGTTTTCTTTCGCATTTTATCCAAAACTGTGAGTCGTACAGGTATACTTCTTTAAGCATTTTCTATGTACTCCATGTAAGGAATCGGACTGTGCAGAGTTTGGAGGATCTTGATGGACACCCTGCAGATCACTATTTTAATTGTTTAGGGAGTTATATACTTAATATTCATATTGTTTTTGTAATGGAATCTCTTAATAAACAATCTGAAATAAAAACTACTTTTCTGTTTGAAAATGAATACGTTAATCCTTTATCTACCGACGGTACTTATAAGTACCATTAAAATAACTTGGTATAAAATTCATTCTGATTAATATATTAGTAAAATCTACTAATATTCAAGTTTATACATAATTCCTTATATGTCATATTTCAAATTTATCTGATTATTAACCGCACTAATCCCGCAATACATCGATTAGTTGTAACACAGTTTAGAACGCGTTATAGATACATTACTTTATCTTGTTCCAAAAGCATTATGGGTTACACAAAACAAAAATATTTTTAAAAGGATGATTTATTTTGCCTTTGCATCTTTTCAGCTTTCTTGGCGTGGGGGGGGGGGGGGGGGAAGAGGAATTTTTGAATTCGGAAATATTTATATATTTCTATTGTAAGAACATTATATTTGTACATTTCCTAATTCTACAAAATACTAAGAAAATATTTTTAAAAAATTAGTGGTGTTATAAATAGCACAAAATCCCTATAAATTCAAATTTAATTAATCCTCCTTCTAAAATCCTTCTAAAATTTATTAAATGATTATCTAAATCTTCTAATGTAGTTTAAACAATTCACGAAAAAGGCTTTAGGAGATAAAATTTTCATGAATTCATAATTCAATACATAAAGGGTTAAATAAATTAATTTGATGCTGTGTAAAATATTTTCTATGATTCAAATAAATACTTTGGATGTTCATTAAAAAGGTACCTTCTGTTATGTTTAAGAAAATTAGGTTGTGCTAGATGTTATCAGTATTACCCTGTTAAACTACTTCACAACTTGTAGTATCACTATTTGATGTTTTAAAGCGCATTTTCGCATTCATTAAAAGGCAATTAGGATTGGAAATTGGGAATCAGACTTTCCATTGTTTCAAATACGCTTCTCCATCTGCTGAAACTGTCACTTAATTACAAATAGTTACACAGATTAGACGCAGTTGCTACCTAATTTTGAAATGTTACTGTTTCAGGATTATCAACAAAGTAATATTTTGAAATTACTTTGATGAAGGGATTAGTGCGGTTAATAATCAGATAAATTTGAAATATGACATATAAGGAATTATGTATAAACTTGAATATTAGTAGATTTTACTAATATATTAATCCTGAGATAAAGAACAGGGACTAATAAAAAGAAATCGGTAATTGAACGCGTGATGTAACAGGATAGTAAACTTGCGAAAACAATTACACTGGTGTCCAAAACTAAGGACAAATCACAAAATGCTATTTTTCAAGTACGCGAATACGCAAAAGGAAATAATATAATTCGAATAATTACTATCTCTACAGCACAGCTAGTCCATATAACATCTCATTCATGTCACACATGGTCACAAGTGTCACAGTCACTACGGTGAAGCAAAAAAAAAAAAAAAAAAAGAAAAAAAAAGGAAATTCCATACATCTCATTATGAGTCTCAAATGGTCACTATATGTGACTCTACTGAGTCGTCACTGTGACTGCTGCTTTGTGACGAGTCACCATGTGACTTTACAATGTAGTTACATTGTGACTCTCACGTGGCTGTCATCTGTAGACTTAATTTTAAAGTCATCGTGAACGCTGCATTGTGATAAGTTATCAAATAATGTCACATTAAAGTCACATGATGATTTTCAGTTGACAGAGAGACTACTGTGAAGTCACTATTGTGCCAATTTGTGAAAAGTCACCATGTGACTATAATGTGATATTATTTGGTGACTTATCCTAATGGAACGTTCATGATGACTTTGAAATTGAGTCTAAAAATGACAGTCACACGAGAGTCACAATGTAACTACATTGTAAAGTCACCTGGTGACTCGTGACAAAGCAGCCGTCATATTGACGTCTCAGTGGAGTCACATATAGTGATCATTTGAGACTCACAATGAGACGTATGGAATTTTCTATTTTTTGTTTCACCGTAGTGACTGTGACACTTGTGACCATGTATGACATGAATGAGATGTTATATGGACTAGCTGTGCTGTAGGGATAGTAATTATTTGAATTATAGTATTTCCTTTTGAGTATTCGCTTACTTAAAAATTAGCCTTTTGTGACTGGTCCTTAATTTTGGACATCAGTGTAGAATAAAAATTGTCGATAGTTTCAGAAAAAAATATAATAATTCCTACATTTGCTACCCCGTAGACATAATTTAAAATGGCTGATTTTTAAAAGAGCAGACTTCGATTAAACTTGAAGGGTAGTTCTAATTAACTGAAATTTTGTCCGAAATTCACAGTATACTGCTATTGAAAATGTACTGACATTGTGATGCATTTAAAAAATATATTAGTATGTAAATATTTTAAATATAAATTATCATTATTTTCATGATTTTAAATATCATTGATTCATAATTTTAGGTGTGTTTCTACATTTAGTAAAAAGGAATTCTGATTCGAAATCGGAAATGAAAAGTTGTTCTTTTTTGCAAATACTCTTTAATGAATACTCGATCACCTACATTCATAACTGCCAACTACTAAGGTTTATGACGTTCTAGCTATGAGGTTAGTAGGACGGGGGGTTCTAACTTCAACGACATTAATGGCCAGTGGGGCAATGAGAAAGTCACTATTTAAAAAGTGCATCTAAATACAGAAATCATTTACAAAATGCCCAAATGTTGCAGTCAGGTCGTAGGAATAGAGCTGCGTTCTTCATTCTTGTTACATTACCTTTAAATTTTGTATTTATAATGTACTGCTACTTGTATTAAAACATCATTTTAATGAAGTGTAACTGTGGATTATTTGGATTTTTGACTAAACTAGAAATTTTACAGTTGGCCCATCAACAAAGAAACATTTTGTAATTAAATTTGGTTTTTAAACTATTGTGGTTAATTCATTTTAAATGTATTTTATGAAATGCCATCACTTAACTTTATCAATGAATAATAGTATATCCCAACAAAAAGTTTTCGGTAAAAAAAAAAAAGCGCCAAGTTCTCCTTAATGTTTCGGCCAAAAAAAGTAGTGATATCTGAAGTTCGCACAAGTTAAAAGCCAAACATCCGAAATCTTTCATTGAAAATGGCTTCCTGCGACTTGGCCGTTAATGCCTTCTACAGCATTTCAAAATTAATGATAGGAAATTACGCATTTATGAATTATTTAAATATTAAAAGTAATATTAGAATGCAAAGAGGCAAATTCACATAAAAACATTATAAGTAAAATATTTTTGATAACTACCATTCAGTTTCAACAAACATTAGTTTTGATTACAGATCATTTAGTCCACTTGTGGTTTAATTGCCAATTTGTACGGTCTAAAGCTAAAGTCATTAACGTAAAACCCAAGAAATAAAACAAAATTTACTTACTTCAAATCTCACATTATGTTGCATTACATTTTTTTTTATAATATTGAAATCTTGTGTATTGACGAAAGAGATTTTTTTGTTTGAACATTTATTATAGTTTGTTTGCATACATTAAGAGGTATTTGATTTATAAACTGTTAAAAGCTGATACTAATTATGTTTTAGCAAATAGGGATATTATCTCCTGAATACAAGTATTTTGTTATTTTTAACTTCTAAGCATTTAAATAGACTGAAGTTGTTTAAATGCTTGTTTCAAATGCGTATTTTATTTCTGTGCTCTGTGTCACAAAATGCCTAAAATAATCAAAAAATATAGATGGCATCTAGCTCATTTGTACATATTTTAAAATTTGAAAAACTCTCTCGAAGGCATTAACGGCCAAGTCGCAGGAAGCCATTTTCAATGAAAGATTTGGGATGTTTGGCTTTTAACTTGTGCGAACTTCAGATATCACTATTTTTTTTGGCCGAAACATTAAGGAGAACTTGGCGCTTTTTTTTTTACCGAAAACTTTTTGTTGGGATATCACTACTTTTTGTTTGTTTTTTCAAGTTTGTTATTCTAAACTATATTAATATGAAAAAACTTAAATTTCGGTACTTTTATGTTAGCCAGGAGCAAATCTCCTCATTAGCCTCTTGTTTTTTCGCCAATAGCAGTTTTCATTTTTCACATGTGTAAATTAGAAACAATGCTTTGATTTTCAAATAAAATATTTTGGTTTATGTTATTATTTCTTATTTATTTATTTATTTATTTCTATGTTAAATATTCTATTAAATAAAATGAGGGAAATTTCATTTATTTTAAATGAGATGACTGAAAAGTATATATATCTTTAAATAAAATGAATGCAATATGAACAATGGAGTTGGGAACAGTATTTGGCGATTTGCCACTTGCGCCCGGCTAACATAAAAATACCTAAATTTATTTGATTGAGCTTTACAAATTTATTCTTTATTTCTTTTTATATTAAATTACTAGCCGTCTCTAACAAGCAGTATTTACCGTATTAATTCCATGTTAAACGTTGCATCATGTTACTGTTATTCATAATTTAATTTACTTGCCCATTCTTTCGCAAAGTTGGAAGCTTTTGATAGAGAAATCAAGAACTCTTTACGATCATGGAAGCACATCATATATTTTGTGTTGTTATGTATTTCATCTTTTGTGACAAATATCTCTTAACTAACTTATGCATGTTTCCTTAGCAGTTACTATTCGTTCTCTAATGCGGAAATTTTTAATCCTATTAAGTAATCTTTTCTAATTGGGTTCACTGCCAATTGTTGTATTTTAACTGATACGACTGGGTACAAGTGAAATGGTTCTTATAAAATCCTTTGACAATATCTGCCTTTACATTAAACCATATTGATGCTAATATCTTTTTGTTTCACGTTAACCTTTTCAATAAACTCGATTACGGAAGAATAGAAGATCTACCGGCTCACTGCCATGATCCATTTGAAAATCTATCATTCTTCTAAACTGATCGTGTTGAAGAATTAGTCAATGTGCCATGGTTTTAAGATTTTAGCTAATTTTATTCGAAACCAGAAAACTAAAATGCGAGAAACCGGATTATAGAAGATTCATTCTAACGTATATATCGATTAACAGGTTACATATTATAGAATTATAATAATCATAAGGAGAACTGGCAGTTTCAATGCTTTAATAGTTTCCGTAAATTCTCTTTATATAATACAGAAGTTTTAGCTGTGTAAAGATTAACAACATAATCACAATAAGTATAACAGTACAATATAATAACAATAGCAGAGGTTTTGGGCAGTGACGAAACTATTAGCACTTTGGAAATATTAGTACGTTATATCTTTTAACTATTCAGATGATATGCGGAAAAATAAAAATAGATGGCTCGCATTAATAATTAACTCGTTGAAAAATAGCTACTAGCGTCAAATATTCGCCAAGCTTGGCGATATTTAGCAAAGTTTCGCCAAATTTGGTAATATATCATGTCAATTCTCATATTTGGCGACAAAAAATGTTTTGTTTATTCTGACGTCATAAAGATGCATATGTATTATGTATTATACACAACCTATAATATGTATGACACAATTGTATTACGTATTATATGCATATGTATAATATGTATGATGCATATGCATAAGTTCATTAACATCACTAAAACGCACTTAAAGGAATAGTTTTCCATAAATAGTAGGGATAATTGCCAGATTGACCAGAGTGCTATTGAGAATAGAATTCCGACATTTATAATAGACCGGGAGGCGTATGCACACACCATCACCTCATCGAGTTTACAGCTGAAATTTTAGGATTAGTTAAAACTAGATTAGCATATTTAAATTCAACTGGTCTGTTAAGTCATATCTTGGTAGAAACCACCTGAAGACCTAATTTTAGTGGTTAACTGATAGGTTTACTATTGTATTTTCCTGCATCCAAAAGTTTGGAAACACGGAGGAATGGGTGCAGGAAAACACAATGGAAAATCCACCAATTAACCTGTAAAATCGGGTCTGTAGGTGGTTTCCACAAAGATATGACTTGGCAGACCAGTTACATTTCAATACGCTAATCGATATTTAACTAATCCTAAAATTTCAGCCGTCAACTCGATTAGGTGATGATCTGTGCAGACGCCTCCCAGTCTTTAATAAAATTTGTTTTAAGGAAGTAAAAATTAGAAAGATGGACAGAGATAAACTGAAAGATTTGCCTTATTAAGATTTTTGTAAAAGCATATAAAAATTCATTCAGCTTGAAATCATGTAACACCTTTATAACTCAGGCTAATTTTCTGTAATCGGGTTTTGGCAACCAACATATCTTATCTATAACTATAATCTTTTTTTTTTTACAGATTTAAAATTAACAGTAAATTAACAGTAAGTAGGCTAATAATACAATATAATAACATTAGCAGCGGACTTCGGACGCCACATCTGTCGCACATCGTTAAAGACAGTTTATTAGTTACACATTTCATTTAATTAAAAGGAGATTTTTAAACTTTCATGTGGAATTAGGATATTTTTCCACTATAGGGACCTTGGCATTTTTTAAAAATCTTGGCGCAATTCGGACTTCAGAAACTGAGATATGTTGCCAAATGATATAAGCAACTATGAAAACAAACCTGGTGAACTTTTATGTTATTTATATATTTATATACATATAAACATTTTATTTATACATGTATAAAATATTATTTTTTATATACAAATTATTTATGTTGGTATATAAAAATAAATAAACGTGTTCCTTACATTAAATAAATTGTATACATATGGAAAAAATTGCTTGTGTTATATGACACAGTAAATAGGTTGCCAGAAAATACGTTATTATCAAATTTCTTTTCTCGTCAAGGCTATTTTCTGTATTTAGCCAAGCCTACTATATCGGAAACGTACCGAATTGCTGTTATATTTTGTTAAATGTTTTATTGTTTTAATATCGTAAATATGTCATAACCTATACTGATTAAAATTTTTAGGTATATTCATTTTTTCTATTTAACAAACATCTTTGGAAAAGCATATATATAAAATGTTATTCTGCTTGAAATCACGTGACCTCCTTCAAAACTCTGTAATCGAATTTTGGCGACCAACATTGGCACAATTGAATGTGTTACGGCCAAATGAACACCCCCTGTTTGAAGGGTTTAGAGGCGGAAATTCTGTGTTTTCAGATTTTTCTGGTTAATTGTGCTACAAACCCGACTTACTTGTGAAATTTCATGATTCTACGACTTTTAGAAGTACCTTAGTTATTTGATGATGCGAAGTGAGTCAGTGACAAAAAAGCGCTTTTTCGGAATTTAATATTTTGAAAACTACTAAATATAGAAACATGAAATCGTGGAACCTTAGTTCAGTTTGACCATATGAACATGTGTATAAAAAAAAAAAATCTATAACTCTCCCTAAAATGACGTTATGAGGGGGTGAAAAGTATGCCGAAATGGTTCAGGAAAAGGTAGCTTACGGCTTGTGCGAACTTGGCGGACGCACTGCCGTGCTCCCAGATTATTGTGGAAAGTACTGTAGTATAAATATTTGTATATTAATGTATCAGTATGTTGATCATAAGATAAAATACAAAGATGAAAATAACTATAAAATATGAATGAGAAATGAACTACATTGGTAAATTTTACTGGACCTATATTTACTTTAAAAAATCCCATAATTATACCATATTATACAATATTGTATATTATATCACATAATTTACACAATTAAATATTTTTCGTTAAAATTAGAAATTTTGCTATTGCAGATTTATTAATTGTGTAAAATTCTGTGATAAGTTTTGACAAGTGATCTGGTTAATTATTTTCCATAAAACTCTGTTACATGAAAAAATTTCTTTAAACTTACAACGGATAACTGGTTCTTTTAAAGGTAATTCGGATAGGATAATTATAATAAAATTATCAATACTTAAGTATTGATAATTTTATGTGAAAACATGAATATATTGATCCTAAAGTGAAACACAATGACTAGTAAAATTGTCGTCCCCCTCTAGCAAATATTCCTTTAGAAAGCTTGCCTTGAAAACAAATCCACCACTAACTATATCAAAGGAAATATACAACTGAATATTTCTTTCATCGAAGAAAAAACTTTTTAATTCCACAATAAATGCATTAATTAACTTTCATTTAATGCACGAATAAATTTTTATATCTTTCTAGTAACTATTTCCGAAGTTCATTAAATATTTACCCTTTGTTGATTTCAATTAAGCCCGAGTATAAAATAAGGGCGTAGTAGTTGGCATTATTATTAACTTCCATCGATGAGTGCTATTTAAAATAAGTCGTGACCTGAAATATCATTACTTTATCATTTAAAATGTGTTTCTGTATTCATTATGGTTCTAACTTAAAACGAAAAATAATCATTGTTCTAAATACCACTTTGCATTCAAATATTGCTTAATTACAGTTAGGAATTATCAGCAGTTTCTCGCTGAATTTAAAATTTTTCTGTTGTATAAATATTAAGAGAATAACAATTTACAACTTAAAAAAAAAAAAAAGTCAGATTGCTTAATTGTTACCACTTTTTTAAAATAATAATATTCGACTTATTTTCTCTCAACTTGAATAAGGCTAAAAACAAGGCTAATTATACTACAGTAAAACCTCCGAATAGCGGCCACCACTGGGAGCACGGTAAAGTGACCGTTCTTCGGAGGTTGCCGTTATTCAGAGGTTCCACATTTTTAAACCTGAAAATTACATTACATTAAAATAACAATAACTGACCAAAATTATTTTATTTTTACAGTTAAAAAATACATACTTTTATTTTACACTAAAGAAATCCCAGTGAAACCTCCCTGGACCACTTCCCTGAATGACCATTTTTTCAAAGAACGAAATTTATTCCCATAAGCTCAACACTAATTTTACCCCTATTCAGAGACCACCCCAGTTGATCTCCCTCCATGAGCGACCCATTTCTTTGAAGAAAATGAAACAAATTCCATTTTTTCCTGGTCGCTTGAAGAAGGTTTTATTAGAATAATAATTCCGGAGAGCACATTATTCATCAAACTTCTAAACTAAGTTTAGAATTTTTATTTATTCCGGTAACTTTAAAATTTTAAACCCCTTTGTGCATTTTTATGCAATGAATTTAACTCTGATGACAAAGTAAGGACAATAAACTCCACTGACGGTCAATAAACTCCCCTGCCCTATTCTGTCAGAAAACTCTCAAAGAAATATATAAATTAATGAAACCGTCATTATTTGTTCCCGTCCAAAAAAAAAAAAAAAATCATTTATTTAATGAACTTCGAAAGGACTTGGAAATAAAAGTTAAAACCGTAAAATCAAAGCATATGTCAGTTTTTTAAATTCTACAATAATTAACTTATCTAATTAACTTTTGTTCGGATACTTAAATTTTCATATTTTTTCTTAATATGGAAAATAAATTTTAGTAACATTAATTGTTAGCCTTTTTCAACAATTAAAATCTAGATTTAAACATGTCCTCCATTAAGAGACCACCTCTCGGAGCAACCCATTTTTATTGGAACGGAACATGGTCGCTTTAGGAAGGTTTTACTCTAGTTATTCACACTTTTTTTTGTTTTTTTTTAAAGCGTATCTTTTTCTCTAAATGCATAATCATTTCCACAGATTTGTTGTAGAATTCGTTATCATTTTGAGTGAGTACAAAATTTTTAATTTCCCAGTTTCTCTGCAATGTCTGGGGCACTTTCATGCAACAATAGTACAGAAATTGGGAGATTTTTCTTTCAAGAGCTCGAAAGCCATTCCAAAAGCAACTTATCAATCTCATCATAACTAGTTCTTTGACGCTTAGTTTTAGATTCCAAATTTACACCTTGAAATGTTTTTTCTAAATAAAATTCACTTTTCTTCAAAATGTCATCTGTTTGGGTCCTTCCGCAAATGTCATTTCAGCTAATTTTCCTGCACTTACACCTTTTTTGCCGTCCTGGATAACTTTCAACTTATCACTTAAAGTTGATTTTTTTTTTAACTCTTTCTTTTGGTGAAAAACACTTGCTACACATAGACAAGAAATATCACGCGATTCAAAAAGAGTACATTTGACAGTAGTCATTTGACTACTGCTTCTTCACATATAAACTTAAATTTCGTCACCTTCACCCCCTCTCGCCACATCTATTTACAAACGAGATTTTTCTAAGCAGCCACTAGTAGATTAGTAAGGAAATTGTAAGGACGTCAAATAAGAAAATCTACATCCACATTCTTTTCAATGTCAGTTATAGTTATATATATATATATAAAAAAAAAGCTGTGGGGTGGCCGTTATTCGGAATTCGTTGTTCGGAGGTTTCGTGTAATGTTATTTCTATGGAAGAGATCCGGTAATACTAAAACATGGCCGGTATTCGGAGGTTACCGTTGTTCGGAGAGACCGTTGTAGGAGGTTTCACTGTATTTCATAAAATTGGGTAGCAATCAAGCAATATGAATTAAAAATATAATAATAACAGGCTAGCAACGCTGTTTAGAGTATCACCGTTCATAATGTTAGAAGAATTTTTGTCATATAATAGATAAAGAATTAAACGTCTTCTTTTTTTTTTTTAACGAATGCGGAATTATCTTAGTATTAATACACTGACGGAAAAACAAATCCCAACACCAAGGAAAAATTATTGTACAGTAATGAAATTTGGACAATTTATTTGTCTTCTTAACGTCTTTAATTGGTTAGTTTTTCAAGATCACAGGTTAATTTAAGCTCAAGAAAATGCATTTCAAATGCGAAATGTTACATTAATAGCCGGTGTAACCTCCAGAATTTTGAATGCAAGCCTGCAAACGTGCAAGCATTGTGTCATACAGGTGGCGAATGTCACTTTGTGGTATAGAGTTCCATGCTTGTTGTACTTGTTGTGTCAATACTGGGACGGTCAGTGCTGGCTGTGGATGATGTTGGAGTTATCCCATACGTGCTCAATGGGAGACAGATCTGGTGATCTCGCAGGACAAGGTAACATGTCGACACTCTATAGAGCGCGTTGCGTTATAACAGTGGTATGAGGGTGAGCGTTATCCTATTGGAAAACTCTCCCTTGAATGCTGTTCATGAATGGCAGCACTACATGTTGAAATGCCAGACTGACGTGCAAATTTGCAGTCAGTGTGTTTGGTATAACCACGAGAGTGCTCCTGCTGTCATAGGAAATTATTCCCCAGATCATGACTCCAGATCTAGGTTCAGTGTGTCTAGGCAGCAGAATGTTTGGTTGCAGACCTTCCTCTGACCTCCTTCTGACCAATAAACGGCCATCACTGGCGCCAAGGCAGAACCTGCTTTCATCAGAAAACACAACAGACCTCGACTCCGTCCTCCGTTGAGCTCTGGCTTGACACCAGTGGCGTTGCAAACGGCAATTGCTTGGAGTCAGTGGAATGAACGCTACAGGGCGCCCGGCTCGGAGCTGTCCTTGAAGTAGCCGATTTCTAACAGTTCGTTGTGTCACAGTGGTACCAACTGCAGCTCAAACTTTTGTCGCAGACGCAGTACTATGCGCATCAGCCGTGCGCCGAATACGGCGCTCTTTCTTCTCAGTAGCGCCACGAGGCCGTCCGGAACCCAGTCTTCTTGAGACAGTACCATCCCTTGACCACTGCTTCGAACAATCATGCACAGTGGATATATTCTGGCCATGTCTTTCTGCAATATCGCGGAACGAAAATCCACCTTCTCGTAGCCTTAGGGGAGACCGGGGCTAGTTGGCTACAGGGGTAAGTAGGCGCAGTCATTATAAATCGGCTGTTTGTGGATAGATTACGCACCCAGTCACAGAGTACCTTTCTTCTTGCTTTTTAGAATCCTCATTGTAGTTTTGAAGCGTTACTTACGTTCATTGGACATTTATTACAGTTTTTCTGTTTTTTGCACACATAAGTAATTTTTTGTTGCTTCATTCTTTTTCTAATTTCTAATACTTATCTTAATAATTGCTATTTAACTTGCGCAGTTTTTCTTAGTGTATGATTAACTGTACCTACCCCATATGTGATTTACTAGGATTATTTATGCTTAGATGGTTACGTGTCCCTTTTGTGAAGAAATTCATTATGGGGCTAGTAGGCACATTGAACACGGGGCAAGTTGGCTCGATGTCTGGTGTGTGGTGGTAGCATGAGAAACAGAAAACACCGAGAAAAGTGGTTACAATGCAAGATTTTGGGCACACGAGGCTTGCCCAAACGGAGAAACTCGTTTTTTTATTTGTGACAACTGTAACTCTGATGATGATATCGAGTAGGATAGAAGTTACTCATTGTTAATGTTTTATTCATTATTTTTATGTCAGTATAATTTAAAATTTACATTGAACGGCGATAACGCCTTTGTTTAAACTTACTGGTAGTAATGAAATTGATTTCTCTTAACTGCGTGTCTTATTTAAATTTTTATAAAGCGTGTGCCAACTTACTCCATAGCCATAGGCTAAACATAAACTACAAAAGCTACAAACTCAAAACTCCAGGTATTTATAGCCCAATGCCTGTTCTTTAAAAGTACAGTTAAAGTTTAATAAAAAAATTTAAACAAAATTTAATAAAAATCAATAACTGAAAACTGCGCCTACTAGCCCCGGTCTCCCCTACTATACGACCTCATTCCAACTCAGTGAGCTGTTGACAATGGCTTCTTCGTCTTCTTAAAGGCATTCTCGGCTAACATCAACTCATTACGTCAAATTTCGAAGATAAATGACACTCGTGAACTTTACAGCACGCATCTAAAGAAAACCTCATTTGCCAGTTCTGAGTGGCGATACTAGCGCCACACTTATGCGCGAAGAGCGAAATTTGAATTGATGTCATCTTACAGATGTATAAACACGTCTACCAAATTTCGTTTATCTAACATAAGTCTTTGTTTATGTTGGGGTATTTTTTTTTCCGTCAGTGTAGTTGCACCGTTAAAGAAACTTACTCAAAAATGAAAACTTGACTTATGATGAATGGATCGATTCTGTGTATGATTACATCTGTCTTGTTTTATTTATATTTCTCCTACGGGGTTATACCTGGTGAGCAAATATTTCGTTACAACTTTAAAAACTCATTAAAAAGAGGAAGGAATTATGATAAAGGAGTGCGGTTTGCAAGAAAGGGCCTCACAAGGTAGTCGGATTTATTTTAGCTGCAAAACAAAATTTAGTTAAAAAATCACATGTAGAGGGTGCTGACGACCTGAAACACAATGAACAGGACAACAATACGCTCCATTCATTTGTTCTTCCAATAAAAAATGTTCAACATGACCTCTAGAACATTCTACGACACAACTATTGCCCCGTTCATTGTGTTTTGGGTCGACAGCGCCCTCCCCACGTGATTTTTTAAGTAATTTTTTTTATGCTTAAAAAAAAAAAATTCCGACTACCTTGTGAGCCCTAGTGTGAGTTCTTGCAAACCGCACTCCTTTATCATAATTTCTCCCCTTTTTATTAGTTTTTAAAGTTGTAACGAACTTTTGGCTCACCCGGTACTTCATGAGCGCATTTGTAAAAGGGAAGTTAAATTAATAAAGGTAAGTGCTCCAATAATACTTCCCAGTTCCCGTTTTTTCTAGTAGTCGGTCACACTGAGATAAAAGGCTTATAAAATAATTTATGTTTGGTAATTAAATATGATAATTTCCTAATGTTCAGAATCCATTCACCAATCACCATAAGGGATTTCTTGATATACAGGGTATCGATCAACAAATTTAGATGGGTGATAGTAGGCATGAAGCGGATAAAAAATTGCCTGAGAACAGGGGATTGCAAATCACTTGTTTAGTTACAAATACTGAACTTGTGTTGGCGGTAATAATTTTAAGAAAAATAAAAACCTTGCAATGAAAATTCGACGATATGTACCTTGTTTTCTGTGAAATGTTATAACATCACGCACAGTTCGAAATAACAGTATGCTTGCTAAATCAATCGATGATAGCATATGAACTTGTAATCGCAGTCCAAAATGTGTAGCTTCAAGTGGCTACTGCTGGCGCGTATAATGGAAACTTCTACCACATTTTTTTTATATTATCGCATTTACAACAAAGGTGAGAATTTCTATTAAAAGCTTCATTATAATATACTTCAGTTTTCTGAAAGTTATTTCCGCCAACCCAAATTGAGTTAAAATAGACCACCCTGTATTTTTGATTAAATACGAGGTTTGAGACCTCATGTTCTATGGTCATTTTTCATCTTTTGAAGCCTACTACCCCTCTGAATTTGCCGGTCGAATTTGGCAACACACTGTGTATGGATACACATACACACACATACACACACATACATATATAAACTTTTTGTATATGTATATTTAGGCCTAATGGTGACAAAATTGGATGAAATAACATATCATCACTATGAATTAAACCTGCAAGCTCCTAATGATTCTCTAGGTTATCCATGGTTACTTATTATACATTTCTGGTTTCTACTCTTCATCTTTTTGTTCATGCCCTTTAATAATTTGTTGATTCTAATTAAAAATTCATAATGTTCGAATCTTGTCTTAAAACTTAATTTATAATTTTCATATTTAATATAACGTAAAGCGAGGAGAGTTCGCGCGGTAGGAGAGATTGCGCACAAAGAGATTCGACGGGAAGGAGTAGAGTACGCGCCCAGCGACTCCAGGTAGTTGTACAGCAGCATTAGTGCAATGTCTACATGAATGTGCATACTGATTGTTCCAAGAGCCTTGGATAAAGCAGTGCTATTTTGTTTTGTTTTTCCAAAGTAAGTGCTTGAATTTTCATAACTGTTCGTCAGAATTTTTATAGAACGTCAGTAATACAAAATATTTTGAACTTAAACTATTTCTTATAAACTACTAACCTGGACTAAATATGCGAACACTAAAAATTCATTTTAGAAGTGGCCATATTTAAATAATAGGCCACGCAATCTCTCCTACCAAAGTAAGAGAGTTTGCGCATCTGCTACTTAGGAGAGATGGCGCATTTCATCATAAGTTTAAGTGCTATGAGAGATTACACAGCTTATTGATAAATATATATTAAATATTGATATATTTGTATGAATTGCAAATTACGTGTAAAACATATGAATGAATCAATTTTGAAATAATTTCGGAAAAACACGTAATTATCAAAACTAAATTTGGCAACAAATTAATTTGCAAAAAGAAAAAAAAAATACTTTTGCAGATAAAAATTTTATTAATAAATTAATAATACAGTTATTAAATAAATGTTATGCAATTATTTTTGTTAATAAATTAATAATATATTTGTTAATAATTTAATTAAATATTTATATATATTTTTTAAATTTATGAGCTATTAATTTGCTAATAAATTACTTTTGTTAACTAAAATAAATTTTCTAATACAATGTTTTGGAAAAGCTTTCACACATTCCAAGTAGTGTAATGCCATCGAAATCAAAAGGAAAGAGAGTGCAACTAATGTTACTGATCCACAAAATATACATGAAAAAAACTTAAGAAGGATGTCGCTAAAAAAAAAAAAAAAAAAAAAAAAAAAAAAAAAAAAAAAGCGGAAGATAAGGTGCTGCCGCTAAAAGTGGGATAAAAAAACTCAAGGAAAAAAACCGGAGGTCAATGAGGATGAGTGCACTGAATGTCTGGAACTGTACCAGGAGACAACTTCGACAGCTGACTGGATTCAACGTATTGCTTGTTGCAGGTGATTGCACGAAAGATGCACGATTTACAACAATAAATGCATCGATTGTAGACGACGATAACTTCGGTTAGCAAACAAAATACAATGAAACTGTGGAAATAGAAATGAAGTAATTTTCAAGTTAAATGTGTTATCAACTAGATTAATGTTATTTTGTAATCTTAGTAGGGCTTGCTTTTTCTGATATTTTAACCTTCTTAAATTAAAAATTTTAACTGTTGTTAAAATTCTTTCTTTTATTTATTATTTAAACATTTGGTTGAAATATTCACTCCTAATACAATAATATTTACTCACAAAAAGCTTTCAACAATGTAGATTAAGTGTAATTATTATTGTTAACAATTTAATTGTAGTTATTATTAATAACAATCTCTTCTACTATGTGCGCAATCTCTCCTACCCATGTGCGCGATCTCTCCTACCCATGTGCGCGTTCTCTCCTATCCTGTAAGGGGAGATTGCGCAAAATAATTTTCTTTGTTTTATTACTGCTGTTCCATTAAATTACAGTATAACAACAAAATAACAATGGAAATGCATAAAAAACAAATGAAGTCAAAATTATTCATGCATAGTTTAGCAAAATATTAATATTTAGATTTTTTATTATTATTCTTTTGAAATGTGCGCAGACTCTCCTCGCTTTACGTTAGATGATAATTTGTAATATTTTATATATATTTCATTAGCAATGAGCCACCCCCCCTCTCCAGGTATATTTGGCCGGTTGATGATGATTTTATCCTACTAAGAAAAGTGCATGTGTTATTCAAATTTAGGCTTAAGCATTTGTAGCTTTGTGCGGAATCCTAAGAAGCCGGTAGCGGTGAGCGGCGATTTCACTTCGAAGGCGTATCAAACCAATATTACTCAGGTTGAAGATAAAATAAGATTTTATTTTGCTAAATAAAACAAAATTATCTCTAGGCTAAATAATAGTCAGTTTGAGTATAACACAGCAACATTATATGTCGAAGTGATTTTATGCAAAGTTTATACAGTTTGATGAGAAGGTGGCAGCTTGTTATCTAAAGTTCCTTTTAAGAAAAACACAAAAGATTACCTCACTACAATGTGAAGGCTAGCTGATCACTGTTCAGGTAGATTTATTATTAATCAATAGTTCGATTGTTCTTTCCAGAGATAAAGATCTCTACACTGCTATGGCACCCTGTGCCAACACCACAGTCAGTTACTTGTTACCAGCTTGGATGCCGTTTCGGCTCCTAATCACATCGGGTTGATCGCCCGGGAACTTTGAGCTCGCCCCGGAGAGAATTTCTCTCCCGCTTCAGGTTATCCCTGAAAGCTCCTCTCTTGAGTCTAGCAAATTACTAACAAATTAAAAGTCATCCTCGTCTCCTGTATATTTATTTTATCTAGTTCTAAAACAATAGTGAGTTTCGCAGCCACTCGCTGGCTTCTCCTGTCAAGAATCTTTGACAGCTGTTCGCTGAGTGGTTGTCCAGGGGTCCGCCTATATTTTTGCACACGGAGTCCGCTAGCGGATATCTTCTCGTGGGAAAATATGTGAGCTATTTCCTACGCGGTGGATTAAAAGCTCTCCATTTGGTCCCTTGCATTGGCGAACTGTCTTAGGCTGTCAAACGTGATAGATCGATGGTTTTCATATATAACGAATCTGTGCCACTGAGGGTTTTTCTGCAGGGAATATAGTGATACAGTTCAAATCTGTACACTGTTATAAGCTTAGTAAATACCACAAAATGAGCACATTTTGCTCATTTTTAAGAACCCATTTTCAACTATGTGTATGTTAATGTTTTAGTATTTTGACTACAATACTGAACATGATTCATAACATTAAAAGTACCGTAAATCAGATGCATAGTAGAAGAACATTATAAATGAAAAAATGTCCGATAGATAGTCTAGTGGAGAAGAAAAAAATCCTGGCTACATGACATTAGTAACAGCTTATCAAGAATTCTGAATAAAAGTTTAGATAAATATTCTTCGAGTGAGTTTAGAGTATAATTCTTATAATCAAAAATCCATCAGTAGGTCAAACATATCAATAATTTTTCAATTACTTATCAAAATGTATTAAGGAGCGGCTTTGCTTTGTTGGTTTTTTTAAAGCAACTTTTAGGCGTTTTTATTTTAAAAAATGTAATATTGATAGCGTGGTTAAATTTACACATATACACTTACTGGATGATCGAAATTCAGAAATCTTGAGGAGCTATCTAAAACATAAATTGGACTGATTTTATAATCTTTTAATATTTGGGCATGGTGTAGATTAAAATGAAAAAATAAATGAGTAATTTTCAGCAAATCAAAAAAAAAATTTCTTCCTTAAAAAAAAAAAAAAAAAAAAAAAAAAAAAAAAAAAAAAAAGAAGAAGAAGGCTCTTATTTATAATTATTATTTTTTAATTAATGTTTCTGCTCTTAGATTGGAGAAATCTTCCTCAATATTATAAATCCAACATTAGGAAATTGCGTAATGCGACTGTTGGAAGATATATTTTTTAGCTGGGGGACTTTCACCAGCTTGGAAAACTTACTTTCGAGTAAAATACATTTGAAGTTTTTACATTGCACTGTATTTTATTTTGCTTAGTATTACAAATATTTTACATGTAGTATCTTATGTACTTAAACAAATTTCAAGTTTAAAAATTGTATTAAGTCTTTTTAATCGCGCCCGTTTTATAAATATGTAAAAAAAAGAATGTTTTATAAATTTTTGATGAATGTTTTATATTTTTTATAAATTAGATTGTCCCTCATACTTTAAATTTGTAGCATATTTCGGAAAGACTTTAAAGTTATATAAACAAACTAAATGTAAATTATGTATTTAAAAACATCAAATTATTCTTAATGCTGAGAAAATATACTTCATATTAATATTATTTGTACGACGTAATCACTGAAAATACTACAAGATTTATTTTTTGCTAAAGCAGTTTTTTGTTTCACAATTAATACATTATGTTAATTAATTTTTTGGGCTCTATTAAATATTTTCTATCATTCTAGTAAGTACTTATGAAGTTAATTAAAAATTATTCTCTGATACCTCTGATAACTGAGTATGAAATCTGGTATTAGTAGATATCATTAGTATTCTTCTGGTAGCTAAACTCAATTCATGATTTGAAATATAATCACTTGATATTTTCAAGTGTGTTCCCACATTTATTAAAAGGCAATTAGGACTGAAAATTTGGATTCAAAGGTGCTATTGTTACAAATACGCCCCTCCATGTGTTAAAATACCGTTTAATTACTAACAGATACAGATTAAGTGCAGTTGTTATCTGATTTTGAAGTGTAACTTTTGCAATAATGCGAATGAAGTAAATTTTCATCGTTAATTTGATGAGTAAATTGGTGTGGTTAGCACATGAAAAATATTTTAACGTAAGGCTTGGAGATATTTTATTTAAATTTTTGAATGACTAATCGATTCTAGTGATAGAAAATACTTCAATATTAATTTTCGTGTGTGAGTATACCTTAAAGAACTATCGATCTTCTAATGTAAACTTTTCGCGATTGTACGATAATTTATAAGGATTTGGATTTAATGAAAACCTTAAAGCACATTGATGTTAATGAACTAATGCATGTTTTCGTATTGAGTAGAAATAATCGCGATAATGGTGTAAAACTTAATATATTGAAAAGACCTTCTTGAAAAGATAATAAAAATGAGAGGACCACAACGCATTTCAAAAGATCTTATTCTTTCTTCATCAGGTGCAAAAAAGATGTGAAACCACTGTAAGAGCAGGAGTAAGACAGGGAGGAAATAGAAGCGAAAAGGGAGAGAGGGTAGAAACAGCCAATAGAAAAGCAGGAGAGAACAACCAATCAGAAGTTGATACGAGAAGTACAGTAAGAGAAAGAATGAACCAAGCGAATCAAATAAAAGAGTGGATAGCAAAATAAATAAAAGTAAATAAACGAATGAATGAATAATAAGTACGTCATCTGCTCAATAAAATAAAAAATGATCATATTTTTTTATTCGCATAATTTATTGTACAGAAATTTAATTTTATGTTGCACTGTTAGATTAATACATGATGAATATGTGATGATTTTTTCATTTAGTTCTTTCATTTAATTCTTTCGAGTAGTATGCAAGTGGCAGCAGTATAAGTTTAAATATGTTCAGTATAGTCTATGGAAACGATAGAGGCAGCACGCAATGGTCTATATGAAATTTTGCTTTCGCCAAAAGAAAGCGTCAGCCGAAGCCTATGAAATGCTATTGTTGGCCCAACGTTGGCAACATGTGGAAACCGTTGGGATTGAGAGTAACAGGTAGGATACGAATAGGTTAAGATAGGTAAGGATAAGATAGGGTTGATAATAATAGGATTGGGATATGACTGCGAAGTGGTTAAGAAATCATAGTTACAGAGACCCCTTTAATTGGAAACAATCTGAGTCTGATTCTGAACATCGGTTGGATCATTGCTGGGCATTTGTTGACAAATAGATCGTTGGAGAATGGTACGATAAGGTGGCCATTTCTTATTGTGGGCCAATGTAGGGCAATAATGAGCCAACAATTAGCCAACGATGGCCCAATCGTTCTGTGCTATTTGTGTGTGGCACACCTGAAGATGGTTTAGGATGCTTAAGAAAAGGAGACAACTTCACAGAAGAGTGGACCCGGTGCTACAGTCACTGCGCTTACAGAAGTCAACATTAACATCGCTGCTGGCGTTGTCAGATAAGATCATCGAATGACAATACGTGAAATATCAGAAATATTGCAGATATCATTGGGGTCTACCCACTTATTGGTAACAGAAAACTGAACATGAGAAGTGGTAGGTTTCGTTTCTGCGCGATGCATTCCAAGATTACTCATACCCGAATAACCGTATGTTCGCGTGCTGGTTTGTTCGCAGTTGACGGTGGTACTACAGGAAGATGAGATGCATTCACTAATGTGAAGAAATACGTGGTAACTTCCTGGAAAGCGTTACTACATCATCAGAAACATTGGTGAAGGCGGTCGAAGCAATTTTGAAATGTTTGTAAAAAATGACATCCAACACGTTTTTGAAAAAAAGTGGTGCGAATACTTTGCATTGAACGGGGGCTAATTTAAAAACAACCATCAAAATTTGGGCGATTAGTGAGGGCATGTTATTATATACATACATATATAATATGATCATTCTTTACTTAACAGTCCTCGAAACTGATTAATTAAGGGATTATACCTCCCTGCAAGATGGTTAAAAAAAGGTGTATTTTCGGGAAATATTTTCCGGAAAATGAAACAAGATATTTGAAAACTCTTTTTGTATTTATTACACTTTAAAGAAAATAACTTGATTTTTTTAATGAAGAAATAAAGTTGGGTGTCTTCAGCAAACCTGCTGCCCTGGGATGGTGTCTTTCTGGTATTTGGTATCCATTCAATGTGATCATCTCTGTAAAATGTTATTTGAAATTATAAAACGCATAGTGTCCAAACATTAAGAGTAATCGTTCGGTTTCTGAAAAAAAAAAAAAAAAAAAAAAAAAAAAAAGGATTTTGAACAAAATTGTGGCTGTTCAACGTTAAGATGCCGATTTTCACAAAAAAGAAATTGAACTTTGATTGTTTATAAAAAATAGAAAAACTCATCAGATCGTCAAATGTAACGATTACTTTCTAGATAATACTATTGTTAAATGTTGATCAAAATTTGAAAAAGATTGTGTGATGTTTCTTCGAATTATTTCAGATTGATCACCGACTTTTAAAACATAGTTGTGAGATAATCATGTTTAAAGATTTAAGTCGTAATTTATGTTTGACAAAACAAAGTAAATTAAAGCGGCGTAACTTTCTTAATTTTTATCAGATAGACTAGAAAATGTAGCTATTCTTTACTAACCGTTCTTTCAGAAAATTCAATTTAAAAAAATGCGTTTTTTGAAAGTTTCCAGTTAGGTATAACCCTTTTAATGAAAAGAGGAAATAGATTAACGTAAAAAAGTGGAGGTATAAAGAGTAAGAAATTTAAAGAATATTAAGAAAAAATACAAGAACGGTAAATCATGCAGCCAGAATAGATTATGTAACACTTTCCAACACATTCCGAATACTGTAACAAAACTTCACAGTATATATTAGAGTGAAAGAGTGTGTATAAATCAGCAATTTGAAAAAAGCATAACGCATTTGAAAATCCAATTTCTGCTATTATCATAAAAAGTCGGAAAAATATCAGACTTTTTTTGTGTGTGTGTGTGTGTGCAGCCCTGTATATGATCTATAAATTTGTATGTATTGTACATAGTATGCTAAAAATTACTTCAGTTAAATGATTATAAAAAAACAAGAATGAAAAAATATGCGTTCGGCATAGATTATGCAACACTTTTATGTTAGCATAATTGAAAATTTCCATTTAGAAATTTCCGCGAATAAACGAAAATGCACTCGAGAAATTTTGTGCAGACCTGTATATGAGCTATAAAATTTATACACACCAAATATTATAAAAAAAATAGTTCAATTTAAAAACGCATGACGTATTTGAGAACCCAATTTCTGCTATTACAATCAATAATCGGAAAAATATCAGATTTTCTTTTTATGCAGTCCTGTATATGATCTATAGATTTGTATGTATACTAGATAGTATGCAAAAAGTTTGTCCAGTCAAGCGAATACCATAGTTAAAACTTTCTCCTCAGCAATTTCCGCGAATAAACGAAAATGTACAGGGAAACTTTTTGTGCAGCCCTGTATATGATCTATGCAATTGATATACACCGTGTGGTATTAAAAAAATAGATCAGTTTAAAAACGCGTACCAGAACTGAAATGCACTTCCAGCAATTATTGTTCATAGGCTTCAATAGTTCAATTTCTTCTGTACCCAAATTCTTCTGTGTGTCCCTGTAAATGAACGATAAATTATGTGCACACTAAGACCAATGTCAGACGGGCGTCTTTTTTGCTGCTTTTTTGCTTAAGTATTTTCCATGCACAATGCTATAACATTGTGAATGGATAATACTAAAGCAAAAAAGCAGCAAAAAAGACGCCCGTCTGACATTGGTCTAAATTCTACATTAAGCGTCTTGTAGTAAACCTCAGTGATAAATATAAATACAATTTTTAATATGTTTAAAATAACGTAATATCATTAAAATTCACCACAGACGATTTTTTTCCCATAGGGGAATTCTTTTAAATATCCCTGTAAATGAACAGTAAATGCTACACACCTCATTTTCAATACCGAACATGCCATAGTAAACACAAATAACATATATCAATTTCTTGACAATCTGACTATATAATTTTAATTAATTTTTCAATGAATTTTCAGCAGTGAAATTACGCTCGAAATTATTGAATATTTAATACGTGATTTATCACATTGCTAACGAAGAGTAGAACCGACAGAGTGAAAAAAGTCCAAGCCGGGAATTGAACCCGGAACCCTTGGAATAGCGCTCCAAGTGTTCTATCATTTAAGATACATGGACAGTACCCAGCTTAGCATCTCCCTCTCACGTATGCTGGTAAGGCTGCAACTGCAGCACAAGATGGAACAGTTTTCGAGAGCACACAATCCTGCGTCGAAACATGAGACACAAATAAACCCAGCATCGAAAATTATCAGAAAAATTAATTAAAAACATATATAATTTTAATTAATTTTCAGGTGTGAAATTACGGTTGAAATTATTGAATATTTAATACGTGATTTATCACATCGCTTGACTATATTTATGCGACTTAGAGCTCGGACAGACGGCAGACTACGGACGGCAGAGTACAGACTGACAAAACGAAGTCATAAACACTTTCAACTTTCGTTGGAAAGTGTTCAAAAAACTTGAAAGGAAGAAATAATACGGACTCTGTTCTGGTCATTTTACAATCATGAGTTCGAATAGTTCAATTTTCACTCACAGCGAACGAGTGTCTGTATGTGAGAGAGATAAATAGATAAATAGCGACAGAGAGAGAGAGAGAGAGATTATTTTCCCATAATCATTAAGTTTTCTATGTTGTGAATCCTCGAAAGTAATTTACCCTTAAACGGATATTTATTTCTGTAGGTGTGTCTTTTATAAAAGAACATCACGTATTAGTTTCGGAAAACATTAGGGGACAAATTATGCTGAAGTTGTTAAACGTAGATATTCTCTCCAATAAAAGGAATCTCTTAGTTCCGCCGTTAATGCTGACTCATATAAATACAATCATTTAAATGGATCCATTTACGAATTTATACATGACTATTAGAGTTCACCATTCGCGACTTAAATTAAAAAGGAACTCCATGATGCGTTTCCTTTCCTTTTATAGATAAACGAACATCGCTCAAATACTTTTGTGTTCCCTCAAAATCTATATTCTAAGGAAAATGGAATGGTAAAAGGACAATGCGTTTCATTCTCTGTCCGACTATGCGAGCGAATAAAGCACTAATGTTGATACGTATAATTGTGTTTGAATTTAAGCAACTCTTTCAAATTCAGTTCTGAAAGTTTGAGTTGATATTTGCTCTTGTATTTTAAAATACTTTCATCTAAAGCGACTCGGATTTATAAAAATATACATTTTCTTCTCTTAGATACACTCTAAAACTTAAAAATTGACGCATAATGAAAGATATTTTCCACTGGTAAAAATAGATGCAATTGTTATGATGCAAATAAACCTGCACATATGCACACAAAATAAATAAATAAATAAATTTTGCACAAAGCATAGATTTTGAAAATCTTTCAAACTTTATCAGAATATTGTTGTATAACTCCATTTTTTCTTACGGCGAAACGGAATTTATAAATAAACTACGAAACAAACAATATAATTGAAAACTCATTTGAAGCTCTTACTACTAATAGACGATAATGTATTCAAAAGTTTTGTGTGGCCCTCTGCATGTTCTATAGAGTTTTATGCATACCACATATTATATTAAAATTTAAAACAGCTGGAAAACGCACAACACAAATGACAACTCTTCTCTGCCAATTACCAGCCATAGAGGACAATAAATCTTTTGTGTGGTTCTGTTTATGAGTTATTATACTTACACCACGTAGAACAGTAAAATTTATCTCAAGTGAAAATCTCTTAGCACAATTAAAAACGAACTTTCAGCAATTGCTGTCAATAAATGAGTTAATTAATTCGAACTCTTTTTGACAGCTATATGATTTACAGAATTTGCATTTTCCATATGATATACTAAAATTTAGTTAAGCTTCAAATTGCATAACATAACAGAAGTACACTTGCTGATCTATTTTGTATATGGGAAATGTTATTGCGCACCCCAATACCGTATACCAATATCATAAAATGCAATTCAAATTACTTAATTTAACTTCCTCGCGTTCTTTTGTGTGGCGTCCCTATAAATGAACGAAAAATGTTATGCACATTTTTTTTTCAACTTATAACAAATTATAAAAATTTGTTGTAGTGCATTTTAAAATTGAAACAGATTTTTAGCTTTTTTATGGAGCTATCTAACAATTAGTTCTATACCTCTTACCTTAAACAGCACTTACTATCTACTACTACTTACTATCCTACTACTACGCTTTGTACTTACTATCGCACCTTGTCGCGTTTATGGCGATCTGGTGTACGATCCTAATCTATAACATATCTATGTATTTTACTTTCTTTTTAATGTTTCTTAAAGCTGTCCATTGCTCCTGTTTTCTGTTCCGGCGGCATGAGTCTGTGGACTCATTGATGTAACCCCTTTTTTAAAGACCTTAATAAAGGTGTCCGTGGGGGGGGGGGGGGGTGTGGAACATCTATGCTCAACAGACGTGGTATCCACGTCTGAGCAGTTCCTCTTAGGCAGTCAAAATAAATACTGCATGTCAATTTTGTAATGTTTGAAGTAGTGTAAAGTCATTAAAATGTGCTTCAAACAGTTATCGATCCTAAATCATAATTTACCTTAATTCTTTTGTGTCTCTAAGCGAACTAAAAATTCTATGCACTTCATTATCAATATGTAATATGATATACAGTCGAACCCCGTTATAGCGAACCCGGTATATAACGAACTGTCGGATATAACGAACGAAAATTTCGGTCCCGCCGTTTTCCTATTGTATTTAATGCTAATTTATCCTTTTATAGCGAACCTCCGAAATCTTAAGAATCGGCTATAACGAACATTTTTTCCCGTCGACCATGTTTTTTTTTTTCACTTTTTCGCAGTTGTGAACACAGGACTTCGACTCCAATTTCATAAGAAAATGTATGCCGGCTAGTGAAACATGGTGCAAATCAGTGATGTATTTTTTTTAAAGGGAGAAACAACTGTATTCTTTCTCTTTTACGAAGCTTTTAGGAAGCAGCTCATTTTACGAATTTTAGAGGGATATGATAAAAATGTGAAATGTGACGTTTCTCTTCTTGATGCACTTATAATGCTCGAAAAATCTTGGTGGTTTATTACGGATTCTACAATGAGAAAATGTTTTCGACATGCAGGCCTAGCAAAGAATATTGAAGATACAACGAATGTTGAAGAAGCAAAGAATGTTGGAGAAGAAAATGATGAAAATTTACCTATCGCGATAGAAAAGGACAAAATTTCATCATTCTCAGTTTGTGACATGCAATTGTTTGAAACATGTGTTGATGAAGTCATTACATGTGAAGATCTGACTGATGAAGAGATTGTGGAAGAAGTTAAAAGGAATCATTCTGAAATCGAAGATTCAGCATCTGATGCTGATGAAGAGGAGCACATGAATGACGAAATCCCCACGATCTCAGATGCTACAGCAGCGATGCGTGCAATTAATAAGTTTTTGTCAACGCAAACAGCGGAAGAAAGGGTGTTGGAGTCATTTGATGTACTAGACAAAGAAATTCATAATTTGTTTTTGAAATCGGCATCACGTCAGCAGAAGATTACCGATTATTTCTGTATCAAAACAGTGAGCAACAATTAAAGGTAAAATTAATTTATTCATGTTGGTCTTCCGTGTTAGTTAATTTACTTAGTATTGTGTTAGTTTAATGTAATCGATTTTAGTCAATTTAATTCTTTAGTGGTTATATTTAATAGATTTTACCCTTTTTTAATACATCATTATTGAATATACACGTAGCAACTAATGAGTTATACATTTTGTGAACTCTAACATTTTTCTTGACTGTTCGGATATTGCGAACCACCGGATATAGCGAACAAAATCTTCGGTCCCTTGAAGTTCGTTATAACGGGGTTCAACTGTATTAAACCTCAATGATACATAACATTTTCATGGTAATACAAGTAGCCTTATGAAAGTAAGAGTAAGGATAGACAGATGTCATAGAAACAGACAGGCGAACCAAAAGCAATAAATACTCTTCAGTTATTTTGGATAATGTTAAAAATGCTTTTAATTGGCAAAAAATTGTATAGAGATCTACAAAGTAAGCAAATGAATGAAATTTTGATATACTTTCCCCTTGCCTGTATGCAAACTGTTGTCCGTCGTGATGTGGTTCAAAGTCGGATGGCGTCCTGCGGGATTTTTTTACAAAATTGCCTCCAATTTTCTTGTTAGTAGTATTATTTCAAGGTGGTTTTTTCATCAACCAGAAACATTCTTTGAAAGTGAGATCTTGCAACTTATCTGGCCTGAAAAATTTGAGAAAACACGAAGTCATTATTAAGTGTGTCCGGGAGTCGAAATTCTCAAAAAAACAATTTTTTTAAATTATGCTAATAAAATACTACGAAGTTAAATAAAACCTCATATTTCTACTATTATTACATCAGCAGATATAACAATTTTTGTGTTGTAATAACAGTTATGTCCTGCCCGTAACTGAAACTTTGTGTCCATTTATCTCAGAATGGAGTTTGTCATTAATTTGTCTTGTTTAAAAGGATATATTTAAACGTTTTTGCAAGAGATATGTATGAAATTTTGTACAGAGTTTTTATGCTGTGTTTTTAACAAATTGTCTCCAGGAATTTTAATTTCATGTGAAATTTTTTAAAATATGATTTTCAAAGTAATAATCGTTTCCAAAAATTCTCCTTTTTTTTAACTCTTAAATTTGTTATAAATTTTGAATGCAATTTTTTTTTATAAATCTTGAAGACAAATAACAAGAAATCTTTTCTGCACACAATAGTGAAAAAGTAATTAAATCGGGCAAGTTGTTTATGAATTATATCAAGAATTAAGTAACTTTAAATTTTTCAAAAGCTTTTTAACTGAAAAATAATCTTTATTGAAACATACGTTGCAGAGAGAAAAAAATCATTAAAATATGTATATAAATAAATAAAATAAAATGTCACTGATAAAGATAATACTTAAAATAATGTCACGGTTTCACGGTTTCAGAAGACATAACATAGCTTTTATTTTATTTTATATGGAAGTTCGTTGTAACATTACTTTTTAGAGTTATAGAACTTTATCTATCTCTATATTATTATTAATGTTTCTTCGTATTTTTCAGGTGATTCTGGCGGTACATATCGAGCATGGCAAGTGGGTGGATGTGCCAATCACACCGAATACCAGATGTCAGGACGTCATAGAATGTTGCCGGGAGCCGAGCGACGAAATCTGCCAGCTGGTACAGACAGTTGGACTTATAGGTATGATTAATCAACCCTATTACTTTAACTTCATATTTGTTTAATCTTCTCGTCTTTTAAAAAAATCTCAAATTTTTAATAATAGTATTTGTCTAAAACTTCTTTTTTAATTAGCAACAACTACGGTCGATGAAAACGAAAATTTTATAAAATCGCATATAATGACACATAACATGGATACAAAGTTTGCAACTAGACAGAAGTGTTGAAATGATTTCAGGAAAAACAAGAAAGAAAAATCATGCTTTGAGTATAGATTATGAAACACTTTCTAACACTTTTCTGAATGCTTTAACAAAATTTCGTTATTTAGGGAAATAAGGTAAAGAAGATAATCAAGCAAACATTAAAAAAAAAAAAAACGCATAAAACATTTGAAAAACTAATTTCAGCAGTTGCCGTCGATAGCCAAATATATATTCCAATTCTTTTGAACAGCCCTGTATTTGATCTGTAGGTTCATATATGTACTATATAATTGGGAAATTTAGTTTAGCAAGAAAACGCATAACAGGTTGAAATTTCTCTTTCAGCATTTTATACTAATAGAGGGAAATACACTTGAATACTTTTGTACAACCCTGTAATTAACCTAGTACTTTTATTACACGCCACTATTTAGCTAAAATGTAATTCAAACTAAAACACTCTTAAAACTTCTTTGCACCGCATATTCTACAGAATGTATATTTTAGTGTACTTCATAAATGCATATCAGTTTTATTATGTTCGAAAGCGTGTAACATCATTAAAAATCATTTTAAACGATTTTTTTCCCATAGTCCGTAATGTAACGGAAAACTTTTGACTGTCCCTGTAAATGAACTAAACATGCTACAAACTTCATTTAAAATAGAGAACGTGCTATGGTAAATGTCAATAATATCCGAAAATTTCAGGCCAATCCGAGTATATTTACGGAAGTTAGAGCGCCGCAGACGGCCAGACAAACCGAAGTCGTACACAAAGTTTTCAACTTTGTTGGAAAGTGTTAAAAAAGGAAGCAGAGTAGAGATTAATCTTGATATATTTATCTTGTCCTAGCACCGCTCCATTTTTTCGAGTGCATCCATTGAAATTTTTCAACTGCACAATGAAACAATATATTTCGATAGAAATTTTACGAGTTCTTCATACTATACTTTTTCATATAAAGAACGCTAACTGCACATTTGTTTTCTCCTGACTCTCATTTTCCATATTCTTTACACTTTACAGATTTCTTCTTCTCTTTTAAATTGCAATACAATGTAAATACTTGTTTACAATGCAAGCAGTGGCGTGGCGTCCGGTCATCGCTGGATGCGGCGATGACCAAGCAATATTTTAAAACTCTTAATAAGCTTTTAAAACTCTACGATCCAGTTTTAGCAGAACATTTGGAGTTCATGTATAAGTGAAGGTAAGATTTAAAGTTTCTTTTTTGAACATTCAACCATTGAATTTTAGAGTTAATAATTTTTCACCACAAACTTAAATAATTGCGATGACCACCGAAAATTTTCACACCACGCCACTGAATGCAAGTTATTAATGCGTACTAATGGCAAAATATGCATAATACTTTAAATCAGAAAACGTGACATAAAAATATTTACTTGTCTCAAACCGTATTATAATTAATGTTAGCCGCCGTTATTTTTATCATCTACAATTTTTTGATGAAATATTCAATTTTTACTATAACAATTTACCCTTTAAGACCTGAAGAAATTTGGTAGAAATTAAAAGCCTAGGTTTTTAATACTTATTAATATGATGATATTTGATTAAAAAAAATATTAAAAAAAGATTTCGATATCAGGTTATGTCAAAGGAGGATCCACACTGCTGTGTGGTCTAGAGTCGGCTTTAAATCACAGAAAAAGAGGAAATTGTTTTTTCTTTTTCCTTAGGATCACCTACACAATTGTGTAGGTCAGGTCTTAAGGGTATAGTATTTTTTTATTGTTATTGGGTGAAAGTTATTTTAATGTAATGGTTTATTAAAAATTTCGATTATTCTAAATGGTGTATCAGTAACTGAAAATATGATTAGTCGTCTTTTAAGAAGTGGCCATTGCTTAGCTATGAAGATGCTGCTGGATTCATTGAATTCTGAATCAAACATATGTATGTTGCATTATGGCAACATTGGATTATTTTTCTAGTTGGAATGAAATAACTGGCTGTCACGATATCAGTAGTGGGTCACGTCCAGCAGTAAATAGAGTAGTATAAATGTTCAGAACAGGTAAATTCAATCCTGTTGTAATAGTATAACGAAGATTGGAATCCTGTCATGTTAAAGACTACGATATTGATGTCATATGATGTTTATCAGTCGACGAGTGAAGGCCATGGAATACATTTTTCCGTGAAAGTTTCCCCAGAAATAATTGAGACAAAACGTAAAGACAGCTCATCTTTTTATTAAAACACCATACGGCGGCGCAGTTTTCACCAAGAATATTAGTCATCGCTTCATAATAGTGGATTTAGGGATGAACAAAGTTGTAGATAATCGAATACGTGGACGGTGACCAGGGGGGAGGTATGAAAAATGGAAATACGACTAGAATCTGCTGAAACACAGCGAGCATTGGCTTTTTGTGCGTCAAGTGTAGGAATACAAATATGACGTAGGTCGCTCTCTCAACCAATTAATAACTAAGAATACCACGCGATGGAAGTAGTGCTGACAGAGCGAGTGGATGAATTTGAAGGTAAAAAGGATAACCCCGGAATACGAGCGGGAAAATAAAATGGAATCTAATAATGTAACATATAGATATTTTCGAGCAAGTTTTATCATTTCAGCCACGCTTAATACTATTTTCTGAGACCAGAGTGAGTACTTAGTAAGAGGATAGCGAAAATCATATTTGTCACTTATTTTCAAAGAGAAAGACAGTTAAACTTCGCTTCTAATTACGTGCATTTCCATCATCTGATGAAAAATACTTGTACAACGGCGCTATTTCACAAAAAAAGTCAATAGTTTTGGTCTTTTTCTTTCAGATTTATGATTGAATTTCGGTTCTTGAAATGCGGCATCCGAAAGGTACTTCAATATTTCAAATTATTGCATGTTGGAAATTTATAAGCTGATTTTTTTTAGACATTATATTTCAATAAGGTCGTAAATTTCTTTAACTTTATTAATAATTTTATTTTTGAAATGCGGACAACATAACCAGCTGCTAATTTTTTTTGCTTCTACTGCATAGTTCTTGCAATAATTAGAGTGCTTAAACCTGTAGTAAATGCTAAAAAAAGTATATAAATTGAGAACTGAAAATCGAACACGCTGAAAGTCCAAAAGAGGGAATTTTTCCAACACAGCTGAAAAAAAACCCTCTCCCACTTCCGGTACTTACAGCGTTTTCCACTTCACGCCTTTTGGATTCTTAGTTCAACACTTTAAAATGTAGGTACCTAGATTACTTTCATTTAGTATTTAAACACATAGTATTATCATTTGTAATCATTTCTTTTATTTATTTTTTTCAATATTCTCCACCTTGTTTAAAAATATCCCATTGATGTAAACAATAACAATATGATCAGGCTGCGTAATGGCCACCAGTCGCAGTACATCTTATCACTGGCACTTTCAGCGTTCTCCACTTCACTTCATGTGGCACTTTCAGCGTTCTCCACTTCACTTCATGTGGCACTTTCAGCGTTCTCCACTTCACTTCATGTGGCACTTTCAGCGTTCTCCACTTCACTTCATGTGGCACTTTCAGCGTTCTCCACTTCACTTCATGTGACACTTTCAACCAGCGACATTTTTCTACTCTTTTTTTGCACTATTTCTACTAGGAGTGGCACTGCAAGGGTTCTCTTGTTTGTTAAGCTTGGCACTTAAAACATATTTTTGTAACAAAATTTTTTTTTCTATATTTTGGTACTTTCAGCGTTTTTCGTTTTTAGTCCTCAATTAGTAATATTTCGCGAAATTGTTTGTGATCTATTTCCGCATTTAGGTATCTATATTCTTATAAATTTCAAGTCCCACCAAATATGTCCCAATAACTACACGCGTTGTATTCAGCAAAACTTAGATTTGCTGTCTGAGCAAATTAATAAGATTTTCAAATGAACTAGTTTATAAAATTTATAACGTTTTAAAAGGAACGCTTACAGCGGCAATACTTTTTTTATTGCTTTTTTTTAATTAATTTTCAGAATGAAATTTAATATTAAATCCTGTTTTAAAAATTAACTAAATAATAACTAAAAAAATATCATTTCATGAAAAATTGTATCTTATTAATAATAGAAAAATTAACTTTATTAATTTAAATATTGATAATTTCCTCCATTTTAAACCAAATTCTAACGTTCTTTTATATAATTACTAGCTGTTTAACCCGTTCTATGCACGGGAGTTCATGAATTTAATTCTAAAACCAAAATTAAAAATAACTATTCGATTTAGTAAAATATTTTTCTACTACTGTTCATTTTCTTTAATGAAATTTAATTTATCATGTTACTATGGCAGTAGACGATAAAACGATTGGCTGGTTGGTTGTGTTTATGACGGCCAATTATCAACACGAGGGATATGGGCCCTAAAGGGGAAAGTGACCTTCGTGGGGGTCTTTCTAAGGAAACCTAACCCGTATTAACGCTTGGAAATCCAAGGCTCGAAGAAAACCACGAAAACTCCGAACGATTAGGCCGACGGACGCGATTGGGTTCGAACCCAGCACTTCCCGCCTACCAGCTTCGAGAGCAGAACCTCTCGGCCACTGGTGGGGCTGACGATAAAACGATATCTTTGGAATAAAGGAATAAATAGAATAAAAAGTTGTGTTGATGTTTGTGATAAAATATTTGCCTTTATTTAAAAAAAAAATTGTAATAATTAAGCACAATTAAATAATCTCTAATTATTTGCACGTGAGGTAAAAGAATTATCGTAATACCCGCTGGAGCTTTTTAGTATTGCAGTGTGGCGTACACTGTTAAAAATTTTGCAGCATTCTGGCAGGTCATTCGACCGTTTTTTGAAAAACGGTTTCATAACCATAATTTAACTATATTCTGACCATAAAATGGCCAATAATATGGTCAGAATAGTGTGAAATTCACGGTTGTGTAACCGTTTTCGGAAAAAACGGTCAAATGACCTGCCAGAATGCTGCAAATTTTTAACAGTGTACGTGATATGTATATCTCTAATTATTTGCATGTGAGGTAAAAGAATTATCGTAATACCCACTACAGCTTTTCAGAATTGCAGCGTGGCGTACGTAATATGTATATCCCACATTGGTTAAAGAACTCGCGCGATTACGGGTTGAACAAAAAAAAAAAAAAAAGATGTTATTGTAAATTTTTAATTGTCGGCAGCTGCTATAACGAAAAATGTTTCAATCTGATAGGAAATTGCTATTAAATGGGTGATTTTTTTTTATTAATTAAAACTTAACTATAAATTATTTCGATTCCGGATAGCTTTAGTTTCCTCGGCCGTGTTTTAATACACATCCACATAACATTTCACAATTCTGGTTTCCAAACTGTGGATTTGTAAAGCATTACAGACAGGCAGACAGACAAATTTTCATTTTTATATATTAGATATATTATCAATATAGTCTTAAGACTTTGACGATTCAGAGAAATCTGGAAAAAGCCATGACGATTCAGTGAAATCTGGAAAAAGCCATTTTGAGATTAATTTAGCAAATCTATTAAATAACATCAACCATACTCGAGCATTTTCCTTTTATTGAGTTGCAGGCTTTATAATTTTGTAATGCGACGAGTTTAAACTTGTCATTCTGCTTCTGAATGCTTCATCATATGAGTGTGCCACTGAATCCACTTCCATGCATCTGCTTTCGTGGAACATGAAAAATCTTCGCAGAACAGAGATAGTGAGGAATGAATTGTAGTTTCAATCGAATAAATAAAGTGAATTAAATATCAGCAGCCATGCTCGAGCATTTTCCTTTTATTGAGTTGCAGGCTTTATAATTTTGTAATGCGACGTGTTTGAACTTGTCATTCTGCTTCTGCATGCTTCATCATATGACTGTGTCACTGAATCCACTTCCATGCATCTGCTTACGTGGAACATGAAAAAACTTAGCAGAACAGAGATAGTGAGGAATAAATTGTAGTTTCAGTCGAATAAATAAAGTGAATTAAATATCAGCAACCATACTCGAGCATTTTCCTTTTATTGAGTTGCAGGCTTTATAATTTTGTAATGCGACGTGTTTGAACTTGGCATTCTGCTTCTGCATGCTTCATCATATGAGTTTTGTCACAGGATCCACTTCCATGCATCTGCTTACGTGGTGATGGGTCAGTGATATCAATTGAACTGAACTGATGTCTTTTCTTTAATCAAAAACTAAAACTTTTCTGTTGTTCCGTCGTTTAGGTGCGTTCGTAATTATATAAATACGTAGTACCTATAGTCGTCGTTCGGTCCGTCTGTCTCTCCGTCCGTCTCCGCATATAACAGAGCAAAAACTACCCAACCGAATGGTCTGAAATTTCAAATATATAATTGTTGCAAAATTTTGTCGAGTCATTTCAAATTTTATAAAAATCGGATCTATAGTGTAATGACAGGGACAGTCAAAAGTTTTCCGTTACATTATGGCCAATGGGAAAAAATTATTTCAATTGCATTTTAGTGATGTTACAGCATTTTGAACAGAATGAAATTGATATGCACTTATGAAGTGCACTAAAATATACGTTCAGTACAATATGTGGTGCAAAAAAATAATTATAAAACTAGTTATAGTACGATAGCACCTCATTTGCCACGTTTGACGTGCAATTTCCAACTTGTTTATATTGATGTTATTGTAATGTGGTGTTTTTGTGTGATCGTGAATTAAATGTTCTTTATTTAAAAGTGAAGGGCTTTTTTAAGACAGCTGTAATTATATCGAGTAGAAACGTTGTTTTCGGTTGTTCATGTAACGACACGTGGAACTTGAAAAATCTTAGCAGAACAGACATAGTGAGGAATTAATTATAGTTTAAATATAATTAATAAAATGAGATTTCTGGAATTAAAATTTCCCCGAAACAATTATTTTAAACGTTGGAAGAGACAAATTACTAAAATATTCATCCGATAACATGAATTATAGCTTTTGAATGTTAGCACAGTTACTATAAACTGACTTGCGGTAAAATTTAACTTTGCTTAAGTTCCACATTTTCATTTAAATTTGTTTGTATATTTTACCTATCCTGATTATTTGATTAATATTATAACATTAAGGAAATGATACATATATGGGTTGTTTTATGATAGGAATAATTGATACCGGATTATTGATTGCATTCAACTTAAGGTGGTTCTGAAAAAAAAAATTTTCCTGGTTAAAAACGCGAAATTCTTTCACCCATTTAAATATTTACCATAAAAACAACATACTTGCACATATGATTATTGAAGTGATTTGTAATCGAACAGTTTCTCTTATTTATCTTATAAATTAATTACATCTTGAGTTGTAAATAATTGTTGCCTCAGAACGGCACCTACTTTGTCGAGTCCGAAAATTCGGTTCAGAATGATTAATTTGACAGCATTTTCTGAAAGATCCCTTTCCGTTACTGAAAAATGGAAAAAACTGACATAGTTTCTGAATAAGAGTCTAATAAGCACTTCTAAGAAGCCTCTAATAAGCACCTCGCAATTTCATGAGTTTGTGACCAAAAAACAAAATAAAAATTACGTTACAGTATAAGGTAGCTAGTTTGGATATAAGAACAGTTTTTAGCGAAATTTAAATACCATACAAGTTTATGACACTATAATGTAAAAAATGAGAAGTATAATTATCAAACACGTTTCATACCCTATTAAAAATTTTGTGCTTTTTTGAACCAATATTTGGTGCTGCAGTAGCTGCAACCATAAGATGATGAAATTTCGTTCGGACATTTAGTTCAATATGATCCCCAAATGTTTGAACGAGGTTTTATCATCTGATGATTTCAGCTGCTGTAGCAGCAAACGTTTGTTCAAACCAGCAGAAAATTTCTAATAATGTATTAAAAATATTACTTTACTAATCAAAATATATATAAAATTCTCGGTTTAGTCCAAATTCCAATGATTCGCTACACAATTATTAGAAGTATATATTTCTAATAATTCCACTAATTTTCAGTCGAACATTAAAATAACCAATTTTGACACCTACTTAACAAAACTATTAAACCTCAGCAACCATATTTTTTCTTAACGGGTAAATGTATGCTATATGACATGACATGTTTAATTTCGTATTTCTGCTTTTCCATGCTTCATCATATGTGTTATATAATCGACTTCCGTGCATTTGCTTACATTAGAACATTACAAACCTCGTTCAAACATTTGCAGATCATGTTGAACCAAATGTTTGAACGAGGTTTCACCATATGATGATTTCAGCTGCTGTATCAGCAAAAATTGGTTCAAACCAGCACTAATTTTCTAATAATGTATTAAAAAAATTACTTTACTAATTCAAATATTTGTAAAATTCTAATAATATCCTACACAATTATTACAATTACATACTATTTCCAATAATATCACTAATTTTTGGTAGAACATGAAAATAACCAATTTTCACACCTACTTAAGAATCGATATTAAATATCAGCAATCATATTTCTTCTTAACGAGTAAATGTAGGCTGTATAACATGACATGTTTAATTTCGAAATTCTGCTTTTCAACGCTTCATCGTATGTGTTACATGATCCCCTTCCGTGCATCTGCTTGTGTGAAACATCACAAATTTCGAGTTGGAGCGAAATGAATTGTAGTTTAATCGAATTAATAATATGAGGCTTCAGGATTCAGGATTATTTCACATCAGTTATTTTGAATGTTGCTAGAGGAATATTGTTAAATATTTGCGCAAAGTAACTAGATTTTGTTTATGAATGTTAGTTGAGTTACAGGAAACTCCCATGTAGGTAAATTCTATTATTTTGTATGTCTTCATTAAAATTTGTTGTATATTTTACATTTTCTGAGTATTTGATTACGTAATATTAAGCAAATGATGCATTCATATGTTATAGTACGTTTTGTATCAGGGCAAATTTTATTTTCATACGATTTTATGAATTAATAAAGTAGTAATTAAGAAATAGTATATGTTTATAACAATTTAATCAAGTTACTACAAATAAAATGTTTTTCACTAATTCAAATATTTAGAAAATTCAAACCAATTACAACGTTCTCCTACGTAATTGTTTAGTTTAAAAAGTTATGTATTTACAAAAATACAGATGATTAAAATTTTGACAATATAATGGTTCTTGAAAATAATCGATTATGACGCATAATTAACAAAGTATTAACCCTTTCGCTACTGGCATCATTGATCAATGACAAGCCTTTCTAATCAGTATTATTTTATCTTAAAAATTATTTTTATTAATTTCAGCATCTAATAATGATAGTCTATGTCTATACATTGAAATAGCAATTAATGCCTTTGTGCAGGATTATTAAAAATCAGAAAACCAACGTTTAAAAATGCACAAATAATACGTGAAAAGCAGCAAACAGCTGTTTCGGATCTACTAGCGAGATTCTTCTTCAGTGCAAGATAGAGCAAGACACAGCGTGCTAGGAAAAGCTTGGCTCAGCTTTGCTTTTTCTAGCACGCTGTGTCTTGCTCTATCTTGAACTGAAGAAGAATCTCGCTTGTAGATTCGAAACAGCTGTTTGCTGCTTTTCACTTATTATTTGTGCATTTTTAAACGTTGGTCTTCTGCTTTTTAATAGGTCCATACATTTAATATTATGCATTCACTTATGTTTCAGCAATTAGAATTATTAATAATAATAATAATTTCATTAATTATCGTTAAGACGTTGAGGTTACTTTTTCTTCAAACACATGTTTAAGTCTTTAAAATAAAATCATGGGCTACTTTTCCGAATTAATACTTTGTCATAAACAATAAAAAATATTAGTAAGTTTTTATGTTTGTTTAGTTTTGTTGTAATACGATTTTTTCAAAGTCTTAAAAAATCTTTCTTAGACTAGTGTCATATGAAAAATACGCAAACTAACTACTTTCATGTGATTTCAGCAAATAACATATTCATTAAATTTCAGTAAATCGTAACTTCTGTGATTTGGTAAGTTATTTTTAATTTTATTCGCGTGAAAGTGATTATTTCCAAATATCGAAAAAAAAAAAATTCAGTTGTGAAAGGGTTAAATAGCTGCAACCATATTAAACGTTTTTCCTTTTAATGTTATATAGGAAAAGCCAAAATTCATTGATACCTTTTGAAATTCAATAAAAAATGAAGAAATTGGGTTATGAGTGTGCGGTTTAAACAAACGTTTCTTTTAAATGAAACATTAGTTCTAAAAATTATCAATAGATTGTGCTATCCTTCCGAAACTGCGGAAAAGCATGAAAAACAAGTAGTCACAGGCTGTTTGTGTGTGCGTGTGTGTTTAATGATTTTTTTTTTTTTTCAAATGGAAAATTACCATCTATGGAAAGTTTTTAGAATTCTACATTTCAAATATGCTTCATTTTTATTTTGTTGGAAACTAGAAGCATATCCGTCCAAAACTTATTCTTGTTTTATTTTTAACTTATTTTATTTATAAACTTTATTTCTCATTCAATTTTAAAATGTGTCAAGGGCTTTTGTCCCAACCTGTATATCATGCTTCTTAATTTTGTAACACAACATGTTAAGGCTGATTTTCAATTTCTCTTTTCGCTGTATATGTGTGTTAAATTGGTTTCATATGTGTATTATTTCTCCAGCATACATGTGAAAACAAAATTTTACTTTTAAAAGTTCAAATATAATTATAAAAATGTTCATTTTGCTAAAAGTTCTATTTTCTCCAACATAATCAATACAATTATTTGTTTCAAAAAATCCAACTGTGTTAAAATTTTCAATTTTCCGTATTTCAACGTAAAAATAATTAATTTTGACACATCTTTAACTCAGTTATTAAATATCAGCAACCCTGTTGAAAATCTTTCCTTAAAAGGAAAGATTTAGATGTGATGTTTCATAATTTTGTAACACGATATTTTACTTCTAACACTCTTCGTTGTATTTGTATTACATAATTTGCTTTCCATCATCTTCTTGCGTGGAACAAGATCAATTTTGATAGAACTGTATTGGTGCAAAATGAATTTTAGTTCAATCGAATTAATCAGATGAAGTCTCTCGATTCATTGTACATCAATTAATTTAATCATTGCCAAAGGCATTTTGCTAAATATTTTCAGTAATTTGGTTTTAGTTATGAACATTACTAAAATTACTGTAATTTAGCTTGCAGGTGGTTTCTAGCCTTAAGTTCTAGCATTTCATCACTTTTTTTTTGTTTATTTAGCATGCTCTGATTATTTAATTATGTAATGATAAACAAAAAATACATTTGTGGCTTTATATTACGATACATATAAATTAAAGTTCGATTAGACGATTTTATAAATTAATAAAGTAATAACTGAAAAGTATTTTTCTAAAAATTGTATCTTGTTAAGAATAATAAGATTTTATTTTTACTAGTAATTCAAATAATATAAAATTCTTGATTTCTTCCCAATTTCAATACTCTTCTACATAGTTATTACAATTACAGCCGAACTCGGTTATTACGAGGACACGCTTAAAACGATCAACCTGCACATTAAGAATAATTCGTCATTTAAACTATATTAAGATTTTTCTGCTTATTACGAGCTACAAAATACGATCACAGTTAGTGTCACATGTCCTGTGAACTGAAGTGAAAGGACATGCGCATCTCAGAAAAAAGAATGTTTTCTTTTATCGTCTGCACTGTAAAAAAAAATCTGTGAAGTTACTAAAGTTTTTCTAGGAAACTGGGATTCCTAGAACTTTTCATGTAACGGCAACAACAAAATTTCATGTAACAGACACACTTTTGAGCAGAAAATCAAAAAATCTGTAAGGTTACTAAGAATTTTTTTGGAAACTGGGATTCCGAGAACTTTTCATGTAACTGCAGCCAGGGTTACAAATAAAAGTTTAGTAAGATTACTGAAATTTTAGCGGATTCATTTGTAAAGTTACAGATTTTTGTAGCTTTACAAAAACTAGTTTTGTAGATTTGCAGCTTTTTTCGTACAGTTACAGTTGAAAGTTTAGTAAGCATGTAACTTTACATCTGTAGAACTACAGATTTTTTTTTACAGTGTGTTTTGGGTTTGTGTGTATTTTTTTATGTGCTGTGTTCGTCATTGTGATTGTTTGAATAAAGTGATGTAAATGTTTAAATCGATTGCAGTTTTAATTGTAGAATACTGTATGGTCACCCCGGCGAAACCAGATTTAGTTCAACGCAACAGAAAGGGTAAACGATTACCTTTATTAATTATTAAGTAAAATATAACTTTTACTTCATGCGAAATCTTTGAGTTGACACCTAGTAGGAGCAAAACTTCGTTCACTTCAATTTAAATATCGTTGAAAAGTGGGGCGGAATTAATAAAGGAATCCCGTCACGTGACTGTAAGATCCACAGCGCGTCATACTGTTCATCGAATCGCCGTTTCACAATCCTATCTTTATTGTTTTTTATCGCAAAAATGAAAACAGAAAATTTTCAAAAAAGCGATCATCGCCAAAAAAGATGCTTTTTTCTAAAGTTTGGAATCCGCCTTCTACACTTTCGATTTCTGCTTTATGATTGCATGAGTGAGTTCTTTCATGTCCTAATAGACGTTAGTAGCTGGGACGCTCTGCTCGCAACAACCAATCAGAGACCGCCTATGGTAGCGCTTTGTCAGCAGAATTTTTTTTAATCGTTTAATATGTTTTAATTAGCATGGAGCTTTATGATATTAATTTCAGCATTTAAATAATAAGAGCAATTAGTAATAGTTATTAATTTAATTATATGCGTTTTTTCAAGATTTTTATTATCTTCCCGGATATTAAGAGTAACGGTTAATACGAGGAGTTTATAATTCCCTTGCTTCTCGTATTAACCTAGTTTGAAATATTTTATTGTTGCAGTTTCACAGCGATTTGGCTTATTTCGGCGAGCCTTTATTGGTCCATCATTAAATCCATTGTTTTTTCAAATACCATACTACTGTGCGAGTTACAGAGAATATTTGGCGATTTATCATCTGTAGCGGGATAATTGAAAATGCCTTAAAATTAATGGAATGTCTAAAAATTTTAAAATGCTCTATTGTCGTCGGAAACACAACTTTATACATAAATGTTATAAATCAAGCCTATCAGGAGTGGGTTTAAAAAATGGAGTTATAAATAAAGAGGAGGAGACATACTAGTGCAGTGTTGGCGAACCTATGGCACGCGGGAAGATATTTTTGGCACGCCGTTTATTGAAGTTCTAAATCAAAATTCAGTCAAATTCCCAAAATTCTGCAGCTCTTTATTCTTTTTTTTATTAATATACGAGCTTCACTGAAAATAGCTTTGTTTTCTATAATAGGTACTTGTTATATCACAGAACTTCCCACTTTGAAATATTTCACCCTTCCCAACTCCCCATTTCCTCGATTTCGTTATGATGGCACCTATGATTCGCATAGAAAGAGAGAAATCTAGCACATCAAATTATTCTTTGCTGTAATATTTCTGCATAATTTAACGCGTTTCGATCTGTACACGAGGCTATATTTAACTTTTGCTAGAATTTGTTAATTGATCTTTAATTTGTTAAAATGGCAAAATAAAAGAATAAAACATAACTTTTTTCATAAGTTATGAAAAAATAATAATTTGATTGCTAAAACATTTGTAAAAGGAAATGAAAACTATAATTATGTTTTTCTATAATTATTTCTATGATTAGATAATCTTTTCATGTGAAAAATGTTTTGGTTCGAGTTTTCTATATTATACATTGTTTAATTTAATGCGTATGTTGGTATTACCCGCAGGTATGTTAGCTATATTTATAATAATCAAATAATAATAAATAATTTTGACACTATTAATTATTAGAGTTAAACTAACTTATAATTCACTATTGAATTAATTCGCTATTTTTTGCGGGAATGAGACGTGAGGAAGGGGGGGGGGATGGAGAGGGCGTTTTGGGCACACTGTGTTCAGTTGAACTTTTTTTTTTTTGAAAAATATTGGCACGCGAATGTAAAAAAGGTTCGCCGACCCTGTACTAGTGTATTGACTACCAGTTGCAAGTGAAGTAACTTAGGGGGTTACCACAAGATGGCGGCTGGTTTTTTACATCGGAACAACAGTTTCTTATTACCGCCGAAGCAAACTTTCACCTGTAAATTTTGAATACAAAATTTTGGAATATCTTAGCGTCTTTTTCATGAAATATTTCTCTTAAAAATATTTCTAAAATTTCTATTTGTTTTTACTGATGTCAATTTGCCCAGGTATTATAATGTTTTACACTGATAATGACAAGAGTTTGTCTAGGTTGCCAGAATATGGTGGAAACGCAAGGCCTGACTACCACCAAAGTAAACGTCTATCAGTAAAAATGGATACCTGTTTTTTTTTTTTTTTTTTTTTTTGCCATTATTTATGACTGGAATTTTGCATTAATAAGGTGTTGCAGTGATATGGAGAAATTTTCTATTTAAATTTAGTGGTGGAAGTTTTCACAGGCAGTAATTAACCCCTGCAAAAGCGGTTACACTTGAAGCTTCAATATTTTAACGATATCTCACAAGGAAGGTCTCCTTACTGGGCATACTCAGAAAATTTTGAAAAAAAATACTAATTAAACTACTTATGTATGTAATAAAGGATCACTCAAATTTAGCGGCGGAATTACAGTAGAAAGCCTGTAAAAAAATGAAATACTTTCTAGTATTTGGCGCGAAAAGACGAAAGCGTCACGCGATTTAGCGAGCAGCACTTTTCCTCGCCAAAAGAAACGATTTAGCACCTGAAAATTGTTTGTTAATTGATTTTTAGAATGCGTGTAAAAAGTATTTAATGAATTTAAACATAAACAAGGAGAGAGTTTAATAAATACATGTTTTCGTATTACATATTTATGTTGCTTGTTATTTAATTTTATTACTTTAAAAACAATTTCATACATAAAAATACTTTCATATATTTAAGCGTATTCCAAAGTAAAGTCAAGCTTCATTTACCATTTATTCATTTCAATATCAAAGAATTCACCGTTTCCATAGCAACAAAATTGAATCGACTCGACAGTTGGACTTAATTTTGAGATATTGAAACAATTTTAATTTATTTTAATCTTGTCTTAATTCATAAAATTTGATATTTAACTTTCATTATAATATATATATATATTTACATGACAAAACTATAGTTAAATCAAACTGACAGAACTAAAGTAATTTACATTAAATTTATTTAAACAAGTTCAATATGGAACAGTTTTATCTTAAAGAGTATTCGACATAAGAAAGCATTTTTCGAAATTTCATTTCATCGCCAACTGATGATAAATCGCCAAATAAACGAAATTTTCATTATTGTTTTACGAACGTTCTATCGAGGTTCCGCCAAAAAAAAATTTTATAACCATATATATCCACATAAGAAGAACACTCTGTAATTTTTTCGGATTTTTCTGAATATGCCCGTATGGAGACCTTCCTTGTCAGATCCTCTTTACTCATAGTTCCATGTTTTAAAATCGTAGAAGTGGGAAAATTCAATCTTTACATACAAAAATCGGGTGAGTTAAATGAAAGATAATAAAAAACTATCGAGGTAGGCTCGGTCTACACTGTTAAAAATATCCCTGTAAAATTACGGCTGCAGAGGTTCCAGTCAAACACCGTAAAAAAAAAAAAAAAAAGATCCATTCTCATCATTTTGTGTCAACGTGTACACCCTAGCGGAGGAAAATGTATGGGGTCGTACCGAATTTTTACTAACAGATGGGCTAGAACTGCAAGGATATGTGGATTGCCCTTAATTTTCTAAGTAACTAAAAATATCCCTGTAAAATTACAGGTAGAGGCCGGCAGCAGAGATTCCAGTCATACCCCGTAAAAAAAATCCATGCCCATCATTTTGTGCAGCCCGTAATTTTACGGGGCAAATATATAATACACTTCAAAACACAATAGCACTTTACTTACTGTTCGAAGCACGTAGCACGTTAGATAATCATCACAGAATCGCTTTTTTGGCGGGTTAAAAAATATGTTACAGTCGCGGTTAAGTGACATTATTTTTCGAAATGCGACTAAAATGAAGGGTTAAACCCTAGCGGAGGAAAATGTATGGGGTCGTACCGTATTTTTTAGTGGATCAGACCGTTTTTCATCAAATAAGGCTGTTGCCCGTGAAAATTGAAAACAAACGCTCATAAATTTACAGTTTTCTCTGAGAGTGTATCAGGTACTTATGATAATGGAACCAAACACGAAATAAATCAATTTTGACTCGTACTTAACACACGTATTAAATATCAGCAAACGCATTCAAACCTTTTCTCTTTTATTGACTAGATGTAAAGCTTGTTAATTTTGTAAAACGATTTTTCTCTTCGCTCCATGTGTGTGTTACTTTATTCGCTTTCGTGCATCTACTTGCATGTGATAAATTTCGATAGTAAAGAATGGATTAGTGATGGCGCGAAATGAATTTTAGTTTAGTTGGAATTAATCACATGAACCCTCTAAATTTATTCAGCATCAAATATTTTAATCATCGCCAGAGGAATATTGCTAAATACTTTTCAGCAGTTTGATTTTACCAAATAAATGTTAATAGAGTTATGGGAAACTAACTTTCCGGTAAATAAGTTTTGATTTCCTAACTTTTATGTTTAAACGGAAATTTGCTTAATTATTTTGTATTTTCTCGATAATTTCATATCGAAATGTTAAACAATATTAAATATTTTCACATATTGTTTGAGAAGAATATTTATAATGGCCAGCGTATATTTGTGAATTTAATGATGCTTATAACCATGTAATTTTCTGCGAAATAAAACCTTAATAGTTTAAACTTCGTGTTTACACAAAGTTTTAATTAAACAAGTTAATAAAAACAATAACTGAAAAATACTTTTGTAAAAAATGTTATTGAAAAGGAAAATAGCAGAATTTTTTGACGAAAAGTGAAAAATAGAAAATGAACAATGAGATAACCCCTGATGCTATAAGGGACTAAGAATCCTTTTCAAAAATCGATTTAGAATTTTTAAAAGTTGACTTTGAAGGAGTTTCTGTACTTATCAGATTTTCCATTTAATATAATCGGAATAACAGATAAGTACAAGCAAATTTTGCGTAGTTACTAATTGTTTACCTTTAAATTGCATTTTATAGTCTCCTTTATTAAGAAATGATGTTTACTTATTAAATGTACTCAAAATTTGTTTTAAATGGACCTTGCTAATAAATGTATGCAAAAAGATAAAAAATAGGCATTAATTTTTCATGTTAATTGTTTTTGATAAATGTTATTAAAACTTAATCATTTTGTAACTGAAAATATTTGCGATAATATTTTGCAATATAAATATGCAAGTATATATTAATGTATTTTATTATATATTAATAATATATTTTTTATTTTGTAAAAAAAAAATACTCTTTTTCAAAAATAAAATTTAAATTATATCTCATAAATTAATTAAACAATAACTGAAAAATACTTTTATAAAAAATGTTGTTGAAAAGAAAAAATAGCAGAATTTTTTTGATGAAAAGTGAAAAATAGAAAATGAAAAATGAGATAAACCTAGATGAAGTAAGGAACCCAGGGTACTTTTCAAAAATCGTTTTAAAATTTAAAAAAATTGACTCTGAAGGAGTTTCGGTACTTATCAGATTTTCCATTTACTACAATCGGAATAACAAATAAGTACCAGTATTTTTTCCGTTTTCAAAATCCGAAATGCCATTTTTTTGCATTATTATCATTTGAAATGTTATTGCTTAATTAGTTGTACTAGGTCTTTTTACGAATCTCATGCGAATGAAGTCACGTTTAGAAGCTAGTTTCAAATATTTATAAAAAATATTCTTTTCAATCAAATTAATGTTACTTCTACATGGAGTAAAAGTGCTAAAACGGAATTGCAAGGGATCAAAGACAATTCCTTGTTAGGCAGGTTTGGTTTTGAGATATTGTACTGAAATTACTAATAATTCATGTTTGTTAATATTTTCGTAGTACCATGAAACATGAAAATGACCTATTTTGGTATAATTTTTACAAAGTTATTAAATGCCACTAGCCATATTCAAACACTTTCTCTTTAATTATTAAATTTCCTGTTTTTAACACGGCATGTTTAGTCTCGTATTCTGCTACTACATGCTTCAATGTAATATACAGGGTGTCTAGAAATTAGTTGGGCAATTTCGTAAGTTAAAAATTTCTGAAATGTTAAATGAAATTAACTAGTTGAATGTCAGACTAGTAGTAATATTGCCGACGTTTATCCATAGATGGCGTTAGGTGTAACGCTATCTTTTAGCGAGCGGAGATGTTATTCAATGGCCACCACGATCGCAAGATCCTTCACTTGATTTCGGTGTATGGGGTTTTGTAAAGAATCAACTGTACAAGCCGCCACTTCCTGCATCCATTTTCTGAACTAAAATCAAGAATCTGCACTGCAATTAATTGGATCGAATGAAACATGCTGACAAGTCTGTGGCAAGAAATGATTTACCGATGAGAAATTTGCAGAGTCGCGAAAGGAAATCACATCGAACATTTGTGATAATGGTAAACTTGAACTATTTTTCTATCTTACAACAATATGTACTTTAATTTTTTATCTGTCCATTCCATTCAATAAATCATCCCTTCTGCCCAACTAATTTGCAGACGCCCTGTATGTATCTTACATGATCCGCTCTCTTGCATTTGCTTATGTGGAGCATGGATGAATCTTGGAGGTACAGAGACGGGGTGAAATGAATTGTAGTTTAACCACATTAGTGTGTTAAGATCTCTAGATTTAGAATTATTCCGTATCAGTTATTTTAAACATCTCTAAAAGAATATTGCCAAAGATTTCTCGTCTAACTTAACTTTTCTTATGCATGTCAGCTGAGCTATTAGTAAAATGATTTGATTGTTTTATTCCTTTTTTAGATATTTTGTATTTCTTTATGACTTGATTGTGTAATATTAAGTAAATGAAATACTTATGAAATATATTGCGATATTTATTCATCTTTTAACAGTTAACTTTTTTTCATATTTTGTGCTAGAGATAGAAACTTGTTATTTTTCGTTAATAGGTTACACTGTTCTATGGTACTATTGGTAAAAGGCTCCAGTAACCTGTTATATTTGTAACGTATGCTACCAACGGACGTTTTAATTGAATAACATGTGAATTGAATATTTTAAATTATACAGACATTGTTTTCTGCTAAGAAGAATGCATGCTATTAAAATCTGTGATATTTCATTGTTAAAACTTATTACAACACATACAACACAAAGAGTGTAATGATTTACGCGAAATTGAAACTACTATGCTATTTTATTATGATAACCATCTAATGTTACTATACTGATATTTATTTGTTAGAGCGAGGCAAACACTAACTCAACACACACTAATACTTCACTAAGTGAACAAATCATTTAAGAAGTTCAACATTACTACGCTTAAATATCAGCAACATTTACGCAAAAATTTAATTTTTTTAAAAACTTGGAATAGAGTAAATATTTTTATGTATTCACGCGATGAAAAACAACATTTGAAACATTATTGCAATTAGAACTGTACCTCTAAAACAGATTGTTTAGAAATTAGCTATCGCTCAAAAAACGGATACCCTATTTAAAAAACATTTTTTCAAACATGATTTGCACAAAATTGAAATATGATGGGAATAAAAATAAATTAGCATTAAAAAATAACATATTCTCAACATTTTTTGTTTTAAGATGTGAGAACGGTACTCAGTTATTAAAAGCAATAGATTGTTGCATGCCACTTTTCAATATGCTTTTTTAAAAATTACTTTTAGTAATCTGACAAGTTAAAAATTGCCCGGAAAAATCAAGAGAAGCATTTTCTTTCTAAATTTCTTACAGTAAATTATTTCTGGAGAATGCTAATTCTTGTTTTTCACTCACATTTAAAGAAATACGACGATTATTTGCGAAAAATGATAACAAAAATTAAAATTCTAACTCACAGCAAGAGATAAAACTGTAAATAAAATGAACTACTGCACACGCAACCGTCCGCCAGAAAACCTTCTGTGATCAGCTGGCGTATCTTATTTGACGAGAATGCTTAAATTTATTTTAAATACTTTTAACATGAACGCTTTAAATCCGTTTCCTAAATAATCATTCACAAAATGACCTCTCCCCGTATCTATTAACACGTCAGTATCTTAAAAAAGGGACTTTCCTGCACAAATTTATAGAAAGTTCATTCACACTCTTTTAGTCAGATGTCTTTGATATAAACAAATATAATATCTGGTACTATATAAACGCAATAAATAATTTTCATAGTAAAAAAAAAAAAAGTGAAGATTCCATATGCTTCCAGTAACCATATTTATTCTTATAGTTTAGCCAACAATAAAAAAAAATTTCTTATGGTACATTTTGAATATCGGAATCTCTCATACTTGTTTTATTAAACTTAACTTTCTCAAAGCACTCCATATCTATAAAATAATAAAAGTATTGTTAATTGTGACTTCGCTGTTTTCCCATTGTTATATTGTTGGAAATATAATTTAAAACCTCTTTTTCTTAATGTCTACTAGTAGTTTTTAAAATTACCACTTCATTTCCCTATACAATTTCTTATTGTCTATTCCCTGCAATTTCCTGTAATTCTGTTGGCGAATAAACCTATTCCTCGAATCCGCTTCTTCTCAATACATATGGGCAAAAGTCCATCATTCTTTGCACTGATAATGGTACGTTGAATGCTACCGAACATAGTTTGCAATCAATTAAAAAGCTCTGATGCTTAAAATGTTGTTTTATCTGCCTATAAAACAATGGTTACTATTCGGAAATGGCAAAAATCGTGATCCTTGGTACCTATACCAAATGACTGTAACTTGAGAGTCGTCATTTAATGTAGCCAAATTTTGCTAATAATTTTAGTTGTGACATTTGTGACTTTTGTGACATAATAGTGGCATTAAATAAATTCACTGTGTCATTTGGGGTTTTAATAAAAATAAAATTAAATATTTGATTCAATACTGATTTAAATATATAATACCTGTATACATACATATATAATAATGCTGCTTTTGCACAAATCGCATCGAGTTCTTTCCTAAAATATACCTATATATTTGTGAAGAATAGTAATTCTTGCAAATGCGTTTTAGGCTCGACGAGCGTCACGTATACGTGCCACATAAGATGCTCACAATCTTTGATTATTCCCACCAGTTATTTTATATTGTAAACTTTGCCTTACTTAATCAGGGCATTTTCCCGATTAAATTAGGTGAAAATTTCTGTTTTGAAAAACCGGTGATAAAACATTAAAAATTCTGTAAAAGACGCTCTTCTCGAAGGGGTAATCACGCTCTTCTCGATGCTGTAAAATGTGAAAATTATCAATTTTGATATCAATCTTGTTAGATTTAAATTTAACAAAGCTATTAGCAATCATATTTAAACATTTTCGTTGTAAGAGGTAAGCAATAAACTTTTTCATTTTGCATCGCTGTATGCTTAGGCTAATATTCTGCTTCTTTATATGTGTGTATGTTACATAATCCGCTTCCATGCATCTGCTTACGTGGAGCACGATGAATCTTGTCAGTATAGAGATGATGCGAAGTGAATTGTAGTGTAATCGAATTAATGGTATGAGGTCTCTGGATTTCGAATTATTCCACTTCAGTTATTTTAAACGTTGTTTAAGTAATATTGCTAAATATTTTCCTGATAATTTGATTTTGTTGATGAATGTTAGCTGTGTTTTATAATAAACAGGATTTACTAGATTCTCAATAAATTTCGTTGTTGTAAGTCGTATGTTAGCATTAAAATTAGTTTAGAATTTCCCTTTTCCTACTTATTTAATCATGAACTATTAAACAATTTTAAACATTTTCAGATATTGATTGAAAGAAGCGTTTATAGTTGTACACTAAACTGCAATATGAATATTTAAATAAGATTAATATAGCTAAATCTCAAATGACCTTTCGATTAAAAAAATAAAATCTTTTCAATTCTATGTTTGTATTAAAGTTAAATCAGCATTAAAAGTTTTATGTTTTATATATATTTTTAAAAATTTGAATATCAATTACTGTTAAATATTTAGATATTTTGTAAAAGAATCTTGGATGCAATCTGCTGATTTGATTATGCATAAATAAATGAACATATCGAAAACGTAGACAGTCGGTTTTCAGAAAAAGAATGTTTTTGCCTGAATTCTAAGTTTAGATTTAAATTTTATGTAGATTTAAATTTTTACATTTTTAGAATTATTTAAATATATAGTGTCGAATTATTTTAAATGTCTTTTCCAGGAAAGAGATTCTTTATATTACAGTGATTAAAGTTTTACCACATTTTATTATATTAAAATAATATAATTATATTAATATATATTCAATGTATGAAATTTTGTTGCTTAACATTTTGATTTAAATAAAAAATTACTTACTAATTATTATTCGAACCGAAACCAAAGTATTTTGTTTTAACTTTACTGGAACAAAAATCATTATACGGTTCGAGGTAATATGTTTGATATATGATATTAAATATTGCTTAATAAATAATTTTATTTGTAACAAGATATTGAATATAATTAAAAAAATCAATGTAATTGTACGTTATAACCCTTTGAGAGGCGGTGGGATATATCATATCCCACCTAATTTCAATCAAGATTTGCACCAAAAACTTTTTCTTAAATTTTACTTTTATAACTTTGGTGGAAAAATATTGTAAAATTGCTTTTCCCTATTTTGAAATACAGTAGATTTCCGTTACAACGAATTCCATTACAACTGAAAATCCCATTACTACGAAATTTGACAAATCCCCTTTTCAAATTGCATTAACCCCAATGTATTAAAAATTCCGATTTAACGAAGTGCATTTTTTTAGGAATTCCGTTACAACGAAAAATTTTCATCGAGCTCTTTTTTTTTCTTTTTTTTCAATTGCTTAACAGAAATGAAATATACTTCGAATAAAATGTCGAAGATAAAAAAAAATAACATTGTTGTTTTGGAGACAAGTGCTATTTCAGAATTTTCTCTCCTTTGCTATTTTCTCTTTTGTCTACGTCTTTCCCTAATTCCTTAATTCTAATTAGCCCATATGCTTCAAAATGATCACGTGACAGAAAGCAGGTGAACTTCACTGTGAAAGGACTGTTTGTGCTTATTCTGGGATATCTCTATCGCCTGTACCTGTTACAGTATTTTTCTTGCTTCGTTCATTGATAAAATGGCTTGTGAGAAACGAAAACAATTTTCGTTGGAAGAAAAGAAAGCCATAATTTCTGAGATTGATAAAGGATTGTGGAAAACTGATGTGGTCAAAAATATGGAATAACAACATCGACTTTATCTACATTTCTAAAAGATAAAGAAAAGAATGCGACAATCCCAATTTCAAGATGTCGGTAAAGCCGTGTTCAAATGGTTCGAAGATGTTCGTTCACGCAATATAACTATAAGTGGTCCCCAGATAAGGCAGAAAGCTCAAGTGTCCGGAACAACACTTGGTATCGAAAATTTCCAAGCCAGTGTAGGGTGGCTCAATCGCTTTCGTACTCGCTATGGAATTGTAATGAAGTCAATTTGCGGCGAAGCAAGTGATGTACCTACAAAGGTTGTAAATGAATGGAGAGCTGGAGAAGTAGCTGCACTTATGAAGACATACAGCTCCGATGATATTTTCAATGCTGACGAAGCTAGACTATTTTATCAACTTGAACCGAGAAAAACATTAACATTTAAAGAGGACAAATGCATTGGAGGAAAAACTTCAAAGCAACGAATTACAGCACTCTTTTGTTGTAACAAATCTGGAACCGAGATGAGAAAAATATTAACTGTTGGTCACTCTGGCAAGCCCCGTTGCTTTAAGAACTGTCATTCATTGCCTTGCGATTATAAATTCAATAAGAAGGCATGGATGACACAAGATATCTTTAATGATTGGCTAGTGCAATTTGACAAAGAAATGAAAGCTAAAAAACAGAAAATCCTTCTCCTGATTGATAACCGCATGCCTCATAATAGTCCCCCCAAATTGGACTGCATCCGAGTTTGTACTTTCCGCCGAATTACACTTCTATTCTACAGCCTCTAGACTAAGGCATCGTCCGTGCTGTAAAATCTCGCTAAAGAACTCTTTTGCTAAAAAGAATTCTTTGTGGCTTAGAGAATGGGGAAAGGCCAAAAATAAATCTCAAAGAAGCTATGGAATGATCTCTGGTTCGTAGCAAGAAATTAGCCAGAAAACAATTTCTAATTGTTGGAAACATGCCCGGTTGACTGAGACCGAAGAAAAGGAATCAAAAATTTTAGATTTGGATGAGTCCTACAATTTGGAAGGCTGCCAAAAAATTAACATCAGTCTCTGATCAGGTGAATTTGGAGGATTTCTTATCTGTGGATGACAATATTCAAACATGCTCTGAAGTATCTGATGAAGATATTATTTTGTCCATTAAAACTACATTAAACCGACAAAATGACGACAGCAGTGTTGTTTTCACATCAAAAGAATGTTCCAGACGAGGTATTTTCTCACATTCACTCGTTGCATACGTTTTTGTTACCATCGACCGACTACACATTCATTTGTACAAACTAAAATCACAGATTTTCTGCAATAATGTACTACTAAATAAAGGTTAGTCCGTAATTTTGTATTTTTAATATTGAATTTTATTTTACTAATTTTTTTTATGTTAATTTAACTAGTCTTCCATTAAAATCTTCTATAATGAAAGGTAAATTTATCTTACATAATTAATTTACGTGTATATGTAAATCATTAGATAAATAGGAGTAATTCCGTTACAACGAAATATTTTAGCGGTCCCGTGAAGTTCGTTGTAACGGAAATCTACTGTAGTTTTTATTTTCGAAAATTCCGGTATGAATTCAACATTACAGAAATAAAATTATTTGCTTCTCAAAGGGTTAATGAATTTTTACTGTCTTCATATTAAGTAATTGATCCTTTCGATGTCTGGTTTAATCTTTCCGTCATACATTACTTTAGCAATTTCACTCCCAGTTTGTAGAGTTGTACAGTACAAAATGAAAAACATAGACATAATAACAGGATATAATATAACTGGCTATGGATAAATCGTATAATGGGATATGTAAACCAGACAGATCCAATATATAAAGGGTAGAACATTCCAGAAAAAGTCACATATTTGCAGAACTTTCAGTCTTTTTTTTTTTTTTTGTGAGAAAAGTAATTTTGAATGTACCTGTGGGGGTCATTGGACCCGTCTGGTAGGCTAAGGGTTAAACATCTAAAAGTTTTTCTCAGATTGATTTATGGGGGAGGGTCCCTCAGGGAGGACTTTTAAGGGGAAAGTGAACCGAATTATCGTTCTCGTGCAAGGAAGACCTTGAAAATTTAACACAGTCACTCTACCCAGACCGCACTGGTTTCGAACTCGCGAACTTCGGCCAAAATTTCTCATTTTGTGGTCAGAATGCTAACCATTTGGCTGAGTGAGCCTGAGATGCCAGCATCTGAAAGTTCTCTTAAGGCTGATTCATAAGGCTGGCTCTCAAATTCAAACTGTCTATTTTCACACACATTTTTAGGTGTGTTCGTAATTACATAAATACGTAGCACCTATAGTCGTCGTTCGGTCTGTCCGTCCATCTGTCCGCATATAATAGCGAAAAACTACCCAACCGAATGGTTTCAAATTTGATATAGATAATCGTTTCAGAATTTTGTCGAGTCTTTTCAAATTTTACGAAAGTCGAATCAAAACTTAAAAAGATGTTAATAAAAGTTTTCTTTATTTTATTAAATCCTAGCATACATAATGAATCCGATGATGTCCCATGATAGGTAATGATTCTAGGTTGCCATGGTGATGATATCCTATTTAAGATGGAGTCATATTATTTCCGTATTACTGAATTTAATATATAGAATCGATATAATTTTTGTATTCATGCGTTTTTGCATAAAAGTGTAACAGCTATTGCACCAAGATCTGAATATTTATAAAATTAGTTATAGAATGAACGAACCTCATTTGCCACGTTTGGCGTGTAATTTCCGACTTGTTTAATCCATTTTTGTTAGCAAACGTATCAAACTGGCAGGTGCGCTTATTAAGAAACTTTGAAATGGAACTGTTTGTCCGTTTTTCAGTAAAACCAGAAGATTATCCTTAAAATATTGTCATAGTTATCGTTTACAATCGAATTTCCAAACTCGACAGCATAAAAAAGAAACACAAAGAAAAAAACTGCCGTTCTGAAACTATCATTGTTTATAACTCATGTAATTCATTTATATATATAAAAAAAAAATCTTGCTTCATTTAAAATCAGTTTAATAATTACGCTTGCAAGTATTATACTTTTATATTTAAAAACAAGTAATATGTAAATTTTGTTTTTAAAGTCAATTCCTACTTAGGTCATCAAAGAAAATTTTAATATAATCCCTTAAGCTAATATTAATTTTTGTTGCATTACAATATCTCAATTTGTTGATTTTCTATAAGCAAGTAGGTTTACAATGGAAGTCTATGGGAATTTGACTTAATATTAGAGATATCGCCAAGTTGGCGACAAACTTGGCGGTATTTGGCGACAGAACAGGGTCCTACCTATGGTAACCCCCCTTATAGATGTGAAGATGCATTAAATGCTTCAATAACCAATGGCCGCCATTTTGTCTCCCATGTAAAACTAAAATTAATTAATTAAAATTTAATGAATTTATATTTGAAAAAACTGTATTAATATCAATTGTCCAATTTGTCCTCCAAAATGTGTCAGAAAGTTTCACGTGGAGCGTGGAAAAAAATATTTTTTTTAGATCAGCCTTAATGATAACAACTGTGATTTTCAATTATAGCACTCCGACTTTTCAGTAATTTCATCACTAATGTAAATTGATCAGTATTTTGGAACATGCTTCTAAATTTATTGGAAAGAAACGCTAACGTTTACGAGAAATTCGTAATTGTTTCCCTCTCTGGAATGCATACTAAACAACATGAAAGTTACTTAATATAGCTTTCTTTAATTAAACGCAAATGAAGCAAAACTGTGCCTTGATGAAATCACCGCTGCTCAATTAAGGCGTTCTTATTACTTCTTATTATTTGGCAAATAACATCACGCGTACACAAGTTTACTGCATCCAAACGAATTACGTAGCCTTGCATTCACGGAGATGTAACGCATAGAATCTTGGGTAATTAGAGAATTTGTGAACTGTACAGTGGATGAACTGAAATAATAAAATTATGCCAAACAACGTGATTTGTTTCGCTTTGGAACTTTCCTTGTCAAAGAGCGGTTTATTGCTAAAAAATTTATTACATAATGAATTTATTAGTTTTTCCCCGAACAGTTTATTTTAATCTTCACATTACTTTTTATTCAAGATTATTATTATTTTTAGCACTTTCCAATAAAGTTGAAAAGTGTTTATGACTTCGGTTTGTTTGTCCGTCTGGCCGTCTGTCCACGTTCTAACTCCCGTAAATATACTCAGATTTTCATGAAATTGATAAAGGTTATTTATTGTCACCAAAACATGTTTGGTATTGTATATGAAGTATGTAGGATTAATCGTTCTTTTACAAGGGCACTCAAAAGTATTCCATTACATTATGGTATATGGGGAAAAACCGTTTGCAGAGTATTTTAATGACATTATGCTATTTCAAATGTATTGAAACTGATATAAATCACTGAATTTCACTACGATCACGTTAGAACAGGGCATTCATAGCATTTTTTATTCATTTACAAGGACTCACAAAAGAAATTGGTTACAGTACAGTACTGTCTTTGAGTAATAATTGCTGGAGTGTATGGTTTAAAATTCGGCATGCGCTTTTAAATTAAATTAATTTTTTGCATCTTACTGGTTATATATAAATTCTATACCTCAAATACAGGGCTGCACAAATGTATTCGCATTCAAAACACACAGGAAAAACACATTCAAATTAATGTATTAATGTGTAGTTAAGTTGTAAAAAGATGAAAATGTTCTAATGTTATCCATAGAGGGGAGAGGGAGATGAAGATGCAGTATGCTATAAAAACGGATTGTAATATGATGCGGGTTATCGCTCAAATCTAAATGCCCTCATACGGCCCAAACAAAACAAGCACGTGGAACAGTGACCGAATTTTTTGTCATCACATTTTGTCATCATTTTAAGCATTCTAAATTAACATTTAGCAATTAAAAACTGTATTACTAAAAGTTTTTTTTCTTTTTTTGCGAAAGCAAGTGGTTGTGTTTGGGCGGAATGTAGCGGATTTTAGGGTTACATTTTTGCCGTCATCACCAGCCACCACACATCATCTCTATTCTTTCTCATTACTCTATGTTTGTCATCGGTGTCAGTAACACACCAGTGAAGGAAATTTTTATAATTCTAGCCTGTCAAGAAGTGGGATTACAAAATTCCATATTTACATACATAAACCAGGTTGATTTAAGTAAAACAATGTAAAAACGATCGAATGACTGAACAGTGTGCTGCATATTTTTAACAGTGTAGTAAAGAACAGGGTACAATTCATAATATGTTATCTTATTTATTTGTTTGTTTACTAGTGTTCGTGCTGTACTTTAATATATAAAATTTCACAATTTATCTGCTACTTTCAGACGATTTTTTATTAACCATTTGGAAAAATGGTTATTGTCCTCGGTCAAGGTAGGAAATCAAAAACATATCTGAAGCGTTTTATTAGTTGAATCCCGCATTTTATTCGTTTTCTGATTGGTCTATACTAGGGGTGCACAAGCTTTTTAAGAGGAGAGCCACTTACAAAAATGATTGGTATGTCGAGGGCCACATCAGTAACACAGAGAAAATTCTATATCGGGGAGGTAGGGGGAGTAATAAGTCTTTAATCTTGATGAATAACTATTTTTTGTGTATAATAAAAATAAACAAACGGAAATAAATAATTGTATGAAGGAATGCAGGGCTTCTTCGCATCTGTATGAATAACCATTCAACACTTTATGAAGACTGACGGTTTCTTCTTGACAAATAGTAACTTGACGAAAAAAAATTACACAAAATTTCTAAATAATTGAACGTTATTGAAAATTATATAAAAAATTATTGAAGAATAACTTAATTTAAAATAAAATGAAACTTATTTTTGAAATAACAAGGCATGATGGACTAATTATGCATTTTTTCTGCGAGCTATTAACAAAACTCGTTTTTTTTCTTTCGTCAATCAAATGCGACTGATTGACGAAATTCGCGATTTTTTATCAACGACCGATTGACAGATTTCGCGGTAATTTTCCATTGCCGATTGGCAAAATTTGTAAGTATTAGATGTAAATTTCCAACTGGGTGAAAAATGTCCGGACCAGGATTCGAACCCGGGACCTCCTGGCTAAAGCCGCCAGTGCTCTGCCATCTGAGCTATCCCGGACGATTCTGGTCGAACTTTTCCACCCAGCTAACCTTGATGATTACAGCATCTGGTCTGATACCTGGTTCAGCTCAACAGAATAAATCTCAGGTAATGGAACTCCAGAAATCGCTGGATATGAAATTACACTAGATTAATATTAACACAATTACTCTAATTGGTAAACAAATCATATTAGATGTAAATTTCCAACTGGGCGAAAAATGTCCGGACCAGGATTCGAACCCGCGACCTCCTGGCTGAAGCCGCCAGTGCTCTGCCATCTGAGATATCCCGGACGATTCTGGTCGAACTTTTTCACCCAGCTAACCTTGGGTTAGCTGGGTTAAAAGTTCGGCCTGGGTTAAAAGTTGGGTTAAAAGTTCGACCAGAATCGTCCGGGATAGCTCAGATGGCAGAGCACTGGCGGCTTCAGCCAGGAGGTCCCGGGTTCGAATCCTGGTCCGGACATTTTTCGCCCAGTTGGAAATTTACATCTAATATGATTTGTTTACCAATTAGAATAATTGTGTTAATATTAATCTAGTGTAATTTCGTATCCAGCGATTTCTGGAGTTCCATTACCTGAGATTTATTCTGTTGAGCTGAACCAGGTTTCAGACCAGATGCTGTAATCATCAAGGTTAGCTGGGTGAAAAAGTTCGACCAGAATCGTGCGGGATAGCTCAGACGGCAGAGCACTGGCGGCTTCAGCCAGGAGGTCCCGGGTTCGAATCCTGGTCCGGACATTTTTCGCCCAGTTGGAAATTTACATCTAATATGATTTGTTTACCAATTAGAATAATTGCGTTAATATTAATCTAGTAAAATTTGTAAGCTTTTCAAACAACCAATTTGCGATACCTGCGATAAATTGACGCAATTCGCGATTTTTTTCAGCGATAAATTTTCAAATTTCGCTATTTTTTTCCCACAACGGATCAACGAAAATTGCAATTTTTTCCGCCCCCGATCGAATTATTTCGCGACTTTTTAGTTCTGCGATCGATCTTCGAAATTTGCAAGTTTTTTCCATGAGCGATTGATAAAATTCGCTATTTTTTCCATCAGTGATTGGCGAATTTTGCGATATTTTACGTGACAGATTGACAATATTTGCAATTTTTTTCCAATGACCAATCGACGAGTGATTTTTTCCGATATACATTAATGTAATTTGCGATTTTTTTCGAGCAATAAATTGGCGAAAATCGCGATTCCTTTTTCGCGCACAATCGATGAAATTTGCATTTTTTTCCTGCGACCAATGGATTTCTATTTCATGATATTTTTTGGGACCGACACACAAATTTTTTAAATTATTTCCATGAATTATTTCCCATAATTATTCACGAAATTCGCGAATTTTTGGGAAAATTCACGATTTTTTTTCACGAGCAATTGACAAATTTCGCAATAAATTTTGCGACCATTTGACAAAATTTATAATTTTTCTCTATCAATTGTCAAAATTCGTGATATTTTCCGCGACAGATGGACAAAATCGCGATTTTCCCCCAGTCGATCAACGAAATTTGCGATTTTTGTACCTCATCGACAAAATTCGCGATTTTACTGTGCCCGATTAATAAAATTCGTGATTGTTAACTGACTCTGATGAAATTTGTAGTTTTTCCGCAGCGAATTGACGAAATTTGCGATTTTTTCCAGCAATAAGCTGGCGAAATTCGCGATTTTTCCGTAGCCGATCAAGAAAGTTTGCAATTTTGCCGCAGCTCCTCGACAAAATTCACGATTTTTCCGCGTCCGATCAACGACATTAGCGATTCTTAACTGACTCTGAAGAAATTTGTAATTTTTATTCGACAAATTGATGAAATTCGACATTTTTTCTCGCAATAAACTGAAGAAACTCAAGAATTTTCCGCAGCCGGTCAATACAATTTGCAATTTTTCCGAAGCTCATCGACAAAATTCGCAATTTTCTGTGAAGAAATTTGAGACTTTTCCGCGCCGAGTCGACAAAATTCGCGATTTTTCCTCTCGCGACCAACAAAATTCGAAAATTTTCCGCACCCAATAAACGAAATTTGTGATTCTTAACTGATTCTGACGAATTTTGTAATTTTTCCCTCTGCAAATTGACAAAATTCCGATTTTTTCTCACGATCAACTAACAAAACTCGCAATTTTTCAGCAACAGATCAATGAATACATAATCGACAAAATTCACAACTTTTAACGCGTTCGATCAACGAAATTCACGATTTTTAACTGACTGTGACGAAATTTGCCATTTTTTCAGCGGCAAATTGTCGATATTCGTGATTTTTTCTCGCGATAAACTGACAAAACTCGAGATTTTTCCCCAACTGATTAACGAAATTTGAGATTTTTCTGCGACTCATCGATAAATTTCGTGATTTTTCCGAACTCGCTCAACGAAATTTGCGATTCTTAATTTTCTCTGATGAAATTTACAATTTCTTCCGGGCAAATTGCCGAAATTCGCGATTTTTTCCTGCGACATATGGACGAAAAATTGCAATTTTTCCAGTTATAAATTGACGAAATTGGGTAAAAAAACGAAGAAATTATATAAATTGTGATCGCGGGCCACAAGTTAACCCATGGCGGGCCACTTTTGGCCCGCGGGCCACAGGTTGTGCATCCCTAGTCTATACAGTAATCTGTATTTTCCCTTTACTTTCAACAGAGACTTCTGTTGCCACTATGACAAAAAAGTAATAAAAACTACAAAAGAAAAATTAATAACTCAGAAACAAATTAAGATACAGCTTTCAAAAAAATTTGCAATTAAAAATGTGTTTTTTTCTCTATACGACGATATAAAAAGTAATATTGTGGGATGTTTAGTAGTTTAAAAATGAAATCTCATTTTAGATTGGTCCAGGAATATTAATGTTTAATCATCCATGGCGTACGTAATGTATGACCAGCTCCGTAGAAGTTTAAAAATTTACAGTATCGAAAATTGCAAAAAGGAAATTTCTTTTAAAATTTGTTCATGATGGGTCCAGGGATATTAATGTTTAATCCATGGCGTACGTAATGTAGGATCAACTCCGTGCGATTTTTTATGTCTTAAATTTTAGTCTTTGAAATAATTATTTTCCAAATGGTCGTTGTAATTTGTTAAATTGCTTTTTTTTTTTTTTTTTTTTTTAATCTGACGTAATTTTTAAAGAATAATGTTTTTATCAGTTTGAATCTGGCAGTGACATTTATGAATGTTATTTGGAATGGAATTTCTTTATTTTGGGAAGCAGTTTTTTGGCATTCCAAGATGTTCGTTTTATTTTAAAATGATGTCATGGACACAAATGATTTGTGTTTTATTGTCATGTGTTGTTAAAATAAAGTTTTGAAAAGTTTTTATTTAATTTAAAATGCGTTACAGAATTTTATATTTCATAAGTTGCAGTATAGTTAATCGATAATTATTAGAATCAAATGAAGTATAGAACTTATAGCTGAGACACTGCAAAAAGACTCGTAATGGCGCAATTGTTTGACAGGTAAGGCGGTATAAGGGACGGTAAAAAGATTTACTCTTTTTTATTTTGGGACACTTTTATTAAACAAAATTTTTTTATTTTTTAAGGTTTTGTATTTCATATTTATGAATTTACTGCAAAAGAGAAGTTATTTCAGTGCTTAGTATGTAATGAATAGTTTAATATTATTATTGTCGCGTCGTTCGATGCATATTAAAGATTGTGCCATATTGGAAATAGTTTAATTGGCTGAACTTAATGAGTAAGGAAAATCAAATAAGATGTATACATATTTTCGTATACTAGTTTTCATTACAAGTATCTATTTTAAGTTTATGTGGTCTTTTTAAAATATAATTATACAAATTTATATAAAATAAGAATTAACTTAAAAATGTAACGATTTTGAAAACCAGATTAATGCGAGATTATACACGCAAAATAAGCTCTTTTCGTAGAATGTCAAAATATTATATTTACTTGCGTAATTTGCGTCCGCGCATAATTTACGCAGTCCGTACTTACAAAATAATAATAATAATAATAAATGCAATTTAACAAATTACAACGATCATTTGGAAAATGATTTTTTCAAAGACAAAAAGTTAAGACATAAAAAATCGCACGGAGTTGATCATACATTACGTACGCCATGGATTACTATATTCGGTACTGTAAATTTTTAAACTTCTACGGAGCTGGTCATACATTACGTACGCCATGGATTAAACATTAATATTCATGGACCAATTTTAAATGAAATTTCATTTTAAAACTTCTAAACATCCCATAATATTACTTTTTATATCGTCGTATAGAGAAAAAAATGCATTTTTAATTGCAATTTGTTTGAAAGCTGTATCTCAATTTGTTTCTAAGTTATTAATTTTTCTTTTGTAGTTTTTATAACTTTTTTGTCACAGTGGCAACATAAGCATCCATCTCTGTTGAAAGTAATGGGAAAATACAGATTACTGTATAGACCAATCAGAAAACGAATAAAATGCGGGATTGAACTAATAAAACGCTTCAGATATGTTTTTGATTCCCTACCTTGACCGAGGACAATAACCATTTTTCCAAATGGTTAAAAAATTGTAATTTAATAGATTACAACGATCATTTTGAATTCTTTTTTTCAGTTTACAAATCGAAAGCAGTTTCACCGAATCATCCACAGATAGCGACAAATTACCTACGTTGGGCTCAATTTTTCGGGGTTAGAATCGGCCGATTGTAAAATGCAGTGGCTAGTGGATTCGAGCCCCTCGAGACATGGCCTTTTTCTATCAATCGATTAAACATTAGATTGTTTCCTTTTTCGCGTTCGTCTTTTATTCTGTAATCGATTTTCATGGGCTACATAATCAGTTGAAGACCTCGATTTTCATGGGCTACATAATCAGTTGAAGACCTCGATTTTCATGGCCTACATAATGAGTTGAAGACCTCGATTTTTGCTTTGCAAGGCAATTTTCATTTCGGCGTCGCTCTTTGGCTTTGGATTTTTCCATATCTGATAGTTTGCGCCTACCCATTTTGTGACTTTTTCAATTTTTAACGATTTTTCACCTATCGATTACCTATTAAAACAATTTTTAACGATTTTATGCCTTTCTATTACCTATTCAAATAAAAATTCTTCTAAAAGTAAAGAACATCGTTGAATTTCGCTACAAAAAATAAAATGCGAGCATCATTTGTCCCCATCCTCGACCGAAAACATCAACCATTTCCAAATGGTTAAAAAAAATAAAAAAAAATAAGCATAACTCATTTTTAGGGTACTACGTGGTGTGTATAAACTTTATAGGTAATATACAGAGCTGCACGAAATAATTCACATATTTTACCGGCTTTGAATAGCAATTGCTGAAAATGGATTTTTATGCGTTATATGTTTTTTAAATTTTCTATTTGGATATTTCATTTCACCATATGAGAAAGTTAACTTCTTACCAATATTTTGATTGTGGTGGAAAGTATTTTATAATCTATGTCCAATGCTTGATATTTCGTTCTTCTTTTAATATTTCGTCGGTGTCGAAAGTAGAGGGTGCGAAAACAACGTGGGTTATTTTTTAAGAAAATTTATTAATATTATAAAATAATATTAAAAAATTAAATTATGGTTTCAGCATTCATTTTACCATTTTACACGGGGGGGGGGGGCGGACAGCATCTGTTCGTACCTGATCTACCCCCCCCCCCCCCCTTGTGTAAAGGTTTTGAACTGATATAATAATATCTCGGAATTTTTGCACAAGAAAAATTATGCCAACTATTCAAATACTAATCTGTATACTGACACTTTCAATAGCTGTTATCGCATTAATAATTAAATAGATCTGAATAAATATTGCAACATGCTTGGAGACTAAATGATATATGTAAAAATTAAATATGTAAACATATTAATTTTTGCAATAAGATTTATCTCTTTTCTGCAACTCTCAAGACGAATTGCGAATTATAAAAGTTAAAATAAAATGGCTGGTATTTAAAATATAAAAGGAAAATTAAATTAAGCTGACAATATTGGTTAACATTAGCATTTAGAAGTGAACAATGTGTAACAATTTTTAACGCGCAAATACCTCCCCCTTCCGTCCCCCCAACACCCCTTGAAGCAAAATAGAAACTGTCATCTTTATTCTGCAATGCACTTTTAAGTTATGCATTTAATTAAAAAAATTAAAACGAAGAAAAATAAAGGGAAAATTACGAGATGGTTAAAATAATGTAAAAATCTTATTTTATTTATTTTCTAACAAAAAAGGAAAAAGCTAAAAATTTTCTTTCTCTATTCTTCAACATGCATCTAAAGTGTCTGTACTATACTTTATTAATTTTACTAAAATAATAAATAACAATAATAACATGCTCCAATTTTTCAGTTTCGAAATTAACAATATCATTTAAATATTTAAAAGCAATGCCCTCATAGAACGAGTTAAAATGTTTCTATTTATTCTATATCATACCTCTACGCTTTATTAATTTTACAAGAATGATTCTCAGAAATCTACTGCTGTAACCGTAACCTGACATAACCACAGTGCCCGATCATCAGTCACATGGGCATTGTAATCCGATTCACAATGTAATAAATCAGAAAGGGGATCTTTTGATTTGTCAAGGAAAATAAGGCGCTTTTATGATAAAAATGTCATATCTCCGACAGGATATGGTAATTTTTGATTTTTATAATCCTATGTGCAAAGGATAGGGTTCTCTCGTGGAAGGAAAATTGTGTTTAGGAGTATTTCGTTTCAGAAATGTACATTCTAGGAATTTATCATCTTAGCAATGATAATAGTTTGAATAATTCATGCACTTTTAACTTTTTTTACGAATAAAATATGTGTGCTTAATTATATACAAAAGTAAACACACTCAGAAGTAAAGAATTTCGTGTTTTTAAAGTTTAAGCGTCTCAAAATTTGATCAGGTAATTATGGAAATTATGTGCTGTGAGAAGTTAGCTAATGATAGAAAATAAAGAAAATATAAGCCATTGTAGTTCATCAACCTAAGTAACACAATTCAACGAACAAGATTAGTAAAAAACAACTGCCTTCTTGTCTGATTAATTTTTCACGTCACAGTGGATAAGATTTATAAATATACAGTCGAACTTGTTTAAGGCTGTTCTCAAATCCAAGAGGGGAACTTTATGACATATGTTTTAATTTATTTTTATTCGGAAATGCATGAAACTAGTAGGTATTGTTGTTCAGAAACTAAGTAATCAAGCTGGTGTTTCGGTTTTTTTTTTTTTTTTTTTTTTAACAAAAGCAATAGATTTTTCAGAAAATAGTGGCAAAGTAGGTGTTTTGAACCGAATTTCAGCGCTAAAGTAGAATAACTCAAGAAAGAACGAAAAATGTGTTTGTCACGTGATCAAAATCGCTTATAACTCAATGGGTAATTTATTTATCAAAAAATGGAAAACACAGTTCGATTCTAAATCGCTTCCATGGTCAGGCTTTCCAATTTTATATCTTTCCGTTAAAAACTGAATTTGTAAATGTGTCAAAACATTTTGTGCTTGTTGAGCAGCGCAGTTGAGAACAGCCTTAACCCCTTCGGGACGAGCGTCTTTTACAGGATTTTTATCTTTAATCACCGGTTTTTTAAAACAGAAATTTTTGCCTTATTGAATCGGGAAAATGCTGGGATTAAATAAGGCAATATTTACAATAAAATTTTACTGGTGAGAATAATCGCCGATTCTGAGCATCTTACGCGGCACGAATACCAGTCGCTCGTTCCCAAGGGGTTAAGGCATGTTATAACTTTTAAAAAAAAACCTAAAAATTTTCCCACTTTTTCGGGATTTTTTTGCGCAATTATACAGTAATAATAATGAGCTTTTTTGCAAATGAAAGAACATATCTTGAAGTTTTAAAAACAGTTTTTTACTTATAAATTTCTATTGCAAACTGGGAAAAACACCACATTATCTATCTACAAACATGTCTATCCACCTCGATTAGATACAACACCGCTACAGTAAAATTTTTTTTCATCTGGGACTTTCCGTATATACCTACTAACATACGTCTTATAATCTGCAATGCATAGTTACATGCAACAATTCTTTTAATACATACAGTACAGATAGCAAATGAAAGTAATGGCAACCAACAGGCATTTTCCTATATTCGTAATTCACGAAACAAAAATCAATTGTCTTTTACATGATCGAAGTGAATCATCATAACTTGAGACTTTTTCGGAAATAGATAGCAATAAATAAGCATGTCGCTTTACAAGTATATGAACTTAATTATTAAAAATCATTATATATTAATAGAAAATTATATGCGGAGAAAATTATATAAATTGTGTGATGATAGGTAAAAAATTAGTCAACAGTTTGGTAGTTGCTTAATGCATACTGACATTTTTCCTTTAAAGTATAGGAGAAAATGCGTTCTGGTTACTCACAAAAAACTATAAGAAAAAAATCTACATTAAAAACCCATCTATCAAATTTCAACATGACAGTCCATGTAACCTGCCACACTGAAGACATAATGTTCAATGCTTTCATTTTTATTTCAATTTATCCAAAAAAGTTGAACGGTTTTTAATGTTTTTTTTTTTTTTCAAGTTAATGAGAAGATTATTTTTAAGCATTTCGTGCGGAATGGCTTCAAATGTTTCAAGACTTGTCAATTTGTTCAAGTATTCACATCTCTTCTCTTAAAAATACGATGATAGGAAACATATATCTTTCTAGAAATCAGACCAAATGACAATTTGATATATTTTGGCTTGTTATGAATGAAATTTAAATGTTTTATATCTTGTTTTCTAACAATGCTTTCTTTAATTTAAAATATTTATTTTGGCATAATCAATCTAACCTCTAAAAAAATCATTTTAACATCCACAAAATTTGTTTGAAATCTTATGCACATGCAAAGTATGCAAAACTAAATTAGAAAAATAATGAATACAAAAAGATAAATACAAAACATGAACAATAATTTTTCTTCTTTGTATTTTCTTAATAATTTTGTCTAATATTTTAATTCAAAAGTCTAGATTCTAGAATTTAAAAGTGAATGGAAACTTAATGACAGCTTGGATTTAATATTTAAACTACAAAATTTACGCCCTTTTTATATCATTTGTCAAACACATTTCTTAAAGAATCTGTAAAAGTAGTAAAACTTATGAAAACTATTTTTCAGTGTAAAAATTGGTTGATTCACTTTTATATATTTAAGATTTACATGTAATAAAATAATAATTTCGAATAAAATTTTCATTATGCCATGTATACAGGGTGTTTTAAAAATATTTTTCTAAAAAAATAAAAAAAATAAAAAATCAGCCGCATAAAAAACAAAAACAAAAATTACATTGGTGTCGAAGTTAACTTATTTAGTCAACAATGCGGCGTGAACTCCAAGCCAAAGATACATTTTCATTTTAACGATTTTTTCAACTGATTTAATTACTTTTCTAGGAAACTTGATGGCATCGCGAGCCGATCTAAAGAGTATTACCATCCGCATTTAATCATCAATAACAGTCATTCATTTTGGAGTGTAGCTTACAGTACATCACTCTTCGATCAGCCACCGCTCCCTGAATGACTGATCGCCTGAGCGCTGACACAAAAATGGCGCCTGCCGAAGGCGGATTTTTTCTTTAACGTATGCACGGTCGCTTAAATTTAGACCCCAGTATTTGATAAAAATTTTCTTTGACTTGTTTTATCTCAGAAAAATAAAGCGGAAAAACTTTTAAAAATTATTGGTGCCAAAATTCAAGGGACCGTACGCACGCTGAAAAAAATCCGCCTTCGACAGCCGCCATTTTTATGTCAGCGCTCAGGCCTAGTATTCAGGGGCGGTGTATCAGCCTACCTCGTGACGTTACTACATTTCACACAAAGCAATGTAAATATGTTACAATGATTTTATTAAAGCTCGCCAAAGTTCTGATGGAAAATTAGGGTTCAGCTTGGAATAAAACACTCTGTGTTTTTGACTAAGTGGATTCGTAAACCTACGTTCCTAAGTTTTTTGCTTGTTTCCGTACTAGTTACTCTTTTAATTTCGACAGCTAATTTAGAAACTCTCTATGCATTCATCACTTCACTGATTTTCTTATTTATTTTTATGTTTGTTTAACCCTTTAAGACCGGACAGCTTTTTGAGTTTTTTTTTAAAACAATGAATATAACTGAAATTTGTAACTGATAATTCACTATCTGTTGACAAAATTAATATAATTTAGTTTCTGTTAACCAGCACAATCACTTGATTCCGACTTTTATGGAATAGATAACCCAGGAAGATGCGGGTCCGGTCTTAAAGGGTTATGTGTAATTTTTTTTCTTGAAATTCTAATTTTTTCTCGTTTTCTTTATTTTTGTTGATTCCTTAAAAGGTGTTTCGTGATCTTTGGGTCACATTTGGATTTAGTTACCCATCCAGTGGCGTATCTAGACTTATCATTTCGGAGGGGGATGAGATATAGTGAAAGTTTCAAAAGAGGTAATCACAAGAAATGGGAAAAATTCCGCTTTAAACAGATTTTTATCATGGCAGATAACACAGCTATTATACATCAAACCTGCTAAGAAAGAATCGCATGGGACTGGAAAAATTTTCGTTTTAGGCAGGTTTTCGTCTTAACAAGTATAATTGCATGGTTATACTTCATTTTTTAAATCGGAATATTGAAAATTATCTACAAAAAGGTATATCAATAAATAGTAAATGAAACAGAAGTCAACAGAAAATTTAAAATTATTTAAGAGCGTTCTCATTTTACACCACCCCCACCCCCACCTCCTTCAACGCATTCAAAAACTCATTTTGGAGCATATATGACATTTGCAATACTTAAGTACTGAATAGCGTTTTTGATTTTCACATAAATGGGACGACACATTCGGGATAGCATCTCCCTGATGATGACTTTTCCAGAGACTGCCACGTCCAGAAAATCGGGTGCCAAATTTGATAGTATCTTCTCAATTCTTTTTAATCATAAATTGTTGTTGATAGGAAGCTTTTTGTGTATTCAAGGTTCAGAATCACTCAATAAGATTTATGATGTATTTTAAATGTAAACAAAGCTTATGTCTAAAATCAAAAAGTTACGCAAACATAGAACAATCTTTTTTGTCAATATTTTGTAATGCTATGGAAAGAAAATAACGCATCACAGTGCTGTAACGAGCTGAATAACAAGTCTATAACGTACCAAGTATTTAGGTAAATAAATTACTAGAAAACAGGAATTCTGCTTTTTCAGAATTTAGTGTCACCCCCGATGAAAAAAATATATGGATACATAAATAGTACAATTTTAATGGCTGTTTCATAATAATAGAAGCCACCAGTCCATCAGAAGAAAATAACTCGGTTAAGCGGGACTACTGCAGTACAAAACATACTTGAATTTTGAGACTTGTAGAACACGCTTTTATTTTATGTAAAATGACGTCATTCGCATCTGCTTAAGAATTCCACATTTACGATCCACGCTTAAACATCTATAGTAAAGTAGGCATAGGACGTCAATATCGCGAAATAATACACAAATGCAACAAAAAAGTGCCGTCATTAAAAAAACTCGACCAAAAAAAAAAAAAAAGAAAAGAGAAAAGAAAAAAAACCCGGCTGTCTAATGATTCACAGCCATTCATTTGTTAGTAACATTGATATAGATACTTAAAATTAAGTATAGTTTATAATAGCTTCATGTTTTAACAGAAATCATTCGCTTATATTTTTTCAAAATAGTGCGTATTTTAATTACATTTTCTTTCGTTTGTTATGAAAAAATGGCAACAAAAATATATAATTAATAATTTACAACTATTTTCCTTTACTATCTACAGAAATGGAGTATTTCCGAAGTCAATATTAAGCAAATGGCTCTAAAAACTACAAAAAAATTAATATTTCAAAAATAAATGGAGATACAGTTTTGAAACAAAATGCATGTAAAAGAACTTTTTTTTCCAATACGACGGTATAAAAATTGAAAATGTGCGATGTTTAGAAGTTAAAAAAATTGCTATAGAATATTTAATCGTACTGCTTTGTTTTACGGCTGGCTTCTTTAAGGTAACGTTATTTTTTGGAGGCGACATAAAATAAGCTGGGAGAAAGAAATAGCATACCGTACCGGGCTAAAAAGGTTCAAAGCTTTGCAGTTCATACTGAGAAGACGAATCAATCTATGCATTACCTTAAATCCCAGATTTTCATCTGATAAATAGCCATTTTATTAAGTTTCTTAAACTAAAAATTAAAAAAAAAATGCAATTTAACAAATTACACCGACCATTTGGAAAATTATTTTTTCAAAGACTAAAATTTAAGACATAAAAAATCGCATTGAGTTTATCATACATTACGTACGGCATGGATTAAACATTAATAGTGTTATTACGCGTAAAAATTCCAAGCGACAAAAATCGCCTGCGACTCGTACGTATTATCCATCTGAAACTTACGTATTATCAAAGCATTTCATTGGCTGTTCAGGAAAAGGCTTTCCATCGTCAGATTTCCAAGAAATCTGGCGGCCAATTTCAAATGAAATTTCACTCTTAAACTTCTAAACATCCCACAATATTACTTTTTATATCGTCGTATAGAGAAATAAATGTACTTTTAAATGCAATTTGTTTGAAAGCTGTATCTCAATTTGTTTCTGAATTATTATTATTTTTTTTGTAGTTTTTATTACTTTTTTGTCATAGTGGCAACACTCTGCTGTCCATCTCTGTTGAAAGTAAAGGGAAATACAGATTACTGTATAGACCAATCAGAAAACGAATAAAATGATGATTAAACCAATATAAACCTTCAGATATGCTTTTGATTTCCTACCCTGACGAGGACAATAACCATTTTTCCATATAGTTAATAATGCTTTTTTAATTACCATATATCAGGTTTAACACAATAAAAAGCGTGTAAAGAGAGCCTGTGTATAAATGAAATTTGTATGAATTTATTATTTCGTAGTCTCTACCAAATAACACACTTTTTAAGATGAAAAACTGTCTAAAATGAAATATTTTCCTAGTTCCTTTTAATTTTATCTTAGCAGCTTTTATTACATTTTTCTAAACTTTCGTAATTAAACTTGATATTTTCTATCAATTTCTGAAGGGGCTGCAGCCCCATCAGCCCACTCCCTGAATACGCCATTGCACACATTCTTTTAAAGTAGTATTCTGTTTTTGGTTTAAAAACTTCGATAAAGTTTAAGTTGAGTTGTGTAAAATTTAATAAAGTTTTCCTAGATCAAAAAAAAAAAAAAAAAAAAAAAAAAAAACCGTTTATGCGTTGAAATTTGATGAATCATTGACAGATTTTAAAATATCCACAGTTGGCTGAAAAACTAATGTGGCACAAGACAAAGTAATTGTTATTATTATTAATTTTTGTTTAAACGTGTAATTTAAACAGAAATGAAAACCAAAAAGTAATTTAAAAATAGCAATTTCAAAATTATCTTTAACCGAAATATCGTATATTATACACTTTTTTGTCTTTGCTTATGCTGCAATTGCACTATTAATACTTCAATTACGTATTTTCAATCTTTAGGTAAGCGATTTTGCAAGTTCTTATTATTCGCACAAAACACGCCTTTTAAATGTCGCCAAACGCAGTAATTATTAAAAAGTTGATAAACATTATACATGCGTTTGTTTGAATTACAGATATTTCACTATTCATAAATCTTAAATTACGTGTATACAATCTAATCAATATTTCTATATGCTATTATTTTCACAAACGATGTTTTTTTCCTATTATTACGAACTTTGTGCCCCCTCCCCCCCCCTCCTTTTTTTCAAATTTCCGCTTTAGGAATTAATTTCAATTTCGTAGATTGAAAGTATGTAAAAGTCATATGAAATGGCCTTTCGCGTGTGAGGTCCATTAAGAAGAATAAATGAATCTTTTAATATTAATCGTTAACTTTTGAGATTTCCAGCTATTTTCGCAAAATATGCTTTATAATTTATCACGTGCCCTTTTGTTAGATTCATATACCGGGTGAGCCAAAAGTCCGTTACAACTTTAAAAACTCACAAAAAAGGAAGAAATTATGATAAAGGAGTGCGGGTTGCAAGAAAGGGCTCACAAGGTAGTCGGGTTTTTTTTTAGCAGCAAAAAAATTTAGTTAAAAATCACATGTAGAGGGCGCTGACGACCCGAATTTCAATGAGCAGGACAACAGTTGTGTCGTAGAATGTTCTGGAGGTCATGTTGAACATTTGTTATTGGAAGGACAAGTGAATGGAGCGTATTGTTGTCCAGTTCATTCTGTTTCGGGTCGTCAAGGCCCTCTACATGTGATTTATTAACTAAATTTTTTTGCTGCTAAAAAAATCCGACTATCTTGTGAGCCCTTTCTTGCAACCCGCACTCCTTTATCATAATTTCTTTCTTTTTTATGAGTTTTTAATGTTGTAACGAACTTTTGGCTCACCCGGTATTCATTGTATAAAAAAATTAAAATACAGAATTACCGGACAAATTATACAGAAAATCTCTAAAACTTTAAAAAATATAGAAAAATATTTTTTTTAGTAACATTTCAGGCTATTTTTGGAAGGAAATTTAAACACTGTGAATGAGTTCGACGTTGGCTGTAAATAAGTCACTTAAAAGTTTAAGATCCGCCAAAATAAACTTTTTTTTTCAAAAATTAATAAACTTTTAATTAATATTGTATATACTCTTTTATTAATCTAATGGTATTTAGTTTCCTTATGCATATATTTCTTAAATTACGGGTTTTCAATTTTTACAATTACGACATTGCTATTTCCCGTCGTTTTTACAAAGGATGCATTTTCTAAACTCCTTTTTTATGCACATTTAAATTGCTGCTATGGTGATTTTTTTCATCTTTCTATCGCTGAAAATATTGTGGTATAAAATAATCTTTCACGTGTGAAGTCTAGTAACATAAATAAATGAATCTTTTAATCATTTCAGTCTTTAGATATTGCAGGTATTCAAATGCTTCTCCTATCTTCGCACGTTCTTACTGCTTATTTCAAAAAATAATCTTTTTTTTTTTTTTTTTTTTATTTGTTCGCTGGATTTCTGTCATTATATAAGATAAAGATTACACTGGTCAACACATTTGAATGCGATTTTTTTGTGCTGATTCCGAATCTACTTTTAGATTTACTCCTGAAAGTCGTATGTTTTTGAGATATTTCCATATTTCGATTCATGCAAATTTAGTAAATTTTATACAGTTATATGCAAATTTATGGTATAAAGCAATACCAGACTGGTCATTTTTGTTTTATGTTATGATTACTTTCTAGTTTACTTCACAAAAACGTTACCCCGAGAATGACCCCAAATTTTTTAAGAAGATTAAACAAGACGGGAGACGAAGGATTCCGCGAAAAAAAAAACTAGTTTCAAAAGTCACCGTTAGGGGAATATGTGACGCTGTGTAACAGAAAAGAGAGTTTTAAGAGATGCAGAATCAATACTAAAACCTTTAAATGTGCTAAATACAGTCTGTTGCAAAAGTATAAGACCAGAACATATTTTGCTATTTAGGTAATTAAAGAAATATTTCAATCAAAATAAAGAATATTTTATGTTAGTACATAAAGGTTTTAGTAAAATGTAGCGACTCACACAAATGAAATTAATTCGGAAAAAATAAAACATCAATATAACAAAAAGAGTATCAAAAAGGGCTGTTACAAAATTATAGGACCATCTGTAGTAAAGAACAGTTTTCTCAAATTTAGTAAGATGTTGCTCCAACCATTTCTCTGAATAACTTCAAACACAAGATTTGGCATAGAGTTAATTAATTTTTTAAGGAACGATTCGAGAATATTGTCTCATTTTTCCATATTGGCCATTTCTAATTCATATGTTGAATAATATTGTTTGTCATTTTCATACACTTGGCGAGACAAATAACCCCACAAGCTTTATAAGAGGTTTAGGTCAGGGCTTCGACTTGGCCAAAGTAAAACATCAATCTTTTCTTTTTTATTCCAATCTTTTGTTGATTTCGATGAATGACTGGGAGCATTATCTTGTTGAAACTTCCATTTTGCATCTCCTAAAAATGGTCCGAAGGGTATCAGACTTCAAAATATCATCCGTTGGTAACTGTCCGAGTTCATTTTCCCTTCAACTCTTTGGAGATTGCATTTTCCTGCATATAAAAATGCGCCCCACACCATACCGGAATTGCCTCCCATCTGCCTACTGAAGAACTCGCGAGATCTTTGCCTTAAATCATAACAGTAGTAATTATTGCCGTCTGGACCATCAAGATTGAATTTTTTCTCGTCTGAAAACAATATATTTCTCCATGCAGAGTTCCAGGACATGACATTTATTTGCCCACTTAAGACGAGCTTCTTTGTGACATTTCAGTAGCAGTGGTTTACTTTTTAATTTACGACGAATAACACCAGCATTAGATTTCAAACTTCACCACACGGTTGTATGTGATACCTTTCTAGTTACCTGTTGTGCTATTTTACAAGTCGACTGGTATTTTTTCGTTGCCAGTTTGACAATCCGCCTATTATCACGATCTGATAACTTCTTTTTACGACCAGATCGTTTATACGTTCCATACAATTCTTTCTGACTTAAAACATTATGAATCGCAGTTTTAGAACGATTAAGAATCTTACTTATTTCATGTTCAGACTTTCCTTTTTCTTTGTAAAACCACACTATTCTCACTTCTATTTCAGACAGCTCACTCCGATGCGGCATTTTACTAATAAATTCAAAGAATCAGATACAATTCAGAATTTCTCCATTTTATTCTTCTTTTTAAGTTTTACAGATTGTTTAGGTTGCAGTTAAACTCTGAATTCAAAATAAATCGTCTGCTTTATTAATAATATAAGAGTGGTCTTATATTTATGAAACAGCGGGTTTGCGTAAAATCGTTTGGCATGAAACAAGAAATTATTCAAACTTTATTTCCCTGAGCTAAATAAACATTATAGAGTCATTTCTTTTCATACAGCTACTTTTAAATTCAAACTAATATTTTCTTTGTTGAAAAAAAGTGAAATTCTAAGTGGTCTTATAATTTTGTGACAGACTGTAAAAGGTAATTTTATTTCAGTATTGATTCTGCATTTTTTTAAAACTCTCTTTTCTGTTGCATAGCGTCAGATATTCCCTAGCGGTGGCTTTTGGAACTAATTTTTGTTTTCACGGAATCCTTCGTCCCCCGTCTTGTTGAATCTTCTTACAAAATTTGGCGTTATTCTCTCAATTACATCGCGCTACAGAACACTGTGAGTACTGTCAGTTTAATTACGGCCACCTTGTATTGTGCCTAATTTACATATTTTTCATGTTTTTCTAATAATGTTTCTTGATGTTCAAATATTTCTGCCACACGAGTATGCTATTATGTTTATAAGCTAGTCTTTTGCGCTGATTTCAAATTTGGTATCTATTTTCTTCTATCACGTCTAGTTTTTGGAAAAAAGTGAAATTTTATTTTTTGGTCAAAAAAGCCAAAAATCGCTTTTTATGCTACTGTTTGATGTACTTCAATTAGTTAGGATAGATTCTACGACTTAAAAAAAATGGAATATGTAAATTGTTGTTTATGTCCCTGATAGGAATCAGATACTGTTCACCCTCTTGATAATGAGGTGCACCTACATACTCCTAAAAAGCATCTTATATCAAACTTGTGTCAATGCGGTGCAAAAGTAGAAATTCATTTTACTCAAAAACTAGACGTGATATATATATATATATATATATATATATATATATATAACAGATTGCAGATTTGAAATCAGCATAAAAATCTAGTCTAGAAAAACATTACGTCAATTCTGTGGCAACAACTTTAAATTTGATAATAGTGTAAACATTAACCATTGAAAAATATGCAAACTATGCTTAGTAACTGACAGATAAATGGTAAGAATATACAAATCATGATATTTATCTAGAGTAAATTGTCCGGTAGTCATTATCTAGAAAAGGTAATTCAATGTGTATATTTATATTGTATATATTGTATCTAAATCTTGCATAAAATAGCACAAAAAAGCTTAAATTTGCGTAAACTTAAATATGCAAAATTCTCAAAAACTGGACCACCTTAAAGAAAAAAAAAAAAAAAAAAAAAAAGAAAAAAAGAAAGAAAGAAAGAAAAGGAAAGCATATTCGGAATCAGCGCAAAAAACTAATCTAGAATCAACTAATTTCAGTCCTGGAACAAAACCATTATTGTACAGTGTATTATTCAGCATCTGTATCTATTCCAGATTTCCTATATTCAAGTCTATTTTCGGTAAATTATTTTCTTATTTGTTTTAAGTTTCTCTACTTCCGAATGTTTAATACAGTGGTGGACATAATTATAAGACACCTACCTAATTTGACATACAGTGAAAGAAAAGATTCAGAGCTTAAAAAGGCTTTATCAAATACGACAAAAACATAAATTTATTCTGTTATCACACGTAATTGTTTTACAGAAATGATATTTTTATAGAGTTTAATAAAAAAAGTTATAAATACCATGGACAAAATTATAAGACACCCTAACATTTTAATTAAAACACCTGCTTTTTTCGAAAATAATGTGCAATATGCAAATTTTCTGCACGCTGTTATGACGTCAGCAGTTAACTAAAGCAGATGATAACCGACTTCACGCATTTACAAACATGCCACGAGGTACAGAATTAAAAGAAAGTGAAATTCGCGAAATTTGGAGATTAAATGGAACTGGTGCTTCAGTTAATAATATTTCAAAAGTTATTAAACGCTCAAGATGTGCAATTTCAAATGTTTTGAAAAGGGGAATCAATGGATCTGTGATTAAAATATCTGGACGTACTCCTTGCTTGTCCTCGAGAGACAGACGCCGTGTGTTTTCGCTCGCTACACAGAATAAGATAACCACTACAGGCATTAAAAATGCTTTGAAACTGAATTGTTCAAGGAGAACCATTCGCAGGGTGTTGCATAATGCTTCCTATGTGAAATTTAAAAAATTGAAGAAAAAACCACCGCTTCTAAGGCGGCACAAAATGGACCGTTTAAACTTCGCTAAACAAAGTATGGCCTGGACCTGCAAATGGTACACTGTGTTATTTTCTGATGAAAAAAAGTTTAACCTGAATGGTCCTGACGGGTTTCACTATTATTGGCATGATTTACGGAAGTCTCCTGATGTACAAATGAGCCGCCAAATGGATGGATGCTCAGTAATGGTTTGGGCTGGTTTTTCGGCTCAAGAGAAAACGATATCGTTTTTGTGCATTCCAGAATGAATTCCGAAAAGTATAAGAATCTTCTTAAAGATCAACTAGCCATATACGGTGAAATTCTTTGTGGCGAAAACTACACTTTCCAGCACGATAACGCGTCGATTCATACATCACACGTGACAAAAAAGTGGCTTTCAGAGCAAAGTATCAATGTTCTTCCGTGGCCTTCTCACTCCCCAGACTTAAATCCCATCGAAAACTTGTGGGGGATCTTAGCTCGTGAGGTTTACCGAAATGGGAGGCAGTTTACATGTGTCAAAGACCTAAAGAATGCTATAAAATGTGCTTGGGAAGAATTGTCTTGCGATATTTTGTTAGAATTGATAGATTCGATGCCGAATCGTATCTTTCATGTTATAAAAAACAATAGCGGCTCCACCAAATATTGAATAAGCATGTTAGAGGATTTTCTTTTAAACCATTAGTGTCTGCTAATTATGTTGACCACTGTATTTGGAAAGAAAGGTTGGTGTCTTATAATTTTGTCCATTATGTTTTTAAGTTTTTTTCATTAAATTGTATGAAAATGTGATTTCTGTAAAACAATTACGTGTGATAACAGAATAAATTTATATTTTTGTCGTATTTGATAAAGCATTTTTAAGCTCTGAATCTTTTCTTTCACTGTAATGTCAAATTAGGTATGTGTCTTATAATTATGTCCCCCACTGTATATATTTCTGGATATCAATACCGATAATTTAAAATAAAAAATTAATTAGAAATTTTGTACGTCAGTTATATTATTTAAAAATTTTATAAGACTTGGCAATGTTGTTAAAATTAATTTAAAGACTTGGGTATTTTTTCCTGTTCTCTTAGATTTTTTAATATAGAAAATTGCATTTGTATAATGCATGAATATGTTGATTAGATGAATAATACTGTGTTACTCTTTAAATATAGGTTATTGTCAACTAAAGGATATTTCAGGCAGCACCGTTAAAAGATTAGAATTTATTTTCTTACGGTTTAGACAAATGGTTATCTCAAATACAAAGGGGCAATTTTATGACATGAGTTTTAATTCATTTTTGTTCGGAAACGCATGAAGCTGGCAAGCTTTGTTATTCAGAAACTATGTAATCAAAAGACGTTTTCCTTTTTCTTTCTTTCTTTCTTTTTTTTTTTTTTTTTTTTTTTTGGTTAACACAATAGATCTTTCAGAAAACACTGCCAAAGTTAGCGTTTTGAACATAATTTCCTGGCGAAAGCAGAAAAACCAGTCAATGAAGAGAGAAAAACGCCTTGTCACGTGATCAAAAAACGCTTATAACCCGATAGGGAATTTATTTATCAAAAAAGGGAAAAATCATTTCAATTCCAAATCGCTTTCATAGTCAGGTCTGTCAGTTTTATACTTTTTTAAAAATGTGTGCGTCATTGTGTCAGAAAATTTCGCGCTTGTTGAATAGTGAAGTTGAGAAAACAAAAAGTAGTAAAATTTTCTTATTTTGCTTAGGTTATCGCTGAAAAATTTTGACCTTAAAATTATTCCCGTGGCTGTCATAGCTTTTTTTATATGTGTGTGGAGGCACTTTCTTTGTATTTAACTATGTAAATAATGCATTTAATGTAGTATAATAAAAAATCGCGAAGCAAACTTATTTAATACGATGAATGTTTTTATCTATAAATTATGAAGTTGATTACAATAATGCCTTTTTTTATATGCTGCTTTTACTCTTAATTGAACACAAATGATATTTTTAGGCAAATTGTTAAATCATGAAATTTTCAGAAAAATGTTTTCATTGATCCTTCATTATTTTATTCTGCCTAAATTACTGTATCTTCTAGAATTGTATAAAAAATATTTTTGCCACTACTCGCATGAAACATTAACCAATCGAAAGCTGGCAACAAGACATGAATGAAGTATGTAAAATTCTAGATGAAAATTTATCTTTCAAGCTTGAGTAACGAAACTCGTTTTAAATATTTAATTGGAGTATTATCATTAACTTTAAATTCAGTGCTTTCGATGTTTCCACTGATAACTCATAGATCAAGCAAGATTCAAGTAGGTCAAAATAGTAATAGCTAGATATAGAAAAATCTGGATATCGAAATACGGTTCTTTTAGTTAACCATTTCGCTATTTATATCCCTTTAAGAACCGAAACATTTTCACATTTAAATATTACATTCTTCTGGTTATTAACTCTATACTGACCCTAATGACACTTAAAAAAAAAAAAAAAAAAAAAAAAAAAAAAAAAAAAAAAAAAAAATTTTTTGTCACCCCCTGGAGCCTGGAGAGTACCCGCACGAACGTGCGGGTTGGGCTTTTTCTGTGAAAGCCACACCCGCACGATCGTACGGGTTGGGCTTTTCCTGTGAAATCATTACTTCTAAGATGATTTGGGAAGTATTGGCTAAAATACTGAAGTGGAATCTCGGCTCTAAAGCCTAAGAAAGAAGAAAAAAAAATAATATTGGAGATGTTCTTATCGACTTCAAAAAATTAATATTTTAATTAATTTAAAAATATTTGACATGTTTTTAAAGCTTTTTTTCTGATGTCGATTTAATTTTATTTCTATAAGTCTATAATTTTTTTTTTAATCAAAATTTAAGAGATGAAAGCCATACCTGCAATTGCGTGAAATCTAAAGGTTCATTATGCGGTGCAGAAAGGAACTTCTTAACATCCTACTTGTATATATATATATATATATATATATTGTCTTTTGCAGCTCCTTTTCAGTTATAATTTCCTACACCAGGTGGGATTTATTAGCTAAATTTTGACGATATTGTTAAATAGTAATTAATTAATTCAATAGTGCATTTTAGTTATTTTAAATAATGTAATTACTTTCTATTTATTTTATTTTATATTATATTAATTCCATTTATCATGGTATTTCAAAATGTATTAACTGCATCCTTTGGTATCAATTACTGTGATTTCTTAACTGTTTTATTCACCTTAATCTTTACGATATTTTGGTAGCCATGTGCGCGTGGATATATTGAAAAATACTGAAATATTAATCGGTATGTTGTGTATTATTTCTATTTTATATCCTATAAATATTTAAACAGGTTTTATTGATTTTTCCATTTCATATTATTTGTTTCTATTCTGTTTTCATTTTTAATCTATTCACTTGATTATAATGGTTGTTTGGGCACAGAGAAAAATAATTTTTAGCTTTAGCTTATTTTTCTCACAGAAAACAACCATATTGCTTATATCATTGAATTCTGTGCCCTTGAAAACGTAATTCAATATATAAGCTTTTCCATTATTTGTCGGTGTCCACTTTCTTATTTTTTCTTCCATAATAATTCTTATAATAAATTATTTGGCACTTTTTTTTATACTTACAGCTTTAATTCATAATATTACGGTTTTTGATGGTGGTAGGTTATGTTTAATTAATGGTTATATATATATATATTCATTCTCTTAGCCTTTGCCGAAACTGGCTTGGAAGTAGAACTTTGCGGAATGAGTTCAGGAGACTGATGAGGAAGAATGATAATAGTCATTTCATCAAAATAGTCATTTTTTTTTAGAAATATTTGTAATTTTTTCTTCATCGAGCTCATCTGAACTTCACTATCCTTCTAATAAATCTGCTTCAAATGTTTTGTCCGCAACCTCGTCATCATCCGAGAGATCACTAAATTCAGAGTCTGATTTATTCATCAATTGCAATATTTTTTCTTTTGTGAGAATTCTTTTCCGTTTAGACATCTGAAAAAGTATTTTATTTTGTTTTGTTAAAAGTTAACAAAGTATTCCATAAAAATAATAAAATGTATCAGAAAATTTTATTAATTGAAAAGAAAAAAAAAGTAAAAATTAATTGAAAAAAAAAAAGAAGAAAAATCATCCATGACAACACCCAAGATAATAATGTGGCATTAATTATATAACAACATACTTCGTTTTTATTCTCCCTGTCACCAAAATTATTGAAACAGAAAACAAAATGAACATTGAGAAAGCTCTTACCTTTACAGTAGCACTGACTAACGTAACGCCCAAGTCGCACGATCGTGCGGGTAACGAAATCTAAAGTCCTACGAGCAACATAAATAGTGTATAATTAATATTTTTTTATTATATTACACTTGTTTAGACATTAAACCAAAAATATTTACCTAGGCAATTAGAAATATGCTGATTATTACTTTTTTACGAAAGATAATACGATGAGCTGTATCCGTTGTACTTGTAAACTAAGCTAGTCATGCCGGCTAAAAGTAAAACATGTACTACAACCGTTATCTGGAGATAAAAAATGATATTTTACTCTTTTTGCAAACCAGAACGATCGTTCGATTCGGGTTTTTATTACATACGACTGTTTCAGAAGCAAAAATTTATAAGAATGTCTTACCCGCACGATCGTGCGGGTTGGGTTTTAAAGGGTTAAATGCTCAGTTTTGTTATTCAATCTGCGAATAAAGTTGCTAAATATCTGTTCATGTATTTGTTTAAAGTATAAAATTAGAATTTTCAGACTTGTTGAAAACTGTTTTTAAAAATAATGTCATTAATTATCATAAATAGAAATAATTATAGTTAATAACAATTGTGGTCTGATTACTGGAAAACTATTGATACTTGCGTTACCAAGTTTGATGAACATGCGTATCAGAGCACCGAAATTTCATTACAAAAGAAAATATATATTCCTGCGAGCCAGAAAACTGTACTGCATATTATGTGAATTAGAATATACATATGCTGAAGTGAAAATTGGAAAACAGTTTTGAAAGAAGTTGGAAAACTATATACTGAATCCTACTTCTATTTAAGTCTTAATAAAACTTCTGTGGAATAAAATCGTCTGATTTCATTATTAATTATTTATTGTTATGCGTGCAACGCCATTTTATCTCCGGTTGACATTTTCAAAACTATTTTTATCGATTGAAATTTCAGTACTCTGAAACGTACGTAAATCAAATTTGGTTCCAGTAGCTGTATAAGTTTTCAGTAATCAAACTTCCAAATATCACCTCTGTCATTGTAATGAGATTGTGTATCGAAATAAGTGGTGCCTTCGCCTTAATAATGTTTATTTCTTCACCGCAATATTTATCACTTATACTTTGTACATTTCCTTGGTGATTCTCCTTATAGAATCGCTCGCCAAATGGTTTGAAAATGGTTTTAAAATGAATTTACAACCTAATCCGTCGGCCGATTTTTACGAAAATCTATACAGTTTTTTCGACAGTGGTCTATAATAGTATATTAGCCAAATGGAAGTACCGTTTGGAAGTTATTGTGATCACTTACACACATACACAAACTCACACACACACTAATCATGATTACAATTCTTTTCTTACACTATACCTCGAAAAGTATAAATTGCGACTGGTAACAACAACAACAAAGTAAATAAATGAATAAATAATAATAATAAATATAATTATATAAAACAAACCTTATAGTTTTGAGGAAAAATAACTCTTACATCGAAAAATTTCTTTTCGCAAGAGAAAAAAATGACTTGTGAAAATGGTGCATTTTTTCACCACTAGCAGTAGATGGGTTAACAGTGTAGAAATAACTCTACAAAGTCTTGCTAACAAAATAATTTCGAAAAAAAGAGTTCAATATCATAATATATACCGGGTGTCCCAAAAATGACTGATGGATTTTAAAATGCAATAACTTTCCAAACTGTGACAGATATTAAAAAATTCTTGCAGGAGGGTTATGTACGATGTCAGGAGTTTTTGTACTGGAATTGATTTTAGTTTGAATTTCAAACAATAGATGGCGCTGAGAGCAATAGGCGCTCAGTCCAGACCCGATTTTTGGTACTTCGGGATCCATTCAATACATTTTAATCTCCTTTTTCTTCCTGGAAGAAGAAAGAGGTCGGAAAATCGAACCTGGATTTAGCGGTTGTTGCTTGCAGCGCCATCTATCGATGCTATTTGTAACTAAAACTGAGAATCACAGCATAAAAACTCCTGACATCTTACATAACACTCCTACAAGATTTTTTTAAATATCTGTCATCGTTTGCAAGTTATTGAATTTTAAAATCCATCAGTCATTTTTTGGGACACCCGGTACATGTTTATAACTTATTTATGTACTTTATTACATAGATTGATCGCACTTAACTGTTTTCTAAAATACTCCACTCATTAATGAACACATTTGTAATTTTTATGTAAATTTTTGAAACATGAGATTTTTAGAAAAGATTTTCAATTTCCATTCATTCCTTTTCCTTTGCCTTTAACGCTCTATCTTCCATAATTAATCAAAACAGAATTTTTATTAGTTCTCACACAAAATGTAATTAATCAATCGAAAAGCGGCAGTAAGACACTAATGAAGGATATGAGGTTTTGTCTGAAAATTTATCTACTGAGCTTATACAATAGAATTTGTTTCCAATAATTAAATGGAGTCTAATGATTAAGTCATTAATAATTAATGTCTTTAATTTTAGTTGGAGGATGATTTAATTCCGATTCATATCCTCAACAGAAGAAAAATCGATGGTAACAGCTTGATAAATAAAGATCAATATAATTACGGAAATAAATTTTCAGCAGTCTGTTCTACGTTAATTTTTATTTGAAAACAAATTTTTATAAATATGAATATATTGATTACATGTACTTATTTCGATTAAAAATTAATGAACATTATTGGGATTGGATATGATTTAAGATTTTCGTGTTTTTCGAAAAATCTTTTAAAGTTCAAACAGTCAACGTTCGATATCGCGCTACTTGTTCATAACGTCTCTCGTATACAGTGGTCAAAAAAGCAACTGAAGAACCTACACTAGTCATACGAGAACATGGAAACATTTTCAACCTAATGGTAATCCTATGCGAGCGTTCTTATCAAATTAGAAATTTTCTACTTAATATTTAAATCGCAAAATATATAATTGCCCTCATTAATAGCAAATTTGTAATGTTTTTCTGCGATTATATAATGCAAAGAATTATCTTAAAAAGCTATGGTAGAACCGTATAGTGTAAGCACCTGTTTTATACTTGAATGCATTGTTGAACATTGAAAAGAAATTGTTATGGAACCATATTATTCATTTAATGCATTTTACTCAAAATGATTCAATATAAATAGTAAAAATAGTCCTAACTAAGAGGCAAATTACCATATGAATAAATAAAGCAAATAAATATTTTAATTTTTAACTATTAATTAAATGTACTAACTCAAATGCTTTTTTGAAAATTAGGAAAATTGAAATTAAGCAACTTTATGATTTTTAATATATTTCCCATAAATGTAGTTTCTCCTTGATTTATAAATATTCGTAAAATTGAAATTAAGCAACTGTATGACTTTTAACCCCTTGAGGGGCTGTGGGATAAAATATATCCCACCTAATTTAAACAAGATACTCACCAGAAAATTTTAACTAAATTTTATATTTTTAACTTTGGAGGAAAATCGTTAAAAAATTGCTTTTCCTTATTTAAAAATAAAATTTTTCGATTATACCGTTGAGAATTCAATATTTAGAGACATTTTTGCTTGCCCCTCAAGGGGTTAATATATTTCCCATAAATGCAATAACTTGATTTATAAATATTAAAAAAATTGAAATTATACCGTTGTATTATTTTTAATACATTTCACGTAAATGTAATTCCTTGATTTATAAACATTGAAAAAATTGAATTTAAACCACTCTATTATTTTTGGTATATATCACATAAATGTAATTCCTTGATTTATAAGTGTTGGGAAAATTTAAATTAAGCAACTGTATGACTTTTACTATATTTCACATAAATGTCATTCCTTGATTTATAAATGTTGGAAAAATTGAAATTATGCCACTGTACTATTTTTAATACATTTCATTTACATGGTATTCCTTGATTTATAAATACTGGGAAAATTAGAAAAATGTAACTGTATGATTTTTAATAAATTTCACATAAATCTAATTCCTTAATTTATAAGTATTGGGAAAATTGAAAGTAAGCAACTGTATTATGTACATTTCATATATGTACATTTCACATAAATATTCCTTGATTTATAAATATTGGGAATATTGAAATTTAATGACTGTATTATTTTTAATGTCACATAAATCTAATTCCTTGATTTATAATTATTGTTTTCGAGTTTTATAAGAAAACGAAATTCTCGACGCAGAATTCTCGAAATATAAAATGAACTTCATTATATCGGTTTACCTCTCACATCTTCTACCTAAACTAATATAACTGAAAACAACTTTGTTTCCATACAAATAGAATAATAATTAAATTTCCAGAAAGAGATCATTTAAAATTTTCTTTTGCATTGTTCATCATAATGAGATTTGTTTGCTTTCTCGAAGTTAATAAAAAAGAAATTTTATCTTTCCTTACGTTAAATGCTATTCAGTTAAAAATCAAAAACAGGAAAAATAATTAGAATAATTAAGCTCAATAGATAAATTAAACTTTGGTATAAAAAATTAATTCAGTATCAGCATTTGCCGGGGATTCCATGAACAACTTATATTAACTGCAGTCTTAAAAGATAGCAGAAATCAATAAAATCGTCTTTCAAATCTTACTTCGGAAATAACACTTATTGTTGGATAAGTTGCAGATATGAAACTTTGTGATACAAAAGGTTAAATATCTCTTTAATTTACTTTTATCAAGGTGCACACACTCTTTAGAAAATTCAATTACTATGACATAGCTATTTTAATTTAGTAATTTTCTATTTGATGTTTAAATCGCAGAATACATTATTGATTTTATTAATAGCAGATTGTACAATATGTTTATACGATTATAAAATGCAAAAAAAAAAAAAAAAAAAAAAAGCTATGATAGAACAGTAGCATACCCTGTATTACACTTGAATGCATCGTTGAACATTGAAATAAAATTGTTATGGAATCATATTATTTATTTAATGTATTTTACTCAAAATTATTAAATATGGATAGTAAAAATAGTCCTAACTTAAAGGTAGGTTACCATATGAATAAATAAAGCAAATAATTGTTTAATTTTTAACTATTCCTTAAACATACTAATTTTATCTTTAAGTGCTTTTTTGAAAATTGGGAAAATTGAGATGGCAACTTTATGATTTTTAATATACTTCACATAAATGTAATTCATTGATTTATAAATATTGGGAAATTGAAATTAAACCTGTGACTTCAATGTGTTTAAATAAACGGTGCGTGAAAAACAATGGCACACGAACACTTTATTTAGCACCAGTAGCAAAACATGTTTTGGTATACTAGAAACACCAGAAAACACATTAAGAACACATTTTTTGCGTTCAAAAGTAAGACTTTTTTGTGTTAATTTTGCGTTTTGTATTGTGTAGCGGGTATTTTTAAAATACAATTCCTTGATTTACAAATATTGGAAAAATTGAAATTATGCCACTGTATAATTTTTAACACATTTCACATAAATGCAATTTTTTGATTTATAAATAGTGGGAAAATTGGAAAAAAGCAACTGTGGAATTTTTAATATATTTCACATAAATGTAATTCCTCTATTTATAAGTATTTAATACATTTCGCATAAATATAATTCCTTAATTTATAAATATTGGGAAAATTTAAATCAAGCAACTGTATGATTTTTAATATATTTCACATAAATCTAATTCCTTGGTTTATAAATATTGTCTCCTGTATGCAATTCCTGGTTTTATATTTAAAAAAAAAACCGAAATTCTCAGCACAGAATTCTCGAAATACAAAATGAACTTCATTATATTGGTTTACCTCTCAAATCTTCTGTCTAAACTAAATTAATTGAAAGAAACTTTGCTTCCATAGAAATAGAATAATAATTAAATTTTCAGAGAATATTCTGATCATTTAAAATTTTCTTTTGCATTATTTATCATAATGAAATTTGTCTGGTTTCTCGAAGTTAATAAAAAAAAAAATTATCTTTCCTTACGTTAAATGTTATTCAGTTAAAAATTAAAAACAAGAAATATTAAAAGCCAGTTTTAAATCTTCTCGTAGACTAAACGCAATTTTTTTTTTATCCTTTAATAGATTTTATCAATTTACTAATTAACAAATAATGCTTTTATTGAAAATATTTAAACATTTTGTATCTTTGTTATTCCATATTACGATTAAATTAATTTAACTCTGACTGCTTGCACGCAATAAATAGTATTATTGATGGAGATCCCACCCCCCTCTTATTGATTATAATACATTTTATTTCTATGATTTGATAATTAAATTTGAGAAATGATGATCAGTGCAAATGTTAAATTGTTGATATTAATGGAGTTCTTTTTAATAAAACAATTGTCGCAAGAGAAGTTTTAATGTTGCGTGCAGAAAATATATTCCTTGCGTTGAATGTGTTTCAGAAACATATGATTTTTACCTTGTGCTATTATTTTTATTCTAATGATTTTTATTTTAACTCAGCATGTTTGAAAAAAGAAATTAGTACTAATAAGGAATACTTTTTTCAAAGGTTTTAGCATTTTATTTCCATTATTTATATTGCGATAAAAGCACTTAGATCGCAACAGCTTATAAAAAAAAAATGGCTGGATGTTTTTTATTCATTTAATTATTCCTATTGTTTTTGTGATACAATTAAATTCGAAGATTTGGGACTAGAACAACTGTTAAATTATTGTATTGATTAATAAAGTTTTATTCAAATATTATGCAAATAGGTGTAATTGCATGAAAAATATACATTTAGTTTGGCGTGTAAAAAATATGATTTGATGCACGGGATGTCATTTAAAATGCATGAAATATTTTATAGTCTTGTTATTTTTTTTTAATAATAAAAAAGTTTATAATTAAGATCATTCCATGGAATCGTATATATATATATAAAAAAAAAAAAAAAAAAAAAAAAAAATGCGCGTATCTTTTAAAGATTGGCATGACCTATGCATTTTATTTTCTCTTTCATTTATTTAAAAAACATGAATCTTGTGCAAATGTTTAATAACCTCTTGTAACGATAAGCAGGTTATTATTTTTATAAAAGGGACAAACATATCTTTTTAGCCCCCGATATGCTATTTTTTTCTCCCAGCAAATAAAGAGCCATCTCCAAAAAAAAAAGTTCCGTTGCGGGCGGTTTTCAAAAGGTGGGCACTGGACACACGTCATAACTTTAAGCTTTTCAAAAATAACTTTAATTATCGCTGACTTTAATTTTTTTTTTTTTTTTTTTTTTTTTTTTTTTTTTTTTTTACACCGAATTTTTAATTATATTCAGAGACAGAAAATGACATAATTTATTGTAAAAGCTTTGTATAAATATCTTAAAATTTTATTATTTTATGCTAAAGAGGCCAATTTTGGACATTCATACCGTTAACTGCTTCAATGTACCACCAAGAAAAAGAGTTTTAACTTGATTCCAGGTGGTTCTAATGGTAAACAACGAATGCATAAAGGGAACGGATGATTTTTTGATAATTTCGTTAAGAGATGGCAGGCTGATTTATTGCTTTTTTGAAGATAGAAGGACTTTTCTATAAAGAATTTTTCTGTATTTTGTTATGTCCAAAAGCAACGATCGTAACAAAACTGTCATTTCCACGAAAAATACATCAAGTAAGTACTTTAAACTCTTTTATCTAACTTTAAAATAATTTTTAAAAAATTTAAAGTATTTGTATGTGTTTTTATAAGATTTTTTTGCAATAAATGAGCTTTTCTCAAATAAGAAACTGGAATGTCCAAATCGCGTAACGATCGAAACGCTGATTTTATTTTCGGTAAATTTATTTTTAAAGAGGATTTGGTGTCTGGAAACGTATAAAAAGATATTTATTATAATATTTTATCGGAAATAATTACCGTGTTTTGTATAAATAAAGTGTATTTAGTACGTGTAATAATATAACTTGACTTGAAGCATGCTCAACTAATATGTGTAACGATCGACACAAAATGGCGACCGCTGCGATCGTTACGAAATTTCAGACATGCTTATTTAAAAGTATGATTTAAAATTAATAGTAAACTTCTTTTATTATTTCAAAAGTAAGTCTTCAGTGATCTTACGCGTTTTTATGTATTTTGCAAAGTTTTCTTTGTAGCAAATGTACCCCAAAAGATTATTTAATAACAATGTCCAAATCGTGGAACGATCTAAACATTAATAATTTTAATTTTCTAAATATATAAACAGAATATATATATATGTATATATCTGTCTGGTTATTCTAAATATATATTGTAACAGAGTCCATTGTTCTAACATCCATCTTAAAAAATAAAATAAATATTTTTTTGTTAAATTATCGTACTTGAGTTCTTTTTTATATTCAAGGTTTAAGAATCCCCTCTCCTTAAAATTACATTCTTACTCTTTGCCCCCCCACCAAAGTGCAAGGCAAATAAAAAGTTTAATCCACTACGTGCTGTAACTTTGGTTAAAAAAAAAAAAAAAAAATAGAAATTGACAGTATTCAAAGTATAGAAGACAACCAGCGAAAACTGTTAAAGGTACTTAAAAGATTCGCCCCGTACAAACGACAAACAAATTTGGTACTATTCAATTAAGAAATAGATCTGGTTTTTGCAATCTCTGTAAAAAAGAATCAAGAATGCATTACCGGTGAAGATGGTGAAAAAAATATTGTTTCTACAATTTACTCCTCACAGTTGAAAATGGATTGACATTGGTGACTGGTGCTTTGTATTAATTCATGGGGGAAACTTATGGCCAGGTATTATTGAAAAGATCAGCATTGATAATGGTGAATAAACATTTTCTATAAATTTTTTGACTCCTCAGGCAGACATTGATTTTAACAGGTTTCGTTATACATCTAAAAAAGACAGCACAAATTAAAAATATGAAGATATTTTGTTGAAATCACCAAATCCACCTCACCCGGTGACAGCAAGAGGAGACTTTTCTTTTGATAAAGGAGTTATAGATATGTGCATTAAAAAATGGCAATATAACTTTTTTTTTTTTTTGAGAAAATAAAAAAAATAAATTATATATTGGATACTTCTCTAATATTGTGTAAAGGTATGTTTTGTGCATAATATGTAATTCCTATAAAATGAAGATATTACTTCTGAAAAAGTAGTAAATATTTTAATATCAGAGTTTAACATTTGGTGTTATTATTATTATTACTGGATAACAAAAAGTTAATTATACATATATATATATATGTATACACATACAATTATATGACAAATTTACTACATTCTTAGTCTTAAGAATTTTTTAAATACTAAGCGCAACTTATTTATGGAAAGGACAAAACTGTGTAACCTACATGTCAGCAATGCCCAAAATCTATAACCTTACGTGCTAGAAATGTCCAAAATTTGTAACCTACAGAACTGCTAATTAAATCCTTTAATAATTAATTTTCCAGAATAGTTGCTGTCTTTTAATGTTTGTGTGTAATTTTGTAGACTTATACATTATACTATTAAAAAAAATGGCAGTAAATTTGAAAATTAAAAAAATTACATATAGATAACGTTTAATGATCCCACCTTTTGAAAATCTCCCTTGTATAAGCCAGCTGTAAAACAAAGCAGATGTATCATTGTACTATTAATTACTCTACTGCATTTTTTCAAACTTCTAAGCATCGCACATTTTTAATTTTTTTTCCGTCATATCGGAAAAAAGTACTTTTTACTGCAATTTGTTTGAAAACTGCATCTCAATTTATTTTTGATATATCAATTTTTTTGAAGTTATTAGCGCCATTTGTTTCATTTTCGCAACTCAAGCACTCCGTTTCTGTAGAAAGTAAAGAAAAAGTAGTTGAAAAATAGTAGTTATATCTTTTTGTTGTCCTTTTCCCATAACTACAGAAAAAAAAAATGTAATTAAAATTCGTGCTATTTAGAAAAAAATATAAATGAAGGATTTCTGATAAAACATGGAGCTATCATAAACTATATTTAATTTAATTATCTGCATAACAAAAAATTGAACGCATATGAATCAATAGATAACCGTTTTTTTGTCTAGTTTCTTGAGTGACATCTGTTTTCGTGTGTATTATTCAGCGATAGTAACGTCAAATGCATACTTTACTGTAGATGTTGTTTAAGACTGGATCGTAAATGAGAAATTCTTTTGCGTATGCGAATGACGTCATTTTATATAAAATAAAAGCATGTGTTTTAAGTCTTAAAACTGAAATATGTTTTTTACTATCTATATTTATATACATATATATATATTTTCATCGGGGGCGACACTAAATTCTGAAAAAGCAGAATTTCTTTTTTCTAGTAATTATTAATTATCTTGCTAATTTAATTTATTAATAAATATATTTTTGAAAATTCAGTAATTTGGAAATGCATTATTTATTTAATATAATTAACATAAAAACAACTTGTTATTTTACAGCACCATTATTAATTTTTGGGACATTTCCCGACCTCAATAGTAAAAAAAAAAAAAAAAAAAAAAAAAAAAAAAAAAAAAAAAATCAACGTAGAATTTTTGAAAAACAAAATGAAATTCATATTATTAGTAAACCACTTTTATCTTATGAATTAATTTAATTGAGTTTTTTTTTTTTTACTTAAATGAATTAATTATTAAATTTACAGAAATAAAACTACTTAGTAAAGTTTCTTATTTGCATTGCTCCTCAATTTTAATTATGCTGATTTGATATTTCATCATATTTTCTTTACACTTAAATGAATTAATCATTAAATTTATTGAAATAAAGTACTTAGTTAAAAATTTTCATTTGTATTGCTCAATATAATGAAATTTTGATGTTTTACAAAAATCGATACTAATGAAATTTTATCTTCTGTTTCACGGAATGTTTCACGGAAAAAAAAAGCAATTCCAAAGATAAGAAAGCCAGTTCATGAATTGTCCATGATTTTTTTTTTCTTTACAAGTTTAGAAATGAACGTATTTTTTAACCTCTAAATAGATTCGAAAGATTCCCAATTACTGACTAATGTTCTTATTGAAAGATTTTAACATTTTATATTAACCCCTTGAGGGCGGTGGGATATATTTTATTCTACCTACGATTAATGAAGATTTGCACCAGAAAATTTTTATTAAATTTTACTTTTCTAACTTTAATGGAAAAAAAACTCGTAAAATTGCTTTTCCTTATTTTGCAATAAAACTCTTTGAAGATTCCGGTGTGAGTTCGACATTACAAAAACGTAATTACATGCCCCTCAAAAGGTTAATGTTATTCCATATTATAATAAATGTAGATCAACCACAACTAGCTTGTAACTAATACTATTCTGATTTAAATATTTTTTCTCTTAGTTGCTCCTTTTGTTTCTATTATTTCATAATTAAAATAGAGAACTGCTAATAACAAATGTTAAATCGTATACTTGTAATTAATGAAAACGTTTCTTATTAAATATTTTGATAATATTCATCAGTGTCTTACGAAAAATTATATTAACACGTTAAGCGTCTCGTCAGTCACCGGTGACTGACAAATAACTTTCCGTTTAAAACGCGTCATTCACCAATGACTGACGTCTAAAATATGATATAAAACTAAAAATATATATATTGTTTTAAGTAATTACCGAACATTTATTTAAAATTTACCCCCTTTTTATTTATTACAGGATTATACTTTCTTAAAAATTACTTAAAACATTGTAAATTTTTCAGCGCTTCAGTGTCAGTCACCGTGCCGCTCAACGTGTTAATGTAGTGTACAAAAAAATATGTTTGTTGCACTAAATGTGTTTTAGATACACACTGCAAAAAAGACAAATGTTTTTTAATATATAAAGATAAAACATAACCACTTAAGAAAACAAGCAATAACCTCTTCCGAATTATATGATACCGAAAAGCATTCTTTATCTGATGACTTGAGTTCCAAAATTCGCCTTATGCATCAAATCAAATTTTGGGAAATCGCGAAAACATATAACTGCGTCCATTGGTTTTCATTGTAAACCAAGATTTTACAATGCCAGAAATATACGATAAAATTAGTTTTTTTTTTTTTTTCCAGATTGTTGTGTTTTTTCGATGCAGGTTCACCAATAGAATAGATTGATAGAATAAACTCGATTTTTTAATTTTTGGATAAGGCGTGTTTTGAAACTCACGTTCTCATCTTTAGAAAGCTCGTAAACTGATATATTTTTAGGTAGTTTTCATTACAAAAAGTTACCTATTGCAGCCGTTCGGAGGAAAGCGATTTCAAAAAATTTTGGTATATTTTCATCGATCATGACCCCCAGACCCTGAACCACCCTCCGTGCAAATGTTTATATATATATATATATATATATCTGATTTTTGTCACACTGTAATTCTCGTATTTATGAACCGATTTGGATGAAACTCGGTGTGTACGTAGTACATACCAATGTCTCCACCGGGTTCGTTGGCCAGCTTCATCCGTCATCTTGTTTCACAATGGCGGCCATTTAACTTTTTTTAATTAAATATTTGAAATGTGGTACAAAAAAATGGAAAATTGAAAAATATTTTTTTCTTATTTCTTTGACTTTGATCAAAGATTCCGGAGCAGTTTTTGGTTCGTCTATATCTTAAAAAATGGCTGAGTTATAGAATTTTGAATTTCTATTGTGGCTGACATTTTGAAACGACTTGATTTTTGTCACGCGATAACACGCGTATTTATGAACCGATTTGGATGTAACTTAGTGTGTACATAGTACATACCAATGTCTCGACCGAATTGGTAAGCAAGCTTCACTCGCCATCTTGTTTCAAAGAGAACATTTAAAAAAATATTTTTAATTTAAAATTTAAAATGAGGTATCAAAAAATTGGAAAATGAAAAAGGTTTTTTTTATGTGTTTGACCTTGGTACAAAGATTCCGGGACAGTTTTTTTTGTGTCTATATCTTAAAAAAAGGTTGAGTTATAGCACTTTGAATTTCTAACATGGCTGACATTTTGAAACGATCTGATATTTTTCACGCGATAACACACATATTTATTAACATATTTGGATGTAAGAAGGCATGTGGATAGTATATAGTAATGTCTCGATCAAGTTCACTGGCCAGCTTCATCCGCCATCTTGTTTCAAAAGGGCGGCCATTAAATAAAAAAAAAAAAAATTATATTTAATGTGAGGTGCAAAAAAATTAGAAATTGAAAAAGTTTTCTTTCTTAAGTATTTGACTTTGATATAAGGATTCAGGAGCATTTTTTGTTTCGTCTTTATCTTAAAAAATGACTCAGCTATAGCAGTTGAATTTCTTTATGTGGGTGACATTTTGAAAAATCTGATTTTTTTGCCTGCGACAGCACTCGTATATATCAACCGATTCCAATGTGAGTGAGCATGTGCACAGGAATTACTAAGGTCTCGATCTAGTTCACTGGTTAACCTCATCCACCATGTTGTCTTAAAAGGGCAGGCACTTCAAGATATCGCCAAATTTGGCAACCAAATATAAGTTACTTTAAATAAAAGCAGCTTGGATAAAGCTGACTAATTTTGCGAAATTCTCATTGATAATGATTTAGTATTGATAAAAATTAGTATTGAATCTTCTATAATTGGTTTCGACTAAATTGAGCTTCGTGTGTTTGAATAATATAAGCTAGCTTTTAAAAAATAAGGAATATGAAAGCTACCTCTTCCTCCCGGCACTGGCCGGAAGGACTTTTGGAATTTGAAGCAGCATTTAAAAAAAAAATCAAGGTTTCTTTTGCTGCTACTAATTTTTGGAAACGTTCCCGAGTGGTATTCATAGTGCATTAATTAGTTTTTTTAAAATAGGAATATCGGTTTTGATTTTGCTTATGAATTCTCAATTAAATATTTTCAGCTGCGTAACCGAATTTATACATGCAAGAGTAACAAAATAAGATACTACTTAGTTATGCCGTCGACCAGTTTCACCAAATTATATAAATCGCCAAACCACGCGCCAAATTATACAAATTGACATGATTTTTATTTTAAATAACGGAAGAACAAATAACTTAGTATAACATTAATAAAAATACAAATAAAACCTCAAAATAAAAAATCACTTGATGACGTGTAACTTGCTTAAAGTCAAGTAAATGTGGCATTTACGACCAACCATTATTGGCATTTAATCTTATAGTTTGGCGATAGAATTTTGGTCGACGAGATATCGAATCAGTATCCAAAAGAATATTAATTTTAATGTTAATGCTTTTAATTTATTACTTTTGTAAAACATATTTGTTGAACAGGAAAATATTTACAGAAAAATTGATAGCATTCGAAAAATCTATACTTTAGGTTGAGAAAACTGATTAATACACTACAAAATCTATTCGGAAACCTTTCCGAAAATCCGTGGCAGCAAAAGAAACTTTAATTTTTATAAATGCTTCTTCAGATCTCTAAAATGTATTAGTTTCTGGGGTTTCTAAAGGTAAAAATGCTCTTCAAAATCATATGTTACTCAAAAGTGGTTATTATATATTTTCGTTTGTGGTTATATTATATTTTCCAAGATTTAGAATCATCTTCCTTTTTTTTTTAGAGTTTATATGCGATCTTTTACAGCATTGTTATTTTTACGATAAAAAGCTAATACTACAGCGCCTAGAATAAATAGTATGGAAATACGTTATCCAAACAGCGCTAAAAAGTTGTATTTCTTAAATGTGCAATGATGCTGAAATCCAAAGAGACGATCGCAGCGACATCTGCGATATATTTTCAAATTTTAATGTAAACATCGTATTATTACAGCATCTATACTAAATCGTCTTGGAGGTTTAGAAAATATCCTGCAGATACCGCTGTGATCGACTCTTTAGATTTCATCATTCTGTGACATTTAAGAGCCTACACTAGTCACTCAAAAAGACCCGGATGATAATGTTAATCCTTTGGGAAAGTTATTTTCAAATATCTCGCTTGAATTTTGATATTTTCGAATGATTTTTGTTGCATAGGATAGCTGAGGACGATCTACAACCGGGCTAGTTTTTACTTTTTTGGTTTTGATTTCATATATATTTTTTAAAAATTACTTTTACTTTCGGAACCGGTTCTGAAATTGAAACTATCCTAATATATATAAAAAAAACTATGACCAAAATCGAAAAAGTAAAAACTAGCCCGATTGTAGATCGTCCTCAGCTATCCTATGCAACAATAATCATTCAAAAACAGGGCCGGCGCCAGGGGTGAGGCAGCTGAGGCGTCCGCCTCAGGGCGCACGCATAAAGGGCGGCATTTGCCTCACATATATTGAACATAAAATTCATTACCATTATATGTGTCAAAACTTTTTTTTAAGTGTGATTTTTTTCTTCTCATTTTAGAATAAAAATACGGAGTACATTTCAGATAATTACAGCCGAATGATAATCGAAGAGTTCATAATCTTTATTATGGAAAATGGATTAAATTGACACGAACAAAACTAACGAAGATAATTTCATGCTTTTCCTTTTCTTTTCAAAGATTGTCTTGTACTGAAATCAGCTGAATTCACAACGGGTAAACTGCGCCAAACGCATGCAAACCACAAATTCTCATAATGTTGTAGCGTCACGTGCTTTTAGTATTTCATTATTTTACTTGCATAGTCTTTCGATCGTGAAATTATTTTCATTAATTGCCTGTAGCGAATCGCATACTAGGATTACACAGATGTTGTACCAGTTAAAAGAAAAAAAATATTTCTTACTTCAGGTAAATATAATGCTAGTATTTTTATTTAGTTTTTAATTTAAGATAATGATTTTAGGTAATTTTGAAAAAAGTATTCTTTAAAACATATTTCATTTGCTTACAAAATCAGCCTGCACAAATAATTAACTTCTCAATATTCTGGATCTTTATCCAAATAAAAGAATAATTATATTATATCTTAAAAAACCGTCTTCCAAAAAATATGAGACCCTGATAAAACGTCCCTTTCGACTGATAATTTTCCTTTCTTTCTATAATTTCTAGCGGGAAAACGATAAAAGAAACAAAAACTTTTGATGAGACTACCACTTATCGTAATAATATCTTTCAGTCTTTCGTAATCAGGTAATCTTTTTAAAACATAACAAATTAGTGTTGTTTGTAGAACCAATAGGATTTGGACAGGGTTGGCGAACTTAGCTCGTAGGGAAAATGCTTCCTAGTATAAAATATGAGAGCAAATTGTTTCAAAATAATATACATTTCCAAAAATTTTTGTTTATTCCTTTTTTTTTTCTTTACTACTTTATTATTTTTTTTTCGTTTTCTTTTTAGATTTTAATCAAGGAATTTATTGCAAAATATTGAAACATGATTTCAAGCATGATAATATTCTATATGAAAAAGGGTGAACCAAAAAAAAAAAGGAAGGTTTGGTGAAATTGTGCTGGATTGCAAGATACGAAAATGTACTATAATCACGAACGAAAATATTAAAATCCCGCAAAGCGCTTCTTTATCTTTATAAAAATCCGAAAACAATTTATTTTTAAGTATAACCCTGCTAAGGTGTTCGGGTCGTTTTTGATCCAAAAGTTGGCCCAGCGTTCAGAGTTGTTGAGTCTGCGGCTTTTTGCACACCACTATTATTTTAGAGAAATTGTTGTTCTCTTGAATCGCTCAAATGTTCCAATTAAAAAAAAAAGAACATTTTCTGAATTAAAATAATGGTAGGAAACTTGGAAGCTCTGTATATTTGAAATAATGTTCATTCAAAATGAACACCGCATTAGGATTAAAAAAGAATTTATATAAATAAATTTTTATTAGCTGTCCATCATTTTCGGAAACGTTTCCGAGTGGCTACAACAATGGATCGTTAATCAGTTCTCCCTTTAAGGAAAATCGGTTTTCTGGATGTTATCCACCCAAGTAAGCATTTTCCCGTACAGCAAACATGTTTAACAGACAAACATACAAAATCACCAGTAACATCACCATTATTTTGCGACAACTGCATCTACAAATTCAGTTATGAGTTACGCATCTGAAAGTGCTTATACTTGAGAATGGATAACATCCGGAAAACCGATTTTCCGCGTAAGATTCCAAACAGCACGCATAAAACACTGAAGATTTGTTTTATACTAATTCGTTTTATTCTGTTATTTATTAGTGATTAATTAAACTGTTCGTTGCAGTTTCCTACATAATTTTAGACTATTCCCGCTGAGAACAGAGAAGAATTTCCGTCAAGTGCAGTGAAAATATTATTTTGTAGATCATTTATTTGCCGTTCGCTCCCCTCCCCCTCCCGTTTTGATACTTTTATCATATTTTCAATTTTTTGCAATTTTTAATGTTTTCTAACGAGTTATAAATATATTTATCATTTGCACTATCTTAGCTGTATCCAATATCTTTAGAAAAAGACAAAAACCTGGTTGAGAAAAGATCATACAGTGGGTGATCGGTTAACGAACTTAATCCGTTCCAAAACAATGTTCGTTAACCGAATTGTTCATTAACCGATCATAGATTTTGTATACATTTGTGTGGGCGTTGAATTAATTCGTTCTTAAAAACTAACAAATATATAAAAATTAATATAAATTCTCCCTAAATTTATTTAAATGTAATAACAATGATGCACACATTAATAACAATCGAAAAAGTTTTCAAACTTCCTTTTTAAATAAGGTTAATAATACGTCCATATTTAATATGTATAGATCGTATTTTGATGGCTTTATACGTGTCGTTTGCATTTTTAAAAAAATTACATACATTTAATGCATGATTTACCACATTGCTAACTAAGCGTAGAACAACAAAGTGAAAAATGTCCAAGTCGAGAATCGAACTCGGAACCCTTGGAATAGTGCTCCAAGTGCTCTACCATTTAAGTTACAAGGACGATACCCATCTTAGCATCTCTCACTAAATATGTTGGTAAGGCTGAAACTGCAGCATACGATGGAATAGTTTTCATGAACACACAGTCCTGCGGCGAAACATGAGATACAAATAAACCCAGCATCGTTGAACACAATTATAATTTTTAATTAATTTTTCAATTAATTTTCAGCAGTTGTAAAGCACTAGGAGTGCTATTCCAAGGATTCCGGGTTCGATTCCCGGCTTGGACATTTTTCACTCTGTTGGTTCTACGCTTAGTTAGCAATGTGGTAGATCACATATTAAATATTCAATAATATCGAGCGTAATTTCACTGCTGAAAATAAATTGAAAAATTAATTAAAAGTTATATAAATGACATTTGTTTTGTAAAAACTTTTAGGATCACATTCGTTGACTGCAGCATTAAACCATATCACTCCATATCACTTTGACCTATCAAAAGTTCCATTTGTTCTCTAAAAATTATATTTATTGCAGGCCCGATAAAGGCCAAGTGGAGCTTAGAGCTTGTTTATAATTTAGGAACTCCATTTCAATTAAAATGAAAAATTTCCAATTAAAAATATTTCTATATTAATATTTGGAAAATTTTCCAGAGAGAGAGAAATTCGCCTTGCATATACAATATTTCAAATGAAAATCAAATTTCACTAGGTTGGCCTTTGCGCCTTTAGCAAAATAAAATATTTTGAAATTTGATTTTCATTTGAAATAAAAATATTTCTTTAAAAAAGGACACAAGATATATAATTTAATATTTTTAATCTGTTCATTCAAATTTGGGGGTCCTAAAACGTAGGACACGAACTCTCGATAACCCATAAACTAATTAGGCCATAAATATATAACTGTTAAAATATTTTCTAAGTCGATAATAGATACAATTAAATACAGCTCTGGAAAACTGAAACACAGCGTTGATTCTACTTGGCTTTGTTTCATGAGGTGTTCGTAACGGAACAGAAAATTCTTCGCGAAAGTGTTCGCTATCTGAACATAAAAATCTCTCTCAAAAGTGTTCGTTAACCGATCATCCATGAATATCCAAATAATCAAACTTACATTTCCTTAAAATCTAAAAATTTCTAACAAAGATCAAAAATCAATTTCACAAATATTGTGTTTTCGCCATGAAAAAAGAATGCGAAAAAGCCGTATTACAGCTGTCTGGAAATATATCTCTTGTTTTGAGTCAATTGGCCACAACTTTAATTTCCCGTCGATCACAACTTTCCTTTTAAAATGATTTTAGGTAAACTAGCTTTCAAAAAATGATGCTTATCGTAAATAAATAAAAAATACATTAATTTATAATCAATTTTTAGTGTTTTTTAAAAATGCAAAAATCATAACTTTTTTTTCCTTTGCATATGCATTTATCATTTTCAAGTAATTATTATTTTATTTTAACGATCCTCCTAGATAAGTATGAAATAAAATTATACTTTCTGTACTCGAATTTGTAGACTGACTCATGGACAATTTAATTTATTCAGATGATGATAAAAATAAAAGTTACAATTTTAATTTTACATACAGTATTATTCAAAAATAAAACAAAAATAGTACTTTTTCAGTACAGGCAAAATAGAGAAATCTGCCTTGGGGAGAGAAGGAAATTTTTCATACATATTTTGTTTCATATATACTAGCAAATTTTAAATCTTTATAGCTATAGGTGCAGATTCACGGTCACCAGTCGCCATGTGGAGACTAAATTTTTTGCTTTGGTAACTAATTTTCGGCGTTTAAGTCGCCATCCTTTGGCGAATTTCGCGTTTTTCCGGTAATCTTTAGACGTAAATCACAATTTCTTTTCGCGATCCTCTGACGAAAATCGCGTTTTTTTCCGCGAACCTTTGAAGAAATTCAGGTGTTATAGCGATCGTTTTATAAATGTCTTTTTTTTTTGCAATGCTTTGACGAAATTTGCGATTTTTTGATAAAATTCTTTTTTTTTCTGCAATCTGTTGACGAAATTCGCGTTGTTTGTGTAATCCGTTGACAAAATTAGCGTTTTATTCTGCGATCCTTTGATAAAATAAGTGTGGTTTTTAATCATTATCCTTTGACGACGTTGACGTTTTTCTGCGAAGATTGACGGAATTCGCATTTTCCCCCTCGATTTTTTGATGAAATACGCGTTTTTTCACAATTCTTTGACGAAATTCGTATTTTTTTGTTTAACTTTTTGACGAAATTCGTGTCTTTTGGAATTCTTTGACGAAATTCGCTTTTTTTCCTGGATCCTTTGACGAAATTTGCAGAGTTTTTTGCGATCCTTTGACGAGATTCACGCTCTGAATTTTTCTCATATAAATGCTATTGCTTTTATGAGTTTCTTTCACAATTTGGGTTTAGGAGCCACTGGACAGCACCTTAAAAATTTTGGGAATCTGCACCTATACTGTATACATTTTTTTTTAATATAAAGAAACGATTTATATATTTTTTATTAGAAACAAATGAAAATTTACACAGAAAAATTTATACTTTTGATAAAAATTGTATATAATATTAATATATATATATGTATAGTATCTACCCTATATATATATAATATATGCATAAAATGCTTACATACAGGGCCCGATTAGCAAGTTTCTGTGTCCAGGACATTTTCGATTTTTCGTGCTCTCTTAGATTGGTTGATTTACTGATACTAGTTCATTTTTATACATATTGCACTCTTATTCAAAAAGTTTCAACTCTAAAAATTAAGTGTTCCGGAAAATTTAAAAAAATGGTCCCAGGAATAAAAATAAAATATGTTTTCTGTTATTTATTGAAATGTGTTTTTAGCCATACATTGAGACATATTTTTGTCATTTCATCATATTAATATCTCAAATATCACATTTTTTTTACAATTAACTGTAAAAAAATGTACAGTCGTGGAAAAAAAAAGTAAACACCCCCTACTAACTCCTCAACAGATTATCTTTGAAGAAAGTTACTGGTACCGAACGATTGGAAATAAAGTCTACTTTTAAATAATGTATATAAAATTTGCTTAGGGGGCCACCTACATATTAAAACAAACCATAACTTTGTTTTTTTCAATAGCAGTACCCAATTCTGACAGCATAAATGAACTCTACACCCTCCAATTAGACTAAAAACGAATTTTTATGCAATTCGTACCATAAGTTTCCCAGAAATTAATTATTTTAAAACGAGCGTATTTTAAGGGCTGTATCCAAATTGAAGTTCCGTACTGGATTGTTAACCGAGAGAGTCGCTTCCTTGATCAAGGCACCTTAAGCGCCACTCAAGGAGTCAATGAAGCGTGTTAGATTACAGTACGGCAGAATAAATTTCAAAATGCCTACTCACTTCCATCATAGACGGCCCCTTAAACCACCATTTTGCCGTTTTTTAAGCATAATTTGAAAACTACTTGGAAGAAAAATGTGAAATTTTTGAATTTCCATAAAGCAGGACTTAATAAATCTAAATCCATCAAAAAAATTGTAGGTTGCAATTCATAATTTTTTCGAATATTAATTTCATAATTCATAATTCATATCATAAAATTATAAAAATTGCAAATTCAGCTTATTTATGTTTGGCTATATTAGTTTTATTACCTCAAAAAAAAATTAGCACATTAGGAGCATAATTTTGGGAGATATAAATAAAAATATGAAAATATAATTTAACATTAGAAGCACTAAATTTTGAATGTTTATAATTCAAAAATTTATCATTCAAATGACTTGAAATTTGGTGTCTAGGCGTAGTTTGAACCGAAGATTTGAAATATCTCGTTAAAATTGGGTATTGCCATTGAAAAAAATGAAGTTAGGTTTCGTTTTAATATGTAGATGACCTCCTAAGAAAATTTTATATACATCATTTAAAAGTAGACTTTATTTCCAATCGTTCGGCACCAGTAACTTTCTTCTATGATGATTTGTTGAGGAGTTAGTAAGGGGTGTTTACTTTTTTTTTCCACGACTGTACGTTATGTAATTTGTACATTTCTGTACATTTTTAAATTGTACATTGAAATTTGTAAATTGTTGCGCTCACTAACCCTCATTCAGATTTTACATTCTCTAAACATGGTAATGTGCCCTGTTTTTAAAATATAACCAAGTTACGGAATATTGAATGATATTATTACGAATGGTGTTTTGTAATAGGGTTGCCATGTATAGGGTTGCCAGATCATTTTACGATTATACCATACAGATAGTTTCGGTCCGGCCGAAATTTTGACAGCATTTTCGCCGAAAACGAATTTTCAATGAAACTCAGATTTTAGGGCGATAACGAAAACGAAACCGAATTTTCGGTCGATCTCTAGTTAGCATATTAATTTTCTATTCTTAAAAAACATTTGAGTAATGAAGAAAAACAATTACGTCATAAGGGCGGCAAAATGATGCTCGCCTCAGGCGGCAAAATGTCCAGCGCCGGCCCTGTTCAAAAATATCGAAATTTATGCGATATATTTGAAAATAACTTCCCCGTAGGATTAACATTATCATCCGGGTCTTTTTGAGTGACTAGTGTAGGCTCTTAAGAGATCCAATATTTTAGCATTTTTTTAAGTATTAGTGGGATAACCTATTCCAACACTATATATTCTAATCGCTATGCTAATACTACTAGATGAAAAAGTTCGTATTACTGGCTTTACTAATGGATTATAATTTACTGACTAACTTCAAAGTACTCTCCTTCTGTGTTTGTGAATCACTGCCACTGCGAATACAATTTCTCAAAACATTACTGGAAGTCTTTAGATGAGATTGTCTTCATTGCGGTTGTCGCAACCCCCTCAATCTTAGGTCTCGAACTTAAAAACACTTTCGGAAGACACATTGCTATCCCGCCACGCACCTGCTGTAACATGTGCAATGCTTCTGGCTGTAATTATGGCATAGACTGGCATATTTTCATACTCGCACGTTGTTCTTTAAGGCTCCTGTCCCTGCCGGCCAAGGCACTCACGAGCTAACGCTAATCCTATGAGGAGGGATTTTTCTAATATCTCGTTTGCATATCGACATTTTTTAATTTTTTTTTTCTTGGATTGGATAGCCGAGATCCGTCTCTATATCGCACCTTTTTTACTTTTTCCATTTTTGTTGCAGATCTTTTTTACATAAAAAATATCCGCGACCGAAATCGAAAAAGTAAAAAAAGTGCGATGTAGAGACGGATCTCGGCTATCCAATGCAAAAGAGATTATTTAAAAATGTCAAAATTCAAGCGAGATATTAGATAAATCCCTCCCCTTAGGGGTTACCATTAGCTCGTGCGTGTCTTCGGCGGCAGGGACAGGAGCCTTAAGGGGACTGGTCAATCAGCTTCCGATTTCCCCTCACTAATGTAAAGTCTATGGGCATTTGATGCATTCGTATATTTAAAATATCTCCTCGGGAAAATTAATATTTTTAACTTCTATTTTCTGTGTACACTTCACTGTAAAAAAAAAAAAACGGACTAAAAAACGGTAATACTACTGGCAATCTAGACGCCAGTACTATTTTCGTTTTTTTACGGGAATTTTTACCCATAAATTACAGAAAATTTTCCGTTTTTCTGATTAAAAACGGAAATTTTTCTGTAATTTATGGGTAAAAATTACCGTAAAAAAACGGAAATAGTACTGGCGTCTAGATTGCCAGTAGTATTTCCGTTTTTTAGTCCGTTTTTTTTTTTTTTTTTTTACAGTGTTCCTAAAAGATCTAATCATCCTAAATATTTCTAAAGTATAGACTTAATTTTATATGAAGTGTTAAAATCTTATTCACAGTTCACCCACTTTTAACACATAAAATATTAAATTCAGCATAGATTTTAGAAATATTTTGAAGTCTCTTTTAAGAAGAGTACACAGAAAAAAAATGTTATAAATATGAATTTCCCGAGAAGATATTTTAAATATACGAATGCATCAAAAGTCCATAGACTTAACATTACGGAGGAGAATTCCGAAGATGAGTGACCAACCCCCTTAAAATAGTTCCCCTCTGCTTTAATACGTATTAGAAATATCAGCGCAGTCTCCAAACTTTTTGATCCTGTTATTAGTATTTAAAAAATTGGCTATATAATCGTATCACTACATTATAAATTGTAAGGAAATTAATGCATAATATTACAATTTTGGAATGATATATGCATAATATCTTATTTTTATTTCTTATTTATTTGTAAAAAAAAAAAAAAAAAAAAAAAAAAAAAAACACCAAAAGAGATCATGGAAATCTGCATTTTCGAATTAATGTCGCGAAATAGGTAATGTTTTGATTACGAAAATATTCAAAGTTGAATTTTTGAAATACCAAATGAAATTTATAATACTAATAAATGTCTAAATTAATTTAATTGTGAGAAATTTTATTTTCACTTAAATGAACTAATTATTAAATTTCCAGAAACTGAAGAAATTAGTGCAATATTTCACTCGTATTCGCTTTCATCGTAATTAAATTTCGACATTCCCCAGAAATAAATCATCAATTAATTTAATCTTTTCTTGCATGAAAAGTTATTCTTTTGGAAAATCAAAAACACGAAATTAAGAAAGCCAAATCTTAAATTTTCCATTAAAATTTTCGTGTCAGACTTAAAAATGCAAGTTATATTTTTTATCATCAAGTATACATTTTAAAGATAAATCCGAGTTACCATTTATAGTATAATATGTATAATGCCGAGTAAATGCAAAGTATAATGCCGAGTATATGTAAAGTATAATGCCGAGTGTATGCAAAGCATAATACCGACTTTCCCAGTTATTATATTCGAGTATTTTATTTGTAAAGAGTTAAGGTTTTCCCAATCCCGCTGACATTGAAGTATGCAGTTAAATATTTTCTTCTATGCAAGTTTAATCCGAAACACTGCTACTTCTACTACTGCTCAACTGCTCGTTTAAAATGAAAGTGACTTATTAAAATAATTGGTATGGCAGTTAAATATTTTTGTCTACAACAGTTCAATTCAAGGCACTACTACTTCTAATACCAGCTAACCTAATAATTATAGACTCTCCCATTTCAAACGAAGTTATGCATTTGAATAAATGGAACAGCAATTAATAAAAATATTCCCCGACGATGGCTGCGTGATTGCAGGACGAAAGTATTTGGAAATTTATAAATAAAATGTATATTATTAACTTGTAACATCGAGATTGTTATTATATTTGTCACTTTTTATGTAAAACGGTGAGCTTTTTAAAGTTCATATTGTTTATTTTGAGATTAAAAGATTTACCATTTACCAAATAATGCTTTTAGCGGAAAATTTAAGTATATTAAATTTATCTTAACCTATATTTACATAAAATTTATTCGATCGCAACAGCTTTTTTATAACGAATGCAGTGTAAATTCAGATTTTTTTTTTATTATTATTAGCCCACCGGTGCGGTATGCTATTTCTTTCTCCCAGCTTATTTTGTGTCGTACCCAATAAATAACGTTACCTTGTATAAGCCAGCCGTAAAACAAAAGCCGATGTTTCATTGTGCAATTAAATACTCTACAGCATTTTTTAAAACTTCTAAGCATCGCACATTTTCAATGTTTATACCGTCGTACTGAGAAAAAAGTATTTTTAAATGCAATTTGTTTGAAAACTGCATCTCCATTTATTTTTGAAATGTTAATTTTTTTGTAGTTTTTAGCGACATTTGTTTCCTTTTGGCAACTCAAGTACTCCATTTCTGTAGAAAGTAAAGAAAAAATAGTTGAAAAATAGCAATTATATCTTCTTGTTGCAATTTTCCCATAAAAACTGAAAAAATGTAATTAAAATACGTGCTATTGTGAGAAAAATATAAATGAATGATTTATGATAAAACATGGAGCTATTATAAACTATATTTAATTTTAGGTATCTATACTAATGCAAATGACATTATTTTACATAAAATAAAAGCGTGTGCTTTAAGTCTTAAAATCGAAATATGTTTTGCACTACAGTAGAGTCCCGATTATCCGAGTTCCGCTTAACCGAGTTATTTTCTTGTGATGGACTGGTGGTTTCTATTATTATGAAACAACCATTGTAAATGAAGGGTTTAGGTGAAGATGAAAAAGCAGTCCTAAAAAGTTAGAACTCTGATTTTCTGGTCAGAATGGGGAAAAAATGGCCATAATAATAATAAAAAAAAAAATATGGCCAGTTTTTTTTTCCCATTCTGACCAGAAAATCAGAGTTCTAACTTTTTACGACTGCTCTTTCATCTTCACCTAAACGCTTCATTTACAATGGCTGTTTATTAATAATAGAAACCACCAGTCCACCAGAAGAAAATGAAGTAATGGAAATGTCGGGGCGACACTAAATTTTGAAAAAGCTAGTTTAATTATGATTTTGTTTCTATGATTTAAAAATTAAATTCGATAATTTATGATCAAAGCCACTGTCAAATTCACCTTATATTTAATGAAATTGTTATTCACGAAATAATATGAAATGTATCTCATCGAATCACAAAATAAAGCCTTATTATTAATAAATAAACATAAACATTTGAATTTCTGCGTGTAGGAAGTATATTTGATCTGTTGAATGTCGTTTGTAACTCTGTTATTTTTTGCAAAATGGATTATATTTACTTTAGAGATGACTTAGATTTATAAAATAATTTCATTTGTAAAGAGTAGAGGTTTTCACAATCCCGATGGCATTAAAACCAATTCAACGTTTGCCCCAAGATAAGTCGGGGGTAAAAGCACTGTTTCCTTATACCCGTCGCCGGTGAAGTGGTTAAATGTCTGAAGCGGCGTTTCCGAAACTTTAAAGTCATTTTACTCCAAATGACTATTTTGGGCATAACGCGCAGGATATCTCAAAAAACTTCTGAATGTGTTTTCGGGAAATTTTCAAAACATAATGTTTAATGTCTGTCTGCAAAAACTGAAATTAAAATTTCCTTTTTATCGTTCAAAAAAATATTTGTTTAGGTGATTATACTGTTGAAATTTTCAAAATTTTGTATTAGGTAAATACAACTTTGTATTAAAAATATAAAAATGTGTTAAACACAAATGTTATTAGTTTCAGGGTAATTGCTACAATCCAAAGTATAAGTAGGCACCAAAAATTTCATTCTAGTTGCAAAATTTATGTTGTAATCCTGCGCGTAAGCTGTTATACGAATTTTCTGCTCGTCATATGTACTTTGGTACACTTTGGAGTACCCTATAAATACTAATTCTGCATCTTGCAATTTTTTAAATACATGAAATGAAAGAACATACTTATATCTTTCATCTCAATAAAAATTGAGTTTTGAAATCACATACATTTTTAAAAGATTAAATGTTGAAAATGGTCTTTTTTAAAAAATTTTTCCTATTTTAAGAGTCCTGAGACCCCTTATTGAAGAATTATTAGAAATCCGAAATAATTTTTTATATAATATAAAGAGCGCATAAAGAGTTTTATTTTTTGATAAACAAATGTTATTTAAACTATAAATAACACTACAAATTACTTCATTAATTTTACTAAATATATATCGACGGATATCCTTCTATTTTAGATTCTACATTAAATTATTTTTCATTTACTTTACAGATATGAAAATTCGATTTGTTTTTGCATCATAAATAGATTAAACGGATTAATTAATTAATTAATTTTTCAGTTGGAAGGTTTTGACATTTTGTTTACAACTGTATTATGATCAATGTAATTGGATCACAACAGCTTATTTGTAACCAGTGCAGTTTTCTGTAAATTATTTTATTTTATTTATTTGATTATTTTGTTTCCTTGATTTGATAATTAATGTACAGCATTTTTAACATAAACGATAGTTTTTATACTTAATGAAATTCTTATTGATTTAATATTATGAAAATGTTTGTAACTCTGTGACAAGTAAACATTTTAATGCGATATGCGGAAGCAAATATGTTTGTTGGATTCTGTGTAGAGGTCTGCACGGGCCGGAATTTCCAGGCCCGGGCCCGGCCCGCGCCGAACAAAAGCTATCTTGGCCAGGCACCTTGTAAAAATTAAAAGTTCGACCCGAGACCAGCCCATACAGAAATCAGTGAAAACAGGCCTGGCCCAACTCAACACTGTAAAAAAAAAAAAAAAAAAAAAAAAAAAAAAACGGAAATACTACTGCCAATCTAGACGCCAGTACTATTTCCGTATTTTTACGGAAAATTCTCCACATAAATTACAGAAAAATTTCCGTTTTTCTGATTAAAAACGGAAATTTTTCTGTAATTTATGGGGGAAAATTTCCGTAAAAAAACGGAAATAGTACTAGCGTCTAGATTGCCAGTAGTATTTTCGTTTTTTGGTCCTTTTTTTTTTACAGTGAATTTCTACAAAAAATTAAGATTTTTCTTAACATATAATTAGGATTCTTTTAAAGAATACTGCATTTATGGGATAATTTTACAGTATATTTTTAAATTAAGAAGTGTTCGCCAGACAGAAAATACACAATAGCAACATTAATGGTTACTTAGATTCTTAGACGTTTCAACGTTCAAATAAGGATTCATTAAAAGATTAATGTAGTTTAGAATAAACGAAGAAAAAGGAGGGTTACAAACATCATAACTTTTGAAGCTGTATAAAAAAAAGTAAATTTGTGAAAATATTTTTCTGTCATTATTAAGTCTTTTCTGAAATCCAAAGAAGCTACTTTCTGACAGATTTCTGAATTCATTTCTTTTCGGAAACGCATAAAATTGGCAGGATTTCTTATTCAGAAACTATGTAATAGAATGGCGTTATCCATTTTTTGATAAAGGCAATATACCTTTGAGAAAATATTGTCAAAGTTAGCGTTTTGAATCGAGTTACACGAAACGACAGCACGGGAAAGGAGAAAAACCTGCAGCCCCGTGACAATAATCTCTTATAACTCGACAAGTAATTTATTTATTAAAAATAAAAAACGCTATTCGATTCCAAATCCCTTCAATTGTCATGACTGTCAGTTTATGTCTTTACAGTTAAAATTGAGTCAGAAAATGTGTCAAAGTTTCGCGTTGTTCAGCAGTGAAATTGAGAACCCCTAAAGATATATTTCCAAAGATTACGTTAACAGAGGTTCATTGTCTCTATTAATATTTTTAAAAAGCATATATCATGCCCTACACATCCTGAGAACAATTAAATACACTTCCAAGCCGGCTCGACAATGGAAAAAAAAATGCAAGCCTTATTTTGGCCAGGCACGAATCTGCTGAAAAGAAATTAAGACCGGGTTAGACACCATGTAACAGTCCGATGCCGATCTCTACGCTGGACGTGTTACATTTCTGTATTGATCTTTTCAAATTAGCATCGGCTCGTGACGCACAAGCTGTACTTATTCTGACGGAAGTCATATTCATTGAAAATAGCTCATATTTTATCCGTTTCGACTAAACTTTTATACGTGGCCCGCAGGCCAGATAATTTTTTTTTATCGGCCCAGCTGGCCCGTTCAGTTTTTTGCCAGCCCAGTCCGTTTATTTTGTTTATCGGCCCGGACCGTTGAAAAAATAGTCCTAATTCTGCCGGCCCGGCCCGTTGAAAAAATTGTCCTAATTCTGCCGGCCCGGCCCGTCTGAAAATTCGCCCTCATTTCGCCGGCCCGGCCCGGGACCGGACAGACCTCTAATTCAGTGTCATTCATATACACATGCAATCAATTAAATTGTCCCTAATAATGAAAAACTGAATGAATAAAGAGACATCCCTTGTAAGGACGCAAATACAAAACTTTAAAAATGGAATTTAAACGAATAAAAATTAAAAAATTGGCATGATCTATACATAGTATATATATATATATATATATATATATGTATACATATATATATATTGAGATTTCCTAGTGGGTTCTATTTCCTCATAAGTTTTACATTAATATATACGGTGTTCCAAAATTCGACCGACAAATTAAAAGGGGTGATAGAAGGCATCAAGAGGATGAAAAATTGCGATAGAACATGGGGTTGCAAACGACGCATTTAGTCACAAATACAGGGTGCTTCACCCTAACTGAACTCTGTATGCAGGTAATACTTTTTATAAAAATAAAAGAGCAAGTTTGTACAAGCTGCTGACAGTAGATAGAAGAAGTCATAGTAGAATCGGATTTTTCATTACCAATAAGCTGACGATTAAGGTAAATAGCTAACTTATAGAAGGTTCCTCATTAGTCAATATAAACTTCATTTTGAAATGTTTTTGACTTAATGCAAATGTTTATGATTGTATTGCATTTTAATGCGACCTGCACAAAATATGCTTTTTGATTCAACTCTTATTCATAAATACATGCAATTTGTTGCTACTTATTTCTCACAGTTAAAAAAGCTAATATAAATTTAAAACAACGTTAAAAACGCCAGAAGATATAAACTTTAAGCAGACTAGTTTCGGTAGCATTTAGAGTACCGACCTCAGTGCAAAGAATAACAGAAACTTGCTCAATTATAAAGGAGAGATGCAGATTCAAGTGAGAAATTCATTGGCCAATAAGAAAGCAGGAAAATTTGGATATCAGCCAATAGAAGAATAGTATAGGCAATGTAACCAAAAGTGTGAAAAATGCTGGTAATACACTGGCCTTAAAAAGTTAAGGTACAGGGATTGGATGCTTTCGATTGTACACGGTTTGTCAAATATCTACCAACATTATTGGCGAATTGTTCTTGAAGTTCTGGGATGTAAAGAACATGTTTGATTTCATATTTCTCGGTGGTACAATTAGGGGGCTAATAATAAATTTAATAATAAAATAATATTTGCGATCACCTATGTAACAGAAAAGGCTGGAAATTGTTTGTCACTGTGGTAAATGACTATTTAGGTCCTGTTCAACGTTTGTATACATTTGTGTAAGCATGGCACTCATATTCGTAAAGATGTTTTTGAAGAAAAATTCAAAAGTTTTTTGTTTATAGCATACAGAGTTTTCAACCAAATTTAACACAACTTTCCAAAAACCTGACAAAGAACAGTAGAAACAGTACACTTCAATTAAAACATGAATATATTGAATATTTGGTGAGATATGGGCACTTGTATGAAATAAATTTTAACTGCGCATGCGTATAAGATTTCAAAATTTTTATTTCATAATTTGTTAGCCTGCTATTTTGGGTAACTTCTGTAAAAAGTCCAGTCAAATATTGTGAAAACTCAGAAAGATATAGTGAGTTGATTGAAATGTTGTGGAAATACCCTTATAATAAAGCTATTTTTAGAATGCAACTCACTGTATCGCTCCTATCTTTATGAAATTTCTCGATATTTGACTGGACATTTTAGATAAGTTGCCCTAAATAGCTGACTACCAAATTATGAAATAAAAATTTTGAAATCTTGCGCATGCGCAGTTAAAAATTATTTCATACAAGTTCCCATATCTCATCAAATATTCAATATATTCATGTTTTAATTGAAGTGTACTGTTGCTACTGTTCTTTGTCAGGTTTCCGGAAAGTTGTGTTAAATTTGGTTGAAAACTCTGTATGGTATACACAAAAAACTTTTGAATTTTTCACAAAAACGTTAACATCTTTACGAATATGAGTGATATTCTTACACAAATGTACACAAACGTTGAACAGGATCCAAATAGTCATTTAACGGAGTGACAAACCATTTCCAGCATTTTCTGTTGCATAGCTGATCGCAAATATTAATTTATTATTAAATTTATTATTAGCCCCCTAATTGTCGGCCCTACTAAATCTTCATCGAGAAATATGAAATCAAACATGTTCTTTACATCCCACATGTTCAAGAACAATTTGTCAATAATGTTGGTAGATATTCGACAAACCGTGTGTAATCGAAAGCATCCAGTCCCTGTACCTTAACTTTTGGAGGCAAGCCTAAAGAAAAAGAGGAATTTATGTAATATTTTCAACAATCTGATAAAGGGGAAATAACGAATTCGCGATTAACAATATTGTCAAAATTTTTATAGATATGAAATCCTTCAAGGAAGTTAAGTTCATATATAGAAGTGGGTTTAGAGATGATTTTAGCTGAATTGAAATCAAAAGAGTGGTTCGTACTCCAGCAATGTTTAGCAATTGAATATTTATGGGTTTCCTGTTTTTGAATATATTGTTGGTGTTCTTTAATACAAAACTGTAGACCCTGTTTGGTCTCTCCAATGTAAGAAAGACTGCACTGCCAATTAATATTATAGATACCCCATGAGTTGGAAAACTCAATAGGATCTTCACTTTCACTCTATAGGATCTTCAACTCAATAGGAATAACTCAATAGGATCTCTTTAAGATCCTATTGAGTTATCCAACTCATGAGGTATCTATAATATTAATTGGCAGTGCAGTCTTTCTTACATTGGAAAGACCAAACTGAAATTTCGTATTAAAGAACACGAAAAATATATTAAAAAACAGGAAACCCATAAATCTTCAATTGCTAAACATTGCTGAGAGAAGAACCACTCTTTTGATTTCAATTCAGTTAAAATCACCTCTAAACCCACTTCTATATATGAACTTAACCTTCTTGAAGCATTCATATCTATAAAAATATTGACAATATTGTTAATTGTGAATTCGCTATTCCCCCTTTATCAGATTGTTGGAAATATTACAAAAAATCCTCTTTTTCTTAATAACTACCAGCATGTTTCACCCATTTGGTTACATTACCTATACTATTCTCCTATTGGCTGATATCCGAATTTTCCTGCTTTTTTATTGGTCATTGATTTTCTCACTTGAATCCGCATCTCTCCTATATAATTGAGCAAGTTTCCGTTATTCTTTGCACTGAGGACGGCACTCTAAATACTACCGAAACTAGTCTGCTTAAAGTTTGCATATTTTGGAGTTTTAATGTTGTTTTAAATTTATATTATACTGCGCGAAGTTGCATCTTAATAATTAAAAAGTTGCTTAGCAAAGTTATACATTGCTCATATAGCGACATAAATTCTGTTTAACAGAAAGATTCGATCGCATTGTTAATAGATACACACGTTTTATGTATGAAATACGTTTTTTCTTTATTTTAAACACTTTTCAACATAGTTGAAACGTGTTTATGATTTCGGTTTGTCTGTCCGTCTGGCCGAGCTCTATTTCACGTAAATATACTGGGATCGCACTGAGTTTTTTTTTACATTTATTGATGTGTGTTATTAAAGTGTGTAGCATTTTTAGTTCATTTACAGAACCGGTTAAAAAGTTTTCCGTTACATTACGCTCTATTGGAAAAAATCGTTTCAAGTTCATTTTAATGATGTTAGAAAATTTCAAAGATAATGAAATTTATAAGCATTTATGTAGTGCACTGACTCATGCATTCTGAAGTATATGGGTTGCAAAGTATTCACTATTCATTTACAGGGCCACGCAAAATAATTCCGTTACATAAGGATCTACGGGGAGCTGTTTGCAGCGTATATTAATTCTGTTACACAATTTCAAATATACTGAAAATGATACACATTACTGAGGCTTACTACAAGATACTTGTTGTATAACGTGATGTGCATACCATTTATCGTTTAGTTACAGGGACACGCAAAAGATTCAGACTGTATCTGAAGTACACCGTCTATTAATTATAAGTGCTGGAAATGCGATTTCATTTATAGTACGTGCATTTAACTAAATTTTTGCTTAGTATGTGCTGTGTATAAATGCTATAGATCATTATACAGGGCTACACAAAAGAATTCGCAAGCATTGCGGTTATCAGAGCGAATGGCTTAAAGGCAGCTTTTAATTGAGTTATGCACTTTCAAGTTGAATTATACTTAGTATACTAAGAACTGTTTGTATAATATAAATAAAATGATATACAGGCCCACGCAAAAACTGGATACATGACCTCCTAAGAATGCTATTGTTTGGAAGTGTGATTTGAGTAGTTTTAATTATGTTTTAATCTGTATTAAATTGTAAAATAACATGTAGGGCATATAAAAATCTGTTTGTAATATACAGGGCTGTACAAAAGAATTCAAGTATGTTTCCGTAAACTGTTAGAAACATCTAAAGGTGACTTTTCAACTTATTATTCATTTTCTTACTAAACCAAGTTTTAGCATATTATGAGAATATGCACAAATTGTAGATTAAATACAGGGCTCCACAAAATAATTCAACTACTTTTCAGTATGAACGGTAATTGCTGAAATCTGGTTTTCAAATGCGTTATGAGGTTTCTAAAATGTTTACTTAGATTTTTTGTTTTGCCTTATTAAATAGCGAAGTTTTGGTAAACGAATTCAGGAAGTTTTGGAAAGTGTTTAATAATCTATTCTTGAACCATGATTTTTCTTTCTTGTTTATTTATAAAACTACATTAAGTAAATATATGTCAATATTTTGTAAAAGAGTAAATCTATTTAAAAAAAAAGAAAATATGTCTCTTACATATTAATTATTGTTCAAGGCATTTTAGAAAAAAAAAGAAAATTGTGTCTTGAATGGAATTAACATATTTTACACAAAAGAACTTTCTTAATTTAAAAATCTATTGTCTTTTGTGTAAATTATCCACTTTCGACGTAAATGAGAAATATTTCGTGTTGCATAGAATGTTTTAAATACAAAATAAAATTCATTATATTCGTTTAACTCTTTCACATTCTGTTTCAACTAATTTAATTGAGAGAAACTTTGTTTCCATATAAACGGATTATTTGTTAAATTTTCGAGGAAAAAAAATTAAGTCTTTTATTCGCATTGTTAGTCATAATTAAATTTTCATGCTTTCCAAAAACTAATTAAAATGGAATCTTACCTTCCCTTGTATGAAATTTTATTCAATGAGAAATAAAATAAACGTGCAATTGAGAAAAGTAGTATTTAATTTCAACTTGTTCTCGGATATTAAAAAAATACAGTTTATAAATTAATGAATTTTATGATTTAGTAAGAAATAAATAACGTTTTTGTTGGAAGACTTTGATATGTTATAAATAAAGGCACATTAACGTAAATGCAATTTGGTCTCCCCAATTTATTGTAAAGTAATACAGATAATAAATACAGCATATGAAAAGGAAATGGGCTGGTCACACTGCAAGAAGGTAAGATAATAGATGGAGTACAAATACCCTACAATAGTATCCGAGAGATGTCAAACGACAAAGAAGGAGCGACAAAATCAGAAAAGTAGTTGGCATTAATTGGTTGACCAAAGCACTAGACATGAAACAATGGGAAAATATGCGATAGACCTACATCTTACAGTTGATTTAAAACGGTTGTTGTTGATGATGATGATTACATATATATGTGTCTGTATACATAACTTTTATTTACTTATTCGATTTTTTTTCTTTTAATATCACAGTTAAATTCGAAAATTGGAGATAACAGCAACTGTTAAAATTTTCGCTTGTTAAATTTTTCATTTTATATAAATGAAATCGTTATTGATAAAAACATGTTTGTAACTTTATCACAATTAGATATTTTTTTGCGACTCTGAAAACATGTGTATTCAATCGACTGTCATTTACATTTGCATATAATTTGTTTTTTTAACCTAATGTTTAAAAACTTAATATTTACGACTATGTCCGCATATCGATGCAAATTCAATTTTACAAAAAAAAAAAAAAAAAAAAAAAAAAAAAAAAAAAAAAAATTAGCTTACAATTTTTAAAAATCGGCCTGACCTATGTATATCCAGTGTTTTCTTATTTCGGGTCTCTTTATAAAATATAAGTGTTGTGAGAATATATTATAATTGTTTACAACTAAAAGGCAAATTATTATTTTACTAAATGAAGCAAACATATCTTATAAATATTAACTGTTATTGAAGACATTTTCGAAAATCGGATAAATTGTGCTCTGGAATTGCATTAGTTGTTTAATTTATTTTTACGCAAAATTACTTTTTAAATTTACATATCTGTTTTCTTTCATGATGCAAATTATCCGAATTCGACAGACATGATGAATATTTCATTTTGTGTAGAATTTTAAAATACAAAAATAAATTCATTATATTTGTTCACTTTTTTATCGCCTATCTAAAAATTATTTATTTGAGAGCAACTTTATTTTCACGTAAATGTATTAATTATTAAACGTTCAAGGGGAAAGAAAGTTAAATCTTTCATTCACATTGTTCATCATAATGAAATTCCTGTGTTTCTCCAAAACTAATGGAAATTACATTTTATCGTCTTTTGCATAAAACAATATTCAATCAGAAATTAAAAACACGAAATTTAGAAAGCCCGTTTTTAATACTTTATGACATAGTTGATCTATTATTGAGCTTTACCATGGCGTGTTCAGTATTGAAAATGAAGTGTGTAGTATTTATAATTCGTTTACAGGAACACTCAAAATAATTCCGTTACATGACGGTCTATGAAAAATAAAATTTGCAGTGTATTTTATTGATGTTCCACTACTTCAAAATATTAAAATTGATATATAGGGGTAAGTATCTTTCTGGCCCCTCCCCTTCTGTCTATCTATACAAATTGCAAGACCTGCCAACTGCTACGAAATAATCGTAGTTTCTACGATTTGGAGCTAAAAACTACGATGTTACGAAAATTGGTCTAAAACTATGATTTTCTGCAAAACACACACACGCCGAAAAAAATCAAATTCGTCACTCGTTCGCAGAAGAAACTCCAACTTCGTCAACGGATTGCAGAAAAACGCAAATTTCGTCAATGGATAGCGTAAAAGCGCGAATTTCGTGAAAGAATCGCGAAAAACGCAAATTTAGTCAAGGAATCACGAACAAAAACGTAAAATGTGTCAACTAATCGCGAAAAAACGCAAAATGCTTCAAAGGATCGCGAAAAAACACAAATTTCGTTAAAGGGTCGCAAAAAAATACACGAATCTCGTCAAAGAATCGCTGAAAAAACGCGAATTTGGTCAAAGGATTGAAGAAAAAATTCGAATTTGGTCAATGGATCGCGGAAAAAACGGGAATTTCGTCAAAGGATTGCAGAAAAGAGCGAATTTCGCCAAAGTGTCACGGAAAAAACGCGAATTTCGTGAAAGGGCCGAGAACAAAACGTATAATTAGCCCACGAAGAAATCCCCTCCCCTCTTCCCCCACCCACTGCTGTAACCTTTCATACAATTTTCTGTCAATTTCTGATTTTTTTTTTTTTTTTTTTTAAAGAATCACCCCAGCTTTGTGCTCTCTTCAGGAAACATCACACACAGACAAAAATCTGTTTATTATTATGCTACATATACCGTTTTTAATCTGAAAGAATATACAGAACTAACTTTTAAAAAATCGGGTTAACCTGACCTGCAGGAATCTAAACTCGGTCCGAACCGAAAGCAATCAGAGTTAACCCGATTTGCAGCGTAAAAAAAGGCAACCAACCAACCAATCAACCTCTAGATTAATTTGAGTTTGGCTGCTATACTATTTCTCATTTTCAAAGGTTGACACGTTTGAAATTGTTCGCGAATCATGCTGAAGTGACTAGAACTCAACTTCATACCTATTATATGTATGCATAAATTTCGTTCCAGGTATCATTTATCTGTATACAGGGTATCACAAAAAGATGGTCACAACTTTTAAGAGATGATAAAATACACTACTCTTTTCAAAAAAAAAAAAAAAAAGAGAAGAAGGTATACAAGGGCTAGCGTGAGCCTTTGAAATGTAATTATAGGACATTCTTGGGGGCGGAGGGAAGGGCGCACTTTCTTTCTAAATTTTTGCAAATGTAAGACATTTCGTCCCTTTTGGCCATTTTAACCATTTGGCCCTCTTTAAACAAAGTTCCTGATTACGGCAATATACACTGTAAAAAAAATCCATGGACTTTCAGTTTTGGAAAAGGTAACTAGTTGCCTTTTCCGAAACGGAATAGATTCCTTTTGAGAATGAGAAGTTTTAATTTACAACACGATTAGTTTCACATCTGCAATGAAAGTGACATCTTTCATTACCAAAAAGATTACTTTCTTTGCAGATGTGAAACTAATCGTGTTGCAAATTAAAATTTTTCATTCTCAAAAGAATCTATTCGTTTCAGAAAAGGCAACTAGTTGCCTTTTCCAAAACGGAAAGTCCATGGATTTTTTTTACAGTGTAGGATGACCCTCAAATGTGGGGATTTGAGGCAGCTGCCCTGCGTGCCCCTGCATTTGTCAGGCCCCAAGTGTGTGTGCATAACATTCATCATTTATTTACAGGGGCACATAAAATAATTCAGTTAGAATACTGCCTGTGAACAATAATTTCTGGAAGTGCCTTTTCAACGCGTTTCTACATGTACGTTTCTACATCTACAACGCGTTTTTAAATGTAACTATTTTCTTGCATATTCCTTGTTGCATGTGTATAAATGCTATAGATCATATACAAAGTATCGAGTTCATTTCCGTTTGCTGAAGGGAAATTTTCAACTGTGCTATGCGTTTTTCTAACGAAATTAAATATTAGCATACTTATGTAATATATATATACAAAGCTATATGGCATATACATGGTCTGCACAAAATAATTCACATATTTTTCCGACTATTGATGTCAATTGTAGAAGTTGAGTTTTTAAATGTATTTACTTAGATGTCATCTTTCCCCTTATTAAACTGTGACGTTTTGTTACAATATTCTGGATGTGTTGAAAAATATTTCATAATCTATGCTTCCCGCATAATTTTTCGTTCGTGTTAAGTCTGATATGAAATAATCTTACAACGTTACTAATAAGATTTATCTGTTTTGATTTGCTACTTAATTAAGAATGAATATTTTGAAATTATTTAAAGTTTTCTTTGAAATTATTTCTATTCTGGTAAAAGCTACTGTTAGACTACATCAGATTCTGTGGAATAAGTGCTGCATAGATATTTATTTTGTTCTTCAATCTTTTTTACTTTATATTTGATTCTTTTATCAGAAGTTTTATTATAAGAAAAACATTTTAATTATTTTTGAAATTAATGGAATTATTAATTACATAGTATACAAATTTAAAGGATTTGCATGAATATTTTTATGTGGAAAATATACGTTTGTTGGTAATGTTGAAAACTTAGCTCTTTTTTACTACCCCCTCCACCTTCTATCCTACCAGATTTTCTGTATAGCAATTTTTGTTTCATTTAATCACAAAATAACTGTCATTAAATAAAACAGAAATTACTATACAAAAATTCTGATATGAAGGTAGTCTTTCTTAATAAAATAGGAGGATAAATTCACAATACTGTTTTTGGATCCAATGTCCTCGGCAGAAATAAAGCTGCCCTTTTAAAAATATTGATACTATTTGCTAAAGATTAAAAATTAATGGTTAAAAGCGTTACTGATTAATATTTTTACATATTTTGATGATTATGTAAATTTTTATCCATGCATAACATATGTCTTTCATTTTTGTTTGTTGAGTATGTTGTGCAAATGTATAAAGACCTCTTATAACAAATCTGATCTTAGAACAAATTACAGTTTTAATAAAGTAAAAATATCTTTTAAGTATTAATTATTTGTCGCTGAAGCTATTTCAGAAAATCGGAAAATCGTTCCCTAGAACTTTATTTAATGTAGTTTACACAAAAGTGTTTACTTAGCTTAAAATTCTATTGTCTTTTGTATAAATTCTCCGGCTTCGACGGAAATGATAAATATTTCAATCGTTGTAGAATTTTTTTCAATACAAAACGAAATTCATTATATTCGTTTATCGTTCAGAATCTGTATCAACTAATTGAATTCAGAGCAATGTTTTCAGATAAATGGATTAATTGTTAAATTTTTGAGGGGAGGGGGGATTATTAAATCTTTTATTCGCATTGTTCATTATAGTGAAATTTCTATGTTTTTCAAAACTAATCAAAATGAAAATGTAGTTTCTCTAGCATGAAATGTTCTTCATACAGAAATTAAAAATATGAAATTAAAAGACAGCTAAATTTTGAATTTGAGAAAAAACTAGTATGTTGTGACCATCACAAAACTTTCTTCTATATAAATCACGTCAATTAAATCATTTAAATAATACAAGAAATTACATCAATTTAGCACCAATTCATATCAAAATATATCTGAATTTGAAGTTTGATGAAAATTCGTACATTAGTTCTTGAGATAGAGCTATAGCGGGAATTCTGAAAAATATAGCATAGCAGTGCCACCTATTGAGCGATTTGCACCAAAACATAATTCTGAGAAATGCAGCATAACAGCGCCACCTGTTGAGCGATTTGCACCAAAACTTAAACAGCAGTGATTCATATCAAGGTATACCTGAATCTGAAGTTTGTTGAAAATCCAAGCAAAAGTTCTTGAGATAAAGCTATTGCGGAAATCGCAAAAGATACAGCATGGCAGCGCCACCTGTTGAGCGATTTACACCAAAATGCATAAAACGTCAATTCTTGTCAAGGACTAACTGAATCTGAAGTGTGGTGAAAATCCGTGCATTAGTTCTGGAGATTGAGCTATTGTGGAAATCGTGAAAAATACTGCATAGCAGCCCCAGCTGTTGAGCGATTTACAGCAAAATCTAATCAGTACAAATTTATATCAGCGACTAATTGAATATAATTTTTTATTAAATTCTGCTCATTAGTTCTTGAGATAGAGCGCTCACAAAATTTGTGTCACACACAGACAGACATTTTGTAAAAACATGTTTTTCGGGTTCTCTGACCCCTAAAACGTGTAAATCTGTCGGAAACCGCAATTCGAAAATTTTTATGAATCCAATACTTTCTTCTTGTAAAGATAGGAGAAAGTAAAAATATATTGAGCAGTTAAAAGTGCGATGTGGACATTCATGAGTTTAAAGATTTGATCACGTAAATAGATAATGATTTTATTGAAAGAGTTTTTGCGTTTTATATGTACATATACGAGGGGCATTCAGAAAATAAATTCCCACCGCCCGTAAAAAAGAAACAAAACATAATTACATGGAAATATTTATTGCTAAAGATATAGCATGTTTCAGCTATTTCTCAACATAAGAACCATCGGGATTGTAACATTTATCATAGCGTAGGATAAATTTTTGTCGTTCAGTGTCATAGCAGTCTGCCGCTTGTGAATGAAGCCAGCTTGTCACAGTTGTCAATCCACGTCACCTCACCGGTAACGATCTGTTGAGGTACTTATTGCCCTTATCGTGGTATCGCTGCATAAAAGTCAATGCTGATCCATGCGTTTGTTTTGTGTTCGGGTGTAAGATACTTCGGCACCCATTTGCGTACAATTTCCGGAACGACGGATGTTTCATGATGATTTCATGCATCGCCGATCTTTTCTTCATTTTTTGCAGTAAAACCATGATGAGGGCAGCGAGTACCTTAAAAGGAATCATTACAAGTGATGAGACGTGGGTTGACAAATGTGACAAGCTGGCTCCATTCCCAGACGGCAGACTTCTATGACAATGGACTACAAAAATTTATCCCACGCTAGGACAATTGTTACAATTCCGTTGGTTCTTATGTTGAGAAGTAGCTGAAACATTGCTGTACTTCTTGCAATACACTCTAAATAAAAAAGAGTGACTATTCACTCTGGAAGAGTGAATAGTCCCTCTATCGCAGAGTCAAAACATGCCCAACCTCTTTAGAGTGACTATTCACTCTGAGCAAAAGTGAAATTTTTGATTCTCTGAAAGAGTGAATAGTCCCTCCTGGGAAGTGATTATTCACTCTAAACAGGGGTGGATAATCACTCTTTCGGAGGAGTGACTATTCACTCTTGCTAAAGGAGTGCGGTTTTTCACCCCTGGTAGGAGTGAATAGTTACTCTTACTTAAGAGTGAATGTTCATTTTTTATGTAGTCGATTCTTTTTTTATTTTGCTTTTATGGTAATTTTAAAAGAATCACATCTTTTACAGCATGCAATGAAAAAAGATGCAAGCGTGGTAAAGATTGGAATAAAAAAACTTTATTAGCAATATATTTTTAATTCACAGTTTGTAACACTAATTGAATTTTTAAGGAAATATTCAGTTAAAGTTACATACGAATTTAAATTAGATTACTGACAGAAATAAATAAAAATATTTTATTCCAATCTTATCCTTTGTGTTTGCTTTTATTGCATGCCCTATAAAGATATTACTTTTAAATTTTTATTTACAACTTTATTTCTCTTTTAAATAAGTTCTAAGCATGATTTAAATATTAATAATGTGTATTTTTTTTATCCGCTGTGATTTTCTTTTGTTTTATTTAATATGAACATGGAATCTAAATTTTAAGTTCTCTGGAATATGTATATATTTTTCTTTTAAACATATTCTTTAACTTAATCATGATTTCTAATTTTCGTCCGTTATTGCTGAAAAATGGAATTAATACAATAGCTGTTAATGAAACAACACGATAAGCCATATTTAATTTAATTTTTTTATTCGCGTAGATATTGTATTTTGTGACTATGAGCAAAATAGATTATATATGTTTTATAGGAAAAGATTGACTTCGGAAATAGTAAAAAAGGAAACTTAAAAATAAAGTAAATGACTGCATTAGAAATATTCTTATTGTTTGAAAAACATTTTAATGTAAAAAAAGTAGTTATTAATCTCTTTAAAAAAAATTCAGTCCTTATTATGTAAGTAAATATGAACTTTTAAAAAAATATATTAAAGCAGTCTTGTCCATAAACTTCAAAACAGGCATAAAAAACATTTATTCCAATGCTTAAATGTCATGTTTTATTGTTTAGCGCCAAAAATTACGTGTATCAAAAACGTAGAAAATGTTTTTATAATAGAAGGAAATTTAATAACTGATGCAGAATGTCTATAATTAATTTTTTATATTACTCAGTCTCGAAATTTTAAAATCATAACCCGCAGAAAAATGTTTACATACAATTTAAAAAAAATTAATATGCAGTAATATCTCCCTAACGCGACCACGTATACCGTTCCAATAAAAATTGGTCGCTCCGAGAAGTGGTCTCTTAATGGAGGTCATGTTTAAATCTAGATTTTAATTGCTGAAAAATGGTAACAATGTTACTAAAATTTGTTTTTCACATTTGGAAAAAATATAAATATTTAAGTATCAAAATAAAAGTTAATTACATAAGTTATATTCGGATAAATGGAAGTTCGATTAAAAAAATTGAGAGAAATAGGCTATTCGGATAATTGGAAGTTCGGTTAATTGGAGTTCTGATAACCGGCGCTCTACTGTAAATGCAATTTTTTGTGGACGGGAACAAATAATGACGATTTCATTACTTTATCTATCTCTCTGAGAGTTTTCCGACAGAATAGGGCAGAGGAGTTTATTGATTGTCATTCTTAATTGTAATCATAATTAAATTCATTGCCTAAAAACGCACAAAGGGATTTAAACACTTAAAAGTTATCGGGAAAAAAAATCTAAACTTAGTTCAGAAGTTTGATGAATAATGCACTCTCCGGGATTGTTTTTTTAATAAAACCTTCTTCAAGCGACCAGGAAAAAAAGGAAATTCTTTCATTTTCTTCAAAGAAATCGGTCTCATGGAGGGAGTTCAACTGGGATGGTCCTTAAATGGAGGTAAAATTAGTATTGAGCCTATGGGAATAAATTTCATTCCATGTAAAAATGGTCGTTCAGGGAGGTGGTCGCCTAATGAAGTTGGTCGCACAGGGAGATTTCACTGTACCAACCTTTTCGTAATATCATAAACATCAAATATCATATTTAACTCCGAAACAATAATAATTATGATAAATACTCTTAACTGTATAGAATCCAAAATCAGTAATAAACGAAAAAAAAAATCTCATATAACAGCAAATGTTTTCGAATGTGTCTGCGACGATTTGAAAACATCCAGATATCTTCTCTTCTGAGTCAGCCACCCTTTGAAACGAAAGAGATAAAACTTCTTTTGTTTTGATCGTTGGCAAAAGTATATTTGAACACATCATTGAAAGGGAAGAATAAAATATTTACACTCATTTTTTGTTTATTCATATTGCCCGAACTAATGAAGTTTTGATTATTTTTTTTAAACATTGTGCGTATTCATTTGTTAAAAGAATTATATTTCAAACCGCTACATGAAGAAATATAATAGACAATCACTTTTGAACACTCTAACGATCAATCTTTTTCTATACAACATACAACTATTTAACGATAATATTAACATTCTGCATATCTACACGGATAAATGCTTAAAATTAAATAAGACTTACCTTTATTTTATGTATTCCATAAAGAATAATTTTAATGATATCCTATTCTGTTAATCCTAAGATGGCGGGCGAAAAAGTGATCATTTTTCTTATCTTTTAAGGGTGTCGTCGCCTTGCTGATCTGATTGGTTAATAAGCAATGCATACGTAAGTCACTCTTTCAGGAGTGAGGCATTTCATTCCTTTCTAGAGAGTTGCAAATTCCACTCTTTAAGGAGTGTATTTTTATAAAATTCACTCCAAAAATAGGGAAAAGGCCTGTCACTCTTTCAAAGAGTGAACTTTTCACTCCTCTCAATTTTAGAGTGTAAATCTTTCCAGGTAATTATGTCTTGTTGCTTTTTACAGGTCATGGGAAACTTACTTTTTGTATGATCCTCGTATATAAAGATAAAAATAATTTGATTTCACTAGTTCATTCGTAATAAATGTTGTACTAAATTTCATTGTAACAATGAATATAATAGAAAATGCGTAAACCTTTCACTTATTCGTTTTTCTTTCGATATGATATTTAAGGATAGAAGACTTTCAAAATCGCAAAAAATCATCAAACTGCCGAATTTTCACTTTTAACATAATAACAATATATGATCTCCCTGCTATTGAACGAAAAAGAACTTTTTGATTTCGATTTTTTTTACTGGAGTTATAAGCATTTTTGTCCAATCAGCTGATTCTGCGATGCCCCTTTGTTTACTTTTTCTCCAATTCGCAGCTGTAAAATTTAGCCTAGTTTTTCTTTTGACCTTGCTCAGTGTTATTATTTCACACTGAATACTTATCTTATTAATTTTGCGATTTAGCAAAATAATACTTGAACTGTATCTTTAACTGTTTCTTTTAGCGTTTATTTGCAATGTATTTAGAGCGAATTGCATGTTGTTGCCAATCTATTTAAAGTAAAATATAATAATTAAAATAAATAAACAGTAAGACTTTAACTTTATTACTATTTTAAACTTCAACTTCTAACTTTTCCTTTAGCATTTGTTTACCTTGTACAGATAAATAAAATTTTTCTTATTACGACTGTATTTACTGGAGAACTGCATTTTCATAAAGAACTTACATATAAGCTATAAATGATATTGCATCCCTTATATGTAACTGACACTGTGTCAATAGGAAAATATTAAGCAATTATAGTCATTGTATTTACTAAAACCTGTTTTTCTCAGAGTGAATATTTCATGAGTTTTCATGATTTCAAAATGTTCCATGCGCATTATATTATACCCAATTTTCCTTATTAAAAAAAAAAAAATACTCTATATGTATGTGTTAACAAATGTTACTAAAAATAAGCTTGTTTAGAGGCATTTAAATTTTTAAATTTTTAATTATATAAAAATTTTAATTAATTTTTAACGAAAAATGCAAAAAAAAAAAAATAAGTTACAATAGTTTTTTTTTCAATGTTTTACAAGTAGAGTGCAAAAAAATGTATAGTAACATTTATTTGTATGTATGAAATGGTTATTACGGAAAAATATTGTGCACGTATTTGAAAACTGGATGCGTATGGAGCATTTTGAAATATTGTCATTTTTCGCTAATTAAAAAAATATTTTCTGTATCTCAAGAACTATTAAATATATTTTAACAAAAAATAGTGAAATAAGAGATATTTATACTATAAATAGTTCCAGAAATTTTTTTGAAAATTCATTGGCAATTAAAAAAAAAAAATTAGTTTTGAGAGTCCACTGTTGTAATCTTAAATTCAACAAGTGATGATAAAAGCAACTGTTGAAAAAATTCTAATTATTAATTAAATTGTTATCTATTAAACATTAAGAACTGTTTGTAACTGCATCAAATTAAACTCATTACTGTGGCGTACAGGAATACCTCTATTAGATCGAATGTTATTATACATGCAATTTTTTAATGTTTTGCTAATGGTTAAAAATTTAATATTCAAGACAGTGACCTTGCAACGATTCACTGTAAAAAGATATGTGGATTATATCTTTTTAAAAATGAGGTTGATGTAAGCATAATCAATGATTTTTATTAGTGTTGCTTTATAAAATTAATATACTGTGCAAATGTATCATAATCTTTTTACTAAAGTTCGAATTATCATTTTAATAAATGAAACAAATATGTCTCAATACGTCTAAACGTATAAACATTCGCTCCTTAAGGTGAGCATTTCAAAAATTAAATTTTTATTAAGAAATTCCGAATTCATGCCAGAATTTATGAATAGTAATTTTTGCTTTATTTAATGACAGATATTTCGCGATTCCATAAAGTAAAAATTCTTCGTTCGTGATTTTCGTTATGGATTCGGAACTTATGAATAAAAAAAGAAATTCTTGAAAGGGACCCATATAAGCGCAAATGATGCAAATGTTTTAAAAGTATAAATAAAGTATTTTTGATTGCATTTTGAAAAAATAGTTCCCGAGAATCACCTTATTTACGTAATAGATTTTGTGATTGCCTTTTATATAAATTATCCGGTTTCGATGGAAATAATTTATCTTGCAATTTTTTAAATGCAAAATGAAATCCATTATATTTACTCACCTCTTTCATCGTCTAATTGACAGAAACTTCGTTTTCTCATAAATAGATTAATTGTTAAATTTCTAGGAAAAAAATTGCTAAATCAGTCCATTGCATTGTTCATCGTAATGAAATTTCCATGTTTTCCCAAAACTAATCATGGATATTTTACTGTCTTCTGCATGAAATGTTTTATTCAGACGGAAATAATGAACACGAAGTTAAAAAAGCCAAGTCTTAAATCTAACTTTATCTTACAAATTTAAAGAATGCGATTTATCTTTTTATATTCAGATTTTATGATTTACTAAGTAATCCATAATGTATTTAATGAAAGATTTTACCTTTTCATCAACTCTGCTTATTTTAAGATAAAAATCAATTAGGTCGCGACATTTAGTATGTATAACAAGTTACGCGCAGATGTGTTATTTTCTTTTATATACCTATTTGCATTGTTTATTTTATTTTATAATTGCAGCGATTTAACATTGGAGAAACTGTTAAATTGTTCTAATAACTAATGGAATTATTTTTATTAGCTAATATATTATTCAACCGTTTATATTACTAGTAAACATTTAATGTAACTTTCAGAAAATGTATTTACAAATATAAAAACAATCGTTTAAAAGCTAAGCGACAGTACTGCTTTTAATATCTGAAATAAAGTTATGTCGATAATCGATACTGCCGATAAAGGAGAAAAAACATTGAAGTACAGTTTTGGTGTTGTGGATAAAAAATTAATGAAAATACCTCATGTTGCATGGTGATTGCTATTAATTTCACTTGTAATTGTTCTTGGTTAATTATAATACAAATATTTATGAGCATGTTGCATGTAAACATTTTAAATGCGTTATGTAGAAAATATGTTTGTTGATTTAAATGCTATTTACTAAGACGCACTGTAAAAAAACAAAATGAAAACTGTCGTCAAACGTGACAAATGAGGTGCGTTCGTACTATAACTAGTTTTATAACTATTTTTTGCACCGCATATTATACTGAATGTATATTTTAGTGCACTTCATAAGTACATATCAATTTCATTCTGTTCGAAAAGCTGTAACATCATTAAAATGCACTTGAAATAATGTTTTACCATTGGCCGTAATGTAACGGAAAACTTTTGTCTGTCCCTGTAATTAAGCTATACATCCGATTTTCATAAAATTTAAAATGACTCAACAGAATTTTGCAACAGTTATATATTTAAAATTCCAGACTATTCGGTTGGGTAGTTTTTGCTCTGTTATGTGCGGACGGACAGACAGACGGACCGAACGACGACTATAGGTGCTACGTATTTATATAATTATGAACGCACCTAAAAAGAAGTGAGAGAGAGAGAGTAACGCTTTTTTGTATGTTTTTCCTTTTTTATGCATTTTTATAATAATTATTCACTTTTCCAAAGCGTTCCTATTTTCACAAATCTTCCGTGATTAAACAAGTCAAAGATCCTTATTCAAAAGTAGTGATAACAATCGGCCTCTAGCCCGTGGGTTTTTCACCCCACCCCTTTTTTACCCATTAAAAAAATAAAAAAAATCCAGGAATATTCCTTAGAAATAATTGGAACTTTACGGAATAAGCACAGAAAGAGACTTCCTTCGAAACACCGAGAATGTCCCTCAAAGTTTATTTCAAAGTAAGGTTACAGATCTTTGTATTGAATATTTCAGAGTTATCCAGTAAATGTTCTGCTATTCTGTATAAACGTTTGTGAATTTTTTTCTGTACACTAAAAAAAAGTTGATTTTATGGTATAATACTGGCATCCCATTTGCTAGTATTATACAGTAAAATCAACAATAATAAACTGTAGAATAAGCAATAATATACGGTATATTATTGCTAGTATTCTTATAAGATATACGTAAATTTTAACGTCTGAATTAAATCAATGTTTAAACTAACAATGAGACATTAGACAGACTTGAACACATTTGAAAACTATTAGATTAAAATATATATTTAAAAACATTTAAAATTAAAATCAAACACGTACATAGTATACGTTTCGCTTTGTCATGGCATAGACTCCTGAGTATTAACATCAACCACAACTATAATTTATTACAAAACATCGAACACGCGCTGGACTCAGTTAAAGTTGAAGTTTTTCTTTTAGAAACAAGAAATATTCAATAGGAATTGAACCTGATCTGTTCAAGATATATGTTATAGCTTAGTGAAACATCCCTCCATGAAAAGTCTGTAATGGCAATCTTTTCAGTTATTTTTCAAAATTGATTAATCTTACGAAAGATGGGGTGTGGTTCATGTCAAACGGATGCTGGGCTTATCTGGAATTTCACTTGCCGTTTTTAAAATTGCGTAATTTTTTTTTTCAGTGTATTGCAGTGTAACTCAAATGTACCCTTAGAAACCGCCATTTGCGACGTAAGATCTTCGATGCGAAATGACAGACCACTGATCGGTGAGAACTTTCTTTTGCTCAAAGTATATTCCAATACTAGGTAAATATAGGTCCAAAAAACGCAGGAGAAATAGAAATTTAAACATTGCTTGAAAGCGTTGACCCTGGAGTATCTACGAGTATCTTCTATCTATAATAATAAGGAAAGAAGTTTGTGTATGCGTGTGAGTGTGTGTGTCGACGATGTTCTGAAAAGACCGCTGTACGTAGAGCTACAAAATTTGGTGGAAAGGTACCTCTATATATGTAGTTTTGCATCTCAAAGCTCGATTTGAATTTTTTGATTTGATTTGATTATTTAATTATTAGACTTACATAGTAGATTTTTTGGTTAGATCGGGGGGAGGGGCACTTTCCTAACATTTTCTGATCTCCCCATGTGATATATCATTTGGCAGCCCTTTGACAACTCTTTCACATATGTACCCCCGTCCCCCACCCCTTATTTGTAACCGCAGGTTTTTTTCTCTTATTTGAGTCCCCACCCCCTCAACTAATATATCTCCGGATAAGTTGAATAACGGGGTTTCGTTCGGATAGAGTATTGTTTAGAATAGAGTGCGCCTCCTGGTGGTGGAAAGAAGAACTAACAGATTTTGCAGCACGTCTGCTATACAGTGCCGCAGCCTGTGACACCCATGTCGGATGTTCGTATAGATCATATTGCGTTCCCTGGCGGTGAAAGGTGGAACTAAAGGATTTTGCAGCGCATGCGCAGCACGCCTACTATACTGTGCCACAGACTGCGGATACACATGTCGGAGTGGTCGCAAAGTGGTTTGCTTAGAACAGAGTGCGCTTCCTTGTGGTGTAAGGTAGAACTAAAAGATTTTGCAGTGCGTACGCAGCACGCCTTCTATGCGATGCCGAAGGCAGTGGGTTTATTATCGCGGGCCCAGATAACGCCGGGGGGGGGGGTAAGTTAGTTAATGATAAAGAAAGAAGATCTTCTCGTGCAGATGCTGCTGGTTGTGCGCCGAATTGTTTGCATTCGCAATTTGCTAAGAGTACATTTTCGCTGCTCTATAAAAAGAAACTGGGATAACGTTTCTTTTAAATAAATGAAAGTTTACTGAATACGTTTTGTTAGTCAGCTTTCTGTGAAATATGAGAAATGTTTCTGTTGACTACCGAAACGTTGCAATAAATGTCAGTTAGCTTACTGTAAAATGAACAGAAACATTTTTAATGTTTCACTGGAAGCTGACTGATATTTCAGTGAAACGTATTAAGTAATATTTTAGTTATTTACAAGAAACGTTCCTTGACAATAAAGGCAGTCAAGCTGCCCAGTACTTTCAAGGAAAGTTCTTGGATTTTTGTTATGGGGCGTTACAAATTGTCGCCATTTTTTGCTAATACAGACCTGCCAACTGCTACGAAAAAATCGTAGTTGCTACGATTTGGATGTATAAACTACGACGCTACGAAAGTCGGTCTTAAACTACGATTTTTTGCAAAAAACACAAACGCATTTTTTATTTCAAGTTGCGATTTTTATCCCGCGCAGCATATCTTTCAGGAGTGATTCTGTTCGAAAATTTCAAAGTATTCATTTCCGGAAGTTTTAAAAAATTTGGTTATTAGTCCGAAAATTCGGACATTTAAAAAATGTTCATGGGGAAAAAAAAGCTAGGCTGCAAAACAAACTTCTTAACATAAAGCCCTCTTCATGTATATTAACCACGAATGAATCGGGTTTCTGTAAATATTTATACAGGAATTCCCTTCCTTAAAAACAGGGGTGCCTATGATATTAAACGCAAATTTCGTCAAAAGATCAGTAAGAAAATGCAAATTTCATCGAAAGATCAGTAAGAAAACGCAAATTTCACCGAAAGATCGCAGAAGGAAAACGCTAATTTCGTCAAAGGATCGTGGTAAAAAATGCGAATTTCGTCAAAAGTTCGTGGTAAAAAGTGCAGATTTCAACAAAGAATCGTGATAGAAAAATGTGAATTAGGATTGTGAGGGAAAAAATTGTGAATATCCTGAAATGATCGCGGGAAAAAAATCGCGAATTTCATCAAAATATATTGCACTGGGCTAAAAAATTGGAACCAGGCTCCTTTTATAAATAAATGTCAAAAGAAAAACAAATCTAAACGAGAAAAAACTAAAAATCGTATACAAATTTTCACAGGAAAAAATTTACTATACTGAAAGACTGAAACCGTATTCCTTTTACGAATGTTAAAAGATGGCTGCGAAACACGAAAAACCAACCAACCAACCAACCTCCAGATTAATTTAAATTTTGTGTGCTACGATTTCTCATTTTCAAAGGTTGACAGGTCTGCTAATGATTAAAAACTGAATACTTATACATTGCTCGTATAACGACATACATTCAATGGTAATCAAAGGAAATTTGATTAATGGAAAAAAATATATATATGATTGTTTTTCTTGCTTACTAATGAAATCTACATGTTCTGGAAATTGCATGATTTATTTGCTGAGTTTCACATAAATTTATTTTCTTAATTTAATGTCTTAATTCTGTTGTGTTTTGTGTAAATTATCCAATTTCGACACGGAAATGAGAGATATTTCATTTGGTGTAGAATTTTTTAAATGCAAAATGACATTAGATTCATTTTATCTCTTTTATCACCTGTCTAAACTAATTTAATTGAGAGCAACTTTGTATTTTCACATAAATGGATTAATTGTTAAATGATCGAGGGAAAAAATGTTAAATCCTTCATTCGCATTGTTCGTCATAATGAAATTTCCATGTTTCCCCAAAGCTAATCAAAATGAATTTTTACCTTCTGTGGCATGAAATGTTACTCAGACAAAAATAAAAAACATGAAATTGAGAAAGTCAGTTTCGAAATCCGCCATCAAACTTTATCTCACAATGTTAAAAATTCAATTTATTTTTTTATACTCAAATTTAATCATTAACTGAATAGTAAATAATACATTTATTGGAAGATTTTCACATTTCATTAACGTTACGTATTTTAAGATAAAAGAAATTAGCTCGTTATAGTTTATTTGTAGCAAGTGCTGCATCGATGTGGATTTCTTTTTCTATTTTCCAGCTGCATATTTGTTTCTTTTATTTTACAAATGAATTCGGGAATTAATGATTAAAACAATCGTTAAATTGGAGTAATATTTAATTAGTTGTTCTTGAAAAAATATTTAAAAAATATTTGAAACGATTGCAATTAAAAGTTTATATGTGTTTTGAAGAAAATATGTTTTCTACACTGAATGCCATTTAAAACTGCACAAGCATTATTTTAAAACAATGTTGACAGAATTGCTTAACTCTTAGCGTTGAAAGCGTAATAGACCGGACAGTGGCTGCACGAACAATCTCCTCAACAAGTTGATAGCTAAAAATGAATGGTTAGTTAAAGCTCGATTAGCATATTAAAATGCAACTGGTCTGCCAAGTCATATGTATCTTGGTGAAAACCACCTGTAAATCCAATTTTGGTCGTTGCTTGTTAGGTTAGTATTCTGTTTTCTTGCAACCAGTTCTCCAAGTTTTCATAGCTTTGGATGCAGGAAAACAGAATAGTGCACTGAAAAAATGAAGTACTCAAAAATGAGTAAATTGGTGTACTGATATCGAATTGAGTATTTTTGGATCAAAAAAGAATCCATCCTTATCTCCATTTTGATCCATCACATGTTATCAAACCCAAACAAAACGATAATTGTGTACCCTGTAATGATTTATTTCATTTATGGCGACATAAAAGATGTTTATTAATGTGAATATTAAATTATGCACAGTATTTTAAAATAATTTTAAAGTGCTTGCAAATAATGCTCTTGTCATAGAAATATTCGATTTGGGTATTTTGCTAACAATTTTGCTATTTTTCTTTATAAATATTCAATTAAACATTTCTTATTAATAATTGTGTACGGGAAATAAATGTCAGTACATTTTTACTTGAATTTGTAGGTTCAGGGGGCAGTACATAACGATTCATATTTGAACACAACTATGGAATCAAGAATGAGTACACGTGTTTCTCAATTTTGAGTACATTTGGATCGAAGCTATTTTGAGTATGTCATGTATTTAAAATTGAGTACTTTTTACTCAATTTTGAATACATATTTTTTTCAATGTATACCTACCTATCAATCACTAAAATTGGGTCTGCAGGTAGTTTTCACCAAGATATGACTTGGCAGACCAGTTGCATTTTAATATGCTAATCGATCTTTAACTATTCCTTGATTTTCACCCCTGAACTCGATCAGGTGATGGTCTGTGCAGCAGCCGCTGCCCGTCTATAACAAGATAATGTTGATACAGCCACCAGAAATGTTGGAATCTTTTCACAAAAAAGGTGCACCTGCAAACTATGAGTATCAATATATTTATGCCTATGAGGAACTTCGCAATTTTCATGACCTTTAAACGCTACCTTCTACTCTATCGTTTATTTCTTTTCAGAGAAATTAATTGCAGCTCTACAAATATTAGGGTAAAGTGCCCATATTTCTCCTAATTCCGTCCCCCTTAACTTCTCCGCTTCTGCGAAAGTGGTACCACTTATGACGCAGGGGACGGGAGATAAAAGGGGTCAGTGTTGAAAGATTCGTTCGCCAAGACGCATACATAAATTAAAGACGTCGATTTTTCTACTTTTAGAAGACCTGAGTTCTTAATACGTCGTTTGTAGAACGTTATTTACTGTACTGTAAGTATTTATTTCTTATTCATTGCATGCATTTTACATTGGTAAGATGCTGACAGTAGCATACAGTGAGTTTTAGGACGTTCAGCTCATCTTACGGGAACTGAAGCTCCGTCATATTGGGAAGTAGCGTCGTCCCAATTTCGCCCCCCTTGCAGTTCTTATTTTCATGCTTTTTCATAACATTTTTTTTTTCAATTTTTTCCTCGTGTTTGGATGGTAATGTTTCGTCATGTTATTCTTCTACTGACAATTAGTACATTTCTTTGTGCCTTACTGTAATGTAAATTAAATTACTTACTCATTTAGAAGTAAATTTTGATTTAGTTAAAGTTAAGCCTCGGCGTATTGGATTTTTTGGGGGGACGAAATTGGGACCTTTTTTTTTTCTTTTGCATTTTTAGATACTTTTGAAAAAACAATTTTTCGCATTGTTGCAATTTTTCTGTACGATATTTGCCTATGTTTCCATGGACATGAGTAGTTACTCTATGTAAAATCCAAATTTGGTAGAATTTCACTGAAAATTACAACTTCTAAGGGCCTAAAAGTGACTGGGGGACGGTAATAGGGCACCTTACCCTATATGCACTTAACCCTTAAATGTGTGATTTTTTATTTTGTTTCGAAAAAATTATATGTGATTCTCTGAAAGGTTTATTACTCGGGAAAAACAATGAAAAAAAATCAGATACATTTTTCATATAATACGTCAATCTTTTCTTCCGTTGCACATCTGCAGTACTACAAGTAAAATCTATTGTCGTGTGGCTGTTTTACACTAAAATATTGCAAATTAGTAAATATTTTAATAAGTATGTCTCCAAATACCTTATTTTATATAATTATTTATTTTATAAAACTTAACCTTTAACTCTTTAATTCCCATGATAGAATACGTTCTAGAAATTACGTAGTTCAGAGAATCTGACTTTACACCAGAAAGTTTCATTGGTTAATTTCGATTTATTTAAATAAGGAATGTCTGTTATTAATTAAAGCAAATATTGTTATTTTAATTATCTGGCATGAATTAGGTGCATACGAATAAAAAAAATTGGATGTGCCAATCCAAAACTTTCTTGTATCTCATATATTTGAATATTTCAAAATGTTGTTACAAATGACAATATTTCATTTTTATTAGTTCAATACTATATCAACTTCGAAAAAAAAATTAAATAAAAATTGTTATTATAGTGCTCTCTTTAGGCGGATTTTTTCCAAATTAAGGGAGGACTTGCTTGCAATAGCCAAAATATTATAAAAAAAAAATTGGTTCTATTCTATGCATAACTTCATACACTTTTCGATGGTACAATATTCAAAATGCCAGAAAAATCGCACAAAAATCGCTATTACTGCGCCCTCTACCGGTGTATTTTTTCCAAATTAATGGAGGACCTGCTTGCCATAGCCACAAGCATAAAAAAAAATTGGTTCGATTTTATGCATAACTTCATACATTTTTCGATGATACAATGGCGACATACGGACACACGGGCAGACAGACATTTTTTTATAAACATGTTTTTTGGGATCTGACCCCTAAAACGTGTAAATCCGTTGAAAACCGGAAGTCGGAAAAATTTTTCGATTACAATACTTTCTTCTATTAAAGATAGAAGAAAGTAAAAATCTATTAAATTCAAAACACTGTTGTTTGCATACATGCAAAGCTGCACACTAAAAGGTTAAGTCATTGTTTAAAAAAAAAAAAAAAACAGAGAAATATTTTTGGGTCTAGCAGAATTTTTGTATGAAATAAGATGGCCTCTTCCGAGTTACTCACGGTTTCGAAAACTGTTCCTGTATTCCCGGAAGCCAAAAATTACCGAAATTTAAAGAGGCATTTCTAAGACAAATGTAGGGTCTATTAATCAGTTTTCTAACACGAAATATCGGAAGCAGAATAAAGTAAACTCCTAATAAATATTTTTTTTATCAGAAGTTTATGTGAAAGTAATTACGAAATTCATGTTGTCAGTATCATTAAATATCGAACTAAATAATGTTTTAAATTCTGAATATTACAGGGTGAATGTATTCCGAGATTTTTCTAAACGATATCTATGAATAGTAATCTTCGGCTTTTTTAATCGCAGAATTTGTATTTGAATACTACTCAATCACCCCTGTAAAATCTTGGATTCAAAAAATCATTTAGTTTCATATTTAGTTATATTAACAACATAAATTCAATCTTTATTTTACGTTCCTTTTATTTATTTCTTTTCGACTTTATGTTGGTTAGTTTCCAATTAAAGACTTAATGGCTATCTTTTACTGAAATTTATGAGCCCGGTCAATTTCTTCTTTCTGTCAGTCGCCCTTACCCCATTTTTTAAGCCACTACAAGATCTTAATATCTTTTCATCAATCACCCCTGTAAATCCTGTAATCACTCAATCACCCCTATAAAATCTTGAATTAAAATGATTTAGTTTCACATTTAGTGATATTAACAACGGGAATTCAATCTTTATTTTACGTTCCGTTTATTTATTTCTTTTCGACTAGGTTTGTTTCCAATTAAAGATTTAATGGTTATCTATAACTGAAATTTATGAGTCTGGTCAATTTGTTCTTTTTGTCAATCGTCCTTGCCCCATTTTTTAAGCCACTACAAGACCCAAATGACTTTTCATTTTCCCTGTTGGAATACAGGATTATAATTTGCGAACGAGAAAGGCGGAGAAGATTTAAAGCTAAAAACTTGAATTATTGATCACAGAGCAAGAAAAAGTTGACAGAAAGTCTTTTTGCAGCATCATAAGATAGGTATAAAAGTTTAATTTTCTCAAATTGTACATTTAAGGATTTGAGATCTTTTTTTTTTTTCGTTTTAATTGTTACTTAGTTTTCTCAAGCATGTTAGAATATACTGAGAAAATGTTACGGGGCATTCCACATCAAATCTGGCAGTAAAATACCAATATGTAACCCACCATCACAGATTTTAATGAAACTGCGTGTGTTTGTTCTTACTATTAAGATATGATCACCACTAAATTTGTTTTGCTCCTTGGTGAAATAGTTTCTGAGAAAAAAATTGTCAAAATTTTGAAAAACTGACGTCAGTTGGCATTCTTGACTGCTCGGTTTTCAAATGTAGCATGTCATATATATAATCATATTTCAATATCTACTCTACAAATCATCTTCAAATAATTTATGCATAATATTTAGGGTACGCAGTTTATGAAAAAATATATTGTTACGCTTATAACATTTTAAGTGGGTCTAAAAAAATGTTTAAACTTTGAAGTCGTAAATTTTTTATGAAAAATAATGCATTAACAAAAAAAGCATTATCAACAAAAGGCGGTATTTTTATTAAATTTATTTTTTATGAGGGATATACTTAAAGGTGTCCTTTACCTGATTCTGAAATAAAAATAGTGGGATTTTGGGTGTTTTTAGTAGTATTTTCTAATTAAAAATATTTTGAGGTGCATTTCAAATCAAATCAAGCAGAATCCTTCCATCTCAGTTCCCCTAAGCCATTTAATCACTGTAACAAATTTCAATGAAACTGGGTTTGTTTATAGCTCATTTTAAGACGTAATCACCTTTAATTTTCTTGATCCTAAGTAAAATATTTTTTAAGATAAAAAAAATCAAAATTTTTGAAAATTGTTTAAATTTTTTTTAATGACAGTTCTATATTCAAAGACTGGATTAAAAAAAAGTCATTTCAATATAAAATCTCTAAATAGGTTTCAAATAATGTATATGCGACAAATAATGTTGGCAGATTATTATTTCTTGTTTTTTGTCATGTTTAAACACTAAGAGTTTGTATCTTGTTGAGAGTGTTTTATCTTGTGAATTTTTTAAATCAAGAATTTTGTCAAAAATAATGTGTTAATGAAAAATTTATCAACCGAAGGCAGGGTGTTATTGCTTTTTACGTAAAAATATCTTTTAAATGGTTATAAAATAAAAATAGTGAAAATATGAGAAAAAATTATCAAAGTTTTGGAAAATTGCCACGAGTTGCCATTAATGATTGTTCAATTTTCAAATGCCTCATTTTATATATAAAATCATATTTCAATAACTAATAAAGAAATCTTCTTGAAATAATTTAAGCAAGGTAAATAAAGTATGTACATTATGAAAAAAATATTGCTGTAATGTTAAAAAATATTTAAATGTGTTTAAAAAATTATATAATATTCGAAATCAATATTTTACAAAAAATTAATGAAATTATTAAAAAAGCTTTATCAATCAGAGGCGGAGTTCCTATGACTAATTTTTTAATTTTAAGTTGTACATAATACTACATTATAACTGGATCTGAAATAAAAATAGTGGGATTTTGGTTGGTTTTAGTAGTATTTAAATCATATTTAAAATTATCAATATTTTCAGATGTAAAATCTATCCAATGTATCATCCCTGGAAATATTTTTATTTATACCGTAAATTCGGGTGTATAGCCCTCATATCAAACAATTCAGTTTGGACCCAGAAATTTTATTCAGTATTTGAAGACCAATATTTACCGTGATCTAAAAAGTTACATTTTATTAAAAAAATTTTCTGTGTCGAAACACGATTGTTTGATCCGCGGGCTATACACCGGAAATTACGGTACATTTATTTTATTTTTCAAATTATCTTTTATGTTCGTTTCTTAAGGAAAAAAATAAACAATATTGTTTTTTAGTAAAACTTCTAGGTCGAAGAGCAATTATCTCTTTCCAAAAAAGAGAAAAATCACTAGCTCCTCACCGCCCAATAGAAATTTTCAAAATGACACTCCTAATCTTTAAACTCATATTTGGCTGCTAATATTGAAAATTTAGCATTGAGCTGCTAATATTGAAAAACAAATACCAAATTTCACTCCTTTGAAGAAAATTTTGACATATTGTGCTTTAAATATATGCAAAAAATGCATAATCCGAATTTACATCTTTCAAATAACTATATGTAAAAAAAAAATATTTAAAACTTAATGAGTTGCACTTTTGTAACTTTATTCAGTTTCTAATGATATGTAATTTGATATATTTCATCACAATATTGCTGAAAGTTGGATTTCAACATATATTGTATGTATGTATATATATATATATATATATGTGTGTGTGTATATATATCCCTGTTCTCAAACAAATTATTTAAAAATTATTCATTTATGTTTAATAAAGCATATATATATTGTTTATACACTTATAGAAAATACATATGGTAAATTTTATAATATTATGTCAATAATTTCTAAAAGTAAAGGACTTATCTAATAGTATATAACGAAAAATTTAACATCTGGTGTAATGACAACAAAATTTTATAATTGTTTTACTTAATTTGGATGAATGAAAAAAGCGTACATGTTTATATTTTATTGAAGTACAGGTGAAAATGTCACAAAGACATTCATATCTCAACAACAACTGAGTATGTCACATTCACACTACAGCTGATTTTTTCATTTTGATCTTTCGGGTTTGATTTCAGATGGTAATGAATTAATTAGTTTTGTTAGAAGTGTCATTGCAGTCAGCATATTAGGTTCACTATTTTTTTTTATAATTTATTTTGATTGACTCTATGAACAGCAACTTTTAAAGCGACCATTTCATGAATTTTCAATTAAAAGCTGATTTAAAAATTCATTATGTTGTTTAGTTATTATTATCGTCTTAAGATAATTAGTTGGCATTAAGATTTTTAAATTTAGTTTATTTATTATTTGAAAAGTTGAAAGTATTTTTCAATAAGAGTGGGCTGTTGATTTTAAGTCGGCTGTTGAGCAGTGTAGTGTTGGTAAAGGAACTGGTGCTATTTAATTTAATTTTTATTGCTGTAAATAATATTTGTTATTTTATTATTGTATGTATTATAGTTAAACAAGAGTAGCAATACACGATATCGTAGTCATTATAGTACATCTTAGCATAAAAAGCTTCAATATTTATCATTAAACATTCACATCGTGTGAAAATTTTGTTAAAATTGCTCATATTTTCACTATTTTTATTTTATAACTATTGAAAAGATATTTTTACGTACAATTAAAAAAAGTAATAACAGCCTGCTTTCGGTTAATAATAAATTTTTGATTAACACATTATTTTTCATAAAATTCTTGATTTTAAAAATTCACAAGATTAAACACACTCTTAGTGTTTAAACATGACAAACAACAATAAATAATAATCTGTCTACGTTATTTGTCACATATACATTATTTGAAACTTATTTAGTGATTTTATATTGAAATGACTTTTCTTTTATGCAGTCTTTAAATATAGATTCGTCATTAAAATCATTTTTTTAAAAAATTTCAATATTTAGATATTTTTTTTTATCTTAAAAAATATTTTACTTAGGATCAAGGTGATTACGTCTTAAAATGAGCTATAAACATACCCAGTTTCATTGAAATTTGTGACAGTGAATTAAATGTCTTAGGCGAACTGACATGGAATGACTCTGATTGATTTGATTTGAAATACGCCTCAAAATATATTTAAATGGGAAATACTATTAAAAACACCCAAAATCCCACTATTTTTATTTCAGAATCAGGTAAAGGACACCTTTAAGTATATCCCCCACAAAAAATAAATTTAATAAAAATACCGCCTTTTGTTGATAATGCTTTTTTAGTTAATGCATTATTTTTCATAAAAAATTCATGACTTCAAAGTTTAAACATTTTTTTAGACACACTTAAAATGTTATAAGCGTAACAGTATCTTTTTTTCATAAACTGCGTACCCTATATATTATACATAAATTATTTGAAGATGATTTGTAGAGCAGATATAGAAATATGATCATATTTATGTCATGCTACATTTGAAAATCGAGCAGTCAAGAATGCCAACTGACGGCAGTTCTTCAAAATTTTGACAATTGTTTTCTCAGAAACTATTTGACCAAGGAGTAAAAAAAAATACTGGTGATCATATCTTATTAATAGGAACAAACACACGCTGGCTGTTTCATCAAAATCTGTGGTGGTGGGTTACATGCCTGCCTGAACTGACATGGAATGACCCTTACTGAAAAAATTATTAAAGCATTTCTGCATCAAACTTGTACTTATTTTATTATTTTTTTTCAATGTATTTTTAGATAGAGAAAGATGCTATTTAGATATATATATATAAGGGGAGAGTAGCCATATTTGCACCGCCGCTTTAAATGAACCGTTGCCATTCTGCCGTTAATTACAGAAAGATACGCCATCTACCGCTAAAATCCTACTGATCAGAAGGACGTCATTTATGATTAGAAAAAGCACCCACCTCCCACGTACTGTTTTCAGACAATTTAAAAAAAACTAAAATTAGCTGTTTTGATCTATTTTTTTCCTACTAAACGTAAATGAATAAATTAAAACTAAGGTAAGTTGTTATGTTTTCATTTACACATCTAAGTCCATATATTTATTGCGAATGTTTTTCACGCGGATTTGTTTGATTTCGTTTTTGTTCTTAGTCTTGAGGTTATCTGTTTTAAAAAATGGCACAGCTGCCTAAATTGAGCCAATTTAAGTTGCTTTAATTGGACCAGACATGCGATCATAAATTTTAAAAGTAAGTAATGAATTTCGAGTGCTGTACGCTTTGTACGCTATATTTTTATTTTTTAATATATTATAATGGATTACTATCTCCATGCAAGTCTTTGAATTCTTTTTAGGGTTTCGTTCATCTGACGAAACCCTATTCTTCTCGCTCCTCTGTCTGTCTGTCCGTCCGTCTGTCTGTCCGTCTGTCTGTCCATCACAGAGCCCGTTCTCAGAAACTATACATGTTGGAGAGTTGAAATTTTGCATACTTATAGATGAACACCGCACATCATACGAAAAATCATAAAATTTTGAAAAAGTCGTACATTTAACCCTTTGGGCTCCCATATGTGTATTTTAAACAATTCTTTTTAGTGAGTCCCTAATTAGGTTGCAGGCGTGAAATTTTGCGTACTTATAGATGGACACCTCACATCAAACTACAAATCATAAAATTTTGAAAAAGTCGTACATTTAACCCTTTGGGCTCCCATATGTGTATTTTAAACAATTCTTTCTAAGTGAGTCCCTAATTAGGTTGCAGGCGTGAAATTTTGCGTACTTATAGATGGACACCTCACATCAAACGACAAATCATAAAATTTTGAAAAAGTCGTACATTTAACCCTTTGGGCTCCCATATGTGTATTTTAAACAATTCTTTCCTAAGTGAGTCCCTAATTAGGTTGCAGGCGTGAAATTTTGCGTACTTATAGATAGACACTTCACATCAAACGACAAATCATAAAATTTTGAAAACGTCGTACATTTAACCCTTTGGGCTCCCACATGTGTATTTTAAACAATTCTTTCTATGTGAAACCACAATTACGTTGGAGGTGTGAAATTTTGCATACTTATAGCTGAATACCTCACATCAAACGACAAATCATAAAATTTTGAAAAAGTCGTACATTTAACACTTTGGGATCCCACATGTGTATTTTAAACAATTCTTTCTATGTGAGCCCCTAATTAGGTTGGAGGCGTGAAATTTTACATACTTATAGCTGTACACCTCACATCAAACGACAAACTAAAATTTTGAAAAAATCGTACATTTAACCCTTTGGGCTCCCACACGTGTATTTTAAACAATTCTTTCGAAGTGAGCCCCTAATTAGGTTGGAGCAGTGAAATTTTGTATACATATAGCTGAATACCTCACATCAAACGACAAATCATAAAATTTTGAAAAAGTCGTACATTTAACCGTTTGGGCTCCCACATGTGTATTTTAAACAATTCTTTCTATGTGAAACCCCAATTAGGTTGGAGGCGTGAAATTTTGCATACTTATAGCTGAATACCTCACATCAAACGACAAATCATAAAATTTTGAAAAAAGTCGTACATTTAACCCTTTGGGCTCCCACATGTGTATTTTAAAATATTCTTTCTAAGTGAGCCCCTAATTAGGTTGGAGGAGTGAAATTTTGTATACATATAGCTGAATACCTCACATCAAACGACAAACTATAAAATTTTGAAAAAGTCGTACATTTAACCCTTTGGGATCCCACATGTGTATTTTAAATAATTCTTTCTAAGTGAGTCCCTAATTTGGTTGCAGGCGTGAAATTTTGCGTACTTATAGATGGACACCTCAGATCAAACGGCAAATCATAAAATTTTGAAAAAGTCGTACATTTAACCCTTTGGTCTCCCACATGTGCATTTTAAACAATTCTTTCTATGTGAGCCTCTAATTATGTTGGAGCCGTGAAATTCTACATACTTATAGCTGAACACCTCACATCAAACAATAAACCATAAAATTTTGAAAAAGTCGTACATTCAACCCCTTGGGCTCCCACATGTGTATTTTAAACAATTCTTTCTAAGTGAGCCCCTAATTAGGTTGGAGGAGTGAAATTTTGCATACGTATAGCTGAATACCTCACATCAAACGAAAAATCATAAAATTTTGAAAAAGTCGTACATTTAACCCTTTGGCCTCCCAGATGTGTATTTTAAACAATCCTTTCTAAGTGACGCCCTATTTAGGTTGGAGGCGTGAAATTTTCCATACTTATAGCTGAACACCGTCATGCGACAAATCATAAAAATTTGAAAAAGTTGTACATTTAACCCTTTGGACTCCCACATGCGTATTTTAAGCAATTCTTTCTAACTGAGCCCCTTATTAAATTGGAGATTTGAAATTTTGCATACTTATAGCAGAACACCTGAAGCCAGGCGACAAATCATAAAATCTTGAAAAAGTCTTACGTTTAACCCTTTGAGCTACCACATATGTATTTTAAGCAATTCCTTCTAAGAGAGCCCCTAATTAAGTTGGTGACATGAATTTTTGCATACGTATAGCTGAATACCTCAGACCACACGACAAATCATAAAATTTTCAAAAAGTCTTATATTATTTACTCCTCCGGTCTCTAACTTGTATATTTTAAGCAATTTTTCTAACCTCCGCCCTTTTCACCCGGGGAGCACTTTTCCAACTTTTGCCGACACCCCTTTGACCATTCCTTCATATTATGTACCATTGCCTTAAATATTTTAGTTCTACTTTTTACCGCCAGGGGCGCTTACTTATCTCGGGTGCTATGGGCCCAATTCCTTCGACTAACATATATACGGATAGTATGTAAAATGGAGTTTTGTTCGGATAGATGTTTGTTTAGAATAGAGTGCGCCCCTGGTTGCGAAATGTGGAACTAGCAGATTTTTCAAAAGGATAAAGTGTTTTGAAAGGAATATTAAACGAAACCCTCTGTGCGATCTGTGATCACACTTACCCACTTGTTTTCTTTTTTTTTTTTGTATATTTGGATTAATTTTTTTTATACAGTTTAAGCCTACACGAAAAAAAACTGTTTTGTTGAAACAACTAAATTTTGGTTAATATAGCTCCAACCAAATATTTTGGTTGGAATGACCAAATTTTGGTTAGACTAACCAAATGATTTGTTGAATTAACAAAATTATTTGGTTAATCTAACCAAAATTTGATTATTCTAACCAGAATATTTGGTTGGAGCTATATTAACCAAAATTTAGTTGTTTCAACAAAACAGTTTTTTCCGTGTATATAAACATAAAAATATTTTAACATGTTTATGCAGTAAATTTTGTTTTATCTTGTATGTACTTGTATTTATTTATATTTATTTTCTTTGAATTCTTTATTCCTAGGGCGTGTTTGATTTACTGAGTTGAACAGCGTTGCTTTAAATTGATATTTCTTGATTGGCATCACCTTTTTGAAACAGTAAAATTCGCCTTATTTAATGACATATTAATTAAGGTGAAAACCAGGGGAATTTTACCATTTCAGAAAAATTGTGGCAATCAAGAAATCTGAATTTTAAAAAAGTAGCCCAGTGGCAACACTGGAGTTGAATTCAAACATTTTCCTCTTGGAGGATATTTGCGACTACGTGAGGGAGGAGGGGGGGGGGCAGACTTTTACAGAGGGTGGAATTGCAATTTTGCCATTAAAACGCATAAAATCTCAAACCTTTCGGGAGGAGTGGTTATTTCAAGACTCCGGGGAGGCGGACCCGTGAATTGAACACTTTTTCAATATATAATGTTTTGCGTTTGATTAATCGTAGCGTATTTTTTTTTATACTAGAGCATATTTTTTAAACACCTTTTAAATATAATTGAAAAGTGTTGAAAACGACACAGACAAACTGTCTGGAAGGAAAACACCCGTGACAGCAAAAGCAGTTAAAGATATAGGAAACGAAAAGGACGCAGCTACAAATCCCCCATAAAAGCCAAACAATCATTAGAAATGTTATCTCTCTTGCTAAATTCAGTTAAATCAAAGTACATAGGGAGCCAAAAACCAGCTGTGTTAACATCTTCGGCATATAAAGTAAACCTTGAAATGAAAAAAAAAAGGACAAAAGGGAAGCTCTCACAGCATAAAAGCAATTGGAACATCAAGTTTTAAAATATAGGCGTAATGCAATTGAAAGAAAATGATAGAAGGGAAGAAATACAAACATAATGTAAAGAAAACTGCTGCTGCAAAATAAAATCTAATGATTCAGAACCTAATTAGACAAATCTAGACAGTGATGGTTGGTTTTGCCTAATTTGTACGAAAAATAAAATAGCAGAAATGATTCAGTGTTCAGATTGCCAAATACGGTTCCATGTTGCGTGCGCTGGAATAAAAAATGAATAAACGAAATTCATGTGTAAGCTTTGCATAACTTCTTACATGATATTCAAGTAACTGGCAATTAGTTCCATAATTTCTACTCTTAATTACCGATAATACGTTGATTTATATTTTGAATACATTTTGATTTAAAACAATTACTCTTATTTTCAGATTTTGATTTCATTATATTTCATTGTTGTTATTTTGTGTTTGATTGGCTCATTAATCGCACACCTTGCTTTTAATAAGTTATTTACCTAGTCATTAAAACAACCTGATATTGCTTGGTCGAATTTAGGAGACTGGGGGTCCAACTTAGGCGACCAGTTGCTGATTGCTGAATTTGGACCACTTTTGACAAAATTTTCAAATTAAAATAAAACTTAAGATTTTCAAAAAGAAATTAATCTAAAGATTTATTTAGTTAGTAGATGAATAGATTAACCCCGTGTAGTGATGTTTTACAGATATTCCAAAAATTTAGTGAGTTACACCTGAAAATATGTGAAGTGGTCCAAATTCGGCTACTCTCTCCTATATATATATATCATTTAGAGAGAGAAATATGTACTATTTAAATAGAGAGATATATTACTATTTAGAGAGAGATATACTATTTAGAGATATATATATATACTATTTAGAGAGAGAGAAATATTATTTAGAAAGAGAGAGATACTATTTAGAGAGATATATATATACCATTTAGAGAGAGAGAGATACTGTTTAGAGAAACAGTATTTCAACAATAAAAGAGAAACTGTGTATCAAACTTTTATTTTCATCGTGAAATTTATTAAACTCTCATAAATATCGATTTTCATTTTAATAAGCGCAGGCAAACATTTAATTTTTATGATCATCTTTTCTTTTTCTTTCAAAGATTACGAAAGATATTTTTAATCAATTTAAATATTTTTATTTTTCAGATGAAGTTGTCCCAGAGGATGCATACATAATGGATATACTTAGAAGCTGGGGTCCAAAGTGGTCTGCGGTTACATTTCATTTGCAATATAGCGATCCTGTAAATACACTGCGCGGCTACGGTAAGTGCTTGAAATTTTATCATTTCTTACATTAGAGGTACATTGGGACGCATACCTTGAATTGTGTGACACATTTGAGACTTTGAATTTGCTTTACAAGTTCAGATATAGTTGTCTCTAGTTTGTAATCAACGTATGATAGCACCCTTCTTTCATACGTTTCACTGAGACGCATGAGCATTGTCGAAAATGTAATTAAAATTGAAAAAGAAAGCAGGCGTCGCTGCTAGTTAACATCCCCCCACTAGTGAAGTGATATCACTTCAGTGTGTTTATGACTGAACCACCAGAAATCAGAAGTAGATCGGTTAGCGGTGTCCCAGTTGGCAGAGCATTGAACCCGCAGTTGAAGGCCGCGGGATCGAGGCTTACTGCTCGCTAAAATCCGCCATGTACGCTAATGGTACCTGGTGCATGTAAAATCTGTCGTGTGTACAAAGTCCTCCAAGTTTACCTGTATAGTATACCTCTGGAGGTGCCTTGCCAGGTGAAGGTCTTGTTACCTCACCAAGGTTCCAAATTACGAGATTAACATGAGTAGTAATATGCAGGTTCCAAACAACAAGATATAAATGCTAAGCAACCGATATAACACCATTCGCAACTAAGTAATAGGCACTGCCAATACGATCTAGGCGCCCGTTACGTTTATTGCCGCTATGCGGCGATTAGGCGATCACCCGCCCAGATACCAGGTACAAAACCCGTGACGCTGGGGTTACCGGCAGTTAGGGGTCTGGTCATCGGTTAGAAAGAAAGAAAGACTGAACCACCAAAATAGAACGTGCGTTCTAAGATTGTAAGGTGATCTTCGAAATGAAGCTATAAATTTGTACTGTATAAAAGTGATGCAGTATTGAAGGTGAGATCCTAACAATAGCCTAATGTCCTAATGATGTAGATGTGCGAATAAATAGCTTGTTAAGTTTTTATGAAGCTATATTATTTAGAATGTAAAATTACTTGAAATACGCTTACCGGGAAAAATTGGATCGAAGTCAATAAGGGTTTTGAAATGCATGACTAAATTAACCGTGGATGACACATTAACAACGACGGTAATTCGACGGTAGTATTAGTTGATGGAACTTATTAATGCGGAATATCTTACGGTACACGCTACTACGTACCTAAGTAAGAAAATACCTGGACTGCAATGTTTGAGTCAATTTTTTTTATTCACTAACCGCGAAATAATTTTGGAAAGAAGCAGAGGCTACAGAGAATAAAAAATGCACTTGTAGAAAGAAGCGATACAAAGTAAAGCTGTAGAAGGGTAAGCTACATTTTTTAAGCCAAATTAGGGCGCGAAAATGATGCTTTTGGGTGCTAAAAGCAATATTGTATTCACCTGGTAAAAACTGGTCTGCAAATTTTTAACAGTGCGAGCTACATCACTAGAGGGGATTTTGTGATCGGATGTCACAAGTTTAAGTGACGTAGTTCACGCAGTTTTTGATTTAAAACGCTTGTTACATTTTAAGAAAGTGTTGCGTAGCCTTTTTTTAAGCTTTAAAAAATATGAAAGTTAAAAAGAAGTATGACTTTTAAAGCATGAAATCTTTAAATAAAGTCCCGTTGGAAAAAATTTGGTCACCTTGCCGTTGGATGAAAAGTTGCACTTTTGCGATTTGGATTTGAAGTTTATATAATAGGGAGCAAAGGAATTGGCAAACAAAAAAACAACGCACCACCACTTTGTTAGTCAAACATAACAAAGCTTACATTCTTTTGTTCATGAAACTCTAATTTATAAAGTACGTAATATCTTATTTTTTAAATCTTTTTTTTTTACCTTTTCGGGAAATTGTAATATTTTCTAATCTTCTTTTCGAACCAATGTGAAAAAATTCCATAATGCTGGTTAAATCCCTTTTTTTTTACTTGTAACTAGTTAAATTGTAACACGCCGGAAGTCCGAAAGGTTTAGACGCCATTAAAGTGTTGAATTCAATGATCCACAAGAAATTTTACTGTTTGGTAATCTTTAGGGATATTTTTAAAATAACCAACATCTATCAAAATTCTACCAGTACGCCATGAACGTACTGGTAGAATTAAACTAAAGTTTAAACTACTTTAAACTTAGTTTCAATTAAACTAATTAACTAATAAATTAGACTAAAGCAGCATGTTTGCATTTGGTATCTTTGCAATAACTTTCAGGCAGAATTTTGTATGAAAATGTGCAAATTGTGCTAGGCAAACCTCTATCATTAAGGGGGCTGGTCTCTCAGCTTCAGAATTCTTCTCTGTAATGTTAAGTCTATGGACTTTCGATGCATTCGTATATTTAAAATAGCTTCTCGGGAAATTCATATTTTTAACATCTTTTTTCTGTGTACTCTTCTTAAAGGATGTCTCTTTTTTTCTTAGTTTTCAAAATATTTCTAAAATATATACTGAATTTAATATTTTATGTGTTAAAAGCGGGCTAACTGTGAGTAAGATTTTCACACTTCCTATAAAATTAAGTCTATATTTAAGAAATATTTTGAGAACTAAGAAAAAAAGAGACATCTTTTAGGAAGAGTACACAAAAAATAGAAGTTTAAAATAATTTCCCGAGAAGATATTTTAAATATACGAAGGCATCCAATGCCCATAGACTTTACATTAGTGAGGGGAAATCGGAAGCTGAGTGACCAGCTCCCTTAATGTGGAAAATGTTCTTCCGTTTGTAACGAAGTACAACTTCAAGTTATTTTTGTACTTTGTTTCTAAACAAACAACATCTAAAGTGAGATGTATAAAATTTCTGAAATAATTGTTGTAATTCTTTTCTAAATAACCGACAATAAAAATGAAGTCAAAAGTGTGTAAATGTTTAAAGCCATTGTAGTATATCGTTCCTAAACAAGTCACTATAAAAATGAAACATATGAGACGTTGAAGCACTTAAAGCAGATGTTTTACATTCTTTCTAAATGAGTTACAATAAAAATAAACCGTATGAAACCTTGAAGTCTTTTAAAGACACTACTGTTGTACTTCATTTCTAAGCAAGCAACAATAAAACTAAATTCAAAAAACGGTAACTTAATCTTATTGTTGTAGATTACTACTAAAACACCTTGAGAGCTTAATAAAAATACTAAAGATGTTTATGTAAAGAGTATATTAAGTATATACGGTAATAATGCATACTGTTTTCTTTATTTTTAATTAAACATAATTCGGTGATTATCGAGGAAAAATGCCAATATTAGATACACCTTGGCCTAATATTGAATTCATTGTTATGAAATGTTGCTGCAGTATTGGACTGTTGACATTTTGCAATATTAGCAAAAAATATTTAGAATTGTAAAGCCAATAAAACCAGTATTGGAGTTTCCTTGGAATACTTTTAATACAATCCCACAATTCGTACAATGTTGCCGTTTTATTGGAAACATTTTCAATGTAAAATAAATATTTGTTAAAACACTGGTGTTTCATTTGAAATATTATATTTCCAATGGCTAAATATTTCATTATACAATATTAACAAAATAACAGCATCCCATTACACTAGTCAACAGCCATTTTGTATCTGTTGTAATAAACGTTTTTTTTAATGTATGTAGAATCCGAATCTGCTATCAGAAATTTTCTATCACGTAAGAGTTTTACAAAATTTTAGAATTTATTTTTTACATACATGATAAAATACGTGGTGAAATGTAAATTATAATTAACATTTCATGGTCAAATAGTAAGGAAATGCATGACTATTAAAACCTTTATTTGTATTCATTCTGCTGAAAAAGTAACTGTCAAAGCATTCAGCACTGTCATCAAGGAATACATCCTATTTTGAAAAATAGGATTGTTTACATTACATTATTGGCTTTTGTGGAACTGTTTCGTGCTCGTATTAGTTCATAGTTTGTGTTAAGTAATCAAGAAAACATTTATGCTGATGAATACTATGTTTTGTTTGTATTTCAAACGATCAATTTTCGTCAAATATTTAACGTTTTATTTACGTACCTGCCCTGTATCTAATAAACGTGACGTGATTGAGAGAATCTGATTATCCCACTCAATTCAGCACCCTAAAATTAGTTAAATGCACCCATTTACAAGCCAGATACAGAAAAAAAAGTTAAAATTTTTTGACTAGTGTTACTAGGGCGTCATTTTCTTTCAACAAATGCAATATTGGCCCAAGAATGGTCCGCGGTAAAGGGATTATTAGTTTGCCAATAGGGTAATATTCAAAATTACTCAAAAGTATAAAGGTAACAATGTTTTTTGAAGAAAGATTGAGTTGCCAAAATGATAAATTATTGATCTAACTAGAATAAATAAATATTAATAAAAGAAAGCTTTTGTGTGTATGTGTATGTCTGTTTGTCTATTGATGATGGCTAGGGAAATCCTCCGCACTTAATTGTCTACAAATTTGATGCCGGATAGACGGAGACAGGTCCAAATGCACGTAAGACTCAGATTTTGGATTTCTTAAAAATTACATTTTCTTTTCTTTTATGATGAATGGAACGATTCGCGTATTTCCCCGATCTTCCAAATTCGCCAGCAATTTTGACCCACAGATAAAAGCAATCCGAATTCTATCTTTGCGCGAATCCATTATGTGAATTCAATAGCACCAAATTTTCAAAAATATTGCGTGGGCTCAAAAATGTGTGAGTAAAATAACAGCATATACCCCCCCCCCCCTAGTGTGTGCGTATGGAGAGAGGGGCGGGGAAGGCACAAATGACTAAAAATGATACTTCGAAGTCAAATTATGGTTTTTCTACGTAAAATATAAAATTATGATAATTTAATTATAATTTAATAAATAATTTGATTTATATTCTCATACGTTCTTTCTTATAAATACGTTAATATTTATTATAAATAGCATAAAAATTGCTAACTATTGAAAGTGCAGAAAACTAAATGTCAAGAAAAACATACATTTTAGTCACCTAAATGCTTTTTCGATTCAAATATAGATGGCAAAATATGTAGGAAATTTCTTTTTGAGAGAAATTCAATCATACATCCGCTGAATGGGCTTTTACTGCTCCTGTAAATCTAATTGATGTTCTTACTATTTTTCAAACAAAATTATTTTGAGAACGTCAATAAAACCAAATTTTATTTCAGCAATTAAATATATCAATAAACGAAATAAATTAATGAAAATTGGGTGGGCTCGCGCATCGTGGGCCCATAGAAGTTTGCGTCACTTTGTGAATTTTTAAAGAATAATTTTACCTTTCATTTGCATTTTTCGGTTTTATTATGTACTTAAATGTATAACAATAGCCACTAAACAAGTGTGGCTTCGACATGTACATTTTACGAATCAGAGAAATATATAAACACTAGCTTTTAGTATTCCGAAATGTTTTGCATTATTTTTTTTTATCTAAACGCTGTGAAGTAGCCTGCTGCTTTTTTATTGTTTTAATCTGTTACATTTATTTTTCTTTTCATTGATTTAAAACTTCCATGATAAAACACATTCAATTATTTAAAAAAAAAGTTTTATCTTTTTATCCCGTTTTATCAAAATGCAAATTAAAAGTAAGTTAGCTAAAAACAACTTATATTCCCATTGGTGCGTGGTAAGTGCGTTCCTATTGGAATTTCAAAAATCACGTTTTGTCTTTTTTCGTAAAGAAGTTTTCTTAAAGAAGTGATCTGCATATCAAAATGCTTTTATTAGACCTTTTCATTTTTCCCAATTAAAGAGCTACATGATAATAAATTTTATTAATGCATGTATGCAAAATTTTTATATTGTTTGCTAATGCGGAGTGGTAATTATTTTTACAGTATTCTGAAGTTTAAAAATAAATAAAAATGTTATAAAATACATTTGTAATGCACACATCTTTCTTCCCGATATAGTACTTTTTCTGCTCTTTTCAGTAAAGTTTATTCGGAAATCAGAATTTTAAAAAAGGTCTTAATTTCGTAGAAAATAAAAAAGTTCCTATTCCTTATCCGCCCATCTTATATTTCATACCATTGTATGGAGCAGACTTCTGGGATCAATTAATATATATATATATATATATATTAAATGATTTTTTTTAATTAATTATTAAAGATAATAAGACTGTCCATTTTTCCTCTAAAACGCAGCGAAAAAAACAGAAGAGAAAGTTTTACTGTTGGGTTCCTAAGCCATCCCTTTTATCTCCACAGACCATTACTATGATGGCACAGGTAATCTCGCAGTCGGGAACATTTTTATTTTTCATTTGGTACCAGGAATGAGGTGAGCTGGGATTATCTGCTTATTTGTGGTCTAGAAGTGCACCCCTACCCCAATTGGAAATCTGTAATAACCACCCTCCCCCCATATTGGATCTTCTGAAATCCCTCCAGGAGAAAAATGTCTGAATTCAACACCGAATTTAAACATTTTTAAAGTTATTATCCGATCCGGGTATCCGACGCTCTGTGAGTCAGTTACTCTAAAATAAATTGAAAATGAAATTAATTAATCGAGATATTAGTTTAATTATTATACTATAAATATAAACGGTGAATTTTATGAAGGAACCATATCTATGATTTCGGATATATTTAATTATTAATAATTAAAAAGTCTGGCAAATATTTGTCATATATATAGATATATATAAAACATTTAATTAAAATTTATTCTTATCATAATTTATTTCAATTAAAAAGTGTTTTATCAAATTAACTTAAATTGTATGAATTATTAAAAAATAATTTTTGTCTTTCATTTGCATTTTTCGGTTTAATTATACACTTAAAAGAATAACGATAGCCACTAAAGTTAATTTTTGAAGACTATAAAGAAGTTCTTAAGTTCTAAATTTTGTCAATTTGCATCTTTCATGGTTTCTTGTAAGCCATTTCATTATGACATGCGTGTCTTATAAAAGCCGTAGCTGTATTTTTGCTCCTATAAAATTTTTCAGTCTAAAGGCTCACTAATTTGGAACGTTATGAAAGTCATTTTAATGAAAATTTTCCAAACACTAATAACACACACGCATAAATGAACTCTACGCCCTTCAATTAGTCTAAAAACAAATTTTTATGCAATTCGTACCATAAGTTTCCGAGAAATTAATTATTTTAAAACGAGCGTATTTTAAGGGCTGTATCCAAATTGAAGTTCGGTACTCGATTGTTAACCGAGAGAGCTCCCTTCTTGACGAAGGCACCTTAGCAGTAAATTAAGCCTGTTAGGTTACAGGATAGCATAAGAAATTTCAAAATATTTAGTCAGTTCTATCATAGACGGCCCCTTAAACCATCATTTTGCCGTTTTTTAAGCATAATTTGAAAACTACTTGGAAGAAAAATGTGAAATTTAGGATTTCCATAAAGCAGGACTTAACAAATCTGAATCCATCAAAAAAATTGTAGGTTGCAATTCATAATTTTTTTTAATATTAATTTTATAATTCATAATTCATATCAGAAAATTATAAAATTGCAAATTCAACGTTTTTATGTTTGGGTATATTAGTATTATTGCGACACAAAAAATTAGAACATTAGGATAATAATTTCAGAAGTTATAAATAAAAATATGAAAATGTAATTTAACATTAGAAGTACTAAATTTTATATAATTCAAAAACTTATCATTCAAATGACTTGAAATTCGGTGTCCAGGCATAGTTTGAACCAAAGATTTGAAATATCTTGTTAAAATTGGGTATTGCCATTTAAAAAAATGAAGTTTGGATTCGTTTTGATATGTAGATGGCCCCCTAAACAAATTTTATATACGTCATTTAAAAGTAGACTTTATTTCCAATCGTTCGGTACCAGTAACTTTCTTCTACGATAATTTGTTGAGGAGTTAGTAGGTGTGTTTACTTTTTTTTTCCCACGACTGTACATCCTGTTTGAAAACTTAGTTTTAGAGAATTTGTAGAGATAATAATCACGAATGCAGTTGTTTCTTTCTTCAATTACCCTTAACTAAATCAAATTTTAAAGAGTTTGTTTTATAGAGAATCTGATTTTCAAAATAAATATTTCTGAATTGTGATATTATTTGGTAAAATATATCCCCGATGTCTTAAAAATCTGGATTGGTTACTAGCGGATCCGGTTTTGAACGTAAAATTATCTTTAAAAAAAAAAAAAAAAAAAAAAAAAAAAAAAACCTGCAAACAAAACTGAAGAGTTAAAAATGGCCTTTGTAGAGATCGACCCAAGCTATCCAATACAAAAAACAATCATTTAAAAGTATTGAAATGCAAACGAGATATTGTAAAAAAAAGTCTCTCATATGAGTAGCATTAGCGAGCGGATGTTTTCGCGTGAGTGACGTTGCCCCTTAAGGGGTCTCGGGACTCTTAAAGTTTCAAAATTTTCGAAATTTTAATTTTTTTAGATGTTAAACTCCTATTTTTATGAACATTTTGGTATAATTGTTTCCTTTAAATTCTCATTAGAACAGAAGTTATGGCTTTTAGAATTATACTAGCTTAATAGCTGAAGCGGCGTTTCCGAAACTTTGAAGTCATTTTTCTCCAAGTGACGTTTTCGGGCATAACGCGCAGGGTATCTCAAAAACTTCTGAATATTTTTTCATGAAATTTTCAAAACATATGGTTCATAAATAATATATGAAAAGCAGCAAACAGCTGTTTCGAATCCACTAGCGAGATTCTTCTTCAGTGCAAAAGGAACAGCGTGCTAGAAAAAGCAAGGCTGAGCAAAATCATAGACAGAGACGCGCTGGCTTTTATACCCTATGCGGGTGGCGAAGGCGCCGAAACAACCAATGAGAGAGAAGCAGTGGAAACGACTGGGTGGACAAGTAGCGACATCTACCGGAGAAGTAGAGAAAAGAAATCAAAAAAGAGGAGTAATTAAATTAACGCTTTCCAAATACTTGGAAAATCTGGAGTACTAGATAAATCATTGACTAAAGAGTGAGAATTTTTAATGATATGGTAAGCTTCCCAAAAATCAAGATCAAGGTTAGAAGAACATTTTTGGATAATGATGGCTAAGGAAAAATTGAACCTATGTTGAGAAGACCAAGAATGTTGAGCAATAGAAGAACGTTTGAGCTCCTGATTTTTAACATAACCTTCATGCTCTTTTAAACGAAATCTAAGAGCACGTTTAGTCTGACCAATATAAGAAAGACCACACTGACAAGAGATCTGGTAAATGCCCCAATTATCTAGGCGATCAACGGGGTGTTTGAGATTTGAAAAAGGGATTTTATTAACAGGAGAAAAAATAACTTTAAAATCAAACCTTCTTAGGATTTTAGCAACTTGCTGACTGATTTTAGGAAAAAATGGTAATACAACTGAAGTATTAGAGTTGGAATTAGAATGCTTTTCAGAATGGTCGGATTTCGTCAATTTTTTATAAATAGAATCGATAATATTAGAGGAATAACCACGATCGACAGCAATAGCTTTGAGGTAATTAAGTTCAGCACTAAGTAACTGAGGAGTGGAACAAATATTAGTAGCCCGAAAAACAAAAGTATTGAAAGCAGCGAATTTCTGGTTAGGGGGATGAGAAGAATACCTGTGAGGTGGGAGACTGACAGCAAAAGGTTTACGAAAGACGGTAGTCTGAAAGCCATTTTCACAACGAATAACAAGGACATCCAGGAAAGAAAGACAGTTATTGGTCTCAATTTCAGAGGTAAATTGAATGCAGGGATCAATGGAATTCATAATAGAGAGAATATGATTAATATCCGAATTCATTTCAATCAGGACATAAACATCATCAACATAACGAACATAGAACGGAAATTTTAAGATTTCAAAAAGCTTGACCTCAAAATAGTGCATATAAATATCGCATAAAATTGGACTAAGAGGATTACCCATAGCCAAACCGTCAATCATACGGAAGAAATTACCATTGAAAACAAAAGTATTTTGCGACAAGCAAGCGCGAGTGAGAAGTATAAGTTCCTCGATTTCAAAATAAGAGAAATGGAATTCACAAAGCCTTTTCTTGAGGCAATCTAAAGCCCCCTCAACCGGAACGTTTGTAAATAATGATTTAACATCAAAAGAAACCATCATGTGACCCTGCGGCTTAAAATTATGAAGTTTTTTAACAAAATCAAAAGAATTCTTAACAGTGAAACAGTTACTGCTCAAAAGTGGGGAAAAAACAGAAACTAAATATTTGGCAAGCTTATAAGAAGCTGTACCGATACTAGAGACAATAGGTCTAAAAGGAATGTCAGGTTTATGGACCTTAGGTAAAGCATAAAACCTGGCACAATGCGCAATAGACGGAATAAGGGACTTCTTAAAGTTAGCAGAAATAATGGAAGAAGACTTAATGGCAGACTTAATAGAGTTAATTTCACTAGTGGAAGGGTCTTTGCGGATATCCACATACGGACCATCATTAATTAATTTATGGGTTTTTTCCAAATACGTAGATTTGTCGAGAAGAACAATCTGACCACCTTTGTCGGCCTTAGTAATAATTAAGTTTGGATCAGAACGCAAATTTTTTTTTCAGACATTGTTTAACAGGATGTTTAAGATTGGGTTTATAAACATTAGAATTGAAATCAACAGTATTGGCAATGAGATGCCTAATAGACTCTTTCTGAGAAGAGGATAGAGCGCTGTGCTTAAAGGCTCTTTCAATAGGAGCAATAAGATTAGGTAAAGAAGGAATAGCAGAGACAGAAAAATTGTTATTCAATTTGAGAGCATCGAGCTGATTGTTACTTAATGGAACACTAGAAAGATTGACAACAGCATTTTGGTTAACAAGAGGCAAATTACTGCAGTTATTAGCGACAGAACTTCCACAAAGCGTATTAAATTTCTTCTTTAAAACCGAACAATGAACAGAAGAAGCTGTGAGAACTCTGCTCCATGACCTTCTGTCAATGGACTGAAAATCAGGAGTAGAATTAGCGAGGCTGATATGTAAAGAATATAACTCGCGCTCTATATGAGCAATTTTGTGGCGAGTCTCATGAATCAAAGCTCTTAAAAGAGCTAATTTAGAACGAAATAAGACCTTCTCAATCCTATTTGAAGAAAATAAATTACAACGAATGGAAATGAATTTAGGAATAACCTTCTTACGCCTACAATCAAGTAGGAAATGTAAGTGTTCCAAAAACCTGTACTTCTTTAATCGTAAATTACAAAACCTATTAATTTGAGACATTGCGAAAAAAAAAAAAAAAAAAAAAAAAAAAAAAAAAAAATTACAGAAGAATAAAGGCCCGTTAACGCCAAATACATAAAAATAGCAAATAAAGCCTTTGTGCAACAATATTAAAAAGCAGAAAAACCAACGTTTAAAATGCACAAATAATATATGAAAAGCAGCAAACAGCTGTTTCGAATCCACTAGCGAGATTCTTCTTCAGTGCAAAAGGAACAGCGTGCTAGAAAAAGCAAGGCTGAGCAAAATCATAGACAGAGACGCGCTGGCTTTTATACCCTATGCGGGTGGCGAAGGCGCCGAAACAACCAATGAGAGAGAAGCAGTGGAAACGACTGGGTGGACAAGTAGCGACATCTACCGGAGATCTTCCTTTTCATATATTATTTGTGCATTTTAAACGTTGGTTTTTCTGCTTTTTAATATTGTTGCACAAAGGCTTTATTTGCTATTTTTATGTATTTGGCGTTAACGGGCCTTTATTCTTCTGTAATTTTTTTTTTTTTTTTTTTTTTTTTTTTTTTTTTTTTTTTTTTTTTTTTTCGCAATGTCTCAAATTAATAGGTTTTGTAATTTACGATTAAAGAAGTACAGGTTTTTGGAACACTTACATTTCCTACTTGATTGTAGGCGTAAGAAGGTTATTCCTAAATTCATTTCCATTCGTTGTAATTTATTTTCTTCAAATAGGATTGAGAAGGTCTTATTTCGTTCTAAATTAGCTCTTTTAAGAGCTTTGATTCATGAGACTCGCCACAAAATTGCTCATATAGAGCGCGAGTTATATTCTTTACATATCAGCCTCGCTAATTCTACTCCTGATTTTCAGTCCATTGACAGAAGGTCATGGAGCAGAGTTCTCACAGCTTCTTCTGTTCATTGTTCGGTTTTAAAGAAGAAATTTAATACGCTTTGTGGAAGTTCTGTCGCTAATAACTGCAGTAATTTGCCTCTTGTTAACCAAAATGCTGTTGTCAATCTTTCTAGTGTTCCATTAAGTAACAATCAGCTCGATGCTCTCAAATTGAATAACAATTTTTCTGTCTCTGCTATTCCTTCTTTACCTAATCTTATTGCTCCTATTGAAAGAGCCTTTAAGCACAGCGCTCTATCCTCTTCTCAGAAAGAGTCTATTAGGCATCTCATTGCCAATACTGTTGATTTCAATTCTAATGTTTATAAACCCAATCTTAAACATCCTGTTAAACAATGTCTGAAAAATTTGCGTTCTGATCCAAACTTAATTATTACTAAGGCCGACAAAGGTGGTCAGATTGTTCTTCTCGACAAATCTACGTATTTGGAAAAAACCCATAAATTAATTAATGATGGTCCGTATGTGGATATCCGCAAAGACCCTTCCACTAGTGAAATTAACTCTATTAAGTCTGCCATTAAGTCTTCTTCCATTATTTCTGCTAACTTTAAGAAGTCCCTTATTCCGTCTATTGCGCATTGTGCCAGGTTTTATGCTTTACCTAAGGTCCATAAACCTGACATTCCTTTTAGACCTATTGTCTCTAGTATCGGTACAGCTTCTTATAAGCTTGCCAAATATTTAGTTTCTGTTTTTTCCCCACTTTTGAGCAGTAACTGTTTCACTGTTAAGAATTCTTTTGATTTTGTTAAAAAACTTCATAATTTTAAGCCGCAGGGTCACATGATGGTTTCTTTTGATGTTAAATCATTATTTACAAACGTTCCGGTTGAGGGGGCTTTAGATTGCCTCAAGAAAAGGCTTTGTGAATTCCATTTCTCTTATTTTGAAATCGAGGAACTTATACTTCTCACTCGCGCTTGCTTGTCGCAAAATACTTTTGTTTTCAATGGTAATTTCTTCCGTATGATTGACGGTTTGGCTATGGGTAATCCTCTTAGTCCAATTTTATGCGATATTTATATGCACTATTTTGAGGTCAAGCTTTTTGAAATCTTAAAATTTCCGTTCTATGTTCGTTATGTTGATGATGTTTATGTCCTGATTGAAATGAATTCGGATATTAATCATATTCTCTCTATTATGAATTCCATTGATCCCTGCATTCAATTTACCTCTGAAATTGAGACCAATAACTGTCTTTCTTTCCTGGATGTCCTTGTTATTCGTTGTGAAAATGGCTTTCAGACTACCGTCTTTCGTAAACCTTTTGCTGTCAGTCTCCCACCTCACAGGTATTCTTCTCATCCCCCTAACCAGAAATTCGCTGCTTTCAATACTTTTGTTTTTCGGGCTACTAATATTTGTTCCACTCCTCAGTTACTTAGTGCTGAACTTAATTACCTCAAAGCTATTGCTGTCGATCGTGGTTATTCCTCTAATATTATCGATTCTATTTATAAAAAATTGACGAAATCCGACCATTCTGAAAAGCATTCTAATTCCAACTCTAATACTTCAGTTGTATTACCATTTTTTCCTAAAATCAGTCAGCAAGTTGCTAAAATCCTAAGAAGGTTTGATTTTAAAGTTATTTTTTCTCCTGTTAATAAAATCCCTTTTTCAAATCTCAAACACCCCGTTGATCGCCTAGATAATTGGGGCATTTACCAGATCTCTTGTCAGTGTGGTCTTTCTTATATTGGTCAGACTAAACGTGCTCTTAGATTTCGTTTAAAAGAGCATGAAGGTTATGTTAAAAATCAGGAGCTCAAACGTTCTTCTATTGCTCAACATTCTTGGTCTTCTCAACATAGGTTCAATTTTTCCTCAGCCATCATTATCCAAAAATGTTCTTCTAACCTTGATCTTGATTTTTGGGAAGCTTACCATATCATTAAAAATTCTCACTCTTTAGTCAATGATTTATCTAGTACTCCAGATTTTCCAAGTATTTGGAAAGCGTTAATTTAATTACTCCTCTTTTTTGATTTCTTTTCTCTACTTCTCCGGTAGATGTCGCTACTTGTCCACCCAGTCGTTTCCACTGCTTCTCTCTCATTGGTTGTTTCGGCGCCTTCGCCACCCGCATAGGGTATAAAAGCCAGCGCGTCTCTGTCTATGATTTTGCTCAGCCTTGCTTTTTCTAGCACGCTGTTCCTTTTGCACTGAAGAAGAATCTCGCTAGTGGATTCGAAACAGCTGTTTGCTGCTTTTCATATATTATTTGTGCATTTTAAACGTTGGTTTTTCTGCTTTTTAATATTGTTGCACAAAGGCTTTATTTGCTATTTTTACATATGGTTCATGTTAGTCTGTATAAACTGAACCTAAAATTTCCTTTTTATTGTTCGAAAAAATATTTTTTTAGTTGATTATACTGTTGAAATTTTCAAAATTTTGTATTAGCTAAATGCAATTTTGTATTACAAATATAAAATTACTCTAAATACAAATTTATTTCGGTTTAGGTTAATTACTAGGTTGAGCAAAAAGTTCTGGGAAATTTGTGAAAGTTGCGTTGTTATGCGCAAATTAACAACAAAAGCAACAAGGGCTATTCGTCAAAGTACAGACCATCATAGTCCACGACTTTCTGCCGTCGTTCTACCGGATTCCAGGTTTGTTGGAGGAAGTACCATGGCGGCTACGTGGAATCCAAAATCTCTTGACATGCTTCTTCAACTTCATTAAATGTTTCAAATCGACGGTCCTTGAAAAATTGTTGCATTGATCGAAAAAGGCCATAATTGGATGGAGTCACGTCCTGAACTGCTATAGATATACCATTAGTACTCCTATATACGATACAAATTCTGGTTATAGATCTGGTTATATATGACTATTAGATTAAAAAATTTCCAGAACATTTTGCTCAACCTAATATTACAATCCCAAGTATAAGTAGGCACCGACATTTTTATTCTAGTTGCAAAATGTAATTTGTAATCCTGCGCGTACGCTGTCATACCAATTTTCTGCTCGTCAAATGTCTGACAGTTTGGAGCCCCTTATAAATGTAATACTGCATCTTGCAATTTTTTCAATAGATGAAATGAAAGAACATACTTATATCTTTCATCTTAATAAAAAATGTGCTTGAAAATCATATACATTTTAAAATATTATATGTTGAAAATGGTCTTTTTGTTTTCATTTTTTCCAATTTAGTGTCCTGAGATCTCTTAAGACTAGAAGTTTGCATGACAAGTACTCCTCATGTCTAACTCTGTATGTGCCTGTTATTGCACCTGATTTAGAAAGACTCTTCAAACATTCTTTGCTCGTCTTATGTATAATGGAACTGAAGAACTTCTTTCTTTTTTATGCAGATTTATGCCGATATTAATAAACTTTTGTTGACAGGAAACTCATTTTAACTTTTGTTTATTTTCTAAATGAAGCATTATTTTCTGAGTCATCAATATAAAGTTTAATTTACAGTAAATAAATTCAAAAGTAAATTAATGCAATCTTAGATTTAATGTAGTACGAAAATTGTCTTTACCTTATGGTATAAATTAAAGTTTGCGGCGATATTAAAGTACTCATTATACAATATTTAATGCTTACTAAATATGCAGACTATCTTAAGATCCTCAAACGTTTGGCTGCCAAAACGTATGTTATTAAATTTATTATTACTAGATGCATGTCTTATGAAAACTTAGACTGTATTAATTAGAATTTGTTTCTCAACAATATTTTAAAGGGAAAGCTAATTAAACAGGAACATCATATGCATTTTAATAAATATATTTTTGGAATTTTACAATTTGAAAATGCTAGCAGTATTTTCGTATTCGACCAAAAAGGATTCTCAAAGAAAACGGTTTATTATCGCTTTTCTTTATGTAATGCATAATATCTTTAACGTATTATAGAGTTATTTTATTCATTCAACGTATAAGGAAGTTATTTAAAAAGTCCTGCTTGGTGGAGATATATAGTAAAAGAATGTTTTCTTATACACCAATTAAAATCAATGCCTAATGGAAATTCTGGTAAATAGAGAATTACACTTAACATTCAATTATCAGTTAAGGGAAATTGTTATTGAGTTTTAAAATTAAATCCCTTAAGGAAATTAATATTTTAAAAGAGAAATGCTCATGACTCAAAAAGAAAAAACAATAATACAATTGTGCAAAATTAAATTCAAGATACTAACTTTATTTTTAGGTTTAAATCAAAATATTTTTCAAACTAAAGTGGTAACTATTGAAAACTCTTAATTTTTCGAAAGCTACACAGGTATTTTTTGTAGAACTTATACACAGTATTATTACTGGATATTCGTCTTAAAGTTTACAAAGGCTGAATAATTTTGATTCTGCCTTTTAAAACGTACTAAGCAAAACGTCAATTCAGGTTTAAATCAAAACATTTTTCAAGCTAAAATGGTAACTCTTGAAAACTCTCAATTTTTCGAAAGCTATACAGTTTTTTTTTTTTTTTTTTTTGCAGAACTTATAACACAATATTATTACTAGACATTCGTCTTGAAAATTATAAAGGTTAAATAATTTTCATTCTACATTTTAAAACATATCAAGCAAAATGCCAATTAGGAAGAAAAATGGCGTGTGTGTCTTTCCAATCCATAATATACGATAATAATAAAAAAATTAAAAGGCGATCATCATCATCATCATCAAAAACAACAATGACAACAGCAGTAATAATAATAAAGAGTCGAAACCCGTCGAATTCGACAAACGAAAATATTTAAAAGAACCGGTTGATTGAGTTTATAAAAAAATCACAAAAATAATTGCAATAATAAATCCATATTTAATAAATATACAGTAAAACCTCCCTAAAGCGACCACGTTCCGATCCAATAAAAATTGGTCGCTCCGAGAGGTGGTCTCTTAATGGAGGTCATGTTTAAATCTAGATTTTAATTCTTGAAAAAAACGTAACAATTAGTGTTACTAAAATTTATTTTTTACATTAGGAAAAATATGAAAATGTAACTATCAGAACAAAAGTTAATTACATAAGTTAAGTACTGCAGAGTTAAAAAAAAATGAATACATTGACGTTTGCTTTGATTTTACGGTTTTATCTTTTATAACTTTTATTTCCAAGTTTTTTCGAAGTTCAGTAAATAATTTCATTTTTTTTTTTTTTTTGACGGGGACAAACAATGACGATTTCATTAATTTATCTATTTCTTTGAGAGTTTCCTGACCTTAATTTTTCATCAGAGTTATTCATTGCCTAAAAAGGCACAAAGGGATTTAAACACTTAAAAGTTACCGGAATAAATAAAAATTCTGAACTTAGTTTAGAAGTTTGATGAATAATGCGCTCTCTGGAATTATTTTTTCTAATAAAACCTTCTTCAAACGACCAGGAAAAAACGGAATGTGTTTCATTTTCTTCAAAGAAATGGGTCGCTCATGGAGGGAGTTCAACTGGGATGGTCTCTGAATAAAGGTAAAATTAGTATTGAGCCTGTGGGAATAAATTTCGTTCTATGAAAAAGTGGTCGTTCAGAGAGGTGGTCGCTTAATGGATGTGGTCGCACAAGGAGGTTTCACTGTATTTCCAAACTTGATGTTAAGTTTGCCAATTACAATATTGCATGTAAACATTCGCGCTCTTTACATGAAGTTCTAATCTGAGTGTCGTCGAAATCCAGAAATTTACTTTTAGACGCACTCGCAGTAAAATGTTTAGTTTTATCAAAGTAAATACTCATTTCATTTTTACTATGACATCATTTTTACCCACTGTAGCTGTCTGAGATGAGCGTCTCAATCTCAGTGCCAGCGGATTGAAAAAAATATTGAAATGTAAAAGCGTTATGAGTAAAAATGTGTTATTGTATATAGTGACGTCATTTTCTGTTCAAAAGTTTTTAAAAAGTTATTTTTAATTGTCATACGAAAATGGCATCCGTAAAATGGTATGGTAATTTTCATTGGTTTCCTTCTCTCTTCAACATAAGAAGTTACCGGATTGCCACCAGTGGGAACAAATTACATAAAATGCTTTTTAAATTAAAAATAAAATATAAAAATGGAAATAAATTAAAAAATAGTGAGTACGGGCATATTTACAAATAAACTGCTTTCATTTAAAAAAATAATTATCAAAATAGGTTCAGTTGAAATCTCAGGCCAGATGACTAAAAAACACCCTGGTCTTATAAGTATATAGATAATAAAATTAATTCACCATATTTACAAACTTTTCTTGATATATCTCTTAATGCTTTATACCTTTAAAATATTACAAATTTACTTCACCCACTTATTTATTAAGAACTTTTTAAAGTAACTAACTACCTGTGAATAAAATGAACAAGTCCACAAAGATTCTTTGATGTGTCGATTAAAAGTCTGACTCTTTCAAACCCCTGTTTATGCTTTATCATGAATTTAAGGTAATAGATACTTCCTTGTACTTTATTTTTGAGAACTTAATGTACTTATTTTGAAACGCAATGGGAACTTATTTTGAAAATTGATAAAGACGAAAGTAAATAATTTAATTTATTTTTCTTCGATATAGCATTAGAAATAGTTTATTCTTGAAGACTGCGCTTTATTCAATAATTTCTTAAAAATTATTAGCAATGTTTGAAAACAGTTTTACTTGGTGATTATAAATAGTTTTAGGGAATCTTTAGTTGATTGAAGGTTTTTTCCTTGTATATTGAAAACGAGACAGATGTTTAATAATCTTCGAAAATACAATGTAACCCCAAACGAAAGTAATATACTGTAATCTCTTCCAAATTACCCGCGATTCCGTGAACCTTTCTTTACCTTTAGAAATCTCAGAAACCAGTATGTTTTCGAGATTTAAAGAAACATTTATAAATGCAAAATTTATTTTGCGCCATTGATTTTCAGAAACGTTTGCGAGTACTTTTTATCTTGCATTAATAAGTTTTCTCAAACCTTAATATCGGTCTTCAGAATGCTATCAATTCTAAATTAAACATTTTCATCATGAATTTATACATTTAAGAGTATTAAACTAATATTAAGTTTAATGGTAATGATAATGCTGTTAATTTATCATGCTTGTCTGTAAAACGTGCTTGTTGAACATGGAAATGTTTACTTGAAAATGCATAGAATTTTAAAAACCGACATTTTGGTTTGAGAAAAGAGATGATTTACACTATAAAAACTACTTGAAAACGTTTCCGAAAATCAGTAGCAGCAAATGAAATTTTGTTTTTATATTTTGCATTAATAAGTTTTCTCAAACCAGAATACCGTTTTTTTTTTGGATGGTATTTATTCTTAATTAAACCTTTTCAGCTTCGTAAAAGAATTTATATGTAGCATAGGGTACGCTGATTTAAATCAGCTTGATTTTAATCACCATTAAAATCATGATTTTAATGGTGACTTGATAATCACTTGATTAAAAAAAAATCATTCGTTAAAATCACACAATTACTTTTTTCCGTTAATCCGGGAGAACGTGCACATACCCAGGGTATGAAGGGTATTTTTACTTTGTCACCAATAAATACAAATAATAATCGTCACCTTATTTAATTGGAGATAATTTTGCGATAAAAGAAGTCGAAGATCACTTCTATAAAGATAGTGGTGACAATTGTAAAATCCGTACGCACTTCGGGTCTATCAGGCCCGGCGCACGTCCTCCCGGGTTAATAATGTTTAACTATACTCTAAATCGAAATAATCTTGAAAAGAGTGCATGTTATTTTGAAAAACAAACGAAAAATAAACGTGTTCACTCTTAGAATGTTCTTTCATTTTTAACAGCAATCTTCTGTTTGCTTTTCTTTGTAGAAGGTCACAGGATATTTAAGAGAATTTATTGAGTGGTGTGGTATCCCAGAGTAAATGCATAACAAAGATATATATATATATATATATATATATATATATATATATATACATATATATATATAATTTTTTTTTCACTGACCAACTGGTGTTAGTTATAAACCTGGTTTCAAATATACTTGAAGCAAAGAACTTGAATCAACTATTGAAAGCTCTTTGCTTGAATTTACCTTTGCATACTGAACCGTAGATAGCAATACTTGGTTACAGGGCAAATTGGAAAACTAAAGACAAAGATGGCAGGTAGGTAAAATGATCCAATATGGCTTCATTTTACAGAAATTGCAACAGTTTTTGGTAAAGTAGAAAAATTTGTTTTTCTCTAAGCATTAAATCTGCCTTAGCTAAAAATTTCGTGATTACATTTCCCGATTTAAAGTAAATAAATAATAGGTAATCTTGATACTTTGACCATTTTTTTTCTCTGAAAATGTCAGTAAAAGGAATTTTTATTATAAAAGAGATTAAAAGTTCTGAGATTTATAATATAACCATGGCCAGCTATAAAAATAACATTTTTATTGTTATTTTGGTATTACATTGAACAAAGAATTCTTTGGTATTTTTCTGGATCCTTATTCTAGGTTTAGTCTTGCATTTGCTTACTGGTGAATTATAATCCTTTTATATATTGTACTAATAATATATATTTAAAATAATATACAATAATGTGGGTTGTTTTGGTTTTAACAGCTCTTAAGGTAAGTGATGTAATCATTACACACAAGTATAAAAATCTATATACATAAAATATTAAATGCTATTTTCAAGCCTATATCTTAATTGCATTTATAAAACTATTGAAAATGGCATGATATAGCCATCAAAGTTTAAAATAATGTCGTTAATTAATTTAAATAAAAAAAAATCTGATTTAAATAAAAAGAAATCTCATTTAAATAAAAAAAAATCAGATTTAAATTAAATTAATCCGATCCTTTTGATTTTTTTTAAATCGTTACTTTTTCATACCCTGCATGTAAGAGTATCAAACTAATATTAACCCTTTGCACTCCGTTGTCGCCGCTGCTGCGACATCATCTTTCTTTGTAAAATTTGTTTGTGGCACCTGTATTAAAGGAAAATAAAATTTGTCTTATTTAATAAGAGCATGTGTACCTGACGGAAACTTCTTTTAAAAAAGTGGTGTCGGCCGAATAAAATTTGTGTAAGAGACGCCGGAGTCCAAAGGGTTAATTTTAATGTTAATATTAATGCTGTTAACTTATCATGTTTTTCTGTAAAACATGCTTGTTGTACATGAAAACGTTTACTTGAAAATTGATAGCATCTTAAAAATCGATATTCCGGTTTGAGAAAGTGATGAATACACTCTAAAAACTACTTGGAAACATTTACGAAAATCAGTAGCAGCAAAATACAGTGAAACCTCCCTGTGCGACCACCTCCATTAAGCGACCACCTCCATTAAGCGATCACCTCCCTGAACGACCATTTTTTCATGGAACGAAATTTATTCCCATAGGCTCAATACTAATTTTACCTCCATTCAGAGACCATCCCAGTTGAACTCCCTCCATGAGCGACCCATTTCTTTGAAGAAAATGAAACAAATTCCGCTTTTTCCTGGTCGCTTGAAGAAGGTTTTATTAGAAAAATAATTTCGGAGAGAGCACTATTCATCAAACATCTAAACTAAGTTTAGCATTTTTTTTTTAAATTCTGGTAAGTTTAAGTGTTTAAATAACCCTGTGCCTTTTTAGGCAATGAATTTAACTCTGATGACAAATTAAGAATGGCAGTCAATAAACTCCCCTGCTCTATTCTATCAGTAAACTCTCAAAGAAATAGATAAATTAATGAAATCATCATTATTTGTTCCCGTCCAAAAAGAAATTGCATTTACTTACCGAACTTGGAAATAAAAGTTATAAAAGATAAAACCGTAAAATCAAAGCAAACGTCAATGTATTCATTTTTTAAACTCTGCAGTAATTAACTTGTGTAATTAGCTTTTGTTTTGATACTTAAATTTTCATATTTTTTCCTAAAGTGAAAAATAAATTTTAGTAACATTAATTGTTACCTTTTTCAACAATTAAAATCTAGATTTAAACATGACCTCCATTAAGAGACCACCTCTCGGAGCAACCAATTTTTATTGGAACGGAACGTGGTCGCTTTAGGGAGGTTTTACTGTAACCTTTTTTCTAATATTTTGAAAATACAGTGGAACTTCCCTTTAACGGAGTCCCTATTTAACGAAGTTTTCTACTTAACGAAATTTTCTGCTGAACCTTGATTTTGAACACCATAAATATGTAAATTAATCTCCATATTGCGAAAAATATATTCTATATAACGAAGTTTATTCCACTTTCGTGCATGTACAGCATTCAAACATAGAGGTTGCTTTTGCGATGCATGGATGAATTTATTTCCGCGGATGATATGAAAATGAAATTATTTATTTATTTAATCATTTCCATTGTTCTTGGTGCTAACGAAACAATTGGTGCTAAACAATGTTTTTTTTTTTCCCCTCTAAGACAAACACTTGCTATCGCCACTTTCTCATAGAAACACTCTGGCGCTGGCAGTGTACAGAAGTCTTCGATACAGTAAGAAGCGGATTCCAGTTTCACAAAAATGTTACAGATGAATTGTTCGGATAAGCGAAAATTTTATGAACAGTGTTTTATATATATATATATATATATATATATATAAGAAGCCTCTGCAAAGTAATATTACAGACTTTTTTTTTTAGAGTTAAGAATCTGCAATTCTGAGAAAAAACAGAAAAATACGCTACGCTTCAGTTTTTGTTTACCTCTCTTTATTATGTGTTTTTTAGACATTATTCTAATTAAATTTTTCTCATATGGCATTGAAAAATATATATATACTGTTTGAATTTCAGTACATTTTTCCAATACTTCCATTTTGTGTGTATTTTTCATTTTATACATGTGTATTTTATTCTACAAATTTCATGAATTTAAGTTGATTTATATTTAACGAATTTTCTTCATAACGAAGTGTTTAGGTGTAACGATGAGACATCGTTAAGAGGAAGTTTCACTGTATACTGGTTTCTGGGGTTTCTAAAGCTAAAGAACGTTTTCGGAGTAGTGGCATCTCGAGGAAGGTTATTGTATATTTTCGCTTGTGGTTGTATTAAAATTTTGTAGATTAACAAACATTTATCTTTTTTTCATAATGTAAGTCTCCCTTAACATTAACAGAATTTCGTAATTTCCACTTTAAGTGGAATTATACTAAAAGTCTGGGTGCTCAGATTTTTCGAAAATCGCGTTCATCCTTTGTTATTAGTATGTTTTTCACTAAATGTTTGACTAATTAGCACATGATTTTCCGCATGCAATTATAAAGCTGAATAATATCAGTTAAACATTTTCTTTAAGCAGCGATTTTTGTCATTGAAATACAAAACGCATTTTAAACATATATAAGTTGCATAATTCGGTAATTCGTTTGTGTTTGATTATAATTTAATTACATAACAAACATATATAAATAACATAATAGATTAAAATTAATTCGTTCGATATTGCTTAAGATTAATTAAATATGGTTAGATAATTTGACGACACTCTCGGACCTTTAAAGATCTTTAATTTCCGATAGTTTGACTTAAAAAACATAATCATAAAAGAAAACGGTTATACTTACTGCTCTTTTCTTTTATTTATACTTACTACTTCTTATCTTTAACCTATTACAAATTTATTTCACTAATTTATTTTATGAAGAAGTCATTAAAGTAATCGCCTTTGAAAATAAATAAATAAAGATACTTAGCTGGGTCAAATAAAAGTAATGTCTAACTCATTGAAATTCGTGCTTGTAGTTTTATCGTGAACTTAATGTAAAAACATTTCTTTATACTTTGCTTTTACGAACTTATTGTAGAACTTATTTTGAATATTGATAATTAATAATGCAAATTGTTTCTTTCTTTATAGTCTCTCAAATAAAGTCAAAAATAGTTAATTCTTGAAGTCTGTGTTTTATAAAATAACGTTTAGAGTATTATAACAATGTTTGTCAAAACTTTTGTTTGGTAATTATGAATAGTTTTATGTAACTTTTTTTTTTGTTTTCACGTTTTTCCTTGTTTTTTAAATTGAAAACAGTGAGTTTATTTCTCGTAATTGTCATGTCTCCCCCTTACTGTTAAGAGAATTGAATAATTTTGATTTTAAAGTAAAGTTGTGTTAAAAATCTACATGGTGCAATTTTCTTGACAATTGTGCTTCTTCCTTTTATAGTATATAATTTCAAGTAAGATCTCTGACTAATTAGCATATGAATTTCGATGGATAATTATAAAACTGACTAGTAAACTGTTAAAAATTTTCTTCATGAATTGATTTTTTTTTTCTGGAAAACAAAAATACCGATTAAATCTTAAACGCATATCATTTGATTTTCGCAATCTGATAACTTTATTAGTATTTGATTAAACTTTAGAATACCTTTTAAACATACATGAATTGCACAAGAGATTAATATTAATTTATTAGTGAATGTTTAAAGTAAATTTTATTGCTCTGATCTTTAAAGATCTTTGATCTTTTGAGATTTCCAGTAATTCCACTCTTTCTTTTACTACAGATCTTTTACTTAATGCTTTATATCCTTAGCCTATTACAAATTTATTTCATCCATTGTTTTATGAAAAACTCATTAAAATAACTGCCTCTGAACAAAATAAATAGTGACGAAAGATTCTTTGTTATGTCAGTTAAACGTAATGGGTAACTCATTGAACCTCTGTTTATTGTTTATCAAGAACTTTTTTTTTACTGTAAGATATTTCTTTGTACTTAACTTTTAAGAACTTAATGTTGGAGAACTTTTTTTGAAAATTGATAATTACTAAAGTAAATTGTTGCTTTCATTATTTTCTATGAAAACCAAACAAAATAAAAATATTTAATAATTTAAGACTGTGCTTTGTATTATAAGAATGTTTATTAAAGATTTTCTATTAAAGATATTACAAAAAAAAAAAAATAATAATAATAATAATCAGGCTTAATTTAAAAACACTAAAATAACATTAAGCGCTATGTTTATAGAACGAAATTTCTATTTCGGTTTTAATTTTAATTTAAATGTATTTTAATGTGGTTTTAGTGTGTTTTAATTATATCTGATTATTTATTTTTTATCGTGATATTTAAGAAATCAGACGTGGTATGTTTATACATATAAAAATTTCCCTTATGATTATAAATAGTCCTGTAGAGTATACTATTATTTATCTTTTTCGCTTGAGTCAAACAAGGATGTTATTTCTTGGAGATAATATTAGTCCTTTCTTAATGTTAAAAAGAACTAGATGAGGTTGTAATATAATAAGAATTTTTTTTTAATTATTACGGTTTTTTATATTTTGTTTAAATTTTATTTATTACGTTTTGGTATTTTAAAATATTTTATTCTTCTAGTTTCACAGACGCGTGTTTTAGCAAGAGTGTTTATTTATATTCATACGCATAATCAACTCCATGGGCACATAATCAACTCCATTGTTGTAAGTAATTCGAAGTTAAAACCATAAGGAATATTTGACAATTTATCACCTGATTCCAGATAACGGGAAAATGTCTTAAAATTAATGTATTGAAATATAATTAAGTTCTAAAAATATTAAAATTTTATATTACCATCGAAAATATGCATGTTAAAAACATAGTTTGTATAATTCTAGCTTATAAGGAAGTAGGCAAAAATACATTGCAAAATTATATCTTTACATACATGCACCAAGTTAAGTATACGAGTACACTAGCTTAGAGCAACAAGTAAAGTATTTAAGCATAAACAACCACAATTACACACAGAACGAAAAACTGTTTTTCCTATTTAAAAATCATAACACTAGCTTCTGTTTTTCCTCTGTTATATTCATAAAAAATATTCTTATTTCAAATTCTTATTAAAAAATATTCTTATTTTAAAATGCATTATTGATTTAATAATTTAAAACATGTATGTTTCGTTATGGTAATGAACCCTTAAATTCACTTTATTGAAAACCAATTTCCTGTCCTATCTGAAAAAATTCACCAATTACGAGAAAGACTGGAAATTAGTGTTTTATTTTTTTGCTTCTCTAAATTTTTCTATTTTCTACAAAGTTAAATTTATACTTATCTTCCATTCTGTATAAGTAGAAGATAACCTTATTGTGCCACAATTGCAGCAACAACTTACATGCCTTTTCTTATTTCTTTTAGGCTACGAGATTTTTATTGGAAATCTTCACTCTATTTTTATCGATTTCCCTTAATAAAGTCAATTTAAATCTTATAGAGAGTGATTATTCTTTATGAAATCAATGAAATAAAGGGTATTGATTAGAATTTGAATATTTTAAGCCTATTTCTAGTTCCTGCTTGAATATGTTAAGTCTGCTTTGAATATTTTTAAGCCTATTAGTATCTTGTTTATAGAAAATTGGAATTGGACAGAAAAAAAAATATGAGTATTTTAGCATTACTTCACAATTTTGATGGGTTTGTACGGTTTGCCTAATGTCGAACCTTAAATAAATATCTAAATTTTCGAATATTATGCAATTTAAGAGGAAGATAAAAGCTGAATACTAAATTACTTGATTTCTAATACTAAAATAATAATAATCATAGTAATATTTATAAGAATGTATGTATAAATATTTATAAAGCTCCTTCACAGGTACGTTTCATTTACGCGCCAAGCTGGTCACTATCAATAGATACTTTTTAATTTTGAAATTACTTTAATTCTGAATATTCTAATAGTAATACATTATCTCTGTATTTCCATAGATCTTTTTCCTATACTTGTATACTTACATGCAGACATCTCAGTACATTCTTAGGAGTGCATGCATAATTATTTGGAATCATAGTATAAGTGGAGACCATTTGAATGGCTTCACTGACCTACACACCAGTGCAGCTATGAATGCTGAAATATACATAATATGAGATTCTTGATCCTTATGCCAAGTTGTTTACGGGAGCTCTCCAGGGTTGCCGGCTTTTAGTCAGCCGTAAAAAGCCGGCCGGTATTTTTGGTTTTAACCATTTAAAAAAAGCCGGCTTTAATTGAAAAAAAACCGGCTTTTATTTTTCAAAAAGGTGGTTTATAGATAATTCATATAAAATTTGGATTAATTTATTTTTAATACACTTATAAATAATATTTTCTACTAAGAAAATATAAACTTCTATTAAATTTTGTCAAATAAATAAGAACTTATAATAACTGCTAGAATGCAACTGTGAAGGCATTATATCTGAAAAAAAAAAGTATTCAGAAGAATACATTACATTAGACTCTAAAGTATTGGTTTGGAATTATTTATTATAGCTCTACCCATACCACACATTTTAAAGATTATATGAAAAAATAAGAAAATGTCACACATTAAAATAGCAACATTCTTACATATACTGATATTTACTTTTAAAATTGATTAAAACTAAATAGCTTGTATGTGTTTAATAACTGAAATTATCTTATATAATACTTGAGAACACCCAGTAATAAGCAATCAATATTTTGATAACTTATAAAAATCATATATGTAAAAAGTTTTTCTGCTACTAAGCTGTTATGTAACTTATTCCAGATATGTCCATACTGACAGATTAAAATCGTAGGATGAACAATGTTGAAAGAGAAATTAGGATGGATATAACATTTGAGGAAATTTTAGTACATGCAAGTGCATAAAATAAAGAGAACATTTAAAAAAAAAAATTCTCCAAATAAAACTTGTTGAATTGGAATTTTGAAAAGCTAGTTGCTATTTAAAATAGTACATATTCATGCAGAAATTAGTGCATATGTTATTCATAATACTGTTTTAATAGAGAGAAATAATGTTTTTATTAAATGACTTTGTGTGATTTTAAGTAAATGTTTATAAGAAATAAAATAAGACTTGTATTATTAATATCCCTTAAAATTGGTTAATAAAATGTATAACTAATCAACCATTGTCCTTTTTAATTATATAAAGCAGTAAAAAAAAGGGAAGGGGTTGTTAAGGTTAGTGTAGTAAACCAGAGAAAGCAATTGGTACGACCTTTTATTCCAGTATTAATGTCTTCATTATTGAAAAATTGGGTTTATTGATTTCTACCTTAATTAAATGTCTTTAAAACTAATTAAAAAGCACATAAAAATGTGTCATTTATAATTAAAATGCTTTACTGTGTAAAAGCCAATTTTGGCCAAAAAAGCCGGTTAAAACCAATAAAAGCCACCGGCGTGGCTTTTTTTAATTTTAGCCGGCTTTTTTGCAACCTTTGAGCTATCAGTAATAACTTACTCGTAAAAGTTGTAGATGATCGCTTCTCGTCGGTCTGTGCTAGTGACCGATGATTGTTTTATGTGTAAAAAATCCAGCGGTTGGAATGGAGTATCAATATTTCCCGAAATCTAATAGAATATATCGTCGCCTGAGAGCAGCAGTAGGACATCTAGTAATAATGAAAAATTAGATGTCTGACTTACTGCTATGAATAGCTGTGTTTGCATCTAGTGGAACAACTTCTGAAACACAAAGTTATGTTTAATACTATATCTCAGATGTGTTTTATAAAAATGACCTACTATTTCAGTAGATGCAGATATGGTTTTCCATAGCAGTAAGTCAGACGTCTAATTTTCGATTATTGCTAGCTGTCCTGCTGTTTCTGTGAGGCGACGAATGTGTGACGAACAAGGAGCCAACTTACATCACTGCAGCCCTTCACATTGGATTCTTCAGGAGCTTCAAGGTGCTAATCATCGTGAATATACTTTGTTATCTGAGGAAACTTCCGGAGCAATCTAATACTTTGTATAGAAAATAACTGTTAAGAGGCTACTTCAGTCAAGTGAGAAAACCCGTTCGCTAATGCTAATCCTATGGAAGAAATTTATAACGATATCTCGGTTGCGCTTCAATATTTTTAAATGATTTTTTTTGCACTGGATAGCTGAGATCAATCTGTACAAAGTCCGTTTTTTACATTTTCTATTTTGTTAACAGATCTTTTTAATGAGGACACTTTCATTTTCGGAACCGGTTTTGAAACTGAAAGCTTCCTCATAAAAAAAATTTGTAATCAAAATAGAACGAGTAAAAAACGGCCTGCATACAGATCGATCTCAGCTATCCAATGCAAAAAAAAATCATTTAAAAATATTGAAATGCAACCGAGATATCGTTATAAATTTCTTCCATAGGATTAACATTAGCGAACAGGTCTTTTCATTTGACTGAAGTAGCAGCCTCTTAAGCTTGCATTTCAATCAGGGATGAAAGCATATTTTATGATTTTTTTCTGTGTATCTCTAAAACGTTTTAACACCAACTTTTCGTCGTTCTACTTTATGTATCATTTCGTATGTTCTTATTAATTTATTTATGGCAAAAATAGGATATTCTGCATTTAAATATGTGAGACATGACAAAATAAAGATCTTCTGGAAGTTTTCTGTTATTTGCTGCAAAATCATTCGAGTTACACAAGTTTTTATACTTGTTTCTTTAATTTTTCGCGCATTAGGGGAGACTGGAGAAGGTTGATCATAGGGGAAGCTTGACCAACCCTTCAGTTTTAATAGAATAAAAAAAAATAAAATAAAATAAAATAAAATCAGAGTTTTTCAACCAAAGCTACTGAAATGCTCAAATAATAATCTTTGTTTCATGCAGGTAAAATTCAAACGTGTGGAAAAATTAATTGTGAAGAGTTTTCAGCTTAAAAAGTGTGTTTTTTAGAAAATTTTGTAAGATTTTCTCAAATGAAATACAGTCTGTTACAAAATTATAAGACCACTTAGAATTTCACCTTTTTTCAACAAAGAAAATATTAGTTTGAATTTAAAAGTAGTTTAATGAAAAGAAATAACTTTATAATATTTATTTAGCTCAGGGAAAAAAAGTTTGAATATTTTTTTGTTTCATGCCAAACGATTTTACACAAACCCGTTGTTTCATAAATATGAGACCACTCTTATATTATTAATAAAGCAGACAATTTTATTTAGATCTCAGAGTTTAACTGTAACCTAAATAATCTTTAAAACTTAAAAAGAAGAATAAAACGGAGAAATTCTGTATTGTATCTGGTTCTTTGAATTTATTAGTAAAATGTCTCGTCGGAGTGAGCTGTCATAAATAGAAGTGAGAAGAGTGTGGTTCTACAAAGAAAAAGGAAAGTCTGAACGTGAAATAAGTAAGATTCTTAATTGTTCTAAAACTGCGATTCATAATGTTTTAAGTAAAAAAGAATTATATGGAACGCATAAACGATCTAGTCGTAAAAAGAAGACCTAAATAATCTTTAAAACTTAAAAAAAGAATAAAACGGAGAAATTCTGTATTGTATCTGATTCTTTGAATTTATTAGTAAAATGTCTCGTCGGAGTGAGCTGTCATAAATAGAAGTGAGAAGAGTGTGGTTCTACAAAGAAAAAGGAAAGTCTGAACGTGAAATAAGTAAGATTCTTAATTGTTCTAAAACTGCGATTCATAATGTTTTAAGTAAAAAATAATTATATGAAACGCATAAACGATCTGGTCGTAGAAAGAAGTGATCAGATCGTGAGAATAGGCGGATTGTCTAACTGGCAACGAAAAAGTACCAGTCGACTCGTAAAATAGCACAACAGATAACTAAAAAGGTATCACTGGCAAACGTGTGGCGAAGTTTAAAATCGAATTCTGTTGTTATTCGTCGCAAATTAAGAAGTAAACATCTACTACAGAAATGTCACAAAGAAGCTCGTCTTAAGTGGGCAAAAAATGTCATGTCCGGGAATTGTGCATGGAGAAATATATTGTTTTCAGACGAAAAAATTCAATATTGATGGTCCAGACGGCAATAATTCCTACTGGCATGATTTAAGGCAAAGATCTCGCGAGTTCTTCAGTAGGCAGATGGGAGGCGGTTCCGTTATAGTGGGGGGCACATTTTCATATGCAGGAAAATGCTATCTCCAGAGAGTTGAAGGGAAAATGAACTCGGACAGTTACCAACGAATGCTATTTCAAAGTCTGATGCCCTTCGGACAAATTTTAGGAGGTTCAAAATGGAAGTTTCAACAGGATAATGCTCCCAGTCATTCATCGAAATCAACAAAAGAGTGGCTTAAAAGAGAAAAGACTGATGTTTTACCTTGGCCAAGTCGAAGGCCTGACCTAAACCCCATATAAAGCTTGTTGGGTTATTTGTCTCGCCAAGTGTATGAAAATAACAAACAATATTATTCAAAATATGAATTAGAAATGGCCAATATGGAGAAATGGGACAATATTCTCGAATCGTTCCTTAAAAAATTAATTAACTCTATGCCAAATCTTGTGTTTGAAGTTATTCAGAGAAATGGTGGAGCAACATCTTACTGAATTTGAGAAAACTGTTCTTTACTACAGATGGTCCTATAATTTTGTAACAGTCCTTTTTGATACTTTTTTGTTATATTGATGTTTTATTTTTTCCGAATTAATTTCATTTGTGTAAGTTGCTACATTTTACTAAAACCTTTATGTACTAACATAAAATATTCTTTATTTTGATTGAAATATTTCTTTATTTACCTAAATAGCAAAGTATGTTCTGGTCTTATACTTTTGGAACAGACTGTATTTATCACATTTAAAGGTTTTAGTATTGATTCTGCATCTCTTAAAACTCTCTTTTCTGTTACATAGCGTCACATATTCCCCTAACGGTGACTTTTGAAACTAGTTTTTTTTTCGCGGAATCCTTCGTCTCCCGTCTTGTTTAATCTTCTTAAAAAATTTGTCGTCATTCTCTGAATTAGGTCGCGCTACAGAACACTCTGAGTACTTTCAGTTTAGCCCAAGCTTGACCCAATCAATGTGAAGGGGTTAACCAGTTGGTCAATGCTCCTTAATTAAGTGTTTTTGGAGATCTTTTTATTATATACTGTACATAATGAAGGATTAATGGTTATATTTCTAAAATAATTTAAATTTAATCGGTAAAGCTACTGTAAAATGGAATGATAGAGAGGAAAATTTTTAAAATTGATTGAAGGAATATTTGAAAAAATACTATAGAAGCAAGAAAATATTTGATGAAATATAAATTGGAAAGTTTATAGGAACATTTTTTTCATTTAAATTGTACCCATTGTAAGTAAATAGAAAGAATGGAAAAGACTAGAAAGGATGAAAGCAGCAGCCTTAAGAAATGCTAAGTGTTCATGTCTCTGGCTCTGCAAAAGGACACACAGTCGTCCCCGTTTAAACAAATATTGACGGTTCCAGAAATAATATTCGATTAAGCGGAGTATTTGATTAAACGTGGAACCCTAACTGTAGTATTTAATGCGTAATAAAAAGGTAAAATAACCATCTATGGTATGTTTAATTAAAATCATAATAAATCGTTAATAGAATAACATAAACTAAAATAAATACAAATGCTAATAAAAGTAAATACGTATTAATTTAATCTCAGTATATACATTTATATGGTTTACATCACACTTAATGCAGCTCGTTTGAATTTGGTCAAAACTTTGCTACTTCTAATTTACGTTATTTATACTGCCTTAAAAAAATCGTTTAATGTGGTTTGTTTAAGTGGAATTTTAAAAGAGTAACTATCGAGTTATTTTGCGAATGAGTGCAAAATATCACAATTACCATCTCGAGTCTCGAAGTGACGGCGCATTGCCATTAAAGCCTGGTTAACAGAAAAAAGTGGTGGTGGGGAGATGAAGTTGGGGATATCATTTGACCTGTCCATTATGCACCTGCCAGCCGAAACCATTGCAGGAAGAACTGAAAATTTGTTTTCAGCGTAAATGAACCGAAAATGATAAAAGCTGGAAGGAAATTCCAACTGAAACGTGCTTTCCGTGCCTATTTTCAAACATCGGTTACACAGTTGTTATTCAATTAAGCGGGGACTTTCGTGAAAGGTATTTGGTTAAAGCTGGGAAAAATAACATAGAACTAATAGAAATAAATTCGGTTCCGGAGGATTCTATTCGAATAAGCGGAGTATTCGATTATCCGTGACCCGATTAAGTGGGGAGGACTGTAACATTGACCAAAACTCTCTAGGAAGGTATGTAGGCAAGCTTCACCAAGATGAGCACAATGATATGTGGCAATTAGTGTTACCAGGTCGAGTGTCACAAAAAGTGGGTGTTTAAAACGGAAATTTTCTCCCGTGCCTTAAATTCCGTCTAAGCAGGTTTGTTTACAAATCCCATTTTCCCAAATAATTTTTAATAATAATTAAACCATGTAGCATAATTTTTTTCTACCTATTTTTAAACTGATTTTATTTCCCTTAACAAATAGTTTAATATAAAATAAAGTGGGTCAAGCCTATATGTGGGAAGCTTTGGCCCGTTATTTTCCCACACTGTTAAAAATTTGCAGCATTCTGGCAGGTCATTTGACCGTTTTTTCCGAAAACGGTTACACAACCGTAATTTAACACTATTCTCACCATATTATTGGCCATTTTATGGTCAGAATATATTTAAATTATGGTTATGAAACCGTTTTTTCAAAAAAACGGTCGAATGACCTGCCAGAATGCTGCAAAATTTTTAACGGTGCATGATTAAAGTCTATTATTTTTCAAGTTTCTTACATATTGCACTTATGCCGCAATTTTATTTTCATAACTGATTGTATAATGAATAAAATTATATATGAAACTTTATTCTACGTTCAGTACTTAAAAAATAAAAAATAATTTTGTAAAAAATGGATCAGCCTTCCCCAGTCTCCCTTATGTATAATGGCCACTCCCTTGCTTCATACGCTTTCTAAGCTTTTAATTATGAGATTTTAGAAATAATTGTATGTATTTTGTTGTTAGTTTAATAGAATATTTTTATCACTGTTCTCTGTTCTATGAAAATAACGAGTTGTATTTTTGAAAATTTCTTTTCAATTCTCCAGTGCCGTTATAAAACGAAAGTTCTCCTGATACAAGATATTTTAGATTGCAAAAAACTGAAAGTAAAAATTTCTAATATCTTTAAAATTAAAAATTATAATATTTACTAAGAATAACATTAAATGATCTTTCTTACATTTATAAACATAACTTCTTTTCTTATTAGACTTAATAACACAATTCTTATATATAAAAATAAATATTTATATAATATATAGGGTGATTCATAAAAGATGGGCAGAACTTTAAGGGGTTATAGTACACTTAAAGACAAATAATATTAAATAGGAGACTAAGGGTCCCAGACGTATTCCCAAGGAGATAGGGGGCATTAAAGTTTAGGGTCCGAAATTTCAAATGATTATAAAACATGGAAAAATTGGTCGATTCGTTTGCGGTTTTTGCAAAAAATTTTCTTTATGCCAGTATTTTCTTGAAATAAAATTTTAAAGTTCAATTTCAAAAAATGCCGATAGGGGGCGCTTTAGACTTTGGAGTAACAAACAACTATTTTTTAACGTTATTTTTTGTATTTCTTTAAATGATTTCGAAAGCTTAGACTTAAACTTAAATTTTGATCTAAAAATCTGAGTCCTAACGAGTAGTTAAGTAGCATAAACTGAAATTTGAAATTTGAAACCCTTCTCCCACCAGAACAAAAATCAGTTATTCCCGATCTTTGTGTCGTAGATTAGGCTCTAACTACTGCCGCGTTTTGCTAAAATTATTCTTTATGTCAGTATTTTCTTGAAAATAAATTTTAAAGAAAATTTTCAAAAAATTCCGATAGAGGGCGCTTTAGACTTTGGAGTAACGAACAACTATTTTATACCGTTATTTTTTGTGTCTCATTAAATGCTTTCTAAAGCTTAGACTTTCAGCTCAAAATCTGAATCGCTGAGCGTGGTTCAGTAGCGAGGGGAGGGGGTTCAAATTTCAACTTCTGAACATAGTTCAGTTTGCACTACTTAACCATGCCCAACGATTCTGTGCTGTGATACGAGGCAAAAATACAACTTTCGTCAAGGACTGCATAGTCGGAATTCACTCATAAAGGCACTGGCACAGTTGGAAACGTTGCTCATGCAAACGTTAAAGCTCCATTCCTGACGCTAGTCACCGGGTGAAGAAGGAAACAGAAAGTATGCAAATGTCAAATGGGGAAGAAGAAGAACACGTATGCAAAATTTCGACACGATTCAGGCATAAAAACCACTGAACGGTGAGTCAAGTGTAAGTCGCTGTAGTAATGAATCGGAAGATGGTGCCCTTCACGAATAAGGAAAAGGCTGAGATGCATTTAATTTACGGAGCGGCAGATGGAAATGGTGCAGAGGCACAACGAATGTACGGAGAGTGATTTCCCTACAGGCGGTTGCCTAACCGCAAAACTTTCGAGCGCTTGCACAGACAGTTGTGTGAGACGGGATCATTCCTCGCTTCCCGGTCGAATGCAGGTCGTGCAAAAAAGGACGAATCAGTAGTTGTTGCAGAAGCCATTCTGGATGTAGTAGCGGCGCAGCCAAGTACAAGTACACGAACAGTGGCTAGGCAGGTGGATACCTCACAGTCCATGACTTGGAGGGTACTGAAGGATGAACATTTGCTCCCGTTTCATGTGCAACGAGTCCAGAAACTGTCTCCAGGGGATTATCCAAATCGTATTGAATTCACCCGCTGGTTTCTGCAGCAGAACGCGCTAAATCCACATTTTGGACGAACTGTGCTTTTCACCGATGAATGTACCTTCACACGTGAAGGTACATTTAACACACACAATGCACATGTATGGGCGGATGTCAATCCACATGCTACGTATCCACATGCTCATCAGAGACGCTTTTCCATCAATGTTTGGGCAGGAATCCTCGGAGACCACCTAATCGGACCGTACCTTCTTCCTGAACGCCTCAACGGTAAAACATACCTCACATTTCTGCAACATGTGCTGCCAGACCTGTTAAACGTTGTTCCTCCACGCATCCGGCGGGTCATGTGGTTCCAGCACGGTGGAGCGCCAGCCCATTACGTACGAGACGTCCGCAACTATCTGGACATCACATTTCCGAACAGATGGATTGGTCGAGGTGGTCCTGTTGCTTGGCCTGCTCGCTCGCCAGATCTTTCACCCCTCGATTTCTTTTTTTGGGGACGATTGAAGGCTCTTATGTATGAGACACCCATTGAATCCCCCGAGGAACAGGTCGCCAGACTTTCCGCCGCTGTAGGGGAAGTGCTCGAAAAGCCTGATGTTTTCGCGAATGTTCGCCGTTGTTCTGCGTGCATAACCTCTGGTGGTCACAATTTTGAACATTTATTGTAATTACATGTTAATAAATATGCTTTGGTAACATAATCCTAATTTGTGTCTTTTTACCTCGTATCACAGCACACAATGTGTGGACATGGTAAACTGAACTGTGCTCAGGAGTAGAAATTTCAAACCCCTCTCCCCAGAAACTTAACCACGTCTAACGATTCAGATTTTGGGCTGAAAATTTAAGTCTAAGCTTTAGAAAGCATTTAATGAGACACAAAAAATAACGGTATAAAATAGTTGTTCGTTACTCCAAAGTCTAAAGCGCCCTCTATCGGAATTTTTTGAAAATTTTCTTTAAAATTTATTTTCAAGAAAATACTGACATAAAGAATAATTTTAGCAAAACGCGGCAGTAGTTAGAGCCTAATCTACGACACAAAGATCGGGAATAACTGATTTTTGTTCTGGGGGGGAGAAGGGTTTCAAATTTCAAATTTCAGTTTACGCTACTTAACTACTCGTTAGGACTCAGATTTTTAGATCAAAATTTAAGTTTAAGTCTAAGCTTTCGAAATCATTTAAAGAAATACAAAAAATAACGTTAAAAAATAGTTGTTTGTTACTCCAAAGTCTAAAGCGCCCCCTATCGGCATTTTTTGAAATTGAACTTTAAAATTTTATTTCAAGAAAATACTGGCATAAAGAAAATTTTTTGCAAAAACCGCAAACGAATCGACCAATTTTTCCATGTTTTATAATCATTTGAAATTTCGGACCCTAAACTTTAATGCCCCCTATCTCCTTGGGAATACGTCTGGGACCCTTAGTCTCCTATTTAATATTATTTGTCTTTAAGTGTACTATAACCCCTTAAAGTTCTGCCCATCTTTTATGAATCACCCTGTATATGCATATATATTACTTCATATATTCGCATCAATGTTTCAATAGATCAATATTTGAATATTTTTAGTTTATCTGATTTAGTATATCCAATCAAAAATTTCAAGTTCAAGTTTTTAAAAGAAAATAATTTATTAATTAATTTTAAGGGTGTTGATTTCAATTAAAAATGCTATGTTAATAAATATTATATTATTTTCATTACACATGCTCATTTGTTTTTAATTATGACTGCATTTCTTTTATTAATTTTGTATAGTTCCAAATTAATTTAATGTAATTTCTTAATATTTTTTTTTACCGTATACAAGAAATGAGCTACATTCTTCGAAATTTATTTTCCTTTCTCTCATGACATTAAAAAGCGAAAGTTTCACTGAGATGAGTAATTTTAGACTGCATCCTGCTTAAAATAAAAATCTGTAACATTTCCTCATTTAAATATTTTACTATTTCGAAACTTTCTTACTTCGATCAAAAGTCACTAACTCAAGGAAAAGCCGCAGCGCGGCGTTCACAGGCTATGAATCCGGGAGGTTTTCCCGGAGAATCCGGAATTTGGCATATCCAGCCATGTGCCGGACCAGAACTGTTGCTGCTTACTGCAGTGCTGCTGAATTTGTCGACTAGTGCGTCGTTGTGTGTTGTTGATGCTATGTAAAATGCCGGCCGGATTTGCCCGTAAGTACCCTTAATTACATAACAACTACAAATAGTATCGATATTTGGAGAAAAAAAAAAGTTATGATTCACATCGATTTCGTATTGATTTCTTATAATGTACTGATTTACAACAAAATATATCATAAATTTTTCTTAATATCTTTAAAATAAATCCAAAGTATGATTAAAATATTGCTATCGGAAAAAATATTTAAAAAAATTGCATATTAATTTTTAAAAATTGTTAATGTATTTTTTTTATTTAAGTTGTTTTGTTTTAGCACAAAATATATGAGAAGGAATTTATCCCGTATTTCAAAAGGAAAAGGCATTTAGATTTAAGTGAAAGTTATATAATTTGCTATCGGAATTATAGAAAAAAGTGTTATATTTTTTTACAAAATTTTAGAAATTTCGGTATTTTTGTTTTTTGTCACAAAATAAAGGGAAATTTCAATTTTTTTCAATTATTTATAATTTTGATATCTGTAATTTTAAATTATGACAAATTTGATAAGTTTTAAAACAATAAATTATCCTGTTTAAAAATATATATATATATGTTCAATTAGGTCAGCATTTTGCAAGAAATGACTTTAAAACAAAATATTTTTTTGTTCCTCTCTTGTTGGTGATGGTATTTAAAATATAGTCCGGATGTGCTCGTAAGTGAAATTAATTACTCAAGAATTATTGTTATCTGTTATCGGTATTCCAAAAATGTCATGATATTATCGATTTCTCATAAAGTTATAATGTTCTGTTATGATGTAACAAAATAAATCACAAGAAATTTCTCCTCACTTTTTTCAAATAAAAGTTACTATTAAAAAGCACTGATTGAAAATTCTATAAATGTTACCAAAATCCTAACTTTTTATTTGAATTTTTGCCAATTGTGTTTAATTTTTAGAAATTAAGGCATTATGTTTTTCTACAAAATATTTCATAACAAATCTCCCACTATGTCTTTCAGATTTTAAGAATCAATGAATGAAAATTCTAAAAATTGCTATCAAAATCGGAAGGTATACACACATTTTAGAATATTCAGTCGGTCTTTTCTGTAAAAAAAAAAAAAAAAAAAAAAAAAAAAAAAAAAAAAATTAAAAAGTAAATGACAAAGTACACGAAAAAAAAAAAAAAAGTTATCGGATGAAGTCAGAGTCTTTCCAAAAGTCAAAAACTGGATAGTTTTAATTTCAATTATTTAAAGCAAAGTGTAATTAATTTTGAGTACAATTAATTAATTTAAAACTATAATTCGGTATCGATGTTCAGAAAAATACGGATCGATTTCTTGTAATTAGTAACTTTCTAAAAACTGCTAATGGATGTTCCCTGATATTATCAAACAAAATGTTGTTTTAAGACATTTTTTAAGTATTTGTCAACAGACTAAATTTTTAAGTGTGTGTCAAAACTGAAAAATGATGTAGAAAAGAAAGGTCATTTGTTCAAATAGGAAAGTGAAATTACTATTTAAGGGGACAATGGACGTTCAAAATCATTTTTTTTTTTAATTTACACTCAATGGTATGGAACTTTTGCACACATAATACTCGTATATTTTCTAAATAAATTTATTCATTTTATTAAAAAATGTGTGTATTGATTAAGTTATTAATTAAAATATATTAATTAATCACTTTAACTAAAAATGCTCCATGCGCATTAAATTTGACTTTAGAAATCTGGTATTTTCTTAAATGGTGGCTTTGTAATATTGCAACAAAAGTTGGTATGAGTTTTAAAAGTTTACTAATGTATTAAATAATAATAATAATAAAAAACTTCGAATATTTACACTTTTTCTTGAAATTTCATGGACAAAAGTTATATAACTGCCAAATTTCCTTTTTATGTACTGTAATGCATGCATATTAATATTAAGATTTGAAATATAGCATAATGCAAATAATAGTACTTAGTATTATGAAAATTGATAAAAAATAAGACGCATGGAAATAAGACGCATTTTCAATATACTAACTCGACGAAAATTCTCATTTTGAGAAAACGCGAATTAAAGTTTTATTTTTAGTGTAATTCAATTACGGTGTGCAAATTTGAAATGCTTGTTACTTCGTTAGACATAGTTGCAGTTGCGTGCGGTTTTTTGCAAATGATGCAGTTAAGACTGAAGTATATTAATTAACCAAAAAAGAAAAAAAAGCGATTTTTTAGTCGATGTTTGTCCAACTGAAGATCCACGGTCCCCTTAAGGCTGTTCTCAACTGCTCTGCTCAACAAGCGCAAAACGTTTTGACACATTTACAAATTCTTTTTTAACGGAAAGATATAACATTTCAAAGCCTTGCCATGAAAACGATTTGGAATCGAACTGTTTTTTCCATTTTTGGATCAATCAATTACCTATTGAGTTACAAGCGATTCTGATCACGTGAGTCACGTGACTCGGTATTTTTCTCCCCTTATTGACTGGATTTTCTTCTTTCGTTCAGTAGTTCAGTTCAAAATGCCAACTTTGGCAGTATTTTCTGAAAGATCAATTGCGTTTACAAGAAAACGGAAAAAACAGTTCGATGACATAGTTTTTGAATAACGACACTCGCGTGATTTGCTTGGACTTCCATGTAATTGGTATATGTCACTGAGATTTACTATTCACATTTATTATTGGAAATCAATTGTGTATTGTTTACAGTGTGTTCAGAAAAACACTCAAGATAATTATATTCTATTACGATCTAGTTTCATGCGTTTCCGAACAAAAATGAATTAAAACTTATGTCAGAAAGTTGACCTTTTGGATTTGAGAACAGCCTTAAAAATATTTGAACTTTAAGATTTTCACAATATTTTATTGTGAATAACCTTTGGTGACTGCAGCATGTACATTTTACGAAACATACAAATACATAAAAAGAAGCTTTTAGTATTCCCAAATGTTTTCTATAACTAGTTTTTTATCTAAACGCTGCGAAGTTAATTACTTGGATAATATGTTAGCCTGTTGCTTTTTTAATGTTTTAATCTTTTACTTTTGTCTATTTTTTTTATTGTTTTAAAACTTCCTTGATAACACACATTCAATTTTATTTAAAAAGAAAAGTTTTATCTTTTTATTCCGTTTTTTTCTAAATGCAAATTAAAAGTAAGTTAGCTAAAAACAACTTATATTCCCATTGGTGCGTGGTACGTGCGTTCCTATTGGAATTTCAACAATCACGTTTCACATTTTTTTCGTAAAGAAGTTTTCTTAAAGAAGTGATTTGCATATCAAAATGCTTTTATTAGACTTTTTCATTTTTCCCAATTAAAGAGCTACAAGATAATACATTTTATTAATGCATGTATGTAACATTTTTAATTGTTTTCGTACTGATTTTTTTTACAGTATTCTATAGCTTATAAATAAATAAAAATATTATAAAATACATTTTTAGTTCAAAATGATAATAACAATGTTCAGGTTTTAATCTAGCAAAAAATTTTCTTTAGTATTTTAGATAAAATTCCTATATATTCATAGCTGCGAACTAGTACGGATTTTTCCTACCGCTAAAATTTAATGGAAAATGTTGCCTAATTCAATCGCCGAATTGCAGTGAATGTTTATAATTAAATAAGGCAGAAATTTCTGTTGTATTTTAGTGGTAGCAAAAATCCGTAAGAGTTGGCAGCTATGAATATTTTAGCATTTACCAATGTATTTTATCTTTTTATTAGGATGGGAATATGGTGATGATAAGAGGGAGAAGGATTATGTTATGACAATGTTCTCTTATGTACTTTGAGAAAAACTAAATCTAAAATTACAAATTAATGTTATTTTAGTTAAAATGCCTTTCAAATATTTTAGCGTTTATCAATGCCTTTTAGATTTTTGTTAGTATGGAAATGTGTTGATGAGAGGAAGAAGAAAGATTATGACAGTGCTCTTTTATAAATTTTGAGAAAACCTAAATCTAAAATTATAAATTAATGTTACTTTAGTTAAAATTCCTTTCAAGTAATTCAGCGTTTATCAGTGTATTTATTAGAATGGAAATGTGGTGATGAGAGGAGGAAGAAGGGTTATGACGGTGCTCTTTTATAAACTTTGAGGAAACCTAAATCTAAAATTATAAATTAATGTTACTTTAGTTAAAATTCCTTTCAAGTAATTTAGCGTTTATCAGTGTATTTATTAGGATGGAAATGTGGTGATGAGAGGAGGAAGAAGGGTTATGACGGTGCTCTTTTATAAACTTTGAGGAAACCTAAATCTAAAATTATAAATTAATGTTACTTTAGTTAAAATGCCTTTCAAATATTTTACCGTTTATCAATATATTTATTTGGATGGAAATGTGGTGATGAGAGGAGGAAGAAGGATTATGACGGTGCTCTTTTATAAACTTTGAGAAAACCTAAATCTAAAATTACAAATTAATGTTACTTTAGTTAAAATGCTGCCTATCAAATATTTTAGCGTTTAACAATGTCTTTTACCTTTTTATTAGGATAGAAATGTGGTGATGAGAGAAGGGAGAAGGATTATGACAATCTTCTCTTATGTACCTTGAGGAAACCTGAATCTAAAATTAGAAATTATTGTTATTTAATTATTATCCCGATAAAATTTGAATAAAAATAAAAAAATGCTTCTGTACATTTTTTTTTTTGGCTTGTTTTAACTAAAATCTTTCTGCTCTATTTTCGCAAAACTCGATATCTTTTCAAAAAAAAAAAAAAAAAAAAAAAAAAAAAAAAAACTAACACAGTTTAAAACCGGGTAATGTGTAAAATTCGAAATCTTTAAAACAATTTTTTAAATACCGGCTTTTTTCTCAGTATTAGAATATAAACTCGAAAATATGGCATCGTCGAGAACGAGCCTAAGCCGGATTTTTGAAAATTCCGGATTTCTGAAAGCATTTCCGTTATTCTTAGTGGTGGCTTTAATCATAATTTAATTCATAACAAAATAATCATTATGTGAAAAAAGGAAAAATTAAATATAAAAAAAAACTTACTTTAATTGATATTTTCTTTGTTACGAAAAATAAAAGAAACAACAACAACAACAACAAAAAAAAAAAAAAAAAAAAAGAAACTCTCATAAACATTTCTTTTCATGTAGTTTCCGAAACATCGATGTCAATTTTATTTGCTACAATTTTTTTTGGCCGTCCTTTTACAAATTTTGTATTTTACGCAAGTGAAGAATTTCTATTTCGAAACGACAGTCTTCTTTCTTTAAAACAGGTATTAATTCTCTAGTCAAATTTATGCACTTTTCCATTGACACCTTCCCCCCCCCCCTTGCCGTTTCCTCGTCCTCCGAGCAATCTAGTGTTATGTGTGATTTCATTTACCACAGCTTCAGCGATCTCGCTGTCTACTAAATGTTTATTATTACCCAACTGCCCAGAAGAGTTATGTGCTTCACGCGTATCTAGGTATGTGAATTTCTTTATACCCTCGAAACATAACAACGGTGGGGTGGATCTCAATGAATGAGGTCTCTATCGATTCGTTTTAACCGTCCGATGGTTATAAGCTAGGTTTTGTTTTTATAAATTCAAAATGGCGGTAGAGACGGGAAAAAAAATTACGCACCCTATGGCATATCATTGGATAGGTCTTTCAAAATGAAGACGATGTTTCATTGACTATTTTACAGTCAGAAGCTCCGTTTAAATATTACACAACCTGGAAGTTGTGTAGGTAGGATCTCTAGCTTTACTGCAACTCTAACCTTCATAAACATCGATAGGCCTCATCAAAACAGTGTTTATAGATAGGAACTAATAGTTAAAAGTCATCAATTCAAGTAAATAAACAAAAATAAGTATGTAATATAGAAAAATAGTTTCACATTGATGGAAATAATTAATTAAATCGGTTTTTACGCAGTCGGGGTTTTTGATTTTTTAAATTGAATTTTTACTTGTTTTTAATATGTAAACAATTGTTATTTTTCTTTCTCTCGTAAGTTGGAAGTATAAAAAATGAAGGAGTGTTATATGACTTTGATACCGGTAATTTTTGAAGGTGCCGGATTTTTGAAGTCGCATTGTATATGAAAAACTGTCTAAGTTACACTGTAAAATATTTTCTGTAAAAAAAAAAAAATAAAAAAAAAAATAAAAAATTGAAATAAATAAATAAACAGAAAAAAGAAAAAAAAAACAAAACAAAACAAAACAAAAAAAAACGAGAATCTTCTGGCGCTAATTTGTCTCAAGTTTTCTGTACTGAAAAGAAAGGTCTCCTTACTGGGCATTACTCAGAATATTTAAAAAAAAACCAAACATTTAAACTACTTATGTGTGTAATAAATGATCAGTCAAATTTAGCGGCGGAATTACAGTAGAAAGACTGTAAAAAAATAAAATACTTTCGAGTATTTGGCGCGAAAAGACGAAAGCGTCACGCGATTTGGCGAGCAGCACTTTTCCTTCGCCAAAAGTAAACGATTTTAATGCATCTGAAAACTGCTTGTTAATTGATTTTCAGAATGCGTGTAAAGAATATTTAATGAATTTAAACTTAAACAATGAGAAAGTTTAATACATATATTTTATTTGTATTACATATTTATGTTGCTTGTTCTGCAGTTTGTGAAAATATTTTCATATATAAAAAACATTTTCATATTGAAAAATATAGTTTCATATGTTTAGGCGCATTCAAAATAAAAGTCAGATGAAGAATGCTGCAGTTTTCCATTTCAATATCGGAGAAGTTTTTGATTCCACAACAACAAAATTGAATCGGCAGTGCTTAGTTGGATTTAGTTTTGAGATTCAAACAATTTTAATTAATTTTAATTTTATTTTAATTCCTAAAATTTCATAGTTAACTTTCATTATAAATATATATATGACAAAATAAGAGTTAAAACAAACTAAAACTGACAAAACTAAAGTTATATTAGATGTAAATTTCCAACTGGGCGAAAAATGTCCGGACCAGGATTCGAACCCGGGACCTTCTGGCTGAAGCCGCCAGTGCTCTGCCATCTAAGCTATCCCGGACGATTCTGGTCGAACTTTTTCACCCAGCTAACCTTGATGATTACAGCATCTGGTCTGAAACCTGGTTCAGCTCAACAGAATAAATCTCAGGTAATGGAACTCCAGAAATCGCTGGATACGAAATTACACTAGATTAATATTAACACAATTATTCTAATTGGTAAACAAATCATATTAGATGTAAATTTCCAACTGGGCTAAACTAAAGTTATTTAAATTAAATTTATTTAAACAAGTTCAACATGAAACATTTTTACATTAAAGAGTATTTGACATAAAAAAGTATTTTTTGACATTTTATTCAATCGCCAACCGGTGACAAATCGCCAAATGAGAAAATTTTCATTATTTTTTTACGGTCATTCTATCGAATTTCAGCCGAAATTTTTTTAAATAAATATATTTATCCTCATGAGAAGAATATTCTATAATTTTTTCAGATTTTTCGGAGCATGCCCATATGGAGACCTTCCTTGTGAGAGCTGAAAATTTACATCTATAAAAATACTCAAGACTCTAAATTTACATGGATAAAAATACCGAAACCTTTGGGGCGGTGCACAAATGATGTGGGGGGGGGGGGGGATTCCTGAAATTGTGACAGTTTGTGACAAGGGGGTGGGAGGGGGTAAGAAGAAATGTGACATCACGCATTTTGGTTAAAATAAAAGCATTAAAATCAACAGATTAAATTTTGAAGTTATTTTAAAATTAAAGTATTTTGTATTCATAAAGTAAGGATAAGATTTAAAGCCAAAATATTAAATTCCGTTTCAGATTCCAAAATACTATTGTTTTCAATTGCTGTTTCACATTAATATTTTATTACTATTGTATATTAATTATGTTTTTTGTCGTAAACCTTAATCTTATTTCATACAAAATAAGTACACGAACCTTTTTCATAGTTATGCTCACAAATGTCGTTAAAACACATAGTTAAAGTTTAAAAATAAAATTTGAAATATGATCTATAACGCAGTGCTTTGGTTCGGAACTGCAAGTATATGAGGAGGGGGGGGGGAAGGTGAAATGTGACACTTTGTGACAAAGGGGGGGGGGGTAAAAATATTGAAAAAAAGTGTGACATCATTTATGGACAGCCCCTTTGTAAATTTTAACCAGGAGAAAAAAGAAGATAGACGGTGTGTTGGTCATACTATGTGTAAATTATAACGCATTGTATGTGGTTGTTCCATATTGGCGCATTATAACACCAGCTAGTAATATTTCAAAAATTAGACATTTATTGTTACAAAAACTCGTAATAAACTTTCGTATTTTGTTAACCATTTGGAAAAATGGTTATTGTCCTCTGTCAGGGTAGGAAATCAAAAACATATCTGAAGCGTTTTATTCGTTGAATTCGCATTTTATTCGTTTTCTGATTGGTCTGTACAGTAATCTGTATTTCCCCTTTACTTTCAACAGAGATGGATACTTCTGTTGCCACTATGACAAAAAAGTAATAAAAACTACAAAAACTACAAAAAAAAAAAAAAAAAAAACTCAGAAACAACTTGAGATACAGCTTTCAACCAAATTGCATTTAAAAGTGCATTTTTTTCTCTATACGACGGTGTAAAAAGTAATATTGTGGTATGTTTAGAAGTTTAAGAATGTAGTTTCATTTAAAATTGGTCCTGGAATATTAATGTTTAATCCATGACGTACGTAATGTAATGACCAGCTCCGTAGAAGTTTAAAAATTTACAGTACCGAAAAATGTAATCCATGGCGTACGTAATGTATGAAATTTCATTTAAAATTGGTCCAAGAATATTAATGTTTAATGCATGGTGTACGTAATGTATGAGCAGCTCCGTAGAAGTTTAAAAATTTACAGTACCGAAAATTGTAAAACTGAAATTTCTTTTAAAATTTGTTCATGATGGGTCCAGGAATGTTAATGTTTAATTCATGGCGTATGTAATGTATCATCAACTCCGTGCGATTTTTTATGTCTTAAATTTTAGTATTCGAAAAATTCATTTTCCAAATGGTCGTTGTAATTTGTTAAATTGCTTTTTCTTTTTTTTTTTTTTGTAAATTGAAATGAATTGCATTATGCCCCTGTCGTCTTCTGTATATAATGCCCGATACAAGCACTAATTTATTCCATCAATCTATAAAAAACGTGTGGACTAACCAACGATAAAAGTTGATCGAATGCTCTTAAGGCTCTCCATCAGTCAAGAAGCAAATTCCCCTCTCTAATGCTAAACCTACGGGCTTGGAATGCATCCGTATTTTACAAATTTCTCCTCGGAAAATTAATTTTTTTCCTTCTGTTTTCTGTATCCTCTTCCTGAAGAATATTGTTTTCTTTTTTATTGGACAAGATATTTTTTAAACACATTGTTAGTTTTATTTAACGGGGTCCGGGACACGAAAATCTTCAAATTTTCTAAAAAAAAAAAAAAAAAAAAAAAAAAAAAAAAAAAAAAAAAAAAAACTTTTATTGCATTAAAAATTTCTCTGTTTTTGTTTGCTTAAAATGACGTTTAAATCATGTTTCTATCTTAACTGGAACAGGAAATATTAATTTTTTCGTTTTAGTTTGCTTTCAAAATCTAGCTTTCAAGCAATGGTTGTCATGAAATGGAAAATGCGTTTTTCTTCATGATGTGTTTTTTTCTTCATTTCACGTATTTAAATTATTATAAGTCAAGAACTGTTAAAGATAAAGGGTTCAAACTTGAACAAGTCTTTTTCAATTGTTTTACTTTAATTTTGATTTAGCAAATTTGAAAAATATTTATTTTTGAAAATATGATTTTTTTTTTAAGGTTTCATCCTTTTTTTCTTAAATTTTTACTTTAAATATTTTTAATTTTCATTCAAATTAATATTTTTAAAAATGCTGAATCAAAATAAAAACCTATATATTTCTGTTTATTTCAATAATAAAAAAAAAAATGAAATTCTACTAATAATATTTCGAGGTATAAGGATTTTAAATTGCACCACTTTTTTCATGCATTTTAAATTAATTTTTTTTTTTAATTTTGAGATGTTTTATCATGTGATTTTGTTTACAAATAATATGGTTAACCATCACAAAAAATTACAAAATTTTAACTCAATAAATAAAAATTATTTTAAAATATGTCCCGGACCCCCTTAAAGTGTTAAAATCTTTCAACTCGCCTACTTCCCTTAGATTTTAACATTTAAAATATAAAATTAAGTATATATTTTAGAAATATTTTGGGAAATAAAAAAGAAAGAAACATTCTTCAAGAAGAGTATACATAAAACAGAAGGTAAAAAATTTAATTTTTCGAGGAGTAAATTGAAAAATACGGGTGCATTCCAAGCCCATTGATTTAGCGTTAGAGAGGGGAATTTGCGCTCTAACTGATAACAAGCCAACGTAGTGCTAGCAAATTTACCGAGACTATAGGTTTCTTTCCAGTATTATCACAGAAATTTTTAATAGTACTAATTATAACTTTCAATAATGGACATCTGAAATTTCGGCATAATATTATTAAATTTTGTTATATTTAAAATTGAGGTTGCTCGATTAATGGGCCTCAGAGCTCTTAAAGCTTCAAAATTTTCGATAATTAAAATTTTTTTTTTAGATGTTAAACTACCATAATTTCTGAACATTTTGATGTAAATGCAGTGATGGAACAGTGGCGCAGCAGTAGGGCGATTGTCACCACTATTTCTTCGCCTTGAAAATTCTCAGATATTCTGTCCTGAAATTAGGCGACGAATACTAATACAATTTTGAGGTGTCAATTGGTTCTCTGGGGCTATATTGTTCCATCACTGTAAATGTTTCTTTGAAATGCCCGTTAAAACAGAAGTTATGGATTTTAGAATTATACCATCTCAATAACTGAAGCGGCGTTTCCGAAAGTTTGAAGTCATTTTTTTGAAAATGACGTTTTTGGGTAAATCGCGCATGATATCTCCAAAACTTCTAAATATTTTCTCACGAAATTTTGAAAACATATGTTTCGTGTTAGTCTGTATAAACTGAACCTAAAATTTCCTTTTTATTGTTTAAAACAAATATATTTTTAGGTGATTATACTTTTGAAATTTTCAAAGTTTTGCATTAGCTAAATGCAACTTTTTATTAAAAATATAAAAATGCTTCAAATACAAATTTATTTAGGTTCAGGGTAATTATTATAATCTGAAGTATAAGTAGACACCAAAATTTTCATTCTAGTTGCAAATTTTTTTTTTTTAATCCTGCGCGTAAGCTCTTATACCAATTTTCTGCTCGTTAAATGTTGAAAATAGTATTTTTATTTCATTTTTTCCTATTTTAAGAGTCCTGAGGCCCCTTAAGACAAATAAACAACATCATAATTGTGGTCTATAATATTAAATTTGACTGAATTAATCTCTATATATTTTAATATCATTGTCATTCACACTACAACGCCAAATTCTTACTCTTGTTCCATGCACTTATATTCCTTTTCTAAAATCCCACTCCCCTCTATTTTCATGGAAGTAATAACAGGATAAAACAATAACATTACTTTTTTATATATCTATTCACTTTTTATACAGCTTGTCCACTCTCAACGGTGTCCGAAGCCAGATTAATAAAATGCCGTTAGTCATAGACACATAGTTCCAATTATAAAAGTGTTTTAAATGAGGTAAAAAAAAATATTTTAAAAGTCGTTTGGGTCAATAAAAACATTTCTTAAACAGTTATGAAATTTAAATTTTTAGTGATATTTAGTAAAAATTTTATATTACACTAACAAGTAAGACAAAAAAGTCCCATTCATCTAACACTAAAATTCACCGAGTTACGAAACTTTGAATTACGTGACTTATACCAGTATTTTGCGGCTGAACAAAAACGAGTTGGGCCCTGCTTCGAGGGATCGTATACAAAGAGCTTAATGTATTAAAATGATTTATTTCGCGTATATATTTCTGCATTGCAACCGAAGGGAGTCATTTCGAGCAAGTTTTAAGATAACTTAATGTTTTTAAATCAAGTTTTAGATTAGATAATCTAATAACATTTTAAAATATGTATTATTCTGTAAATAATTGCAACTGTTGCTTTTCATCATTTCATTTAACAAAAATTCTGTTATTTTGTAACTTATATTTTTTGCAAAAGTTGTACATTTTTCTTTAATATGTCAGAATGAAAATAGATTTAAAATTTACATTGTAATGTTAATTTTACTCTCAACTGTTATTTTTTTTATATCTGACGATTATTTATATTTCTAGTAATTTGTGTATAATCCCTATTTTGTAGCAATAAAGACGTTTCAACTTTAAACAGCTGTTACTCGGTCAGTTTTAATCGTACAACAATGGGACTTTTTTTTCGTCTTACTTCGTAGGGTAATAGGATATTTTTACTAAATATAACTTATAGGACCAGGTGATAGTATAAAAAAAAATAAATTTCAATTTTTTTAAGAAATGTTTTCATTGATCGCTTTTAAAATACTTCTTTATGTCATTTAAAACATTTTTGCAATTAGAACACCTAACGGCCTAACGGTTTAGGAACCCTTGGACACCATTAAGAGTGGACACGCTGTATAGTACATATTATTTTAGAAATTTCTCTTACTGAATATACTTTAAAAAATTGCAGAAAATTTTATTGAATTCGGAGAAACGTTTATAAAAATTCTATTTAGCCTTGCTCTTACCATCTATTCCAGAAAACTTTCTTTTATGTTTCAAATCTATTTGAATAAGGACTAATCAGAAACCTCCGAAACACTATAGGTTTTCGATGCTACGGCAGCATTTCTAAAAGGATTAAAGGACCACTTTGCTGTTTACAAATTTCGATAGAAATAAATATTTTATTTTCGGAAACCTATTACATTCTAATTAATTTTTCTCATAAAGGTTTTTTTAAGATAAAGGAAATATTTCCAGAATCTTGGGTAATTATCAGAGAACACTGAAATTTTATAGAAGTTTCTTCAATAATCAGAAATGGCACAATTTATACGGTATAGAAATAAGATAGATTAAAAAAAATTCGATTCAATTTTTTTTTTTTTTTTTTTAATTACCCTTTGAGCAATAAGCAATATTTTTGCACATCTGTTTAATACTTCATACAATTATAACTTTACAAAGTATGAGTAGGTAAATTGTTATTGGAATAGCTTATACAGAGTGTTGCCGAATTCGACGGACAAATTCAGAGGAGTGATCAAGAGTATAGAATATTACCATAGAACATGGGGTCGCAAACCACGTATTTAATCGAAAACACAGGTATTCTACCCTGACTCAGTTTGGGTTTGTGGTAATGACTTTCCGAAAAATGAAGTATATTATAATAAAACTTTTAATAGATATTATCACCTTTTAGATGTAAATTTCCAACTGTGCGAAAAATGTCCAGGCCAGGATTCGAACCAGGGATCTCCTGGCTGAAGCCGCCAGTGCTCTACCATCTGAGCTTTCCCGGACGAATCTGGTGGAACTTTTTCACCCATCTAACCTTAATGATATGCCAGACCTTAATGATGACCAGATGCTATAATCCAAAGTCATTCGACTTTTGTACATTTTGAACATACATGATGTTATCTTCTCCTGGTTTTCGCTTCTCAGGCTAATCCCTCGTAGCCTATATTTATCCCTGGAAAGAATTCGTACATGATTTATTCGTACTAATATACAGAAATGGAACCTGTTTTATAACAGGACTTGTAATATTCAACGAATTACAAGCCATTTCTGATTGCACAGCATGGTATCCCGAAGCAGTTTTTGACAAAGCCTGCTACTCGAGCGAATTCTATGCTCGAATGATAAAAGAAGGCCGAGTCTTCGTGGAGCAAAGATATATTCCTGCGACAAATGATAACGAGTTGAGCGACTACTTTAGTAGCATGTCTTTAGCTTGAAAAAGACATAATAAAGTTTTAAATTCACGAAGTTAATTTAAAGATTATTGTGAATTTTAATCACATTTTAAATTTATTATTCAATTTAACTCAAATATGGTTATGATTTTTTACAACTTGTTATATTATGCCTGTATAATTTTCAGAACCAATACTCAGCCTGCTGAAAATTCTGATATGCAATTATTAAATTTTCTGTATCTCGCATACAAAACCAACTGATGTTTTAACGTTTTCTACTAGTGATATTGCATACATTACCCCACTGATGTTATAACATATAAAACCAACTGATCTCGCATACAGAAAATCAGTGATGTTACACTATTTCAAAATGCCTGCATTACACAACTCTGATTGTTAAAAGGTGGAGGTGGGAAGAGGCGGTGGAACAAGCAGATGTGCAATCAGAGTGTATTGATGGTCCTTCATCTCCTAAGCCTGGCTGTTCGCATTGGAATGAGCAGGAGGTTCCAAGTTCGCTTCCCGATGTGGACAGCGAGGACGACTTCAAGCCTAGCCGAAAGCGTCCAAAATGAGCCTGGAGAATGTGATGCGTCCGTGCCTGCACGATAATATATACCAATTATTTCAAGCATGCTTTTGTTTACAGCCTGCTTTTTTCATGAAAAAAACCTATGTTATTCCCTATTATATCGACCCATTGGAGCATTGGAGCGTTATTCCAAAGATCCAAATTCGATTTCCGGCTTGGACATTTTTCACTCTGTTGGTTTACGCTTAATTAGCATTGAAAAAAAATTCACGTATTCAATATTCAATAATTTCGGGCTTAATTTGCACTGCTGAAAATTAATTGAAAAATTAATTAAAATTACACTTAAATACAATTTCCTTTCAAACTGATATTTACAGGATCATAAAACACTTTAAGAAAGACCACATTCTTGTTTCTCAAATAGCAAGTATTTTAAAAATTTTAAATAATATTTGCACTTTGAGCAAAAGGCCGAAGGCTGATATAAAAATCAAACCCAGATACGGACTCGGGCTCGGGCGGTGCCCGTCTCATCTGTAATACTTACGTCTGTCGCTTCTTTTATAAAACCTTAAAATAAATACTACATGTATCAAAAGAAATATACTAAATACAAAAGTACTGTATATAAGATAATTTATTACGAGAGTATAATACCTTTAAAAATACTGAGGAATCCATCAACTATTTCGTTTACTTTAGAAAGTATAAACAGCTTAGCTAAGATTGATAGGAAATAAATTTACGTAAAAAGTGTTTCCTTGCTTCTATATATAAATTGTTTCTTTTCTTTCTTTTACCTGTATTGCGTTTATCTTGACTGATTGAAATTGAATTCAATAGAACATTTATTTGTAATGTTTGATGTAATGTTTAAGTTAATATTTTTCAAAACCACTTTTCTTATTATAAATACTTTCATTGGGAATTTTTTTTCTTATAAGTATTTTCATACATTCTGTAAATCATAACTTGTCAAATAAATTTAAACAAAAGTAACTTGATATTAACACGTGTGCTTTTTCTATGAGTAATGGCTTTTACCTGTAATTCGTCTATATAATGTACCAAGAGTTAAGGATTTTCAACACCACTATTTTTGTATCGTAATCTTTGACTCATTTAAACAAGTATGTCTGCCATTAAATAAGGCAAATATTTCTATTTTGTAATATTGGATTCAAAATCTGTAATTCTTGGCACGTATGCATTCTTTTCCACATTAAAATTTTGAACATTTATTTGCAGTATTTAAAAAGAAATTAAAATTTTGCAAAAGAATTTTTATTTGTAGTGGGAAATTTATCGTTTCAGTACATCTAGAACAAATTTACACTAATAAAAAGTCATTTTGTATGATTTATATATTTCAAATTTAACAAATCTGTGAATGAATACGATATTTGAAATACAATTAAGAATTACGTAATAAAATACCAAGTGACTACATTCTGACGCATTCACGAAATCATTTTTTGTTCTATGTAGATGCATAAAATATCCAGAAACTACTCAATCGAATATCGTTTTCGATTTTTCGATAAAGACAAAGAATCTTTCAGAGAATGCTGTCAAAGTTGATGTATTGAAACGTCTTTCCTAACACGATAGCTTCAGAAAGGTAGTCATGAGCCATTAAACGCTTATAACTCAAGATGTAATATGTTTATAAAAAATAAAAAAATCTGCATGATCTTTTTAAAAGTCATTTCTGACAACTGCATGTTTTTATGTTTAAAAATGTTTCGTGTTGTTGAGTGGGGGGAAAATATTTTTTTGAGAATCGCTTTAACGCTTTTATGCCTGAATTTTTGTTTTCTCAAATTTGTTAGCAAAATCACTTTAAAATATTGCAGAATGAACTGGAAAAATACTAAAAAAAAAATTACGCTAAAATATTTTTTGTATTTATTTGTTAAAATGTAAACGTGCTAAATATGCGAATATCCATATGTGTAAAAATGCATAATTATATATTTTGTCTAAATTTAAATAAATTAGCTTCTAAATTGTATATTATATACTAGAATTAGTATTTTTATGAACTATTAAAAAATATATTTATTTCTTTACAGAGACTCAAAACATTATAAGTATTATTAATAACAAATTAAGAATAATCGTATTTTAGGCTAAAAAACAATTTATTTCTAAATCATCTTGATAAGGGCTTTACATAAATAACTGTTCTCTAAATGTCTATTAGAAATATGTACCCATTTGCGCCTAGTGCCCCATATTTTCTACTTTAAAAACATGCATAAAAATAGGCTTGAACATATAATTTCGAAAAAAAAAAAAAAAGTATTTCAAAGAAGTATACAAGCCAAAATTATAGCTTATTTATTTGGATCTTTGTTACAAAAAATACAAATAAACTTACTTTTTACATTTGGCTATCTTGAAAAATGAAAAATCTATAAACACCGAAAAAGGGCTTCATTTAAGCAAATAAATATCAGTCTTATGCTGTCATCTCTCGGTAATAGATAAAGAAATTTATAGACAATTACTTCATACAATTTCCATGCTGTAAAGAAGAAGAAAATTATAAAAAATTATTAAAATTCGAAACGTCTCAAAAATGGGACGCTTGGCATAAATTGGTTAATCTTTCGTTCTTACTGCTAAAATATACTTCTCTCTTATGTTCCACTATAAAAATTCATCAATCAAGCTAATTTGTGGAAATTTTATGGAACTAAGGAAAATAAATTCGGGATTAATAGTTTATGCTCCAAATAGCACAGATTGCTGGCCCATCCTTGGCGGTTTGTAGAAACCGTTGGGAAACGGGAGGTACAGAGAACTCTCTAATTTGGAGCTTTCTAAACGGCTAACTGTTGGATCACTGTTGGGCCCTTGTTGGCCAATGCTTCTTTGGCCAATGGTACACCAAGGCGGACATTTTTTACAATGGGCCAGGACGGGACAACAATAAGCAAACAATAAGACAACTTTGGTCCAACAATTTTGTGATACTTGAGGTGTAGACGTTGAGAACATTCAAAAGTTCATAAATCTCATTTTGTTACGAAGGGAGGAAGGGGAACCGTAGCTCCAAGTAACATGTGCCTATACAGATGAAATGGTGATTGCCAATGTTTCATTGGCCAATGGTACACCAAGGCCGACATATCTTACTGTATGCCAGGACGGGATTACAATAAGTCAACAATAAGACAACTTTGGTCCAATCATTTTGTGCTACTTGTGGTGTAGACGTTGAAAGTAATCAAAAGTTCTTAAATCTCATTTTGTTACGAAATAACATGTGTCTTTACAATTGAATTGGTGGCTGCAAAAATTACATGTCTACTTTTTTCGAAATGCATTTTTCGTTACAAACGTGTCCAAGAAGGTAGGCTCACATGCGTTGACAAACATTACATAAAGTTATTTATCCGTTTCCAAGTAACACAAAATGCCTGGGCCAACGTTGGCAAATTTATTTCATATATTGTCCCACAGTAAGAAATGTCGCTATAGGTCAAGGCACTACTTGCCAACAAAAACCCACCAGTGGGCCAAACTTAGTTGCCCAGAATCCTGCTCAGATGTGCCCCAAATTAGAGAGACCTCTGTACCTGTCATTTCCCAAATCTTAAATCAAGAATCATTTTTACGGGTAGATTGCTCGTTTTAACCGTGTCCTCGTTTTAGCTGTGATCATATTAAGTGAGTTCAACTGTACGAGTTATGTAATCTAAATAAATTTGTCATCTAAATTGCATTAATTCATTAATATTTGTTTTAGCCATCACAAATATTTCTCGAAAAGCAGAAAATATAATCAAAAACTCATAAATCTCCCGTTTCAATGAAATACCACGTGTTTTGGCTATACAAACATATTCTAACAGATATACATACAACATTTTTTTTGTTTTGAAAATACTTTTTTTACATTTGTTAATTGAAAGTTGGCAGGTGGAATAAAACAATCGTAATTCGATAGCTTCCTATATGCTTGCCTCTTTCATTAATGAAAGTGTCTTTTTATCCAAGATACATTTATTTTGATGCTGAATTTGAGGTAATAGAATATTTATTTTTGATATTTGATGAATTTTTAAAAAGAACTTGTTATATGTAATATGTAATACTAAATTATTTATTTTAGAATACTTGGTGAGCACGATACTTAAAGAAGAATTATTTATTAACATCTCATATTACCTCAATATCTCTAATTGAAGAAATGTGTGGACAAACGTGTTTGAGCACTCACATTTGACTTATAAGCTATAATATATCGCTTAAATTATAACTGTAAAGCTTCATGCGCAATGCCGACTGGTTGAAATTTGGTGGAATTAAGGTAATGCGAGATTGATTGTATATGTGTAGGTGAAGTTGGTAAGAATAATCAATAGCTCACAGATGACGCTTAATCATTAAATACCATTAAATACTATGCTTATACCAGTATTTGCAGTGAGTTTAGTACTTATTTTCTACTTTGTAAGCAATTCACGCACATTTTGAAAATTATTAAGCAATTCACGCACATTTTGAAAATTATAAAGAAAATAAATGAACGAAATCTACCCCAAGGTTCTCATATCCTTCTGTATATAATAAAAAGTTTTGATTTGGAAATGGACCAATGAAAATCTGCGTAGATATTCCGGGTAGATCGGCATCCAATTTGAATGCTTAAGCATGGCCTTTCATCGTTAATATTAAAAAAACTGTTGCATACAAAAATATGAAAATCGGTTGTATTATAGAGAAATATTTGATAAACACGCTGATGCAGACAGTTTTCAAATCAAAGAATTATTTTAAGATATATTTAATGCTAAAGTTGGACAAAATCGTTCCATTAAAAAAGTTTTATTGGAGCAAAAAATATACATGAGAATTTAATCATTTTTAGATAATTTTATACGTTATAAGTTCCCGGTGTGGAGATTGCATTTATTTTTCTTATTTGACTCATTTTTTGAGGTTTTATTTCAATTTTAAATTCAAATTTTCAGCATTTCGAGAGATATTTTTTACAAATTTTAGAAATGTTATTAATTTAAACTGTTGCCAGTTGTATAAACAGCGCAAACAATAAGGTTTACTTCAAATTAAAAATTTATTTACACGCGACTATTACAAACAGAAAAAAACTTTAAAATTAGAATTAAATGATTACATGTTAAAAGCAGGAAAATTACGTCATAAGAACCATAGGCACAGATGTCATATACAGCACAGATGTCATTTTGGCGCAATTTTTTTCCGACGCCAATTTGGCGAAAACATCAATAGCATAAACAACAACATCCGAGTTACCATATCAAGCAAAATAACAACACTTTAGCACCAGTTAAGTACCCGTTGCGTATATGAAAAATTGCGCCAATGACATCTGTGCCGAACCATATTTACACTTGAATTTAAAAAGAAAAACGAAATCTAAAAAAAAAAAAAAAAAAAAAAAAAAAAAATCATTATTATGCGTTAAAACTTGTAATTTGAGGAAATTACGTCATATTTAAAATGGCAAAAAATATAGCAAAACAATTTAAATTGAAAAATATATTTGCGCGAGATATTTTGAGATAATCTTTTCAACTATTATCGTGAATTCGAAGACAGCGCAAATAATATTTCCTTCTAACAACAAAAGTATTTTCACGTGAATATTAATAAGAAAAATAAAACTTTGGTGTATATTACGTCAGATTTGAAACGATACATTTAAAATGAATTATTTAAAAGAACTATGTTATAGCGCTGTTAAAAAAATACCGGGAGGCAATGACACTGTTTACTTAATTCATTTTACATTAGCTTATTTTCAAATGTTTAACGGTACTTCTTAGTTATGCCGTCGACCAAATTACTGTCGCCAAATTGTAAGATTAAATGCCAATAATGGTTGCCATTAATTAATTAATTGTAAGATTAAATGCCAATAATGGCCAATAAAACCATTAATTCGACGTTTTATTTGTATTTTTATTAATGATTTACTAATTTATTTGTTCTTTCGTTATTTAAAATAAAAATTATGTCAATGTGTATAATTTGGCGAGTGGTTTGGCGATTTATATAAATTGGCGAAATTGGTCGACGGGATAACTAAGAAGTACCAGTTTAACTAATTTTTTTAATTAAATACAAAAAAAAGCCATTGTATTTCTTAACAGCAGCAGATTTGGCCTTAAAAATCCCCAATCCAAGGAAAACGAATGGAAACCCGTTTACAAAGAGATCGCTACTGTTTGTTTGTTTTTAAATTTTAATTCAATATTTTTAAAGCCGATCAAATTAGCATGCTTTTTGGATTTTGGTGTGCCTGAACGGGGGTTGGCGAGCGTAGCTCGTAGGGGGGCAGAGCCCCCTAGTACAAGTAAAATATTAGAAATTAAACAATATGGTTAGACAAAATCATTGTTACAATCCGGGAAAAAAGTAATCACCCCCTACTAAATCTGCCAAAAATGATCGTGGAAAATGTGGCTGGTATTAATCAATTAGTAATAACATCTTCTAATTAATAATATAGTTAAATTTGATTTAGCAGTCGTATACCTCTAGAAATTGTACAAAACTTTATCAATTTTAATAACTATTTCATACCTATTTTAAACACCTATTTCAGACATCATATTTGAATTTTTGGCAAACGTACCTTCGAATATCAAATAGGAAGTCATTCCGTCAAGTAATTTAGGAATTATGCATGTTTCAAATTTTGAATTCCTATTATTAAATGGATTATTAATCGTTACAAAACAGATTGCAATGAGAGTAATTTTTTAAGCATAATTCAAAAACTGCAATGCGGAGTGAGTTGCAATTTTCGATTCGTATATTTGAAGCTTCTAGAAATCGATTTCTGTTAAAAAAAATTGTAGCTACAAATCATATACATACATATGTATATATAAAAAAAATTTAGCTTTTAGCTTTTTTTCTCACAGAAAACACCGATTTGCTTATATCATTGAATTCTGTACTCTTGAAAACGTAATTCAATATATAAGTTTTTCAATTATTTTTTTCGGTATCCATATTCTACTTTTTTTCTTCCATATTAATTCTTGTAATTAAGTATAAGGCACTTTATTTTATGCATACAGTTGTTTATTATAGGTTTGTGGTATCCATTTTTATTGTCATTTCATTCACAATATAGCGGTTTTTGATGATGGTCGGTAATGTTTAATTAATGGTTATATATATATATATATATATATATATATATTGGCAAAATAGTTTAAAAATATACATTTATTTGAAACTAATTTAAGCAAAATTCAAGTACAGCATAAATTAGTAGACGTTATTACTAATAGATTGGTATCCGTCATATTTTTATACAATGATTTTTGGCAGAGATAGTAGCGGTGATTACTTTTTACCACTTTCCAACATAGTTGAAAAGTGTTTATTAATTAGGTTTGTCAATGCATCTCACATCTGATTGAAGTATTACGTTTTATAACAAACTTGTGGGTAAATCTTTCATTTAATATATGTATAGTAATTAATTCTTGGATTAGATAGCTAAAATGTATTTCCAACTTATGTATTTCCACTTATCTTCCAACTATATAGCATTATTAGTCATAGCGACCACTTGGGATTTAATGGAATTACGGGTTTGCGTAATAAATGCGGAATTAATTGTTCATTTAGATGTGAAGGTAATTGAGAATAATCAATATCTCATAAATCTCACTTTGGTATAAAATACCACGTGCCTATATTATTACTTCCTGGTGGAGGTATGTTTATTCTTTGTTTTGTAAACACTTTTCCAGCATTATATAAATTATTAAAAAACATAAAATGTACCTTTGATCTTCTGGCGTATTACCCAGATATGACATATTTAACATATCTATTGGAAAATATATCATTTGAATATGTGTTTAATATGTGGTTTAGACAGCTGAACTATTTCTCTCTCATATTCGAAGTATAAAGTATTATTGGTGACGCCTATTGCTTGAAATTTGGTGGCGTTAATATAATGTAAATGAGGAATAATATCGTAGTTGAGAATGTGAAGTTATTGAAAAACATAATAAGTAGTTATATAAATCTCATATTGTTATGAAATACAATGTATTTCGCTACACACATATTTTTACAGGGATAATACTTATTAGTTGTTTTGTAAATATTTATTTACATATTGTAAATTGTTACTAAAAACTAAATAAATGTATTATTATATCTTCCCTACGTTTGAATAGTGTACTTTTACCGGCAATTCGTGTATTTGGGTTTAAAACAACAACAAAAACAAAACATTTATTTGTAGAATTTAAAGACAATTAAAAAAAAAATTTTGCAAAAGATATTGATTATATGATCGTTTAGTACATATGAAGAAAAATAAATAAAACGTCACTTGAAGCCTATCGTATGATGAAACTAAAGAACTCTGTGGCCATATATATGTCGTAGACTAATTGAGAAATCAGGCTCTTTGCAAACAGCCTAGGCTCTTTGCAAAGTGCCGGGCTAATTGGAGAATCATCTCCCTTTTGCCAATAAGCCTGATATTTTTCAGGCTTATTGCAAAGAACCTAGACAGCGTTAGGCTAATTGAAAAATGACTACTTATTTCCTAATCAGGGTGATATTTTTCGGCTTAATAACCCAACTCGAACCCGAAAAAAAAATTAGAACAGACCATACCCCGATCCAAACAAGACAAAATAATTTCTTTCAACACGCAACCCGAGCAGAACCTGATAAAAAAACAAACCGAAATCTTACCCGAACTAAATATGATAACCGACAAAAATATTCTAAAGCACCATAACTCGATCCTAGTAAGACAAAATAATTTCCGTTAACACGCAACCTGACCCGAACCCAAAAATTCCATTAGAAAAACCCCGAAATCTCACACGAACCAAATCTGAACCCGACAAAAATATTCCAAAGAACCATAACCCGATCCGAGCAAGACAAAATAATTTCCGTGGACATGCAACCCGACCCGAACCTAAAAATTGTGTTTGAAAAAACCCCGAAATATGACCCGAACCAAATATGATAACTAACAAAAATATTCTAAAGAACTACAATCCGATCCGAACAAGACAAAATAATTTCCTTTGACGCGCAACCCGAACCGAACCTAAACATTCCATCTGATAAAAAAAAAAAACCTGAAATCTGACCCTAACTAAATCTGAATCCGACAAAAATGTCTCCAAAAACCATAACCCGATACGAGCAAGACAAAATAATATCCGTGGACACGCAACCTGAACCGAACCTAAAAATTCCATTAGAAAAAAACCGAAACTGAACTGAACCAAATATGAATCCGACAAAAATATTTCAAAGAACCATAACCGGTTCCGAGCAAGACAAAATAATCTCCGTCGTCATGCAATCTGAAAATTCCATTTGAAGTCAACCTGAAACCCTACCGGAACCCGATCTGAAAAATATTTTAAAGAAGCGTAAACCGATCCGAGTAAGACAAAATTATTTACGTTGACACGCAACCGAATTCAAACTTAAAATTCCATTTGAAGTCAACCTGAAAACCAACCATAACCCGGTTTCGGATCGAGTTTAGGATTGAGTTCAATTAGAACTTTCAGGTTTGGATAGGGTTGCCTGTTGGCAGAAATTATTTTGTCTTGCTCGCATCCGGTTATAGTTCTTTGGAATATTTTTGTCGGGTTAAGATTTGATTCGGGTCAGGTTTCAGGTTGACTTCAAATGGAATTTTTAGGTTCTAGTCGTGTTGCGTATCCATGAAAACTAATTTGTCTTGTTCGGATCCGGTTATGGAATATTTTTGTCGAGTTCAAATTTCGGTTTTCTTTAAAATGAAATTTTTAGATTCGGGTCGGGTTGCGTTTCCATGGAAGTCATTTTGTCTTGCTCGTATCGGATTATGGATCGTTGGAATATTTTTTGTCGAGTTCAAATTTCATTTTTTTTTTTCAAATGAAATTTTTAGGTTCGGGTCGGGTTGCGTGTCCGCGGAAATTATTTTGTCTTGCTCGAATGGTTATGGTTCAATGGAATATTTTTGTAGTGTTTATATTTGGTTCGGGTTTTTTCAAATGGAATTTTTAGGTTCGGGTCGAATAACATGACCACGGAAGTTATCTTGCCTTGTTTGGATTCGGTTATGGTTCTTTGGAGTATTTTGTCGGATTAAGATTTGGTTCGGCTCAGATTTCTGGGTTTTATTCAAATGGAATTTATAGGTTCGGGTCGGGTAACATGTCCACGGAAATTATTTTGTATTGCTCGGATTCGGTTATAGTTCTCTGGAATATTTTTGTCGGGTTCAGATTTGGTTCGGGTCAGATTTCTGGTTTTCTTCAAACGAATTTTTTCGGTTCGTCTCAGATTGCGTGTGTACAGAAATTATTTTGTCTTGATCGCATCGGGTTATGGTTCTTTGCAATATTTTTGTCAGTTATCAGATTTAGTTCGGGTCGGATTTCAGGTTTTAGGTAGCTTTCTTTACAAAAAAGCTACCTATTGCAGCCGTTCGGAGGAAAGCGATTTCAAAAAATTTTGGTATATTTTCATCGATCATGACCCCCAGACCCCGAAACCACCCTCCGTTCAAAATTGATATATATATATATATATCTGACCTATGTCACACTGTAACTCCCGTAATTATGAACCGATTTCGATGTAATTCGGTGTGTACATAGTACATACCAATGTCTCGACCGAGTTCGTTGGCCAGCTTCATCCGCCATTTTGTTTCAAAATGGCGGCCATTTAAAATTTTTAAAAAATTTTAAAACTTGAAATGTGGTACCAAAAAATTAAAAATGGAAAAATATTTTTTTCTTATGTATTTGACCTTTATACAAAGATTCCGGAGCAGTTTTTGTTTCGTCTATATCTTAAAAAATGGCTGAGTTATAGCATTTTGAATTTCTAGTGTGGCTGACATTTTGAAACGTCCTGAAATTTGTCACGCGATAAAAGGCGTATTAATGAACCGATTTGGATGTAATTCAGTGTGTACATAGTACATACCAATCTCTCGACCGAGTTCGTTGGCCAGCTTCATCCACCGTTTTGTTTCAAAATGGCGGCCATTTAAAATTTAAAAAAAAATTTAAAACTTGAAATGTGGTACCAAAAATTTAAAAATGGAAAAACATTTTTTTCTTATGTATTTGACCTTTATACAAAGATTCCGGAGCAGTTTTTGTTTCGTCTATATCTTAAAAAATGGCTGAGTTATAGCATTTTGAATTTCTAGCGTGGCTGACATTTTGAAACGTCCTGAATTTTGTCACGCGATAAAAGGCGTATTTATGAACCGATTTGGATGTAACTTCGTTTATACATAGTACATACCAATGTCTCGACCGGGTTCGTTGGTCAGCTTCATCCGCCATCTTGTTTAAAAATGGTGGCCATTTAAATTTTAAAGAAAAATTTAAATTTGAAATGTGGTACCAAAAAATTAAAAATTGAAAAAATATTTTCTTCTTATGTGTTTGACCTTGATAAAAAGATTCGGGAGCAGTTTTTGTTTCGTCTATATCTTAAGAAATGGCTGAGTTATAGCATTTTGAATTTCTAGCGTGGCTGACATCTTGAAACGTCCTGATTTTTCTCACGTAATAACAGGCGTATTTATGAACCGACTTGGATGTACCTTGGTGTGTACATAGTACATACAAATATCTCGACCAAGTTCGTTGGCCGGCTTCATCCGCCATCTTGTTTCAAAATGGCGGCCATTTAAAAAAATTAAAAAATAAAAAAATTTAAATGAGATACCAAAAAATTGGAAAGTGAAAAAGATTTTTTTTGTATGTGTTTGACCTTAATACAAAGATTCCGGAACAGTTTTTCTTTCGTCTATATCTAAAAAAAAATGGCTGAGTAATAGCATTTTGAATTTCTCTTGTGGCTGACATTTTAAAACGACCTGATTTTTGTCACGCGATAACAGGCGTAATTATGAACCTATTTGGATGTAACTTGGTCTGTACATAGTACATACCAATGTCTCGACCGAGTTCGTTGGCCAGCTTCATTCGCCATCTTGTTTCAAAAGGGTTGCCATTTAAAAAAAATTAAATTTAAAATTCAAAATAAGGTATTAAACAATTGAAAAATGAAAAAGATTTTTTTATGTGTTTGGCCTTGATACAAAGATTCCGGTGCAGTTTTTGTTTCTGAAAATTTGTTCTTTTGTTTATATCTAAAAAAATGGTTGATTTATAGCACTTTGAATTTCTAGCATGGCTAACATTTTGAAACGATCTTGTATTTGTCACGCGATAACACACGTATTCGCCTATTTCGATGTAAGAAGGCATGTGGATAGTATACATCAACACCTCGACCAAGTTCGCTGGCCAGATTCATCAGCCATCTTGTTTCAAAATGGCGACAATTAAATTTAAATTTAAAAAAATATATATATTTAAAGTGAGGTGCAAAAAATTTAGAAATTGAAAAAGGTTTCTTTCTTAAGTATTTGACCTTGATATAAGGATTCAGGAGCATTTTTTGTTTGTCTTTACCTTAAAAAATGGCTCAGATATAGCAGTTTCAATTTCTATTGTGGGTGTATTTTGAAAAATCTGATTTTTTGCATGCGACAGCACTCCTATATATTAACCGATTCCGATGTGAGTGAGCATGTGCACAGCAATTACTAAGGTCTCGACCAAGTTCACTGCTTAGCCTCATCCACCATGTTGTCTTAAAATAACAGGCACTTTAAGAAATTGCCGAATTTGGCAGCCAAATATATGTTACTTTAAAGAAAAGCAGCTTGGATAAAGCTGACTAATTTCGCGAAATTCTCATTCATTATATTGATAAAAATTAGTATTGAATCTCCTATATTCGGTTTACACTAAATTGAGCTTCGTGTGTTTGAATGATATAATTTGGCTTTTTTAAAATAAGGATTATGAAAGCTACCTCTTCCTCCCGGCACTGGCCGGAAGGACTTTTTTCAAATGGAACTTTCAGGTTCGGGTCGGCTTGCGTGTAGACTGAAATTATTTTGTCTTACTCGGATCGGGGTACGGTCTGTTGTAATTTATTTTTCGTGTTCGGGTCGGGTTATGGGTTAATAAGCTTAAAAATTTTCCCCAGATTGGAAAATAAGTGGTTATTTTTAAATTAGCCTAATACTGTCTAGGCTCTTTGCAGTAAGCTTGAAAAATATCAGGCTAATTAGAAAAAGAGAGATGATTCTCCAATTAGCCCTGCTCTTTCCAAACAGTCTAGGCTCTTTGCAAAGAGCTTGATTTCTCAATTAGCCTACGACATATATATCATTTGAAATGTTCTTTTGTTTTAATATTTGGTTCTTCAAATTTATTTCTGCCGTTCATTCTGACTCTATAGTATCATCAGCCATGCCAACTGCTTGAGATTCGATCCAATTAAGCGAATATTAAGGCAGACTTACAGAGGTAGGAACATTATTAGAATATTTGTGAAATTTACAATAAAATCTTGTTATATTAAAAAATAATACATTATTTTAAAAATATTGATACATTTAATATTTAGTGTGCATCCTCTTGTTTTTTATTAAAGATCCGATAGGTCTTAGCGTACTTTGTATGAGTTTTTGGCAATTAACTTGTATTTCTCTATCATGGTGCCAAATTTGTATGAGTCTTTCTATCAGAAGATTCTTGTTTGTGATGTTGCATTTCTTTATTTTTTTCTTTACAGTGGCCCAAAGATTCTCTATGGGGTTCATTATTTCCAGGCTATGGAAGTGTTTTCTTTAATTAAAAATTAAAGAAATGCGACATCACAAACCAGAATGGTCTGATAGAAAGACTCATCCAAATTTGACATCATGACAACGAAATACAAATTAATTGCCAAAAGCAAAAACTCATACAAAGTATGCCACGACGTATCGAATCTTTAATAAAAAACAAGGGGATGCACACTAAATATTAAATGAATCAATATTTTTTTAAATAATCATTATTTCTTTAATATAACAAGATTTTAATGTAAATTTCACAATTATTCTAATAATTTTCACACCTCTGTAATTGTTCGTGTGGAGCTGAATGTAATTGAGAATAATCCATACCTTATAAATCTCATTTTATTATAAAATACCATATGTCTATATTTATATTTTCAGTTGGAAAGTTGATTAAGTCCTGTTTTTATTAAGATTTTTTATACATTTGGTATATTAAAAAAAAATTAATTTGAAAAAAAAAATGTAACTTGAGCTCATCTCATTTCTACATTAAATGAATTTGAGGAAAAATATGTTATTTAAAATATGTTTAGGAATCGATATTTTGTTTAGACAGCTAAAATGTATTTCTCACTTATATTCAGACTATAAAACATTATTAATCTTATCGATTGCTTAAAATTTGATGGAAATTTTAAGGGAATACATATGCGGAATTAATTGTCTCTTTGGAGATGAAATTAGTCGAGAATAACATATTCCCCATAAATCTCAACATGATGTAAAATACCACGTGCTAGGCTAATATTTTCTGTCGGAAAGATATTTATTTTCTGTTTTGTGAAAACGTTTCTCAAATTTTGTAAATTTTAAAAATAAATAAATTGTTTCTTCAGTACTTTTGGAATATTGTTAAAATTTTACATATTATGGATTTAAATGGATTATTTATGGGAAATGTGTTTAAAGAGTAATATATTTAGTTTATACAATTGTATAAGAAAATCACTTATTATCATTAAAAAAATATATATATATGTACTAAAAGTGATAACAATACACACTTAAAGGCTTATAAATATCTTAAACACATCTACATGTTTCGTACGCACAATTGGTGACATTTTCAAAAACAATATTGATTAAAATCAGGGTTGCAAAAAAACTGGCTAAAATTTAAAAAAATCACGCCGGTGGCTTTTATTGGTTTTAATCGGCTTTTTTTGTCCAAAATTGGCCTTTTTTTGGCCACAATCGGCTTTTCTAAAGTGGAGCATTGTAATTATAAAATACACATTTTAAAGTGCTTTGAATTAGTTTTAATGATATTTAATTGATCTATTGTTTAATAAGTAATCCAATTTCTGAATAATGAAGACATTAATACTGGAATAAAACTTAGACGGTTTTGCTTGTGATTTGTAGTCAGAATTGCAAATATGTCAAAGGGCCATACCAACTGCTTTATCTGGTTTACACTGACCTTTAAATCCCCTCCCCCACCCCCCATTTTTTCATTTTTACTACTTTATAAAATTGAAGAAGACAATGGTTACTTAGTTACATGTTTTATTACTTAATTTTAAGAGCTATTAATATACAAGTCTTACTTATTTCTAGTAAACATTGAAAATTATACATAGTAATGTAATAAAAACACCATTTCTCACTATTAAAAACATTATGAATAGCATGTACATGAATACGCTTGACAACAAGATTTTCAAAATTTTATTTAGATTTTTTTTCATGTTTAAATGATCAATTTTTTATACACTTACGTACCAAACTCTCCTCAAATATTATATCCTTTCTAATTTCCCTTTTAACATTTATAACTTAAATCTCTCCATATGGACACATAAGAATGTTTCCATTTTGATGTGCTACATTTTATCATTGTTTAATTAAATATAATCTTTAAAATGTGTAGTATATGTGGAGCTATGTAATATAGAATTTCAAAACACCAGTTTGGAGTCTAACTTATATCCTTTTCAATATTTATAATTTTTTTTTTCGAACATAATGTCTTCTCAGTTCCCTTCTACCAGTTATAGAGACTTATTTATTTCACAAAATGTAATAGAAATTTTATAATTTTTTTTAGTAGAAAATATTTATATGTGTATTAATTGCCCAAATTTAAAACGAATAAGCTGAAAACCAACTTTTAAAAATAAAAACCGGCTTTTTTCAATAAAAGCCGGCTTTTTTAAAGTGGTTAAAACCAAAAAAAGTCGGCCGGCTTTTTTTAGCCTGGCTAAAAGCCAGCAACCCTGATTGAAATCAATCTTTTCATCTATTTTTAAGCAGTCGATATGATTAATAATGATCTATAGTAGGAATATAAGTGAGAATTGCGTTTTAGCTGCCTACATGAAATATCGATTTCTAAACATTTAATAGCGTATTTGTCCCCAAATTCATTTAACGTATAAATGAGATAAACTGAAGTTGCATTTTATTGCTTTTATTTTTTTAATATTTTGCAAAATGTGAAAAAAATCTTAATAAAAATAGAATTTAATCAATATTGATTTTGAAAATGTGATTGTGCATACGAAACATGTAGATTTGATTATTAAAACGTATTTATAAGCATTTAAGTGTATTGTTATCACTTTTAGTACATATATTTTTTAGTTTTGTTTTAGAGAACTAAACTATATTTCTCACTTAATTCAGATCATAAAGAGTTTTTAGTCATATCGCCTTGTTGCAATTTGATGTCATTTTAAGGGAATATAAACGAGGAATTAATATTTTTAATATACAGATCAAGATAGTTCAGAAAAATCAATACCTCATAAATCTCTCATTGTTATAAATTACCACATGTCTATACTAATGTTTCCATTGTATGCTATATTTTCTGTTTTGTAAACACCTTATACACATATTTCGTAAATTATTAAAATAAATATAATTTAACTTCAAGTCCCCCGGCTTAGGATTCAAATATTCCGTATTAGACACGTCTGTGGGCAAATAGGTTATTTGAAATGGAGTGCATAATCATTGATATGCTTAGACAGCTGAAGTATTTCTATTTTATATTCGAACTTTAAAGCATTGTCAATAGTGCGTATTGTTTCAGATTTGACAGCGTTGTAGGAATGTAAAATTGCCGTGATATTGTAATTTTGAAGATTAAGATAGTAAGAAATATTATCAATAGATGATAAATGTCGCATTATGAAATACCATATATGGTTGATTCTCACGAAATAGGACATTTTAAAATTCCGAAACCTTTAAAATTGACAAAGTTTTAGCATGTTTAAATTTTTAAAAATCACATTTAATTTAGTTTTCTTTTGTTTATTTGATGCTTATTTACAAATCTAAAATTGTTATTGCAAAATATCATTGCCATTGCGTTTGAGCCATTCCTTGTGTAAGTTCTGGCATACACATGCCAAGACAATGACATCCTGGAAACGAAGTTTTAATGAATTATTTAGAATTATGTTTTCTTGTATTTTATTAGACTAGCTTGTTTGACACTGTGTAAGGAGACACTTTTCCTATGTGTTACAATCTATTAATAAATTAAAAAATACATAATTCATAATATCGAGACTTACTCGATAAAAACATCATGACACAATATTTGAGAAAATGAGGTTTAATTGCAAATGGTGTTATTGTAATGAAATATAAAGACAATTTTAAAGCAGCTCTTTCATGAGGCTAGGAAATCATGCCTAAAACTAAATTAAAACGCTAATTAAGAGCGAAAGTAAATAAGATTTGAAAAATAGTCTTCTGCAATTTTAACATGTTGTCATTTACGGTGATTTGGCGGGCAGTCCTCGATATAATAAAGCAATTAAAATGACGAGTCTAACGAAAAAGACGGCTTGCCGCAATATATTTCGCATTCATATCCCTTCGACCGTTAGAGTCACCTGATTATCTTTTTGTGCACCTGCGTTCATGTTTTGCCTGTAGTTGCGTCATGAAAAGAGTATCACGTGACTCAACCAGTCCGAAAAGAGATTAGCTTGTAGCGCAGTGCGGCATCCTGATTTTGTTGTTGTTGTTGTTAGCGTTGGAAAATAACATCATAAAAATCTTATCTTTATTATAAAAATGTTTCCTGTGTTTCTATTTAGTTAGTTGGTAATCAAAATAATTTCTAAAGGCTGTTTCTTCAAGCCGTGTTTTCAATAATTCTGTTTTAAATTGTGCTTTTAAGAGCTTTCGTTGTTCATTAGCTGTAGTTTTTGCCATAATGGAAAAACTATTATGTCTTGTCCCAGTCAATGACGCGGATCTCAGTAACAAAAATTTTATCTAAAATAAGCGCATACATAAAGGTTTTTTTCTCTTCCCGATGCATACATATATAGTATAAAATATTTACTAATACTACATGAAATAAAAAATAGGTAAATTATGGTGCATTTTAAAAGTTTCAGCAATACCAAACATGGTCTGTGATATCCCAGGGAAATTATTTTTCTTACTTCTAAAATGATAATTTTATACTTTTTCTGTAAACAAATATAATATTTCATCGATATATGTTTCTTCTCAAATATACATATTTATGAAAAAAAATCTCTGTCGCATCAAATAAAGAAAAAAGAAAGCAAAGAGAAGGTATTTTTCTTGTTTCATAAAAATCATCCATGTTTTTCTGCACAAAGTTTTCATCAAGAAAACAAATTTTGCTTTGCAAACTATTTCATATTTCCTTCTGGATTATAATTTGTCAAGAAAAATACATAAAATGTGATTTGTTTTACCTTCAATAGTTTTTTTTTTTTTTTGGAATTACTGAATTTTAATTAACTGAATATTTACTTCTAAAGTTTTAAGAAAAAAAAATGGAAAAGCACTTTTTATATGCATTGTTAATTTAAACATTTTATCTTAATTAATAGAAAATGTATCTCAAGCAAAACATATTAAATATCTCATATAGAAAATTCTTTATTCTGGGTAAGTATTAAATTTGAAATGTTTTAAGCATTACTATCTGCTTTAGACGGCCAACTAATGTGTATGTATCTCTTATATTTCAATCGTAAAGTATCCTTAGTAATTAGATATCTTAAAATTTGATGGAAATAAGGAAAATAAATTATGCTTAATTTATTATGTGAAGTTGAATGCGCGCATGTGTATGTGTGTGTGTGTGTGGGGGGGGGGCGGTTCTGTTGCGACCTATTGTCTGCACTGGGGATATAGGCCGAAGAGGCGATTGCCTTCCGTGGGGGTCTTTCTAAGGGATCCTAACCCGTATTTACGCAAGCTATAAGTAAGGTTCGAAGAAAACCACGGAAAACTCTGAACTCCATTAAGTTTTTCTGCCCCTGAAAAAAGTTCGATCCTCTGTATGTGACAGGGGGAAAAAGAGCGTGTAGTATTATTTTCCTCTAAAACGAAGTTTATTTACTCATTTGATTAAATATTATCTTTTCTTTCTGCTGTTTTAATTTTAATAATATTACCATATTAAAAATATTTCTATATTAAATAATTCTTAAAATGTTATTTTGTAAAACAAAAACAAAAATTAAATCTTGATTTATTTTTTTACCAAATATATTAAACAAACATCATCTGCATAAGAGTAGTTATTAGTATTTGTTTTATCTGCAGTAAAAATGTGCGATATTTAAATATCTGATGCCTTATTTTGTAATTTGACAAGCGGTGAAATATTCACAGTTGTATGATATTTAGATATATAGAATTACCGCAATATATACAAGGCAAGTCACACACACACACACAAACAAAATCTTTCAAGTAAAAATGACACACATAAACATCATGCCAAAAACCACTGCTCTTAAGATTATAAAAATTGAAGAATAAATACGTTTTGTGAGACAGGGGCGATATAGTGAGTTGTTTTTCCCAATTTGTCAACCAGCTCTCTGTATCCTTTTTGAGTTTTCACAATACTTGACTGAACTTTTTATATGAGTTGTACTAAATAGCTGATTACCAAGTTATTAAATACAAATTTTGAACTCTTTTACTCACACGCAGTTAAAAATTATTTCATAGAAATACGCATATCTCATCAAACATTCAATATACTCATGTTTTAATTCCAGTATACTGTTTCTACTGTCCTTTTTCAAGTTTTTTGAAAGTGGTACTAAATTTGGTTGAAAATTCTGTATTCTATAAAGACAAAACATTTGAATTTGTCACAGAAACGTTAACACCTTCACGAAGATACGTGCTATGCTTACGCAAATGCACACGACCGTTAAATAGGACCCACATAGACATTTTCTAGAGTGACAGACCATTTTGAGCCTTTTCTGTTACACTGGTGATCTCAAATATTATTTTGTTATTAAATTTATACTTGGTTCCCTAATTGTACCCGCGACTAAATCTTCACTGAAAAATATGAAGTCAAACATATTCTTTACATCCTCGAAGTACAAGAACAATTCGTCAAGAATTTTGGTACATACTCGGCAAACCGTGTTACAATCGAAAGCGTCCAGTCACGGTTCCTTAACTTTTGGAGGCCGTTGTATAACACATAATTATATTTAACAATATTAATCACACATATTTCATTTGTAGAAGAGAATTTTCTTTCAAATAAAAAGTATCTGTAGAAATAAACTAATTTACCGTATGCTACTTTTAGATTTTGGTTTCTGCCTCGTAGAAGTTATCTGATGAATGTGTTAAGGAATGAAATTCTAGAAATCTTTTATTTCCAAACGTATTCTATGCAATAGCTAAAACGCTTCGAAAAACACTTCAGAATATTCTTGTGATTTGTACAACTTTTTTCTACCGCCCGAGGAAAATTCGATCATCTGCTTTTCCTTTTGTGTGAAAGAAGAAGATAGGACGTGAAGGTAACTTTACCTCTAAATATCCGCAGAAGATAATATTATTCTTAACTCACTATTATTAGTAATCTCCAATCAGTAAATATTATCTTTTAGTTTTGCTTTTTTCCTTTTAGTAATGTAAACACATAAAAATATTTCATTATTAAACAATTTTTTATTTTTTTTTAAATTTGTAAAATTAGAATTTAACAGTGAGAATATTTTGAAAATATTATCTCTTCTTTTCGCTGTTTTTATATAAGTAATGTACACTCGTCAATAGTATACTTTTATTAAATAATTCTATAAAAAGTTTAATTTTATAAAAAAATAAAATTGAATTAGAGAGGAAATTTTGATAAATAAGGTTAGCTAGGTTAACTGGGCCATAGGATATTTTGTAATAAACAGTTGATGTATTTTAAGTTTTAGCTGTTGTCAACATTGCACCCCCATCTGTACTTCTTAAAATAACATCTGTTAGCTCAATCGTAATTCTGCCTTTGCTGTGATAGGTTGTCGAAAATTTAACTTTTAGAAACAAGACCTGATACCCCAGATAAAAAACAACAACAAGAAAAAAAAAAAAAAAAAAAAAAAAAAACCGAGTTTGGAACACTGACCTACCTGGTCCACTTGCCTCACTTTTATGGGACAACTGGACCCATGAAGAGAGAAACATGAAATATATATATCTGTGTATATGTATGTATATATATATATATATATATGTATGTATGTATATATATATATATATATATTACATTAATTAAACATAACCTACCACCGTCAATTATTATGAATTAAAGCTGTAAGTATTAAAAAAAAAAAAAAAAAAAATTATAAGAATTATTATGGAAGAAAAAAGAAAAAAGTGGACACCGACAAAAATTGAAAAGCTTATACATTGAATTACGTTATCAAGGGCACAGAATTAAATTATATAAGCAAAATGGTTGTTTTCTGTGGGAAAAATAAGCTAAAGCTAAAATTAATTTTCCCCTGTGCCCAAACAACCACTTAAATCAAGTGAATTGATTAAAAATGAAAGCAGAATAGAAACAAATAATATGAAATGGAAGAATCAATAAAACGTATTTAAATATTTATAGGATATAAAATATAAAAAATAAACACCATACCGATTAATATTTCAGTATTTTACAAAAATCCATGTGCACATGTCAACCAGTATATCAAAAAGATTAAGGTGAATAAAACAGTTAAGAAATCACAGTAAATGATACCAAAGGATGCAGTTAATACAGTTTGAAATAAAATTTGAAATACCTTGTAAAACAAATTTAATCTAATATAAAATAAATAGATATTAATTACATTATTTAAAATGCACTATTAAATTAATAGATAACAGTTTAACAATATCGTCAAAATTTAGCTAAAAATACACCCTGGTGTATAAATTATAACTGAAATGGAGCTAGAAAAAATAAAAATTAGAGCAATCTGAAAGAGACAAGAGAGTTGGTGCTGCCATCTGTTATTAATCATATTAAACATTTATCGCAAGATAAAAATTTGTAAGCTTTTGAATGTAAATAACTGTTTAAACAGCAAAACCAAACAAATCCTTATATATAGAGAATTATAAACCTGATATAAATCACACAATGTATTTGAAACTATTGTTAATAAAATTTAAAAGCATACAATATATTCTATTAGCAAACTGATTCAAACCAAACTAAGAGTTTAAATAATGCTAGCACATTGATAATATATAGCATATAGCTATATGCTATAAAACAAAATAAATTCAGTAATAATTAATATAAATAATTATTAAAAATAATTTATAAATTATTTTTTAATGAATTATATATAAGATATTTATAAAATGAACAGGAAATAAAAAACATGTGGAAGTATATAGAAGGTTAAATAATACTTAAAATCCCATTACTTAAAAAGTACAAATATAGAATGAGGATTATTTTCAGACATCCATAAAAATCCATAAAGTATGAATGTGGGACATTCAAAAACATTAAACTAAGAGTGGCATACTATTAGTAATTAATATGATATTGTCCTTAGTAAATTAAAATTTAATAACAAATAATTGTAAATTAGATTAATGAATAATTAAGCTAATTATAATATTAATGAAAATCTCCAATTTACATATAAAATATCAAATCAACATCCACATAAAATACATAACAAAAATATAGTAATAATACAAGAGCCCCGTTTTTTTTTTTTTTTTTTTTTTTAAATAATTAACCATTGCGTATTATCCAGACAACACCACCCTCCTCCGTACTCTAACATCTACCCACCCAACCAACCTATAATATTTTTTTTATTATATTTTTTTACAATTTTTAATTTTTTATAGATATTTTTTTATTTTATAATTTTTTTGTAATTTTGTTTACGCATGTGTTAATTTGTGTTTATAGATCATGTAAGAAAAGTACTAATTGTATATTAATGAATATATGAATTTTTTTGGAAAACCATGATTTAATGCATCATAAATTAGTTTTTTAATATTATTGTTAATTAGAGGAGAAGAACATAAACATTTTATTCTATATAAATGATTAAGTATTATATTACGAAATACAGAATGATGTAGACAAGATTTAAAATTTGTAAATGTATTAACTGTGAATTTAAATTCTTTACGTTTGTCATATAAATCTGTGATTGTTTTATTGTCTTTTATTGTAATTTTAAGATCTAAGAAGTTAATTGTATTGTTAGATAAAAGGTTTTCCGTTAATTCCAAATTAGTGGGATAATCAACTGGAAATCGAGTAATTGCAGATTGATCAGTTTCAATTAAAATGATGTCATCAATATAACGATATAAATGTAGATTATTATTAGTAAAATTACGTTCATAATGAGATAAGTATAAGTCTGAGAGTAAACTGGAAGTACAACCGCCTTGTGGTATACCGACATGCTGTAAATATAAAGTATTATCTTGCAATATATAATTATTATAGATAATGAAGTTAGTTAAAGATTTAAAATATGCAATATCTATATTAGATGGTAATTCCAGTTTTTTATAATACTTTTTAAATAATGCATTTATAATTTTATGTAAATCTAATAGGTCTATATTATTAAAAAGATCTTTGAAGTCATATGTCGTTATATTACAAACAGAATGAAGATTTTTTAAAATATTAACAAGTTGATAGCTATTTTTTATACAATGTGTATTATCATTGTTTGTAGTAAGTACATATATTTGATTAAGAATTTTTAAGAGAAGTGTATTGGCTTTATTATTATATGTATTACTACCAATAGTAACAGTCCTAAATTTAATAGGAGTTTTATGAAATTTGGGAATAAGAACTAAATATGGATAATTAAAATTAGTAGATAAAATATTTAAAAGTTTATAATAACTTCGAATTTTACGATTATTTACAATTACATTTTCATTAGTTTTTTGAAAAGACTGATTAGAAGAAATAGAATTTGTGAGAAGTTGGTTATAATATGATTTACATATAATAGCATAATTGTTAGGAGATTTGTCTACATATGTAATAACGAAGTTTTTTTGTAATTTAGTAATTTGTTGGAAATAATGCTGTGTATTAATAGAAACAAAATCAGCAATATTATTTTTTAAAGCCATAGTTAATTTTTCAATTACTAATATCTTCCATTGATTAAAATATTCAATAGGCTTATTATAAGAGATAGAAATTTTATAAATAAAAATATCAATATCATATGTAAACTGTTTGATAATAGATTTAACATTAAATTAAGATGGAAGTCTATATTTAGTACCATAACCCATTAGTTGTTTCAATTTAAAATCATGAACAATATCAAGATTTCCAGTGATTATATGTCCATGATCATTGTTTATGTATTTTTTTAGAGTGGGGTCTTTGCAGTTACACGGAAAAGTATTTGCAGCAGATGTATTGTTTGAAAATGTATTGTAGTTAAAAAATTTTCTCCCAATTGTATTCGGATATTTAAAGGTTTTTGATATATGAAGATTATTGATAGGAAAAAAACAATTTTTATCATTAATTATAGAATTGATATTAATTTTATTAAAAATGTGATTTGAAAATGTAATTATCATTTGAGTATTCATGTTCTGAATTTTGTGTTTTTTTTGTATATTAATATTTAAAAGATTAACCCTACTCATAATAAGGTCAAAGTAAATATCAGAGAAATGTTTAGAGAAAGATTTACTTAGAAAGACATTTAAATGTTGTACCAGCTGTTTCTTTTTAATAGCAAAGATGTTTTTACGAATTAACAACCAGTTATAATTCTCTAAGTAATTTCGTTGAAGATCATTAATTTGTTTTGTGATAGATTTTTTGGAAACTATAACTGATGATGAACCCTTTCTGCGTTTATTACGTGTTGTTTTAGCATTTAAATTATGATTAAGAGTAGGATAAATTGGAGAATAATCAATATTGTTATTTATAGATGTGAAAACTTTGACAGGTCTGTTAAATACTTCACTGTTAAGCCCATAAGGATAAATTGTGCTATAATATTTCATATATGATGATTCCATATAAAGACGTTCTGATTTATTTTTTAGAATTTGAAGGATTTCAATTGTCGTATTTTTAAATAGATGTTTATGAAAATGTTGAATTTCAGCTGTAGATTGTATATTTTTTGCTTTGTTATTATTAGAGTCTGATCGATGATGATTGATTCGTTTATGAATTGGACCTGATGTTTCACCAATATATTTCATATTACATAAGTTGCACTTTATACTATAAATAACATTAAATGCTTTACAAAAACTTGAATAATTAGGATCTGAGACAATTTGTGTCTGAGCAGCGTATGGACATGTCTTGCACCGAGAATCATAGCACTTATGAAAAAATAAAGGACGAGGGGGAGAGTATAAATGGTCGCTGGATGACGATCCAGGAACAACCCAATTATTATTCCTGTACCGGGCACTACACTGCATAGATGCTAAGTGTATCTTGCCAGTATCGAGATGTTTACTAAGAACTGCCATATAAAAATTATGTATGGAAAATGCAATAATTGCCATAAAAATAAGAAATTTTAATAATAAAAATTAATAAATTAATTAAATTAGCCTTGATTAAATAATAAAACTTGAGTATGAAAAAATATATACAATATTTACAATCATAGAAGCAGAACGCAGAAACAATCTTCAAATTATCCAAAACCAAATTATGATAACCCAAATAACGTAGATTAATAATAGCAAGAAACCACTAGACTATTTTATAACAAATAAGTCTAAAAAGATCCGCATAACAGCCAAATCCTAGATCAACTATAACCATGCAAAGACAGCCAAAACGCTTACCCAACTAACTACTCAGATCAAAGTAATATGAATTTAAACTAAAGCAAATTAACATTAAATCTATGAATAGAAATAATTATTGTTACCATATTAATGTATATATAAAATGATTATCTCTACAGAATTATGTAAAGCTATAGCACAAATAGAAAATATATAGGACAATATCATACACTAACTACAAGAGAATTCAGATAAAATCATATCTAGAAAATTAAAAAACATTAAATAAATCGTTGCAATGATAGGAATGAAAAAATTAATGGAATCCTAAAATAGGTATCAGATAACTACATGGTAGGAATCTTATTGATAATACACATAGATTTTGCGCTAATTGCAGCAATGATCTAAGCGTATAATATTTAAAAGATTGCTAAATAATTTAGCGACCTGGGAATATATAAAAATATATATAAGATACCTTAAGGAAAAAATACATCAAAATGAATTGTTGACATTCAAAATGAAAAGATATTTAAAATATCGTAAAAAGCATACATTCATAATTACTTGCGCAAATGCATCATAGTAATTTGAATGCTAATATATTACATTAATTAAACATAACCTACCACCGTCAATTATTATGAATTAAAGCTGTAAGTATTAGAAAAAAAAAAAAAAAAAAAAAAAAAAATTATAAGAATTATTATGGAAGAAAAAAGAAAAAAGTGGACACCGACAAAAATTGAAAAGCTTATACATTGAATTACGTTATCAAGGGCACAGAATTCAATTATATAAGCAAAATGGTTGTTTTCTGTGGGAAAAATAAGCTAAAGCTAAAATTAATTTTCCCCTGTGCCCAAACAACCACTTAAATCAAGTGAATTGATTAAAAATGAAAGCAGAATAGAAACAAATAATATGAAATGGAAGAATCAATAAAACGTATTTAAATATTTATAGGATATAAAATATAAAAAATAAACACCATACCGATTAATATTTCATTATTTTACAAAAATCCATGTGCACATGTCAACCAGTATATCAAAAAGATTAAGGTGAATAAAACAGTTAAGAAATCACAGTAAATGATACCAAAGGATGCAGTTAATACAGTTTGAAATAAAATTTGAAATACCTTGTAAAACAAATTTAATCTAATATAAAATAAATAGATATTAATTACATTATTTAAAATGCACTATTAAATTAATAGATAACAGTTTAACAATATCGTCAAAATTTAGCTAAAAATACACCCTGGTGTATAAATTATAACTGAAATGGAGCTAGAAAAAATAAAAATTAGAGCAATCTGAAAGAGACAAGAGAGTTGGTGCTGCCATCTGTTATTAATCATATTAAACATTTATCGCAAGATAAAAATTTGTAATCTTTTGAATGTAAATAACTGTTTAAACAGCAAAACCAAACAAATCCTTATATATAGAGAATTATAAACCTAATATAAATCACACAATGTATTTGAAACTATTGTTAATAAAATTTAAAAGCATACAATATATTCTATTAGCAAACTGATTCAAACCAAACTAAGAGTTTAAATAATGCTAGCACATTGATAATATATAGCATATAGCTATATGCTATAAAACAAAATAAATTCAGTAATAATTAATATAAATAATTATTAAAAATAATTTATAAATTATTTTTTAATGAATTATATATAAGATATTTATAAAATGAACAGGAAATAAAAAACATGTGGAAGTATATAGAAGGTTAAATAATACTTAAAAAGTACAAATATAGAATGAGGATTATTTTCAGACATCCATAAAAATCCATAAAGTATGAATGTGGGACATTCAAAAACATTAAACTAAGAGTGGCATACTATTAGTAATTAATATGATATTGTCCTTAGTAAATTAAAATTTAATAACAAATAATTGTAAATTAGATTAATGAATAATTAAGCTAATTATAATATTAATGAAAATCTCCAATTTACATATAAAATATCAAATCAACATCCACATAAAATACATAACAAAAATATAGTAATAATACAAGAGCCCCGTTTTTTTTTTTTTCTTTATAAATAATTAACCATTGCGTATTATCCAGACAACACCACCCTCCTCCGTACTCTAACATCTACCCACCCAACCAACCTATAATATTTTTTTATTATATTTTTTTTTACAATTTTTAATTTTTTATAGATATTTTTTTATTTTATAATTTTTTTGTAATTTTGTTTACGCATGTGTTAATTTGTGTTTATAGATCATGTAAGAAAAGTACTAATTGTATATTAATGAATATATGAATTTTTTTGGAAAACCATGATTTAATGCATCATAAATTAGTTTTTTAATATTATTGTTAATTAGAGGAGAAGAACATAAACATTTTATTCTATATAAATGATTAAGTATTATATTACGAAATACAGAATGATGTAGACAAGATTTAAAATTTGTAAATGTATTAACTGTGAATTTAAATTCTTTACGTTTGTCATATAAATCTGTGATTGTTTTATTGTCTTTTATTGTAATTTTAAGATCTAAGAAGTTAATTGTATTGTTAGATTTTTAGACATTAAAATGTAATTTTTAAAATTTTTGTTAGAATGAACCTAACTGAACACATATTTACAAAGGTTTAAACTTTAATTTAAAAAAACAAACAAACATTGGCCTTCCGGAAGCTAAATTGTCAGAATCTCCAGAGTGTAAAATCATGGCCCAATTACCTCACGTAACCTTATTATATTTTATGCTGCTGTTTTTATTTAAATAGTGTAAACGCAAAAAAGTGTTTTTTTCACTGTGTAATTCGTAAAGTATTTAAAAACGTTAAATATATATATATACACATTCATTTGATTTTTTTTCTTTAAATGTAAACGAGTTTGTAATTTTTCATCTGCAGGGAAAATATTTAATATTGTTTCTTTAATAGCAGAAAGTATAGTAAAAAGTGTATCTCAATAATATCCTGAAATATTATAAGGCAACATTTCATAAGGAAATAGTAATCAAACTAAAATAAACAATAATTGTCTATATTAATCACTCCATAATTGATGATAATCATACTTCATAAAAACAAATAAACATAATTCAGAAAATTAATCACACCTAATTAATTTGAAAATAACCTTTTCATTTAAATAAATATTCTGTAGAAATAAACTAATTTGCCGTTCACGTATCTTTGTTGCTTTTGGTTTTCACATTTCGCTGATAGTTCCGCTGGAATTTACCTGATGAACGTGTTAAATAATACGATTCCAGAAATCATTTATTTCCATACGGATACTATAGTATTGCGAAAACGTTTCGAATAACGCTTCAGAAATCAGAAAATTCTGGCAATTTCTATAACTTTTTTTCTAATCTTGAAGAAAGTTCGGTTGTTTACTGCGATCTCTTTTATATGAAACATTGCAAATATCGGGTCATATGTAAATTATATGCAAAATAACTCCCAAGTAATTTTCTGATTTTGGCTTTCTCGATAAGTTATTATTAATTGCCATAGAGTAGTGGCAATATGTTGTTTAGGCAAATATTTCCACCTTTCTTTTCTTACCTCAAATACTGCAGCTTTACACAAATCACTTTATATTTCTCGCATAAAATATTTTTTTTCTCCTTCAAATAATGCGTCTGTAAAAATAAACAAATTTGCCGTATGTGTTTCTAATCTCCTTTTGGATTTGGCATTCTGTTCTCCGAAAAGTTATGTGATGCGCGTGTTTAAATATAATATTCAAGAAATCTTTTATTTCCAAATGTATTCTGTCGAATCGTAAAAAGCCTCTGAATAACACTTCAAAATAGTTTTGCATTTTATATAACTTTTTTTCCCCCTGCCCCTGAAGAAAGTTTGATCAGCAACTGCGGCCCCCTTTATGTGACAAAAGAGAAGAAAATTTCCTCTAAATCTTCACGAAAGATAATATTATTCTTGACTCCGTAATTTCACTAAATATTACTTTTCATCCAGGCTGTTTTCATTTTAATGATATAAACTCACCAAAATTATTTTTTCATTAAATATTTTCTTTTATATCTTAAGTTTGTAAAAATAAAATTGAATTTCTGAGAATATTTAGTAAGAGTTATCTTTTTGTACTTCTAGTTTCATTTTAATAATATAATCACATGAAAAGTGTTCCTTCATTATGTAAGTTGAAAATCTTTTAAATAAAGAATATTGTATCAGTAATATAAAAACATCCTTTTTTATTTGACCTTTTTAGTAAATTTTTACCAAATCTTAATGTAACAACACACATATAATAAAAAGATTTACTTAAAGACGTATATTATACACAAAATGTAAAAACTTCCAAAACATAAAAAATAAAATTTTAAAAGTCTAAAACACGGCAAATTTCAAACACTCTGTGGCCATCATCAGGATCGTACTTCAGTATCGAGAAACACTCACAAAAAAATACTGTTTTTTTTTTTTGTTTTTTTTGGTCGAGTGTCTTACATTTCACACTTATTTTGTGTTTCTGGATACTGGGGTATGACCTTGATGATGGCCACAGAGTGGTTGAAACTTATCGGTTTTTAGATTTTTAAAATTTTATTTTTAATGTTTTGAATGTTTTTACCTTTTTTTGTATAATATACGCCTTTAAATAAACCTTTTTAGGTCCGTTCGTAATTATATAAATACGTAGCACCTATAGTCGTCATTCAGTCCGTCCGCCCGCATATAACAGAGCAAAAATTACCCAAACAAACAGTTTGAACTTTAATATATATAATCGTTTTTAATCATCAAAATTAACAATAATTAACGATATTTATTATTACAGAATCGTTCATAAAATTAATCGTTGATAACAGATAAATCACAGCATTAACTACACATAATTGTTTTCTAAAATATGTTTCTTTCAAGTTTTACTTTTGTAGTTATAAACTATTCGCATTTCCTGTCTAGAAAAGTTATCTCATGAAAATGTTAAGGAGTGAGATGCGAGGAATCTTTTATTTTCAAACGGATTCTATCGAATTGCAAAAGCGCTTCAAATAACAATTCAGAATATTCTTGCAATTTCTATAACCTTTTTTCTGCACCTTGGAAAGTTCGATCATTTGCTGAGGTTCCTTTTATGTGTGTTAAAGGAGAAAAAGGCGTGAAGGAATCTCTTCCTCTAAATCTTCGAACAAGACAATATTATTCTTAACTTACTCGATTTATTAAATATTATCTTTTCTTTTTGCTGTTTTTATTTTCATAGTGTAAAAAAAGAAAAAAAAAATTCTCCATTAAATATTTTAAAGAATATTATAAGTAAAACTTTTTATATATATATACAGAAATTTTTTAGTAAATATTATATTTCTTTTCCACTGTATTTTTTCATATCATTTTCATATATTCGTGTAAAACTATGTAAAAATACCTTTATTAACAAATTTGTAAAATATTTAAAATTTAAAAAATAAAATTGACCAAGTAAATAATAAGAATTTTTTCTTTGCATTTGCCAATAATATAAATGAATTAGAAAATTGTTTGTTGCAGAGGAGTAATTAAAATGTTTTGTTTAGTGTGTAGTAAAAATGTACTGCAATAATGGTATGGCATACTTGTCAACCAATTGACTTAAAAAAAAAAACATGCTTTGAACAAGAAAAATACTTAAAATACTTTAATTAAATATGTTTTGCTTCAATGTGATATTTAACTGAAATTTACTTAATTTTATTCATAAAATCGAATTTCTCGTTCAAATTATGTTTATTTTATCAGAAGTCTCCTGCCAAATGTGATATGAAATATATTTTGTAACTCGACATACACAAAAATATTAATCGCATCAAACTTAGTAATAAATAAAAACGTTATTCCCACCATAATTAACAATAGCCATAATCAAAAATATTGCTTAGGCATAATTAACAATATTAATCCCATTGAGTAATTTGTAAAAGAAATTTTTCTTTCAAATAATACTTCTGTAGAAATAAACTTATTTGGCCTATGAGTTTATTCGTTATTGTTGGATTTCGCTTTCCGTCTTCGTAAAAGTTACTTGACGAACCGGGCTCCTGGAATAATCCAGGGGCCCGGGTTCGATTCCCGGCTTGGACATTTTTCACTCTGTGGTTTACGCTTAGTTAGCAATGTGATAATTCACGTCTTTAATATTCAATAATTTCAAGCGTAATTTCACTGCTGAAAAGTAGTTGAAAAATTAATTAAATTGTATATTCACCGATGCTGGGTTCATTTGCGTCTCATGTTACGCCGCGAGATTGTGTGCTTATGAAGACTTTTCCATCTAATAGCTGCGGTAGCAATCTTACCGACTTATGTGAGTGAGAGATGCCAAGCTGGACATCGTCCTCGTGGCTTAGTGGTAGAGCACTTAAGCGCTATTTCAGGGGCCCGGGTTCGATTTCCGGCTTGGGCATTTTTCACTCTGTTGGTTTACGCTTAGTTAGCAATTTGATAATTCACGTCTTTAATATATTTAAATTATATGAAAAAATAATAAGTTTTCGGTTTCTGCTTAACTAATTATCGCTATTTGCTGTCGAGTTAGAAGTAGTAGTAATATTTTGTTTGAGTGAAGCAAAATATTTACAATTTTCTTTTCCTATTTCAAATATTATATTTGAAGTATTAACTCAATTATTTTATTTTATTTCTAAGCATGAATATTTATGTATATTTATTCATATAAAACTTCTGTAGAAGTAAATTAATTTATCGTATGCGTTTTATCATTACTTTTTGGATTTCATATTCCGTCTTCGAAAAAATTTTCCGATGAACGTGTTAAGAGGATTAGAAAAGTTTGAAATGACGAAAAAATATATATATTGTTTCAAATGTTTGTCACAGACGCATTACTTTATCTTTTTCCAAAAGAATTATGGGTTACACAAAGTAAAAGTATTTTTAAAAGGATGATTTCTTTTGCCTTTGCATCTTTTCAGCTTTCTGGGCGTTGGGAGGGGGGGGGGGGTATTTTTGAATTCAGAAATATTTCTATATTTCTATCGTAAGAATATTATATTTGTACATTTCCTAATTGTACAAAATACTAAGAAAAATATTTAAAATAAAGGATTTGAGTGGGGTTATAAATATTTCACAAAATCCCTATAAATTCAAATTTAAATAATCCTTCTAAATCCTTGAATCCATCTAATATCCTTCTAAAATTTATTAAATGATTATGTAAAACTTCTAATGTAGTTTAAACAATTCAAGAGAAAGGCTTTAAAAGATAAAATTTTCATGAATTCATAATTCAGTACATAAAGGGTTAAATTCAATTACCTAGAAATACATTCATTCTGCGAAGTCAAAAGAGATTGGATGTTAAGAGAACTGTAAAACTCACTTTTCCTTTTAATATTTTAAATCCAAATTCTGACGAATGATTACTCGCATGTATTTAAGAGAAATATTTGACTTAATTTATGTTTGTATACTAAGTAACACAGACGAGTATTGATATTTAGAATTTCGCAGGTATTCGAATCTCACAATATATATATATATATATATATAGGTTTCTTAAAGAATGACAGTAGCACTGCATTATAACAGCAATGCATAAAAATATGTATGCACTAAATACATTGTTATAAAAACACGAAATTTGACCTTCAATTAATATTATTTTTTTTAAATTTAAGCTTTAAAAAGGTTTGTTTTATTATAGTTAGTCATACAAAAGTTAGTATATTTTTTCACGTTTTTAAAGACGAATAACACTTCATCAGCGTTATATGGGAAAAAATGAACTTTAAGCTAATAATAAATATAAAATTAAGTACGTTAACATAAACAAAAGTAAAGACATAACCTATATGGTTAAGATATGAAAAAAATGCTTTTAAACCGCACTTTTGACAAAAATTGTTAAAGTTCTTTTTTAATTCGCACGCGAAAGAACTTTTTCTTAGCATTAAATTTACCGTGAATGAAATAAAAATAAGCCAAGCTTGAAAAATTTATCAAGCTTTGCCGTTACTTGTCACTTGACGTCAATACTTTAAGAAGTGGAGATGAGAGTGCTTTATTCTTCAAAGTTATCTCATTGATAAAAAATAAGTGACTTGAAAAGCATTTTGTAAATGCTACAAAAAAATAACTAAGTGATGCGACTTAGATGTTTTATGTATTTTTTATTTTTATTTCGATATTAAAATACTCTCTGTGGTAGGAAAAAATATTGCAAATTAAAATTATTAAACTTGTTTGAATTTGTTGGTGTTTATTTAAAGGCTTTAGCAATATTTTCTAAATTTTACTTTAGGGGTGTATAAGTCTAATAATATCCGGATTTATAAAAGAGGGAATTACTTAAAGTTATATATATTTTCGACAGACGCTTGTAAAAGTTGTAATATTCAAAACTTTAATTGATGTTTAATACTTGTATTGCTTTGTTAATTTATGGCTTGATTATTTTATACGGAGTAGTTTAAACAAAGCCGAATCGGACGTTAAAAACTCTGAGACATGAAAGCCAAAGTAGTACAAAATTGTGAATTTCAGAATGGTTCGAGTACTACAAAACTGTTAAATTTAGAATGGTTTGGGTACGCAGAGTGCCAAAACAAAAGTGGCCGGGACCATTTGGGAATTCATTTTACGTAATTCAATCACGTTCTTTTATTTTCATCTGTTACAGAGCTTTTTATGTTCGGTTTTGTTTGGACTGTTTGGACCAACCTGTGTAACAATAAGTTTTCTTTTTTTTTTCTTTTCTTTTTTTTCTTTTTTTTAACCATTTGGAAAAATGGTTATTGTTCTCGCCAGGGTAGGAAATCAAAAGCAAATCTGAAGGTTTTTATTGGTTTAATCCGCATTTTATTCGTTTCCTCATTAGTCTATACAGTAATCTGTATTTCCCTTTACTTTCAACGGAAATGGATACCTTCTGTTGCCACTATGACAAAAAAGTAATAAAAACTACAAAAAAAAATTAATAACTCAGAAACAAATTGAGATACAGCTTTCAAACAAATTGCATTTAAAAGTACATTTTTTTTTCTATCCGACGGTGTAAAAAGTAATATTTCCGGATGTTTAGAAATTTAAGAACGAAATTTCATTTAAAATTGGCCGTCAGATTTCTTGGAAATCTGATGATGGAAAAGCCTTTTCCCGAACAGCCAATGAAATGCTTGGATAACACGTAAGTTTCAGGTGGATAATACGTCAGTTTCAGGAAATCTGACGATTCGCAGGTGATTTTTGTCGTTTGCAACTTTTACGTGTAATAACACTATTAATGTTTAATTCATGGCGTACGTAATGTATGATCAACTCCGAGCGATTTTTTATGCCTTAAATTATAGTCTTTGAAAAATCATTTTCCAAATGGTCGTTGTAATTTGATAAATTGCTTTTTTTTATGTGTTTGTTTATTTATTTATTTTTTAATCTTTCTGTCTGTTTTTTCATAGCTGTAATTCTAGAACTTTAATTCATATTCATCAATCTTTTAGACTTATCCTGTACCTACAGCGAGCGTTTTGTAACTTATATGCATATGTATATATATGTACATACACGAATTTTATTTGGAAAAAAAAAACCCTCCTTGGAGATTATAATTCCCTAATCCGAAATATGGCTCTACTCTGCCCGTGTGGTATCGCTTTCTCAATGACGAAAGAGTGCGACATAACAGCATAATTCCTCTGGTAAAAATCTTATATGTGTAATCGTGCGCACGATTACACCTGTCAGTAGTCGAAGTTCTAGTCAGTCCGTAGAAGGTCTCCTAGATTGTAAAATTCGTTCTGTAATTTGCTAAGTAGAATAGAGTAGTTTTGTAGAATGCAAGGAATATGCAACCAACAGAAATTCATAATGAGGTATACGCTGATAGATTTAAGAGTGACGAAAAGATTCTGTTTGGATGATTGAAAATCTTATTTAGTCCTTGGAATAGGAACAAGTGAATCCACTGACGTATAGTTCTGCCCTGACTCCTAGTCATTTCAGCTGTTTTTGCAATTGAAGATATTCTGGAGTGACTAGCGTTTTGGTAATGATGACGAGACGAAAGATAAGGAAACATCATGGCTATCTTCGCAGGCAACAAGCATTTAATATCATATACCATTTAATATCATACAATAATACAAGGAATGCTTTAATATGTTGGGTGGCTCCTGTAGGAAAATTGTGTGATATGATCTAATTGTCGAATATCAATCGCACACACACTCATATATGTATGTACAGTCGTGAAAAAAAAAGACACCCCCCCCCCCCCTACTAACTCTGCAACAAATTATTGTAGAAGAAAGTTACTGGTACGAAACGATTGGAAATAAAGTCTACTTTTAAATGATGTATATAAAATTTGCTTATGGGGGATGGGGGCATCTACATATCAAACCAAACCCAAACTTTCTTTTTCTTCGATAGCAATACCCAAGGTCGACACTATAAATAACTTATACGCCCTTCAATGAGCCTAAATACAAATTTTCATGAAATTCATACTATTAGTTTCACAGAAATTAATTATTTTTAAAATGAGCATATTTCAGGAGCTGTATCCAAATTGAAGTTCGGTACTCGATTGTTGAAATGCTACAGAATGACTATGTCACTTCTATTAATGTATTATTTCTTGCCAACATGACCATTGCATTGGCTTAATATGTTTAGACTATTGTCCAGATCAAATTTTCAATAAAAGGAATAAAGTATGCTTTTTTCAAATTATTCTTTTCTGCACATCATAGATGGACCCTTAAACTATCATCTTGAAGTTTTTAAGCATAATTTCAAATCTACTTAGAAGAAAAATTTGAAATTTTGTGTTCGCATAAAGCAAGACATAATAAATTTAAATCCATCAAAAAAATTTCAAATTGCATTTCATAAATTTTTGAATATTAATTTCATAATTAATATGATAAAAATATGAAAATTACAAATTCAACGTATTTTTCTTTGGGTTTTGTAGTATTATAATTATAGAACAAATTAGCACATTAGTATTACAATTTCGGGAGATATTAATAAAAATATGAAAATGTATTAAAAGCTCTAAATTTTGAGTTTTTATAATATGTTGTCAAAATTAGGTGTTAAAAAAAGACTAGTTTTGATTTGTAGATACCCCCTAAGCAAATTTTATATATACATCATTTAAAAGTAGACTTTATTTCCAATTGTTTGGTACCAGTAACTTTCTTCTACTACTATTTATTGCAGAGTTAATAGGGGGGGGGGGGTCTATAATTTTTTTCTCGATTGTACATACTATTGTACTACATGTGTGTATAGTATAGATTAAAATATTTTTTTCTTCCCTAAGTATTATTTTATTCAATAACGCTAGCAACAGAATAATAACTGTATTTCTTCTCATTTATTTGACATAATTTCTCACGAATAAAATTCATCTTATTTCATTTATGTAAACCTAGCATTTTTCTGAGAGAAGGCTATTTTCTTTTCATACCCTTTTAAAAGTCAGTCTCTTTCTTTAAAATCAAAAATTCCTCAGTAATTTAAACGGCCATGAACTACGTACTTAATAAACTTTTATAATGTCTTCATTAGATTTTATTAACTCTTCCAACTAAAATGTTTTTCTCTGCGCTCTCTCTTGACAAGCTCATTAAATTAGTTTTACGCTAAAGAGTCGAAGTTATAGTTAATCTATTCTTTTTTTTCCGTTTAGAAATATTTCGTGAATTTTATTTTAGACATGTTTAACTCCGATGACTATCGAATTTTTAAAAGAAAGATCTAGTTAAAATTATAGATTTTTTAAATACAAGTTTTAAAAGTTGTTTATATTTATAATTAAAAAATGCTATTTGTTTCTTAATTATTGGTTTTTTTTCTATTTGTTACTTAAAATCTAGATTATTTTAAAGAAAATTAGTTTCTTTATAAAGACTCTGTAATTATACAGATTTAATTTGTCATTATGAATACTTTCTATCTATTCTACACGATTTTCCCATTTCAGAATGTTAATTTTTCTTGGACATTATATTACTTTGTTATTTATTTGTGTTTTTGTTGGATTATTTTATATAAACTTTTTATTTAACGCAAATCTATAATTACATATTTCTTTCACGTGATGATGGGTTTTGAAAATGAATTACTTTTATAAAAAAAAATATCACTAAAAATCAGTGTTTGGCTTAAATATTTTTTTGAATAAATTAAGCACATTCTTTTTAGCTTGATTAAAATTTTACTCAAACCGGATTAAGCTTTAAATCAATTTTAAGCAGTTTGAACATTTTACCTGTAACTAGTGATGAAAATAATCCATGCAAACTATTTTCTTCCAAATCCTTTCAGATATAGTTAGATTATTAATGGTTTTGTTTGTCAATTAAATGAATTTTTATTTTTAAGAATATGACTAAAAATAACTATTTGGATTGAGTTTTTCTTGGATGATCTGTGTAAATTTTTTTTAGCTTACTTGAAATTTTACTCAAATCGAATTCAGCTTTAAATTAATTTTAAGCAGTTATCAATAAAATATCAATAAAATGAATTTCCATTTTTATGAATCTGACAAAAATCACTATTTGGATCGAGTTTTTCTTTTATAAACTGTGCAATTTATTTTAGCTTAATTGAAATTTCACTCAAATCGAATTAAGCTTTAAGTTAATTTTAAGCGGTTGTCAATAAAATGTATTTCCATTTTTAAGAATATGACTAAAAATCAGTGTTTGGATCGAGTTTTTCTTTTATGAACTGTGCATTTGTTTTAGCTTAATTGAAATTTTACTCAAATCGAATTAAGCTTTAAATTAATTTTAAGCATTTGTCAGTAAAATCTCAATAAAATGAATTTCCATTTTTAAGAATATGACTAAAAATCAGTGTTTAACTAAACATCGGAGTTTGGATCGAGTTTTTCTTTTATGAACTGTGCAATTTTTTTTAGCTTAATTGAAATTTTACTTAAATCGAATTAAGCTTTAAATTAATTTTAAGCAGTTTGAGAATTTCACCTGTAATTACTGATGAAATTACTCCATGCAAATTATTTTCATCGACATCCTTTCAGATATAGCTAGATTATTAATGATTTTATTTGTCAATAAAACGTCAATAAAATTAATTTCCATTTTTAAGAATATGACTAAAAATCAGTGTTTAACTAAACATCAGTGTTTGGATCGAGTTTTTCTTTTATGAACTGAGCAATTTTTTTTAGCTTAATTGAAATTTTACTCAAATCGAATTAAGCTTTAAATTAATTTTAAGCAGTTTGAGAATTTCACCTGTAATTACTGATGAAATTACTCCATGCAAATTATTTTCATCCACATCCTTTCAGATTTAGATAGATTATTAATGATTTTATTTGTCAATAAAACGTCAATAAAATTAATTTCTATTTTTAAGAATATGACTAAAAATAAGTGCTTGGATCAAATTTTCCTGGATGAACTGTGAAAATTTTATTTTAGCTTAATTGAAATTTCACTGAAATGGAATTAAGCTTTTAAATTCATTTTAAGCAGTTGGAGAAATTTACCTGTAATTAGTGATGAAAATCAATACAAACTATTTTCTTCCAAATCTTTTCAAATTTAGCAAGAGTTGTAATGGCTTTATTTCTCAAAAAACTTTATATTTGTTTTAAAAATAAAAAATAAATGCAAAAAGTGGGAATTATCATGGGTAAGAGTACGACACGAAAGTTTAATAACCTTTCTCGATTAACAGAAAATATTGCTATATTTTTACTAATATCTGCTTTATAGAAAAGCGAGGGCACAAATATCTGTATTTATATGAGCTGCTGCCCGTATACTCAATCATTGATTTTCAATAATTTGGAATTGCATGGATAGTTTTACATATTGTTTCATCATGTATTATATAAATGCTTCATTTATAGGTATAATTATTTTTTCAATTGATTTTCAGCAGTTAAATTACCCCCGAAATTATTAAATATTAAATACGTGAAAATTTGCACTTTGTAAACTAAGGGCGAATATTAAATACGGGAAAATTTTACCATTGCTAACTAAATGCTTCATTTTCTAAAAATTTTATTTTCTTAATAATTAAAAATCTTACGATACTCATCAGCGTACATGTAAATAAAAACTATATTAAAAATACATTACAAATTATTCCCAACGTTTCGTGCTCTTTTTAACGAGCCATCTTCAGGGGAGAGAGTCCTTGACCTCCTCGGAACGAAGTTTTCAACTGCACTTTCACGGCATCACAACTAATGTAATGACCGTAATGTTTTTAGTTGTGATGCCGTGAAAGTGCAGTTGAAAACTTCGTTCCGAGGAGGTCAAGGACTCTCTCCCCTGAAGATGGCTCGTTAGAAAGAGCACGAAACGTTGGGAATAATTTGTAATGTATTTTTAATATAGTTTTTATTTACATGTACGCTGATGAGTATCGTAAGATTTTTAATTATTACATTTTAACAGCGTAAGTCCAAGTTTTTCTTATTTTATGTTCTTCTTTGAAATATTTCATTTGTCATGGGGCCGTATTCCGTTCTCCGCCATGACAAAGGAGTGTTGATTGACCAATGAAAATGAACTTGAACTTTCAACATTGATTGAACGCTGAAGTCTCTTTGGAAGAGGACAAATGAGGTGCAGGTGTTAATCATTTTATTATTTTAAAATTCGCAGCTGTTTGTCACTCAGTTGCACGTGCAGTGCGCCGACCGTCCGTGTTTTAAAAGGTTAATTTGAACGCCTACCACCCCCTTAATTAGTCTTCATGTATCTTTTATACCCATTTTAAATTAAAAAAGCTATTTATTAGGTGCGTTCGTAATTATATAAATACGTAGCACCTATAGTCGTCGTTCGGTCCGTCCGTCCGCATATAACAGAGCAAAAAATACCCAACCGAATGGGCTGAAATTTTAAATATATAATTGTTGCAAAATTTTGCCGAGTCATTTTAAATTTTATGAAAATCGGATGTATAGTTTAATTACAGTGACAGTCAAAATTTTTCCGTTACATTACGGCCAATGGGGAAAAAATATTTCAAGTGTCTTTTAACCCGTTAGCGCCCAGCGTCCTCATTTGAGGACGCTGTAAAAAAATGTTATTTCCTACAATAAATTTAAAAATATTCTTTTATTTACAAGTTGGTATGATAGATGGCAACACTACACAATATAATATATGCGATTTCTTTAGAACTAAGTAAAAATGCGCAGGAAAGATACAATATAATTTCCCGCTTTTTTGGTAATCACGTTGTGTATTTTTTATACTGCTGTATAGAACTAAATTTATGAGCTGAATTCTTTCAATTTGGTTTAAATGTAATCTACATAGTCCATATTATACCATTAAGATGTTTGTTTAAATTTATTTTTATGTATGTATCCGTAATAAACAGGAAAAGTTTCCGTCATCGTTTGAGGACGCTGGGCGTTTGGTTATAGTTTTTATTGATATTCAGAACTATTTCTTAAGAGTTTGTTATGTTTTTCTGCCGATAAACTGTAAAAGAAAATTGAAAAATGAGTAGAAAAAAAGTTTTTAAAAACTTAGAAGAGGCAACTTCTTATCTTTTTATTGAAGAAATAGAAGAAAATATTATATTAATGCCTCCAGATGTAGATGATCTAACAGATGCAGAGCAGTTCGATGACGATACTTTCGGTACTCCGGTGGTATCAGATGTTGCAGGTACATTGAAAATTACATTACCAGATGATACTGATAACTCTATTATTTCGCATAAAAAAGGGAAAAAAATTTCCCGTAAACGTAAAATAGAAATATCAGTAGTATGGACAAATGAAACCCCTTTTTACACATTCGGAACTTTAGAAAATTCTTATAACAGAAATTCGTATACATTGACAGCGGAAACTAATAATATGAGTCCAGTTGAGCTGTTTTGAAGAATGTTTTACTGAAAGTTTTTATGATATGCTTGCAGAAGAAATTAATCGATATGTCCACAAAGGGAAAAATAAATTGAACTATAATGTGACTTAAGACTAAATGAAAACATTTATAGGATTTTTGATATTTTCGGGCTATCGTACGTTGTAAGCGAAAGGGACTACTGGGCAGAAGCAGATGATTTAGGAGTAATAATAGTGAAGGATGCTGTGACTAAAAATTTCTGCTTAGAGCTCAAGAGATTATTACATTTCCAAGATAATAAATTACCATATAAATATAAAAAACATGATAAATAAAATATGTCCCTTGTTAGAAATGCTTTCCAAGAATTTTCTGAAATAGGGCATTTTCCATGAAAATGTGCCTGTTGACGAAATGATCTCTCAGTATAATGATCGTCATACACTGAAACAATTTATAAAATCTAAACCAATTAGATTTGGCTATAAAATAAACTCTAGACTCTGCCATGGCAACGATAGTTACTGTTGCGATTTTACACTGTATTGTGAAAAAGAATCAAATACTGTATCTGACAAACATCCTTTAGGTGCGAGAATGGTGTTAAATTTATTATCTATTTTTGTAGACACAAAGAGAAGTCGTGTTTATTTGAATAATTTCTTTACCAGTCATATGTTCCTGAAAAACTGAAAGAAATGCAGTTCAGAGCTAGTGGAACAATACGAGAAAATCGTACTGAAAAATGCCCAATAATGGATGATAAAAAAACAATGATAAAAGAGAGGGTGTTTTACGATTAAATTCTTGTTGTCAAATGGAAGGACAATAAGTGTGTTCCTTTGGCCACTAATTTTGATATCATATTGCCGCTATTTCCAGTATAAAGATGGAGTGTAGAAAAAAAAAGATATGGTGAAAGTTAATCAGCCTCCTGCTATAAGTTCATATACCTCATTTATGAGGGGGGCGGGGGTCAACCTTCATCATTGGCTTCTTGAGAAACATTCTATAGCCAAACGAGGAAAGAAGTGGTATTTTTGCCTTATTACAAGGCTGATAGATATGGCTGCTATAAATGGCTATGACATTTATAAAAAGATCCATGGTCCTAAGTTGATGACAATCAAAGATTTTAGAAGTTATATTGCAATAAGTTATTTTTAAAAAGTAGACAATTCAAATGCAATCCTGGGGAGACCAGTAACAATGGCAGCTAACATCCAGATCCAATGTGCTTCCCAGACATAAAATTCGACAATATACAGCATGTTATTGGCAAAAGGGAGAAATAAATGCATTGGCAATATGATACCGGTTCTTTAAAACCAAGAACGTATTGTATGAAATAAAATGGAACTATACATACAATGTTCTCCTCTTTTTCACACTAAAAATCAATCTTAAAAGTGCAAAAAAAGAAAAAAGTTTTACTTACATATCTAAAAATAAATTTTGATTTTTAACATTATTTTGCCCATTGGTTTGCTTATGTATTAGAACTAAACTATTTCATATAATTTTTCTTTTCATTTTTAAAAATTTTAGATTTTTACATACAAACGCCCAGCGTCATCAATTGAGGGCGGCTTAGAAAATATGGTTACAGTTAAAATTTTTCAAAATGCTTTTGAAATACTCTTAATTTATGCATTTCTATCCATATACATCAATTTCAAGGAAAAATTTTAAAATTTGTTAATTTTGCTGCCCGTTTACTCAATCATTGATTTTCAATAATTTGGAATTGCATGGATAGTTTTACATATTGTTTCATCATGTATTATATAAATGCTTCATTTATAGGTATAATTATTTTTTCAATTGATTTTCAGCAGTGAAATTACCCCCGAAATTATTAAATATTAAATACTTGAAAATTTGCACACTGTTAACTAAGGGCGAATATTAAATACAGGAAAATTTTACCATTGCTAACTAAATGCTTCATTTTCTAAAAATTTTATGTTCTTCTTTGAAATATTTCATTTGTCATGGGGTCGTATTCCGTTCCCCGCCATGACAAAGGATTGTTGATTGACCAATGAAAATGAACTTGAACATTCAACATTGATTGAACATTGAAGGGTCTTTGGAAGAGGGCAAATGAGATGCAGGTGTTAATCATTTTATTATTTTAAAATTCGCAGCTGTTTGTCACTCAGTGGCACGCGCTGTGCGCCGACCGTCCGTGTTTTTAAAGGTTAATTTGAACGCCTACCACCCCCTTAATTTGTCTTCATGTATCTTTTATACCCATTTTAAATTAAAAAAGCTATTTATTAGGTGCGTTCGTAATTATATAAATACGGAGCACCTATAGTCGTCATTCGTTCCGTCTGTCCGCATATAACAGAGCAAAAACTACCCAACCGAATGGGCTGAAATTTTAAATATATAATTGTTGCAAAATTTCGCCGAGTCATTTTAAATTTTATGAAAATCGGATGTATAGTTTAATTACAGTGACAGTCAAATTTTTTCCGTTACATTACGGCCAATGGGGAAAAAATATTTCAAGTGTCTTTTAATGAAGTTACAGCCTTTCGAACAGACTGAAATTGATATGCACTGATGAAGTGCACTAAAATATACATTCAGTACAATATGGGGTGCAAAAAGTATTTATAAAACTGGTTATAGTACGAACGCACCTCATTTGCCAATTTTGACGTGCAATTTCTAACTTGTTTTTATTGTTGTTATAGTTTAATGTTTAATATATAGATTTTTTTTTTAATCTTGACACTGCAATTATGTAGCTTTAATTTGTCTTCCCGAGACTTTTAGAATTTTTCTGTTCCACACTCTAAATTTAAAATGCCATTTATTTCCAGATGATTGTTCTATTTTGAAGTTTAAGATCTAGGTTATTTTATAAATTTTCTTTTCATTTGACTTTTTAGAATTAGAAAGCTTTCATTTTTATTAATATATCCTTTCATTTTATTCCATAAAAGTAGAGAAAAAGTATATTATATGAAAAGAATCTTCCCCAGTTGCATTTTCAGAAAAAAAAGGAAGTTTTATGTGGACTTCATTTCGTATACTCTGATTTATTTATTTATTTATTGTAGCAGAATACTGATTTTGAAGAGCTTTGTCAGATTTAACGTAATCAAGTTAAGGGTGTAGGATACCTTTGAACACGTCGAAAAAGTAAAAAATATCACTATGTTCCAAGCTTCAAAACTTGTGTAATAAGTCAAAAATAAAAATCAAACTTCATTTAAATATAAAGCTCATATTTAAATTTATATTTAAAAAAATATATATACTTGTAAATTCATAAATAAATATTGAAATGATAAGTTTAAAAATATATGATAATAAGAGAAAAAAAATCTTGCGCGCATGATAAAATCTGAAAATATGCATATAAAGAGAAATTAAAAATTTTCACTTAAAAAAAAACATTTTCAAAGTACAAGTACAAAATAAAAATAAAATCTTATCTTTTTATGGTTTTAAGTTGTAGATAATACAGAAATGAATATGTTTTAAAAATTTCTTTTGATTGCCATGGATATTTTTTTAGTAACGCTGCGCGCAGTATCAAAATTCATCGTTTTGAATAAACGCAACGCAAAGTTTAATTATCCTATGTAATCTTAATAAAATTGCAATAATTACTAAACTAATGGGGATTTTTTAATGAGGTTTTTTGCATGTTGTTCAGAAATGATTACGGAATCAAAATATGCATTAAAAATTTTTGAAAATTTTAAAGGCTTGAAAGTATCGTACCCCTTAATAAAGATTTAAAATGACAAAAACAATCCTAAACTATTCTGCAATAATAAAGATATTCGTAGACTTTTTTAAATACAAAAGTTCAATTATCTCAACTTTGTGATTCGAATTTAACTTTCAAATGTTCATTACAGAATTTAAATTAGAGAAATTAAATTTTGCGAGTTAAGAAAACATCATTTGCATTTCCCAGCTAATTTTGTGTGCATCTTCATTACTTGCTTTTCAGTTTTCTAAATGCAGTTTTAAAAAAAGATATCGTTTAATGAATCTTCAAAGAATTTACGAAACTCACACTGGAACTGACAGCACCAAAACCTAAATCTTCCATTGCAGAGATTTTTTCCCCTGCGATTTTTAAAAAGTAAAATTTAAATTATTTCAGTCTTATTTTTTAAATTAAAAGGTCTATTTAAAAAACAGATTTGAATACTAATAAGTAAAAATTTTCACATTTAATTCTAAGGGAATTCACTAAATTCTAAGGGCGAATATTAAATACGTGAAAATTTCCACATTGCTAGCTAAGGGCGAATAATAAATACGTGAAAATTTTCCCATTGCTAACTAAGGGCAAATATTAAATACGTGAAAATTTTCACATTGCTAACTAAATGCTTCATTTTCTAAAATTTTTATATCTTTCTTTGAAACATGTGATTTGTCATTGGGTCGTTTCGTTCGCCGCCATGGCAAAGGAGTGTTGATTGACCAATGAAAATGAACTTGAACTTTCAATATTGATTGAACACTGAAGGGTCTTTGGAAGAGGGCAAATGGGGTGCAGGTGTTAATCGCTTTATTATTTAGAAATTCGCAGCTGTTTGTCACTCAATGGCACGCTCAGTACGCCGACCGTCCGTGTTTTCAAAGGTTAATTTGAACTCCTACCACTACCACCCCCTTAATTTGTCTTCATTTATCTTTTAGATCCATTTTAAATTTAAAAAGCTATTTATTTTTTTTATTGTTGTTGTAGTTTAATGTTTAATATCTAGATTTCTTTTTCAGATTTTTCTAAAACTTGACACTCAATTACGTAGCTTTAATTTGTCTTCTTGAATCTTTTAGAATCTTTCCGTTCCACACTCTAAATTTGAAATGCCATTTATTTCCAGATGATTGTTCTATTTTGAAGTTTAAGACCTAGGTTATTTTATAGATTTTCTGTTTATTTGACTTTGGAATTAGTAATATTTCTTAATATGTCCTTTCATTTTATTCCATAAAAATAGAGAAATAGTATGTCATATGAAAAGAAACTTCGCCAGTTGCATTTTCAGAAAAAAAAAAAAAAAAAAAAGAAAGAATTTCCCATGTGAACTTTGTTACGTATACTCTGATTTTTATTTTTTTTTTTTTTTGGTAACAGAAAACAGTTCTTGATAGATTTAACGTAATCAACTTAAGAAAGATTTTAAATGACAAAAACAGCCCTAAACTATTCTGTAATAATAAAGATATTCGTAGACTTTTTTACAACAAGTTCAATACAAAAGTTCAATTATCTCAATTTTGTTATTCGAATTTAACTTTTAAATGCCTCTTACAGAATTTAAATTACAGAAATTAATTTTTGCGAGTTAGGAAAACTTTACATCATTTGTATTTCCAAGCTAATTTTGTGTGCATCTTCATTACTTGCTTTTCAGTTTTCTAAATACAGTTAAAAAATATATATCATTTAGCGAATCTTCAAAGAATTTACGAAACTCACACTGGAACTGATAGCGCCAAAACCTAAATCTTCCATTACAGCGAGTTTATCCCATGTATTTTTAAAAACCAAAATTTAAATTATTTCATCCTTACTATTTAAATTAAAAGGTCTATTTAAGGGGACCTTTTACATTAGGATACCAAAAAGGCACTTTTTATGATTTTTTTAAAAAGAAAACTGCATGATGGACCTTTTTGAAATTTTAACAGTTTATTGTACATATGTTAAGGTATACACAAGAATTGTTTTATTAGATTTTGTTGCTTCTAATCTAAGTTATAAACAAATATGTTCAACTGTTTTGGAAATTTTCGTCTGGACGGTGGGCATGATAGCACCTTGTAGAATTATCTGAAACGCAAAAATAAATTTTTCTCGTAAACTTCGTGAGTATAGCTTCTAGTTAAATTAAAGGAACCCATAAATTTATTAAAAAAAGTCATGTAATGGCTGATTACAAAAAAACATTTTTTTTTGTTAAAAAAAATTCGTTCTTATTTGTTAATAACTTTTTTTTAAATAATTTTAGTAAAAACTTTAATTCATATCGAAGGCAATTAAATAAGCTTTAATAAAAAAAAAATCAAGATGATTCATTGAGTAGTTTTTTTTTTTTTTTTTTTATCTTGCCCACCGTGTCAACCACATTTTTTTTTTGACACGGTGGGCAAGATTAGAAAAAAACTACTCAATGGATCATCTTGATTTTTTTTTTATTAAAGTTTATTTAATTGCCTTAGATATGAATTAAAGCTTTTACTAAAATTATCAAGAAAAAAAGTTATTAACAAATAAGAACAATTTTTTTTAACAAAAAAAAATGTTTTTATTAATCAGCCATTACATGACTTGTTTTAAATAAATTCATGGGTTCCTTTAATTTTACTAGAAGCTATACTCACAAAGTTTAAAGTTTCACAAAACCGAAATTTTCCAAAGCAGTTGAACAAATTTGCTTATAACTTAGAGTAGAAGCAACAAAATCTAATAAAAAAATTCTGGTGTATACCTTAAGATATTTACAATAAACTGTTAAAATTTCAAAAAGATCCATCGTGCAGTTTTCTTACAAAAAAATCATAAAAAGTACTTTTTTTGGTCTCCTAATGCAGAAGGTCCCCTTAAAAATTATATAAATAGTGTAATTACAACAAGAGTACTTGTATTTATTTTATTTCTTTAAAAGGAGTGCTATGTATGCGAAATGTTACGGTGTATTTATTTATTTGTGATAGTATAATTGTTATTATTGTTCTAAAGATAATATCGCTCACGAGGAAGAAAAGTGACACAGCTCTCAAAAATTCATTTTGCATTTTATTCCACTAATTGGTTTGTCATAGGTGCGTCTTGCTACACATACAGTTTCATAAGTATAGTAATACGGAAAATCGCTTTATTACACTATATGTCCATTTGGGACCACAGAAGAGGGATTAGTAGGAGAGTTGTTGAACATTTTTGAGTAGGTATTTGAGGCACCCTGAAAATTTGTGCAACACTTCTTTTGTAATGCCTGAATACAAAATCGAATGTCTGGCTGAAGGATCGTGGCCCAAAAACTGTGCCAGACACGTGTCAAGTGCCATTTTTCGACTACCCAAAAAAGGTATTTGAGGCACGCTGAGATTGAGACAGAATAATATTTATACTTAGAAAAAAATATTTTGAAAATGACAGACACTTTAGTCGGCCCTACATTTTTGGCAAAATGGCACTTGACACGTGTCTGGCACAGATTTTGTGCCGACTAAAGTGTCTGTCATTTTCAAAATATTTTTTTCTAAGCATAAATATTATTCTGTCTCAATCTCAGCGTGCCTCAAATACCTTTTTTGGGTAGTCAAAAAATGGCACTTGACACGTGTCTGGCACAGTTTTTGGGCCACGATCCTTCAGCCAGACATTCGATTTTGTGTTCAGTCATTACAAAAGAAGTGTTGCACAAATTTTCAGGGTGCCTCAAATACCTTCCCTAAAATGTTTAACAGCTCTTGGACTAGGTGGATTGTGTGGGAAGGTAAAATTACCCAGCCCTCCAAACCTAATTCAACTTCTTCGTTCTCAAGGGTTTTATGCTTTTATGCACATTTTTATTCCTGCATGCAGAGCTAAGTGTTATAATTTCATGTTAAAGTAAAATCATGTACATTTTTATTTATTTATTTTTTTTTTGCACCTCCTGTGAAATTTACTTTTGTCGAGATCTGTCACTTATATGAATGTATTATATGAATATATTAAGGTGAACTTGAGCAAAAATATTATATATTGAACAAGTCGGACATTGTACGTCAAATGTGGTAAATGAGGTGCGTTCTTACGATAACTAGTTTTACAAATGTTTAGATGTTGGTGCAATATACCTGTTGCACTCTTACGCAAGAATGATTGAATGCAAATTTTACTACTATTATACTTATTAAATGCAGAAATAATAGGACTCCATCTTAAATAGGACGTAATCACCTTGTAACCTAGAATCATTACCTATCATGGTGTATCATTGAATTAATTACGTATGATAGGATTTAATAGAATGAAAAAAAAAACTTTTATTAATATATTTTCAAGCTTTGGTAAGATTTTAATAAAATTTGAAATAACTCAACAAAATTCTGTAATGATTATGTATATTGAATTTTAAACTATTCGGTTAGGAGTTTTTGCGCTGTTATATGCAGATAGACTGACAGGCAGACGGACGGACCACAGGACGACTATACAGTGGGTTGCCAAATTATTAGGGACAGTCATATTTTTTGCTAGTTTTATACTGTGGGTGCAATTGACAGCGGCTCTAAGTGGTTTAAATATAGCAGGAATGTATTTTACCATTGTCAACATCTCTATAATTCAACTTTTAAGTACTTTTGGTAAGTTAAATGGTTTGTTTGCTTTCTATAAATATTTTAATAACGGGAGAGACGCTGAGTCTTTTACACACGCAATAGTGGAAGGCGCTTTTCTTTAATTTAAACAAAAATCTTTGGGGTTTTTTGGAAAAGTTAAGAATTATATGTGTATATTATCTTTCTTTTATTGATTAAATATTTGTTTTTTGCGAAATTATTTATGAATTTAATTTATTTTTTATTTTTATTGATTTCACTATGGGTCGAGGGGTTGATTTGTCCCCTAGGGAAAAATCTTAGATAAAAACCCTTCTTCTGCATACGGGTCATTCCCAAAAGAAGATATCAGAACTTACTGGTGTTTCCAAGACAGTAGTCAACAAGATAAAAATAAATCTGGACAAAAACCAGCAACTTTCGCCCAAACGAAAAGGTAAAAGTGGAAGAAAACGCATAACAACTCCACGTATCGATAGGAAAATCCAGGATATCTGTTTAGGAAACAGAAAGAAAAGTGTGGGACTCCTTACTCAGGTCAGTCAAGAATCTGGAATAAAAGTTTCTAAGAGAACTGTGCAGCGGAGATAGAGGTCTGCACGGGCCCGGGCTTGGCCCGAGGCCCGTACCCGGCCCGTCCCGCGGGCCGGGCCGGCAGAATGAAGGCGAATTTTCAAACGTGCCGGGCCGACAGACAAAATAAACGGGCCGGGCCGGCAAAAAAATTAATCGGGCCTATCGGCCCGATATAAGAATTTAACCGAAGCAGATAAAATACGAGCCATTTTCAATGAATATGATTTTCTCGAGAAGTATAAATGTGCGTCACGAGCCGATGAGAGTTTAACAACATCAATACAGAAATGCAACATGTCCATCGTAGAGATCAGCATCGTACAGTTACAAGATGTCTGATTCCGAGTTTAATTTTTTTCAGCAGACTCGTGCCGGGACGGAACTGGTCTTAATCGATATCAGGATGTGTAGAGCAGTCATTGTGTTTTGTAGTATTAATAGTGATAATGAACTTCTCTTAACACTATCTTTGGAAATATACCTTAAGGTGGTTCTCATATTCACTGCTCAACAATGCGAAGCTTTCAGACACATTTTCTGACAAAAATTTTAACTATAAAGGCATAAAATTGACAGGCCTGCCTATTGAAGGCATTTGGAAACGAATAGCTTTTTCCATATTTGATAAATTACTTACAGAGATAACAGAGATTCCTGTTACGTGACTGTACGTTTTTTTCCTTTCCTGTGCTATCGCTTCCGGAAATTCGATTCAAAACGCTAACTTTGACAGTATTTTCAGAAAGATATATTGCTTTTATCTATGAAAAAAAAACGACATTTACATAGCTTCTGAATAAGAATACCTGCCAATCTTACGCGTTTCCGAAAAGAAAAGAATTCATAAATGTGTCGAAATGTAGCTCCTTCGGATTTGAGAAAAGCCTTAAAATTGAGAGAAATATTTTCACAAATCTACTTCTTATACAGCTTCAAAAGTTATCATGTTTTTGATCCTTTATTCTGAAATACATTAATCTTTTAATGAATCCTTACTTCAATTTTGAAATGTCTGTAGACACGATGACTAAAACACTGTAAGTAATCGTTAATGTTTACTATTGTGTGTTTTCTGTTTTGCGAACATCATAGTAATGTAAAATATACTGTAAAATATTGCCATAAATATGTATGTAGTATTCATTAAAAGAATCTTAATTGTATGTTGAAAGAAAAAAGGATTTTTTTTTTCTTTTCCTTTTTTTTTTTTTTTTTGTAGAAATTGTGTCGGGCCGAGCCGGGCCTGTTTTCACTGATTTTTGTACGGGCCGGGCCGGGCCGAGAACTGTAAAAATGCAAACGGGCCGGGCCGAGCTCGGGCCGAACTTCCAATTTTTACACCGGGCCGGGCCAAGATAGCTTTCGTTCGGGCCGGGCCGGGCCCGGGCCTGGAAATTCCGGCCCGTGCAGACCTCTAAGCGGAGATTAGCGGAGGAAGGGTTGACAGGTCATCGTCCAGACAGGTTGACAGAAGCGATGAAGAAGAAGCGCCTTGCCTGGGCTCGTGAACACTGCCAGAAGACAGTTGATGACTGGAGTAAGGTCAGTTGTTGAGATAAATATTATTTATGCCATTTAAAATCATTTATTTCTAAATTATTAACATATTCAATTTTTTTTCAGGTGTGTTTCTCAGATGAATCAAACTTTGAGATTTTAGCCGATAAAAGCAGCTTTGTCAGGCGACGCCCAGGAGAAAAATACCGCCCTGACTGCATCGTGGAAAGTGTTAAATACCCTGATAAACTAATGGTGTGGTCTGTCATAAGCGCTAAAGGGGTTGGACGCCTCTACATTGTCCAGGGAACCATGAGACAAGACCAGTACAGGCAAGTTCTGGAAACTCGGCTGCTGCCGCAAATTGAAGAATGTTTCCCAGGTGGTAAAGAGTTCATGTTTATGCATGATTCAGCTTCTTGTCATAAAGCTAGTAGCGTTAGAAAGTTTTTGGCAGACCACAATATCTCAGTTTTACCTTGGCCTGGCAATTCTCCTGACATGAACCCCTTAGAAAACTTATGGGAGATCACCAAGTCGAAAATCGCCAAAGATATGATTACAGCCAAGGTACAACTCATCGAAAAAGTAATAAATGTATGGCATCACAACCCTAAAATAAAAGAAAGTGCCAGAAATTGCATAGAAAGCATGCCGAGACGCATCGAAGCACTCCTCGAAGCCAAAAGAAATGTCACCAAATATTAATATTATTCACTTAACATTGGTAAATTGACTGTATCATATTTTTGTTGGTTTTTTTTAAATATAATATTGCGTAAATACTTAAACTATGACAATAAAGCTTTTTAAACTTAAAAACAGTGTTTGTTTTCAAATTATATGCTAATATTGTACAAAAAACCTATTCTTCATGATTGTCCCTAATAATTTGGCAACCCACTGTAAGTGCTAGTTATTTATACAATTACGAACGCATCTAAAAAGCTTTACTCCTCGTCCTCCTCCTCCTCCTGCTACTACTACTTTACTATTCCTACTACTACTTCTACTTCTACTAATACTACTACGACTTCTACTACTACTACTACTAATAATAATAATAATAGTAGTAAAACACGAGTATTCTACAATTTAGAGTATTTGGTGCATTTTTGCATGATAGTTTAGCAACCAATTATTTTAATTATTTACGCAAAACATTCCATCAGGACTGTTTTCGTACTTTTTTATAGAATGTAGATTTTAAATAATAATGGAATAAATTAAAATGCAATTGTGTTAAAAAAAAAAAAAAAAAAAAAAAAAAAAAAGATGTACTTTACTTACTTTTAATGAAAAGAGACAATTCATTGTGATTCACACATTTTTTAATATCTGTGAATGAATAATAAGTTCACGAAATAGTTAATTGATTATATTTTATTTTGTGTATTGAAGCAAAAATGTAACGATTACGTGGGAAATTTAATTACACGTTAAGTACTAATTCTTATAAGATGCTTCATATTAATTGAAAATATGTTAAACTTACGGGGAATTTTATCAGTATGATATTAATTAGATTAATGTCAGAAAGTATTAGACGTGAAGGCAACATATTAATCGACCTTAAGATCGAAAATTAATAAATAGGGAAATATAACTGATATTATGTAAAAAAAAATCAATTTAATGTAAATATTATTTATTAATTTTTATATTAAATTTTTAAATAAGGATTTAACTACAACTGAATGAATAGAGCTGGTATAAGATAATTTTAATATTCCAGAACTGGTTTTATCATAATTTTTTCGTACCTATGTCTCTGTAATTATTGATAAAATGTTTCATTCAATGTGTAATTTTGATTTTTTTCTATCATCTTCGAGTTGATTAAATAGAAAATAATTTAAATTTAAAATATCTTGTACTTCGTTTCTAAAGAAATCAAACATTTAAAAAAATTTGTAAAGTCTTAAACATCAATAACGGAAAGGGCTTTGATTTACAATTTTTAAATTCCGAAACTTTGAAGTTAAAAAAAAAATATATATATCACTATTTTCTTATCCGACTTATAAATTTAATTTAATAACATCTAATTTTTTTATAAGTACTTAAATTATCAATATATATTACATTTTTTTGCAGTGTAGATGAAATATTTGAAAAATTTGTAATGTCAGAAAAAAAATAGTTTAACTGACTTACTAAATGATTTTTCTAAATTAAAGTTTTGTACTCATAGAACGATTTTTATTTTTAGGATGAAAATTTTTTTCTAAAGCAAAAAGCTAATGTAAAAATTTTACTTTATGCAAATATTTAATAATTATCAGTATTTATTTGTAATGAATGTGTTTGATCTGCATTTCGTTATTGTAATATACTATAAAGAAATAGAGAATTTTGTGAATAGAAACTATTACGATATGGATTGAAGATGCCTTAATTTACAAACATTTTAATGCTACTAATTGTACAGTCGTGGAAAAAAAAGTAAACACCCCCTACTAACTCCTCAACAAATTGTCGTAGAAGAAAGTTACTGGCACCGAACGATTGGAAATAAAGTCTACTTTTAAATGATGTAAATAAAATTTGCTTAGGAGGCCATCTACATAGTATAACGAACCATAACTTTGTTTTTTTTTTTAATAGTAGTACCCAATTCTGACAGCATAAATGAACTCTACACCCTTCAATTAGCCTAAAAACAAATTTTTATACAATTCGTACGATAAGTTTCTGAGATAATAATTATTTTAAAACGAGCGTATTTTAGGGACTGTATCCAAATTGAAGTTCGGTACTCGATTGTTGACCGAGAGAGCCGCCTTCTTGATCAAGGCACCACTCGAGCGATCGTTGAAGACTGATAGATTACAGGATAGCATAAGAAATTTCAAAATATCTAGTCACTTCTATCATAGACGGCCCCTTAAACCATCATTTTGCCGTTTTTTAAGCATATTTTGAAAACTACTTGGAAGAAAAATGTGAAAGTTTGGATTTCCATAAAGCAGGATTTAATAAATCTAAATCCATCAAAAAAAATTGTTGGTTGCAATTCATAATTTTTTCGAGTATTAATTCCATAATTCATAATTCATATCATAAAATTATAAAAATCGCAAATTCAGCGTATTTCTGTTTGGGTATTTTAGTATTACTGCTACACAAAAAATTAGCACATTCGGAGTATAATTTCAGGAGATATAAATAAAAATATGAAAATGTAATTTAACAGTAGAAGCACTAAATTTTGAATGTTAATAATTCAAAAACTTATCATTCAAATGAAATTTCGTTTCTAGGCATAGTTCGAACCGAAGATTCGAAATATCTCTTTAAAATTGGGTATTGCCATTGAAAGAAATGAAGTTTGGGTTCGTTTTAATATGTAGATGACCCTCTAACCATATTTTATATGCATCATTTAAAAGAAGACTTTATTTCCAATCGTTTGGCACCAGTAACTTTCTTCTACGATAATTTGTTGAGGAGTTAGTAGGGGGTGTTTACTTTTTTTTTTTTTTCACGACTGTATTGTATATACTTTATTGTAATTATCCTAGAAAAGAAGTTGAAGGCTATTGTGATTAATTGTATCCTCCAGAAAGAACAAATCTTTAACAGAAAAGAAATTGGAGGCCATTTTGACGAACTGTATCCTTTAGATAACACAGCTAATCTATATTGCAGAAAACAGTTCCTAGAAAAGATATTGTAATACCTCCAAACCTTTTGTTGTAATACCCAAAAAAACTAGAGATGTTTCTTTTAGTTCTAAACATTGATAAACAAAGTCAAAATGGCTTACAATTTCTTTTCAAAGAAAAGTTTTCTGCAATATAGATTAGTAGTGCTTTATGGAAGGCGCAACTCGTCAAAATGGCTTCCAATTTGTTTTTTGGTGACGATTTTCTGCAATATAGATTAGTAGAGTTTTCTGTAAGATAACATAATTGGTATATACTTTTTAATCTTGTAAAGAATACTTAAAGAACGAATTTAAGCAATTATTTAAAATACCGTATATTTCCGTACATAATCCGAATATACGACTTTTCAGTGAAAAATCGTCCAAAAACGAAAACCCGTAAATAAGCCGATGTTAAAAAATGGTGATGAAAAATTCAGCGAACGAAAACTTAGCACTTTTTTTTGTACATATATAATAGAAAAAAAACGCGTTTTCTGAAATTATTGATCTCTCCTGTTCTGGCTTGGCGCGCTGTCAAATCTGTTTAATTGGGACCCGCTCATTCTGTTATGACTTGCTCTTTCATAAAAACCAAACCTCCTATTTTTGGCTTGAATTACTTACAAGAAATGATCGTTTGATCTTTCAAAAAATGTTGCATCAATAATGCAATGGATGGAATTGGGGATGCTAATATTTTTTAAGATGGCGATTGTGATGATGATGAACTAGACACTGTCGATATTAATGCTGATGTACCACCAAAAAAAGTGATTTTAAGGAGTTGTTTGAAAATTCTGATAATTATTTGGATAGTGAATAAATATTGGTAACTTTTTTCATGATAAAAGGATGGAGTTTTAAAGTATTTATTTAAGCATTCATTAAAGTATTCATTAAAGTATTCATAAGCATTTTTTGATGTTTTTATTATTTACCATCGTTTCTGTTTCATTTTAGAAAATCAATTTTTGAAATTTTTTTAGATTGGTGTATAAGTCGACCACCCTATTTTGGAGCCAAAAAAATTCCCAAAGGTTCTCGGCTTATACACGGAAATATACGGTAATAATTAAAAACGTTTAAAAGAGTGTGATTTGTGGACATAACATGTTTGATAAAGAACTTATACTTACCTCCAAAACCTGGAGATGTTGCTTTAAGTTCCAAAGATTGGTATACAAATTCAAAGTGGCCCCAATTTCTTTTCTATGAAGGATTTTCTGCAATATAGATTAATAGTGCTTTCTGGAAGACACAGTTCGTCAAAATGGATTACAATTTCTTTTACGGTGAAGATTTTCTGCAATATAGATTAGTGTTTTCTAGAAGACACAATCCATCAAAATGGCTTCCAGTTTCTTTTCTAGTAAATGTTTTCCGCAATATAGATTAATAGTGCTCTTTGGAAGACACAATTCGTCAAAATGGCTTCCAATTACTTTTTTGGTGAAGATTTTTGCAGTATAGATTTGTAGTGTTTTCTGGAAGACACAATTCGTCAAAATGGCCTCCAATTCCTTTTTTTTTGGTTAAGATTTTCTGCAATATAGATTAGTGATTTTTTCTTTAAGACACAATTTGTCAAAAAGTCCTCCAATGTATTTTCTGGGAAATGTTTTCTGAAATACAAATTAGTACTTTCTGGAGGGCACAATTCGTCAAAATGGCTTCCAATTTCTTTTCTTTTCTTTTCTGATGAAGATTTTCTGCAATATAGATTAGTAGTGCTTTCTGGAAGATACAACTCAATTTGTGAAAATGGCTTCCAATTTCTTTATTTGGTTAAGATTTTCTGCAATATAGATTAGTTTTTTGGAAGACATAATTTGTCTAAAAGGCCTCCAATGATTTTTCTAGGAAATGTTTTCTACAATACAGGTTAGTAGTGCTTTCTGGAAGACGCAGTTCGTCAAAATGACTTCTAATTTCTTTTTTGGTTAAGATTATCTGCAATATAGATTAGTAGTGCTTTTTGTAAGACCCAATTCTTGAAAATGGCTTAAAATTTCTTTTCTATAAAAGGTTTTCTACAATATAGATTAGTAATGCTTTATAGAAAACACAATTCCTCAAAATGGCTTCAAATTTCTTTTCTGGAGAAGATTTTCTGTAATATAGTTTAGTAGTGTTTTCTGGGAGACATCACAATTCGTCAAAATGGTCTCCAATGTCTTTTCTAGGAAATATTTTCTCCAATATAGATTAGTAGTGCTTTCTAGAGAATACATTTCGTCAAAACGGCCCCCCAATTTATTTTCTATTAAAAGTTTGTGCTTTCTGGAGGCTAAAATTAATCAAAATGGCCGTCAATTTCTTTTCTAGGAAAGGATTAGTAGTAATATTAGTAGTTCAATATAGATTAGTTGTGCTTTCTGGAGGATACAATTCTTATCAATATCCTACTAAATAAAAATGCAGTAACCGAAGTTACATAATTCTTTAGCAAATAAACATCTCTTTAGGAGATAGTTAAAAAATAAATATTTTAATGAATCAGAACAGATTTATTAAACTGTTAAAACTGTAAGTTAATATATAAGGATTAGATTAATCAGGGTTTTTAGAAATATAGTCTGGTCAAAGTTACATCTATAGTCATTTGGACAGCTTAATTTGATAAATAAATAAGGATGAAAAATTATGCGTAAAACCTAGATTATGAAACGCTTTCCAACACATTCAGAATACTGTGTAAAAAAAAAAAAAAAAAAAAAAAAAAAAAAAAAAAAAAAGGCCTTACAGTTTAATAAGATGAAAGTTGATGTCTAAGTAAACATTTTGGAAAATACACAACATATCTGGAAAACCTAATTTTAGAAATTACCCTCAGTAGTCGGATAAATATCCAAATTCTTTTGTGCAGCCCCATATATGTCCTATAGATTTGTATATATACTACATACTATGCTAAAATTTAGTTAACTTAAAAAACGTATAACACAGTTGATTATTCCCCTTCAACAATTTCCGTCAATAAACGAAAGTGTACTCGTTATCTTTTGTGCAGCCCTGTATATGATTTATAAAATTTATACACAACAAGTAATATGCAAAAAATTACTTACATTTAAAAACGCCTACCACAATTGAAAACACACTTCCTGCAATTATTGTGCATAGACTGTAACGAATTATTTTGTGTGCCTTGTAAATGAACTATGTATGCAATACTAATGTTCTATGATAAACATCTTATAGTGCACTTTAGTGAATATATCAATTTCAATATGTTTGAATAGTATAATATTATTAAAATACACCGCAAACAATCCCCCCCCCCTTCCACCCCGCAGGCCATAATGCTACATAATTCTTTTGAATGTCCATGCAAAGGAACGATAAATGCTGCACATTTTATTTTCAGTACCGAACTCTCTCCATAGTAAATCTGAATAATATGTATAGATTTCATGGCAATCCGAATTAAAACACGAACAGATGACAGACAAACAGATAGACAGTCAACTATGTTGAAAAGTGTTAAAAAGGGGAGAAATGGATCTAGTTAGGAAAGTGAAATTAAATTGGTTAGGAAGTTTGTTTAAACGAAATATTTATTAATTTTATGTAAGAGATGTGTGGAAGGTGAAGAAGTAGCTCTTGTTAAACATGTCTCACATATTGGCAATTGTAATAACGCTGCCCCCTTCTTCTTAGTTTCGCATATTTATTTGCATTACTCGAAGTGTTACTCACATTATTGTAGCAAAAGAATGTTTATTGTTGAGATTGATTTAAAAAAAAATCATGACTCTTTAAACAATATTTAAAAATGAGCAAATTTATATACAGATTTCCATTAAATTTTATTTTAAAGTATGCATATATATTTCTATTAAAAAATGTAAAAATGTTACACTCTACACTGTAAAAACATGTTGTAATTTTTCCAGCACTATTTGTTGTAGTTTTTCAAGCACTGATGCTGTGAAATCTAATTCAAGCGACAAGTAAAGTAAAATTTGAATTCTTTCTGTCACGTGCACCTCGCAGCCAATATCAACGCGACTTTAAGCAGATTTGAGAAATTTTACAGCACTCTTAAAGACAGCACCTTGTAAATTTTGCAGAAATTGTGTTGGCAGCCTTGGTGCCAGCACCTTTTGTTGTAAAATACTGATTTTTTTACGGTATATTTAAAAGTGGCAATGTGATAAAAGCGAAAGTCGTTGCAACCATCCTTATGACGTCACTGTTAGTGAGACACATGCTTTCCTTATAATGTAGATATGAAAAGTTTCATATCTAATTCATAAATTTTACTCGGTAAAATTTCCTTAATTTCCCAAAAAGTAAAAACGCTACATAAGCTGTGGATGGCTTTCTATGTCATTGGAAACTTCTAAGACATAAATAAATAAACTAAAATGTCAATACTTTTTTTTGTTTATTCGAAACATCAAAACACAATTAAAAATTAATTAAGATAACAAAAATTACAAATCTAACCGACTAAATCATCTTTCTAAAAGGAAAAAATTTACTTTCGAAGATAAGTTTTAATTCCATTCTAAAAACGATAAAATGCAAAAATGTCATTTTAAAAACGTATAAATATGATTATACATCGAAAACTTCGTTATAATTATAAAAGAATAATACATCAATTTTTTAAAACTAGATTTCATTACTTGGTTATGAAAAATAAATGAATGCTTTTCAAAATGTTTGATAGGAAAAAAATACATTGTGAGATTTTGATTTTAAAATGAGCTTGGTTTTGTAAAAAGACAAAGAAACATTGAAGTTATCGATGCGAAATTTAATTATACACAATTTCTTTTGATGCATGTATTTTTTACTTTTATTACATTTCTTGACTTAAGATTATTTAATTATGTTTTATTTCTTCTTAAATCTGAGTAAAATTTATTATGGAAAAGAATATGCATTTTTTAATAGATTAAATTCATTTGTTTAAAAGTATTTGTTCCATTGTGGATTATAAATTTTTCTTAATATGCAGCACAGGAAAAAAAATCTGTTAGATTATGTTTTTCTTATGCAAATTGAATATAAAATAATCCTTTAAAAATGAAAGTGTATATAAGATGCCTTTTCGATAGAGTTATTGTATAAGGCTGATTAATTGTTATAAATCTTCTGTTGCAATAATTCAGTTATATTTTCTGTGTTAAAACAATAACACACAGTAACAAGTTTACATTAAACGTGAATTGTTTTTTGATATTTCATATAGAAATGTTTACATAGAATGTACTTAAACAATTTCTTTTAAACTTTCCACCGTAGTTGAAAAGGGTTTATGAATTCGGTTTGTCTGCCCCCCCTCTAACTCACGTAAATATACTCTTATAGCTGTGTAATTTATATATGTTATTGGGATTTACCATGGCACTTTCGATAATGACAATGATGTGTATAGCGTTTATAGTTCGTTTACAGGGGTACACAAACGAATTCAATTACATTTTGGTCTATGGGAAAAATCAGTTACAGTGCATAGTAACCATTTTATACTATTTCAAACATATTCAAATCGGTATGCATCACTTACGTGCATTACAGAAGGCTTACTATAGAATATGGGTGCTTAGCATTTATTGTATATTTACAGGGACACACAAACTAATTCTATTTCAGCACTGTCTATAATAATGATTTGAAGGGCAGTTTCAGTTGTGGTATGCTTTTTTTTTTTTAACTAATTTTTTGCATATTAATTGGTGTGTATATGTTCTATAAATTATATAAAGGGCTGCAAAGAAGATTTCGAGTACAATGCCGCTTATTGACAGAATTTGTGAAGGAGAATTTTCAACTGTGTTATTCGTTTTTTAATTGAACGAAATTTTAGCCTATTGTGTAGTATAATAGCTGTAGATTATATACAGCACTGCTCAAATGATTTTTCCGACAATAGATGGCAATTGCTGAAATTGGGGTTTAAAACGTTTTATACGTTTTCCAAATCTTTTTTTTAGATATAAATAAGACCTTAATAAATGGGAAAGTTTCGTTGCAGCTGTCTGAAGGTGTTGGAAAGTATTTCATAATCTGTGATTTACGCATGATTTTTCTTTCTTCTTTACTAATGACGATGAGGATAATTATGTAAATCAAATCTAGACTAAACCAAGCGTCAAAGGAGGAACTCTGGTCGAACTTCATCTAAATGTATATAATTTTATATATGCTGTATTTATTCATATGTAAATACTTTTTACCAAAGCACTTAATATGATGTTATCGTCTTTATATTTGATCTGCTTGCTGATCAATCTAATATGTTTAGATTTTCATTGTGGATCCAAGTTTCGGCAATGAGTATATGAAACAGTGTCATAGCAAATTCACCCTTCTTCGTTGGAAATAGATTCATATGAACATTTTTACGAAGCTATTTCGCTTGAGGGAAATAACATTCAATTTAATGCCAAGCAGCTAGATTTAAGTAGAGTACCTTCATAAGAGGAAAGCAATATGCACACAAGCAGCATGATTAGATTAGATGTGCTATTAAAACTATGTTAATCCACATTGCAGACTTTGATGATATATGACGACTTTAAACGAGAAAGAGTATTATTGAAAGTACGTTAATACACATTGCAGAATTTGATGATATATGACGACGTTAAACGAGAAAGAGTATTATTGAAACTATGTTAATCCACATTTCAGAATTTGATGATATACGACGACTTTAAACGAGAAAGAGTATTATTTTTACAACTGTATGTTTCAAGTACATAAGTTGCGCGTAAGTTAAAAAAGGGGAAAGTGTGAAACTTTTTTAAACTTTATCTATAACTTGTAATTGTTTCAATAACTTTACTTGCATACGTGTTTGTATGGTTATATCTACCAAATTACATTGTCTCCTTTCTAACAGTTCTAAAAAGAGCTTCCAACATTTTTCTGACATTAAAAAAGCAAGTTTTTTTTTTGTTTATATATATATATATATATATATATATATATATATATATAACCATTAATTAAACATAACCTACCACCATGAAAAACCGTAATATTATGAATTAAAGCTGTAAGTATAAAAAAAGGTGCCAAATAATTTATTATAAGAATTATTATGGAAGAAAAAAGAAGAAAGTATATATATATATATATATATATATATATATAGTATCTAGCTATATATATATATATATATAGCTAGATACAGGGTGACAATTATTTAACTATATGAAATAAAACGTAAATTATTCAAAAACTACTGAGTGCAGAAACTTTATTAAACATGAAAACGTCACTACAGATAATCGGATTTAGGTTATGACATGTTCGATATGGCTGCCATCATTGGCTATGATGTGGCGCAGACGAATAGCAAAATTCTGCATGACCCGCTGAAGTGTTGGAACATTGATGCTGTCGATGACCTCCCGAATGGCAGTTTTCAGATCAGCAATGTCTTTGGGTTATTTCTGTACACATTGTCTTTAATGTAGCCCCACAAAAATGAGTCACATGCGTTAAGATCCGGAGAATATGGGGGCCAAGCGAGTCCCATTCCAGTGGCCTCTGGGTAGCCCAGAGCCAGAATGCGGTCCCCAAAGTGCTCCTCCAAGTCATCAAAAACTTTCTTTGTCCGATGGGGTAGAGCTCCGTCTTGCATGAACCACATCTTGTCGAAATCAGGGTCACTTTGGAGAAGGGGGATGAAACCATTTTCCAAAACATTCACGTAGTCAAAGTAGTCACCGTGCCGTCAACGAATATCGGACAAATTATTCCGTGACTGGACACTGCACACCACACTGTCACTCGTTGAGGGTGGAGAGACTTCTCGATTGCGAAATACGGATTCTCAGTCCCCCAAATGCGCCAAAATGGCCGACAACAATAATTTGAGTGCGCATGCGCATACTAATTCCCATAATGCCCTGCGGCCAACCACGAAGTTTGAACTTCATCGCGCAAACCGTTGAGAAGTTATGACGGTTTAATTTCATATAGTTAAATTATTGTTACCCTGTATATATGTGTGTTGGGGATGGGAATGCAGTTTTCAATTTATCTATAGCTGTCATTTATTTGTGTCTGCTGATGTATTTATGTACAACGATACATATGAAATTACATTGGTTTCTTTCGTTTGTTAACATAGATATTTCCACTTAGATTGGTGGACACTTGCTGATGACGGATGACACTATCAATGATATCAGCTACAAAATCCAAAGCATCATGTGAAAATTAGTTTAAATGCGGTATCTCTCTATTCTAAAAAAAAGTAACTACCGCTGTCACCGCCGCCGCCGCCACCGGTTTTGAATTTTTTGTGACCGGAGGTCTTTCTTCGTTAATATTAAGAAAAATAATGCATACAAAAATATGAAAATCTGTAGTATTATACAGAAATGTTTCATAAACACGCTGATGCAGACAGTTTTCAGATCGAAGAATTATTTTAAGAGATATTTAATGCTAAAGTTGGACAAAATCGTTCCACTAAAAAAGTTTTATAGGAGCAAAAACTGTTCATAGGAATTTAATCATTTTTAGATCATTTTATGCGTTAGAATTTGCCGGAGTGCAGATTGCATTAATTTTTTTATTTTGACTCATTTTTTGAGGTTTTATTTCTATTTTAAATTCAGATTTTCAGCATTTCTAGAGATATTTTTAACAGATTTTAGAAAGTGATATTAATTTAAACTGTTGCCAACTGTATAAACAGCGGAAGCAATAATGTTTGCTTCAAAGAAAAAAAATATTTATACGTGTAAATAAATTAAAAAATTATTTACACGTGACTATTATAAACAGAAAAAAACATTTGGAATTAGAACTAAATAATTATGTACAAAAAGCAGGAACTTATTAAAAATTATGTCATAAAAACTATAATTACACGTGAATTTTAAGAGAGAAAGGAATTTGTAAAGCAATAAATTTATTAACATGCATTAGAAGTCTTCAATAGGAGAAATTACGTCATATTTACGTCACATTACAGTTATTACATAAAATGAACACAAAATAATATTGCAAAACGGTTTAAATTTAGAAATTGCGCTAGACATTTATTTGATATTTTAAGAGGATACTTTTCAACTATTTTTGTTAGGAAAGCGCAAATAATATTTAATTTCTAACACAAGTATTTTCACGTGAATATTAAAAAGAGAAAGAATAGTTTGGTCAAAATTACGTCAGATTAAAAACGATTAATTTAAAATGTCTCATTTAAAAGAACTTTCTTTTCACTTTGTTAAAAAATACCAGGAGACAAAGACTCTGTTTACTTAACTCCTTTTATATTAGCTTATTTTGAAATATTGTTACACGTGTCTACGTCATCAAGTTATTTTGATTTCGACGTTTTATTTGTATTTTTATTAATGTTGTACTAATTTATTTGTTTTTTCGTTATTTAAAATAAAAATTATGTCAATTTGTATAATTTGGCGAGTGGTTTGGCGATTTATATAATTTGGCGAAATTGGTCGACGGGATAATCAAGTAGTACCGCAACGGATTTGGCGTTAAAATTCCCCAATCAAAGAGAAATGAATGGCAATCCATTTATAGAGAGATCGCCACTGTTTTTTAAATTATAATTCAATTTTTCGAAATCTTTTTAAAGCCGATCAAATTAGCGTGCATTTAGAGTCTACGGTGTCTGGACGGGGGTGGGCGAGCGTAGCTCGTAGGGGGCCGAGCCCCCTAGTGCAGTAAGAAGAATTGCGCGAATGCAAATGCGTGATTTCCACACGTGTTTCAAAGGATTAAGGGATTCAAAGGATTTGGCACGCGTTGCAGTTGTTGTTGAAAATGAAATTTGAAGGCGAGATAAATAATTAATGACTTTAAAATGTTGGATATGTCTTGCCAACATCACCTACATCATTTCGCATGTGGCCATTTTATTGAAAAACTTGAAAAATAGCGACAAATAAAAGATGTTGCTAGAGAATTTTACATCATCCACGGTGTTCTTTCCCGGCATCGGAGAGCATTCCAAAGAACTAAGATATGTGTCCGACATCACCGTAGAGGTCGTCTTTTCTATGATGCTCGCAGATAGCAGGTATATTGCTCTGTCGGCGTAAAGAGACCGATGCACGGCACCTAGTCAAGTGACAAATCAGTTTCTTGATGCCACAGGTAAGCGGATATCAAGAAAGTCAAGCGCTGACATCATGGAGATCTATCTATACCAGACTCGGCGAATCTTTTCACGTGCGCTTGCCGAAAATTCACAAACAATATCTATCCACAATCTAACGTGCCAAACTTATACAAAAATAATTTTGAAGAGTACAATGTTTATACGAAACACTGGTTATAAAATCAGTTGCTTTCATGCATAATTAAAAAATATTCAAAATCAAATTCGATTTTTCTGTATACTAGAATCAGCCATTAAATGAATGAATTTTTAATCCATAAATGGTATTATTTTTATGCGGTATGTCCTGTAATAAGGAAAAAAATTATTTTCTATTTAATTAATTTTTAACTTATCGTTAATGCAACATGTCGGTTATAATTTTCCAAGTTGCATTAAGCAATGTACTAATAATGTATTGATGAGATTTTTGCTATTGTACGTTCAATGAAAAATGATTTATATGTGGTTCATATTTTATTTTTTTTACAAATATACATAGCTAAATGGTATCTATTTGCCATTTTATTGCAGTGACTGTCAAACGAAATTAATCTGAAAATTACAGCTTTTAAATTTATATTAAAAGACAAAATAGACGTCAAAAACGCTCCATAGCATGACAGGAAAAGAAAATTATTCTGATGTGTTAGTTGATTAAAAAAATTATTACATTATTTGCGATCTGTCCGTGCGGAACAAAATTTTATTTGTTATAACAGAAATAAAAAAATGGATTTTATCTATATAACGATTACCAAATAAATTTTTTTCGCGCGCCAGAAAAATTAACTTATATGCCAACTGTGGTACGCGTGCCATAGGTTCGCCAACCCTTATCTATACGTCCGAAAACATGTTGTGTGTATGTGTGTGTGTAATTATCGATAGTTCACCGTAGTGTCCGTTTGCAAGGGTGCCGTCAGCCTCGCAATTGGAACTAGAACGACTGGGGTTCTGTGAAATACTCTCCTAAATTGGGAAACAACATTGTGGGCGATGTCAAATTTCCTTGCAACATTTCTCGTTTAATTGCCCTTCTTAAAACGTTTCAATAATCACATTCTATTAAGTGGTGTCGGCAAGTCTTATTTAAAATTTAGAAGCCGTCAATTGAATCTCTTGTGTGCAAATTTCACTTTCAACAATAACTGTCAATGCGCGTCAAATCTTTTAAATCTCTTATCAGAGTTATCATATGACCAACGCATGTGGAAATCACACATTTGGATACACACAATATGTCTTGGTGTATTCCGCACTAATGCTAATTTCCACATACTAATGCTTTTGATTTAGTGGTTGTTCTAGTTCATAGTGTTATCTGTGTTTACCAATTGTTTACTAAAAGGGTACGATTTTGTTTTCTAGCATTTCAACTGTTGTTCCTTGTTGTTCAGTGGTTATTTCACATTAAAACCAAAAAAGAATTTGCGCATTTTGTAATTTATGTGTAATCGAAATTAATTCCATAAGCTTATGTGTCTCCACTTACATAATCTATTAGATTAAAATACCCCTCCCCTCTCCTCCCCCCCCCTATCACCAAGTTCAGTGTAAATATATTGCATTTCCAAGACAACCAAAATTTCTAGAATCATAAATTTTAAAAAAAGCTGAAATTGAATTAATAATTTCTTTTTGTTATTTGTGAAAACATAGACAACTTAGAGTTATTTCATTAGTGGAAAGTTTTAAAAATTTTTATTCAATCAAAATCAAGTGCTGTACAATTTGAGCCTCATATGCAAACTGTAAATGTTTGAAAGAAAAATCGGTGACTCAGCCGCAAACGTCAAAAAGGGAAAAGTGGTTTAAAGAACACAGTTTTAAAAGAGTGTTTTTGTTTAAAATTTCATGTTTAGATTTCCAAAAGCTGTTGTTTGACAACAATTGAAAGTTTTAAATTTGATAAACAATAATCTAAGTTGTCCTTTTAATAAATAAGTGGATATTTTATCAAAGTCCCATAATGTTGAGCCATAAATGAAATATTGTGTTAGTAACTAGGAAATTAAATAAATTATTTGTAAGTATTGTTAAAGATAATGTTGTTTAGTTCATTGTTTCGGGCACCAAATATCTTGACATTTTAAAAAATTAATTAAACAAGTAATATAAAAATTTTGTTTTTAAAGTCAATTCCTACTTAGGCCATCAAAGAAAAATTTAATATAATCAAGCTAACATGAGTTTTTGTTGCATTAAAATATCTCAATTTGTTGATTTTCTATAAGCAAGTAGGTTTACAATGGAACTCTATGGGAATTTGGCGAAATATTACAGATGTCGCCAAGTTGGCGTCACTTTTGGCGACTCATTTTGGCCGCCAAATTTGGCGATATATCGCCAAGTTGGCGACAAACTTGGCGGTATTTGGCGACAGAACAGGTCCCCCCTACGGTAACCCTTATTGAAAATACTTTCACTGAAATTCAAATAACCAATGGCGGCCATTTTGTTTCCCATGCAAAACTAAAATTAATTAATTAAAATTTAATTAATTAATTAATATTTGAAAAAAAATTATTAACATCAATTGTCATCCAGTACAAGTTTAAAAAAAATTATTTCAACCTGATAGGATGAATAATGAGTATTTTATTAACGATTGAAAATTTGTACAAGATAAATACAGGGTGATTCAACTCGTCGGTGACAAACTTTAAGGATCGATAGAGCACACCTAGACGAACATTTTTGAATAGGGAATGTAGGGTCCCTGACGCGATGGTAAGGCGCTAGGCGCTTTCGAAAATTTGGGTGCCGAAATTCGAAACGTCATAAAAACTAGGGAAATGGTTAGATTTTCTTGCTTGTTGCGTCGAAATGATTCTGTTTGTTTAGACTTTCTTCAGTACCAATTTGATAAGCGTATCTCTTAAAACATGGATAGGGGGCGCTGCAGACTTTGGAGAGCTAGACAACAACTTTAAGCCCGTTATTTTAATAATTTAACACATGCTCGCCAAAGTTTATACTCTAACTTAAAGTTTGAACCCAAAAGTAGAGCCCTGCAAAAAGCGTAAGAGCCGGAATAAAATGTCAAAGTACAGGGTGGTCGAAACTCGAAGGCTCCTAAGAGATAAACAAACAGATTTCTTGACTTATGGCATGCATTTTCATGATTCTGTTTGCTGGGGCTCTCTGAAACTCAGTTGAACGGTACAAAAAGAAACATCGATAGGGGGCGCTTTGGGCAAAAAACATAATTCGTTGACATTTCGGACGCTAACTGGAAACGGGGCGCTACGATCAGTTAGTAATAATGAAAACACATTTTCTACCTCTGCTCAACACTTCTGAATAAATTTAGACCAAAAACATCAATGATACTGGAAATTTATTTACAAAAAATAACACTACAGAAGATGCTAGAAATTTCGACCTTGGGCCATGATGCAGGCTTCGCACCTCCGTCGCATTGAGGAGTGTGTGTTTCCAACAATGCCAGGAGTATCTCTGATCTGCCCTGCAGCTGCCACAATGCGCGCCACAAGTTCTTCAGCACTGCTGACAGGTGTATGGTATACCTCGGCCTTCAGGTAACCCCAAAGGAAGAAATCCAAGCAGGTGAGGTCTGGTGATCGGGCAGGCCAGTGAACTGGACCCCCACGCCCGATCCACCGCTGGCCATACCTTGCGTTTAGATGGAGACGTACGTCGTTCGTGTAATGGGCCGGAGCTCCATCGTGCTGGAACCACATCTGGCGACGCGAACCTTCGGGTACGTGCGCCTCATCCAGAAGCTGCGGCAGCACTTGATCCAGGAAAATCAGGTAATTTCCACCTGTCAGCCGTTCAGGTAACAAATAAGGGCCAATGAGGCAATCCCCCAGAATGCCGGCCCACACATTTACTGAGAAACGCTCTTGGGCTGCTCGGCTTCTGGTTTCATGTGGATTTTCATCACACCACACATGACTGTTGTGGGCGTTCCACATTCCCTCCCGGCTGAAGGTGGACTCGTCCGTAAACAAAATGCTGTTTACAAAACGGGGATCCCTGGATCTCATCGCCAAGTACCATCTTGAGAATTCCACTCGAGGGCCAAAATCCTGCTCTCTGAGCAACTGCACCCGCTGGATGTGGTAGGGGTGCAGATTCCGGGAACGTAAGATGCGCCACGCAGTTGCTTGCGAAATGCCAACATGTCTGGCGATATCTCTCGTGCTAAGACCTGGGTTGTCCTCAACCAGGTTAAGCACAGCCTCTTCGTTGTCGGGGGTGCTCACTGATCGCTCCCGTTCAGGCCTGCCTCCGTCGAAAGATCCCGTTGTGGACAACCTCTGGTGTACTCGAGCGAAGAAGGCATGGCAGGGGATTTGCCTGTTGGGGTAACGCTCGGCGTACAACCGCTGAGCGGCTCGTCCATTACAACCAGCAGCGCCATACGCCAAATGCATGTCAGCCAATTCAGAGTTTGTGTACCGTTCCATCCTACTACCGATCTGCAGACAAGTAACCCGAAGCTTAAGTAGGTACCGCACGTTCAAAAGACGTGTCTGCGCATACAACTACGTCATCTCGCGTTGTCGTCTACGCATTACGTATCTTTTGCATATCGATATGGTACGATATCTTTTGCATAAATCAGCAAAAAGCACCTTATGTAAATTTTATTGCGCGCATTGTGCATGATTGAAACCAGCTATGTTTTTTAAAAAAAACAAACAAACTGCAGTTTTAATAGCTTCTTATGATAAGTAAATTACTCTCTTGTTTTGTTTCTAACTGATCGTAGCGCCCCGTTTCCAGTTAGCTTCCGAAATGTCAACGAATTATGTTTTTTGCCCAAAGCGCCCCCTATCGATGTTTCTTTTTGTACCGTTCAACTGAGTTTCAGAGAGCCCCAGCAAACAGAATCATGAAAATGCATGCCATAAGTCAAGAAATCTGTTTGTTTATCTCTTAGGAGCCTTCGAGTTTCGACCACCCTGTACTTTGACATTTTATTCCGGCTCTTACGCTTTTTGCAGGGCTCTACTTTTGGGTTCAAACTTTAAGTTAGAGTATAAACTTTGGCGAGCATGTGTTAAATTATCAAAATAACGGGCTTAAAGTTGTTGTCTAGCTCTCCAAAGTCTGCAGCGCCCCCTATCCATGTTTTAAGAGATACGCTTATCAAATTGGTACTGAAGAAAGTCTAAACAAACAGAATCATTTCGACGCAACAAGCAAGAAAATCTAACCATTTCCCTAGTTTTTATGACGTTTCGAATTTCGGCACCCAAATTTTCGAAAGCGCCTAGCGCCTTACCATCGCGTCAGGGACCCTACATTCCCTATTCAAAAATGTTCGTCTAGGTGTGCTCTATCGATCCTTAAAGTTTGTCACCGACGAGCTGAATCACCCTGTATATAAATATATAAATAAATATAGGAAGAGTGTGAGCTAATAGTAGGAATTGAAAAATAAGAATGTAACATAGGAATTTGAAACTCGCAAGATTGCTAAATGTTATAGAATTTGTTTTCTGTAAAATAACGTAGAATCTATAGGTTATCATTTATCTCAAGTCATAAAAATTTACACGTGAATAAAAACAGAGTTTCTGTTAAATTCAAAGAAACGATTCTGTAAATATACGTAGAATCCGTATATTTACATCTGTAAAGAATACACAAGACCCTGAAAATTTACATGCATAAAGATACTTAAGACTTACTAACTTTACAGAAAAATAAATTGGAGATGGGTGTGGTTTTGTCTCGCCAAAAATTGTAATATATGATGTACAATCGTGGAAAAAAAAAAGTAAACACCCCCTACTAACTCCTCAACAAATTATCTTAGAAGAAAGTTACTGGTACCGAACGATTGGAAATAAAGTCTATTTTTAAATGATGTATATAAAATTTTCTTAGGGGGCCATCTACATATTTAAACGAACCATAACTTTGTTTTTGTCAATAGCAGTACCCAATTCTGACAGCATAAATGAACTCTACACCCTTCAATTAGCCAAAAAACGAATTTTTATGCAATTCATACCATAAGTTTCCGAGAAATTATTTATTTTAAAACGAGCGTATTTTAAGGGCTGTATCCAAATTGAAGTTCCGTACTGGATTGTTAACCGAGAGAGCCACTTCCTTGATCAAGGCACCTTAAGCGTCACTCAAGGAGTCAATGAAGCGTGTTAGATTTCAGTACGGCAGAATAAATTTCAAAATGTCTACTCACTTCCATCATAGACGGCCCCTTAAACCATCATTTTGCCGTTTTTTAAGCATAATTTGAAAACTACTTGGAAGAAAAAGGTGAAATTTTTTAATTTCCATAAAGCAGGACTTAATAAATCTAAATCCATTAAAAAAAAATTGTAGGTTGCAATTAATAATTTTTTCGAATATTAATTTCGTAATTCATAATTCATGTCATAAAATTATAAAAATTGCAAATTCAGCTTATTTATATTTGGGTATATTAGTATTATTACTACAAAAAAAATTAGCACATTAGGAGCATAATTTCGGGAGATATAAATAAAAATATGAAAATGTAATTTAACATTAGAAGCACTAAATTTTGAATGTTTATAATTGAAAAACTTATCATTCAAATGACTTGAAATTTGGTGTCTAGGCATAGTTTGAACCGAAGATTTGAAATATCTCGTTAAAATTGGGTATTGCCATTGAAAAAAATGAAGTTTGGATTCGTTTTAATATGTAGATGGCCCCCTAAGCAAATTTTATATACGTCATTTAAAAGTAGACTTTATTTCCAATCGTTCGGTACCAGTAACTTTCGTCTACGATAATTTGTTGAGGAGTTAGTAGGGGGTGTTTACTTTTTTTTTCCACGACTGTACTACAATGTGCTGTATACGGATGTTTCTGACCTGTGCATTAAATCAGAAACTAACAATTTTTCGAAAATCATGCGAGAAATTCTTTATTACAAAAACTCATAATATCCTGTTATACTATTGGAAACCTGCTATAGAAATCAACAACTTCTATACTTATATAGCTGTAACATGAAATGAATTAAATTACATCTCCCATTTACTTCTACACAACATATTTAGTGAAAACTTTAATTTCTAACACCAATCTATAAAAAATCAAAAAGCATTTAAAAGTGTGAAATTTGTTTCAAATGTTCTTTGAACATATTTACTTTTCGAAACGTAATGATTTTTAAACATATTTTCTGAACAAATATATTTTTATACTGCTTGCAGATGTTCAATATAAACTAGAGATGATTTATTTTGTAAAGTAATACATATATTTTGTTCATTTTACAAAAATAATTAGAGTTTCGTTTTTTAATTAAATTGAGTAATTAAATTAATTATTATTTTTTTTTAAATAAGGGAAAACATTCTCCATGAATGTCCTCTAAATAAATGTTTTCAATTTAACGATTTTTAAAAAAAAATTTCCTGAAAACTTCTAATTTTTGCCCCTTTTTTCCTAATAGCACATAAAACCGAATGTAACTCTTACCGCGTCTATATTTCTGGCATATGATGCAAAAATGAGTCACCTGGAGTCACTATGGTATTCTGTTTTGTGTCTAGCTGTAAGTGGCATTGTTTTGTACTGGTCTTGAGACACGTGGTAGCACAATTGGCCATGTCGATTTCACAATGGAGTCACTAATTAACGGTCTTAATATGAGGAATTAAAGATATTAATTACATTTTATTCACCGTTTGACTGTGGCAATTTTGACCATTTCTGCCGTCACATTAATTATTTTTGCTATTAGAGTTAATCTAACTTAGAACGAATGCTCTTTTTTCCTTGATCAATTACTCAATAAAAAAAGAAAATAACTTTTGCATTCATGCTGTTTCATTTTGATTGCGATAAATGATTGAGAAAATTTCAATAATATCTGGAAATATTGATGTTTTTAAAACAGTATAAAGTCCTTAAAATGCAGTTCAAATGCACTGGCTTCCAAAAGTTAAGGCACAGGGACTGGTTGATTTCGATTGCACACAGTTTGTTGAATATCTACCAACATTATTGACGAATTGTTCTTGAACATCTGGGATGTAAAGAACATGTTTGATTTCATATTTCTCGATGAAGATTTAGTCGGGCCGACAATTAGGGGGCTAATAATGAATTTTAAAATAAAATAATATTTGCGATCAGCTATGCAACAGAATATGCTGGAAATGGTTTGTCACTGCGTTAAATGTTCTGTTCAACGTTTGTGTGCATTTGTGTAAGCATATCACTCATATTCGTAAAGATGTTACCGTTTTTGTGAAAAATTCAAAAGTTTTTTTATAGCATACAGAGTTTTCAAATAAATTTAACACAATTTTCCGAAAACATGACAAAGAACAGTAGCAACAATACATTTCAATTAGAACATGAAAATATTGAATATTTGATGAGATATGGGAACTTGTATGAAATAATTTTTAACTGCGCATGCATGGAAGATTTCAAAATTTTTATTTCATAATTTGGTAGTCAGCTATTTAGGACAACTTATCTAAATGTCCAGTCAAATATCGAGAAATTTCACAAAGATAGGGGCGATATAGTGGGTTGCTTTCTAAAAATAGCTTTATTATAAGGGTTTTCCCACAACTTTTCAATCAACTCACTCTATCGGTCTGAGTTTTCACAATATTTGACTGGACGTTTTACAGAAGTTACTCAAAATTGCTGGCTACTAAATTATCAAATAAAAATTTTGAAATCTTACACGCATGCGCAGTTAAAAATTACTTCATACAAGTGCCCATATCTCATCAAATATTCAATATATCCATGTTTTAATTGCAGTATACCGTTGCTATTGTTCTTTGTCAGGTTTTTGGAAAATTGTGTTAAATTTGGTTGAAAACTCTGTATGCTATAAAAACACTTTTGAGTTTTTCACAAAAACGTTAACATCTTCACGAATATGAGTGCTATGCTTACACAAATGCATACAAACGTTGAACAGGACCCAAATAGTCATTTACCACAGTGACAAACCATTTCCAGCCTTTTCTGTTACATAGGTGATCGCAAATATTATTTTATTATTAAATTTATTATTAGCCCGCTAATTGTACCCCCGAGAAATCTTCACCGAGAAATATAAAATCAAACATGTTCTTTACATCATAGAAGTTAAAGAACAATTCACCAATAATGTTGGTAGATATTCGACAAACCGTGTACAATCGAAAGCATCCAGTCCCTGTACCTTAACTTTTGCCAGTGTATCTGTCCATGGGCCGTAATGTATACAAATATTCTGCTCGTTCTTATAAAAACAACATTAAACTGTTTCGTTAATAAATCTAAATTAATAAACTTGGAGTGCAAAATATTTCGACTAATACATCATTAATATAGTATTGCCTCAGTTTTTAAATGGATACTGAGGCCTATGCAACAGAAGTAATATATACGATTTTAAGATATAGACTTTGCAATTGTTTTAATTAAAATACAAATTAATAATGCGTATGAAAAGTTTATCCTAAACTACACATGAAAAGTTTCTTTTTCACATTCAAAATAATCAGCCTGTAAATTAAATATCAGTATGTCATTGAGTGAGAAGTGAGAATTTAATTAAAATTGCAGGATTTTATCCAGGGAAAATTAAGTAAAATTCTTTACAAATATTCATTATGCCTCCTCACGGTTATTTCCCGTATTATTGTTTTAAATATTTTAGCAGATATCAAGAATTCGCGTAAGTTATTTCAGAATTTAAGCTAGTTTAATTAAAATTAATCTTTCTGTTTTTCTGTAGACAGAGAAGATATTTTTAATTAGAATTCAAATTTTCAACTGTAAAAAACTTTACTTTGAAAGAATTCTGATAAAAATGCTTTAATTTTTTTTTAAAGAATACTTATATTTCTCCACTTTCTTTTTAATTTTTTTAATTTATTAAAGCTCTTTTAAATTACAATTTTTTCAATGTTGAAAAACTGAAATTTGAAATGATAGTCTAATGGCATCAAACTTATAACTCGTTTATGAACATCATTACCTAAAAATTGCATTTTCACTTTAACATATTAAAAAGATTGTAACAACATCAAGTTCTTACATGGAAGTTTTTTTATGAAAGTACAAAACAGCTATTATTAAATAGCAATATAATTTTTTCTCAGGACACGCAGAGGTTCGCGTACAACTAAACATTTTGTTTTTGTTTAAACCGATGAAAAAAAAAAAAAACTTTGAAATTCCGTTAAACCAGCCTAAAAAATGCTGTGCGCTGTGAAAAAAAAGTTTCGCAATCTAGCTCTAATTTTTCCTATCATTTATTTAAAAAAAAAAATAATAATATAACCATCCGCGTTACCGAAAAGCATTCACTTATCATTTGAAGCCTCGGAAACCAATAGATTTCTGAGATTTAAAGAAGCATTTCAAACAAAAGTTTCTTTTGTTGTCCGTAATTTTCGGTAACGTTTCCCCGTAGTTTTTACAGTGTATTAATCCGTTTTCTTTACCCATAATATTTGCTTTTCGTATATGCTCAATTCTCCAGTAAAAATTTTAAGCTGTGTGACAGAAATTATGCATGCAGGAGTAAATAAATAATATTAATATTAATGCTGTTAATTTATCATGTTTGTTGAACATGAAAATCTTTGCATGAGAGTTGATATCATTCGAAGAACTAAAATTTTGGATTGAGAAAACTGATAAATAAACTTTAAAACTACTCGGAAACCTTTCCGGAAATACGGCAGCAAAAGAAACTTTTGTTTCAGAAAGTTTTTTTTTTTTTTTTAATCTCTAAAACTATTTGTTTCTAAGATTTCTGAAGATAAAGAAACTCTTTTTGGAATCGTTGGAACTTGAAAGAGGTTATATTATATTTTTGTAAACCTATATTAGGAACATTTGTCTTTTTCTGTAGCCTACATGGTTATTTATGAGATTTGATAAGATTTATACATAATTTGTTGACAGAAAGATGCTTGAACTTAGCAGGTGGTGTTTGTTTTTTAACCCTTTAAGCGTCCTGCAGAATTTGCCATTCGTGTTTAAAGAATGATAAAATAGTAACCATGAAAAGTATTTGTATGAGAATTTTTATTTGATAACCTTGCATATTGATTTATCTTATTCTCTTCAAAAAATTAGCTTTAATATCGATTTTCTGTTAAATCAGCCTTTGATTCCAAAAGTTACGTGACTGAAAAACAGGATTAGGATGCTTAAAGGGAAGAACGAGACGCTTTTGAACGCTGAGATTGTTTCATAGTCTGTAATCAGTCATAGGTGCAGACAAAAAGGGTGTGCAGTTACTCTGACCTGAAATCGACTAAAACCGATTACTAAAATAGCGATTTTTCTTGATTTGAACTTCAAACATAAAAAAATAGAAAATTAAAAATTCCGTGTTGTTGTCTTTGGAGTCTAAGACCAACGTGCTTAGGTATTATCCATTCACAATGCTAATAGCATTGTGAATGGATAATACCTAAGCAAAAAAGCAGCAAAAAATACGCCCGTCTGACATTGGTCTAATTACAAAAACTTACTGCGGCTAACAGTACTAAATTTGGCGGGCACACGTACAGCATTAATTAAAGAGCCCGCATTGGTCCTTTAAAAAAAAAAAAAAAAAAAAAAAAAAAAAGCACTTTTTCCTAACAGTAAAGTGGAAGGTTTCTACAACGTTTGGAGTAAAAATATATTACGAATATTTTCGTTAGAAATAGTGGTTGGTGTTCAAACTTGAGACCAATGCGACCCCTGTGATTGCAATAATGAAAAAAAAAATACTGATTTTTTTTTTAAATAAAATTATTTTATATTTCGTATAGCTATATCTTTGTTTACTATTTCCTGATACAACATAAACTCGAGAGTATTTATATTATATAGAATGTATTGAAAAAATTTTCTAAATAAAAGGCAAGCTTTTTTCTATGAATAAATTTTCGTTTCAAAATGTAATAACAATAAAAAAAAAATCAGTATTTATATTGCAACGTATTTTTTGCTGTTATTTAACACAACTAAAAATACTCACTAGTCAAAAAACTGGCGTTGCATATTATGCAAAATGTCAACATTTTCACACTCGAAGACATGCTATCGAAAAGATTGTAACGGAATTTTTGGAAGAGGTTGAAATGAAACATATACTACATGTAATTCAGTATGAATTAAGCTTTCGAGAACTGGGACCGTCTACTTTCATTAGTTATGTGGATTATAACTGCATTCGCAGCACCATTGCCTCTCCAGTGAGTACTTTCGGAAGTATTTTTACTTTCTTCTAACTTTACTAGAAGAAAGTATTGGATTTGTGAAAATTTTTGACTTCTGATTTTAGACAGATGTATAGATTTTAGAAGATCCATTATAGATTTTAGAAGGTCCTGGACACGACCTGACAATTTTTAGTAATATGACCATCTGGGAGTTTCTGTGTGTGTTTGTGTATCTGTGAAATAGATTTTGTCAAGAATTGAAGACAACTCAAGAATTCAACTCAAGAATTAATGCAGGAAATTTTATAAAATTTTATATTTTGTTAAAACTTAGGCATACAGTCTATTAGTCATAAACTAGTGTCGATTAGGTTTTTGTGTGAATCACCCAAAATATGGCGCTGCGATGCTACATTTTTCACGATTTCCGCAATAGTTATATCTCAAGAATTAATGCACAGAATCTCACCAAACTTCAGATTCTGTTAGACCTTGATATAAATTGATGCTGATTAGGTTTTGGTGTAAATCACCCAACAGGTAGTGCTGCTATGATGTATTTTTCCTGATTTCCGCGATAGCTTTACCTCATGAATTTTATGAAATTTAATTAAACTTCATATTCTGTTAGGCTATTAAGGGAACAGAGGACCTTCAAACTCATTTTTTTATTTATTTTTTTTAATTGCGCCTTAAATAGTACTATTCAAGGGCACACTATATGAATTATGGCATATCTTATCACACAAGAAATTTACAAAAAAAAAAAAAAAATTTGAGAAAAATGAGGAATTTTCCTGAATATTTTAAGCATTATCAAGAACTTTCAAAATGTCCCAACTTCAATCCATATCAATTAAAATTCCCAATATTTTTTTATTGTAGTTTGGTTTACATATACAGGGAAACCTCCCTGTGCGACCGCCTCCATGAAGCGACCACCTCCCTGAACGACCACCTTTTTCATGGAACGAAATTTATTCCCATAGGCTCAATACTAATTGTACCTCTATTCAGAGACCATTCCAGTTGAACTCCCTCAATAAGCGACCCATTTCTTTGAAGAAAATGGAACAAATTCCTTTTTTTCCTGGTCGCTTGAAGAAGGTTTTGTTACAAAAATAATTCCGGAGAGCCCATTATTCATCAAACTTCTAAACCAAGTTTAGATATTTTTTTTTATTCCGGTTACTTTTAAGTGTTTAAACCCCTTTGTGCCTTTTTAGGCAATGAATGTAACTCTGATGACACATTAAGGATGACAGTCAATAAACTCCCCTGCCCTATTCTGTCAAGAAACTCTCAAAGCAATAACATTAATGAAATCGTCATTATTTGTTTTAAAAAATTGCATTTATTTACTGAACTTCGAAAGGACTTGGAAATAAAAAAAAAACCCTGTAAAATCAAAGCAAACGTCAATGTATTCACTTTTTAAACTCTGAACTTATGTAATTAACTTTTGTTTTGAAACTTAAAATTTTATATTTTTTCCAAATGTGAAAAATAAATTTTAGTAACATTAATTGTTACTTTTTTCAACAATTAAAATCTATATTTATATAAAAAATAATTCTATACAAAATCTATATTTGACCTCCATTAAGAGGCCACCTCTCGGAGCGACCAATTTTTATTGGAACGGAACGTGGTTGCTTTAAGGAGGTTTTTACAAATAAAACTGTGCATAGTTTTTTTAGTTAAGGTAGTTAAGTGCAGGAATATGATGGAAAAATGCTGAAAATTTCATAAAATTTAGAAAATATTTTTTTTCTTACCTTTATATTCAAATATATACAATTCGATGCACAGTTTTATTTGTATATGTAAACCAAACTGGTATAAAAAATATTGGGGATTTTAATTGATATGGAGTGAGGTTGGGACAGTTTGAAAGTTCTTGATAACGCTTAAAATAATCGGGAAAATTCCTTATTCTTCTCCAAAAATTTTTTTTAATTTTTTTGTGTGATAAATATTTGATTAATTCATATACACTGAGAAAAAAAATTACCGCCTTCACCTAGAATGAATAGGTAGTCATTTTCTGAATACCTAAACTAGAAATACAGATTTCCGAGCTATGCGAATAGGGTAAATAACTAAGCTGAATAGGCGAAATGACCTAGAATTTCTAGTCTCGTGTTTTTTAGGTGACGAAACGATAATAAACCTTTTCAGTAGTGAGAAATTATAGCTTGATTTCTGGAATGGTCTCATAAACTAGAATTATAGTTACTAAAACTAACCTCTTGTGTTCACATCTATTTACAGAGATTTTTAAATAAGTTTGAACATGAGAATATAGGAAAACGCTCTTGAAATCTAGTAGAAGACTCCAGAACTCTCGAGCAAAAAGAACTAGAATTTATAGGGATGACATGGAACTATTTTTTCTAGAGCCACAATTTAGATTCTAGGTGCCAGAACCGTATTTTTTCTCAGTGTAGTGTGCCCTTGAATAGTACTTAAGGTGCAATTTAAAAAATAAAATAAAAATCAGTTTGAAGATTCCTTATCCCTTAAATAAATAAACGCTGATTAGATTTGGATGTAAATCGTCCAACAGGTTTTGCTTCTGTGCAGTTTTTATCTGCTATGTGCACACATCACTTTATATTGTATCTTCATTCTGTCGCAAATTACTTGGCTGCATAATTTATACGCTTTCAAGCCTGTATATGTGATAAACTTTCTAAGGATAATTAATTAATAACATTGATTTAAAAAAATATATTGGTCCCTTTTCTTATAAAAATAATTAATTTATTAGAAAGGAAGTCTTTGATGAAGAGAGGAAAGTTTCAAGAGTTTTATTTCTTTTAATTCGCATTTAATGAAAACCAGAAAAAAAATCAATTACAGTAAGTTATGAAGAATCATTTATTTGAATAAAATCGTTTTTTCAATCGTTCAGGCGTTTATTCATTATTTTTATTTTAGTAAGTATTTATTTCTTCAAAAGCCGAGAAAAAGAATCTTGATAGCAAATAGCTTTTATCATACATTAAAATTCATTTAGCGAAAAGTGTCTGTTTCTTGTCAGAATTAAACAAAAATTCTTTGTCATAGGTAGTTGGGATTTTTGTTTTATTTTATTTTTATTTTGGTGCATATATTTATTGAACAGGCTTTGAACAAAGAATCCAAGAAGGAGAATGATTTTTGTCATTCAAGTTAGTCTTTTAATGAAAATAAATGTATTATGATTATTTTTCTTGTTAAAAAAGGTCTCTTCGTGCAATTTAAATTGATTAAGCTTTCACTAAACTAAAAATTTTAGTTCAATGAATTGTTCATTTTGTAAAAGGAGTTCATTCTAGTTTATTTCAAAGATAGAAATGATTGGAATTTTTTAATGAAATTTTGAGGTTGTATACGTGGTAGGATTCAAAAGTTCCCGGACTGACTCTGTAACTGTAAAAATATTACCAATTACATTGCTGAAACAAATCCGCCTTCGAAATAAGACCCTTGTGCAACAATACACATTTGCCATCGCCTGTAAAGGTCATCGAAGCACTTCTGGAATCCATTTTTAGCCATGTCCTTTAATCCAGCCTGCGATGCACTTTTACTTCATCTGAAGTTTGAAATCGACGACCATGCATGTTAAGCGACGACCAAAAGGCAATTTGAATTGAAGTGGTGAGAGGCTTAATCTCGGCTGTTGACAAAGATCCTTCCCTACTTGGCAAAATTGTTACTGGAGACAGGAACTGGTGTTTTTTATACGATCCGCAATCCAAGAGAGCATCGGCAACTTGGAAAGCACCACTGAAGAAGAAATTCCGCCAAGGTCGCTCTAAAGGGAAGGTCATGTTAAAGGTATTCTTCGATATCCAGAGCATTGTGCATCTGGAATTTATCCCTGAAGGACGCTCTGTCAACAAAGAACACTATGTAGACATCCTGCGTCGTTTGCGTGAGTCGGTCCGGAAGAAGAGGCCAAAATTGTGGGCTGAGCAGTCATGGGTGCTTTTGCATGACAACATTCCTGCACACCGATCCCTAGTCGTCGGTGATTTCCTTACGAAAACGAAAACAACTGTTTTGCCACATCCTCCTTACTTACCTGATCTCTCAACTTGCGACTTTAGCCTGTTTTCTGAACTGCACGTCGCTTGCAGGGTCGTCAATTTCAATCTTCAGATGAAGCTAAAAGTGCATCGCAGTCTGAATTAAATGACATTGCTAAAAATGGATTCCAGAAGTGCTTCGATGACCTTTACAGCCGATGGCAAAAGTGTGTTGTTGCGCAAGGATCTTATTTCGAAGGTGGATGTGTTTCATTAATGAAATTGGTAATATTTTTACAGTTATAAAGTCAGTCCGGGAACTTTTGAATCCTACTACGTATAAGAATTTCGTAGAAATATTAGTAAAACATAATTTATGGGTTTGATTATTTTTAATAAGTATGAAAGAAAAAAAAACATTTTTTTTTTTTTTTTTTTTTGTAAGCATTCAAGGGATCGATGCAGTTTTTTTTTTCATCTTGGGGCCCATTTTATGAAAATTAAAGTTATTTTGTGAAATTTATTATATTTTTGTGACATATAATATTTTATTAGATGTGAATCTCCAACTGGGCGAAAAATGTCCGGACCAGGATTCGAACCAGGGATCTCCTGGCTGAAGCCGCCAGTGCTCCGCCATCTGAGCTATCCCGGACGAATCTGGTGGAACTTTTTCACCCAGCCAACCTTAATGATTACAGCATCTGGTCTGAAACCTGGTTCAGCTCAACAGAATAAATCTCAGATAATGGAACTCCAGAAATAGCTGGATACGAAATTACACGAGATTAATTTTAACACAATTATTCTAATTGGTAAATAAATCATATCAGATGTAAATCAGATCTGCTGGCTGCAGCCAGGAGATCTCTGGTTCGAATCCTGGTCCAGACATTTTTCGCCCAGTTGGAGATTTACATCTAATATGATTTATTTACCAATTAGAATAATTGTGTTAAAATTAATCTAATATAATATTTTGTCAGAAAAGATGAAATCTAGTAACTCGGTTTAGAACCAAGCTAAAAATTTTCCTTTCTGGGGAACTTGTTTTGTTTGTAAATTACATATATTAACTGATTAAAAAAAAAAAAAAAACACTTAATGCTTTCAATGGAATGAAATTTTGAGAGGGGGGGGGGGGCTATTTCATTAAGAGGAATTTTGTGAAGGGGCCTGTTTTATTAAAGGGAATTTTGTGAAGGGGCCTATTTTAAAAGGAATTTTGTGAAGGGGACTGTTTTATTAAGAGGAATTTTGTGAAGGGGCCCTAAATAGGCCCCAAATTTGGCCTGGATCGACACCTGCATTCAGTGTTTGTCTTTAAAATCATGCCTTATTTCATAACTGCAATTTATGTTGTTAACAAAACATTTTCGATACATTACTCAATTTGTCTTAGGCTCCGATTATGAAAATATCACTGCTTTGATTTATGCTTGGCGAAAAGTTACCATAGAACATGGGATCGCAAACCACGTATTTAATCACAAATACAGGGGGTTTCTACTCTAACTCATTTTGGGTTGACGGTAGTAACTTACAGAAAACTGTAGTATATTATAATAAAACTCTTAATAGACATTCTCACCTTTGTTGCAGATGCGATAATATTAAAAAAAGTGCTAGAAGTTTCCATTATACACGCCAGCAGTATGCTATTGGCGCTCCACATTTTGGACTGCGATGACCAGTTCATACGGTATCATCGATTGCTTGAGCACTCTGTTTTCCGGAACTTTTCGTGATCTTACAACATTTCACACAAAACAAGATACATATCTCTGCATTTTCATTGCAATATTTTTATTTTTCCTAAAATTATTACAGTCAATCCAAGTTCAGTTAGGATGAACACCCTGTATTTGTGACCCCATGTTCTATGGCAGTTTTTTAATTTCTTGATGGCTGCTATCGTCCCTCTGAATTTGTCGGTCAAATTCGACAATATCCTGTATACAAACAAACTACATATAACACAACATATTTTACTAGGGTAGGGGGGTACACAGTGAGACATGGTACACAGTGAGACAGCAGCCACTTTGACATATAGTTGTAACTTTTTCTTCAAGCTGGCACACACACATAACGACCTCATCTTATACAACACGTGGATGTAGTTTCGGCACTTCAGTTACTCGTCCGACAAAATAGTAAATAATTCCTTATTTTATAGTGGTTAAAGTTACATAAACGTCTATTTTAGAGTTCATTTCCTTCAATATGACATATATTTACTTAACCAAACCTAGTTATATCTAATAATAGACTATTTCGGGAAAACGACATAAAGTTTTTAAAGCGATGAAATTGATTTAACAGATGTGGCACCTATTTTGTTACAACGTAACGAAAGTACGCAGTGAGGCACACAGTTGTGGTACACAGTGAGACGTGTCTTATTGTGTACCTACTATGTGGTTCTGATGTTAAAAAAGTTATTTATTAATAAAAGAAGGTTTTTCTCTCTCTCGCTCTTTCTCTTTGTGTGTGTGGGCGTGCGATGGCTAGGAAAATTTACTAAACGTAAGAGGCTGAAAATTTGCATGAAGGTAGCCCAAGGTCTGCCATTGTCCACCCGAGGCTCATATTTTTAATATTTTGAAAATCTAGAAATATTAGCTAGAAATCATAAACTGCAGAAAAGTATTGATAGAGTGTAAAAATGTCTGATTTATGAAAATATATACATTGTCTCACTGTGTACTACTTGTGGTACACAGTGAGACAATTTTCGATACAACATTATGTTGCTTCTGTGCGTTTATAAATAACCTTTTTAAAACTATTTATACATTAATGTGTAGCGCATTTGTGTAGCTTAAAGATATAGCAAAAAGTTTTTCAAAAGAATAAAAATCGTTGCCATTTGTTAAGTAATAATCATTTTCGTCTCACTGTGTACTACCCTCCCCTACTTTAAATCTATATTAATTAAATAAATCCGAAGGAAGACAGTTTGAAATTATTAATAATATTCTTCGCAATTATTAATAATATATGCAAATCAATCAATGCCAATCAACATTCACTACTGAAACTAAAGCTATTTTACTTTAAAGAAAGTATCACAATGGTAACATGAAGAACTCAAACTCCTTATTTAAGTTTTGGGCTGATTTTAAAATTAATTAATCATAAATGACAATCCAATGTGAATTTAAACAATAAAAAATAGGATACTGGTTATTGCAATTTCACTTAAACTTGAGTCATACTATGTCTGCTCAAAAAATATAATATTATTCAATAAACAGTCACAAAAATTTCAAACTGAAAACAAGAGTCAGTCGAGTGTTTACAAATAGAAAATTCTTACTTATATATAAATGAGGACGTGAGTTTCAAAATTTGCCTTATCCAGAAAATCAAATTTTGGCACATCAAGAAAAACCTCTGACTGCGTCCATTGGTTTTCATTGTAAACCAAGATTTTACAATGCCAGAAATACACGGTAAAACTATTTTTTTTTCTTCAGATTGTAGTGTTTTTTCGACATATCTTCTCCAATACAATAGTTTGATAGGGATAACGCAATTTTTAGCTCACAGGCTATCAAAGCCTGACAGCTAACGAGCCCGCCGGTTCTGTATGTATGTATGTACATATGTACGTAACGCGATAACTCTTGATAGAAATATCCGATTTGCTTCAATTTTTTTTTCTAGGTTCATTTTGATAAGGCGCTTCCCTGAATAGTTTTGTGGGTTCATTGGGTAAGTATAAAGAGGGGTAACGGGGGGATAATCCCCCTTTAATTTAGATCAATGTATTTTTCATGCAGAATTATTCGATTTGCTTCAAATTTTATATACCGTTATATTCTGATAAGGAGCTTCACTGATTAGATTTGAAGGTTCATTAGTTAAGTATAGAGGGGGCTGTTACCCCCTTATTTTAGACAAATGTGTTTTTAATGCATAATTATTCGATTCGCTTCAAATTTGATATACCCGTTTATTTCTATATGGCGCTTCCTTGATTAGATTTGGAGTTTCATTGGTTAAGTATAGGAGAAAAATAGGGGGGCAAGACACCCCCCCCCCCTTAATTTAGATAAATGGGTTTTCATGCAGAATTATCCAATTTTCTTTTTAAAAAAAATTTACATTATGATAAGCAGCTTTTCTTAATTAGATTTGGAGGTTCATTGGTTAAGTATAAAGGAAGAAATGGGGGAGCTTATACAGCCCCCCCCTTATTTTAGCGAAATGGTTTTTTTATGCAGAATTATCTGATTTGCGTCAAATTTGGTATACAGGTTTATTCTATTAAGGCGCGTCCGTGATTAGATTTGGAGGTTCATTAGTTAAGTATAAAGGGGGGAAACGGGGGCTAATTCCCTTTAATTTGTTTTTTAAAGGGCATTATTCTTTGATATAAGAGTATAATATGCAATTAGTGTGAATAGCCTGCGAGTTCAATGCCATCATTTTAACTGGGCACTTTTCTTTTTATTTAAATTTTGGATAACGCGAGTTTTAAAACTCACGTGCTCAAATAAAAACACGATTCAATCTAGAATTTACAAATAGAAGATTCTTAATTATATATTTTTCAATTCACATTCTTTGAACATTGCAACTTCTCAAAACGAAAAAAAAAAAAAAAAAAAAAAAAAAAATGTATATGCATATATATATATATATATATATATATATATATATAATAGAGAGAGATTTTTTGTGTCCCGCGTAGTGGTGATTCCGCAAGGCGGTTCTCGCAAGCCTTGAAAATCGGGACACCTGACAATGCTAATCTTACAGCAAATAACAGTTATTTTACATTAAAATTCATTTAATGAAAGTGTCTGTATCCTGTGAGAATTGAACAGAAATTGTTTGTAAAGTTAATTAAGCTTTTCCCTTTTTCTGTTGAACATATATCTTGAATAGCGTTTGAATATAAATTCCAGATACCGGAAAGATTTCTGTTATCCAATTAAGATTCATTACTAAATAAAGTTACACTGATTTATTTTTTCCTAATTTAAAATTTGTCTCCAGTTCGTATAATTTTCTTTAATTCTTCCTATGCTTAAATACGTGAAATATTTAGACATTTTCAGAAAAAAGTCCATTATAGTTTATTTTAAATCGAAAATGAATAAAATGTTATTTTAGCATTGCATTTTACAACTTCGTAAAAAAGACAAAGTTACTTAAATCATTTATGTAAAAGTTTACAGTTATAGCACTACTTTCTATAATGAGATACTTTTTTTTTTTTAAAAAACATTGAAATTTACAAATGAGTCAGATACTTACTTAATTGATAATTTTGTTATAAAATATGAAAAAGGTCTTTTCTATATGCAGGACAATATAAAAACTAAAATGAACTGACGGTTTTTAAAATTCATTAACAAGTAAGTTATGTCAGCTATTGAAATTATTCTTTTGTGAAATCAGGGATTACTTATCGGTTGTTGACTCTGATCTTTTTAAGGGGGTAGGATACCTTTAAACCTACAAAATTTTCGAAATTCTTATAATAGATATTTTGATTCCGTAATCATTTATGAACAATGAGCAAAAAACCGCATTAAAAAATTCCCATTAGTTTACTAATTATGGCAGTTTTATCAAGTCTATATATTAAGACTACATAGTATAATTAAATTTTGCGTTGCGTTTATTTAAAATGATGAATTTTGATGCTGCGCGTAGTGTTACTAAAAACTATGCTTTGCAATCGAAAGAAATTTTCAAAATATATTCAGTTCTGTATTATCTACAACTTAAAACCAGAAAAAAGGTAATATTTTATTTTTCTTTTCTGTTTTTTTACTTTGAAAATAATTTTTAAAAAGAGAAATTTTTTAATTTTCTGTTAATTTTTTAATTTAGTCAATATATATATTTTTAAATATTCTGGTTTTAGTATAAAGGTAACACTATTATGTACTTATTTTCACCAAAATTTCCTCTTTATATACAAATTTTCAGATTTTATCATGCGCGCAAGATTTTTTTTTTCTTATTATTATCATATATTTTTAAACTTATCATTTCAATTTTTATTTATGAATTTACAAGTATATATATATTTTTAAATATAAATTTAAATATGAGCTTTATAGTTAAATGAAGTTTGATTTTTATTTTTGACTTATTACACAAGTTTTGAAACTTGAAACATAGTGATATTTTTTGCTTTTTCGACGTGTTCAAAGGTATCCTACCCCCTTAAAAATTATAATGCTCAGATTAAAGTATAAGTATTGGGTGATTGCAAAAGTTCGTGCCCGATTTCCGATTCATCGAGTTTCGAAGTGTACCCAAATTATTTTAAATGGCAAAATGCTGTCGAATTGTCAACATTTAGTCTCTCAGTTATCTCTTCAGTAATAAACCATGGATTATTATTCACTAAATCACTGATTAAGTCATTATCAATGCCGGAAAGTCGCCCAGAGCTAATTTTATCGTTTAGATTGTAATCACCTCTTCGAAATCGGCAAAACGACTTTTTAACTGCCCTAAGAGCGGGAGCACGATCCAAATAAACACTTTGAATATTTTTTTGTAGGACATCCAACACTCACTCCTTTTTTAAACTCATATAACATAACATGACGAAAATGTAACATTTTCTTTTCCATTTTGAATACTAACCTTGCACACGAATTAATTTGAAAAACTTTTTTTTTAACGTTATGTTCACTCAGGATACATGTAGATAACTGTCACCTTATAATACGGTTGTTAAAGAAACATTAGCTTAATCAAAATTGCAAGTTTCTGCCATCTATGAGGGCAATAGGCACGAACATTTGAAATCACAGAATATAAGGATGACTCAAAGTTCACTCAGGTTTTATATTTCATTCTGTTTAGATGTTGAAACTCCAAAAATCAACAACATACAATTATTTGCTTTGTGAAATTGTTATTTTGAATATTATTATACATTGATATCCATTCTTTTACGTTCGTTTGAAGATATTGCAATAGATTGAGACAGCTTAATGCTGCCTATTGGTGGTATTTCGAACTAAAACATGCAAGGGTAGTGAAGAAAAGAAATATGTGACTTTACACATTACTTACCTATAAAATTAAGTTGAATAACTGTCAGTATTGACTTGTTATTGAATTTTAAAAAAGCCCATTCTCAATCGCCGTTTGAAATTTTCTTTGGGGGAGCAGCGTTTTCATTAAAGGGACAAGCATCTGATACCGTTCTGTTCTGGCATATATTTCCAAAATTAGACTTTGTACTCATTAATGATAAATGTGCCTCGTTTTGAGAATGTTGTACTTGCAAGACTGTAGCAAATACTTATGATAATTATTAATTTATGTGCTTAAAATATTTGAAGAATTCAGATAATAAAGTTGGTATGTGACCAAAAAAAAAAAAAAAAAAAAAAAAAAAAGGAGTAAATTATATGATTGAAGATAATCAAGGGTCCTTTGCCATTTGTTAAATTGCTATTTGAAAAAAAAACTTAATACTTGCAAAGATTTTTAATTGATAAAGGATGTATTTGGCAATTAACGCAAATAAAGATTTGAAACGTTACAGTCCATTTTCTCAAAATGATGATTTTGTCCCTTACCACCTTTATCATCTCAGATCTTCATTTATTTAATACTAATGTGGAATTGACTGCAATGGACCTTTGGTAATAAATACTTCTAATTGATAATTCGATGGTGTAGAAATAACACGATTTTAATGTCTGGGGTAAGGTATGAATTATATTTACACATACAGGACACATACAAATTATATGCAGGTTTTAAGGGGATAAAGGGGGCTTTTAGCGGCAATCCTCGGCCTTGAATACTTCGGCGCGCTATCGGAGTCTGACTGGACGTCTTCCCAGTTCAGCTCGCAACCCAACTCTGTAGTTAATTTCAGCCTTCGTTCTCAAGCTGGAGATTCAAAATCACTAAGTCATCAAGTTTATTGTCTTTTAGAAATTGCAAGCTTTGTCAGTTCTCATGAGAATTAGCTGCGCCCTCTTACTGCGGTCAGGATGTTTTGGAAAGCGCAAGCCACATCCACGCTAATATATTTATTTAAATCAAATTGACAAGTTATTTCATTTGAACTTTTGAGAAATTTTTGAAAAATAAAAAAGTATGACCTATGGATGACGCATTCTGAAATACCAAATTCCTTTAGGGCGACAACTGTCCTACCCCTTAGGCTTCTACAAATGCTGTCCCTAAGTCTATTTTAGGACAGCCTGTAGCAACTCTCAGTTGATATTTACGAGTGTGTTACAGTTAGTCATCAAAGTTCACACTTTTTTCTTTTATTTTTTTAAAGATGTCTACTTTAACCAAGCTTGGTTTTTGTACGTAAAAATGGAATTTTATAATGGTTTTTGTACGTGAAAATGGAATTTTGTAATGATTTTTGTACGTGAAAATGGAATTTTGTAATCGATTTTTAAATCATCTCCTGATAAGCGAGATTTATAAAATATGTGTAGATGAGCATGTTTTCAATGACAATGCAACAACGTAATCTTTTTAGAGCTTAATATAAATTAATAACTTAATTTTAAGGCATTTTCCCGTGAGACCGGCTCAGGCGATAAATCCCCAAATATCCTGTAGTTGTATCAAATATCCTTCAGTTTAGTACAATTGTGTACGGGTTGCAACAATAATGGGTGCCATGATGCACCAAACCTGATGCGCCGTGCACCATGATGCGCATAAACACGCTCTCCAAAGTAGGTCATTTGGCTGTAAAACTGCAAATTCGCACATATTAAACAGCAAAATATAAATAATTGAAATATATTAAACCGTAAATAGTAGAAAATAAAATATATATATAAAAGAGTGTAATGTAATATATATATATATATATATATATATATACAAAATATGCTCTTTTATTAATGATACATTGTTTTATGATTCATTCATTATTTCAAAAAGCGAATAAAAGAGTCCTGATAGCAGATAACTTTTATCATGCATTAAAATTCATTTAGCGAAAAGTGTCTGTGTCAGAATTGAACAAAATTTCTTTGTCATGATAATTAAGCTATTTTATTGCACATATTTCTTGACCAGAATTTGAATAGAATGTCCCACAATGGGAGAGCGTTTTATTATACAAATTTCGTTGTTAAAAAGTATATCAGTATTGATTAACTTCTTTAAGTAAAAATTTTTCCCAATGTTTATAAATTTGCTATTTTTTTTTACTGCACCTAAAATTTTGGTTCAAAGACATGTTACAATTTTAGTAAAGGTATTAAATGTAACATATATTTAAATTAAATAAATAATAAAAGTTTTTAGTGTTATTTATACATTATGTTTGGCAAATTCATAAATATATTAGGGTGTTTAAATTTTTAAATTATGAAATTTTTATGGTGCATATTTCAAATAACAGTTATTCCGTGCCAATGTAATCCACAAATATGTTGGGTATCAACCTGAGTTGTATTGGGTATACTACGTGTAATGAATTTTTATTAAATTAGAAATTCTTTTCTTACAACTGCGAAGTGAAATCACATACTTTTTTTTTCTTTTATTAGAAATCCCATTCTTTAAGCCATTGATTAACTTATTTAAATTTTGTTAAACCCTATTTTTTCCCATTCTAAATAAATCAAAGAAAATATTACGCTATTTATATTATTAAATTCTCCCATGCAAATTTTAATCTTTAATCATGATACAAAATCACAAAATAAACCCCATTTTCATCTAAAAATAATAAAAGAAATATTCCGGCTACTAAATTACTTCTGTTCCTCTTTTAGAGTTCGTTACAATATATCAGTTAAGATTTTTTTCTCTGAATTATATATATATTATGGCTAAGCGGTAACCTATCTCTTTTTTATTTATTTATTTATTTATTTATTATCGCTCTTTGCATTTCTCACCGGGTTTCCAAAATTATTGAAACATACAGTCATGGGTAAAAAAAAGTAAACACCTCTCACTAACTCTGTAAAAAATTACCGTAGAAGAAAGTTTCTGGTACCAGACGATTGGTAACAATGTCTACTTTTAAATGATGTATATGAAATTTTCTTAGGGGGCCATCTGCATATTAAAACGAACCATAACTTTGTTTTATTCAATAGCAGTACACAATTCTGACAGCATAGATAAACTCTACACCCTTTTATTAGCCTAAAAACAATTTTTTTGTGCAATTCGTACGATAAGTTTCTGAGAAATTAATTATTTTAAAAAGAGCGTATTTTAGGGGCTGTATCCAAATAGAAGTTCGGTACTCGATTGTTGACCAAGAGAACCCCCTTCTTGATCAAGGCATCTTAAGCGTAACTCAAGCAGTCATTGAAAGTTGCTAGATTACAGGATAGCATAAGAAATTTCAAAATATCTAGTCACTTCTATCATAGACGGCCCGGCCCCTTAAACCATCATTTTGCCGTCTTTTAACCATAATTTGAAAACTACTTGCAAGAAAAATGTGAAATTTTGGATTTCCATAAAGCAGGACTTAATAAATCTAAATCCATCAAAAAAATTGTAGGTTGCAATCCATATTTTTTTCGAATATTAATTTCATAATTCATATCACAAAATAAAAAACGTTAGGTGTTAACGCCGTGTACTTTAGCTAGTTATTAATATTATTTAAATTTTTCTCTAGTGCATACAGATTTATAAAAATTATACTTAAAATTTTGGAACTCAATGAAACATAAGTAATTTTATATTTTAAAAAAGTAAAAGTCTTTGAATATCATTAATGAAACTGTATTTAAGATAATAACTATAAAAAATAGACTATTATTATCGAATAATACTCTATATTTATACATTTTCAAACTGTTATTTATCTAAAATTGCATTATCTTTAAATAAATATTATAATTTTGAAAACATAAAAATAATGTTCAACTAAATTATAATTTTAAACAAAACAACAAATGATATACACTTACGTACGTTAACAATAGAGACATTTTGTCTTTATATTTAAGAGAATACTATTTATTATTTTGATTAAAATTAAATGACGGAACATAACTAATAAATAACAATTAATATGCTCTGAAATATACTAATAATAAGTACTATATATGTAATAATAAAAATTTTTCGCCCTTTTATATTAGTTAAACTATTCCAAATTCTTATAATATCTACCTTTTTTACCTATCTTTAATAATATCTTAAATATCTTTTGTCTTTTATTTCATGCTTTTTAACCAGCGTACTCTTTTATTTATTATTCTAAAAACCTTAATCCATTCGTAGTTATACTTGTTATAAAACCCACTAAATTACTTTATGCCTTTCATTTTATTCTGAGACTAAATTCTTTTTCTTTCGAATGTTTTTTTTTTTTTTTTTTTTTTTTTTTTTAAATATCATTTGTTCTATTTTTTCCATATCCCATAATGCCTTGCAAGTTGCCGCCAGCATCCTGATTACGTTATAAAGCTACCGCCGATAGTAATAAGTTCGGTTCTGTTATCTGCGACACGCGTACTCCGCCACCACCCTGGAGCTAATCCTATCGTTAGCCAGTTCTGCTGTCCCTTTGCCTATTTCACGGAGTTATTTCATTGCTATGTAATGTAACCGTTCGTGTCCCTTTTTTTAGTATTTACACCGTTAAATTGGTTGGGGAACCAGATTTTATACGTTTTTCGTTTGTTTAATAACAACCCGTCACTTGATGGTATGACTTTTAATTTGGGAGGTTCTAATGCCTTTTTAACATCATAGAGCTGAATATCAAGTGGTACAGCTAATATTCGAGAGCCGATTGATTATCTACGGGTCATTCCATGTCAGTTCAGGCAGGCATGTAACCCACCATCACAGATTTTGATGAAACTGCGTGTATTTGTTACTTTTATTAAGATATGATTCCCAGTATTTTTTTTTTACTCCTTGGTCAAATAGTTTCTGAGAAAAAAATTGTCAAAATTTTGAAAACTGCCATCAGTTGGCATTCTTGACTGCTCGATTTTCAAATGTAGCATGATATAAATATGATCATATTTCAATATCTATTCCACAAATCATCTTCAAATAATTTATGCATAATATATAGGGTACGTATTTTATGAAAAAAATACTATTACGCTTATATAACATTTTAAGTGTGTCTAAAAAAATGTTTAATCTTTGAAGTCGTGATTTTTTTATGAAAAATAATGCATTACCTAAAATAGCATTATTAACAAAAGGCGGTATTTTTATTAAATTTATTTTTTGTGGGGGATATACTTAAAGGTATCCTTTACCTGATTCTGAAATAAAAGTAGTGGGATTTTGGGTGTTTTTAGTAGTATTTCATATTTAAAAATATTTTGAGGCGTACTTCAAATCAAATCAAGCAGAGTCATTCCATGTCAGTTCGTCTAAGATATTTAATTCACTGTCACAAATTTCAATGAAACTGGGTATGTTTATAGCTCATTTTAAGACAGGATCAAGGAAATTAAAGGTGATTACAAGTAAAATATTTTTTAAGATAAAACAAATATCTAAATTTTGAAATTTTTTTAAAAACGTTTTTAATGGCAGATCTATATTCAAAGACTGCATAAAAAAAAAAGTCATTTCAATATAAAATCACTAAATAAGTTTCAAATAATGTATATGTGACAAATAATGTAGGCAGATTATTATTTATTGTTGTTTGTCATGTTTAAATGCTAAGAGTGTGTTTAATCTTGTGAATTCTTAAAATCAAGAATTTTGTGAAAAATAATGTGTTAATCAAAAATTTATTATTAACCGAAGGCAGGCTGTTATTACTTTTTTTAATTGTACGTAAAAATATCTTTTCAATAGTTATAAAATAAAAATAGTGAAAATATGAGCAATTTTAACAAAATTTTCATAAAATGTGAATGTTTAATGATAAATATTGAAGCTTTTCATGCTAAGATGTACTAAAATGACTACGATATCGTGTATTTCTACTCTTGCTTAAATATAATACATACAATAATAAAATAACAAATATTATTTACAGGAATAAAAATTAAATTAAATAGTACCAGTTCCTTTACCAACACTACATTGCTCAACAGCCGACTTAAAATCAACAGCCCGCACTCTTATTGAAAAATACTTTCAACTGTTCAAATAATAAATAAACTGCATTTAAAAATTTTAATATCAACTTATTATCTTAAGACGATAATAATAACTAAACAACGTGATGAATTTATAAATCAGCTTTTAATTGAAAAGTCATGAAATGGTCCCTTTAAATATTGTTGTTCATCGAGTCAATCAAAACAAATTATATAAAAAAAAAAAATAGTGAGCCTAATATGCTGACTGCAATGACACTTCTAACAAAACTAATTAATTCATTACCATCTGAAATCAAACCCGAAAGATCAAAAGAAAAAAAAATCATCTGTAGTGTGAATGTGACATACTCAGTGGTTGTTGAGGTATGTCTTTGTGACATTTTCACCTGTACTTCAATAAAATATAAACATGCAAGCTTTTTTCATTCATCCAAAATAAGTAAAACAATTATAAAATTTTGTTGTCATTACAATAAATGTTAAATTTTTCGTTACATACTATTAGATAAGTTCTTTACTTTAAGACATTATTGATATAATATCATAAAATTTGCTATATGTATTTTCTGTAAGTGTATAAACAATATATATATGGTTTATTAAACATAAATGAATAATTTTTAAATAATTTGTTTGAGAACAGGGATATATATACACACATATATATGTTGAAAATCCATCTTCCAGCAATATTGTGATGAAATAAATCAAATTACCGTAATTTCCGGTGTATAGCCCGCGGATCATACAATCGTGTTTCGACCCAGAAATTTTTAAAAATAAAATGTAACTTTTTAGATCACAGTAAATATTGGTCTTCAAATACTGAATAAAATTTCTGGGTCCAAACTGAATTGTTTGATCTGCGGGCTATACACCCGAAATTACGGTACATATCATTAGAAACTGAATAAAGTTACAAAAGTGCAACTCATTAAGTTTTAAATATTTTTTTTAGATATAGTTATTTGAAAGATATAAATATAATGGATTATGCATTTTTTGCATACATTTAAAGCACAATACGTCAAAATTTTCTTCAACAGAGTGAAATTTGGTTTTTTTTTTCAATATTAGCAGCTCAATGCTAAATTTTCAATATTAACAGCCAAATATGAGTTTAAAGATTAGGACTGTCATTTTGAAAATTTCTATTGGGCGGTGAGGAGCTAGTGATTTTTCTCTTTTTTGGAAAGGGATAATTGCTCTTCGCCCTAGAAGTTTTACTAAAAAACAATATTGTTTATTTTTTTCCTTAAGAAACGAACATAAAAGATAATTTGAAAAATAAAATAAATGTATAAATAAAAATATTTCCAGGGATGATACATTGGATAGGTTTTACATTTGAAAATATTGATAATTTAAAATATGATTTAAATACTACTAAAACCAACCAAAATCCCACTATTTTTATTTCAGATCCAGTTATAATGTAGTATTATGTACAATTTAAAATTAAAAAATTAGTCATAGAAACTCTGCCTCTGATTGATAAAGATTTTTTAATAATTTCATTATTTTTTGTAAAATATTTTTGATTTCAAAGATTATACAATTTTTTAGACACATTTAAATATTTTTTAACATTACAGCAATATTTTTTTCATAATCTACATACTTTATTTACCTTGCTTAAATTATTCGAAGAAGATTTGTTTATTAGTTATTGAAATATGATTTTATATATAAAATGAGGCCTTTGAAAATTGAACAATCATTAATGGCAACTCGTGGCATTTTTCCAAAATTGTGATAATTTTTTCTCATATGTTCACTATTTTTATTTTATAACCATTTAAAAGATATTTTTACGTACAATTAAAAAAAAGCAATAACACCCTGCCTTCGGTTAATAATAAATTTTTGATTAACACATTATTTTTGACAAAATTCTTGATTTCTGAAATTCATAAGATAAAAGATACGCTTGGTGTTTAAACATGATAAAAAACTAGAAATAATAATCAGCCTACATTATTTGTCACATATACATTATTTGAAATCTATTTAGTGATTTTATATTGAAATGACTTTTTTTTTTTTTAATGCAGTCTTTGAATATCGAACTGTCATTAAAAAAATTAAAACAATTTTTCAAAATTTTGATATTTTTTATCTTAAAAAATATTTTACTTAGGATCAAGAAAATTAAAGGTGATTACGTCTTAAAATAAGCTATAAACAAACCCAATTTCATTGAAATTTTTGTGACAGTGATTAAATGGCTTGGGGGAACTGACATGGAATGACTCTGCTTGATTTGATATGAAATGCACCTCAAAATATTTTTAAATAGGAAATACTACCAAAAACACCCAAAATCCCACTATTTTTATTTCAGAATCAGGTAAAGGACACCTTTAAGTATATCTCCCATAAAAAATAAATTTAATAAAAATACCGCCTTTTGTTGATAATGCTTTTTTTGTTAATGCATTATTTTTCATAAAAAATTCACGACTTCAAAGTTTAAATATTTTTTTAGACACACTTAAAATGTTATAAGCGTAACAATATATTTTTTTCATAAGCTGCGTACCCTAAATATTGTGCATAAATTATTTGAAGATGATTTGTAGAGTAGATATTGAAATATGATTATATATATGACATGCTACATTTGAAAACCGAGCTATCAAGAATGCCAACTGACGGCAGTTTTTCAAAATTTTGACAATTTTTTTCTCAGAAACTATTTCACCAAGGAGCAAAAAAAATTACTGGTGATCATATCTTAATAGTGAGAACAAACACACGCAGTTTCATTAAAATCTGTGATGGTGGGTTACATATTGATATTTTACTGCCTGATTTGACGTGGAATGCCCCCTACTGGAATTGTTATGAGATTTATTTGCCAATAAACGACGTTAAGACTGTGATGCATCTGTTATTTATTTGAACGGTAAATTCTTCCCAATGTGTTTTGAGTTCTGCCTTCTACTTACCACCATGACTGCACTCTTGTCGTTCCCATGATTGACGGAGGATTGGTAAAATTTATAACGTGGATTCTTATACTACTTTTACGTAGATATACAGGAATGTTGCCGGAATTTCACATATTTGTATATATATATATAAATCAAGAAGAATTAGAAGAATCAAGAAGAATTAGAAGAGAAGGCATCTAAATGGAGACGTATAATTCAATTATAATATATTATTTATATATTGCTTTTTTATTATACTAAGTAATATATTCATAAAAAGAGAAATTTCTAGGCAAATGAAAAGCTTCCAAACATTGTTAGTTTCAAAGGAAGTTCACTGGAAGTTTCTCAGTTAATAACAATGAAAAGCAATTACGTTACGTTATGAAAAATTTAATTACATTTCTTCGAAAAAAAAACACCCATATTTCTTAAATCGTTCAGAATTTTATTACTTATTTTTAATGATCTATTCATTATATGAAAAGCCAAGAAAAATGCTCTTCGCAGCAAATAACGTTTATGAATCATTACAATTCATTTACTGAAAAATGCCTGTTTCTTTTCAGAAATAAACTAAAATTCTTTTGTCATGATAATTAAGTATTTTTTTTTCTCCTCAGAAATAGTTCAGTTGAGATTTCAAGTATGCATATAAAGGTTTTTTTTGTTGTTGTTGTTGTTTTATAACCCTGTTTCTCAGTAAAAAATCTCTGTTTTATTTTTTGAAGGATAAAAAATGTTTCTGCAATGTACATAAATGGAAATTACGCAATTCTTTAAAAAATTCATTTGAAATGTTCTTTATGGTATTATTATTAATTACAGAATCATGCTATTATGTTTTAGCTTTGAATTATTCTTAACTGAAAATCCGTCAATCATAACGCTCGGAAGAATAAGAAAAAAAAATCCGATTATCTTGAATAAAAAGAATTTAAGATATCACGCATAAAGAAAATATTGCTAAACACTCGCAATTTATTTAAAATTGACAACTAGGTTTAAATATTTATTTATTAAAATATTTTCATGAAATTTCGAAACTAAATTTCCATGATCGAGATAAACGTCAAGACGCGTCTAATATATAGATATCCCGAAAGGTGTGGTTGCTTATAAACCTTGTAAAAAGTAAGAATGAAAAAGCATGTGAGATAAATAAAATTATAACCCTGCTTATCTTTCGCGACTTGGATTACCTTTTAAGTTTCTATTCTGTTTTTGCTCTTATTAGATATATCGTATATATAAGTTGTTTTCTCTTTTATCTTCACACTTTCCTAGATTGTTATAGAAATTTTCAACAAAACCTGCAATTTCATTATTTTATTGGTCGTACTTGTCCTGAAATTCCCGAAAAATAAAATATGTGAAAAAATGTCTAAACATAGGCTTATTAATTCAGTACTAATTGTTTATATTTTTATATTTTGCATTTTTAAAAATCATAAAATACAATGAATAAAATGAAATTTAAAAGGAAATGAAAAACTTCCAAACATATTTTTATAGATTCGTCATTTAATAAAAACTAAAAAAAAAAATTATGTTCGATTATAAGACATTTAATTAAGTTTTTACTCTATCTTAAATCGTTCAAAATTAAACCACTTGATTTTGAATGACGCATTTGTTTTATGGATAAGCGTATGGAAAATGCTGGCTATTGCACAGGTGTTTATCAAACATTAAAATTAATTTTGTGAAAAGTGCCTGTTTCCGTCCGCGGAAATAAATTGCTAAATTCTTTGTCATGATAATTAACTAAAATTTTTCTTACTTCTTTTTTTTTTAAAGAAAAGTATTTCACTAATATTTCACGAATGTAGATAAGGACTTTTTGTTATGAAACTCAGTTTTTAAATAGTAAAATGTAAAGGAACGTTTTTTACTTTCTTTTATTTTTACAAGAAGAAAGTATTTGATTCGTGAAAATTTTCTACCCTGTTTTCGACGGATTTCCACGTTTTAGGGGTCAGAGATCCCGAAAAACATGTTTTTATTTTTTATAAAATGTCTGTCTGTATGTGACACAAATTTTGTGGGCGCTCTATCTTAAGAACTAATGCACAGAATTTAATAAAAATTTATATTGAGTTAGTCAATTATATAAATTGTTATTTATTAGGTTTTGGCGTTAATCGCTCAACAGGTGGCGCTGCTATGCTGCATTTTTTACGATTTCCGCAATAGCTCTATCTCAAGAACTCATGCACGGATTTTCATCAATCTTCAGATTCAGTTACTCCATGATATGAATTGGTGCTGGTTACGTTTTGGTATAAATCGTCCATTAGGTGGCGCTGCTATGCTGGATTTTTCACGGTTTTCGCAATAGCTATATCTCAAAAACTATTTCATCAAACTTCAGATTCAGTTAGACGTTGACATAAGTTGTTGCTGATTAGGTTTTCGTGTAATTCACAGCAGGTGGCGCTATTATGCTGCATTTGCACGATTGTAGCGATAATCTTGTCTCAAGAAGTAATGCACGGAATTTAATTTCTTTAGAATTCTCATGATAGGAATAGACTGCCATTTAATTTTGGTACTGTGGTAGCGAATTTTGAAGTATTAACATGTATGAGGTGGAAGAAAGTTTTGGAATTGGCACATCCGACTACTTTATTTCTGGAATATAAAAAGTGTTTTTTTCGAAGTGCATAAATTCACAAGTGTTGTATAATCCTTTAAAAAAAAGAAAAAAAAATTAAAATGTTCATTTTGGTACAACTATTAACTAAAACATTACATTACTAGCTGTTTAACCCGTTCTACGCACAGGAGTTCATGTTCAATAACAATTCGATTTAGAAAACTATTTTTCTATTACTGTGCATTTTTTAATGAAATTTAATTTATCATGTTGCTATGGCAGCAGACGATAAAACGATACCTTTGGAATAAGGCAATAAATAGAATAAAAAGTTTCGTTGATGTTTGTGATAAAATGTTTTTCTTTCTTTATTTTTTTAAGATGATAATTAAGCGCAATTGAATAATCTCTAATTATTTGTATGTGAGGCAAAAGAATTATCGTAATGCCCGCTAGAGCTTCTTAGTATTGCAGCGTGGCGTACGTAATATGTATATCTTACATTGCAGTAAACATTTAGAATTGGTTAGAAATCGCGCGATTACAGGTTGAACATAAAAAGGCGAAAATTCGTCAAAAACATAAAATAAAAAATCTATTTAAAAATTTCGAATTTTTTGCCCCAATCATTCATTGTGCTCCCTAGCAGCAATTCGTAAGCCAAATAACGTTGCCCTGCACCCAGTGGTTTTCGAGTTTTTGACGTTACATAGATACGCGCACGGATTTTAATAGGGTAGATTAAATTGCAGCATTTTAATATATCATTGCTAGCAGAGAAAATGTGCCGTACGGGACAGGGAAGGAAATAAATATTTCAAGATGAATTAAATAAAAAGGAATTTCTTATTATTTATAGTAAAAAGAATTTAAAAGTATCATATACATGTAGTGGGAGTATTCCAAAAGTTTCTCAAAATATTTAATGCTTACATACGAGGGCTGTTGAATAAAGAATGATTTTTTTCCCTCAACATATCCTCACTCATCGTTAAATTCTAATGGTACTTTTCAAAGTAGTTTATATTCAATGCAATGCACTTGTCCCACATTTTTCCCCACTCAAAGACATGCTGAAAACCACCGCCGTCTTCACGAATGCTTCTAACGATGAAACACCTTTTCCACGAAGGTTTTTCTTCACATTAGGGTATCCATCTCATCTTCCTGTAACATTACCTTCAATTTTGAATAATCTTCCACGCGAACGTCCTGTTGTTCGGGTACGAGGAGTCTCGGAACTCACAGCGCACTAACACGTCTCAAGTTTGCTTTTTATGATATCAATGTGTGGGTTGCATGTAATCATAACTGCAATATTTTTAACAGTTCCCATATCTAATGACCTTCTCTGATAATAATAGCGACGGTATTAATGTTGACTTCTGTAAGCGCAGTTACAGGAACTCCGGCTCCATCTTCCTTTGAAGTTGATTGTTCTTCTATTTCTTAATCATATCAAACCATCTGCTACCAAACCAAACTGTGCTACAGGGAAGAAAAGCCTCTCCATAAGTCTCCTATAGCATAATTTCGATTGACGATTTCTTTAGGAGAAAGCAAAATTTCATATTGCTCATTGCATGTTGCATCTATAGTTCCCGTAGGTGATACTGAAAGTATCCGAACTTTCATGGCTGCAACTGATATACTATTGGAAATAAATGAAAAAAAAAATTACCACATTTTCATTATATACGAGGATTGCCTTTTAAGTTTCTACGAAAAGTAAGAAGAAAAAGAATTTTTAGGGAACAAACTGTTTGATTGCTTTTCAAAATATTCGACTTTAAGATTTATTACACATTCCGTTCAAACCAATTCTTGAAACAGTTTTTCCACTCTGAAGTTGATATCTCAGAAACATACTTTTGGAAGGCATCAACAGTTTCTAGAGGTGATAAAAATGGTTGCCCACTCATTTTTGGTTTGACATAAGGGAACAAGAAAAAGTCGATAGGCGACAAATCAGGAGAATATGGGCAATGAGACATTAATTCGATATTTTTATCCTTCAAATAATCAATTGTTTCGCGTAATGTGTGGTTGCTGGCGTTGTCGTGATGAAGAATGATGCGGCGTTTTTTGTTGTTTATCCTGATTTCGTTGATGACTTTTGGCAAACAAATTTCTGTATACCATTTAGCGTTAGCAGTTTTTCGATCCTCTAAAGGAATGGTTGCGGTATGTCCTGTAAGGCCAAAGACACAAGCAATCCTTTTCTTGGAAGTGTTTCGTGAACAGCTTCTTTAGGAGAAAGCAAAAATTCATATTGGTCATTTCGTGTTGCATCCATCGTAGGCCATAGTAGGCGATACTGAAAGTACCCGAACTTTCATGGCTGCCACTGACATACTATTGGAAATAAATGAAAAAAAAAATTACCACATTTTCATTATATACGAGGGTTGCCTTTTAAGTTTCTACAAAAAGTAAGAAGAAAAAGAATTTTTAGGGAACAAACTGTTTGATTGCTTTTCAAAATATTCGACTTTAAGATTTATACACATTCTCATCCGTTCAAACCAATTATTGAAACAGTCTTTCCACTCTGAAGTTGATATATCAGAAACATACTTTTGGAAGGCATCAACAGCTTCTAGAGGTGATAAAAATGGCTGTCCACTCATTTTTGGTTTGACATAAGGGAACAAAAAAAAAGTCGTTAGGCGACAAATCAGGAGAATATGGGCAATGAGACATTAATTCGATATTTTTATCCTTCAAATAATCAATTGTTTTTCGAACTGTGTGGGTGCTGGCGTTGTCGTTATGAAGAATGATGCGGCGTTTTTTGTTGTTTATCCTGATTTCGTTGATGATTTTTGGCAAACAAATTCCTGTATACCATTTAGCGTTAGCAGTTTTTCGATCCTCTAAAGGAATGGTTGAGGTATGTCCTGTAAGGCCAAAGAAACAAGCAATCCTTTTCTTGGAAGTGTTTCGTGAACAGCTTCTTTAGGAGAAAGCAAAATTTCATACTGCTCATTGCGTGTTGCATCCATCGTTCCCGTGGGCGATACTGAAAGTATCCGAACTTTCATGGCTGCCACTGACATACTATTGGAAAAAAATTAAAAAAAAATTACCACATTTTCATTATATACCAGGGTTGCCTTTTAAGTTTCTACAAAATGTAAGAAGGAAAAGAATTTTTAGGGAACAAACTGTTTTATTGCTTTTCAAAGTATTCGACTTTAAGATTTATATACATTCCCATCCGTTCAAACCAATTCTTGAAACAGTTTTTCTACTCTGAAGTTGATATCTCAGAAACATACTTTTGGAAGGCATCAACAGCTTCAAGAGGTGATAAAAAATCGCTTCCCACGCATTTTTTGTTTAACATAAGGGAACAAGAAAAAGTCGTTAGGCAACAAATCAGGAGAATATGGGCAATGAGACATTAATTCGATATTTTTATCCTTCAAATAATCAATTGTTTCGCGTACTGTGTGGGTGCTGGCGTTGCCGTTATGAAGAATGAAGCGGCGTTTTTTGTTGTTTATCCTGATTTCGTTGATGACTTTTGGCAAACAAATTTCTGTATACCATTTAGCGTTAACAGTTTTTCAATCCTCTAAAGGAATGGTTGCGGTATGTCCTGTAAGGCCAAAGAAATAAGCAGTCCTTTTCTTGGAAGTGTTTCATAAACAGCTTCTTTAGGAGAAAGCAAAATTTCATATTGCTCATTGCGTGTTGCATCCATCATTCCCGTAGGCGATACTGAAAGTAACCGAACTTTCATGGCTGCCACTGACATAGTATTGGAAATAAATGAAAAAAAAATTACCACATTTTCATTATATACGAGGGTTGCCTTTTAAGTTTAGACAAAAAGTAAGAAGGAAAAGAATTTTTAGGGAACAAACCTAACTTCCGAGGATTCGGTTCATCTGCAAACACCCAAACAGTGGATTGTTGTTTGGTTTCCGGCTCATTCTAATATATCCAAGTTTCGTCACCTGTAACGATGTTGTATACGGATTTTGCAGTTCCAAATTTGAATTTTTTAGCATTTCCTTACACCAGTTTGCACGAGCCTCTTTTTGAGCTTCTGTCAAATTGTGCGGAATCCATGTAGAACAAATATTTTTAACAGCTAAATGTTCGTGCAAAATCGAATGTATTGCAGTCTGTGATATGCTTCTATCTCACGATACGTGACATGCCGATCTTCTTCAATCATCTTGCGCACAGCATCGATGTTGTTTGGAGTCACTACCGATTTTGGTCGTCCTTCACGAGATTCATCATAGACGGGCACATTACCACGGCGAAATTCTGCAAACCAATTGTAAACAGTCTCTTCTGATGGTGCTTCATTACCAAAAGTTCCACGAAGCAATACTAAGCATTCTTGTCGAGTGAGGTCTTTCTTAAAATTATAAAGGATCATCCAACGGAAACCTTCACGAGTTATTTCCATTTTTTCACTTACTTGTTTCTTTAGAACACTCACTGTAAACAAAATACGCAGACGACTTCTAAGATGCCACTGATTCCAAGGTAAAAAAAAAAAAAAAAAAATGTGAATTTTACGAATGTCCTGAAGACAAATTTCAGTAGCAACTTCTATTGGTCATTTGTAAAAACATAAAGGCAACCCTTGTATTAAGCTAACAATGGAATATAAAAGTAAATTTGTGTGTAATAAAGTATGCTAATGAAAAAGTTGTGATAATTCTTTTTTGAACAACCCTCGTACATCACCCACAGATACATATAAATTTTTTTATGTAATTCAGATGTTAAATTTCTATAATCTGGGCCGATGTCAAAGTTTGGTGTCTAACGTAAACGGTATCTAGAAGCATGCAATTGCATAAAACATTGTAAAAATTAAGAATAAAAAAGCATGTTGGATAAGTAAAATTACAGTACAGAAAATATACGCGAAAAAATGTCTAAACACAGGCATAAAATTCAATCTATATTCTGTTTATTTACGACTGTTTTTTATTACTTTCTTCTATCTTCAACAGAAGAAAGTATTGTAATCGAAATTTTTTTCGACTTCCGGTTTTCGATGGATTTACACGTTTTAAGAGTCAGAGATCCCCAAAAACATGTTTATAGGAAGTGTCTGTCTGTCCGTGTGTCTGTCGCCATTATACCATCGAAAACTGTATGAAGTTATGCATTGTATTGAACCAACTTTTTTTTTTAGTTTTTGGCTATAGCAAGTAGGTCCTTCCTTAATTTGGAAGAAAAATACGTCGGTAGGGCGCTATAATAGCGATTTTTGTGCCATTTTGAATATTGTACCATCGAAAAGTGTAAGAAGTTATTTATAGAATTGAACCAAATTTTGTGTATATGTTTTTAGTCATGGCAAGAACGTCCTCCCTGAATTTGAAAAAAATCCACAGGAAAGGGGCGCGGTAATAGCGATTTTTATGCAATCTTCTTAATTTTTCTTAGTTCTATTGTACACCAGTGGCTCGTGAATCGACAAGAACTTCCCATCCTGATAAGCCGACTATTCCTGACTATTCGTGATTTTAATAAATATCATGATCGCGATTAACTCGTTTTTACTCCGATTAATTGACTGACGTAGAAATTTAAGATGAAAGTCAAAGTTGATATAGTATTGAACTAATAAAAATGGAAAATTGACATTTGTAACAACATTTTGAAATATTAAAATATATGAGATAGAATAAAGTTTTGGGATTTATTATTATTAAAGTTTTTATTACAAAATATATTGAATATATTAAAAAGACAAATTTCTAAAGAAGTTAAAAACTCCGAAACACTTTTCTCTAAATTACTCAATCTATAAAACTCGGAAGAAAAAAGTTACGAGAAGTTTAGATGTGTTTCTTCTTTTTAACATCTTCCAACAAACGCGTTTACGAATTCGATTTGTCTGTCTGTCTCTCTGCCATTGCTCTAACTCTCGTAAATATATTCGGACTGACATAATTTTTTATATGTTATTGATATTTGCTATGGAATGTTCAGTATTGAAAACGAAGTGCCTAGAATTTATATGTATAGCTAGTAGTCCGAGTGCTCCACGACCAAAATTAGGTGAAAACTGCAAATCGTGATACGAATATACCGCTTGGTGAGTATCTACTTTATGTTAATACAATGCATTTCAGAGGGGGAGGCATTGCGAAAAGTCGTGGGTATTCAAAATGGCGGCTGTTATTCAAAATGGCGTCATTTTCTGAAGTTTCTTACTTATCCATCATATAAATGTGTGTTTTAGGTCGATTTCGATGGTTTTAACGTCAGAAATATCTTTTTAACACTTTCTGTCATAGCTGAATGGGTTTATGATATCAGTTTGTCTGTCTGTCTGCTTTCCGTTCAATGCTTAAACTCGCTTAAATATCGCTACTCGCTTAAATTCACGTTGATTGCCATATAATTTATATGTTATTGAAGTTTACAATAACATGTTCGGAAATTTTTTTTTTAAGTGTATAGCTTTTACAGTCCGTTTACAGGACCCTCAAAAGAATTCCATTACGTTATTGTCTATTAGTCCGGGTGCTACGGTTGAGAAAACAGCAAATCTTGATAAGAATATACCGATTGGTGAGTATCTACTTTATTTTAATACAACGCATTTCAGAGGGGGAGGCTCGCGTAAAGTCGTGGAAATTCAAGATGGCGGCTGTTATTCAAAATGGCATCATTTTCTGATTTTTCTTAGTATCCATCATATAAATGTGTGTTTCAGGTCGACTTCGATGTTTTTACCGTCAAAAATTTCGTTTTTAATATTTTTCGTCATAGTTGAATGAGTTTAAGAATTCAGTTCGTCTGTTTGTTTGTCTGTCTGCCGCTTTGCCATTACATGCTCTAACTCGCTTAATTTCACTCAGATTGTCATGTAATTTATGTATGTTATTGAAGTTTACAATAACATGTTCCGAATAAAAAGGAAGTGTATAGGTTTTATAGTCCGTTTACAGAGCCCTCAAAAGAATTCCATTATGTTATTGTCTAATAGTGCGGGAAACTACATAGCGTGAGAAGAATATACTAACTGGTGAGTATCTACTTTATATTAATACAATCCATATAAGATGGGGAGGAATCGCGTCAAGTCGTAGGAATTCAAGATTGCGGCTGTTATTCAAAATTGCGTCATTTTTTGGAATGCTTGTAATTTTCATACTATTCATCGTATAAAAGTATGTTTGATGTAAAATGTATGTGCAAAATCTGTAAAAATAAGTGTGACTAGAAAGTTTAGACTTTCTTGCACATTATTGTGCAACTTCAAAAACGAATATGAGAAATATAATGATACAAAGTAAAGTTTTTAAATTCTCTAACTTTAAATGTAACATGCAATATTTTTAATATGTTGTATAATTAAGGTATTAATAAAAATGCAGTTTTTTATTTATTTATTCCTTTCACTTTCCTCACTATAAAATACAAAAACACTTTAATAATTGTCCTATTTTCATTTTAAGCGTATTTTCTGATATTAAAAGGGAATTTTTGCAGTTTAAAAATATCGAAATTGACATTATAGACACTTTTATATGATGTATAGGTATGAAAATGCAAACAATTTTGAATAACAGCCACCATCTTGAATTCCTATGAATTTGCAAGATGCCTCAACTTCTTATATACTTTGTATTAATATGAAGTAGATGCTGATCATTCGGGATATCTTTATCACAAAATGCAGTTTTTTCATACCTAGCAGCTCCACTAATAATAGTTGATTTAACTGATGATCTTTATAGAATTTATACACGAGTTACACACGCACGTATTCTTTTTTTGGTGTGTCACTGGAAATAAACGATAAATACCATGCACACCTTATTCTATTGTAAGTATAGTATCGTGTAGTGCATCTCACTGATGTGTGCCAATTTGAATGTGTTTTAGAGAGTATTACATGAGTAAACACATTGCAAACGATTTCCCTCCTCCCACCCCATAGACAATAACGTAATGGAATTCTTTTGAGGGCCCTGTAAACGAACTATAAAACCTGCACGCTTGAATTTTTATTCGGAACATTTTATTGTAAGCTTCAATAACATATATAAATTACATGGCAATCTGAGTGAGTTTAAGCGAACAGCGACATTTAAGCGAGTTAGTGCATGAAATGGCAAGCAGAGAGACAGACAAACAAACAGGCAAACTGAATTCATAAACTCACTCAACTATGGCGGAAAGTATTAAAAACGAAATTTTTGACGTTAAAAACATCGAAATCGACTTAAAACACACATTTATATGATAGATAGTAAGAAAATTGAGAAAATGACGCCATTTTGATTAACAGTCGCCATCTTGAATTCCTACTATTTTACGTGATGCCTCTCCCTCTCATATGGGTTGTATTAATATAAAGTAGATACTCACCAATCGGTATATTCTTCTCACGATTTCCAGTTTTCTCAACAGCAGCCCACGGATTAATAGACAATAACGTAATGGAATTCTTTTGAGGGCTCTGTAAACAGACTATAAAACCTATACACTTAATTTTTATTCGGAGCATGTTATTGTAAACTTCAATAACACACATAAATTACATGGCAATCCGAGTGAATTTAAGCGAGTAGCGATATTTAAGCGAGTTAGGGCATGGAATGGCAAGCCGACAGACAGACAAACAATCAGACAAACTGAATTCATAAACTCATTCAACTATGACAGAAAGTGTTAAAAAGATATTTTTGACGTTATCGAAATCGACCTGAAACACACATTCATACGATGTATAGTAAAAAAATTCAGAAAATGACGCCATTTTGAATAACAGCCGCCATCTTGAATACCCACGACTTTTCGCGATGCCTCCCCCTCTGAAATGCATTGTATTAACATAAAGTAGATACTCACCAAGCGGTATATTCTTATCACGATTTGCAGTTTTCTCAACCGTAGCACCCGGACTATAGCATGTTGTGGCCATAATAAAACTTTCTTCAATATAAATCACGTCAATTAAATCATTTAAATAATACAAGAAATTACATCAATTTAGCACCAATTCAGATCAAACTACATCTGAATCAGAAGTTTGATGAAAATTCGTGCATTAGTTATTGGATAGAGCTATAGCGGAAATTCTGAAAAATGTAGCCTAGCAGCGCACCTGTTGAGCGATTTACACCAAAGCATAAACAGCACTAATTGATATCAAGGTATACCTGAATCTGAAGTTTGATAAAAATTCGTGCATTAGTTATTGAGATAGAGCTATAGTAGAAATTCTAAAAAAGGCAGCATAGCAGCGCCACCTGTTAAGCGATTTGCATGAAAACATAAACAACAGTAATTCATATCAAAGTATACCTGAATCTGAAATTTGTTGAAAATCCAAGCATTAGTTCTTGAGATAGGGCTATTGCGGAAATCACAAAAAATGCAACATAGTAGTGCCACCTATTGAGCGATTTACACCAAAATGTATAGAACGACAATTCCTGTCAAGGACTAACTGAATCTGAAGTTTGATGAAAATCCGTGCATTAGTTCTGGAGATTGAGCTCTTGTGGAAATCGTGAAAACTAATCAGCACCAACTTATATCAGGGACTAACTGAATATAAATTTTTATTAAATTCCGTTCATTAGTTCTTGAGATAGAGCGCCCACAAAATTTCTGTCACACACACACAGACTCACAGACACTGACATAATCTTTTATATGTTATTGATGTTTGCTATAGAATGTTCAGTATTAAAAATGAAGTGTCTGGAATTTATAGCTCATTTACAGCGATACAGGAAAGAATTCCGTTACATTATGGTCTATGGAGAAGAATCGTTTTTGATGCATCTTAATGATGGTTCAATACTTCAAACATAATGAAAATGATGTGCATCACTGAGAGAAGCTAAAACATACTTTTCTATGACTATAGAATAATTAGCATTTAAAGTTCGTTTACAGGGCCGCTGAAAAAATGTCAGTACATTATAGCATATAGGGAAAAAATTGTTTGCTTTCCATTTTATGTCATTCCAGTGTTCTGATGCTTCAATCAGAATGAAATTAAAAAGGATCCCCCGGGGTGCACTATAATAGGTTTTCTATAGATTAAGGAGCTACTTCGTCAATGTTTATCCTATGGAGCAATTTTTTTTAAGATAGCTCGTTTGCATTTCAATCTTTTTAAATTATTTTTTTGTATTGAGCAGTGTATTGATCTTTGTATACGGTCTTTTACGTTTTTTACTTTTTCGATTTCCTTTGCAGGTTTTTTTTAACGAGAATTCATACTTTCACTTTCAAAACCGGTTCCGAAAGTAAAAGTGTCCTAATAATAATAAAAAAAAAAAAACTGTAAGCGAAATCGAAGAAGTAGAAAACGGCCTTTTCCACAGATAAATCTCAGCTAGCCAATGAAAAAAAAGTTTTAAAATATTGAAATGCAAACGAGATGTCTTAAAAAATTTCTTCCATAGGATAAACATTAACGAACAGGTGTGTTCGCGTGTGTCCACTTTTCTTCATTTACAGAGACGCACAATAAGTTCGGTTGCAAGACGGATTATGATAGATTGTATTAAAAAAGAATTAAATTTCCTAATAATATTCTGATAGGGGTGGAAAGTGTTTCATAATCTATGTGTGTTACATGATTTTTCATTCTTGTTTTAAATTGTTAAAAGTTTTATGAATCCTTGTTTGAAATGATATATTATTTATATGAAAAGGAGAGAAAAATTTTCTTGGCAGAAAGAAAACGTTTACTGAACATTAAAATTCATTTAGTGAAAATTGTCTGTTTCCTGTTAGATTGAACTGAAATCTTTTGTCATGGTAATTGCCCTTTTTTTTTTTTTTTTTTTTTTTTTTCGTATTTTTTGAAAAGAATTTCAATGGCAATTTCAAGAATGTATATGAATATTTTTTATTATATAACTAAACTTCTTAATCATAATAATAATAATAAAATCTCTGTTTTATTTGTTGAAAAAAAAAATGTTTCTTCAATATACGTACATTTATAGAGATGTTAGATAATCCTTAAAAATGTTATATTATAATTCTACTTTTGCTAAAGATGTTAAGATTGTTCTTAACTGCTCTGCTCAACAAGCGCAAAACATTTTGACACATTTACAAATTCATTTTTTAACGGAAAGGTATAAAATTGGAAAGCCTGGCCATGGAAGCGATTTGGAATTGAACTGTTTTTTCCATTTTTTATCAATCAATTACCTATTGAGTTATAAGCGAAATCGATCACGTCACAAACACGTTTTTTGCCCGCTCTTGAGTGCTCTTTCTTCCTTCGCACGGAAATTCGGTTCAAAACGCCCACTTTGACACTCTTTTCTGAAAGACCTATTGCGTTTGCAAAAAAATGAAAAAAAAAACAGCTCAATTACATAGTTTCTGAACAACAACACCAGCTAGTTTCATATATTTTCGAACAAAAATAAATTAAAACTTATATTAGAAAATTGCCCTTTTGGATTTGAGAACACCCTTAAGGAAGTACTTCAGTCACGCTAAAACACCCGTTCGCGGATGTTTATTCAATGGGATAATTTTTTAAAGCTATCCCGTTTGCATTTCAATATTTTATTTATTTATTTATTTATTTGCATTGGATAGCTGAGGTCGATCTGTATACAAAGGCCGTTTTTTGTTTTTTCAATTTTGTCTGCAGGTTTTTTTTTTTTTTTTTTATGAGTATGATTTCACTTTCGAAACCGGTTCCGAAAGGTGTCCTAATTAAAAATAAGGAAAATCTAAAAAGTAAAATCGACCTCAGCTATCCAATGCAGAAAATGTCATTTAAGAATATTGAAATGCAAACGAGATATCTCTAAAAAATATCTCTCATTGGATTAACATTAGCGAACGGGTGTTTTTGCGTGACTGAAGTAGCGTTTTGAATATAGAGTTACAGTACTTTAGACAACAGTTTTGAAAAAAGCATAGTATTTGTTTTTATTAAAACACTAGCCGCTCTTGGCGCCCAGTTTGGTCTCCCTTAAATGTATGCTAAGCATTGTATCATGTTACTTTTATTCATAATTTAATTTACTTGCTCAATCCTTTGCCAAATCGGAAGATTCTAACAGAGAAATAATGAACTTCGTATTTTTATGTAAGCCGGGTTCAGGTGATAAATCGCCAAGCGTTGTTCCCGTAGTATTTTTTCGTATTTCATTAATTTCATTTAAAATATAATACCTTCACTGAATTTATTTAAAATTTGTGACTCTCAATGATTTCTTTAAAAAAAAGAAAAAAGAAAAGTAATAAATAATACCATAAAACATAACATTTAATTTCAATCAAGATTCCCTTTCAACAGCAAAGCTTTGTTCTAATTTACCTCGCGAAAAATTGTTTATTGCAGTCGCATGAAGTAGACTATTATAATAATGATGACATGATGGCGATGGAACAATATTTGGCTATTTATCCCCTGCGCCTGGATAATATTAAATTACCAAAGTGGCCGCCTGGCATATAAAAAGCGAAGCGGTTAACCCGGAACTGTTGATGACAATCACGTGACTTAGGCTATTGTTATAGAGATTAAAAAAGGTTATTATTTTTCCTACAATTTTTTAAAAAATTTAAAATTTTCAAAAGTATATTTATTTAAAAATTATCTGTAGGTAAATATAAGCCATAAAATATCTAAATATTTATCTAAAATTATCTATTATATTTATTTAAAATATCTAAAGATTTCAGATATTTTAATATTGCATTTTTTTTTCATATATATTTGGTTTTTCGTGTACTGAATTCATAGAAAATGAAAAAAAATTCTGATTGATTTAAAAGCTTGGAAACAATGTCTAAACTTGTCAGTTAACAATAACAACAGCAAAAATAGATTTAAATACATTTTTTCGAATAAAACCGCGTTATCTAAAACGTTTTTTGATGATGTATTCAATATATGTTAAGGCGAAAAAAAATGCTTTTGGCAGCAAGGAAAATTTGACAAACATTAAGATTAATTTAGTAAACGTTCATTTCCTGTCAGAATTTAATTGAAATTCTTTTGTTATAGCAATTAACTATTTTTTCCTTGATCCTATTTTTAGAGAAAAAATTCTATAGAAATTCTAAGAATGTATATGAAAGCTTTTGTTATGTAGTTAAGTTCGCAATTAAAAAGATTTCTTTTTTCAACGTAAAATATGTTTCTTGAATGCACGAAAATTTATAGAAATTCCGTAGTTCTTCAACATTTAATTAAAATTTTCATTTTGATAAAGTTATTAAATATGGTATATCACAGTTTTAAAACTAGTCGGATGTGCTAGTCCAAAAACTTTCTTCTATCACATACATGTTAATACTTCAAAATTTGCCATCACAATGCCAGAATTAAATGGCAATCTATGTCCATCATGAGGATTCTAAAAGATCTATTTTTCTGAAAGTGTAACAGAATATGAAGGTTTATTAAATTCCGTACATTAGTTTTTGAGATAGAGCTATCATAAAAATCGTGAAAAATGCAGCATAGCAGCGCCCCCTGTTGGGCGATAGATACTAAAGCCTAATCAGTAACAGACTTATGTCAACGTGTAACTGAATCTCTGAAGTTTTATAAAAATCCGCGCGTTACTTGAGATAGAGCTGTTGCGGAAATCGGAAAAATGTAACATAGCAGCGCCACCTGTTGTGCGATTTACTCCAAAAACTAATCAGCACCGATTTATATTAAGGTCGAACTGAATCTGACATTTTATTAAATTCAGTGCATTAGTTCTTGAGGTAGAGCGCGCACACAATGTTTGTCACATACAGACATACAGACTCACAGAGAAACAGACTCACAGGCAGAATTTTTCTAAAAACCGTCAAATCGTGTTCAGGACCTTCTAAAACGTATGAATCCAACCAAAAACCGGAAGTCGAAATTTTTCACAAATCCAATACTTTTTTGTTGTAAAGGTAGAAGAAAGTAAAAACGCAGAGACGTTTCATGATGTTGAAGAAAAGTTTACGCAAATTCAATGTGACCTGGTATAGTTATCCATGATTTTGAAAACCTTTCTCTTATCGCCAGAAACCTATATGAAAAAAACTAGTCAGAAGTCTCAGAAACTAATCAGTTTCCGAAATTAAAAGAAGTGCCATTCCGAAATTTATTGCCAGCAAAGGCACCCTTGTATTTCAGAAACCTTTCTGTAAATCGGAGCAATTATATATAACTCAATGGCTTTTATCGTGTAAGTAAGTTTCTTTCTTACAAAATGATCATCGATTTAGTTTTTTCAGATAAAAGATGGTTTCTCAAATACATACGCAGCGTTTATGCTTTAAAACTTAACTGAGATAAATGTTCATTTTTATGAAGAAACTAAAGATAGTTTGTTTTATAATGGTTGATCAAATTATAAAAGAAGACTTTTTTAATGGAATGTTTTTGAAATATTATTTATCAAAATTACACCAAAGTTATTTTTTGAAAACTTTCTTTAACATCTATACACTTTATACCACGTATTGGGGGCATTTTATTCTTGTACTAGAAAAGAATTAGGACGTGTATGTATTATACTGCACAACAATTCTTTCACAACTTTACCGTAAGGAAATCTTGCTCCTTCTAACGTTCCTGTAACCTCTTCTTGGCGAGCGGCAGGTATACATGTCGTATAAGGTGCACAAAATCCTTGAATTTCAACACCAATATTGTGGTATAAAATTTTTTGTCGTATTTAGTCACCACATTGTAGTGATTACAGAAGGCAAAAATTACGACATGAAAATAGTGGTGTCCGAAGATTAAAAGAAATATAGTACTTGACGTCACGAAGGAGTTCAGGGTGTTCAAATAAATGTTAGTCAGAAGATGATGAGTTCGGACTGTAAGGAAAGTGATTGATCTGAAATGTGTGTGTCGTCACACTTATTGTGTGATGTATTGCATTGTCCCAGTGAAGATGGAAATGATCATGGAAGCGATAGATAGAAATGAAAGAGCATAATGGAACGTTTTTAAAACCGATATGCAGCTTTAATTTCCACGAAAAATTAACATGAGTATACTGCATTATATGTAAGTAATTCATGAAGAAAATGGACATACAAAATACGCCGTGAGTTCCAAAAATTATTAGTGAGAACTTTGTTAGTTTTTTTCTTTAGTCGGGGAGTTTTATTTTTCGTGCGGTATTCCATACCGGATCGCCTTGTTTCACCTTCTACGCGGCCATTTTTAAAAAAGCTTGTGCCATTTACATACTTAAGACCTTGATAGAGTGTTATTTCCAAATTGTACATTCAATTTGTTCACAATTTCACTAGGTTTGACATTTTCATTTATTGAATGTTTAATAAGCATTACTTTGTTCAACCGCACCAAGTTATTTTATGTTTATTCACAACTCTAGCGACTAAATAAAAAATGCTTCTATACTAATAAAAGGAAGTTTCACTCTGTGTGTTTGCGATGTTTAGCAAAATTTACGGCGACTACGAGGTGGAAAATTTTTATGAGGCAAAAAGCCCAAGTGTCTCCTGATGCCCTTGAGACTCAGAATTTCAAAATTCTAATAATTAGGCGAATTATTAATTAAAAATCGCAACTCACTCTCATTAAAAATACATCTCGGTCCTAGCGAGAGGGTAAAAGCTCTGGCGCATGCGCAGAAGGCTTATTCACGAGTCCGTGGGAAAATAAGGGACGAAAAAAAGAAATTTCGGTGGTATTTTGTCATTATTTATTAACTTGCATTGTCCAACCCGCTTAGTAAAGATAAAAACGAAATGCGTATTCTGAAAGCTCGTATTCTTAAGTCTGAAATGCCGCATTCAATTATATATATATAAAAAAAAATTGCAGTTAACCCCTTCAAAATTTTTTTTCAAAAAGGGTCGTTTTTCCGAAAAACGTTTTCTCCCTTATTGTAGCGCCCCTCTAGGGCACAATTTTAGAGGTACCGACAAACCAAAAACTAACTAAACGTCTGTATTTTAACACAATCTTTTTAGAGCATCTCAATGGACCAGATTTATATCTCCTACTAAAATTTTGAAACGTTCGGACGCGTAGAAATATTTTTTACAAAATAAAATGTGAAATTTTCGACGAAATCCGTAAAAAAATGAATATTTCGTCGCGGTTTCGTCCCTCCAGAGCGCAATTTTAGAGGTACTGACGAACCAAAAATATGTTCTTAAAGCTGAAACCTTTTTCTAATCGATGGTGAAATCTGTTTTAAGAAATATGAATTTTAACGCTTAAAATACACTGGCGAACAGATGTCACGTCGCACCTCACGGAGACGATATTTTTCTACGCTTAAAGTAACTAAACGTCCGTATTTTAACACAATCTTTTTAGAGCATCTCAATAGACCAGATTTGCATAACATAAAATTTTTTGAAATGTTCGGACGGACATATTATTTTTTACAAAATAAAATTTGTAAAAATTTCGACGAAATCAGTAAAAACTTGAATTTAAATCGTGGTTTCGCTCGCTTTCGGTGAGCATAGACTCCAAAAATCAAATTACGCAGAAAATAAAATACCAAATAGCATATACTTTCAGTTCAGTATTTTTTTATTTAAAAATATAAATTCAGATTAAATGGGACCTATTGCATTTTTTTTTATATTTGGCTTTTCGTGTACTGAATTCGTAGAAAATGAAAAAAAAAATCCTAATTGATTTAAAAGCTTGGAAACAATGTCTAAACTTGTCAGTTAACAATAACAACAGCAAAAACAGATTTAAATACATTTTTTCGAATAAAACCGCATTATCTAAAACGTTTTTTAATGATGTATTCAATATATGTTAAGGAGAAAAAAAATGCTTTTGGCAGCAATTAAAATTTGACAAACATTAAGATTAATTTAGTATACGTTCATTTCTTGTCAGAATTAAGATATAAAATCATACAAATTGGTCATTCATCACGGGCCTGGCAACGCCAGACGGGTCAGCTAGTGAATAATAAAACGACGCCAAACAAATTTTTAGGCCGTAAACAAATTATAAGAAAGGAATGAGAACGTAAGAAAAATGTATTCATATTAGATTTTTTTTATTAATATTTAATCCACCCTTGTAAAAAGAAAATTTAATAACAATACTTAATGATAGGTCTTATATTTCACGCTTAAAATAATTTGGAAAAGATTGTTTAGTTAAGCAAATACATTGATCAATATGACAGCTTTATGAAAAAATTAATAATGCTTCTTTTTTTCTAATTAAAGTCATTTTAAATTTATATTCGTTAAGCGTTTTTTCGTCTTGCTTTTGTTTTAAAATGCCTTTATTATTTGAAACGCATCTGAACAATATAGAGACTCCAACCGTTTAGCTTTGAAATTGATAAATTTATCATTAATCCAAAATCTTAATTAGAATTCCTCAAAATTTAGCAGTTTATCTTAATCTTCATGTCATTTTTAATGAAAAGTCTGATTTCCTTAGTAGCTTGAAAAAGCTAGTTTAATTAAAAAATATATATATTATTCTTCATCACTGATGATTTATCACTAGATGGTTTATTTTTTATCACTGAAGCTGAGGATTTCAAATAGCACCTGTGACAACATATCATTTAATAAAAGTCGAAAAAATAGTATGTTTTTATAAGAAATTTAATCATATTACTTTAAAAAATAAGATTACAGCAATAATTTTAAAAATTATAAAAATGACATTAGTTCAAGTTTTATTTCTCATTAGATTTTCTTCTAAATCCAACAATTTATCTTAAACTTTCCTCAATTTTGAATAAAACGTCTGATTCCCTTAGCCGTTCGAAAAAGGTTGTTTTGCCAAATCAAAAAACGGTAGATTTAATTAACTTTTTTAGCATTAAAAAAAGAGTTAAAATAATTGTTGCATCAAATTTTAATTTAATGAACCTCCCAAAAACAGTCAGAATGTTTTATGTAAAATTTAATTATTCTTTTATTTAAAAATTAGATTAGAGTCGTAGACTTCATTTTCGAAATTTTGAAATAATCAAATTAAAATTTTTTATTGTAATTTTTTTTTTTCGAAATTAAGCAATTTATCTTAATTTCTCGATTATTTTAAATGAAAAGCTTGACTTCCTTTACAGGTTCAATTTGTTTTTTAGTTTTACGAAATAATGTTTTTAATCACAATTTTTATTTCTGTATTTATCAAGATAAGCAAACAATTAATAATAATCGAAATTTCTTTGAAATTTCAAAATTTTTATGTTATGCTAAATCCCCAAACAAAAATTTTAAATAATCGAAATTTCTTTGAAGTTTTAAAATTTTAATGTTGTGCTAAATCCTAATTTAAAACTAATCAGATGTGCCAATCCCAAAACTTTCTTCTATCTCATACATGCTAACACTTGAAAATTCTCTAGCACACTGCCAAAATTAAATGGCAATCTATGGCCATCATGAGGATGCTAAAGATATAAAATTCCGTGCATTAGTTCTTGAGATATGACTATCGTTAATATCGTGTAAATCAGGTAAAATGCAGCATACACTGTAAAAGAAACGGACTAAAATACGAAAATTGTACTGGCAATCGAGACGCCAGTACTATTTTTATATTTTAACGGAAATTTTTTACGGCAAATTACAGAAAATTTTCCGTTTTTCTGGAATTTACGAGGAAAATTTTCAGTTAAAATACGGAAATAGTACTGGCGTCTCGATTTCCAGTACAATATCCGTATTCTAGTCCGTTTTTTTACAGTGTAGCAGCGCCACCTGTTGGGTGAATTATACCAAAACCTAATCAGCAACAACATATGCGAACGTCTAACTGAATTTGACGTTTGATGAAAATCCGTGCATTTAGTTTTCGAGATAGAGCCATTGCGAAAATCATAAAAAATCCAGCATAGCAGTGCTACTTATTAGGCTATTGGCACGAAAACCTAATCAGCAATAATTTGTGTCGACGTCTAACTAAACTTGGAAGTAGATGAGAATTCGTGCAATAGTTCTTGAGATAGAGCTATTGCGAAAATCGTGAAAAATGCAGCGTAGCAGCGCCACCTGTTGGGATATTTACACCAAAACATTATCAGCACCAATATTTATCAAGGTATACCTGAATCTGAAGTTTGATGAAAATTCGTGCATCAGTTCTTGAGATAGAGCTATTGCGGTAATCGTGCAAAACTGCCAGCATAGAAGCGCCACCTATTGGGCGATTTACACCAAAACGTAATCAACCCCAATTCATATCAAGGACTAACCGAATCTGGAGTTTGATGAAAATCCGCGCATTAGCTGTTGAGATAGAGCTATTGCGAAAATCATGAAAAATGCAGTATAACAGCGTCACCTGTTGGGCCATATACACCAAAAACTAACCAGCACCAGTTTATATCAAGGCCTAGCTGAATCTAAAGTTTTGTGAAATTCCGTGCATCAGTTCTTGAGATAGAGAAACACAAAATTTTTGTCACATACAGACAGACTCAAAGCAGACATTTTCTAAAAATCATCAAATCGTGTTCAGGACCTTCTAAAACGTATAAATCCTTCGAAAACCGGCAGTCGATATTTTTCACGAATCCAATACTTTCTTCTTGTAAAGATAGAAGAAAGTAAAAATACAGAGAAAGAAAAATTAAGAATGTTTTATGAGAAAAACTAATTATATCACGTTATCATTGTTATTATTAACACAATTTTCATTTCTTGCGTTTTCTTAAAGTTGCGTTTTTAATCTGAAAGTAAAGTGGTCTTGAATTGAAAAATATTTTACTATACGTTAAAACTCAGATAGGGAGAAAATGCCTGTTTTCTGTTAGAATGTAGCTGAAATTCGTTGTCATGATAATCGTCCCTTTTTCTTTTCCCGTTCGTACTTATTTTTTGCAGAGATTTGAATAGATGCCTCAACAATGCATTTCTGCATAAAAACTTTTTTATTATGCATGTTTTATAATTAAAAAAAATATATCTGTAGTTTTATTTCTTTTAAATAAATGTTTTCCCCAGTGCATGAGCATTTTTAACAGTTCATAATGCTGTTACAATATCAAGTTGCGTGGCAACCCGACGTGTTGCTTTTCTATCACATAAGATCATTCGATTCTTTTAGGGAAAATGAAATCTAACTTTATTGAAAAATTTAGAAGGCAATTATAGTATTAAGGGGGTCCGGGACACATTTTAAAATAATTTTTATTTATCGAGTTAAAATTCTGAATTTTTTTGTGGGTGAAAAAAGTGGGGTAAATTAAAATCAGTATAACTCGGAATATTATTTGTAGAATTTCAATTTTATTTCATTTAAATAAACAGAAATATATAAGTTTTAATTTTGATTCGGCATTTTTAAAAATATTAATTTATAAAAAAAAAATAAAATATTTAATGAGAAAAATTAAAAAAAAAAAGTGGTGCAACTTTTATTAAAAAAATCATATTTTCAAAAGTAAATATTTTTTCAAGTATGCTGAATCAAAATTAAAATAAAACAATTGAAAAAGATATGTTCCAAGTTTGAACCACTTATCTTTAACTGTTCTCGAGTTATAAGAATTTAAATACGAGAAACGGTGAAAAAACCTATCATGAAGAAAAACGCATTTTTACAAGAAGTCGTTTCCATGACAGCCATTGCTTGAAAGCTAAATTTTGAAAACAAACCAAAACTAAAAAAATAATCTTTTTTGTTCTAATTCAGATCGAAACATGATTTAAATGTCTTTTAAGCAGGAAAAAAACAGGGAAATTTTTAACGAAATAAAATATTTTTGCAACATTTGAAGATTTTTTGTCCCGGACCCCCTTAATTTTATTAAATACAATATTTCAAATATTAAATTATATTTACAATTTAAGTCAAAAACTTTTCCAATAAAAATGCACATATTCTATAACTTTATTTACCCAAAAATTTTCGTTCTTCCAAGATTTGGTTTCTGATTTCAGAGCTGGTAGAAATGTTTGCCCGTCGTTTGGGTGAACTTATACAAAAATGACTTTGTTTTGGCGAATTTATTAAAAAATGTTTTACATTCATGAATTAAAATAAATACTTAGAGAAACATAATTTTTATCTCTAAAACATTTCGTTTTTAATGTCCTTGTGAAAAGTTTTAATCGCCATCTTAAGAAAATAGATGAAATTTTTTTACTTTTTCGATTTCGGTTGCAGATTTTTTTATTAAATTTACTTTTACTTTCGGAACCGGTTTTGAAAGTGAAAGCACCTTTATTAATAAACAATTAAATTTAAAAAATCAAAAAACACGACTGCATAAAAAGCGAACTAATTAATTATTTCTCATCAATGTGAAACATTTTTTTTTTTTTAATTCCAACCATTAGTTCACACTCTCGCTATATATGTCTTGTTCAAATTTTCAATCGTTAATAAAATACTTATTATTCATCCAATCAAGCTCAAATACATTTTTTTTAAACTTGTAGTGGATGACACTTGATGTTAATCCAGTTTTTTTCAAATATTAATTAATTAATTAAGTTAAATTAATTAATTTTCAATAAGCGAGAGAGCCCTCTTCTTGATCAAGGTATTTTAAGACCGAAAGAGCCCTCTTCTTGATCAAGGCGTTTTAAGCGCCACTCGAGGAAAAAAAAATGGGAGACTCTTATTGACCTAAGTAGGAATTGACTTAAAATATATTTTTTTTTATATTACTTGTTTAGAATACTTACCTAATTTTTTTTTATTTACTTATATTGATGACTTTTAAGTTGTGTTTAATTGTTAGTTCCTATCTATAATCACTGTTTTGATGAGATCTATAGATGTCTATGATGGTTAGAGTTGCAGTAAAGCTAGAGATCCACAATACATACACAACTTCCAGGTTGTATAATATTTTAACAGAGCTTCTGACTGTAAAATAGTCAATGGAACATCGTCTTCATTTTGAAAGACCTATCCAATGGTATGCCACTCAATAGGTAGCGTAAAAATTTTTTTCTTCTCTACCGCCATTTTGTATTTTACGGCCGCCATTTAAAATTTATAAAAACAAAACCTAACCTATAACCAACGGGCCGTTTAGACGAATTGATAGAGTCCTCATTCATTAAAATCCATCCAGCCGTTGGGATGTTTCGAGGGTATAAAGAAATCCACATACACAGATACGCGTGAAACACATAACCCTTCTTTTCAGTCGGGTAAAAAGTCCGCAACCGAAATGAAAAAAGTAAAAAAATGACCCTATTAGAGATTAAGCTCAGCTATCCTGTACAAAAGAAATCGTTTAAAAATACTCAAATTTAAACGAGAAATTCGAAAAGAACCTGCCCATTGGATTAAAGGGTCTCGGGACTCTTAAAATTGGAAAAATGAAAAAAAAAAAGACCATTTTCAACATTTAATATTTTGATTTTAGGACACAATTTTAACTGGAATAAAATATATAAGTATGTTCTTTCATGTCATGTATTTAAAAAATTATAAGATGCAGAATTAACATTTACAGGGGGCTCCAAACTGTTAGACATTTTTCGAGCAAAAAATCGGCATAACAGCTTATGCGCGCGATTACAAAATAAGTGTTGCAACTAGAATGAAAATTTTAGTGCCTACTTATACTTCAGATTGTAATAATTACCCTGAACCTAAATAAATCTGTATTTAAAGCTTTTTTTATATTTTTAATCCAAAGTTGTATTTAGCTAAAGCAAAATTAAGAAAATTTCAACAGTATAATCACGTAAAAAAAATATTGTTTTGAACAATAAAATGGAAATTTTAGGTTCAGTTTATACAGACTATCATGAAACATATGTTTTGAAAATTTCATGAAAAAATATTCATAAGTTTTTCAGATATCGTGCGCGTTATGCCCAAAAACGTCATTTGGAGAAAAAAGGCTTCAAAGTTTCCGAAACGACGCTTCAGCTATGGAACGTGTATAAATGTAAAAGCCATAACTTCAGTTCTAATAGGAATTCCAAGGAAACAATTATATCAAAATGTTCAGAAAAGATAGGAGTTTAACATTTAAAAAAATTTAAATTTCGAAAATTTTAAAGCTTTAAGAGTCCTGAGACCCCTTAACATTACGTAGTGGGTGTTTTCAAGTGAGTGAAGAGTCCCATTAACACCTTGGGAACGATGGACACGTATACGCGCCGCATAAGGTGCTGAGAATCCTTGATTATTCCCACCAGTTTTTTTTCTACTGTAAATTTTGCCTTATTTAATCAGGGTGACAATGCGATGATTGTTTTTACGAGGAGCCCGGGACCTGTGTCCCACATCCCTGGATACTGAGCAATCTAGGATGGATAACAAGGTGTAAAGCAGCAGGGTATTTTTTCGATAAAATTAAGCAAAAATTTCTGCTTTTAAAAGACCGGTGATAAAAGATTACAAATTCTGTAAAAGACGCTCGTCCCGAAGGGGTTAATAAAATCCCCACCCCCCTCCCTTTCCAGCTTGAAAAAAAAAGTTTGTTTCGTTTAACGAATTAAGTTATTATTTATTTTTTTTAATCTAATGAAGATAAATCCAAACAATTGTTCTTCATTTAATATAATCCATAAAACAGTGTGTTGTATGAAAAAATACCGGGTGTCCCAAAAAGGACTGACTGATTTTAAAATTCAATAACTTCCAAACGGTGACGGATATTTAAAAAATTCTTGAAGGAGGGTTATGCATACAGTCAAAAGTTTTATTACAGTGATTTTCGATTTTAGTTCGAATTACAAACAATAGATGGCGCTGTAAGCAATAGTCGCTAAATATAGGGGTCCTTTTTGATTTTGGGTCCTTTCTGCTGTTCCATGCAGAAAAAGGAGATGGAAATGTATTATCCAGGCCACGAAGTACCAAAAATCGAGCCTGAATTTAGCCTCTATTGATCGCAGCGCCATCTATTGTTTGTAATTCGAACTAAAATCGAAAATCACTGTAAAAAAACTTTTGACTTTATGCATAACCCTCCTGCAAGAAATTTTAATATCTGTCACCGTTTGGAAGTTATTGAATTTTAAAATCAGTCAGTCCTTTTTGGGACACCCGGTATATTATACAACATTAATTTTTTAATTAAAGTCATTTTTTATTTTTATTTGCTTAGAGTTTTCTGTCTTCCTTCTATTTAATGAGGCATTCATTTTACGAAAAGCTTTGAAAAACGCCCTTGATAGAGAATATATTTTGCCATGCGTCAAAACTCATTTAGTCAAAAGTTTCTGTTTCCTGTTTGAATTTAACCGAAATTCCATTTAATGCTAATTTACCTGTGTTTTCTTTTTCTTCTGGTTTCTATTCATTACATGGATTTGAAAAGACAGTTCAACAATATATATCCAAAAGCTTTTCAATCTGTAAATTTCATAATTAAAAATAGTTTATTGTTTTATTTCTTTCAAATGAAATATGTTTCTTCAATTTTCCACTCTATAAAAATTACATTATGCTTCAAAATTTAATTTAGAAAAATCTTCATTTTTATAAAGCAGTAATTGTAGTTTTTTGCCGATAATTATCTTTAAAAATATTAAAATTTTCAGTGATCCAAATTCTATTTTTCAATTAGAATTTTTTTAATTACTATTTGCCATAATCTTCATGTTATTTAGAATAAAAAATACGATTAGGTCTCCTAACAGTTTTATGGTTAATTTTCCAATGTTTGACGAAAATGAAATTTTCAAATAATTATTACCCAAATTTTATTTTACAAAAATTCACAACTTTATGAAAACCTACGAGCTTTATGAGAAATTAAATTATACTGTTTTATTATTGTTATTTTTTTTTTTTTTTACTTAAAAATATATATTGATTTTTATTCGCTCAGATGTTTTCGTTGCTATTATTTAATGATGCATTCAGAAAAACCGAGAAAAATAATTCTAATAGGAAATAGCTTTTACTATGCATTAAAATTGTTTCCTGACACAAGTTGAATAATAATTAAATCTCTCTCTCTTTCTCCCCTCCTTTTTTTCGTATATTCTGCCTTGATTTCAATGAATATTTCAACGAGACACATTTAATGGCTTTTTATCATGTAAGTATGTTTCTTATTAAAAAATATTTTTTGTTTTATATTCTTCAACTAAAAGATGTTTTCCAATATATATATATATATATAATATATATATATATATATATATATAGAGAGAGAGAGAGAGAGGGGGGGGGGGGGTGGGTGAGATTGAACAAACTTTCATTAGGCTTAAATATTTAATTCGAAAGTATATTCTTTTTTTAAAAGCATTTCAACAAAACTTAATGAAAATAATTAGTGAGCAATCTTTAATTAAAAATACCGATGCAGTAAAAGTGAAAAATAAATAAATAAATTTCGTGATTAACTTTTCAGAAGACGCGCTTAAAATGTTTGCATGAGCAGGCATTTTGCGTATTTTTTTTTTTTTTTCTGTGTGTGAGCAGTAATCATGGTATAACATTGCATAACATTAATAAGAGACATGTTAAAAGGGAAGAGCAATTATACATATCAGTAGTAAATATTAAATTGTAATTTCTTTGCCCTTTGTAAGAAAAATGTGTAAAAGAAATCGCGTTTGATGTGAAATTTGCGATAGCGCTCTCACTCGAAAGTTAAATGTTTATTTTAATTGCTTCACATCTCTCAATCTTTTAAAAAAGTCAAGAAAATCTGAAAAAAGATGTTTTGAATAAATGAACTCTACTTATTTTTACTTAGGCTTATGCAAACAAAGCAAAAATTAAAACAAAACGATCGAAAACGAAAGAGACTGAACTACATAAGGTGATTCTAAATTGTATTAACAAAATAAAAGCATTGAATTTACCTATGAAGGCAAACAAAATTTACTGTAGAACTTCGTATCTACTATGAGTCTTCCATGCTACCAACAGTTAGAAAAATTTTATTTAGTTTAAAGCAATAATTTGTGAATCCCTGTGGAATTTTTTACATGTCAGTTTGAGAAAAGCTTCTAACACCGTCTTATTTTAAATGGATTTTCTCTTTTAGAATTAACTTTCATTTAATAAAAACGAGACATTCTTCTCCTTTAGGGGGAATTTAATTACATAATATTTATTAAAATAAATTTTCAGTCTTTCTTTCATTGTTCAGCGTTTTCTGTCTTGTCCTTATTTATTGGTGTATTCATTATTTAAAATGCTGCGAACAGTTTTTATCATTCAGAAAAATTCTGTTAGTATTAAACTAAATTTTTAATCATGATAATTATGCAATTTTTTATTGCACATACTTCTTGACTATAATTTGAAAATTAATTTGAACAATGAAAAAGATTTTTACTACGTAAAAACGTCGATTAACCAAAAAAAAAAAAAAAAAAAAAAAAAAAAGTAATTTATCTTTTCAATAATAATAATAATAATAATAATAATAATAATAATAATAAATTTTTCCCCCGAGGATTTTTGTATATATGGTATAGAAAAAGGATTTGAAACAATATCATTTGATATTAACTCTTATTTAGTAAAAATTTTAAAACATTGTATGTTGTGAGTAATTTAGTTGTATAATGTTTCTTAATATGTATATAATATACAGGTTGTCTACAAATTAATTGGCAAATTCGTAAGTTAAGAACTTCCGAAATATTAAATGAAATTGACTAGTTGAAAGTCAGACTAGTAGTGATATTGCCGAAGTTTATTCATAGATGACGTTAGGTGTCATAACTGACTAGAGATCCTATATTAGCGAGAGATTGGAGATTGAAGAAATGTCCGCCATTTTCGTTACAAAGTAGATGGAACGCCGCCGTACAACGCAATGCATTTTTATCAGCGTGTAATACTTTTTATTTTATTAAAATTATGAAAATTTCATTTTATATACCTTGAACGAGTCTTTTGGAACATAAATATAAGCACATTTCCATTTTAATGAGTAAGAATTCTCAGAAAATGCATTTTTTTTTTTTTACTCGGCTGTTTTACGCTACGCAGCAGTGCGATTTTACTTAGTTATCGGATTTTGATTTATTTGTAGAATTTGTTTTTCATATTTTTTATTTGTTTCTTGTAACAGCAGTGCTTCTATTTAACTTTTTTCTAAACTTTCATTTAATGTTTTGATAACAATGCTCATTCTAATATTATATATTTACAAGACTTTCTTATTTAAAAAGAGAGATAGCAGTACGTAGAAACTTATCATAAAATATTTTCAACGCACATATTAAATTAACTTTGAATCACATACATACTTAAATAGGAGTGGTATATGATATGTTCAAATTTTAACGTTTCTGAAATTTGAATGCCAAGATGGTGAAAATTATAATAATTACTGTTGTTTTAAAATGCGTAATAAATTATAGATAGTTTTAAAAAAATTGAATTCTATAGTTCATTTTCTATCTGATAATCGTTAAAAATTATTTTCTCAAATATTGTGAAATCAAAATAAAGTTCTTACTTACATGCCCAATCTTCTTCTGCCCACTATTTTAATTAGTAAAAAAAAAAAAAATAAGAGTAAAAGATGCATTTTCTGGGAATTCTTACTCATTAAAATGCAAATGTGCTCATTTTATGTTCTGAAAGACTCTTTGAAGGCATATAAAATGAAATTTTCATAATTTTAATAGAATAAAAAGTGTTAGACGGTGATGAAAATGCATTGCGTTGTACGACGTTCCATCTACTTTGTAACGAAAATGGCGGACATTTCTTCAATGTCCAATCTCTCTATATAACTGACGCTATCGCATAGCGAGCGGTAATCATTCTTGTTCAGCATTACGATAATGAACACGTACAACGGTGCTGAAAAGCGAAATGCTGTCTTTAGTTTCATGAAACTCGTTCTGTTGTGCAAGTACGACGAAATGATGGTGATATGGTAAACTTGAACTGTTTTCTATCTTACAGCAATATAAACTTTATTTATTTATTTTTTTTTTTTTTTGTCTCAATTCATTCAATAAATCATTCTTTTTGCCCAACTAATTTGTAGACAACCTGTATATATATAAAATTTTGCTAAACTATCAGAAATCATTTAGTCCATATTTCATTCCAAATTCACATCGTATTGAGACAGCCAATTTGCACAAATCATACAACACTACACTGTAGAAAAACTTTTGACTACTACTTTTTCTTAATCTAGGAAAATATAATATAACCACAGAACAAAATACACTTTAACCTCTTCCGGATGACCCATGGTTCCGAAAAGTGTTCGTTACCTTTATGAACCTCATAAGATAGCGTTTCGAGATTTTAAGAAATATTTATAAAAACAAAGTTTATTTTGATGCCACTGATTTTTGGAAATGTTTCCGAGTAGTTTTTATAGTATATTTATCAATTTTCTCAACCTCGCATTTAGGTTTTTGGATGCTGACTATTAACCAAGATGTCCATTCTACACTCATTTCCACATGCCTCACATTGTCCATTTACCCACTGAGTCGAATGTTTTATAGACATACATGATAAATGAATAGCATTAAGGGGACATACAAACCTTAAAATCTTTTAAAAAATCGATTTTTTGTTTTTCAATGCATTTGACAGCTAATGTTTTCTGAACATTTTGCCACAAACCGCATCAAAATATTCGTAAAATTGCGCTCGTTATAGTAAAAAAAATTTTAATTAGCCTTGGTCTGTTTCAAGTGAAGCATTTATGTTTAAATTGATTTTTCTCAAAATCGATATATTTTTACTTGCGTGCCGATAACACCAAATGTATTGATTTGAAACTTTATATAAATCTTTACTAGATAATTTTCTTTAAATTGAACTAAAATCTAAGCTATTTAACAAAAAATATTGAATATATGGGTATACGAGTGACAAAAATTATCAAAATTTTCATATTTTTCTTTTGAAAAATAAAAAAAACTTTAGATATCTTTTGTTTATTCATTAGATTGTAGTCCATTTTATTATTGTAATATTCTTAAACTTATATTAAAAGTTTGAAAGTTTTAGAGGGTATAGATATTTTTAAATCATGCGCGCAAGCTATATACATTACCATTAATAAAAAAAAAAGCATACATTAAGGAATATTTATTATCAATTAATTGTACAATGTTTATGTAAATTATATATTATATTATATGGAGAACATATTATTGTATTAACAACAACAACAAAACAAAAACTGAGGGATTATTGCAAAAATGAGTGCATGGGGCCACTTTAAATATTTGTCTCCGAAATCAAATTTTTCATCTGTTTAAAGGGCCGTATGTCCCCTTAACATAGGCATTGAAATTAATATTGATTTGTTACTCTTTCGTGTTCAATTCAATTCAGTTATGCGGCTGAAAATATTTAATTGAAAATTGATGCATTTTAAAAACTGGTATCCCTTTTTCAGAAAACTGATTATGCTCTATAAAAAAGTAATCGGAAACGTTTCAGAAAATAGGCGGCAGAAAAAAAACCTTGTTTTTTACAGAATTGGTCTTTAAATCTCGAATCAATTTCTCAAGTTTCTGAAGATAAAAAACGCATTTCGGAATTGTAGTTAAATTGGAAGAGGTTTTTGCATATTTTCGTATTTGGTATTTTTATATTTTTGTAGATTAAGAAATATTTGACTTTTTTTTTTCTTTTTACAGTTCTGCTTTTACCCTCTTAAGAGGTTTCAGGACTCTTAACATTTGAAAAAAAAAGGGGGGGGGGAGACCATTTTCAACATTTAATATCTTAAAATGTATATTATTTTAAAACACAATTTTTAGTGAGATGAAAGGTATAAGTGTGTTCTTTCTGTTCATGATTTTTTAAAAATTGTAAGACGCAGAATTAGTATTTATAGGGGGTTCCAAACTGTCAGACATTTGCCAAGCAGAAAATTGGTATAACAACTTACGCGCAGGATTACAAAATAAATTTTGAAACTAGAATGAATTTTTTTTGTGCCTAATTATACGCCAGATTGTAATAATTACTCTGAACCTAAATAAATTTTTATTTAAATTATTTTTGTATTTTTAATACAAAAAGTAGAGCAATTTTGTATTTAGCTAATACAAAATTTTGAAAATCACTTAAAAAAATTATTTTTTGCACAATAAAAATGAAATTTTAGGTTAAGGTTATACAGACTAACATGAAACATATGTTTTGAAAATTTCATGAAAAAATATTCAGAAGTGTTTGACATATCGCGCGCGTTATACCCAAAAGCGTCATTTGGAGAAAAATGACTTCAAAATTTCGTAAACGCTTCTTCAGCTGTTGAGTGAGTATAATTCTAAAAGCCACAACTTCTGTTCTAATAGGAATTTCACGGAAACATTTATATCAAAATGTTCAGAAAAAATGGAAGTTTAATATCTAAACAAATTAAAATTTCGAAAATTTTGAAGCTTTAAGAGTTCAGCGACCCCTTAAACTGTAATAATGCTAAAAATCGTCTTGCAATTTCAAAATACAAGCCCCTTCCCCTCTTTTCTTTCATTTTTACAATTAAACAGAATGAGGGGGGAGGGGGATGAGTGAACTGTAGTCTGTAATTCATATTGTATGTTACTTTGAGACAGTGCAGTTCCGTCTGTCTGTGATATTGAGAGTAAAACAAAGAAGTACAGTAAAGAAATTCCCTATTTCACGCATTGCTCTTGTACAACAATAACTTTAATAGTTGACACTGTTTACTTGTTATAATATTTAAAATCTTTTCTTTGTATTTTAAGATTGCCTGCATACAAAGCAAAACACATCTGTGTTTTGAAATTAATGTCCCCAAACGACTACTAATACATTTTTTTCGAATATAAAGAAAATTATCCTCAAAAGTAAAAATAAAAATATCCTTTTTGCCGCATGAGAGCATTTTTCCATTTATTGTGTTTTGCAATTTGCTTGTGCGATTGTTTGTGTGCCAAAAAAAAAAAAAAAAAAAGTAAATAAATAAACCGAAAAGAACAGAAAAGAAAAAGAAACTTTCCTCGAATCCTTTTTTAAACTAATAGAACTTTCTTATACATACAAAATTTTGATTTACCGAAATTCAATATTTGAAATTTTGATTGTATTTTGCTGAAACACCACAAATTTCATTTTTTTTTTCCTTTTTGTGTGTCAGTATATTTTTTAGCTGCATTTTAAAGAATATTAAAAATTGAAACATGTGTCAGTCTGGATGAGGGAATATTTTTGTGCAAGATTTCAATAACTTCTACGGTTTTAGAATTTTAAGGAAAGAATTTCATAAACATCTGCTGAATTTTTTGTATGTTTTTTTTTTTTCCTTTCGCAAGAATGAAAAATGATGTACTTTTAAAATGAGTTTACAAAACTTTATGGTACTTTTAGGGGGGAAAAATGTGTAAATATGATGTAATGGAAAGTTGAATACTTGGGTTACAGAATAAAAGATTAATGCTGATAAAGTATTAGTTTTTCTATTTTTTCTATTATCACTTTGTAAAAAATTACTTTAAAATGTTAAATATAAAAACAAATTCTTGTTATGTTGACTGGAAAAAAAGAATTTAAATGTGCTACATACAACACATCACGTGAAATAAATAATCACAGTTCATTTAGTATTCGTTTTTTAAGATACCAAAGCATTTTTTCAAATTTGGTAAGTCAAAAATACTTTTAATATCTTTTACCATTTACATTTATAATTATATTTTGTTGCATAAGCGCCTAGCTACTATCGTATGAAGATATTCCATGGTCAAATGGGTAGTTTATAATAGTAATAATAATAATAATAATTTCATAAATATCGTTACATAGTTTTCTTACTAGAGGTTAAGTTGAAGTAGTAGATAATATATTGAGTAGAGAAAATATTGTTGTCCCAATAAAATTATGCTGTGCTGATAAAATTCCTATTTGAGGATTTTTAAGTTTTTCGTGAAAAAAAAACCCCCAATAATATATATATATATATATATATATATATATATAACACAATTAAAACAATAATTATTTATAGAATATACATTACACAATATAATATTAAAACAATATTATATTGTGTATATACATAATATGATCTAATAAGAATTTTTTTGCGACAACACTACTTTTAATCTGTTTATTTTTTTATACGACTCATAATAGAGAACACTTAGAAGTAACCGAAAAAAGAAAAAAAGAATTAAAATATACATCTCCACTAAAATTTTCAGAATTTAATCAAATACTGTTTTATTACTTAATTAAATAGCTTTTTGTTATTTATTAATAAAATATATCATGTATTTTGCTCTTTATATTTTGGTATATATTTACTGTTCACAAAAATTATTTTCTTCGCGCTTTTACCAATTCTAATATAATACACCACATCTATAGTCGAGAATTACATATGTTTTCGTCTGATATCCTCGTCAACGATCTGACTTCTAATATGTAATCGATATTTCTTACGGAGTGTGACTTGAAAAGTTCTCTTCTCTCTAATCGGGACACAATCCGTGGCACCTCCACCCTCCACCTTCACTATCCTACTTAGGGGTTGTTATGACAACCGCGGTTTTCTAGTTTTCTGCTGTTAACTTCCGAAGTACTTGGACGCAAATGAGTCCAGATGTCCAGTAATGGATATGGGAGAGTGAATGCGAAAAAAATTGTGTATGTAAGAAATAAAAAGTAATGTTCCAAAAAAATAATTTTTTAGTTTGAAATTTTGTCTCCGGCCAAATATTTATTTAATAATTTACATGATTTTGGAATTAGTTACATGATATTGTATTTATGGCATAAGCTATAGAAGACTATTGATGTAAAATAACATATGAAATATTTTGCACTGTTTTAAAACTTTGTTTCTAATTCGTATGCTTTTTGTAACAATCGACTTTGTTTCGTGATGCTGCGTTATTTTACGTAGCTATGAATGTGGCGTTATGATAAGGGTATAAAACTGTGTTTATCTATATTATAAAGGACAAACATATCTGTGCGTAACGCATACGTCATTCTTCGAATGGCAACACTTTGAAATTTGAAATAAAATTTCGGTTTTGCAATTTTGACTACTGCAAATTTTTAAACTTCTAAACATCGCCCAGTTTCAATTTTTACATCTTAGTATGGGGAAAAAATGTACTTTTAAATGCAATTTGTGTGAAAGCTCTATCTCAAATTATTTTTGAGATATTAATTCTTTTATACTTTTTAGTACCAATTTTGTAATTGTGGCAACTGAAGTACTCCATTTCTATTAAAAGTAAAGGGAAAATAGTCATGGTTTATTTATTTTTATTGATTGTATCCTTATTGAGGCTATTTTCACATTACAAATAAAAGTAACTTTTTTTCTAATTTTTGAACAGAAAACGACGTCAGCCATTAAAAAAAACACACATTCTTCTTCATAGATCAAAAGACTGAAGAAGATATTTCAATATTTTTTACATTACGCTGATACTGAGTTTGAGATGCTGGGAAAAATTATGTCATATTTAAAACAAAACGGTCATTTTCTTTGATAAAACTAAATATTTGATCAATACTAAATGGCCAATACTATGGCAACTAAAGGCAAATTTCTGAATGGTAAATTTTCGCCAGTACTGAGATTAGAACTTAAATTTTATGCGAATGTTCACATGAAAAGTTGTATCGGACGAACGTGACTTTAAGTTTGGAAATACATTCATTAATAATGTATTGCGCGTTAAAATACTTTTAAATTGTGAATTTGAGTGGTGCGTATGTAAATTTTGAGAATGCGAAAATAACGTACAGTTTAGGTTTTATGCTGGAAATTTTTATGATGTGACAAAGCGAAGTCATTTTTCCTCCCGTAAAAACAAACTTAAGGGCCCCAATCGATAACTTCAACACAATTACTCATCTTGATTATACATATTCTAATACAGTTTAATGTTTGAATAATTTAAGCAGTTGAAGTTTTTGGAAATAATATTTTGGCAATTTTAGGTTAAAAACATTATTTATTTTAAGAGTTAGATAACCAATGCAAGATGAATTTTTTATTGTAATTATTTTTATAGGTTTATTATAAATTCGATCTAACAGTTCTATTCTAAACATTTTAATTCGTCGAATTTCGACGGGTTCCAACTCGTATTATATAAAAGATGAATTGATAAAAAAAAAAAAAAAAAAAAAACCTTTTAGTTAGTTCTATATTTTACTTCTGGTAGGTAGTACCGCATTTTCCGATGTGCAAGTTGACCTTTTAAACAGCTAAAACGCAGAGAAAATTCACGGGTCGACTTATACACCGGATATAAAGACATCCGACGATCGCGGTCGGTGTAGAGATGAGACGGACTGAAACCGGGCCCATGAGCCCGGTTTTTATAAAAAATTTCGGGATCGTGCGTACTCGGGGTCAAAGTAAAAATTTCATTTACATCTTTACAAATTGAAAGTTTAAAGAAAATGCCATTTGATAAACAAGAATGTAGTCTAAGTTTCTTAAATTATTTAACAGGATTTTAAAATTCAGTTTGAACACTCTCAGAAATACTGTCTTCAAATCACCAAAAGATTCCGTTATTTGAAGAATGCCTAGGTTATTTTCTGTTATAAGAGATAAAATATACAGCAATTGAAGAAACTTTCGTTTCTTTTTTTTCTGTTGTATTAGAGAAATTTTGCATTATTTAAAGAAACAGTCGATTTAACCGTTTGAGTGCGGAGCCTCTTGTTATGTGCCAGAATTGAAGGAAGTGCGATAGCGCTCCTCTTGTTTTATGCTAGAATTGCAGGGAGGGTGATAGCGCTCCTATTTGTTGTCTCATTTTGGTGTGCATTTAAGCTGGTTGCACTAGCGAAGCGTACGATTTCTGTGTATACCGTCGGCTTACATGTAATTTTTTATATATATACCCAAACACATTTGAAATTTTGGCATATATCCACAAGATTTGTTCCGCACTCAAACGGTTATAAAAATACCTTTTTTCAAGGTGACGTTGGAGTTGAACCGGGAACCTCAGAGTTTCGAGTTGAGTACCTTAACCATTCAGCAACGGTCGTTCAGGATAAATTTAAAATAAAGATATGGGTTTTCTTCAAATGGGGCCTTGATAATTTTTTTTTTAGGTAGATTTCGTAAGAAATACTACCTATTGCAGTCGTTACCATGGTGCGACTTTTGAAAAATTCCTTCATAACTTTTCATTATAGGACCTCAGGAACCCAAAACCACCCCCACCTAAAAAGTTTATATATATATATATATATATATATATATATATATATATATGTATATACTGAATTTTGTCCGCACGATAAAAGTCGCAATTATGCACGGATCGTCTTCAAACTCGCCAACAACTTTGAGATGGCTAATATCTCGGCGGGGATTGAAAATGGGTAAAATCGGACCAAGGGAATTGAAATGGGGAGGGTTCAAAATTTTGAATACCGTCTTAACATGATTCCGATAAAATCAGCTCTTACACAACAATGACAGAAAAAAATAAATATTTTTCGTTATTGCAGTTGCCAACAATTTAAAAAAAAAAGCAATAAAATTCTCACCACAACAATTGCTTTTCTTTTGCAAGAATTTCACGTGAAAAATTAAATAAAATAAATAGTTTGACGAATTGAAAACAAATTGAATATTACGTCATAAGTTTTCTAGAGCAAGATTTCCGCATGAAAACTCAAAATGAAATAAATAGTTTGACGAATTAAAAAACAACAAAATATTGCGTCATACTGGAAATAAAATAGACCTCAGCAGGTGAATATGTAATGTCATGTGAGTTTGAAGAAACGTATTAAAACATGATAAAAACCGGACTATGGAAATATTAACTTATTTATGACTTTGAGGTTCTCTGAATTTGCTTTAGCTATTTTTTAAACCTATTCCATATGCATGCGTGTGTCTATTCGTGTATATTAGAATTTTCACAAAATGTTTAGCTCCCTAGAGCTCATTCTTAGTGGAGGAACTGGGTTTATCTCTAATCTTGATTTAAATTTTGTTGGTGAATTTAGTACTTAACTTCGAAATCTACCTCCGCCTGTAGGCCCGAGCCGGCAGGGATTTTTTTTTTTTTTTTTTTTTGGCAATTTTTAAGTTAACTGAGAGGAGATTTCTTCGTTATGAGATAATAGTTGGAGTTTTAACACTTATAGTATAAAAGAGATTAAAAATATGAATTATACATATTTGTAATTTGATTGTTAGATGTAAAATATGACTATTATATTTTTAATTAAATTCGCGAAGAAAAGTTTTTTTTTCCGTTTAATTTAACTATTGTATGTCTTTTAAATGTGTCCGTTTAGAATATATCTTTAAATGTTTTCGTTTAGAATATATTGGAAGTGCTAATATTTTTTTATAAATTAAAAAAATAAATTGCAAATAATTTTAAATGAATGAGAAAAATAATTGTTAACTTTTTATATTCGCAAGGGTTATCTTGTGTGTTTGTTTTATTATAAATTATAAATTTTAAGTTACTGAAATTTCGATTTTTCATTTTTAAAATGAATTCCAACTTTAGTATTAATAGAATCACACATTTAGTATTAATAGATCCAACACGTTCAGAATACTGTAACACAAAACTTCACTGTTTCATAAGGTGGGAGATGATGTCTAAGTAAACAATTTGGAAAACGATAACACATTTGAGAACCCAATTTTAGAAATTATCACCAATAGTCGGAAAAGTATTCGGATACTTTTTTGGACCCTATATGATATAAAGATTCGTATATGGGGCATTCTCACAATCTTTTGACTTTTAGGGAAAAAAATCTGGCGAAATTAAACTTCCTAAAATAACATTTTAATCTGATAGACGAATGCCTTAATGATTCAAAATAAAGAAAAAATGGTCAGCAGCGAAAATGTTTTTATTTAACTGAGGTTTAAGTTGAACTTGCGAGTTTAATTTTCCTTACCATTTTACCCCTATAACTTTTTATTTTCTTATAAATTTTTACTTATAATGAATTTGCATAGTACCCACAGGACATTCAAATAGGAAATAATAACAATGTAGTAATTTTAATACATAATTTTTGTGTAACATTGTCTTAAAGGGGTGTTAAAGAAGGGACGGTAAGGATGGAATGGTAAGGAAAATTATCACCTATTTTTAGGAAAATCATGTGTAGACTAAGCGATAGCCACAATGTTTATTGATTTTTAGAAACAGTTGTTAACATTGGATTAAATTAATTTTTTTTTTTTAATTTACCTCAAAAAGTGCAGGAATAAACCTTGGGGACGGTGAGACTACTCATAAAGCCACGATGCTTGAAATTGATATTTAAATGCTGATTTAAATTCCACAGTAAATTTCCTGCCAAAGAATTTTAGACATTATTTCTCTAGCATGAGAAAAAACTTGAAAAAAAATTCTGTGGCGCATCTGAAGTGATTTTCTGTATAATTTTAGAAGAAGGATGGTAAGGAATCTAAAACCCAGGCACAGAGTTTAAAGAATAATAACAACCCAAAAAATGTGTGCAGGTTAATTTTTAGCTACATATTTATATAAAACAATAGTTCTAGTTTCAGAAAAAAATTACATCGAATTATTTTTATTGAAACAATTTTATACAGACTGCTCCAAACTTAAAAATCAGCATCAGGGACACGGGACGGTAGATGAGTTTTCCTGGTATTTGGACCCCCAACATCGTCTAAAACTTCTCGTTAATATTGTTATGCAACCATGCAATGGGATGTTCCCCAGTATATGAAATAAAAAAAACACAAAAAAGTGTATTAAATAAAAAATTCTTATTCAGGGACATGAAAGTCAAAGGATTGTGAGACTGCCCCATATATGTTACCGTGAAAGACCGAAATTGGAGAATGTCGATTTTCACCGGTGAATGTCAACACATACCAAATACGTTGGTGAAAAACCGATTTTTTGATTATATTCTTGTACATTCGGACCATCACCGGTGGATATCGACAAGCACAGATATGCTCTAAAAAAAAAAAAAAAAAAAAAAAAAAAAAAAAAGAGCATAATTTTTATAGTGGAGGTCGAAAACAGAAGCAGTGGTTAACAGAGAGGCTACAGTCTGTCGCCAAATTCTTTGTTCTACTGCGAGTCAGTTAGCTTTGTCTGCTTTATGCAAGGTTTGATGGTACGCACAACGTTTTCTTAAATTTTATTTTTTTATTCAATATCCTAATTTATATTGAATGGATACTGCAGTGAGCCGTGATCTTTTTTTTTTTTTTTTTTTTTTTTTTCTTTTTCGAAAAATTAAATACATTAATTGGGAGTAAACGAGAAAACAATTGTTTTATTTTTTTAAGATCAATACTCTAAAATACTTTTTCAAGAGATTTCTGCTAAAACTAAGTGCAGCACACCCTTTGGATTACAGACGATTAAAACGTTTTTATTTTTAAAAAATTAATGCTCGCCCCTGAAATGCGGAGAAGTAAATGCAAATTTCCGACATATTCAGCATTCACCATTAGTGCATCGTGAATGTCGACATTTGCCAGTGTAAGTCAGAAATATGGATATTTAGCATACACCAATCATACCGGACATACAACAATCGATTATGTGAATGTTGACATTCACCGGTGAAAGCTGACATTCTGCAAATTTCGGTCTTTCACGGTAACATATATACTACATAAAAAAATATAGGGAAATTTATTTAGGAAACGATAACACAGTTGAAAATTCCCTTTCAACAATTCCCAACAATAAATGGAAATGATCTCGAATTCTTTTATGCAGTCCTGTATATGAGAACGTGAGTTTCAAAATTCGCCTTATCCAGAAAATCAAATTTTGGGAAACCGCGAAAAAAACCCTCACTGCGTCCATTGGTTTTCATTGGAAATTAGATTTTACAATTATAAAATGTAGCCCAAACTATAATTGAAGAGCTGAGTGGATGAACATGTTATGCCACATTTGCTAAAAATGTTTTTTATCTTCTGGATGAAAGCGTTATGAGATATCGTATCACATGGTGAAGCTAAAATACTAAGATTCCATTTAGTCTTGAAGATTTAAGACATTATTCATTAATATTTAATATTTTAATATTTAATAATGTCAATAATATTAATAATTTTTAATATTTGAAAATTAAATATGAGTAAGTTTTTCTGAGAAAGTTTAGTACCATACCTGTTAATATTTTAAACACATGGTATCAAACAGAAAATAAATCATTAAAATTTACAGCAAAAACTTTCACCTCAAATTTCTTGAAATGTAATTTTTCTTACTTAACATGTTCTTCCACTTAGCTCTTCAATTATTGAACGTCATGTTCACCTTTATTAACAAATAAAATATGAGAGATTAAAAATTCTAATAAAATTTACTTAAAAGGTGCTAAAATATACATAAAATGTCCTTATAGCATTAAAAACCGTCGAAAGATGTTAAAAACCTCAAGAGCTTTCAAATGCACTATAACAGCCGTCATCAGGGGGAAAAGATCAGAGGAGTCTCAAAGATCAATGGACTCCTCTGATCTTTTCCCCCTGATGACGACTGTTGTAGTGCAGTTGAAAGCGCTTGGGGTTTTTAACATCTTTTGACGGTTTTTAATGCTAAAAAGACCTTTTTATGCCTATTTTAGCACCTTTTAAGTAAATTATATCAGAATTTTTAATCTCTCAGATTTTATTAGATTTTACAATGCCAAAAATACATGATACAACTAGTTTTTTTTCAGATTGTAGTGTATTTTTCGATGCAAGTTCAGCAGTAGTATAGATTGATAAAAAAACGTCGATTTTTTAATTTTTGGATAAGGCGAGTTTTGAAATTCACGCCCTCCTGTCATCTGTAGAATTTATATACACCAAGTAATATGCAAAATATTAATCGAATTTAAAACCACGTATCACAACCGAAAACGCACTTCCAGCAGTTCCACCAAATACCGCTTACTGTAACCGAAATATTTTGTGTCCCTCTAAATAAACGATAAATGCTATGTACACCATATTTTACCGTAAGTACACTGGTTATCAAAAATTTAGGAAAACTCACAAAATGCTAATTTTCAAATACGCGAACACTCAAAAGGAAATAATATAATTCGAGTAATTACTATCTCTACAACACAGCTAGTCCATATAACATCTCATTCATGTCACACATAGTCACAAGTGTCACAGTCACTACGGTGAAGCAAAAAAATAGGAAAATCCATACATCTCATTATGAGTCTCAAATGATCACTATATGTGACTCCACTGAGACATCACCGTGACTGCTGCTTTGTGACACATTAGCGATAGTCTAACATCATTGAAATACATTGAAAAAGATTTTTTCTCATAGACCATATGTAACGTTACTTTTCTGAGTGTTCTGTAAACGAACTATAAATGCTACATCACACTTCATTTTTATTACCGAACATGCCACAGTAAACATCCATAACCTACGTCAATTACATAGCAGTCCGAGTACATTTAAGCGAGTTAGAGCGCAGACAGACAGACTATAAATAAATTCACAAACACTATTCAATTACAATACATATGAAAGCACAAATAATTGTACAAAAATTACTTTCAGGTGCGTACATATAATAAATAGGTATTTAAAATATCTTAAAATACACTAGAAAAACCCAGAAAGTTTCCAGCCATTACAAGGCCGTCATCAGTAGGATTTAAATGTTGTTATTATTTTCTTTGCGCTTATTTGAGAATTGTCCAGAAGAAAACATTGTAATTTAAAGGTTGTACGTCAGATGAGATGCCAGATAAAGACCTTATCTGACGTACAAACTTTAAATTACAATGTTTTCTCTTGGACAATCTCGAATCAGCGCAAAGAAAATAATAACAACACTTAAATCCTACTGATGACGGCCTTGTAATGGTTGAAAACGTTTTGGGTTTTTCTAATGTATTTTAACATATATTAAATATCTTTATATTATAGGTATATGTATTTTAATTATTTAACTCAACGAGAATATAGCACTAAAATTTTAACTATTCAATTGCGTTGGAAAGTGGTAAAAATGATAATTCGATTTTATACTGTTATATTAATATAAAAAAAAATAATAATCTTCTTCTTTATGTATTTTATTCTTTTCACATTTTTTTTGTACTTTTTTTTATTTTAATATAATACACTCAGTATGGTGAATTAGATATGCTTTTGCCTTATGGTCTCGTCAACGACTCCAACTTCTAATATCTAATCGATATTTCCTACAGAATGAGACTTGAAAACTTTTCCCCTAATGTATCCGGGACACATTCTCTTGCACCTCCACCCTCCACCTTGACAATTCTTCTTAGTGATTGTTATGACAAGGGAGGTTTAATATATCCCTGTAAAGTAATCTACTTATGACAAAAGTGTTTTTCTTGTTTTCTGTTGTTAACTTCTGAAATAGTTGGGCGCAAATGAACTCCGACGTGCATTAGTGGATATGGAAAAATGACAACAACAACAACAACAACAACAACAACAACAACAACAACAACAATAATAATAATAATAATAATAATAATAATAATAAATAATGTATGAAAGGATTTCTGAAACTGATTAATGAACAATGTCTCCCTAAAGTGCCCTTTTTAGGTGCGTTCGTAATTATATAAATACGTAGCACTTATAGTCGTCGTCGGTCCATCTGCCTGTATGTCCGTCCGCATATAACAGAGCAAAAACTACCGAACCGAATCGTTTGACATTTTAAATACCGTATTTACTCGTGTATAACGCGCACTTTTTTTCAAAAAATTCAGGGCAAAAACCCTAGGTGCGCGTTATACGCGGAATATTTTTTTATTTCTGGATGTAATGACGCGATATACACATGAATCACGATATTTATTCAAAGAAGAATTTAAAACTGGAAAAATCTTATTTAATAGAAGTATTGCTGCATCTTTATTTCACACCTTGCACTTTTTTATACAACAGCGCTAATAACAGTATATACTAATTCTCATTTCCGATACTGTTGTTGTCCTCGTGACCACTGGCACAGTCAGTTATCCTTGTAAATCATATGGTCTTCAGTTCCATCCATCTGATTGGAAATTCCAGTCACTTTAAAGCTCTTTATTATAATCTCGGTTGAGATGGAATTCCAAGCTTCCAGTCACACACAGTTCGGAGTGACGCACGCTTCATTCTCCCGTTTGGAGTGAAGTTGTGATCTGTTGTTGTCGTTAACCGATTGTAGGCATGCCGAAATGCAACCTTAAATGGTCGGTTGATGGCAACATCTAAGGGCTGGAGCACTTAAGTCATCCCACCTGGTATCACAACCAAATCACTTGAGCGACAAATTTTCGCTTTTACTCCAGGCGTCGTGTGTCCACAGAAGCTGTACAGGACTAGCAGCGATAGTTGACGTAAAGCACCTAGCCGATGTTTCCACACAGCTTTAATCCAGTCTTTCACGAGCTCACTCGTCATCCAGCCTTTTATTATGTGCTCTTACAATTATATCGACTGGTAAAGAATCTTTTGGGTTAGTTTTACGTTTAAAAATCAAATATGGTGTTAACTTGCGGCTATCAGCCGTAATGGCCAGCATAACAGTACATCGTTGCTTGTCTTCTTCTGCTGTGCCCACTTAATTGCTTCTATCTTCAACGGGATGAACGGTTGTGACTTTCGGCATATCAAACCGCAATGGAGTTTGATCTGCATTGCTGATCAACAACAACTGAAATCCCTTTTGTTTTCGTAGCCTTATAACGTACTGCAAGAACTTGGTACTCTCTTCTTCGTATTCTTCCGGCAGCTTCTGCAATAGCGCTATTCTTCTCCTGATATAGAAAATTTTACGGATTAGCATCGCACCCAGCAATAACTCCCCTTGAAATCTTCTCTTGGAATATTAATTTTCCTAGCTGTTTTACATTCCTCGAACATCATAATCTCCGTTGAGATTGAGTACTCCGAACACCGCAAATCCTTCACATGAGTTAAGAGCTGCTGCTCCACTTTCGGATATCTACATGAATCCTCCCCCCCCCCCAAAAAAAAACACGCCTTTTGGCTGGTGCTTTTTTCAGGTTTTCTACCATATTCCGCCATTCTCGCACACTTGACCCACCAACGCCGAACTTCCGACGTGTGAAGCACGGTTACCATTTTTTTTTTTTTTTTTTTTTTTGCTATTTTCAACTTAATTATTGCAGTATAGCTACATAGATTATACATCTAGCTCGCACGTTGTCAAAAGACGCTCTCAAGTATTTCGTTAAGCGGGTGACCTCATCACCGCATGATACGTCGCTCATTCTCTATCACACTCACTGCCTACCCGAAGTGTAAAAATAGATTTTTTCCTTCTTTTCTGGCAGGACATAACATTTGTTTTGACTTTCTTTACGTTTGGTCATTCATTTACTAGCATGCCAAATTTATGGTGCGCGTTATTTACGAGATACAAAAAATTTGCCATTTTTCTTGTAAAGTACGGGGTGCGCGTTATACACGAGTAAATACGGTATGTAATTGATGCAAAATTTTATCGAGTCATTTCAAATTTTAAGAAAATCGGATGTATAGTTTAATGAGAGGGACAGCCAAAAGTTTTTTATTACATTACGGCCAATGAGAAAAAATTATTTCAAGTGCATTTTAATGATGTTACAGACTTTTGAACAGAATGAAATGGATATGCACTTATGAAGTGCACTAAAATATACATTCGGTACAATATGCGGTGCAAAAAATATTTATAAAACTAGTTATAACACGAGGGCACCCCATTTGCCACGTTTGACGTGCAATTTCCAACTTGCTTTAGTTAACTTGAATTTTTTAATTACGGTTTGTTTAATAAGGTTTTTAGATTATGCTTATTTATTTATTACAGTATTTGAAACAATAATTTATGGAAGTCACGAAAAGTAATGTGGGAGAGAAAGTAATATATATTTCAGAAGAACCTTGTATTCTCTGTAGTTCGAGTATCAGTTGGTAATAAAATCAGTCCCAGCTTTCTTATTTTAACAAAAAAGTAACGCCAAATAATACTTTTTAATGAAGGATTACCGCGAATTTCAAATGAACTTTGCTGCAAATTATTATTTGATAGAATTTTATTACAATTTTATTACAGTTCTCAGTGAAATATTGTTTTTTTTATGTATGTCTATATTAATTTTTTCTCAGGTCAATTTTATATAATATAATCCAATTTTATTAGTCTGAAAGCTTTGTATTTTGATAGTTATTTTTTTTGCAGTGATAATTTAGCTAATATGGAGCATTCGTAATAAAAGGTGTTATTTTCAAAAGTTTTAAATCATATAATTTTTAAAACTTTCTTTATTAAATGATTTTGCTCAACATGCTTTTTTTTTTTCAATAAAATCATCCTTCTAGAATTATTGCTTATTTCAATATAATTTAGTGCACTTAAGTTCACAAATTACATACATTTCTGTCTTATGTTCGCGTTGACTTTAAATTCTAATATCTAATGAGTGGTGTTGTCCAGGGAAAAAAAGTGGGGGGGGGGGGGACGCTCATAATTTTGAACATTAGGGTCTGTATCATCCATAAGACAAACTTTATTTTTGATATTGCTTTTCATTTTCAATTACAGAAAAAAGTACTTAAAATGTTAAAATGTAACCCGACTGCGTAAAAAGCGAACCAATTAATTATTTCTCATCAATGTCAGACTTTTTTTTTTTTGCATTACTTACCTATTTTTTTTTTATTTACTTGTATTGGTGACTTTTAAGTTGTGTTTAATTATTAGTTCCTATCTATAAACACTGTTTTGATGAGGCCTATGGATGTGTATGGAGGTTAGAGTTGCAGTAAATCTAGAGATCCTGGCTACACAACTTCCAGGTTGTGTAATATTTAAACGGAGCTTCGGACTGTAAAATAGTCAATGAAGCATCGTCTTCATTTTGAAAGACCTATCCAAAGATATGCCATTCAATAGGCTGCGTAAAAAAAATCTCGTCTCTACCACCATTTTGTATGTCACGACCGTCATTTTGAATTTATAAAAAGAAACCCTATCCTATAACCATCGGACGGTTAAGACGAATCCATAGAGACCTCATTCATTAAAATCCATCCAGCCGTTGGGACGTTTCAAGGGTATAAAGAAATCCGCATACCTAGGTACGCGTGAAACACATAACCCTTCTTGGCAGTCGGGTAATGAAAACAAAGCCTAGCCTATAACCATCGAACAGTTAAGACGAATCGATAGAGACCTCATTCTTTTAATATCCATCCAGCCGTTAGGATGTTTCGAGGGTATAAAAAAATCCACATACCCAGATACGCGTGAAACACATAACCCTTCTTGGCAGTCGGGTAAAAAGGAAGGAAAATTGCATCTACTGATTTAAAAATATCAAGAAAAGGACATATATAATTGCGATGAGACTGGACTATTTTATCGTGTGTGCTAAATAAGTCCCTTGCAGAAAGAAGTAGCTAATGCCGCTGAGGTAAAACCTCAACGAGTGTTAACAGTTCGTTGTCTTTAGGAAAGCAAATGAGGATGACCATGACCATGCTTCTGAAAACGATGGAGACCCACCATGGAATTCAAACGTATCAGGACGGCTTGAGAAGAAATTGGTGCCTAGAAATTATTTTTTTTTGCTCAGAGAAATGAATAAAATAATAACGATAATAACAGACTTACGTGTTAGTGCAAAATGCATAGTAAACCGAAAAAAACCAAAAAAAAAAAAAAAAAAAAAAAAGCATTCATCGATAAAAGATTGTTTTTTGACTTTTTAAACTTCTCTGCGAAATATAAAGTATGTAATTGTATTGATTAAATTAAATTATTTTCATTAAATTTCAGAATTGGAGCAATTTCCTATTGATAATATTTATTTTTGTGTTCAAATAACGTATCTTCGTAATCTATTTTCGTAACTAATCTATCTATCTATTTTTAAGTTTCGCTTGCGTTCTTTTTTAAAATTTTTAAGTGGTGCTATTTTATTGCTATTTCGCCTTAATGCTTCTGGTAAGTGTCCATAATCTTTTATTTGACTTTTTATTTGTCTATGCAAGTCTTAGTTTAAACGCCAGAGAAATAAATCTGATGTTTTTAGAGAATACTGGTTCCTGGCTTTTCTGCAAAGCATAAATAGCAGTCGGTTCTCGCTTCTTTACGTCATTGGTGGTGGGTGGGGGGAGAACAGGTGACTTGCCCAATACTTTGGGGTGAGTCGACGAATTTTTTTTTTTTTTGGGGGGGGAGGGGGGGGGGAGATGCCGGTTGTTTTTCCTCGGTGTAAGATGCCGGTTATTTTCCGTTGTGGTCAAATGCGTGGTTATTTCTTCATTATTTAAATTATTATTCTTGGCTATTAGGTTGTGAACGATTTCAATCAGATAATTGAAATCAGAGATTAAATCGTACTTTTAATCAACTGATTAAAAAATATTCATTGATTAAAATCATAAATTTTCTAAAAGTTTAAAATGACACAAAGAAATATTAAAATCTGAGGTGAACATCATTTGAAAGATTTCTATATATATTCTGTCCTAAAAATAAGCTTTACTGGCCTTATAAATAATTATTAATTTTAATCGTTGTTAAAAATTTGATGTTAAATGCAGTTATAAATAATTTTATTAAATGTAAATATCGGTAGTATATAATGCGGTTTTAGATAACTAGGGGTTTCTGCCCTCTACGAGCTACTGTCGCCAACCTCCATTCATACACTGCAGACTCTAAAAAAATGTTAATTTGATCTGCTTATCGTAATTAAATGACTAATGGCGATCTCTTGTAATCAGGTTTCCATTCACTTACCTTTGGCTGAGTGATTTTAACGCCAAATTAATTGCTGTCGAGACAACTAACGGCTACTTTCGTTATTGATTAAATAAGATCAACCCAACAATTTAAAATTAGCTTGTACAAAAGGGTTAAGTAAACAATTTATATAGTCGCTATAAGAAATTTATTTAAAATTAGACATTTTAAATGTCTCGTTTTAAATATGACGTAATTTTCACCAAAGTTTTGTTTCTTATTTTAGTATTCACATAAAAATAATTTTAAAGGCCTATAAAAGTCAAACTATATCGGTGTGACAATAGCAACTGCGAATTTCCAGATGTCAAAATCCTTTCTATAAAATAATTAGATAAGAAGAAGTCAAAGGCTAGAAAGAGAGAATCTTCAACAGACGATGATATGGATGAATAAATTCCTTACTAAGATTCAGAAGATGAGGCTTTTTTTTTAAGTGATTGAGAATGAGTGTTCATAGTGTCTAGCAGAGTGAAATAAAATATCGGAAAAATGTGATTAGATCAAGTTTATTCAGTGAAACTGTTGGTTATATAAAAGTTGCTCAAAGCTCTTAAACAAATGTGCAGTTTGTTGCAGATCTGAGATATTGTTAAAAAGAACAAAGGGGCATTTGAAAAACACCAACAACAACAACAAAAAAAAAAGATGGACTGTTACTTTAGCGATTACCATGCATGGTCATGAAAAGATGTAGATAACGAATCGAAACTAAAATTCTAGCAGATGTTTTTTTTTTTTTTTTTTTTTTTTTAAGCTAACTTTGGAGGGGTTTTATATGTATTGCAAAAATACAGATAGGGAATGTATTTCAATAAATGTGATTATGCATAGGTTTATTAAGATACGCTTACATGATTTTGAATGGAATTGGAAGTTAAATTAAATGAAAAAGGGGAGATTTTATTAATATATGATTTTTGATATCATACTGAGTGTCCCAGTAAACAAACTACAAATGCTACACACTTCATTTACACTATCGTACTACCATAATAAATCTCAATAACATATATCATTTGCATGCTAATCCGAGTACGCGAGTAAAGCAGACAGACCATCCGACAAACCGATGTCATAAACACTTTTCAACTATGTTGGAAAATGCTCATAATTATTTCGCTCCTTATGCATATGATAAAACATTTTACAAATAATATAACTATTAAAGCAGAAGATATATCTATATATTTTTTTTTTCACAAAAGAAAAAAAAAATCCAACTCTTGCGTTATTTTAATACAAGACACTGCCACAAATATTGCGAATAACATATAATTTCATCTTATGTTCTCGTCAACAACTGCGATTTCTAATATGTACAGAGTGTGACTTGAAAAGTTCATTTTTCTCTAACTAGGACACAATTTCTGGCATATCCTCCTTCCACTTTTACTATCCTACTTAGTGGTTGTCATGACAACAGTGGTTTTCTAATTTTCTGCTCTTAACTTCCGAAGTACTTGGACGCAAATGAGCCCAGGTGTGTAGTAATGGATATGGAAGAATGACAGAAAAAAATAATGCGTGAAAGAAAACTCTGAACTAATAAAAAAGTAATGTTCCCTGTAAAAGTTACTTTTTTAAGTTAATCTGAAAATTTGCCTTCGATATGTTACGTAATGTACAACGTTTGAAATCTATTTTATTCTAATTTTTATTTTTTGAAAGTGTACTAGAGATATATTAAAAAAATTATTGTTGACAAAATTTTGAAAAATTATACTTTTTATTACTAAAAATTATTTTTTTTTCATTCAATAGGGTCAAAAACTGCAGTAACTAACACTATCCCTATTTCGAAAAACTAATAACTGTAACATAAGTTATAAAAGTTAAAACAAATAAGTTACCACTAGATGACATTTCTTTGCAGAATTTTACAAGAAAATGCTTATTTTAGTTTGATTTTTGGTGAAGTGTCAGTTACTGGTTAGGTGTCAATAACTGTGGGTTTTCCATATTTGCTTTCAATGCATAGCATCAATTACATACAAAGTTTTCTGCGATTAACTCCCGTATTTTGGATGCCATGAATCCAGATGTTCAGTAATAGATATGAGAAATGATAGGTGAAACATAATGTTTAAAACAGTGTTTCTCAGCCTGTGTGCCGCGGCACACCGGTGTGCCGAGAGATTGTGAAATGTACCGCAAGGGTTTTGACAAATAATTAAAACGTAATTAAGTCGAAGTTGGATCTCTAATCAGGCGATCTTGCTCCACTCAGGCCGTCAAACTTTTTCAATGACATAGCGAAGCCGATTTTGTATTTTTATATATTAACAAAAATAAATTGTCTATAAAACTAATAATACTATATGTATAAATAAAACTTTTTTATATGTAAAAATACAAATATAAACATGCATAAAAGGTCATCAGATTTCTGTGATAGCTGTTTATATCATTTGGTACCAAATCTCACTTTCTAACTCCGAATTGCATCAAGCTTAAAACAACAACAACAACAACAACAACAAAAAAAGAAAACGCGAAAGCCTTTATAGTGTAAAACTAACTTTATATTCAATCGTACCACAATTTACACAAATTTTCTTTCTGATAGCATTCTCTTTAACATATCCTAGTATAAGTATGTAGCAGAGATCTTTTATTTATTTATTTATTTATTTATTTATTTATTTTTTTTTTAAGTGGTAGGAATAAAATAAAAAAAATAGTCAACTGAGGCGCATATATTCCTTCAAAGAGTTAACGGTGGTTCTGAAATAAATAAAACAGGGGTTTAAAAATTTTAAACTGAATTTAGAAATCTGGAAAAGCAAGATTTTTTTTTCTTTGCAAAAAAAAAGGATTGTATTATTATTATAATTGTATTTTAAGTTCCTGAATATTTCTATTGTAAAAGATTGTATCAAAATGCAACATCGTGACTTCACAATAGAAAAGATTCTTATTTGATTAATCATGGAGAATGCTTTTAAACATTTTTATGAGAAGCCGTAAATAAAAAATAATAAAATTAAACAATATTATATAGTTATTATTAACTTAAATCATTTAATAATCACCAGTAAAGCCGTGTGAGGCTTTCCCACTGCAATCTTTGAGATTATTTGCATGTACGTTTTTTATTTACTTTTTAATTAACTTCAGTTTTTAATCAAAAAACGTATTTTAAAGAAATGTGAGTGTATTATATCAAATGCCTGTTCGAACACTTTTTGTATGATACATCATATGAGTTTTGAATGTGCATAAAAAAGGAATGTTGATATTATAAATATTATACAGGGTGATTCAAAATTTATCATTCAAATTTCGTGGAGAGGTAGGAAATACGTCAGGAAACCGATTTTACATAGGAAAGTATGTCCGCAAAGGTACGCATGCGTATGTAGAGGGCGCTGTGATACCCAACCTTCCATTGAGTTCCAATCATTGCTTTGTCTTTCCTGAAGCTAGTATTATTTCTTGTCCTATTTCCACTTCTCATTTGGACTTCCACGCACCCTTTTACATCTTTAAAAACTCCAAAAATCTCGTTAATGACCTTTTATTCTACGTTTATCTGACGCCTGGATTCTTCTCGTTTAGTATTGTTCTTTCCGGTTCTTTTAACCTTTATATATATTTTTAATTGATTTGTATTTTACTTTTTGTTTTTATTTTTATTTTATTTATTTATTTTTATTTTATTTTATTCTTTGTTTTTAACTTTCTTCGTTCATTAATTTTTAAAGTTTGGTTTCACACCAGAATTCTTAAACGGCATTAACGAGATATTTGGAGTTTTTTGAGATGTAAAATGCTTCGTGGAAGTCCAAATGAGAAGTGGAGATAGGAGAAGAAATAATACTAGCTTTAGGAAAGTCAAACCAATGATTGGGACGCAATGGAAGGTTGTCTATACACAGCGCCCTCTACATACGCATGCGTACATTTGCGGACATACTTACCTATATAAAATTGGTTTCCTGACGTATTTCCTATCTCCCTACGAAATTTGAACGATAAGTTTTGAATCACCCTGTATATTTTAATCTATCTCATTAAATGAATTCATATTTCTCCAGTTTTTATTTCGTACGTTCTAAACCTAACATTTATGATATTTTTTTTATTTTTATTTTATTTTTTTTAACGAACACCGCAACAATAAGATAAAAATCATATTTTCTGAAGAATACAATATTTAATATAGAGCAAGATAATTTTGTACTTGTGCAAGAGAAAATAAGTGGAAATTACATCAATTAAAGGCCATCATAATAATGCTATTAATTTTTATTAATTTTAACTCACCTTTCGTTTTTATATTAAAAAAAGCTATGCACTTTTCATAAATAAATGTGACGTCCTTTTTGCATTTAAAAACCATAACATTACTAATTCAAAATTTATCAAAACATTTTTTTGCACTTTCTCGCTTACTTTCTTTCTAAGTTGAGACAACTGCCGGAGGAAAAAAAAAAAAAAAAAAAAAAAAACGTTATTTAGGAAAGATATTAATTATTTTGCATTTAAATAAGGAAGTTTTGATTTTAATACATACATGTTCAAAAGGAATAAAAAAATGCTTTGTTTTTTTTTTAGGTGTGTTTGTAATCATATAAATATATAGCACCTATAGTCGTCGTCTTATCCGTCCGCTTATCCGCATATAATAGCGCAAAAACTATCCAACCGAATGGTTTGAAATTTAATATATATAATCGGTGCAGAATTTTGTCGGGTCATTTCAAATTTTATGAAAACCTAATTAAAACTTAAAAAGATATTGATAAACGTTTTCTTCATTCTGTTAAATCCCATCATACGGAATTAATTCACTGATACCCCATGATAGGTAATGATTCTAGGTTGCAATGATGATTACGTCTTATTTAAGATAGAGTCCAATTATTTCCGTAGTACTGAATGTAATATATATAATCGTAATAAATTTTGTATTCATGCATTTTTGCATAAGAGTGCAACAGCTATTGCACCAAGATCTGAATACTTATAAAGCTAGTTATAGTACAAACGCGCCTCATTTGACACTTTTGACGTACAATTTCCGACTTGTTTCGATTACTTCCATTATATCGAAAGTTTAATTCGGCTATTTTGATGACATTGGTTGGGCACGAAATTAATGACGCCATTTGAAGAAATTGGTGCTATTAGCTGTGCTTTAACACATCAGGTTTCCCCCTTAAAGTTTTAAGTATAAGATTTATTAATTAATTGCAGTTTTTAATTAAAAAAACAGGTTTTAACGAATATTATTGTACTACGTTTGAATTCAGTTCAAAAATCTTTCGAATTAGGATTCATAGATCATTGTGCGTTTTTTATGTGCAGAGAAAAAAAGTCATTGTCGTCAGAAAATATATAAGAGATTGTAACAACGTTGTAATTGTTATTATTAAATTAAATCAGTTTTTTAATAGTACATTAAATTAAATCAACTCATTATTTCACATTTAAATTGCGTTAAGAAACTTATTTGTTTAAAAAAAAAAATTATAATTAATATACTATACCAGAGAGTAAAAAAATATTCTTTTAAAATGCCCTGAAAACCAATACTTTTTTTGTATAGAATTTTTTTTTTTTTTTTTAATACGGATTATCGTTTTTTTCTTTGTATGTTTTATTGGATAACGTCTTATGGCTTTTAACGGTATACCAAAAAATAAAATGATAATATGTATTTCCGTTTTGCCGCAAGAAATATTTTATTATTTTTATGGATTTTTCCAATATCGAGTTTTGCTTTTCGATTATTCTGTTCTCATGAAAAAAATCCATTTAATATCTCAAATGGCACAATAATCCCAAATGTCCACTTCGTTAGGCACAGAAAACGTAATTGTTTTCTTTGTACGCAAAAATATTAATGAAATATCATCTGTATGTTTGGGGAAAATCTAATGCAATGTTGGTTTTTTTTTTTTTTTTAATCTAAAAATAATTCTCATATAATTGGAAGGAAATTTTGAAATATAAAGTTAGTAATTGGAAAGGTATTTTGCCGTAATTTTAATTTGCATTGTCTTTGCATGTATTTTTATTGCTTGTATACATTTTTAGAAGCATTTTAAACGTGCTTACTGAATTTTGTTTTTAGAGCATTTGAGTGAAATTGTGAATAAAATAATAATAAATAATAATAAGAAGAAGAAGAACGAAAAATCATGTGTGAAGCATAGATTATGAAACACTTCCCGACACATTCAGGATATTGTAACAAAACTTCATCGTTTAATAAGGGGAAAGTTTATGTCTAAGTAAACAATTTGGAAAACGCATAACACATTTGAAAACCCAATTTCATGAATTATAATCAATAGTCGGAAAAATATCCGACTTATTTTTTGCAACCCTGTATATGATTTGTTGATCTGTTTCCATACTACATAGTATGCTAAAATTTAGTTCAGTTTGGGAACGCATAGCACTGCTGAAAATCCCCCTTTAACAATTTCCGTCAATTAACTGAAACGTACTCGAGATCGTTTGGGTGAACATGTACGTGACCTATAGAATTCATACACAATGCAAAAAAATAGTGAAATATATAGAAGCGCGTACTGCAGATGAAAACGCACTCCCAGAAATTATTGCTCACAGACTGTAACTGTAAACTGGAACAGATATTTTTTATGTCCCTGTAAATGAACGATAAATGCTATGTACACCCTATGCTATATTAAGCATTTCCTAGTGCACCTAAGTGATATATATAAATTTCAGTGAAGTAGCATGACACCATTAAAATACTCCACAGATTATTTTCCCCAAAAGACCGTAAAGTAACGAAATAATTTTGAGCGTCCTTGTAAACGAAATATAAATGCATAACATTTAATTTTCAATACCGAACATACTTTGGAGAGTGAGTGGCGCCGATGGGATTTGAACCAGGGATCTCATGATCAGGAGGCGAGAACGTTAGCGTCGAGCAAAACGCCAACCCAGTTACTCTAAGCTAGTAACTCGCTTTATACTGATCATGTGAGATGAGATCGCTACACATCCATCCCCAGTGAGAAAGACGTATTGCTGACGTCTGAAGAGCGATATGCACTCGTGAGTGATTCTGTTCAACGCATATGTGATGCGTGCGAGGACAGGCTTTGTGCTGTGAACGTTCACAGGCTTTGGTTGAAGGGGATGATTTATTTAGTGCTGCCATCTGTTGGTTATGAGAGGAGATGATTGTTGCTGAAGGTTGTTGTTTGCGTGTTCGTATCACGTCCGGGTCACCCCTTTGGAGAGTGAGTGGCGCCGATGGGATTTGAACCAGGGATCTCACGATCAGGAGGCGAGAACGTTAGCGTCGAGCAAAAGGTCAAGCCAGTTACTCTAAGCTAGTAACTCGCTTTATACTGATCATGTGAGATGAGATCGCTACAATACCATAGTAAATTTCAATAACATACATCAATTACATGGCAATACAAGTCTTGCGCGAGTTAGAATACGGACAGACGGACAAAATGAATTTATAAACACTTTTCAACTATGTTGGAAAGTGTTACAAAGCAAGTTAAATGTAATCACAGCAGGGCTCTCTTTCCAGTTCGGTTTTTTTTTTTTTTTTTTTTTTTTTTTTCCCTAATGTTTTCAAAGGATTTTTAGCTTTTTCCTGCAAATTTTGTAGAAACTGTTACTTATTTTTAACAGTTTAGTTAAAAGTTGCGATAATTATTTCACAATAAGTACTACTTCTTTAAACACACAAAAAACAATATTTATCTAGACAATAACAACACATCACCTCGAATATCAGCATAAAAATAAACCCTCATATCATCTATAAAACTTCATCATAGATTATCTCACGCTTATCGTTTCAATAAAATGAAAAATGAATACATATAGTAAAAAAAAGTCTATTGTCCAAGAGTTCATCTTTTGATAATTTATTTATTGTCATGTGACTTTACTTACAGAAACCTAACCCGAAAGTTTTTTCTGTAGCAAATAATGCTGAAACTTACCACGAAAAGTTTTCTTCGAAAACATTGGCATTAACCCTTTATCTACTGACAGTACTTGTAAGTACCATTAAAATAACTTGTTATAAAATTCATTTAATACATCGATTAGTTGTAATACGGTTTAGAATAAGTTATAGATACATTATAATATCTTGTTCCAAAAGCATTATTGGTTACACAAAACAAAAATATTTTTAAAAGAATGATTTCTTTTGCCTTTGCATCTTTTTAGCTTTCTTGGCGTTGGGGTGGGTCAATTTTCAATACGGAAATATTTCTATTGCAAGTACAATATATTTGTACATTTCCTAATTCTACAAAATACTAAGAAAAATATTTAAAATAAAATATTTGAATGGGGCTATAAATATTTCACAAAATCCCTATAAATTCAAATTTAATTAATCCTTCTAAATCCTCCAATCCTTCTAAAATCCTTCTAAAATTTATTAAATGATTATGTAAATCTTCTAATGTAGTTTAAACAATTCACGAAAAATGCTTTAGAAGATAAAATTTTCATGAATTCATAATTCAGTACATAAAGGGTTAACAAAAACATACCACTGGGAACCCCAATTCGGTTTTTATTATTTTATATTTTAATTATATTAAGAACCTCATTTCTATTATAAGAAAAAAATATGTGTCATTAATATACCACATTAGAGAGAGAAAAAAAACCCATACCTTTTTTTTGTACTGAATAGGTTTTTTGTACGATTTTTTTTTTTTTTTTGAAAACGTATTATGGCTTTTCACATTATACCGAAAAATAAAATATTAATACGTATTTCCGTTCTGCCGAGAGAAATATTTTATTATTTTTATGGATTTTTCCACGAGTTTTGCTTTTCCATAATTCTGTGTTCATGATTTTTTCCCATAAAATCAGTTTAATTTCATAATTGGTTCAATAATCACAAAAATTCGCTTTGTTAAGCAAAGAAAACATAGTAGTTTTCTGTCTGTGCAAAAAAAATAATGAATTATCATTTGTATTCTTTTAGAAATTTAATGGAACTTTCTATCTTAAAAAAAATTTCTCGTATAATTGGAATGAAAAATTGGAAAGATAAAATTGCTAACCAGAAAGTTATTTCACTTTAATAAAAATCTGGAGAATTTTTCATTTTTTCTCATGATAGTTATGTATGAAAGAGCAATTTTAAAAGAACAAATGGTGTTATTGATTTATACTTTATGATAACACAATTGAGATAGATTATGAATAAAACAACACGGATAAAATGCAATACAAAAGAAGTTTCATATAATTGAAGATACTAGAAAAATATATAAATAAAGATAGGCTAAAAAATATTTTAAATATTTAGTCATTTAGCTATAAGTTTAAGGGAAAATGAAACTATAATACTAGTAAATGATACGAAGAAGTCATAAATATTTAAAGGTACTTTTTGCCTGCGTAGGATAAAGGGAAACTGGTTACAAAGTTGCAACGCAAAATACAATCATACGTGTATATTGCGATAACAATTTTGTCAGGATAAATCTGTATAATAATAGCCTAAGTCATGTGACTGCCATCAACAGTTCGGGTGGATCACTTCGCTTATTATATTCTAGGCGGCCATTTTGGTACATAATGTTAGCCAGGCACAGGTGATAAGTCGCCAAATATTATTCTATCGCCATCATTTCATCTATATTATAATAGTCTAAATCATGTAACTGTCATAAACAATTACGGGCAGACCCCTTCACTTTTCATATGAAAGATTTCCATTTTGAAATCAAAATTATTTTTTCGAATAAAACTACATAAAAGTTATCATGGTCGCAAAACTTTTATGTTAGTCGGGTGCAAATCTCGCCAATAGAATTTTTTAACTCACCAGTTAGTATTTTTTTTGTTTTTCGAGTGGTAAATTAAAACAATGCTTTGAAGAAGAAATTAAATGTCATGGTTTGTTGCATTATTTAATATATTTCTTTTCTTTTCGTTAAAAAAGAAAGAAAGAAGTGAAAGCCATTAATTTTAAATGTTCCGTTCAGTTTTAAATGAAAGTTTTGTATTTTAAATAAAATGAGTGAAAGGATTATATTTTAAATTAAATTAATGAAATACAAAAGAAAAATGCGACAGGAACAATGTTTAGCGATTTATCTCCTGTGTCCCGTTAACATAAAAATACCGAGTTCTTGATTTTTCTATCAAATTCCTCTCTTCCGATTTGGCGAAAGACTGAGAAAGTAAATCGAATTATGAATAAAAGTAACATGATACATTGCTTAGCATACATTTAAGGGAGATCAAACTGGTCGCCAAAAGCGGCTAGTTATTCTAATAAAGACTGGATATTGGCTGATAGTGGCATATGATAATGTCGATATAAATATTTGATCATACAGACGTGTGAAAATTATTAGAATAATTGTCAAATTTACAATAAAAACTTGTTATATTACAGAAATATTTAAAAAAATATTGATACATTTAATATTTAGTGTTTATCCCCTTGTTTTTTATTAATGAAATAATGGCATACTTGTCTTGGTATACTTTGTATGAGTTTTTGGCAATTAATTTGTATTTCGTTGTCATGATGCCAAATTTGGGTGAGTCTTTTTATCAGACTATTCTTGTTTGTCATGTTGTATTTCTTTAATTTTTTCTTTAAAATGGCTTAAAGGTTCTCTATGGGGTTCATATCTGGACTGTTTCCAGGTCATGGAATTTTTTCCTTTAGTTAAATTAAAGAAATGCAACATCACAAACAAGAATGTTCTTATAGAAAAACACATCCAAATTTGGCATCATGACAACGAAATACAAATTAATTGCCAAAAACTCATACAAAAAATGCCAAGACGTATCGAATCTTTCTTAAAAACAAGGGGATGCACACTAGATATTAAATGTATCAATATTTTTTATATGTATTATTTCTTTAATATAACAAGATTTTAATGTAAATTTCAAAATTATTCTAATAATTTTCACACGTCTTATATACCTGTTTTTTCGATTGCCATACTACTATTAGAACAAAGAACAAATAAAACATTTTATTTCATAAAGTTTAATCCAAAGGTTATTCTTTACAATAAAAAGTGACAATAACGCCAATATGTTTTACTGTTTTGCTATTTTTGCTTCGTTGCAGCCATTAGGCGCTCCAAACATCCCCAAAAGTAAAGAGTTTTAAGGAGCATTTCGTTTTTTATATCCATCCGTAAATATCGAATACAGATTGATACAACTTTTACTGAAATTTTTGCCGTTTGTATGTGTGTTACTTATTGTATAGATACGTAGCACCTACATCGTCGTCTGGTTCGTCCGTCTGTCCGCATATAATAGCGCAAAAACTACTCAACCGAATGGTTTGAAATTTAATGTATATAATCGTTGTAGAATTTTGTCGAGTTCAAATTTTATGAAAATCGAATCAAAACTTATAAATATATTAATAGAAGTTTTCTTCATTCTATTAAATCCTATCATACATAATTCCATGATATCCAATGCCACGTAATGATTCTAGGTTGCCTTGGTGATTGCGCCCTATTTAAGATGGAGCCCTATTATTTCGGTATTACTGAATTTAATATGTATAATCGTAATAAATTTTATATTTATGCATTTTTACATAAGAGTGCAACAGATATTGCACCATGATCTGAATAATTATAAAACTAGTTATAGTACGAACGCACCTCATTTGCCCCGTTTGTTGTACAATTTCCGACTTGATTCTAACCGCTACTCTTGAATCAAGTATATGCAACCGTGTTTTAAAAGCGTCAATAATTAGGCATCCGTAAAAAGTCTCTTACATGTAACTTTCAAAGCGTCTATACAAAGTACCAACCATAGCCTAAACTGCAAGTATTCCCAAGTAATCACTGTAAATTTATATTTTGCCGTTTATTCAAATGTTCATTAGGAAATTTTCATATGCTTTTTTTAAAAATTAGTTTTTTTAAATCTTAGAATACTAAAGGATCAGGGTCCATAAGCCGCGTTTTTGGCCCGTGAAATAGACTAAAATTCGATTATGTTATACTGACTTAATTGTTTCACTTTTTAACATTAGAAGGTATATATTGCACGATTTTAACAATAGTTTTTTATTTTGTTCGGATTTATATGACTTTCTCAATGTTCGTATAATTCGTAGTTTTGTTGTAAAATACGCAATTTCTGCTATTTTTACCCGAATGAAAAGAAGGGTTATGTGTTTCACGCGTATCTGTGTGTGTTGGATTTCCTTATACCCTCGAAACATCCCAACGGCTGCATGGATTTTAATGAATGAGGTCTCTATCCATTCGTCTTAACGGCCCGATGGTTATAGGCTAGGTTTTGTTTTTATAAATTCAAAATGGCGGCCGTAGAATGCAAAATGGCAGTAGACACAAAAAAAAAACTTACGCACCCTATTGAGTGGCATATCATTGGATAGGCCTCTCAAAATGAAGACGATGTTTCATTGGCTATTTTACAGTCAGAAGCTCCGTTAAAATATTATACAACCTGGAAGTTGTGTATGTATTGTGGATCTCTAACTTTACTGCAACGCTAACCATCATAGACATCTATAGACCTCATCAGAACAGTGTTTACAGATAGGAACTAACAATTAAACGCAACTTAAAAGTCATCAATACAAGTAAATAAAAAAAAATAGGTAAGTAATATAAACAAGTAATATAAAAAAAAAATATTTTAAGTCAATTCCTACTTAGGTCAATAAGAGAATTTTTTTTCTCCCATTCTTCTTCCCTCTTGAATGGCGCTTAAAATGCTTTGATCAAGAAGAGGTCTTTCCCGGTCTTAAAATACCTTTATCAAGAAGAGGGCTCTCTCGATTATTAAAAATTAATTAATTAAATTTAATTAATTAATTAATATTTGAAAAAACTGGATTAACATCAAGTGTAATCCACTGCAAGTTTAAAAAAAATTATTTGAGCTTGATTGGATGAATAATAAGTGTTCCATTAACGATTGAAAAGTTGAACAAGATATATATAGCGAGAGTGTGAACTAATAGTAGGAATTGAAAAAAAAATAGTTTCACATTGATGAGAAATAATTAATTAGTTCGCTTTTTACGCAGTCGGGTTTTTTGATTTTTTAAAATTAATTTTTTATTACCTCAGTTATTTATATGAGCGCAATCGTGCAATACTCTCTTCTTGATATATATTATAAAAGACATCAAAATATACAAAAATATGTTAAAATAAAAGTGTTGCAAAGCTGCGCGCATAGTAAAATATTAAAAATAGCGAGTAAATAGATGGTAATAAAAATTAAATTTAAAAAATCAAAAAACCCGACTGCGTAAAAAGCGAACTAATTAATTATTTCTCATCAATGTGAAGCTTTTTTTTTATTACATACCTATTTTTTTTATTCACTTGTATTGATGACTTTTAAGTTGCGTTTAATTGTTAGTCTATGATGGTTAGAGTTGCAGTAAAGCTAGAGATCCTACCTACACAACTTCCAGGTTGTGTAATATTTGAACGGAGATTCTGTCTGTAAAATAATCAATAAAACACCGTCTTCATTTTGAAGGACCTATCCAATGATATGCCACTCGATATGGTGAGTAAATTTTTTTTTTGTCTCTACCGCCATTTTGTATTTTACGGCCGCCATTTTGAACTTATAAAAACAAAACCTAACCTATAACCATCAAACGATTAAGACGAATTGATAGAGACCTCAATCATTAAAATCCATCCAGCCGTTGGGATATTTCGAGGGTATAAAGAAATCCACATACACAGATACGCGTGAAACACACAACCCTTCTTGGCAGTCGGGTAAAAAAAAGCAGAAATTGTGTATTTTTCATCAGAACTACGAATTATACGAACTTTGAGCTTGTGTAAGTCCTATAAATCTGAACAAAATACAAAACTATTGTTAAAATCGTACAAATATACCTTCTAATGTTAAAAAGTGAAACAATTAAGTCAGTATAATAAAATCGAATTTTAGTCATATTTCATGGGCCAAAAACGCGGCTTCTATATACCCTGATCCATTTTTAGACCGGTAATAGGACTAGTCTATGGTCTATGGAACTGTTTTTTACCATTTTGTGTACCTCTTGTTAAACACAACAATCTTCTCGATATATCACTTCTAGTAGAAATTTACAATGATGATTATTGTTTACAAATAGTGGTAAGAAAAAGATCGCTTTTGTCTATCAGAATTGGTACAAATGTGTACCACTTGCAGTCAACGGGTTACAGAATTATAAGGTATCTCAGATTAGTAGCAATTTAATAAAAACAATTATTTCATAAGAAATTAAGGCAAGTAGAGCTGAGATATTTTTCAATAAATTCTTATTGTTCTGCCGAATGGTATCTTCGGTCAGTAGTAATTAAATAACGAGAATTATCCAATAGTAAATAAATGTGCATAGGTCTGAGATTTTTTACAATTAGTTCTTATTTTGTTAGATGCTATATCCGGTCTGTCAGTAGTAATTAAACAACAACAATTATTGCATAATGAATTAATGCAACTAGGACTCAGACTTCTACAACTAATTCTTATTGTAGTGTCAGATGGCATCTCCTAACAGAAGTTATTAAATAAAAACAATTATCGCATAATAAATTAATACAAGTATGAGACTTTTTACAATCAATTTTTAGGTGCGTTCGTAATTATATAAATACGTAACACTTATAATCGTCGCCTGGTCCATCCGCATTTAAAAGCGCAAAAGCTACCCAACTACTCCCAATAAAAGTTTTCTTCATTCTATTAAGTCCTATCACACGTAATTAATTCGGTGATACCCCATGATAGGTAATGATTCTAGGTAGCCATGGTGATTACGTCCTATTTAAGATGGAGTCCTATTATTTCCGTATTATTCAATTCCTACTGTTAGTTCACACTCTCCCTATATTTATTTATATATCTTGTTCACATTTTCAATCGTTAATAAAATACTTATTAGTCATCCTATCAAATTGAAATAAATTTTTTTAAACTTGTATTGGATGACAATTGATGTTAATACAGATTTTTCAAATATTAATTCATTAATTAAATTTTAATTAATTAATTTTAGTTTTATATGGGAGACAAAATGGCGGCCATTGGTTATTGAACAGCATTTAATGCATCTTCATATCTATAAGGGGGGTTACCATAGGGGGGACCCTGTTCTGTCGCCAAATACCGCCAAGTTCGTCGCAAACTTGGCGATGTATCGCGAAATTTGGTGATCAAAATGAGTCGCCAAAAGTGACGTCAACTTGGCGATATCCCTAATACTTCGCCAAATTCCCATAGACTTCCATTGTTACATTGCTTATAGAAAATAAACAAATTGAGATACTTTAATGCAACAAAAACTAATATTAGCTTAAGGGGTTATATTAAATTTTTCTTTGATGACCTAAGTAGGAATTGACTTTAAAAGTAAAATTTTTATATTACTTGTTGAATTTAATATACATAATGGTAATAAAATTTGCATTCATGCATGTTTGCATAAGAGTGCAACAGCTATTGCACCAAGATCTGAATATTTATAAAAGCTAGTTATAATACGAATGCACCTCATTTGCCATGTTTGACGTACAATTTCCGACTTGTTATTGTTATATCAGATGTTATCGCCTACCAGTAGTAATTAAACAGCAAAAATTATCTAATAATAAACATTTCAAATAGGTCTGAAATTTTTCACAATCAATTTTTATTGTTGTGCCAGATGGCGTTTTCTACATTGTATAAAGTTTTTGAATAAAGGTTAATACAGTAGCGCTCAAAAGTATTTTGACAACCTTATATTCTCTCTTATTTTATTTAATATAAAAATGTAAAAGAAAATATATTCCCTATAATTGAGAACACTATGACTGCAGTTATTCAAATGTATCAAGTTTCAACTTGTTTGTTTACATTTGGCGCTACCGAAGAAATATGACTCCCCCTTAGCTCCAAAGTATTTTGACAATTAGTTTGCATTTAATTGCTGAAAGTGTCAGTGGCGCTATAGCTTCGATTAGAGTTTATATTGACGTATTCTGATTATTTTTAAGGATCAGGAATGCCGAAATGTAAAAAAAATGGAAGTTATTCTAGAAAAGCCGCTGTAAATGCACTTAAGAAAGGTAGACTGCAAGCAGAACTAGCTCGTTCTGTTAACGTGCCTCGGCATTTTTTATTACATAGAATAAAGTTTTTAATAAACAGAAATACATCGAAAATAAGCCTCAAAGTGGCCATCCGAAAAAAACAACTTGCAATGATGACTGTATTATAAAAATGATATCTAAAAGTGATTGTCGTAAGTCCGCTGTAATAATAAAAAATGAATTGAAAGAAAATTACGGCATATACATACACGTTTCATCAGTCAAACGACGCCTAAACCTCTATGGTTTACATGGCAGAAGACCAGCAAAAACACGTTTGTTATCTACTAAGAATAGGAAGGCTAGAGCTGCATTTGTAAAACGGCATAACTTTTTCAGGGGCAAAGCAATTCCATTGCTAAAGTGTTGAATTTAATGACTGACACCGGAATTTGAAAACAAATTTATTTATAAATAAGAAAAAGCTATATTTCACACGCATAATAAACCGAATTTTTTTGAACAAAAATTCAGGTGTCAGTCATTGATTTCAACACTTCAGCAATGGAATTGCTTTGCCCCTGTAAGGGTTATGCTGTTTTACAAATGCAACTCTAGCCTTCTTATTCTTATTAAATTAGATACGTGTATATTTTGTATATACGTGTATCATATTTCTTCGGTGGCGCCGAATGTAAACAATCAACTTGAAACTTGATACATTTGAATAACTGCAGTCATAGTGTTCTCTATTATAGGGACTATATTTTCTTTTACATTTTTATATTAAATAAAATAAGAGAGAATATAAGGTGGTCAAAATACTTTTGAGCGCTACTGTAGTAAAGTGTCGAATATTTATATTTTGGCATAAAAACTTGTTAAATGTGTTAGTACATTTATGCCGATGTCCCTGCCAGTTATTATTATTTTTGAAAATGTTTTATTGAATTTAAAATTTGTGTGTTTTCATTTTTGCGTATAAAAATATTTAGGAAATGATGGAAATCAGCAAAAAAAAAAAAAAAAAAAAAAAAAAAAAATAGATAGAATAATGCAGAATTTTATTTAATTTTATATAATTTAACACTGAAAAAAGAAACGCAGGAAAATTTAATATGTTATTATAAACGATTTTAGGAACTACACCATCGTTAATGCGTATCATCATTATATCATTAGTTTTTATTCTCCATTCTAATTAAGAAGGAAATTTAATTTATTCAAATATATTCTCGCCTTATAAGTATGATACTTCCTCCATTTTTCGATTTTCATTTTTAAAAGGAAACTTAATAACACTACATATTTTCTCCGAACCGGAAATTGAATAGTTTGGAGACTTAAGCTATTTAAAAATTAAAGGATCTATCATCGTTAATGGATATCGAACGCTATCAGGTTCTCATGCGTGAAGGTGATCTATCAAGCTATGGTACAGAAATTCTGTAATCGAGAAGGTGCTTTGCCAAGCTGCGATTAAATAGCAGCTCTTCCGGTATTATGTAATCTATCTAAAGTTGTTTCCGATGAAGTGCGTAGAAATTTCGAAGTTATTACATTGATGTTAAAACTTAAACAATCATTAATCTAAAAAACAATATGAAACTTTATATGGCTTTGTAATAGTTTAAGTTTTAATTTATTTACTTTAATGGGAATGTTGTATATTAATTAAGTTATTTAGGTATACAGAAATAGCCGCAACTTAATCCATTAACTTCCAAAATTATAGGGTTCTTCGCTGAAAAAAAAAAAAAAAAAAAAAAATCTTTATATACATCAGTGATTTTTTGTGCATTTTCTGTCTTTTAACGGAAATTTTTCATTTTAAGTGTCACTTGTGCATTTTCTGTCTTTTAACGGAAATTTTCCATTTTAAGTGTCACTTGTGCATTTTCTGTCTTTTAACGGAAATTTTTCATTTTAAGTGTCAATTGTGCATTTTCTGTCTTTTAACGGAAATTTTTCATTTTAAGTGTCACTTGTACATTTTCCCGCAATAAACGAAAAATTTCCTTTATATTCTTACTCGTTGAATATTAAAAACAATAAATCGAAAATTGTACATCAAACGTGGCAAATGCATTCGTACTGTGACTAGTTTTATAAGCATTCAGATCTTGGTGCAATAGCTGTTGCACTCTTATGTAAAAACGAAAGAATACGAAATTTATTACGATTATATATATTAAATCCAGTAATGCTGAAATAATAGAACTCCATCAATAGGACGTCATCACCATGGCAACTTAGAATCATTACCTACCTGTCATGGGATATCAATGAATTAATTACGTATGATAGGATTTAATAGAATGAAGAAATCTTTTATTAATATTTTTTTAAAGTTTTGATTCGATTTTCATAAAATTTGATATGGCTCGACAAAATTCTATAACGATTATATACATTGAATTTCAAACCATTCGGTTGGGTAGTTTTTGCACTGTTATATGCGGAAAGACGACGACTTTAGGTACTACGTATTTATGTAATTACGAACCCACCTAATAACAAGCGAGATAAGGAATTGAAAAAACTGTAAAACACTGAATATCATAGAAATAGTGGAAAATATTGCAAAAATGAAATGTTTGTGGAACCAAGGCCGAATCCTGAAACCCAAATTACCTTTAATTCCACAAAAAACATGTACGATTTCATCCTTGGATAAGCCATAACAAGCTAAAAAATGCAAGATCTGGGCTATCGCACATAATAAAACCTGAAAAAAGATACCAGAAAAAGCAAGAGATCAAAATAAATGGATTAAAGAAAGTATTCTCCTCCTGTACAAGCGTCTAAGGCAGTTATGGCACAGAAAAAAAAAAAAAAAAAACTAGTGATGATTTTCTTATGTTGCCAGAAACGTTATAAGTATAAAACTTCTAAATCAACCAAGAAATACGAGAACAATGTAAATAGGATGAACATGATCATTTATAGTGCTGCCCTCTATTATCAGATATAAGAATTAAACAATATTGCCATAATATTGTGCAGAGGAAAAATAGTATGCCATTATTCGTATTTCATTTTATAAACAGAAGTCTTCGTGTTAAAAAGTTAAAATTTTCCATCTTGGAGACGAGGAAATATAAAAATGGAAGTTTTGCGAAAAAACGTTTTGTGTTTTGTGAAAAAAAAAAAAAATGCAATTTAACAAATTACAACGACTATTTGGAAAATGATTTTTTCGTACGCCATTACGTACGCCATGAATTAAACATTAATAGTGCTATTACACGTAAAAATTGCAAGCAACAGAAATTGCCTGCGACTCGTACGTATTATCCATCTGAAACTTGCGTATTATCCAAGCATTTCATTGGCTGTTCGGGAAAAGGCTTTTCCATCGTTCAGATTTCCAAGAAATCTGACGGCCAATTTTAAATGAAATTTCTTTCTTAAACTTCTAAACATCCCACAATATTACTTTTTATCTCGCCGTATAGAGAAAAAATGTACTTTTAAATGCAATTTGTTTAAAAGCTGTATCTCAATTTGTTTCTGAGTTATTAATTTTTTTTGTAGTTTTTATTACTTTTTTGTCATAGTGGCAACACTCTGTTGTCCATCTCTGTTGAAAGTAAAGGGAAATACAGATTACTGTATAGACCAATCAGAAAACGAATAAAATGATGATTAAACCAATAAAAACCTTTAGATATGCTTTTGATTTCCTACCCTGACGAGGACAATAACCATTTTCGCAAATGGTTAAAATAAGAAGATTATAGATAACTTTGCTGCCAGTACATTTTCCGTTTTTCCCGGGGTTATTATTATTTTTTTCAGTGTTCAACTCTTTTAGCTGAAAGTTGTTTACTACATTGTTACATTCCGAAAGATAATTTTCGCATTATTTAATCGCAGTTTTTGAATGAACCAGTTTTTTAGTCCAAAAATAGTGGTAGCTTGGAAGTTAATTTTAGCATACGCTGTCAGGAAAATTCCTCAATATACACTAAATTATTCCTCATTTTTTAACAAATAATTTTCGTACTGGTAGAAAACATGTATTATCCATGAATTCTTCCCAAAAGGCTGAAAAAGAGGGAGAAATTCCGTTCATGCCTAGCACGCATGCGCTCTGTTAATACTAAAACCCGAATTTATTTTTAAAATGAAAAATGAAAAATTCTATAAATTAAGATTTCGAATTTAATTGAAAAAGAAAAAAATGTTTTCAAATTTAAAAATAAATAACAATTACATTTCTCATTCATTCAAACGTACTCACCATTTAGTTTTTTTAAAATTGAATTATTGGAATAAAGTTAAATAAAGTTGAATTTATAAAGTTGTATATAAAATAATATTCGCAGTTAAAATATATTTTAAGCGAACATATTTAAAATATATTTTAATTTAAATATTAAATGAAAAAAAATCGGTTTCACTCAAGAAAGAAAAAAAAATTGTTATCGAATAAAAATATAATATTCGTATTTTACATCTAGCAATCTACTTAAAAGTATTTATAATTCATATTATTATTATACACTAATACCCCAACCACAATCTCATTAAATCTTTCCGAAATTAACTTCAAAATTAAAAGCTTTTAAAGAAATTAATCAAGCCATACCCACCTGAAGCAAACATATTTACTTCAAAATGCTTTACAACTGTAGTCCAGTGGTTAGCGTACTCGTCTCGTAACACTAAGACTAGCTGTTTAACCCATTCTATGCACGGATGTTCATGAATTTAATTCTAAAACCAAAATCAAAAATAACTATTCGAGTTAGGAAAATATTTTTCTACTACTGTGCATTTTTTTAAATAAAATTTAATTTATCATGTTACTATGGCAGCAGACGACAAAACGATATCTTTGGAATAAGGGAATAAATGGAATAAAAAGTTTTATTGATGTTTGTGATAAAATGTTTTACTTCATTTTTTTTAAAGGTAATAATTAAGGCAATTATATAATCTCTAATTATTTGCATGTGAGGTAAAAGAATTATCGTAATACCCGCTAGAGCTTCTGAATATTGCAGCGTGGCGTACGTAATATGTATATCTCTAATTATTTGCACTTGAGGTAAAAGAATTATCGTAGTACCCGCTTCAGCTTCTTAGTATCGCAGCGTGGCGTGCGTAATATGTATATTTCACATTGGTTAGAACTCGCGCGATTACGGGTTGAACATAAAAAGACAAAAATACGTCAAAAACATAAAAAAAAATCTATTTCAAATTTTCGAATTTTTTGCCCTAATCGTTCATGCCCCCCCCCCCCCCTTCCCCACCATTAACTCGTGTGCCAAATGTCGTAGCCCTGCGTTATAGCCCTGTTTTTGAGGTTACATAGATACGCGCACAGATTTTAATAGGGTAGATAACTGATTCGTTTCCAAGGTCAGCAACTTTCCCCTTCACTTTCTTCAATTACCGTATATTTTACCTCCTGTAACGGGGAAAAAACATACGCATTTTCGTCAATTAACGGAAAAATCCTTACAGCACTGCTGCCTGGAAAATTTCCGTGAATTAAAGAAAGTATTTAGTAACGAGAGTGTACGCATGTATTTTGACATTTGCATCAACGCAACACCAGCGGGAAATGAGTTACGAACACTTTGGAAAAGCATTCTATATTAAAAGTCTTAAAATAAAAATAACAAAAGTAATTTAGATATTTTTTTCATTACTTTTTTAAAAATAGACCTACTAAGATTTTAGACTAATTTCATATGCTGGCGAAAAAGTAGAATTATAAATTTAATTTTAAAAATGGTTATTTAAAATGTATAATTTTTTACTCGTTGTTTAAGATCAAACTTTAAAAAAAAAAAAAAAAAACTTAAAAAAAAGAGCTATTTATATGAATAAAAATTTCTAATAAAAAATTAATTTTTATCCATTACTTTTTACAGGTATTTTTACTTAATAAAAAATAACTACAAAATAATGATAAATACGAAACACTAATACAATTTTAAACGCAAAATGAATTTCGAAAACTTTCTTTTATATGTTACAGTATTTCTATTATTTATTGATTTTAAATGTTCTTGATGGCATTTTTTAAGAGCGGTCTAATTTGATTTAACCAAATGACTGTTTGGTTGACAATAGAAAAGAAGTTTTACATTGTTGAAATCTGCTGTATGCCTTTTTTATATATTTTTTAAAATAAAGAGAGTATTCAATTTAATAAAAAAGTAATGAACAAATTTATTATGTAAATTTAGTTTGCCAAGACTAAAGTTTCCATTCGCGTTTTTATTTATTTATTTATTTAAGAGACTGAATGATGTAAAAGTTCTAAATTATTTAACAAGTTTCTTATTTAATAAAAAATCAAAACTGCGCAAAAATATAGACAAAAATGATTCAACATTGTTTACATATTTATTAAGATATTCCAGATTATAGTCCTCCTGGGATAGAATGCCAATATAAATAAATATTTGATAAATATAAGACATCATATATTCATATCTGGAATTTCTTTTTCGTTCTGCTTCAAGCTACAGAAAAATCTGAGTTTTTGCAAGTAATGCCATTAAAATAAAAAATTCTCTCAGCGGATTACACATAATATGGATAAAATAGAATTCTATCAATTCTTAGCTGCATGAAATGTGATAATAAAAAAAAATGCATCCTGAACTTTATATGTAAGTTTAAAATGTCATTATTCATTGATTTTACTTGATGCGTAGGCGATTATGTTGTTTCATTTTCTTAGCATAAATTCTTTATCAAAGGAAATGTATATCTCTTAAATGTGAAAATTTAATAACATGAATTCTGAACGCTTTTAAAGTTTCCAGAATTTTTTTCAGCATGTTTAGTATTTACGGAATTAGCTTATAAATAATGCATATCTTTTACTCGGCGTATAATAGAAACAAAAGATATTTTTGAAAACTTTGTGACTGCTTTTAATGAATTATAACTAAGATTATACACTGGTTATCAAAAATTAAGGAAAAGTCACAAAATGCTAATTTTTAAATACGCGAACACTCAAAAGGAAATAATATAATTCGAGTAATTGCTATCTCTACAACAGAGCTAGCCCATATAACATCTCATTCAGGTCACACATGGTCATAAGTGTCACAGTCACTACGGTGAAGCAAAAAAAATAGGAAATTCCATGCATCTCATTATGAGTCTCAAATGATCACTATATGTGACTCCACTGAGAAGTCAATGTGACTGCTGCTTTGTGACGAGTCGCCATGTGACTTTACAATGTAGTTACATTGTGACTTTCATGTGACTGTCATTTGTAGACTCAATTTCAAAGTCATCGTGAACGCTGCATTGTGATAAGTCACTAAATAATCTCACATTAAAGTCACATGATGACTTTTCCCAAAATAGCACAATGGTGACTTAGTCTCTCTGTCACCTGAAAGTCATCATGTGACTTTAATGTGACATTATTTGGTAACTTATCACAATGCAGCGTTCACGATGACTTTGAAATTGAGTCTACATATGACAGTCACATGAGAATCACAATGTAACTACATTGTAAAGTCACATAGTGACTCGTCACAAAGCAGCAGTCACACTGACTTCTCAGTGGAGTCACATATAGTGATCATTTGAGACTCATAATGAGATGTATGGAATTTCCTATTTTTTTGCTTCACCGTAGTGACTGTGATACTTGTGACCATGTGTGACCTGAATGCGATGTTACATGGGCTAGCTGTGTTGTAGAGATAGTAATTACTCGAGTTATATTATTTCCTTTTGAATGTTCGCGTATTTGAAAATTAGCATTTTGTGACTTTTCCTTAATTTTTGATAACCAGTGTAGAATGCGGTGTATGTTTGTTTGGCTTAAAATATTAGTTATCTCGGAAAAATACATATATTTTTCAAATATATCGTATAGACAGAATACTAGATCAGGAGAGCGAATAAAATATTTACATCTGTGATATTTGCATGAATGTTCATTAAATTTAAAAGAATATTTATTCGTTTTAATTAAAAGGCAATTATAATACCATTGTAATACAATTTACAAGAATATGGTCCGAATCTGATTTTAGAAATAAAAAGATGTGTTTTAAAGGCGAAATATAGTTAATTTTGCATTTGATTTTAAGAATAAATAAATAGTTTTTAATGAATAATATACTAAAATGGTTAGATATTAAAAAACATTTCTTTTACTTTATTGATTATTGAAAATTCGGTAGATAACATAAAGTAGTTTACACTATTAAAGCTGTTCTAAAAATCAAAACGACTGCATTTTTACACATTCACGAATGATTTTTTAGTCTTAGACGCATGAAATTAGCAGAACCTCTTATTCAGGAGCTATGAAATCGAACAGTACAATTTTTTTTTACCCTGTGATAGCAAATTTTGAAGTATTAACACATATGAGATAGAAGAAAGTTTTGGGACTGCCACACTCTACTAGTTTATTTTTCTTTTCGTTTTAAGCTTTATTAATGTATAAGTAAGAGATATAGTGATATTTTTTGACTGTCTGATTTCAGATAGTTTCCACTTTAGATTATGAAATGAAAAATTGCTTCATGCTTAGTTTAAGATAGCAATTTGGCTTAAAATTATTACATTTCTTTGCAAATACAGTCACAACAAAAATAATAAATGAACGTTTGACCTCATAAATATATGCTAAAAAGAATTATTTATTTACGACGTACAGATACAAAAATTGTGGTATTTGCAATATATTCTCTAATATCCGATATTTCAACTGATGCATTACATTAAAAAATATTTATTTTACTTAAATATTTATTTTATTATATTTTCTTTATTAAAAATAAAAGATTGTAATTCGCTTTACATTCATAACGTACCTACGTAGCTAAATATTGCTAATCACAGATTCATTTTTTAAAACTTAAAAAAATTATTTGCAATGCAATAAAAAATTAGTAACGATAGTGATTCACCATAGCTATACAGGGTGATTATAAAATACAGCAAAATCTGCAAAAACAGAATCGCAGTTGATCAAGAGAAAAATACAAGTTCTCGCTTTATCAGGTAAAATTATTTGGTATTCTATTAACTTGGTTTTTGCCACATATTTAAAGATCATTCTGTATATTTCTGTAAGGATTGCATGCACATAGAAATAAAAATTCGATGCAGAATATTGATGAGCTTATGTTCATGCTTAAAATTTCCTTTCCTGTTGAGCTCCAGGCTACAGAATCCCTGGAGTTGTTCTGAGGAAATCCCTTCGAATGAAAAATCTTACAATGTTTCATACATCATGATGATAAAATGAAATATTTTTTATACATGACGTTATGAAATCAAACACTCTTTTATTCTATAAAGCCACTCAATACAACAGTTTAAAATTCTATTTTTTATACAGCTTATTTGATGCATTTGAAACTCTTTTAGCTTATCCTTTTATGTTCAATTTTTTTTTTTTTTTTTAAGGAGACTTTGATTTTCTCAAAAAGGCATATTTAATAACCCAAAGTTTGATTGTTTTTGAAAATTTCAAAGGCTTTCAGAATATATTAAACATTTAAAAGACTAGGTCCATAGTAAAATGTCTTATAAATCTTCTTCGTAAAATAGAGAATTCTCGTTTCACGTTGTTATGGGAAACAAGCCTTTTTTTTTTACTTAACAAATCCATTCAGTAAGACAGTTAAAAATTATATTATTTGTGGACTTTACTTGATGCGTATGTGACTATTTTAGTTTATCCTTTTATGCTCTATTGTTTCGACTGTAAAAAATAGTGGGAACGTTTACTATTCTAACAGGAACATTTCTGATAGTATCCGATATATGACAGCTATTTCTATTTTCGGAAACAACCGGGAATGTTCCTGGTTGCTTCAGTTTACTTTTCATGAAACAGCGAAAGCGCCTGTACGCATGCGCTCCAAGTATTTCACCACTATTTCTCCTTACGCTGAAACCGAAAGCAATCGCCTAAAGTGAAAGTCAACTCATGTTGTTTGAGATGGCGGCGTAGGGAAATTTACGCTGTACCACGTGTATTTGAATTCGTTTATATTTTGAAAAAAAAAAAAAAAAAAAAAAAAAAAAAAACAATATTATAACATTTTTGTTATATTTTGTGGGTATTTTTTATTGCGTTTTAAAATTATGCAAGAAATGTACCTTGGATATTACCAATGGACTTTTTTAGAGCTTTGGAAATTTAGTATTAGTGTACACGGAATGATCGTAATTCTGGGTAAGTGTTTTTTTTTTAATCATCTACAGTATTACTTTTACTTACTATTATTTATTATTACTTACTTCTTTATTAGTTTTCTTTGTTGCAATACACGAAAAGAAATTAATAACCCATTTATTTTTTAATATATCAGACTTTGTTTTATCTGCTTTTTTTATTATAATAGTATATATAAATGTGTGCATGAAAATAAGATAATATAGTTAAACTTGATGTTCATACTGATTGCGGTATCGTATTCTCCTTTTCACAGCATGTTCTTAACAAATTATTAAATGCGTTATAACTTACAGAAAATTTACGTATTATATTTTAATCAAACAAGCTGAAGGTTCATTGTCATTTTACTTCTTTATTATTGATTGCTATTATGTAAAAAATACCATATTGTGAGTAAAAATAAACAGTAAACTATTCTTACAATTATAGGATTTATTTTTATAAATCATTATAGTAAATAAAATTGATTCATTTGTTTTGCTGTTTACTAAAAAGATTTCAAAAATTCATTTTTTATATTCACCTATTTTCTCCTCAAATTTTGATAGAAAAATAAAAAGAATCGTTTTAGATCATTAACTTGTTTAGTACTCAGGTTCAGATATGTAAATCCCCCCCCCCCCCCCCCCCACACACACACAAACACTCTTTTTTTTTAATGCTTCGAAAAAATTAACCATTGCATTTTTTTTCGATTTGAATTTTACTTGTTCATCTACATATTCTTGCTTGAAAAGAAAAATGTTTTCTTCTGATTTTGCAAGACTGAATTGTGAAAAAAAAAAAAAAAAAAAAAAAAAAGATACTATTGTTGTTATTTAACTTATGCACTTTACAGTAAACAAAATTGAAAATTTCTAGATTATTAACCATCAGCTTATTTTATGAAAATATAGTACACACAATTTCTTGCTTTAAGTTATAAGGCATTTTAATTTATTAATATTATGCTGTGAAAAACATAATATGATATTGAATCAACGATAAAATAAATTGCAATCATATCTTATTTACATGCACTAATAATAATAAAATGTTATGTATTAAAATGTCTGTGCAACAAAGAAACGCTAATAAAGAACTAAAATAATAAGTAAAAATAATGCTATAAATGATAAAAAAAAAATAAATAAAACGCTTTTCGAAAGAATTTATCATTCCATTTTCAATAATAATACAGTTCATGAACTTTAATGTTACTTGTTAATCCGCATGGTTAAAAAAATATCACTGCAAGATGTTAAAACGCAATAAATTTTATCTAAATTATGAAAAAGGTATAATAATATTGATTTTTTTTTCAGAATAAATCCAAGCAGATATATATATATAATAAAAAAGCTCAGAAAAAGATCATTCAGAAATGAACTTCCATATAAGACTCTTTCATAAAAATTAATTTAACAAAACTGGCTTCTTCACAAAATCCGTTTTACTAAACTAATCCCCTTTCACAAAATAATCTTCAGTAATTGAATGTTTAAATACTAGTGCTAAATTCAACTTGAGTAAATAATTAAAATTCATATAAAAAAGCTCAAATAAATGTACTAAAACTCTTGCAGGTGCATTGCACATAATATAAAATTATTTAAAATATATTAGAAATATCTTAAAAATACATTAAAAATTTTAATGTATTTTTGAGATTTTCTAATGTATTTTAAATGATTTTATATTATATGTATGCACCTGCAAGTAATTTTAGTACAGTTATTTGTGCTTTTTTATGTAAATTTTAAAATAATCCTCGTCTTCAGAAAGGTTCCATATATATTCAGAAACTTTTTCGATTCGTAATAAAAGGTTTCCTATACATTCAGAAACATTTCTTAGTGTTCAGAAAGATTTTGTGTGTATTCAGAAACCTTTCCGATCCGTAATGAAAGGTTTCCGATATATTCAGAAACCTTTCATTTCGAATCGGAAATGTTCCGTATTATAACCGAAACAGTTTTCTGCTCGAATCTGAAACCTTTCCGTTAGTATCGTGCAGCACAGGTCTCCGTTACTTTCGGAAATAAATGGAAATTCAATAAGGCGAATTTTGACAGTGTTTGAAAATTTCAGAAATTTTCATAAATATTATATTTATTATTTTAAAAACTATGTCGCAGTACATTATATATCATTTATCTTCTTTTTATAGTATTTTAAATACTTAAAATGTTCTTTTTATTGTAGGTTTTAAGATATATTTATAAAATCATCTTTTTCTTTATATCTTAATAAGAGTTCTGCGTGGGGTCGAATTGCCCGATTTTACCTAATCCTGACTTCAGGTCGGGTCGGATTGCTGCTAGTTTTTTCGGTTGGGTCTGGTTGACTTTAAAGTTTCCAAGTGTCGGATTGAGTTTTGATTTTTTCGGGTTGGGTTCAGCTTGAACAGATATTTCAAAAGAAAGTTATGAATATTTTTTTACTGAAAAACAGTGTATTTGCTTGGATATTAATGTGTGTATATGTGTTTATTTTTATACCATTCACCATAACTATACAAAGTGATTATAAAGTACAGCAAAATCTGCTATCACAGAATCTCAATACACCGAGAAAATAATCCGTATTCGACAGTTTTCTATCTTAAAATTAGTTGGTATTCTATTCACTTGGTTTTTACTATAAACTTTAAAATCTCCCTGTATATTTCTCTGGGGATTGCATGCATATAGAAATAAAAATCCGATGCAGAATATTGAACAGCTTATCTTCATATCTAAAATCACCAATCCTGTTGATCTTCAGGCAACAGAATCCCTGGAGTTATGACGAGGAAATCCCTTGAAATAAAATAAAATGCAATACTTCATACATCGTGTTGATAAAATGAAATATTTTTCATACATGACGTTATGAAATCAGACACTCTAAAAAGCCACTGAATGGTAATATTAAAATTCTATTTTCATAAAGTTTATTTGATGCGTTTATAACTTTTATTTTTGCTTATCTTTTTATGTTTAATTTTTTTGGTAAAGGAGATTTTGATCTTCTTATAATTTAATAACGCAAAATTTGACTTCTTTTGAAAATTAAAAAGGTTTTCAGAAAATATTTAATATTTAAAAGACTTGGTCCATAGTAAACTGTTTCATAAATCTTGTTCCTAAAATGAAGTACTTTTGTTTCATGTTATTATGAAATCATACTTTTTTTTGTACTAAGACAGTATTGCTTTATTTATCGACTTTATTTGATGCATATGTGATTCTTTCAGTTTACCCTTTTATGTTAAGTTGTTTCGTTAAAGGGAGTTTTTTATATTTTTCTAAAGGAAGACTCAATAACGCAAAATTTGACTTCTTTTGAAAATTTCAAAGATTTTCAGTTATATTATATTTAGTACTTAAAAGACTTAGGCTGTAGTAAGTTGTGTGACAAACATTTATTTTCTTCTTATGGTATTTTAAATACGTAAATTGTGATTTTTTTTTTGTAGGTTTTAAGATATATTTATAAAATTGCCTATTTCTTTATGTCTGGGTTAGAGATCTATCTGCATGGGGCTGAATTATCGGATTTTACCCAGACCTGACCCGCCGTTGAGGTAGGATCGGATAGGTGTTAATTATTTTCAGTGTGGATCGAGTTGACTTTAAACTTACTGAGTTTCGGGTTGAGTTTATTTTTTTTTTCGTTTTGGTTCAGATTTATTAGACATTTCAAAAGAAAGTTCTGAATTTTTTTTTTTATGAAAAAACTGTTAATTTTTATACCATTCACCATAGCTATACAGGGTGATTCTAAAATACAGCAAAATCTGATATAACAGAATCTTAATAGACCGAGAAAAAAATCTGTTTTAGACAGTTTACACTCTTATCAGTAAAAATTATTTGGTATTCTATTCACTTGGTTTTTACCATAGGGGAACCCGGGGGCACAACGGGGCATCGCAGCAGAATGAAGTCTGATGTTATCGGTGTCAAGGTGTTGGTGCCAGCGGGCGGCAATAAGCAGGAGTAAGCTGTTGCCGTTCAACTTTGCTAGCCATGTTAGTCTAGTTTTCTCGAGCGTTGGCGTGCGTGAATTTTTCGTTGTGTGGTTTGCCGTTCCTAAGTTGGAATTTCTGATGATTTTGTAACCAAGGTAAGGCATGCATACTTGTTTACATTTCAACTATACTTAGTTCATCCTTGAAGTACGTTTTATTGTCTTTCGTTTCCTGTAGTTAAATGCTTGTTTACGTAGCTTTCTCGAGTGACCTTACTTCCCTCGGCTAAATATTATCCCTGGAACTAAATGGGAAAGTACCCCATTTGAAATGTTTTGCCTAATTTGTTTTGACTGTGAATATTTATATTCTGGTGAATTTTACTCAAAATCAGTTGAAGGTTGGGTCGCTTGTTCCATGTGCAAAAAATGGACACGCAATTCCTGTGCGGCAATAGATAGCGAAGATGATGAGACTGTCCTAGTATGTAGATTTTGTCAATAGGCTTAAGAAAAGGACACAATCAATGACAACTGTAGTAAAACCTTTACAGTCTCTGAAACTAAAATAAATATAGAGCAAACTTTTTTTTTTGGCATTTCTACTAGTTTTATATGTTTTATAACTGCTTGTCCTTACCACTCCATTCTGCCCCATACCCGGGGCAGAACTGGACAAATGACATGATGTTCTGTTTCTGAAAAAAATATATCCTGGTCTTTTGTTTTCTTACAATATTATTAAAATTTTGTAATTATTACATTATAACGTGCTCATAAAATTTTTGCAGCTCTCTTAATTAACGTTTTGTATTTTTAAAACATATTTTCAACTTGGTACCCCGTTCTGCTCCGGGTTCCCCTATACATTAAAATGACCCTGTATGATGTTTCTCTGCATATACAAATAAAAATCCGATGCAGAATATCGAGCATCTTATGTTCATGTCTAAAATCTCTTCTCCTGTTAAGTTCTAGGCTACAGAATCCCAAAAATTATTTCGAGGAAATCCCTTCAAATAAAAAGAAATTGCAATGCTTCATACATCGTGATGTTAAAATCGATTATTTTTCATACATTACATTATGAAATTACTCTTTTACTCAATAAAGCAACTGAATACGAATATTAAAATTTTATTTTCATACAGTTTATTTGATGCGTTTTGTAACTTTTTAAACTTATCCCTTTATGTTTGATTTTGATCTTGTTATAATTTAACAACGTAAAGTTTAACTGATTTTGAAAATTTCAAAGATTTGCCGAATTTTTTTTTAATATTTAAAGACTAGGTTTGTAGTAAACTGTTTCATAAAACTTGTCCATAAAATGAAGTATTTTTGTTTTATTTTGTTATGAAATCATTAGTTTTTTTCAAGTAGTACTTAACAAAGTCATTGAACATGACAGTTAAAAATACTATTATTTATCGACTTTATGTGATGTGCATGTGACTCTTTTAGTTTATCATTTTATGTTGAATTGCTTTGTTAAAGAAAATTTTTATCTTTTTATAAATGGAAATTCAATAACGCGAAATTTGACTTCTTTTGTAAATTTCAGAGATTTTCATAAATATTATATTTAATATTTAAAAAACTTAGGTTGTAGTAAATTATGTGAGAAACAGTTATTTTCTTCTTATGGCATTTTAAATGCTTAAATTGTTTTTTTTTTGTTTTTTTTGTATGTTTTAAACCGGGAGAACTCGCTAGTGAGAATGCCCAATTGCTTTTCTTTTACTTTACATTCATATAATATCAATTTTTTTTGGTTGGCTTAGTACTTTTATTCACAAAATAGGTAAAATAATTGAAAAACATTTTGAAATTTTAATTAAAATGAAAAATGATTTAAATAAGAGTCTTAAAAAAGTACGACTGTGAGAGAAAATCTCATGCAGCGAGTTCTCCCGGGCTAAAATAAATTTTTAAAATCATGTGTTTCTTTGTGTTTTGGGCTGGAGGCCTGCATGGGATCCAGTTACCCGATTTTACCCAGCTCCGACCTAACCCGCCGTTCAGGTCGAGTCGGATTAGTACTAATTTATTTCGATACGATCCAGTTAACTTTAAACTTTCCGAGTTTCGGGTTGAGCTTTGATTTTTTTCGTGTCGGATCGGGTTGACCAGCCATTTCAAAAGAAAGTTCGGAATAATTTTTAAACGAAAAAACGGTATATTTGAATACTAATTTGTGGATGCATGTTAATGTTTATACTATTCACCATCGTATACAGGGTGATTGTAAAATGTAGCGAAATCTGCTATGACAAAATCCCAATGGACCGTATTCTATTAACTTGGTTTATACAACTATACTTTAAAATCACTCCGTGTATTCCTCTAGGAATTACATGCGTATAGAAATAAAAATCCGATGCAGAATATTGAACAGCTTATGTTCATGTCTAAAATCTCCTCTCCTGTTTAGCTTCAGGCTACAGAATCTCTGGAGTTATTCCGAGGAAAATCTTCAAAAAAATTGCAATACTTCATACATCGTGATGATGAAATGAAATATTTTTCATACATGACGTTATGAAATCAGACCACTCTTTTACTCTATAAAGGTCACTGAATATGAATATTAAAATTCTATTTTCATACATCTTATTTAATGCTTTTGTAACTTTTTTTCGCTTATCCTCTTATGTTCGACTTTTGTAGCAGATTTTGATCTTCTTATAATTTAAAAGCGCAAAGTTTGACCTCTTTTGAAAATTTCAAAAATTTCCAGAATATATTTAATATTTTAAAGATTAGGTTCACAGTAAACTATTTCATAAATCTTGTTCGTAAAATGAAGTATTTTTGTTTTATATTATTATGAAATGAGACTTTTTTTTTTGTGTGTGCTTAACAATGTCATTGAGTATGACAGTTAAAAATTGTATTAAGAAAAAGAAGAAACAACGTATAAAGGCACAAATAAAATGTGTTTAAAAGCATACAGCTGTTTCAAAACCTCTAAGGTTTTATGAAAAATTGTATTATTTATCGACTTTATGTGATGAGTATGTGACTCTGTTTGTTTATACTTTTATGTTCAATTGTTTTGTTAAAGGGAATTTTTTATGTTCTTATGAATGGAAATTCAATAACGCAAAGTTTTACTGCTCTTGAAAATCTCAAAGATTTTCATAAATATTATATTTGGTTGTGGATTTAGGATGTGGCAAATTATATGTTAAACATTTATTTTCTTCGTATGGTATTTTAAATGCTTAAAAGGGGCTTTTTTCGTTCGTGTAAAATGTAGGTGGAAAGCATATTCCTTGATTGCGCTAAAAATACTTATTTAGCACAAATTATTGTATCATAATTTACATGATTTGTTTTGTGCTCAACTTTACATGAAAAAAAAAATAGTCGTATGTGGCAATCCCAATATATTCTTCTATCTCATACATGTTAATACTTCCTGAAACATGCAGCATGTCAGTGCCACTGATTAGGTGATTTACACCAAAATCTAATCATTAACAACTTATGTGAATTTCTAACTGAATCTGAAGTTTGATGAATATTCGTGCATTAGTTTCCCCACCAGTGGCCGACAGGTTATGTTCTCAAAGCTGGTAGACGGGAGGTGCTGTGTTCGAACCAGATCGTGCCCGTCGGCCTAATCGTTTGGAGTTTTCCGTTATTTTCTTCGGACCTTGGAGATTCTTGCTTAAATACGAATTCCCTTAGAAAGAGCCCCACGGAGGGCACTCCCCATTGGGCCTATATCCCTCGTGCAGATATTCGGTCGTCATAAACAACACCACACTGTGCATTAGTTTTTGAGATGGAGCTATTGTGGAAATCGTAAAAAATTCTGCATAGCAGCGTAACTTGTTGAGCAATTTACACCAAAAACTAATTAGGACCAATTTACTAACTACAATTTACTAACTGAATCTGAATCTTGATGAAAATTCATGCATTATTTCGTGAAATACAGCTATTTCGGAAATCGTGAAAAAATGCAGTATAGCAGCGCTACCTGTTGGACAATTTACATCAAAAAGTAATTAGCACTAGTTTATATCAAGGTCTAACTGAATCTTAAGTTTTGTGAAATTCCGTGCATTAGTTCTTGAGATAGAGCGCCCACAAAATTTTTGTCACATACAGACAAACTCACAGACAGAGTGACAGACAGACATTTTCTAAAAACCATCAAACCGCGTTCAGGATCTTCTTAAAACGTATAAATCCATCTAAAACCGGAAGTCGAAATTTTTCATGAATCCAATACTTTCTTCTTGTAAAGATAGAAGAAAGTAAAAAACTATTAATTTTGTTGAAAGAAGTGTTTACACTGGAAGGCAGTACAAAACACTTTGTTTTACGGAAAAAAATCTAGTTTTAACCTGTTCAGACCCGAGGTACACAAATGTGCACCTCTATTCTTTTCCTCATAAAAACTAAACTTTTTGATTTTGTTACATTTTGACTTTACTTTTAAGTAACTGAATGTTTTTGGCTTTGGGACAAATTCAATCAATGGCAGCATTGATGCTTATTTCCTCATAAAATAAATGTTATTCTTATCTGAGTTTGCAAAATGCTTTCAAGACAGTGTGGCCAATAAAGTTAAAAAAAAATTACACAATTATTTAACTTAAACGCTTTACAGTAAAAAAAAATTGAGGATTTGCAGATCATTCACTTGCTTAAAGTCCTTAAAATTTTTATCGCGTGAATTTAAGTTATTGATCATTAAATTGATATTTTAAGGAGGCTAGTCATTTTAGATCCCTGTTTGTGAGCCTAAATGACCCGTCTCCTAAAGTACTCAGAAAAAGGGATTATTCTGTCATCTAGAGTGGCTTTTTGTTTGTGAAAAAGCAATGAATGTGCATTTATAGTGTTATTTTACCTTCAGGTCTGAAAGGGTTAAGAGTCAAATACAATATGTGACTGATAATTATTTAATTTGTTTTTTATTTGTTATTTGAAGAGCTCAGATAATAAAATTGATACGCGACAAAAAAAAAGCCCTTTCGGCATGTGCCGGGAGTTTACTCAAATCCGGGACTAATTTTACTCAAATTTTAAGGAGCTAAAACGCGGCAAACCTGATAAGAGAATATTCGTCAATACTGAATTTCAATGAGAATCGCGCCAAATTAGTAGTCTATAGCCAAGTTGGCATCATTTATGGATACTCACTTTTTGTCGCCAAATTTTGAGATATTTCGCCAACTGTCGTCAAGCTTGACAAGAATTTGAAGCTAACAGATATGTATAATATTTAAGCATTGCGCGCAATGAATTTTTTTAATGGCCACCATTTTGAAACAATATGGCGGATGAAGCTGGTCAACGAACTCGGTCGAGACATTCGTATGTACTATGCACATACTTAATCTTATCCAAATCGGTTTATAAATATGAGATTTACAGCATGAAAAAAATCAGATTGTTTGAAAATGTCAGTCACCCTAGAAATCCAAACTGCTATATTTCAGCCATTTCTTTAGAAAAAGACAAAACAAAACATGCTTAGGAATCCTTGTGTTAAGGTCAAACACTTAAGAATTTTTTTTTTTTAGTTTTTAATTTATTTGCCCCACTTTTTAATTTTTTAATTTTTAATTTTTTTTAATGGCCGCCATTTTGAAACAAGATGGCGGATGAAGCTGGCTAACGAACTCGATCGAGACATTGGTATGTACTATGCATAGATTTGGAACTTGGCAGTTCATTTTCTCAAAATGATGATTGTGTCACTTACCACTTTTATCATCTGAGGTCTTCCTTTATTTCAAATTAATATGAAAGAATTTATTTCTTTAATGAAATACAGATTAAAAAGCTTATGTGTATAGTATGTATACATTCTTTTTACTCTATTGATCTTGTAATGATCTAGAAACTATTTATGAAGAAATACACAACTACAGGCTATTATTTCTGTAGAGATTTCCTGTCTTTATAAATAAATATTTGACAAAAAATATATAAAAACTTATATTTATATATGAATTTTCCCTTTTGCTAGCCCCAGGCTATTGAATCCACATATATCACGTTGATAAAATAGAATTTTATTGATTCAGGAACTCGTGAAATGTCACACTATTTTATTGGATGCGACAGTTGAAAAATTTTTATGTATTCTCGTTACATGATGTATGAGGGATTTTTCTATTTCATTGTTTTGTGAACAAATGTTTTGTTAAAACAAATTTGTATCTATTAGAAGCATAAAATTGAAAATGCGAAAAGTTAATAACGTTTATAATTATTTTGGAAAATTTACATCAATGATGTTTTGTGTATTTACTGAACAAGGTTAGAGTAAGTAATAGATTCTATATTATATCTTTATCGACATCTATCTATATATATATTTCAGATATACAAGGTGCGTCTAAAAAGTTCAGTTCGAGTTAGAAATGCGTCCCTGCGCATGTGCAGGTAGAGATCAATGGAGATACAGCACGTAGCAAGAAGCGCAAGAAACCAAGGCAAAATAGTCTGCTATGGGCGGTCGAACGGTGTATGTTTGAAAACTCGCGTCATATTCAAATGGAGCAACGGATAAACATCTAGTATTGCTACAAATTGGGAAAAAACCGCCACAGAAACGCTTGCAATGTTGATCCAGGTGTACGGAACAATCGCGGTGAGCAAATAATGCGTGTACAACTGATTTAAACATTTTCGGGAGTGAAAGGAAATAGTGGATAACATAAAGGTGGATAACGAACCACGTTCAGGTAGACCCTCAACAAGTGTGACGACAGACAACATCGAGCGTGTGTGACAGATGCTGTTAAATAATCGCCGACTGTCTTTATGGTGGATATAGGTGGAATTGGATCAGCAAGGATGTGTATACGACGACGTGTGACATCTGTGCTTCGGTCGATCCCAAAAGAGGTCTTCGCTGACTCATTCCAGCAGCTTTATCAACGATGTCATAAGTGTATTATGGCCAACGGATGTTACTTTGAGGGTCATTAAAGATATTTTGTTTCCATGTTTTGTTTTATTTGTTTTATGCTTCCATTCACCGAACTTTTTAGATGCGCCTTGTTACAATGGTTGCCAAAATTGCAGACATTTTTTGAAATTTTCATGCTTTGTATGCTTGAAGAATATAATAAATTTCACTTAAATGCAAATGCTATACATCAAATTCAAGGAAATTTAATGTAGAATTTAATAATAATAATAATAATAAAATTATGATGTTGCTAATAAAAAAGAATTTTATCGATTTTTGGTGACATGAGTTGTGGCCTCTTTTTATTGTTTCATTCTACTTGAAATGGTAGTTTAAAATTTTATTGTTCATTCGCTGTATTTGATACACGCGATGTAATTCTATATTTTCATTCTTTTATGTATGTTTGTTATGTTAAAGAAGTTTTATATATTAAAAATAATAAGGAGATGGGTAAATTAGGAATTAAATTTTATCCCCTCAAAATGGTAATTTTTTTCATTAATCTAAGATGTTTTAATGTAACAAGGAGATCCAGCCTGTCCTACCTGGGTTAAAAATGCTCTATATATATTGTGCAGTGTACAGACCGTAGGTGAAAATAATTTTAAATTGAAAACTCCGTATACTTTTATGTTGTCCGAACGCAAATTTCGCCAACAAAACTTTTTTCTCGCGAAATGCAGTTTTTATTTTTGGCGTATGTAATTAAGAAACAATACTTTGACAATGAAATTAAATGTTTCCTTTAATGGTATTATTCCTTATTTTTTTAATTTTTCTGTATTGGACAATTCCACTGAAAATTATCATTTTATGTGTGTGTGTGGGGGGGGGGGGGGATAAAATTTATAATATGTTTAATTTAAGGGTATGACTGGAAAACTTGATATTTTTACATTCTATAATAAAATCGTAATAAAAAGGCATTGTAAATTACTGTTTACAAACTAAGTTAAGTACCATTATTGTCTTTGTAAAGTCATAATGTTACATCAGTTACACAATAAAAGTAACGTCAGTTACACATGTAAAGGCCTTTTTTTCTGTTTTATTATTCAGAAATTAATTAAACAAGTTACTGTTATAATTTGGCATTACTTAGTGTTATGGAGTACATTTTAAATCCCCCCTTTTAACAGGATAGTTTTGATAATTTTTACACTTCAGTGAAGGCAGAAAAAATGTTTGTCTATTTTATGTTACGTCAGTTACAGAATTTTGAATTGCGATTTTTGGGACTCAAAGGGAGATTGAAATAATATGCAGGTATTTGGGTATTAAGTCCTTAATAAGAAATATTTTAAATTGTAAAAATTTGTTCTAGCTTTATTATTAAATTTTCTACATAGTTTTGAAAAAAAAAAAAATTCGACGGTCAAATGTTACATCAGTTACGATGGAATTGCCATATTTCAAGTTAAATAAGTGAAACGCATTTATTTTGAACCTATTTAATACATGGATTTTAAATGGAAATTATACAATTTAAATGAAATGCGTGAAAGGTTTATATCTTAAATGAAAAGAATGCAATACGAATGATGGCGACGGGAACAATATTCTACGATTTATCACTTGTGCCCGGCTAACATAAAAGTACTGAAAACACTTACAGATTTTTTACATTTATTATATTTTCTTAGATTGCCTACAAACTATACCAAAAAGCATATTCGATATTTCGTATTATTTTTGCACATGTCAACGGTTAATTGCGGAACGTTTCTGTATTTGTAGAAACATTTGTAATTTTAATTGTTTCAATGCTTAAGTGTGTCGTGCGATTACATTTTCTGCAAAATTCGCATTTTATTTATTTATTTGTTCACGAAGTTTTAATTTGGTTTGGCAATTCAGTTACGGAATATTGCACAGAAATAAACAAATGCGGAATTATTGGCATCGTTTTAATTGCAAATGGGTTAAACTCCCTTAAGGGGGCGGGGAAAGCAAAATTCAACCAAAAAATCAATTTTTATTTTTTTTTATATCATTAAATAGTTTAAACTTTTATCTTTCAAACGATGTGTCACACATGCTTATACATAAAAAAATAAGTGTTGAAATTATTCATTGTTTTCTAAGACTAGTTCAGAGCTTAATGGCCATTTAAATCTTGAATTGACTTTCTCTCAAAACTTGGATTTTTCATGTTTATGTTCCTTTTTTTCAATATCTATTAAACTTAAGAACTCTGATTTTTTTAAATACTTATATTATGTTATATTGCATAGTTTAACACAGGGATTTAATAATTTTCTGAGAATTATTTATTTTAGGCGGTGAAATCTTATCAAAAATGCTATTTAAAAAATGACTTTCAATAAATAATTAGTAATAAATTTTGAGTTCACTTAGAAAGAAAATGGTGTGTTAAAACTCGTAAATCATGTTATTCGAACTACTCTAAAAAATCTAGACCTCTATCTTTCACGATTTCTGAGAAAAAGGTACATAAAGTTGGTGAATTTAACATGGCGGGGATAGGGCTTTCCCTGTCCCTTAATGGAAATGCACGTTCATTTTTGAGACAGATTTAAAAATTCATGCTTGAAAAATATTTTAAAATCCAAAAAACTCAGTAGTAAATTGAGATACAGCTTTCTAAGAAATTACTTGGGAAATGCATTTAGTTTTCTATTGGACGGTGTAAAAATTGGAATTGTGCGATGTTTAAAAATTAAAACAAATTGCCATAAACGAAATGGTTTGTACAAGGGTTCCATCTTCGATATGACGTTAGCGTTAATCACGGATATGTTTTTGCTTTAGAATATAGATTTAGGATATTTACTGTCTTAATGATTCATTTTTATCTGAATATTAATAAAATGTGTTCTGCATATTTAAAAGAAAATTAGTTTATTTAGCAAATTTTCACTAACCCTGGTTCGTGTTTGCGATATCTGTTCCCCGTCTACAAACAAAAATTAATCAGAAACGCAGTAAATATAGGTCCGAAATTATATTGACCAATTAAAACATCTTAAAATTTCTCTCTTTTTTTTTACTTTCCCGAAGGGGTGTTTGTGTATATGTGTGTGTGTGTGTGGGGGGGGGGGGGCAATCAATTTTATCTACCATCTTCTTTAACACTAAACCTACCGATCAATTGACCCTTTTTGAACTTTTTTTTTTTTTGGAATTTCTTAAACTAAAACATTACGAAAGTTTTTTTTGTACACTGTAAAAAAAATACTGCCAGTTTTCCGGTAGGAATCGGAAAAATAGTTGTCCTTATCGTACCGGAATAATTTCCGACTCAGCTCGGAATAAAAGACGTAAAAATAAGGAAATAGTCAGTAAAACGGTATTTTACGGATTTTATTCCGATTTTATGGATTTTATTCCGAGCTGGGTTGGAAATTATTCCGGTACGATAAGGGCAACTATTTTTCCGATTCCTACCGGAAAACTGTCAGTATTTTTTTTACAGTATATCACGACTTTTATTAAAATATATGATCATATTATTCCTTAAGAAGCCTCATCTCCGAACTACTTTTTTTTTTTTTTTTTTTGTCTAGGAAAAAATATTTTAGGCTTAACTACCGAAAAGGGTCATTTGACCCCTGAATAAATTTTATATTAAATCATAAAGGTATAAATGTGGTATTTTGCAAGAACAGTACAATGTAAAAAAAATCCGACCAGTTTTCCTGTAGGAATCGGAAAAATAGTTGCCCTTATCGTATAGGAAAATTTTACGACCCAGCTTGGAATAAAATCCGTAAAAAAAAGGGAAATAGTCAATAAAACGGTATTTTAGGGATTTTATTCCGAGCTGGCTCGGAAATTTTTCCGGTACGATAAGGGCAACTACTTTTACGATTCCTACAGGAAAACTGGTCGTTTTTTTTTTTTTTTTTTTTTTTACAGTGAAGTAAATTGCGTATTTTTTGCTATTACATCATTTAATCTACTGTATTACATGATGGTGCATTTAGAAATTGACTTTACTTCGACTAACATTCTAGTTTGAACATTTCAGATTATATCGAGAACGAAATAATCTTAAAAATATGTGATTAAAATTAACATAAAATAAATTTGTTTTCACAGTCTATCAAAATACCAGTCTGTATGGATTCCACTGTTTTAACTAAAAAAATAAACGGCAATCCTAAAGTACAATGTTAGTTTTAAAGCTACACATATTTGAATATTGAGGAGTTACAATTTTTTTGAATTTATATATTTTTTTTTTGGCAGGAAAATTTAAATCAGATTTTGTTTTCAAAATTCGTTTCTTTTTACATATATAACATTTTTAACGTTTTAGTTTTTTCAAAAAAGAGCAAAAAATAAATTGCAAACACATACAGAAAAAATGATTTATGATTTATCTTGGTCCCATAAACTATTTAAATGGCATTTTTGAGTGAACAATTGGTTTAAAAACATTTTTGGTGTATATTTTTATTTATTTTTTACTAAAATCCGATATAATATCCGATTTTTTACACTTTAGACATTAAAATAGAAACAAGAGTTTATCTATGCAATTTTAATATAAATATTTGATTATATTTATATGTAGTATTTGAGTATTTAATGAGATTTTTTATGGAATTAATTGAGACTGTGGGGTATGTTTTATCCGGATCCTAAACAGACCGAAGGGCTGTTTTTAGTGGAACCTATTCAGACTGGAACCCATTCAGAATATGACATTTGTTTATTAAATTTTTGAATTTCTTGAAATAATTTTTTTTCTTATATTTTTGCGTAATTATAATTTTTTTTACTTTAATAAATAAACAATTTGTAATAATTATTTGAAAAAAAAAATGTTTTATTAATACACATACGTGTATCAACTGGTACATTTTTCGCAAAACACCGAAAAAAAGATAACTTTTTATATAGAGGTCATTTGACGAATAAAATCTGTAAAATCGGAATAAAATCCATAAAATACCGTTCTACTGACTATTTCCTTATTTTTACGGATTTTATTCCGAGCTGGGTCGGAAATTATTCCGGTACGATAAGGGCAACTATTTTTCCGATTCCTACCGGAAAACTGGCAGTATTTTTTTTTACAATGTAGGAATAGGTATAAAAAAATATCGGTACGTTTAGTGTTAATAATGTGAAATTGCAAAAAAGTTTTTATCAGTAACGCAAGTCTAAGATGAAACGTTTTCTTCAAAATGTTGGTCATTTTATATACATATTTTCTTTTATCCTGGTTACAAGAAAAATGCTCAAAAATTCTTTCAAATACAGTTTTGGCACAAATCAAGACTTTATGTGTACAGCGCAAATAATAATATTTCCTTTCTAAGAAAAAAAGTATTTTCACGTGAATATTAAAAAGAGAAAAAAAACGTTCATGAAAATTACGTCCGATTTAAAACGATACATTTAAAATGTCTTATTTAAAATGATTTTCCTATAGCGTTGTTAAAAAATAGCGGAGGCAAAGACTCTGGTGACTTAGTTCATTTTATATTAGCTTATTTCAAATCTTTAACTGATCAAATCTTTAATCTTAAAAATCTTATCTATCAACTAATCAATCACGAAAACAGCCATTAGATGTCTTAACAGCAGCTGATTCGGCTTTAAAATTCCCTAATCAATGGAAAATAAATGGAAGCCCGTTTACAGGGAGATCGCCACTGGTTTTTCAATTATAATTCTATATTCTATCTTCCGTAAATCTTTTTAAAGCCGATCAAATTAGTGTTTTTTCTAAGTCTGTGGTGTCTCAACGGGGGTTGGCGATCGTAGCTCGTAGGAGCAGAATCTCCTAGTGTTCAAAATAGTTGTAATAAAGCATGAAATTGTTGTGCAGCAAAATTAGGCTTATAAAAATGTCTTAAATCTAATTTTAATGACTAATTAAAATTCAATAAATTAATTTTGACACTTACTTGCGTTCTATTTTTTGTAAAGAAAACAATTACATATATTTAATAATCACTCACAATTTTTCATACTTTACTAGTTTAGCAATATTCAGGAGAGTATTTATGACATAAAACATTGACTACAAAAATATTCTGCAGCGTGCATCTGTATTTAATAAGCTATTGTACATTCATAGAAATCTGAGTTCGGTAAAAAATATAAAATAGCTTATATTCGTATCATAATTTTGCTTTTTTGCCACCTCCGGGCTCTAAAGTCCCTTGTGTGTTTTTCTAAGAAAATCCTTTAAAATGGGAAATTCTTATACTGCCTTATATATGACGTTGATAAAATAGAATTTTATTGATTCTTACTGACATGAAATGTGACACATTTTTACTTTTTTATGCTACTGAATATGACAGTTTTAATATTTTATTATTCATTGATTTTAAGTGAAACGTGTTTGTGAGAACTCGTGGCATTTTATAATGTACAATAAGCTGCTGCCATTACTGGCATATCAAATATTTTATGCATAAAATGCAAATGTGAATTTCGTTGCCGCTGCTTATAATTTGAGTTCTGCTGAATGGATGTTGATGGGAATTGGACTCGCACTGTTAGTTAGATCATTTTTCAGTGAAGGTTTTTGTATATAACATAATTTTCTATGTTGTTTAGTTATACAACTATGCAGATACTCGATTATGAAAGATTAGCTTAAAAAAATTCTACTGGACAAATTTTCATGAGACTTGTAGTTTTGACAATTCTAGTTCACAATAGAATCACAACAAATGTGTTATTTGACTCGGAAGGATGTCTTTTTTTTTTTTTTTTGTAAAATGAATACATTTTTTGCATAAGATGACCATCTTTCATTATCAGAAATTGTACAAAATTTCTTTTTTCATGTAGCAACCGTCACTTTGGCACTATATTTGAGTTTCTTGGATTAAGTAGTCCAGAAAAGTGTATATTTTATCATTTTTTTTTTTAAATTCTGTATCATGTTTTTTTCAAAGGAAATTCTTATCTGTTAAATGTGAAGATTAAATAACGTGAATTCTTTTTCAGTTTTCACAAATTCAAATAAATACTTCTGAATTCGGGATTGCTAAATACTGTTTGTTAAAAAATGTTGTTTATCTTTTACTTGAAACTAGTCAAGTCAAGTCAACGCGGTGCTTACGGAGTACCGACGTGGATCGTTTTACCGCCACGCGAAACCTCCAACGAAATTGTAAAAAGCAACATAACTTAAATTTAGAAACAATGCTTATAAAAATAAAAAGAATTTAGAAACCCTGGTGGAGGGCCCTGAGGCTCATTCCGGGGTTTGGAAGCACCTGAGGCACAAATATTGCTAAATATAATCAATTCTTTATCTTTTACTTGAAACTATGTTTGATGTGTATTTTTTTTTCCTTTTATTCCTAGTTCCATACGGAGTATACTATTAGATTGATATGGGTTTTGTTTTTTTTTTGATGGATTTTTACATTTTAGAAAGTCTTGGACACGATTTAACTGCTTTAAGTGTCTGTCCGTGAGTTTGTCTGTGTGTGTCTGTCTATTTGTCTGTAGGTGGCAAAACTTTTGTTCGCGCTCAATTTCAATAACTAACTCATGGAATCCAAATCACATTATAATGAATATTTTATTCATTTAAAATAACAAATTTTGTTCTAATTGATTAATATCTTTTTTTCTTTTGCCTATCTTTACAAGAAGAGAGTATTAGATTCGTGAAAACATTCGTTGGATTCATGGTGAGAGCTGATTCACATCGAGGCATTTTGTAAAGGCATGAATGTCTTTATACAAAATTTCTATGGATTCTCTGGTAATGGATGTGTAGTAATTAGATATGTGTATAATTTTTGCTTGGTCAAAATCTATTATGACATTCTGATTGAAATTTGAGCATGGCAGAACTGCGACAAAATTTAATATAACATATGCGTTTTAAAATATAATTTATAAAACGCTAAAACTAATGTTTGATCTTAATCCTTTTCTGAAATTGTGTCATATATGATACACATCAAAAAATGTTATATATATCCCCTGTGAGATATTCCATTTGTTCAATGTGAGACTTATTATTTCCCATGAACAATCAGATGTATTAAATGTCACTAATATAATATTGTTTATGCTAATATTATATTAAATAGTGTACATATTTTTTTTAAGAAACAAAGGTGAATCAGGCGTTAATAATACGATTTCAGTATTTCTAAATAAATATATATATTTTTTTTAACTCAGCGATACAAAGCAAAATATTATTAGGGAAATCAGGATGCGAAGAAAAATTATGATTTGTTTTAAAAAAATAATAATAATCCGATTTTTTATTTTTGTTGTTGTTGTTAAAATCAGATTTTATTAGAAAAAAAAATCAAAGACTTAACAGAATCAATCTTGTGTATTTTTCAAAGAGCATCACTGAAAAAGCGAAATTTTTGCAAAGAATTATTATAATATTGACTAAATAAAATTCAATGCATTTGAAGCCACATGAAAGGTAACACTTTTTAAAATTTCATCGTGTAATTTTAAAAGGCAGTTAAAATGTCATTATTCATTGATTGTGCACACGTGTAGGTGGCTGCCTTATGTTATGTGCTCAACAGTTTTGTCAAATGGAATTTGTAATTGTTAAATGTGAAAATAACCTAAATTCTGACTGTTTATTTTTTCAGTTTTCAGAAATTTTCAGCTTTCTGAATTACGTTATAATTTGGATTAGTTTGCATTATTTACGTTAACCATTAAATGCCTGATTTTTCTAAAATCATTATAATAATGTATTTCGGCTTTCATTTTTTAAATGAATCATGGGAAAAATACTTTAAAAAAATCATATTTTGTTTTAAGTATGGTTTTCGGCTAAAATACAGTTTGTTACTAATCGGCAATACTGGTCTTTAATTGAAAAAATAATTTTCCTTGATGAAATTCTATAATACTAAACACACAAGAATTTTAGGAACTATAATAAGAAATAAATTTGACTTGCTCATTTCAGAACAAAATCTGGTATTTCGCAAGCTTCCAAGCAAAACAAAAAGAACAAGTAGCAACAATTGAAAAAATAAATCTATCTTTATTCTTAAACAGCACAAGTGTTGCCGTCTACATGTTGAAAATCGATTTAATAATATTTTCAGAATGTATTTTATTGGCAACATTAGGCATTATATCTTCAATATTATTCTAATAGTATTTTAGAGTCTGAATTGGGTATGTTGCCGAAAAGCAACACCCGGCATTTAAGGGTTAAATAACGCATCAAACAATTATTTATCCTTTATTGTAAGCTATAATGAAAAACTTATGACTGCATTTGTATGATTTTCAGCTTAAAATTTAAAACAAGATACATTAAAAAAAATCCGTGGCTTGGACAAATTATCCATTGATTATATTTCGAATACGAATTTTTCGCCCTTGTTTTGCCCATTTTTCCCCAAGATTAAAAAATTTCTCCAATCTAACGTGAAAATTACCTGAAATCTTCTAATCTAGAGCTGCCTTTTCGTCAAATCTAAACGGTGTTCCAGGAACTGTACTGCTAAGTACTTTTTCGTATTAAAAACGGAATTTTTACTATGTGTTTTTTCTCCCAAAAAAACTTAAAATTCTCAAACCTAAGCTGAAAAATTCCTGAAATTCAGCAGTTAAAAGATGAAAATTTCTTCAAATAGTATAAAAATATCTTCCAATCACAGGGGTGTTCCGGTAACTTGGTGCTTGTATTTTTAAGTTTTTGGACAAACTTTTTTTTTATAGTGACTTTTGCTTATCTTAAAATAGAATTTATCGCAAAAATATCCATAAATTTTCAAAAAATACATAAATTTGAATGCCATGATTACATTTTAAATCTTAAAAAATGTATTTTAAAAGCATTAACATTAGACCTTGAGAAATCGAATACTTATATAAATTAATATTTCTTTATACAGGAGTTTTTACACTGTATTTCAAAAAGTGTATCTTTTTTTGAAAGATGCACCTGTTTGAATATTATAAATACTAGACTAAATCAACAGAATATTTACCATAATTTTCATTTCTTGATACTTAGATGCTTCTGAAATTTTTGCCTTTCATTTGCTGTTTCGTTAAAGAAAATATTTTTTTTTTTTATCAGAAGTGAAAAGTTTATCATTTTGAATTTGTCTGCTTGCTATATTTTCACAGGTTTTCATGAATTGATTTGGTATTTTCTGGATTAGGTCATATTAAACTATAAAAAAAATATAGAGATCTTTACCTAGAAGTACACATATATCCGTTTCAACCAAATATAAATATCATCTTATGTATTTTGACACCCTATCACTTTTATCTAAGTCGGACACACAAAAGAGTGATGTCCAGTAAATGGAGACATAAATCAATTAAGTAGGTGTGTAATGGGAGTTTTCCAGAAGTTTTCGGAAGAGCATCCATCAATAAAGCGCTAACTTAATTTAAAGGAAGATAATAAAACTAATTATAATTGACTGTACGATGATAATAAAATTAAGTGAAACGGACGTGCACTTTCAATGTTTTTTCTTCGAAATTGATCCTTAGACCAATGTTTAATTGATCATGTTTACTAAACTAAAGATTAAAAGAAAATGCTTCATTGGAGGATTTTATTTCCGTACCAGTTTGGTTAAGATTGATAAATACATAAATATAACTTACTTACAGAAGTGTTAATTGGTAATATAATAAATACAAACAAAGAATATGGAAACCCTATTCCAACAAATGAAAGTAATATTGAGTTATGAGAATTCTTCTATAACCTTGATTTAAGTAAAATTTAATAAATCTTTCAAGTTATACAAATAGCTGAAAGTATTTTACATTTATTTGACAACAGAGTAAGCTAGAAATTATTAGTTCAGTAAAACAGACACTCCCGACTAGCGGATACCTCTATTTAGCGGGCGCTTTTTCGATCCGCAGCACCTATGTATTTGTACATTTTGTATTACCTCTCTACAGCGGACATCTCCACATAACGGACAAATTCCATGCTCCCGAGGTGTCTGTTATTGAAAGGTTTCCTCCCAGAACAGAAAACAATGGTTTCTTTTCGTAATACGGGCAATTTTATTATGAATTTTCTTTCACGATGTTTCCGGCAATTGGAAAGAAGACTAAATTCGGTCACTTCAAATCCATAGCAGGTTATTTAAGCAAAATGTAATACTGAAACGTCCAACATCAATGAATATTTTTGTAATGACATTACATCAAAGCAGAAATTTATCGACACTCATGTTTATTTAATAGTGTTGACTCTAAGCCGCTTTAGCAGGGCGCAGCGCCCGGTGGCCCTTTTTACTTCTTTTTTGCGCCCGGCGGCCCTTTTAAACCCTTCCGATGCTCCCTGCATCCCTTTTTTTATACTTCCTATGATCCCCGTGGTAATTCAATTGATCTCGGGAAAATATCGCAAATTCTAGGGACTTTAAACAAACCAGTTCAAAATATTTTTCTGTGAACAAGGTACAACTGCGCCCTTTTTGAAAAAAAGTGCCCTTTTTTAGAATAGTGTTCCCTTTTTGAAAAAATGTACCCATGTTTAGAGTAATGTTTGTTTCTTTTTTGAAAAATGTACCCTTTTTTTAGAATAGTGTTCCCTTTTTGAAAAATCCCCGCCCGGCGGCCCTTTTTTTATAGAGTCAACACTATATAATGAAGTTATTGTATTCAAACCACATTATTAGGAAAATTTTATTCATTTAAAATAACAAAGATTGCTTCAATTGATTGATGTTTTTTTACTTCCACTTATCTTTACAAGAAGAAAGTATTGGATTCGTGAAAAATTTTGATTTCTAGTTTTCGATGGATTTTTAGGTTTTAGAAGGTCTTTGACACGATTTAACTGCTTTAATTGTCTGTCTGTGAGTTTGTCTGTCTGTCTGTTTTCTGTAGGTGACATAAATGTTGTGCGCGCTCTATTTCAAAAACTAACTCATGGAATTTAATCAAAGTTTACATTCAGTTAAACCTTGATACAAATTGATGCTTAATAGCTTTTGGTGAAATCCATCAATAGTTGGCCCTACTTTGCTGCATTTTCCACGAATTCCGTGATAGCTATATCTAAAAGAATGATGCACATAATTTTATCAAACTTCATATTCTGATAGACCTTGACATAAATATATACTTTTTAGATTTGGATGAAAACCGCACAGTAGGTTCCGCTACTATGGTCTGTTTTTCACAATTTCTGCAACAGCAATATCTCAAGAACGATTAGACGGTCATTTAATTTTGCTTGTAGACAGATGATTTGATTTATATCGGAGAAAGTTTTGGAATGGACAATCATACTATGCTAACTTTTTTAATTAAAGTAATTCTATATGAATGTTTTACTTTTTTTCTGGCAATGTTTTAATAAAAGCGTTTCACTTCAAGCATAATTTTAAATTGATTTTTTTTCTTATCTCTAACATACAGAGTGATTAAAAAATCTACAATAAAATTTTAAGTGGTGCACTGTAAAATAAATAAATAAATAAAAATATGTTTCTTAATCTAGGAAAATTTAATGTAACCACGAATCGAAATATACAATAACCTTCTACACACGATTCCGAAAACTGTTCGTTATCTTTAGAAATATCAAGGAGAACTTATAAAAGCAAAGTTTCTTACTATATATTTTTCTATTACCAATTTTCATCAGGTATTATTTCATTAAAAATGGGGTCTTTTATACATGTCTGTGTTATTTGAAAACCGCTAAAGATAGTTATTAAAAAAATGTTTCAATTCATCCTATAAAAAATACACTATTCAGTTGTTTTAAAAAAATTCTTCCACACTTTCTCTGTAAAGACAGTATTTCGTCTACTGGTACAATAAAATAAAAATTTTAGTAATATTTCTAAAAACACATTCTTCTTAAAAACATTCACGTCAAAAAGTTCTTAATGGTTTTAAGAAGAATGTGTTTTTAGAAATATTACTAAAATTTTTATTTTATTGTACCAGTACGAAATACGGTTACAGATAAAGTGTGTAAGAATTTTTTGAAAAGCAACTGAATAGTGTATTTTTTATATGATGAATTAAAACATTTTTTAAATAACTATCTTTATTGATTGTCAAATAACACAGACATGTATAAAAGACCCCATTTTTAATGAAATAATACCTGTTGAAAATTGGTAATATATAAATGTATAATGTAATACAGGTATTTAAAAAAAAAAAAAAAAAAAAAAAAAAAAAAAAAAAAAAACCTTCGGTTTTTATTTATTTTGAGAGCAAAATTTATTTTTCTGCCATTGATATTCGGAAACGTTTCGAATAGTTTTTATAGTATATTATTCAGTTGGTGCAACAAGGTACATAGATTTTTCAATTCCTACTATTAGCTCACACTCTCCCTGTATTTATTTATTTATTTATTTATATATTTATCTTGTTCAAATTTTCAATCGTTAATAAAATACTCATTATTCATCCTATCAAGTTGAAATACATTTTTTTAAACTTGTACTGGATGACAATTGATGTTAATATAGTTTTTTCAAATATTAATTAATTGATTACATTTTAATTAATTTTAGTTTTGCATGGGAAACAAAATGGCGGCCATTGGTTGCTGAAGATCAATTAAAATATTTTCAATAAGGGGTTACCATAGGCGGGACCCTGTTCTGTCGCCAAATACCGCCAAGTTTGTCGCCAACTTGGCGATATATCGCCAAATTTGGCGGCCAAAATGAGTCACCAAAAGTGACGCCAACTTGGCGATATCTCTAATATTTCGCCAAATTCCCATAGAGTTCCATTGTAAACCTTTCTTATAGAAAATCAACAAATTGAGATATTTTAATGCAACAAAAACTAATATTAGCTTAAGGGATTATATTAAATTTTTCTTTGATGACATAAATAGGAATTGACTTTAAAAACAAAATTTTTATATTACTTGTTTGGATGCTACTCATTCACAAGTCAACATTTTCATGTTCAACAAACATGTTTTACAGACTAACACGATAAATTAACAGCATTAACATTAACATTATTTTCTTCTTGTTGCATTCAGTTACGCAGGTGAAAATGTTGACTTGAGAATGGATTGCATCCGTAAAAACTATATTCCTGGCTGAGAAAACTGATTAATGCGCTATAAAATCTATTCGAAAACGTTCCCGGAAATCAGTGGCAGCAAAAGAAACTTTGTTTTAATATATGCATAGTCAAATCTCGAAAATATATAGGTTTATAAGGTTTCGAAAGATAGTGAATGTTTCTCGGAATCGTGAATAACTCGGAAGGGGTTATTGTGAACTTTCGTCCATGATTATAGAGTAGACTCCCTCAAATCCACAACCCTAAAATCCACAAATGCCTAAAATCCCCACATCATCACAGATGTAAACAATGAAACTTTCACTTCAGATGTAAGGTCAAAATCACAAACTTTTTTAGTTTTATATCATTCCGTATGTATTTTAATCTAATTCTCATTAATGTAACTTAATTTGTGGTTTTCCATGAAGGAAGGATAAATTTATTTCTGAAAAAAATTAGGATATCGCTGGTAATAACAATCTTTTTACCCAATATATATATATATGTATTAATCAGGCTTATTATTATTATTATTATTATTATTATTATTAAGAATGGCTAAACCTGAAATAAAACGTCCTTACTTTATGATTTTGATGTGAATTAATAGGATATTTTTATGAGGAAAGTTTCATTGAATAATTCAAGGAAAATATATCTCTTCTTTATTATGCATATTTAATTATACATTATTATTTATTTGACCTTTACTTACAATAATGTAATCATTTTTAATATTATCTTACTTTAATCATTTAACGTTATTACTTTACTTAAAATTATTTTAATATTTTACTTTATTGCAAGAATTCTTTATAATTTTGATTGCCTTATAATATTCAAATTACTGTTTAAAAAATGTAAACAAAACAATGACCATAAATCCGCTAAATTCTAAAATCCGCACAACCTCTGGTCCCTTGCTGTGCGGATCTGAGGGAGTCTACTTTATTATATTCTCATCGATTAAGAAACATTTGTCTTTTTCCAGTGTACGTAAGTGTAATATTTTAACACAGTTATTCTAATTGGTAAATAAACCATATGAATTGTAATTTTCCAACTGAGTGAAAAATGTCCGTGCCAGGATTCGAACCATGGATCTCCTGGCTGAAGCTGCCGATGCTATGCCAACTGAGCTAAGCCGGACGAATCTGGAGGATGTATTTCACCCAGATAACCTTATTGATTACTGGATGAATTAGGGCCTGAAGATTAGTCCGGGGTAGCTCAATTGGCAGAGCATTGGCTACTTCAGCCAAGATATCCCTGGTTCTAATCCTGGCTCGGACATTTTTCGTCCAGTTGGAAAATTACAACTCATACGTAAGTATATATTTATGTAACATTTATCAATCCAAAACACACTATTACGTCACGTCAATGCAATCAACCAATAAGACTTTTTTTTAAGTCTTTGTTTTAGTAATAAATAAAAATTTAAACATTGGTTAAAGTTTTTTTTAATTCTAAAGAAAAGAGAGTGAAAGCGCATGTCCTTTGCAATTAATTTTATGATCATCTTACTGTCAAATATAATTAGTTTTATTATCTTTCTTTAAATTAAGTTAGCGCTTTATTGAGGGATGCTTTTCCGAAAACTTCTGGAAAACTCCCATTACACACCTACTTAATTGATTTATGTCTCCATTTACTGGACATCCCCTTTTTCATGTGTCCGACTTAGAAGTGATATGTTGTCAAAATACATAGGTGATATTTTTATTTGGTTGAAATGGAGATATGTGTTTTCTAACTAAAGATCTACAGATAATGAGTATGATAAGTTTTTTATTTGGTATAATTCTATACGAATGTTTTGGATTTTTTCTAATAATGTTTAAAAAATGTAATTTATTCTTTCACTTCAAACATAATTTATAATTTATTTATCTTTCTTATCTCCAACATACAAAGTTATTAAAAATTCCAAATTCAAGTTTTAACCCATTTATCTTTCTTATCTCCAGCATACAAAGTGATTAAAAATTCCCTGTTCAAGTTTTAACCCATTTATGCCTAGCGTCCCATTTCTAGGGTGCTTCGAATTTTAACAAATTTTTATAATTCTCTTCTTCTTCATAACTTGAAAATTATATGAAATAATTATCTATAAATGTCTTTATCTGTTACCGAGAGATGACAGCATACGATTGATATTTATTTGCTTAAATCAAGACCTTTTTTCGAAGTTTATAGATTTTTCATTTTTCAAGATGGCGAAATGTAAAAAGTAAGTTTATTTGTATTTTTTCTACCAAGGATCCAAATAAATAAATCATAATCTTAGCTTGTAGACTTCTTTGAAATACGTATTTTTTTTAAATTGTGAAATTATATGTTCAGGCCTATTTTCATGCATTTTTGTAACGTACAAAATATTGAACGCTAGGCACGAATGCGTATATATTTTTATTAGACATTTAGAGGACAGTTGTGTAGAGTCATTTTGAAGATGGTTATGAAACAAATTGTTTTTAAGTATCAAATAAGATTATTCTTAGTTTATTATTAGTAACACTTATAGCGTTATTAGTCTCTGTAAAGCAATAAATATAATTTTTTAGTAGTTCATAAAAATACTAATTATAGTATACTAGAAAGATAGCGCATCAAAAATGACAGAAAATGAGATACAAAGACATATACAGCACATGTGCAAGAATATGAGTTTTTCTCACTTGTTTTGCAGTGGTAGATGAAAATAACACATTTTGAAAACGAAACACATTTATGAAAATCTATGTACAGTAGAAGACCACAAATCTGCACAACATGGTTCCAAGTGCTGTGAGGATTTGAGCCTGTTTGGGGATTACAGGTCATGTCTATTCAATCTTTGTTTACATTTTTTTAAAATTCATATTTTGGTCAATTTAGATTGCCAATTCTTAAAAATAAATCAATTACGTTCTTAAACATATGAGTAAGGTAAAAATTAGTTTAAAAATATTTTTTTTTTTAAACATGGCATCAATGGTTTCTTTTAAGACATTTGGTTTTTGTTGTTGAATTTTATCTTGCAGTCTACAAACTGTCATAAGTACTTGCTAAGTTACAAAAAGTACAGCGCCGTCTAGTGGCGGTTCTTTTATTAGTAGCATCGGGATGAAGTTGTAAAGACGTACATTTTCGTATATTAATTACACTTTAAATTCCAGCCCATTATATTTTGAAAAAAACCTTAAATGAGCAGAATTGAAATTAAATTGCGGTGAGCTCGATTAGGAAAGATTAATGACTTTCCATGTGAATTTCGCCAAATTAGCCAGCTTTCGCCAAGTTGGCTTCATATATGGCAACTTTTTTTTGTCGCCTAATTTGACGATATTTTTACCTTGTTGGTCAAAAATTGGCGCTATTGTGGTAACCTTGTCTTTATCACTTTTCAACAATTACTCATTGTTGAAGCTGATAGCGAGTTCTCAATAGGAAAGATAACATGGCCGCGGTTATTGAGGCGGTCCAACCGGAATTGTGAGGGACACACAGAGGCTTGGATTTTATATAAATAGATAATATACAATTAAAAGCTTATTTTATATAAAATCAGACAAAACATGTAATTATGCATATTCTACTATTACAAATATTATGCATTTTCCCATACTTAGCACATTTACATTTTACCAAATAAATACAAAATAATTTTAACGCATTTTTTTTTTTTTTTTTTTTTTTCCAGTTCATTTTGAAACTTTTTAAAGTGATTTTACCAATAAAATTCCGAAAACAAAAATTGAGGCACAAATGAGTTAACAGCTTGAAGGGCGGTGGGATATAATGTATCCCACTTAAATTAATCCCATTCATTTGCTAATTTATTTTATCCCATTTAATTACTAAATGCTACAATAGCACCAGAATTTTAGAAAAAGATTTTTATTTTATAATATATGTGAAGAAAAGGTTTTACTTATTTTCCTATAAATAGCCTGGTGCCGTCCAATCATTTCAACATTTTATCAACAGAAGTACTTTGACCTTGTAAGAGTTAAATAGTAAACTGTAGAAAAAAAAAATCTTAATCGAGAAAAATATAATGTAACCACGAATGAAAATATGCAATAACTTCTTCCATGTTACCCACAATTTCAAAAAGCGTTCTTTCTCTTTGAAAATCTCAGAAACAAATACATTTTTGAGATTATTAAAGATATTTTTTTGCAACCACTAATTTTCGGAAACATTTCTAAAAAGTTTTAATAGCGTATTGATTAGTTTACTCAACATGGAACATGGATTCTTTGGATGCTATCCCTTCTCAAGTAAACATCTTCTTATTCAGCAAACATGTTGTACAGACAAACATGAAAAATTAATAGCATTGACATTAAAATTGATATTATTTCCTCACTCTTACATGTATATGTTACCGTTAAAGTGTATAATCCGTTATTTCATAAAATACCTAGTTATTGTATGAAATAACTAACCAAGTCCGTTAAAGTGTCTAAAATTATTGAATTTTACGATTTAACTAGTTATTTTGTAGAATAACGATTATCTAACCGTTAAAGTATTAAAGACGGCATACGAAAGGCGTTTGAACCGATTATAGCTGTTTTTTAATCAGTTTTTGAATCGGTTGTGGTTGCTTCGCAATCAGAGTGTATGGTAAATTTCTTGGACCTCTTCTTCCATTCTAACTGTCTTTCGGAGTGCATGTTTTGTCGATATGTGTATTGAACTTTCATAAATTTGTAAGCGGTGTATTTATGTTAGCGTTTTTTATTTGGTATTATTCACAAATATTTTTGCGATCTTTTTTTAAAGCAACGAGTTCTACAGGTATGAGAGATCAATCGGTAAATAAGAAAAACTTAATGCAAGAGCGGTTGGAGTCCTTGTTAAAAAGCGTGAAACAAAGACTTTAACGGTTTAAACAAAGTCTTCAACGGTAAAAAAAATAATATGCAATGCAACTCTAAATGTCATCACAGCAATCCCTGTTCTTTTAAATGATGGAAAATAAAATGAAGGTATTTCATAGATTTTAAATAAAAATGATCTTGCGTTCTTAATTTGAAAAAAGTTTATGAAATGTTGCTATTAAATAACATAATTATTCCCTGCCAGCATGTCATTTTTAAATATTTTTAAAAATTATTATTATTATTGTTGTTTCTTTTGTAAACATCATTTATATTTTTGCGTTTTGTATAAAATCTCTGCAATATGTTTTTTAAAAAAATTATAAGATTTGCAATATGTTTTAAAAAATTTTCTTTTGCCAACAGGGCAAAATACCTAATAATTATGCAATTATAAGTTATAAAAATTTAAATATAACTATTGCCACACTACTTTCTGTTATGTCGTATTACTGTTTAACTAATATAAAAATAATATATTATATATTCTGTTTTTATATATTACTTATCAATTCATCTATTAATAATTTGAAAAGTAGTTTTTGAGTTACTTTAACTATTTATCATCAGTTAATTTATAAAACAACGGATTTGTTTTTAAGTCAAAATGTTTATCTTAAACTTTAACGGTTAGTCAATCGTTATTCTATAAAATAACTATTTGTACCATAGAATTCAATAATTTTACACACTTTAACGGACTGGGTTAGTTATTTCATGAAATAACTAGGTATTTTATGAAATAACTGAATTATACACTTTAACGGTAACATATACATTCAGATATGCAGCTGAAAAGTGAGAATTGATAGTATCCGAAAAACTGATTAAGGGGGTCCGGGACACAAAACTCTTAAAATTTTCTTAAAATTTTTTTTACCTTAAAAATGTCTCTGGTTTTTTCTGCTTAAAATAAAGTTTAAATCATGTTTCTATCTTAAGTGGAACAGGAAATATTCATTTTTAAGTTTTGGTTTGTTTTCAAAATCTAACTTTCAAGCAATGATTGTCATGAAAACGATTTTTTGCGAAAATGCGTTTTTCTCCATGATGGGTTTTTTCACCATTTCTTGTATTTAAATTAATATAAGTCAAGAACCGTTGAAGATAAATGGTTCAAATTTGGAACATTTATTTTTCAATTGTTTTACTTTAATTTTGATTTAGCAAATTTGAAAAAAATATTTACGTTTGAAGATGTGATTTTTTTTTTTAAAGTTACGTCGTTTTTTTTTTTTTAATTTTTATTTAAATTAATATTTTTTAAAATGCTGAATCTAAATTAAAACTTATATATTTCTGTTTATTTAAATGCAAAAAAATTGAAATTCTAAAAATAATATTTCGAGTTATAACGATTTTAAACTACCCCACTTTTTTAATGAAATTTAAATTAATTTTTTTTTTAAATTGAGAAGTTTTATCATGGGATTTTATTTACAAATGATATGGTTAACCATTACAAAAAGTTTCGAAATTTTATAAATAAAAATTGTTTGAAAATGTGTCCCGGACCCCCCTTAAGGCACTATAAAACTGCTCGGAAACATTTGCTTATTGTTTAGAAATGTTTAAACCTTCAAAATAAAACAATAACCGGTTTTTTTTTTTTTTTTTTTTTTTTTTTTTTTTTTTTTTTTTTTGAAAGTTTAAAGGTTCTGTGCCTTATCCCTTTAAGACCCAACCCGCACGATCGTGCGGGTTAGACATTCATTTAAATGTCTGCTTCTGAGTCGCATGCAATAAAAAATTGAATCAAACGATCGTTCTGGTTTGCAGATAGAGTAAAGTATAATTTTTTTATCAATAGGTAGCGGTTGCAGTCCATGTTTTACTTTCTACAGGTATGACTAGCTTTGTTTACAAATACATCGGGTCTTAAAGGGATATGGGGATCGTCACATTCTCTGAAGAATATAGTACTTATAAACCGAGAACCGGTGAAGAAATTTACTTAAGTTTTTTATAAAGGCTGGACCCTTTACAAAACAAGTTTTCTTAATTATCTTTAACCCTTTATGTACTGAATTATGAATTCATTATGAAAATTTTATCTTCTAAATCATTTTTCGTGAATTGTTTAAACTACATTAGAAGATTTACATAATCATTTAATAAATTTTAGAAGGATTTTAGACGGATTAATTAAATTTTAATTTATAGGGACTTTGTGCAATATTTATAGCCCCACTCAAATCTTTTATTTCAAATTTTTTTTCTCAGTATACTTTGTAAAATTAGGAAATATAGAAATGTAATGCTCTTACAATATAAATAATATAGAAATATTTCCGAATTGAAAAATCCCCCCCCCCCCCCAACGCCAAGAAAGTTGAAAAAATGTAAAGGCAAAAGAAATCATCATTTTAAAAATATTTTTTTTTTTTTTTTTTTTTTTTTTTTTTTTTTTGTGTAACCAATAATGCTTTTAGAACAAGATAAAGTAATGTATCTATAACTCACTCCAAACTGTATTACAACTAATCGATGTATTAAATGAATTTTATAACAAGTTATTTTAATGGTACTTATAAGTACCGTCAGTAGATAAAGGGTTAATAGGCAGGGCTTAATTTAATCCGGAGCCCAGCTCCGGTAATTCTCTGTCTTTAGTAAATATTTAAATATTGGTCGCAATTCACCGGAGCTCAGGGCTTAATTTCTATGAAAAGAAGTACCGGAGCCCTAATATTCTGCAGTACTAAAACCGTAGCGTGCCCCCCCCCTCCACCCCCGCCACGCCATCATTCCGATCCGCATATTTATATTTCATGCCTTATTTGGAAAATGTAAAGCATCTTTTTTTTCTTTAGCAAAATAAGAATTTTAAATATATCTGCCTGCATATACTTAACTGTCAACTATTCCACTTTTTAGCTCATCACTACTTCGAATAGAATCCTTTGCCTAATTTTAATGTTAATTAATCGCAGAATCCTGCAATTTAATAAGGTAAGGATTATGATTCGGAAATAGTGTTAACACACACACACACACACACACACACACACACACACACAAAAAAAAAAAAAATGTTCGCAGCTATGCATATATGTAAGCTAATGAATGAACAATAGGTAAAAACATTTATAAGAAATATGTTCAGAAAATCTTCCTCTCCATCCCCTACGTGGGCGATACACTACGTAAACGTTTTGATAGAAAAGAATGCAGAAACTTGGGGATCGGAGGGAAAGGAAAGAGTAATTTAGGCCTCGGTTTTTCGAAATCGCTATTGCACTGGGCTCCGGAGCCCTGTATTTATGAGCTCCGGTGAATTCCGACCAATATTTAAATATTTACTTAAAACAGAGAAGTACCGGAGCCGAGCTCCGGTGGGCTCCGGCGCAAATTAAGCCCTGCCGGAGCTTATACATACAGGGCTCCTCAGCCCAGTTCAATAGCGATTCCGAAAAACCAAAAATCTGAAATACCCTTTCGTTTCCCTCCTATCTCCAAGTTTCTGCATTATTTTCTGTCAAAACACTTATATGTGTCGTAGTGTGTCGCACACGCAGGAGATGTAGAGGTAGCGTAAGATTTTCTGTAAATTTTCTTATAAATGGTTTTGCTAGTTGTTCATTCATTATATATAGATATATATATATTCTTTTTTATGTTAGCTCTATTTCCGAATCATAATCCTTACCTTATTTAATTGCAGAATTCTGCGATTAATTAACATTAAAATTAGCAAAGATTTCTATTCGGAAGGAGTGATAAACTAAAGAGTGGAATAGTTGATAGTTAAGTATATGCAGGCAGATAAATTAAAAATTTTTATTTTCCTAAAGCAAAATAAGATGCTTAAATTTTCCAAGCAATCTACGAAATATAAATCTGCGGATTGGAGTGGTGGTGGTGTATGTGTGTGGAGGGGGCAGGCTACGGTTTTAGTATTGCAGAGTATTAGGGCTCCGGTACATTTTTTGTTAGAAATTAAGCCCTCTTAATAGGGAATGGTTGATCTGAAAGGTTGTCAGTGATTTATTACTCGCGAAATATTCATTTTCAATTTGCAGAATTTTGGTTTGCAACACGTACTTAATAATGCTTCAGATTTAACATAATAAATTCGAAATTGTATTAACTTTGAAGATTACAGTGCCAAGCTATTCTGATGGTTTAAGGGTATTGCCAGGCGCTCTCAAAGTTGCAGAACTATTTGATTTTTGAATCAACTGTTTAACCACTTAAACTGGTTTGCCCGTATGCCGTACGGACAAGAACATTTTGCTTCATCCATCACTTAAAGCTTTTTGATACCACTTATTTTCTTAATTACAATTTCATACTATTTAATGACAGAAATTTTTAAACTAAATATTACGAATATTATAGTTAAAAAAAGTTGTGTTTATTCCACATTTTCAATTTATTGTATATAAAAAAAGATACAGTTAAGTGGTTAAGTACTTGATGACATGATCGGCATATATTATTTTTTTCTCTAGTTCGTAGTTTCTGACTTTTTTAAACGATATGAAAAAAAGCCAGGAAAACATCTCGCCAGACTTTTAAATGTGTTGATTCAAATGTAGGTTAATAATAAAATTCCTGCAACATGATTCAATGGCAAGATACTATCTACCCTATTAAAATCCGTGCGCGTATCTATGTAACATCAAAAACTCGAAAACCACAGTGCGCAGGGCTACGAAATTTGGCACACGAGTTGCTGGTAGGGGGCCTAGGAAGCCCATGAACGATTAGGCAAAAAAAAAAAAAAAATAGTTTTTTTTTTATATTTTTGATGAATTTTTTATTTTTTTAGGTTCAACCTGTAATCGCGCGAGTTTTAACTAGTTCTAAATGTTTACTGCAATTTGAGACATACATATTACGTACGCCACGCTGCAATACTAAGAAGCTGTAGCGGGTATTACGATAATTCTTTTACTCCACATGCAAACAGTTAGAGATATACATATTACGTACACCACGCTGCAGTACTAAGAAGCTGTACCGGGTATTACGATAATTCTTTTACCTCACATGCAAATTATTAGAGATTATTTAATTACGCTTAATTATTACCTTTTAAAAAATAAAGAAAAACATCTTATCACAAACCTCAACAAAACTTTTTATTCTATTTATTCCCTAATTCCAAAGATATCGTTTTATCGTCTGCTGCCATAGCCACATGATAAATTAAATTTCATTTAAAAAATGCACAGTAGTAGAAAAATATTTTTTTTTAAATCGAATAGTTATTTTTTATTTTGAATTTTGAATTAAATTTATGAACTCCCGTACGTAGGACGGGTTAAACAGATAGCCTATATTAATAAGGTTTGTCTGTCAAGTCTTCTGATGAATTCATTATGATCCGCTCTGGGCCTAAAAACAACAGGCTTTTACTCAAGCTTCTAAGATATGACCATTCAGCCAAATCTTACGTCAAAATTAACAACTTGGGGGGGGGGGGGATGGTAACCTATCGTTATTATATCAGAATCTAGAGTTATATTTACAAAAACTAAATTTGCATTTTGTAAAATCTGACTGTGGCTAAAATTTTGATTTGTAATAACTATTTTACAGTTTTTTGATTTCAAATGATAACATGCTGATGTAGAAGGAAGGCCACTTGGTCTACTTTCCAATGAATAACAGTCAAGAAGACAGGCTATGTTGTAGTTATTTGTAAAGAAAAATCAAATGGCAGCCGCTCTTGCTAACTTATTCTTCTGTAAATTTAATTGTTCGAAAATCAACCCGCTCCACATCGGGGGTTACTTGTATATCAGTTTGCTTTATGATACACAATCAGAGCTGGTGGCTTTATCGTTTATATTCAGATACAAATTAAATTGGTCTAATCATTATAATTAACATTTTTTTTATAAAATATAAATAAATGTATAAACATTACTTAAAAGTCCTTCCGGCCAGTGTCGGGAGGAAGAGGTAGCTTTCATATTTCTTATTTTTTTAAAGCCAGCTTATATTATTCAAACACACGGAGCTCAAATTAGTGGAACCCGATTATAGAAGATTAAATACTCATTTTTGTCAATATTGAATATGAATGAGAATTTCGCGAAATTAGTCAAAGCTGGAAATATTATCAAAGCTGGTTTTATTAAAGTGATTTATATTTTGTCGCCAAATTCGGTGATATTCCGAATTATATTAATAATTAGATTAACCCTAATTATCGGTGATAGCCCGCCATTTTAAAACAACATAACGGGTGCAACAAAGCTCACCGATGAACTTGGTCGAGACCTTAGTAATTCCTGTGCACATACTCACTCATATCTAAATCGGTTGATGTATACGAGTGCTTTTGCAGGCAAAAAATCAGATTTTTTAAAATGTCACACTCATTCGAAATTCAAACTTCCATATCTCGGCTTTTTTTTTTTTAGATAAATGCAAAACAAAAAATAAACCGGAATCTTTGTAACAAGCTGAAACACATAAGAAAAAAACCTTTTCCAATTTCTAATTTTTTTGTACCTCATTTTAAATTTTTTTTTTAATTTTTAAATGGCCGCCATTTTGAAACAAGATAGCGGAAGAAGTTAGCAAACGAACTCGGCCGAGAGATTGCTATGCACTATGCACATGCCTTCTCACATTCTAATCGGTTCATAAATACGCGTGTTATCGCGTGACAAAAATCAAATCGTTTCAAAATGTCAGCCATGCTAGAAATTCAAAGTGCTATAACTCAGCCATTTTTTAAGATATAGACGAAACGAAAAATGCTCCGAAATCTTTGTATCAAGCTCAAATACATAAGAAAAAAATCTTTTTCGATTTATAATTTTTTTGTACTTCATTTTAAATTTTAATTTTTTTTAATTTTAAATGGCCGACATTTTGAAACAAGATGGCATATGAAGCTGGCCAACGAACTCGGTCGAGACATTGCTATGTACTATGCACATGCCTTGTCACATCCAAATCGGTTCATAAAAACGCATATTATCGCGTGACAAAAATCAGATCGTTTCAAAATGTCAGCCATGCTAGAAATTCAAAGTGCTATAACTCAGCCATTTTTTAAGGCATAGACGAAACAAAAAATGCTCCGGAATCTTTGTATCAAGCTCAAACACATAAGAAAAAAATCTTTTTCAATTTCTAATTATTTTGTACCTCACTTTTAAATTTATTTATTTTTTAATTTTTAAATGGCCGCCATTTTGAAACAAGATGGCGGATGAGGCTGGGCAACGAACTCAGTCGAGACATTGCTATGTACTATGCACATTCCTTGTCGCATCCAAATCGGTTCATAAATACGTGTATTATCGCCTGACAAAAATCAGATCGTTTCAAAATATCAGCCATGCTAGAAATTCAAAGTGCTATAACTCAGCCATTTTTTAAGTGATAGACAAAACTAAAAATGCTCCAGAATCTTTGTATCAAGCCCAAACACATAAAAAAAAATCTTTTCAATGTCTAATTTTTTTTTTTGTGCCTCATTTTAAATTTAAATTTTTTTTAATTTTTTAAATGGCCGCCATTTTGAAACAAGATGGCGGATGAAGCTGGCCAACGAACTCGGTCCAGACATTGGTATGTACTATGTACACACGAAAATTTAACCAAATCGGTTCATAAATACGAGAGTTACAGTATGACAAAGATCAGATATATATATATATATATATATATATATATATATATATCAATTTTGAACGGAGGGTGGTTTCGGGGTCTAGGGGTCATGATAGGTGAAAATATACAAAAAATTTTCGGAATCGTTTTCCTCCGAACGGCTGCAATAGGTAGCATTTTGTAATGAAAGCTACCTAAAAGTGCGTAAAACGTTATATAAAAGTAATTAAAATACATTAACGTCCTTTAAAATCAAAACGTTTTCAATCGAAATGCACTCGATCTTCAGTTTCGTTTGAAAACGTTTTGATTTTAAAAGACTTTACTGTATTTTAAATAATTTTATATTATGTTCTACGCTCCTTTAAGTAATGTTTATATGTATTTGTATTTTTCTATAAATTTTAATTATTAACACGTTCACTGCCAAAACTATAAAGTAAGAATTTTCAAATTTCTTGTTGAAAGTCGTTTGCCACCACAAATTCAGAAAGGTAAATTTCGCTTTACTAATACAGCGAATTTCTGCCAGTAAATAAGGCAATTTTTTTATTTCTAAAATAGTGGTGATAAAGTAATTAATAAATTAAAGCCACGAGTATACTCGTGGTTGTCAGCGAATGGATTAATCAAGTTGAATTTTGCACTGAATTTTTAACTTTTTGCTGGTCATTATAGTCGAAGGAATTTGCGCATGCATGCTTTTATGGAATACTTTTAAGGAAAAAGTCTCCAGAGTCGTGTTCTTCTGTGATTATACTAGTCGCAAGCTAAAGTCAAACCAATAAAAAGGTTCTTTACAAATTTTTCTTTTGCATTTCAATATTTTTAAATGACACTTTTTGCGTAGGATATCTTATGTCTATTGTTGTATTTTTTTTTTTTTTTTTTTTTTTTGTAGTTTTATTCTAAAGACCACTTTCAATTTTGAAACCAACCAACCGATTTGTTCCCAGTATTAAAAGTTCTGAGAATAAAACTATAGCGGAAATAAGGAAACTGAAAAACTACAAAGTCGACCCCAGATATCCTATGAAAAAAAAATCATTTAAAAAAATTGAAATGCAAAAGAGAAGTTTGCATAGAAATCTTTCATAGCTTAACGCCATCAAGTGACTAACGTAGTCTTATGTTAATGCCCATTTTGAAATTCAATACGTAAAGTGATACGTGCAATTATGTATTTGAATTTTCATGATTTTCGATTATGTATTTGATTTAAGGAATGCTTATATGTGCCATGAAGGACTGCAAACATTAGTACCATGCTTTATATTATTAGAGAAAAAATGTGTTTGTTTTAAATTATTGCTCCTAATTTCCTGATATGAATCCTTAAAAAATGATAAATACTAAATCAAACATAAACAGTAAAATTAGAATGTTTTGTGCTATGATCTTGAAATTCCTCATAGATGATAAATAATTATATCTAAATAATTCAACATAAATAGTGTTTTTAAGTATAACTTGACTAATTCTTTTCTTTCTTTCTTTTTAGGTAAGTGTTAATTGCTATCTTCTTTCCTATTTATGAATGAATGGGTAAGCAAATACGTAATTTTAAAACTTTTTAATGTAGATTAATATGTCAGTTACAACATATGTCTTTTAATAAACCTGGAGCGATGTTTTTTTTTTTTTTTTTTTTTTTTTTTTTTTTTTTTTTTCTAGTGATCGCTTGTACATCAGTAGTAATAACAGATGGCACTGATAAAGCGCCTAAGTTTACCGTCTTGTGCCGTTGCATTCCTCAAATTACCCTTGCAGCCGCGAAAACACCCGCTCGCTAATGCTAATCCCATGGGACAGTTCTTTTAAAATATTTCGTTTGCATTTCAATATTTGTAAACTTTTTTTTTTTTTTTTTTTTTTTGCTTTGGATAGATGAAGGCGATCTCTACAATTGCCATTATTTATTTATTTATTTTTTTTTAATGAGGATATTTTCATTTTCGAAACCGGTTCCGAAAGTGAAATTATCCGTACAATAAAAGAAACAAAAACTCAAACAATATCGAAAAAGTAAAAAACGGCAATTGTAGAGTGAGTTTATCAAAATAATAAAGATTTACAAAAGAAAAGGAAGTAAATAAAGCATTTTCAAATCAAGTATGTTTTAGTTAATTTTTAAATTCGCTTGCAAAACATCGGGTCGGTTTAAATTTTTCCTCATCTCTGAAATCAAAACTCATAATAATTAAAACTAAATTTCCGATTTAGATTTTTTTTCCCTGCCTCTTTCTAGTTTTAGATATAGGAGTAAATTTACTCTTCTTCCGATTTTTAGAAAATATCATTTGAAAGTTCAAGGCTTTCCTGATTGCACAAGGGTCCACAGTGGCCGAGAATGTAAGGGCTTTCATGTGTCACTGTGAACGTTTCGGGTTCCACAACGCTCCCTAGAGAAGGGAGAAAGCCTTGACACGCTTTGTTGTGACGTCACAGGAAGCAGGGAAAGCAAAGAAAAAATTTCTAACAACTTCCATTTTTCGATTTCCTTGGTTCATGGAATTATTAATTAGTATTAGTAAATATCTATTTATATAATACGCTAATGTGACGATCCGGCTGTGACTCATCCTCAACAAAAGCAACTCATCGCGGCCGTGTTAGGCATAAGTATTCAAGAGGCTGTGAGTTTTCCGATTGTTCAACTTATGGAAATATACAAATAATCTGCTTTGTATGATATCTATTCTTCCTTATTTTCTCTAAAACTTTCAAAAACTATCCAATTATAATGTTTTAAATTCTAAATTAAAAATAACGGATAACTAGCTATTATAAGCAATGGATAACTAGATATAAACAAACGAAGAGTGTTGCCATTTAGAAGTACAAACTCCAAATTTAGAAGTTAATGAACGACTCTTACAGCGTTTCATAAAAAAAAATACAGGTTAACATCTGATTCTGTTATTAAAATATTTGTAAAAGCATATTAAAGCCTTTAAATATTTTGAAATGCGTTTTTCACTTTTTCATACCAACTCATGATTTTGTGAAAAATGGAGTTACAAGCTGTATTGCCTACAATAGCGCCCTCGGCCTCAGCTTTACAGAAAATTCCGTCTACTTTCAAACATTATTTTGGCGCCATCTATCGGAAATCAATATAAATGAAAGAACTTTTGACTAAAATTTGAGTTTCTTATAACAAAAAAGGCAGGACTTAATGATGTAATTCGAGATCAATTTTTAAAAGATTCGTTTATATAATTTTAAAATTTCATTCAATATAAATAAAATGAATATTATTATGATTTCTTTGATAGAATTTTAATTTAGTTTTATTAATTACTAAGAGCTTAACATTTATCCACTTACATTTTTTTTAAATTTTGTTCGCATTAAAAATGAGCCCCACCCCCTTAGACGTCATTTTTAAAATGTACTTTTCTACAATAGAAACCCTTCAATAATAAAATCTTCATTCTGTTTGTTTGTATGAAGTTTTATGAAAATGAAACGCAGGTCAACATTCCGGCATTTTTGACAGGGATATATACTAGTTAATCAATGATTCAAGGAACCAACGAAATCAAAATATGCAAGTTGTTCGAATTTTTTTTCTTTGTTTTGCCTGCTTTGTGTGACGTTTCAAGATGTCACAACAAAGCGTGTCACGGCTTTCTCCAATCTAGTGGGCGTTGGTTCTACTCCACACAGATAACGTGAGTTTCCGGTTCTATTCCCATCGCCCTGGGGAGTATCTTTAACAAGGCCGTCATCTTGTATATGAATTTCGAAATGAAAGCTTAATAGTACACGAGCGCCGATTAATCGAACTCCAATTAACTGAACTGTCCAACTAACCGAACACCACACTACAAAGGTTTTTTTTTTTTTAATTCAAATTCAACTGTTCATAAAAATGACAAAAAATAAAGATTAAAAGTGACAAAAAATTTAAAAGATGAAAAGTGACAAAAAACCCCGTGATTTTTAAATATGTCAGCACTAACAGTTCTAATTCTAAATAAAATGTGAAAGAAAATTTTGTACACACAATTTTTTTTATCTACGTATTTATTACTATACTTTTGGGAACATACATTGTTCCGTTAAAAAAAAAAAAAAAAAAAAAAAAAAAAGAAAAACTGTTACACGTAAAAAAATGCATTTTAAACATGTTGGCATAGTCAGGAACATACGTAAAATTGCCTGACCAATTATCTGAACCTTTGCTTATTCGAACTAGTGCCGGTCCCAATAGGTTCGTATAATCGGCGCTCTACTGCATATATGTACAAAAAACGACATTTGTAACAATACTTGTATGTGTGCAAAAGTTATGTAATAAAAAAGATCATTGAAGAGACATAGTAACTAAAAGTCTCAAACAATCTTTTCTAAATGTCTAAAATATAAACAATTGCATGAAAAAACGAGACTGTTGAAAGGAAAGCTTCAAAAAGAGAATGCTCTCTCTTTATTTTTATTTTTCTGAATCGGAAATAAAAACTAACAGAAGAAGCGATACGTACCTTCAATAGAAAGTTTTGAGTTATGAACAGTAATATTATTACGAAATTCAAATCGAACTTCAGAGAAAAATAAAATTTCTTTTGAGACTTTTGAATTATTTATCGTGTTCTTTCCATTTTCAACGAAATTTTCGATTAAATGAAAGGGTTTAAAGGAAATTGCTTTGAATCAACAAATTTAATTTTGAAAATTAAATAAATTTTCTTGAAATGTTAGATTTCGAGAACAATTTAAATTCTTCTCTAAAAAAATAGTTTCGATTTTCCGATGTTCTTTTTTACTTTAGTCATGTAAGTTTGTAGAAGTGATAAGAATAACTAACATAAAATTAGATATGTTATTAACGCTTATCACAGCATATTTCTTATTATTTTCCTGTATAGTTCTTAATTTATTGACTAGATATAGCATCTAATACAAATGAATTAATACATTTCAGTCTGCAGGTAGTTATTGTTTGAAGTGAATTTAATAGTGCTATGAGTTTTCCGCCTAAACAAAATATTTCCTTGCTGCTTAAAAATCATTTCTGAGTTAAATATCTCAGTCTTTAGGTGCTGTAACTTTCAATAAAAAACTAACAGAGTCTCAAAAGTTCAATATGTCTTTGAAATATAATATATAAAAATGAAAATTTGTCTGTCTGTAATGCTATACAAATCCACAGTTTGGGAGCCAGGATTGTGAAATGCTACGTCGCATTAAAACATGGCCGAGGCAACTAAAGTAATCCGGAATCGAAATAACTTATAGTTAATTTTTAATTAATAAAAAACCACAAATTTAACAGCAATTTCCAATCCAATTTAAACATTTTTCGTTATAGCTATTGCCAACAATTGAAAATCCACAATAAAATTCTTCCCACAACAATTAATTTTATATTACTTTACTATTATAGGATTTCCATGTGAAAAAAAAATGAAATAAATGGTTTGACGAATTAAAAAAAAAGGAATATTACATCATAACTTTTCTACTGCAAATTTCCATGTGAAAAATGAAAATAAAATAAATAGTTTGACGAATTAAAAACAAAAGTGAATGTTACGCCGTAATTTTGCTGTCTTATGATTTCCATGTATAAAATTATAACTATTTAATTAATTTGAAGAATAAAAAAAATGGAATATTAAGTCATATTGGAAATATAAAGGACGTGGTGGATAAACAACGTCATATAAGTGTGAAAAAATTCATTGAAGCACGATAAAAACTGGATTATAGAAATATTGGCGTATTTTAACATTATTGCTCCAATGATGAATAAATATAAGTTCATTTATAGCTGTATGATTTTGCGTCTGTTATATAAATTTATACATTTTTATACTGGGTTTTCATTTGATTCATGTGTACAACACTTCGACTTTTTTTTTTTTTTTTTTTTTTTTTTTTTTTGTATGTTGTATGTTAAATTTTGAAATTGGTTTTTCAAAACAAACATTCTTAAAATTCCCGGCAACGCCGGGTACTTTATTTAGCTAGTGGATGATGAAAAGCAGTCAGCCATACTGTAAAACACCGGTTCTCATTATAATTTGGAAATGAAGCCGCATAAAGCGTGGTCAGTAATTGGACAACTGACAGCATGCTAACATATTGCTCTGCTGTTGGCTTTCGTGTGGATGGATGTCTTATTCTTCCACGTAAAACCGTACGTAGCTTGGCGTTCTTCTCATTTGGAAGTTAGTAAGCGGAAGAGAGGAACTGAGCAAAGATAAAAATTTTAAGTAAATTTTGAGGCCAAAAATTAGTTTTCCGTTAAATACAATATGCGTCCGAAAATTAGCGCTTCAGGCGCATAGTCTGATTCATCGGTTGGCCCAGGGGTCATAGACAAACAACAAAAGCAATACATATTATATTCTACAGAAAATTATTTTTTTTAAAATTGCAGTTCATCCGCAGTGTTGAATGAATATGTTACCGCCAAAGGGCACTTATTGCTTCAAGTGTCTTTTTATGTTTAATCATTTTTAGACAAATTTAGCATGATATTTTAAAAATAATTTTGATAATTTAATTAGTTTAGCCTGTCGGCGATGTTGATTTTTTAATAGTGTTAGGACAGCTCCAAAAATCATGTCATTATAGTAAGCACTATCATATTCCCTATTTTCTGTCTTCTTTAAAGCCATCTATGTAACATTTATACAGCTCATTCACAGGATTTCACAAAAAAATTAAATACATACTATTGTGTTATATATTTTCTAGTTCAGCGAAATTTTAATATACTATTTTTAAAAAAAAGTTTATCAGACAATTATTTTAGTTCGTCTTCGTCCGCTTACCCGTCTGTTTATATGCCCCTCTACCCGTCCCTGTATTAGCTTTATGTAAAATAGCCCAAACGCCAACGAAATTCAAATATTTTTAAAAAAGTATATAACAGTGTGATCACTAATAAAAACATTCTCCATCACATTGGTAGTTCATTTACAGTGTCATACAAAAATTTTTGTATCTCTCTCTCTATTTTTTTTATTATTATTATAATCGCGTTACATTTCTTTTTTAATTTCTCCGAAATTTTTGCCCGCACGACAACATGTCTCCGGAAGTGGAAACTATAATTAGAATTCTAAAAAGTTGTTTAAAAATCTTTAAAACTCTGCATAATTCTATTCATTAAAGTTAGCAAAAGTTTTTTACGTGAAAACTTGTGTAAACGAGAGTGGATTGAAATTCTGAAAAGCTCAAATTTAGATTTCCGCTGAGGTGCATACGAAACATCTGAAGAATGTTATTTCTTGTGGTGAATAAAAGATTTGTATTCTGTATGTATTCTTCTAAAATGTGAATTATTTGTGTGCAGTACCACATGCGTGAGCTGTATGAAGTTGGAACTATAGTTAGTAATTTAGAAAGTAAATTAATATCATTTAGAACTCTAAAGCTGTTTATTAGATTTATGAAATGTTTATTGAAGCAGACTATTGTAACTAAGTAACTTCAACTTTGATTTCCTTTGACATTTACACGATCATATAGAGCAGTGTTTCTCAACCTTTTCTACTTCACTGCGCACTTAAACCTAGAATGAAATTTGTGCGACACATTAAAATTATGATGACTTAAAAAAGGAAGGATTATTTAGCATTACATAAGAATGGATTACATGTAATTTTTAATTTATTTACTATCACAAATAACATAGGCCATCCGAGCCGAATAAAGGAAAAAAATTATTTTAAATAAAATTCTTATAACCTTTTTAAATGTAATTTTCTTTAATATGCACTAACATTTATAAGCAGATGAAACACCGTTTTAACCACCTTTTTAACTCTAGTTTTGGTATCATTCAATCGTTATCAACGCAAAGAATCATGGAATTTTCCTATATATATGGAGAAGTAGCGGATTCGAGGTTTAGGTTTATTGATCAATATCAGTGAAGGAAATTACAGGCAACAGCTAAGAACCAAATAGAAATTGTATAGGGAAAGGTACCGGTAATGTGGAAAAGTATATCTTAATTTGTCAGCAATTTGTCACATTATCATTTAAAGAGATATCTGAGTTTGACTTTTTAAAAATTAGAATACTTTCTGCGTAAGATAAAATCTTCGGATAAGCATACTCTTAAATAATTTTTAAACGATATTTTTTACTGCATTATAAATTATAATCTTTTTCCTTCAGGAACATGATTTTTTTTTTCTGAAAGAATTTATCTCTAGAGACGCAAGACTGTTTTAGGGTTTCCTCGTATGCTCTTATAATGAGAAGAAAAATCGTGCAAATAAAGCAAATTTCTGACATAAACCTATTTCAAAGTAAATCGTACAATAAGAAATGTCAGATATTACAGATTCAATTTTTAAAAATTTGATGCATCTTGGCTTAAAAGTTTTGCGGAACACCTGAGATCTTTTCGCGGCGCACTACTGTGTATACTGCAGCGGCACACAAGTTGAGAATCACTGATCTAGAAAGTACTCCGTCTTGTGATAAATTAAAGATGGTATTGATTATGAGTTCTTTTAAACTTTATCTTATTTTGTGTAGAACACGTAATCGGAAGTGGGTATTACAATTAGTAACTGAAAAAAAAAAAAAAAAAAAAAAAATAGAATCTCTGTATCAAAACTACTGATTTTCAGGAGGAACATTGAATGCTTATAAAAGGGTATTAAAAATATATATATATACTTATTCTAAGCATTGCTTATAGTCCGTCGTGGGTAGTTCTAGGAGAATGGAAATTGCATATGGTAATAAGAAAATTAAAATTATAATACTTAAAACGTTCATAAATCCTAACCATCCGACATAGCTAAAAGTTATTGAAGCCAGAGTTGGGAAAATTTGTAATCTCAATTATTCGCAGTGTAACTACAGGTTAATTGCATGTAATGGATTATAGTTACACACATTCAAACACAGCAGTTTTGTCAAATAATGGGATGGGGGCGGTTCTGGTTACAGTGCTGCAAGAATTTTTTACGGCATGTACTTTTAACTATAATTAATTACATACAATTAAACTGTAATTACATTGCAGATAATTGGAATTACAAATTTGCCCAACTCTGATTGAAGCAAGGTAGTGATACCTTTGGAATATACCGGGTGTCCTAAAAAGGACTGACTGATTTTAAAATTTAATAACTGACAAACGGTGACAGACATTTAAAAAATTCTTGCAGGAGGGTTATGCATGAAATCAAAAGATTTTTTACAGTGATTTTCGATTTTAGCTTGAATTACAAACAATAGATGGCGCTGTAAGCAATAGGCGCTAAATACAGGCGCGTTTTTTTTTTTTAATCTTTCTCTTCTGCCATGTGGAAAAAGGAGATTAAAATGTATTGAGTGGGTCCCGAAGTGCCAAAAATCGAGCCTGAATTTAGCGTCTATTGATCCCAGCGCCATCTATTGTTTGTAATTCGAACTAAAACCGAAAATCACTGTAAAAAACTTTTGACCTCATGCATAACCCTCCAGCAAGAATTTTTTAAATATCTGTCACCGTTTGCAAGTTATTAAATTTTAAAATCAGCCAGTCCTTTTTAGGACACCCGGTAGATAGCATACATAAAAAAAAAGCCAGCTTTAGATTTCCTCTGAAAATTAAACAGAATATTTGAAGCAACGTTCTTTTTAATGAATAAAAGATTGAAATTGTTTATGTGCGTTTCTATGTTTTGCCTTCTTTTCGTATACCACTTAGTCTGAGAGCCTAAAAGAGGTGAACTTTAGTTATTAATTAATTTAGTAAATTAATAACATAAAAAGTGAATTAAGTCTATTTATATAAAAAATATTTCCTCAAAGTAGCTAGTTAATAATTAAATGCAACATGACACAATAATTGTACGGACCAAAGAAACCAAAAGTAATATTTGCGTCCATTGTACACAATCTTGCAGAAAATATATTTTTTTTTAATTTTCTGATACAGTGTCAACATTTACAAAATTTCTATATAACTTTCTACAGGGTGCGTCAGGTATTTGAGAACAAATCAACGCCGGCATTTAAACAGGAATATACACTAGAGATAGAGTATTTTTTTTTTTTTAATTTTTAACGCTCTGTACAGGTGATCACATATACACTGGAAGGTAGCATTCATTGCAACCCCTGTCAGTCGCAGTAACCGTCTGTACAGGTTGTCAAAAATGGCTGTAGATAATGATCAGATGAATGTTGGGAACATTTACTACTGCATACACAACGGCTGACATGAGAGCCGCAATATTGTTGTGTAGATGACTATTGGAGTACCTCTCAACTACGCCACATACGTCATAGGTCATTCGGTTAATATCTGGGTAGCTGGGGGGCCAACAATTTGAGGATGACATCCTCATGGATGCTTTGATCATCCATTTTTGGTTTGTATGGGCTGTATGGGATAGTGCAGAGGCTTGTTAAAAACGTACGGCCTCCCACGTGTTACAGAAGTATTTTAGGGATTTAAAACCTCGATATAAGCAACGGCGTAGACTCAGACACCTTGAAGAAAGAAATGTGGAGGCCCATTTCTTTCCTCAGGACTCCCCAGAATCATCAATGAGGCTCGAAATTTTCTGCAGATGTCTGTCAGAACCTCTTCGGGGGTTTTACACCATCGTTTATCTTTTTGAGGTTCACTTTCTTGACCTGGGCAAAGTTTTTCTCATTGGAAAGGAGCAAGAACATTCCTGACTCCTCTTGATGTTTCAGCGTGCTAAGAAGGCGCTTGTCTCTATTCAGGCGTTTATCCCTGGTTCTTTCGGGCAAGAACTGTACTTTCCTCATCACGTACGACCTCTAACGAAGGTCCTGATTAATCACACATCAGAGTTTGGGCTCATCAATTTGCATCTCCCTAGCGAGTGCCCTCATCGACTTGACTGACGAATCCCGGTGTCTTGATGATTTCACATTGCTGACAATGGTATTTCCTGCATGAAACGTTTGCCACATGAAACCTGGCAGCCTTCAGTTCTCTTCTTGCATTAAGGAAAAATGACCCTGCGAGTTTCAAGATTGTGGCGATCTCTAAATAGAAGTGTTCTTCAGCCAATGAACCAATGATAGCATGCCTCTTCATTTCCCCAGTTTGTCTAGGTTCTGACATGTTTACATGTACTAGAAAAAGATTTATAACTATGATATACAGAGTGATATTTTACCTATAACGTGTGTTCTCAAATACCTGATACACCCTCTAGATATCTGTTAGTCCGGAAGCTTTATCCTTATATTTAGAAAACATTTTCAGTCGGACCAATTAGATCTCAGAAAACAATAGGTTTTCATAGGTTATGGGAACATTTACGAAGTAAAAGGCGCCCTTCGTAATTCCCAAATCCCTCTAATTCCTCCGGTTTCTTAATATTTGCTTTCTCTAAATTTTTCTGAAGATAAAAGAATGATATTCGTGGTGGATTATGAGGTTGGACTGAAACACTTTTAATGATTTTTTCAGATCAGAAAATGACTAATACTTTTAAGTGTAGACTATAAATATTAAGTTTTTAAAAAAATAATGAATCCATGTCTCTCAGGCACCAATATATTTCAAACTATCACCACAAACACGAAGTGCGTTGGAAAGTTTTTCAAAATTTCTAACTCTACATTCTGTGGTAATGCATATATAAAACAATTAAAATTTAACCTTTAGTTAATAAATTCATTTCCATTCTACTACTACATTTAAATAAATATATTTACCTTATATATAACCTTATATAAATATGTTTATCTTATTATAATTCCAGAAGCGCGCTAATTAATAAAGTGAAGAAATACTTTTTAAATTTTGTGGTATCTAACTCTAAATATGAGTATAAAAAACACACTTCCAAAAGAATAATTTGGGCAGTGTAGGGTTAATAAACTTTTTTCATAAATAGAATGTTAATAGCACTGGCCGGCACCAAAATCCATTTTATTAGAATGCTAATAACACTAGTCGCACTATAATCCTTCCTGTTAGAATGTTAATAATACTTGTCGTACCAAAATCATCCCTGTTAGGATGCTAATAACACTGGCAGGCACCAAAATTCTCCCTGTTAGAACGTTTCACATATTAACTGCAGGGCTCTATTTTGATATGTTGAAAATTATGAAGTGCTAATTCAGTTTTTTGAAAAAGTTGATTTCGTCATCTTTTTTTAATGTTCTTTAAGAGTTTTTTTGTAAAACGATCTAAGATATTGTTCGTTATCTTTTCTTTGAAAGTATAAAGTATATTGAACTTTTTTATAATGCATGAGTGGTTGTTTAGAAATTGCAAAATATTGTGTAAATGAGTGGTTGATCAAAATTTGTAGTTAAAATTTAAAGTCAAGGGAATCTTTCTAGGTTTTCAAAATGTATAGTTTAATTGCATTTAACGCAGAGAGATTATAAGTCGTTATGTCGTTATATATGGTCGTTACCAAAATCCTGAATGTAAAAATAATGGTCGATTCTTTTATATTTCAGCTCACTAAATCAAAAAATGGCAATGATTTTTTTGTATCACGTATCAATTTTCAGGTTGGGTGGCTTTTGTTTTTAAAATTAAGGTGATTCTTGTCTTACTAAAACATAAGTGGTAACTGCGTAAAAAAAAATATGTATATGGTTCTATGTAAATAACCTATAATTGAATGTATATAAACATTAGCGAAGATACAGCGTCAAAAAATAAATAAATAAATAAATAAATAAAACATATTCGTGGATACTGCTGTACATTAAGAGATTAAAAGAACAATGCACCAGACAAATAAAAGTAAAATATATTTTCGTGATATATTTTACTGATTTGTAAGACCTAAGACAAATATCTTTTTCATGTTTTCATACTTTATCTATCTTTCTAATTTAATATAAAAATCTTCCATTGTTTGTTACTAGGGGATCTAACCCGGATCTCCCGGGTTAGAGAATATAAATCATTTTTTCATATTAATATATATGTGGTAAATTGCCCTCTAACAACGCCAAAAAAGCACTTTATTTGTAAATTATCAATTTTACATTCAAATAAAGTTTTGAAATTTATTTAAAGCGATACCTTGATATAAGTTAATAGCCAAAGAAATCGCCAAAGATTTTATTACTTACAGCAGTCCTTTTTAATTATGATCATTTCAGATGTTTAAGCGCGTATTTCTATTACATGTCTGTTAAATTTCTGTTTTATTCATATTATTTTAGTTTATTGAGGAAGTTTTAATTTCGTTATGGAATATCAACCGGAAACAAATGTTCAGCTATTTATATTAACTTAAGTGCAAACGGATTTCTCTTTCACAATCGTCTCCGCGCGATACAGCTAGATTAAAAAAAATTAATGCTTGAAAATTATTTTTAAACCATAAACGATTAGTAAATTGCGATACATATAGCAAACAAATTGAAATACAGTTTTTAATATAGATTGTTAGAAAACTGTTTCTCTGAAAAATTGTACATGTTGGAACCATTTGGATTTAGGAATGTTAGATTTATACTCGTATAGTTCACACGCTCGTTTGAGACATTTATTTATTTATTTTTTATTTATTTATTTATTTTTTGCAGAACGCTATAATCAAGACTTAAGTTTTTAGTTCTTCAAATTGTAATAGGAAAATATTTATCACAGATCAAAAATAAACACTTACACTGAAAGTTTCTGTAATTTATAATATTTTAGATAACAAAATCTGTATTATATTGAATTTATTGGAAGCAAATAACAAAAGAAAATCTTAGCTTAACCTTAAAAAAATATTCTCGATTTATCTTCCATACTTGCCAAGGAATAGTCTGAATACCTTATCTTTTGGGAATTCTGGAATCTTTACTTTAGACGTGATGAATGATTCAAATACATTTCCATTCTTTTTTTTTTTTTTTTCAAACAATTTATAGAAGTTTAAAAGCTTTGTATTTATTTTTCTTATTTCGCATTTTTTCAGTGTAAGGTTTGCTTATGGAAATGTAGTTTTAGTTTTACCTCACGTACTTCTTGTTCTTATAAGGCGAAATAAATTATACTATATTTGATTTCACATATTAACTGCAGGGCTCTATTTTGATATGTTGAAAATTATGAAGTGCTAATTCAGTTTTTTGAAAAAGTTGATTTCGTCACCTTTTTTTAATGTTCTTTAAGAGTTTTTTTGTAAAACGATCTAAGATATTGTTCGTTATCTTTTCTTTGAAAGTATAAAGTATATTGAACTTTTTTATAATGCATGAGTGGTTGTTTAGAAATTGCAAAATATTGTGTAAATGAGTGGTTGATCAAAATTTGTAGTTAAAATTTAAAGTCAAGGGAATCTTTCTAGGTTTTCAAAATGTATAGTTTAATTGCATTTAACGCAGAGAGATTATAAGTGGAGAGAATAATGTACAAATATTTAAGTTGACTTGATTGATTAGTACATCACTAGAAGCAAAATTTGATAGGTAAGGAAAAGCTTTTATCGGGAACGAATGCATCATCATTGGCCAATGCTCGTAAACTCACTGCCTTTTATTTATACATTGAATTGTGATTTTTTATCAGACTGCCATAAGTTTTCTATGTATCAACCTAGTACATCTCTTCTTTGGATCCACAGACTTTGGATGCTGCTGCTGTGATCGCCTTTACGTATTTTTCTACTGTTTGTGTAAGAGAAGACAAACAATGTAATGCAGTGCGGATGATATTAATGTAATCTATTCAGCCGGCTATTATCTTCACCAAGATTGCACCCGATAAATGCATATTGATTAGAGGTTCTGTTACCACAACACTTTTCCAATGAATTAGATTTATATAATTATCCACTTCAAAGTTGATTGTCGATATTTCATATTTTCGCATGCCATCATTTACTCTCATCTTTCAACTATTATGTGCTGAGCAGCTAGCTGTTTAATGTGATGGCAATCGTCAGAGAGCATTGAAATAAGAATTTCCTCTGCGTATGCAAAGCGCCCATTGTCCTAAATAACCTTTTTTTAGTATTTGTTTTATTCTGTTTTGTGTGTTGTTTAGTAGCCGAGTAATTTCCCATGAGTTTTTAGATCCCTTCTTTAGCTGTGGATTACATTTGATAGTAAACTATTCTGTTGCCAAACTTGGATAACGTAGTACTTTTTGAGTGATCGTAGAGACTCTGATGGGCAGTGTGTGCTCATTTGAAGGCGGATAATTCTGTTAGTCGTTGTTGTTACCATTCTGCGAGGGACAGTTTAGAATGAACCATTACAATTGATCATATGCCACCTCCAAGCCCAGTGAATTTCCTCTGCATCATTTATTAGACAAGATCGTTGGCAAAAATTAGATTCTAACCCACAGGGATTCGCTGGACCAAAAGGAAAATCTTTGTCCATGTGCTTAATTCCTTCTTATTTCAGTTTTTGAAGCCATAGAGAGTAATTTTCAAACATTATTTCCTGAAATCGAGAAAAGGGTACTCAGTACATACCAGAAATACCTGCTAGACATTTGCAAAGTTATTTCATCAAGATATTACTCAGAAGAACTAGCGAATAGGAACCCAAGAAACTTGTCCTACGCAAGATGGCTCACAAAGGTGCATAAAATTATTCGCCTTTATATAAGCACTGATTGACCATCAGAGTCTGATTCACTCACAAAGTATGTAAGTGTTTTAACACCAAGTCTTGTTTAGTTACCAAGTTTATGCTGCAGGATGGCTTACACCAAATATAAACCACATCTAAAAAATTGATCTAAAAACTTATGGGAAATTACTCGGCTACTAAACATCACAGAAAACGGCAAAAAACAAATACTAAAAAAATTTATTTAGGACAATGGTAGCTTTTCACATCGAGAGCAAATTCTTATCGCAATTTTCATGACGATCGCCATCACATTAAACAACAAGCTTATCAGCATATAAAAAATGCAAGAGGTAGAGTAAGTGATGGCATACTCAAAGATGAAATACCTAAATGTTGACCTTATCATACACAAGCAGTAGAAATATACGTGAAGGAGTGTCATAGCAGCAGCATCCGAAGTCTGTGGATCCAAAGAAGAGATGTACTAGGTTGGTAGATAGAAAACTTATGACAGTCTTTGATAAAAAATCACAATTCAATATATAAATAAAAAATTGTGCTCAGATGGAAGGGTAGTCGAGTTATGCGCTGTTGTGTCATGAAATGCAGCCACTTCCACGTGATACCTCCTGAGTATATTTCAAGGCAACTACGTAAGAGCTGTATTCCAAACTACAATTAGTTGTATGACACAACAGAGTGGAAACGCCTTTTTTTACCAAAAGTTGTCAGTTTTGCTCCCGTTATACAGAACAAAGATACCGTTTTATCGTTTAAATGTGTTAAGTCATTAATAATAAAGGTTTAAATAACACTTTCAAATAATATCCAGTTCTATAGGAATTTTTTTATTTTTTTGAAAAAATGTCAAATTTTACCCAAAATTTCGACGTTTGGACCAAAAGCGCAGACTCAAGCCATTTTTTTAGCGATAATATTGCACGCAGATGATGTACTAGTATAAAGGCAACTTTTGGCACCTACCCGTTTTTGATTTTTAAAAATTTATTTTTTTCGCTCCACCCTACTGACCACTGTCTACTTCTGACCACTGAAACAGTGCGGTGCATGTCAAAATCTGTTCCAAATGATAAATGCTTGTTGGAAACTTGGTGAATTTCGGATAATGGCTGATTAATTAAATATGGATGGGTTAACGGATGGGTTAAACATTGGATGAGTTAAACATTTGTCTATCCGGGACTATAACAGTGGAATAGTAAAAGGAAAAATGAACGCAGTTGAAACTGCAGGACTTAGTGCAGTAAAATTGGAGCATTCAACGATTGTATCAGTACCATTATACCTATTGGATAGTATTATTTCTTTAATTAATTAGGGAACAAAGATGGAGGACTGTGTTTCTTTAGTAATGGGGATTATTGAAAACTGAACGATTAGGAGATAATTTCAATTCATAACTTCTAATACCTCTTCTCTACGAGTAATAAATCCTTGTTGTCAATATATAATATACATATGTTAATCTATCCGGGGGGGTATAATATACAATATACGTATTTGATACGTATTTGATATTTATACGAAATTGCAGTCCGTTATCCCTAAAGAAGATAATTACAAAACAAGTAGGGGAACTCGATTTCAGAGCTGCAGCAAGGGCGGTTGCGGGTTGTGCCCCTCATCAGTCTAGGGGTCTGCACTGGTCGGAATTTCTAGACCCGGGCACGGCCTATCCCGAACGTAAGCTATCTTGGCTTGGCCCAGCCAGTTTCAAAAACTAAAAATACAGTCCAGGCCCGGCCCGTTTGTATTTTCGCGGTTAACGACCCGACCAGGGCAAAAATTAATGAAAACAGACCCGACTCAATTTCTCCAGAAAATACCGATTTTTCTTAACATGCAGTTAACACCCCCCCCCCCTCCCTAGAATATTGCATACATACAGTATTTGAGTGCTTATAGAATATATTAATTTTAAATACAAATGTTTATCAAATTCAAGGAAATTTATTGTAGAATTTAATTAAAAAAACATAATTAAAATATCTGCATTACAAAAAAAAAGGACACTTACTTTAGTCTAAAATACAAACACAGTTAGTCATGAATGCTAAAGTGTATTGTAATAAAAGCTTCCTATCCAATCACAATGACTATTCTGAGAACCGATCAAATGTCAGTGATGAAATGTCAGTGATGATGAACTAAACTTTAGTATGTTTTGATTTGTAAAAGCGATATTTTGCTGGAATGAATTTTGCAGAAGGGTGAATACTAGTGTAACTAAATAGAATAATATATTTTTTAAATATTTCTATTTTTTTTTTTGTCATCAGCAACAAGAACTGATTGGACACCTACAAAAAGAAGGAGAAATGTCATATTGAGAGAAAATGGTCTCTCATATGCAGAAATTGCAAGACAGGTTGGTGGATCAGTCACTTTATCTAGGGTACGAAAGTTGTGCATACGTTATGAAGAAACTAAATCAGTGATAAATAAGGCTAGAACAGGCGGGAAAAAATGCAAAAGTGCTTCTGACAATAGAAAGATAAAAATGATATGCCTCAAAGATAGAAGAATTTCATCAGATACTGTTAGATGTGAAATGGGTATTTCAGTTAGTTCAAGAACAATAAGGAAAAGATTAGCAGGTTTTGGACTGAAGTGTAGAATTCCGAGGAAAACACCATTTTTAAATCTTCAGCAACCCAAGAAACGGGTTCAGTGGGGAAAATGACACATTAATTGGCCAGAAAGTCAGTGGAAACAAATAATCTGGAGCGATGAGAGTAAAATATCGGTCTTTTGATGGGCGAAAATTTGGGCGGTGTAGAGAAGGGGAAGGGCAGCATTCTGAATCATTGAAACAACTACAAAGAACCCAACAAATGTCCTAATTTGGGCCTGTATGTCTGAAGATGGTGTGGACCGCATTTAAGTAATTGATAGCATTCTGAATGAAAAAAAAACAAATATCGAAACTGTCTTGGAACCAAAATTGATACCTTCCATCAGAAACTTCTTCCCCACTAAAGCACCATTTATCTTTCAGCAGGATTCAGCTCCATGCCGTACGGCAAAAATATGCAAAGAATGGTTTAATAATAAAAGCATACAATTATTACCCTGGACAGGAAACAGACCTGATCTGAATCCTATAGAAAATTTGTGGTGACGTTTAAAAATCCTTGTACAAAAAAAGTGTCCATCTAATAAAACGCAACTTATTGAAGCTATAATTGATTCTTGGCATCATGGGATTAAAAAGGATGAACTCCGAGCACAAGTTCTCTCAATGAAAAGACGCTGTGAAGCTGTAATAGAAAACAAGGGTTATCCCACTAAATATTGAATGTGTAAGTGTATCTTTAAAATATAATGAAATCTAAGATAAATCTTATTTTTTGTAAGCGTAACTTTTTTTGTAATACAGATATTTTAATTAGGTTTTTTTTTTAATTAAATTCTACATTAAATTTTCTTGAATTTGATATACAAACATTTGTATTTTAGTGAAATTAATTATATTCTTCAACTACACAAAGTTATAAAACATGAAAATTTCAAAAAATGTCCACAATTTTGGCCACCACTGTATTTATTGGAAAATTTAACATTATATAGATTACTATATGATCGCAAGCCATTGAAGGAAGAATAGCATCAGTACCGGTTTGCCATGTAGGCCCAGTATGTAAATTGTAAACCTGATCCTGGCCTGGACCGAATCTGCTGAAATAATTAAACCCTGGTTCAGACACGATGCAACTGCTACTCTACGCTGGTCAACTTATATTTCTGCACTGATGTTAATCTAGCTTCGGTTTCTGCAGCATATTTATACTTATCCTTGTCTCAGCCATGTCCATTGAAAATTGTTCACATTTTATTAGCTCAGTTTATTCCTTTTAAATTTTATATCGGGCCGAATCTTTTCATGTGCTAGGCTCGTACCGGCCCATTGGAAATTTTCCCTTCCTTTTGCCGGCCAGGAACGGGCTACTACAGACCTCTACATCAGGCCCCATCAGTTAGCGTAAGCTTCAGCAGTCTGTATCACAGGGTTAGCAAGTTTCTTCCAGAGTGGAAAAAAACGCGAAAAAAAAAAACATGGAAAAAACCGGCCGGAAGAAATGGAAGAAACTGTTATTCTTTAAGAATTTACCATATAAGTTTCGACTTTGTAAGATAAATAAATGTCTTCTTATAACCTTAGGTAAATTAATTATACAAATTTATTTAATTATATATGCTAAATTAATAATTACATCAGTTTTTTAGCCAAGATCACACGCTTGTCTAAAGCTTTTCAAACATTGGCTACAAGAAGAAAAGAAATTTTATCCGAAAAACACAAAATCAATTAAAAGTTATCCATTTCAATTTAGCCAGCATATTTTAAAACTATTTAAACTTTTGAAACTAGTAGTAAATAGCACGAATCTTTTACTAATGGTAAAATGAAACTCATTTAAATAAAAGAGTACTTTTAATCTACATCAGTTTTATTAAGGAAAGTAATTTACAATGATGACTGTATTAATTTTTTTTTTATTAAAGTCCACTTTTTCCTTATTATAATGCCACATGTTTTAATAAAACAAAAGGTTTTTAGCTGTAAAATGCTGCAATCAGTTTCTCAACTTTGAATGAATGAATGCAAAACATGAAACAAATTCTTTCAAGTCCTACAGAACTTCAGGAGAGTTTAAAAGCATTTCAACATACCCATGGACATTTTTAGAATATTAGTCTTTTAAAATCAGCATTGAGATATGCATGCTGATGCTAGTATAAATAATAACAAATTTATTTATTTACTGTGTTGCACAGTTTAAAACAATGCATTTTTATATGAAAATAATTCATTTTTATTCGAAAAATAAAGAATTTGTAGATAAGTTTTCTTTTTCTTCTTACATAATGGTATAATTAATGAAAAAAAGTCCCTCTACCTCTAAAGTTGTAAAATCCATCACCTGTAAATGTCTGCTGAACCTGAAGTTTGTTTTTAACAAATAACTTGTTTTAACAAAAACAATATTTTTAATATTAATTAAATTTTAGGTAGCTTTCTTTTCAAAAAAGCTACCTATTGCAGCCGTTCGGAGGAAAGCGATTTCAGAAAATTTTGGTATATTTTCATCGATCATGACCCCCAGACCCCGAAACCACCCTCCGTTCAAAATTGATATATATATATATATATATATATATATATATATATATATATATATATATATATATATATATATCTATATATATATATATATATATATCTGACCTATGTCACATTGTAACTCCCGTAATTATGAACCGATTTCGATGTAATTCGGTGTGTACATAGTACATACCAATGTCTCGACCGAGTTCGTTGGCCAGCTTCATCCGCCGTTTTGTTTCAAAATGGCGGCCATTTAAAATTTTAAAAAAAATTTAAAACTTGAAATGTGGTACCAAAAAATTAAAAATGGGAAAATATTTTTTTCTTATGTATTTGACCTTTATACAAAGATTCCGGAGCAGTTTTTGTTTCGTCTATATCTTAAAAAATGGCTGAGTTATAGCATTTTGAATTTCTAGCGTGGCTGACATTTTGAAACGTCCTGAATTTTGTCACGCGATAAAAGGCGTATTTATGAACCGATTTGGATGTAATTCGGTGTGTACATAGTACATACCAATCTCTCGACCGAGTTCGTTGGCCAGCTTCATCCGCCCTTTTGTTTCAAAATGGCGGCCATTTAAATTTTTTTTAAAAATTTAAAATTTGAAATGTGGTACCAAAAAATTGAAAATGGAAAAATATTTTTTTCTTATGTATTTGATCTTTATACAAAGATTTCGGAGCAGTTTTTGTTTCGTCTATATCTTAAAAAATGGCTGAGTTATAGCATTTTGAATTTCTAGCGTGGCTGACATTTTGAAACGTCCTGAATTTTGTCACGCGATAAAAGGCGTATTTATGAACCGATTTGGATGTAACTTCGTTTATACATAGTACATACCAATGTCTCGACCGGGTTCGTTGGCCAGCTTCAACCGCCATCTTGTTTAAAAATGGCGGCCATTTAAATTTTTAAGAAAAATTTAAATTTGAAATGTGGTACCAAAAATTGAAAATTGAAAAAATATTTTCTTCTTATGTGTTTGACCTTAATAAAAAGATTCGGGAGCAGTTTTTGTTTCGTCTATATCTTAAGAAATGGCTGAGTTATAGCATTTTGAATTTCTAGCGTGGCTGACATTTTGAAACGTCCTGATTTTTCTCACGTAATAACAGGCGTATTTATGAACCGACTTGGATGTACCTTGGTGTGTACATAGTACATACAAATATCTCGACCGAGTTCGTTGGCCAGCTTCATCCGCCATCTTGTTTCAAAATGGCGGCTATTTAAAAAAATTAAAAAATAAAAAAATTTAAATGAGATACCAAATAATTGGAAAATGAAAAAGATTTTTTTTGTATGTGTTTGACCTTAATACAAAGATTCCGGAACAGTTTTTCTTTCGTCTATATCTAAAAAAAAATGGCTGAGTAATAGCATTTTGAATTTCTCTTGTGGCTGACATTTTAAAACGACCTGATTTTTGTCACGCGATAACAGGCGTATTTATGAACCGATTTGGATGTAACTTGGTCTGTACATAGTACATACCAATGTCTCGACCGAGTTCGTTGGCCAGCTTGATTCGCCATCTTGTTTCAAAAGGGTTGCCATTTAAAAAAAATTCAATTTAAAATTCAAAATGAGGTATTAAAAAATTGGAAAATGAAAAAGATTTTTTTTATGTGTTTGGCCTTGATACAAAGATTCCGGAGCAGTTTTTGTTTCTGAAAATTTGTTCTTTTGTTGATATCTTAAAAAATAGTTGATTTATAGCACTTTGAATTTCTAGCATGGCTAACATTTTGAAACGATCTTGTATTTGTCACGCGATAACACACGTATTCGCCTGTTTGGATGTAAGAAGGCATGTGGATAGTATACATCAACACCTCGACCAAGTTCGCTGGCCAGATTCATCAGCCATCTTGTTTCAAAATGGCGGCCATTAAATTAAAAATATATATATATTTAAAGTGAGGTGCAAAAAAATTAGAAATTGAAAAAGGTTTCTTTCTTAAGTATTTGATCTTGATATAAGGATTCAGGAGCATTTTTTGTTTGTCTTTACCTTAAAAAATGGCTCAGATATAGCAGTTTCAATTTCTATTGTGGGTGACATTTTGAAAAATCTGATTTTTTGCATGCGACAGCGCTCCTATATATTAACCGATTCCGATGTGAGTGAGCATGTGCACAGCAATTACTAAGGTCTCGACCAAGTTCACTGCTTAGCCTCATCCACCATGTTGTCTTAAAATGACAGGCACTTTAAGAAATTGCCGAATTTGGCAGCCAAATGTAAGTTACTTTATAGAAAAGCAGCTTGGATAAAGCTGACTAATTTCGCGAAATTCTCATTCATTATATTGATAAAAATTAGTATTGAATCTCCTATATTCGGTTTCCACTAAATTGAGCTTCGTGTGTTTGCATGATATAAGTTGGCTTTTTTTAAATAAGGATTATGAAAGCTACCTCTTCCTCCCGGCACTGGCCGGAAGGACTTTTTCAATTTAATTCCTTTACATAGTTAATATACTTTAATTTTGAGCATCTGTTTTGTTTTCTGTTGGTTTCTTCCATTTCTTCCAGTTTTTTCCAGTTTCTTCCGGAAGAAACCCAACCCTGCTTTATCAGTACTCGTGCGTCGATGACCGGTGGAATAAGTAACAATGTAACAAGATGTTTAGCATCAGGCGGCAATTAGCGTTGTTGCAGTTCTGCTAGATGTTACAATATTCTGAAGAAAGACGTTTGATTTTTTTTTTTTTTTTTTTTTTCAGATTAAAAATATGTTGTTCATCTTCAAATGTTTTAAAGAACTATTAAAACATTTTAAATTTAAAATACTAAATTTACAGTTTAGTTTTAGTTTTATACACGTTTGTATTTGCACTTTAGGCTTTTATTTATCAGTGCTGTATTAAACAAACGCAATTTCTATATACATTTGTAACAAGCGGAATCGAATGACATCGTTAAGTTTTGAAGAGATCGTAACATTCTTAAAAAGAATTCGCAGTTTTAGAATACCTTTAACAGAAGAAAAGAAAGGGGATTTATTTAGTTCAAGTTCTATTTTTACCCGACTGCCAAGAAGGGTTATGTGTTTCACGCGTATCTAGGTATGTGGATTTCTTTATAACCTCGAAACATCCCAACGGCTGGATGGATTTTAATGAATGAGGTCTCTATCGATTCATCTTAACCGTCCGATGGTTATGACTAGGTTTTGTTTTTATAAATTCAAAATACAAAAAACCTCAAATTACAAAAATACAAAATGCAAAAAAATACAAAATGCCTTAAAATACAAAATGGCGGTAGAGACGAAAAAAATTTTTTACGCACCATATTGAGTGACATATCATTGGATAGGTCCTTCAAAATGATGACGATGTTTCATTGACTATTTTACAGTCAGTCGCTCCGTTTAAATATTACACAACTTGGAAGATGTGTACGTTGGATCTTTACCTTTACTGTAACTCTAACCTTCATAGATTTCTATAGGCCTCATCAAAACAGTATTTATAGATAGGAACTAATAATGAAACACAACTTAAAAGTCATCAATACAAGTAAATAAAAAAATAAGTAAATAATATAAAAAAAAAACTTCACATTGATGAGAAATAATTAATTAGTTTGCTTTTTACGCAGTCGGGTTTTCTGATTTTTTAAATTTAATATATTTATTGAAATATTCTTTGAATGTTGCTCTATCACAACGATATGCTCAAAACTTTCATTGAAAGAATGTGTATATTCTTACATACGCTTGCACAAGTATATTTTTAATTGCATTTAATTACATTTTTTGAGCTGTATAAGTAACATTTTTAGATTATAAATTATTTTAGATCATTACTTGATTTCTTGTAAAACACGTGCAAATAAATTTATTTAAAAAGAATATTTCAAAACTATACATTACCAAACCTGTTTAAGAGGAAGAAAATGCTCTTTTGGAATAAATAGTTGTTACAGAAAATATTTGTTAAACTTTTACGAAAATCTTCTTTCAAAATCTTTATTATTGAACATTTTAAAAATGGGTGAAAAGAGAGATTACACGCAACTCTTACTCGTGCTACATACTCATCATTATATAAAAATCACGCGATAAAGATGATAAATAGCCGCTTACGTATTTTTCGTGCTTTTAAAGTGCTGGGTTATTTTGAAATAAAGATTTTTTTTTTTCATTTCATAAGCCAGAATATGTGTATTACCTAACTATGTATTATTGTTAATAACAAACATACAATTTACAAGCAAGTCGTTTTAGTTTACATATCTTTAATTTTGTCGAAATAGAAATATAATTTAAATCTGTACATGTGAGATAAAAAAAAAAATAATAAAAGAAATAAATAAAAGAAAAATTATGCGTTAAGCATAGATTATGAAACACTTTCGAACACTTCCTAAATGCTTTAACAAAACTTCGTTATTTAGGATATAAGGTAAATAAGATAACTAAGTGAACGTTTTGGAGAACGCACAAAACATTTAAAAAACCGATTTCAGCAGTTACCGTCCATAGTCAAATACGTATTCCAGTTCTTTTGAACTGCCCTGTATTTGATCTCTACTTTAATATATATACTATATAATGGGAAAATTTAGTTTAGCAAGAAAACGCATAACAGATGAAAATTTCTCTTTCAGCAATTTATACTAATAGATGGAAACATACTTGAATACTTTTATACAACCCTTATTACACGCCACTATTTAGCTAAAAGTTAATTCAAACTAAAACACACTTAAAACTACTGAAATCACATCTCCAGAAATTATCATTTATAGACGGCCACGTATCCAATTCTTTGCGTGACCCTGTATATCATTTTATCTATATTCTACAAAAATTTCTTAGTAATCTAAATGCAGTTCAGCGTAAAAATGCTTAACTCATTTAAAAACTACCATTAAGCAATTTTCGCTCATACCCAGTAACAATTACGAATTCTTTTGTGTAGCCGTGTATATGAATTATATCATTTATACAAACCATATAGTATGCATAAATATAGCGAAACATAAAAGCGCATATCATAATTAAAAATGCATTTCCAGCAATCATCGCTAATGTGCAGTTCTTCGGATACAATATAGTATCTGAAATCTTTTGTGTGTCCCTGTAAATGCTATGCATATAAACTTCGTATTATACATGAAATAAGTTATAGTAAACCTCAGCGACGTATAACAATTCCATTATACAGGAAATAATTTAACATAATTAAAATACGCCTCAAACAACTCCCTCCACCCCTATATCATTATGTAACGGCATTCTTTTGTATGGCCCTGTAAATGAATAATAACTATTCTTTACACCGCATATACTGCAGAATGCATATTTTAGTTTTTCGTGCATTTCATCAATGCATATCAATTTTATTATGTTTGAAAGCGTGTAACACCCTTAAAAATCACTTTAAACGATTTTTTCCCATAGGCCGTTACATAACGGAAAACTTTTGACTGTCCCTATAAATTGAACTAAACATGCTAAAAACTTCATTTGAAACAGGGAACGTTCTATGGTAAACATCAATGACATTCAAAACTTTCAGGGCAATCCGAGTATATTTACGGGAGTCAGAGCGCAGACAGACGGCCAGACATACCGAAGTCATAAACACTTTTCAACTTTGTTGGAACGTGTTAAAAGGGGCTTAAAATGTTATTCCAGAGTGGAAACGCGGTTTCTATGCTTGAGCACCACTTTTTTTCGGATAGTAATTTTTGATTCATTTAATGACAGAAATTCTGCGATTAAATAAGACAAAGAATACTATTAAAAATACTGCTGTTCGAACGCGGAAGCCATATGAGCCCAGCGGATATTGCCCATCCCTGTATTTTAAAAAATGTCGCCAAAAACTGACAAATTTTGGTACATTATGCGTTTATCGATACGGTGCAAAAAGAATTAATTGTGTAATATTTATAAGAGATGACCCGTACAATCAAAAATGATAAAATGAAAAATAAATCACTTTAAAGATCTAAATCGAATTAAAAAGTTCAAGATAGTCTGGGAAGATTAGAAAACCTTTGTGCTTAATCTAAATTTCGAACTGCGATTTTTCTATATACTTATTAAATTTTTCTCATCACACTGCATATATTAAAAAACTGGTTTTTTTTTTTTTTTTTATTATTTTAGATGAGAATACAAAACGAATCAGTTACACGATTTTTAGTTGTAATTAGTGAAATGTTTCATGTCTTTAGCATATTAAATTAATCGCTATCTACCCTAATTATTGATATAAGAAAATATTCACTTAACAGAAAATATTAAATATACTAGCTGTTTAACCCGTTCTATGCACGGGAGTTCATGAATTTAATTCTAAAACCAAAATGAAAAATAACTATTCGATTTAGGAAAAGACTTTTTTTACTACTGTGCATTTTTTTAATGAAATTTAATTCATCATGTTACTATGGCAAGCAGACGATAAAACGATATCTTTGGAATAAGGGAATAAATAGAATAAAAAGATTTATTGATATTTGTGATAAAATGTTTTACTTTATTTTTTTAAAGGTAATAATTAAGCACAATTATATAATCTCTAATTATTTGCATGTGAAGTAAAAGAATTATCGTAAAACCCGCTTCAACTTCTTAGTATCGCAGCGTGGCGTACGTAATATGTATATCTCACATTGATTAGAACTCACGCGATTACGGGTTGAACATAAAAAAGGCAAAAAATCGCCAAAAACATAAAGGAAAAGAAAATCTATTTAAAATTTTCGAATTTTTTGCCCCAATCGTTCATGGGCCTCCTACTATTAGCCCGTGTGCCAAATTTCGTAGCCGTGCGCCCTGTGGTTTCCGAGTTTTTGAGGTTACATAGATACGCGCACAGATTTTAATAGGGTAGATATACATATATATAAACATATTGTAGCTTGTAGAATAGGAGAGAAAAAGAAAGTTAAAACCATTCCAATCTAAAATATTGTATTCGAATAGGAAAAAAAAAATTATGGTATTGAACGCATGAGTATTTACATAAAATCTCTATTTAAGTATACATTAAAATTTATTTTATCCTGTTACTTAAAGTAATTTATTGGCATGCTTTGCTTTATTATTCCTAGAAAATTGAACATTATTAAATTTTTATTTAATGCTTTTAGAAAACGTATAAAACATTTCTTCCTGTAAAACAAAAGTAAATGACACCAATTTCCTCCGAAAAATCCTAAATAAATGTAAAACATAGCAACAGTATCACCGTATAAAACTTTTCTGTTCTTTTTATTTCTATTTTATAGCTTGTAATGAAATTCCTATAAGTATGTTTTATACCTTTTGAATCGATCCGTTTTTTTCGTTTTATACTCTATAAATGTCCGAGAAAACATTTTCTATATTTCTCCCTATGGGGTTAGAATTTTACCTTGGTTCAGTCGCGGCTATTGCAAATCGTTTGGGTCAAACTAAAGCACTGAAAGTCAGTCTTCTGGCAAATTTATTTTCCGACTTTTTTCTTCAGAAGAAACACACATTTGTCTATTTGATATCTTCTGCGGCGTTTAATGGTATGGATTTATTTTTATCTCATTGAATCCTATACTTTTAGGGAAGTTTTTTTTCGGTTATATAAGTTATGTTTGTCGAGTTTTCCTTTTTTGATTCGGTAAATTTTGCCAAGTTCAATTTACGTTTTATACCTATCACTGAGCAACATTCTTTCACGACGTCGAAATCATTTTATTATCAGGTTAAATGAGCTGTAGCTTTTATGCGACAGAATTGCTCACAGTTTCGAACCGTTGGAGAAACATCGCGTTACTTATAATAAAAGTGCATGGTAAAATAGGTTACTAATAAATTTATTAAATTTCAGTTCAGGATTATGTAAGATTTCTAATTAATAGCTATTATTTTCTTTTATTGAAAAAATGCTTGTTTATATATATTGGATATTGTTCTATGCAATTATATATGGAAACAAGACGGAAATTGTACGCCAAATGAGGCAAATGAGGTGCGTTCGTATTATAACTAGTTTTATAAATATTCAGATCTTAGTGCAATAGCTGTTGCACTCTTATGCAAAGATGCATGAATACAAAATTTATTACGATTATATATTTAAGTATTACGCGGCAGCCCAATACTTATTTATTTCCAGTGTCACTTCTCAATGTTAATTTAACATAGAAAAGCCTATGGAGATCATAACTTTTTCATTTTTTCTTCCCACCTTTTTGTCCCTGATGCCACTCATTTTTAATTCTTTGCTAATTCTAATAATATTATAAATTCAAAGTGTAAAAACATTTGCCAGACGTCAGGATCAAAACGGATCATAAAATGACTTTGTATATAGGTGGATTATAATCTAGAGAGTAACATAGGCTAATTTTTATTTACATATTCAAATATTTTTCTTAATAATTCCAAATTTCGCTTTTTTCATTGAGAATCAACGGACATTTTCTAATAAAATTTAACATTTTTCCTTCATTGTTGTAAATAAGTCAAAAGCCGTAATAATAATTTGCCTATTTTTAGTTGAATGATTTTCACGGGAAACATGAAACTAAAGAAACTGAAATAGTTTTTTTTTTTTTTTTTTTTTTTTTTTAAGAATTAAAAAGAAGATGAATATGACGTCAGAGTGGAAAAAAATGACATTTTCAAGCGGATTTTTTAAGTTCAGATTGTAATTTTTTGACCAAACTACAACAACCTGCATTACTGCACTGGTGAAATATTTTGAATTATACATAGGTAAATTGCACCACAAATTGTGATGCGATATCGCACAAATCAAAGCCTGATGATGATACCCTCCATTAATTTTGAAATGTGTTTGTCTGAATGCAGTAGTTATTAAAAAACTTGACATATTAAACAAAAACTTAATTTGCAGAACAAATTAAAAAAACAAAATTTATTTCCTACATTGTTTAAGCCCGAGAAGGGGCAGATATTAAGGTATTTCATTCAATTCGTTCTACATTTAATGTTAATTTTTTGTTACAAATAAGCTAAACCAATTGAACATTAAAAAATAAAAATGAAATTCATACAATATAATGCTTTAACCTCTTCAGTCCCGAGAAAAATCTTCTGCATAGAAAAATTATTTTATCAGCAATTTATGACACTTTTAGCTTCAGAAAAGAGAAAACAAAATTAGTTTTCTCTTTTTTAAATTTTCAAATAGTAAAAATTTATGTCTCCATTTAGGTACATCGGGTCACCATTGGATAAATAAACGCCAAACTTTAAATAAAAAATACCTCTTTTGTTTTACTTTAAATTGACCTATTTATTGTTTATTAATTATATTTTTATAATATAATGGTATTTTTTCCTGTGTACAAGAGAAAATTCAAACTACACATCATTTGAGGAGAGAACAAAATTGTTTATACCCCAGGGGTTGATCTTCGAAGGAAGATATTAACGGAAGACACATCTCCCAAAAAATGGGATCATTTGCTCATTAATCGAGCAAATTTTTAAAACAGTCATTTCTGACCACATTTAGTAAAGGACGTACTCTCCACAGGCGATCTTCGGTATCAGAAGAATGTATTACAGAATCAGCAAAGTGTAATTTTGATAGCAAAAGGAAGAATCTATCTCTTGGCTTTACATTTGCCACTAAAGGTATGAGTGACTGTTCATTTGGTTGTTGTGAAGATGGATTTTCTCCATTGTATATACCTTAAATACTTATTTATATTTTTAATCAGATGCTATTATCATATTTTATGTATTTGAAAACGTATATTTTTAGTTCAAAATGTTAAATATTTTTAATGTTACTAGAAAGTGTGACATCTTTTAGCAGTAAATTCTGTATATTATTTTATATTATTTAAAAAAATGAAAAAACTCTTTCAAATTGTTTTGTAAATCTAAAAGAAATAAATTATTCTTTCCTAAAAAATTTTGGTGTTAATCGAGTGTATAAAATAGTTACATAGATTTTATTTTCTTTAGCTGGAAACGTATAGTAATGAACCATTGTACCCAAATGGGTACAACATATTTACAGATGTTTTCAACATCCATGCACATATGAACAACATTTATAAACAATTCCAAATCATTCTTGAAACAGCTTAATTTATAAAAAATGCAATAATTGTTTTAAATTCACTCACAAATTTGTTTTATTCACTTACTTTGACGTAAAGTCGTTGGTAAATTGCTTCTGTCATCCATCTTGGACATGTCTTCTTTTCAAAGTCATATGGTTCTTCCGTCTTTAAACTTGTAGCGGCATGTATTGGTGATATAGGACACTTTGATGTATCCGAAGAGAGATAAAAGGAATTTATGCATTTATTTAAAATTTTGGGGGGTAATTTTGCCTTTTTATTTAGTGTACCCAAATGGGTACCCCTGGAATGAAGAGGTTAAACACGTATATAATACTTAGATTCCGTTCAAATGACATTGAAATAAATCTTAGACTTTTTCCATTTTTAAGTTGTAAATATTTGTACTGCAGATTTTGCATTATGTTTATGACTATTGTACATAATATGATAAGGTACATGCAAAATACAAAACTTTAAAAAAAGTCTAAGATTTATTTCGATTTCATTTAAATGGTATCTAAGTATATAGGTGTTTAAAGCATTATATTGTATGAATTTCATTTTTATTTTTTAATGTTCAATTGGTTTAGCTTATTTGTTACAAAAATTTAACATTAAATGTAGAACGAATTGAATGAAATATCTTAATATCTGCCCCTTCTAGGGCTTAAACAATTTAGGAAATAAATTTTGTTTTTTTAATTTGTTCTGCAAATTAGGTTTTTGTTTAATATTAAATTCAGTAACGGAAATAATATAACTTCATCTTAAATAGGACGTAATCAGCATGGCAACCTAAAATGATTACCTATCACGGGATATCATTGAATTAATTACATATGATAGGATTTAATAGAATGAAGAAAACTTTTATTAATATATTTTGATTCGATTTTCATAAAATTTGAAATGACAAAATTTTACAACGATTATGTATCTTAAATTTCAAACCTTTCGGTTGGGTAGTTTTTACGCTGTTAGATGCAGACAGACGAACGGACAAGGCGACGACTATAGGTGCTACGTATACATGGATGTAAGTATGTAAGTAAATAAATGATACATAAAATTTATATATAAATATTTTTTACCTTAATTCGTGTGCTACTTTGTTATGCATAAGGTGAAGGTATAGTTATTTTTGTACGGATTTCTTTGAAAGTTTTGTTTAATAAAAATAATTCTTTCTTGCTTTTTGTGCGATATTCCTTCTCGTTACTTCGCAAAGCCCCTATTGCCCACTTGGGAGGGGGAAGTTGGATAAGAAATATGTTTTTTTTTTTTTTTTTTTTTTTTTTTTTTTTTTTTTATGTGTGTGCGACGTTTATTAGTCTTTCTATAAAAGGATAAGAAAGAGAGCCGGTAAATCGCAATTTACTCCCATGTACCGAGGCGATTTTTTTTTTTTTTTTTTTTTTTTTTTTTTTTTTTTTTTTTTTGGCGCGATAACTTTATCAAAGTGGCAAACCCAATATTTCGGTCTGCTCCTCGGACTTTTACCAATATGGTAACCCTAAGATGTTGATTTTTTGGCGATTTTTGAAAATCGCGCCAAGAAGGAGATTAAACTCCGATCGCACCAACCGAGCATAAAGACAGTGCCTTCGTACATTCTATAAAAAGCTTTCTTATATTTCAATGTCGATATTTAAGACAACAGAGTAAACTTGCCTTGATGATTGTGATTACATGGTTTAATTAAAATTATTGGTACCCGATTTAATAAATAAATTAATTTAGACCTACGGAATATTTATTTTAAAGACGAGTACTGTTTAGTTCTATTAAGTTTTCTTATTAGTTTAAATAAGATATATAAAGAGTGCATGTAAATATATATATATTGAATAAGAATTATCCTTAAAATCTACGCTCGATGAAATCTAAACGAAATAATATAGCAGACTTTTTTCCTTCCATATGTAACGTCAACACTTAAAGTTTTGTTTCTAAACATTCTGTTTTAAAGAAAAAAAGGATTTTGAAATTTGTAAACAAAAAAATAATTTCTAGGATGAGAATTATCTTTACAAATATGATACTGAATAAAATCTAAAAAAAAAAAAAAAAAAAAAAAAAAAAACAGCAGAGTTTTTTTTTTTTTTTTTTTTGTACATGTATCAGCAATATACAGGGTGCAATATGTTATCTATCGCCGACCTTTAATTTCTCAACCGTTGGTCGTAGACATACAGTTCCAATTACAAAAACGTTTCAAATGAGGTAAATATTCATGTTGTGACATCATTTAAAGTAAAAAGTCAATTTTATAAAAATTACGAAATCTAACTTTTTATACGATCCCCCAGTCCCTATAGTTATATTTAGTAAAAGTTTACTCATATCATAACAGATATAACACAAAAAGTTTGACATCTGTACAACAAAAATTGACCCAGTTATTAAATTTCAAAGTTTGAAATTTTTGCACATGATTTTGTCATTCATTAATGGATCAGTTAAAAGATTAATTAAAGTAATTCGAGTTCAAAATCAGGATGCAATGTAATTTTTACGGCGAAACCACCTTTAGCCGGTATCACCAAATCGGGGAATCACCAAATAGGGTTATTTCATCTAAAAATTTGAACTAACTTTTATGGGTCGAACATCATTCAAAAGTACCGACGATACCGGCTAAAAGTGGTTTCCCCGTAAGGGACATTGCACCTCGATTTTGATCTCGAACTACTTTAATTCATCTTTTAACTGATCCCTCAATGAAAGACAAAATCAGGTGCAAAAATCTCAAACTTTGAAAGTTAATAACTGTGTTAATTTTTGTAGCACAGATGTCAAACGTTTTGTGTTATATTTGTTATGATATGTGTAAACTTTTACTAAATATAACTATAGGGACTGGGGGACCGTATAAAAAGTTAGTTTTCGTATTTTTTATAAAATTGATTTTTTACTTTAAATAATGCCACAACATGAATATTTACCTCACTTGAAACGTTTTTGTAATTGCAACTATATGTCTATGACGAACGGTTGAGAAATTAAAGGTCGGCGATAGATAACATATTGCATCCTGTATAATTTTTTCTTTGTAAGCAAAGTATTTTTAAGTAAGCAAGGATTTGTAAATTTGTAAGCTAAAAGGAAATTTCCAGAATAACTTTACGTTCCTAGGAAGAAAGAAAGCCCCTCTCTACCGCTTTTCATTAGATCCTTCTTGAATCGACTCTACAGTTCCCAGTGATCTCAGGATCTTTCAGAATTCATTGTCTTTACAAATTTGACACTCGATAAAATCTGAAAAAGATAAAGTTACAGAGGATCTTTTTTTTACATGCAAGATAAACATGTAAAGTTTTATTTATAAGAAAAGGATTTTTTAAGTAAACAAGGAATGTAAGTTTGTAAGCTAAAAAGGAATTTCCAGAAAGAGATCTTTATGAACTCCATAGAATCCGAAAGAAATAAGATAGCAGAGGTTTTTTTATACTTTTATATAAAACAGCACGTAATGCTTTATTTATAAGAAAAGGGTTTTTTAAGTAAACAAGGATTGTAAATTTGTAATCGAAAAAGGTTTTCACAGAAAGATAATTATCTTTACAAATTCGACGCTAGATAAAATCTGAATGAAATAAGATAGCAGAGGTTTTTTTTTTTTTTTTTTAAACATACAACAGCAATACGTAACGTTTTTTTTTTAATTATTTGTATGAAAAAGTTTTCTTTTGTAAACAAGGATATGCAAATTTGTAAGCTGAAAAGTAATTACCAGAAAGAGAATTATCTCTACAAATCTGACACTCAATAAAATCTGACTGAAATAAGACAGCAAAGTTTTTTTTTTTTTTTTTTTTTTTTTTTTTTACATACAACAGCGATACTTAAAGTTTTATTTGCAAGAAAAGGTTTTCTTCTGTAAACAAGGATATGCAAATTTGTATGCTAAAAAGGAATTTCCAGAAATAGAGAGTTATCTTTATAAATTTGACACTCGACAAAAACATTAAAGAGATAACATACTAGGATTTTTTTGCTTGTTACATACAACGTCAACACATATGTCAACATCAACACGTAGTCTTATTTGTTTCGAAGTGTTTTTTAAACATACAAGGATTAGTAAATCTGAAAGAGAAAAAAGGAATTATCACAGCCATGGACTGACCGCGGTGGTCCTACACCTAGACCAGTTAAGCCTTTATGTACTGAATTATGAATTCATGAAAATTTTATCTTCTAAAGCATTTTTCGTGAATTGTTTAAACTACATTAGAAGATTTACATAATCATTTAATAAATTTTAGAAGGATTTTAGAAGGAGTGAAGGATTTAGAAGGATTCATTAAATTTGAATTTATAGGGATTTTGTGCAATATTTATAACCCCACTCAAATCTTTTATTTTAAATAGTATTTTGTAGAATTAGGAAATGTACAAATATAATGTTCTTACAATAGAAATATTTCCAAATTGACCCCCCCCCCCCCCAACGCCAAGAAATCATCCTTTTAAAAATATTTTTGTTTTGTGTAACCAATAATTCTTTTTGGAACAAGATAGAGTAATGTATCTATAACTCATTCTAAACTGTAAACAACAAATCGATGTATTAAATGAATTTTATAACAAGTTATTGTAATGGTTCTTATAAGTACCGTCAGCAGATAAAGGGTTAAAACCACAGATATCACGCTGTGTGATTTTTTTTTCTGCCAGGAATACATTAAAGACCACACATACTGTACTCCGTGGCTATTATTAATGATTTGAAAACAAGAATTACAATGAAATTGCAAACGTTCAAGTAGATAAGCTCGAGTGTGTTTGAAAGAAATCGGATTATCGCTTAACCCTTAAATGCATAGTGTAACTCAAGAGTTACAAGATATTTTTTTGCCATTTGGCACTTTCTATTTGTGTTTTGATGAATTATTATGATTTTCTTACTTGCAATAACATGCATTTAAGGTTGTTAAGCATGTTTTTTTCCTGACTTGTTAGCACGGGGAATCAGGGTCGAAACTAAGGGGGGGGGGGGGGGGGGGGGGCAGTGAAGGCATGTGCCCCAAGCGCCAGAACGAAAGGGCGCCAAATGAAGATTTTGTTTGTTGATTTTTCTCACGTCTATGTCTAGCACGGTATTGTTAAAATCGTCCTGTCTGGAATATGTCAAATCTGGGATAGAAGAATCTAAGGATGATATGGCATAAAGATCCTGTATAAAGCGGATTTTTTTCGATTCTTTTCGATTCCGTTCAAGACTTTAATGAATCAATATTTGAAAAAGCAGATTACGTAGTTCAGTATTACATATTTTATTATTGCATATTTTAAATTATAAAATAAGTCGGCTATTAGAAAATTAGTAAAATTCTCTTTGTAAACATACTTTGCAGTGGAGGGGGGCGGTGGTGCCAAAATCCATGTTTGCCCTGAGTGCAGAAAAGGCTAGTTTCGGCCCTGCGGTGAGTTTATAACATCTTTTGTTGATACTGCTTGCAATCATTATTAATTCTGTAATATATTAAAAGCATTATAAAAATTACTATGCAGTTGAATAGTTGTTATTGTGCAGTGTAAACACTTTAAAATAAGTATATAATTTAAAATTAGCATTTTTTGAGCAATTTTTGTTATGTAACTCAGGGATGATATGATGACATTATGTCCAACAGAAACACAAATACTTTTTTTCACTATTTTTCTAGTGGATAATTAACAAAAGTAGACTCAAATATAATGATTTCCAAACAAAATAAAAAAATAATGCATTAAAGGATTAATATTAACTCTTCCTCTCCTCCAACTCCCCAAAAACCCACAATTTAGAAATAAAATTGCATTGCTGTTATATGTACAAGCGACTTCACACAGTCGTTTTATTTATTTTATATTTCATGTAGTGTAAAAGTTGAGAAGATAATTCTCGTATGCTCTGTGCATCAAAATTTATTATTTTATTCATTATAACTTCTAGGATGGGGATCGCAAATGAATTATTGACTTCGAAGATGAACTTCATATTAATTTCATTAAAACAATGGGTGGAGTGGTTCTTTTTCTTTTGTTGCAGGCCTTCTGCGTACATCTCGTGTTCTGGACTGACCGCGGTGGGCCTACACTTAGGCCAGTTAAAACCCCCAGATATTACGCTGTGTTATTTTTTCTGCAGGAGTACATTGTATTCCCCATATACTATGTACTCCCATGGCTATTATCGATGATTTGAAAACAAGAATTACAATTGAAATTGCAAACTTTCACGTAGATATGCTGGAGTGTGTTTGAAAGAAATTGGAATATCGCTTAATATTAACGCTTCGTCCCCTCCAACTCCCCCAAAACCTACTTTCTTTAGAAATAAAGTTGCATTACTCTCATATGTATAAGCAGTATCGCCAACTTTTGAAAAATATTGGATGGGCTCGGAAATCTTTTGAATAAAATAACGCATATTTTTTTTTTCTCTTTAGTGCGTATGTGTCGAGAGAGGAGAAGGATTAAAGATAATTCGAAGTTAAATTATGGCCGCTCTAAGTAAATATGAAATTATTATAATTGAATAGACAATTTTATTAAATTATATTATCATAAGTTCGTCCTTATAAATACATTAACAATTATCATAAATAGCATACATTTTTCTAGCTATTGAAAGTGCAGAAAACTAAATTAAGAAAAACATTACATTTTAGTCACCTTTACTTTATGGATTCAAGACATTAAAACAGATGGCAAGATATATAGGAAATTTGTTTTTGAGAGAAATTTAATCATACATCCGCCGAAGGGGCTTTCAGTGCCCCTGTAAGTCTAATGGATGTCCTTACTGTTTTTCAAACAAAATTATTTTGAAAACGTCAATAAAACCAAATTTTATTTTAGCAATTAAATAAATAAATAAGTGAATGGAAATTGGATGCCACTATGTATAAGCAACATAACAACCGTCTTATATCTTTCATATTTCATGTAGTGTAAAAGTTGTGAAGATAATTCTCGTATACTCTGTGCATCAACATTTATTATTTTGTTCATTATAACTCCTAGGATGGGGATCGCAGATGAATTATTGACTTAGAAGACGTTAGATCTTCTTATTAATTTCATTAAAACAATGAGTGGAGTTTCTTTTTCTTCTTCTTCTTCTTTTGTCGCAGGCCTGCTCACATCTCACGTTCCAGTGCTGCAAGTTTTTCTATCCCATCTCTTCCTTAGAACTTAAGGTATTTTCGTTTAAAAAATAATTGCTTGTCCTGATGATGTTACCCCCAGGGGAATACCTTCTTTAGGTATTTACGGGTTTCGCGACCCCGGGTTCCCGAGCGATCTTTCTCCTTTCCTGTTTTCTTCTCTTTTTAGTTGTCTATCCTTTTTTCTTTGTTTCACACTTTTTAATCTTCTTTTTTCAGTTTCTTATCCCTCTTTGTTCTTGTTCATATTTTTTACTGACTATTTTGTTCAAATTGTTAATTATTCTACTAACATTGTTTTTGTTTTTTTGTTTAAAAAAAAAAAAAAAAAAAAAAAGGAAAAAAAGTTTAAAATATTGGAAAAAGACAAAAAATACACCTTGTTTCTAAGTTCTCACCCACATCACTTTTTCTTTTTTACAATAGTGGATTCTTTTATTTTCACGTGAGACACTCTGGGTGTTGAGGTTTTTTAATCTCATCGCCTCGTTTCTACCTCTTTAGGCTGATCTCGAGTCCCAGAGTGCAGGGCATCTCCGAATTCCGGTTCCGTGATCGGTGGGCGCCATACTTGTATGGCGGTGGTTAGGAATGCACTGGGCGACTGGTGTCCTTTCGACGTAAGGGCGATGTAGGTTGGACAGAGCTGTAAAGGCTTACCTACGACAACCGAGTTCCACTGTGAAAGAAATAGAGTTTGGAGATGCTATCGAGTTTAATCCAACGTTCGAAAAACGTGGAAGTTTGTTGATAGTTTTCACCCTTTTGAGACCTGCGCCTAAAGTAACGGTAAGAAGAAGGGTCGGTGACCAAACCCGATGCCTGGCGTTTTAAACATTATCTCTCAAATATGGCTGCAATTTCAGACAATAAGACAAGCGATGTGGAGGCCCCACAACCCCATATTTCATCCAATGCTCTACCGGAGACTGCTACGCCTCAGAATATATCTAAGGAGAAACTGACTGCATCGGCCTCAGGCCTTCAAGCAGATATAAATCAGAGCCAATCCAAATCTTGGGCTGATAGAACTGATGATACATGTGCTGAAAGATTCTTTCTTGTTAAAAGGGTAGAAGGCAGCTTCGACAAGACCTCTCCCTTCTTGATTAACAAATCCATCCAAGGATTGATAGGTGAACCAAAAACCATTAAAAAAATTCGATCTGGTGAACTTCTTATTGAAGTAAACAATAACAAACAAGCCATTAGTTTAAAAAAATGTACAAATTTTGCAAATATCCCGATCTCCGTAAGTCCACATAGAACCCTCAACACATCTCGTGGGGTGATTTCTGAATCTGACCTGCTGCATGTTACAGAAACTGAAATAGTTGATAATCTAAAAGAACAAAATGTAATTGAAGCTAGACGAATCAAAATCTACCGTAAAGACGAACAAATCCCAGCCAATCAAATACAAATCCCTACCAAGCACATCATACTCACCTTTAACTCACCAAACTTACCCAAATATGTAAAAGCTGGATATCTGTCATTTTCTGTCAGACCGTACATTCCAAACCCACTGCGTTGCTTTAATTGTCAACGCTTTGGGCATTCAAAAACAAATTGCCGTGGTAAGGAAACATGTGGTCGGTGCAGTGCAGTTGGCCACGAAAGTGCGCAATGCAACGCTCCACCTTGTTGTGTCAACTGTAAAAAAGATCATCCATCTTACGCCAAATCGTGTGAACAGTGGAAAAGAGAAAAGGAGATACAGACCATACGCACAAAAGATAACATTTCGTACCCAGAAGCCAGAAAAATAGTTGAGTCCAGGACACCTAGAGTTGGTGTTTCATATGCTGCTGCTTTATCCAAAACGGCCCATAAAACTTATCAAAGCATTGCCACCCAAACCGAATTCCCCACTGATAATAATTGCCAACCAAAACAAAAAGAAATCAACCTGTCTACTTATTCTGGTAAAACAAATAGTTCAACGCAATCTGACTTTCCTAAGCCACCGAAATCTATTCCTCCTAAGTCACCAAACTCTCTTCCTCCAAGGTCACCAAACTCTGTTCCTCCTAAACCATCACAAAATCCCTCTTCAAAATTTTCCCAATCTCATATTCCTAAGAGAGGCTCTCAAAATACCACCAAAAGAGGACTTCAAAAAACAAACCATAGATCTGATTCAGAAAAATTTAATCTACCAACAATTAAAGCCACTGTGTCATCTGAAAATCCAGCCAAAAAGATAAAGAATAAAACATCCAAAAATGAAATCCATCCAAAAATGAAAGAAAAAATGGAGGAGGATGATGCCGTTGCTCTTCATCCAGAACCGGATGAAGAATTTAACGATGGAGATAGTATGTCTACTATCTCCGGATAATAGGGCGCAGATAAATTTATAAAAAAAAAAAAAACTCATTCATGACTAATATTATTTCGTGGAACTGTCGAGGCTTTCATAATAAATATGACGAAATTCGAAGTATTCTTCATGACCATCAACCACTATGTTTAGCTTTACAAGAAACCAATCTTAAAATTAATGACAAAGCTAAATTGCGCACCTTCGCCACATACAGAAAAGATTTTACAGGTAGTGACAGGGCCACTGGTGGAGTGGCTCTTTTCATCTCTCGCAATTTACCCCATAATCATATTAACCTAAACACAAACTTACAAGCTGTTGCAGTCCGTGTACATATAAAACGTCTCATTACAGTCTGTACCATTTATTTACCACCCCACCAAATTATTCAGTCAGCACTCCTTGATGATCTCCTTCTTCAACTCCCCACTCCTTTCATCATCGTTGGGGATTTTAATGCTCATAGCCAACTGTGGGGGAATTCTGACACTAATCAACGTGGTGATATCATTGAAAAATTTATTTCTGACAATGGCTTATGCCTACTCAACAATGGTGATCATACATATTTTCATGAACCGACACGCACCTTTCATGCCACAGATCTCACTATCTTCTCTCCATCTATCTATCCGTATTGGAATTTCTGGATTTCAAGTGACCTGCACGGCAGTGACCATTTTCCCACTTTCATTTCACAGACCACTCCTGACAGGGATTCTAATCATTATTTTAAACGCTATAACTATGACAGAGCCAATTGGCCAACTTTCACAAATCATGCTAAAATCACAAATCATATGGTAGAAGGTGACATAGACGATGCAGTTGATAATATCACCCATTGTATTATCAATGCTGCAGATATTAGCATACCTAACTCATCATCTACAATGAGACACCGGAAGCCATGGTGGAACAGTGACTGTCAAGCTGCAAAAAAAAAATCAACAGAAAGCCTGGGGCATCTTTCGACGTTATCCCAATAACACTAACTATATTGCCTACAAAAAATCAAAGGCTGAAGCTAGAAGAGTGCGCCGTAAAAGCCAGCGTGAATCCTGGATTCAATATGTATCTAATATTAACCCAAATACCTCCAGTAAAGTCCTCTGGAAAAAAGTAAAAAATTGTATGGGTCTTTATTCTGAAAACCACATCTCAATTTTAAATCACAACGGACAAACAATAGCTTCTCCTAAGAACATTGCTGAAACCATAGCAAATACGCTTGCATCTAACTCTGCCTCTGACTCATACCCGGAACCTTTTTTATCATACAAAAGACAAGCAGAAACTAGCCACCTCAATTTTTATTCCCGTTACTCTTATGACTATAATCTCCCTTTTACTCTCTCAGAGCTCTTAAAATGTTTGCAAAATAGTCATCTATCAGCTCCAGGTCACGATGGCATCACCTATACCATGCTTGAACATCTCTGCACAACCTCTCTCAATAATTTACTTGCATTTTATAACAGAATTTGGATAGAACAGATCTTTCCTCAAGCCTGGTGTAACTCTATTATCATTCCTTTTCCTAAACCAGGGAAAGATGCTAGCAATCCCAATAATTACAGGCCAATCGCACTCTCTAGCAGTCTTTGCAAATTACTTGAAAAAATGATCAATTGTCGTCTTGTGCATATTTTAGAAAATAACAATTGCCTTGCTGCATTTCAAAGTGGATTTCGACGAGGTAGGTCAACTATCGATAACCTGATCAATCTTGAAAATCACATACGGACAGCCTTTCTAAAACGCAACCATTTGGTGTCAGTATTTTTTGACATGGCGAAAGCCTATGACAGAACGTGGCGATACGGGATCCTTCGTGATCTTTTTAACCTATGCTTTCGTGGGAATCTCCCTATTTTTATTAAGAACTTCCTCGCCATTCGACTTTTTCAAGTCCGAATCGGTGGGGTACTCTCTAGTTTTTATGTACAAGAAGAGGGTGTACCCCAGGGCAGTGTCCTGAGTGTCACCCTCTTTGCTATAAAAATAAATGACATTCTTAGTCAACTACGCCCTTCTGTGAAAGGTGATTTATATGTTGACGATTTCCGCATCATGTGTATGGGACAGGATATCCGTTTTATTGAAAGACAGTTACAAATTGCAATCACCCATATTCTTACTTGGACTAATAAAAATGGATTTATAATTTCTCGTGACAAAACTTCTTGTGTTCACTTCTGTAGACGTAGGGATCTGCATCCAGATCCTGAAATTTTTATTGGATCAACTCAAATTCCTGTTGTAGACAGTGTCCGTTTTCTCGGCCTCCAATTTGATAGTAAGCTAACCTTTTTACCACATATTTTACAATTACGGACAAAATGTGAAAAATCGCTTAACTTACTAAAGGTGCTTTCAAATACTTCCTGGGGAGCAGACCGTACTTCTCTCCTTAAAATCTATCGAGCCGTGATCCGTTCCAAAATTGACTATGCCTGCCAGGTCTATGGTTCCGCACGTAATTCTGTTCTTAAAAAACTTGACACTGTGCATCATAGCACACTCCGTGTTTGCTCTGGTGCATTTCGTACCTCTCCAGTTTTAAGTCTTTATGTTGACTGCAATGAACCAGCATTACACCACATTCGTGAAAATCTTTCTTTAGAACTTTATTACCGTATCCTTTCACATCCTGGCCATCCTCTTCATTCATACATTCTAAATACAGACAATGATATGCTTTATCAGCATCGACCATCTTGCATCCCATCTTTTGGTGTCAGAATTAGGAACATTATTGATAATAGCCCTCTGTGTAGTATCGAGGTGAGTCCATGTCCAAATCATGCTCACCCTCCTTGGAAACCTCCTAATGTTACATTGCTCCACCCTTTTAAAGGATATGATAAAAATAACTTGGCTCCAATTATTTTCCAACACTTATTTGCTGCACATAGATCAAATTTCAATAGTTACACTGACATTTATACAGACGGTTCCAAAATTGGAGATATTGTTGGTTGCGGTGTTTTTTGTGAAAATACTTCTCTCAGCTACCGGCTGCATTCGTCTACTTCTGTGTTTACAGCTGAACTTATCGCGATAGAGAGAGCCCCTGTTGCACATTTCTCATCATCATAACACTTCCTTCATCATTTATACCGACTCAAATAGCTCTATTGACGCAATCAACTCTTTTAAAAAGCATTCTTATGTCTCATCAATCCTTGATTTTTATAATAAATTGACAAGACGTGGCTATAATATTTTATTTTGCTGGGTACCTGGACACATGGCTATTCCTGGTAATGAGAAAGCGGATGAGGCAGCAAAGCGTGCTCTTAATCCGTTGTGCCATAAAGTTCCATTCTCAGACGTTAAACTACTTATCAAACACTTTGTTCATAATAAATGGCAAGAAAGTTGGAATTTAGAATGCAATAATAAACTGCACCACATCAAACCTACCATCATGACCTGGCCTCCGTGTTATCCAAGGAAAACCGATGTTCTTCTGACTCGTCTGAGAATTGGACATTCTAGAATCACTCATAAACATCTTTTACTTCGGGAGGATGCACCCATGTGTCCACATTGTCATTTTGATCATCTCACCATTCATCATGTTTTAACTGACTGTCCGGGTCTCCGTCACTTATATAGAAGGTATTTTAACACATCCTCACCAATCTTGACAAACCTCATTGGGGAGGCACCTCATGGGGCACTATTTACTTTTTTAAAACATGCTGGATTTTACTTTGAAATATGATTTTTGCATCTTTCTTAGGTTTAACAACAACTTGAATTATTCTTTGACTTTTTTCTGACATCTGGATGGGAGCCCCATCCAGACTGCACTTCTGCACTTCAATCTTTTATAGTCCGCTTGTTTAGTTTTTAATTTTCTTCCCTCTCTACACTTCTCTGACTGCATCTGGATGGGACCCCTATCCAGATTGCTCTTCTGATGCTCTTTATTTTTATGTTTTTAGTCTATTCTTGTTTGGCGCAGCATGTCCCTTATGGGATTTTGTGCCATTAAACAATATACAACCAACCAACCAACCTGATGATGTTAATCAAACGAATGTAAAATAATGTTTTATAAGCATATACAATATTGTAAATATATGTAAATATAGGAGATGGGTTCGCTAGGCGCATAACAGCAATAAAAATATAACTCCATAGAGACAGTCCGACTCAGCATTTCTCTTTGTAACAAATGTACCAACGTAATCTAAAAATGGAGCACGCATTGATGCAGTGCAGCAGACTCAGCTGTTATTTTTGTATAAATAGTAAAGTATTATGTCATTATTTGCTGAGCATCTGCTGTGTAGATATCATGTCTGTACTTTTCAAAAATTCCCCTGTATAAAGTCTGTGTATTACAACCAAGAACTTTTATGAAAAATCCATAAAAGCATACGAAACATATTACTTACATATATGTCTCCTCTTTTCAAAGAACTTTATTTAGAAGTACAGATTTACGATTTAAATACTGATCACAATAATAAACTATTTATAGGCTAGAAATTCACAGACCTCTGTTATAGCAATTGTCGTATTAACATTTAAAAAACTTTTATAATGGGTGCGAAGTGCACAGGGCCCTTTTATATGAGTAAAGACACCCATTACAATAGTCTTTTTAACCGTTTATTGACGCGATGTGGATAGGGCTTTGCCTTAAATGTTATCCACTATAGGTGCAGATTCACCGTTGCCAGTCGCCACGTGGCGACTAAATTTTTTGCTTTGGCGACTAACTTCCGCGTCTAAGTCGCCATGCTTCTTATAGGAATTTTTCGCCGAATGATTTTCGGATTTTTTTTCTCCCTTACCGATCGCAGGATTATGTCTCCTACACTGTTAAAAATTTGCAGCATTCTGGCAGGTCATATGACCGTTTTTTCCGAAAATGGTTACACAACCGTAATTTAACACTATTTTGACCATATTATTGGCCATTTTATGGTCATAATATAGTTAAATTATGGTTATGAAACCGTTTTTTCAAAAAACGGTCGAATGACCTGCCAGAATGCTGCAAAATTTTTAACAGTGTACATAACACCGCGATATTTACCGCTTTTCTTTTTTTTTTTTTTTTTTACTGTCCATAATTCAAAAATATGATTAAACATAAACGCCACATTTCCACGGAATCGTAAATTTACTGTTTTCTTCTAAAAAACTGCGATGTCCGCAGGATCGAAAAAAAAAATGAAGTTTGATGTGCGCCGCGAATTATTCAACAGCAGTGGTATTCCACATGGTTAGCTTGCGGCGCAGAAAAAATTGAGCAGAGAAAAACTACGTTTGGGTAGGTCCCAAACGTAGTTTTTTCTCTGCTCAATTTTTTATTATTTCATTAAATTTGTACCTCTGGGATTATTCAGATATGTTCTTACAAGAAGACACTAGATATTGGCATGCGATTCTTCTATGAATTAGCAGAATTCCTCGAATTATTACTTATTTAGCAGATTTCCGCAAAATCAATTCGTCAATCGGCCATGAAAAGAAATCGGGAATTTCCTCGATCGGTCATGAATTTTGTAAAAATCGTCATGGAAAAATCTGGCAAATTTCTTCAATCGCTAGCTAAATGAAACCAAGAATTTCATCAATCATTCACGAAATAAAACCGCAAATTTCCTCAATCTGTCGTGAAATAAACCGTGATTTTTGTCAATCGGTACACTGTTAAAAATATCGTGAAAAATTACCTCTGTTTTTAAAGGCTATCTATTTTCTGACCAATGAGAACGATCCATAGTCGTTTATGTAGCGTTCTCACTGGTCAGAAAATAGATAGCCTTTATAAACAGAGGTAATTTTTCACGATATTTTTAACAGCGTAGATAGAAAAAAAACACGATTTTCGTCAATTAGTCGATAGAAAAAAAACACGATTTTCGTCAATCGGTCGATAGAAAAAAAAAACATGAATTCTGACACTTTGAATTCCTGGGTTTTTTTGACATATAAACGTTATTCCTTTTATGCAACTTTTTTCATACTGTGAGGATTTCTTGAGTTTAGGAGACATTGGCTCCTTAAACATTTTGGGAATCTGCACCTATATTATCCACTGAACAAATTATGGGGCGCAAACCACATATTTTCTCGTCATAATGGTTGCCATATGACCGTTTTATGTGCGCGAAATGCACAGAACCCCTCATTTTTGGGTCATCCATAAAAGTTGACAATGTTTAATATTTGAATGTACTAATAAACTCTTGCTGTCAGTACATCTAAAACTGAAAAATAATTGAAAAAAAAAGAAAAGAAAAGAAAAAGAATTAATCACTTTAGACATTTTACTTCGATAAAATCATCCCTGGGCAAATATTACATTTAAGTACTCAACATAAGAAGTACTGAAAAATAAATACCTTTCCAAAAATAAATAGACATTTGTTATAAATCTAAAATAAAATGTCATTTTAAAATATTAATTTATCACTTCACTAAATAGAAGATGACATATTAGAGCATTCCTTTATTAGACAGAAAGTTTTATCAAACTTCATATTTTATTTCTTGCATTTCTTATATTACTCCGTTTGAGGCTTATTACAAAATAAATCAAGAAATATACTCACTTGTTATAAATAAAAGAGTGATGTTTTTTAAAGACTAAATAGAAAAATCTTTTTCAGATAAAAAAGCTAGTCAAGCCGCGAAACATTTCCTATTTTTGGCATTAAGTCAAATAGTATTTGACTTTTAGTTCATCTTAAAATTTGTTGCTATAACTTGTTAAAAAAAAAAAAAAAGAAAGAAACTTACACGACATCTTTTCCGTAATGGTTATGTTTCCATATTTGTTTAGTTTGTTATAAAAATGAAATATTTGTCGAAATGATGAGATTTTTAAAAGTTCCTTTATAACAAGAGTTTTTTTTTTTTCCGCATGCATTATCATGAAATATTTTGTAGTCAGAGTAGCAGATTAATTTAGACCATCTTAATATCTGTTACTATACTTGTTTTTTGTTTTTAAAGAAACCTTACACTTTTATGGTAATATGTTCTCATATTTGTTTAGTTTGTTCATTTTAAAAATGAAATGTTTGTCAAAATTATGCGATTTTTGTAGATTCCTTTAAGAAAAGAGCTTTTTTTCGCATGTATTATCATGAAATATTTTGTAGTCGGCGATTCAAATAGCAAATTAATTTAGATCAATCATTTTAAAATTTGTTGCTATATTAGTTTTGTAGAAAAAAATAATAATTTACACCTTTACCGTATTATAATGGATATGTTCCCATATTTGTTTCGTTTGTTCACACTAAAAATGAAATATTTGTCAAAATAATGCGATTTTTGTAGATTCCTTTAAGAAAAGAGAATTTTTTTTTCGCATGTATTATTATGAAATATTTTGTAGTCGGTATTCAAATAGCAAATTAATTTAGATCATCTTAAAACCTGTTGCTAAATTTGTTTTGCAGGGAAAAAATAATAATTTACAATTTTACCGTATTGTAATGGATATGTTCCCATATTTGTTTACTTTGTTCACTTTAAAAATGAAATATTTGTGAAAATAATGCGATTTTTGTAGATTCCTTTAAGAAAAGAGCTTCTTTTCGCATGTATTATCATAAAGTATTTTGTAGTCGGGGATTCAAATAGCAAATTAATTTAAATCACACTGTAAAAAAAACAAAAAACTGTAACGTTACTAAAGTTTTTCTAGGAAACTGGGGTTCCTAGAACTTTTTATGTAACGGCAACAACAAAAATTCCTGTAACAGCGTCTGTTAGAGGAATTTTTCCTGTTGCCGTTACACAAAAAGTTCTAGGAATCCCAGTTTCCTAGAAAAACTTTAGTAACTTTACAGATTTTTTTTTTACAGTGCATCTGAAAATATGTTGCTAAATTTGTTTTGTAGGGAAAAAAATAATAATTTACACCTTTACCGTATTATACTGGATATGTTCACATATTTGTTTACTGTGTTCACTTTAAAAATGAAATATTTGTCAAAATAATGCGATTTTTGTAGATTAATGGGTTAAAGGGCACTCAGAAGTCACAGGGAATGAATTAGCTGATACTATGTCAAAAAAGGCAGTACACTGTAAAAAAAAATCTGTAAAGTTACTAAAGTTTTTCTAGGAAACTGGGATTCCAAGAAATTTTTATGTAACGGCAACAAGAAAAAATCCTGTAACAGACGCTGTTACAGGAATTTTTCTTGTTGCCTTTACATAAAGATTTCTTGGAATCCCAGTTTCCTAGAAAAACTTTAGTAACTTTACAGATTTTTTTTTACAGTGTAGAGGACACTAATGCCACATAATACTTCCTTCCACATCCAGCTTATCATTTAAAATATAAATTAAAACAAAAAATAAAAAATGAATGGCAGTAAAGAAGGGATAATGATGACATATAGGCCGCTACACACATAACTTGTTACCAAGTGTTCCCATTCAATTTGCCGTAAATAATCGTTACCTTTTTCTTTTCTTCACAAATTGCGGCTCTTTCCACAAATATCTTTACGACACAGCTAAACATGCCCCCCCCCCCCCTCTTTGTGTATGTGGTCTCCCCTCCACCTCACTGCACTACGTAATGAATTGTGCTCTGATAACATATTACCACATTAAAAAGCACAGAAGTATGGCGATTCCGGATTTGATTAATTATATTAGTGAAAGTCCTGTTCTCATGAACAGAATATCAGCACTAATGAGATTTATAGAGAAAATTGAAGTTATTTTTAGAAATAATTATCCATACCTCTCGAACACTTCTTCAGACGATGATTTTTTTTTTTTTTTTTTTTTTTTTTTTTTTTTTTTTTTTTGTTACCTTCTTTGTTTTTATTGTAAATAGTTTTCATATCTATTCATTAATTATTTTTAATATTATTGGTATTATAGTTATTACAAGTAGTGTTTTTGTTACTAATATTTTGTATTTATTATAAATTGTCATGTTTTGAACCAGGCAGCTACATTGAGAATCTTACAGTTTTTTGAGTTACTAAAGTATAAACATAAACATTGACCAATCTTTTTAAAAACTTTCGTCAAAAGGAAGGACTAACAAATGGGTTTCGGCCATCGTAGGAAAACACTTCATCAGGCTTGCAGCTTGGAACCACCGTTCGGATCCCCCCCCCCCCCCCACGCCTTTCTTTTATTTTCGTTGTAAAAAAAATTTTCCGTTATTTGTAGAAAAGTCAGTTAAAAAAAACACCCTTTTCTTCTGTGCTACCATCTATGAATTCTTAAGGAAGTATTTATTATCCGATATGCATATTTTGCGAATAATTTCTCGCTGACCATGGAATTGAACGAGGAACATGACTGCTTCGAGTCGATTACCTTAACCATTGAGCCAACAGCCGCTTGCTGCGTTTGAAATGAAGATAGGGCAGTTTTCAAGTTAATTGCAAGGAGATTTCATCGTTAACTCGTTCGAGATCATAGTTGCATATATGCGCCTTCAAAAAGAGCATACAGAATTTGTTTTAGGCACCATTAAAAAAGAAAAGTAATAGTTGCTTTCTTTAATAAAAGTATTTTCGTGATTCTTTAAGTAAAGGTAACTTTTTTTTTTTTTTTTTTTTTTTTTTTTTTTTTTTTTTTTTTTTTTTTTTTTTTTTTTTAAGTGGTGGCAAACGAATAAAATTTGTGTAAAAGCCGCCGGCACCGAAGGGGTTAAGAGATAATATTTGGGTTTTTAAAACTTCTATTATAATAGAAGATAAAAATATGAATTAGACATATTTTTCATTTAATTGTTAGATATAAAATATTATTATTGTACTTTTAAATAAATTCGAGAAGAAATGTTTGCCTTTTTGAGTTAAATTGATTTTTTTTTCATGTAATTTAACTATTATATATATATATATATATATATATATATATATTAAACGTGTTCGTTTAGAATATATTTTAAGTGAGAATATTCTTTTATAACTTTAAAAAATAATTTGCGAAAAATTATGGATGAATGAGAAAAATAATTGTTACTTTTTTTTTAAATTCGAAAGCGAGGTTTTTGTTCGTTTGTTTTTAAACTAATCAAAAAATTAAATTAATTGAATTTTCAGTTTTTCATTTTTAAATAGAACTTTAGTATTAATACAGTCAATGCGCATACGTGCAAGGAATAAACGAAATTTATTCCTCTTTTTTATTTATTTTTTTTTTCGGGAAGAATTCGCAGAAAAAAGCATCTTTTCTAGGAGAACGGAAATTATTTGTTGAAAAGTGAGGAATAATTTAGTGTATAAACAGGAGTTTTTCTGGCAGTGTGCTGCAATCTCTCCAACATTTCGAGCTATGGTTCAAATGGAGCTCCAAATGTCGGAATGAGATTTCGCTATGCTTGTAGCAGCAGCTGCTGCTGCTGCACCAAAATTGAATCAACTCAGACCACAATTTTTAACAGTGTATATATTTTAATTTTTAATGCCTTCCTTTTTTGCCTCAAAAAATGCATTGTTTTTCTTATGTAAAAAAATACATGACTTTGGAGAATTTGGACGAAGAAATTGGAATCGAAGTAGACATTGCATTTTGATAACGTCTGTAGCGTAAAAGTTTTTCATTTAATTGTTAAAGACAAAAATAATGTAAAATCTCTTTTAAAAGATATAGATGTAAGTTCAAAAACATGGACGAGAGTTTTAAATTATTAATTGCAGCATTTTCTAAACATAAGATAATACTTCGGATTGTTTCATCATTTGTCAAAAACATTTATTAAAGGTCATATTTTATTCCTTTTATCTTAGAAACTATTGAATTATAAGATTGTTTTCCAAAATATTCCTTAATTTACTTCTTTGTTATAAATAAATGATGATTGCGAAAATATAAAGAGATTAGACTGTTTCTAACGGAGACTATTGATGCTGTCAGTCAATAGTTTCTTCCATATATTTCTGGTATCAAATAAAGTAAAATTTTGCTTATACTTTTATTTCATAGTAAAATGTGTTTGTACTTTTTCCCCTAGAACTATTAGAATATTTCATGTAACAGAAAAGCTTGTAAGGTGAGATATTTTGTAAATTGTTCTTAAAAATGTAATATTTATTTAAAATAAAACAATTTTCACGAAATCTTTTCAGGCGATAGGTTTTGTTTAATATGCGCTATCATGTTACACAGTTTGCTGCTAGACATTCTAACAAGAAATTAATAAAGTGACATATTTTCGAAATAAAAGAAAAAAATTTAAATAATTCAAAAACACTTTTAACCACGAATATTTATTTAACAAAAGACGCTATAAATGTGTGAAAGGTAAATAAGTGTCATTAAATTTGAAACCAAACGAAAATATATTTAACAATGCCTATTTATTTAAGAAAAGACTTTATGAATTTGTTAAAGGTAAATAAATGTCAACATTAAACTATTTTGTTACTGTATCTTTTTTACTAATTTATTCCGTTTTTTTGAAAAAAAAAAAATGTTTTTTGATTTTCTTTTTCTAAATCACAGAATGTCATGCCGTATAACTATTTTTAAATATATTACAAAAAATTTTAAGAACTAATAACTCTCTTTGAAAATGTCTCTTGAAAATGAAATAGTTATAAAAATAATGCGAGTTTTAAGAATTGTTTTAAGACAAGTGATTTCTTAAATATGCGTTCTCATATCTGACAGAAGTTATAGTCAATTTATCGTAAAAATGTACTAATTTACCGTTTAAATGCATTTTTTCTCGAAACGGATTTTTTGCACAAAATTAATTCACTTCACAAAGGATAACTAAAAATTTTATTATTATTATTCCATGAAACTTTGTGAGCTTTTGTCTATATATTGTTGTGTATAGTGCATCTACTAAAAGAATTTTAATTGCATGGATATTTTCATAATTATGAACTTTTTTTTTTTTTTTTTTTTTTTTTTTTGAACAAAAACACGGTTAAACTGTTGAAAATCTTATAACTGAATCTTCAATCATCTCTAAAATTTTTATGTACTAAGATATCATTTAACTTGTAGTAGGTGCACTAGATAAAAGCTTATAGTGTTACTTAAGTAGTAATTTTTTCATATAAGTTTGTTTGTTTTTCATACAGCATTCTTCAAATTTTTGAAAAAATTCTCTAAATTACTATACATATTTAACATTTTTTGTAAATTCACAGGGATATATATATGTAATTTTAAAGGTAAATTATTAATTTTTATTAAAACTAATTCAAATAAATGGTCAAGTGCGAGTATTACTCGCACTCCTAGGGTTCTGTACAATAAATATATGAATTATTAACTGTACTATAAAAAAAATCGTTACTAAAGAATAATAAGACTTTGTAAAAAATTATACAACGCAGGGTTGGGTATAGCTGTATATACTAGAAAAGTATGAATGGGTATACCACGAAAGTTCAAAGAGATCTGAACATTAATCAATATCAAATATTGCTATTCTGTATAACTCTTTTTTTAAAAAAAAATCTTATCCTAAAATGTTTATGATGAACTTAATTCGGTACTGACAATAAAATTAGTGCATATTTAAACTTCATCTGGCATTTCATAAAGCTAAATTCAGCGTAGAAATAATCATTTTTTTACCTGTAGCTGAAACAAAACCCTTGTTCAAAGTTTAAACTTGGCATTGTGCTAAGCGCGCTTCGAAAAGAGGTCGCAAAGCCGCCTTGGTCCGTGCTGCGTTTTCCCAGATAGGTTTTCAATTAACTTTTAAAGACACGTGAGGCGTATTGACAGATCCCCTCAATACAAACTAGTCGCGAATCTCAGAGTAAATATGTGATTAATTCTAATTAAATTAGTCTGTTTTTAAAAATTTGACGTTTATTGCTTTTATACTGCTACTGGGCATTGCATTACACAAATATATCATTAAAAGTTGTTATTTAGGCTTTAAAAGCCGATGGTACGTAGAGAACGCCTCTCCTGTCATTTGGTATGTCCAAACTGTCCGTGTCTTTTAGGGTTAATATCTCGCGTAATTACCTGCGATGTTTTTTCGAAAATCATTATCAGCAATGCTTTTATACTTCTGCTGCGATATATTCCTTCAGTGCTCCTCAACACCTTTTCTGAATGTCTGCAAATCAAAATTTGTGTATAATGAAAAAATGAGCTTTTCTCAAAAACTGTGTCACCTAGGCTAATTACAATAGTTTTCCTACAAGGTTTAAATTAACGTCTACTACCTCATTTTTTTCATAATTTTAGTTTCAGAAGATTTGGAAATAGAGGGGGGCAGAACATATTTTTGCGCTACATTTTCGACAATACCTCCGAAAATATAATACCAAAAATTAAAATAAATATATTTTTGAGTTCAGCGTTACGAAAACTGTCACACGACAGACAAAGAAAATATTTTTTTCAAGTAACTTAATTAGCCCCTCTGCATTTTTCCTAAATATATTTGTGAATGTTTAATAATCTGTAAATATGTAGGTCAATAATCTTTATTACTTACCCCAATTTGAACTTTCCTCGTTCCATAATTTACGAGTAAAATGGCTGTGACAGACAGACAGACAGACACAGGAATGATCTTATAATGGTTCCGTTTTTACTTTTTAAGTACGGAACCCTAAAAATGGGAATACGAGATTTCTTTGCGAAGTTTAAAAAAAAAAAAAGTTATTTCGAGCTTAGGCAGATACCATAATTTGTCTATTATTAAAAAAAAATAATGTCAATGTTTATTTATTTAATATACTATATTTAAATGTGAATTATTTCAGCTTATGCATTATTATTTTGAATAACGAGATATTTCTTGTTATTACTGATATTAAAATATGTATTCGTAAAATAAAATATAAAAAATAATGCGATTTTTATGAATCTATATAAGACAGAAGTTTTTTCGGTTTTTACAACCATTATCATTTCAAACATTTTTCCGCAAGGGATTCTAATACCACATAAATAAGAGAAAATACAAAGTAAAACAATGAACAAACGAAAATATTTAACGAGAATAAGATACTTTTAAAGAGGAATATTTATTTAAATAAATGCCATTATTATTCTTTAAAAGTTAGATAAATACCAACGAAGTTTTTTTTTCCCTCTGTATTTTTACAAATAATAAATGTAGCATGTTTCTTTTATAAAAATTATCGTAATCGAAATCGAAATTTTATTTTGATAATTTCCCTATGTATGTATCCCTATTTAAAAGCTTTAAACAAAAACTAATAATAACAAATCCCTTTTAAAAGTAATACATTTAGTCCGAAATAAAAGTGACTCTTTAAATTCTTTCAACGCTTTAAACAAAAGAAGGTACAGTCGTGGAAAAAAAAAGTAAATACCCCTTACTAACTCTGCAAAAAATTATCGTAGAAGAAAGTTACTTGTACCACACGATTGGAAATGAAGTCTACTTTTAAATGATGTATATAAAATTTCTTTAGGGGTCCATCTACATATTAAAACGAAGCATAGCTTTGTTTTTTTTCAATAGCAGTACACAATTCTGACAGCATATGAACTCTACACCTTTCAATTAGCCTAAAAACAAATTTGTATGCAATTCGTACGATAAGTTTCCGAGAAATTAATTATTTTAAAACGAATGTATTTTAGGGACTGTATTTAAATTGAAGTTTGGTACTCTATTGTTGACTGAGAGAGCCTTCTTCTTGATCAAGGCATCTTAAGCGCCATTCAAGCAGTCATTGAAGACTGTTAGATTACAGGAAAGCATAAGAAATTTCAAAATATCTAGTCCCTTCTATCATACACGGCCCCTTAGATCGTCATTTTACTGTCTTTTAAGCTTAATTTGAAAACAACTTGGAAGAAAAATGTGAAATTTTGGATTTCCATAAAGCAGGACATAACAAACCTAAATCCATCAAAAAAATTGTAGATTACAATTCATAATTTTTTAGAATATTAATTTTATAATTCATATCATAAAATTATAAAAAATGCAAATTCAACGTAATTATATTTGGGTATTTTAGTGTTATTGCTACACAAAAAGTTAGCTCATTAGGAGTATAATTTCAGGAGATATTAATGAAAATATGAAAATGTAATTTAACATTAGGAGCACTAAATTTTGAATGTTTATAATTCAAAAACTTATCATTCAAACGACTTGAAATTTGGTGTCTAGGCATAGTTTGTACCGAAGATTTGAAATATTTTGTTAAAATTGGGTTTTGCCGTTGAAAAAAAAAATGAAGTTTGGGTTCGTTTTAATATGAAAATGGCCCCCTAAGACAATTTTTATGCATCATTTAAAAGTAGACTTTATTTCCAATCGTTCGGTACCAGTAACTTTCTTCTACGATAATTTTTTGAGGAGTTAGTAGGGGTGTTTACTTTTTTTTTTTTTTCCACGACTGTACATGAATTATTGTGCATCATTTTCTAAAATGTTTTATCAAAGTTCATACTGCATTTCTTATATTTTAAAATTATTGCAAAAGAGAATCAAGAAATTCACTTGCTTGCTAAAATAAATAAATGATGGTCGTCAAAGAGAAAAATCTCTTTCGGATAAAAGCACTCCATGCAATGAGCCAATAAAATCTTCATTTTCTGGTATTAAGTAAATTTAAAGTTTGACTTAGCTCTTTGAAGGGTGGTGTAATACTCTTTATCCCACGTAATTTTAACCAATATTTTTAACAGAATATTTGAACAAAATTTTACTAAATATGTAACAAATCCGAATACCCAAAGTGATGCACTTCTTTAATAAAGAAGTTAAATAAAACAGTGTAAAAATCCAATCTCTCCAATCAATCTAATACTATCAGGGCTTCTCAAATAGTCGGCCAGTTGAATACTAATATTTTTTTAACAGAAAATGTCATTGTAGGTTTCTATCAAATTTGTGCTAGAATTAACCTGGGAAGGTTATTTCTGCAAAATTTGCATCTAAAATCCAAAAAGGAAAAATTTCTAAGGAAATACTGGTATTCAAAAGCGGACCGTTTGGGAACCCTGTATTATCCAACCATTATAAGATAAACCATTCATATTGTAAACGTTAAAATTCAATAGGTAACGGTACAGCATCATTTAATTTACTAAAATTATGGGTTAAGTTACTCCATGGTTACGACTACAGATATAAACCTCAAAGCAAAAATTAAATAAAATAACGTTAGTAATCTGAGAGAGAATGTGAAAAAAATAAATGGTGGCGTTATAAATCATTGCATTATAGATCTCGCATCTGTAGGCTATTCTCGTTTGTCTGGAAAACGGCTTTTGTGAAACCGAAACTTGTAGACAGCTCATACAAAGCTTTTTACTGTATTATTTAACACCTTTTAGCAAATTATGAGGTACAAAATTTTACTTTTGTATCTTTTGGGGAAAAAAACTGCAAAATTTCATTTTTGCTTTTTTCTATCTATAATCGAAGAAAGTATTGTAATCAAATTTCTTTCGACTTTCGGTGTTCAACCAATTTACACGTTTTAGCGGTCAGAGACGCCGAAACACATGTTCATACGAAATGCCCGTCTGTCAGTCCGTGTGCCGCCATTGTACCATCGAAAAGTGCATGGATTTATGCATAGAATTGAACTAAATTTCATGTATATATGTGTTTGGCTATAGCAAGCAGGTCCTCCTTAAATATGGAAGTATTTCGCCGGAAGAGGGCGCTGTAATTCGATTTTTGTGCCAATTTCTTTATTGTACCATCGAAAATGTCTGGAGTTATGCATAGAATTTAACCAAATTTCATATATTAGTTTTTGACTATGGTAAGCAGATCCGCCTTGAATTTGAAAATATTCCGATGGAAGGGGGCGCTGTAATAGCGATTTTTGTATAATTTTTCGATTTTTCGTAGTTTTATTGTATGTTGGCAGGAACTTCACATCTTGCTAAGCCGGCTATTTGCAAACAGCTGATGTACAAGAGAATAACGAAAAACTTGATTTTAACGTTTTATGTACTGAATTGTGAATTCATGAGAATTTTATCTTCTAAATCATTTTTCGTGAATTGTTTGAACTGATCTACATTAGATGATTTACATAATCATTTAATGAATTTTAGAAGGATTAATTAAATTTGAATTTGCAGGGATTTTGTGTAATATTTAAAACACCACTCAAATCTTTTATTTTAAATATTTTTTGTAGTATTTTGTAGAATTAGGAACTGTACAAATATAATGTTTTTACAATAGAAATATTTCCGAATTGAAAATCCCCCCCCCCCCCCCAGCGCCAAGATAGCTGAAAAGATGCAAAGGCAAAAGAAAACATCCTTTAAAAAATATTTTTGTTTTGTGTAACCGATAATTCTTTTGAAACAAGATAAAGTAATGTATCTAAAACTCATTCTAAACTGTATTACAACTAATCGATGTATTAAATGAATTTTAAAACAAGCTATTTTAATGGTACTGTACTGTCGGTAGATAAAGTGTTAATAAATGTCATGATCGAGTTTTTTACTCCGATAATTTGACTAAAGTAGAAATTTAGATGAAAGTCAAAGTTAATATAGTTTTGAACTAACATTTGTAACAACTTTTTGAAATATTTAGATCGAAGAAAATTCTGGGATTGGTACATCAAACTAGTTTTATTTTCAATTAAAAACTTTCGAAAATTTTAGTTGTAATTCAACATTACAGAAATCACTTGTGCACCAAATATTTAATATGTTGACATGTTTGTTTTTGCAAAAATCTTCAAATATTTACCTGAACAGAAGTGGACATGTCGCTCAAATCCATTTGTTTTACTCTTTTTAACATTTTCAAAGAATACTTTTGTTTATTTGCCAAATTTTTTACGTTAATCTATTCCTTGCAACTGAAAGTGTCTATATTAAAAATCGTCTACGTATGAGGCTTTTGAAAAGGAAATAACTGTGAAAATAATGCGATTTTTATAATCTATTTTAGTCGGAAGTTTTTTTTTTGGGGGGGGGGGGGATATTTCATGTACAGTGAAACCTCCCTGTGTGACCACCTCCATTAAGTGACCACCTTTCTGAACGACCATTATTTCTTGGAACGAAATTTATTTCCATAGTCTCAATACTAATTTTACACCCATTCAGAGACCATCCCAGTTGAACTCCCTCCATGAGCGACCCATTTCTTTAAGAAATTGAATCAAATTTCGTTTTTTTCTGGTCGCTTGAAGAAGATTTTATTAGAACAATAATTCCGGAGAGTGCATTATTAATCACACTTCTAAACTAAGTTTAGAATTTTTTTTTATTCCGGTAACTTTTAAGTGTTTAAAGCCCTTTGTGCCTTTTTAGGCAATGAATTTAACTCGGATGACAAATTAAGAATGACGATCAATAAACTCGCCTGCCCTATTCTGTCAGGAAACTCTCAAAGAAATAGATAAATTAATGAAATCGTCATTATTTGTTCCCGTCCAAAAAAAATTGCATTTATTTACTGAACTTGGAAAAGACTTGAAAATAAAAGCTGTGACAGATAAAACCGTAACTTTTTGCAGTAATTTACTTATGTAATTACCTTTTGTTTTGATACTTAAATTTTCATATTTTTTGCCAATATGAAAAATAAATTTTAGTAACATTAATTGTTAGCTTTTCTCGACAATTAAAATCTATATTCAAACATGACTCGATTAACCCCTTCGGGACGGGAGCCTTTTACGAAATTTTTAATCTTTAGTCACCGTTTTTTAAAAACAGAAATTTGTGTTTTCTTGAATCGAGAAAATGCGCTGATTAAATAAGGTAAATTTTACAGTAAAACTTTACTGGTGAGGAAAATCAAGGATTCTGAGCCCTTCATGCGGCACATATACGTGCCGCTCGTTCTCAAGGGGTTAAGAGACTACCTCTCGGAGCGCCCAATTTTTATTGGATCGGAACATGCTCGCTTTATGGAAGTTTTAGAGTAATTTGAATTTTTTATAAAAAAAATTGTAGAATTTTATTTAGTATTTTTCCAGTATATTTTGCAACATTTTAAAGTGACTAAATTTGAGAAAAGAAAAATTCAGGCACAACTGGGTTAAATGTAAAAATCTATAGGATTTTTTTTTAAAATGATTTTCACCTACATTCTGTAACCCGAGTATAAGATCCTCTCATTGTATATAAAAACGGATTTAAAAAAGGATAAATCTACTGAAGTTCTAAAGTAATCATGATATCACAAACGACTACACTGTAAAAAAAAATCTGTAGTTCTACACATGTAAAGTTACATGCTTACTAAACTTTCACCTGTAACTGTACGAAAAAAGCTGCAAATCTACAAAACTAGTTTTTGTAAAGCTACAAAAATCCGTAACTTTACAAATGAATCTGCTAAAATTTCAGTAATCTTACTAAACTTTTATTTGTAACCCTGGCTGCAGTTACATGAAAAGTTCTCGGAATCCCAGTTTCCAAAAAAATTCTTAGTAACCTTACAGATTTTTTGATTTTCGGCGCAAAAGTGTGTCTGTTACATGAAATTTTATTGTTGCCGTTACATGAAAAGTTCTAGGAATCCAAGTTTCCTAGAAAAACTTTAGTAACTTCACAGATTTTTTTTTACAGTGTATTGAAACATTTGAAAATGAATTAAATGACATTTATAATGAGTACGGATTTATCAAGGAAAAAAAATACTGTGTTAAGTAGAAAGTAGTCATTTGTTAGATATTACCAAGAAAAATCTATTAGAGTTATGACTTTTTTTAAATTGATTTTCACCTACATTCTGTAACCCGGGTATAAGATCCTCTCATTCTTTATAAAAATAGGATTAAAAAAAGGGTAAGATCTACTGAAGTTCTAAAGTAATCCTTATATCACAAACGACAATTAAAACATTCAAAAATGAATTAAATGACATTTATAATGAGTACGGATTTATCAAGGAAAATACAAAAAAAAAAAAAAAAAAAAAAATACTGTGTTAAGTAGAAAGTGAGTCATTTGTTAGATATTTCCAAGTACAAGGCTGTAAAAATAGTTTGTGTCTTTTAAAGTTAATATATAAAATAAGTAGTTTTAAAATATAGATTATCTGAAAAATATGGGATAAGGTGTTTTTGATCAAATGTTGTCTTTTATGTTGGGTAAATAACACTTATTTCCCAAACCATTTCATCTATACAATCTTAAAACTTATACTAAAAGTATGTTACTGATTTTTTAAAAACATTACAATTCTTTTATTAGTCTTTCAGAAAAACAACTCAGAGACAAATTGATTTCTAATTTCTCAAAAGAAAATTCATAAATTTTAACTGTAGACTATATTTATTTATTTATTATCAATCCAAAACACATTTCTCTAAATTTTCCACAATAAAGGAAATTCTACTGTTTAAGTATTAAAAAATAAATATTTTTAAAATGATATTTATTTGTACAATGCAAAGTAGTTTTTCACTATTTATGCAATATGTCTTTATTTGAAAGAATTCTTGAATTTGTTTCAATGTAAATAAATATATTGCTTTTGAGGTTATTTAAAAATATACTTTGTTTTCATAGAAAATGTTAAAATACTTTTAATCAAAAAAGAAGCAATGTTCTTCTTTAATTACGAATTTGTAAACACAACAATGTGTAGAACTAAAAGACCTTAAAACACCACCAAAAAATTTTATACAACAATATTTATAAAAGCATACTTATTTAGGATGAAAAATATATCTCTACTGTTTATATTATTGCTATTCATTTGAACTGATTCTTGATTATTTTTTTTAAATAAATATTAATTGTGAAATTATTTACATACTTTATTCTTATATAAAATACTTTTAAACAAAAAATTGCATAATTTTATTTATTTATTTATTTATTTATTTTATAACTGAATTCTCAAAGATAGCTGCTTTTTTCCTGTCTATTTTATTTTATTTTATTTTTAAGAAATATAATTTTGTTGTTGGTGTACAAACAAAATTCGAAATAATTGTTGCAGTATGTTTTTAATAAAACGAGATTTGAGAGTTTTAGTTATAAATGAATGATTGAATATTAAAGTTCAATTCTTAACAAGAATATACACATTTCATATTTTTCAGTAAATATGAAATATGTAATTAATCTACATTCGGATTTTATTTTTTCAAATATAAAATTAAGATTTCTTTTAATTTTAATCTTGATGATTTTTTAATTTTATACGATATCAAAATTGGAATGTGAAAATTTTACATCCTTAATTTTTTTTTATAAAAATGTTATTACAAGCCTTTATAATGTTTTTAATTGATACACGAGTACGTTTTTAGGGTGCCGTACTTAAAAAGTAGCAACGGAACCGTTATAAGATCACTCCTCTGTCTGTCTGTCCGTCTACCACAGCCATTTTCCCCGCAAACTATGGAACGTGAAAAGTTCAAATTGAAGGATCTAATAAAGACTATTGACCCACATATTTACAGATTATTAAACATTCAAAAATATATTTAGGATGAAATGTAGAGGGGCTAATCAAGTTACTTTAAGAAAAAATCTTTTCTTTTTATATGGTGTGGGGTATCGTGTGAAAAGTTTCGCAATGCTGAACTTAAAAATATATTTCTTTTAATTTCAGGTTATTATATTTTAAGAGATATCGTCGAAAATGTAGTGCAAAAATATGCCCCCCCCCCCCCCATCTATTTCCGAATCTACTGAAACTAAAATTATGAAAAAATTTAGAGGTAGTAGACGTTAACTTAAACCTTGCAGGAAAATTATAGCGATTACCCTAGGTCCCATAGTATTTTAAAAAAGTGCATTTTTCCGTTACACACAAATTTCAATTTACGGGCGTTAAGCAAAAGTGTTGAGAAACGCTGGATGGGACCTATCGTAACAGAAGTATAAAAGCATTGTTGATATTGATTTTCGAAAAAAATCGCCGGTAATTAGCCGAAATATTAAACCTTAAAAACACCGACGGTTTGGACATACATGATGACAAGTGCGGCGTACTCTATCTACTATCGTCTATTAAAGCCTAGATATCAACTTTTAATGACATATTTGTGTAATGCAAAGCCCAGTAGCAGTATAAAAGCAATAAACGTCAAATTGTTAAAAACAGACTAATTTAATTAGAATTAATCACATAAATACTATGGAATTCGCGACTAGTTTGCATTGAGTGGATCTCTCAGTACGCCTCCCGTGTTTTTAAAAGTTAATTAGAAACGTATCTGGAAAAACGCGGCACGGACTAGGCGGCGTTGCAACTTTGCTACCTCCTTTCGAAGCGCGCTTAGCACAATGCCAAGTTTAAACTTTGGACAAGGGTTTTGTTTTAGCTACACTGTGAAAAGAAAAGATTATTACTACGCTGAATATAGTTTTATGAAATGCCAAATGAAGTTTAAATATGCACTACTTTTACTGTCATTACCGAAATAAGTTCATCATAAACTTATTAGAACTCTAATAATTTCTAATATCCTGTATGAGGTGTATCTTTCTTTAGATCTCTTGGTTTTTATCATTTATTTTTTTTTATGATGCGCTATTAGGAGCTAAATTTTGTCATTTTAGGCTTAATGTCGACAAAATGGGTTGAAATATCGCATCTTCACTATGAATTAACCTGCAAGCTCCTCTAATGATTCTGTGGGTTATTCATAGATTTTTATTTTACATACTGATTTTCTATGTTCACATCTTGTTCATCTTTAGAATTTTACCAATTTGTTCATGTATTTGTGATTTCATCTTTATTATTTCAGCATTCTAATAGCATTGCTGCAAATGCGCATGTTATTAAGTATGTTTTTTAGTTTAGTCTTACAACCTTATTATTCTGGCATTTTTAATGGTACTCTCTTTATCAAGTAAAATGTAACTTTAGCTTGGTAAATAATATAGCTTAGTTTTAGCTGTTCAATTTCACTTTATTCATATTATTTAATATAAATTCATATACCCTGATATAGGTTTTGTTCTATTCAGTCTGCAAAAAAGTATGGTAAATGCTAGCCAAATTGACTAAGTTGCACAAACTCTATTTTTACCTGACTGCCAAGAAGGGTTATGTGTTTCGCGCGTATCTGGATATGGGGATTTCTTTATACCCTAGAAACATCCCAACGGCTGGATGGATTTTAATGAATGAGGTCTCTACCGATTTGTCTTAACCGCCCGATGGTTATAGGCTAGATTTTGTTTTTATAAATTCAAAATGACAGCCGTAAAATACAAAATGGCGGTAGAGACTATTTTTTTTTTTTTTTTTTTTTTTTTTTTTTTTTTTTTTACGCAACATACTGAATGGCATATCATTGGTCAGGTCTTTCAAAATGAAGACGATGTTTCATTGACTATTTTACAGTCAGAAGATCCGTTTAAATATTACACAAACTGGAATTATATGGAAGTTGTGTAGGTAGGATCTCTAGCTTTACTGAAACTCTAACCTTCATAGACATCTATAGGCCTCATCAAACAGTGTTTATAGATAGGAACTAACAATTAAATACAATTTAAAAGTCATCATTACAAGTAAATAAAAAAAAATAATTAGGTAATATAAAAAGTAGTTTCGCATTGATGAGAAATAATAAATTAGTTCGCTTTTTACGCAGTCGGGTTTTTGATTTCTTAAATTGAATTTTTCTTGTTTTCTTTTTTTCTTGTATTCTCTTAAATGCGCTTTTTTCTTATTAAAGTAATTTCTATCAATTATTACTAATTTACATCATTTCAGCATTCAAAAGAGATGAAAACTGATATCCCAATGACTAGGATTGCACGAACGGGTTTCATAAATATGGGTGTTACTTAATTCCCGCTGTTTGTCAGCTTTAAATGCTTTCTCTTCAGGGTAAAGATAATTTCTCTCAGCTATTGTTGGTTTCCTTGGTTTCGCTATTCAAAATGCATAAACAATGACATATCATGTGATTAAATTTAACAAATCCAAATACTTTAATGTAAACTGTATGAAGATGTTGATAGAACTTTTGAAAATAAAGAAAGCTCCAGCTGTCGAAAGCAGACGACAACAAGCATCTGAAGAAGCAGGCGAGATTCAATCCCGTAGTACATCCGTAATTACACTGTTTACACATATATCATTGTTCCCGCCGTTTGACAATCCTAACTCCACTGTTCCACCACGGAATTTTTATGAACTCTTTAGATTCTTTATTCTAGTGCTGAAAACAACTTAGAACCACAGTTTCATGAAGAAACCAGTTTTTTTTTTTTTTTAATTATTGTTGAACACCTATTTTACCTGTGTTATTCAAAAATTTCATTTCTGTATATTAAAGTTTTTGATAAATATAAATATAGCGTTTGAATAGGCATCAGTGTTTGAAATATTCTCAGTGCTTGAAACATTCTAAGGTTTCCTCTTAATATGGTTATGAAAATAATTAAAGCATTAATGGATTTTTGTAGTAATTTTTCATTATAAAAATTATTTTCTGACTATTCAGATATCCAGTCTATGTAATATAGAAAACAGCAGAATTTTCATTTCATTAAAATTTAAACAGTTAAAACGCTTTAAAAGAAAGAAACCGTCTCCTAGCCAATTTTTATCTATTCGCTGCATTGAACTAGAGAAAGGTTGAATTAGTTCATTGCATTTTCAAAGACGAGTTATAAAAAAGTATAATTTAAGTACAAGGAAACAAATATATCTTTCTAAACTAGAAAATGGTCTTAAATATCCATTAAGTTTGCTAAATTATTCACACAAAGAATGAAACAATTGAGCACTCAGTTTCTTTCTTCTTTTTTTTTTTCTTTTTGGTGCAAATAATTCTATTCACATCATGATCAGTGCCCGATATTTTTTTGTGTTTTAACTAATTCATGATCATTTACAAAGGAAACGGAACGCAATCTTATTTTAGAGATCAATTCGCGCATTTATATTTATTTTTCAGTTGCTGGTCTTGTACTAATCTATAATATTAATACAAAACCAGCAACGATGAACATTTTCCATCTTGATGGAGTGTCTAGACAGGCGAAGAAATTCACCGTTTGCTCGTTCAGTTAAAATTTTGTTTGATGAAAACTATCGCTCTTGTATGATTTTTTTTTATACTTTCGCCATATCCTTTCTAAAAGGATCCATTTTTGTTAAGTAATTGTAAACATTTGTGGTTCAGCGAATCTTTTATTTGAGTTCATTTTCAGTATAACTGAATGAAAACGTTGTTTTTATATGTACTTATATTTTGTTGTGATATGATTCTTTTAAAATAAAATATATAATGCAATGTCTGTGTTATAAACCAAATTGCTTTAAAAATATGCAGGGTGTTTCATAAAAGATAGGCAAAACTTTAAGAGGTGATAACACGCATCCAAACAAACAACTTTCATTAAAGAATGCATGATCGGAAGTAAAACGCAGCATTTGGAAACTTGACCCATGCAAACGTTAAAGATCTTCCTGTTGCGAGTTATCGGGAGAAGAACAACACTAGTAGTATGCAAATGTGATATTGGGAAGAAGAAGAAAGCGTATGCAAAATGTCGCCTCGAGTAATACATAAAACCCGCTGATCCGAGCGTGCAACTGTCAATCGCGGTAGGAACATATCGGAAGATGTTGCCCTTGAATGACTGGTCACCATACTCACCAGATCTTTCATGCCTAGATTTCTTTTTTGTGGGGATAGCTGAAGGCTTATGTATGAGGCCCCCAACTACAGAAGAAAGACTACAGAATCTACAGAAGACCTCGTCTCCAGATTTTCGGCCGCTGCAGGAGGAGGGCGCGAAGTTCGAAAGTTCGCCAATCCTTTCTTCGCTGTTGTACCGCATGCATAGACACTACCGGTCACTGTTTTTAACACTTATTGTAATCACATGTCATTAAACTTGCTTTAGTCACTTAATCGTTCTTTGTGTGTTTCTGCATCGCATAACAACATCACCTCCGATGCACTCTAGCACCTTTGCATTTTAATTCCATCTATGCATTCTTTGATGAAAGTTGTTTGTTTGAATGTGCACTATCACCTCTCAAAATTTTGCCCATCTTTTATGAAACACCCTGTACAAGCAGAAATTGTAAAGGTACTGCAGAAAAGCGAAGAGATGGATTCAAGATCATTTACGCTTTGGATAACTGCCGAAACCAATCACTTCCTTTTCAGAGGTAATCATTAACGGTGATCGATAAATCACTTTCGGCGTAATGCCAACGTATCCATCATTCTAACGAAGATATATTTATCTCAAGATATTTACAGTATGATTCTAAATCATTAGATTAATTTCAATTCATTATGTTTTGGTAATAAATTGCTAAAATACTTAATTTTCGCCATATGTAATATAACAATTATACTGTAGCTGGTGATGATTATCTTCAAGTTAACTAAAAATGATTAATGTCAGAATTCTTCTTTATTCTGCGCATGTTATCTAGGCTCGTTTCACTAATTTGTAATCAATAGTATAAACCGGTGCTCTGAAATGTGTTCTCGCGTTTAATGAACATCTTACAGTGTACACAAAGATAAATGTTTCTTGTTTACAGTTAATCTGCAAAAATATAATATAACCACAAATGGAAATTAACAATAATCACTTCCGAGTTACTCACGATTCCGAAAACGGTTCTTTATATTTAGAAACCTTAGAATAGGGGTGCACAACCTTTTTTAGAGAAGGGTCACTTACAAAAATGACTGAGTTGTTGCGGGCCACATAAGTAATACGGGTTGGGTTGATTTTTGACGGCCAATCATCTACACGAGGGATATAGGCCCTAGGGGGAGTGCCTTCCGTGGAGGTCTTTCTAAGGGAACCTAATCCGTATTAACGCATGGAAATCCATGGTTCGAAGAAAACCACGAAAACTCCGAACGATTAGGCGGACGGGCGCGATTGGATTCGAACCCAGCACCTCCCATCTACCAGCTTCGAGAGCAGAACCTCTCAGCCACTGGTGGGGCCATAAGTAATACGGAGAGAATTCTATTTCGGAGAGGTTATATGTGGCCTATAATCAGATAAAAAACATGGTTTCAGAGGGGGGGGGGGGTAGTTTTGCCCCTCTAGGTTCCCTTACCCAGTCAACATATCCATTTCAGTTGGCAAAGATATATCAACCGCTTACGTTTGTATATAACTATAACGCAGATATAGCAAGGACTGTTTTCAAGGACTGATAATATTCCTTGGCTTTATTCGGGGTAGTAAATTTTGTTTTATTATAAGTGCTAAAAAAGAAACATAGGCATGGAAGTGGCTAGTGTTGAAAGAAATGTGAATTTTATGAATGAAGATGAGGGAAGGAGCCAATCAAAGAAATTAGAGATTTTTCCGCGCCTAACCAAAAAAAAAAAAAAAAAAAAAAAAAAAAAAAAAATATGCGATTTTTCTGCGCCTGATAGACAATATTCGCAGGTTTTCCGAAGCCGATCGACAAAATTCGAAATTTTTCCACACCCGATCGACAAAATTAACTTTTTTTCAGCGCCTGATCGGCGAAATTCGCTATTTTTCCGCGACCGGTTGATAAAATACGCCTTTTTTCGTGCCCGACCAACAAAATCGCGATTTTTAGGAGCCTGATTGACAAAACTCACGATTTTTCCGTGCCCGATCGACGAAATTTTCGATTTTTTTCGCGCCCGTTCAACGAAATTCGCAATTCTTAACTGACTCTATCGAAATTTGCATTTTTTTTCCCGTGGCAAATTGACAAAATTCGCATTTTTTTCTCCCGATAAACTGATAAAACTCACAAATTATCCGCTGCCGATCAACGAAATTTTTAATTTTTCCGCATATCATCGTCAAAATACGTGATTTTTCCGTGCGCGATCAACGAAATTTGTTATTTTTATGCGACTGATCGACAAAATTCGCGATTTTTTCGTACCCGACCAACGAAATTCGCGATTTTTCCATGCCCGATTGACTCTGTCGAAATTTACAATTTTTTTCCCGCGGCAAATTGACAAAATTCGCATTTTTTCCACGATAAATTGATGAAATTCACGAATTTTCCGCTGCCGATCAACGAAATTTTTAACTTTTACGCGCCTGATCGACAAAATTCGCTATTTTTTTGTACCCGACCAACGAAATTCGCGATTTTTCGGAACCCGATCGAGAAAAATCGCGATTTTTTCGTGCCCGATTAACGAATTTGCGATTTTTCCTCTCTTGATTGACGAAATTCATGATTTTTCCGCGCCCGATCAACGAAATTTGCGATTCTTAACTGGCTGACGAAATTTGCAATTTTTTCCCTGGCAAATTGACAAAATTCGCGTTTTTTTTTCTCGCGATAAACAGACGAAACTCACGATTTTTCCGCTGCCGATCAACGAAATTTTAGATTTTTCCGCGCCCGATCGAGAATTTGTTACTTTTCCGAGCCTCAGATTGACGAAATTTTTCTGAAACCGATCAGCGAAATTCGCGAATTCTAACTGACTCTAATGAAATTTGTAATTTTTCCCGCGGCAAATTGACATTCGCGATTTTTTTTCTCGCGATAAACAGACGAACACACGATTTTTCCGCAGCCAACCAACGAAATTTGAGGTTATTCCTCTCCTAATCGATAAAATTCGTGATTCTTAACTGTCTGACGAAATTTGCAATTTTTTCATGCGGTAAATTGACGAAATTTACGGTTTTTTCTCGTGACTGACGAAACTCACGATTTTTTCGCAGCCGATCAATAAAAATTTTCCATTTTTCCGCACATTATCAACAAAATTGATCATATTTCCGTGCCCAATCAACGAAATTTGCGATTTTTCCACGCCTGATCAACGAAGTTTGCGATTTTTCCGAGCCCGATCAACAAACTCGCGATTTTTAAATGGCTGACGAATTTTTAGTTTTTTCTGTGGCAAATTGACGAAATTCACGATTTTTTCTTGCAACCTATGGTCAAAAATTGCAATTTTTCCAGTTAGTCCAGGCAATAGAGACCGTATAGGGGCTCTACCTAGCAAAATTCATGGTAGTTCTGGAAAAGGGCTTACTATATGTTTTTGGGTTGCTGAATCCGAATTTTTAACTTCCCACCAAAATTTCCCCCGACAACTACACCAAATTTTGGTAAAATGCCCCCCAAAAAAGGTTTTTATTAAAAAAATCAATTTTTTTTTATTGTTTTAGGGAAAAAGTATCTAGAAATTCAGAAAGTGTACGAAATTTGCAACAAATTAGATATATGACATTATGACTTAGGATGAAGGGAAGGGGGGATCTGCCTCGGAACATGCGCGAGGTGCTGCGTGAACTAAGTTGCACAATTCCACTTAACCACTCACACGTTTACATTCGCCCTTCCATCTCCCCTCCGAACTTTCTCTATAAGGTTTAAGTTTTTTGGGTCGCTGAATTCGAATTTTAACTCCCCCCCCCCCCCAAATAGTTGTTTTTAACTTAAATTTCTTATTGTTTTAGGGGAAAAGCATTACGAAATTCAGAAACTAGACAAAATTTGCAACAAATAGGATATATGACTTTATGACGTAGGATGAACGGGGAGGGGGAGGGCTGCCTCTGAACATGCACTGCAGCGCTACGTGCAATAAGTTATGAAGTCCAGGCAATAGGGGATTTTACCTGAAAAAATTAATACTAGTTCTGGATTTCGACTCACTTTATGTTTTTTGGGTCGCTGAATCCGAATTTGTAAACTCCCACCAAAATTTCACCCGGCAACTCCCCCAAAAATTGATTTTTTGAAAAAATTTGGTTTTTGAGAAAAGCGCGCGGGGAATACTCCGCGGCAGCCCCCTCTCTCCCCGCTTATCCTACGTCATAATGTCATATATCCTGTTTGTTGCAAATTTTGTCTGGTTTCTGAATTTCGTAATGCTTTTCCCCTAAAACAATAAAAAATTTAAGTTAATAACAACTATTTTGGGGGGTTTTCGGGGGGGGGGGAATTTTGGGGGTAAGTTAAAAATTCGGATTCAGTGACCCAAAAAACTTAAAGTAAACCTAATAAGGAAAGTTCGGATGGGAGATGGGTGGGCGAATGTAAACGTGTGAGTGGTTAAGTGGAATTGCGCAACTTAGTCCACGCAGCACCGCACGCATGTTCCGAGGTAGATCCCCCCTTCCCCTTCATCCTAAGTCATAATGTCATATATCTAATTTGTTGCAAATTTTGTCTACTTTCTGGATTTCTAGATACTTTTCCCCTAAAACTATAAAAAATGGAATTTTTTAATAAAAACCTTTTTTGGGGGCTTTTTACCAAAATTTTGGGGGAGGGGGGTTGCCGGGGGAAATTTTAGTGGGAAGTTACAAATTCGGATTCAGCGACCCAAAAAACATAAAGTAAGCCGATTTCCAGAACTACCATTAATTTTGCTAGGTAAAATTCACTATTGCCTGGACTAAGTTATAAATTGACGAAATTTGCGGGCCACATGCTAGCCCATCGCTGGCCACTTTTGGCCCGCGGGCCACAGGTTGTGCACCCCTACCTTAGAAACTAATATATTTTCTAGATCTGAACCGGCATTTATAAAATTTTTCTTTTGCTGGCGCTGATTTTCGGAAACGTTTCCGAGTAGTTTATAAAGTGCATTAATCACTTTTATCAAACCATTTAATGATGCCATCTTTTCTCAATTAAACATTTTTAGCTGCGTAATTCAATTTATACCTGCAAGAGTAACGAAATAATACTAATGTTAATGTTAAGCTTTGAATGTATCATGTTTGTCTGTGAAACATGTTTATTGGACAGGAAAATGTTTATTTTAGGATTGATGGCATCTGGAAAATGAATATTCTGCTTTGAGAAAACAAATTAATACACTATAATACCTACTCGGAAACGTTTCCGGAAATCAGTGGCAGCAAAAGAAACTTTATTATTTTTTTTTAACTTCTTTAAATATTAAATTCTATTGATTTCTGAGATTTTTAAAGATAAAAAAACACTTTTCGAAATCATTGGTAATTGTATATAATAATGTATAGTTATTAATGTAGAAAAGGATGAACTGACACAATCAAATTACTTCTTTAAACGCAAAGATAGACGGCACTCTCAGATTAAATGCTTATATATTGATAATTCTTTACAAGATACTATTTACAAAAAAATTGATACGTCTTAAATATAACTTAATATTATATGCGTCATGCGTCATTCTTTTTTATTCATTCCAACCATTATTTTCGCGTGAATCCAAACATCATCGTCTCTTCATCCAAACATCGTTCTCCAGTTCACTGCGCCAAAACATGACAGTCCTTTTTGTTCTCACCTCACTTGATTTCTGCAGCTCGCTCGTAGCCACGCCTCCAGCATTCAGCCGGTCGGTGGAGTATCTTTATGTGAGAGTGGCGTTCGCAAGAACAAAATACGCATGATTTAGAGGAAAGGAATTGGCTTTCCCACATTAATATAATATATATTTATTAATATAAGTGGTTATTCACAGTCTAAGGATCGGTGTGAAAATAGTTGAAATGAGTCTGGCTGGAGTTGCGATAAGCAGAATAAAGTAAAGCGTAGCAAAGCGTAGTACTTTGAGCATTTGTGAATTAACTTTACGAAGACCACTGCAACTTAAAGTTGAATTGTTACATTACATGCGTGTGGAATTTTGTCTCATTTTGGTTATAAATGAGTTAAAATTCCGAAATTAGTTTAGTTTTATAAGCACAATCAAACTGGTTTAATACGAGTACGGCTAAAAGAAGAACACGGTTAAAACAGGCAATTTGCACGTCAAGAATGGTTCATTATTTGAACCATACTAAGATTTTCCCGCTTTTTACCAGCTACAAAAGCAGAATAACGGCTAATACGAGTAAAAACACCTGTTCATTTCAATATGATTTTTTTGCGGAAAGCAGGGTAGAATTATTAAAGAAATATGTCGTTATCGAACACTGTTCCTTCTCAGTGATAATATTTCTACATTACAACTGTCAGTCAAAATGTAATAATTTATCCGTGATATCAGACAGAATTTCGACCTGCAAGGCGAACCTCTCGCCCTCGAAAATGCAAAGAAATTCTCTGATGTCTTGAAAGGAAAAAAAAAAAGAGATAAAGAACTTTTGAAATACTGCACTTTGTAAGATTTGCAAATGTGCCATGGAAAGTAATGAGCATAGAAGAAAACCTTTCTTTGTTTCTTTATTTAAATCCGGGCTCTGGGATATATTAAGAAGCCTTTTTATGCCTCTTATTGCGCTCCTAAAATGAAAAGGATGTGTGAAATCAATAGCTAGAAAATTACAGTGACGATTGCTCTATCAGACAAAATTTTCCGGATAAAAGGAAAGTGATAAGTTGCCTTATTGTACATCGTTCTTGTCCTTTGGAATTACTAGATCTCTACAGGATTTGATTTAAGTACTGTGATTTTATCTAAAGAAAATGACACTCAAAAAGGCAAGAATAAATTTTAGCATTTCAGATAATTATGGTAATAAATCGAATTTCACTGCATGAACATATATTTGTATATAAAATCTCTTCTCCCCCAAGCCTAAAAACATTATTCATAATATATGTATCTTTTCAAATGACATTCAAATTTTGTTAATTTTAAAGTGTTGATCGTATCAAAATTATAATATTCGAAAGTGATACATAAGCAAGAAATTCTTCTCAAGAGACAGATTCGATTTGACTTCGAGAACAATCGTTCAGGTCTGACGTCATTCTATAAATTGAATTTTAACGAAAGATATCCACAAAAGAAGATATTACTGAAAATATATGCACATATTCAAATTCCTTTGTATTTTAACTTAAATCTATCGATCACTCTTTTCCTTCTGTTTGTGGATTTAATAAATCCCAGGAGGGAAATTACGTTACATTCCTCAATCTTGCTTCAATTTTCTTTCACGAAGACTGGATTTTTTTTCCTTCTTTTTTTTTTTTTTTTTTTTTTTTTTTTTTGAGTATGTAAAATGAATTCAGCAAAATAACTTTAATCATTTCATAATTTACAAATAAAAAAAAAGAAATAAGTGGCATAAGATTTTTATTCCAATTTTGTAATTATTATTAAAAAAGACTTTTAGCAATGCACAAATAAAAGAGATAAGTAACATAATAATCATAACACTTTCAGGCACTAAAAATGGAAAGACCCTTTTTTGTGTCTGAAAACTCAGAAATTTCATAAAATTCAAAGTATCATAGCTAGGTATGTTTAAATCGTAAAATAATGAAATTTTTACTGTTTTATTTGTCTGAGTATCAAATTTGTTTTTCCAAGTATAATTTTTAGGATACGGGACAAGTATAAAAATGTTAAATCTATATTTTAATATGTATACAGCACTTTGCAAAACAAATGCACATCTAAAAGATACACATGATTTGTACACATTTTCTTATTGTATGTACATTTCTAGAATAAGACGGTTAAGAGATAGTCGATTCAACATGTATTTTGAATCACTTTGTATAATATGGCCACAGAAATATTTTCTATCGACCTCTCCTGCTTCGCGGGAAAGGCAGCGCGGCTGAATCTAAAATCCCTTCCTTCTGTTACTGTGCGGAACGGTATTGGATGTAATATCGGAAGATCCCACCGGAAAAAAAAAAAAAAAAAAAAAAAATCGATAAGTTTGAGACGTTGACCAACGTTTAAAACGCCGGAAGACCGCCGTGGATCAAGCTCATTGATTGATATTATAAAGTCTTGCTTGAATCTACTCAATATCACCAAGTCAATGGATGCAGATGTTATACCCAAATACTCCCCTCTCATACGAAACGATACTAGATGTGTACCACAAGAATCTTTAACGTACCAATTAAATACGAAATAAATTCCATTTCAAAACTCTGCATCTGACAGTATAAAAGACATAATTTAAGCCAAGAGCTTAAGTTTGGCAGTATTTTAGACAATCTGAATATAATAATTTTTATGGTACTTGAGTTGCCTCTTCAAGATCGTCGATAACAAAAAAATCCATCCCAGATATATGCGACTAGATTTGGGGCCCTTCAAGTATTTTGCACTCTTCCAAGAGCATATCTTTTTCTGTGCTCTTAAAAAGCACAGGGATGTCCTTATATGGAAGTAAAGTACAGTTTGTACTTGGCTCGAACCCACATACATTATTTAAAAGTTCTGCGAATAGAGATTAAGTTAAGCTCTCAATTCAATATATTCTACTTCCATAATTTACTTCTGATGGTTTTATTCGTTGCTGTGTAGCTGTAAATAAATAAGCTTGTGTTGCTAATCGTCCATACTGAAATTATTTCCTATGCTGTCGCAATATTATCTCATATCTCTTATCTCTATATCTCATTTTCTTAATCATTACTATATGTGTAAATTCAGTAATGATAGCAGTGCATAAAATCTTTTGATTTAACTGAAAATCTAAATAATCCAATCCAATTTTTAAATCGCACTTACCAGAATGTAATAAGAACGTTTAAAAAAATGGTTGCTTTTACATTATTCCATTTGTGATAAAATTTTTAATTTAAGCCAGATTTTCCCAAAATTGTTCTGAATCGTCATCATCTTTTTAGGAACGACCTATATAGATGACCTGTGATAAGAGTTCTCGAACCTTTAGATTACTGTACCACTAAATCGAAATTTATACTCTGCCGTGCCACCAGATAACGAAAATAAAGTTAACAGCAAGTGATTTACAGAATGAGATGCGGTGCGCGTGACCTAGACTCCCATTCTCAAAGCAGCTTTAAAATTCTTAATTAGGCCTGATAAAAGAATTAATGTGTATATAAAGTGTTCTAGGGCAGTGGTTCCCAAACTTTTTGATGGGCGTAATACGACTAAATCGAAATTCATAATTTCAGCATACCATTGTTAATAACAAGCACTGTAAAAAAGAAAAAATGTCATTTTTCCCGCATTATATGTTGTAATTCTTCAAGTACCGATGCTGTGAAAGCAAATTCAAGCAAATTTTACAGCAAATGTGTTGGCAACCATGATGTCAGCATCTTTTGTTGTAAAATACAGTGATTTTTCCTTCACTTTGTGCTTTAATTTTTCAAGCACCGATGCTCTGAAAGCGAATTCAAGCAACAAATGAAGTAAAAATAGAATTATTTCTGTCGCGTGCACCAAGCAGCCAATAGCAACGCAACTTTACCCAGAGAAATTTTACAGCGCTTTTAATGACAGCAGCTTTTAAATTTTACAGCAACTGTGTTGGTAGCCGGAGTGCCAGGACCTTTTTTTGTAAAATACGTTTTTTTTTTTTTTTTTTTTTTTTTTTTTTACAGTAGGCAAAAATATTTAAAATGAAATCATTATATCACTAAATTAATACCCCGATTGTCTTCTTTTATTAACCCATTCAAATTAAAAGTAACATTATGGTTATATTTTAAACAAGATTCATCCAATAAATAATAATAATAATAATAATAATAATAATAATAATAATAATAATAATAATAATATATACGGAGATAAAACGGAAAAGTTGTGTAAAATATTTTATGAAGATTTATAAATAACATTTTTCGAAAATAATCCCTAGTATTCATTACTTGTTAACCTATATTGACATACTTGGGTGGGGAATCTCTAAATCTAACATTAGTTTTCAGTTGTGTAATAACATTATGTATAGATTTCGCGCATCAGTATCTGAAAATTTACGCAAACTATACAATTTTTTCTTCAGACAAATTCTTCTTAATCTACAAGAATATACAGTAACCTCATTCGAATTACCCACGATTTTGAAAAGCGTTCATTATCTTTATAAATCCCAGAAACTAATTTATTTTCGAGATTTAAGGAGGAATTTTGAAAAACAAAGTTGCTTTCTCTACCATTGATTTTCTGAAACATTTCCGAGAAGTTTTTATAGAGTATTAATCAGTTTTCTCGCACTGTATTTTTTCGGATACTATTAAGGCTTGTTCTCAGTCAGGATGCAAATTCCCCCCTCTCATGCTAAACCTATGGACTTGGAATGCATCCGTATTTTTCAAATTTCTTCTCAGAAAATTAAAATTTTCACCTTCTGTTTTTTTGTGTGCTTTACTTGAAGAATGCTTTTTTCTTTTTTATTTGCCAAAATGTTTCTAAAATATAAATTTAATTTTATATAAAAAGTGTTAAAATCTAAGCGAAGCAGGTGATTTGTAAGTAAGATTTTAACACTTTCAATAGGACTAACAATGCATTTTAAAATATTTTGTCTAATAAAAAAAGAAAGTAACATTCTTCAAGAAGAGCATACAGAAAGCAGAAGTAAAAAAAAAAAATTCAATTTTACGAGGAGAAATTTGAACAAGTAATAAATATTTTTCAAAACTTAGTTGGTAAGACATTCTCCATTTTTCTATTATATATAGCGCCATCTTTCTTAATATTTTTTAATTATTTTTTTCATTGCAGAACTTACTTCCACACTTATACTGTTTAGACTCTGCAGAAACCAGTTATGTAATAAAAATGATTAGTTTTAAATTTTACCGATAGATGTCGCTTAAATTTTAAAGAGGTTTTTTAGCAAATATTAATAAACAAAACTCATTTGAAATCAATATCTCTTGCGAAGACGATATTCTTTCATAGTAGTTCAGTAATTACTATCGTTTTGATGAAAACACTTTATTATGTAAAAATTTCGATAAATATTTTTCAAAACTTAGTTGGTAGGACATTCTCCATTTTTCTATTATGTATAGCACCATCTTTCTTAATATTTTTTCATTATTTTTTTCATTGCAGAACTTGCTTCCACACTTTTACCGTTTAAAATATGCGGAAACGAGTTATGTAATAAAAATGATTAGTTTTAAATTTTACCGATAGATGGCGCTTAAATTTTAGCGGTTTCTTTTTTGCAAATATTAATAAGCATAACCCATTTGAAATCAATATCTCTTGAGAAGACGATATTCTTTCATAGTAGTTCAATAATTACTATCATTTTGATAAAAACACTTTATTATGTAAAATTTTCCATAAATATTTTTCAAAACTTAGCTGCTAGAACATTCTTCTTTTTTATATTATATATATAGCGCCATCTTTCTCAATATTTTTAAATTATTTTTTTCATTACAGAACTTACTTCAGCATTCTCTAAACTGAATAAATACTAATCTTTTTTAACCCTTTGTAACTCAGCAACTCCGATTTGGAAAATATTTACTCATATGTTAGAATACATCATTTTAATGGTGTACAAAAATAATAAAATTTTTTTTAGAACATAACAATAAAAAAATATAAACTAAAAGGTACTTTCTACTTACCCATCATACGTAGTATAGGGTAAGTCTTGTAATCGTTTTAAAAATCGAAAAGAAAAATTTGACGGACTTACACGTTTCAGACAGTGGAGATTCCGAAAAATATATTTTTCAAAAAATAATAATAATAATAATAATAATTGCCGTCCGTCTGTCTGTCTGTGTATGTGTCTGCAAACGTTCTATCTCCCAAACAAACTGAGATAGAGACTTAAAATTTGGTGTGTATTTAGTATGTAAGAATGGGGAGAAGCCTATTGAACTTCATTAACCTCGATTTTCCGGAATTAATATTTTCGGACTCTCAAAATATTCATTGTGATAAAAGGCATATAAAATTTTTCGAAATTGTTTATTTTAAGGAGCGAATATAAAAGACAATAAAAAAGCATACATTTTGCATAAAGAATGAAGTCAATCGGATAATTAGTTTCCGTGATATTTGTAATAATATTTTCCACACTCTTCGATTTTCCATGACCCTGTATTTCATTCAAATTTCAATTCAAATGCATATTTTAATTGAAAATAAGACACTTAATCCGACGCAGTAAATTGTTAGTTAATATGATTATCCTTTTCGGAGTTAAAAGGATCTTTCTTTTACGCAATTCAGTAATAGAGCTTTTAAAGCGAGGCTAACGAGAAAGACAGGCTACCGCGGTGAATCCTATTCTTCTTTTTTTACAGACCGCTGGAGTCACGTGATGCTCGAATGCACCAATGAAGGTGTGCGAAAAGAGCATCACGTGACTCCAGCGGTCTGTAAAAAAAAAGAAGAATAGGATTCACCGCGGTAGCCTGTCTTTCTCGTTAGCCTCGATTTAAAGCTTATGACGTCATCAAGCCACGATTTTAAACACGCTATCTACCGAACAAATTGAGATAGAGGCTTGAAATTTGGTATGTACTTAGAACATACTAGTGCGACAAAGTCTATTAAATTTCAGTAACCTTATTTATCCCCAGATATGCATTTTATAAATAGTTTACACATGTTTTATTTTGATATTTTATATTATGCATATCCATGATGGGTAAGGATTACGGTGGCCCCCAACGACTAATTTTACATCTGCGATAATAAAAAATTCGCATTCTTCTCATAAATATTGTCAATTGTCTCATATAAAATTGTAAAGTAAACAAAATTTTGGACGTAATTATCGTAATTTGAACGGAAATTTTCCTTTTTAATTTGACAAAATCTACGAAGTTCTTTTTAGCAAGAACGGTGCAAAATTGCCCTAATGATAAATAAAACTTTGGCATGAAAAATTAACTGAGTATCGCCGTCTATTGAGAATTCTATGAACAATTTATATTAACTGTTGTGTTGGGAGATAGCAGCAATAAATATAATCGTCTTTTAAGAACCACTGTATAAGTACAGTGCATTAAGATATTATAAGACCACTAACGATTTGGTGTACTTCTGAAGAAAAAGAAACAATAGGCAAATTTTTAGCGTGTGTATTTAAAATTGACTGTAGAACGTATTCTGTTATAATTTCTACATTAAAATTTAAGTTATATTTTATTAAAAACGTCTAATTTTTTAAAAACATAAATAAGGTGACTGTTAAGAAATTATAAGACCACCTGAGGAAAATAGCATAGTATACGTCACATCAGAATCATTATAAAACGTACGCGTTTGTATATCGTGAACGTATTCCCTAGAAGCAAAGGTGCAGGTTTAGATAGTGTTATTTACGACATATTTGAAGATGCCGCGGGTTAAAGAGTTGTCTCGACCAAAGTAAGAAAAATTTGGTTTTATAAGGGTGCTGGTAAATCTGAACGAGAAATAGCTCGGTTAATGAAGCATTCTTAAACTGCCATTCACATTGAAGTAATTAGAAAAAAGTATTCAAATAAAATTAAACAATCTGGAAAAAAAAGGGATTTTGACAGCATGGGGTGATCGAGAGATATTTTGATTATCAACTCAAAAAGATCTTTCAACTCGGGAATTTCGAACCGTATCAGCAAAAGAACCTCAGTCGTAACAGTTTGGAAGAGTCTGAAATCAAATAGTAATGCAAAATGTATGAAAATGTTGAAAAAGCCGAGGTTAATGAAACATCATAAAGAAGAAAGACTGAAATGGGCAAAAATGTTATGTCATTGGAAAAAAAATAGAAAACAAGTGATATTTTCAGATGAAAAAATATTTAATCTTGACGTTCCGGATGGTTAGAAACACTATTGGTATGATTTGAGGAAGGAACCGAAACAATGCTTCAGTCGAAAAATGGGAGGATGATCAGTAATGGTTTGGGAAACTTTTAGCCGTGATGGATTATGCGATTTAACCCGAATTTCGAGGTGTAGTGGTACTTTGCGCAATATCAGGCTATGTTATATGATCATTTGAAACCGTTTGGACCTTTTTTAGGTAGTGCTAACTGGATGTTTCAGAAGGACAATGCGCTCTCCATGTGCAAAATCCACTCAGCAATGTTTTAAAAAAGAAAAAAACCATGTTTTGTCATGGCCAAGTCGAAGTCCAGACTTGAACCCTATGGAAAATCTTTGGGGCGTATTAAATTGCAAAGTTTATGCTAGCAAAAAATAGTTTTTATCTGCCAACGAACTAGAAGTATGCATTGTAAAAGAATGGCCCAATATTTCTCAATCTGTACTTAATCACCTGGTCACTTCCATGAAAAACAAAGTGTTTGAGGTTATAAGAGAAAATGGAGGACTAATATTGTATTAATTTACATATTATTTTTGTTTTTAGACAAGTGGTCTTATAATTTGTTAACAGTGTATTTTTCAATCAATGCTTATATTTTTGTTAACGCACTTATTTATTGCATTATTCAAAATTACTGCAAACTAATTTTAATAAATATGTTGTATTTTGATATCTCATGTGTTTAAACTGTAATTAGAACCTTTATTTACTTCACGATTTTCAAAATCAAAGTGGTCTTATAATTTCTTAACGCACTGTAACATTGATTTTTGGGCATGTTGCAGATATGCAACATGATACAAAGGGTTAAATATTTCGAATAGTTTAACTTATGAAGCACCCAAACACGTGCACTTTAGTTATGGCCACCTGGTATGTTGTCTACGATTTTAAGGATCTTTCCTAAAATTTATTTAGTTTGGGAGACGAAAAAACGCCTTGATGTATATAAAAAGAACGAAAAACCATTCATCATAATACCATTCATCAAAAATACATTTTCATCTAATTGCTGCGCACATCCGGTAATTTGTGCAAATTCTTTTTTGCAACACTTTATATTATCCATAAAATTTATGATGGCCACGTAATACACTAAAAGTTAGATGCATATCCTGGCGGAAGACACATTTCCAATAATTATCGATCATAGTCAGCCTTTTAACGAAATTGTTTTGTGCTATTCTGTAAATGAACGATACATACTAACTTCATTCATAATCGATAGAAAACATGCAGCGACTCTTTTAAATTTCATTAAGTATCGTAACATCATTAAAATGCACAGCAAATGACATTTTCCCATAGATCATAGACATGGAATTTTTTCTGCCTGTCTGTAAACGAACTATACAAGCTACTTGTTCTTATACTCCCGATAAAGCATTTTGTAGTCCATCTCAGTGATGCACATCAATTTGATTAACACTTGTAATACTGCAATATCAATAAAATGCACGGCAAATGATTTTCTCACATAGATCATAATGTAATGGAATTATTTTCTGCGTTCCTATTAAAAAACTATAAATGCTGCTTGTTATATACTGCTGAGAAAGCATTTTATAGTCCATTTCAGTGATGCACATCACTCTAATTAATGCTTGAAATATTGTAGCATCAATAAAATGCACAACAAACGATTTTTTACCCTTAGATAATAATGGAATTCTGTTCAGCGTTCCTGTAAACGAACTATAAATGCTACTTGTTCTATACTTCTGAGAAAGCATTTTGTAGTCCATTTCAGTGATGCTCATCAATCTGATTAATGCCTCAAATATTGTAACATCATTAAAATGCACCGCATCCGATTTTTCCCCATAGACCATAATGTAGCGGAAGTATTTTGTGTGTCTCTGTATACGACCTATAAATGCTACTGTTTTATACGCCTGAGAAAACGTGTTTAGTCCACCTCAATGATGCGCATCAATCTGATTATGTTTGAAATATCGTAACATCAATAAAATGCACTGGTAATCATTTTTCTTCATAAGACCATAATGTAACGGAAGTTTTTTGTTTGTCTCTGTAAACGAACTATGTATTCTTCACACTTCACTGTCGACACGGACCATTCTACAGCAAACCACAATAACATTTAAAAATTACATGACATGTTCCAGTATGTTTACGATAGTTAGAGCACAGTGAGACGTAAACTTTTTTCAACTATATGTTGAAACCCATTTCCTTTGTAGCGATTAATAGCCCATTATTTATTATCCAATTGTGAAAAATCTCCATGTTTCTTTCCCAAATTAAAAAAAAAAAAAAAATGCAATTTAACAAATTACAACGCCATTTGGAAAATGGTTTTTTCAAAGACTAAAATTTAAGACATAAAAAATCGCACGGAGTTGATCATACATTACCTACGCCATGGATTAAACATTAACATTCCTGGACCCATCATGAACAAATTTTAAAAGAAATTTCAGTTTTACAATTTTCGGTACTGTAAATTTTTAAACTTCTACGGAGCTGGTCATACATTACGTACGCCATAGATTAAACATTAATATTCCCGGACCAATTTTAAATGAAATTTCATTTTAAAACTTCTAAACATCCCACAATATTACTTTTTATATCGTCGTATAGAGAAAAAAATGCATTTTTAATTGCAATTTGTTTGAAAGCTATATCTCAAACTGTTTCTGAGATATTAATTTTTTTTTGTAGTTTTTTTTACTTTTTTGTCATAGTGGCAACAGAAGTATCCATCTCTGTTGAAAGTAAAGGGAAAATACAGATATTACTGTATAGACCGACCAATCCGAAAACGCTTCAGATATGTTTTTGATTTCCTACCCTGACAGAGGACAATAACCATTTTTCCAAATGGTTAAAAAACATAAATGAATTATAATTATTTAATTATTTTAAAGCGCTTTAATTAAGTCATAATTACTTGGAACTCTTTCTAAAAACATACTTCGAAAACACAGATTACGCATAAGTAATAAGGTACCCGTTTGTGAAAATATCCCTATTATTAGTCTTTTTTCGCATAATTTTGTAATTTTTTAGATTGCGTATCTATTATCTTCCGTCAGTTATGCAGGTTTATTAAAGTAATTTTCATCAATTAAATATATATCTTTATTATTTTATACATCATATTTTTCTAGAAAAAGCTATCAAATGTAAAGCTATAGAATGGGTAAAAAAAGCTTAACCGACGAAAAAATGAATATATAATTCCTGCTGTAAAATAATAAAATTCATTTAGAATTATTAAAAATTATTCCTAGGTTATTAAAAAAACACAGTACGTTACAGTCATATGTTTTTTTTTTTTTTTTTTTTTTTTGAGAATTTGAATGAGAGTTGATATTCTTTGATCTTGAGTTAGGATTTTTTCTTCATTCTTTTAATTAAATTTTTTATTTAACATTTTTTAAAACTATTAATTGACATTTAACAATTGACAATTCTTTAAGTTTTTTTTCTTTAAATTTTGCGTTAAAAATATATCAAAGATAATCAACTGAGGTTAAAAGAAAAAAATGTATTATGAAATGTAACGGATGAAAAATGAATTACTTTTTATAAATTTGATTTAAAAAAAAAAAAAAAAAAAAAAAAATGGATTAACAAAATGAGGTTTTTTTTTTGTTATAATTTATTGATATTTTACATATGATATTACTTGAAAGGATTTCTTCTTTTCATTAGTTAGTAAAAATGTATCATAAAGCGAAGTTTTGCTAATTGAGTTGAAAAATCATCGAAAAATGAATTATGAAATGTCATATTTAAAAAAAAAGGCATTACTTTTAAATATCATACTTATTTAAATAAAAAAGTAAATTGAGGCTTAAAAAATGAGTTACGTTATAACAATTACATTGTTACATTGTATCAATTGTGGATTAATATTATTATAATTAAAGATAATTATAGTGCAAACGACTTGCAAGAAAGGAGGTTTTGCAGTTTGTTCGTACGTTTTTTTTCCCATGTCCACGCATTCCATTTGAACAAATGCTCTATTTTTGATAATTCATATTGTTACACTCTATCAGTTGTGGATTAATTTTATTATCATTAAAGATAATTATAGTGCATTCTACATCACGTTGTAACCGACTTGCAACAAAGGAGGTTTTGCAGTTTGTTCGTACGTTTCTTTCTTTCTTTCTGTTTCTGTTTCTTTTTCTTTTTTCTTTCTTTTTTTTCTTTTTTTTTTTTTTTTTTCATGTCCACGCATTCCATTTGACAGATGCTCTAATTTTGATAATTCTCTTCTTAAAGAAACAATTAAATTAAACAAGTTTAATTTAAAAAAAAAATTTAATCAAATACATTCATCTTTTGTTCGATATTTGTTTAAAAAGGGCAGAAACATAAATATTGTGTAATCTAATGTTTAGAATTAAAATGTCTTTCATTGAATATCAAAAATAAAAATTCTATTTTTAACATGGTTAAAGTTAATTTAAAACTCTTTAAAAAAAAAAGAAAGAAAGAAAAAAAGAACACATATGTAAGAAAAATAAAACTTTTATTTCTCTTAATTTATTATTATCAATATTATCAATACTTTTAATAATTACTTAATTTATATATTTCCAGTGCATATGTATTAATATACTACAGGGACACTCAGTTGTATTAATATTTTGAGTAACCAATCAATTATCAATATTATCAATACAGGGACCGGGCCACTCAATTATATTAATATTTTTAATAACCAATCAATTATCAATATTATCAATCTTAAATTAAGGGAAATATTTAAAGTTTTATTTTTCGTACATATAGTTTCTTCATTAAAAAAAAAAATTATATTATTATTTCTTTTCATTATAAACTGCTATTTTACCTATATAAAATTTATAATATTAGGGGGCTCAGCCTCCTGCTCGCTAACGCTCGCCAACTCCAGTGAATTTCTACGCAATTCGCATTGTGATCGCTGCACGATCCCAGCTCGCTTCGCTCGCACGCCACTATTTGTGTCAACTCTAGCCAGAATGAGTGCTTTCATAAATCATTATAATGTATTAAATTTACAAATATTTTTAATGTATAAAAACTAATGGAAAACTTTGTTGAAAATATAAATAAAAATATATTAAAAAACCTTGGAAACAGAATGAATTTAAAACCTTAGTGAAAACACAATAAAAATTTTTTTTAGTTGGGCCGCTATGCGATCTGAGCGAGCAACATATGAAATTTACAAATATTTTTTTATGTATAAAAAGTCATGCAAAACTTTGTCGAAAATGTAAATAAAAATGCATTTAGGTGGTGTTGCCAATGGGTATAAAACATTTTAACATTATGAAAATCACAAATTTTTTATATTAAAAATAATTCATAAAAAAGTGTTTGAAAATTTTGTTGAAAATGTAAAAAAAAAAAAAAAAAAAAAAAAAAAAAATGCATTTATCAAAAGTTTGACCCTGTGGCTTGCTGATCATCATTGAGAAATCTCAGCGAACTAAAAATTGACACCGTTTTATTTCAAATGGCATGTTAGTGTCAGATGGGGTCCTTCTCCTTTCATTTTGCCTATAGTATTGAAAATCCCGGCTTAAAATCATTTAAAACTATAATAAGACGCTATAAAAGATACTACGTATCATGCTAACGAAATGGAAACAAAACGTTTTCGCCTGTGTCTAAATACAATCTTGGATCAAAAAGCTGATTCGCTGAATTCCTCACGTCACCGTAAAACGGACCAATAGCAATTGTCATTCATGCATCCCTCAAACGGTTTGTGTTAAAAGAGAGATTCTGTCTGGATTGTGATTTGCTGAGTTGTTTGGGATATGTGACCGTAATTTAACCACTGAGAATCGTCGCTGTGGCTACGGCTGTTGCCAAATAGCACGCTACAAATACAGCCTTTCTTTCGCGCTACGTAAGAGAAATATATATATAGATGATCCTCTTTAATCAATAATCTAAGTGAAGATGTCAAACTCTTCCTTCATTTTTATTACTCTAACAACTCTGGTGAGTTTCATTGTTATACATTAGTGATTAGTAATTAGTGAGAATTTAATTAATTTTATAATTAATGATATGCATCAGAAAATTAATTAGTTTCGTGAAAACCCGTAAGTTTTTCTTTAACATTTCTAATAACTCCATTTTACTAAGAATAGTGAAAATATGTTGAAATTTGTCAAATTTTCAAATAACTTAAAAGAATATAAAAAGAATATAAAAGGTATTTAAACCATTCAAAGTTTTCGAAAGAATATTTGAAATGTCAATTCCAATTGTCATTAATTCTCTGAAAATGAGCCATTATTACTTTCCTATTATGCTGAAATTTTCTATTTCTATGCTTCTTTTTTTTTTATTACCCTAATGGTAACTTTATATGTTCATCAATGTCTCAAATTATACACATATAGTGGATATTTAAACTGCTTTAGATGCTGCAAAATAATATTAAATGGTATTTAAGAACTAAAAATATCCGAAGAAGAAATAGCTAAAATATTAATTGCTTTCATTATTAATTTTCGCGAAATTTGTCATTGCTCATTGCTAAAACGTAAAGGAAAAGGTATTAACTTATATAAAAAAAAAAAAACTTTTCATTGACAAATGGTAATCATTTTTGTAAGTAAAACCGTATTAGAGTTTATAAATACATTAGATAATGCAGAAAAATATAAAATTCGTCTTAAAATATTTCAAATCTTTGAAGGAATTGTTAAAATAATAAAATGTAAATTTATTTAACATTCATCATCTTGAAATTAGCTATTACTCATATCAAAATTAGAATGAAAAAGTTAAAAGCGCTTAAGGAAAGCTTTTCTTCAACAAAAGGGAACCAAAACAATCATTTTGTTATTTGATGCATTACCAGCTTATTTATACTCGAACAGTTAGGTGAAAAACAAGCAAATCGTCTGAAATTCTAGTTGTAAATTTTTAGAAGAGTAATGATACATTTTTCATTTGTAATGGATATTGAGAACAACTAATCATTTATTCAAACGTTTAATCCTAAAATAGAGGAAGTATTTGAAATAAGAGTTTTATTTTTCTTACATATCTGTTCTTCATTAAAAAAAAAAAAAAAAAAAAAAAAAACTATGCAGGATGTATAAATAAATGGGGAAATGTGTACGATTTATTTTTCAAATAAAAAACCGCAAAGTATAGATAGAAAAATTTTATTCTAATATATTTTTTAAAGTAATAATTAAACTTTTTAAAAAGGTAAAAAGTAATCGAACATCGGTGGTTGTGTATAGTAAAAGAATATACATTGGTGCCAAATAATTAAATTTTCTGATTAATTTATTTCAACTTCATACAAAAAATTCAGTTTGTATTATTTCTATAAAAAATATTTTCCCCTAACAAGCTTTCACTGCAAGAAAAAAAAATCTATTGATATATATATAATAAAAATGAAATCACAATTGTAAAAATAAATTAGAAAGACAAGTCAAAAGATGAAAACCAGAAATTAGAAATGCAAAAATTAAGAAACTATGAACATTTGATTGCTGAAAAAATTATAAAAAACATGTACAAAAAAAAGTATATGTGTCTGAATGTATTACATACATTATACACTATTATTAAAAAAATGAAAAATAAAAATACCACTATGGAGAGTTGGGATCGGGAATGCTAAAAAAAGTTAAAAAAAACCTTATATGTTTATATGTGTGTGAGCATGTGCATGTGTATGTATGTGTGCTTATATAATGTATGGGTATATTTAAAAAAAAAATAGGGAAATCATGCATTTAACATCATATTTTTCATTAATTTTCACGTGTATCTACAAGGCTATATTTTACTATCTCAAAATAATCCTCATTGTTTTTTAAATGTTATTTATATACTCTTTATTTTATTTTATAATATTTGTTTTTAAACTAGTTAATTTAATCAATGCCTTGTTGGGGTAACTGGAACCACGAGGTAACTGAGCCATAGGCTATTTTGTAAAAAACTGTTGGTGTTTTTTAAGTTTTAGCTTTTGTGAGCAATGCCCCTTTATCTCTACTTCCTAAAACAACGTGTATCAACTCAATCATAACTCTCACTTTGCTGTGATAGGTTGTCAAAAATGTACGTTTCTTTTTTTAAAAACAATGTCAATATGGTTGAACTTCCTCGGATTTTTATTAAAATACTGTAAATACTTTTATTAAACAATCTTTTTTTTTTTTTAAAGATTAGACATATAACTACATTAATATTATTAGGTATCTATACATATTTACTTCAGGTTTTAAATGTAAGCCCGGTGTCCCAGTTACCCCATAAATGTTTCAAGAATGGGGTAACTGGGCCATGCTGGATCCAGTTACCCCAATAGTTATAAATAATTTTTTTGTGTTTCTCTTACTACGGGAAGTAAATTTCTCCATTGGTTTTTGCTCACAATAAAGAAAATGATAGAATACCTTATTAAAATAACGTAATGAAATTAAAAAAAAAACACATATTGAGTGGTATCAAACCAAATTTCTTGACCCCTTGAGAGGCGGTGATGCCGCAATGGCATCACTTAATTTTAATTCCTAATTGCCACATTGGCCCCTGAATTTTATAATTAAAATTTAACCTTTATTAAGTACGCGAAAATATACTTTTACATGTTTTCAGATAGATTCTCTTGTAAATATTGGTGTCATTAAATTATTTCAACATTTTACGAATGCAAGTACCTTGTCCCTGAAAGCCAGATAGCCAGACCTTGAAATTGTACTATACACAGGGGTCGCATTCTATAGGCATAGCTGCCAATTTTTACGCTTTCTTGCTACCACTAAAATTTAATAGAGATTTTCGTTTTGTTTAATCATAAGATTTCGACGATTAAATAAGACAGCATTTACTATAATATTTTAGCGGTAAGAGGAAAGCGTAAAAGTTGGCAGCTATGCTATACGGAATCTTTTATCGTCCCTACCACTATTTTGAAAATAATATCTTCATCGCACCTTTCTCTAAGGAACAATAAAATTGTCCCTATATAATGCGACCCCTGGATAAAGATAAAGTACTTAACACGTTCACGCCGGCACGGTGGGTCACACTCGACTGTCTCAGAGCATCCAAGTCTCCGGCTTTTTGGATACCAGTATTTTAATACAGAAAATGTTGTTTTATCTAATTAGAACAATTGTGCGATTTAAAGGAACAACATTTTCTGTAAAATAATAGTGGTGTGAAAAAGCCGGAGACTTGACAACTCTGAGACAGTCGAGTGTGACCCACCGCGCCGGCGTGAACGTGTTAAGTACTTACGTAGCCTTTTGTTCAGAGATTTACCTTGCTATTTTTTCCTTAAAATACCCATGTGACTTTTATACTTATTATCTATACTAAAGTATATAAGTGCTTACTTAAGTTTTATATTTTTGGTATAAATAAATCTAATATTTTCACTTTTAGTGCTTTTTTTAGGCACACTGACAGCAAAGGTTTCCCTTACAACGCTGTTTATTGACATATAATTTACATAATCTGCCTGGTTTAAATTTTTTTAAGTTGTTTGCACTTTTTCAAACAGGCCCTGATATCCGATATGAAAAAATATAAACGCGTGTGGAACATAGACCCCCTGGTCCAGTTACCCCATTTTTGGGGGCAACTGGACCCATGAGGAAAGAAAGATGAAATATGCATATTTTTATATTTTTAAATATTAAAATGTAATTTTGAGCATTTTTGTATGATAGGGGGAACCTAACTGGACACATTTACAGAAATTCAGACTTTAATTGAAATGAACTTTAGCTTTTTGAAGCTGAATTGTCAGAAGCTCCAGAATCACATTGTAAAATCATGTCCCAGTTGCCCCAACTAACCTTACTTCTTTATTTTATTTTATATTTACCCAGTACTTATTAAGTTTATTCCTATTATTTCATTCTACTTTAAATAAATGCTATGTAAATCATGCTTAATGTCGACAAAATTGGATAAAATAACGCATCTTCACTATGTATTCACCAACAAGCACCTCTGATGATTCTGTGGGTTATTCATAGCTTCTTTTTTTACAGACTGCTTTCCTGCGTTCATATATATATATATATATATATATATATATATATATATATAGAGAGAGAGAGAGAGAGAGAGAGAGATGTCATACGAATTGCTGTGTACATGGCAGACCAGATGTTATTACCAATAAGGTTATCTGAGCGAAATCTGTTCGCCGGTTGTCAGCTCAGGTAGCTTAAACGGTAGAGCATTGGGAATGTAAGCCAAGGATTTGGGTTCGATTCCCGGCTTGGGCATTTTTTCACTCAGTTGTAATTATTCAATTCGTATGATAACTTTACCAATCAGTGTGATTGTGTTAAACATAATAGTACATAGATAGATTCTTCTAAATCAAGAAAAATATTATGTATCCACGAAAGAAAATATACAATAATCTCTTCCCAGTTACTCACGATTCCAAAGAGCGTTCTTTTATCTTTAAAAACATCAGAATCTAAGATTTAATTTCGAGATTTAAAGAAGCATTTATAAAAACAAATTTCCTTTAGTTATCACTGATTCCGGAAACATTTCCAAGCAGTTTTTATAGTGAATAATCAGTTTCCTAAGGTACAGAATATAACTTTTTCGGACTCTAGCAGTTCTCAATAAACCTTTTCATATTCAATAAACATGTTTTACAGAGAGACGTGATAAATTAACAGCATTAACATTAACGTAAAATTAATATTATTTTCTTACTCTTGGGTATAAATTCAATTACACAACTGAAAATTAATTGAGAGTTGGTAGCGTCCTTAAAAACCGTTATTTCCAATTGAGAAAACTGACTAATATGCCATAAAAACTACACGAAAACGTTTCCGAATATCCGTAATAGCAAAAGAATCTTGTTTTTATAAATACCTTTTTAAATCTCGAAAATAAATTGATTTCTGAAATATTTGTCTTTTTAGCTCACAGGCTATCAAAGCCTGAGAGCTAATGCGCCCGCCGTTTCTGTATGTATGTATGTATGTACGTAACGCGATAACTCTCTATAGAAATATCCGATGTGCTTCAAATTTTTTTTCTAGGTTCATTCTGATAAGGCGCTTCCCTGATTAGTTTTGGGGGCTCATTGGTTAAGTATAAATAAGAGTAATGGTGTGTGTGTGTGTGTGGGGGGGGGGGGGTAATCCCCCCTTAACTTAGATAAATGGGGTTTTCATGCTAATTATCAGATTTTCTTCAAATTTGGTATACCGATTAATTATGATAAGGCGCTTCCCTTATTAGATTTGAAGGTTCACTGTTTAAGTCTAAAGGGGAGGGGACGGGGGCTAATATTCCCTTAATTTAAATAAATGTGTTTTTCTATCCGATTTGCTTCAAATTTGCTATACCGGTTTATTCTGATAAGGTGCTTCCCTGATTTGATTTGGAAGTTCATTGGTTAAATATGGAGGGGGAACGGGTGGCTAATACCCCTTTTAATTTAGATAAATGGGTTTTTCTATCCGATTTGCTTCAAATTTGCTATACCGGTTTATTTTGATAAGGTGCTTCACTGATTTGATTTGGAAGTTCACTGGTTAAATGTGAAGGGGGAACGGGGGGCTAATACCTTCTTTAATTTAGATAAATGGGTTTTTCTATCCGATTTGCTTCAAATTTGATATACCAGTTTATTTCGATAAGAACATTACAATTTTGCCCTTTTCCAAGACAGTCGGAGGGTTAAGTATAAAGAGGGGAAACGAGAGGGGGGTCTAATGCCCCCTAAATTTATTTTTCGAGGGACATTACTATTTGAAATAAGAGTATAATGTACAATTAGTGTGAATAGCCTGTGAGCTCAATGCTATCAGTTTAACTGGGCGTTTTTTTTTTTTTATTTTTTTTTTTTTTTATTTATTTTTTTATTTTTTTTTTTTTTTATTACCATGTAAAAGTAGTGAAAAAGTATATAAATATATATATATATATATTTTAAAATTTTAAATTTCGGCTGAGATTCTAGATATATTTTTTTAGAAAAAAAATGGGATCCCTTTTTTATATGTAATGGCTGTTGTGAATAAATATTCAGTTGTTACTACTTTTCCATTTAATCCTCAAATAGGAAAAACTTTTGAAATAAAAATTTTATTTTTCAGAAATACATGTTAAGCACTAAGAGTACTTGACCGGGAGCCTGCTGCACAGACAATCACCTCATCGAGTTCACGGCTGAAATTCCAGAATTATTTAAAACTCGATTCGCATATTACACCGCAATTGGTCTGCCAAGTCCCATCTTGGTGGAAAACACCCGAAAATACGATTTTACCGGTTGACTGGTAGGTTTACCATTGTGTTTTCCTGCTCCCAGTCTTCCATGTTTTCATACTTTTGGGTGCAGGAATACACAATGGTAAACCTACGAATCAAACGGTAAAATCGGGTTTTCGGGTATTTTCTACCAAGAAAAGACTTGGCAGACCGATTGCGTTTTAATATGTGAATTGAGTTTTAACTAATTCTGAAATTTCAGCCATGAATTCGATGAGGTGATTGTCTGTGCTGCCGTCTATACGTATTCTTAAAATATAACAGGAAGTGTTTAAAGAAAGAGAGTAAGCTTTCTTTTTTGGATCTAATAACAATAATTATCCAATAATAATTAAAACTGAAAATAAGTAACAATGATTTAATCCATTATATATATAAAGGAATATATATATGTATAATATTTTATAAATAATTAAATTCTTTGATGGATTCATTTCGACTTTATAGCAAAATTTTAGTTTTCTTTTTACTCTTCCTCTAATAAATATTTTTTTCTACGACGCCTTAAAATACTGTCGAAATTTATTAATATTTTAACTGTCCCAAAAAAAGAATAAAAAATGCTAATTGACATTTAAATTATTTGAAAATGTTCAAATGAATTTCTAAAGTGGTGATTTGATTTATCATTAATCATCTGGAAATCATATCCAATCTTAGACTTCTCAAAATTGGTAAACTGGAAAAGGTCATTTTTTCTTCCGCGAAAGAAATTAAACTATTAATCTTTTTACTTAATTTATAAGTCACTTACTGGTATTTTAACAAATAGATGAAAAACAAGTAAATTATATGTAATTTAAGATATCTTTTTAGGGGAAATAATGGTGGGGGAGAAATTTTGAATCTTTTGTTTGTAATGAACATAGAGAACCGCGATTCATTTAATAAAACTATTTAATTCTAAAATAAACGGATGTTTTTAAGTAAGAGTTTTCAATCTTAAATATATTATACATTTAAAAATAATGGAAATTCAATAAAGAGTAGATTTCACAGCATTTTCTGTCTTCAGTTTTTATTTTCCCATGAATTTCATTTTCCTAAAAATAACTAAAAAATATAATTTTATAATTGTAAAAGAATATACAGGTTCCAGAAGAATTTTGTGTGTAGTATGCAACTGCTATTATAATTTTGGAAATCAGGGAATTGTTAATATAATTTGAAAATCATCAATAAATTTTAATTGATAAAAACCAAAGTAAAAGATGTTACGAGAATACATACACACACACGCACATACACACATACATACATACATATATTTATATATCTATACGAACTTATTCTATCGACGATAATTTTCAGAATTTTTAAGCTATGATTTTGAGACTTTCACAAAAGTTCTCTATATACTTAGCTAATACATTATGCACAATATATTTTGATTGCATTCGCGCATGCACTGTGAAGCATTTTTTAGTAAACCTACTCATTTTTCATTCAATTTTTATTATTTTTTAAATCTGATTGCAGAGTATTGTGAACAATGTTGTTTGTCATATTTTTTTAAAAGAACGTTTTTTTATATTAAGAACTCTGCAAATTATAAGCAAAAAACGTGGCGAAATTTGGGACTGTTTTTATAAAAACCTTAATATCTCTACGAGTATACATGCTATCCTCATAAAAATGAACACAGTATATTACAATAACCACTTATCAATAATATCGAGTTTGAACACTTTTGCTACATTAGTTTTTACAGGGTTATCCAAAAGATATTCGTTCTTTTTCAATTTGTTGACGGCCCCCCTATAGGGTTTCGGGGAAAAATCTTCGCGGAAATATATGAACTATACTATACTGTTTACATACCTGCAGTTTCAGGTTAATTCCTCATGTATTTTTCTAGATATTTAACAAAACGTGTAAAATCGCAAGTGACCGGTCACCTTTGGCCATATAGTGTATATATAATATAACAAAACAAAATCTGACTGTAATTTTTTCAATAAATCTTTGATTATTTTCATTACATTTTGCACCATACTGTACAGCTCATTTTCGCTCCTTAACTTCAATCTATTAGCTTACATACACACTAGTGGAAATTAATTTATGAAAACACAGTTTTTTAACAAAAAATTCTATAATATTCATTAAAAAGAAATGAAATTTCATATATTCTACATGCTATCTACAACCAATAATTTTGAAAAATAAAATTTCATACATATTAATAAACTAAAACATAATGTCAAAAATTAGATTTTCGTAACATAAAAACATGGAAATTGTATCACATTTAATTGAAATTAAAAGTTAGTAAAACTACCTTTATTCATCAGAGTTTCTTTTATTCTAGATGACATTGCTAAAACAAGATTTTCAATGTATTTCTGATAAATTAATTTGCATTTTTGACCGATTGAAGCTTTCAATTCTACAAGTTATGTGTGCTGCATCCCATTTGCATAAACCATTTGAACAAGCTGTTCCCAAACGTTTTGGATGGGGTTCGGATCAGGGCTAATAGGTGGATGATCTAAAAGAACAATATTTTCGTCAAACCAATCTTTCATTGCATTTAAAATGTGAATACTTGCATTGTCTTGCATGAAGATGTAATCTAAACCAAAAAATTGCCATGCAAATGGAAGAAGTGATTTTCTAAAACTAAACTGTAATCAAAAGAATTCTGCGGGCCGTTTAAAAATACAATTTCACTTTTGCCATCATAAGCGATCGCTGCCCAAATCATTAAACTTCCGCCATCTGAATTTCTGCTGAATATAAATTTTGGTTATTTTCAAAGATTCCTCCAATAATACTTGATGCTACCCGGGCCATCGAAATTAAATCTTTTTTCGTCGGAGAAAATGACTTTCTTCAAATTGTCACCCATTGCCATGTACATCTCGCCATAGTGCAAACGTATCTGGTTGTGACGCAGAAGTAACTTTCAACCAGACTTCATTTTTGGCCATCTGAAGCTCCGTGAAGAATGAAAAGTTTGCCTAACTCTTCTAGAAGTAACAGTAAGGGATAGATCTGCACAAATCTGCTTTGAACTGTGACCGGCTGTCGATGCAAATTGAAGAATCCCCTTTTTCTCTCTCTTACTTAAACACAGATTACGTTTTTTGTTAACATTTTTGCCATAATTTGATGGATCTTTTCTATAGTTATATATCACACCAATTGATCTTTTAATCGATTTACTAATTTCCGGAACAGACTTTCCACATTCTAGATATTGCTCGATTTTAGTTCTTTCTTCGTCAAACAACATTTTTCGTTTACCCATCGTGAAAAGTATGACTGAAACATATTGTTTTCAATATATAACGCTTTTTATATCTGCTGTGCATGTCACGTTACCTTGCTTTATGCAAATGTTCGTCACATTACTTCGGAATAGCCAATAAAATGTGATATTTCATAAATCAATTTCCATGCTTGTATATAACGAAAATCTAATTTTTGACTTTTTGTTTATGTTTAATATTATGTATGAAATTTTATTTTTGTAACTCATTTGTTATACATACTATGTATATCACATGAAATTTCATTCATTTTTAATGAATATTATGGAAGATTTTGTTAAAAAACCTTGTTTTCATAAATCAATTTCCACCAGTGTATATGCATATATGTGTGTGAGTGTAGCTCCTAACTTTTACTTTTTTCTTACCATTAATATTTAATAAATATTTTGCTTTATTTAATCGTCGAATTCCGCAATTAAAGATCTCAAATCTAAATTTTAGTTATACTATAACCTAATCTCTTATATGTATATATTTAGTTATATAACGTGGCTGAAGGGAGAATGTATGCTAGACCTCTTTTTATCCGTTTTTCTTGCATCTTCCGATTTGCAAGAAATTTTTAACATTTCGATTTTTCCGATATTTCAATTTAACCGAGGTCATATTGTCCAAGTTCTAATGTATTTGTCTGTCTTATATATATATTAATTAATTTCATTTCACTTAACAACTTAATTTTTCAAGAAATCTTTAATTATGAAAAATGTTGAAATTTTTAAATAATTTTAGATATCGCAAAAGATGAAGTAGTTCCTGAAATTTCAAATCCTCTCGAGGAGTTGAATTGTTAAAATGTTAATTTCTCTTGCTATTAATCATTTGAAAATTAGCCATTGTTCATATCAAAATCAGAACTGGAAAGGTAAATTTCTTTAAAGGAAACTTTCTTTCAACAAAAGGGAATCGAACCATTAATCTTGTTATTTGATTTATTATCTCCTCATTTGTACTTTAACTCTTAGGAGAAAAATAAGTAAATTGCCCATAATTCTAGATTTTTTTTCTAACAAAAAGAGAAATGGTAGTTTCTGCTTTGAAATGGATATTGAGAAATGATATTCATTTAAGAGCAGTTTTTATCATGAAATAAGAGAAGGTTTTGAAGCTTTTGTCTTACATATCTTTTATATATTAAAAGAGTAGCTTTTTTTACTTATAACACAGGTCAAAGTTAAGATAAAATCCTTTATAATATATATGCCTATATCTTTATTTCGTTAGTAACGCTTAAAGGAATATTTTGAGTTTCTCAAGATTAAAATAGTATTTTCTCTTTTTATATTAAATAAAATTCATTTCAACTCTGAAAATTTTTATAACAAATTTATAGGTACTTATCTATAATAGTATATAATAATATAAAGTTATAAGGCAATAACTTTATTTAGCTAATAACGCTTAAGGGGACAGTTCACATTCAGCAAGATTAAAAATAGTTTTTCACTTTTTATATTAAATTAAATCCATATTAAATCCATTTTATTTCTGAAAAGTTTTATAAAAATTTTTTGAATACTTCCTTATAATAGTATATAATAGCATAAAATTAACCCTTTTAAAGTTTTGAGGGAAATATATATATAACCCTAATAACTTTATTTGGCTAATAACGCTTAACGGGACAAATCACATTTAGCAAGGTTGAAAATAATAATTTCACTTTTTACATTAAATGAAAACTCTTTTAACTCTGAAAAATTTTATACCAAATTTATGGGTACTGAGTAGTCAGGGAAAAACAACAAAAAAAGTCAAAAAAAGAGGAAACTACCAGTATTTTCTTATAGAAAATACTTCCAGTAATATAAAGGGATTAAAGAAGGCGAATTTCTCTTTAGCATAATATTGGTATTTAACACTTTTTCTGACTGTGTTTTTCCCTAACCACTCGCCTCCCTGGTACTTCTCTATAACAGTATATAATAGTATAAAGTTAATCACTATAATAATATAAATTTATAAGGAAAAAAATATATTTCCCTTGTAACTTTATTTCGCTAATGGCACTGAATGGGACAATTCCCATTCAAGGGCAAGATTAAAAATAGCAACTTCACTTTTTATATTAAATAAAAACTTTTTTAACCAGACATCAATGTACTAATAACTGATCAACTAGGTACTAATCCATAAATTCATAGACTTGAATTTTCACTCTGCATTTTCTTACTAAGCTAAATTTTCGCATACTATATAAAATATGTAAAAATATATAATTTATATACAAGGCTGCACAAAATAATTCGATTCGTATTTTGTTATAGAAAGTAACTGCTGAAATCAGTTTTTCAAATGTGTTGTGCGTTTTCTCAAAGCGTTTGCTTGGGTATATTGTTTACCTTATTTACCTAAATAGCGAATTTTTGTTAAAGTATGCTGGAAGTGTTGGAAAGTGTTTCATAATCTATGCTTGATGCATCATTTTTTTTCTTCTTCTTCAGGAGTTTCTTCTAAACAGTGGGTTTCCTTGACCCATAAAAATAGTTCTGAGAGATCCTTTCCATCTCTCTCTGTCCAGAGTATTCTCATTGTTTAACCTATACATATTTATTGTCTCTCGAATAGAACTTTGCCAAGTCCTTCTCGGTCTGCCCCTCCTACGTTTGCCATGAGGACACTATTCAAAGATAATTTTAGGAATGCGTTCATCTTTCAATCTGTGGATATGACTATATCATCTAAGCTTGTTGTACTCGACTGTATTAACAACATTTTGTTTGACTTGTATTATTTCACGTATTCTTGAGTTTCTAATTTTATCCAGCCAGCCTAGACTTTCTCGCTGATCTCAAGTCCATTTCGGTAGAGAGCAGTTTATTTTTTAGCCGCATATTTTATGTCCATGCCTCTGCGCCATACAACAAAATGCTTTGCACAATAGATTTAATCGCTAGTAATCGATTTAATCGCTAGTAACAATAAATTAATCACTTAGTTTTAAGTAGAATGATAATACTCCACAGAACAAAATTCAACATTGCTATTGCTTTTCGTCCTTCACTAATTCTCCTTTCAACATCTCTCTAGCTTGATCCATCTTCGTGAATGATAGATCCAAGGTATTTGAATTCCCCTGCAGTTTTAATATGGTATTTGAATTCCCCTACAGTTTTAATATTAGTATCATTCAATAAAATGTCAGTTTTCTGACCTGTAGTTGTTATATGTTCTGTTTTACTCATATTTATCTTTAATCTCCATTCTTCATAAGTGTCCTTTAATTTACGAAGCATGTGTGTGGCATCTTCTTCATCTTTTGCAACGATGACTTGATCATCCGCAAACAATAAACGATGGATATATTTATCGTCATTCAGTTTCAGACCCATTTTATGACATTTCTTCGTCCAATCTCTGAGGCAGACATCAATGCATATTTTAAATAACGTTGGTGAGAGACAGCAACCTTTCAAAAGGCCTTTACTAGTGATGAAAGTTTCAGACAATTTATTTCCAAGTTTAACTCTACAGCTGTTACCATAATAAATTGCTTTAATGATATTGATCAGCTTTACATTAATATTAGCTACTTTTAGTACAGGGTCGTTATAATTAAAGTTACCCTGTTTAAACCTACGTATTGTCCGTTCTGATAGGCAGATATCGATGAAACTTCGAAAATACGTTATATAGACAATTGGGAAAAGAAATCTGCAATAAAAAACAGTAATTCAAATTTAGACCGATAGATGGTGTTAAACAATGGGATGGTTGCACAAAGGCTTTATTTTCTATTTTTACGATAGATGGTGGTTTTTATCTACGAGAAATGAAATTATGCAAATTTGGAGCGGTTTAAAAAGCCCGTAGTCGCTAACGTAAAGTCTTTCTGCACCATTCCGTTAGAAAAGAAAGAACGAGCGTTACTGGTGAAATTGTTTTATCAGAGAAGCAGTAATTTATCATGCAAGATGGTGCACCATCTGACATATCCTGAGTAGTGACGGCACTGCTTCGTGCCCACTTTGGGGATGACCGGGTAATTTCGTGAAGTTTTCTGGCAACCCAGCCTCCTCGTTTTACGGACTTGACTCCCTGTGACGTCTGGTTGTGGGGATTCCTGATAGATCGTGTCTATGGAGGAAGCATATGGACTCTGTCTGATTTGAAAGCAAGAATAATTTGTCATGTTCCTGAAATTGATCGAGAAACTCTTCGCACTACTGCTGAAGACTCTATAACACGCTTTGAACATGTGATTGACGCAAATGGAATGTACATTGAACATAAGCTGTGAATAAATAAGATTTTGTGTTATTACTTTGATTTTTTTTTTTGTCTTTATGCGCCCCCTTCTCACCTGGTAGTCGAAATTTGAAGTACTATTTTTTTTATTTCAGATTGATTTTAACTATTGTTCATATAACGTATTTTCCAAGTTTCATGTATATCTGTCTGTCAGAATGGTAGATCATAGGTAAACAAAAGAAAGGCCCAAACAGGGTAACTTTAATTAAAGCCACCCTGTACTTTCCAAAGCAAACTTCGCGTTACGCTGTCATAAGCTTGTTCAAGATCCATAAGTTCTGTAGTTTTTCCCTTATCACTCTGTTTTTTTCAGAATCTGTCTCAGAGCAAAAATGTTGTCAGCGCAAGATCTACCTGCTGAAAAGCCACTTTGTTCTTCAATTCGTTCATATTTTTCTTCCAATCTATTTCGTAAAATTCTTCCGAATATTTTTATTATTGGGATTGTTACACATATTCCTCTATAGTTGCTGCATAGTTTCTTGTCTCCTTTCTTAAAAATTTGTATTAAATATCCCTCTTTTAGTTCTTGCCGTATTGGATCCCCTGCCAAGATCCAATTGTACAGTTGGGTTAATATCTTTACAATACCTTTTGCACCATATTTTAGAAGTTCAAGATTTACTCTACCAGGTCCAGGTGATCTATCATTCCCCCCCCCCCCCCTCTCTGACTGCTTTTTCGACCTCTGTGCTAGTGATTTGAAATCCTACATTCGGGTGTTCAAAAAATTCTGTCTCCTTAAAATCGTCTCTATTCTCCCTGAGAAGTTCCTCAAAATATCCCTTACCCGCAAGAAAAGTGATGCATGTCGACAAAAGTAAATTTCACAGGAGAGGCAAAAGAAAATTTGCATAATTTTACTGTAATATGAAATTATAGCACTTAGCTCTGCATGCAGGAATGAAAACATGCAGAAAAGCATAAAACCCTTGTGGCGTACTTATAGTGGTGGGAGTTCATGTGGAGTCTTATAGGCTTTAAATATAGAGCTTTTATTCAATAACGAGCAAAGGGGTTGCCAGACAAGATCTCATAAATTTCGCCGTCACTCCGTGATAACAATAAAACAATCTTAATTAAATATAAAGCTTAAAACTTAACTCACGTAACTTCATTTCCCTAGAGAGGGCTTGAGCTGCGACGGCGGTGTTCATTTCAAATCCACGTCTCTAGATTTCATCTCATTCTAAATCTGTTCTTGTTCCCAGACTAAGCTCCAGTCGTACATGGCCGTTTCTCCGCACCAAAACTATTTACGCCAACTCACACTCTCTCCAACGTCTAACTGCACTGACTAACCAACTGTCTAACAACTAACCGCTTAACATAATTTCGCTCCCCTATTTATACTGTGGCAGACTGAGCCAATAAATTTGCATACGGTTACCGTTAACTCGCGGAACAATGAACTCCTAATTAAAAATGCACCGCGGATAAGTAGAGTGCCTCTATATTAGAGTTACGTCTTACACCGTGTTCACCTTCAAACCATTAGAGAGCCTTTGTAACAAAGTTACTGGTTCCTTACACCCTTAAGAATGAAGACATAGGATAAGTTTTGGAGGGTTGGACAATTTTACCTCCCTACACAATCCACCCCTCTTCTGTGGTCACAAATGGATATATAGTGTAATAAAATGATTTTTCGTATAGCTACACTTACGAAACTTTTTGCGTAGCAAGATGCACCTATGACAGACCTATTAGTGGAATAAAACGCAAAATGAATTTTTGCGAGATGTGTCACTTTTCGTGCTGGTGAGCGATATGTCCTCCAATAGTCTTAATCATTTCAAGCTTCGATTTATTGATGAACATCAGATCTTTTTAGTTTTCAGATATAACAAATTAATTTCCGAAATATACAGAATCTTTGAAGGAGTGGATTATTAATTTCATTTGTGCTTCGTCATTTATAAATTAGCAATTATTTTTCTTACAATTGGAGTTGGATTGCTAAAATTGTCTTCAAAAAATTACTTGAAAATATTAAATTAAACCAATAATTTTGTTTCTTGATTTAGTGCGCTCATTTTCATTGAGCATTCGTAATGATTGATGTTTCATTTCTTTCTAAATAACTTTTTTTTTTTAATCATTTAATTTTAGAAAAAATATTTATCTGCGAATATAAGCATTGAATATGCACAAAATAACTCCTCTCTAGATAAAATATTTACTGACTGAATACATTTTTTCGTTTCAAAAAATACTGTTTTAATGATAAAAACTATAAACTGTTTTGTCACTTGCAGCATGGGAAATCGATAATCGCTTAAAACTAGATTCTGTAAAGTTTTACTGTCGATTTCCTCTCATTTATTTCGGACTGCTTGCCTGGAAATTTCCAGTTTTCCACTTAATTAGAGCTTGAATGATTACATTACCACGCTAAAACATGTTGAATGTATGTTAACTGTTTTCTATTAGTTTGTCGTTATTTCCTTTTGTTTATTTGATGATCAGGTTCTTTTACATGCAGATAAAAAAAATTGTTTTACCAAATAGAAAAGAAAAAATGTTTTTAGAATTGTTTACTGTTGTTGTTTTATGTTTGTGAAAAATACTATTTGTTCATGTAATGGATGATATAAAGCGCTTTCCTCCTTTTTTAAAATTTTTTATTTATAATTTTTATATCTTATAAACTTTTATACCCTTTATAACTTTTTTAGGCATTGTGATCTAATATTTTGCGAATATATTTACTCTTTATCTTAGAAATTAAATAATGTTTCATATATAACTAAAATGACAGAGGGTGTCTGCATATTTTTGTAACGATTTTGCAAAAAGAAATAGATAAACAAAGATAAGAATTTTATTTCCTAATATGTTCAATCTGATAAATTTTGTTGAGCTATCATTCTTACATCTTGATTTCCATGATAAAAGAGATTTTTTTGAAAATATCAAGGTTGATTTTGTTCCATTTTTTGGCAACAATCTTCCAGAGACTATCCAATGTTTTGAATGCCGCTTATAAAAAGCTTATTTTAAAAATTCAATGCAGATTTATCCATGGGAGACACGTCGGGGGACTTCGGTGGATGCATTTAAAGGTCTGGCCTTATCCTGATGGAATTTAACACGACGAAGATTGCTTGGGTAACGTGATGGAATGTCTTCTTTGAAAACAAGCTGTTAAAACATATTTTTGATAGTAATCCCAGTTAATTTTGACATTTTTTCTAATTTCCTTATTTTAAGTTTTCATTATAAGGAAATCCAGAAATAACCATAAAACATTTAGCAAAACTTTCCTTGTTGTCTTTAAACCAACATTTTAGGTCTTTTTCTCCTCTCAACGTGCCTTTGTTGGGTATGCATTTTTTACCACTTACAAACCCAAATGTAAACTTTGGCGTTTCTTTCTTTTTAACACTTTCCAAAAAAGTTGAAAAGTGTTTATGCATTCGGTTTGTCTGTCTGCCTGTCCATCTGGTCGTCTGTCCACGCTCTAAAACCCGTAAATATACCGGTTGAATCCATATCGATTCATGCAGGGTTACCTTCATAGTCTCAGAAGTTTTTGAATTGAACGTATGTTAAAATTTAAGAAAAAGTAAGATAACTGTATATTTTTGTTTCATCGAAAAAAATTCCTGGCCCGAGATGCAGGCCGCCAAAGATGGGGACATTTCCCATTCGCAATTTTAAAGTGCTCTATCTCTAGAACGGTGCAAGATATTTTGTTGCGTTTTTTTTTTTAATTTTAAAGATAATATTTTTCTTTTTTAAATGATATACCCAATTTTGAAATACGTATTAAACTTTTCTCGTGGCAGTCTTTTGATTTTTTTTTTTTTAATCAAAAATGCCAATCCCAAAAATTTTGATTTTTTTGCTGTTGATCAATAACATTGGGTACTACCTTTTCACTGCAAAGGAGAACTTCCACTTTTGAGTTTAACAAGTTTTAGAAACATTTTAAAAATTCAGAGAATTTTGCAGGAACTGTATATATGGGGCATTCTCACAATCTTTTGACTTTCATGTCCCTGAATAATAATTTTTATTTTAATACACTTTTTTGTGTTTTTTTTTATTTCATATACTGGGGAACATCCCATTGCATGATTGCACAACAATATTAACGAGATAAATAAGTTTTGGACGATGTTGGGGGTCCAAACACCTGGAAAACTCCTATGCCGTCCCGTGTCCCTGATGCTGATTTTTAAATTTGGAGCTGTCTAGATAAAATTGTTTCAATAAAAATAATTCGATGTAATTTTTTTCTAAAACTGGAACTACTGTTTGATAAACATATGTAGCTAAAAATTAACCTGCACACATTTTTAGGGTTGTTATTATTTTTTAAACTATGTCCCTGGGTTTTAGATTCCTTACCATCTCTCTTCTAAAATTATACCGAAAATCACTTCAGATGCAGCCACATAATTTTTTTCAAATTTCTTCTCATGAAGAAGTATGCTAGAGAAATAATGTCTAAAATTCTTTGGCAGGAAATTTACTGTAGAATTTAAATCAGCATTTAAATATCAATTTCAAGCATTGTGGCTTTATTGGTAGTCTCACCGTCCCCAAGGTTTATTCCTGCACTTTTCGAGGTAATTTAAAAAAGAAATTTAATTTAATCCAATGTTAACAACTGTTTCTAAAAATCAATGAACATTGTGGCTATCACTTTGTCTTAACATGATTTTCCTAAAAATAGGTGGTAATTTTCCTTGTAGTTCCATACTTACCATCTCTTGTTTTACCATTTCGCCCCTTTTTTCCAATACCATCCACTTTTTTTACCTTACCGTCCCTTCTTTAACACCCCTTTAAGACAATGTTATGCAAAAATTCTGTATTAAAAGTACTACATTGTTATTATTTTTTATTTGAATGTCCTGTGGGTACTATCCAAATTCATTGTAAGTAAAAATTTAGAAGAAAAGAAAAAGTTATAGGGGTAAAATGGTAAGAAAAATTAAACTCGCAAGTTTAACTTAAACCACAGTTAAATAAAAAAATTTTCGCTGCTGACCATTTTTTCTTTATTTTGAATCATAAAGGCATTCGTCTATCAGATTAAAATGTTATTTTAGCAAGTTTAATTTAGTCAGATTTTTTTCCCCAAAAGTCAAAAGATTGTGAGAATGCCCCATATACTGCTTCTGTAAAAGTCACTGATTTTTTGTTTATTTGTATCATATTTGTAAGGGTAAGCCTACTATATATCCTAAACAAGTTAGAAATTGTAACGTCAAATGTGGCAAATGAGGTGCGTTCGTACTATAACTAGTTTATAAATATTCAGATCTTGGTGCAATAAGTGTTACACTCTTGGGCAAAAAGGCATGAATACAAAATTTATTACGATTCTATATATTAAATTCAGTAATATGAATCCATCTTAAAAATGACTTAATCACCAGGGAAACCCAGAATCATCACCTATCATGGTATATCATTAAATCAATTATGTATTATAGGATTTTTAAATAGAATAAAGGAAACTTTTATTAATACCTTTTTAAGTTTTAATTCGATTTTCATGACATTTGAAGTGATACATACTTTATTTTCAGTACCGAACCTTGCATAGTAAAACAATCTCAATAACATATATCAATTACACAGCAATACAACTATAGTAATGCAAGTTATAGTTCATACAGATGGGCAGACAAACCAAATCCATAAAGACTTTCAACTATGCTGGTAAGTGTTAAAAACACATAAATAGGTTGGAATTTGACTTTTCGAAATTTATATCAATAGACGGAAGCATACTTGAATACTTTCATACAACTCTGTATTTTACCTTACTATCTTTATATACATGCCACTATTTAGCTAATATTTAACTAAGACCAAAACACACTTAAAACTAGTGAAATCACACTTCCAGAGTTTATCATCTATAGTCGGCCATTTATCTATTTCTTTGCGTCGACCTGTATATCATTTTATCTATATTCTACTAACATATCTTTGTGTACTAAACGGAATTCAGCGTAAAAATGCATAACTCATTTAAAAATCACCTCTAAACTACTTTTGTTCATATTCAGTAACCCTTACGATTTCTTTTGTGTAGCCCTGTATAGGATCTACAGCATTTATACACACAACGTAATATGGAAAAATTTAGTTAAATTTAAAAACTCGTATCACAACTAAAAATGTACTTCCAGCAATCATCGCTAATATACAGTATTTCGTATTCAATAAAGTATCCGAAATCTTTTGTGTGTCCCTGTAAATACTATGCACTTTCTATTACACAGGAAGTAAATTATTGTAAACTTCAGCAACATATATCAATTTCATTATATGTGAAAGAGTTTAGCGTAATTAAAATACATCGCAAACAGTATTCCCCTTATACCATTATGTAATGGAATTTTTTTGTGTGGATCTGTAAATGAACAATTAATATTCTTTGCACCACATATTTTACAGAATGTATATTTTAGTACACTTCATTTTAATACATAGTTAAGATATTTTGTTTCCATGTTTTGTTTTATTTGTTTTATGCTTCCATTCACCGCACTTTTTAGACACACCTTATATAACTTGTCAAAATCAAAAGTAGAAGTTCTCTTTTACAGGGAAGGTAGTACTCAATAGTATTGGTCAACAGCAACAAAATCAAAATTTTTTGGGATTGGCATTTTTGATTTTTAAAAAAATCAAAGGGCTGCCACAAGAAAAGTTAAATACATATTTCAAAATTGAGTACTATATCATTTTAAACAGAAAAATATTATCTTTAAAATTAAAAAAAAATCCTCAACAAAATATCTTGCACCGTTCTAGGGCACTTTAAAATTTTTATCGACAATCGCGAATGGCAAAAGCTGCCCGGGATGCCATCTTTGGTGGCCTGTATCTCGGGCTAGGAATTTTTGGGGGCAAAACAAAAATATACAGTTATCTTAAATTATTTAAAAACAACGTTTAAACACACAATAAAATAAGATGATTTGATCATAAGTATACGTTTCGGGAGTACTAGGACTCACATCCTCAGTGTAAAAAACTTTAAAAACAATATCCCCCAACTACATGAACGGTGAAAACCCAAATGTCAAAACAAAATACCAAAAGACTATCAAGTTCTAACAGCCAATGAAATTAATGCGGAAGTGAAGTGTCGTGAAACAACAAATCCACCCAGAAAGTTGAGATGTATGGTGTACTAGATAAATCATTAACCAAGGAGTCTTTAAATTTATGGATATGAAGAGCCTCAAAAAAGTCTAAATCCAGAAGAGTAATGCATTTCTTGATATTGGGTTTTCACCGTTCATGTAGTTGGGGGGATATTGTTTTTAAAGTTTTTTACACTGAGGATGTGAGTCCTAGTACTCACGAAACGTATACGTATGATCAAATCAACTTATTTTATTGTGTGTTTAAACGTTGTTTTTAAATACAGTGGAACCCGGTTAAGACGCTCACGGTTAATACGCGATCCCACTTAATACGCGGATTTTTTCCGATCCCTTGAATATCGTCCATAAGGCTAATGCAAAAATATCACGTTTAATACGCGAACGGTTAATACGCGATCCCGCTTAATACGCGAGAGATTTTTGGTCCTTTGAAGCAAAAAATCACGCTTAAGACGCCAATTTATTGATCAAGATGCGAATTCCTTGTCACTTCTTCAGTGTTGCCAATTTACCAGATTTTTTTATATTCAAATAAAAAACATTGCTTACGAATAGTAATATTTACCTTATTTAATAACAGATTAATTAAGGCGACACATTACTAATCGAAAATAGTGACAGATATTTGAATTTTTAACCCTTTCACCGTCCGAGGGTTTCCCTATATTTTTATAAAAATATTTGTAAATCCCAGGATATATATTTTTTTAAATCGCAGTTTCATGCTATAATAGCTTTAATATCACTTCTTTCTATAAATGGTTCAAAATAAGATTATGTTTAAAATATTTTTGTCTGTTGTCATTTTAACATGATTATCTAGAAACGGAAAAATCCGGGCCAGCCGGTTAAAGGGTTTTAAAAACCAGCTAAATTAGCAACACTACAATTCTTGTTTGATTCCGCGCAGGGGCGTGCCGAAGGCTGTTTTAGTGGGGGGGGGGTGTGAACTGAATTTTGCCGACTGCAAGATCGGGGGTGAGTAAGACTTTGTGATAGCCCCCCCCCCCCCTCAGCGACGGAGTTATCTGTTCTACAATACTGTGAATTTATATAAATCACTAAAAGTCTTAAGTGTTCACCTGCATTCTCCTTAACCACAGTCGAAATTAAATGCTGTTATTCAATATGTGTAATTTTTTAAAAAAATATTTTACTATATAAGTAGAGTTGAGAATCCTGTTATTAATTAGGATTCTGCTTACGATTTAAAAGGAAATGTGTACGGATGTACCGTATATTAACCAGTTCTCAAAAGTAACAATTTAAGAATTTTGAAGTGCTTCGGAATTTATGTTTCTATAAATAAAACCGCATGCTGTTGTGTAATGTAAGTGTATAAATTTTAACATACATAAAAAAACAAATCTTGCTTGCTAAAAATTAGATATATATTAGTATAAGAGACTAAAAATTAGCCTTCTACATTTTTAAATTATCGCCCGGCTATCATTCAGAATAGCCCATTTTCTAGCTACACTGTCTAAATCCAACATGTCAGTTATGTCTGTTTCACAGGTTAATAGCATTAGTTCGTCCAGTCGCTCTTCCGACATGGTGGTACGTAAGTAATTTTTTACTAACTTTAACCTGCTGAAACTTCTTTCATTACTTGCTACAGTTACTGTAATAATTAAGGCCAACTAGTAGGCCAAAGAAAGGTTAGGATACAAATGAGCCTTCCCCACAAGTTTTTGCGCTGCTGCGCCAATTGTATCCGATTCAGAACTAGCTATTTCTGAGGACATGAGATCAATTTCACATTCCAAGTTATCTACATCTTTGAGATCACCAGGAAATAGTTGACATAGTTTAGAAATGTCCTCGGTAGAGCTATACTTTGTCCTAGATGGAAGGAGACAGGCTAGTGGTTTAACTTTCTCAAATACCAACTTATGAATGTCTACAAATGCAGTTGTAAGCCGATCTACCACCTTCAAAATTTCTGCTTTAAAATAATTCTCTCGTGTAAATAGAACTGCAGTTTTAGGATTTTCGTTGATCTTCGATGGAGGCCTTCGTCGCCTGTGCCGCAAATTGAACTCATAATCTTGATTTATTCCATGTATCTCGCAGATGTTGTCAGCTTCCTTAATGATGTTCATTATTGCCGCCGCGTCATCATTCCGGAGTTTCTGAATGCTTTCGTAAGTTTTCTGCATTATGTCGGTTCCCTCTAAAATGTTCAGGTCTTCACGTTGCAATTGCTCTGTTGCTAACTTCGTCTGAAACATAATTGCTTTCATTGCAAGTAAAGAAACAATGAAATCGTATGTCATCATTTTGCTTCTTAACCCTGCCGCCTTAGCTCGAACATCCTTGTCAACCTTCACGTCTTCAGAAATAATTTGCAGAGTATGGATGAGGGCATCATAGGACGATAAAATAGCTCTGACTGAATCCGCTCGCATAGTCCATCTTGTCTTTGACAAAGATTTCAAAGTAAGACTCTTCTGAAGAACTTCCATTTTCTCTCTCAGTATGCCGAATCGCTTTGCACTCATTTAAAAGAAGTTATAGAGATCTTGAATACTGTCGTTGAAGAATTTCAGAAATAAGCTTAGCCATTCCTTCGCCTGTTTTAGCCAGATAATCTTTTAGTTTTAACAACCTTTCTTCTGGCTGAAACTGGGTCACGTATCGGATTACAATTGAGAGCTGGTCAAGATGAGAGAGATCGGGTGTGCTATCAGCCATAACGCTAAAAAATCCATAATTTTTGACATTTGCAACTATTTTTTCATGGACACATGATCCAAGAACCCCAATAAAGTCGTTTTGTGACTTATTACTAAGATAGTTGGCATGGTATGGGCGAAGATGATTATCATCAATCCAGTCTTTTAAAGTTGGAATCCACCTGACCATTAATCTAATGAGCTGAATGTAGTTACCGCTGTCACTTTCTCGTCCCCGAAATGCATGTGCTTGACGACTTAGATATCTGGTGCAGTCTAGAAGTATATTAATAATCTCTCTGTTTCTTAGACGAATTTGCTCCGGTTTAGGTACTGCCTCTCTACATTGACTAGATAGAAAGTTGTCAACGTGTTTACTTTTTTGGGCCAAATTATCTAATTTATACACTGCAGTTCTATGAGCATTGCTCGTAAAATGAGCCATTAACTTGCCTTTACGGTTTTTTCCTCGGCCTTTCATCTTCCGCATACACGAATACCAACACTGATCCAAGATTCTTCTGCGTTTTCAGTCCCCGGCCATCAGAGCAAAGTGAACAAGCAAAATAAAATGCGGCATCCAGTTGGTCGCTGTATTTTAAATATGGATATTCTTTATACCAGCAGGAGCTAAAATTATTCTGCTTCTTAGGGTCTATGTCATGATTCACAGGGTACGATGATCTCTGAGGTTGATAAGGTCCATGAGACAGGATGAAAAGTTTCTGGTTTTCGGTTAAATTCTTTCCAATACGATCGGCTGGATCACAACTTAGAAAAGTCGAGGTATCTTCCTTTTCAGAAACATTGATATTTTCCATAGAATTGCTAGTTAGGATTTTATCGCATTCCTCAATCAAACTTTCGCTGTAGTGCCGAACCCGGTCTGCAAAAGCCTTAACATTCGCAGTAAAATTTTGCGATGAAAATGATGTTTCAGAAACATTTTTACGAAGCTCTGAAATTTACATCTGGATGATTTGTTTGAATATGACTATGCAGGCCTCTAATAGAAATGCAGAAATATCTACATATTGTACATTGAATCCGTTTTCCTTTCTGGAGGTTGATGTTTTCATTCGGATGAAATAATCTTATATGGCAATATAAATTTATTTTTTTCTGTGAAATGTGTGCGTACGCGATCACAGTGTGTGCATAAACTTTTCACTGAATTATCTGCCATAATGCGACAAAAACAAACTTTTGAAAATCGCTCTTCTTCTGTGTCCGTGACTTCATCTTTTAAATGCAGAAACCTCAAATAACTAGCGCCAAATCCAGAGCCAAGAGGTCACCAAATTCTAAGAATCAGTCTATAGCAGAAGGAGCAATTGAAGATGCTACATGGGAAAACTTACAATAGAGATTGCAACAACCCCCCCCCCCCCCTTCCTTTCACGAAAATCTCAAATTTTCAGAAACGCGATTCTCTCTCTCTATCTATCACCTTCGCTCTCTGATAACCCCTCCCTCCCACACAGAATCATACACAATCTTCCATGAGAAGTTCTTTCTTTTCCCCTTTAAAGAGGGACAACAGAGAATTGAAATGATACTGACGACGGGAGAGGGGACTTTTTGCAGGGTGTGTTCTTAACTTTCCGACTATTCTAAATTTTGCCAACTCTTCCAAATAAGTGGGGGGGGGGGGTGTTACACCCCCAACACCCCCCCGCTAGGCACGCCCCTGATTCCGCGTCCTAACATTCTTTTGCCTCTCGCTTCGTGTATGTTTTTACTGTAGTAGAGAGAGATAGACGAATTCAGGATACTCAGATATGTCATGAAATTATTATGATTAAAGATTAGTATAGCTATTGTTTGTGAGGTTTTAAATGTACGTTATATAAATACCATGTTTCATAATACATATTATAGGCAAAAAAATGGAACTCGTAAAGATTAAATAAATGCGACTGCGGTTGTTTAATTCTTTTATGTTTTTTTACTCCTTGCTATACTAGCAATGCTTTTTTTTTTTTTTTTTTTTTTACACAAATACTATTAACAAGTTTTTCTTATAATGAAAAGAAGGACAGATTGTAATTGTACTCATTATCCCAAGTACTAAATATGATTTTAACAAGTGTTTCAAAGGTTTAATTTTTTTTCGCTCTATTAATAAATTAGTCAAGCAGCAAATTATTATTATTATTATTATTATTTTGGTTGGAGCATATTAATCCATAATAAAGCCGTCTGATTCACTTTTTATTTTGAGTTATTATTCGATTTGGTTCTATAAAAAGAAACAGTCAGTTAAAGTTGAATTCAATTAAATTTTAATCAAAATATACCTTACAATTTTCGACCGTAAACATATAAATGAAAGTTCTAAAGTTCATTTAGACGATTAGATGTTGTAAATAAGCACAGCTCCTGGAACATTATACAAATCACGTTTAATACGCGATCCCGCTTAATACGCGACTTTTGCCCACTCCCTTGAAACGCGTCTTAACCGGGTTCGACTGTAATTTATATTCCCACACAAGTTCTGTATTTACTATACAGTTATCTTATTTTTTCCTGAATTTTAATATATCTCCAATTCAAAAACTTCTGAGACTATGAAGGTAAGATTTTTTCTTTGGCTGCCTGAATTGACATGGACTATACCTATTCGGATTTTCATGCAATTGATAAACGTTATTTAGGATCACCAAGGCATTTTTGGTTGAAGTATGTAGAATTAATAGTTCATTTAGAGGTGCACTCAAAAGAATTCTGTTACCTTATAGTCAATGCGGAAAAATCGTTTGCTGTGTATTTTAATGACATTACGCTATTTCAAATGTATTGAAATTGATATAAATCACTGAATTTCACTACGAGATGATTACTATACAATAAGGCGATACAATATATACAGGGCTGATCAAGGAATTCGGATAATTTTCCGATTGTAGATGTGAGCAGCTGAAATTTGGGTTTTCGAATGTGTTATGCGTTTCCATATGGTTGAATTAGACATATTTTAACTTATTAAACGATGCAGTTTTGTATCTTTATTCTGAATGTGTTGGAAAGTGTTTAATAATCTATGCTTAGCGCATGATTTTTTTCTTTCTTTTTTTATTAATTATGTCACTTACTTTTCGTGTAGAAATATTAAAGCCATGCTTTTCATACATTTTTTAGTAACCGACTAAGAATATTTCTCTTAATGAAGCACAAATATAATTTCCAAACTTTCTTTACAGCTAGGAAAATTTTTGATGATGCAGACGATAAATGAACCCCATTCCGAATTGATGTCCTATAGGTTTTATTTTATTACATTCAAACTTAAATTATAAAGAAAGTCAAAATCGGTACAAAAATGTGCAAACACCTTCTGTATAATGTCTCTAAATTTAATAATTACTAGCTGACCCGCCCGTCGTTGCCCGGGCCCGTGATGAATAACCCTTAAATGAACCTAAAATTTGTATTATTTTATATCTTTAGCTCCATTTTGTGTGAATGTATACTTTTAAATGAAAAACATTGAATTGAAAGTGCTATTTGGTATTTATTTTCTGCCTAATTTGATTTTTGGAGTCTATGCGTACCGAAAGCGAGCGAAACCGCGACGAAACACTCAGGTTTTAACTAATTTCATCGAAATTTCTATGTATTTTATTTTGTAAAAATTATTTCGACCCGTCCGAACGTTTCAAAATTTTTGAACGTGATGCAAATCTGTTATATTGAGATGTTCTAAAAAGATTGTGTTAAAATACGTATGTTTAGTTACTTTTAGCATAGAAAACATATTGTCTCCGTGAGGCGCGAAGTGACCTGTGTTTGCAGGTGTATTGGAAAGGGTTAACATTCATATGTTTTAAAACCGATTGCACCATCAATTAGAAGAAGGATTCAGTTTTTACACGATTTTTTGGTTTGTCGGTACCTCTAAAATTGCTCCCTGGAGAGGCGTTGCAATAAGGGGGAAAACGTTTTTCGTAAAAACGACACTTTTTGAATTTTTTTTTCTCAAATAGTTAACTGCGACATTTTTTCGAATTAATTGCTGCATTTGAGACGTAAGAGTACGATCTTTCGGAATATACAGTTGGACTTCTATTTACCGAAGTAGCTAAATCCCGAAAAAAAGTTCGTTATATGGAAAATTCGTTAAATAGAGAGTCACATTTTAAAATACTTTAAATTACATGAAACATATTTTAAGTCCATAAACACTAAATATAATTTAAAAAAAAGTAATTAGTCACACCTTTTTTTATATAAATTATATCCATTTGTTTTATTTATTTTACCCATCACAAAGAAATCTGCAAGGGAAATAAGAATGAAGCAAAACATTGTCTGGAAATACATTGTATTTTCAGTTTAAAAAAAAATTATTTTACATTAAAATCACGATTTTTTAAAGATTTTTTGATAAGCTGTTTGGAGGAATACCAAATCTTAAAGCAGTATTCTTTTTCTTCAAGCCTTTATCCACCTCATCAAGAATATTTTTTTTTCTTTGATGCTCAAGCACTTCCGCTTTGATATTTTTGAGCTACAAGAACGGAAATTACCTACACGATTGATCATGAGCAACAATCTAGAAAACGGGAAACTATAGTTTAAGGACACAGGGCAGCTCCATTGAGATTTAAAAGGGGATATTGAAAGTTTGCACTTCTTGGATGGAAAGCAAAGAATCACAGCGATTTTACTGCTCTCGGTGAGTTAGGAGCCTGGTAAGACCTGTTCATGGTCATTGATCATCATAAAATGTGTTAAAAGAAATAATAAGTTTGAAATGTCCAGTAATATTTTAAGAAATGGGGGGGGGGGGAATTTAGATCCCAAGGAAAAGTTCGTTAAATAAAGAATGCACTTCGCTATTTGGAGGTTATTTTACGAAGAAATTTGCAAAATGCTCTTGGTTCCAAGTAAAAGTTCGCAAAATAGAGAAATTCGCAAAATAGAGGTTCGTTAAATAGAGGTCCGACTGTATATTCCCACTAAAAAAATCTGTAGAAAATCTGTAGGTAATTGGCCCATTTCTACAAATATTTGTAAGAATATCTTATAAAATTCTGCAGAAATTTTTAAGGTAAAGCTAAATCTTCAAAATTTTTACAGATTTCTGTAGAATTTCTGGAGTTGATGGAGATTTCTTCAGATAATCTTAAGATTATACTGTACCGAGCGGTTTGGATTAAAGCAAAACAATTAAAAAACAGAAATAAAGTCTAAGATGGATTCTTCGCTTTCTCCCGATGCCTAAATGGGCTTGTACACTCCCTTGACCGGGGACCAAATCGATGATTTTTATGAGAGTGAGTTGCGATGCTTAATTAATAATTCAACTAATTATTAGAAATTTAAAATTCTAAATCTTAGGTGCATCAGGAGAAATTTTGAGCTAGCCTCTCAAAATTTTTCAGCCTCGTATGCCCCATAAATTTTTCTAGCCATCGCACACAAACACACTTACACACAGAGACACAGACAGAGCGAAACATTCCTTTATTCGTAGAGATTGTTTTTACAAAAACTAAATGTCGCATAAGTTGTTTTGATATGATAAATGTTATCAATGATTAATTGCAGATTGGGGAAATAAAGCATTTGAATACTGTCATTAATTTTATTTGATTACCATGTTATTTAATAAAAAAAATTCTATCTTTATTTGATTTCTATGCTTTCAAAATAAATAGATTAAATAGAAAGCAATTTTATAAGTATCGAAGTGATACCTTTTGTTTTAGCTTATTATTATTATTATTATTATTATTATTATTATTATTAAAAGCTGTATTTGTGATATTATTTATAAATCAAGCCTTATTATAATAGAGCTTATATTTTATAGACAACAACGATTCCTTGCATGGGCTTTTATGGCATAAAATCCCTTAAGGCTGTTCTCAAATCCAAAGAGTCAACTTTCTGACATAAGTTTTAATTCATATTTGTTCGGAAACGCATGAAACAAGAAGGTGTTGTTATTCAGAAACTATGTCATCGAAATGTTTTTTTTGTTTTCTTGTAAACGCAATCGATCTTTCAGAAAATACTATCAAAGTTGGCATTTTGAAACCGAACTTCCCAACGAAAGCGGAAAACCAGTCAGTAAGTGGAGAAAAATGTCGTGTCACGTGATCAAAATCGCTTATAACTCAATAGGTCCTTTATTGATCAAAAATTGGAAAAAACCGTTCAATTCCAAATCGCTTCCATGGCCAGGCTTTCAAATTTTATATCTTTCCGTTAAAAAATGAATTTGTAAATGTGTCAAAACGTTTTGTGCTTGTTGAGCAGAGCAGTTAAGAACAGCCTTAAGGGACATGCTGTGCCAAAAAAAAGAGTACTGATACACAGAAAAGTTTAATATAAAACATGACATTTAAACAGTAAATTGTGGTAAAATGGGAATAAATTTATAGACATCGTGTATACATTACTGATGTACAGTGCACTCTTGACTAACTGACTCACAACTACCCGTCCTTCCTAATATCTGACCTGCTGTTTAAAAAAAAAAAAATCCCCTAAATAAAATGAGAAATTACTCTGCGAAGGCAATGGAGGGGGTAATATGTTACCAGTATGTAAAATATATTCAAATGTTCTTAATCTACAAAAATATAACATAACCATGAACGAAATATAACTCTTACTAGTTCTCACGATACCGAAAAGCATTCTTTAGAATATTACAACTCATCATCAATTTCAAATAAATTTATAAATTGAGTATTAAGACACGATACAAACATTATACATATTAAATTTGGAACAACAATTATTAAATTAAGTAATCACAAAAGATTTTTTAAGACTAGATCCAATCACTTATAAATGAAGTACTAAAATATCATAACATTTAAATTTGGCGAAAGGTTAATATTAACAGGAATCCGAATGCATAAAAAGAATAAATAAAAAAAATAAATATGTAGGAAATCAGAAATATTTGATATATTTTGTCAAACTATTTGTAACTAAGACATTTTAACCAATGAAATAGACCAGAAAAAATTAAATCGTTGACAGCACCAATAAATGCTTTGTACGTAATGTAGGATCTCATAATTGAAAATACATAAATTCAATAAGAAAAATCACAAAATGAATGCAAAAAAGGGAGAACAAACAGGAATAAAAATAGAACTTATGATTCGTAGCTCGTTTTCAAGCGCAATATATCATGAGTGAAATACGGTTAATTTCTGAAGTAGAAATAACAAGCAATTGCTTTAATGCGAATTTCTACCATTGCTGATTAAACGGTACCAAAATAAATACATAAATAAATTAGATTTTAAAGTGTATTAATCAGTTTTATCAAACCAGAATATATCTTTTTAGGATGATATCGTTTCTCGATTAAACATTTTCAGCTACGTAATTCAATTTATCCATACAAGAATAACAAAATAATATTAATGTTAATTTCAATGCGTTTAATTTATGATGTTTGTCAACAAAACATGTTTATTGAACGTGAAAATGTTCACTTGAGAATTTATATCATCCGAAAAACCTATATACCGATTTGAGAAAACTGATTAATAAACTAGAAAGATTACCCGGAAATGTTTTTGAAAATCGGTGGTAGCAGGAGGAACTTTGTTTAAATAAAATTCTTGTTATAAATTCTTCGTTAAATCTCGAAAATAGTTGGTTTCTAAGTCTTCTAAAGATTAAAAAAAACTGTTTTCGAAATTGTTGATAATTCGGAAGAGGTTGTTGTGAATTTTCGTTTTTTGTTATATCATATTTCTCTAAAGTTTACTTTTAAAAGTTAACTTTTAAGTAAAATTCGTTTTCCTTTTTTACAGTTTACTATTTATGAACCTCATTCTTGCCGTAGGCTTATGCTTTACATTAATGTTTTGTTAAATTAAAAACCGTATGCATTGTATTCATAATGTACAGTACAGGGTGCATGATTTTATGTTTCTTTTAATTAAGTTAAGCATTATAATCTTATTTTATCTAAAACTGTTACAATTCTTTATTCATGAATTTTCTTTTTCTGGAATAAAATATAAAAACACATAGTGCAGTATATAAGAGACATTAGAATTGCAATATTTCGATCTGCACTTTAGAGGTCCGATAATATAAATAAATTCTGATTTTTGTTATAAAAAATGTATTTTTAATGACATGAGGTGGGACAGACAGTGAGTAATTCCAGAAGTCCGGCCTACCCGGATTTTTTATTATCCACCTTTTCCTTCCATCACATTTTGCCGGATAGTGAAAATTTATTGCATACAGAGAAGATAATATGAAAGAAGTATAAACAAGACAAAAAGAAATACAATACGAAAAAATTCTAGAGTAAATTTATAAATCAGAAGCTCTTGTTGGATATATATATATATATATATTTATGTGAGTTCAAAATATGACTTTTCCTGCGAGATTAATAGTATTTTCTTGTCGGATATTTTTAGAAATACGCAGTGAATATGTGATTGTGTTATATGTATTTTACTGTAAAGGAGAATTTTTGAAGTAGTAAATATACTCTATATCTAATGGGAAAATGTTTACGAAACCGTAAAGTATACTGAATTACATAAATATTTTTTGAAATGCATAGTATATTTCAATGTTCTGTAGCATTGTGCATCTTTCTTTTGCATTTTCTAAATAAAATTTTAAATATCCGTTGCTATACAAATCCTTTATTATAAATCTTAAATATATACACTGCTCAAAACAATTAAAGGATATTGCAGTTTTAGGTGGATTTTGTATCTGGTAAACTGTTTAGCTGATTGATACATGGTCGACAGACATAGTAGGTTATATGAGAATAAATTACACATGTTTGGCAGAAAAAAATGCATTTTATTGCGCATTTGTGTACTAAAGGAAAAAAACACAATTTGTGCATATGAGAAAAAAAGAATAAGAAAAGGTGTTTTCTTCAAAGAAAATCATTTTCAGTAGGGGGTTTGGTTTCCACGGGCGGCCAGCAACGTTGAACACCTTTGAGGTATGGACTCAATGAGGCTATTAATGACGAGTTGGGGTATTCTGCCCCACTCTTCCAGAAGAGCTCTTTCCAGTTCTTGGAGAGTTTGTGGGGGTTGTTGGCGGCCAGAAACTCGTCTTCCTAGAGCGTCCCAAACGTGCTCGATTGGATTCATGTCTGGAGAACACGCTGGCCATTCCATTCGAACGATTCCTTCCTCGAAAAGGAAATCCTCCACCAGGTTTGCACGATGTGGCCTGCAGTTATCGTCCATTAAAATGAAGTTATCTCCGATTGCTGCAGCGTAAGGGACTACAATATGTCTGAGGATCTCATCCCTATATCGGCGACCAGTCAGAGATCCATCTCGAATGATGTAGAGGTCAGTGCGCCCGTCAATGGAGATGCCACCATACACCAACACTCCTCCACCGCCAAATCAGACACTTTCGTGCACGAACGCAGGATTATTCCTACTGCCACGGTCCCTCCAGATGAAAATACGTCTATTATCCGGATGCACAGAAAAACGGGACTCGTCAGAAAACAGAATATTGCTCCATTCATTTCTCCTCCAGTTGACATACTCGGTTGCCCACTCCCTGCGGTCGCGACGATGCCTTGATGTTAATCTAATACATACCATCGGTCGGCGAGCATACAGACCTACAGCATGGAGCCGGTTTCGGACAGTCTGAGTTGAAATCTTGGTGCCTGTAGCCGAGCGAAGGTGTTGTTGGAGAAGAGTAGCGTTCATGGTTCGGTGTCTCCGAGCTGTTAACGCTAAATACCGATCTTCATTGGGCGTTGTTGCCCGTCTACGACATTGCCCTGGTCTTCGGCCTGCACATCCACTCTCCAAAAAACGGTTCCAGATCCTGGAAATGACACTTTGTGACACTCCAATGGCTTGCGCTACTTCGGCTTGAGTTTGGCCCCCTTGTAACCTACCAACAATTCTCAAAGCTTCTGAATCTGTCAAATGACTTCGCTGAGACATCGTACTCATCGAAACAAAGCAATCACTGAATGCCGATCATCCTTGTCTTCATTCTCCTTTATCCAGTTGAAAGTCAAATTTCATTCGCTGCCGCTGAAGCGACGTTTTTGACGTCGAACTCAAAATTTGCATACTCCATAGTTTGAAAACCAGAAAAATTTGCATTTGTGATTCTCTTCTTCTATTTTCGGCAAAAAAAATTTCGTTTATATCTTTATTTTATATAAAACTTCAAATATCCTTTAATTGTTTTGAGCAGTGTATTTTGCATAAATTATACGATAGTTACGTAATATATATTTTATAACTTTTTAATTTTATTTTTAATTATTAATTTTAGGTTAGATATATTTTATTTAAGGTGAGATTTGCCTAAGGCTAAAAAAGCTTGTTTTTTAGCATCTATTTCTGTAATAGGAATAAAGATTTTAACCCCGGGTTTTTTGCATGTTATTTAGTATCCTTTGACAAACATTTCAACATTTTTAACACTTCCCAACAAAGTTGAAAAGTGTTTATGATTTCGGTTTTGTCTGTCCGTCTGCGCTGGAAAAAAAATCTGTAAAATTACTAAAGTTTTTCTAGGAAACTGGGATTCCTAGAACTTTTCATGTTCAACAGTTTTCATGTTCAGGCAACAACAAAAATTCATGCAACACTTACACTTTTGCACCGAAAATAATAAAATCTGTAAGGTTACTAAGAATTTTTTAGGAAACCGGGATGCCTAGAACTTTTCATGTAACTGCAATCAGGGTTACAGATAAAAATTTAGTAAGCTTACTGTAATTTTAGCAGATTCATTTATAAAGCTACCGATTTCTGTAGATTTACAAAAACTAATTTTGTAGATTTACAGATTTTTTTGTACAGTTACAGATGAAAGTTTAGTAAGCATGTAACTTTGCATCTGTAGAACTACAGAATTTTTTTTTTTTTCAGTGCGTCCGTCTGTCCGACTTTCCGTGCTCTAACTCTCGTAAATATACTCGGATTGCCCTGAAATTTTTGGACGTTATTAAGGTTCACCATAGCACGATCTCTATTTCAAATGAAGTTTGTACCATGTTTTGTTCATTTACAGGGACAGTCAAAAGTATTCCGTTACATTACGTTCAATGGGAAAGAATCGTTTCAAATGATTTTTAATGATGTTACACGCATCCAAACATAACAAAATTGATATACGTTTATGAAGTGCACTAAAATATGCATTCTGTAGAATATGCGGTGCAAATAATAGTTATTATTCATTTACAGGGCCTCACAAATGAATCCCGTTACATAAAGATATAAAGTGGAGGAATTGTTTTTGACGTATTTTAATTATGTTAAACTATTTCATATAAAATGAAAATGATATATATCGCTGATGTTTACTATAAGTTATTTAATACATAATAAGAAGTGCATAGCATTTGCAGGGACACAAAAAATATTTCAGATGCTATATTGTGTCCGAAGAACTGTCATAAGCGATGATTGCTGGAAATGCATTTTTAATTATGGTATGCGCTTTTATGCTTCACTATATTTATGCATACTATACGGTGAGTATAAATGCTATAGTTTATATACAGGGCTACACAAAAGAATTCGTAAGGGTTACTGAGTATGAGCATAAATTGCTTAAAGTTGGTTTTTAAAGGAGTTATGCATTTTTACGCTGAACTTTATTTAGTTTGCTAAGAAATGTTTGTAGAATATAGATAAAATGATATACAGGGTCACGCAAAGAATGGATACATAACCGCCTATCTAGAAATGTGATTTCAGTAGTTTTAAGAGTGTTTTAGTTTAAATTAAATTTTAGCTAAATAGTGGCGTGTAATAAAGGTACTATTGGCTATGGACAATAACTGCTGAAATCCATTTTAAAATGTTTTATGCGTTTTCTAAAATATTTTCTCATTCATCTTATTAACCCTATTTCCCTGAATAACGATATTTTGTTTAAAGCATTCAGAAAGTGTTGGAAATTGTTTCATAATGAATGCTTAACGCATGATTTTTATTTCTTGTTTTAATAAAAAATTGATCATGTGGTTCGAGTTGCTTCGGTGGATGTTCTAGTGCAGCCATACTGAACCTGCAGCCCGCGGGCCACATGTGGCCCGGTGACCCTTTATATGCGGCCCGAGACACATGGTTATTACTTCCTATTTATAAAATTAAGATGTGCACAAAAAAATTTAAGACCTTCGCTGTTCTGTTCCTTATGGAAATAAAATATCTATCCTATTATTTACTATGATTACTAATTTAAAATTATCTCGAAGCATTTTTCCCTAGTCAAAAGTTATTTTTGCATGTAGTTAGTTCTATTTACGTTATAGTGTTGTATCTTTTATTAATATTCAAAACTAAACAAATATTCTTTCAAATTAATTAAATTTTCACAATACATTTCTATATTTAAAGAAAAAAAAGTTTGTTGCACAACTGATTTATTAAAGAAAATTCCTTGATTTGTTTCTTCAGAACTTGAAAAATCTGCTTTGATATATTATTAAGTCTATACTCATAGAATATAGCTAAAAATGCTTATTAGGGTTAAACTTTTGCAGCAGAAAATTTAGCAGCAAAAAGATTTATACCACTATTTCCAAACAACAGTTTTCGGGGCATCATTTTCTATAGAAATACTACGAAGCATATTGTTTGGAAATACTTGAGTTAAATTTTTTGGTAACATTTCTTTCGCAACAAATGTTTGATCCTGATTATTTAAAAATTTTTTATAGCTTTGTTATACTACTTTTGTTATCTATTTTAATTACCCTTTTGTTACATTATTATAAACGTGTGTTGCGGCTCGCTGAAAGTTGCAAACATATGTTTGTGACCCGCGAGAAAAAAAGGTTGAGTATGGCTGTTCTAGCGTATTCACCGGTGTACTTCCAATCTGGCGGGACCCGACAGATCGCCAGAGTCGTTTGTAATCAATTTTCGTTAAAGCTGTTCTTAGCTGCTCTGCTCAACAAGCGCAAAATGCTTTGACACATTTACAAATTCATTTTTTAACGGAAAGGTATTAAAATTGGAAAGCCTGGCCATGGACGTGATTTGAAATTGAACTGTTTTTTCCATTTTTTGATCAACCAATTACCTATTGAGTTATAAGCGAAATCGATCACGTAACAAACACGTTTTCCGCCCGCTCTTGAGTGCTGTTTCTTCCTTAGCACTGAAATTCGGTTCAAAACGCCCACCTTGACGCTCTTTTCTGAAAGATCTATTGCGTTTGCAAAAAAATGGAAAACAGCTCAATGACATACTTTCTGAACAACAACACCAGCTAGTTTCATATATTTTCGAACAAAAATAAATTAAAACTTATGTCAGAAAGTTGCCCTTTTGATTTGAGAACACCCTTAAGGATTATGAAAGTAGTTAATATTGTCTGGCTTTGTGTTCAAAAATTTGAAAATCAACAAGTGGCAGCCAGTTCGGAAAAAAAGGTCTATTTATGACCGCCTTTTTTCGTACTTTGGTGAGCTCCTAAAAATGTTTATTTTTGTAAAAATGGCTGAAAGGGGTCCAAGCTCCAATGAATTATATTTTAATTTGAAAAAAAAAAACCTTTGGGAAAATATCGATTTTTGCTTTTTTATATCATTAAATAGTTTAAACTTTTATCTTTCCAACGATGTTTCACACATTTATATCTATATATATATATAAAGAAGTGTTGGAATTATTCTTCTTTCTAAGAGTACTTCACAGCTTAATGGCTATTTAAATCTTTAATTGACTTTTTCTCAAAACTTGGATTTTTCATGTTTGTGTTCCTTTTTTTCGATATCTATTAAATTTAAGAACTCAGATTTTTTTTATACTTATATTATGTTATAGTGTATACTTTAACACAGGGATTTAAGGATTTGTTAAAAATTATTTATTTTAGGCAGTGAAATCTTATCAAAACTGCTAATTTAAAAACGACTTTTAATAAATAATTGATAATTAATTTTTAGTTTCGCTTATAAAGAAAATGGTCTGTTAAAATACGTAAAACATGTTATTCTAACTACTCTAAAAAATCTAGAACTCTATCTTTCACCATTTCTGAGAAAAAGGTACATAAATTTGGTAGATTTAACATGGCGGAGATAGAGCTTTCCCGGTCCCCTTAATAGATTTAGGGTCTGATCTTTCACAGCTTGTAAAAAAAATCATTTTGCGTAAAATGCGTTTATACAGCTCAAAAGCAGTTTAAGCATACGGGCGCCTTGCGCTAAAGCACTAGATAACTATAAGAGGACTTCAAATTCGGCCAAATCGTTTTACAGGGATAATCTACATCTACAGACTATATAGAAAAATTAAGAAAAAAAATCTATTATTTCAACAGAAAAAAAGCAAATGCCCCCTGAAGAGAAAATTACTCTATTGTGAAAAATAATTTTTGTGATACTTCAGATTTACGATTTCCCAATTTCAAACCCTGCAGTTAAGTATATAGAAAATATTTATGATTTCCAAAATATAAAAATATGTTTTTAAGTCAGACTATACATTTTTCTTTATATTTTCTAGATATAATAATAGCAATAATAATAATAATAACAATAGTAATGATATCTTTAGTAAATACATGCAATATGTCTTTTTTTTTGTAAAGGTATGTTTTTCATTTTTAAAACATGCATATTTCTGCCTAGATAACGTTGAAAGATGAAGAAAAGACATTAATATGAAATATAGATAATTTTATTGCTAATAAAAATAAGTAGATAGCTTCTTTTTACCCCATAATTTTATTGTATTAGTTATCCCAAGATTTGATAATTATTTATTCAAGATTATGCTTCAATTTCTAATTTGTAACATTACGTTTATGATTTTTTCTGAAGAAACATTGTTAAACTTAAAACTTAAAATACTTTATTTTAAACTTATAATTCACTAATATTAGTTATCCCAAGATTTGATAATTATTTATTAAATTTTATGCTTTAGTTTCTAATATGTAATATTATATAATTGTCTTCTTTATTCTTTGATGGAGAAAAAAAAGTCTTAAAGTTCAAACTTAAAATACTTTATTTAAAATTTTTAATAAAATGTTAATAGTTATATCAAGGTTTGATGATTATTTATTCAAGTTTATGCTTTAATTTCTAATTTGTAATATTACATTAGGGCAATTCCACAGAAAATCATCCTTTTTTGGGGGGAGGGAATCAAATTTATAATATGTTTAACTTAAGGGTATGATTGGAAAACTTGATATTTTTATATTCTATAGAAAAATCCTAATAAAAAGGCATTGTAAATTATTGTTTAAAAACTAAGTTAAGTACCATTATTGCCTTTGTAAAGTCATAATGTTACGTCAGTTACACAATAAAAGTTACGCCAGTTACACGTGTATATGCCATTTTTTTCTTTTTTATAATTCAGAAATTAATTAAACAAGTTACTGTTATAATTTGGCATTACTTAGTGTTGTTGAGAACATTAAATCACTTTTTTTAACTGGATACTTTTGATAAATTTTACACTTAAATGAAGGCAAAAACAAGTGAGAAAAATCATGTGTTAAGCATAGATTATGAAACACTTTCCAACACTTCCTGAATGCTTTAACAAAACCTCGTTATTTAGGGAAATAAGGTATATAAGTGAGCTAACTAAACATGAAACATACTTGTATACTTTTGTACAACCTTGTAGTTAACCTAGCATCTTTATTACACGCACTATTTAGCTAAAGTTTAATTCAAAGTAAAACATTCTTAAAACTACTGGAATCACATTTCCAGAAATTATCATTTATAGACGGCCATGTATCCAATTCTTTGCTTGACCCTGTATATAATTTTTTTATCTATGTTCTACAAACATTTCTTAGGTAAACTAAATTCAGCTCAGCGTAAAAATGCATAATTCATTTAAAAACCACCTTTAAGCAATTTACAATCATACCCAGTAACCAATACGAATTCTTTTGTGTAGCCCAGTATATGAATTACAGCATTAATACACACCATATACAATGCATAAATATAGTGAAACATAAAAGCACATAACATAATTAAAAATAAATTTCCAGCAATCATCGCTACCGTACAGTACTTCGGATACAATATTGCATCTGAAATCTTTTGTGTGTCCCTGTAAATGCTATGCACTTCGTATTATACATGAAATAAGTTATAATAAACCTTAGCGACGTATATCAATTTCATTATATATGAAATAATTTAACATAATTAAAATACGCCAGATAACATTCCCTTCACCCTATATCATTATGTAACGGAGTTCTTTTGTGTGGTACTGTAAATGAATAGTAATTATTCTTTGCACCGCATATTGTACGGGATGCATATTTTAGTGCACTTGATAAATGCATATCAATTTTATTATGTTTGAAAGCCTGTAACATCATTAAAAATCATTTTAAACGATTTTTTCCCCATAGGCCGTAATGTAACGGAAAACTTTTGACTGTCGCTGTACATGAACTAAACATGCTACAAACTTCATTTGAAATAGGGTTCGTGCTATGGTAGAGGTCACTAACGTCCAAAAATTTCAGAACGATCCGAGTATATTTACGGGAGTTAGAGCGTGTACAGACGGACAGACGGACAGACAAACCGAATGCATAAACACTTTTCAACTTTGTTGGAAAGTGTTAAAAATGTTTGTATAGTTTAAGTTACTTCAGTTACAGAATTTTGAATTGCAACTTTTGGGACTCAAAGAGAGATTGAAATAATCTGCAGGTATTCGGATATTAAGACCTTAGTAAGAAATATTTTAAATTGTAAAAATTTGTTCTAGCTTTATTAGCAAAATTTTCTACATAGATTTTAATACAAAATTCGGTGATAAAATGTTACGTCATTTACGATGGAATTGCCCATTACGTTAATTTTCTTCTTTATTCTTTACTGGAGATATACTCTTGAACTTAAAACTTAAAATCTTGTATTATATTGGAGTTTTATCACTAACTACTAAATTAATTATAAATTTTGATTTAAAAATTTTAAAACTAAGTTGCATTGTCTCATTTGGCTCTATTCGGGATATCAAAAAAGAAAACCATCGAGATGAAAAAGACGATATCCCTAGAACTGAAAAATACTTAGATAATTCAAAAGATGGCGCTACATGTACTGTTTGGTTTTGTAGAGACATTTTTTTCCTTTTTCTTCAGAGAAAATAAAGAAACCAGTGTTTGTCAGTTTTATTTTCAAAAGCATTTATTTTTATACTCAAAATTTAAACAAATGAAGAATATCTTATGAGGAATAAAATTTTTGTTGAAGCGATTTTTTTTTTCTTTTCAATTCATATGCTTACATACCGATTGTATCATTTCAGATATTTCTTTTCATAAAGAAAGACTCAAAGATACGTTTTATGAGGGAATCTTAAGAATCGACCGAAACAGGTTTTTAAGACCGAAACCGAACTTCGGTAATATTCCAATTTCGACCGAAAACGAAAACGTCCTTTTTTAAAGTAATATATAAATATCCATAATTATTAATTAATTATACGTGTTTATTAAATATACATAATTATTAATTAATTATATATGTGGCCCAGGTTGACTCTCTGTGCCTCTGACCAAACTTTTTATTTTAAGACCAACTTCTGCTCAACAAGCGCAAAACGTTTTGACACATTTACGAATTCATTTTTTAACGGAAAGGCATAAAATTGGAAGGCCTGACTGTGGAAGCGAACTGTGTTTTCCATTTTTTGATCAATAAATGACCTATTGAGTTATAAGCGATTTTGATCACGAGACAAACACTTTTTTCTACCTTTCTTGAGTGGTTATTCTTCTTTCGCGCGGAAATTCGGTTCAAAACGCCCACTTTGACAGTACTTTCTGAAAGATCTATTGCGTTTTCAAAAAAACGAAAAAAAAAAACAGTTCTATGGCATACTTTCTAAACAACAACACCTGCTAGTTTCATGCATTTCCGAACAAAAATAAATTAAAACTTCTATCATAAAGTTGCCCTTTTGGATTTGAGAACAGCCGTAATATAAAACGAAATGTAATTTATTTATCAGCGGCATAGAATAATTTTCTAATTGCACGAATTTCATCTAATTAAAAAATATTTTAAATATACATGCCTCGATTTATCATTTAGAATGATTTTTGTAAATGATCATTTGTTATATTAGAACTTACTAAATAAGTATTCGAAACAAATCTGCGGTTTCAAACTAAAATTTTCTAATATAGTTAAGTCTGTAACTTTTATTGAGCATGTGAAAAGCGTCTTCAAAATTTATTCCTATATGTATTGTTTGCTTTATAATTTGCACTTACGTCTTGAGTCAGTCATGACTGATAATTATGCACTGTGAAGTACCTGTGAAGTTCGGGCTGTGTCCTTGAGCCCGAGCCTGAGCCCGCCCGAGTTTTGAAGCTTTGAAAATCGCGCCCACGACCACCCGGACCCGAAGCTATGGCTTACAATTCGAGCCCAAGTCCGTTTCGTGCCCAGGATCGCACTGGGACATAGGGGCTATACATATATAACGTTATCAACATTTTGCTAATTTTGGACCCCCTATTCCCCTTACGATATCATACGTTAACCATTCATCGACCCGTCCCACCACCACGCCACCAGAGAATATCGATATCAATGTCTAAAATTTCTTTTTTTTTTTTTTTCGATTTCTTCTTCTTTTTATATAATTGCAGTGCTATACACATTATGATTATACATTTATTAGTCGCATACTTTATGGATTCAGGAAGTCAATAAAATATCAATACATGAAATACAGTGCAACCTCGATTATCCGAGCTAATTGGGACCGTTAGTACCTCTTATATCGGAAATCTTGGTTACTAGAAACTGTGTGTAAAAACTCGCCACGCTTGCGAGTTTAACTTCTCTTAAAATAAAAAAAAAGATAGAACGTTTTTTTAAATAATAAAAATAAATATATGTAAAGTTCTCTTTCACAGCTTAACAAATTTAAAAAGGTAATCAACTACTAGTAGTACATTTTAAGAAGCAAATTGAAAAATTTACGAAAGTTCAGACGGCTTCTGAAAACAAAGCATTCTTTGCTGTTGACTTCTCAGGGTCCAATGTTTCTTAGGAGTTGAGTGCTTTTGGGGACAGAAGAGACTGTATAGCACGGACAGTGAACTAAAAAATATGGTCATTTTCAAGGCTCATTCAAAAGACTAAGAAAAATCAGACTTTGTTATCGGCTCGGTTAACAGAAACCTCGATTAATCGAAGCTCGGTTAATCGAGGTTCTACTGTAAATTTATATCAAATAACATCTAAAAGGGTTAGTTAGTTACTATTTATAGCTATTTAATAGTAGCTTGTTGTCCCGTAATGCCTTTAAAAGCAATGCTGTCTTCTTGCACTTGCCACCTGTACGGGGAGGTTGAAAACAAAACTTATCCACAAAGCAGTGGACAACATTCTTTGTCTTTCTTTACTGGTAAACGCAAGTATCATTTTCTACATATTATGCTCCTGATTTCTCTAACAGCGAATTATATGCGCATATGGCAGAAGAACATGAATGTCAAACGTTGGGATATTCCAAATTTTGGAATGAAATAATTTTATAAACATTTAATGCTTTAATAATACCTTGGTGTTTTCATAAAAACGTATAAAATAATAACAATAAAACAGGTAACAGACTATTTGGATGTAAAAAAAATTTTTGAAAAAAAAAAGTTTGGTTGAATCAAAAAGGATAACAATATCAAAAAGGAAACCCACCTGCCCCCAGAGATATTTTACGATATCAAGTGCCAGACGCCCACCCCCATAAATTGATAACGTTATATATGCACAGCCTCTTACGGTTTTGCTATGAGCTCGTCTCTTCTTTAACTGACATGCACACACACACCCAGACAAAAGAAAAACCACCTCTGGATGATTTTTTCGTACACAGAATTATAACAAATTTGGACAATAAAATAGAATGATATCATAAAAGATAAAATTTAACGTACTTACATGATATTATTATGTTTAAATTAAATTTTTCTGCGAATTTATTATTTCTGGTATAGCAATTAATACAGTAGAACCTCCTTTATCCGAAACTCTTTTAACTGAAACCCATTTTTAAACCTTTTTATTTTATATCACATTAATTGTGTGCAAAATACGCTTTTTTTCCCCTTTAACTATCATATTCCGTGTGTGCAAGCGGTCCTTTCCGAACTACGAGTACATATAGATATTTTTTATCCCTTTTCTTAGAGCTCCTTTGAATTTAACTTGAGCTCCCGTAAGCTGCGGAGTGGAATGAAGAAAACGAATAAATTAGAAATTCTGAAGTTTTTGAATGTTTTGCAAAAGGTTTGGCATAGTGGAGCAGCAGAAAGACTGTGATATTGGAGAACTAACAATTTAAAAAAACTCCCTGCAAAGCAAAGGCAATCGAAACTGCGACAAACAAAGCATTTTTTCAAACCGTTGTGATATATGTAAAAGGTAGTTAATTTCAAAATTAAAATTCAGGTAATTTATTCTTGTTTCTATTTACTATTGATTTATTTTTATTAAGCACTTGTTACAAATAAGAAATATTGCATATACAGTAAACTCTGTCTAAGGCGGAATCGATCGGGACCGAGAAATTTTTCCAGGGATTTGAAAATCTTTCCGAGTTAGACAGATTTCCGTCTTACACAGAGTCCGCCTTACAGAGAGTTTACTGTATTTCTCTTTAATCTTAAACTTGGAGTATTCTCGATGTTCCGAAAATTTCGATTTTCCAAAAGTTGGTCGGTCCCAATTACTTCGGATAATCGAGGTTTTACTGTATTTCAAAAAACCTTGTCAAAATTTTCTCAAATTTCGCTAGCTCGACTTCTAAATAATACGGAAATGAAATTCAAACAGTTTTGCTAAAAAAAGAAATGGAAATAAGAAAGTCGATATTTTAGTCGAAAATAGTATTTTAAAAGTGCGTGAGACCTTAAACATTTTGTAACGACAGATATTCTTTTTGAAATTCTTTTATTTGGATATTTGAAATAACAGATTAAATATCTAGCTGAAGTATTTATATTTTAGTAGAAGTATTTATACCATCCTATCAGTGGTTGTATGATATTTACTCTTATATCTGTACTAACTAGAATATTTAGTGCTATTATTTTTTAAGGGTGTACTCGAATCCAAACTGCTTATTTTCTGACTCATTTTTAAATTCATTTTTATTCTGAAACGCATCCAATTGGCAGATTATTTTATTCAGAAACTATATAACGTGCCGTGTTTGTCAATTTTTAGGAATCGGTTCATCTAACGAAACCCTATTCATCTCACTCCCCTGTCCGTGGAGCAGCGATCCGCATGCTTTAATTACTTTTTCCTGCGTTTTCCTCCCCAAAGGTCAAGATGGGTGGTTTAGGAGGAGATTAAAAGAAGATAGTCTGAATAGGTTTGACTGCGGAGTTAGTAAAGCATCCATTTTATGCAAAACTACATCTTTTTTGTCTCGAATTATACTCTTTATCTGAAATCTTAGAAACTTGTGAAATTTCTCTTAAATTTAAAAATCTATTTTTATCCTCTACAGATTTCACAATCTTCAAACTGCTTACCTGAAGACTTTGCCAGAACTCTGATAAAAAATTTGCATACTTAAAAATAAAACATAAAATTCAAGCCTTTGTTTTTTTCTCTTGAGTTTAATAACATTAAATGCTGCATTTAACTGATGAATATTTTTTTAGATAATTTTTATCGACAGAAATAACTGCCTTTTGTAATGCCTGTATTTTATACTTATATTTTGTCCTTTATAGTTCAACGGACAAAACAACTTTCAAGTTATTAAAAATATGACATATTATTTTTTTCATTCAAAAAATTCCTTATAATAGAAAAAAAAAATTATACAAATATAAGGAATTTCTTGAATGAAAAAATAATGAGTCATTTTTTAATAACTTGAATAACATATGGAAAACATGGGAAAAATTGATTATTGAAAATGTTATTCTTGAATTGAAGCTATTAAAGGTATAATTAAAAGATGAATAAAATATTCAAGCTACTTTTTTTTTCTTGAGTCCAAAGTATGGAGTAACTAGCTCAGTGTTGCCTGGATGTAAGCCAAAGAAATTTTTAGTATTTCTCGAGTTATTATAGTTCATATATAATAAAGTAGGTTTGTTTAAATTATCTTTACAAGAGCTACATTATTATTAACAACGTCACGACAGTTGTTGCGTATAGTACGGGACATTTAGAATGCGTACAACCGTATGTCACAGAGCCCGTTCTCAGAAACTACAGTGAAATACGTTTAACACGAAATTGAGAGGACCGAAATTTTTTTTCGTGTTAAAAGAATTTCGCATTAAAAGATTCGTAAAAAAAAAGAACAAAACTAACAAATATTTTCGACGTCATCAAATTTCATTTAGATTGCCTGTTAAACTATTAGTAGGTTGCATCCATTAAGATAAAAAGCAAGTAACAAAAAATATTGTTTTTTTTTTTTTTTTTTGGTTTCTTTTTTTTTTTGGGGGGGGGGGGGGAATCAGATATCTTTTTTTGAAGTGTCTTTCTCAGCCTTCTGAGATCTAGCTTGTTTCAATCAAATAAGCAAAGCTGTCTCAAAATCTTCGTGCTTAGTGGTTCTCATACGTTTTCTCTCGCTTAAACATACTGCGCTCAACATTAACGTAATGGGATCCCTGTTTTTTTATTACCGATGATAAAATAGTATTGGCAATGCCAAACTCTTTGCAGATTTCTGGATTCATCTTTCTTTTCCATCAGCTGCATTAAGCAGCTTCATCTTCATTTAAAGCAAAATAGCAGTTTGTTTCCGGACCGATTTTTCAGCCATTGTGCTCATAAAACATAAGCTAATTTACAAAAAAAAAAAAAAAAAAAAAAAAAAACACGAACATCACTGATTTTCACCCAAAATTCAGTGGTTTAACACAAAATTCAACAATTTCAACTCAAACTAACTAGATCAAAAGCGAATTTTTTTCGTGTTAAACCATTTCTGTTTCGTGTTAAAAGAAAGAAAATGCATTAAATTGCATAGTATAATGTCCCGACCGCTGTATCATTTCGTGTTAACCGATTTTTCATGTTAAGCGTTTTCGTGTTAAACGTATTTCACTGTACATATGTTGAAGACTTGAAATTTTGCATACTTACAGCTGAACACCTCACATAAAACGACAAATTATAACATTGTGATGTCTGGAAACGTTTAGATTAATTTCTCTTTGGATTCTTTTGGCGCCAACGCCATACGTCACGTGGTATGCAAGCGCGCGCGGAGAGAAGGGTGGATATTTTTTTTTTCAGAGTAAAAGTGATTTTTGAGAAGGGTAGCCGAGCCGTGCATGTTGGCCGGCGTGTTTTTTGGATTTGTGAAAACGGAAGTATATCGGGTGCTAGGAGCACCAAAGGATTATAATTTGAGTAGTTTGTAATACAAGTTAATAATATTGTGAAGTGTAGTTCGTGAAGTGAAACATAAAAGTGTCGTGCATCTTGTGAAACCATTCATTCATTGTAAATAGTCATCATCATTGTGTCGTCTTGTAATGTCTTCATGTTCGTTTTAAATAAACTCAATAATCTTTGATTAAAAAAAGGAGTGCTATTTTTAACAAGTTATACACCACGTGGGATGGTCAGAGGAGTGGCGCCGGCATTACAAACATTTTGAAAAAGTCTTATACAGTCAAACCCCGTTATCCCAACACCCGGTTTTCACACCACTCCGCTTATCACGTCAGTTTTTCAAAGTCCGAATTTCTGTATATGATTTTATTGTAGATGAACTCCGAATTTTACGTCATTGAATAATTTTCAACTCAGGATATCTCGACGGTTTAGGAAAATTGTCAATTTTTCATAATCGATCCTATAAGCACGGAAATTAAGCGGTAAGAAAAATCTTAGCCAAACTTTCACAAACGTGTCTAAAATACCCACTGAGTTAAATGAGAAATTTTATTTCAATCCTTTATCTGAATAAATAAACCCACACACTATATGAATGACCCACTTAAAAGCTCCAGATAGACGCATTAGTCTACTTGCGGTCTTTTTGTTCTGGTCAGGTGGCGCTTTCTTGTGGTTACACGACATTTTTCGTCAGACTAAAATAGAAGCATTGAAATAATCAGAATTTGTTTTACAGTTTTGTGGGTTTAAAGAAAAAAAAAAGTCTTGAAAATTTGGTAAGATGCTAAAAGACCTTTTTGCGCCAATTTGGGTTCCTTTGCCAATCACGCGAACCAGAACAGGATACGGAACGCTTCCCTCTTATACAAACATTTAGTTTATAAAGGTCATTTTTTGACAAAATGACTGTTATTTAAACAAAATAAGATATAAAATCATAATAAAATCATTTTTTTCGCCTTTTATTTAGCCTTTTACGAGCTCAAAAAAATAATTAATCAATGGAAATTATACTTTTTGAGGAGACGCCCCAGCAAAAAGGATAGCTATTCTTTTATATAAAAAATTATGGAAATCATTCTAATGATAATTCTCGAGAAAAATGATCACCCAGTTTGAAAAACACGGTTCCGAGAAAAATAAACTTAAATTTTCACAATCACGTTACATAGCAAAGAGCTGCGCTACGTTCAACCAACAAAAGAAGATTGTAAGGAATTGCAATATCAGGACACCGCCTTAGGCAACAATCTGCACACTTGAGGGGTAAAGAAAAAAAAAAAAAAAAAAAAACGAACATTTTGACTTAGATAAGTTGATTTTCTCCTTAGACTGCGCATACAAGTGTGAATTTGCAATGACCAACATTTCAAACAGCCGCGTTTTTTGAAAACACGCTTTCATTAATTTTCATTTTTCTGTAACAAAATAAATTTTTTGATAAAACTAAATATTACTGTTTGTTTTCTCATGCAATTTCGTATTATATTGCCTTTAAAGTTATACACATTTGAAGTTGCGGAATCCCGAAATGCAATAGTGTCCACGGGTTTAAATGATTTTATTTATACAGCAAAAAATGGAAAATTTAAACCTAAATATCACAGCTTTGATATTATCAAATCTTTATAAATATCAAAATCCCAGTTCGATTCCTCATTAAATTTCGCATTATCTACAAAATTAAATGCAGTATCCCAATTTGCACTAGCGTAGTATGCGCGCGCATGCTTGGGACGAGGGACCTTAAAAATAAAATTTTTATTTTTTGTAAATTTCACTTTAAATATAATTCAAAGGTACTCAAAGGTACATTATATGCATTATGGCATGTATTTATTACAAAAAATAATAAATAAATAAATGTTATTTTTGAGAAAAAAGTAGAATTTCACGCGTCGTCTTAGAAATCTCAGAAATGCCCCCTGCGCGTTCCATATCAATGAAAATTCCCAATATTTTTTTTTAAATAAAAGTTTGGTTTATATATATAAATAAAACTGTGCGTCGAATTTTATATATTTGAATATAAAGGTATTAAAAAAAATTTCAAAATTTTTTGAATTCTTTTCGAAAAAATTAAAAAAAAATTCAATTTTTTTTAAACTTTTATATTCAAATATATATAATTAGATGCACAGTTTTATTTATATACATAAACAAAACTTTTATAAAAAAAGATATTGGGGATTTTCATTCATATGGAACGCGCAGGGGGCATTTCGAAGATTTCTAAGACTCCTATATGTAATTTTTTTCTCCATTTTTTTCTCAAAAATATTTTTTTTAAATAAATGCATGCCATAATGCATGTAATGTACCCTTGAATAATATTTAAAGTGAAATTTACAAAAAAAAAAAAAAAAAAAGAAAGAAAAGAAAAAAGAAAAAAAAGGATTTTTAAGGTTTTTAAGGTCCCTCGTTCGCTTAACCGAAGTGTAGCCCGACCAGCGACATACAAGGCCAGTTCATGACTTTTAAAACGTCGCACGAAGTAGATTATCTTTACACTGCGATTAGCACAAAATTATGGGCGCGCCGCTTTGTACCAATCACCGTGTAAAGATGATGCACTCCGTGTGACGTTTTAAATGTCATTAACTGGCCTCGTATGTCATTGGTCTCGAGTATAGAATCCGCAGTTTAAATGATTTGATTTATACAGTAAAAGCTGAAATTTTAAACCTATACATCTTTAACTAATTTTTATTTAAAAATTAACAAAGTTTTAAAATGATGAATGTTAAAAAAGTGAAGATTAAGTTAAAGAAGGTAAGAAGATAAGTGAAGTTATTACAACAAATAACAATGATTTGTGTGTCTGTTTATCTGTCTATTAAAAAGGAATTGTGATATGAAGTTAACTCAGAACACTATGATTTTACAATTTAATAGCAGTCCGCATTTGACTGATTTCTTGTACCTTTATAAATTACTTTTAGCCTTTGTTATTCATGAATTTTAATCATATATCATTCCACCTTAATTTTGGAATTTTTAAATGGAATTTTTTTTTTATTTAACTTTGATATAGCTGCACTATCAATAAAATATTAATTCACAATAATTACAATTTTATGTAAAATTTGAATATTTTTTTAGGTTTAAAAGCTATCATTATTTAAACATTGTTTTCTATTAATCTTTAAAAATAAAACATGCGTGCTATCAAAGGAAAGAAGAAAGTAATAACATGTTAAAAGTTTTCTCGTTAGTAATAAATGAAAAACATTTATCACTGTTAAATAATGTTGCTCTCAACAGCTCCGTTGAGATTTTTTTTAAAAAAAGAAGCGAAAAACCAAAGAGGAACATAAGTTTAATAACTTAGGATTTAAACTTTTCGCAATTGATTAATGCATTAAGAGAGATTTTCTTAATAGTATTTGATGAAAAAAAAAAAAAAAAAAAAAAAGAAAAAGAACTTTGATAAAAGTAATTTCATGTTATTTTTACTTTATAACATTTTGCGGAAAATTTAAAGGTAGATAAATTTGTTGTAAACGTATTAAAATGAATTCCTTAAATATAATTTAAACATAAACGATAAATTTTCTTCTGGGATTAAATTATTAGTTATAAAATATTTGTTAAACATTTTGGTAAGATCCCGTTAATCTACCCTTTCCGATCAAACGCCCCCCCCCCCCCCCCATTTTATAAACAAATTTGAATTTTTCAAAAAATCCCGAAAAAGCGCCCTTTAAAAATCGTTGAAGAAACGTAAATTACGCAAAAGATAGCTAAAAAAACGCGAATTACGCCAAAGAATCGCGAAAAAAAAAAGAATTTTATCAAAGGATCGTGGAAAAAAATCGAATTGCGTCAAGGAATCACTGAAAGAACGCGAATTGCTTCAAAGATTTGTAAAAAAAAAAACGCAAATTGCGTCAAAGTAGAGCGAAATGCAAATGTCATCAAAGGATCTCTGTAAAAATGCTAATTAAGTCAAAAGATAGCGGAAAAAACGCGAATTCCGTTAAAGTATTGCGAAAAAAACGCACATTTCATCAAAGGATTACGAAAAAACCGCGCATTTAGAGAAAGGATCGAGAAAAAAAGTGAATTTCGTTAAAGGATCTCAGAAAAAAAAAAAAAAACACAAATTTCGACAAAGAATGGCGAAAAAAAAAACGCGAATTTCGTCAAAGGATCACGGGAAAAACGTGATTTTCGTCAAAGGATCGCAAAAAACCCCGCAAATTATACCGAAAATATTGCAGAAAAATCCTGAGATTATTTCACGATTTTTCATCACCTTTGGGGGGGGGGGGTGGGGGGCAAAATTAACGGGATTTTACGATAAATGAAAAACATTTATCACTGTGAAATAATGTTGCTCTCAACAACACCGTTGAGATTTAAAAAAGAAGAAAAACAAAAAGGAACAGAAGTTTAATAGCTTAGGATTTTTTCGCAATTGATTAATGCATTGGGAGAGATTTTCTTAATAGTATATGATGAAAAAAAAAAACTTTAATAAAAGTAATTTTATGTTATTTTTACTTTATAACATTTTGCGGAAAATTTAAAGGTAGATAAATTTGTTATAAACGTATTAAAATAAATTCCTTAAATATAATTTAAACATAAACGATAAATTTTCTTCTGGGATTAAATTATCAGCTATAAAATATTTGTTAAGCATTTTGTTCCTGTAATTTGAACTATTTTAATATATTTTAATACATTTTTATGTTAGTTATGTAGAAATAAAGCAGTTATCTAATTTAAGAATTGATATTCATATTGAAATATTTATTAACGTCAAACTATTAAAATATTTAAATTTTTATGATTGTTTTGTACTATTTTATTTGATTTTAAACGAAATCTTCAACTGCCATTTTTTTATTATCTATTTTAGTAACTTTAATTAAATTTTCTTTGTATTAGAACTTATAAAAGTTCTTTGTATTGTCAAAAATAAATTTTCCTAAAATAGAAAAAAAAAACAAAAAAAAAAACAAGTAAAGAATTATTTTAACTGCATTACACTTTTTGTGTTTTTAATATATACTTCTAAATCAGAATACTTTAATAAAATTTTAAAATGCGTTTTAACAAATATTAATAATTTCTTATTATTACTTCATATATCTTCTATAAAACTAGAAAATAACAGACTATTTTTTTTTTTTTTAAATCTTTCTACGAACTGAGAACGCGACATAGTTAGAAATGTTTTGCTGTAAGCGAATTTTTTAAACATTTTTTTACATAAAGAATTTTCAGTCAAAAATATTAAATTAAGGGTAGTTTCGCCTATAGAAAGCCGAAAAAAGCGTGTTTTAAAACATTCTTTTTTCCCTGGAATAGGAATGAAGATTTTGGCTCCGGGTTTCTTGCATGTAATGTTAATTTAAAGACCATTTCAAGAATTTTTTTTATCCAAAAATTGATGACGGCGCTCGAGTTACGAGGATGGATATCCTAGCGTGAGAGCCCTGCACTTTCCAATCGGGCGGGATTGATAGATCATCAGAGTCGTCTGCAAGTAATTTCCTTTAACACGTTGAATGCCGCCAAGTATTTTTTTGTCTGTCTTTCTGTTTGGGTCACGAAATCCAGTTACACAGTCTGTAAATCCCACCAATGACTGATGTGGCTAAACTGAAAATCCAGTGTCAGTCACCGATAGAGTTGCAAAAAACCCATAGTTTTTGAGGGACGGGAAGGACCGGAAAAGACCGGAAGGGAGGGACCGGAAAAATTCAAATTTGTTTATAAAATGGGGGGGGGGGGGGGGCGTTTGATCGGAAAGGGTAGATTAACGGGATTTTACCAAAATGTTTAACAAATATTTTATAACTAATAATTTAATCCCAGAAGAAAATTTATCGTTTATGTTTAAATTATATTTAAGGAATTCATTTTAATACGTTTACATCAAATTTATCTACCTTTAAATTTTCCGCAAAATGTTATAAAGTAAAAATAACATGAAATTACTTTTATCAAAGTTCTTTTTCTTTTTTTTTTTTTTTTTTCATCAAATACTATTAAGAAAATCTCTCTTAATGCATTAATCAATTGCGAAAAGTTTAAATCCTAAGTTATTAAACTTATGTTCCTCTTTGGTTTTTCGCTTCTTTTTTAAAAAAAAATCTCAACGGAGCTGTTGAGAGCAACATTATTTAACAGTGATAAATGTTTTTCATTTATTACTAACGAGAAAACTTTTAACATGTTATTACTTTCTTCTTTCCTTTGATAGCACGCATGTTTTATTTTTAAAGATTAATAGAAAACAATGTTTAAATAATGATAGCTTTTAAACCTAAAATAATATTCTAATTTTACATAAAATTGTAATTATTGTGAATTAATATTTTATTGATAGTGCAGCTATATCAAAGTTAAATAAAAAAAAAATTCCATTTAAAAATTCCAAAATTAAGGTGGAATGATATATGATTAAAATTCATGAATAACAAAGGCTAAAAGTAATTTATAAAGGTACAAGAAATCAGTCAAATGCGGACTGCTATTAAATTGTAAAATCATAGTGTTCTGAGTTAACTTCATATCACAATTCCTTTTTAATAGACAGATAAACAGACACATAAATCATTGTTATTTGTTGTAATAACTTCACTTATCTTCTTACCTTCTTTAACTTAATCTTCACTTTTTTAACATTCATCATTTTAAAACTTTGTTAATTTTTAAATAAAAATTAGTTAAAGATGTATAGGTTTAAAATTTCAGCTTTTACTGTATAAATCAAATCATTTAAACTGCGGATTCTATACTCGAGACCAATGACATACGAGGCCAGTTAATGACATTTAAAACGTCACACGGAGTGCATCATCTTTACACGGTGATTGGTACAAAGCGGCGCGCCCATCATTTTGTGCTAATCGCAGTGTAAAGATAATCTACTTCGTGCGACGTTTTAAAAGTCCTGAACTGGCCTTGTATGTCGCTGGTCGGGCTACACTTCAGTTAAGCGAACGAGGGACCTTAAAAACCTTAAAAATCCTTTTTTTTCTTTTTTTTTCTTTTTTTTCTTTTTTTTTTCTTTTTTTTTTCTTTTTTTTTACCCGGGAATTTTGGAGAGTAAACCCGGAATTTCCGGGAATATTGGAAATTTTGAAGGAGTTTTGAAGATAAACAAAACCAGTCATTTTCCAATTTGAAATTTTTATTTTAAAGAAATTTCAGGGAAGAATGTTCCAAAAAGATAGATTTTACATTATGAAATGACAAAACTTATAATTTTACAGTCTAAGTCGTTATAATTTATTAGCCTTACAACAACGGCGGCTGTAAATAGGTGAGGATTTAAATGTTTATTTGGAAAAAAAAAAAAAAAAAAAAAAAAACATTTTTTTGTTTCTGTTGGCTTGCATATCTCGTTTTCAAGCATACTTTATATTAATTTTCTAACGAGTTGCTTTGTATTTTTGCATTGATTTCTTTTAATTTTGTTCATTTTCTTCTTTGTTTACATTCGTTGATTCGAAGAACAAAGGTTAAGTTTATATTCATGCCAGGGAAGATGAATCTCTCATTTCCCTCTTTTACTATTTACTTATCCACGATTAAAATACCAATGTTTTTAATTTATCTTACTTAATATTTCTGCAGCTTAAGCCTTTATTTCGTTAGTTTTCATGTAAATCGTGGAATTTTTTTATGTTATTAGATTTGTTTACATTAGCAAAAATTGAAATTATTAAAAATAATTTAGAATAATAAATTAAAAAAAAATCCATGCTTAAAACTTTCTGGAAACTACCGGAAATTTTTAGATTTCCTTCCCAAAAAACCCGGTTTATTCCGGGAATAAACCTGTTTTTTTCTACCCTTTGCAACTCTAGTCACCGATGACTGACGTGGCACTCAACGTGTTAAGGATTATGAAGGTACGACGGCAAATCAAAAAATTAGTTACACTAATCCTTTGTGTCGTGACCTTAGACAATGCGCAGAAAGGGAGAGTAACTGCTGAGACGTCTGATAGGAATATTGGTGTGGTTTCCCGTTGTATTGTGTGTGCAGAGCGTGCTAACATCAATGGCGCGTCAACTGGATGTTCACTCAAAATTGTAGGTGCGTGCAACAATCAGATTTTTATGGGCTAAACAGTTTAACTGCACGGACGTTCAACGTCAGCTGTATAATGGTGATAGTGCAATTTCTCGGTCAGGTATTGTAAAGTGGTGTCAGCAATTTAATGTCCGGACGCACGCATATCACGGATGAATATCGCGATGGCAGGCCCGCAACGTCCAGTACCGTTGCAAATGTTGACCGTGTGGATGCGATCATTAGAGAGAATCTGCGCATAACACTCCAGGAAATTGCCAGCATGCTGAACATTTCGTACGGCAGTGTGTTCTCCATTGTTCACGAGCACCTTGGATTTCGCTGTCTCCGGGAGGTTATATAGCGCTGGAGGAGATTTCTACGCATCCAGAATCGAAAAGTTGGTTGACCGTTTCGAGAAATATTTACAGTCTCTTGGGAACTATGTGGAAAAGTGAACTTACATTGTATGTTGTCATAGCCGTGTTGCCTATGTATATGTGGTTTAATAAATGGCCATAACTTGAAAGTGTAACTTATCTTTGGATTTGCTCTCGTAGATAAGATTGTCTGGAGCTTTCACCACTTTGAGGTTAAAAGTTGCAAATCGACAATTTGCAACCATTTGGGGAAAAAAGATCAATTTTTGACCCTTTTTCTTGCTTTCTTTTTTTTCACTTTGGCTTGCTTCTAAAAATTTTTGGTTAGATAATTATGGTGTCCCAAAAATGACTGATGGATTTTAAAATTCAATAACTTGAAAACGGTGACAGATATTTAAAAAAATTCTTGCAGGAGGGTTATGTATGATGTCAGGAGTTTTTTTTTTATTGTGATTGTTGATATTAGTTCGAATTTCAAACAATAAATGGCGCTAAGAGCAATAGGTGCTCAGTCCAGATCCAATTTTTGGTACTTCGGAATCCATTCAATACATTTTAATCTCCTTTTTTTCGCATGGAACAAGAGAGAGGCCAAAAAATCGAGCCTGGATTTAGCAGTTAATGCTTGTAGTGCCATCTATCAATGCTATTTGTAACTGAAACGGAAAATCGCAGCATAAAAACTCTTGGCATCTGACATAACACTCCTGCAAGAATTTTTTTAATATCTGTCACTGTTTGCAAGTAATTGAATTTTAAAATCCGTCAATCATTTTTGGGACACCCGATATATATTTATATATATATACACACACACACACACACACACATATATATATATATATATATATAAATGGCTGAAAATGGTCTAAACTTCAATAATAGTCCAGGGGAAATGAACATTTTACCTCGCAAAAAGCCGGATAGAAGATTTTATTTTTTTTATTTGTTTATACTGAGAACAGCATGGTAAAACCAAGTTTTTCTTCTTACGGGAGAATTTTCTGTGGCTAACAAACAAAAGTATTTTGGAACTTTATTTTAGTTTTTTTAGTATCTCGAGACTCGTTACCGTAGCATATTATTTGTCAATTACAATCTTAAAGAGGACAAAATTCTCTACAACTTTCATATTTACAACGTTATTATATACTCTACAGCAAGCGCAGTAGGCCATTTCAAAAATAAGACAAATTTTTCAATTTTCTTAAAAACCGTGAAAAAATAGTTTTAGCCGTGATTTTTCAAATGTTCCGTACGAATTTAATCACGTGTATCGATATCTAAACATTGGTAATAGTAAATTATCTATTATTGGCACAACCACGTCTTTATTTTCATCTCAAGAGACATTTTATATTTAATAAATTTATATAATTTAAAAAATAGGGCAGAATGTAAATGAATAAGACAATTTTCATATTTAGACAGTAACTTTAAGTGTATAGAATGTTAATTTCAAAGCATTGTTTAAAAGAATACTTCAGTATTTAGTAAGTTATTGGCACGATAGTTTCAATTTAAAAAGGATTATTGATTAATTTTAATAATTTAATATTTGTTAGCTGATCTTTCAATTTGTATATTTACTATTTAAAGTGTTTTGCAATCATTTTCTGAATTCTATGCTAGAATAAAATCTATTATTATCTTTTCAAACATGACCCTTTGTTCGCGCAAGAAATAACGGTGTCCCATTTGCAGTACAATGGGTGACACCAAAATTCATACGGTTTATGCCTTCCATACTCTTTTTGATTTAACAGAAAAGTTTGAGACTGCTGAAGAAGTAAATATAATAAAAATTGTAGACAAAAAAAAAAAAAAAAATTCTGAATAGTCTTTTTATTACTCGATTAGTATAAGTTGGCTATAATATATCCATATTTACCGCATTCATAAGTTTCCAAAGGTACATTGTTAAAAAATTTTGTGCTAAGGTTGAACCATTTTTTGGTACTGCAGTAGCTGCAACCATAAAATGGTGAAATGTCGTTCCAGCATTTGGAGGTCCGGTTGAACCATAGCTCCAAATATTGGTAAGAAGTTTCACCATCTTATGGTTACAGCTATTGCAGCACCAAAAGATGGTTCAACATAGCACAAAATTTTTAATAGTATCAGTTTGTAGTTCAATTATCTTTATTTTTTTTGTTGTCGTTTATATTGGGTTATTAAACTTAAATAAGTAAAGCAATATATTTAACAATATATTTTTATACAGAAGATTTATAATTTCATGTTAATTTAAAACATTTATTTTTTCGTAGGACCTCGTCCTTTTTCTCCCACTGCCATGAAAGAAAGCCGTAACTGGCCTAGAAAGGTAAGCTCATTTTATTTGCATTTATTATCACTTATGATACCTATTCACCTCCGAACTGAAATTTTCAAAAGCAATATAAATTTTCTAAGTTTAATTATTGAATAATAGAATTCTTTTCTTCCCTTTTTAAAATCCCTCAAATCATGCTTCTGTCTTATTTTAAAAGCAAAGTTTTAGTCGCGTAAAAATTATTTGAGAAAGCACTTATGATTTAAATATTATTTTATATTATTATTGTTTTTTTTCGCTATATCAATTTTTAGCGAACTAATTTATCTCAAAACATTATTATTATTCTTTAATGCACAGTCTGAAAAAAAAAAATATAATTAATTATTTTTTAAAAAAAGAGAGAGAACAGCCTATTCATTTTAATTTCTAAATCATCACAGGAAAAAACGAACGACGCTATTCGATTGAAAATTACGTCTTCTTTCAATTTATGCTAAGAAAATAATAATAATAAGCATATGGGAATTGTTTTTATAGTGAAATTATACGAACTCCGAAATTTTTAATACGAACACCTAATTTTGTTTCTTTTTTAGTAAACATTATTTCTTGTAACACCTTATTTCTCAGGTGCGTAACTTTCACGGGCATTGAAGGATCCCTTTTAAAATTAAGATTGTTTGATCCCGACAAATGTTTAAAATAGTGTAATTGTCTTTATTCTCGTATCATTTTGTTGGCCATTAAATAAGGTGAATATTGCTACTTCAAAAAAGTGGTGGCAATCAAACAATCTGAATTTTTAAAAAAGTAGCTTACATTTATCAGGTGCGACGCTTAAAGGATTAAATGCATCGACGAAATGTTATCAAAGGTTCTACTTTGACAAAATAAATTAACGAATGGTATGGGAACGTCCACTGTTACTCTTGTGACCATTCGTGCGGTTTTTTACAAATACTTGGAATTATTTTACTATAAAATATAATTAAGATAAGGTAAAAAGTGATATAACCAGTAAAATACTACTGTACTCCACTCATTTAATATATATCTAATTTGTAACAAAAAGCATTTCCCTTGTCTATATAATTAATCAAAATTTTGTTACTCTTGTGACCAGAGTGTCACAAGAGTCATTTAATATATACATAAGAATATTTTTTTTGTTATAAATTAGATATATCTTTGTGTGTGGAAAACAGTGGTATTTAGCTGGTTATATCAATTTTTATCTTACTTATATTTTGCATTAAAATAATTGGAATTATATATGAAAATTTGCTCTAATTATCACAAGAGTAACGAATGGACGTTCCCGTATCTATTGATATTTAAAAGTTTTTAATTTCATTTAACTATGCTTATTAGCATTATTCCGCTTCTGCCCATTCGAAAACTGTATTGATTTGTACGAGAAAGATTTTTGGCTTCTGTTAAGGGCAAAATTTTCGAATTTATTTTAATACATATTTTGATTCCGTAATCATTCCTGAGCAATATGCAAAAAACCGCATTAAAAAATTCCCATTAGTTTACTAATTATGGCAGTTTTATTAAAACTACATAGTAAGAGTACATAGGATAATTAAACTTTGCGTCGCGTTTATTCAAATCGATGAATTTTGATACTGTGCGCAGTGTTACTAAAAAACTATTCATGGCAATCAAAAGAAAATTTTACCACATATTCATTTCTGTCTCATCCTCATCTTAAAACCAGAAAAAGGTAAGATTTTATTTTTTTCTGTTCTTGTACTTTGAAAATATTTATTAAAAAGTGTTAAATCTTTAATTGTTTGTTAATTTTTTAATTTAGTCAGTATTTTTTACAAATATTCTGGTTTTAGTACAAAGGTAACACTATTATGTACTTATTTTCACCAAAATGTCCTCTTTATATGCATATTTTCAGATTTTATCATGCGCTCAAGATTTTTTTCTTTTATTATCATATATTTTTAAACATGTCAGTTCAATATTTATTTATGAATTTTCAAGTATATATATACATTTTTAAATGTAAATTTAAATATGAGCTTTATATTTAAATGAAGTTTGATTGTTATTTTTCAATTATGACACAAGTTTTGAAGCTTGGAACATAGTGATATTTTTTACTTTTTCGACATGCTCAAAGGTATCCTACCCCCTTAACCCTTAAATGCCTGATTTTTCAAAAATCATTGTAATAATGTATTTCGGTTTTCATTTTTTAAATAAATCATGGAAAAAATACTTTAAAAAATCATATTTTGTTTTAAGTATAGTTTACCGCTAAAAAACAGTTTGTTACTAATCGGCAATACTGGTGTTTAATTGAAAAAATAATTTCCCTTGATAAAATTCTACAATATTAAACACACAAAAATTTTAGGAACTTTAATAAGAAATAAATTTTACTTGCTCTCTGCAGATCAAAATAGGGTATTTCGCAAGCTTCCAAACAAAACAAAAAGAACAAGTAGAAACATTTGAAAAAATAAATTTATTTTTATTCTTAAACAGCACAAGTGTTGTCATCTACATGTTGAAAATCGATTTAATAATATTTTCAGATTGCATTTTATCGGCAACATCAGGCATTATAGCTTCAATATTATTCTAATAGTATTTTAGAGTCTAAATTGGGTATGTTGCCGAAAAGCAACACCAGGCATTTAAGGGTTAAGTAATGTATTCGGCACTTAAAAAAAAATCTTATGTTTTACCGTACATGGATAATAGGCAGGTTAGCTTGTTGGCATTTTTTAAATATTTATTTTGTGTTTGAAAGAAAGCAAATAGAGCTATTTTCCATATCTTTGAGAAATGTGATATTGGTAAATCTAAGCATTTACAATAGTGAGATAGAAAAAATCCTAAAAGGTAACTAAGAGTTTGCAAATTTTGATATCTCTTTTTACATTCCTTCGTTATAAGTATAAAGAATGTATCTGAATTAGAAGAGGTTAACTCAAAATAATAATTAAATTCAATTGTTCTGATGATGTGGTTGTTGTGACATTTTACGTTACGTAGCAGGGCTCCCAAATGGTCCGCGATAATGAATACCAATATTTTTAACAGAAAATTTCATGGTAGTTTTCTACAAAGTGTGCAAGAATTAACCGCCAGAGGTGATTTCTGCACAATTTACAAGAAAAATCTAAAAAAATTTTTAAAGAAAATATTGGTATTCAATTAGTAGAGCAATTGGTGCCCTGCATAGTATATTTGTTGATTTACGCAAACGAATAATCGTCAAATATTTCTCGTACTTTTCAAACTGTGCCAATAAATGGAAACTCATTTATCGTTTCAGGGCAATTATTTCTTCATTCTAAATAATTGGGCACATCGTTTGAGAAATATATTTTGAGTGATAAATATAATGCATGACAAAACGATTTTTAAGTTCTTAGTACCACCGTTATAAAGGATTTAATATACAACGTATTTCAAGCAGAAGAAATATAAATCATTATCATATAAATAAAACACAGAGATGGATTTTACAATGTATGAAAAAGGTACACTACTCAACAACTATCCCTATATAAATTTCTAATCTTTGATTAAAAGTATGGGGCAGATAAATGTCTGAGTTGTGTGAACTACTTCCTCGAAATATCCATAGTACGCCACTTTTTTTACGTAATCCTCGATATCTAATTGTGATATTATTTCTTTGAAATCATGAGTGGAAAACTGTTGTAGGAAAAAAATATATATATGACTAGAAAACAGAAATTCTGCTTTTTCAGAATTTAGTGTCGCCCCGATGAAGAAAAAAAAAATTGGTAGTACAAAATAAATTTAGTTTTAAGAGTTAAAACACAGGCTTTTATTACATATAAAATAACGTCATCCGCATCCCCTGAAGAATTCTTCATTTACGATCTAGTCTTAAACAACATCCACAGTAAAGTACGCATAGGACGTCCCTATCGCTCAATAATACACAAATCCAAAAAAAGAGATGCAGTCATTAAAGAAACTCGACAAAAAAAAAATCGGATAACTAATGATTCATATGCCTTCACTTCTTTGTAATATTAATTACATACTTAAAATTAAATTTGGTTTATAATAGCTCCATATTATCAGAAATCATTCATTTACATATTTTTTTCAAAACAGCAGGCATTTTAATTACATTTTTTTTAAATTTGTTATGGAAAAATGGCAACAAAAAGGTATCATTGCTATTTTCCTACTATTTTTCCTTTACTTTCTACAGAAATGGAATATTTGAGTTGCCAAAATTAAACAAATGGCGATAAAAGCTACAAAAAAATTTATATTTCAAAAATAAATTGAGATGTAATTTTCAAACAAATTGAGTTTAAAAGTACTTTTTTTCCCAATACGACGGTATAAAAATTGAAAATGTGCGATGCTTAGAAGTTAAAAAAATTGCAGCAGAGTATTGAACCGTACAATGATACATCTGCTTTGTTTTACGGCTGGCTTAAACAACGAAACGTTGTTTTTTGGAGACGACATTTTAATAACTAGGAGAAAGAAATAGTACACTGGGGGCTAAAAGTATATCTGTATTGAAACTGCCATGTTATTCCTTTCATTCTTAATCAAAAATGTATAAACTCGTTTCCACTTTATCAAAATGAAATCCTCAAATTTAAGTCGAGCACTTTGCTGCTCTTAAACATTGTTCAATAGTTTTGATAATTAAAATCATTCAGTGAAAAATAATGATTCAAATTAATTTTTGTTTTGCTTGCGTCTTCATACTTCTGTTTCACTATTTGCAAATTCGAATTTAATTTAAATTTCGAAATATGTTGAGTTTTTATTCGTATTTGAAATCTGGATTTAGTTAATCTATATTATAAAGTAAAAACATGTATGTGAGTAACGTAGACATCATAATGACGGTGGCACAATTTGATCAGTAAATTTTGATTTTAACTACACTGTAAAAAAAAAAAAAAATCCGACCAGTTTTCCTGCAGGAATCGGAAAAATAGTTGCCCTTATCGTACTGGAAAATTTTCCGACCCAGCTCGGAATAAAATCCGTAAAAAACAGGAAATAGTTAATAAAAGGGTATTTTACGGATTTTATTCCGAGCTGGGTTGGAAATTTTTCCGGTACGATAAGGGCAACTATTTTTCCGATTCCTACAGGAAAACTGGTGGCATTTTTTTTACAGTGTATTAAACTATTTTTTTAAATTATTTCTTCGCACATTTTCAACACCATCGAATAAGAGAATAAATGTCCTTTCCAGTGCAATTTGTTTCAAATACTTTTACAATTTGCTGATTTTTTATGGTTTTTAAAGCAATTTTCAAGCATATTTTTTTAATTCTAGCTCTATGACGAGCAACCCGATTATGAAAGATAACTCCGTTTACATTTAAAAGAATGTAAATAGTTCAGCAATTGTATCGGGATAATATTCCATAAGGATATTAAAGCTTCATCAATAGATAAATAAAATAATATAAATAAAACACAAATTTGACTGATATGAAATCGAATTGCGCGCTTAAACCACTGAAATTATCAGAATCGAAAAGATAACTGTAAGTATATAAATCTTTGGCGAACTCTTGGCATGCGCTTAACACGAGTGTATCGCTTTTAATAAATTTCTAAGCTTTATTTGAATACATAATTGATATTTTTTCTTTAAAAAGGCAGTTTTTTTGGTTGTGTGTTTAGTTGGCCATCAAATATATATACAGAGAGATATTAATTGTAAAAAATCTATAATAAAGTTTTCAGTCGTAATAAAAAATATTTCTCCCCTATATTCTGTAACTCGGGAAGCCCGAGTGTGACTTCACAGTTGATATAATGAGGAATTATTAATTGTAGACCGGGAGGCGTCAGAACAGACAATCGCCTCATCGAGTTCACGGCTGAAATCCCAGAATTAGTTAAAACTCTATTCGCATATTAAAACGCAATCGGTCTACCAAGTCATATCTTGGTGGAAAACACCTGAAAACCCGATTTTAGCGGTTGACTCGTAGGTTTACCATTGTGTTTTCCTCCACCCAAAGGTTTGAAAACATGGAGGACTGGTAAAAGGAAAACACAATGGTAAACCTACGAGTCAACCGGTAAAATTAGGTTTTCAGGTGTTTTCCACCAAGATATGACTTGGCAGACCGATTGCATTTTAATATGTGAATCGAGTTTTAACAAATTCTGGAATTTCAGCCGTGAACTCGATAAGGTGATTGATTGTCTGTGCTTCCCGGTCTATTACATTGACAGAAGGAAAACAATCTTTTCGATTTCGAGAAAAACCGAAAAACAACGTGTTCTGCATTTCAAAAAAGATTTTTAAGACTAATTTTATTAAATTTCTTTAAGAAACTGGAAAAATCTAACATAATTTAAAGAAAAAAATAATAAAATTACGCAATTTTGAGCCAATTATAGTAAAATGTTATAGTTTAACCAATCAAAGTTTCCTATGAAGAATAAGTGAAGGAATTTTGGAAACTGTTCAACGATCGACGTGATAAAAAAATGATCTTGGCGAGAGAAGGAAATTTTTCATGCTTATTTTCTGTAACCTATTTACTGTTTCCTATACGCAAACATTTTTTTTTCAATATTTATGCAATTTATTTAACATAAAGAAGCCATTTATCTATTTTAACCCTTTAAGCATCCTAACCGGGTTTTTCTATCACGTAATCGTTGAAATCAAGGGCTGATTTAATACAAAACTAATATTAATGTTATTTTTGTGCAATGCATAAGATAATTAAATATGTAAGGTAATCATAAACAAATCCCAATTCAAATAGTTTTCATAGGTATTATTTTATGAATCATTAAACATAAAGTAAGAAATAGTCCGGACGCTTAAAGGATTAAATGCAAAGAGAAGTAAATTGTATATTAAATAATAATAATAATATATATACAAAAATTTTTTTATGTATACATATACATATAACAAGCATACAAGGTCGTCTGATTTGTTTTTAAAGCTGCTTTTACCATTTGGCAACAAATTTCACTTTCTGAAGCCCAAATTGTGCCAAGCTTTTGAAAAAATGCCGAGGACCCTATGCTGGAAAAGTACCGAATTTTGTCTTTTGACGTTTTGGCCTTCCATTTCGGAGCCGTTGGGTTGAAAAGCATCTGAAAATTATGCTATTTTAACGTAATTATATAAAAAAAATACTTTGATTTTATGAATTACATCGTATGTTTTCTTTTAAAACTGATGGCATGTTCTCTGCAAAAGCATTCGACATGACCTCTCATGTCAAATGTTCTCGTTCTCCTTTCAGCTTCTAAATGCGTTTGAGAACAATTTTAATAGTATCTATCCAATTAAATATATTTTTCCTTTTCATTGTTAATGAGAAAAAGGTATAATAATCTCATTATCTACCTTTTCCTAATACCCCCCCCCCCCCCCACCACCCCTTACACACACACAACAATCAATAATCAAATTATCACAATTTGAATTTATTACAAAAATGTCGCTTAAATTTAAAAAGCAAACAAATAACTTCATGAAAGTAAACTAATAATTTTAATACCGAAATGTTGAAAGCTATTATAAGATCCCAAGTTTCTTATGAATAGTTGATTATCAATTTTGCTCGCAATTCGTTTTATTCTTCGAAGAGTATATGTGAAATACACAGAGAGATACACGTAGTTTGGTTTTATAATATAAATTTTTTTTCGTAATTTAAAAATGTTAAAGCTTCTATTAAAAAAAAATCAGTTAACTTCGTGGATAATAATGTTTTAATACTATAAAGCTAGAATATAGTAATCTAAAATAATTACCGTAATTTCAAGTCTAAGATCAAATAATCATATTTTAGTACCAGATAATTTACGTATTAAAATGTAACTTATTCATACATCGTACTTATTTGACTTCTTCTTCCTTTTTTTTTTTTTTTTTTTTGTTCAAAACTTGCTTATTTTACCCACGGATTATAAGCCAAAAATTACAGTACTAGGAATTTACTTTCATTTAATATTTTAAAATAATTTAAATTTATTAACACAATAATATTATACCAATATCGCCCCTCCCCCAATTTTATGTATATTTATTTTTTTCTGATATTGATGTGCTAATATGCGTATGCGTGTGTGCAGATAGTAAATTATGTTATGGGAATTTTTAAAAGTGTATAAATGAAGTTATTTTTTAATGTTATCGTAATAGCCGCTGCCGCCATTGTGATAAATATTCAATTTTTATTAAATACTACGACCTCACAGGTCTATCAGAAGTCTCGACATACACGCACCCCCCCCCCCCTCCCCCCTCCAAAAAAATGCTTCTAACACGGTTCACGTGTTCTCCTCCCACTATCAACTTTCAACTAATCCTTTCCTACCCTGTCTCTTCCCTTCCTTTCAACCTGCGTGGTCCCCCCAATATTTTCACGGTCAATCCGACGTGTCGTTGTCAACTGCTTCTCCAGTGACAAATCATCAAAGAAGATAATCTTTTGTTTATCAACTTTTATTTCTCTGTTACATATCTTGTGCTACCCTCATTCACTAGAAAATAATCCCTCTTTTGGAATAATTTCCTTTCATACCCTTTACTCATCTTAATCTCGTAGATAAGCAAATGTATCCGTAACTCAAGTACGTAGGTAATAGTACACAGACAAATATAACTAGTAAATCTACAGGCCAGGAGCCTCAACGTCAGCTCTGCAAGTCATTGTTTTTAAACACACTTTAGTAATATTCAATTTCCTGCAAACCGCAATTTAAAGTTTTCAAATTACTTAACTATTTATAAAAATAAAAAAATAAAAAGTTTTCATATATTAGAAGCGTTAAATTAAAAACGTTGCTATGTAAGGATATTTTGAAATTTTCATGAGCTACTAATTCTGGAATTTTTTTAGATAATAAAGTAGATTTCTTCAGGGGGCTGAGCCTCCCTGAACCCCCCATGATCTCATTAAATTTACATATATAATTTTTTATTGATTGCGCTAATGGTTATTGTAAAAATTAGATTTCTTTTTACACTTCCGAGCCTTATTTTTCAATATCGGTGGACAGAAAAAGATTTACACTGAGGCAATTATATTAAAAGTTTAGGTTTTATGAACGAAAATGTAATTTCCTTTTAAAAATAAAATAATTTTAATTCATATTTTCTGAAATGAGGCGGCATTAAGAAGTAACACTCCTCAAAAAATATTTTTTGAGAGAATCTATTTAACGCTTGGTTTTTAGGAAAGAAAATATTTATTTCCCTATACAATGACGTCATTTTCGACAGAGATAATTTTGCATAGCATAATTTTGACATTTACTATCTATTTGCTTTTCAAAAGATTTTTTTTTTCTCATTGAAATTTTCGATTAAAAATTAAACATTTCTGTTAGCCGTGTGCAGACGATAAACCGTGGTAACATTTTTTTTAATAATAAGAATTAATATCATAACACAAGGCCCTTTTCTTGCAACCTCAAAGGGTATTCGTTTTATTTTTGATATATGAGGTCAAATTCACCTTCTTTTCGTATTTTTGTTTTATTTCCAATATGAAGACGTATTCATGTCTATTTTTTGTTTCATTTTCATCTTGCACATGAAAATCTTTCAAATCAAAATTAACTGTTTAGGATAAATTATTATTCCGGATCTTATTTTCTTGGCAACGTTAAAAAAATGATTTCTAAATTTTATAGCGAAATGTCAATTTATTCTTTATGAAAATAATGAACTTTTTAATTTAAAAGAAAAATATTTGAACAAAATAAATCGAACACAGCCTTTCTTTATTTCCGGGGTAAATTCCATCTATATGTAAAGACGCAAAATGCATTAATTCATCCATTTTGACGTTGATTTGACTCTAAACAATTACACATACTTTCACATTTACGATATTTTTAGGTGTAGTTCCGTTGCTAGGCAACAGTTAAAAGAAAATTAAAACAAGGAAGTATGTGCATTAAAAAAAAGAAAACGTGTAAAAGAAAATATTTGATATTATTGGAACACACATATAAAATCTCTCCATAAGTTATACACCGAATTAAAAAACTTTGACAAATGTATGCACAAAATTTCAAACTAATATGAATAATGCATGTTTCTAATTAGGAAATTTCATTACCATAGTTTACCATTTAAATCTTTCAATCATATGAGCCATTTCCTTTCAACAAATAAAAATGTAAAAATCGTCTGAACTGCTATAGAAAAGCATTATTGCGCAAAATAAAATATTCTATATTTTCCGAACGAATGAACCAAATATAACAAAAAACTATACAACTAAACCGGGTACTTCACTAACATACCCACTTAATTTCAAGCTAATCGGATGCTTTTTGCGGCAGTTATCGCGGAACAGACAGACAACAAAACTTTTCGTGTCTCCACAGTAAGCCTTCACTGACGTTTCGGCAATAAGTAAAGAAAATAAAATTAATTAAACCGTAATTTACATTAGGCATTCGTCTCATTAACGTCAAAAACCTTACAATTGAAAACTTTTTTAATATTTAAAAAAAAAAAAAAACAAAAGTTGCTAAAAATATCCCCTTATGACTTCAGAATACCCCCTAAATAAATTCCACGGCACAGCTTCTAGCGTTGTTTTAACAAATATGTCCATATGAGTTTCAACTGAAAAGGAAGTGTATGAAATCTACGGAAGTCAGTTTCCAACTTTAATTCAAAGATTTAGCAGTTTGATGTAAGTTTGAAACTTTTAAAACTATTGTGAAATGGCTTAAGAAAATACTAAAATCGTTTCTAATATACTTTCGTACGTAAATTGAAATATTTTTATTGTGATAAAATTTTTTTGTCTTCAACTATTTTTTGGACTTCCTTTTAATAATTCTGCTTCATTATTGAAAATAAAAAATTAGATTTAATTTAAATTTCATAAGTTCAAATAGTGTTTTTTTCTGAAATTCAGATACAATTATTTAATTGAATGAGGGAATGTCAGTTAATCTATAGCATTCTTTTAATTATTTAAAGAATATCTAATAATAATAATTGTTGAAAGACTTTCTAATAATACTAATTATTGAAAGAAATATTGAATTGAAAAAAAAACTTATGTCGTTGATAATAATTTTAATAAATTTCATTTTCATTTTCAAATATTTTCTTTTCATCATCATTTCAATACTTCTGTTTGACGCTTTAAAAAAAGAGAAAAAAAAAAAAGTCGAATTTAATGTAAATTTCAAAAGTTCATATAGTTTTTTTTTTTTTTCATTTCTAAAATTTAGATGTAATTAATAATAGAATTCAGGAAATGTTGATTTTAATTATTGCCGCAAGTTTCCAAAAAACAACACTTATATATATATATATATATATATATATATATATATATATATATATATATATATATATTTAAGATGTAAAATATTATAGTAAAATGTTTTAATTAAGTCCAAAAGTAATTCTTTTTTAACAGTCTCTAGTATGAATATAAGAAAAAATAATAAATAAATTACTAAAATTCGTTTTATATGTTTAAATTATGTAACTTTTTAACAAAGATTTTTTTATGTTAAGAATGAATTTATGTGTGCTGTTTCATTATATATGTTTATGCTTTGATTAAGTATATTCAAATTTCTGTGTGTTGAACGTCTGATATAAACCGTAACTACATTACGTAAAATTTAAATACAGTTTAAATGAAGTTAATTATGAGTGTTGCAAAAGTTTTAAAATAACTCAAATTAACAAAAGCGGATATATATATATCTCCTTATGAGTTAGAATTACCATAAATAAATTCCGCCGGGAAAGTTTCTGTGCGTTGTTATGACAACTATTTCTATCTTAGTTTCGACTAGAAAGAGAGTTTACGAAATCTAAGAAAGTTAATTTCACCGTTAAGTCAAAGATTTCTCAGTTTGAAGTAAGTTTGAAACTTTTAAAACTATTGTAAAATGACTACAATAATAAGAATCTCGTTTCTAATATACGCTCGTATGAAAATTAAGCAATCATAATTATAATAATTTTCTGTTGTCCGTTTCATTTGTTGGGAACTACTTATAAATCGAATCATTTTTTCGTTGAGACGTATTGTTGCTACAAATTTAAGATATTAAATGTATTTTTGTCTATTTCTCGCTTTAAATTAAATTAAATTAAAATTATTATTATTATTATTATTATTATTATTCGTTTTATTCTTGGCTTTGGTTAGTCATTTATTCTAAATAGAGAAAAGGTTTTGTTGTATTTAACATTTTAGCACAGCAAGTCTGGGTGACTTCCTGTGACTACAATGGTCAAAGTGCCATAGTTATACCAGTGACCAAAACGATATATTTAGCCTTATTATCATGATCTTCATTATCATCATCATCATTATTACATTAGGCACCATTGTTATCATTTACTCTATGACTGTATGGTCACAAGGGCAATTGGCATAATAGGGACCAAAACTCGATACCTTTACTTGGCTACACCGTGACTCTCATGTGACTATCATTTCGTGACTGTTTGAAGTTATCGACTATCTAGTGTCAAGTCAATGCAATCAACACCAAATCAACACCCTCGTCATAATATTGAATATCTCGACTTCACAGTGATTTCACATATTTCATGTCATCTAAAATCACTGTGAAAGAAAATCGTTTAATTTAGGTCATGATGTATTCACATTTTGATTGATTTCGGGTCCCGGTGCTATCAGGATACATGTACTGTTAATATTATATCAAATATCCAAAATCTATGCTTAATACTTGTAATAATATCTTGATCTCGTATACGTTCGTAAGATAATAACCTTATAACAATTATTATAAATTATTTATTTTTATTTATTATTTATCAGTAATTCATTAGAAATAAAAGCATGTTCTTGTTAACATCTTAAATTAGATATGCTAAAACATATTTTAGCATGCTTTTTGCTTAAATAAAGTTATTATTGATATTAAATCAATTCTGAATACTGGAAGACCTTATATATTCTAAAATAATTCGTTCATTCTTACAGTAAATAAGGTAAGATAATTGCTTACCTGCATCTTCTTTAGATCCGAACGAAAGGTTCGTGTTGTCATTCACAAAAGTTGGTGCTCCATCCTTTCTACGTTTTCTAAAGTGTGAAATAGAAATATTGATATGTATATTTGTGTAGCATATTTTCACAATGGACGAGGAAAAATCTGATTCAGGTGTCTGGATTATTCTTTTGTAGGAGCTTGATTAAAAAAAGGAAAAACTTTACAGAATCATGCGGGCGATAAAAACAAATCGACTCGGCATGAACCAGAGTTTAACAGCAACTATACTTGACTAAAATAAACAAGCGAAAGAAAGATGTACATCTACTAAAACCGCAGTTAAAGTAAGTTCTCGCTGGGTGGGCATTATTACACTTACATTTGCTTCGCGTGCGAAGAAAGTTTTAGAGATCAGAGTTCGTTTAAAAGTCATTTTCATACTATAAGAGTTTTATTTTGGGGGTTCGTACTAGTGATGGGCGATAACGAGATGTTTTTCTCGATTTTCTCGATTGTATGGACATCTCGATATTTTTCGATTGTGTAAATTTTTTCTCGATGACTACAGTTTGCAAATTTCTTTTATAAATCATATATTATGTATTATATACGTCATGAATTTATCAAGAATCGTCTGCGGATGAACTGGAATGAGTCGATGTTAATAAAGACTAGGTGACTTCGACCGCTAGCGGGCCCCTCCTTTAATCGGGGCCCCTAATTTATACGTAATCTTGTAATATGAAATCACGAACAGGTTACCCGCTATATACGGCACTGATATATGATAGCAGGCGGGTGTGGTGTGCACGAACTACAAAATCTTGTAAAAAATATAATATCGAAACGAATGAACCTCGGACCAGATCTCTTGGGGGAGGGGTCAAAGCGAGCGGAGGAGCACTGCAGCTGCATAATATGATTAAGTCGTCACAGGTCTTTAGGCCTTTCCAACCATATGTCACATAAGAAGTCTGGATCTGAATTTATAAAAATGCCCTCCCCGTGGGGGCAAAGGGGGAGAGGGGTGCGGGAGGTGGATAACATGAGTAAGTGGTCATAAGCCTTTCCAACAATATGTCACATGAGGGGTCTCGGCTAAATTTAGAAAAACACCCCCGTGGCGGAAAAGTGGGGGGGGGGCGGTCACCGGAGGTGCATTACATCAATAAGTAGTCACAGACCTTCCCAACGATATCTCACATGTGGGGTCTTGGCTAAATTTGGAAAAGTGTCCCCCGGGGTGGGGCAAAATGGGGGGATGGACACCGGAGGAGCATAACATCAAAAAGTAGTCACAGACCTTTCCAACGATATCTCACACGAGGGGTCTTGGCTAAATTTTCTAAAAGTGTCCCCGGGAGGGGCAAATTGGGGGAGACTGTCACCGGAGGTGCATAACATCAATAAATAGTCACAGAACTTTCCAACGATATCTCACATGAGGGGCCTTGGCTAAATTTGGAAAAGTGCCCCCGGGGAGGGGGCAAAATGGTGGCGAGGACACCGTAGGTACATAACTTCAATAAGTAGTCACAGACCTTTCCAACGATATCTCACACGAGGGGTCTTGACTAAATTTGAAAAAGTGTCCCCCGCGGGGGGCAAAGAGTGGGGGGGACTGTCACCGGAAGTGCATAACATCAATAAGTAGTCACAGACCTTTTCAACGATATCTCACAAGAGGGGTATTGACTAATTTTGGAAAAGTGTCCTCCGGGGGGGGGCAAAGTGGGGGGGCGGCCACCGGAAGTGCATAGCGTCAATAAGTAGTCACAAACCTTTCCAACGATATGTCACATGAGAGGTCTTGGCTAAATTTGGAAAAGTGTCCTGAAATTTCATATATTATAAATAATATTTAGCGGAGGGCTCCATAAAAAAATCCGATCTAAAATGATAAAATCGGAAAAAAACTACCCTCGCAGTGGGGACCAAATTGGGGAGGGGAGGAAGAAAGTCTCATTTTATGAAAGAGTCATCCGAGAGCTTACCGATGACGTATCACATGACTGGTCCAAAAAAAGTTTGAAAATTGCTCCCCCTCCCTCCCCCCGTGGCCTCACTCTTTCGCCCCGGAATTCACACAGCCGCCACTTTAAAATTTTTATGTTCAATAAATAATATTTACCGGAAGACTGCATAAAAAACCCACATCTAAAGTGATATTTAAATTTATTATAGAAATCGGCTACGGTTTTAAAAATTTGATCGCCCCTTCCCCATCCCCCTTTCGGCGAAGAAAGGTTCATAGTATGAAAGAGTGGTCAAAGGGTTTTTCGATTATATGCCACAGGAAGGGTTCGGTAAAATTTTTAAAATTGCACTCCGCATGACTCCACTCTCACGTCCTCCTCCCTCGAAATCACCCGGCCCACCTTCCTCTTTGAAATTTTTATATTTAATAAATATTTTTTATCGGAGGGCTCCAGGTATATGACATCTTGGTAGGGCTAAAATAAGAGAAACTTTGAAAATTAGGGCTTCATTTCACAGCTCATTGTCATGACTCTTTCTCTATCTCGTCCCTTGGTACTCTCGATAAATTTTCTTACTTTTCTTCTCTGCCGAGGACGAGAGAAATCCTCGAAAAGCTTCTCATAGCGAAATGTTGAAAAGCGCGAGAAAAATTCTCGAAAGGCTTTTCATTAGAAGATTTCAAAAAGGACGAGAGAAACCAGCGAGAGGCTTCCCATCGGGAAAGGTTGAAAACGGCGAGATAAACTCCCGAGAGACTTCCCATCCCGAAAGGTTTAAAACCGCGAGAGAACCAACCATCGAGCGGATTCCCATCTGGAAGCGTCGAAATGCTGGAAAAATCATCGAGATGAGATTTGCCGAAATGCGAGATGGAAATGAAGCTTTCAAAGTCAAACTTACCGCATTTCTGGTTTAAGTCATAATTTCTCAAAGGAGTCCATCTGCTTATCCAATCTCTTTTTAGCTCACAGGCTATCTAAGCCTGAGAGCTAATGTACCCGTCGGTTCTGTGTGTATGCATGTACGTACGTACGTATGTATGTACGTAACGCGATAACTCTTGATTAAAATGTACGATTTGCTTAATTTTTTTTTTTATGTTCATTCTGATAAGGCGTTCCGCTGATTACTTTTGACGGTTCATTTGTTAAGGATAAAGGGAGAGAAGGGGGCTGCCCACCCCTCCTTAATTTAGATAAATAGGTTTTTCATGCAGAATTATTCGATTTGCTCCAAATTTCGTATACCGGTTTATTATGTTAAGGAGCTTCCCTGATTAAACTTGAGATTCATTAGTTAAGTATGAAGGGGGGAAAGGGGGGGGGTAGACCCCCTCCTTAATTTAGATAAATGGGTTTTTCATGCAGAATTATTCGATTTGCTCCAAATTTGGTATACCGGTTCATTATGTTAAGGAGCTTCCGTGATTAAACTTGGAAGTTCATTGGTTAAGTATAAAGGGGAAGAAGGGGGCTGGTCCGCCCCCCCCCCCCCCTTAATTTAGATAAATGGGTTTTTCATGCAGAATTATTCGATTTGCTCCAAATTTTGTATACCGGTTCATTATGTCAAGAAGTTGCCTTGATTAGATTTGGAGGTTTACGGGTTAAGTATAAAGGGGGGAGAAATGGGCTGGACCTCCCCCCCCCTTAATTTAGATAAATGGGCTTTTCATGCAGAATTATTCGATTTGCCCCAAATTTGGTATATCGGTTTATTATGTTAAGGAGCTTCCGTGATTAAACTTGGAAGTTCATTGGCTAAGGATAAAGGAGGAGAAGGGGGCTGGTCCGCCTCCCCCCCTTCTTAATTTAGATAAATGGGTTTTTCATGCAGAATTATTCGATTTGTTCCAAATTTGGTATACCGGTTTACTATGTTAAGGAGCTTCCCCGATTAAACTTGGAAGTTCATTAGTTAAGTATAAAGAGGGGAAAGGGGGATAGACACCCTCCTTAATTTAGATAAATGGGTTTTTCATGCAGAATTATTCGATTTGCTCCAAATTTGGTATACCGGTTCATTGTTAAGGAGCTTCCGTCATTAAACTTGGAAGTTCATTGGTTAAGGATAAAGGGGGTGAAGGGAGCTGGTCCGCCCCCCCTTAATTTAGATAAATGGGTTTTTCATGCAGAATTATTCGATTTGTTCCAAATTTGGTATACCGGATTATTATGTTAAGGAACTTCCCCGATTAAACTTGAAAGTTCATTAGTTAAGCATAAAGGGGGGAAAGGGGGGTAGCCCCCCTCATTAATTTAGATAAATGGGTTTTTCATGCAGAATTATTCGATTTGCTCCAAATTTCGTATACCGGTTCATTATGTTAAGAAGTTGCCTTGATTAGATTTGGAGGCTTACGGGTTAGGTATAAAGGGGGAGAAATGGGCTGGACCTCCCCCCTTAATTTAGATAAATGGGCTTTTCATGCAGAATTATTCGATTTGCTCCAAATTTGGTATACCGGTTTATTATGTTAAGGAGCTTCCGTGATTAAACTTGGAAGTTCATTGGCTAAGGATAAAGGGGGAGAAGGGGGCTGGTCCGCCCCCCCTTAATTTAGATAAATGGGTTTTTCATGCAGAATTATTCGATTTGTTCCAAATTTGGTATACCGGTTTATTATGTTAAGGAGCTTCCCCGATTGAACTTGGAAGTTCATTAGTTAAGTATAAAGGGGGGGGGGAAGGGGGATAGACCCCTCCTTAATTTAGATAAATGGGTTTTTCATGCAGAATTATTCGATTTGCTCCAAATTTGGGATACCGGTTTATTATGTTAAGAAACTGCCTTGATTAGATTTGGAGGTTTATGGGTTAAGTATAAAGGGGAGGGGCTAGTCTCCCCCTTAATTTAGATAAAACGGTTTTTCACGCAGAATTATTCGATTTGCTTCAAATTTAATATACCGATTTATTCCGATATGGCGCTTCCTTCATTAGATTTGGAGGTTCATTGATTAAGTATACAAGAGCGAAAAGGGTGCAAGTCCCCTCCCCTTAATTTAGATAAATGGATTTTCATGGAGAATTATTCAATTTACTTTATTTTTTTTTTCTATGTTCGTTCTGATAAGGAGCTTTCCTGATTAGATTTGGAGGTTCATTAGTTAAGTATAAAAGGGTTAAATTGGTTAGACCACCCTTAATATAGCGATATGTTTCTTTTTTTCATGCAGAATTATCTGATTTGCTTCAAATTTGATATACTGAAGGTTGATTTGATATAGTTAAGGAGTTTCCCTGATTAGATTTGGAGGTTCATTGGTTAAGTATAAAAGGGGCAAACGGGGGATATTTCCCTTCATTTATTTTTTGAGGGACATTATTCTTTGAAATAAGAGTATAATATGCAATTAGTGTGAATAACCTGTGAGCTCAATGCCATCAGTTTAACTGGCACTTATCTTTTTATTGGTATTAACTGATGTGGGTTATGAAGCATACTGGTTTATGTATTCAGTTCTGTATAGTCCTAGATTCAAACTTTACTGTTAAATTTAGTGCCATTTTGCCCCGAATTTTCAATGTTTCTCTTATTTTAGCTCTGCCAAGCTGCCCCATACCTGGAGACTCAGATAAATACTATTTATTAAATACAAAAAGTTCAAAGAGGAAGGTGAGTGAATTCTGGTGGGCGCGAGAGTGGACAGAGGGGGGGCGGGTAATTTTCAAACTTTTACCAAACCTCTCCTTGACATATCATCGGAAAGTCCTTTCACCATTCTTTTATATTATGAACTTTTCTCCTCCCAGAGTTGAATTACGGAAGGGGGGGGGGGGCGGGGGAGGGGGAGCGGTGCGAGGGTGAATTTTTTTTTTTTTAATTGTAGAGATTTCTACAATAAATATAATTAAATGAGGTTTTGTAATGGAGCTCTCCGATAAATATAATTTATTAAATATAAAATTCTAAAAGTGGAGCTGCGTGATTTCCGGGTATATTCTGGGATAAAAGAGGGAACCCACGTGGGAGGGGTAGATTTCAAACTTTTTTTGGACCAGTCATTTGGTATATCATCGGAAAGTTACTCTTTCATATTATGAACCTTTCTTCTTCCCTCCCTAGTTTGGCGCCCCGAGAGAGGAACTTTTCGAACTTTTTTGAAATCATAGCGTTTTTAAACATTTTAGATCGGATTTTTTTACGGAGACTTCCGATAAATAATTTTTAATATATGAAAATTTCAAAGAGAAGGATGGGCAGGGTATATTTCGGGGGGCACGATAATTGGAATCCTGGGAGTTGGGACTATTTTCTATCATTTGCTGACACTCCTCATGTGATATATCATTGGAAAGCTCTGTGACTACTATTTCATTTTATATATCGCCCGCGCCCCTCCCCTTACTTTGCCCCCGCGCGGGGGCACTTTTCTAAATTTAGCCGACAACCCTCATGTGACATATCGTTGGAAAGTCCTGTGACCACTTATTCATATTATGCACTTTCCTTGCCCCTCCCCCCCTACTTTGCTCCCCGCGGGGTTTCGTTTAATGTATTCCAGTCGAAGACTTTCTAAAAAAGGGGAAATTAAAGATCCAATCTCAAATGACGTAGAAAAATCAATAAAAATTTTTGATCCCTTTTATCATCCTTTAGTTCATGTTTTTGCCACTAAGGGGCGCTTTTTATTCTTATTTTTTTGGCCATTTTGGTGCTAATTGCCGAAAAATTCTAATTTTGGATACTTAAACTCCCCTTACCGCTTCATAGCTACTCGCGTTTTTTCAGCTTTTTTCAACCAGGGGGCAACCTTACAAGACTTTTCCAGTCTTATGGCTCCTTTATAGCCTCTCTTTGGTTTGTTGTTTTTTTATTCCATCTGTTTTCAGTTACCCTATATTTAATAAAATCTGCCTTATATATATGTAAAAACAATGATTTCAATAATCGATTCCAGAACCTCTCCTTTGTAGATTCTCGAAAGTAATCGATGACTGTATTGATTGTGTATTTTACGATAACGATTTTTTTCGATTGGTAAATTTTCGAGAATCGCCCATCACTAAGCCCTATCACTACTATGAATTTGTCGGCCAGAATAATAGCTAAGTTTTCCAATAACTGTTTTTAGCTTTTCTCGTTATAATCGATAGTAAAACATCTCGATTGTAGATTCTAGGAATTAATCGATGGCTGTATCGATTGTGATTTTTTATGATGACGATTTTTCTCGATTGTCGAATTCTCGAGAATCGCCCATCACTAGTTCGTACTGTCCAACAATTATTATTATTATTAATATTAATAAGAAATATTAATGAGAATATAATAAGAATATTATAATATTAATTTTTTTCTGTTAGTGATTTTTTATAAGAAGAAACAATTTTAGAAATTACTGCATTAAAATATGAGACTTAGAACTTGCAGAAAGTAGAAGATTCCACTTTAATGAAAGGATTTAAATTAATTAATAACTTAATCTGATTTCTAAAATTAATTTTTGTCAGTCTTTATCTTTTTCTGTGTAAGCTAATTAGAAAGTACAACTAAATTAGTTTCAATTTAAACATTTTTGTATCCAATAAACGATGCAATTGTTATACTCTATTTCTTTACAATACTGATTTTCCACTCAAAACGTTAAGTAAAATTATTTAATTCATTTTTCAAAAAAAGAAAAAAAAAATCTTTGTCGTTTGTGTATTGAAGAAAGAAAATTATTTTTTGGAAGATTGGAAAAAAAATTAAGTTAAATCAATCTGTTTTCAGATAATGATAACTTAAAAAAAAAAAAAAAAAAAAAATCTCGACAAATAATAATTTTTAAAACTTAAGAAAAAAAGGACATAAATGAAGTAATTAAATGAAGCAATAGAATGCAAAAAAGTTGGAGGTGTTTACTTTTTTTATGTCTTGTAAAAACCTTTCTTCTATATCAGTTTTAAAAATAAAAAGTCTTCTTCAATTTCTTTTACGGCTACTTAAGAAAATGTTACTAATTAGTTGAAGATAATTATGTTAATTGGAGATTTTTTTTATAATTTCTATTATAAAAGATATACACTCAATGAAATAGCATTTCTTAACAACTTACTCGGTTTTGAAATTTTATTTTTTAATTTATTTAAGTAAATTAAATTAAAAATGCATTAATTTTATATTTTGTGGTCTGCTAGCGCTGTTTCCCATTTTATTTATAATTTTTACTTGAAGTTATTCATTTTAATATTAAGGAATTCACCCAGTTTAATTATTTAACTAATTTTAAATAATAAATTGAGAGGAATTTAGTAATTAATATTTTTTATAATATTGAAAAAAAAAGTATTTTTTTTAAAGCGCCTGTTTTTTCAAGAGATAAGGCAAGACTTTGGTGGTTGTTGACTACAATCTTAGAACTTTCTCAGATTTTGCTTTATTAGGGTTCCCTACTTAAAAAGTAAAAACGGAACCATTATAAGATCACTTGTGTGTCTATCTGTTTGTCATAGCCATTTTTCTCGTAAGAAATAATAAGTGGAAAGTTCAACTTTGGGAGAAGTAATAAAGGATTTATAGATTATTAATCTTTCACAAATATGTTTAGAAAAAATGTAGGGGACTAATAAGTTACTTGAAAATAAAAATCTTTTTCATATATATCGTGTGGGATATTGCGTAAAATCTCTCCTAATGCCGAATTAAAAATACATTTGTTTTAATTTTAGGTATAATATTTTCAGAGATATCATCGAAAATGTAATGCAAAACAATATGTCCCCCCCCCCCTTTATTTTCGAAACTACTGAAACTAAAATTATGAAAAACTTAGGAAAAGTAGCAGTTTATTTAAAACCTTGCAGGAAAACTATAGCGAACACCTTAGGTCACATAGTTTTTGAGAAAATCGCATAAATTTGACTTTGCGGGTGACCAGGGAGGGAGTTAAGAGGCGTTCGAGCAACCTTTGGTCTCGGAAGTATAAAATGAAGTCGGTAATGATTGTTGTTTATGATTTTCGAAAAAAAAATGTCGTTAATTATCCGAGATATTAAAGACATGGACGGGTTGCACATACATAAAAACACGGGCGATGTTACGTAATGACTAACTTTATCTTTCATCCATGTATCAGTCACCTGCATAATTATTTAACCGGTTGTAATTGCATTGTTTCAATATCTGGCAACAGTTGGTTTTGTTTTGTTCTAGAAAAAAAGTCGATAAAATAAAGTAATGTGAAATATATGGCTCTTCTGTCATTGAATTTAAGTTAGAAATATATTCGCTTTAATAATAAGAAATGTTATTGAGGGCAGTTTTAATAGCTTATAGATATTTTAATACTTAACTTTTAGGGATTCATTTAGTTAAGAGATTTATTTACATTGGAATCCAACATATGGCGTCCGCTGACAAGACTGGAATCTGTAAGTAGAATTTTATTTGAACTGCTCAAGTGAAAATTATTATTATTGTTGAATAAAAAAAAATATTGTTGATGTTGAATAATATGGATGCGTTGAAAGCAGCTAGACGACAGCATCGTAGAATTTTCACTAAAGCGTGTAACGAATTTGATGAAAGTAAAAATAATTTATCGACTGGTGAAAAAATTCTGAAATTGACAATGATAGAAGAGAAAGCGAAATTTATGACCGATGTAGAATATAAAATTAGAGAAATATTGTATAGCGACCAAGCTGACGAAGAAATAACAGACAAAGATATCGATGAATCTGAGGTTTACATCGATCGCTGGCGTGTATTACAACAGAAATTAAACGAACTTTTGGTTGTAAAAAATGAAGATTTGAAATCTGATATTTCGGTAATTAATAAGAATGTATTGCTTCATTATCCGAAGATACAATTACCTACTTTTAATGGTGAAATTAAAAATTGGTTGCAATTCTGGGGTCAATTTCAAAAAATTGATCAAGATACTAGCCTAGATTTTCATGACAAATTTGCGTATTTATCACAAGCCATGGAAAAAGGCAGTGTGGCAGAAGAATTGATTAGAAGTTTTCCGCCTGGTGGTAATAGTTATGCCAAAGCTGTAAGTCAACTTAAATCTCGTTTTGGACGAAAAGAACTTTTGATAGAATATTATGTTAGAGATTTGTTAGGCCTTGTACTGCAGAAGCAAAATCCAGGAGAACATAACTCTTTGCGACAATTATATGATTCAATAGAATCGAAATTGCGAGCATTAGAAACTCTTGGAGTTATTAGAGACAAATATGCTGCGATGTTATATCCGCTTGTTGAATCGTCTCTTCCAGATGATATTCTTAGAGTATGGGAAAGGTACAGAACGTCTCACAGAAGATTGTCAAATAGATGTAATGATGTGGAATCTGAACTAGATAAAAATCATGATAAAGATTTAAATAATGGTGTTTTAATTGGCTCAAAAACTGATCTAGATAATTTATTAGAATTTCTGCAAGACGAAGTTGAAGCAGAAGAAAGAATTTCTTTGGCAAGTAAGAGTTTTGACAAAACTTTTCGATACAGAGCTGCACGCAATAATCATGAATTCGAAGAATCTCAAATATCTACTGTATCAGATTTATTAAACATTGATATGAGAAAATATACTAGAAATAAGAATAATTTTAAACAAAAACTGTGTATTTTTTGTGACAAACGACATGCATCGAAAAAATGTTTCAAGGCAATGTCAATGTCATATGATGTTAAGAAAGACATAATGCAAAAGAAGGGAACTTGTTTCCTATGTTTAAAATTAAACCATCTAGCCCGAAATTGTAGAGCAAAAGTAAAATGCGTTGTATGCAGAAAAAAACATGAAACTCTAGTATGTCCAAAAGTTCCTGAAAAGTTAATCAAGCCTGAAGAAGCCCAGCATGCCTTAAAAGCTCTGAATAATTATTACTTCAGGGGATCTTCTTTGAGTGTTGAACCTTCAAAAAGCAAGCTTCATCATGAGCCAGGATCACAAGGACGAGCTAGAGGAGGTTCAAGCAGAGGACGTGGTGGTTATGGTGGACCCTGTAGTGGTGATGGGTATGCTAATGGCTACGGTCGAAGATATGACAGTCCACCTTTTGGAGGTCGACATTTTTATGACCGTGGCTACAGTTCAATGTCGCCTCGCATGAGACCATACTCTTCACCTTATGATCGTCCTAGTCCATCTATGGCGCCCATGAGAGATAAACATGCGGATCCCTATTCATCATCTTTGAGAGATCCATATTCACAAAGATCTGGCGTGTCTCCTGTTTCACGTGATTTGTATGAAAGAAGCAGCAAAGCAACATTTCTTTGACACAGTTAAGGTACCGAAAAGATTTAACTTGTAATTTTAAATTGTTGAGTTGTGCATTCCCCACAACTCAAGGTGGGAGTATGTTACGTAATGACTAACTTTATCTTTCATCCATGTATCAGTCACCTGCATAATTATTTAACCGGTTGTAATTGCATTGTTTCAATATCTGGCAACAGTTGGTTTTGTTTTGTTCTAGAAAAAAAGTCGATAAAATAAAGTAATGTGAAATATATGGCTCTTCTGTCATTGAATTTAAGTTAGAAATTCATTCGCTTTAATAATAAGAAATGTTATTGAGGGCAGTTTTAATAGCTTATAGATATTTTAATACTTAACTTTTAGGGATTCATTTAGTTAAGAGATTTATTTACATTGGAATCCAACAGGCGACGTACTGTATGCGCCATCGGCTTTTAAATCCTAATGTAACAACTTTTAATAATATATTTGTATAATGCAATGCCTAGTATTAGTACAAAAGCAATAAAGTCAAATTGTTAAAAACAGATTAATTTAATTAAAATTAATCACATAATTACTTTTGGATTCGCAACCAATTTGCGTCGAGTGGCGCTCTCAATACGTCATGACATCCGTGTCTTTAAAGGTCAATTAAAGACCTACCTGAAAAAAATCCGTGTCGGCTCGGCCTACAGGCGCAGGTAGATTTCGAAGTTAAAGGGGCTGGTCAGTCAGCTTCGGGATTCTCCTCCGTAATGTTAAGTCTATGGGCTTCTGATGCATTCGTATATTTAAAATATCTTCTCGGAAAATTCATATTTTTAACATCTTTTTTCTGTGTACTCTTCTTAAAGGATGTCACTTTTTTTCTTAATTTTCAAAATATTTCTGAAATCTGCGCTGAATTTAATATTTTATGTGTTAAAAGTGGGCGAACTGCGAGTAAGATTTTAACACTTCCTATAAAATTAAGTCTATACTTTAGAAATATTTTGAGAACTAAGAAAAAAGAGACAACTTTTAGGAAGTGTGCGCAAAAAATAGAAGTTTAAAATATTAATTTCCCGAGGAGATATTTTAAATATACGAATGCATCAAATGCACATAGATTTTACATTAGTGAGGGGAAACTGGAATCTGAGTAACCAGCCCCCTTAAGTGCCAATTTCAACAACGAAAACTAAATCATGATTAGAGATAAATCCACTTTAACAATTTTATCTGGCGTTTTTGACGAGTTTTTATTTCATTTTTATTTAAGGGATGGTTTTATCAGAATCATGTTAAGTCGGTATTCAAAAAAGTACTTTTTCATGCTCAACAAGTCGAAATTTACTGGCACATTTTCAGATTCATTTTAAAAAGGAAAAATATGAAACTTGCTGACGTGATTTTTAAAGAGATTTAGAAGCGACTTGTGTTTTTATTTTGTGTTCAATTAATTAAAACTTCATTTATAAACAATTATTTTCTAAGTAGGACAATATTTTTCGTTTCCAACACAATCGCTTCGGGAATTTCGGTTCAAAATGCCCACTTTGACATCATTTTAAAAAATATATAGCTATATAAAAAAATCGACCATTACGGTACATTATATAGTTTTTGAATTAGAGGATCTACCAATTTGATGCTTTTGACAGCAAAAATGAATTTAAAAATGAGTCAGAAAATAAGCAGTTTGGATTTGAGTAATACGATATTTTTTTCTTCAACCTCTATGTAAATTTAATTTGTTCTTGCTGTAAGAATTGGTCCTATCAAAAGATTGTCAGTATAAATGTTGTAGCTAATATTAAGAGGTTATGTAATAAATTCATGCGGATTTTATATCTTGTGAATTGACGAAGTTATGAATTTAATAATGATATTATGATATTAATATATCCATATACTAATCGGATGTGCTTTTACGTATTGGGCGTAATTGAGAGGGGATCCAATAGCCATCAACACAACGCTGTTTTGGCTCTCATAACAGTCGCTGTGTTCGCAGTGGCAAACTTTCCTAACATCCATCTGATTATTGCTTGCTGTTGATTCCGACTGCATGCAGAGGCCGTTATTGCGACTGGCAGTGGTTTCAATGAATGATGTCATCCATTGTGTAAGTGGTCACCTGTACAAAAAGTTAAAATGCTAAAAATGCTCTATCTCTAGTGTCTGTTCCTGTTTGAAAGCAAGTGTTCGCGGATACCTGCCGCACCCTGTATATCTTAATTAAATTACTATAATTGCTCGCGTGCTCACCAGAACGTGACTTAATTTAATAATATCTTTTTTCTTGTTTTTTTTTTTTTTTTTTTTTTTTTTATATAGGACTTAATTTAAGAATGAGTGGAATGAAAATGTATTGAAAATTACATCATAAGCTTTATGAGTGAAAGTGCATACATTCTTTCGAGCACTAGGTCACTTTCACCAGTGGAAATATTTCACCTCTGTAAAATTAGGATCTAATCTTTTATTTATTGTTATATTTACTATTTATTTGGATGTACAGTATTCTGTAAAGTGTTCGGAAAGTCGAGTGGAATTACTCCAGATTTCTTTTTTTTTTTTTTTTTTTTTTTTTACTTTTTGGACACATACAAATAAAAATAAATATGTGCAAACATAATAAACACATAAATATACACTGTCAGAAAAACTCGCCAATATACACTCAATTATTCCTCATTTTTTAACAAATAATTTCCGTACTCCTAGAAAACATGTTTTATCCGTGAATTCTTCCCGAAAGTCTGAAAAAGAGGGAGTAATTCCGTACATTCCTATCACGCATGCGCTCTATTAATACTAAAATCCGAATTTATTTTTTAAATGAAAAACCAAAAATTCTATAAATTAAGATTTCCAATTTAATTAAGAAGGAAAAAAAATCGAATATAAAAATAATTAACAATTACTTTTCTCATTCATTCAAAAGTACTCACAATTTATTTTTCTAAAGTTGAATAAGTTGAATAAAGTTAAATGAAATTGAGTTTATAAAGTTGTTTATGAAAAAATATTCATATTTAAAATATGTTTTAAATGATCTCATTTAAAAAATGTTTTAATTTAAATATTAAAGGGAAAAAATCGATTTTACTCAAAATAGAAAAAAAAATTCTTATCAAATAAAAATGTAATATTCATATTTTACATCTAGCAATCTACTTAAAAATATTTATAATTCATATTTTTATCATATACTAATACTAAAGTATTAAGACCCCTGCTTCAATCTCATTAAAGACGAAATCTTCCCGAAATTAATTTCAAAATTAAAAGCTTTTTAAAAAAATTAATTAAGCCATACCCGCCTGAAGCAAACATATTTTCTTCAAAGTGTTTTATTACTGTACCCCACTGGTTAGTAACACTAAGACAACCGGTTCGATTTCAGGTCAGCAACTTTTATTTTTCCCCCCCACTTTCTTCAATTGCCGTTTATTTTAGTCCTCCCCCCTCCGCAACGGAGAAAAAGGATGCATATATTCGTCAATTAACGGAAAAATACTGGTAGCAGAGCTGCCAGAAAAATTTCCGCGAATTGAATAATGTATTTCTGTGAGCGTATGCACTGCACACGCAAAAGAACCCGAGCATGCTATGACTTTCACTTGTACACTAATTATTTTAACAGTATATAAATATGATATTTCTTATTAATCTTATAAATATTAATCTTATAGTTACCTTATTTATTATTATAATATTTAATTTATTTATCTTATAAATTGACATATAGTAACAAAAAACTAGTGTACTCGCATAGAATGTTTAGTGCTGTAAATTTTACTTCAAAATATTGTATATTTTATTCAGCAAACGTAACTCCTCAAATTTCTTCCGAATTCCGTTATTCATTTATTTATTTGTTTATTTTTGCCAGCATTGAACGTCTTGAAATCTATTTCTAGCTTCTTTTCTGCTACAGTATCACATTTTATTACCTTATGACTACTTTTTTAGCTTTTCTGAAAACTTAAAACACTACAAAGTTTTATATGATGCTAAACAAAACTCCTTGAAACACCAGAAATGGGAGTTCTTGAAGTTTGAAGATGTTTCTTTTATAGATATTTTTTTTTTCTTTAAAGGAATTTAATATCTTACAACAAACAAATGATTTTCAGATGGACTTTTCCTGAGTTTTTTCATACGTTTTCGTGAAGTCTAAATTACACTTTTTCGTTTGTTTTGTTGTTTAATTATTTAAATTATTTTTACTTTCTTCTATCTTTACAAGAAGAAAGTATTGGAATCCTAAAAATTGTCGACTTCCGGTTTTCGACGGATTTACACGTTTTAGAGGTCAGATATTCCAAAAAACACTCTTTTACAAAATGTCTGTCTGTGAGTCTGTCTGTCTGTCCGTCTGTCTGTCTGTATGGGACACAAATTTTGTGGGCGCTCTATCTCAAGAACTAATGCAGGGAATTTAATAAAAAATTATATTAAAGTAGTCTCTAATATAAATTGGGGCTGATTAGTTTTTGGTGTAAATCGCCCGACATGTGGCGCTGCTATGCTGCATTTTTCGCGATTCCTGCACTAGCTCTATCTCAACAACTAATGCACGGATTTTCATCAAACTTCAGATTCTGTTAATCCTTGATATGAATTGGTGCTGGTAACGTTTTGGTGCAAATCGCCCAACAGATGGCGCTGCTATGCTGCATTTTGCAGCATTTACACGATTTTCGTAATAGCTCAATCTCAAGAAATAATTCACGGATATTCATCAAACTTCAGATTCAGTTAGTGCTTGACATGAATTGACGTTTTGCCCTTTGTGGTGTAAATCGCTCAACAGGTGGCGCTGCTATGCTGCATTATTTGAGATTTCCGCAATAGCTCTATCTCAAGAACTAATGCTTGGGTTTTCAACAAACTTCAGATTCAGGTATACCTGGATATGAATTAGTGCTGTTTATGTTTTGGTGTAAATCGCTCAACAGGTGGCGCTGCTATGCAGCATTTTTCACGATTTCCACAATAGCTCAATGTCCAGAACTAATGCACGGATTTTCATCAAACTTCAGATTCATTTAGTCCTTGACATGAATTGATGTTTTGTATCCTTTCGTGTAAATCGCTCAACAGGTGGCGCTGCTGTGCTGCATTTTTTGTGATTTCCACAATAGCTCTAGCTCCAGAACTAATGCACCGATTTTCCTCAAACTTCAGATTCCGGTATACCTTAATATGAATTAGTGATGTTAGTGTTTTGGTGCAAATCTCTCAACAGGTGGCGCTGCTATGTTGCATTTTTCAGAATTTCCCCTACAGTTCTATCTCAATAACTAATGCACAAATTTTCATCAAACTTCAAATTCAGGTATACTTTGATACGAATTGGTTCTAAATTGATGTAATTTCTTTTACTATTTAAATGATTTAATTGACGTGATTTATATAGAAGAAAGTTTTGTGATGGCCACCACATACTAGTTTTCACTGTAAAACATTTATGTAACGTTACTCCATAAAATTGGTGGCAACATGCTGCCTCCAATTTTATGGAGTAATTTAATTTATATAATGCTGTAATTTAAACTGATAGAACTGGTGTAATATTACACATTAGTGTAACTAGCACCAGTTATATCAGTTAAATTACTCAATAAAATGTAGGTCGCAAAGCTGCCACCAATTTTATGGAGTAACGTTACATAATTTTTTTGTTATCTTTCCCATAATTGCTATGCCTATTTTCAATTAATGGGAGGAAAATTGCTGTTTGGTTCTTTTTCAATCCTCTTATAAAACAAGTCACTTGTAACAGCTGGTTCCTTGTATACTTTTACTGTTTCAGACAAACGAATATGGGCGTCCACTCTTACTCTTGTGACAACCAGAGCAAATTTCCATATATATTTTCAATTCTTTTATTACAAAATATATTTAAGATAAATTTGATGCAACTTCTTAAAAATACATGTACTCTTCTTTCATAAACCATGTACAATTTGTAACAAAAAGCATTTTACTTGGCTAAATAATAAATGAAAATTTTGTTACTCTTGTGACCACAAAAAAATGCAATTTTCAAAGATTGTGTTTGACGCAGAAATTCTGTGAATTATATGAGCCTATAGAAATAAAATTTACAGAATTTAGCAGAGTAATTATGTCTTTTTAAAAAGTATTAATCATTGAACTCATCTGATAACACATGAATTAGTTATATTTGATTTTCCAAAATGCTAAGTGTTACTCTTGTGATGTTACTCTTGTGACATTTTGTCCATAATGTAATTTCAGCAAAAGTTCAGCTTAAATACTAAATAAAATAATTAAAATAAGTTTAAAAAAATTATTTTCCATACAGAACAATTTTTAATGATGGTTTAATTTTAAAATAACACAAAATAATGTAAAAAATTCTAAAATTAACAAACACTATAACCACATAGCAACCTCTCAGTTTCTGCTACTTCAACAGAATAAGTCATTGTCTTCATTATCAATAATATCACTTGCAACTTCTCCTGTATCATGATTTACTTAATGAAACACAAATTCTTTGTACGAATCATGTTAGTGTAAGGTTTGTAGTAGATAGTGTCATTTTTGATGGTTTTAAAAAATTGTATTTGTTGAATGCCCTTCACTGTTGGCATTTTCTCGCAAAGTAATTAAAACTTTATTGTTTTATTTCTTTTGACAAAATAAACAGTACATCTTAGAATTGCTTTTTTTAGCACGCACTTCATTCCATATATATCATTATACAACAACACAAAATAAATCTACAGCATCTATTTCTATACCAGGAGTATTTGAAAAAAAAAATATGCCCAATTAAGTTAATTGAGAAAGGAGTCTGATTCATTGCTGGCATATTTGCATAGTTATATTTTTGTTTAAATTGGAAAGCACAGCCATCATATGAAAAAGTAAAATAGGTACATTTTAGAAAAATACAAATTCCCTTAAAGATGCAATGTTGAAATTTCACATACGAAAGCATTTACAAAAAGTTGATTATGAGTTACATTGTCTAAAATAATAGCATAAGATTTTACTTTATTGCGATCATACTAAATAAAAAAGCTGAAAATACAGTCGCATGTGGATTTGACCAGTAATGTAGTATTTCATACCAAAATTTCGTCTTGGCATGAAAATAAAACAGTTTCGAGAAAATCCACTGGCATAACTATCTGTAAGGTTTTTTTTTTTTTTTTTTGTATATAAATGAATATTTTCTAAAGTTTACATAGTATCGAATAGCAATTATTAGTGATATGTAGTTTATTTTTACTGAAAATGCATAATATGAAATTACCTAGGGATTGCTCTCAATCTACTACCCATGGTTGTCTCGTAGGTTTACCATTGTGTTTTCCTGCTCCCATCCTTCATATTTTTATATATCTGGGTGCAAGAAAACACAATGATAAACCTAGCGATCAACCACTGAAATCTGGTCTACAGGAGTTTCTACCAAGATATGACGTGCCAGACCAGTTACATTTTATAATATGCGAATCGAGTTCTCTCTAATCCTGGAATTTCAGCCACCAACTAGATGATGTGTTGGCCTGTGCAGTCATCTCCTGGTCTATTATATAAAAAAGCCTGTCGAATGTCGTGAAAATGCAGACATATATCGACGATATAGTAGCTGAATTTAGTTGCTTTTAAAAAGTAGGTGAAGGATAAGGGATTTTTCACAAATTATCATTTTCACTTTTATTACTTTTATTATTTTTATTTTCATTTTTATTATTTTCTTTTTTTTATTAAGGCTTTTGCTCTCCTTGGAAGTATAATCAGAACTAAACCATTCCAATAAAAATAATTAAAAGCAAACAATTTAAAGTATCCGTTCCAAAGGTTGGACATACATTAAATACTAACGCCTTTGTTAGAAGACAGTTAATAAAAAATGACAATTCGTAGAAAATCTCTTATCATCCAGCTACTTTGAAAAAAGCAACTGAAATTCAGCTTGCTATATCGCCGATATTTTTCTGAATTTTCATGATAGTTGACTAACGTTTTTAGGTGAGTTTCCCTATATGTTTGACTACTGAATTATTCGGAGAAAGGAAAAATTCTTATTCTTCGCGCATTTGCAGTTAAAAATTATTTCATATAAATGCTCATCTTTAATGATACATTTAATTTATTTGTTTTCTAATTGTAATATATTGTTCCATCTGTACCTTGTCCAGTTTTATGAAAGAGGTGTTAAATTTGTTTGAAATCTCTGCATGTTATAAATAAAAAAACATGAGGCAATTTCTTAAATTTTCAAAAAGACGTTTACTAGGTGTGGCGGTTATTAATTCTTATTTTTTTTCTTTAAAAAAAACGCTTATAACTTGGGATAAAGTCAAAAAATTGTTTATTCAAAGTATGTGAAATCGCTGCCTACACATTTCCCCAAATTCTCTGGCATGTTGTGGGTACCATCCCAGAAAAAAAAAACGTTCAACTTTTGAGTTGATCCAGTCATCAAGTCATTTTCCGACATATCCGCAATTGTTGAAATGTTTCATGAGAAATGCGTGAGACATCGATGAAAAGAAGTGATAGTCGGATAGGGCCAAGTTTGGCGAGTACAACGAGTGAGCAAGATTTCCCAGACAAGTATAACAATGGTATATATAGCTTTCTTGCTGTATGTGAGGTGCGTGGGTAGTCGTGCAGCAAAATCACTTTTTCGTGTCTTGTAGCGTTGTAGCACATTCTGCTCGCTTCTTGATCAATGCACGTTTGAAATTGATTATTAGTTGAGGGTAGGGGAAGGTATTAACTGTTTCACCTGATTTTAGAAGCACATGGTACACGACATCCTTCTGATTCCACCAAATGAATAGAATTGTTTTTTCCAAAGTGATACAGTTTTGTGGCCGATGTTGATGGTTGTCCTGGTTTAACCTTTGATCTTCTGTTCGGACATTGTCACAGTAAGTTTCCACAAGTATACGGCGGCATTCACGTTCACGTTTTAAATTTTGATTGAACAAGAAAAACGGTGCGTGCCACACATTATCTTTCTTTGTTTGGAAACATGACACGTTTAAAGGACGAAAAAAAAATGTCACTATCTCTAACTCGAGAACGATTAAGCATGAGTGGCATTTTGAAATGTATTGTCATAGCTACAAAGTGACATAAGAAGTTAGACTGTGAACCAACCCTTTTTTTCAGGGCTATTTCTTGAAAAAATGAACAATTATTAACCTCCACACCCGGTATATTTCCATGAATATACGTATTACTTTAAACAAATGAACATAAATGTTATACAAGGTCTACGTAGTCAAATGCTACAGCTACAGATTATTTTGATTATTTTATTTTGCATAGTGATGCCTTTTTTTTCCTTTAATTTGTTTTTGTTCTCCTAATTGCCTTCGTCATTAAACATTCGCGTAAAATGTGATGTCAAACATCTACAAACATCAACATGATATTATGAAATGTCTAAAATTGAAAGTGTCCGCTGACTTTTGGTCCAATAATAATTTTACAATTTTAATTTGTAATCTAACTTAAGAATGAATTTTGTGTAATTTAAGCATTTTAATGAACTTTTTTTATTACGAATGAATTGAAAAACTTACCGATAGACAATATTTCGTAATAGAATCCTTTACCCTTTTTTCTTAACAATATTAAAAAATATAAAAAAGCACAGAATTGGCTATTTAGGAGCAAAATATTTAAAATTACTTACTTATCCCCTACTATTAAATTTGCCAATTAGTACAATTCTTAATTATTAAAGGGGCGCGAGACAGAAATTTATTCTGCAGAAATTTTATTCTGTTTTAAATGAACAACTGCTGAATTTTACATTTGTAATAATTATTTCTTATGTTTCTACTTATTTTTTTTTTTGGTAAATAACGTTAAATTGCGTGGAAATGACCCAACCAATTCAACATCCAATTATTTGCATTTCATTTGCGCAAAAAATACGAAATTTAATATGTTATATACCACATAACAATATTCTTTAAAGGCCTTACAAAGAATGAATAGTGCAATAGAGTTTTCGTAATTTACCTACGCTTCTTAGAAATCGTTTGAATTATTTATCCTGCATACATTAATAGCGTCAATTCTCTTTATGTAAAGGAACACAATGAATAATTTTGTATATTTTTTATATGGCAGATCATTAGTAAGATAAAGAAGCTTAAGTAGCTCACACTCATGAGAAATTGAACGAGTTGCTAATTATTCTTATTTACATTATGGTTCCCTAAAATTTATCATGGCAGAGAAGTTATTTATGTATGTATCTCTCGGATGGATTGCTTTTGTTTAAACATACGTTAGACTTGAAAAAAAATTTGAAATTAGTTTATACATTCATGTTATTCAATCCAATGAGGATTTGGATTTTTATTTATTTTTATTGTTTTTGTTGAATAATAGAGATGATCAACATACACTTTAGAAAACAAATTTATTTAATTCCTTTTGTAAACATAGTAGAAAATAAGAAATTTTCATATTCTGATAATTGTTTCGTTAAGTTTAGACTTGCCGAAACAGGCTTTTCTCTACATACAAGAAAATACATGCATATAAAACATATCAAAGTAAATTATTTTATACATTTATAAAGTCACCGTATCTTCTATATAATAATAATAATAATAATAATAACAAAATTGTCAGCGTGAATCGAGCGTAATGGTTACTTAAAGCTCCTCATCAGTGAAGCTGGAAATTCCCCTCTCTAATTCTAAATCTATGGGCTTGGAATGCATTCGTATTTTTCAAATTTATCCTCGTAAAATTAAATATTTTACCTTCAGTTTTCTGTATGCTCTTCTTGGAGAATGTTTTTTTTTTCTTTTTTATTGGACAAAATATTTTTTAAATGCATTGTTAGTTTTATTTAAAGTGTTAAAATCGTACTTACAACTGGCCTGCTTCACATAGATTTTAACACTTAAAATATAAAATTTAATATATATTTTAAACACATTTTGTCCACTAAAGAAGAAAAAGCATTTTTCACGAAGAGCATATAGAAAACAGAAAGTATATATTTTTTCCGAGGAGAAATTTGAAAAATACGGATGCACTCCAAGCCCCAAGGGTTTTCCATGGTTTAGAATTAGAGATGGGGAATTTGCTTCCTGGCTGATCACAAGTCTTAAGATTATAAGATTTTTTTTTTCACTTCACGAAGAATAAACATTTAGGGAAACTTTGCAAGTTGTTCATAGGCAACAATACACATCCGGCACACCATTGGAAGAAATACACATACATTCGCATGCATACACAGTAGCATAATTAATTTCATTTTCTTACTTAAATAAAGTGCACTTTGCTAATATGGGAAAGTTGTATTATTAAACATGTATCTGCCTTACAATGCCGGTGCTTCTACAAATAATTAGTGTCGTATTTAAGCCGGTGATGGTTATCAAAATACTCACATCTCAGAGCTTCTACTGAAGTTTATTTTTAAATGTAAGGCGCCATTTCATACAAATTCAAGAACTCTCTATATGTTTCTAATTGACATTCTTTTCGCTGCATTCATAGCTTTCGAAATAGGGTCAATAACTTCAAAATCCAGTAGTAGCCGTTGCGTACGCTCTCGTATAAAGTGCATAGTCGTTTTAGTACATGTAGATGATGGAGGTGATTGGTTATCAAAATACTCACATTTCAGAGCTTCTACTAAAGTTTATTTTTAAATGTAAGGCGCCATTTCATACAAATTCAAGAACGCTCTGTATGTTTGTAATTGACATTCTTTTCGCTGCATTCATAGCTTTCGAGATAGGGTCAATAACTTCAAAATCCAGTAGTAGCCGTTGCGTTCGCTCTCATATAAAGTGCATAGTCGTTTTAGTACATGTAGAAACTTCTTCGACAATTCAAGTTTTATTAAACTAAGCTAATAGATGCTAAAAGTGATAAAAGTACATTTAAAAGGCATATACATACCTATATTCTGATCTGCATGCTTCATTGCACAAACGATGACTTTATGAAGATCTATATTAATAAAAAAAAGTATTTTAAATGTACTTTTATCACTTTCACCATGTATTAGCTCAGTTTAATTATTATAAGTAAGAATCGACAGAAACAGATTTTTAACACCAAACCGAAACCGAATTTCGGCAATCTTTCTATTTTCGGCCGAAAACGAACATGTCGAATTTCTTCAAATTTATTAATACATGCATAAATATACAGAATTATTAATTAATTATACATGTAATTATAAAATATGGCACAAATTGGCTCTATGAATTTCTAATTATACGAATTTCATCTAATTAAAAAATGTTTTAGTACATATACCTCTATTTATATTTTATAATGATTTTTGTAAATTATCATCTGTTATACTAGAACATTCTCAAAGAGTATTCGAAAGACTTCTCCGGTTTCAAAGTAAAAATGTTATGTCAGTAAAATATTATAAAAGTCTCCTATTTGGAATTACATTCATTAAGCGAAAAACGAAACATTCCATCACCAAATCTAAAAGTGTTCTTTAATTAGGCCTTTTCTGCTCAAGATATTCCTGTATTACCTAATTAGTTTTTTTTATTTTAATGTTGTAGAGGAGAACAATGCCCATGAGATTAAAATTTTATAAGATTTGCATGTCGTTTCTCATTAGATTAACAACAATAAATTCATTGCATTGTAGCAATTTGTCATTCTTATCCGAAAAGAATTCCATTAATGATTTGCGTAATGTTTTTAAGCGAGTTTTGTAATGAAGAAAGTTCACAATTTTTTTTTTCGGGACGACACAACTATGTTGTGGCAGTTTGAGATTAGTAGAAGCATTTTGTGCTTTTGAAGTAAGGCCAGAAAAAACATAATTTATAACTTTAGATACGTTGAGTTGAAAGGTCTAAGGAAAGAAATACCGAATCACTTCGTTTAATTTTGAGAAATTGCAATAGAAATTTGAAGTTTGTATCGCTGTTAATGAATCTCGCTCTCTTTCTCTCCCCTACCACGAGCAGAATTTATAACTGATTCACTTCTTAGATGTAAATTTCCAACTGGGCGAAAAATGTCCGGACCAGGATTATGATTTGTTTACCAATTAGAATAATTGTGTTAATATTAATCTAGTGATTCACTTCTATTTGGTATTCGTATCTCAAATAAAAACTAAATGCATCAAACTGTAGCATGAACTTAATACAATTATACGCTTTAGATGAATTATGGAAGATTTCTTATTAATTACTAATAGCTTCATTTGCTGATCAAAAGACTATTATATTTATTGCATTCATTAAAGTTTGTATTGCACATACAAGTTGTGATCAAAAGAATGCAGGCGGAAATAAAACAAACATCTTCTTTGATTCAGCGTAGGACTACCTTTAGCATCTAGTTTGGCCTAAATTTGTTTAAAAAATGAACTGTGCAAGTCCTGGATGACACATTTGAGTGTAAGAATTCTCACTAACGGTAGGTATATTATACCATTCCTCATAGAGATATTGTTAAAGGTTCTGCAGAAATGTTGGTCTAAGATATCGGTTCTGAACTCTTCTGAAAATCAGATCAGAGTTTATCATTACATTGACACACCACTGCCCATTCACAGTTTATTATTACATTGCTCCGTCTATATCAGCGGATTGTTAAGGCCATGTGAGATATAGAACAAATATCTAAAAATATCTTCAAATATCTAGTTGATTAGATAATTATTTTCCTACAATTCGCCATACTCTACAGGTGACTACTGTATGCACGCAATTCGTTAAAAGTTTGACATAGCCATTTCCAGTTATTATTCCTTGTACGGTGACTGTAGGGCTTTCTTAAAACCACAAAATCATCACAGATCCGTTGCCATGCTGCTTGATAGTTCGCAGAAAGCAGTTCGGATCATACACTTGTTGCGGTTTTCTTCAGACGTACAAACGTGCACTTTTAAAGAATGGTATACATGAGGATTTGTTTGACCATATCAATTTGCACCTTGCAATGGTAGACCGTGATTTATGTAGTGTCTCTTTTGTAGCTGACGTTTTACATTGAGTCAGTCACGAGTAGTTTTGTAATGGAAATTCTGCCGATCTGGTTTTTATGCCAATCATTACTAACGTTTAACGTAACTATAGATACTGGACCCTGCGGATACTGTTTGAGATCTGCAGTCACTTTGACAGCAGTATCCTTCCTTTTTCAATATCAAAATTAACTTTAACGCTCGATGGAATCTTTAACTCAGGCTTAGCCTTTCGTTCGTCCCTGTACTTTTCTGAGAATGGTTTCTCCTGTTTTCGATATGATGCATGACTTTGAAAATAGTAGCTCGAAAAGTATCCAATCTCCTGGCGGTTGTGATGACTCTAACTCCTAGAAGATGCACACCAACGATTTAACCTCGCTGAAAGATTGACAGGTCTTACATCTTGCACACATACACAAAACTAGAACCCCCATACTTTCAAACGGGATTCCCAAGTGTAGAATAATATATCATCTAATTGTAGTAAACAAAAATCCTATAGTCGGACTTTTTCTTTACAGTACAAAATCTATTTGTCGACATCACTTATAACGATCCTTCTTTCAATTACTTTGATCACCACCTGTATGTATATCATAAGACGTGTGTAAATATAAGCAAATTGTATGTATGTGTATAAGATTGTTTTAAATAGTCAAACATCGCGAAAATTCCCAAAGACAGCGGCGATATAATGAGCTGCTTTCTAAAGTAGCTTTGTTATAAGAGATATTTCACAAATTGTTAGCCAGCTCACTGTATCTTTTTTGAGTTTTCACAATATTTGACTGGACTTTTTACATGAGTTATAGCTGTCTACCAAATTATGAAATAAAAATTTTTGAATCTACCGCACATGTGCAGTTAAAAATTATTTCATACAAATGCCCATATTTCTTCAAAAATTCAATATATTCACGTTTTAATCGCAGTATACTGCTTCAGCTGTTCTTTTTAAGTTTTCGGAAAGTGGTGTTAAAATTGGTTGAAAACTCTGTGTTCTATAAAACGTTTGAATTTTTCACATAAACATTAACGCCTTCACAAAATTTCCGGAATGGGCCATTAAATATGATTGAAAACTCTGCATGGTATAAATAAAAACATTTCAATTTTTTGCAGAAACGTCTATATTTTTACAAATATGTGTGCTATTCTTCACACAACTGCATAGAAACACTGTAAAAAAGATTCCGTTAATATACGGAAACAGTACTGGCGTTTCGATTGCCAGTACAATTTCCGTATTTTAACGGAATTTTTTTTTTTTTTACAGTGAACACTATACAGAGTCCATATAGTCATTTGTTACAGTGGCAAACTGTTTAAACAATTTCTGTTACAGAGTTATCGCAAATATTATTTTTTTATTCAATTTATTGTTGCCTCCCTTAATTGCTCCCGTGTTAAATCTTCCTAAACAATAATCCGTCGAACCTGTTCTTTACACCCCCGAAGTTCAATGACGATTCGTCAGATAGTCTATATATATCTTACAAAACGTCTGAAATTGAAAGTGTCCGGTCATTATCATTAATGTATTAGCATGTGTTAATTAGACATGATGTTGCAGCACAGACAATCACCTCATCGAATTCATGGCTGAAATTTCAGAATTAGTTAAAACTCGATTCGCATATTAAAATGCAATCGGTCTGCCAAGTCATATCTTGGTGGAAAATACCTGAAAACCCGATTTTAACTGTGGACTCGTACACTGTAAAAAAAATTCCGCAACGTTCCTGGGAAAAAATGGGCAGCTGAGTTGCCCATTATTTCCAAGAAACATTTCTTGAAAATAACTGGAACTTTACTGTATATGTTAAAAACATTCTACAGAAATGACAGTAAGTTTCCTGCGAAATACCAGGGATATTTCTGTTGACAGCAAAACATTACTGACATTTCACAGCATGCGGGATCCGCAGACGATTTTTACATTTCCAGTTGACAATTTTCGCTTTATTATCATTATTTGTTGGAATGAAAAAATATTTTGAAATTGACATCAAAATTATTATTTATAATTTACACGAAAAAAATAAATTTTCAGTTAAAATTCAATAAAGTAAATATATATATGATATATTGTTTCTGAACTTTGCTTAAAATATAAAAATATATAAATGTAAATAATAATTAGAAAAAAAATCTAGTCATAAAATATTTTGGATTTTCGTCAGTAATTATGTTAGTTTACAAGTTCGATAAAATACATATAAATTTTCATGAAAAAAAAGTCCTAAACGTAATTGTATATTTTTTCCAAAAATAAAAAAAAAAATCAAATTTGCAGCAATTCAAAGTGTCAAATATATATCAAATTTAAATCAAATTGTAAAGTGTTAAAATATAAAATTAATTAAAAAAGAAAAAAAAGTCAAGAGGTAGCATCGAACTCGGGCCGTACGGGTAGCGTGCGAGCCTTCTGCGTCCACACCACGAAAGACACATTGAAAACTGCAAACTAATGGGTATTTGAAACGTATGCTACACCTCGGCATCTAATTTCTGAAAATCTAAGTCCCATTTGAAGAAATCCTTTCACAAGAATAATTCGAGATAAGAACTCTAAAACATACTTTAAATTAATCAAAATCGGTGAGAATCATGTTTGATGGTCCCCTGGTTAATGGAGATCCAAATAATAGGTGTATTTTTTTTTACACGGTCTGCTCGTTAAACATTCCACAGACAAGTACGAGAGATAATCTCTTAGCGATGTCACAGAAGTATTGTATTTTCATCTGAATGGTTGACAATAGAGACGTAAAGGATTATGTCGTCTATTGATTTATTTGCATTCCATATTGATTTTTTTACATTCATTTAAGGAATTCGTTTTCGACACTCGCGCGCGAGCAACGGATTATAGCAAAAAAATAATAAATGGCGGCCGCAGCGTTTTGCTGTTTCCAACTTTTGTTCAGGAACGTTTCAGATAATAAAACCAGAATTTCATAGGAAAGAGCTAAATTATTCTGAAAACCTGAGAAAAGGCGAAACGTTCCTGGATTTTACATGGAACACGTTACCATTTTTTTTTTTACAGTGTAGGTTTACTATTGTGTTTTCCTGCTCCCAATCCTCCATGTTTTCATACTTTTGGGTACAGGAAAACACAATGGTAAACCTACGAGTCAACCGCTAAAATCGGATTTTCAGGTGTTTTCCACCAAGATATGACTTGGCAGACCATTTGTGTTTTAATATGCGAATCGAGTTTTAACTAATTCTGCGAATTTCGGCCGTGAACTCGATGAGGTGATTGTCGCCTCCCGGTCTCTATATTATTTGGTATATTTTAAGTCGTGTTAATAAATTAATTTTTAATAACGTGTTTAATAGCATGTTATTTAATAACGGAAAAGTACTGAAAGTATTCTTAAGTTGAAATAAATAAAGCTTTATCAAAAATGTACTTATTCCCTAAGCTATATCATGAATTTTTTATTAAAACGTTTTCCAAAGAAGCCTGTTAATAGGCTTTTCTCGTATATGAAAAATTTTATTGTTCCTATTACTTTTTCCGAAACAATTATCTTACTTGATATATTTCTATTGCATATTTTAAAAGACATTTGCCCTAAAGATTATTGTTTGGGAATTCTTATGGGAACAATATAATTTCTCCGTTTTGCTTCGAGCCCTGTTAAAAGGCTATCCAGCCATAAAGTGTTAATTAACTTATTTGGGAATTTTACAGCTAGATACTATCTAGAAATATTGAGACTTATTAGTGAAAATCTGTATATCTAAAAGGTATGTGGTTAACGGGAATTTACAGATTTCTTCACGTGATCTAAATTCCTTTATAGAAAAATACTTTTTATTTTCAAATAATGTAACGTGTTCATTAATAAATACTTTACGGATGGCCCATTTATGTATTGCTATGCTGAATGACGATCATGATAATTAAATAACTTTTACTATTTTTTTTTTTTTTTTTTAACGTAACAAAACTATGCATTTTATGTATTCGGAATTTTTTTTTTTGTTTTGTATATATTAAATGAGACAAGAAAACTAATTTTAAGTGTTACTTTTCGAAAATGACTCTGTTGAGAACTTGTAATATAAAAGTTTTTCAGCTTCAATTCGTATTATTTCATTCTGATTAAAACCTTTAATTGACCAGTACCATTCTATTTAATCTCTTTCTTGAATTTTCCATTTATTCACTTATTCGAAATTTTTTATTACTAATTATAAGAGAGAAGCATTAAGATTTATGAATTCTTAGAATGAAAAATGTATTCGCATTCTTATCTCAATGTTATAGACTGCATTAAAAAAATAATAACTTAAACCGCTTATCTGCTTGGAAAGTACTTAGCATTTGTAAAAAAGACCGAATCATAAAAAGAAGTTCATTAAAAAGTACTTTTCGGATAGCTTGTTTATAATGTGTCATTTTAAAAATTGGATGAATCTACCGAATTTTATGTCCTGAAGTAAGGCGAAAAAGGTTGTAAATCTGAATTTAATTACGTGAATATTTTATTCACATTGCTAACAAAACGTAAAACCTACAGAGTGAAAAAGTATCCAGGCCAGGGTTCGAACCTGGGTTTTTGGCAACGCTCTGCCAACTAAGCCACCTGGACGACACACCTAGACTGAAACTCTTCAGTCATATATGTTGGTAAGGCTGCAACCGCAGCACAAGATGGGGTGACGTCATGAACCACAACCGCCTTGTCAGCAATGTGAATAAGAAATTCAAGTAATTAAATTCAGATTTACTATTTCTAGGGCGCATTTCATCGTTTCAATTATCTATTTACAGTAAAACCTCCCTAAAGCGACCACGTTCCGTTCCAATGAAAAGTGTTCGTTCCGAGAGGTGGTCTTTTAATGGAGGTCATGTTTAATTGTAGATTTTAATTGTTGAAAAGAGGTAGCAATTAATGTTACGAAAATTTCTTTTTCATATTAGGAAAAATATGAAAATTTAAGTATCAAAACAAAAGTTAATTAAGTTAATTAGTGCAGAGTTAAAAAAATGAATACGTTGAAGTTTGCTTTGATTTTACAGTTTTATCTTCTATAACTTTTATTTCCAAATCCTTTCAAAGTTCAGGAAATAAATGCATTTTTTTTCTTTTTTTTTTTTTTTTTTTCTGGACGGGAACAAATTAGGACGATTTCATTAATTTATCTTTTTTTTTTAGAGTTTCCTGACAGAATAGGGCATGGGAGTTTTGACCGTCATCCTTACTTTGTCATCAGAGTTAAATTCATTGCCTAAAAAGGCACAAAGGGGTTTAAACACTTAAAAGTTACCGGAATAAATAAAAATTCTAAACTAAGTTTAGAAGTTTGATGAATAATGCGCTCTTCGGAATTATTATTCGAATAAAACCTTCTTCAAGCAACCAGGAAAAAACGGAATTTGTTTCATTTTCTTCAAAGAAATGGGTCGCTGATGGAGGGAGCTCAACTAGGGTGGTCTCTGGATAGAGATAAAATTAGTATTGAGCCTATGGGAATAAATTCCGTTCCATGAAAAAATGGTCGTTCAGGGAGGTGGTCGCTTAATGGAGGTGGCCGCACAGGGAGGTTTCACTGTATATAAAATCCAAGTCTCTGTGTGTGTCTCACAATTCCGGTAGGACCGCCTCATTGTAATGAATAATTGTTGAAAATACTAATGCAGGGTTACCACAGTAACACTAAATGTTGATCAACTTGGCGAAATATCGCCAAATTTGGCTAAAAAAATAAGTTGTCATGTTAGAAGCCAACTTGGCGACAGCTACCTAATTTGGCGAAATTCCCATTTAAATCTATTAATATTTCATAATCGAGGTCACCGCAACTTTAGACTCCGCGCTTTTAAGGGTTTTTTTTTTTTTTTTTTTTTTTTTTCAAAATGTATGGGTGAAAACTTAAAGTTTAATATACGAAAATTTACGTATTTACATCTTCATTCCGATGCTACAAATAATATAACCGTCAATAGACAGCGTTTTACAGCTTACTTTAGGTGGCAGAGCGTTAGTGCTCTGAACCAAAGATCCCAGGTTCGAACCCTGGATTGGATAATTTTTCACTCTATTGGCTTTACGCCTTGTTAGCAATGTGAATAAAAAATCACGTAATTAAATTCAGATTTACTATTTCTCGGGCGTATTTCATCGTTTCAATTAATACATAAAAAGTTTTCGTTCAAAGACACGTTACTACTAAGAATTTGGTACTAGATTTTTCTTTTAAATATATTTTACATTTACATAACTTTAATAAAAGATTTTAAACAGACAATCGCATGAAGATTTCACAAATTGACTGACTTAAGACTTTTCCAGAAAGAAAGGTTTATGAATTAACGTATGGGACTTAAAACATTTTCGAGCGTCTGTTTTAATTCAAATTTTATGAAGTTTGCATCTTCATTTAAATATATTTTTTTTTTAATCTTAGAAAACTACTTAAATATTTCATGCAATGGAAAAAATCATTACGCCGTGAAGTTTTTGATTACATAATTACACAACAGCTTTTTGAAAATAGAATTAGATTTTTTTTACAATTCAGGGCTGATGCGAATATTTTTAAAAAAATTTGTCCTTTTTTTTTTTTTTTTTTTTTTTTTTTTTTTTTTTTTTTTGCCATTTTATCATGAAATTTTAAAGCGCAAGAAACTTTCTAAAATCTCTATTTAACACAATTCATGTAATTCTCAAAAACAAATTTTAAAATTGTTTAACTACAGAAATTTTAAAGTAAGATCTTTTTGTTTCAAACTTTTTCGTTTTAATTTTAAGTGATGCTTCAATTAAAAAAAATATTAAAAGGAATTTTGAACAGGGTTAATTGACTTTAGAACTTCATCACGAGATTTTTTTTTTTTAAGAACTTGTCTGAGAATGCTAAAAATGTTGAACATCTATTTCTTTTAAACATTCCTATGGATTTAAACAATATTTAAGAAATTCAGTAAAACGTTCTTTTTGTGAATTAATGAAATAACGTTTTAAGAGAGGTACGAAAAATTTTAGTTGATTGTCGTAGAAAATGGTTCTATTAATGAAACTATTTTGAAATTTTTCCTGTATTCTTTTTCATATATTTTGTAGAAAAAAAAATTAACATATGGAATTAATACGAACATTTTCGGATATCAGATTAATTTGCGTCATGCTAGCAAGCTAATATTAAAACTGCCTAAAAATTTAATTTAATTAATTTTTTTATGCGTACATTTTCAATTTAACTTTTAATTAATTGTGTTCATATAGCCTATGCTGTAAAAATAGACAACTGTTTGGTAAACTAGCTCTCATCTTTTTTAAGTTTTAGGAAAATATAATATAACATATTTTGAGTAACCAGCGATTTTCAAGTACAGTAAACATCCTCTAATCCGGCACGTTCGGGACTTGAAGCATGCCGGATTACGAAATTTTCCGGATTAGAGGATGAATGTCGGGAAAAACGTGTAGAAGTTGTGTTTTTTATTCTTTAAACAGCTTGAATAGAATTAAAAAAATAATGTAAAGTACAACATAAACATATGTACATAACTATAAAGTGAAAACTGCAATATAAGTCTGCACAGTAGGCCTACTTGTAGAAGCCATCTTAATCAAATCTCGAATATCAGGTTGTTTTGCAATAGTCTTCTCTCTTCTTTTTTTAGGAAGTCATTTCGTATGATGTGGAGTAACAGGTGGTTACCCTACACACATGCCGACATACTATGTCCGGCACAATGTCTATCAATAGCGCATTCCGATGTTTTGTTTGTTTTGTTCGATATAAATTTGTATGTACTCAAAAATTCATCAAAGTTATTTTGTTTATCTTTCGCAAAAATAAAACAAACATTTGAATCTAATGATCCACATTGATTACTTATTATTTGATGACTGATATCAATTTCCGTTTCAAGTTGAACAATATTTTCTGAAATGGAAAAAGTATTTAATTCTGATGATAAAAATTTATTTTTCATTTCAACAGTTTCGCAAATTATCCACAGAAATGTTTTTCCCTACCCCAGCTCCACGAGATTATTATAAACAATAGGTGTGATTGAACAAGAAATACTATTTTTTTTTTTTTCGAAAGTCGTGCCGGACCGTAGGATGCCGGATTATAGGATGTTTACTGTAAATATTTTCATGTTCTGCAAACATGTTTAACAGGCAAACGTACAAAATTAACAGCATTAACATTAACGTTATTCTGTTACAATAGCAAATTCAGTTACGCAGGTGAAAAGGTTTACTTAAGAATCCATAGCATCGGAAAAACTGCTTTTGCTGGTAGAGAGAACTGATTAACGCATTGTAAATGCTACTCGAAAACGCTTCCAAAAATTACGGACAAGTCAGCTAATAAAAATTTATTTTTTTTAATTATTCTTTAAATTTTGAAAATAAATTACTTTAAAAGATACAAGGATTAAGGAAAAGGATTTCTAAAGATAAAGGAACGCTTTTCGGAATCTTGGGAGACTCGGAAGTGGTTATTGTATGTTTTCGTTCATTATTATAGTACATTTTCATACACTATATGGCCAATGATGATTGGCCACTTGCGATTTTAGACGTTTTTTTAAATATCTAGAAGAATGCATGAGGAATTATCCTGAAACTCAAGATGTGTAATCAGAATAGTTTAGGTCGTATATTTCCGCGAAGATTTCTTCAAGAAACCCCATAGGGGACCGTCAACAAATTGAAAAAGAACGAATATCTTTTGGATAACCCTGTAAAAACTAATTTAGCAAAAGCGTTCAAACTATAAAATATGATTAAAAGGCTTATTGTAATTAAGCTGTGTTCCTTTTTATGAGGCTAGCATGTATACTAGTATAGAAGGTTTTTATAAAAACAGTCCCAAGTTTTGCCAAGTTTTTTGCTTATAATTTGCAGAGTTCGTAATATAAAAAAATTATCTTTTCAGAAACTATGACGAATAACATTGTACACAATACCTGCAATGAGAATTAAAGAATAATAAAAATTGGATGAAAAATGGGCAGGTTTACTAAATAATGTTTCACTGCGCATGCACGAATGCAATCGAAATATAATGTGGATAATGTATTAGCTAAGTATAGGACAACTTTTGTGAAAGTCTCAAAATCATAGCTTGAAAATTCTGAAAATTATCGTCGATAGAATAAACTCCAAATCCGTTGTTCCCAAAAGGAAGCAAAAAGATGAGGGGTTGTATCCAAATATACGTGCAATATTTTGTACGCTATCTTGGCAGTAATCAACAGATATTTCATTCCTCATGTATTTTTCTAGATATTTCATGTCTAAAATCTCAAGTGAAAAATCATCATTAGCCATATAGTGTAGATTTAGAATCTGAAGAGAGATTGGATAGACACCGGTGGTAGTTGAACCGGGGATCTCATTAACAGTAGTTGGAGAACGTTAGCATTGAGCAAAAGACCACGACAGTTACTTTAAGCTAGTAACTCCCTTTATACTGATCAAGTGAGATCAGATCTCTACACACTCCATCCCCAGTGAGGGAGACGTCTTCATGACGTCAGACAAGAGATATGAACTTGTGAGTGATACTGTCGTATGCATATGTGATGCGCAGGATGACAGGCATTGTGCTGTGAGCATTTCATAGACTTTGCTTGCATGGGATGATTTATTTGGTGTTGCCATATGTTGGGTGAGAAGAGATGATTGTTGTTGAAGGTTGCGTTCGTTCGAGTTACCAATGAAGACAGGTAAATTGGCGGTGTTGCAACTCATTTGGGGAAATGAAATAATCCCTATTGGGAATTTTGGACTGCAATCGTCCCGCCCCGAGGGTAAAAACATGCCGAGGCTGACATTATGATTTTAAATGATCCGAAAAAACGCTAATAATAAGATTCTTAATAATAAGATTAATAATAAGATTCTTATTGTGTAATATTGTGCTGTGTTGTTTAATGCGTGTTGTTGTGATGTGTAGGTGAACACGTAAATAAACTGTGACGTGAATACCAGGACCTCCTTAATTGCATCAAGTGATTTAAAAATCTTGAAATTCTGAACGCCTCTCATCCTAAATTATTAAAGGCGGTGCCGGGATTTGAACCAAGGACCTCATGATCAGTAGGTGAGAGTGTTAGCGACGAGCTAAAGGCCAAGCCAGTTACTATGTGCTAGTAATTCAATTCGCTTTATATAGATCAAGTGAGATGAAATCGCTGCAAATCATTTGACTTTTTTCACAGTGTGGTTTCACAAGACAGACCTAGGAACTCCTGAAAATCGAGATGTTTCGCGTAAATCGAGGCACCTGACAAGACTAGATATGACTCATATTGCTGCACTTGTTATTGTTGTAATACCCTTTCAGGCTTGCTGTTAACAATTTTGTAAAAAGTGTATGCTTGTGCTTAAACTGGGTATCAAAACTTATTTTTGTATTAGTTAGTTCGTAAGTTCTCATTATTATTTTTCTTTAATCGTATCTCTACTCTTTCCATTTCATACCAGAAGGTATTTTCCCAAGTATCAGTTTTCTTAATTTGGAGGAGAAATTTAATCACTTTTGGTGTTTAAACCCTACATGATTTCATTTTATTTTAATTAATGAAGTCGATCAATAAAATCTTTAAAAGCACAAAATGCATTATCAATATTTTTAATGCTGCACTTTAAGAATTTCGGTATTAGTTTAGAGGATTTTAATTAAAATTAGCTATGCATTATTAATATTTTGTACTTAAAGCATTTATCTATCTTTATGTTTTATTTCATATAATTATTCGCACAGTGAAAACATTCGAAAAAACACATTTGCAAATAAAATTATTAATTTATTTTTTATTCATGACAGAACTATTAAGTAAATTATTTTCAGAGTCTGAGTCAAATTACAATTTATATTAATTCGTCCTTGTAAATTAAATCACTACAAATTGGCTGTAACTAATATTTTATAACTCTAAATTTTTACTGTTATATAAAGTTTTATTAATATTTAGAATGTATATATATTAAACTCAAATATAACTTAAGTATTGCTTTAATTATTTACAAAGTGTATTGTATTCGATTTATTTTAATTCCCAATGTTGTAAATGTGATTATATTAAAACAAAGACAAGATAATAAAAAGGAAAGCTAATTAATTTTTGGAATTAAATGGAGCGTTTTGAAGAATTCCTCCATTAATTATTATCAATTCCAGAGTATGTAACGTAATTTAAAATTGAGTTATAAACAGATTTTCTTTCATTTAGTGTTATATATTTATCTCTATTTTAAAGATAGTTTAACTGTGTAAATTAATGCAAAAATATTTTTATTAATAAGTATTTGTTGTGTATCTGCCAGTGGAGGAAACTTACTTTGAATAATTAAGAAGGAAAAGTGAAAGATACATATGACTGATTGTCGTTTATTCTTTGCAAATAATGAAAGATTTTGTACGTCGGAGCTAAATTATCCTTTCTAATAATTTATTTAAATAAATTAAATCAGTAAAAAAGCATGGTAAAAGATAGATTTAATTTTTTTTAAATACACTGACACACAGCTTTCATATTTTTAATAATTAGCTGTTGTTGTATAAATCACAGTGGGAAAAAGTGCTTTTTACATGCCTTATTACACGATTGCCAAGAAGGGTTATGTGTTTCACGCGTATCTGGGTATGTGGATTTCTTAATATCCTCGAAACATCCAAACGGCTGGATGGATTTTAATGAATGGGGTCTCTATCGATTCGTCTTAACCGTCCGATCGTTATAGGCTAGGTTTTGTTTTCATAAATTCAAAATGGCGGCCGTAAAATACAAAATGGTGGTAGAGATGAAAAAAAATTACGCACCCTATTCAGTGGCATATCATTGGATAGGTATTTCAAAATGAAAAAGATGTTTCATTGACTATTAAACAGTTAGAAGCTCCGTTTAAATACACAGCCTGGAAGTTGTGTAAGTAAGATCTCTAGCTTTACTGCAACTCTAACCTTCATAGACGTCTATAGGCCTCATCAAAACAGTGTTTATAGATAGGAACTAATAATTAAACACAACTTAAAAGTCATCAATACAAGTAAATAAAAAAAATAAGTAAGTAATATAAAAAATAGTTTCACATTGATGAGAAATAATTAATTAGTTCGCTTTCTACGCAGTCGGGTTTTTTATTTTTTATTTTTTAAATTTAATATTTTATTTTAAATTACTATTCTACAATTCTGTTTGTTTGTATGTGGCAGTCAAATCTTGTTAATCGTTTTCAACCACTTCCTGTTGACTTTCTTAGAAATTTGGAATATATATGCATTCTTTTTTAAAATTCGATCCCTAAGGGCGGGGGGGGGGGGCAACGGTTGATTTCCTGCTAAGAAATCTGTACCAGCTTCAACAATGAGTGTTGAAAAGTACTAATAACAAGGCTACCACAACAGCGCCAAATTTTGGAAAACTTGGTGAAATATCGACAAATTTGGCAGCAAAATAAGTTGTCATATATGAATCCAACTTGGCGATAGATAGGTCATTTGGTGAAATTCCCATTTCTAATTTTTAGTTCGTTTAAAAAATATTTCTTTTTTTTTTACATTTTCGTAATTTAAATGAAAGGATGTTTAAAAAAATTACATTTACTATAATTATAGTTCAAGAGAAAAAAACTTGAGAATATATCAACGATTACAATATATTCTTTAAAAATAATAATAAAAATAGTTAATAGTTGTCATAGTTAAATCATCATTTCTATAAATTTCTCTTTATAAAATTAATCACAAAAATGTCCTCGAAAGATAGTTTTTTATTAAAAAAAAAAACTACCTTTATATAAATAGCTTTATTAATCTTTAGGATATATTATTAAGCAAGAAGAAAAATATTGCATGAACATTTTATTAAACACTTTAATTTAATATTGCGATACATTATATCCGATGATTTTGCTTATTCGTTTAACCCTTTATGTACTGAATTACGAATTCATGAATTTTTTTTCTTCTAAAGCATTTTTCGTGAATTGTTTAAACTACATTAGAACATTTACATAATCATTTAATAAATTTTAGAAGGATTTTAGAAAGATTGAAAGTTTTAGAAGTATTAATTAAATTTGAATTTATGGGGATTTTGTGCAATATTTATAACCGCCACTCAAATCTTTTATTTTAAATATTTTCTTAGTATTTTGTAGAATTAGGAAATGTACAAATATAATGTTCTTACAATAGCAATATAAAAATATTTCCTAATTGAAAAATCCCCCCCCCCCACTCCAAGAAAGCTGAAAAGATGCAAAGGCAAAAAAAAATCATCCTTTTAAAAATATTTTTGTTTTGTGTAACCAATAATACTTTTGGAACAAGATAAAGTAATGTACCTATAACTCATTCTAAACTGTATTACAACTCATCAATGTATTAAATGAATTTTATAACAAGTTATTTTAATGGTACTTATAAGTACAGTCAGTTGATAAAGGGTTAATTGCAGGCGAAGAAAGTGTGCTTTTATGAATACTAAAATTATGATGATAATTAAAACCAATTGATTTTTTGAGCAAAACGGAGAGAACTTTATGAATTTTTGTTTAAGAGCCTTCACTAGGCAGGGGAAAAAACGCTCAAGCTAATGTTAATTCTATGGGACAGTTCATTACAGATTTCTCGCTCACATTTTAATATTTCTAAATGATTGCTTTTGCATAGGATATCTGTGGTTGATATCTATTGTTGTGCATTTGTACTTTTTCTATTTTAATTACAGTCATTTTTGTATGCGGATACTCTCTTGGAACCGGAAATAGCCGATTCTGAAAGTGAAACTATTCTCATAAAAATAAAAATCGAAAAAGTACAAACGCACAACAACAGATATCAATCGTAGATACCTTATGCCCCCCCCCCCCCAAAAAAAAAAAAAATCATTTAAAAAATATTAAAATGTTATACAGAAATCTGTAGAGATTTTTTTCCATAGGTTTAATATTAGAGTTCGAGTTTCTACACAAGACTAGTGAAGGCTCTTAACACTTCCAAGGGAGGTGGTCGCAAATGTGACCTCTTAATTTTAGTTCCAAACTGCCAACCGGCACGCATAATATTTTAATAAAAAATTTGCTGTTATAATGAATATATATTTATTTGTTATCTGTTTATCTGTATCGAGTATTTGTTTTCTAAGAAATTATTTTGTAAACTCTGGTGTCAATCAAACATTTCACTATTTTAAGGGAACCGGGTAGGCAAAATTCAACCAAAAACTCGATTTTTACTTTTTTATATAATTAAATAGTTTAAACTTTTATCTTTCCAGCGATGTGTCACACATATTTATATATAAAGAAAATAATTGTTGAAATTATTCATTCTTTCTAAGAGTACTTCACAGCTTAATCTCCATTTAAATCTTTAATTGACTTTTTCTCAAAACTTGAATTTTTTATGCTTATGTTCTTTTTTTTTTCAATATCTATTAAACTTAAGAACTTAGATTTTTTTTAATACTTATGTTATATTGTGTCCTTTAACACAAGGATTTAATGATTTGTTAAGAATTATTTATTTTAGGCAGTGAAATATTACCAAAAAGGTTAATTTAAAAATGACTTTCAATAAATAATAAATAATTAATTTCGAGTTTCACTTAGAAAGAAAATGGTCCGTTAAAATACATAAATCATGTTATTATAACTAATCTAAATAATCCAGACCTCTATTTTTCACCGTTTCTGAGAAAAAGGTACATAAAGTTGGTGAATTTAACGTGGCGGAGATATTGCTTTCCCAGTCCCCTTACAACAGAACATCTCTGCGCGTGGAAAGGTTAAATTTTTTTGCATATATTTTTTAAATTGTGGATTGTGTAATTTACTTTTGAAAAGTAATTTATGTACAGCTTTACTAAATTTTTAAGTTCCTTTAAAAGTTATAGAAAAAAAAAAAAAAAAAACAGTTTTCAGCAGTACTTTTCAATTCGTTGTTGTTGTTCTTGTGTAGCTCCCACTTTAACAAGTTCTTTTGAGTAATTCCAGAATTATGATTAAAATAAGTAAAAATTAAATTTTAAAAATCAAAAAACTGTAAAAAGCGTAAAAAGCGAACTAATTAATAATTTCTCATCATGTGAAACTATTTTTTATATTACTTACCATTTTTTTTATTTACTGACATTGATGACTTTTAAGTTGTGTTTAATTGTTCATCTATAAACACCGTTTTGATGAGGCTTGTAGATATCTATGAAGGTTAGAGTTGCAGCAAAACTAGTGATACTACATACACAACTTCCAGGTTGTATAATATTTAAACGGAGCTTCTGACTATAAAACAGTCAATGAAACATCGTCTTCATTTTGAAAGACCTATCGAATGATATGCCCCTCAATATGGTGAGTAAAATTTTTTTTCGTCTCTATTGCCATTTTCTATTTTAAGGCCGTCAGTTTGAATTTATAAAAACAAAACATAGCCTATAACCATCGGACGGTTAAGACGAATCGATAGGGACCTCATTCATTAAAATCCATCCAGTCGTTGAGATGTTTCGAGGGTATAAAGAAATCCACATACCCAGATACGCGTGAAACACATAACCCTTCTTGGCAGTCGGGTAAAAAAAAACTGAAGAATTCTTCAATTTAATTAAAAGTAAAAAAAAAAAAAAATAATAATAAAATATATATATTAAAACATTTATAAGGAGCATTTACGAACTCCTCAGTAAAGGGCGGTATGTAAATTTATTAAATTTCAAATTTTCATGCATAATTTCTTTTAATTAAGTTAGCTTTGAAAAGTCACGCGGGCAATGATTGTATTACAGAATTTTATTGTTGTGGGAGATTCATTCATTATGAACAAAAAGTTAAAATGATTTACAACTTTTAATTTAATTCTGCAATATATTATACTTAAAGGTTTTTTAACCTCTAAAGCAAAGAATTTTTTTTTTAATAAAATTAAATTACAGAAGAAAGAGAATTGAAAGTAATTTATTTTTTAATTCAAATCGAAATATTGTATTATATTTCATAACCTAATAATTCTTCTGTTTACTCATTATATAATTCGGTTTGAAAATTTAATTATGGGCCATTTATTTTAATATAATGAGATAGTATTTTTTTAGACTTTCTGAATTATTTTGTAAAACCTTTATATTATTGCTTAAGTTTGTTTGCTTTTGTTTTGTACTATATTAAGTTTTAAAAACACTTATTTGGAGCGAGTTTTAATATAATTATTGGTTTTAATATTTTTTAATTGTGATAATTTGAGTTTTGCCTATTGAGCATTAACAATTTAAGCTTTTAAAAAGGTTTTCACGTATTTAATAAATGTTAAATACGTTTAATTACTTACTCAAGTTTAATTACTTACGCGATATATTTTATTAAGACTTTTTTTTTTTTTTTTTTTTTTTTTTGAGTAATTAGCTTTCCATAAAAATTGATTAAAAGAGAAAACTGAAGCTGAACAATTTACAGTATGAAAATTTAAATAGCTTGAAAAAATCTTCATGTCTATGACTTTTGTTTATTAAATTTCGAAATTAACTGGGAATGACTAGGGATTACATTACTTTAAAAAATAATTCATTCAATCAATTACTACCTATAAATTCTAGTAATATGTACTTTTTGCCATACATCGCAATATATTTTATTATAAAATCATACGGCTTATTGTAATAAAATGGAATAGTACTAGTATATTTTTTAATAATAAACTAAGAGACTTATTTTAAATTTCATATTTCTTTACGGCTTTATTAAAACTTTTTATATTTAACTTTTTTTAAACTTTCCCATTTCTTTACTGGTTTATTACACACATTTATTTGCGGCTTTAATAAACACTTTTATATTTAACTTAACTTTTATATTTAACTTTTTTTAAACTTTCATATTTCTTTACAGGTTTATTACACACATTTATATATGCGGCTTTATTAAACACTTTTATATTTAACTTACTTTTATATTTAACTTTTTTTTAACTTTCATATTTTTTTACAGGTTTATTACCCACATTTATATGCGGCTGTATTACACACTTTAACATTTAACTTAACTTTTATATTTAACTTTTTATAAACTTTCGTATATCTTTATAGGTTTATTACACAGATTTATATGCGGCTTTATTATACACTTTTACATTTAACTTAACTTTTATACTTAACTTTTTATAAACTTTCATGTATCTTTACAGGTTTATTACACATATTTTTATTTAACTTATCTTTTATATTTAACTTTTTTAAAAATTCCATATTTCTTTACAGTTTTATAATACACTTTTATATTTAACTTATCTTTTGCATTTAACTTTCTAAAAACTTTTATATTTCTTCACGGCTTTATAACACACTTTTATGTTTAACTTAACTTGGTTCATTTGTGTAAAGGACGCGGTATTTTGTAATCGATTTTTCCCTGACTTCCCGATATGCTAGAGGATATGCTAGAATTACACTATCATACAGGTATGTTTCCAATAACAATATAATATTTTAATATTTGTAGAACTTAATTATAAATTAATAAAAATAATATAAATAAAAATATTTTTCTGTCAACCGGGCTAAGGTAATAAATCGCCATATATTCATACTGGTTAAAGCTTTAAACGAGTTACAACAACAATGGAATCCACTATACGCCAAACCACGCTCTCTAAAATAGGCTAACTGGCTTTGAAACTGCAACAATGAAATACTTTAAACGCTAAAAAGTAGATAATAAAAGTTAAAAATGTAGTTTAACTACAATTTTTGAAACGTCATGTTCACTTTGACAATAAATAAAAATATTTACATATACAAAAATCAAAATTATGATTTATCTTACTAAAAAGTTGCTAAACATACATAAAACAAGTTTTTATAAACTTAAAAACCTTCGACAAGGTAAAAAATTAGGCACCCAAGTGCTTTTGACTGACTCAAACTGTCATCATCAGGGGAGAAAATTTTAAAGTGTCAATTTTAAGTCAAAATTTTTTCCTCTGGTGATGACTGTTTAAAGAAGTCGAAATCCCTTAAGTGTCGACTTTTTAACATCTTCGACGGTTTTAATGTTTTAAAAACCTATTTTATGTATTTTTAGCATCTCTTTAGTAACATAAAATCATAATTTTGATTTCTGTGTATTTAAATGTAGATAGCAATATATATATAAACAAGTTGGAAATTGCTCGTCAAACGTGGCAAATGAGGTGCGTTCGTACTATAGCTAGTTTTATAAATATTTTTTGCACCGCACATTGTAATGAATGTGTATTTTAATGCACTTCATAAGTGCATATCAATTTCATTCTGTTAGAAAAGCTGTAACATCATTAAAATTCACATGAAATAATTTTTTCCCATTGGCTTTAATGTAACGGAAAACTTTTGACTGTCTCTGTCATTAAACTATACATCCGATTTTCATAAAATTTGAAATGACTCGACAAAATTTTGCAACAATTATACATTTAAAATTTCAGACCATTCGGAAGAATGTATCATCATTAAAATCCACTTGCAATATTTATTTCCCATTGGCCGTAATGTAACGGAAAATTTTTGACTGTCCCTGTAATTAAACTGTACATCCGATTTTCATAAAATTTGAAATGACTCCACAAAATTTTACAGCAGTTATATATTTAAAATTTCAGACCATTCGGAAGGCTGTAACATCATTAAATTGCACTTGCAATAACTTTTTCCCATTGGACGTAATATAACGGAAAACTTTTGACTGTCCCTGTAATTAAACTATACATCCGATTTTCATAAAATTTTAAATGACTCGATATAAATTTGCAGCAATTATATATTAAAAGTTTCAGACCATTCGGTTGGGTAGTTTTTGCTCTGTTATATGCGGAGAGACGGACAGACAGACGGAGAGACGGACGGACTGAACGACGACTATAGGTGCTACATATTTATATATTTACGAACGCACCTAAAAAATAAAGAGTGTACTATGTATTTTAAATTACGCTTTTATAAATTACTAATTTAATATTAATTAACTTATCTAACTACTAACTCGTTGAGAAAACAACTAGAAAATACTAAACTGATAGTTTAAATAATGCTTATTATTTTCCTCTTTCTGTAAAGAAGCAAATAATAAAATATGTTTGTTGAATAAATTCATAAGTTTGCGCTTTCTACCAAGCGTAAAACAAAGCGACAATTTTCCATAATTGATTCCCACGCAAAGTTGTATTGCAATGGAAATTTTTTTTTTCACTCCATAAATAAGCAATCGTGAAATTTAGCGTGATTTTTTTTACTAAGCATTGAACGCTTCGCGTGTTATAAAAAAAAAAAAAAAAAAAAAAAAAAAACTATTTTTACTTTTATATTTATTTTTTAAATATTTATCTTATCGCATTTTATATTTATTTACTTCCTAAAGAAACGCAAATAATCTTACTAATAAGAACTCTTCTTAAAATTACCCAAATGTTCTTGAAATAAAAGCATTTACATACGGAAAGATCAAAACTATAATTAAAATAACCTGTAAAGGAATATGAAAGTTTTAAAAAGATTAAATATAACGTAAAACAAAGCGACAATTTTCCCATAATCGATTCCCACGCAAAATTATATTGCAATGGAATTTTTTTTTAACTCTATAAATAGCAATCGTGAAATTTAGCGTGATTTTTTATTAAGCATTGAACGCTTAGCACGTTATTAAAAAAACTTATTTTTATTTTTATATTTATTTTTTAAATATTTATCTTATCGCATTTTATATTTTTTTACTTCCGAAAGCAAACGCAAATAATCTTACTAATAAGAACTCTTCTTAAAATAACCCAAATGATTCTTGAAATAAAAGCATTTACTTACGGAAAGATCAAAACTATAATTAAAATAACCTGTAAAGGAATGTGAAAGTTTTAAAAAAGTTAAATATAACGTAAAACAACGCGACAATTTTCCCATAATCGATTCCCACGCAAAATTGTATTGCAATGGGAAATTTTTTTAACTCCATAAATAGCAATCGTGAAATGTAGCGTGATTTTTTATTAAGCATTGAACGCTTAGCGCGTTATTAAATAAAACCTATTTTTACTTTCTTCTATCTTTACAAGAAGAAAGTATTGGATTCATGAAAATTTTCGAATTCCGGTTTTCGACGGATTTACACGTTTTAGGGGTCAGAGATTCCAAAAAACATGTTTTTACAAAATGTCTGTCTGTGACTCTGTGAGTCTGTCTGTCTGTCTGTCTGTCTGTCTGTCTGTCTGTCTGTGTGTATGTGACACACATTTTGTGGGCGCTCTATCTCAAGAACTAATGCACGGAATTTAATAAAAATTGATATTCAGTTAGTGCCTAATACAAATTGATGCTGATTAGTTTTTGGTGTAAATCGCGCAACAGGTGGCGCTGCAATGCTGCATTTTTTACGATTTTCGCAATAGCTCTATCTCAAGAACTAATGCACGGATTTTGATCAAACTTCAGATTTAGTTAGTCCTTGATACGAATTGATGATGATTACGTTTTGGTGTAAATCGCCCAACAGGTAGCGCTGTTATGATGAATTTTGCAGGATTTACACGATTTCCCCAATAGCTCTATCTTAAGAACTAACGAACGGATTTTCATCAAACTTCAGATTAAGTTAGTCCTTGATATGACTTGCTACTGATTAGGTGTTGGTGTAAATCGCCCAACAGGTGGTGCTTCTCTGCTGCCTTTTCCACGATTGCCTCAATAGCTCTATCAATAGAACTAATGGACCAATTTTCATCTAACTCCAGATTTAGTTGTATGTTGACACAAGTTGTTGTTAATTAGGTTTTGGTGTTAATTACCCAATAGGTGGCGCTGCTATGCAGAAATTTTCACGATTTTCGCTATTGCTCTATCTCAAAAACTAATGTACGGATTTTCTCCAAACTTCAGATTCAGTCAGACGTTGACATAAATTGTTGCTGATTAGGATTTGGTATAAGTCACCCAATAGGTGGCGCTGCTAGGCAGCATTTTGATGAATTTAGACGATTTCAGCGATAGTAATATCTCAAGAACTAATGCACGGAATTTCATATCGTTAGAATCCTCATGAGACGCATAGATTGCCATTTAATTTTGGCAGTGTGATAGCGAATTTTGAAGTATTAACATGTATGAGATAGAAGAAAGTTTTGGGATTGGTACATCCGACTAGTTACTCTTATATTTATTATTTAAATATTTATCTTAATGCATTTTATATTTATTTACTTCCGAAAGAAAACGCAAATAATCTTATTAATAGGAACTCTTCTTAAAATAATCCGAATGATTCTTGAAATAAATCTGCCGACGATGTTATTCTAAGAAGTGCAGGTATATCTTCATAGTAAAATATCCCAAAGATTAATATTTCTTTTTCTGGGTGCATTTTGTTAGCGTTCTGTAAAGATCTTTACTTATTCAACCACAAAAGTTTTTACTAACAATTGCAACTTTAAGGAAAAAATATGAAAGAAAGGGAAAAAATCGGTTGCTAGCCAGGTCAAAAATCCGTTTCAGTCACATTTGTATTATAACGGATGTCAATAAATCGTTAGTTTGGAGCAAAGCGAAGGACACAGATGTTTTGCAACGATCTTTATTATTATCAGAAATCGTTAAAAGTTCGAATGATAACTTATTGTTTAAGAATATCAATAAATGGAGGAAAATAGTATGATTGGGGATAAATATTTGTATCATTTGCCAGAAGAGTACCGGTTAAAGATTACTAAAATTTTAAAATGTATATGTATGCACATATATATTCAATAAGATCTCGCCAGTCCGAAGCCCGTTAGTCCGGAATTTAGGATAAACCGAACCAAAATTTTTTTGAATAAATACACTGGTTTTTTTTTAATCTTAAAAAGATACAAATTTTATTAATAATATCAAAAAACTTCAGTAAAGTAATATAAAGCGTACATAATTATGTAGCTATGTACATATGAAATACAGTACTAGTATAATAAATTGATTATAGCTATTATGAAAATTTCATTCACTGTTTGATTGCGTGAAATCAGTCACTTTTTATAATACACTGTTAAAAATCATTCCGGCAGGTCATTCGACCGTTTTTTGAAAAAACGGTTTCATAACCATAATTTAACTATATTCTGATCATAAAATGGCCAATAATATGGTCAGAATACTGTTAAATTACTCTTGTTTTAACCGTTTTCGAAAAAAAAAAAACGGTCAAATGAACTGCCAGAATGCTGCAAATTTTTAACAGTGTACAGTACGCACGCTACACCGGTACAGCAATATGAGTGTCTAAAATACTGTATTTATTAATTTAAATATTTACGTTACAAATTACATAAAGCTTTTATTTTAGTTAATTATTACGTATTATGTAGTTTAATAATAATAATTTTTAGTATACATTACTGTGATAGTTTATTATTCGAATAATCGAAATCCAAATCAGCGAATCCGAACGGGCTTTTGTCAGATTAAAAAGGTTTTAATGTAATCAATTTTTATTTTGTAAACATTTTACTCAACAGAGTTTTTTTTTTCGTAGTTTTGTCATCTAGATATCCGCCCCCCCCCTCCCCCCAGAATCCTTTTGTTTGAATTTTCAAAGTCTTTCATTAATTGCTAAAAGTTGTAAAATTCAATATGTCACGATGACAGCACTAGTTAACTTGCCTAAATTATAAATTTGGCCTAATTAATAACAAATTATGTATGTTCAATAAATTCATAGGTTCGTGCTTTACACTAAGCGTAAATCAAAGCGGTGAATTTCTCAAAATCGATGCCCACGCAAAATTGTATACAATAAAAAAAAAAGTTAACATAAATTTTAGCCGTGAAATTTAGCATGATTTTTGTTAGCAGTGAACGCTTAGCGTGTTATTAAAAAGAATAAAAAAAAAAATATTTCCCTTTTACATTTATTTTTTAAATATCTTATCGCATTTTATATTTATTTACTTCCAAAATCAAACGCAAATAATCTTAATAGCAATAAGGGCTCTTCTTAAAATAATCTTAATAAAACTGCCAACGCTGTTATTCTAAGAAGTGCAGGTATATCCTCGAAGTAAAATATCCCAAAGATTAATATTTCTTTTTCCGGGTACATTTTGTTGAGTTTTCTAAAGCTCTTTCTTTATCTATTCAACCACAAAAGGTTTTACTAACAATTGCAACTTTACGGGAAAATATGAAAGAGAGAAAAAATCGGTTGCTTAGTGAGGTCAAAAATCTGTTTCAGTCACATTTGTATCTTAACGGATGTCAATAAATCGTTAGTTTGGAGCAAAGTGAAAGACACAGATGTTTTGCAACAATCTTTATTATTATCAGAAATCGTTACAAATTCGAAGGATAACTTATTGTTTAATAATATCAATAAATGGAGTAAAACAGTATGATTGGAAGATAAATATTTTTATCATTTAGCATAAGAATTCCAGTTAAAGTATACTAAATTTTAAAATCTTATATGTTTGTATTTATACCGAGCAAAATTTTAAAGTTATATAGTTGAAGCTTTTGAAAATTGCTCTTGAATTAAATCAACGAGTCCTGCATATTTCATGCAAAAAAAAAAAAAAAAAAAAACCAGCAATTTAAAATAAGTTCTCCGTTTACCGTTTATATTAATTGCCCATAAATGACGCCAAATCCATATTTAGAAACGAAACATAAAGCTCCTGTCGATGTCTCCACTCCTAATGGAAAGCGGTTTTGTCAGCTATTAATTTTTGAGATTCATTCCTTTTTATAAAAATAATGTTTTCTTTAAAATAAGGAAACTTTAATGCATTGAATATTTAATTTTAATGTTTTGCGAAATTTTCAGAAATTGTGTTTCACTTTGTAATTATTATTATTGTTGCAATAAATTGAATATTGGGTTAAAAAAAAATATCCTCATTTTTTATGCTGATAGAAATAATCTGTCATTTTTAAAATGTACAATAGGAACCCTTGAATAATAAAATCTTGATTTGTTTGTTTGTACGAAGTCTTGTGAAAATGAAGCACAGATTAACATTTCGTCATTTTAGACGGGGTTACATACTAGTATATATATGTATATCTTAGCACTTACAACAGGGATTTAAAATACTGCTTACTTGTATTCTTTGTTTGAATTTTCGAAAATGATTCATATATTCATGAGCAAAATTCTGTACTAATAACTGCAACTTTAAAGAAAAATATCTAAGAAAAGAAAAAGTCGGTTTCTAGTCAGATCAAAAATCTGTTTCAGTCACATTTGTATTGTACCGCATGTCAATAAATCGTTAGCTTAGAGCAAAGTGAAGAACACAGATGTTTTTATTATTATCAGAAATCGTTGAAAATTCGGATCAGAAACTTTTTGATAAGGATATCAAAAAATGGAGCAAAAACAAATCTGATTAGTAGATAAATATTTACATCATTTAGGCGGAGATTTTTATTTATGTAAAAGTGAAAAAATTCTTGAAAACGCTGTGAATTTTCATTTTTTAAAAATTGTTTCATATTATATATCACTAGGGTAACTTTAAAGGAAAACATGAAACAAAAGGAATAGTTAACTAGATCAAAAGTCTGTTTCTGTTATAATTGCTATGTAATGGAAGTCAATAAGTTGTTAGTTTGGAGTTGAGTGAAGAACACAAGTATGCAACAGATGAAGCAGCCTGTTGCTAACTAGATCAAAAGTATGTTTCTGTCGCATTTGCAATTTGATCGGACAATTGATTGTTAGTTTGGTGTAGTGAAGGACACAAACATGAAACAAATGAAGCAGACTATTGTAGCTGACTAGATCAAAAGTCTGTTCCTTTTACAATTGCTATATAATGGAAGTCGATAAATTGTTAGTTTGGAGTTGAGTGAAGAACACAAATATGCAACAAATGAAGCAGCCTGTAGCTAACTAGATCAAAAGTATGTTTCTGTCGCATTTGCAATTTGATGGGTCAATTGATTGTTAGTTTGGAGTAGAGTGAAGGACACAAATATGAAACAAATGAAGCAGCCTATTGTAGCTAACTAGATCAAAAGTCTGTTTCTGGTTTCATTGCTATATAATGGAAGTCAATAAATTGTTAGTTTGGAGTAGAATGAAGAACACAAATGTTCAATAAATGAAAAAGCCTGTAGCTAACCAGATCAAAAGGCTGTTTCAGCTTTATCTCCAATATAATAGAATTCAATAAATTGTTAGGTTGCATTAATGTGCTAGTCACAAATATGAAACAAAAGAAATACCCAATAGCTAACCAGATCAAAAGTCTGTTTCAGTCACATTTGCAATATAATGGAAATCAATAAATTGTTAGGTTGGATCATAGGCATCGTCTTCACGGGGGCGAAATAGGCAATAAACATACTTTTAACAATAAATTGAAAAAAAAATTAATTTAATCATTGGGATTAATTCAGACAAAAATAATATTATAAAATTAGTGGTGGAAGTTTGCCTAATTTGCCCCCTTTGGCCCCATTAAGTCTGTGCCTATGGGTTAGAGTCGAGTGAAGGACACAAATACATTGAAACGGTCGTTTTTGTTATTAGAAATCCTCAGAAATTCGGATGGTAAGTTATTGTTAAAGAAGGAAATCAATAAATGGTGAAGGAAAGGAAAAGAAAGTCAAAGTGATTAGAAAATATTCTTTGGGCCAATTTTACGACAGAGTTTTTTAATAGGAAACTGAATGTTTTGTTGAGAAATAATAACTTCATTTCTTCAACCGGAAAATTCGCTGCTAACAACTACAACTTTGTGGAAAAATACAAAAGAAAAGAAAGAGTCGGTTGCTAACCTGATCAAATATCGGTGTAAGTCACATTCGTATTATGAGGAATCTGAACAAATTATTAGTTCGGAAGAAAATGAAGGGCACAGGTGTTTTGTAGCAGGCATTATAATTATCATAAATTGTTAGAATTTAAACCATAAATTATTTGTTAAGGATATCAATAATTGGAACTAAAAAATTGTGATTAAAAAATAAATATGTATGTCATATTCGCGCGAAATTTCAAAATATATTGCTGAAATATACAATCAACTTTCGTTTTGTAAAATCGTTCCATTCTCACCGAACTTTGTATTTGTATATATTTCTACTTTCATATGCCAAGGATTTAATTTTTTTCTTTCTGGTATTTTTTGCTTCAATTTAAAAAAATGCTTTGTTTAATAGTAAAAATCTTATTTAAGAATTGCAACTGTAATGTTATAGAAAACAAAAAAGAGGGTTAGTTTGTTAGCCATATGAAAAAATCTGTTTCAGGCACATGTTTATCATAAGGGATGTCAGTAAAACGTTAATTTGAAGCAGAATGGGGAACGTAAATGTCTGGCAACGGTCTGTAATATTATCAGGAATCATTAGCAATTCGGATGAAACATTACTTTTTAAGAATATCAAGAAATAGAAAAAAAAAATTATTCGAAACTCAATGCTTGAATCATTTTCTTGAAAGACTTATACTTATGCGAAACTGACCGTTCCATTAAAAATATTCTCAGTAATTGTTTTCTAAAATCATTCCATTTATATTAAATGTTATATATATATATATATATATTTCAAAATATATATATAATCGTACTTACATACTTCAGGAATTTCATTTTTTCTTTCTTGTATACATTGTTTGAATTCCCAAAAGTGCTTCATTTATTCAACAGAATAACTCTCCACTAACAACTACAACTTAAAAAAAAAAAAGTCAACGATAAGAAAAAGGGATTTTTTCAATTCAAAAATCTGTTTCAAGTACATTTGTAATGTAACAAAAGTCAATAAATCGTTAGTTTTCAATCGAGTGAAGGACATAAATGTTTTGCAACGGCCTTTATTATTTTTAGAAATCTCTAGAAATTCGAATGATAAATTATTTGTTAAGGATATCAATAAATGCTGTAAAAAAATGTGATTCGAAAATAAATATTTGAGTCATTTTTGTGGTATCATATGTGTGATCTTGTGTGTTTCAGTTATGGGAAATAGAACCTTTTTATTATTTCTATTTATTATTTTTTAAAAGTTGTTTTAACCCTTCACTGCACGAATTTTTCTATTTTTGTGATTTTTTTTTTGTTTTTGAAATCTATATATCGGTCTCATAATGGGAAAAACAGTAAAAAAAATTAAATTTCAAAATTTCAGCTAAAATGTGATGTTTTAGGGTACGTACCATATGTATACATTTAGGGTATTAAAATAATGTATTGCTATATATATATATATATATATATATATATATATATTTCGCAACTAAATGAGTTTAAATTGATTAATTTTATCTGCTTAACAGTCTGCAACTTTTAGCATATTAATATTTTTAAGTATTCAGCAAAAATAATGAGAGAAAATCTTACCTTAATAACCTAATCGATTTTTTTTTTTTTTTTTTTTTTCCCCGAAGAACAAATTTTAATTTTTTGTATAATGCACTGATATGGACAAAATAAATGTTATTCCATTCTTTGGATTGTTCTTTATCAGTTACAGTGATCATATTAGCCAAATTCATGGCACATAATGGAAATTATTATGTTTTTAGGTATGTGCCAGATATGGCACGTGGTGCGGTGAAGGGTTAAAATATAGAATAAAGTATTCTTTAAAACTTCGTACTTACATTCAAACTTCTTCTTGATGCTCTTTAGTTAAATTTTCGAAAGTACATCATTTATTCAACAGTAAAATTCTTTACTGACATAACTACTGTAACTTTGTGAAAAAATATAAATGAAATGAAAAAAACAGTTGCTATCAGATCAAAAATCGGAATCAGTCCCACAAAAAGTTTAGCGTATGCTAATAAATCATTATTATTTTTTTAATTTGTTTAAATCTATAGAATAAAGTATTCTTTAAAACTCCCTATTTACGTTCAAACTTCTTTTCGATGCCCTTTAGTTAAATTTTCGAAAGTACATAATTTATTCAACGATAAAATTCTTTACTGACTTGACTACTGTAACTTTGTGAAAAAATATAAATGAAATGAAAAAGCCAGTTGCTATCAGATCAAAAATCTGAATCAGTCGCACAAAAAGTTTAACGTATGTCAATAAATCATTATTATTTTTTTAATTTGTTTAAATCTATAGAATAACGTATTCTTTAAAAGTTCGTATTTACGCTCAAACTTCTTTTTGATGATCTTTAATTAAATTTTCGAAAGTACACAATTTATTCAACAATGATATTCCTTACTGGCTATTGTAACTTTGTGTTAAAAAATAAAATGAGAAGAAAAAGTCCTTCCGGCCAGTGCCTGGAGGAAGAGGTAGCTTTCATATTCCTTATTTTTAAAAAGCTAGCTTATATTATTCAAACACACGAAGCTCAATTTAGTGGAAACCGATTATAGAAGATTCAATACTAATTTTTATCAATACTAAATCATTATGAATGAGAATTTCGTGAAATTAGTCAGCTTTATCCAAGCTGATTTTATTTAAACTAACTTATGTTTGGTTTCCAAATTCAGCGATATCTTGAAGTGCCTGCCCTTTTAAGACAACATGGTGGATGAGGCTAACCAGTGAACTTAGTCGAGAGCTTAGTAATTCCTGTGCACATGCTCACTCACATAGGAATCGATATATACGAGTGCTGTCGCAGGCCAAAAATTAGATTTTTCAAAATGTCACCCACATAAACAAATTCAAACTGCTATATCTGAGCCATTTTTTAAGATAAAGACAAAACAAAAAATGCTCCGGAATCCTTATATCAATGTTAAATACTTAAGAAAGAAACCTTTTTCAATTTCTAATTTTTTTGCACCTCACTTTAAATATAATTTTTTTTTAATTTAATGGCCGTCATTTTGAAACAAGATGGCGGATGAAACTAGCCAGTGAACTTGGTCAAGACATTGCTATATATTATCCACATGCCCTCTTACAACCAAATAGGTTAATAAATACGTGTGTTATCGCGTGACAAATATCAGATCGTTACAAAATGTCAGCCATGCTAGAAATTCAAAGTGCTATAACTGAACCATTTTTTAAGATATAGACGAAACAAAAACTGCCCCGGAATCTTTGTATCAAGGTCAAACACATAAAAAAAAAACCTTTTTAATTTTCAATTTTTGATACCTCACTTTAAATTTTAAATTAAAAAGTCCTTCCGGCCAGTGCCGGGAGGAAGAGGTAGCTTTCATATTCCTTATTTTTAAAAAGCCAACTTATATTATTCCAACACACGAAGCTCAATTAAGTGGAAACCGAATGTAGGATATTCAATACTAATTTTTATCAATACTAAATCATTATGAATGAGAATTTTGCGAAATTAGTCAGCTTTATCCAAGCTGGTTTTATTTAAAGTCACTTATATTTGGCTTCCAAATTCGGCGATTTCTTAAAGTGCCTGCCATTTTAAGACAACATGGTAGATGAGGCTAACCAGTGAACTTGGTCGAGACCTTAGTAATTGCTGTGCACATGCTCACTCATATCGGAATCGGTTGATATATACGAGTGCTGTCGCAGGCAAAAAATCAGATTTTTCGAAATGTCACCCACTTTAGAAATTGAAACTGCTATATCTGAGCCATTTTTTAAGATAAAGACAAACAAAAAATGCTCCTGAATTCTTATATCAAGGTAAAATACTTAAGAAAGAAACCTTTTTCAATTTCTAATTTTTTTCACCTCACTTTAAATATAATTTTTTTTAATTTAATGGCCGCCCTTTTGAAACAAGATGGCTGATGAAGCTGGCCAGCGAACTTGGTCGAGATATTGATGTATACTATCCACATGCCTTCTTCCATCGAAATAGGCGAATACGTGTGGTATCGCGTGACAAATACAAGATCGTTTCAAAGTGTCAGCCATGATAGAAATTCAAAGTGCTATAATTCAACCACTTTTTAAGATATAAACAAAACAACAAATTTTCAGAAACAAAAACTGCTCCAGAATCTTTGTATCAAGGCCAAACACATAAAAAAAATCTTTTTCATTTTCCAATTTTTTAATACCTCATTTTAAATTTTAAATTACATTTTTTTTAAAAATGGCAACCCTTTTGAAACAAGATTGCCAATGAAGCTGGCCAACGAACTTGGTCGAGACATTGGTATGTACTATGTACAGACCAAGTTACATTCAAATCGGTTCATAAATACGCCTGTTATCGCGTGACAAATATCAGGTCGTTTTAAAATGTCAGCCACAATAGAAATTCAAAATGTTATAACTCAGCCATTTTTTTAGATGTAGACGAAACAAAACCTGTTCCGGAATCTTTGTATTAAGGTCAAACACATACAAAAAAAATCTTTTTTATTTTCCAATTTTTTGGTATTTCATTTTAAATTTAATTTTTTTTTAAATTTTTTTAAATGGCCACCATTTCGAAACAAGATGGCGAATGAAGCTGGTCAACGAACTCGGTTGAGTTATTTGTATGTACTATGTACACACCAAGGTACATCCAAATCGGTTCATAAATACGTCTGTTATCACGTGGCAAAAATCAGGCCGTTTCAAAATGTCAACCACGCTAGAAATTCAAAATGCTATAACTCAGCCATTTTTTAAGATATAGACGAAACAAAAACTGCTACGGAGTCTTTGTATAAAGGTCAAATACATAAGAAAAAAATATTTTCCATTTTCAATTTTTTGGTACCACATTTGAAATTTTAAATTTTTTAAAAATTTTTTAAATGGCCGCCATTTTGAAACAAAATGGCGGATGAAGCTGGCCAACGAACTCGGTCGAGACATTGGTATCTACTATGTACACACCGAATTACATCCAAATCGGTTCATAAATACGAGAGTTACAGTGTGACATAGGTCAGATATATATATATATATATATATATATCAATTTTGAACGGAGGGTGGTTTTGGGGTCTGGGGGTCATGATCGATGAAAATATACCAAAATTTTTTGAAATCGCTTTCCTCCGAGCGGCTGCAATAGGTAGCTTTTTGTAAAGAAAGCTACCTAAAATCTTTTTTAAATGTTCCCTTTTGAAACAAGATGGCGGATGAAGCTGGCCAACGAACTCGTTCGAGACATTGGTATGTACTACGTTCACACCAAGTTACATCCAAATCGGTCCATAAATACGCCTGTTATCGCGTGACAAAATTCTGGTCGTTTCAGAATGTCAGCCACAATAGAAATTCAAAATACTATAACTCAACCATTTTTTTTAGATATAGACGAAACAAAAACGGTTCCGGGATCTTTGTATGAAGGTCAAACACATAAGAAAAAAATCTTTTTCATTTTCCAATTTTTTGATACCTCATTTCAAATTTTAAATTTTTTTAAAAATTTTAAATGACCGCCATTTTGAAACAAGATGGCGGATGAAGCTGGCCAACGAACTCGGTCGAGAAATTGGCATGTACTATGTACACACCGAGTTTTATCCAAATCGGTTCATGAATACGCCTGTTATCGCATGACAAAAATCAGGACGTTTCAAAATGTCAGCCACGGTAGAAATTCAAAGTGTTATAACTCAGCCATTTTTTAAGATATAGACAAAACAAAAACTGCTCCGGAATCTTTGTATCAAGGTCAAACACATAAGAAGAAAATATTTTTCAATTTTCAATTTTTTGGTACCACATTTCAAATTTTAAATTTAAATTTTTTTTAAAATGGCCGCCATTTTGAAACAAGATGGCGAATGAAGCTGGCCAACGAACTCAGTGGAGACATTGGTATGTGCTATGTACACACCGAGTTTCATCCAAATCGGTTCATAAATACGAGAGTTACAGTATGACAAAGATCAGATATATATATATATATATATATATATATATATATCAACTTTTGAACGAGGGTGGTTTCGGGGTCTAGGGGTCATGATCGATGAAAATATACCAAAATTTTTTGAAATCGCTTTCCTCCGAACGGCTGCAATAGGTAGCTTTTTGTAATGAAAGCTACCTAAAAACCAGTCGCTATCAGATCAAAAATCTGAATCAGTCACACAAAAAAGTTTAACGTATGTCAATAAATCATTATTTTGGAGTAGAGGTAAGAGCACAGATGTTTGGCAGTGACATTTATTATTATACGAAATCCTTAGAAATTAGGATGATAAATTATTTGTTGAAGACATTAATAAATGAATTTTAAAAATAATTGATTTGAAGATAAGTGTTTGTGTCAGTATCGTCTCAATTATGGGAAAATGGACATTTCGTTGCTTCAATATAAGAATAAAGTCTTCTTTAAGTTTTCGTAGTTACGTAATCTAGTGACTCAATATGCTTTTCGATTGTCTTTAGTTAAATTTTCGAAAACACATCATTTTGTTCAATTTCTTTACTAATTATCTGTGCCTTTGTGGGGGAAATATAAAAGAAAAGAAAAATAGTCGGAAATTGTACGTCAAACGTGGCAAATGTACTATAACTAGTTTTATAAATATTCAGATCTTAGTGCAATAACTGTTGCACTCTTATGCAAAAATGCATGAATACAATATTTATTACAAATATATATATTTCATCTTAAATAGGACGCAATCACCATGACATCATTACCTATCATGAGATATTGAATTAATTACATATGATAGGATTTAATAGAATGAAGAAAACTTTTATTAATATCTTTTTAAGTATTGATTCGATTTTCATAAAATTTGAGATGACTTGACAAAGTCCTGCAAGGATTATATATATTAAATTTCAAACCATTCGGTTGGGTAGTTTTTGCGCTGTTATATGCTTTCAGACGGACAGAAAGACGGGCGGACGACTTTAGGTGCTACTTATTTATATAATTACGAACACACCTAAAAACCGGTTGCTGTCGGATAAAAAAATCTGAATTAGTCACATAGTTCTGACTTGTGTCCATAAATCATTAGTTTGGAGCCGAGTTAAGCGCAAATTTTTGGAAAGTAACATTTATTATTATATGAAATCATTACAAATTAGGATGATAAATTATTTGTTGAAGATATGTGTAAATGGATTTTAAGAATAAGTGACGTGAGAATAAGTATTTGTGTCATTTTTGTCTCAGTTATGGAAAGGTGGACGTTTTGTTAAAAAAATTATTAAAGTTATTGCAAAGTTGTTTTATTTCTGACACACAGTATCGATTTTTTTATATCTTCGTAATATGAGAGTGAGATACTAACGTTTCTTCTCGGTGTTTCTGAAATATCTTTATTTATTAAACTGCAAAATTATTTACTAATAACTACAATTTTGCAGTAAAAAAAATAATAAAAATAAAAACAAGTGCTAACCAGATAAAAAAATCTTTTTAGGATACATTTAGATTCTAACTAATGTCAAAAATCGTTAATTAGGATTAATTTGAAATGAAACAGATATTTCGAACCGATTCCCATTGTTCTCAGAAAGCTTTATAAATTGAAATGATACATTTTTTTTTTTTTTTTTTTTTTTTTTTTTGCTGAAAATATTAATAAATGGAGTTTAAAAAGAAATGACTTGAAGATAAGTAATTTTGCAATTTTCATCTCGATTATGGGGAGATGGACATTTTGTGAAAAATGTATTCAACTTGTTTTAAAGCTGTTAAAGTTTCCCTTTTTCATATCTTCTTAATTATGAGTGTTTGGGACTTACGTTTCATCTAGGTATTCTTTGTTACAATTTATCAAATCTCTTTATTTATTGAACTACAAAATTCTCTACTAACAACTACACCTGTACAATAAAACAAATGCAAAATAAAAATCGTTTGATAACCATGTAAAAAAAATTTTTCAGCCATATTAGTCATTCAAATTTTATTCAGATTAGTTCATTTTATTTCAGTTCTTATTATTAGTTATTCAGATATTCTTTATAAAATTTCAGGATAAGTATGGGATAACATTTCTTACAAAATAAACCCATTTTTATGTAAAAGAAAATTGTACATTTTATGTGTGCTGTGAATTATGTAATTTTAAATGTGCTATCCATTTCACTGTTATTAACTATATATTGCATTTGTAATAGTGAAAATACTGTACGCAAAATATGCGTCACGGGCATGTTGGTGAAAAAAAAAAAAATTGCGAGTCTATAAAGTTAAATATTTTTAAATATGTGAAAGGTGTATTAACAATGTGTTTAGACTGCTAATAAACAAAAATTAGTAATGTAAAATTATTTGTTTAATGCTGCGCACAGTACTTTAGAATAAAATTAAAATTTTATAAATGAAAGCAATTTTTTTACCTTCTTTATGACTAACTATGAAAGAAATTAATATTCTATTTAATTACTCATAAGAAATTAACTCTGAAAATCGAATTAATTACTTATAAAAATCTACTGTAAAGCACATTTTTACAGTTGTATGTGCTAAAAGATTGCCAGTTAAGTCTAAAACAAAATAGTTTTATTAGAGATTTATTTATCAATATAAGTAACATTTAAAAGTTTTTAAGGTAAAATGCTGGAAACATAATAAAATTCCTGAATTTTAAAAATGGCATAGAAAGATAGAAAAGATAAATATTTGATGTGTTTTATGCAAAATTTTAACTTCGAAGAAACTGCATTTTGCGTAAAAATAACCTCTGTTTGACTTTCACTTTGTAAATTTTAAGATTTCAGAAGGATTTTAAAATGACAAGCGCTTTCTCCGGATACTTCGTCACACATATTTTCATTCTGTTTTCTATATAGAATTGCTACATAAAATTTTATCTTTTGTAGTACTGAACTTGTATTTTTTTTTTTTTTTTTTTTACTTTCTTTTATCTTTACAAGAAGAAAGTACTGGATTCGTGAAAATTTTCGACTTCCGGTTCTCGACGGATTTATACGTTTTAGAATGTCTTGAATACGATTTGATCGTTTTTAAAAATTTCCGTCTGTGAGTCTGTCTGTTACTCTGTGAGTCTGTATGTGACAAAAAAATTGTGGGCGCTCTATCTCAAGAACTAATGTACGAAATTTCACAAAACTTTAGATTCAGTTAGACCTTGATATAAACTGGTCCTGATTAGTTTTTGGTGAAATTGCCCAACAGGTGGCGCTGCTATGCGGCATTTTTAACGATTTCTGCAATAGCTATATCTCAGGAACTACTGCACAGATTTTCATCAAACTTCCGATTCAATTAGTCCAGGATATAGTTTGGTGCTGATTACTTTTTGGTGAATATCGCCCGACAAGTAGCACTGCTATTCTGCATTATTCATGATTATCGCAATAGCTCTAACATAAGAAAAATTGCACGAATTTTCATCAAACTTCTGATTCAGTTAGTCGCTGATATAAATTAGTGCTGTTTAAATTTTGGTGTAAATCGTCCAACAGATGGCGCTGCTGTGCTGCATTTTTCATGATTTGCGCAAAAGCTATATCTCAAGAACTAATGCATGAATTTTCATCAAGCTTCAGATTCAGTTACTTCCTGGTATAAATTGGTCCTAATTAGTTTTTGGTGTAAATCGCCCAACAGGTGGCACTGCTATGCAGAATTTTTTACAATTTTCGCAATAGCTCTATCTAAAAAACTAATGCACGGATTTTCATCAAACTTCAGATTCAGTTAGAAGTTGTCAAAGTTGTTGATAATTAGATTTTGGTGTAAATCATCTAACAGGTGGTGCTGATATACTGCATTTTTCAGGAAGTATTAACATGTATGAGATAGAAGAAAGTTTTAGGATTGCCACATCTGACTAGTTCTTATTTATTTTTTTTTAACTAGGGGGCTCTGCCCCCTACGAGCTACGCTCGTCAACCCCCGTTCAGACACCGCAGACTCTAACAGCACGCTAATTTGATCGGCTTTAAAAATATTTTGGAAGATTGAATTGTAATTTGAATCTGACAATTATAATCTGACGTAATTTTCACCAAACTTTTCTTTATCTTTTTAATATTCACGTAAAAATACTTTTGTTAAAAATGAAGTATTATGATCATCTTAAAATATCAAAAAAATTTCTCGCGCAATTTTTAAATTTAAACTGTTTTGCAATATTATTTTTTGTTCATTTTACTTAATAAGTGTAATATAACGTAAATTCTCCTATTTAAGACTTCTAACGCATGTTAATGAATTTATTATTTTACAATATTCTTTCTCTTTTAAAATTCACTGTAAATATAGCTTTTATGACGTAATTTTCAATGAGTTCCTGCTTTTTATATTTTATGTTTATAATAGTCACTTGTAAAATAAATTTTTTATTTGAAGCAAACATTATTGTTTGCGCTTTTTGTACAGTTGGCAACAGTTTAAATTAATACAATTTTCTAAAGTACTTAAAAAATATCTCTCGAAATGCTGAAAATTTTAATTTAAAATAGTAATAAAACCTCAAAAAATTAGTCAAATTAAGAAACTAAATGCAGTCTCCACACCGAGAAATTCTGACTCATAAAATGATCTAAGAATGATTAAATTCCTAAGTACAGTCTTTGCTCCTATAAAACTTTTTTAAGGGAACGATTTTGTCCAACTTTGGCATTAAATATCTCTTAAAATAATTCTTCGATTTGAAAACTGTCTGCATCAGCGTGTTTATCAAACATTTCTCTATAATACTACTGATTTTCATTTTTTTGTATGCAACAGTTTTTTTTATATTAACGAAGGAAGGCCATGCTTAAGCATTCAAATTGGATGCCAATCTGCCGGGAATATCTACGCAGATTTTCATTGGTCCATTTCCAAATCAAAACTTTTTTTTATATATAGAAGGATTAAAAAAGGATGCTAAAATTTACAATTTTAAAAATGTTAACGTTTATCTTTTAACTTCTAAGAAAAATTCATTTTACTTTAAAAAAAAAAGTTGTTAACGTTTTGTTTTGTGTTTAACACTAGAAACGCCATTCCATTAGCGGTCATTTTGACGCCCGACAAATTGATAATACACTATTCGAACCAGAATTTTCTTCATAAGGTATGTTACAGGTATCCAGCACAAAAATTGGCTAATTAAATAAGTTAAATAGTTTTAAATAAAAATTCTGGTGTGAGAAGCTTTTTATAAAGCTTGAGTAAAATAGCCGTTGGTTTTAGTGTTAAGAGACAAACTATTTCAGTTTTTGTGTTTTTATTAACTATTATGAAAACAGACATTAAAAAAAAAAAAAAAAAAAAAAAAAAAAAAATCATCTATATCTACATTATATGTGTCAGATTCACTTAATACCAGTAAATTTAAGAGTCCAAGTTTTGAAAACTATAAATTAATATATTACTCAAAAATAAATAAGAACTGTAAACATTCCTTAAAAAGAAAAAAACACGCGTGCGTAATCTTCATTTATGTGAAGTCTGGACTTACGGTCTAATAAAATATATTTAACCTTCAATTATTCTACGCGGAATGATCTGTACTATATATGTTAAATCATTCCAAAGAAGTTACTTTTAAATAAGAGATGTTGCTGTTGCTGTTGTGATATACTCCCCGGCCGACCAAGACGCTATACGCTTGGCAAGGAGAATGCAGTTTCCATTTAATGAGGCATCACAAAAGAGTAATAGTGACTTTGGCAACTTTCCCAAAAATAGTTGCCGAGAGGTTCTCCCACCTCACATGAAAGGTAGAGAACTCTTCATATCGCTGAATTTGCATGCAGGTGTTTGGAATCTAGAAGGAAGCCAACAGTTATACAGGCGGTCATCCTCCTAACTGTTGACCTTGCTCCATGCTGCTTCACTTGGTGCTTGGACGAGAATCGGTACTTCATAACATGAGTGATCGTTGATCCGCAAGATCTGTTGCTTCAAGGCGTTATGCGCATATAAAATTACACGCAAGCTTACTGAATTATATTCTAAAAATAAATAGCCAGAGCCCGATGAAGTCAAAGAGAGACCTAACCTAAAACATGGCTATACACCGGGAGCCGGCAGCACAGATAACCACCTTATAGAGTTGGAGGCTGAAATTCCAGAATTAGCTAAAACTCGATTCCTATATTAAAACGAAATCGGTCTGTCAAGACATGACCGGACCATCTTGGAGGAAAACACCTAAAAACCCGATTTTAGCAGTCGACTCGTAGGTTTACCATTGCGTTTTCCTGCACCCAAAGGTATGAAAACATGGCGGACTGGGAGCAGGAAATACAATGGTAAACCTACGAGTCAACCGGTAATGGTTCGTACGACTCCTTGAATTTTGCAGACCAGAAAATTTTTCGGCACCAGTATTATCTTATAGAAAATCTCTTCTTAAAACAAGGCGAAATTTTGCGCGTTTAACCTAGATTTCTTTTTCTATAAAAGATACTGGTAGTTTAACTGGTGAAATAACGGTATACGTACGGATCATGTGTCTGTGCTGCCAGCTTCCGGTCTATTAAAGCGTGCTTCTTATACCATCACAAAAAAATGATAAACATTGTCTATGCCTTGGGATACAAGTATGGCTATACAAATGCATTGCAATATAGTGCGAGGTCAAAATAGGTTTAACCCTTTATCTACTGACAGCACTTATAAGTACCATTAAAATAACTTCTTATAGAATTCATTTAATACATCGATTAGTAGTAATACAGTTTAGAATGAGTAATAGATGCATTACTTTATCTTATTTCAAAAGCATTATTGGTTACACAAAACAAAAATATTTTTAAAAGGACGATTTCTTTTGTCTTTGCATCTTTTCAGCTTTCCGGGCTTTGGGGGGAGGGGGCAGGGAATTTTTCAATTCGGAAATATTTCTATATTTTTCTATTATAAGAATGTTATATTTGTACGTTTCCTAATTCTACGAAATACTAAGAAAAATATTTAAAATAAAACATTTGAGTGGGGTTCTAAATATTTCACAAAATCCCTATAAATTTAAATTTTATTAACCCTTCTAAATCCTTCAATCCTTCTAAAATCCTAAAATTTATTAAATGATTATGTAAATCTTCTAATGTAGTTTCGGAAATTCGCGAAAAATGCTTTAGAAGATAAAATTTTCATGAATTCATAATTCAGTACATAAAGTGTTAATATATCAGTTTTGAAAAAAAAATGCATGTTCAGTTTGAGTGCCTCTAAAATTAGGGATCTCAAAGCCAAGGCTCAGTTCGTCCATACTTTAATCAGCCCCTGAAAATTGCTGATAATGCACTGTCGTTACGTAAAGTATTTTATATAAAATTATTTCACTCAATTCTGAAAAATATAAATAGGATGGTTTAGGTCACAATTTTAAGCATCTATTGTCGATTTACCTCTTGATACATTTGATGTACTCTTTTAAAATATGGGTTTATTTTGCGTAGCTTTCATAGATTATTTTGTTATGAAGCTTTAATTTAATTTCATTTATGAGTTTACATTCCTCCCAAAGAAACCTTTTAATACTTAACCCATTTATTATTCAAAATGCATCGCGCATACACGGAATGATATATAAATGCGCATGATTGTGCATTTTAAATGCTAAAGGCGAGCTCAGAATCTGATACACAACATTTTCTTGGATTACAGGAATAAATGTGACTGCCCTGTTCTTGTATACTTTCCATTCCTGTAAGACATATTTTATAAGAAGTTGCATTTTAAAATTCGAAAAATATTTTTCAATTATTTAATTTTAGAGTTTGCATATAAAGCTCTAATAACAATAATAATAATAATAATGACATAAAAAAAATAGTTTTGTCAAAAAATTTAGATTTCTTTTTCCTGGAAAACTCGTACTTTCAAATCTATTGCTTGGTAAATGTTTAGCTAGTATAACAAATGTCTCAAATTCAAAGAAATTCGAACAAATTTCCGTTGTTAGTAAATATAGCTAACTTTTGTTACATTGCCTCACTAACAGAAAAAAAAAAAAAAAAATCCCTGCCGGCTCGTCCTACAGGCAGAGGTAGCGAAGTTAAGTACTAATTTCACCAGCAAAAAAACTAAATCAAGATTAGAGATAAACTCTGTTTAACAATTTTATCCGGACGCTTTTGACGAATTTTTAATTTTATTTTTCTGTATGAGCTCTTTTTATCAAAATCATATTAAGTCGGTATTAAAAAAATATTTTCCCCGCTCAACAACTCGAAATTTTCTGAAGCATTTTCAGATTTATTTTTAAAAGTAAAAACATAAAACTTGATGAAGTGATTTTTTGAAGAGATTTATAAGCGACCTGTGTTTTTATTTTCCGTTCAATTAATTTAGAACTTGATTTACAATTGTTTTCTCAGTTGGACCATTTTTTTCGTTTCCAGCACTATCGCTTCGGGAAATTCGGTTCAAAATGCCCACTTTGACAGCATTTTTTGAAATATATTCTGCCTTTATCAAAAATTCGACCAATACAGACCATTATATAGTTTCGGAAAAGGAGAACCTGCCAATTGAATGCGTTTGAGAGTGAAAATGAATTTAAAAAGGAGTCAGAATATAAACCATTTGGATTTGAGTGCACTCATAATACGATACTTTTTTCGTCTACCCCTATTTTTGTTTAATTTATTTTTCTGTAAGAATTGATCCTATAAAAAACTTGTCAATATAAAAGTCTGTCTCGTTTGTTTAGCTAGCTTAACAAATGTTTCCATCTCAAAGAAACGCGAACAATTTTCCGTTCTTAGTAAATATATCTAGCTTTTGTTACATTGCCTCGCTAACAGAAATTTTAAAAATCGTACCTGTAAGGATGTATCATAAAAATATTAATTATTGTGTGATTTATTTCTACAAATGACTTAAGGCTGTTCTCAAATCCAAAGGGTCAACTTTCTGACATAAGTTTTAATTCATTTTTGTTCGGAAACGCATGAAACTAGAAGGTGTTATTCAGAAACTATGTCATCGAACTGTTTTTTTCCGTTTTCTTGTAAATTCAATAGATCTTTCAGAAAATGCTGTCAAAGTTGGCATTTTGAAACCGAACTTCCGAACGAAAGAAGAAAATCCAGTCAGTAAGGGGAGAAAAATGCCGTGTCACGTGATCAAAATCGCGTATAACTCAATAGGTAATTTATTGATCAAAAATTGGAAAAACAGTTCAATTCCAAATCGCTTCCATTGCCAGGTTTTCCAATTTTATATCTTTCCGTTAAAAAAATGAATTTGTAAATGTGTCAAAATGTTTTGCTCTTGTTGAGCAGAGCAGTTAAGAACAGCCTTAATGACGATGAAAAAGATAAGGCAAAGAAAATTGGATCGAAATAAAGATCTCGAAATTTTTATCACTTCCTTTGGACAATCTTCTTCCAAACGTCCGTCCGCTTCACGAGTTACCACTGTGACAGCCCGTCTGCTTCAAAATCGATATCTGTCCCATTTTATTAGGTGCGTTCGTAATTATATAAATACGTAGCACCTATAGTCGTCGTTCAGTCCGTCCGTCCGTCTGTCCGTCCGTCTGTCCGTCCGTCTGTCCGCATGTAACAGAGCAAAAACTACCCAACCGAATGGTCTGAAATTTCAAATATATGATTGTTGCAAAATTTTGTCGAGCCATTTCAAATTTTATGAAAATCGGATGTATAGTTTAATTACAGGGACAGTCAAAAGTTTTTCTTTACATTACGGCCAATGGGAAAAATTATTGAAAGTGCATTTTAATGATATTAGAGCCTTCCGAATGATCTGAAATTTTAAAGATATAACTGTTGCAAAATTTTGTCGAGCCATTTCAAATTTTAGGAAAATCGGATGTATAGTTTAATTACAGGGACAGTCAAAAGTTTTTCTTTACATTACGGCCAATGGGGAAAATTATTGCAAGTGCATTTTAATGATATTACAGCCTTCCGAATGATCTGAAATTTTAAAGATATAACTGTTGCAAAATTTTGTCGAGCCATTTCAAATTTTAGGAAAATCGGATGTATAGTTTAATTACAGGGACAGTCAAAAGTTTTTCTTTACATTACGGCCAATGGGAAAAATTATTGCAAGTGCATTTTAATGATATTAGAGCCTTCCGAATGATCTGAAATTTTAAAGATATAACTGTTGCAAAATTTTGTCGAGCCATTTCAAATTTTAGGAAAATCGGATGCATAGTTTAATTACAGGGACAGTCAAAAGTTTTTCTTTACATTACGGCCAATGGGAAAAATTATTGCAAGTGCATTTTAATGATATTACAGCCTTCCGAATGGTCTGAAATTTTAAAGATATAATTGTTGCAAAGTTTTGTTGAGCTATTTCAAATTTTAAGAAAATCGGATGTATAGTTTAATTACAGGGACTGTCGAAAGTGTTCCGTTACATTACGGGGAATGGGAAAAATTATTGCAAGTGCATTTTAATGATATTACAGCCTTCCGAATGGTCTGAAATTTTAAAGATATAATTGTTGCAAAGTTTTGTTGAGCTATTTCAAATTTTAGGAAAATCGGATGTATAGTTTAATTACAGGGACAGTCAAAAGTGTTCCGTTACATTACGGGGAATGGGAAAAAATTATTGGAAGTGCATTTTAATGATGTATCAGACTATGCGCTTTATGAAGTGCAAAAAAGTATACATTCAGTACAATATGGGGTGCAAAAAATAATTATAAAACTAGTTATAGTACGGACGCACCTCATTTGCCACGTTTGACGAGCAATTTCCAACTTGTTTATGATGGGTGTCAATAACTAAAAATTGCGGCGTGGAGTAAAGGAAAAATCACGTGGGATGAGTAAGATTTTTCACTGTACTGCCTAGCATCGTGATGCTTTAAACGAACTTCTGTCTCTTTTAAGGGGACCAGGTAAGCGAAATTTGGGGGAAAAAAATCGATTTTTACTTTTTTATATCATTAAGTAGTTTAAACTTTTATCTTTCCAACGATGTGTCACACATGTTTATATATACAGGGTGCAATACGTTATCTATCGCCGACCTTTAATTTCTCAGCCGTTGGTCGTAGACATATAGTTCCAATTACAAAAACGTTTCAAATGAGGTAAATATTCATGCTGTGGCATTATTAAAAGTAAATATTCAATTTTATAAAAATTACGAAATCTAACTTTTTATACGGTCCCCCAGTCCCTATAGTTATATTTAGTAAAAGTTTACCCATATCATAACAGATATTACACAAAAAGTTTGACATTTGTACTACAAAATTGACACAGTTATTAAATTTCAAAGTTTGAGATTTTTGCACATGATTTTGTCTTTTATTGAGGGATCAGTTAAAAGATGAATTAAAGTAATTCGAGATCAAAATCAGGGTACTATGTCCTTTTTACTGCGAAACCACCTTTAGCCGGTATCGCCAAATCGGGGTATCACCAAAGAGGGTTATTTCATATAAAAATTTGTGCTGACTTTTAGGGGTTGTATACGAAGCGAAGAATGAAATATTAAAATTAAATACAAAAATAAATATCAATTTATTATAATATCAGAAAAAAGGTCTACTATAAAAAATGAATACATAAAACGCCGGAATTCACTAGAGATACTTCTCAAAGTGTTCTCCATTGGTGGCAATGCACAATTGAATACGTGACAGTACTGAATCCTGGACACGTTAGACCGTTTGAGCATAGCAGGTGTGAAAACTGTGCAACAATCAAGGATGATGCGACCTGGAAACCTCCACATCGCCCGGACAGTACGACACGTGTGGTGCGGCATAAGGGGAACCCAGATTGTTGGATCTTCCACCATTGGACCTTAATGGGCGATCGTTACCTGCATTTGCTACAAAATACGGTACGTGACTGGTATGAAGATCTGCCTCTCCGACATGCATGCCGGGTATGGTTTCAACATGATGGGGCCCTTTCCGCATAAAACTTCAAACGTGCGGGTGTATCTGGCCAGCGAATTCGGTCAACAGATCCTTGGATATGGTGGTCCGGTAGAGTGGATACCTCGTTCACCGGACTTGACTCCCATAGATTTCTACCTCTGGAGTTACATCAAGGCATAAGTCTATGTGACTGAGACCACTTCTCTGGTTTATCTGAAGCAGCGCATCATCCTTGATTGTCACACAGTTTGCACACCTGCTATGCTCCAACGTGTGCAGGACTCAGTGCTATCACACACTCAATTGTACATTACCACCAATGGAGAACACTTTGAGAAGTATCTCTAGTAGATTCCGGCGTTTTATGTATTCATTTTTTATAGTAGACCGTTTTCTGATATTATAATAAACTGATACCCATTTTTCTGTTTAATTTCAATATTTCATTTTTTGCTTTGTATACGACCCCTAAAAGTCAACTAAAATTTTTAGATGAAATAACCCGATTTGGTGATACCCCGATTTGGCGATACCGGCTAAAGGGGGGTTTCGCCGTATAAAAGACATAGCACCCTGATTTTGATCTCGAATTACTTTAATTCGTCTTTTAACTAATCCCTCAATGAAAGACAAAATCATGGGCAAAAATCTCAAACTTTGAAATTTAATAACTGTGTCAAATTTTGTAGTACAGATGTCCAATTTTTTGTGTTATATTTGTTATGAATGTGTAAACTTTTACTAAATGTAACAATAGGGTTTGGGGGGACCGTATAAAAAGTTAAATTTCGTAACTGTTATAAAATTGATTTTTTACTTTAAATAATGCCTCAACATGAATATTTACCTCATTTGAAACGTTTTTGTAATTGGAACCATATGTATTCGACCAACGGTTGAGAAATTAAAGGTCGGCGATAGATAACATATTGCGCCCTGTATAAAAAAGAAGTGTTGGAATTATTCATTCTCTTTAAGATTACTTCACAGCTTAATGGCCATTAAAATCTTTAATGGACTTTTTCTCAAAACTTGGATTTTTCATGTTTATGTTCCTTTTTTTTTCAATATCTATTGAGCTTCAGAACTCAGATTTTTTAAAATACTTATATTATGTTATATTGTATACTTTAACACAGGGATTTAATGATTTGTTGAGAATAACTTATTTTAGGCAGTGCTATATTACTTAAAATGCTAATTTAAAAATGTCTTTCAATAAATAATTAATAATTAATTTTCAGTTCCAGTTAGAAAGAAATTGGTCGGTTAAAATACGTAAAGCATGTTATTAAAAGTGCTCTAAAAAATCTAGACCTCTATCTTTCACCATTTTTGAGAAAAGGTACATAAAGTTGGTCATTAGGTGCGTTCGTAATTATATAAATACGTAGCACCTATAGTCGTCGTTCAGTCCGTCTGTCTGTCCGTCCGTCTGTCCGTCCGTCTGTCTGTCCGTCCGCATATAACAGAGCAAAAACTACCCGACCGAATGATCTGAAATTTTTAATATATAATTGTTGCAAAATTTTGTCGAGCCATTTCCAATTTTATGAAAATCGGATGTATAGTTTAATTACAGGGACAGTCAAAAGTTTTTCTTTACATTACGGCCAATGGGGAAAATTATTGCAAGTGAATTTTAATGATGTTACAGACTTCCGAATGGTCTAAAATTTTTAATATATAATTGCTGCAAAATTTTGTTGAGCCATTTCCAATTTTATGAAAATCGGATGTATAGTTTAATTACAGGGACACCCAAAAGTTTTCCGTTACATTATGGCCAATGGGAAAAAATTATTGCAAATGCATTTTAATGATTTTACAGCCTTCCGAATGGTCTGAAATTTTTAATATATAATTGCTGCAAAATTTTGTTGAGCCATTTCCAATTTTATGAAAATCGGATGTATAGTTTAATTACAGGGACACCCAAAAGTTTTCCGTTACATTATGGACAATGGGAAAAAATTATTGCAAATGCATTTTAATGATTTTACAGCCTTCCGAATGGTCTGAAATTTTAAATAAATAATTGCTGCAAAATTTTGTCGAGCCATTTCAAATTTTATGAAAATCGAATGTATAGTTTAATTACAGGAACAGTCAAAAGTTTTCCGTTACATTACGGGGAATGGGGAAAAAATTATTGTAAGTGCATTTTAATGATGTTACAGACTATGCACTTATGAAGCGCAAAAAATATACATTCAGTACAATATGGGGTGCAAAACATAATTCTAAAACTAGTTATAGTACGAACGCACCTCATTTGCCACGTTTGACGAGCAATTTCCAACTTGTTTTAACGTGGCGGAGATAGGGCTTTCCCGGTCCCCTTAACCCTTTATATACTGAATTATGAATTCATGAAAATTTTATCTTCTAACGCCTTTTTTGTAAATTGTTTAAACTACATTAGAAGATTTACATAATCATTTAATAAATTATAGAAGGATTTTAGAAGGATTGGAGGATTTAGGAGGGTTAATTGAATTTGAATTTATAGGGCTTTTGTGCAATATTTAGAACCCCACTCAAATCTTTTATTTTAAATATTTTTCTTAGTATTTTGTAGAATTAGGAAACGTACAACTATAATCTTCTTACAATAGAAATATATAAATATTTCTGAATTGAAAAATCCCCCACCTCCACCCCCAACCGCAAGAAAGCTGAAAAGATGCAAAGGCAAAAGAAATAATCTTTTTAAAAATATTTTTGTTTTGTATAACCAATAATGCTTTTGGAACAAGATAAAGTAATGTATCTATAACTCATTCTAAACTGTAGTATAACTAATCGATGTATTACATGAATTTTATAACAAGTTATTTTAATGGTACTTATAATACCGTCTGTAGATAAAGGGATAAACCAACTTCTGTCTCTTTTAAATCCGATCCGTTATATTATTAGATTGAATTCAAAGTCCTTTTACTTTTTCAAAAGTTTCGGAATTGTTGACTTCAAAGTTTTATGACCATGACCTACAAGCAGGTAATTTATTCCTTTAAGACCGGTAGCAGAAACTTTTTGCCGGTGTTACTCGTGTGACGTTGATTTCCATTCAACATATCTAAATATAGAAAAAGCGGTTTATCAATCATCATTGTTCTAATAAGGACAAATTAATAGATTGTGTTTAACCTTTTGTGACACAGGTGCTCCGATTTGAAGACATATTTACTCAGATGTTAGAATACATCATTTTAAGCAAGTAAAAAATAATTTTAAAATTTTAGAACATAAAAATAAAAAATTATGGACTAAAACGTCCTTTTTTTCACATCCATAATAAACAGAAAATTAGATACTTCTCATAAATATTGTCAATTTTCTATTACAAAATTTTAAAGTATTGAACTTACCTTTGTAAAAAATCTATTTTTGAACGTTTCCAACCTTTTTTAGTTTTATCAAATTTACGGAGTTCATTTTAGCAATGCGATGCGAAACGGTTCAAATAAGAAATAAAACTTTGGCATGAAGGATTAACTCAGTTTCACCGTTGAGAGTTCCGTGAACAATTTATATCAACCGCTATGTTGCACGGTAGCAGCAATATAGTATTTAAAAAACCACTGTATAAGTAGCATTGACTTTTGAGTAGCTGCAAACATGCAATGCGGTGATGCAAAGAATTAACAAGTAAAAATTAAATTTAAAAATTCAAAAAACCCGACTGCGTAAAAAAGCGAACTAATTAATTATTTCTCATCAATGTTAAACTGTTTTTTATATTAGTTACCCATTTTTTTATTTACTTGTATTGATGACTTTTAAGTTGTGTTTAACAGTTAGTTCCTATCTATAAACACTGTTTTGATGAGGCCAATAGATGTCTGTGATGATTAGAGTTGCAGTAAAGTTAGAGATCCTACCTACTCAACTTCCAGGTTGTGTAATAGTTAAACGGAGCTCCTGACTGTAAAATAGTCAATGAAACATCGTCTTTATTTTGAAAGACCTATCCAATGATATGCCACTCAACAGGTTGCGAAAAAAACATTTTTCGTGTCTACCGTCATTATGTATTTTACGGCCGCCATTTTGAATTTATGAAAACAAAACCTAGCCTATAACAATCGGACAGTTAAGATGAAAGGATAGAGACCTCATTCATTAAAATCCATCCATCCATTGGGATATTTCGAGGGTATAAAGAAATCCACATACCCAGATATGCGTTAAACACATAACCCTTCTTGACAGTCGGGTAAAAATAAATTACCATGTACACGAAGTGCTGGCTGATAAAAAAAAAAAAAAGGATACAATATTTTCCTTAATTTTAAATAAAAACAGATCTTTGCAGTCATATCCGTAATTGAATATGAAACTTTTGTATTTTTTTTTTTTTTTTAAGTTATAATCCAGTCTAAATTAAGTAAGAAATTAAACAAAGAAACATGTAAAGCATAAAAATGTCATTAAAAAATAGAATAGTCTAATCTCGAATTGCGAAACCACCGTATTAAATATATATATTTCTATTTTATCTTCGTTCTTTTCTATAATCGGGATGGCTGTCATCTGTTCCACAATGGTGGGTCATTTTCCTTTTATGAAGTGGCGTACACAATGTGTCAATAAAATATATACACAATTCCGAGAATATTCTGATATAAAGCATTTTTTTTTTACCAATGGAGCTTGACTTGATACTATTAATTATAATGTTCAACATAAAATGTAAAATTGCCATTTCGTTGATAGTTTTCATTTGAACGTCAAAGTCCGATGCGTCATGTTTAATTGATATTATAATTAATTTACTTATTTCTTTTTCTGTTCAATTTTCTATGCGCAATCCATTACCAAGTGTGGTAACTTTGCCGCAAATATGCGCCATTCAAATAGATTTAAATATATCCTTTAAATTATTTTAAAAAATAGAAAGTATTGAGCCACTATTTTCAAGCAAATTTCAATTTAAAAGAAAGTATATTTTTTTATCAATCAATTATGTAAAACATGAAATTAGATTTAGAATATTTAGAAGTCGTACATGTACAGGAGCAATAAAAGCAAAAGCGAAAGCGCAGGTCGTTGCCAACGCCATTATGCATTTCTAAAACTAGAAATCGTGTTTGGCAGCAATCCAAAAGTGAGCTATGAATTTTTCCGGGCGGTCGAAAAGTCGTAGTGAAAGAAATGGGACTTTGTTGATAACAATATGAAATCTTCATTTAATTTTTGTGAACAAAAAAGTGGAAATATTAGAAATAATATTTACGAAAATGTGAAAAATTAAAAGATATCTTTATATCTGAATAAAAGGTATTCTAATCCGTTTCCAGTATTAAAATGAATTGCTTTTGTCATGTTAAACAAAAGTATATGGTATAATACAAATATTACATGTAAAAATATTGTGTGTATTGTAAAAAAAAAAAAAAAAAAAAAAAAAAAAAAAAATTAAACGTATAGCTGACAAAATATCTTTTATTGTTAAAGATGTATTCGCAAATATATGTTATTTACAAAACATTTTCGTTTTAAAAAAAAAATGTTTATTGTGAAATGTGTGTATTTTCAAAAACAGAGAATAAATGAATCAATGCATATGCAAAACTGAATAGAACTTTTGAAATTCTTAGAGAAACGGTTAAATTTTTGATGATTCCTTAAGTTAAATCATTTTACATAATTTTTTTTCAATATTTTAAAACATCACATTTCCTACAATAAAAAAAAAAAAATTCTAAAACTGGGGAAAAAATTATCTAAATTTCTCCGAAAATTTTTGTTCTTACCACAAAAATAATTTTAAAAGTTGAGAGATTCTCCATGAGGTATATTTTTCTGAACTTGCGTTCTTATTAAGGAATATATATATATATATATATATATATGTATATATATATATAAATTATTTTTTACCGCTGATTTAATTTGAAACCTTTTGATACGTTCATGCATTAATTTTTGAATATAAAAGCATGAAATTGGCGAGCTAGATTACTGAAGAGAATCGGAATGGAATAGCGTTTTTCATTTTTTGATAATTGCATCACATATTGTCTCGTATTTTCTCTCACAACGACCTGTCTTCGATTATCGTGTCAAGAAATTGGTTTCCCTGTAAAACATTTTAAACATTTTCTAAAAGATCCTGTAAAGTTTTAAAAGACTTGAGAATATAGATTTTTATTTTAATAAATCAGAATAAATCGAAATGGGAACAGTACCTTTGTTTTCGAATACGTTCCTTCATTCCTCGCAGAATACTAAACTTGGTCTGAGATGACGACTTCGAAATAGCTAAATTAAAATAATCAGAAACTCTTGAGGACTTGCTTTGATAAATTAAGATTAAAATTACTTAGATAATAAAGATTTTTGACCCAATAAATACGATTCAATTTATCTTTTTACTACTTTAATAACACAGAATCAGATTTAGAATTTTTGACTTCAGACTTACCAATCAAAACATTGAATTATTCGACTGCTGTTCCGCAGCGAATCCAAAAACAGAACCAAATAACCTTATCTAATAAAGAAAAAATATATAATTAGTATGCATATTTACAGTAAAAAACTTAATAAGATTTTAGAAATTAAAAATGAGTTAAAGAATGTTACAAATTACAAATAATTAAAAGTCTATCAGAGTTTATCAGCTGCCAATAGCTCTGATCAGAAAGAATTTTCGTGATAGTTTATAATGCTGCCATCTGCTGCGAATGGAGCGTACTAAAAAGTCTGTTATCATCGAATAGCGTTTTTCATTTTTTGATAATTGCATCACATATTGTCTCGTAATAATTGGCTTCCCTGTGAAACATTTTATAACATTTTCTACAAGATCCTTTGTCTTCATCGAAAATTAAAAAATCCTATCCAGTTTCAATGTTTCTGAAGAAAACATATTAGGTGGCACACTGAGGTGTCTCGTGCAGTATGTTGCTTGAATTCTGGGGAAAAACAGTTTTAAAACAGGCTTTTTCCTTCGTTTCGACATATTTCTCCTGCTAAGTCGCACTTAATCTTCCTCCTGTCGTTTCGGTGTGCGGCCTGCCATACAGTTTTATGCGTTTACGAATAAATATGATTTAAGGAATGTGTTAGAAAGTAATCCAGTTTGAATTTAGGAACAGCCCTAAAATATTTTTGAACTAATTTAACCGTATTTTCTCCTTTTGAGAATTTATCTTTTATATTTACCATATTACAAATCGACTGCATGTTTAATTACTTTGAAATTATAATATGGATTTATTTTATAAAATTGAAATATTGATGTTTTCCTGTTACTTTTTCTCTTTTCCAGTATTTTAAATATTTGTTCTCTCTTTTTTTTTTTAAGTACAAAATGTCGAAAAAGAAATTGCTTATTAATAAAAAATATTCAGCAGTGAGATTTAAAAAATATTTACTTTATTCTGTCAAACTTGTGCATGTAGGGTTTTTTTTCTCAAAAATGACATACTTGGATTTTTCCTTTTTTGTTTTAATGTTAAAAAATAATCAAAGTATATTTAAGCATTAAAAGGATGAAACTAAAAATATTTAAACGGTTGAAAATAGTTTTCAACGAAGATACTTTTTCAAAATGTAGTAAAAATTTTACTAAGATATAAAGAAAAGTAGTCAGATTTTGTTGTCAATAAGTGTATGTATTGAAAGTTGATACTAAATGTGGGTAATTCCACAGAAAAGTCTCATTTTGAGGGGGAAACGAGATTAATAATATATTTAATTTAAGGATATGATCAGAAAGTTTGATATTTTTTTGTTCTATACAAAAGTCCTAATAAAAAGGCATTGTCATTTACTGTTCACAAACTAAATTAAGTACCATTATTGTCTTTGTAAAGTGATAATGTTACGTCAGTTACATACTAAAAGTTATGTCAGTTACATATGTAATTGACATTTTGTTAAACTTTTTTATTGTTCAGAAATTACTTATAGTTATTTTTATTATTTGTCATTACTTATTGTTGTTAAGAACATAAAATCACTTTTTTAGCTGGATAGTTTTGATAATTTTCAAACTTCAACGAAGGCTGAAAATATGTTTGTATATTTTATGTTACATCAGTTACAGAACTTTAAAATGAATTTTTTAGGATTAAAATAATCTGCAGGTACTTGGGTATTAAGCCCTTAATAAGAAACATTTTAAATAATAAAATTTGTTCTAGCTTTGTTAGTAAATTTTTTGCACAGTTTAGAAAACAATAATTGATCATAAAGTGTTACGTCAGTTACGATGGAATTGACCATGTAATTATGCATGTAATGTTTTACTATGAATGTAAGTATGTAAGGAAAATGTATGTCATTATATATTTACATCAAAGTCAGGAAAGTACATGCATCTAAGATAATCAGTGGCGTGGCGTCCGGTCATCGCTGGATGCGGCGATGACCAAGCAATATTTTAAAACTCTTAATAAGCTTTTAAAACTCTACGATCCAGTTTTAGCAGAACATTTGGAGTTCATGTATAAGTGAAGGTAAGATTTAAAGTTTCTTTTTTGAACATTCAACCATTGAATTTTAGAGTTAATAATTTTTCACCACAAACTTAAATAATTGCGATGACCACCGAAAATTTTCACGCCACGCCACTGAAGATAATATATTAATGACGGAGGAGGAGTATGGAGGTAAATAAAAAAATTACAAAGTACTTATGCGTAAATAAAATTTTTGCCTCCTGAATAAAATCTGTCTAAAATTTTTTTTTCGCTCTTTTTTCTACTTTTTTTAATATAATCTATTCAATGCTTTTTCTAAAAAAAAAATAAGTTTAATAAAATTTTTGTTTTTGTATGAAATATTTTTTGTTTCCTGCTCAACTCTATAAAATCATATAGTATGATGTATAATATTTAGAAAAAAAATTAATACCACATACCTAAGTAGCAATGAATATAACATAAAGTGACTAAACCACACATAGTAAACTTTAATTCAGTTATTTCTTCGAATAACATCTTAAAGAAAATCCTAAAGTCTTAAATAGACTTTGGATTGCTTTTGGTATATTCCCAAAGGACAGTTGCATTTTATGTAGATTTTCGAAACTTTCCTTTTTTTCTTCTTTGAGCTGTATCGATTTGGTCGGAAAGATAATTTTAGTGTTTCCAAATATATATGTTTTTAATTTGTTTTTTGCACGTTACTTATAATGAAACTTATGCGATTTATTTTGACACCAGGCAATCACATCAGGTTTAAACATGCCGATACAGATTATCCAGTGTACAGAAGTTATAGGGTAAACCGGGGACTTGTTAGCCCATTTTTCTTCAATATTTTTTCTTTTTAATTTTTTTATTATTTTTTTATTTTTTTTAGTTTGTACATTCAGCGCATCTTAAAGCATAACCACAAATGAAAAAATTTGAAAAATATTAATTAATAGCTTCTATATAAAACTCAGAACAACATCAAGTCACTAGGTCAACCTGACCCATCTTACGGGGTAGTTTGGCTCTGAAAATCAACTTAATTCTCGAATTATCAACGGAAATGAAAAAAAAAAAAAAACGTATAAAATATCAAGTGTAATTTTAATTTCGAACATAAAAGATACAAAGGATAAGAAGAGATATTTTGTTCAACTTTATCGCAAAGTTTCAGATCATTTGACATTGTAACCGTGACTGCTGCTACAGATGACAGGGCATTAGATATAGAGTATTATCTGTAGTTTTCTGCGGTACTTGTAGAAATGGTTGGAGTTTCTAGTTAAACTGAAGTTTTTTATTAAACTTAAGTTTCCTTTCCATTTCCTGTATCAGAATCTGGTGAGTCAGGGACTAAAGAAAACATTAGAAGAGGTGGGCCAACTTGCCCGATTTCACCATTTTGGTTTTTGATCATCTTACCAAAATATTCTGTTGAAATTTAAAAAAAAAAGTAGATACAAAATAAGCTCTGAACAAAGGTCTTTTAGACTTTAGACTGGTATTCATCAAATTGACGCTTTAATTTAGAAAGAAATCAGAAACGATTATTTTTAATACAAAAAAAAAAAAAAAAAAAAAAAAAAAAAAAAACGAAAAAAATACATTACAGGAGTGAAAATTTGACGATTTGAACTGACTTTCAATTGATTGCTTCTTGGCTGCTGACGCTGTTGTGGGTGAAAGAAGACATATTAAGACACACGCCCCTTTGATAGTAACGATTAGTGTTGTCCGCGTTAAGTTAGCGTTAGTAGTTAGCGTTAGGTGTCCCGCGTAAATCGAGGCTCCAAATGCTCTGGACACGAGAATTTTAAAAGTAATTTTTTTCGCCTTATCTAATGGCAGAATTATCTGCAGTGGTGTAGTCGTAAAAAAAGCAGAGGGCATACGCTCTAACCAGAGGCTATACGGTCAAGGCAGAGGGTAAACCCTACAGTGTATATGCTATATCTTTTTTGAGAAGAGGGTATACGATTTTCCTTAAAAAACCCCACAAGGTATACGGCGTATACCACTGTATACCCTCCACTACATCCCTGATTATCTGCGATTGAAGATGACAAAATAATGTGCTAGAAATTAGTGGTGTCCAGACCATTTGGAGCTCTTATTTATGCAGGACACCTGGCAACATTACTAACGATTAGAGTTGCAAAGTGTGGAAAAAACCGGGTTTATTCCCGGGAATAAACCGGGTTTTTTGGGAAGGATATTTTTAAAATTTCCGGGAGTTTTCAGAAAGTTTTAAGCATGAAAATTTTTTAATTTATTATTTTTAATGATTTCAATTTTTGACAATGTAAACAAAACTAATAACATAAAATATTTAAAAAATAGCATGGTTTACATGAAAACTAACGAAGTACAGGCTTAAGCTGCAGACATATTAAGTAAGAGAAATTAAAAAATTTCTTATTTCAATCGTCGATAAGTAAAAAGTGAAAGAGGCAAATGAGAGATTCATCTTCCCTGACATGAATATAAACTTCACCTCTGTTCTTCGAATCAACGAATGTAAACAAAAAAGAAAACGAACAAAATTAAAATAAATCAATGCAAAAATACAAAGCAACTCGTTAGAAAATTAATATAAAGTATGGCTGAAAACGAGGTGTGCGAACCAACAGAAACTGAAAAAAATCCTTTTTTAAAGAAACATTCAAATCCTCACCTATTTACAGCTGCCATTGTTGTAAAGCTAATAAATTATTAAGACTTAGACTGTAAAATCATAAGTTTTGTGAATTCATAAAGTAAAATCTATCTTTTTGGAACATTCTTCCTTGAAATATCGTTAAAATAAAAATTTCAAATTGGAAAATAACTGGTTTTGTTTATCTTCAAAATTTCCAATATTCCCCAAAATTCCGGGTTTATTCCCCAAAATTTCCGGGTTTATTCCCGCCCTTCAAAAACTGCGGGGTTTTTGCAACTCTACTAACGATATCAATGGGATAGTTTGAAAAATATCGCGGATGGTTGAACGTGCCCCGGTCTACCCTACATTAAAATCGCTTTTAATTGAAAACTCTAATAGATATTTTACATTTAGTTTAATTTCTTAAATTGTTAAAGTTTATAACAAACTGTGCAGCCATTTATTACTTACCCATCATATGTAGTATAGGGCAAGTCTTGTAATCGCTAAAAGAAAAAAAAAATGACGGATTTACATGCTTCAGACACTGGAGATTCCGAAAAACATATTTTTAGAAAAAAAAATTGCCGTCCGTCTGTGCATCTGTAAACGCTCTATCTCCCGAACAAATTGAGATAGAGACTTGAAATTTGATGTGTGCTTAGTATGTAAGAATGAGAAGAAGCCTATTGAATTTCATTAACCTCGATTTTCCAGAACTATTTTTTTCGGACTCTCAAAATATTCGTTCTGATAAAAAGTATATAAAAATTTTCGAAATTGTTTATTTTAAGGAATGAATATAAAAGACAATAAAAAAACATACATTTTGCATAAAGAATGATGTCGATCGGATAATTAGTTGCCGAGATATTTGTAATCATATTCTTTACTCTCTTCGATTTCTCATGACCCTGTATTTCATTCAAATTTCAATTCAAAGATATATTTTAATTGGGAACGAGATGCTTAATCCGTTGCAGTTAATTATTAATTAATATGATAGTCATTTTTGAAGTTATAAGGATGTGTCTTTTACGCAATTCAGTAATAGAACATTTAAAGTTTATGACATCATCAAGCCACGACTTTAAACACGCTATCTGCCGAACAAATTGAGATAGAGGCTTGAAATTTGGTATGTACTTAGAATGTAATAGTGTTACAAAGCCTTTTCAATTTCAGTAACCTTAGTTATCCCAGGATATGCATTTTACAAATAGTTTACACATGTTTTATTTTTATATTTTATATTATGCATATCCGTTATGGGTAAGTATTACGGTGGCCCCTTAACCACTAGTTTTCACAGAAAATGATTCCATAACCGTAATTTAACTTTAGTCTGACTCTATTCTTTATTTATATGGGCAGAATAGTGTTTAAAGGCTGTTATGTAACTACTTTCAGTAACAACGGTTGACTAACGGGATAGTTTGCTGCAAATTTTTAACAGTGTAGACTGTCCACCAACTATACCAAAAAGCAATTTTGGTACTTTTCACTTAGTCGCATGTTAACATTCAACATTTCATTATTCATAGAAAATTTGTGATTCTGATTATTTCAGTATTTAAGTTAAATTGCTTGTCTGTTAACATCGTATTTTAATTATTTATATTTTTGTAAAGTTTAAATTTCGTTTGAAAATTACACGGAAATAAACAAATACTGAATTAATTACATTTTTTTTAAAGTGCAATTGAGATAATCTTCCATAATTAGCATGTACACTGATTTTAAAAAAATCATGCTTAAAAATTATTTTTAAATCTATAAAAAAATCAGTAAGTTGAGACACGGTTTTCAAACAGATTGCATTTAAAAGTGAATTTTTGTTTCTGCTCGATGGTATAAAAATTGTAATTGTGCGATATTTAGAAGTTAAACAAATTGTAGTAAAAATAAGATTGATTGATTTGATCATTGTTATGGTCAGTATGACATCCACTTTACTCACATATTTTGCTTTATAATAGTTATATATATGCACAGTATCGTTGCCCTGGTAATATTGATTTTTGTTTCACGTTTTATTTAGTATTTTATTTATTTAAATATAGTTTTTTTTCTCCAATTTTTAAAGAAGAAAATGTTTTTAAATAATCTTTTGTCCCATAAAAAATGTAGCTACAACTTTTTTCATGCTATTTTATTTACTCTTTTGAACTTTTATCAGTAGGTAATTTTTTTTTTCAACAAACGAGTCATTTTTAGATATTTTGTTTTGTACTTTATTGAAAAAAAAATCCATGCAAATTTGTACACCAAAAGGAAACTTAAAAACTTCTTAATCGTTAAAAATATCTTTTAGATAAACTTTTTTTTATCATCTATTGACTTTTTTTTTTTTTCAGTTTTTACAAAAAACGTTGAAATAGATTTTTTATTTGACTGACTCACATTCTTTTTTATAATTAAATATTGATTCTTTTCAAACAAAATGTGTTTTTATGGCTTTTTTTTTGTAATTATTGTTGAAAAAATGTATCATTATTTGTATTTGAAGTTAATTATGTAGCTTTTTTCTCGCACAATATACTCTTTTTCTACTTGATTTACACGATCGCCGCGTTGAATTTACCAAGAAGTTAAAAAAAAAAAAATCACAAAAAGAAGAAAAAAAATCTTGATTCAAAGTTTTTCAAAGGACAGGAAAGGGGGGGGGGAAGTAGATCTAAAATATAAATTTTTAAAGAATAAAAGTAACTTTTTTAATAAAAAACTTTCCTGGTAAGATACGAAGATAACTCTTAATCAAGTTCTAAATATTTTCCCCAATGATGTTTCATAAATTTTTTTGACAAATTTTAATGAGATGTGATACATTTGAAAGATACTTTTGTTTTAATTGTTGGAAAAATTTATCTATGTGTGTGTTTGAATGTAATACCTCATTTTCCTTTATGCCACAGTCCCGTAAGCATGCGCTCTGGGATTTTTAATACTACATTTATAAAGAATGTTTTGTGGAAAAAGGATTAAGATAAATGCTTCTATAGTGGGCCATGTACTAGTATATGAGCCTCTAATATTTAAAGATAAAAAACAAGCCCAAAATGCATTTCTTGAAAACGACTGAAAGAAATCTGATTGACAAACATCCTTAAATGTTAACTTTCCATAAACTGTTTGGAATAATTGTTTTTTTTTTTTCTGCAGGTGCATTTGTTTATTTTCTACAGTGTCTTCAAAAACCGATTTTTTGGCAAATTCTTAGAGATTTCATTAAAATATAAGTTTTTATTTCAAACATTGTTTCTGTAATATTATGTTTTATTTTAAACTACTTTTGATATATAAGGTGGGCTCGGGGCCCTGAAGCTACCGAACGACTCCAGCTACTTCGAGCTTATTATTACTCTCGGTCGGCGGGTGGGTTAATCGCCGCGGCCAGCAGCCTCTTTTCGTCCGCAGCCCTTTATTCTTCTACTCTACCCTGACTCTTTTGCGGAAGCAAAGATCATAGGTCCCCAGCCACGTCACGAGTAAAAGACAGTCTAGCAAAAGCGAGGTTGAAAAATAAAACAAAAAAAAAAAATCAAAAATTGAAACCGGATAAATTTAAAAGGGAAATTACACATATTAAAGACACCGAAAAGCGGGAAGAGTGGGCTCGGGTCCCTGAAGCTACCGAATGACTCCTGCTACTTCGAGCTTATTATTACTCTCGGTCGGCGGGTGGGTCAACCACCGCGGCGAGCGGCCTCTTTTCGTCCGCAGCGCTTTATTCTTCTACTCTATCCCGACTCTTTCGTGGAAGCAAGGATCATAGGTCCCCAGCCCCGTCCCGAGTAAAAGACACTCTAGCTAAAACGAGGTTGAAAAACAAAAAATCAAAAATTGAAACCGGACAAATTTAAAAGGGAAATTACACAAATTAAAGACAACGAAAAGCGGGAAGAGTAGGCTCGGGACCCTGAAGATACCGAACGATTCCTGCTACTTCAAGCTTATTATTACTCTATCTATTACATTGTAACTATTGTTGGATAAACCGAAAACTTAAAGATTAATGCATCAGAAATTTAATAGGCCCACTACTGGAGCATAGAGGAAGTTATATTAGATGTAAATTTCCAACTGAGTGAAAAATGTCCTCACCAGGATTCGAACGAGGGATCTCCTGGCTGAAGTCGCCAGCGTTCTACCATCTGAGCTATCCCGGACGAATCTGGTGGAACTTCTAACTGGGCGAAAAAGGTGAAGAAGTTCCACCAGATTCATCCGGAATAGCTCAGATGGTAGAGCACTGGCGGCTTCAGCCAGGAGATCCCTGGTTCGAATCCTGGTCCGGACATTTTTCGCCCAGTTGTAAATTTACATCTAATATGATTTATTTACCAATTAGAATAATTGTGTTAAAATTAATCTAGTATAGAGGAAGCTAACATCTTTTATTTTTCATTTTTTTCCGAAGACTATATTTTGAAACTTTGAACGGTTATTCTGATACATGAAGGTTGGTTGGTTGTATTTATGTCGGCCAATTATCAGCACGTGGGATATAGGCCCTAAGGGGAGGAGTGCCTTCCGTGGAGGTCTTTCTAAGGGAACCTAACCCGTATTAACGCTTGGAGAACCAAGGTTCGAAGAAAACCACGAAAACTACGAACGATTAGGCCGACGGGTGCGATTGGGATCGAACCAGGCACCTCCCGTCTACCAGAACCTCTCGGCCACTGGTAGGGCCGATACATGAAGGTTAGGTCTAAGCTAAAAAAATCTATATATTTTAGAATTCACTAACATTTTATTAACAGCCATGCAATTTTGTCACTTTTCTCAGCTTTAGTCACTTTTTTACAGTGAATTACTTTCAGTCACATATTTAGAAAATTTTCAATTTTAATGGGTTTTGTTTTAGACAGAAATTGTACGTTGTTTTTTATTATGCAAACTACTAGACTTCTTGGTAACTTCTGTACTATAAATTTGATAAAACACTTCTGACTTGGAAACCTATTACCTTAAATCTTTCGGAAATGCTTTGGTATAACAGACACAAAATCAGTTGTGACACTACTTGTTAATACTTCTGGGAGGCCAAGCACTGCGTCACAAAAGACTGATTTTCACCACTAAATTTTAACGCGGGCATCCACTGACTTACGTAATACTCGACTTGCGTAAATTCGCACTTATGTAAGAAATTTCGAAAATGCATTTATGAACATACTAGCGCGTTTGATACGTATTTGCATACTTTTGATAATTGTTTTATAAATAAAATGTGCAGATAAAAACCACAAAAATAATATAGTTTTATATATTAAATATAGTTATATTTTTATTGGAATATACAATCAAATCTTTAACAAAACAAATACAAATCTGATTAAAATGAGCCAAAAAAACTCTGTTTAACCGTTATAATTTTGTTAGCTAAATTCAAACCATAACGAAACCTAATTTTAAAGTTTCGGTGAAGAGGAATGTGTGTATTTTTTCTTCCAGCTTCAGAGCTGTTCGTTTGATGTAGATTCAAAATTGATATAAATTAATTCATAAAGGTTAAATTTATAAATCCCATATTCTACAAGACACTTTTTATTTGAAAAGTGTTCTTTCAGTTTATTTTTATATTTTTTCGTACTTCTGTAAATTAACACATCAAGATTTTATTTACCATCCATAATCCGAGAATCAATAGAGATATTTGTACGCAACAAGAATATTTGCAATGATTCAGTTGTCCCTAGATTTACCTAAAATTTGGAAAGAGATGCTATGTAATTTTAGTACCAATAGTAAAAATTAATCCACGCTCGCAAATAGCCAAGATAATTTTATATTTTGTTTTATGTTTTGCAATATTTTTCATTATGCATGCTGTCTCGTGACATTATTTACCAAGTTATTGTTTTGTTAAATTATATGAAAACTAATCCACGTTCACAAATAACTAATTTAATTTTAATTTACTTTATGTTTGCAATATTTCATTATGCATCATGTCTCGTGACATTATTTACTATGTTTATTATTTTTAAATTATGTGAAAATATTTTTTATCGTGTATGATTTTGAAAATGTCGCCGTTGGTGCGACGAAACGATCGTCAATCTTAATAAATGATATTTTATCACTTTATAGCATTATTTTACTTAATACTAGTTTTACTTTTACATAAAAACTATCTCTTTTTCTACTGAATTTCCGTAATGTCTAAGTAATAATTAATGAATAAAAAGAAAAGTGCCCAGTAAAACTGATGGCATTGAGGCCACAGGATATTCCCACTAATTGTATATTATACTCTTATTTCAAAGATTAATGCCCCTCAAAAAATAAAGGAAGGGGGATTAACCCCCTTTTCCACCCTTTATACTTAACCAATGAACCTCCAAATCTAATCAGGGAAGCTTCTTAACATAATAAACCAGTATACCAAATTTGAAGCAAATCAGATAATTCGGCATGAAAAAAAAACATATCGCTAAATTTAGGGGGGGGGGGGTGTCTAACCCCCTTTAACCCCTTTATGCTTAACTAATGAACCTCCAAGTTTAGCCAAGAAAGCTCCTTATCAGAATGAACATAGAAAAAAAATTAAAGTAAATTGGTTAATTCTTCATGAAAATCTATTTATCTAAATTAAGGGGAGGGGACTTAGCCCCCCCCCCCTTTCCCCTTTTATACTTAACCAATGTACCTCCAAATCTATTGAAGGAAGCGCCATATCGGAATAAACTGGTATATCAAATTTGAAGCAAATCGAATAATTCTCCATGAAAAACCCAGTTATCTAAATTAAGAGGGAGACTACCACCCCCTTTATACTTAACCCATAAACCTCCAAGTTTAATCAAGGCAGTTTCTTAACATAATAAACCGGCATACCAAATTTGGAGCAAATCGAATAATTCTGCTTGAAAAACCCATTTATCTAAATTAAGGGGGGTGGTCTAGCCCCCCGTTTTCCCCTTTAAACTTAACTAATTGACCTCCAAATCTAATCAGGGAAGCTCCTTATCATAATAAAAAAGTATACCAAATTTGAAGCAAATCAGATAATTCGGCATGATAAAAACCATATCGCTAAATTAAGGGGAAAGGGTCTAACCCCCTTTAACCCCTTTATGCTTAACTAATGAAGCTCCAAATCTAACCAAGAAAGCTCCTTATCAGAATGAACATAGAAAAAAAATTAAAGTAATTTGGATAATTCTGCATGAAAATCCATTTATCTAAATAAGGGGAGTCTAGCCCCCTCCTCCCTTTTATACTTAACTAATGAACCTCCAAATTTAATCAGGGAAGCTCCTTAACCTAATAAACCAGTATACCAAATTTGGAGCAAATCGAATAATTTTGCGTGAAAAACCCATTTATCTAAATTAAAGGGAGGGGGAAGCCCCCTCCCCCTCTTCCTATTTATCCTTAACCAATGAACCCCTAAAACTAATCAGGGAAACGCCTTATCAGAATGAACATAGAAAAAAAATTTGAAGCAAATCGGACATTTCTGTCAAGAGTTATCGCGCTACGTACATACCTACGTACGTACAGTCGTGGAAAAAAATGTAAACACCCCCTACTAACTCCTCAACAAATTATCGTAGACGGAAGTTACTGGTACCGGACAATTGAAAATAAAGTCTTCTTTTAAATGGTATGTATAAAATTTGCTTAGGGCGCCGTATACATATTAAAACGAATCCAAACTTCCTTTTTTTCAATAGCAGTATCCAAATTTAACGAGATATTTCAAATTTTCGGTTCAAAATATGCCTAGAAACCAAATTTCAAGTTATTCGAATGATAACTTTTTGAATTATAGACATTCAAAATTGAGTACTTCTAATGTTAAATTACATTTTCATATTTTTATTTATATCTCCTGAAATTATGCTCTTAATGAGCTAATTTTTTTGTGTATCAATAATACTAATATACCCAAACATAAATACGTTGAATGTGCAATTTTTATAATTTTATGATATGAATTATGAAATTAATATTCGAAAAAATTATGAATTGCAACATACAATTTTTTTGATGGATTTAGATTTATTAAGTTCTACTTTATGGAAATCCAAAATTTCACATTTTTCTTCCAAGTAGTTTTCAAATTATGCTTAAAAAACGGCAAAATGATGGTTTAAGGGGCCGTCTATGGTAGAAGTGAGTAAATTTTTTTAATTTATTCTGCTGTCCTGTAATCAAACAGGTTTCATCGACGCTTAAACGTGACTTGATCAAGAAGGCGGCTCTCTCGGTTAACAATCGAGTTCGGAACTTCAATTTGGATACAGCCCTTAAAATACGCTCGTTTTAAAATAATTAATTTCTCGGAAACTTATGGCACGAATTCCATAAAAATTTGTTTATAGGGTAATTGAAAGGTGTAGAGTTCATTTATGCTGTCAAAATTGTGTACTGCTATTGAAAAAAAACAAAGTTATGGTTCGTTTTAGTATGTAGATGGCCCCTTAAACAAATTTTATATACATCATTTAAAAGTAGACTTTATTTCCAATCGTTCGGTACCAGTAACTTTCTTCTACAATAATTTGTTGAGAAGTTAGTAGGGGGTGTTTACTTTTTTTTTTTCCACGACTGTACATACAGAACCGGCGGGTACATTAGCTCTCAGGCTTTGATAGCCTGTGAGCTAAAAAATAAACATGCCTTTGTCTTCATTGCTGGAAAACTATATTGTTTAATGCTCGACGCCAAAAATATATCGCCAATGAAAGTTTAATTAAGAAGCGTCATTATTGAAAAAAATTAGAATTTGATTAAACGCCTTTCGTAATTATATAAATACGTAGCACCTATAGTCGTCTTTCGGTCCGTCTGTCTATCTGTCTGATAATTTGTTGAGATCAAAAACAGATCAAAAACTAGCCAACCGAATGGTCTGAAATTTTAAATATATATAATAATTGTTGTATAATTGTTATATATAATAAATTATCATAATTGTTTCAAAATTTTGTCGAGTCATTTCAAATTTTATGAAAGTCGGATGTATGGTTTAATTTCAGGGACAGTCAAAAGTGCATTTTAATGATGTTACAGCCTTTGGAACAGAATGAAATTAATATGCACGTATGAAATACACTAAAGTATACATTCGGTACAATTTGAGGTGCAAAAATTATTTATAAATCTAGTTATAGTACGAACGCACCTCATTTGCCAAGTTTGACGTGCAATTTCCAACTTGTTTTCTTAAGATTTCATTAGAACGTATAATCAAATCATATACTTTTGTTAATGGTGATGATTTTTAATTAAACACCTTTTAAGAACTTTTAATAAAATACCTTCATTTTAAAGGAACTCTTTGGTTTTCATTCATGGGAAAAAATTATGTTAAATAATCATCTCGAAGTGTACATTATCAATGAGAGTTTCCATATAAATCACTATTTCAGAAAAAATCGATAATTTCATGTAAGAAAGTTTATTTGTTAAGATTTATTTGTGCGTTTGATCAAATTGTAATTTCCATATCAACAGTATTTATTAATTAAACACAACACTCATTGAAACATTTTTAACAAGATACGCTTCTTTCTTTTAAAAGCGCTTTTTTGTTGCTGTTGTTGTTGTGAAAAACGTATTGCTGTTTTTATTTTGTACAGTAGCCTTTTCATTCATAGAATTTAGCAGAACATGTAATCCTATCTTAAAAACTTAATTCAAAAGTTTGCTACACTTCAATACTTGAATATGAAAGTGGACGCTTAAAAATAATTTTTACTCTAAAAATAATTTTTACCTTCAAAATACTTCTTACATCAGCTTTTTATTTATTAATATTTTTTTATTAATATAACTAACACTTATTCAAATTCAAAATTTTTTCAAGAATATCGCTATATAATTAATCGCTATTTAATAAATAAAATCAAATAAGTACAACACAAAAAAAACACACATTTTATTAAATAAATTTTATGCTACAGAGTATGATTATTTGATTTGAAAAAAAAAAAAAATACAGAAGATTGGCAGCTATCAATAACAAAGAAGTACGTCTAAGAAATTGATAAGCAACATACAAATTAAGGTGAAATCACAGGAAAATATGTAAAAATGTATTTAATAATTATTTCGGTGACAGTTTATATAGAAAAAATTATGTTTTAACCAGACATTGCACAGTTCTTGTTGTACTGGTAAAGGAAGAATGGGTTATTGTAAAAAATAAAAACAAAAAGTACAAATGTGCAAATTCTTACTGATGTTAAGTTAGATAAAAAATAATTATTTAAATTTCATATATTTTGCTATACGTCTAACTTCATTTTTCAAAATATCTTCCTTAACTTCCCCAGTTTTAATTTATGACTTTGATAAATTTCTCTTCTGTGTCTTTTTAACAATTTTCCTGTCTTCCTATGTAGAACGTACGTTTCCTACGTAAAAATTCTAGTAAAGCCTATACAAGTAAATATAAGGGGCATTCTCACAATCTTTTGACTTTTATGTCCCTGAATAATAATTTTTATTTTAATAAATTTTTTGTGTTTTCTTTATTTCATATACTGGGTAACATCCTATTGCATGATAAATAAAAGGAGATAAATAAGTTTTAGATTAAGGAGATAAATAATTTCTGGACGATGTTGGGGATCCAAATACCAGGAAAACTCCTATACCGTTCCGTGTCCCTGATGCTGATTTTTAAGTTTGAAGCTGTCTGTATAAAATTGTTTCAATAAAAGTAATTCGATGTAATTTTTTTCCGAAACTGGGCCGATTGTTTTATATAAATATGTAGCAAAAATGAATCTACGGACATTTTTACGGTTGATATTATTTTTTGAACTCTGTTCCTGGGTTGTTCATCCTTACCGTCCCTCTTGCTAAACTAATAGAGAAAACCCTCAGATACAGCCACAGATTTTTTTTTTTCGAATTTTTTCTCATCCAGAAGTATGCTAGAGAAAGAATGTCTAAAATTCTTTGACACGAAATTTATAGCAGAATTTAAATCAGCATTTGATTATCAAGATCGTGGCTTTATTGGTAGTCTTACCGTCCCCAAGGTTTATTCCTGCACTTTTCGAGGTAAATTAAAAAAAAAAAAAATTAATCCAATGTTAACAACTGTTTTTAAAAATCAATGAGCATTGTGGTATCACTTAGTCTTAACATGGTTTTCCTAAAAATACGTGATAATTTTCCTTACCGTCCCTTTTTTTCCCATTTCGTCCCTTTTTTCCTATACCGTCCCCCTTTTTTACATTACCGTCCCTTCTTTAATACCCCTTTAAGACAACAAAAATTCTGTATTAAAAGTACTACATTTTCATTATTTCTTATTTGAATGTCCTGTGGAAACTATGCAAATTCATTATAAGTAAAAATTTAGAAGAAAATAAAAAGTTATAATGGTAAAATGGTAAGGAAAATTAAACTCGCAAGTTTAACATAAACCTCAGTTAAATAAAAAAATTTTCGCTGCTGACCCTTTTTTCTTTATTTTGAATCATTAAGGCGTTCGTCTATCAGATTAAAATGTTATTATAGCAAGTTTAATTTCACCAGATTTTTATTCCCGAAAGTCAAAAGATTGTGAGAAGGCCCCATAACTTTTTTTGAATTGATATGTTTGTTCGAGTGCGTGCCGGAAAAATTCCTTATAGATCACGTAGATAACAAAATCGCTGCTATCTTTACTGCTAAGAAGAATTTTAAGTAAAACGATCGTAAAGACATCTGAGGTAGACATTTTGTCGACTTGCTTACGAAATTGGGCACAATCATGTGGACATCTGCCACTGGAAATCGTGATATCCTTCTCTGCATTATTGATACGCTTCCAACAGATTTGTTCATTGTTCACATTCTTAACATTTTTTGAAAGCTACTTTTAGATTTTTTTTAATAAATCGGCTTTAATATTTTGCTATGTAGAAGGTTCAGATAAGATTTAACATGCAAATGAGTTACAGAAATAAGAGGAATGGGAAAGCGTGAAGACTGTGTGACTTTTTTTTTCAATAAAATTTTTTTGAATTCGCTCGGCCAGTTTCTTAAGGTGGTTCTTAAATCTAAAAGGTTAACTTTATGACATAACTTTTAATTTATTTTTGTTTGGAAATGCATGAAACTGGCAGGTGTTGTTGTTCAGAAACTATGTAATCGAGCTGATTTTTTCGTTTTTTTGCAAACGCAATAGATCTTTCAGAAAATAGTGTCAAAGTGGGCGTTTTGAACCGAATTTCCTCGCGAAAAAAGAATAAGCACTCAAGAAAGGGTGGAAAAACTTGTTTGTCACGTGATCAAAATCGCTTACAACTCAATCAGTAATTTATTGATCAAAAAATGGAAAACACAGTTCGATTCAAAATCGCTTCCATGGCCAGGCTTTCCAATTTTATATCTTTCCGTTAAAAAATGAATTTGTAAATGTGTCAAAACGTTTTGTGCTTGTTGAGCACAGCAGTTGAGAACAGCCTTAAAATGGGTGAAATATTTTAAAATAAAAATTGACAGAAAAAAATCCTTGGACAAACTTTAAGAAGTTGTAGTGCACGTGAAATCAAACAGTTTTTGTGGTAGTAATCCATTTTATTTACTCCAAAATATAGGATATCGCCATCTAATCCAAAATAAACTACCGTTCGCTATTTTAACCAAGGTGAAATGTTTGAAAGCAACAAACAACAGATTACATAAAGACAGCTGCTTAAATTCTATTTAACTGTGATTAATTAATTTCATGCTGTATCGTTTGGTGTCTCCCCCCAGGATTGCACTTATACTCTAAAGCGAAAGCTGGGTTCCCGGGGCGGTCATCCCTGTCATCCCTGTATCGTTTGGTACACTTTACTCATAAACTACAGAGCTTATACTTTAGGATTTTTTTTTTACGTTCATTAGAAACAAGCCATTTGATAAAAATAAGAAACAATTTATGTTTTGTTTAAAAAGAAATAAAATTAGCAAAATATTTTGTTTGTTGAGTTTTAGCAAAAATTTTTGAAAATAATAAAAAAATAGACATAATATATTTCCTTAAATTTCAGTATTGATGATCTGCCACCTAATATTTTTCCTGTTATAATTAAATGCATGTTTCTAATAACCACAAAAAAAATTTAAGTGAGAGATTTTCTCATTTTTGAGTGAAGCGTGACAAAATTACCAGAAAACCTATTACTTTTGATTTTTTTACGTTCATTAAGAACATGCCATTTAACAATAATATAAAATAGCTTATATTTCGTTTAAAAAGAAATAAAATTAAAAAAAAAGTTTAGCAAATTATTTTGAAAAAATAGTGAAAAATTACATAATGTATTTTTTTTATCATTTCATGATATTCTGACACCTAATATTTTCTTTGTTTATTATTAAATGACATGTTTCTAATGGCCATGAAAAATTCGAAAGTGGTAGATTTTGTAGTTTTTCAGTAACGCATATCAAACGAACACAGTATAAAAAATATTTAATCAAATTTTAGTAGAAGTTAAGCAACTATATTTGATAAATATATGTAAATAATAATTATGTATATGTATGTTATATATATATAGTCAAACTTTTTGTTATTATAATCTATTTTAACAAATGAAACATTGACCATAAAAATGAAATAATTTATGTTACCATAAAACTGATTATCCAAAATGTTGTATATTAAAGTGGAATACTTGAAAATGTAATAGGAAAAATTACAAATGTAAGAAACATAAATATGAAAATCAGAGTTGCAAAAAGATTAAAAATCTAAGACTGTATATCAGTGGTCAAAATGCAAAAATTCAAATGTTGTAATCAATAGTATGCATCACAAAAATTTAGAATAAGGCAGCTTTGTACATAGAAAATTATAGATTTAAATAAAAATAAAAATAGATCATTAGATATATATATACCAGTTGAAATGCTATTAATTAGTATATAGTTTTAAGAATGTATTTTTCTAATACAATAGATTAATTATCGTTACTTTCAATATACATGTTTATTTTACAACGAGAATTCTTTTAAAACTGTAGGCAGCTTGTTAAAGTCATTGTAATATTTAGAGTAGCAGTGACTAGCATTTTTTCTAATTTTATTTCTCCTATTCCTGCAACTTTTATCAGTATAACTCAACCCTGTTTTCCTTTCCAAGATAGAAAAGTACTTCTACTGTAGCGTAATGGTTTTGTGTCGTGCCATGTGTGGAGGGAATAATTTCGGTTGGCTCTGGAATAATAGGTCGTGGTGAAAATATTGAAGTTTAAAATATGGCTTTATTCAGATGTCTGGCTGGCAGACAAGATTTTATAAATTTCGTCCTCACTCCGTGATAGCAATAAAACAATCTAAATTAAATATAAACTCAAAAATCAACTCACGTAAACTTCGTTTGTCCGGAGCGTGCTTGAGCTGCAATGGCGGGGTTCACTTCAAATCCACATCTAGATTTCATCTCGCTCTAAAGCTGTTCTTGTTTCCAGGCTAAGCTCCAGCCACACAGGTCATTTCTCCGAATTCAAAACTACTCACGCCAACTAACACTTCTCTCCAACGTCTAACTGATTCAACTGACTCACTAACTAACATCTTAACGTATTTTCGCTCCCCTATTTGTACTCTGGCAGATTGAGCAAACATATTTGCATACGGTTATCGCTAAGTCGCGGAACAGTGAACTACTAATTAAAAATGCACCGCGGACAATTAGAGTGCCTCTAGAATAGAGTTACGCCTTACTACTTCCCATTTGTATCACAGTGATTACTACCGCAACTAACGACATACAAGGCCAGTTCATGACGCTTAAAACGTCTTTACCTGGTGATTGATACAAAGCATCGTTTTGTATCGTTTGCCCATCGTTTTGTGCCAATCGCCGTGTAAAGATGATCTACTCCGATCTCTAGAAGCCATGAACTGGCCTTGTATGTCACTGGTCCCGCTACTGCTACACCTTTTATCAGTGAGGTATTGGCACGTGTGCGATTATCACCCATTTTCGCAATTTAACATTAGTTGCGTTTTTTAAACAATATTTTTATATGTATTACACAGGGTAACCAAATTTTATAACGGGGACTTATTTTAAGTTTCCATGTCTTTAAAATTAAAAACTTTTTTTTTTCTCTGTCCTATGAAATGAATTTTCTTCTTAAAATCTAACAAGTGTTTGAAATAAAAAATTGCGGAAACAACTGACCCCAATTTGAGGACATCTTCGAATTTCAAGAACGGCTGGTTGGTTACCTTACTATTGCATTGCATTGTAATGTCATAGTCCATTATTACATTATAATGTCAAAATCTAATTAACCCTTTCGGTACTGGCATCCTTGATCAAAGACATACCTTTTAAGAATTTTTTAAAGACGGTTAATTTAATTTAAAGTAATGTTACGAATTTCGTGTGCATTTTTAATCTCTACCAAAAGCACTAGTATTTAGAAACCAAACCAACCTATGAGAGAGATTTTTTGAAGCGAAATTTCACCGAGAAATTTTTTAATCAAGATGGGTGATCTCGTCGAGGTAAGCTTTTTTAAACTCCTCTAATTTTTATATAATTTAATATCAAAAGCAGCTAACCATACTTTTAAATTTGTTAAATTAGAAACCTTGATTTAAACTTATTTTGATAGTTCTATGTAATCAGGGTTCTCGCTGGGTTTTGACCAACATTCGCGATTTGGCGAATAAGAAATAAAAATCAGTAGCCAAATAAAAAAATATGTTCGCAAAAAAGATTTGGCGTGAAACACTGAAAAATCTATCTTTAACCCCTTATTGCATCTCTTTTTTTCAATATTTTACAAAACAACTTTTTTTTTTTTTTTTTTTTTTTTGTAATTGCTTATAAAATAGAAATTTGACTATCCGTTACAGAAACTATTAAAAATAAGTACATTCTAAATGTCTCCTAAATGTGTAAATGTTTCAGACATTCTTTTATCAGTCTAAATAAAATTTCAAAACAGCGACGATCTTTGAATTACCGTTATGAAAATATACTCTAAAAATTGCTATGAGATTTCGACTCTAACAGATAGAAAAAGATTGACGCGCCAATGATACTTTGCACACATTTAATAAATAGTACGGTACATCGCTAATTTCAAAGCCGCATTCCAGCGAAACTTCTCTCTATTTGGCGCTTGATGCAATTAATTTTGTTTGTGTTTTTACCTGCGCGATGCCGGTGAGTAGATAGTGATCAACTGGCAATAGGGAAATACGTATCGCATAATCCATTCTGTATCTGTGGCTCTTGCTAGACTGAATTGGTGCTGACTCAGTATCTCTATAAATAGAGAATTGTAAATGGCACGGTGCGATTGAACATGAAAAGTGGCATCAATAGTTCAGTAACGCGGATAAGAATCTTGACTGTACTTGCACACACTTAAAAGAGCATATATTGAGCACTCGTAATTTGGCGAATCTGATTGTTCGTTTACTCGCCAAATGAAGCATTTTGTCGCAATTTGGCGCAATGGCGAGCAGCAGCGAGAACCCTGTATGTAATTATAATTTTCTTAAACGCATGATCATGCCGTTTGACCATTCTATAACAAAAACAACAACAACAAAAAAAAAAGGAATTTTTTCTGGTTAATTTTTATAAATATTGTCTAACATGGCCTAACACCATCAAGAAGTCAAGTTGGTACAACAAGCAAGTGCTCTCCAGTAGATAGTTTTTAGCTTATTGAGAGCATTATTAACAATGCGTGAAAACTTCATAATTTTTCTTTCAGTTTTTTTAAATGTTGATAGTGAAATGGTTAAATATTTTCGATTGTGTGTGTAATCAAACATATCATTCCTATAAAATTTATTTTTTTCCATTGTCCCATGAATTTATCTCCTTCTTAAAATGTAACAATTGTTTGAAATCAAAAACTGCGGGAACTACGTACTCCACATTGAGGACGTCCTCGAAATTCGAGGACTTTTGGTCACCTTAGTTATTACCTTGCATTATAATGTCATAACCTGATTAAATATTTTCGCTTGTGCGTGCAATCAAAATTATCTTTCCTGTATGTGTAGTCTGCGCACCTCCTCAATCATTCTCAGTATTATAAAATTATCTTTTCTGATATTCTAGTTTTTTATTGTGTGTACCATAATTATCATTCCTACACTGTAAAAAAAATTATGTAACATTACTCCATAAAATTGGTGGCAACATGCTGCCTCCAATTTTATGAGTAATTTAACTTACATAATGGTGTGATTTAAACTGATATAACTGATGTAATATTACACATTAGTGTAATGTGACACCAGTTATATCGGTTAAATTACTTCAATAAAATGGAGGCAGCAAGGCTGCCACCAATTTTATGGAGTAACGTTACATTTTTTTTTTTACAGTGTATAAGTATCGTCTAAGCATCAATTATTTTCAATATTATTTATTCGAAAATTATCTTTTCTGATATACTAGTTTCTTATTATGTGTTTTGCTTGTTTATTTTAAGCATATTTTATCTAATTAAATTCGGTACTTTCGCTTCATCTAAAAGTCACTCAATTCGAAAACAAGATTTGCAGTTTACGTGATGTCCGATCTTAGTTTTAAATTGCTTTAATGAACAGAATGTAAATACGTACTTATTATCTCATTTCATTTAGAGCGAGATAAAATAACAGCTTAGTTTCGTTTAGTTTGCATTCGACCATTTTATAAATGCATTTAAGTATTCACATTTACGCAGAGACAGTCAAACTGTCATTATTTACTTTTCATTAAATCAAACAGCTGCATTTGATTTAAATTTAAATGCTGTTTATATTGCATATAATTAACGTATTAGTTTAAGAATATTCTTTAACATTCGTTTTTAGATTAAAATTCTGAACTCTGAGAATGCAATGTTTTGCGTAAAATATTTATAAAACTATTTATGAAGCTGAAAATTTATTTACTTATCAAATCAACGACGTTAGCCTTTAAATTTGAAATTAATGAAGTTATTCACGTTGTGCGTATGCATGCAAATATAATATGTGAAGAATAGAAATTATCTTAAATGAATATTTGTCTTTTTAGTACAAAAATCTTAGAAAGATATACTCTTATAAGTACGCAGTTTGAAGTAAATACTGCAAAACTACTTAAAGTTAGAGATTGCTGTATTGCATACTACTGATTTGACACTGAATATACTGGAAATTTTACTCAAATTTAATAAAAATATTTCTCAGCAAAATTTTTATTTAAAATTTTTAAAAATTTTTATTTATCTTACAGGGTGTCTATAATTAAAGCTGATCCTACTTTAAAGCTGTGTGCAAACGAAACTATTTTTCATAAAGTTGTAACATTTTGTGAACGACATAATAAACGAATGGGAATTTGTTAAAGCGAAAAAAAAAATAAATAGTTCAAAATTTCGCCAAAAGAGGGCATGTATAATGAAGTACACATTTGGCATACATTTACGATAATTTAGAAATTTTATTTATTAACTTTACCTGATCTTAAAGATAGCATTTCACGACATATTCTTAGCATTTCCCAGAATACACTGCGGTCAATTGGGGAACATGCTATCTTACGATTTCAGATGGTACCTGAAAATGATGGCCGTCACGTGGAACATGTTTAATTGTAATAAAATTTGAAAAATTATTGTAAATGTTGTTTTGTGTAATTGTGCTAAATGTGTAATTCGTTAAAAAACGCCCTCTGGTGGAGAAATTTTGAAATAACTTTTTTTTTCTCAAACAAATTCCCATACTTTTATTATGTCCTTCACAAAATTTCACAACATTCTAAACGATAGTTTCGTCTATAAACAAGTTTAAAATAGGGTCGTTTAATTATGGAGGACTTATTATTTATTTCTCTGTTATTTATTTTATGAAAAGATTTCTGGTTCGTATCGAAATATTATTATTTGGTATCTGTCAAATGATCAGTTTTTGGTATATTTACTGTTAAGCATTCACACTAATGATGCCATGATTCTAATTTACATCACTACTTAATTTGCAGAGGATCATCACCGGAGCTCAATTCGGCTATTCCTTTGATTTTAGTAAATATTTAAGTATTGTTTGTAATTCAACTAAGCTCATAAATACTGCGCTCCGAAGCACACCGGAACAGCGCTATGTAGTGGATGCAAAGAAATCCTTGACGAGCAATATTTTCTGAAAATTCTCCGCTCCTGATTTTAATATTTTTACTCTGCTCACTTATTAAATTTTATTATTACAGTGATAGCCTAAATGATTCAAAGGCTTTCAAAAGACTGCTTATTTACAAGTATACGAAGATTAATACATGGAAATTATTCCAGAGAGAAACGTTCGCCTTGCATACAATATTTCAAATGAAAACCAAATTTCAAAGTAATTACTTAAGAGGCGCAAAGGCCAACATTGTGAAAAAGATTCCATGCCATGTTGCCCTTTGCACCTCTTAAGCAATTACTTTGAAATTTGATTTTCATTTGAAATATTGTATGCAAGGCGAATGTTTCTCTCTGGAGTTATTTCCATGTATTAATATAGTTTCTATCGATGCTGGATTTAATTAAGTTTCGTGTTTGCCCGATGTTGGTGGCTCACGATGGGTATTCCATCTTGTGCTGCGTTTGTAGCCTTGCCAACATATAATAGTGAGAAATTTTCCAGGCTGCGTATCGTTCCATGTGGTTTAGTCTGTAGAACGTCAGTGCGCTATACTGATGGCCCGGGTTCGAGTCCCGGCAGGGAATCTTTTCACTATGTTGGCTTTGCGCCTCTTAAGCAATTACTTTGAAATTTGATTTTCATTTGAAATAGTATACGAAGATATACCAAGTTTCTGGCACATATTACAAATGTTCAACGTGTGCGCCCTTAGTCACCCGGCACACATCCCACCGGTAATCCAGTTCCGTTCATACGTTCAAAAACATGACACTGTTAAGGGGACCTTCTACATTAGGAGACCAAAAAGAAGCACTTTTTTATGATTTTTTTGTAAGAAAACTGCATGAGGGATCTAAGTTTATTGTACATATCTTAAGGCATACACAAGAATTTTTTTATTAGATTTTGTTGCTTCTACTCTAAGTTATAAACAAATATGCTTTGGAAAATTTCGTCTGGATCGTAAACTTCGTGAGTATAGATTCTAGTTAAATTAAAGGAACACATAAATTTATTTAAAAAAAGTTATGTAATGGCTGATTAAAAAAAAAAATCGTTCTTATTTGTTAATAACTTTTTTTTAATAATTTTAGAAAAAGCTTCAATTCATATAGAAGGCAATTAAAAACGCTTTAATTAAAAAAAATCAAGATGATCCATTGAGTAGTTTTTTTTTTTAAATCTTGCCCGCCGTGTCAAAAAATGTGTTTGAACATATTTGTCTTTAACTTAGAGTAGAAGCAACAAAATCTAATAAAAAATATTCTTGTGTATACCTTAAGATATGTACAATAAACTTTTAAAATTTCAAAAAGAACCATCATACAGTTTTCTTACAAAAAAATCATAAAAAGTGCTTTTTTTCTCATAATGTAGAAGGTCCCCTTAATGTCTGTCACAGCAGCAGTGATGCGTTCCAGCTATGCATGTGCAGCGACAGCGTTGTTGGCATTGAGGGTACATAAAATTTGTTCTTCACATAACCCCACAGGTATAAATCCCCTGGCCTGAGATCTGGTGATCTGGGGGTGGCATGGCAAAACAGGAACATCAGCCATACCAGCGGAACATAACCAATACCGCCATCTTGTACAGTGGCACCATAGGTCTGAAATCTAGCGTGCACGCGAGCCACGTGGCGATCTTTTAAACTTGGTGAGTGTATGTATCTTGTGATGTATCACCCGTTTTTGTAGGTCGTACACCTTTCAATACACAGTGTTATGAAACCCGATGAATCATTTAGACTAACGCTGTAAATAAATGCATATAGATAAAATCAAGATATATTAACTTTTTTTTTTTCTGAAGACGAAATTTCTTCAAATTTAGAAAATAATGTATGAAATATAAATATGCGGATGAGATTGAGGGATTCACTACGGTTGTTATTAATACAGAGTATTAGAGTTCCGGTACCTTTTTTGTTAGAAATTAAGTCCTGATTTAGACGTGATTAATTAACTAATATATAGTTTGAAGATCTGGTATTCCGATGATGCCTTATATTATTAATGCTCAGTCGCAAAACTATTATATTAGATTTTTTCGTCTAATCACATGTACGTACAAGTATGTTTTTTTTTTTTTCAATTGAAATTAATCCCGTTTCGCATACTTAAACTACTGGTTTAAATTATACAATTTTTCTTCTTGATCTTTTGCTGCTGATTTTATTTTATTGTTTTCAAATACATCTGTTTTACTGCCAAATTTATGTGGCATGTTATAAAGAATTCATTTTTTTAATTAGTAATTTGATAAAACATTTATTTCGTGTAAGTTACAATATTTTTTGTTTGTTTGTTTGCTTTTGTCTTTTCTCAAAATTTTAAAATATAAGCTTATAGAATTACTATTTTAATTCTACAACAAATGTTACTGCTTAAATGACAGAATAATAAGGCTTAAAAGAAGATAATCCTGTATAAATGTTTTTTTTTTTAATCATTTTCTAGCATGTTATGCATGTCTGCCTATACCTTCTTCCACCACGTAGCATTTTATCATTCCGTTTGAATGCTTAGTTTAAATTAATACTAGGATCCAGAGGTAGAAAAAAATCATGTCTTTTGTGATACAGCTGCAAGACAAACCAAATATTTAGTATGTCACGTAGCAAAACTCATAAAAGTTGCACCATAGAAGCAGAAAGTCAGAAAAAATGACAGAATGTTTGTGAAAAGAATAAAAAATTCCTTACTATCATGTTTGCCTCTCGCGTCTACGATGTATAAGCTAGTTATTATTAAACTTTAATCTTGGTACACGCGGATTATGAAGTTACAGTAAAAATAGGTCACCTTGAGACTAAATTTGTAAAAATAGTCGATGAACTGAATGAAAATTCAAATTTTTGGGCTTGTATTACTCTATTACTTCAAATACTTTAAGCTTATTCGCATCAAAAAGTTTTGATGCGAAGAAAAGAAAAATATTTTGTATGCCACATAGCCAACCTCATAATCATATTTTATTCAGAGCTCATATTATAGTCCATGAATGGAAATCCATATCTTTCGGTTTTAAAATCATAAATACCTTCTTTGAACCAGAAAAAAAATTAAATAAAATGTCATCTTCCTTCTATGTACCTCTTCATTCATTAAATACAATTTCTGGTTGAAATATGATTTTTTGACTTAGAAAAAAAAACAGGACGGTTAGTAGGCCTTATTAATATTTTCAATCTCGTAAATTGATTATTGCATATTTTATACGGAACATAACTTACGAATTTATAAAATCGATAAAATAAAATAAAAATGTAAAGAGTGAAAAATGCAAATAATATTAGATAGCTAATTTCATGTGTTATGTAATTAAATGAAATCGGAATAATCAAAAATTTTTGTGATTAATTCACTTTTATTTTTGAATTCCAACAAAATAATTTCATAATTTTGTTAGTTTTATCTATCAAAATTTGGTTAGTTATTTAGTTTAATCTTTCATATTTCGCACAATGTTTTATTTCCATGATTAATAAACCATTTTGTTTTACTTTTGTGTTAACTTTGGATTTCTTTAAAATTATTTTGGACGTTTTATATATATATATATATAAAAAAAAAAAAAAAAAAAAAAAAAAAAAAAAAAAAAAAATCCGCGGGAAAGATTGCTGAATATGAAAATACATATTCTCACCTCAATACTTGAAGGTTTTTGGAATTGCTTCAGAAGATTACAAGATACAAGGTGCAGCTATTAATTTCCATTACCATAGAAACAATTATTAAAATTGAAAGTTAGTTGGTTGGTTAACGATGGTATTTGAATAATCACGTATATGCGTATCACGTATCACAATACTGCGCTGCGCGTCAGTCTCGTTTTATATTCTGATGTTGAAACAGTCAAGCAACCGTTCGCTCTCAAAGCATTGTTCTTGAAGGAATAATGGAGCAGAGAATAATAATTAAATTTTGTTTCAACTTGGGAAAAGGTGCTACTGAAACACTTAAAATATTGCAACAAGGTACGGTGATGACGCATTGTCACTTTCTTGCATATTTGAATGATTACATGCCTGCACATTGCCTTGCCTGTGAAGTCTATTTTGGCCAAGCATGACAATATGCAGTCAAACCACCCTCCATACTCTCTGGACTTAGCACTTGTGCACTATTTCCTGTTTCCCATCATCAGTTAAGGAAACATGATTTCTGGATATTGATAACATCAAGGAAAATGTGACTTCCGAAATTAAGACGATTTCCAAAGATGGCTTTGCAAGTTGTTTCAAACAATTGTACAGCGGCGCGCAAAAGTGTATTACGTCAGACGGAATTTACTTCGAGACATATTAAAGAGTTATGCACGGTACATTCATATTTCAGAAGCTATTTCACCAGTCCTGGAAATTAATAGCCACACTTTGTATATTCAATTAATAAGTATTCATTTAGGTTATTACTACTCAGGGCTGCCATAAGCGAGTATTTTTTTATTCTATTTCGCACCATTTTTTTAAATCAAAAATCTTTTACATTTACTATTACAACATTTGGAAGAAAAATACACTACAAAATGTAATTTTTAAAAATAGTGGGGCGATCCGAATATAAAAATAGTCGTCTGTGGCAGTCCTAAAATTTTTTCTGCAGTAGCGCTCAAAGTATTTTGACAACATTATATTCGCTCTTATTTTGTTTAATATTCTTGAATTTTTCTTGGGTATCACGTTATTTTCTAGGAAATCATAGTTAATTTACTAAAATTCTGTAAAACATTCACTGTATAATAAATAAATAAATAAATAAATAAATAAATAAATACGTTAAAATACGGAAATTGTACTGGTAATCGAGACGCCAGGACTATTTTCGTATTTTAACGGATTTTTTTTTACAGGTTAAATAAAATAAATGCTTATAATCTCTAATTAAAATACTTTGAAACTTTTATTCATATTTGTATGGATAAAGATCGTTAAAGTGAAAACTTGTATAACCTCATATTGATATTGAAAAATCTCCAAGATTGAATTTGAAAATTTTATAACATATTCTGTTATGTATGTCAATATTATTTAGATCTAAATTGGATATATTTTTGTTCTCAGATATACAGTAATCTGCACATTGATATTTTCAAACAGGTCGCAAATAGCGATTGTCATTTAACAAGTAAAGTTTCTTTCAAGAATATTTGAGGTTATTTAATTCGAAATTGTGATCGAAAAAAATATACTGTTTCAGTTACATGCATTCAAGCAATTCTGAAATTTACTGAACCGTATTCATTCAAACTTTTTCTTGATTTTATGCAAATCACTGAGTAATAGCCACTATTATGGACACCACATACAAAAAATATTTTACTACATTTCTCATGTATTTTATTCTAAAATGTTAGGTAATTTTATATTGAAGAAAAGAGATAAAAGAGACAAGTATGTAAACCAGCTTCAAAAGATAGAACGATTCAATCATGTTATGCCTATGTTGTTTAACACTACTACTGCAAATATGTTTTTGAAGCGCTCTCATGCATGCAGTAATAAACGCATCGTTATTTTTCAACAGATCATAAATTATGATGATGATCACTGATCAAGCAAACATTTTCTGTAGAATCGTTGAAATCGTTTCATATGAAATTATGATTGCACGCAATCTACAATAATCATTTATTTGCATTCAAATATGCAATCAGTTCAAAATTCTTTGTGAGCTTACATTTTACTTATTTATATCTTCCATTATTAATGCTGTAGATACAAAATATTTTATCACTCTTCAGACTTCACCCATACTGTTTTTTTCAAATTATGCAACACGTTTTCAAAACATTTTAACTATACTTCTATTTTGTTCATGTTTTACAACATTTGATTATTCAAATTATTATAAGGTTGTTAAGGGGACCGTGCACGTTTAAAGAGATTTCTTTTAATTTTCACAATAGACATCTGAAATTTTGTGTAAATATACATTTCACCATAAGTATATAGAACATCTTAAACGAAATTTACAATCTTATTGTAATTTTAAGATCTTTTAAAAAAATTTAAATTTTAAAACGAAATTTTAAAATTCTTCTTGCGTCTTAATTTCTTAGATATTTCCTCGATCTTGGATTGTAATTACGCAAAACTCTATTACAAACAAATCCGTGTATGGATATTTTAATCCCTTAAATAGTTAATTTTTTAGAGATAGTTTTCTGAATTGCATATCGATTTTCATCAAAATTCTGCCTTATAATAATTAAAAATGAAATTTAACTTTCTTAATGAAGTCGAATTTTAAAATGCATACACAGTTTCTTTTTAAGCAGTATCAGGATACTACATTATCAGTTTCATGAATTTTGATCAAAAATTAAGTAGCAAGGAGAGCATTTAAAAACTTTAGAAAAAGCTTAAACATCAGTATTGAGAAAAATAGATTTAATGTATATTAAAAGGCCAAAACATCGTTTGTGAACAAAAGTAAAACACTTGTAACTTTGCGTAAAATAATTGCATCTGCATGCAGTTTTTCACGAATGACGTAGTACAAATTGGAGAATAATAATAAACAAAAAAAGAAATGTTGATTTTGGTATCGATTTTTGCTCAAATAAAGATCCACGGTCCCTTTAAATTTCAAAATAGCTATTTTCTGTCGTCATATTTCTTCTCTGAAAAAAGTCCTAATTCAATAATCTTATACATTATTATTTTTTAAGCGAAAAAATGTATCTTAATTTTATAGCATTTAAGTCTGGTATCTTTTAAAGTGTCAGAAAATCAATTTTTTTAATAGCTCATATTAAAATTTGATTCTTTGGAAAGATTAGGGAGATTCTCAAAAGGTGGGATCATTAAACGTTAACTATGTGTAATTTTTAAAATTTTCAAATTTAAGGCCAAATTTTTTTAATAGTACAGTATTTTGTCTATAAATATAATATATAAATATTTTAATAGTACAAAATTATACACAAACATTAAAAGACAGCAACTATTCTGGAAAATCAATGATTAAAGCATTTAATTAGCAGTTGTGTGCGTTACAAATTTTAGACATTTGCAGATTTTGGACTTAAAGATTTTGGCCGTTGCTCTTAGTATTTAAAAAATTCTTAAGACTAAGAATGTAGTAAATGTGTCTGTATACATATATATGAGTATAATTAACTTTTTGCTATCCAGTAATAATAATAATAAAATCAAATGCTTTGTTACGTACATTACTTTCGGACATAACAAAACATAGAAAAATGCTTTATAGAAAAGTCCTTCTATCTTCAAAAAAGCAATAAATCAGCCTGCCATCTCTTAACGAAATTATCAAAAAATCATCCGTTTCCTTTATGCATTCGTTGTTTACCATTAGAACAACCTGGAAAAAAGTTATAACTCTTTTTCTTGGTGGTACATTGGAGCAGTTAACGTTTTGAATGTCCGAAATTGGCCTCTTTAGCATATAATAATAAAATTTTAAGATATTTATACAAAGCTTTTACAATAAATTATGTCATTTTCTATCTCTGAATAGAATTAAAAACTCAGTGTAAAAAAAAAAAAAAAGTCAATGATAATTAAAGTTATGTTTGAAAGGCTTAAAGTTATGACTTATGTCCAGTGCCCACCTTTTGAGAATTTAGTAATTGTTTTTTAGAGCATTAAGGCTATTCTCAAATACAAAAGGGCAAATTTATGACATAAGTTTTAATTTATTTTTGTTCGGAAATGCATGAAACTAGCAATTGTTGTTGTTCAGAAACTATTTAGTCGAGCTGGTTTTTTTTTTTTTTTTTTTTTTTTTTTTCGTTTTTTTGCAAACGCAATAGATCTTCCAGAAAGTAGTGTCAAATTGGGCGTTTGAACTGACTTTTTGCGTGAAAGGAGAAAAAATCACTCGAGAAAGGATGAAAACATGTTTGTCCCGTGATCGAAATCGTTTATAACTCAATAGGTCATTGATTGATCAAAAAATGGAAAATACAGTTCGATTCCAAATTGCTTCCATGGTCAGGTTTTCCAATTTTATATCTTTCCGTTAAAAACTGAATTTGTAAATGTGTCAAAACGTTTTGCGCTTGTTGAGCAGAGCAGTTGACAACAGCCTTAAGTGTTAGCATATATCTCTTTTAATGAGAGTTTAAAATTTCATATCCGAAAGTTAATCAGATGGAGAGTTATTGCATTCCACATTGGGGTTGCTTTTACATGTAGTTTGTCAGTTTAGTAGGTACCTGACCCCCCCTTTTTTTTCTTTCTAACCGATGACCAGGCCCCTACCTGCCGGTATGCCCCAGCTTAACGGGTTTAGTACCTGGCATCGGGGCGAAAGACCGCCTAACCGCCGCGAAGCGGCAATAAACCTGACATCATTGCCTCGATCGTCATCCTATCTGCAGTGTCTACTGCTCGTTTGTGTATACTATGTTTTGCCGGTTGCTTAACGTTATATCCTGTTGTTTGGCACCTGCACATTGCTACTCATGTTGGTCTCGTAATTTAGAACCTTGATCAGATGACGAGACCTTCACCTGGCAAGGCACCTCCAGAGGTATAATTCACATTTAACTTGGAGGACTTTGCACCCACGACGGATTTTACATGCACCAGGCGCCATTAGCGTACATGGCGTACCCCTTAACAAATTAACTGAAAAAGTCCGTATTACCTGTTCAGTCTATGAAACAATTCTTTAATATATTTTTACTTTTTTCATTTTTTATAACATTTCACAACCAGCTTAAAAATATCTATTTTATGTCTACCAACAACCGAATTCTTGAATTCAAGTTAAATTCCAGGAACCTGAAGTCAGTCGATAGCGTATTAGATAGTAATGTCAGATGTAGACGAATTCTTATTTCTTAAAAACATTCTGTTCTAAAAAAATAAATAAATAAGTATGGGCTGGAACTGCGCTTGTTTTCAAATGACCACCAATACATTTTTTTTTTCATTGTCTGAAATATTTTACATTCTTTTGACATTTTCCCTCGACAGATGAAAAGAGCGATTTGGACAAAAGAGGGATTTTCGTAAACAAAAACATGTCTTTTATGTCGGAGGCTTAAGATGGAAAACTTGTAATATGTCACGTGGCAAAACTCGTAAAACTCTAGATAGGTAAATATTGTGCATGAAACGATGGAAAAAAGATATTGATGCAAATTGGAAAAAAATTTCAAACGTTATTTTTTTTTTTTTTTTTCTGTTTCAAAAAGCTTTCAGATTATTTAGGGCACAGCTTTATGCAAAAGTTTCATCACATTCTAAAAATATTTTAAAAACTGTATTATTATATTAAGAAAATATATAAGCACTAAAAACGGATATTCGCTTGTATATCTCCCAGAATTTGCTAAACATTAATTAGTAAATTAATTCTTTGGAAAAATTTCTTAGTGTTTAGTTCTTTCTTTTAATTAATATTTTTGTTTATATTTTAGGTACTTTTTGGTTAGCCGGGCGCCAGTGTTATACATACATATTTATATACATACATATATGTAAATATACATATATATACACATACACGTATTGTATATATACACACATATATATATGTAAATATATATGTATATATATATACATGTATATATGCATATATATGTATATATAACACTGGCGCCCGGCTAACCGAAAAGTACCATATTTTACTTAAAATTACTCACCTTTCTTGCTATTCCAATTATCTATGTCCTGCATTACAGTTGTATTGCAAGGACATTCCGAAATCAAAGCAGATAGATAGTTGTTTTTCAAACATAATGACTCACAACAGAAACATAAGTCCAGAAAACGAAATACAATTTACCCTCCAAAAATGTGTAAATAAATAAATAAATAAAAAGCAGACATTGTGGATGAAAAATAGTTAATTTCTTCTGCAATTTTGCGCACTAGTGCACTAAACTCACAAACTACTGTTCAAATATCCACTATTTCGAATGACTGTTAGAGGTCTACACGGGTCGGAATTTCTGGGGCCCGCCCCGGCCCGTGCAAAATCAGTGAAAACAGTCCCGGCCGTTTTCACTGATATCAGACACGACTCAATACAAAAAAATTAGACCCGGCTCAATTTCCACATAAAATTCCGATTTTTCTTAACATACAATTAAGATTCTTTTCTAGAATAGAGCAACCGCCCAACAACAGCCCTGTCAAGACTGTACCAGAAGCAGAATATACAAGTTAATTTCGAATTTAATTATCCGTGAATCAATAGAAATTATTACTAAAGAAAATACTGTTTGTAATGACGTTTTATCCTACGACATACCCAGAATTTGGCTCAATTTGCTTAAAGAATCATAAAACAAGTAATATTCCACTTTTCTCTATATCCATGCTTTATTTTCCTAATGTTTTCCGGATCTAAAAATTGACTTTCACTTTCACTCCTTTCGACACCATCTACGTGAAATTTGAAAATAAGACGTTAATAAACGTATCTTTGTATTTCTCTGACGACGGCTATGTTTATAGTTGAAAGTACTAAGATGAATTAAAATATTTTAACATCTTTTTAAATATTGTCTCATCTTTTAAGTATTTTGCACACAGCGTAATTTTAAGTTTAGATAATAATAACTTAGCCTCATTAGACTCTTAAATTCAAATAAAGATTCATTAAAAATATTAATATATTCAGAATGAAAGAAAAAAGAGGGTTAAAAGGATCATAGATTTTAAAGCTGCAATAATAATAAAAAAGGAGATTTTTAAAAATATTTTTCTGTAATTTATTAAGGTATATTTCCAAATTTTCCGATACCAAAAATTTATTATTACTATTATTATTTTTACAAAACAAATTGTTTTCCCTACGAGGCTACTTCAGTCACGCGAAAAGACACATTCGCTAATGTTAATCCAATGAAAGAAATTTTTTAAGATATCTCGTTTGCATTTAAACATTTTTAAATGGATTTTTTTCTGCATTGCATGGCAGAGATCAATCTCTACAAAGGCTATTTTTTACTTTTTCGGTTTTATTTGCAGATTTTTTTTTTTTTTCTGAGGATACTTTCACTTTTGAAACCCGTTCCGAAACTGAAGTTGTCCTAATTAAAAATAGCCGCACGCAAAATCGAAAATTTACAAAACAGCCTTTGTAGAGATCGAACTCAGCTATCCAAAGAAAAAATAAATAAAAATATTGAAATGCAAACGAAATATCTTTAAAAAATTCTTCCATTGGATTAACATTAACAAACGGGTATTTTCGTGTGACTGAAGCAGCCTCTTAAGAGCCTACACTAGTCACTCAAAAAGATCCGGATGATCATTTTAATCCTATGGGGAAGTTATTTTCAAATATTTCGCTTGAATTTTGATATTTTCGAATGATTTTTTTTTTTTTTTTGCCATAGGATAGCTTAAGACGATCTACAACCGGACTAGTTTTTACTTTTTCGATTTCGGTTATAGTTTTCTTTTTTTTATTAGGACAGTTTCAATTTCAGAACCGGTTCCGAAAGTAAAAGTAATTAAAAAAAAATATATTAAACCAAAATCAAAAAAGTAAAAACTAGCCCGGTTGTAGATCGTCCTCAGCTATTCTATAAAAAAAAAAAAGTCATTCGAAAATATCAAAATTGAAGCGAGATATTTGAAAATAACTTTCCCATAGGATTAACATTATCATACGGGTCTTTTTGAGTGACTAGTGTAGGTTCTTAAGTCTATTAACAGTCTGATGGCTCAGGGCTGCCACAGGCGACTATTTTTATATTCTATTCGAATCACTATTTTAAGAGAATAAATTTTGTAGTATATTTCTTTTGCAGATGTTGTCAAAGTGCAAGTCAAAAATTTTTGTTTTATAAAAATGGTGCAAAATAGAATTAAAGATAGTCGCCTGTGGCAGACCTGCAGTACAGATGTTGTCAATCTAGCCAACAGCGCTACGATCGTGCTGCGCATTTGTACTTATCTTCGCCCTGGTCACGTCCATTGAAAACTGTTAGTATTTTATCGGATTAGTTTGATACTTGGTTGAGCAAAAAGTTCTGAGAAATTTGAAAAAGTTGCCTTGTTATGCGCAAATTAACAACAAAAGCAACAAGGACTATTCTTCAAAGTAGAGACCATCATAGTCCACGACTTTCTGCTATCGTTCTGCCAGATTCCGGAATTCCTGGAAGTGCCATGGCGGCTCCTTGGAATCTAAAAACTCTTGACATGCTTCTTAAACTTCATTAAAGGATTAAAATCGACGGCTCTTGAGAAAACATTGCATTGATAGAAAGAGCCATAATCGGATTCATGAACTCTTATAGATATACCACTAGTCCTCCTATATACGATACAAATTCTGGTAACTATTAGATTAAAAATTTCCCAGAACTTTTTGCTCAACCTAATACTTTTAAATTTCTATATTTTGCCGTGCGGTCTGGTAAGCAAACTACAAATTCTATTCGTTTCATTTTCAATGCCGAACATTTAACAGTAATAACATAAAAATTACATGGCAATCCCGGAATATCTACCAGAGTTAGAGCACGGACAGGCGGCAGAAGGCCAGACGGACGTCCAGAAAAACCTAATTCATAAACACTTTTTAACTATGTTGGAAAGAGTTAAAAATATCTCGTTTAAATTTTTATTCATATTTATTTCTTTAAATTATATTATAGTTCTTATCGGCTTTATCACTTTTATCGAAAATTAAGTTTTAATAAATTCGCATTCATCTCTACTAAATTTAAAAAAAAACCTTTTCATTCATTTAAAAACTGATTATAAGGAATTTTTTTTTTCGAACAGCAAGTACTAACAATTAATTTCATCGGAAGTTATATTTACGAAAGTAGTTTAATAGCATTGCTTTAAAGGTTTAATAATGAAACCAGCGAAGTGGTTTAAGAATGCTTAATTGTTTTTAATACAAGAACGGCGATATTATATTTCGCATTATAAATTCTTAGAATTCTCTTCCGTTCAGGATGAAAGATGTTGAATTTTTAAAATAAAAATGTTATTTAATCTTTCGAAAATTTAATTTACTTAAAATTAAACAGGGCTTCAAGAACTGAAATAAATTTCGGTAGCATGTTTGCACTTATATAACCGCGGAATTTAAAAAAAATTAAGGCTCTTAACTGCTTTATTACTTATATGTGGAAAATTAAGTTTTAATAAATTCACATGCATTTCTACTAAATAAAAATCAGTTTCATTCATTTTAAAATTGATTATTAAGATTTTTGTTTTTCAAACAGCAAGCACTAACAATTAATTTTAACGGAAGTTATATTTACGAAAACATTTTAATAGCATTGCTTTAAAGGTTTAATAATGAATCCAACGAAGTATTTTTAAATGCTTAATTTTTTATACGAGAACGACGATATTATATTTCGCATTATACATTCTTGAAGTTAGTTCTGTTAAAGATGAAAGATATTGAATTTTTAAAATAAAAATTTTATTTAATCTTTCAAAAATGTAATTCACTTGAAATTAAACAGGTTTTCAAGAACTGAAATAAATTTCGGTAAAATGCTTGAACTTACATAGCCGCGGAATTTTTAAAAATATTAAGACGTCTCGAAATTAAATTAACACACAAAATATATTTTTAACTTATTTAAAGAACTTAACAGTGTGTTATTAAGTGAAATGGAATTTTCATTAAGAAGTCTCGAATTTATTATTATTATTATTATGAACTTTTTAAAATTTGTTTTAGATTATTATTAAATTAATGATAAAAAATAATTAACATAAGAAAAAAATTAAAATTTTTAATCTGCTCCCTAGAAATATTTTAAGATAAATTTTTATTACAAATTTAAATATGTTTGTCGTATTTTAAGTTTTTTTCCTCATAAATAAGTGTTATTTCATATTAACGTTTAACTTATTTAAAAGCTATGTTTCATTAATTAAAGGGATCAGATGATAAAGGTGGGAAGATGTGTGACATCACTAACAAGCTTCGATATCATAGGTTAAGAGGGACCCTCCCTTCTTGCGTGAGAAAGTTTCACATTTAATTTTCGCTTTTAGTAGGAGAGCTGTTGAACATTTTTGAGTAGGCATTTGAGGCACCCTGAAAATTTGTGCAACACTTCTTTTGTAATGCCTGAATACAAAATCGAATGTCTGGCTGAAGGATCGTGGCCCAAAAACTGTGCCAGACAAAAAAAGGCACTTGACACGTGTCTGGCACAGTTTTTATGCCGACTAAAGTGTCTGTCATTTTCAAAATATTTTTTTCTAAGCATAAATATTATTCTGTCTTAATCTCAGCGTGCCTCAAATACTTTTTTTGGGTAGTCAAAAAATGGCACTTGACACGTGTCTGGCACAGTTTTTGGGCCGACTAAAGTGTCTGTCGTTTTCAAAATATTTTTTTCTAAGTATAAATATTATTCTGTCTCAATCTCAGCGTGCCTCAAATACCTTTTTGGGGTAGTAAAAAAAAAAAAAAAAATGGCACTTGACACGTGTCTGGCACACTTTTTGGGCCACGATCCTTCAGCCAGACATTCGATTTTGTAATCAGCCATTACAAAGAAGTGTTGCACAAATTTTCAGGGTGCCTCAAATACCTTCCCTAAAATGCTTAACAGCTCTTGGACTATTTCAGGTAGTCCTGGAAAAACGCGGCAAGCTTGCTACTTAAAAGGGATTCAGCAAGTTCTACTCTTTTCATCTCCATGTCTCTTTTCCGATTCTTTTGGTCATCTTCTGCAGAAACCAAGACTTAGAAAATATTTTGAGCTAGAAGGCTTATACATGGGTTTTTCTATACAGAGTTTTGTCTGAATATATATGAGGCTTTTCTGTGAGTTATATTGGATTATTCACACCATAAATGAGTGTTATTTGATATTAACTTCTTACTTATTTAAAAGCTATACTTTATTAATTGAAGGGTTCAGATAATTAATGTGATGAATTTATCTTCAATCTTATGATTCAATATAATCAATGGAAGATAATCTTTTTTCTTTTTTTTTTTTTTTTTTTCGCTTACCACATTTATCATCTGCCCGCTCTTCAATTAATTAATATAAATTATTTTAAATTAATTTATTTAAAATTAATTAACTTAATTAATTTAAAATTATTTTGTTTAATTTATTTAAAATTATTTAAAATTCATTTACTTTATTTATTTAAAATTCCTTTACTTCAGTTATTTATAAAAATAACTTATTTTAATCTCTATTTAATATATTTTCCTCAACTTTATTTATTTTTTTTATTTAAATTTTATCTGTGTTTTTCATTGCATTAAAATAACACAATACTCTTTTTATTTTTAGCTTTTCGAAGCAGAATTTAACGAATGGTATTTAACCATTGATTATCTTCACTCATATGATTGAATAGAATCAATGGAAGATAATCTTTGTTTTTCACTTACCACCTTTATCATCTGCCCGCTCTTCAATTAATTAATATAAATTATTTAAAATTAATTAATTTATTTAAAATTATTTAAAATTCATTTACTTTATTTATTTAAAATTCCTTTACTTCAGTTATTTATAAAAATAACTTATTTTAATCTCATATTTTCCTCAACTTAATTTATTAATTTATTTAAATTTTATTTGTCTTTTTCATTGCATTACAGTAACACAATGCTCTTTTTATTTTTAGCTTTTCGAAGCATAAATGATACCTACTAACTGCATGAAATATACATATCTTATCATAATTTTTCATTTACATTACACAGAATATATGCAGTGTAAATAATTAAACATAAAATAGATAAAGGATTTAAAACCTACGCAAGTAAATAATTGTAAACTAAATATTAATAATTTATTTCTATACTTTTTCCTAGAGGGATGAAATATTAATGTAGGATTTTAAAGTGACGTGAATGAACGCTTAAAAATTTAAGAACATTGACTTTTATATTGAAAGAAATACTGAAAAAAAAAAAAAAAAAAAAAAAAAAACAAGTAATAATAATGAAAAATGCAATTCTTGCGAAACAAAAATTGATGCTTCTGATAAAAACTGAAACTTTGTAACTTATTTTATGAAATGCTTTTCAGTTTTTTTTTTTTTTTTTTTATGAGTACGCTTTATTATCTTTTCTATTTTTTTACTGTTATTCTAAAAAGTCATTTGACATTAAAAAGATAAAACTTTATTTCTAATTTGAAAAAAAAAAATTGCAAAATATTTATAGCATTTACCTTTAAAGTATTTTCTTACACATTTTTTTTTTACTCTTATTTGTCTTCTCCGATCAAAAGAGTTATTTTAAAGATTAAAAGTGTTTATATTTTTCTAAAAATTTTATTTACACGTTTTTATTAAACAGTAGAATTGTTTATTGCCTTCAGTTGCCGTAACGACTTGGTGTTGTTAGTGAATAAAGATATTCTATCAGGGAGTAAATCTTTATTCTTGCAATCGCTGGGTGGTGAATAATGGAAGATTCTTCATTAGTCACTATTTTTTTCATTTATTGCAAAATAAAAAATAAAAAATGTATTGCACGGATAAAAAGTTGCTGTATGTAAGTGCGTATATGTATATCATAAGATATATAGAGGTACAGAAGTATCGAATACAAGTATTTAATATGGTTGTAATCGTAAGTCAATAATATGTGTTTGTGTAATATGTACATTACCGCTCAAATGCTTTTGGTTATCTAGTAGAACGAGAAAAAATTATGCAATTCTATAAAAATTTCCTTTTTAAAATGATTCTACAATCCTAGTTTATTAAAATATTTCCTATCTTAAATAATATTCCAATCATTCCGTTTATTTAAAATGCGTATTTTAATATTTTATTTCTTTTGAAAAATCTGTTCTGAAAAACATTTTCCGTAATTATTGTTTTTTTTTTTTCAAGGCCTTTCATTTTCAATCTTAAATGCCGATATGAATTCTATTAAAATTATCTGTTTTGTACCATTTTCTTTCTTTTTTATATTCCAAAAGTTGTTTGGCTTTCCTTTGCCGGCCAGACCGGATCATTCCTTTTTTCGTACGCCTTTAAAATATAGTTCGGCGCATCTTCGTGCTGTTATTGGTTCCTCCACATATCCGCAGTGCAATGAAAAACCATCCACGCCCTGATATAAACGCTGAAACTTGAGTACAGTGCATAGATTTCCGTCTCATTAGTTGTCTTCGAAAACTATCTTGTCAACTTCGTTTATGTTACGATTATTTGTAACATGCAACGAAAACTGAGGTAATAAAAATAGCCACCTCCTTCTCTAAATGTTTGTAATTTTTGTATGAATAAATGCTGAATAATAACTGAGGGAAAGGATCGCGAGTATTATTCTAATCAAGCTTAGGAACCATAATGCCATAATACATAATATTGTTGCAATTTTTTTAATTTTTTCTCTAGCTGATGAAAAATTATATACATATATATTGATACAATCTTGATTTTATACCAATATTGCTATGTTTATCTAAGGAATTGACAACAGTCTTCATTCTGATAACTTTTTATGAAGAGTGATGCTAACTAAAACAAAGCTTAATAACAATTCCATAAAATCATCAAAAATGTCATGTCCTAATATCACAATTCTTTATCTTTCTTATTTACAAGCATATGTATAGTCTTTTCCCTTAATTATTTTACCCCAAACATCCATGCTAATTTCCAAAAAATGTCGTACATAAATTCTTATGTTGCTAGTATATGAAGTTTTTGAGTTATCCTTAAAAAAACTACATGCATTATAAACAATTATAAATGAATTTAGTGTTAGGAATTCCAAACTTTCAATAAACCTGCATAATCCCTAAACTACTTTACTGAATCATTTACCGTTTTGTGTCCTGAGGTAAAATTTACTGAAACAGCCAAATATGATGTCAAAATTAGGTGCCCGTATTGAGAATTCTATAGTTTGGCACAATTTCTCTATGAAGATGACCCTAAACTTATTTTTTTAACATAAGTTGAAATAAGGCCTAATTTATATTTGGATGGATATGTCCGTTTGTTTTGGAGAAAATTTTGTGATTAAAATATATATGGGGCTTTCTCTTTTACTTTAGACAACTGTATGTAAATAGGTAGGTTGGTTGTATTTATGACGACCAATTATGATCTCGAGGGATATAGGCCCTAAGGGGGGGAGTACCCTCCGTGGGGGTCTTTCTAAGGGAACCTAACCTATATTGACGCTTGGAAAACCAAGGTTCAAGGAAAACCACGAAAACTCCGAACTAGTAGGCCGACCCAGATGGCAAATGGGATCGAACGCAGCACCTCCCGTCTACCAGCTTCGAGAGCAGAACCTCTCGGGTATGTAAATAGGAAATATTTAGCATGGAGTATCTGGCATAAAGTTAATTTAAAAATTAAAAAGTTTTAATTTATCCTAACCACTTTGGCTTGTGCATAAAATGTATCATTAAGGTCATTTTTCTTCTAATTCTGTTTTACATTGTTATTTAAAACGTTCATTTCTGTAAAATAAATTTTTAAGGCACTTTATTCAATTTAGAATTGAATATGTTAGTGTAAGCTTTAATAATAAAATATACATTCAGAGAGATCGTCAAAAAATTATTTTTTTTCTCTATATTAACATTTTCAAGATTATTAACTGACTTCATGCAACATATGAATTTTCAAGTCTACTTTAATTTTTCATATTAATTACTGTTTTTTTTTTTTTTTTTGCTGGTGCTTTTACATAACTGTTGTAATAGAATATGAACATAACTAAACTATTGTTTACAACGTACGCGATTTTTATTAAGTGCATTAGCTTTTTTTAATTGTAAAACAGAGAAAATAAAAAAACAACAATGTAAAATGAGTTTGCTGCTGAACGAAAATTATTATAAAAAATTTGATAAAAGATGAAATTTTGTAATTTATTTGTATAAATGGATCTTCAGTTTTAAAGTTTTCTGAGACATAAATAAATTTTTCTAAATGCACGACATACATACACACACATGTATTTACATATATGTTTAACTGCAATATGTGATATTAAAGTGGAAATTAAAAACGAAGACTTAGTCACTGGAGTTTATGATAAGAGAAAATATTTTAATATTGAAAGAATTAAAAGCCTAAATTTTAATAGTAACAGGCACATATCAATATTCAGAAATAGATATTTAAACGGTTTAAAACGTTTATCGAAACTGAGTTCCAATATAGATGAAATGGTTGATGAAATTTTTCTTTTTGCATTAACGCTAAAAACATAGAAGTACCTTATACAGTTTTTAAACGATTTAACCTGTGATTTCCTCAAGAAAAGAAGCTGTCGAAATAAAATAACCAAATCATTCGATACAAATGGTATATCGATAGATATCAAAACCAAATAGTACGGCCTTTCATGGATTTCATTAATTGGTCTCAGGATTGTTTGTTGTTTTCATCCATTTGGTCTCGACAAGTCAGGGGACGTTGTGAACACAAAACTAGTTAAACCAAAGAACGCAGAGGAGTTTCTTTGGTTAAACCTCGCAGGGCATGTCGTTAGACATGCCGCTTGCCTCCTAATTGTTTTTCAAAATTATTCATGGTTTTGTTTTTAATATTTTATTAGTTGCGTTTTTTGTAAAATTTTTATACCGAGTTTTGAATTCAGTAAAGAATCTTATTTAACAATATATATATAATCCTGTGTGAAGTGTATCTTTTTTTAGATCTCTTGATATTTTATTTTCTTTTTTTTATGATGCGCTATTAGGTGCTAAATTTTGTCATTTTAGGCTTAATGCCGACAAAATTGGATGAAACAACGCATCTTCAGTATGAATTAATCAACAAGCACCTCTGATAATTCTATGGGTTATTCATAGTTTATTTTTATTTTTATTTATATATATATTTTTTTTTACATACTGGTTTCCAATGTTCATATTTTGTTCATATATTAGAATTTTGCAATTTGTTCACATATTTGTGATTTCATCTTTATTATATATATATATATATTTTTTACCATTACGCATTTTGGATAATGGGTTTAATGGTGTTATAAATTATTTTGTTTTTTTTTTCTGGTTGTTTTCCATTTGTTAAAATATTTTAATTACAAAAAGTTTGAGTATATATGTCAAATATTTCTATTTTCCAATGTTTTTTATGCATTCACCTTCCTGCTCATATTAAAATTTTTCCAAGTTTAAAATTTTTAATGTTTGAACCTTATTTAAAACTTCATTTATGAATGTTTGGATCTTGTCTAAAATCTTCATTTACAATTACTTCATTTAATAATTTGTTGTTCCAAATTAAAAATTTATAATGTTGAATATTGTCTTACAACTTAATTTACAATTTATATATTTAAAATATATGATAATTTGTAATATTTTATAATGTTTATATATATATATATACATGCATTCAAAACATTTCATAGAATCATTTTATCTACTCTATATGTATAAAATCCTAATGAAACGAATTTATGAAACGGATTTCATGAAACGACTGAAATGTAACGAATTTATGAAACGATTCTATTAAACGACTGATTAAACAACTGATTATGTTTCACAGCGATTTCTCTTAAAATATGGAATACTTTGCGATGAAATTAACACCAAAAATTCGTGTTGATCCGCAGATCTCAAAACTGGTATTAGAATTTTTAAATTCGAATTAGTTTTCAAAATATTAATTTTTTTCTAATTTTATTTACTTTTCTCTATTGATGGCAACGCGGCTATTGTTGCTTATTTATTAATAAATGTTTATTTGAATTTATTTTCTTTTTATTTACACGGGGTTCGTAAGCATCAGAGGATTCAGGAGATTTTACGTGTTTTAGTAACAGAAATTTTTTAAAATACTTTTTGCTATATCTGAAGATAGATTTTTTTTCATTAAATAAGGCAAATATCAATTTACGAAAATTCTGGTAAAAGGTCCTTGAAGCGTACGAACCCTGTTACAAGAAATTTTATAAATTGTTTTGTTCTATAGTTATTAATTAAACTTTTTATTTATTTATTGTTATTTCATTTTAAAAATAACAGAAAATAGTTTAAAAATACATATGTAACTGGTATTCGAAAACGAGGCTTTCGCCAAATTGTCGTAAAAAATATGCACGCCAAACCCGGTGCGTATATGACAATACAACAAATCATGACATTTAATTTCAGCTTCAAAGCAATGTTTTAATGGTAGGGGAGACCGAGGCTAGTAGTGACATTTTTGATATTAGCCGTAAGATTTGAACTGAAGCGAAACATTTTTAGAGTATCATATCATTAGAGTAAATCTTGCGTAACATATTTATAAAACTACTATTAACATTATTAACGTTTTTCATAACACAAAATGAATTCTGTGTAACCTCGGAATTTGTCACTACTAACCCCCGACACGGGGGAAGTTGTGACACGTTTGGGGCATATTGCGACACATAAATGACACATACAAGTACATTGTAACATATACAAATTATGTAAGAAAGACGATTAAATGGGACATGTTAAATCAAGAATGAGAAATTTATTCATTTATAACGTTCTTGACACAATAAAACACTTTCATGTTTTAATAATATTGTAAATCAAATGAAAATAAAATAGTTAAATTGTTAACACTTGTAAACTCTTAGGCCTTTATAAAGATACTTTTACCCGGTAATTCTCCGTCAACTTCAACCTCGCATTTCGAGCTTAACTCTCGGTTGAATGCGAAATCCAATTCTCCGTTTACCCAACCTGACGAAATACTAACGATCGAGGTAAATACTAACCTCGGGTTGACTTACTCAACCAAGCTCTGGTAGGTAGGTTAGTGAACCGCGCATGCCTAGTAGAAAGAAAGGTTGGGTTGGGTTGATTTTTTGACGGCCAATTATCTACACGAGGGATATAGGCCCGGGGGGAGTGCCCTCCGTGGGGGTCTTTCTAAGGGAACCTAATCCGTATTAACGCATGGAAGATCCACGGCTCGATGAAAACCACGAAAACTCCAAACGATTAGGCCGACGGGCGCGATTAGGATCGAATCCAGCACCTCCCGTCTACCAGCTTCGAGAGCAGAACCTCTCGGCCACTGGTGGGGCAGTAGAAAGAAAGATGGCGGTCGTTTTAAATTGTGCGCTGATGCTTCTTTTTTTAAAACAAAGCTGTTTGGAATTTACTAATTAAACGAAGCATTGATTATTAAAGATGGTATTATATAAGAATGTGTCACTTACATTTTTCCGGCTTTTTTGGATATTTTCGCTCTATGAATGCAAAATTATACTAATTTGTGTGTCGAAAACGAAGCTTCAAATTGTATTGATTTACAAAGTATTTTTTGGTGGCGCCATCTGACGAATATAAATGGAAATATGTTCTTTCAATACCAATTTTGTAAAAATATATGATTCAAATCTTTCTTTCTCTCTCTCTTTTCTAATAATAATGAAAAAATAGAAAAAAAATTTTCTTCCATTTGAGTCCCTCGCTGTACCGGGACTAGTTCCGTATCCTGTACCGTTCATAGTTGCTTAAAGCATGAATTTTCTACCAAATTGTGTATATGTGATCAATTGTTCATAATAGATAAATAATTATTTTTTATTACATACTTAGTAAGTTTGAAATAACGATTTTTGTTTTAAAGAAACATTTTTTCAGAAGATTTTTTTTTAAATTTCGCAATACATTAAGAACATTAATACATGTTCTCGGCCTTCTTCTAAAGTTATTAAACATGATCTCTAAAAAAATGTGTAATAATCAACGCAGGATTTTCTTTAAAAAGTCCTTGTCTTTTTTTTTTTTTTTTTTTTTTTCTACCGGCCTATTTTATCCAAGATATTTTAATTGAATCTGTAATGAATAACATTTGTTAAATAAAATATATATGCATTAGAAATAATTATATGAAATTATCTTCATATCTAATATTCATTGTAAAAAATAAATAAACCTATTGCATTACTTACTTTTATTCTACTTAATACTACTAGTTTGATCAGTTAATTGTTTATTAAACTTACATTAAAGAAAATGATTTTTTTAATCAAGTTTTTTTTTAATCAATTGTTTAAGAATTTTATTGAAACTTTTGTTCTGTAAACGAACAAAATCATGAAATCAAAATGGTAATTGCACATTTACTTATAAGAATTTTTTATTTAAAAATTAAACATGATAAGTATGCATTTCCAATTTCAATACTGCCTTTAGTTTCGTTGTTGAAAAGAAACAGATTAAGATGTTGTGAAGGAAGGACAGAACTCGCAGAGAGGATTACTAGGTCATGTGATTCCTTTGGCCAATCAACTACGCAGATTTCAAGCGAGAGTTGACTAACTAAGGTCGACTAATCGCGGCTTGAAAGTTATCGATGAATTCGAAATATTAACCGGCGGTTAGATTTGTCAACCGAAGGTTTCTCAACTGAGAGTTGAACCGCGAGTTAAAGGTTGATGGAGAATCGACCGGTAAGAGACACTTAGCAATAAAAAGAAAAAAAACTGTCCTGATCAGGAAAGAAATAAAAAGTAAGCCAACACTAATATTTGGCCATATTGATCTGTGACTCGGTAGTCTACTACAACGTGTAGGCCTATATACTATGTTTTTAATCACTCATTATCATCGCTTGTTTCAGCGTCTGATTTGCAGTTAATACAAATATAATAAAGTTCATTTTTGGTACATTTGACATGCGCCCATCTTTTACATGCAGAAGCGTAGCTACATATATTTTTTCTGGGGGGAGGAGGGTGGGAGAATTCAAAAAGTTCCCGACTTATAATTAAAAAAATTCCCAACTTGAAACTAATTGCTCTATTTTCCAACTGAAATGATATGTGCAATGTGTGTTTAATGATAACGATACTTATATGTAAAGAAAAAAATCTTTCCAAGGAAAAATACTGAAATTAAAAACATAAAAAGTATAATTATTGGTTCATTTAATGAAAGATCTTGTCTTCTATTGTGTACGAGTCATAATCGTACTTCATATTAAAATAGCCTCATGACATTTTGATATTTTTGTGAAAGGAACAAAGTTTTGAAGGAAATGTATTAGAGACACTGATGATGGACAACAGTAGAGAAATTCAGGTAGATGTATGATATTTTCGTAGCACAGACAAACACAATGACAAATTGAGTCTGGCTGCATTTTGTATTTATTTTGAAAATTTAACTAGTTTACTGTTACAGAACTCAGAAAGTAGTCAGCAAAACAATAAAAAAATCATATTTTTTTACTATTATTTTAAAAAAAGAAAAGTGTTTCAAAAATCTGGAATTTCCCAACTCGAAGCTCAAATTTCTCAAGTTCACATATATTGGAGGGGGAGGCTTCCCCCCCCCCCCCCCAATCGCGACGCCTCTGTTTACATATCATGCGTTGCACCCAGTCTTCTCCGGGTCTAGAAAATTCGTATTGCTTCAAGCAAATTAGACATAAGCAATTTTCGTCATCCTCAGAGCTATACAATATTTGCTTCTCCCTTTTTTTCAATAACCTAGGTGTAATTTTTTTATGCACTGCTTGGCCTTTCCATACAGTTTCTTTTTTGCTTTTTATTCTTTAATTTGTTTTCTGCGTTCTTCTGCTTTTTGTTCTGCTCGAATTTTCTCTTTTACAGGTGTGCTTGTTAGAATGGCAGATTTCAAACATTTACGAATAGATCGCTTGCCTTTTCAAGGTCCTGCTTTAGAGAGTGGTCTTATTTCTGTAAGACTTACCACTGACACATTGCTATTATGAATTGTCATAGAATCATCTAATTCAATGAGATTTCTTACTTCTTAAGACGGTCCTGCAATCTCACCATCATTGAACAGTTCTTGGGCTTTCCTTCAACTGCACCTTCCGGATTATACTTCTATTGCAGCCCTATCTTAATCTACTAAAGTAGCTTTAGCTCTTTCAGTACGCTTTTTGTAAATTCGCACCATTTTTCCTGAAATATAAAAATCTCCATTAAAAATTATGCTGAGGTAAGCAGTGACACTGTCACGACGTGCCTCTTAGACTTCGTCACAACTAGCCCCGCGTTACGCCAATTTAAACTTTATTCATTAGTTTCCGAAATCTTGGGATGATTAACAAATGAAATACATAGAATAACAGATCAAAATATAAGCATTTAAATAATGTTAGGGAAGTTTACATATCTCAGTATCGCTAGTGGCAATGACGATTCCAACGTAGGTCACAAAATTTACTTTTACGATAGAAGACAAGATAAATATTTTTATCTCGAAAACAATGCAACGCTGTACTTCAAAACATACGCAGCACACTGAAACAATCAACCTCTTCACTCACATGACGCGACAGGTGCTGAAACCTATTGGCTCAGTCAGGAAGCTCAATTGCACAACTTGCCCCTGGCACAACTAACCCTGGTCTCCCCTACTACTTCTCCCGTCGACCAATTTCGCCAAATTATATAAATCGACAAACCACTCGCCAAATTATACAAATTGACATTTTTTTTAAATTTTAAATAACGAAAGAGCAAATAAATTAGTATAACATTAATAAAAATACAAATAAAACGTCGAAATAAAAATCACTTGATTGTGTAAACACGCATAACTTCCTTAAAGTCAAGTGAATGTGACATTTACGAACAACCATTATTGTCATTTAATCTTATAATTTGGCGACAGGTTTTAACAGGCAACATATTGTTAATCAAACACGAAAACAGACATTGGATGTCTTAACAGCAACTTATTCTGTCTTAAATTTTTGCAATCAAAGGGAATTGAATGGAAACCCGTTTAAAGGGAGATCGCTACAGGTTTTTTCAGTATAATTCAGTCTTCTCTAATCTTTTTAAAAGCGATCAGATTAGCGTGCTTTTAGATTCTGCAGTGTCTGAACGGGAGTTGGCGAGCGTAGCTTGCAGGGGGCAGAGCCCCCTAGTTTATAATATAAAGACATTAAGATATAATGTAATAGGCTTTTAAAGAAAATCGCGAATAAAATAATATTAAATCAAAGAATGAAATCCTGCCAAATAAACAATTCTAAGCTAAATAAATTTTAATAATTTTTCCAAGCCCTTTCATAAAAAGGATAAAATATTATTAATAGAATTAAAAAAAAACATCATTGAACTCTCGTTTGGAAAGCACTCACTTTTCATTAATAACATTTATTTTTATAGCTGAAAAAAAAAAAGAGCAATAATGAAAAATGAAATTTCTACGAAAAGAAAGTTGATATTACCAATAAAAAGTAAAGTTTGTAATTTATTTTTAGAAATGCTTTTCAGTTTTTTTTTTGCGAGTGTTCTTTATTACCTATCGCTGTTTTATTTGCTGTTATTTTGAAACGTCCCTTGATACTAAAATGTGTTTAAACTTTATTTGTGATTTGAGAAAAAAAATTATTTATGGAGTTTTTTTTTTTTTTATGGAGACTTTTTTTATGTGTTTGATTATTTATTTTTTCCTTTATTTTCCCTTGAGAAGTGTTATTTTGAGGATTAACCCGTTCGGATCTGGCGTCTTATTATTAGGAGATGTCTTTTATTGATAATTATTTTGTCTTACCAAAATATTTTTTTATTATCAACCTGTATTACTGATATCATATGTCAGTACATTTATTGTTATGACTTGATGTATGTTGCAGCATTTAGTAATAATAATAATAGCAATAAAAATTTGCTTAATTATCTTTACTATATTAATTATCTTTGCATTTGTTGTTATGACTTGTTATGGCATTTAGTAATAATAATAATAATAATAATAATAATAATAAATTTCTTAATTATCTCTACTCTATTAATTATCTTTACCTTTGATGTATGTTTCAGCATTTAGTAATAATAATAAGAATAAAAATTTGCTTAATTATCTTTCCCTTTATTGCTATGACTTGATGTATATTTCAGCATTTAGTAATATAATAATAATAATAAGTTGTTTAATTAACTTTATATTTATTGTTATAACCTATGGTATGTTTCAGCATTTAGTAATAATAATAATTTGTTTAATTACCTTTACATTTATTATTATAACCTGTGGTATGTTTCAGCATTTAGTAATAATAATAATAATAATAATTTGTTTAATTATGTTTTTTGTATTGTCTTTACATTTACTGTTATGACTTGATGCATATATCGGTATTTAGTAATAATAATAGTAATAATTTGATTAATTATCTTTACATTTTTTTTTACTATAAAGCCAATATTTCTGCAATATTAGCGTTTTATTGTAAATTCTTTCTGTCGTAAAGCCAATATGAGCTATACCTTGAAGTAATTAAAACGAATACAATATTGGCTTAATATTGGATCAATATTTGTTTGCTAGGTCAATAAGGCTCAGATTTTCCGTTTTTCCTCTGGCAACAACGTGAATCTTTCAGGTGCATTCATGAAGTATTTTTAAAAAAAAATGACAATTAAGATTATTCTTAGCGCAATACAGTATAAACATATAAAACAACGTTTTTAGAACCAGAACTTTTTAACTTATAGCAGACTAGTTTCGATAGCCTTCAACTTACCGTCATCTGTGCAAAGAATGATGAAATTTTGCTCATATGTATGTAAAAAAAGCAAATTCCAGGGATATGTTTATAGAAGTACGGGAAATCACGGTTAACAGCCAACAGGAAAATTGTATAGGAATGAGAAAAAGTGGTTGTAGAAATAAAAAAAAAAAGGTTTTTAATAATAATTTCAACAATCCATTTCTAAAATGTTTTATGTTAATACGCGAAACTTGCAGACATTATACTATTCAAGCATCTCGAAATCCTTTCTCTCGAGCCTTTTCCGTCCTCTTATAATTCGGCAGGAGACATTTATAATACCTCTTGTAATTTTTTTATACGAAAAAGGGAACATTTTTCGAAATAACTATACAGTAAACCCTCCATTTAACGGACTAATTGGGAATAAGATGTGTACGTTACATCGAAAGTCCGTTAAATCGCAAAGTACTATTTATAATATTATTTTGTTATAATTTTAGTACATATATATATTATTACGTATTTGTAATTACATATATTATTACAGTGCAAATTACACATATATATATACAATATATACAATGTATATACATGTATTGTATATGTACAATATATGTATATACGTAAATATATATTGTATATACATATATACTACTGTGTATATATATATAAACACAATAAATTACTTTTAATAATGCAATATTGGTAATGAAATACAAACGAATTAACACATATGCAACTTTTATGGGAATGAAACACTTTTTACACAGAAATAATAATTAATAAACAAGCAATAAACAAATGGCTTGCGCATGCTTAGAACGAAAACCACGCTGCAGTGAGAATCAAAGCGCGCGCTTTCGGCGTTTCGTGTTCTTTCCCTTTTTTAAAGGTTTCGTTCATTTGATCACAAGACATTGTATCGCCACAGATATAATAAATTTTTTTTTTATTTTACCGAGAAATAGCTTTTTAAAAATAGTAAAAAGAAATGCTTTGTCGTTGTTCATTGCTTGATTTTTTACATATAAAAGCTTAAAAGAGGGTTGCGTGTTGAATCTCAAGTAGGGAAGGGGAGAAGGGCAGTAATACTTTTTTTTTCGAAGCGTGTTTCATCGTTTTAGAAGCTGTTTTATCATGGAAGCTTCCAGTAAATAATAGTGATAAATAAATATTTGACATTTGTCAAATATAAAAATTTGAAATACGGGCGTTGAATTTCAGGTTAGGGAGAGGGGAATAATTTTAAATTAACGATTTTGATTTGCTAATTTAAGGATAAAGTGTTTTAAAAGGGATATTAAACGAAACCCTCTGTGCGATCTGCGATCACACTTACCCACTTGTTTTACTTTAATTTTTGTTTAATTTATAATTTATATATATTTTTTTAATTAGTCCGTTGAATCCGAAGTCCGTTGAACCGAGGACCGTTGAACCGAGGTCCGTTAAATCGAGGGTTTACTGTACTTGTGAATTTTGGTATGCACGAATCAAACTTTTTTCAGGAATGTGTCAGAAAGTAGTGTCATTGAATTCTAATACAGGATAAATGAACTTTATATAATATTAATTAAAACCCTTTCACCGTCCGAGTGTTTTCCACTATTTTTATAAGAATGCTTGTAAATCCCAGGATATATATTATCTTTAACATCACTACTCTCTTTATAAGGTTCAAAATAGAATTTTGTTTAAAATATTTTGGCCTACAGCCATTTTAATATGATTTCTAGGAACGGAAAAATCCGGGACAGACGGTTAAAGGGTTAAGAAAGAAGAAGTAGAGGAAATGTGTATATAATATTTAAAATAGCGTTTTTTATGTAATTTCTCTGAGTTGAACAAAATATTTTCGGTAGGAGGGTTAATACGTGTTATATTATTTTAAATACCCTGAAAAATTTGAAAGATGCCCATAATTTGAGCTTACATTGATTTAAAACTATGATATAAATATAGGGGAGAGTAGCCGAATTTGGACCAGACCCCTTATTTTCAGGTGTGACTCACTTCATATTTGGAATATCTGCAAAATATCACTACACATAGTCAATCTATTTATTTACTAACTAAATAAATTTTTTGAATAATTTCTTTTTGAAAATATTAAGTTTTATTTTAATTTGAAAAACCTGTCAAAAGTGGTCCAAATTCAGCGACTGGTCGCCTTATTGGACCCTCAGTCTCCTAAATTAGACCAAACAATATTAGACTTTTTTAATGAGTAGGGAATATAATTAATTTGTTAAAAGCAAAATTTATTATTAATGAAACAATCAAGAAAAACAATAGAAATGAAATATAACGAAATCAAATGTCTGAAAGTAAGAGTAATTGTTTTAAATCAAAATGTATTCAAAATGTAAATCAAAGTTATAAGTAATTAAGAATAGAAATTATAAAACTAATTGAAAGTTACTTGAATATCATGTAAGAAGTGATGTAAGGCTTTCACATGAATTTCTTTTGTTAATTTTTTATTCCAGCGTACACAACTTGGAACCATATTTGGCAATCTGAACACTGAATCATTTCTGCTATTTCATTTTTCTTACAAATTAGGCAAAATCAATCACCATTGTCTTGATTTTTCTTTTTAGCTTATCAATCATTAGAATTTTTTTGCAAAAGATTTCTTTACTTTATGCCTGTAGTTCTTCCCTTCAATCATTTTTCTTCCAAATGAATTACGCCTATTTTTTAAAGCTTGATGTACCAATTGCTTTTGTGCTTTGATGTGATCTTCCTTTTTGTCTTTTTTTTTCTTTTAATTTCAAGGTTTATTTTATGTGTCGAAGATGTTAACACATCTGTTTTTTGTCTCCCTCTATACTTAAACTTAACTGATTTTGGCAAGGGAGATAACATTTCTAATGATTCTTTGGCTTTTTTTTTGGGGGGGGGGGGGTGTAGCTGCAGTCTTTTTGCCGGTCAATCTCTTCACAACCTCCTCTTTCCTTTTCGTGTCCTATATCTTTGACAAATTTTGCTGTCACTGATGTTTTTCTTCCAGACTAATTGTCTGTCTCGTTTTCATCACTTTTTTTACTCTCTTCGTGTTAGTATGTTTCATGATTACTGATTCTGAATCTCACTAGCAGGAGAATCAACAGATCTATCTGCAGTGTCTATCTCCTCGTCAGGAATAAATGCAGAAGCAGCTGCAAAATGATGACTTTTAAAAACATGTCTGTTAGGAGACCAGATATCGCTTCCTTTAAAAGCTTGGACGGCAGTTTGAACGGTTGCTGCTCTGTTGTAAGCGATAGTTAAAAGCTGGAGGACCTGCAAAGTTGTTAGAGGGAAACCTTTATGAGCTCGAAGCCACGATTCTTATGCATCTACGTAATAGATAGTTAAGGGTTTAAAGAAGGCAACATCCAAAGGTTGCAATCTGTAGGTTGTATGTCCAGGTTGCAATATAACATTGTAATTTTCCCGGGTAAAAACTATAACATCAAGGTTTTTGCTATGCGTCAAATTGCCACCAAGCAACACTACTACAGCCTTTCCCATCAGCCCTTTTTGTATGTTCATTTAAATGTTTTATCCATTTTAGAAATAAATCAGAATGGATGTACCAGCTATCAGACTTGTCTATCAGTCCACCAGGAGCTTTGTGATCCTGTGTCCAGTAGAACACAGGATCTATCTCGTTGGAAGATGTCCATTGGAGGGATACAGTGTCCTCCTGCGCTTACACAACAAACAACAATTGTGTTTACGCTTCTTCTCTACTTGTTACTCCTTGAATTTGTCTTTTACCTTTCTCTCCCACCACTTTTTGTAATTTTCTTTCCACAGTAGTGAAGCAGATTCATCTACATTATACGTGCAGAATCGATCTTATGTCCGTCTACAATTCTCTCTAGGATGTCGAAAATACCAAAGAATGACAAATTTATAATCGTACATCTGGTCCAATTTAAGCACCTCAAATTGGTCCAATTAAGGCAACTGCGCCATTTTTTAAAACAGATAATCTCAAAAGTAAGAACAAAAACAGCAGCAAACAAATTCGTGAGGAAAATATGCGCAATAAACACATGGATTTAGATATGTATATGAAAACATAACAACTCACCTTAGTTTTAAAGTATTCTCTTACGTTTAGTAGGTAAAAATTAGATCAAAAAAGCTAACTTTAGGTTTTTAAAAATTGTCTTATAACAACACGTGGAAGGTGGGTGATTCTCCTAATCGTAAATGATGTCATTCTTATGAGTAAGATTTCAGCTGTAGATGGCTTTTCTTTTTGTAATTAACGGCAGAATTACAGCGGTCCAAGTATGGCTACTCTCCCCTATTTTCATTCACTCTTAAGTTTATAAAATGACGATTAAACTGGCTTAAAAAACTTGCGAAGTTCCGCTCTCAAACAGCAAGACTCTAGAAAGCGTAAATATATTATATTTTAAAATGAAATATGGATTTTTAAAAGATTCAAAAAGAACTTTATAAAATAAGTTAATAACCTCTACATACATTAAGGAAAACTCGTGTATTTTGAAGTCGATAACATAATTCTATACTTTTGTGCTCATAAGATCTATGCATAAAAAAGTGTTATGTTTTGACTTTTATTATATGATTTACGTTTTATCATATAATCCACAATCAATTTATATAGAAATTCTTCTTCTACTATTAAATGAACGATACAATTTTGATAACGTTCTCTTTCTCCGAGAAGTAAAAATCTACTCATATGTTTTATGATCAATGTAGTTTTATAGTGTCGGTTATCTATCTGCTCTCAGATGTGCCATTAATGGTGAATTATATGAAGAAAAGATTTTCTCGCATACGTGTACATCAAAAGTGCTTCGTTCCCAGAAATTATCGTAGATGATTTCCTTGCTCATACTAACAGATAAAGAAATATTGCGCAAAAGTAGAGAACATAAAAATGAATAACTGAAAATGCTATATTCTGTAAGAGGTGAAAATAAAATTATGCATATTTCAAATGTTTAGTTTACTCGTAGATTGAGACTTTATCATAAAATAATATATGGCAAAGTTAAAAAAAAAAATAGTTTGCTAAAATTTTTCTTTACAAAATACATAATATGAACTTCAAAAAGTTCATCATTCACTTAAAAGGTGACAAATAATAATAATACAGATGTTACAAGTATAAAAATATACATTTTATTTAAATTTCCGAGTACTTTCTGTCTGAAAACCTACAGCGATCGCCAGGTAATATTTTCATTAATTCATTAATTGCCGTTCCATGACACTATTAAAGTTTTTTTTTTTTCAATTCCTACTATTAGCTCACACTCTCCCTATATTTATTTATTTATATATTTATATATTTATATATTTATCTTGTTCAAATTTTCCATCGTTAATAAAATACTCATTATTAATCCTATCAAGTTGAAATAAATTTTTTTTAACTTGTACTGGATGACAATTGATGTTAATACAGTTTTTTCAAATATTAATTAATTAATTAAATTTTAATTAATTAATTAAATTTTAATTAATTAATTTTAGTTTTGCATGGGAAACAAAATGGCGGCCATTGGTTATTGAAGGTCAATGAAAGTATTATCATTAAGGGGTTACCATAGGAGGGACCCTGTTCTGTCGCCACGATATATCGCCAAATTTGGCGGCCAAAAGTGACGCCAACATGGCGATATCTCTTAAATATTTCGCCAAATTCCCATAGAGTTCCATTGTAAACCTACTTGCTTATAGAAAATCAACAAATTGAGATATTTTAAGGCAACAAAAACTAATATTAGCTTAAGGGATTATATTAAATTTTTCTTTGATGGCCTAAGTAGGAATTGACTTTAAAAACAAAATTTTTATATTACTTGTTTTAACGGAAGAATAATGTATGAACTATGCATATTATAAGTGAGTTATATAAATTGAAGTTTTTATACTCACATTAATGTTTATCGCTGCTAAACCCTCATAACGTCGTGACACAAATGCTCGTACTGTCCCCATTTCTGTCATGTGCCGTGTAAAATGTGTCACTGTAATGCCAGTACTAAATCGATATGTTAAATTATCTGACAAGATGTAAATGTTTAAAAAATCGATTGCGGCAAATGCACAACGACTTCACATGCATGTCAGAAAGTGACAGTCACCTGAGTGTCATAATGAGAAGAAATAAAGGTGACACTTATAGTCGTTTGCGACATCACATCGATTGGTTATGTCTTGTTAAGGAAAAGCCCCCCCCCCCTCCCTCCAATTGCTCAGACTAAATCTAATTAGTAGCTGAATTCATTTCACACCCAACGCAGATTGTCTTGCGTCATCGGGTGCACCGAATCTGTTTACAGATTTTTAAATCATCCAAAGTTGTTTCTAGAAGTGAACCACAAAATTCTTCTTTCGCGAATCCTTACAGAGAAAATAATCATAAACAGGGTTTAACAATAATAAAAAAAGGTTTTACATAATCCACGATCAGAAAATGACAGTCACATCAGTGTCATAATGAGAAGAATTAAAGGTAGTGACACTTATAGTCGTTTGCGACGTCGCAGCGACACCACATCGATTGGTTATGTCTTGTTAAGGAAAAGACCCCCCCCCCCTTCCCTCCAATTGCTCAGACTAAATCTAATTAGTAGCTGAATTTATTTCACACCTAATGCAGACTGTCTTGCGTCATCGGGTGCACCGCATCTGTTTACAGTTTCTTAAGTCATCCATCGTTGTTTCTAGAAGTGATCCACAAAATTCTTCTTTCGCGAATCCTTACACAGAAAATAATCATAAACAGGGTTTAACAATAATAAAAAAGGTTTTACATAATCCACGATTGCAAAAAATCTTCCGCTGTCTATGCTATCTAAAATTCTAATCTATCTTGTCCGCTTTTTATTCATTGTTTTTTGTTTTTTTTTTTCTTGAGACTTATTAATCTGATTATTGAAACATATATGAAAATATTGAAAATAAGTCATCCAAAGTTGTTTCTAGAAGTGATACATAAAATTCTTCTTTCGCGAATCCTTACAGGGAAAATAATCATAAACAGGGTTTAACAATAATAAAGAAAGTTTTACATAATCCACGATTGCAAAAAATCTTCTGCTGTCTATGCTATCTAAAATTCTAATCTATCTTGTCCGCTTTTTATTCATTGTTTTTTGTTTTTTTTTTTCTTGAGACTTATTAATCTGATTATTGAAACATATATGAAAATATTGAAAATAAGTCATCCAAAGTTGTTTCTAGAAGTGATACATAAAATTCTTCTTTCGCGAATCCTTACAGGGAAAATAATCATAAACAGGGTATAACAATAATAAAGAAGGTTTTACATAATCCACGATTGCAAAAAACCTTCTGCTGTCTATGCTATCTAAAATTGTAAACTATCTTATCCGCTTTTTATTCATTGTTTTTTTTTTCTTGAGACTTATTATTCTGATTATTGAAACATATATAAAGATATTAAAAATAAGTCATCCAAAGTTGTTTCTAGAAGTGATACATAAAATTATTCTTTCGCGAATCCTTACAGGGAAAATAATCATAAACAGGGTTTAACAATAATAAAAAAGGTTTTACATAATCCACGATTACAAAAAATCTTCTCTGTCTCTGCTATCTAAAATTCTAATCTATCTTGTCCGCTTTTTATTCATTATTTTTTGTTTTTGTTTTTTCTTGAGATTTATTAATCTGATTATTGAAACATATATGAAAATATTGAAAATAAGTTATCCAAATTTGTTTTTAGAAGTGATACATAAAATTCTTCTTTCGCGAATCCTTACAGGGAAAATAATCATAAACAGGGTTTAACAATAATAAAGAAGGTTTTACATAATCCACGATTGCAAAAAATCTTCTCTGTCTCTGCTATCTAAAATTCTAATCTATCTTGTCCGCTTTTTATTCATTTTTTTTTCTTGAGACTTATTAATCTGATTATTGAAACATATATGAAAATATTAAAAATATATTAAAATGTTATATGACAGAACACAAAATCCCAAAGGAAAAGGATTATATAAACTAATAGAATAATGCTTTCGTGTTTTTTCTCATTACTATATTTAGAAAATAAGCATATTACAATGTAAATCTTTTATATTCAACCTAATCTTTAAAAAAAGTAGCAACAGTTCTTATAAATATTTTACATAAGTTCGGATTTTTATTTTTAACCCATTTTTAGTTTAAATTTGAAAATAATCCTTAATTTTTATATTTTTTTCTATTGCAAATTATTTTTGTTATAAAGTTTTATGTATGCTTGCTAAAAGGCAAAGAACCAAACAAAAAATGTTAAAAGTAGATTGATTTAAAAGTCCGCTTCCACGAAATAATCTTCTTACCAGCCAAAGAAATTGCTTGTCGTGTTATAATAAATTTTTCAACAATGCACAAAGCTTTTAGTAAAATTTTATCTTTCGCAACTGAAATATCTATAATAATAAAGAAAGAAGTTTGTGTGTGATTGAGTGTGTCGACGGTGTTCCGAAGAGACCGCTGCACGTAGAGCTACAAAATTTGGGAAAAGGTATGTCTATATATGAAGTCTTGCACCTCGAAGCCCGATTTTCGATTTTTGATTAGATTTTTTGATTTAATTTTTTATGCAATTTTTAGCACTTTTTTAAGTTTCGAGGCGATTTTTCCATATAAGTGAGAAGAATATGGTTTCTTTCTTTAAGCCCAATATAGTAAATTTTGTTCTCTTTTGAAAAAAGTTTATTCGGAATTCCTGCTGCGATTTTTGAATTTTTAACGAATTTTTTATGCAATTATTGAACAGCATTTAATGCATTTCCATACCTATAAGGAGGTTACCTTAGAGGGACACAGTTCTGTCGCCGAATACCGCCAAGTTTGCTGCCAACTTGGCGGTATATCGCCAAATTTGGCCACCAAAGTTAGTCGCCAAAAGTGACGCCAACTTGGCGATATCTCTAATATTTCGCCAAATTCCCATATACTTCCATTGTAAACCAATATGGATTACTTGCTTACAGAAAATCAACAAACTGAGATATTTTAATGCAACAAAAACTAATATTAACTTAAGGGATTATATTAATTCGATTTTTCCACATTAGGAAAAAGAATATGGTTTCTTTCTTTTAACCCAATATAGTAAATTTTGTTCTCTTTTCAAAAAAGTTTATCCATAATTCGTACAGCGATATTTGAATTTTTAGCAAATTTTTTATGCGATTATTGAACAGCATGTAATGCATCTCCATACCTATAAGGGGGTTACCGTAGGGGAGGATCCATTTCTGTCGCCAAATTTGGCGACCAAAATTAGTCACCAAAAGTGATGCCAACTTGGCGATATCTCTAATATTTCGCCAAATTACCATAGACTGGCACTGTAAAACAATAGAGTTTACTTGCTTACAGAAAATCAACAAATTGACATATTTTAATGCAACAAAAACTAATATTAATTTAAGGGATTATATTAATTATATAAGAGAGTCCAAGTAAATTAATTACGAATAAAAGTAACATCATCTAATGCTTAGCATGATTTCCAAAACATAAATTTTAAGAGGGCCCACAGGTCAAAGGAATTAGATTTGAAACTTTTATCCAATTATATTAAATTTTGACTTTCGTGATTTTTTAACTTTTTGTGATTTTTAATGCGATTTTTGCGTTTCTTCGCGATCTGCTGCAATTTTTTGACATTCCATTTTTGACCTAAAGTACATTCTGCCCTCATTTCAATAAAGTTTATTCGGATTTCGTGTAGCAATTTGCGAATTTTTCGGGAATTTTGTATGTGATTTTTAGTGTATTTTAGCGATTTGCTGCTATTTTTCTTCATTAGTGAAAGGAATCAACTTGCAATCTTCGAACACAATATATAATTTTTTTCTCTATTTCAAAATTTGAGAAGCGATTTAAAATTTTTTCGCGATAACTTATTGTGATTTTCAGAGCTTTTTCGTAATTCCTGCTGTGTTTTGACGTACCCGGGCAACGCCGGGCAAAATCGCTAGTAAACAATATTTTCAAAATTCTATTTGGTTTTATAGTGTTTTAATCTCTAATAATGCTTCCACGTGAAGTTCATTTTTGTTTTTTCAATTAGTGTAATATCTAATTATTAGATTTCTATTGTGCCTAGTGTAATAAAGTGGTTAAAAACTTTAAAGTTAATAATTTATATATTTAGATACTATAACAGAATTATTTAATTTAGATTGTCATGCCTCAATATATATATATATATATATGTATGTTTAAAGTAAAATAAGTATTCATTTTTAGAAAATACGCTTATAGTTATTTCTATATATAGTGTGAAGTTGAAATAGAATTGTATATTAATTCTTTTATATCTAAATTAATCTTTAAAATAAAGCTACGGTTCTTATTAATATTTAAAAATAAATTAAGAAAAACAGTAATTTTTATAAATTTTAAAGTATCTCTTTTTAATTAATACTACTTATGTCGTAAAATCGTATGCATCTTTTCTAAAATGTAAAGACCCCCCCTGCCCCCCCCCCAAAAATATTAAAAGTAGAATGTTTTAAAAATTCTCTTGTTTCAAGGAATAATCTTCTTACTACTTACTACCTAAAGAAAATGTTTGTTGCGTTATAATAAACCCTCCAACAATGTGCAAAGCTATTATTAAAATTTTATCTTTCTCAGCTGAGATGTAAGCCAACATTCGCATGGTGTTTTTTAGTCTCAGAATAGTTTAATATTTCATTATAAATTAAATTTTTGTTTCTTTATAATACGTAATCTATTTTTATTGCGTGTACAGTTACCATTGTTATAAAATCTCTAGCAATTTTAAAGTTGATAACTTGCGTAGTTAGGCACTATTAGAAAATTGTTCAATTAAGATTGTCTTACGTAGACTTATGTATGTGTGTTGAAAGTAAAATAAGTATTAATAACTAGAGAACAGGAATTCTGCTTTTTCAGAATTTAGTGTCGCCACCGGCCTTTCCATTACTTCATTTTCTTCTGATGGACTGGTGGCTTCTATTATTATGAAACAGCCATAAAAAAAATTATGGCCATTTTTTCCCCCCATTCTGACCAGAAAATTAGAGTTCTAACTTTTTACGGCTGCTCTTTCATCTTCACCTAACACTTCATTTATAATGGCTGTTTCATAATAATAGAAGCCACCAGTCCATCAGAAGAAAATAACTCGGTTAAGCGGGGCTCTACTGCAGTACAAAACATATTTCCATTTTAAGACTTAAAGCACACGTTTTTTTTTTTTTTTTAATGTAAAATGACGTCATTCGCATCCGCTTAAGAATTCCACATTTACGATCTACTCTTAAACATCTACAGTAAAGCATGCATAGTACATCACTATTGCGAAATAATGCACAAGTGCTTCAAAAAGATGCCGTCATTCAAGAAAATCGATAAAAAACAAACGGCTATCTAATGATTCATAGATACTTAAAATTAAATATAGTTTAGCTCCATTGTTTTAACAGAAATCATTCATTTATATATATTTTTTTCAAAATAGCACGTATTTTAATTACATTTTCTTTCGGTTGTTATGAGAAAATGACAACAAAAATATATAATTACTATTTTAGAACTATTTTTCCTTTACTTTCTACAGAAATGGAGTACTTCCGTTGCCAACATTAAGCAAATGGCTCTAAAAACTACAAAATAAATTAATATTTCAAAAATAAATGGAGATACAGTTTACAAACAAAATGCATTTAAAAGAACTTATTTTTTCCAATACGACAGTATAAAAATTGATAATGTGCGATGCTTAGAAGTTAAAAAGATTGCTATAGAGTATTTAATCGTACTGCTTTGTTTTACGGCTGGCTTCTGTAAGGTAACTTTATTTTTTGGAATACACAAAATAAGCTGGGAGAAAGAAATAGCATACCGTACCGGGGGCTAGTAAAAAAAATTATAGTTATTTTTGTTTGTATTTAAAATTTGAAATAGGGGTTACAGTGCCGACCACAAAATAAGGAACTTGGACCAACGTTCGCTTATTCGGTACTAGAGCCTGATCTTTCCTATCCTCCAGATGAATTAATTGAGAGGCTCACAATCATAGTAGACCAAGTCCATTTAAAAAAAAAAATGAGACAGTCCATTTACAAGGGGCATCAAATCTGTTTTATCCACTCCCACAGTGAGCCAAGTTTGTAAACAGAAGTATCAGCAGATATGAGAAAGTATGTGAAAACTGATTTGGTTCACTGTGGGAGTGGATAAAACAGATTTTATGCGCCTTCTAAATGGTGTAGTTATTATTATTTTTTTTAATGGACTTTGTCTACTATAGTTGTCAACCCCTCAATTTTCACCAGAAGAAAAAACTAAATCTAGACTTTTCACACTTTTTCTCATTTATATGTGTGGTCCCAGGTTTGTAGAAATAGGCCTTTTTAAAAATAGTTTTCAGGTATTCCATGTTGTTCTAGAAGCTATTTCTGGGCCACTTTGTACCTCACGTTGCATACTGTTCCCATCTTCAGCCTCGGCTTCAATGGGTCTGTCCACGAAGTGACGATTATCTAATTACTATTAGACAGTCGTTGTGCCACCTTTGAAGTTAGATATAATCCCAACGTTCTTCCAACTCTGGAATGAGAGTCTCCATCAGAATCTCCAAATTCTTATAATTATTTTTGGTCTCGTATTGTCTGTTAAAATTTGAGATTATGTTCCTTTCACATTCGACGGAGGTTTAACAGGGGTTGACGTTGCCACCCTCTATATCATCACCTCAGAGTAACAATAGGAAATGTAGTAATAATCGAAAATGAGATGTCTGACTTACTGCTATGAAAATCTGTGTCTACATGTGGTGAAACAGTAGGGAATTTTTATAAAACACATCTGACAAGGGAACCACTTTAGGTGTTGCTCGCACCTAGTATTGAAACCTGGTGCATTTTAAAGCTCTATATTAGGAAGTTTGGGAATCGATAAAATTTTTTTGTTAAAATAATATTTTATGATTTTACAGCAGATTAACTTTCTGAAAATGCAATTTTCTAGACCACTTTTCGGGCTCTTAACGTAAAATGTTTTTTAAAAAAATAGTTAAAAATATAAATTACTCAATAATAACTATAAAATGTTGAAAAAAGTTTTAAAATTCCTTCAAGAATCTACGAATTTGATTTAAAAAAAATACAATATTATATTTACATATTTGGTGGGGAAAGATTGGCGTCTTTTTCGTCCTTTACAGTTTTCCGGCAACCCTAGCTCAGTATTTTCGCTATGTACCGTGTTGTAATGGTTTGGACGTAAACCTATTAAGCTAGTGAAAATTTTGAAGTGCCATATCTGGCGGCTTAACTCTCTTTTGGTGTAAAATTAACAAATAAAAATTCAATAAAAAAAAATAAATATAAAAAAATATATAAAATATGATTTTAACAAAGAATTTTTATCGGTTCTCTAACTTTTATGCATAGGGCTACAAAATGCACCAGGTTACGATTCTAGGTGCGAGCAACACCTAAAGTGGTTCCCTTGTGAGATATATAGTATTAGGTTGACTAAAAAGTTCTGGGAAATTTTTAATCTAATAATTACCAGAATTTGTATCGTATATAGGAGTACTAGTGGTATAGCTATAGGAGTTCAAGAATCCTATTATGGGCTCTTTTGATCAATGCAACACCTTTTTCCAGGGCTGTCGACTTGAATCCTTTAATGAAGTTGAAGAAGCATGTCAAGAATTTTTCGATTCCAAGGAGCCGCCATGGTACTTCCAGCAAATCCGGAATCTAGCAGTACAATGGCAGAAAGTCGAGGACTATGATGGTCTCTACTTTTAAGAATTGTCCTTGTTGCATTTGTTGTTAGTTTGCGCATAACAATGCAACTTTCACAAATTTCCCAGAACTTTTTGCTCAACCTAGTATTAAACATAAGTTTGTGTTTCAGAAGTTGTTCCACTAGATCCAAACACAGTTTCTCATAGCAGTAAGTCAGACATCTCATTTTTTACTATTACTATAGGTTTCCTTCTTTTCTTTTGCTCTAAGGCGACGATATGTACTCCTTAAGCACCTATGTTGACTTGACTTGATACTGGAATGATCTGGCTGGGGTGACTGTACAAGAATTTTAGGATTTTTCTGGTACGAGAACGATAATTCGAGTAACTTTTCCTTCAAAAGACTTTCCTGAAGGCATTCCTCCTATAGCAATATGTCCTAAACTAGACAATTCTTAATAAAATATCCGTCTATCTCAATTTAATGGCGATCTTCGTTTTTCTCCACGACAATTTGGCGATTAAAATGCATGGATATACTCTCTCTCTCTTTCAAGACTGTACAAGCATTTTAATAACATTTTATCTTTTGAACCTCATACATAAACTAAATTTTTAAACGGTTGCTGAGTTTCAGAGTGATTTATACAGATTCTTTCATGCGAAATTAATATTCATTCAAAGCATAACATGCATCAATACATAATATATCGATACAAAATACGTAATACATAATACATATAGAAAAATAGTATACTGTTATCATATTTTTATTCTGTCTAAGAATTTCACCCTGATAATTTATTTAAACCCGTTAGCTAATTTAATGTTAATGATTTGATTATTTTGTTTTAAAACTGTTTAATTTAATTATCTAAAATCATTACACTTACATTTTAGGTACCTTTAAAAAATATATATTAATAGCTTTAAATTAAATTTGTATTCACGGGTTTTAAATCCAGGAATAATACCCCTCTCTGAAAACTGTTGAGATGAAGAATTATCTATTAAAGATAAGTTAACTTCCAATTTTATTTTATTTTTCCGATTAGATTGTTTATATAGATATGAGAAAAAAATATTTATACTAAAATTAATATATATATATATATATATATATATATATATATATATATATATATATATATATATATATTTCTTTTATGAATTTTTTTCATTAGATATTTAAAAATGCCACTATATCAAGTTAAATTGTAGGCTTTTGTAGAAAATGTTTATCTCAGGAATTGTGTACTCAGTATTCTCTGAGAGTAATGTAAGCTGCATTTCATTATACTCGCACTAAAGTGTATAAGTACATTAAGTACAGTTAGTATTGAAATAATAAATTTTCATAGAATTGAAAGCTAGTATATAGTGCATAATGATCAAGTTTGACAAATCAGGAAGCAGACTTAGTGATTAAAAGTATCTAATTTCTTTGAAAAAAGAAAACAAGAATAAAATTAAGTATAGTATGAATACTTATTTATTTTAATCACAAAAAAATATCGTATTATTTAAGATGAAAGTATTCCAAACATGGAAAGAAACCGTTGTTGAAATATTGTTGTATTGTGGAGAAAAATCTATTACTGATTAAATACTGTATGATGCTCATTTCAAATTTAAATTAAACGATATCAACGTTTGTATCAAATTTACTTGAAACATCGAAATTTCTTGCGTAGGAAAATATTCAAAATTTGAAAAATATATTTAACTCAACCAGTTTCATAAAATGTTACATTTTTACGATAACACTACTTTACAACATTTTATGAAAGAACTGTGACAGGCATTTTATAGATTTTAAATTACAATTAAATAAAATTATATTTGGACAATTGTGTTTAATGATTCTTCTTTTAATTGCATTTCAGTATTTAATTGTATTTTACTATAGAAAAGTTTCTGCAGATTTCGGAAACCTATTGCTTTACAAAATTTTTGATTATTATATATTTTTTTTTTCATATTTTTTCTGTAAAGTTTTGCGGAATCGTGGATAACTAAAAAAGTTAAATTAATTTTTTGGAAACATTTTTGGTACATCAGAAAAATTTTCTACAATAGTTTTACAGTGCAAGAGCAATTTCTTATCAACAGTCAGTTTAGCAAGCCATTGCTATTTAAAACATTGTACAAGGAAATTAAAATCAAAAGTTATTCATTTTGAATCTTTATTAAATAAAACAATTAATTATAACTTTTCATTACTATAATTTTATTCTTTTAATTTTTTTCTTTTCTTTTGCAGGTAAGTGTCAAATATCCAAGAAATCAAATACTTTCATCTTTTCATCATCAATTACCTTTTTAATATCGACATTACAACTAATGTTCCAATACTGTCAAAGATTTCCTTGATAATTTTGGTACGAAAAAAGTAAGTAAATCCCAAACAAAAATTCTATATAAAATTTCAAGTTGTCTTAAACTGTTACTAGTGTAAGATGAATAAATGTTTTAGCAGCAGATAAACTTTCATTTTAATCATAGCGTAATGTTTTGTCTGTTACAAAAATTAAGATAAAATCCCATTACATATATCGTAGTTAAAACAATTTAATAAATAAATAACCATAATCAATATTTTTTTTAGTACAAGAGTATCACAAATGAGTGCATGGCATGTTAAAAAAAGTGACCATACTTAATTAAAAACAGTCTTGCCAATAATCATAACCTGTTTTACATAGTACAGATTTCAAGAGACTGCTTTATAAATATATCTGTACATTTAAGAAATATTTTCTCGAGAAATAAATTTTTATTTTGTGTTAGAAATAAAATTTGTGTTTAGAAATTTCATTAAGTACTTTGCTTGTACTGTGATCAGAATTTTAAAACATTTCGTGATGTAATTGTGAATAGCGGCACAAAAAATGGGAATTATAAATTTTCAAGTAATCTGGAATGAATGTTGCTGCAAATGAAACATTATTTCATTTCAAGCTGTTCATACATTTTTAGACTATTTTCAGGGTATTTTTAGAACCATTTAACATGTGAAGAGCTCATATGATAAAAGTGGTAAGTGACACAATCATCATTTTGAAAAAAATAAGTTGTAAAGTTTCAAATATCTATTTGCTTTTATTGCCAGATGCATCTTTTTTCAATTGAAATCTCTGTGAGCTTTAGTTTTTTTTTTTTTTTTTAGATAGTAATTTAAAAGAATGTGGAGGATCACTAATTATCTTTAATCATATTATTAACACACTCTTTTTTTCGTATCACGAGGGGGACTCCGCCCCCCTGCTCACTACGCTCACCAACCCCCCCTCGTAATCGCTTCGCGGTTCCATTCGGTATCGCAAAACAATCCCTATTTTCTAGCCAACCCCAGACGTAGTTGTTTCGCTTTTCCATTCTGGATCGCTTCGTGATCCCTTATTTTCTATGCATTCCATTTTTAGGTTACACTTGGTAAAATTGCGCTCCTCCACAACTCTTGACAATTTTATTTCCTTATCTCCAAGCACATAATCATTAGAGCTTACAGAGTTTCATAATTATAAGAATTATTAAATATAAAATTATATATATAGTATTACGAATATTATAAATAGTTAGTGTTTGTGCTTAAAAATATTGTAAATAGTTCAATTAAGCTCTATTCATAAACTAATATTAATTTTGTTGCATTGAAATATCTCAATTTGTTGATTTTCTGCAAGCAAGTAAACCCTATTGTATTTCAATGGGAGTCTATGGAAATTTGGTGAAATACTGGAAATAGCGCCAGGTCGGCGTCACTTTTAGCGACTAATTTTGGTCGCCAAATTTGGCGATATATCGCCAAGTTGGCGAGAAACTTGGCGACAGATCCTCCCCCCTCCTTGGTAACCTTCCTTATAGCGTCAGAAAGCTCTGACCAATCGTTTCGCGGTATCTACGGAGATTTTCCTTGGTCCATTTGCAAATCGTTACTTTTTTTTATATATATAGAAGGATACCACTTTGATCATCTCAGCTCTTCATAGGTTTTCGTGTTCTAAATGTTCATTTTATAGCCTTTATTCATAACTACCTTTCTGCATCGTAATATTCAATAATGACTTCATTAGTGTCGGAAGAAGTATTTTGCCCCAATCTTCTTGAACATTTTTCTAAAGTCCTTATTAGGGTTATAGGTCGACATTTGGGTAATACCCTTTTTAAAGTCCAGAAGAGCACAAATTCGTGGGAAACTTAACAGTTATATCAGTGAAGGGGAGTGTTACCAGTTCCACTGCCCGAAAAGCAAGACAAGGAGACAAAAAGTAAGAGGGACAAGGGCTTTTAAATTGGGACATAAAATGACAGTAAATTCGATGAAAATGGAATCTTCTCTATAACGAAATTTCGTTTTAAACGTAACAAATTCATGATCTGTAGAAGCGGAATCAGTAAAACAGAAACAAATTCCGTTTTTGAGAGGTTTCTGATGGCATAGTTATAGTAATGCGGTATTCCTTCTGTATGGACTATATGCAATTTTTACATTTAAGACAGGATTCCGGTATAAACAAGTTCCATTTTTGCAGTTTTTACTAAGTAAAGTACAATAAAACCAGTAAAAACAGAATATTTGGAACCGGCAAAATAATCTGCATTTGGTAGGTTTTCTTGCTAGCAGGTACCGCCTTTCTTGTGGAGGAATTATGAAAAAAAAATCCGTTATAAACAGGTTCTATTTTTAGAGGTTTTGCCGTAAGTTCAACTCGATGTAGACAAACGAATAGCATAGTACGAAAAGAAAATTAAAAGAATTTTTGCCTCCTGAAAAATCAGGATTTTTGACATTATGCATAGTCTTTACACGGAACGTATCTTGGAGCTACTACAAATCGGGACGTCCCATGGTGGGTGATTTACCGATTCTAGCTCGCCAAAGTCGATTTTTAGAAGTTTATCGTAGCGTAATTTATTTTTTGCCTGTTATAGCTCAATAGTTAGGGAGTTCTACCCTGCTATTGGTTTTGATATAAATATAATTGTATGGTCCATATATTAGCGCAAAGTTGGTGCTTCTTATTTGGGAATGAATCAATCCATTTGAGTATAGTTCTTTAATCTGTTACTTGAAGTGGAGTAAAATATACTGCTCGATTATGGACGCTTCCAAACAAAATATGGACTTTATTTTATCGGACTTATGTACACAAAGTTTGCACATATCAGCTGTTATTTCATATTTAATGTCGCAAAGAACTTTGTATTTTTTTTTTTTACAAATTTTCAGTTTTAATATAGAAAAGTTACATGATAAAGCACGATTAAGCTCAATTTTTGATATGATTAAATAGTTTAAAATTTAACGAAGATGTGAATTTGGTTGAAAATATTTTGTTTATAAAGGAAAATTACAATGAAGAGCCCATGAAGTTTTTCAAGAGCGAAATGTTGAAATTTATGACCAAATTAGGACAAAAATTGCCAGTTGTATGTAGATATCTCAGGACAAACTGATTTTAAAATATATTAGTTAGCTGTAAATTTTGAGTGGTTGCAAAATTGATCCAGACAAATTCTCGAAATTCAGATTTAATACAATGCAAAACATAATGTAGGCATTTTCTCATGATATCATATGATTCGCATTCTTTACATAAAGTTTCTCTGTGCAGAGATAAATATAAATATACAACAGAATATACAACACAGCAATTTTCATTAAAGCTGTCGAATGTTTGCCCTGTATCTTAAATTTTAGAAAAAGAAATTTTAGGATTCGTTATAATAATACAAGAATAGTTTTTTCACTTTAGTTTCTATACCGTTAAGAATCATTAAAATTATCAAGAAGAACGTAAAATTATGCGTCAATCAGATTATGAAACATTTTTCAACGCATTCGGACTACTATAGTAAAACCTCATAGCTTAATAATGTGAAAAACGATGTCTAAGTAATAATTTGTAAAACATATAACACGTTTGAAAACACAATTTCAACCAAAGTCGAAAAAATAGATGAACATTTTGTACATCCCTGTATATGAACTATAGATTTATCATATAATTCACAATATTCTAAAATTTAGAACAGTTAGTGAACGCATAGCACAGCTGAAAATTCCTCGTCAGCAATTTCCGTCAATAAACGGAAATGTACTTCAGATGTTTTGTGCAATCCTGTATATGATTTATAGAATTTACAAACACTAAATAGTATGCAATTTTTATAATTTAAAAAAAGTGTTAAAACGCACTTCCATGAATTATTGTTCATACAGAGAAAAATGTATCTGATTTATTTTGTATGCTCCTGTATATGAAAGATGAATGGCACATCCTATTCAATAGTAAGTATCTTATAGACCACGTCGGAAATATACATCAATTTAAATACTTTTTAAATAGTGTAAGATAAACAAAATACCCCACAAACAATTTTTCTTCATAGACTGTAAATGTTACATAATTCTTTTTAGTGTCCCTGTAAATGATCGATAAATGCTATCCATACCATATTCTTTAGCAATCATCTTGTAGTGCACTTCATAGATACGTATATAAATTGCAAAGTGTTTGAAATTATGAAACACCTTTAAAAAGCACCGCAAACGATTTTTCCCCATAGACCGTAATGTAATGCAATACTTTTGAATGTCCCTGTAACGAAATTATGACTGCTACGCGCTACATTTTGCAATACCTAACATTCAATAGTGCATATCAATAACATTTTTCTATTTCATGGCGATGCGACTATATTGACGCCAAAAGTTATTTTGGCCAACTAGAATCAGTAAATCGCCCACCGTGCGCCCCGTATAAAGCTTAATCTGTCAACACTAGTGAAGGGTATGGTTTTGATACCCGTTTTTTGTCCCATTTATTTCAAAACATAACAGCAAGTTGTGAAGTATGAGCTGCGTTCTTTACCTTGATGCAGGTGCTACTGATTGATGGCACTGTGGGTAATGGAAATGGTATTTCATAGTTGGAGATTAGGGATAAAATATTTTCCTAATAGTGTGTGAAGGTAATCCTAATATTTTTCTTCACTCTCTTTATTTTGAATTTGTTGTTACATGCGAAATCAGTGCAATCATAAAAACTTTCTTTTGAATCTTTGAACCATGCTTTAAGTAACCACATGCTTCGATAAATCACGCTTTAATTTTCTTTTAACATGAAATACCCTACCTTTTCAGTATTCGAAGATATTCATTTTCCTCGGATAGTTATTTGCAATAGTTTTTCCACTTGAAGCGAAACTTTAACTTTTTTTTTTTTTGTTCTTATTACCTATCTTCGCTTTAGTCATGGAAGAACCTCCAATGTGCCTTTTGAGAAGGATTTTTAAGCTAAATTAGAAATAGCACAAACATACCTTTCCATAAACCCTACCGTTTCTTTAAAAATGCCATTCTGCATGAATACGAGAATTTAAGGTAGCAGGCGATAATTTATAGACCCAAAAACATAATTACTGAGAGAAGAAATTGTTTCAGACATTTTCTTTTTCTAAACAAAATCGTCTGAAATGATTCAAACAGTGGGATATGTTGCATTATCATAAAGTACAAGTATTATTCTATATGTAATAATAAAAATTGAAATAAATGTTATAATTTTCACATTTCTAACTATTGTAATCTCAGAATTTATATATCGCTACTGGTATAATGATAATGCAAAATGTCAACGAATGAAAATAATTACTTATGTTTAAAACTAACAGCAAAATATTTTGTAACAAAATATAACTTTGGAATGTAAGCACAGCTTTGAAGCATTAATATTTAAAAAATGTGCTAAAAGGTCCTTAATTGAACAGTACATGTTGTAAAGCTGTACTGGTAAAACGGTCTTCTTTATTTGAAAATAAAACAACAAGTTGCTGTCCAACGTATACTTTATTCTGAGATTTTAAACAAAGATGTAAAAATTAAAATCACAAAAATAAAAATTATACTCTACGTTTCGGTTTATCTCTAAATCCCATCATCAGGAGTTAATTTTCCAAAATACAAATCGGCAAAAAATTCTATACATATTATATTCTCGAAGCTAAATTCAAACTGAAGGAATCGTGAAGTAACACAACTTTCATCTCATATCGAAAAATAAATTAAAACAACATTATTAAAAAGCTATGCCAAAAAATCAAGGTTCTTTCAAAATACTGATCCAAACGCAAAATAATTATGGTTCCTTCAAAATATTGATACAAACATATGGAATTGAAAAGGAAAAAATTATCATTACATGTTTCTTAAACTTGTTAAACAAATCTCTAAAGATTCCTGAATAATTGCTTGAAACGGACGGTTTTGAAATAATATTGGCAATGTCAAAGTCAATAAACGAAATAATTCCTTTAAGGAAAGTGTGGCAGCTTTCTCTGCAACATATCGGTTTCCGTCCCCCCTGTTACTCAAAATCCACTTTGAACAAGTAAAGTCCTTATATTAGTTCTTTTGTTAAAACAATATATAGTTCAGCCTTCATATATATATATATATTTTTCTTTCTCTCGCCTTTTCACAACGAACGTAAGTCAATACGTACAAATATTTATAATTTCATATTTTTCCACTTATTCAAAATCTCATTCTCGCATATTTATTTCTTTTTCTTTACGGTCTTTATTTAAAAGTAATCAAGGACACATACAACCTACGTACATCTGAACTTTTTAACGTTTCATTTTCTTTATCGTATTTTATCTGCGTTATAAATAAGCCACTCTTAATTGCAGTTAGAATTTGACGAGTAAAAAGAAATAGTGAAAAAATAAAAAAGTATTTTATGGGAATTGCGGTTTCAAATTATATTTCATTTATCTTAGCACATATGCCTTCTACATTTTACATACATTCGTTAAAGATTTCACAATCACATTTAAGCGCAATTTGTTGTTAAAGTAAACAAAACCAGACTTCGTGTCGCTCTTATTCATGAAATATGCAGGGCTGTTTTACATCCTGTGGGTGTGCTGAAAGGGGGCTACCACATTATTTGTCTGCTAAACCTGCCGCCAATGCTTTGTCTCTGTAATTCCGGCGTCAAAAACTTTGTAAATTGGCGATAATGTAATACGCCAAGTCATATGATTCGGTACGCAAAAAAAGTCGAGTTAGCTCTCGACCTCTGTGCTGTAAGGTCCGAGATAGGGCCGCCGTTATTTTTCCTTTTGTTGACGTTACGGAGCACTTTGCCATGGATAATTATATTTCTACATATCTTCATATCTGATGTTCTTTTTACGAAATGTCTGTTTTCATTTGAAAATGAATAAACATTGACTGCACTTTCTTTCACCTATAATATTGGAGTTTTTTTTTTTTATCTCACCATATCATCGAAACCGTGAACCACCGCTGCATGGAGAATCAAATGACTCCATAGAAAGTTCTTGATAATGCAGTGGAAAGTTTATTAAATTTTAAACCCTTTTTATGCTTTTTCAACCTTTCAAAGAAGCGGCGCTTTTCATCCCAATATATGAAGAATATGTACCATCAGTAAGTTTAAAGGGTATCGCATAAACTCCAGAGTGAAACAGAATCAATTTTTCTACTCGTAATATTAAGCCATATTGGACCACACCGATTAAATATTTTTGAAAATTTTTAAAACTTCAATTACATCATTAATATGGTGTAATTAAGCAGATACTAGCAAAATTTTGAAAAAAGTTTTTAATTTTTTAAGTAACTAGTTGTCCTATAAACAGGACATATTAGTAGGACACATAGTAAGGACATATAAAATGCATACATAAACTAATTTTATGAGAAAATATTTTATTTTACTTTAAAAATACTGTTTATGTTGTACAAAAATACTCTGATTTCTCCAATAAAAAGATAATAATAACGGTAAAATTCTAGATTATAAGATCACAATTCTTAAAGAATTATTTGAATAGATTTTTTTCAATTAAATTTTAATTGGGTACTTTTTTTTTTGTTTATATGTTAAACTTTTATGTATCTTAAAGACGTCATAACAAAATGCATCCAAAAAATCCTTACCAATTTTATTTAAAAAAATGTTTTATTAGCTGTCCTATTTATAGGACAGCGGTCCAATATGGGTTAAACACAGTCCTTAAATTGGATGCCGCAAGTGGGATATTATATTTCCTGAAAATCTTTTTTAACCTTTCAAAGAGGATTGGGGCTATAGCGAATTTTTCTGTAAACTTGACACATTTCAGGGGAAAAATTATCTGTAACCTTATTTGTTATCTGTATTTATCTATTAATTTAAAAATAATGTGTGGTTTATAATCATGTCTCCAACCATATTAACAATGTAATTAAGTTCGCTATCCAAGATTTCTTCTGAACAAACTAAAAAGACACATGCAATAAATGGTCTAAAAGCTGCAATTTTGTAATTCCAAGGAGTTGCCGCTGTAACAGGGATTACACTGTCTAATTTCATGGATTTCCGATAAATTTTACATTGTAAGAAGTTGTCTTCTTTAATGAGAAAATCATCAAGAAACGGAAATGAGTTATTCTCCAATTCCATAGTAAACTTAATATTATTATCAATCCGGTTAATTTCATCAAAAAATTCTTTAGACAATATAATATAGCAATGTAACAAAACAATTATATAATTCTGTAATGTGCCGTTGTAAAATGTTATCATTCATGTGCAACCATATCGGGGAGAAGAAAATGTAAAACTATGCGAAGGAACCAACTACGAAATAATACCTGCTTTAAGTACAAAAAAAAAAAAAAAAATAAAAAGTCAGATGCAAAAAAAAGCAGATTCGATTTTTCCTTGACGGTATCTATTTCATAACTTCACGGTTGACTCCATATATGTATCATTATATTAAAAATGAAATTTTGTTCGCTTGAAATGTTTACTTTCCGTATTTTTATTTAGCTATAAAGAAATGTGACAAACTTAATTGAGTTTTCACATAAAATGAGATATTCTTTTCTTTTAAAATCGTTGAATTATTATTAATGATCTTGTTAGTTAAATTAAGTGCAGTAGATAACAGGAAAAACAGCATATGTTTTGCATATTAACAAATAAATTAAATGAAGTCTTACCCGCTTTCAGAGTTCAACTATGAAAACAAATATATGTATTTTGAAGCTTTGCTATTATTAATGGTTACAATATCTTGGAAATTTACAGCGGAAATAAAAAGTTAAAAATTATTTTACATACGAAAAGAAAACTTAATGACTTTTCCCCCGGAGGAAAGTATTTGTCTTTTAATTTAATTTAAAAACCAATAGTCTTGTAATAAATTATACATTACCTTACTTTGCAAATATACTTTGTTTCAGTTCAAAGTTCTTAATTCCGATGCAGAAAAATTTATTTCTCCTGGAGCATGGAAAATACATTTAAAAAACAACTTTTGCCGATTTTGCGTCTTATAAATTATTCCTGGAGTCCTTTTTTTAGTTTCTTTGACATATTTTATGAATTCCACGGATATGTTTCTTACATATTTGAAAATTTCGAACAGAATTTAAAACAAAGTTTTATTCTATAATTAAAAAAGAATTACCTTTCTAATTTTAGTGCAAAAAAGTATTTTGAAAAAACTATTTGCTGTTACTAATATCTTCTTTATTTCAAAGTTATAGCAAAAATTAAGAACATTTTCTTTTAACTTCCTTTACAAAGTAAGAAAAATTATTGACCTTTCCTCTAAAGAAAAATTATTTCTTATAATTAGTTTTTGAAAGAATTCTCCAGCAGTGAATTATATATTACTTAATAATGTGGTTATACTTTATTTCAATTAAAGTTTCTTAATCCAGAATTAGAATAGTTATTTATTCCTCCTAAAGCTTTTAAAACTTTTTTTTTTTTTTACTTTATCAGAATTTACGGTCTTAAAAATTATTCGTGGGCGATCTCTTTCATTTGATTGATAAATGTTGTGTGCTCCACTGATGTATTGATTGCATATTTAATTTTTTGACACAAATAACATCTCACAATATTAAAATATATATTTGTTTAAAAGACGTTATAAAAACACATTACAAGTACAATAAAAATCTATATTGACATGTTTAAAGTCTTTTACTGAGTCGTCATCAGAATGTATAACAGAAAATTACAAATACAACGCATATGAAAAATGAAAAAAATCATCGAAATATAAACAAGTAATCATATAACGTGCACTACATTTTCACAATCACACGTGTTCCCTCTATCTCGCGACTCTGTAAGTTGTCCAACCATGCAACCCATAAATTCAGGATACGAAAAGATAATGTATCGTTACAAACTCCTGAACCTCTTAAATAAATTTCAATGGACTCTCTTATAAATAATTGTAAATATAAATTAGACCTGTAGCTTATTCTACTCTCGTTAAAAAGTATGTTAATGTTCTCTATTTGATTCAGGTGGGATTAAAGCAGTATTATCTGTATTATATTTTATGTCCGCTATATGTTCTTTACATCTGATATTGAATTTTCGTTGGGTTATACCTATATAAGGATTTTTGATTCCCCCCTCCCTAATAAATGGAATCATATAAACTCCTGAGAGGTCATTCCTATTAATAGGATCATATATGTATATTTCAATACATATTTTAATATTGTGATATGGTTATTAGTGGACGTGATTTTGGCTTATTACTCGTACTTATTTACAAATAACATCATCTGAAATTATTATATAACATCATATGAAATTATTCTCTTACTAGCAGATCTCTACCCTTTTCGCTGGCCGGGTTTTCCAAACGAAATTAGGGTTGGGGACACCACTGCCTTGCGCTGCGTGTGCCCGCTGCGCTCTGGAATTAAACGAACCTCGAAATAGTGTGGCTTTTTTTCAGACAAAAATATTTCCAAATAAACCTAGAATCGAAGTCCCGCAGCTTTCGACAGCGTACACGTGGGTAGTCTACGTTCCATCCGGTTGATTTTCTAATCCAACCTCAAATTTGTATAATTATCCATCAAAAGAACCGGGTATATATATATATGTATATAGTGTCACCATTGCCGTTTAAACGATTTATGGGTACGAAACGCAATGAACATCTTTGTAGTGATTGCCATATTAAGGATTTAGTTTTTGACCTGTAGATATATTACACTTTAATTTTTGACCAATAGTTGCTGAGGACAAAAAAATAATCGAGACATAAATAATCTGAAGAATAGTAGTACTCATTATTATGTACATCTTTGTAGCCACTCAGCAGCACAATAGAATTTTTATTTTTCCCGAATAACGAAGGTTAGCGGAAAAAAACAAACAAAGCTACCTAGCTTACTTCTGAAAAACACAGTTGATAGAGAAACCTTGTTTCGTCGCTAGTACCTATTTGTCATTTTTGCTATTTTCTGAGGTAATAAAAATCTCCTTTGAGATCGTCATTCTGTTTCCTTAACAATCCATCCATATTACTCTCTTTAAAAATTTGTCGAAAAAAAATTTCATACTTTTTCGAAGTTTTCTAAACGATTGCCAAAGATTTTCTCCATACGGGGATATAAAATATAAGACTGGATCTATGACTTTCAATAAATATAGTTAAAGAAAAAAACAAAATCTTCATTTTCAGCGGAAAGGGTTCTCTTTTTTTCTAAACTTCGCAAGATTTTTAAAATTCGCTCCACGAATACCGAATAAACTTTATTGAAAAAAGGACAAAATTTATTATATTGGGCTAAAAGATTGAAAGCGGATTCTTTATTAATGTAGAAAGATCGCCGCGAAAAGCGATCTCATGCTAAAAATAGCATAAAAATCTGATTAAGAAATCCAAAAACAGCTTTCAAAGAGCATAATTTTACATTTATATGTACCTTCCTGCGAAATCGTGTAAATATGTGCGTAGCGGTCTCTTCAGAAAACTGCTGATAAACATACAAAAACAAACACACAAACTTTTGTCTTTATTATTATAAATAAATTAATTCTGCCTTTATTTTTAACAGTAGCTATCGTGAAAAATGGATTCTTCCTTCTTTATATTATAAGCGAAATCGGTGAAATGCCATACTTTTTTAGGGTGAATTTCTTTAATAAGAATTGTTTAGGATAATTCTTAGAAACTATTTGGAATGAATATTCTTTCAAGAATCCTGATTAATCGTAATTTTTTATTGTCTTGAAACAGTACTTTAACTATCATCGTACTTTAATTAATTGTTTTAATTAATGTTTGACCTCAGAAACAGTCGTTTCATTTAATGTTTACGTTTTTACGAAAGCTCAGTTTATAATACGAAATTTTCAGTTGAAAGATATTAAACTTTTTGACCTTTTCCAAAGTTGTGTCTGTGTTTGTAAGTTTTATCATTTAAGCGGAAAAGAAGTAGATATTAATGATAAAACTTTCTTTCTTTAAATGATATTGTTAAATAGCATCTCTTGTTAATTTATCTTTTTTGTTTGAAAATGAAATTTAGCAACAGTTATACCTTTTTATTTTAATTGTTTGACTTTAGAAATGGTTGTTTCATTTACGTTGTACGTTTTAAGTTCATTTTTTTTTTCTTTGATACTAAAATTTTAGTTCACAAATATTAATCTTCGTGACTTGTAAAAAAGTTTTGTCTGAGTTTGTAGACTTTTTATTTAAGAAGAGAAACCAGAGATTAATGATAGAAGGTTATTATTATTTTTAAATAATACTATTAAATGTTTTCATATGTTACTATTTTGTTTCAAACTGTACATTACAACAGGTTGTACAGTCGTGGAAAAAAAAGTAAACACCCCTCTGCAACTCGGCAACAAACTATAATTTAAAAAAAATTACAGGTATCAAACGATTGTTAATAAAGTCTACTTTTAAATGACGTATATAAAATTTTCTTAGGGGGCCATCTGCAAATCAATACCAAGCCAAACTTTGTGGTTTTTTTTCAATGGAAACACCCAATTTTGACACTATATTTTAAATATTCGGTTCAAACTATGCCTAGAAAAGAAATTTCAAGTCATTTGGATGATGAGTTTTTGAATTATAAACATTCAAAATTTAGAGCTTCTAATGTTAAATTACATTTTCATATTTTTATTAATATCTCTTAAAATTATAATCCTAATGTGATAATTTTTTTGTTTAATTATAATATTGAAAAACCGAAACATAAATACATTGAATTTGTAATTTAAAAAATTTTACAATATGAATTTTGATTTATGAAATTAATATTCGACAAAAATATGAATTGCAACCTACAATTTTTTTGATAGATTTATATTTATTATGTCCTGCTTTATGAAAATTGTTAATTTCAAATTTTTCTTCCAAGTAGTTTCCGAATTATGAGTAAAAAACCTCAAAATGACGGTTTAAGGGACCGTCTATGATGCCCAGAAAAGCGTAATTTGGAAAAATATATATTTTACTTATTTCAATGAAACATTTGGGCTGGCTATAGTCGAAACATATTAAGCGTGTTTCCGTTGAATATGAAATATCTTAAAAAGCAGAAAAAAACGTTTAAAAATGCCCAAATAATACATGAAAAGCAGCAATGAAAAGCTGCTTTTCATGTATTATTTGTGCATTTTTAAACGTTGTTTTTTCTGCTTTTTAATATTGTTGCACAAAGGCTTTATTTGCTATTTTAAAGAAATATCTATCTTTTTTTTTTAACAGTGTAGGACAGGGACGGCGAACCTTTTCATGTCCACGCACCAATTTTTACCAAAAACTTCTTTTATATGATCATGACGTGCCAACAATAAAAAAATTTAAGGGATTAAATAATAATGAATCAAACTGGGTAATATTTGATGTCACACTTTAGAAATTTATTTTTAAAATATTCTTTCTGTTGTCTCATCTTATGTGCCAAATAACTTATATCAACTTCGTACTTACAAGGAAGGTCTCCATACGGGCATATTCAGAAAAATCTGAAAAAAATTACAGAGTGTTCTTCTCATGTAGATATATATGTTTATAAAAAAATTTGGCGGAACCTCGGTAGAACGTTCGTAAAAAAATAATGAAAATTTCATTTATTTGGCGATTTATCATCAGTTGGCGGTGAAATGAAATTTCGAAAAATTGCTTTTTTCTGTCGAATACTCTTAAATAATGTCGATAAAAATGTTTCATATTGAACTTATTTAAATAAATTTAATGTAAATAACTTTAGTTCTGTCAGTTTTAGTTTGATTTAACTATATATAGTTTTGTCGTGTATATATATATATTTATAATAAAAGTTAAATATCAAATTTTATGAATTAAAAGAAAATTAAAATAAATTAAAATTGTTTCAATATCTCAAAATTAAGTCTATTTGAGCACTGTCGAGTCGATTCAATTTTGTTGCTGTGGAAACGACGAATTCTTTTACATTGAAATGAATAACTGGTAAATGAATCTTGGCTTTGGAATACGCTTAAATATATGAAAGCATTTTTTATATATGAAATTATTTTTAAAATAATATAATTAAATAACAAGCAACATAAATATGTAATACAAAAAAATGTATTTATTAAACTCTCTCGTTGTTTCTGTTTAAATTCATTAAATACTTTTTACACGCATTCTAAAAATCAATTAACAAACAATTTTCGTGTGCATCAAAATCGTTTGCTTTTGGCGAGGAAAACTACTGCTCGCCAAATCACGTGACGTTTTCGTCTTTTCGCGCCAAATACTCGAAAGTAATTTTTTTTTTTTTTTTTTTTTTTTTTTTTACAGATTTTCTATTGTAATTCCGCCGCTAAATTTGACTGATCCTTTATTACATACATACGTAGTTTAACTGGTATTTTTTTTTTTTCAAAATATTCTGAGAATGCCCAGGAAGGAGACCTTCCTTGTTAGTTATTTTGAAGAGAACGCAAGCTGAATTGGACTCATTCGACAAGATGTTTTTACTTGAATTTTTCATATTATTTATTTCCGAAAAGAATATCTCTCAGAAAAAACATTGTTTAAATAGCAAGCGACAGAATCTACAGCTTTTAGTGTCTGGAATTGAATTCCAGGTTGTTATAATTTTACCATCGGCATTTTTGCTTATAATGCATCTTAATCTTTCTTTTGTGATAATCTCCTAATTCTCTTTTATTCTTAAACTTTTGTGAGCCAATATTGAGCTAGATTGGGATACGTTAAGTTATATTTCAGTTTCTTCAATCTGTATGGCAATGACATCCAACCGAACTAAAGGAATTCAGATAAACAGAGACAATAACTAGATTAATTAATGCATTCTGTGAATTTCTACTATATTTTGATGTAGAGCCTGAATCAATGCCGTGCCAAGAATAATCTGCAGCGTGCGACTTATAGCATGCGAGCCATAGGTTCGTCGTTCCTGGTGTAGGAGATACAAACAATGATAAGTTCGTCAGTAACAAAACTACTTAGAGGTAAATTATCACACGGTGCATTTTTAAGCGTTTTTATGCGTTTTTCCTCTTGAAAAACCTTTTTATGGGACACTATCTGATATCACCTCAATAAATTAATATATAAATAAAACAAAAAAAGAAATAGCACAAAAAAATGTAATTATATTAGTTTAAATACACAAAAATAAAGCAAATATATTTCAACCTATAATACAACCGTGCCCGGAAAATGCTTCCATAAGTGGCTGTCACCATTATAATGAGTACATCTATTTAGAAAATGCTTATATACTCAAAATAAAAAAATGATTCTTTTCATTCTAGAATTTCCAGACGATTAATTATTGAATTAATTAATCTTCGTAATTAAAAACTTTTGACATGAAATATAATAAGAGGCTTTTAAATAAAACATCACTTTATTGGCAATTATCCATTCAATAAAATTATTTAAATTCTAAAGGGGAAATTTTGCAGGCTTATAAAAATGAATGAGAAAATCCGATATCTCAATCGATTTTTAAAGCTTTCACAAGGTGTTATTTATGGCACAACCATTTACTATGGAGACTATAAATATTCGTGAATGTTGAAATGTCACACACAAGCCTATAAAAAAGAAATAAAAATTCGCAGATGGAAACAGAGTATCTTTAAGAAGTCTTCTGAGCACGTATTTAGAATACTCTGAATCTTAAGTATCATAAAATTATGAAGTGGGAAATAAAAATGTCAATAGCTACACAATAAACTTTAATGGGATTTCTGAAATTGTGCTTGCGTTTGAAGAAAGCAAACTTAATTAAATTGTGTATAATGTTTTATTAATTTTTATTCTTAAATTTTAAACTGTGAAACTAGAAAATATATTTTTTTGTGTAATTAATTTTTAGAAATAATTACAAACAATATAAAAATATACTAGTTTTAATTTTCCGAGTGAAAAAGTCCAGGCCTGGATTTGAACCAGAGATCTTTGACTTAAGGGGACCATGGTCCTTTATATGAGCAAAAATCAAACCCAAAATCGACATTTCGTTTTGTGTGCATTATTATTCTCCAATTTATACTACGTCATTCGTCGAAAATCGCATACAGATGGGATTATTTTACACAAAGTTAAATTTTTTGGCCTTTTAATATACTTTAAATCTGTTTTTCTCCATACTGATGTTTCAGCTTTTTTTAAATTTTGGAAATGCACCTTGCTACTTAATTCTTGATCAAAATCCGTGAAACTGATATGGAAGAAATCCTGATATTGCTTAAAAAGAAATTGTGTATGCATTTTAAAATTCGACTTCATTAAGGCAATTAAATTTGATTTTTAACTTATTGTAAGGCAGAATTTTCATGAAAATCGATATGGAATTCAGAAAAATATTTCTAAATAATTAACTGTTTAACCCTTTATGTGCTGAATTATGAATTCATGAAAATTTTATCTTCAAAAGCATTTTTCGTGAATTTTTAAAACTACATTAGAATATTTACATAATTATTTAATAAGTTTTAGAAAGATTTTAGAAGGATTGAAGAATTTAAAAGGATTAATTAAATTTGATTTTATAGGGATTTTGTGCAATATTTATAACCCCACTCAAATCTTTTATTTTAAATATTTTTCTTAGTATCTTGTAGAATTAGGAAATGTACAATTATAGTGTTCTTACAATAGAAATATAGAAATATTTCCGAATTGAAAAATCTCGCCCCCCCCCCCCCCCACCTCCCCAACGCCGAGAAAGCTGAAAAGATGCAAAGACAAAAGAAATCATCCTTTTAAAGATATTTTTGTTTTGTGTAACCAATAATGCTTTTGGAACAAGATAAAGTAATGCATCTATAACTCTCTCTAAACTGTATTACTACTAATTGATGTATTGAATGAATTTTATAACAAGTTATTTTAATGCTACTTATAAGTACCGTCAGTAGATAAAGGGTTAAGGGATTAAAAAATCGATACACAGATTTGTTTGTAATAGAGTTTTACGTGATTAAAATCAAAATCGGGAAAATATCTAAAAAATTAAGACGCAAGGAGCATTTTAAAACTTAGGTTAAACATTTTAAATTTTTTTAAAGATCTTAAAATTATAATAAGATTAAAAAATTCTTTTAAGGTGTTCTATATACTTATGGTGAAATGTGTATTTGCACACAATTTCAAATATCTATTATGAAAAATTAAAAAAAAAAAAATTCTTAAACGTCCCCCGTCCCCTTAAGCCGCCAATGCTATCTGATATTGTATATGACAGGATAGTGTGTGCGATCGCAGCTTAAGAAAAACGGATTTTATGAACAAGTAATTTTCACGATTAGAATTTATTTACATATCTTTATTAAGGGGACAGTGGACATTCAAAATCACAAAATTCGACAAAAAACGATTTTTTTTTATTTTGAGAATTATGACAATAAATGCTCAAATTTATGTGATGCAAAACGATTTTTTCAATTATCACGCGTCTTCGCAGATATATAAGCTTTTATATTTGTAAAAACTGTATATATTTATATAGTTTTGTTTTATATTTATAAAAAGAAATACGCAGATATGTTAACGAAATAATTACTTGTCAAACTTAATATTAATATTTCAGATATTCCATTAAAGTTTATTATGTAGCTCTAGCTCGTTCATAATTTTATGATACTTAACATTCTGAACAGTCTCAATACTTGCTCAGAAGACTTCTTTATGATGCTCTGTTTCAATCTGTGAATTTTTATTTCTTTTAAAATTTAAAAATAAAGACTCATAAAAACTATGCAAAATTTAATTAAGCTTTCTATTTACAATCACAAGCATACTTTCAGATATCCCATTAAAGTTTATTGTATAGCTGAGAGTTATTCATAATTTTATGATACTTAACATTCAGATCCTTCTAAGTACGTGCTGAGCAGACTTCTTTAAGATGCTCTGTTTCAATCTGTGTATTTTTATTTCTTTTAAAGTTTAAAAATAAAGACTCATAAAACTATGCAAAATCCAATTAAGTTTTCTATCTACAAACGCAAGCACACTTCCGGATATCCCATTAAAGTTTATTGTATAGCTGAGAGTTATTCATAATTTTATGATACTTAACATTCAGATCCTTCTAAATACGTGCTCAGCAGACTTCTTTAAGATGCTTTGGTTCAATCTGTGAATTTTTATTTCTTTTAAAATTTATAAAATAAAAACTCGTAAGAACTATGCAAAATTCAACTAAGTTTGCTATCTACAAATGCAAGCACACTTTCAGATATCCCATTAAAGTTTATTGTGCAGCTGTAGTTCATTCATAATTTTATAATATTTAACATTCAGAACATTCTAAATACGTGCTCAGCAGACTTCTTTAAGATGCTCTGTTTCAATCAGTGAATTTTATTTATTTATTTATTTTTTTTAGACTTGTATGTGATACCTCAACATTCACGAATATTTATGGTATCGATATAGCAAGTGGCTGTTATGGTGTTCTGAAGGTTAACACCTTCAGGCAGATTCAAAAGTAGATTGAGGTATCGGATTTTCTCATCCGTTTTTATGAACCAACAATTTTGACGATTAGAATTTATTTACATATTTTTATTAAATGATAATTATCAATGAAGTGATGTTTTATTTAAAAATCTCTTACTCTATTTCATGCCAAGAGTTTTTAATTACGATAATTAATTAATTAATTGTTTGAACATTCTAGAACGACAAAATCAAGCTTATTTTTTAGTTTATATGCATTCTCTAATTATATGTACACATTGGTCCTAGCCTCTTATGGGCGTATTTTCCGCATAGAGTTGCATAGTAGGTTGGGAAATATACCTGCCTTATTTTTACATATTTAAACCAATATAACTAATATGTTTTCGCCCAATTCCCTTTTTTATTTTATTTCTTTATTTATTGTAGTTTTGGTATTTTTAGACTCTAATTTTCTGTATATTTAACAAGATGGGGGAAGGTTGGAAAATCTCATTAGAAGAAAAATTCATCTTCTTGATCTTACGAGTTTTTGTGATTGCGTAAATTCTCTCGCATCTTGTGCTAATGCACATAAGCATACGTACTTCAGATACTTATGTATATTACATAATGTAATCTACATAAGTGTATATACATTTTTAAGCAACCAGTTATCAAAAATTACAGATTTGGGTCTAAAAATTAAAAGATGGTAGGGCAGAAATGTAATCTGACTGTGAGAAGAATCGATTTGACCGTGACGAATTTTAATCGGTTTGGTTCAATGAGGTGTTACAACAGGGCATATATGGTGTTATGGTTTGCCTTGACATTGATTAAAACGCACCTTCTTGTTGCATTCTACTATACTTTTGGTTTTGCTGTTTGGTAACAGTCAGTTTCATTTTCAGTGAACCCGCTTAAATTCTTCCTGGAATAATCTGCATTTTCTTAGCTATTTCATTAGTTAAAATGTCCATGGTGTCACTACTTTTAGTAATAATAACTAATAGTTTACTGATGTCAAGCATAATATAGATTATCCGGATTAAATTTTTGCAACTGAGCGAAAAAAGGCTTGCTCAATTGGAAAAATTGAATTCATATGATAACTTTACTAATCAATATGATTTAGTTAAAAATAATAGAATATAGATTATGCCTTTTTTTCAAGTGGTATTTCCCACAAATCAACACTATTTCTACCACCGTCAAATGACACCTTTTAAAAGATTTCTATTTATGATTTTTCATTGGTAATTTTTAGATTGAAACAATTACAAATCATTTTTCATACATTGAAGAGTCTTTTATTCTTATTACATTCAAAAACTATGAGCAAAATAAACATAAATCAAAAATTTAAAAAGATGTCACTTGACACCGGCAGAAATAGTATTAATTCTGCTGCTATAGTTAGCAATAGACAATGGTGTCAGTACTTCTGATTTAAATATGGTATACGAGTAAATATTTGTATATAAAGACTTGTTTAATTATTAGACACTCTTCGCACCATTTGACTATTTTCGCATTGTATCTTAATTTGTTATACATTCGATATCGAAAACGCGATTTAGCATAAATAGTGAAGAAGACGCGTATTACTTAATGAAAAAAAGAGTTCCTACTTGCTACCTATGCCAATAAATGAGCTCCTCTGAAGTTTCATATCCACATGCCAAATTATCGCCGTCTATGTAATTGTATAAGTTTTTGCTTTTATAGTTGAATTCATAAAGTGAACTGAATAATTACTTTGCTGCCAATGTACCCGAATTTGAAGTTTTTGAAGAATAAATTTTTGATTGAATTTTGATTTTGCATTTGCGTAATCCTACAAAGACTTTCTTTCATGAAGGACTTTCGTACTTTATAAGATAAATTTAAGTTCAAATTAGCCCATTTTAATTTCGATATATCCACTCTGCATTCTTTAAGTTATTCTATTTCTCATTATTAAACTATCCTGATACAATTTTCTTTAAATTCCATTTAGTAAAGTGTTACTATCCAATGTATTTCCCTTATTTGAAATTAATCTTTTTAGCGGTTAATTTATAGTGTGATTGTATGATAAGATTAATAAAACATTTAATAATTTCGCAATCATATCTCTGAAAGTAGTAGGATGAAGCAATCCCAAAACTTTCTTCTATATTTTACTTGTAAATACTCCTAAAACCGTATTTCTTGTAATTGTGCATCTAAAAAAAAACAAGATGTTGAAGTGTGCGTCGCTGATCGAGCATCCAGTACAACATTGCTATACCAACTTTGTTTTTCATCTTAAATTTCTGCTTCATTTGATTAATCAGAGTAAATGCAAGTTAATCTCGATCATATTGGTTATTCTGTTATACGTCAGCTGCTTGCGAATGGCTGAGTTTCCGCTGCATGAGCAGCCAATGTACAACACAACTACAAAAAATCGAGAAAATCGCTCAAAAATCGTTATCAGAGAGGCCTTTCTGCGTCAATATCTCCATTTTCAACTGGAACCTGGCGTTTATAGTCAAAAACGTATAGATGAAGTTTGGTTCAATTCTATCTGTAACTACATACACTGTAAAAAAAAAGGACTAAAATACGGATATTGTACTGGCAGTCGAGACGCCAATACTATTTCCGTATTTTAACGGAAAAATTTCTCCGTAAATTGCAGAAAATTTCTGTTTTTCTGGAATTTAAGGGATAAAATTTCCGTTAAAATACGGAAATAATACTGGCGTCTCGATTGCCAGTACAATTTCCGTATTTTAGTCTTTTTTTTTTTTTTTTTTTTTTTTTTTTTTTACGGTAACTCTTTCCGATGATACAAAATAAGAAGTCGGAAATTGTACGTCCAACGTAGCAAATGAGGTACGTTCGTACAATAACTAGTTTTATAAATATTCAGATCTTGGTGTAATAGCTGTTGCACTCTTATACAAAAAGCACGAATACAAAATTTATTACGATTATATATATTAAATTCAAAGTAACTCTTTCCTATGATACAAAATAAGAAGTCGGAAATTGTACGTCAAACGTAGCAAATGAGGTGCGTTCGTACAATAACTAGTTTTATAAATATTCAGATCTTGGTGTAATAGCTGTTGCACTCTTATACAAAAAGCACGAATACAAAATTTATTACGATTATATATATTAAATTCAATAATACCGAAATAATATGACTCCATCTTAAAGAGGACCTCATCACCATGGCAACCTTAGAATCATTACCTATCATGGAATATCATTGAATTAATTACGTATGATAGAATTTAAAAGGATGAAGAAATTTTTTATCAATATCTTTTTAAGTTTTGATTAAATTTCACAGAAAATTTCAAATGACTCTATAAAATTCTGAAACGCATATGTACATTAAATTTCAAACCATTCCGTTGGGTAGTTTTTGTGGTGTTATATGCGAACGGACGGGCGGACCAGACGGCGACTATAGGTGCTACGTATTTATATAATTACGAACGCGCCTAAAAATCGCACAAAACTCGCTGTCACAGCTCCCTCTTCTAGGGGAATATCCCCAATTTCAATCGGAACATGACGTCTATAGCCAAACACGGCACAAATGTCATATACGCTTGGCGCGATTTTTTTCCGACGCCATGTCATATACGCACCGGGTACTTAACTGGCGCCAAAGTGTCGTTATTGTGTTTGCTATGGTAACCCGGATATAGATGACATGGTATCGAGGTTTTCGCCAAATTGGTGTCGGAAAAAAGTCGCTCCAATATGGGCCGTATATGACATTTGTGCCCCCAAAACATATATCTGAAGTTTGATTTAATTCTATGCATAATTTCGGATACTTTCCAATGATTCAATAAGGAAAATGGCCCAAAAAGTTCTATTACAGCGTCCCATTCTAGGGGAATATCTTAATTTTCATCTGGGACCTGCTGGCCATAGCCAAAAACATATACAGTCGAACTTACCTTTAACGTAGTTCCCATTTAACGAAGTTTTCTACTTAACGAAATTTTCTGCTCAACCGTGACTTTGAACACCATTAACAATCAAATTAATCCTCATATTACGAAATATATATTCTATATAACGAAGTTTTAGGTAGCTTTCTTTACAAAAAGCTACCTATTGCAGCCGTTCGGAGGAAAGCGATTTCAAAAAATTTTGGTATATTTTCATCGATCATGACCCCCAGACCCCGAAAACACCCTCCGTTCAAAATTGATATATATATATATATATATATATATATATCAATATATATATATATATATCAATATATATATATATATCTGACCTATGTCACACTGTAACTCTCGTATTTATGAACCGATTTGGATGTAATTCGGTGTGTACATAGTACATACCAATGTCTCGACCGAGTTCGTTGGCCAGCTTCATCCGCCATTTTGTTTCAAAAGGGCGGCCATTTAAAAATTTAAAAAAAATTAAAATTTAAAATGTGGTACCAAAAAATTGAAAATGGAAAAATATTTTTTCTTATGTATTTGACCTTTATACAAAGACTCCGTAGCAGTTTTTGTTTTGTCTATATCTTAGAAAATGGCTGAGTTATAGCATTTTGAATTTCTAGCGAAGCTGACATTTTGAAACGTCCTGAATTTTGTCACGCGATAAAAGGCGTATTTATGAACCGATTTGGATGTAACTTCGTTTATACATAGTACAGACCAATGTCTCGACCGAGTTCGTTGGCCAGCTTCATCCGCCCTTTGGTTTAAAAATGGCGGCCATTTAAAATTTTAAGAAAAATTTAAATTTGAAATGTGGTACCAAAAAATTGAAAAATGAAAAAATATTTTTTTTTATGTGTTTGACCTCGATAAAAAGATTCGGGAGCAGTTTTTGTTTCGTCTATATCTTAAAAAATGGCTGAGTTATAGCATTTTGAATTTCTAGCGTGGCTGACATTTTGAAACGCCCTGATTTTTGTCACGCGATAACAGGCGTATTTATGAACCGATTTGAATGTAACTTGATCTGTACATAGTACATACCAATGTTTCGACCGAGTTTGTTGGCCAGCTTCATTCGCCATCTTGTTTCAAAAGGGTTGCCATTTTTTTAAAAAAAATGTAATTTAAAATTTAAAATGAGGTATTAAAAAATTGGAAAATGAAAAAGATTTTTTTTATGTGTTTGGCCTTGATACAAAGATTCTGGAGCAGTTTTTGTTTCTGAAAATTTGTTCTTTTGTTTATATCTAAAAAAGTGGTTGAATTATAGCACTTTGAATTTCTATCATGGCTAACACTTTGAAACGATCTTGTATTTGTCTCGCGATACCACACGTATTCGCCTATTTCGATGGAAGAAGGCATGTGGATAGTATACATCAATATCTCGGCCAAGTTCGCTGGCCAGCTTCATCAGCCATCTTGTTTCAAAATGGCGGCCATTAAATTAAAAAATATATATATTTAAAGTGAGGTGCAAAAAAATTAGAAATTGAAAAAGGTTTCTTTCTTAAGTATTTGACCTTGATATAAGGATTCAGGAGCATTTTTTGTTTGTCTTTATCTTAAAAATGGCTCAGATATAGCAGTTTCAAATTCTATTGTGGGTGACATTTTGAAAAATCTGATTTTTTGCATGCGACAGCACTCGTATGTATCAACCGATTCCGATGTGAGTGAGCATGTGCACAGCAATTACTAAGGTCTCGACCAAGTTCACTGGTTAGCCTCATCCACCATGTTGTCTTAAAATGGCACTTTAAGAAATCGCCGAATTCGGCAGCGAAATATAAGTTACTTTAAATAAAAGCAGCTTGGATAAAGCTGACTAATTTTGCGAAATTCTCATTCATAATGATTTAGTATTGATAAAAATTAGTATTGAATCTCCTACATTCGGTTTCCACTTAATTGAGCTTCGTGTGTTTGAATAATATAAGTTGGCTTTTTTAAAATATGGAATATGAAAGCTACCTCTTCCTCCCGGCACTGGCCGGAAGGACTTTTTCACTTTCGTGCGTGGAGAGGTTGCTGTTGCAATGGATTTATGAATTTATTTCAGCGGATTGTATGAAAATGAAATTTTTTATTTCTTTAATTATTTCTATTCAAAAGCAGAAATGCTAAAAGCCTTCGATACAACAAGAAGGGGATTCCAGTTTCACGAGAATGTTACAGCTGAATTGTTCGGACACTTAGACAACTTTTGCGAAACTTACTTTTTGCGAAAATTTTTATGAACTATGTATTTTTTTTTATAAGAACCCTGTACAAAGTACTAATATTACACACTTCTTTAAAGTTAAGAATTGAATTACTGAGAAAAAAGAGAAAAGTTACGCTACGTTTCAGTTTTTGCTTAGCTCTCTTTATTATATGTTTTTTTAGACATTATTCTAATTAAATTTTTCGCATTTGTTTACATTGCATTAAAAAAAAAGTTACAACTCTAATTAAAATACATTTTGTAAATATAATACTATAGATGATTACGAAATTAAAGATGCTTTTAAATACTAAAATTGATCCGATTAATAGAGATGGCCTCTCAGGAGTTTATATGATTCCATTTATTAGGGAGGGAGGAATCAAAAATCATTATATAGATATAACCCAACGAAAATTCAATATCAGATGTAAAGAACATATAGCGGACATAAAATGCAATAGAGGTAATACTGCTTTATCCCGGCTAAATCAAATAGAGAACATTAACATACTTTTTAACGAGAGTAAAATCATCTACAGGTCTAATTTTTATTTACAATTATTCATAAGAGAGTCCATTGAAATTTATTTAAGAGGTTCAGGAGTTTGTAACGATACATTATCTTTACGTATCCCGACTTTATGGGTTGAATGGTTGGATAAATTACGGCATCGCGACATAGAGGGAACACGAGCAATTGCGAAAATATAGGGCGCGTTACATGATTACTTGTTTATTTTTCGATGATTTTTTCTATTTTTCATTATGCATTTGTAATTTTCTATTATACATTCTGACGACGACTCAGAAAATGAGTTGAAACATGTAAATAAAGACTTTTTAATTTACTTTTAATGTGGTTTTATAACGTCTTTTAAGCAAATAAATATTTTAATATTATGATATAAAATACATTTTTTCAATATTTCTATTTTATGTGTAGCTTTCATTTTATGCATGTGTGTTTTGTTATACAAATTTCATGAATTTCAGTTGATTTCTGTTTAACAAATTTTCTTCATAACGAAGTGTTTAAGTGTAACGATGAGACTTCATTAAATGGAAGTTTCACTGTGTATAAAGTTTGGTTCAATTCTACGAATAACTTCATAAACTTTCCGATGATACAAAGAGGACAACCACGGACAGACAGACATTTTCGGAATCCATGACCCCTAAAACGCATAGATCCCCCAAAAAACCGGAAGTCAAGGAAATTTTCTATTAGAATACTTTCTTCTATTATATAGAAGAAAGTAAAAATTTCCGTACCTTATTACGAATTGTTTTTGTTATCGTCTTTTTATAAAATCTGGCTTCTTTCTTTCTGTAGTTATACACCATTTAATTAAATTTTTAGAGAGTTTAAGGAAATTTATTAACACAATGCAAGCTTACTTAATTCAACACCGTAAGCTGCTAAATAAATCGAAAAGTTTCCTTCCGTTTCCAAACGTAATAAAATATTCAAGAGGATTCGAGTGGAGTTGTCCGCGAATTAAATGAAACAAATTTGTTGCCCGACATTTACTTCGTAGCCTCTCCTGATACATAATTAATTTCGGATCAAAACTGAATATTGATCCAATATTCTTTGATTACCGTAAAGATTTGTGGATTTTATTAACAGGGAAATTTTTGAATATTTTAGGGAAAATTGAAGTATTTTATCTAGCTTGATGCAGTTTTAATTAAAAATGTTTATTATTTTTTTCTGTTCTAATTTATGCATTGAAATGTTTCAGTATTTTTATTAAAATTACATTCAATGCATAAACTCATCTTATATACAATGAGAATTTTTGAGTTTTTAAAGTTTTTAAGAATTTAATATGCCTTGGGATTTTACATAAGATACTTAATTTAGTCTATATCGGTAGTAATTATACGGGAATTTTAATTTTATGCTGCAAAGCGAAAGCCTAAATTTTATTACAGTGATGGGTAATAGTATCATGTATTTATAATTTCAATGAAATATGATAAGCTAAAAGAAATTTAATTTTTTGAGTTTATTTTTAAAAATAATACCTGGCGGTTGAATATTTCTAATGCAATATGTTTTAGAAGTGTCATTGTTATTTCAAAAATTAATTATAAAAAACATATTTTCCTTCAGTTTTTTAAAGTTATAATGCATTTGCGCAGTTTCCCTCTACTTTTAGATTTTAAGAATTTTTACATCGATCGAAAAGCTTCAATTAGAAGGAAAAACAACGTAAATATTAGTAGATTGAGTTTTCAGCATTTAAAATTGCAGTACAGCTTATTACTTTCATCTTTATTGCTAAATAAGGGACAAAATTGTAAAAATATTGTTTTGATTTTGGTCAGAAAAAAAATTTAAATGTCTTTGAATATTTTTTTTTTTATTTTTCACTTTTATTTTTATGTAAATCTGTTCGTTTATTGGTTGAGAATTCTTTCCAGGTTGTCTAACTGTAAGAAATTCTACTATTTTTTTTTTTTTTAAGTTAGATAAAAAAAAAAATCATATTACAAAAATATTAGCATTTTTTTTTAAAATAATAACTCTAACTGTTTAGGTAATTGTAGTGTAAGTTTAGTTTTAATGGTTAAAGGGAAATTGAATTTGATAAAATGAAATAGAAGTCTCATTACTAAATTTACGAAAAAAAAATTGCAATAAAAAAAATTATATAGCAGAAATTTCATTTATTTATGCAAAAAAGATTAATCGAGCTCCTTTCATTCTTTTTTTTTTTTAAGATTGCGAAATTATCAGTGGGTAAAAATGGTTGATCATTCAAAAAGTAAAAAAGTTCACCATTTTAACATTTTATCGAGCTACAAAAACAGGATCCCGACCAACAAGAGAAAAACCTCTGATCCTTTCAATGCGATTTTCGGCGCAAAAAAGAATTAAGAAAGAAATCCCTTCCTTATCTTTCATAAATCTCAGCTATAATAATTCTACATTACAATTATCCGCACGAGTGTAGTAAGTTATTAGTTTTACCAGAAAAAAAAAATTAAACCTTCAAGGAGACCCTACACAAGAAAATTCAAAAGAATGTCTTGAGGTCTTGAAAGAATGAAAGAAAGAAGGGTGAGATAAGGACGTTTCAAATACCACACCATTATAACGTTTACAGTTGAACCATGGAAAGTAAGGCGCATACAATACTTTGTTTGTTAAAGCCCAGACTCTACTGTAGACCGGGAGTCGGCAGGACAGACAATCACCTCATCTAGTTCACGGATGAAATTCTAGGATTAGTTAAATCTCGATTCGATTATTTTAACGCAATCGGTCTGCCAAGTCATATCTTCGTGGAAAAAACCCCGAAAATCCGATTTTAGCGGTTGACTCGTAGGTTTACCATTGTGTTTTCCTGCTCCCAGTCCTCCATGTTTTCATACCTTTGGGTACAGGAAAACACTATGGTAAACCTACGAGTCAACCGCTAAAATCGGGTTTTCAGGTGTTTTCTACCAAGATATGACTTGGTAGACCGATTGCGTTAAAATATGCGAATCGAGATTTAACTAATCCTAGAATTTCATACGTGAACTCGATGAGGTGATTCTCTGTGCTGCCGGCTCCTGGTCTACTGTATTAAACAACTTTTTCATGTCTCTTATTGCACTGTTAAATGAAAAAGATATGTGAAATCAATAACTCGAAATCTGAAGTGACTGTTGCAATGGTAACCGAGTTTTTCCGGACAAAAGTATTTGCAGTTTTTTTTTTTTTTTTAATACTAACTGTAACTATTTGGGTAACTATAGTGTAAGTTTTATTTTAATGGTTAAAGTGAAATTGAATTTGGCCAAATGAAACCGAAGTCTCATTTCTAAATTTACGACAACATTTGTATTAAAAAAAATATGTAGTAGAAATTTCATTTGGTTTATACATGTCTAAACGAAACAAAAAATATGCAAGAAAGTTTAGTGGCGTTCCTTTCTTTTTTTATCGTTATTTTATTTTAAGATTGTGAGGATTACTTATCAGTGGATAATGGTTTGTTAATTACACTAAAGATTTTGCAGTTTTGCAAAAGCAAGATCGCAGCTAACACGATAAAAACATCTAATACTTTTAATGTGATTTTAGGCGTAAAATAGAATATTGAATAAAGAAGGAAATCCCTTCCTTATCGTTCATAAATCTCAGCGATAATAGTTCTACATTACAGTTATCAGTACAAGTGTAATAAGTTATTGATTTAACCAGACAAAATTTCAACCTTCAGGGAGACCCCACACTAGAAAGTCAGAACAATGTCTTGAGATCTTGAAAGATTAAAGAAAGAAGAGAGAGATAAAGGCATTTCAAATACCACCCCTTTGTAACATTTACAGCTGAGCTATCGAAAGTTAAGAGAATAAAAATAACCTTTTATAGAAATGTAAAAATATCAACGTTAAAAGCACCAATAATTTTAAATTTTAAGCATACCGGTCTACCGACATCGGTATGCTTAAAATTTAAAATTATTGGTGCTTTTATCGTTGATATTTTTACATTTCTATTATATTGCACCAAGCTCCATCTTAATAATTTAAAATAACCTTTATTTATTTAAATTAGGACTATGGGAATCAGCCTTTTTCATGTCTCTTATTGCTCTGTTAAAAAGAAAAAGATAGGATGGCGGTTTTTCCAGAACTTTTTGTGATGGTATTACATTTCATGCAAAACAAGGTACATATTGCTACATTTTCCTTGAAATATTTTTATTTTTCGCAAAATTATTTCCGCCAAGCTGACTTTAGTTAGGGTAAAACACACTGTATTTGTGACTAAATAAGTGGTTACGATCCATGTTCTGAGTTCCATGAACTATATTATAATGGAATTTTTTCGCGTGGCATTGTAAACGAACTATAAATTCTACGCACATCATTTTCAATCCGGATTATTCAATAGTATAAGCCTCAAGAACATATAAAAATTACATAGCAATTCGAGTACATTTATAAGAGTTAGAGTACGGTCAGACGGGCAGAGAGACAGCCAAATCAAATGCATAAACACTTTTGAACTATATTGGAAAGTGTTAAAAACCTGTAATACGAGAGTGCCGTATGCAATCGATGATTCAAATAAATAAAAAATAACTGCTACATTGAAAAATACCTACACGTTCACCGAATCGAAATTCGAGAATATATTCAATTTGATCTATGAAACCGAGATCACTCTCATGAAAATTCGGATAAATACAATATCCAACGGTTTCCAGTAGATATTGAATCTTTGAAAAGGAGAAAATCCCGGTTTAGTAACAGTTTCCCCTTTTATACAAATCAAAAATAACATGAAAGAATGCACATAAAATTTCATTACATAAAAGAGGTGAATAAAAAATCAAATTTTAACGGAAAAGAAGTCAGATGTAAATACATATAAAGTTACTTTTAGGGGGAAATTAAACAGAATTTTGTTAGTGACGAATGTTCCAGTTTCGAAATGCGCGTTAAGTTTGTTTCAGTGTTTAAAAGCTGGAGAGAAACTTAAAAAGTTTCATTTTCTGATATCTAAATACAAGTATATTCTTTAGAAAAAGGTTACCAACAGATATATATTGATTTTGATGAGAGGCATAAAGGGAAAACTTTATTAAGCATTATAAGCAGGGTTCTCGCTGTCGCTCGCCATTGCGCCAAATCGCGACAAAATTCTTCATTTGGCGAGTAAACCAACAGTCAAATTCGCCAAATTGTGAGTGCTCAGTTTGTGTTGTGTGGTGTGTCAATACTGTTGAGATTGTTAGACGCGTTACTGAACGATTGGTGCAGCTTTACATGTTCAAATGCGCCGTGTCATTTACATTGCTCAATTTATTAGAGATACTGACTCAACACCAGTTGAGTTTAACAACAGCTAAAGACACAAAAGGATTATGCCATAGGTATTTCTCTATTGTCAGTTAATCACTATATATGCGCCAGCGTCGCGCCGGTAAAAACGCAAACAAAATTACCCGCACCAAGCGCCAAACAGAGAAAATTTTTGCTGGAATGCGGTGTTGAAATTATCCATTTACCATACTATTTATTAGTTGTATACAAAATATCATAGGCCGGTCAAATTTTTTTCTATCGGTTAAGAGTCGAAATCTTATAGAAAATTTTAGTGTATACTTTCACAACGGTAAATCAAAGATAGCTGTTTTTAATTTTTATTTAGACAGCTATAAGAATGTCTGAAACATTTACACATTTAAGAAACATTTAGAATGCATTTATTTTTAATAGTTTCTGTAGCAAAAAGTCGAATTTCTGTTGGATAAGCAATCACAAAATATTAAGTTCTTTTTGAACATATTGAAAAAAAAGTGATAAAGGGTTAAAGATAGATTTTTTTTCTGTGTTTCAAGCCGAACCTATTTTGCTAACATTTCTGTTTATTTGGCTACTGTTTTTTATTTCTTATTCGTCAAATCACTAATGTTGGTGAAAAGCCTGCAGAATAGAGGTCTGCACGGGCCCGGGCTTGGCCCGAGGCCCGTACCCGGCCCGGCCCGGGCCGGCAGAATGAAGGCGAATTTTCAAACGGGCCGGCAGAATTAGGACAATTTTTTCAACGGGCCGGGCCGGGCCGACAGACAAAATAAACGGGCCGGGCCGGCAAAAAAATTAATCGGCCCGAAAAATTAAAGGCCCGATATAAGTATTTGAGCTAAGCAGATAGAATACGAGCCATTTTCAATGAATATGATTTTGAGAAGTATAAATGTGCGGCACGAGCCGATGCGAGTTTAACAACATCAATACAGAAATTTAAGATGTCGATCGTAGAGATCGGCATTGTACAGTTACAAGATGTCTGATTCCGAGTTTAATTTTTTTTTCAGCAGACTCGTGCTGGGACGGAACTAGTCTTAATCGATCTCAGGATGTGTAGAACAGTCATTGTGTTTTGTAGTATTAATAGTGATAATGAAGTTCTCTTAACAGTATCTTTGAAAATATACCTTAAGGTGGTTCTCATATTCACTGCTCAACAATGCGAAGCTTTCAGACACATTTCCTGACAAAATTTTTAACTATAAAGGCATAAAATTTACAGGCCTGCCTATTGAAGGCATTTGGAAACGAATAGCTTTTTCCATATTTGATAAATTACTTACAGAGATAACAGAGATTCCTGTCACGTGCCTGTACGTCTTTCTCCTTTCCTGTGCTACCGCTTCCGGAAATTCGATTCAAAACGCTAACTTTGATAGTATTTTCAGAAAGATATATTGCTTTTATCTATAAAAAAAAACGACATTTGCATAGCTTCTGAATAAGAATACCTGTCAATCTTACGCGTTTCCGAAAAAAAAAGAATTCATAAATGTGTCGAAATGCAACTCCTTTGGATTTGAGAAAAGCCTTAAAAATGAGAGAAATATTTTCAAAAATCTACTTTTTATTATACAGCTTCAAAAGTTATCATGTTTTTAATCCTTTATTCTGAACTACATTAATCTTTTAATGAATCCTTATTTCCATTTTGAAATGTCTGTAGACACGATGACTAAAACACTGTAAGTAATCGTTAATGTTAACTATTGTGTCTTTTCTGTTTTGCGAACATCACAGTAATGTAAAATATACTGTAAAATCTTCCCATAAAGATGCATGTAGTATTCATTAAAAGAATCTTAATTGTATGTTAAGAAAAAACGGATTTTTTTTTTTTTCTGTAGAAATTGTGTCGGGCCGGGCCTGTTTTCACTGATTTTTGCACGGGCCGGGCCGGGTCTAAAAATGCAAACGGACCGGGCCGGGCTCGGGCCGAACTTTCAATTTTTACACCGGGCCGGGCCGGGCCAAGATAGCTTTTGTTCGGGCCGGGCCGAGCCCGGCCCTGGAAATTCCGGCCCGTGCAGACCTCTACTGCAGAACGCTGATTATAAGTAGATAAAATCAGAAGAATTATTTTGATTTCACGTGTCTCGAATACCAGGAGAGTATCCTTCGGGAAATTTTTACAAATAAATTTAATGAAACACGTAAGCGTCTGCTTTTGAGATCCATCATATAATTATCTAACAGAAATACTATGTGATACTTTTCATGTATTAATACACTGTTTAAATAACGATGGTTGGAGGAGTAAATGGGTTAAAAAATAAAAATATTTAACAGAGTAATAAAAAATCAGAGCTGCGGAGTCGGTAGGAAAAATGGACGGCTCCGACTCCGGGAATTTTAACAGATCCTACTCTGACTCTTTCGCTCAAAAATGGGCCTGACTCCGACTCCGACTCCGCAGCCCTGTAAAAAATACGGCACTACTTGATTATGCCGCCGATCAAAAAACTATCGCCAAAGTATAAGATTAAATGCCAATAATGGATGATCGTAAATGTCACATTCATTTGCCATTAAACACGATACACATGTTTGTTACGTCATCAAGTTACATTTAATTCGAGTTTTTATTTCTATTTTAATTAATGTTTCACTAATTTATTTGTTCTTTCGTTATTTAAAATAAAAATTATGTAAATTTGTATAATTTTGGCGAATAGTTTGGCGATTTGTATAATTTGGCGAAATTGGTCGACGGGATAATCAAGTAGTACCAAAAATACTTGAGACCTCATTTTAAAGAACATGAAAGTAATAGCATCTGAACGAAATATTATACTTTTTTCTTCCGTTGACTTTCATATCATCGAATAGTTTATCAACATACATTACCTGAGCATACAACTGTTAGTGACCATTCTCAAATTGCTTATCCTGAATAAGGGTTAAATTTTGCAAATATTTCTTTGGTGTTAGAAAGTATTTGCACCGTCAATTATATAATAAACTTAAAAGAAACTATTCGTAAGGTCAAATCTCTTTATTTTCATTATCATGTGAAAAAGTTAATACATGTGCTGCGATTCATAGACATGCCCCAATAGGATAAATCCAGTCAAATAAATACTATACTTTCTTTTACTTTCCAGCCCATGTATTTCTTACGTATAATGCATTCAATAATAATAAATGTAAGTGAAACTGTTCGTAAAATCAAATCAACATATTACTGTTATCTTGCAAAATGTTAATATCTCTGCTGCGATTCTTAGACCCCCTCCTCCCCCCCCCCCCAACCAAGGGAGATATCAGTACCATATTTTCTTTTAATTAAAATGGGGAAAAAGAACAAAAAAGAAAAAGAGAAATTAGAATAACTCATATTTAAGATCGACCTATAATTTTCTTGCGTATAATGCATTCAGGAAATAATAAATCAAGTAAATAATAAATTTGAATGACACTATTCGAAAGGCCAAATCAAATTATTTCTATAATCTTATACGAAAAAGTGAATTTCTCTGCTGAGATTCATAGATCCTCTCCTCCCCCTTCAAATGATAAAAATCCAATTACTATTATATTTTCTTAAAATGCGAATTAAGCGATTAAAATATAGCATTTTTTAAAATACTGTATTTTATTAAAATGCGAAAAAAAAAGGAAAAAGAAAAGAAAAAAGAAAAATAGGAATTAGAATAAACCATAGGAGGAATTAGACAAACCCATACGTTTCTTGCATATAATGCATTCAAGAAATAATAAATCAAGTATACAATAAATTTGAAAAAAAAAAGCCACATCAGCTTATTTTTGTAGAAAAGGTGAATATTTCTGCTGTAATTCATAGACTCCCAAAGGAAAAAAAGTCCAATCGATACCATATTTTTTTTAAAATTCAAATGAAAAAAAAAAAGGAATTATAATAATTCACCATTTAAGACCAACCCATAGGTATCTTGCGTATAACGCATTCAAGAAATGAATGATTTTCTATTTGTTTGAAAAATAAATTCTTTTGTAAAAGTTAAAAATTCATATTTATAAAAATCAAAAAAAAAAAAAAATATCGCTTAACTCATTCAATATCTATGATAATGAGGATAGTTTTCAAGGTTTGAAAGATCACCCAGTCTCTTTAAATGCTTCCAGTACACCACATTCAAAATAATAAATTTCATTTATTCACATTAAAGGTGGATTTGTCAAAAATCATTAAAACATAAATATAATGACGGAAAAAGAAAAAGCCTTATGAAGATTCATGTTGCAGCAAACGTCATTTTAGATAACAATGAAAAAGAAGAAGAAAAAATTTAAATTAAAAATATCATGGTTTGATAAAGGTATATATTTTTTTTAGTTTTATTTTGCCGGATATCATTTCATATTTACCAAAATTAAAATTTTCTGTTGAAAGTAACAGTTAAAATGGAATATTTGTTATAAACTATTTATAATATTATTTAATAACAAAATAATTGTAACAAGAATTCAGTTACATTAAGATCCATGGGAGAAAATCGTTTCTGGTACATTTTAATGATGTTAGGCTACTTCAAACATAATAAAATTTATATGCATTGTTAAAGATATCGAGAGATCATGTTACAGCATGCTTTCTATAGAATATAGAGTAAGCAATATTTACAGTCCATTTACAGGAACGCACAAAGAATTTCGTTAGAGTATATATTAAGTACTATTTATTTTTCGTTTACAGAAAAATTACATTACACTATGATCTGTAGGGGAAAGTTATTTTTAAGGTAGTTCAATGATGTTACACTACTTCAAGCATAACGAAATTGGTATGCATCACTTAGGTGCACTACAACATGTTTTCTATAGGTTATGTAGTGCGTAGCATTTGTCCTTCACTTGTAGAAATACGCAAAATAATTCGGTTACAGGATTAACTACGTGTGATAATTGCTGGGAATGTGTTGTGGCATGCATTTTTAAACTTACCCCTTTAAGACCTGACCCACACAGTTGTGTAGGTGATTCTAAAAGAAAAAGAAAAACATTTTCCTCTTTTTGTGCGATTTAAAGTTGAGCCTGCACACTGAAAAAAAAATCTCCCAAATCAACAGAAAATACTGTCAATTTTGGGCCAGTGAAAAACCGTTTAATTTACAGAAAATATCTGTAATTTCTCATTAAAACAGTTTTTTTCTGTACAAAATATAGAATTTTTTTGTAAAAATTACAAAATCCAATTTTTTTTAAAGAAAAAATTGCTTTTCTTTAAAATAGTTTGTTTCTGTAAAAAATACGCTTTTTATCTGTAAAAATTACAGATTTTTTTTACAGTGCATCCACACAATTGTGTGGATCCTCCCTTGGCATAACCTGACATCGTGTATTTTTTTAGATATTTTTTCGATCAAAAATGATCCTATTAATTAATTTAAACCACCAAAATTTTTAATTTCTGCCAAAAATCTGCTGGTCTTAAAGGGTTAATGGGGGTGGGGTTCTGCCTGTAGAAGTCCTGGAAAGGGGTGTTTTTTAGCAGTTTCTTTCCTGGACTAAGGATCAAAATTTTAGCTTCGGGTTTTTTGCGTGTCATTCGGCCAAATCGTTTTACACGGATAATTTACAGAATATAGGTCAGGGACGGCTAACTTATGGCACGCTTGCCACGTTTGGCACGCAAAAGAGTAATTTTGGCACGGCATTGATTGTGGCTCTAAATCAAAATAAAGTGAGATTACTCAAAATCGCGACTGATTTTTTCTAAATTCGATTAAATGGAAATTGAAAAATTCTAATTGCAGCATATTATATTTTAATCCAATTAATTGTGGTCTCAAAAACTTTTCAACCAAAGACGATATTTGAAAACTGTTGACAAGAATTGATTATTAGACAATACTAAATTCCGATGGTAAAGTTATGGCAACTTTGAATTTATTTCAGACTTATTCAAAGAAACTGGCGTTAGCCATTATAACTTTTTCTGTCTATATATATGCATCCGAGTCACGGTTTTCACAAATGTATATATCAAAACGCATACTGAAAGCACTTGTCAGATAAATAAAGTTGAATTTGCATTAAAATTAACCTGATATTAATATGCAACAACAGAAATCAAATTACATCGCATTATTATTTTTTTTTATTAATTTCTAAAATATATTTGTTTCCATAATTATTATAGTGTAATACCCATGTGTAAGTTCCTTAATAGAATCTTAATAGAAAATTTTAAGTAATTTTAATCCATTATTTTTCCACTTACTAAATTTGTTTTTTAGTTGGCATTTCATGGTCATGTAGAATATTTGTTGATTAAATTTAGCACGCGGTAACAAAAAGGTTCGCCAACCTAATATAGGTAATAGGAAAATTAAAAAAAAAGAAACATAGATTTTTTTCAGTCGAAAAAAAAGCAAATCCCCCCTTAACTCCTAATTAGTGTAGTTAAATTTAGCTCATTTACGTGTTGTGTATAAATGCTATATATCATATACTGGGTGTCGCAAAAATGACTGATGGATTTTAAAATTCAATAACTTCCAAACGATGACAGATATTTAAAAAAAATGTAGGAGGGTTATGTAAGATGATGTCAGGAGGAGTTTTTATGCTGCGGTTCCCAGTTTTAGTTATAAATAGCAGCGATAGATGGCGTTGCAAGCAATAAGCGCGAAATCCAGGTTCAAATTTTTTGCCTCTCTCTTCTCCCATGCGAAAAAAGAAGGTTAAAATGTTTTGAATGGATCCCGAAGTACCAAAAATCGGGTCTGATATTAGCACCTATTTCTCGCATCGCTACTGTTTGAAATTCGAACTAAAATCAAGGATCACAGTGAAAAGAACTCCTGGCATCATACATAATCCTCCTGCAAGAATTTTTTTTAACATCTGTCACCGTTTGAAAGTTATTGAATTTTAAAATTATCAGTCATTTTTGAAACACTCGGTATAAGGTTTCATGAAATAATTCGAAAACGTTGCCATAAACAGCAATTGCTGTAAATGGATTTTTACTGCATTATGTGTGTTTAAAATTTTTTATTTAGATATCTCATTTCATTGTATGAAACAATGAAATTTCTTAGCAATATGTTAGAGCTGCAAAGGGTTTCATAATCTATGACGTTTGCATGACTTTTCGCTCTTTTTGTTAAAGTGCTTGAACACTTATAATCTCCATTGTCAAATTCTTAATAGTGAGCGCCTTATCAGATTTCTCTCTTTTATGTCATAGTTAAATCATATCTTGTAGTTTAGCAAGTCTTCATTTGACCATGGGCTGACTATCTCGGTTCCCCTGCTTTTTCTGACCCCCTCCCACCCCCACCCCCAAAATAAATTGGCTCCCAATTATCCTAATGATGATGTTTTAAATGTTTTTGACTTTGTACTGAATATAATTATTATTTTGAGTTTTAGAATAAGATAAGATTAAAAGCAAAAATATGTTTATCCAGTATGTATTTATCTCTTCGTGTCTGTATTCTAAGTCATAGAAAATGTTTAATTTTTTGTAACAACTTAAGAAGGGGGTGGGTGTAGTCTCTAAGGAAAATCAGGCCGAGGGATTCTCTTTCGCGTGACCGAGCATTGCATTTGACAAAAAAAAAAAAAAAAAAAAAAAAAAAAAAAATGCCCATTTTCTATGATTGCATCTACATTATAAACAGGGCTGCTGGTGGCGACTATTTTTTAATTCTATCTCGCACCATTTTTTAGAAACAAAAAAATTTTCACAAACACTTTGACAACATCTGCAAGAGAAATGTACTACAAAATTTATTTTTTTAGAATAGCGGTGCGAATTGAATATGAAACTAGTCGCCAGTGGCAGCCCTGATAAAGAACAAATATTTCCATGGGTAAAGCTGACGTCATTTTGCGAATAGTAACAGCAGACGATTAAATTAAACTTTTATTGCATTTTTTTTTTTTTTTTTAAATACCACGCATTTTCAATTTTTACATCGTCGAATAGGAAAAAAAAGTAGTTTCAAATGCAATTTGTTTGAAAGTTATATCGCAATTTGCTTGAAAACTGTACTGCAATTTATTCAATTTTTATTGTTTTTAAAATAATTTTCAAGCATGATTTTTTTTTCAAATGTACCTCTACCGCGTGCAGACGATTGCAAAATAAAAATCCATTTGCACTTAATTTAATATAAATAGCTCATCATTTGTTTCCAGATTATATTCCATAACGAAATTAAAACATTCAACGATCAATAAATCTGTAGTAAAACAATAAAGTATAAATTAAACACAAATTTAAGACACGTAATTGAATTTTGCTCTTAAATCACTGAAATGAACAGAATCAAAAAGACTGATTGTAAATAGCAGTTTTTTGGCCATTTCATCGGCTGACGCGAGACCAATATTAAAAGTTCGCTTTCAACCCATTTATGCCTAGCATCCCATTTTTTGGACGTTTCGAATTTTAATAAATTTTTATAATTTTCTTCTTCTTTACAACATGAAAATTGTGTCTTTATCTACTAGCGAGAGGTGATAGCATAACATTAATATTTATTTGCATAAATGAAGGCCTTTTTTCGGTGTTTATAGATTTTTCATTTTTCAAGATAGCGAAATGTAAAAAGTAGGTTTATTTGTATTTTTTGTATCAAGGATCTAAATAAATAAGTCATAATCTTAGCTTTTAGACTTCTTTGAAATATGTATTTTTTTAAATTGCGAAAATATATGTTCAAGCCTATTTTTTATGCATGTTTGTAACGTATAAAATATAGGGCGCTAGGCGCAAATAGGTACATATTAGCCATTTAGGGGACATTTATTAATGTAAAACCCTTTTCAAGATGATTTTGAAATAAATAGTTTTTAGCCTCAAATACGATTATCCTTAATTTATTATTAATAATACTTATAATGCTATTAGTCTCTGTGAAGTAATAAATATATTACTAATTATTTATATAATATACAATTTAAAAGCTTAATTTATATAAATTTAGACAAAACATATAATTATTCATTTTTCCACATATGGATATTCCCATATTTAGTACACTAGATTAATTTTAACACAATTATTCTAATCTAACCGGCTAATAAATCATCATATCAGATTTAAATTTCCAACTGGGTGAAAAATGCCGGACCAAGATTCGAACCAGGGATCTCTTGGCTGATGCCGCCAATGCTGTACCCGGACGAATCTGGTTAAACTTTTTCACCCAGCTAACCTTATTGATTATAGCATCTGGTCTGAAATCTGGTTCAACTCAACAGAATAAATCGCAGGTAATGGAACTCGATAAATCGCTGGAAACGTAATTACACTAGATTAATTTTAACACAATTATTCTAATTGGTAAATAAATCATATGAGATGTAAATTTCCAACTGGGCGAAAATGGCGGCTTCAGCCAAGTGATCTCTGGTTCGAATCCTGTTCCGGACATTTTTCGCCCAGTTGGAAATTTACATCTGATATATTTAGTACGTTTAGATTTTATCAAATAAATACAAAAATATTTTAGCGTAATTTTTTTAGTATTTTTTCAGTTTATTTTGCAACATTTTAAAGTGATTTTACCGACACATTTGAGAAAACAAAAATTCAGGCATAAATGGGTTAATGCGTTTCAAAAATTTATTTGAACGCATTGTTGCTATTTTTCATTTAAATATGAATTTTAGTATTGTTAAAGGGCATTCTAAAAGAATGTATTAAATGTAAACAATCTATTACAGATCATTAAAAAGAAGAAAAAAAGCAGTAGATTCGTGTAACGCTTAATCGTCACAATCTTCTAGATTATTTGCTGATGCGTTTCTTCATTAATTTTTTATTAACGGCATTTTTTTTTTTTTTTTTTTTTATCACACAAAGTGTTTTAAGGGGGTCCAGGACAAAATCTTCAACTTTTATAAAAAAGAAATTATTTCATTAAAACTTTCTGTTTTTTTTTTTTTTTTTTTTACTTAAAATAACGTTTAAATCATGTTTCTATCGTAATTGGAAAAGGGATTATTATTTTTTTCATTTTGGTTTGTTTTCAAAATCTAGCTTTCAAGCAATGGTTGTGGGCCCACAGTGGCTGAGTGGATAAGACACCACGCCGGTAATCACTTGAGAGCGTAAGGTGGGGCGGGTTCGAATCCCGCCGGTTCCGTTGCACACTTTTCGTGGAGCCCCCAGGATGTAATTCTCTGGTGTTGTAAATTTCCTTGTGCTATCTCGTCCATATATATCATCGCCATATCGACGATGACTTATAAGCGGGACCTTGCGTCAAGTACACAAGTCTGATGTATGTGTTCAATAAAAGAAACAACAAACAAGCAGTGGTTGTCACAGAAACAACTTTTTGTGAAAATGCATTTTTCTTCATGATGGGTTTTTTTTTCACAATTTCACGTATTTAAATTGTTATAAGTCAAGAACCGTTAAAGATAAAAGTTTCAAACTTGGAAAATGTCTTTTTTCATTTGTTTTACTTTAATTTGATTCAGCAAATTTGAAAAAAAAAATATTTACTTTTGAAAATATGTTTTTTTTAAGTTACATCATTATTTTTAAAATTTTTACTTTAAATATTTGTAATTTTTATTTAAATAATATTTTTACAAATACTGAATCAAAATTAAAACTTATATATTTCTGTTAATTTAAATGAAAAAAAAAATGAAATTTTTCAAATAATATTTCGAGTTATAACAATTTTAAGTTACCTCACTTTTTTATAAATTTTAAATTTAAAATTGAAAAATTATGAGAAGTTTTATCATGTGATTTTGTTTACAAATGATATGGTTAACCATCGCAGACATATTCAAAATTTTAACTCAATAAATAAAAATTATTTTAAAATGTGTCCCGAACTCCCTTAACGAAATATAAGTATACTACATCAAAAACTTTCGTAAAATTATTCATTCATCGCTGTGTCTTTAGTATGTGCAGAGAAAATAGGACGTTAAGATGCGAAATAATAACATACGAAATAATGTGTATGATGGTTTTCACCTATATTCTGTAACCCGGGAAGATCGGGATTATCTCCTTATATCCATAAATATGAAACAATACCCAATACAGTAGAGCGCCGATTATCCAAACAAGTCGGGACCGACCTTAGTTCGGATAAGCAAAAATTCGGATAAATGGACAGACAATTTAAGGGATGTTTCTGACTGTACTAAAACTTTCACGCTATATCTAAGCTTAGGACGTGCTGTCATGTTTAATTTCATTTTTTTTTATCATTAATTTTTTTTTCTCTCTTTTTATAATTTTCTGAACTACAGAGATTATAATTTAAGGAAAAAAAGCTTGTGATTGTTGCTTGGTTCAACGAAGGCATTTTTTTCAATGCTGCCATATATCTAATTCTTCTTAAATACCGTTAGTTGAATAGGATCAGCGTTCTTCTGCCGTTCGAGCCATTTCATAGCTCTCAGAGCATTCGTTTTCATTTTCTTCACTTTCTTTTTCATCATGAATCTCATCCACAATTTCATCATAATTTAAAATCTGATATCCAGGGTCATGTATACTTTACTATTTAACCACTCGTTAATTTCCTTTTGTTCATAGCTTAGGATTCTTTCCATCTCTTTTATTGTTTGTACATTCCTTATTTTCTGATCCACTATCAGTTTTTCTTTATTTAAAATTTTATTTCAAGCCAATGGATAATTGAGAGTTCGGTTTAAAAAAAATTTGGAGAAATAGGCTGTTCGGATAACTGGAAGTTTGGTTAAAAAAATTTTTTTGAGAGAAATAGGCTGTTCGGATAATTGGAAGCTCGGTTAATTGTAGTTCAGATAATCGGCGCACTACTGTATGTTCGAAATTGCGAATTGTTCGAAAGTCGAGGTCTTCCTGTTTAACGATTTTAATGATACAAGTACGAGTTCACATGTATGAGAAGCAAGTAAGGTACAATTCCAGGAAATTCACCTTTAACTGAACTTAGTCAGTCTGTTATAGTTATTCAAAAAGAGTATAAATTTTGTTGAAATGGAAAAAGAAGCCTGAAATTGTACGTCAAATGTGGCAAATGAGGTGCGTTCGTACTATATCTAGTTTTATAAATATTCAGACCTTGGTGCAATAGCTGTTGCACTCTTATGCAAAAATACATGAATACCAAATTTATTACGATTATAGATATTAAATTCAGTAATACGGAAATAATAGGACTTAATAATAATCTTAAATAGAACGTCATCACCGTGGCATCTTAGAGTCATTACAAACAGGGATATCATTGAATTAATTTCGTATGATAGGAATTAATAACTTTAAAAAAGAAATAGAATAATAATAAAAAAGAAAACTTTTATTAATATATTTTTAAGTTTTGATTCGATTTTCAAAAAAGGGTGTAGCCGGATAAGCTTAACAAAATGGCTCCACGGCCGATGTTTGAAATAACATGTGTGGTAATAAGTCTCACCATGAGAATACAGTATAGAGTGTTTTTAGCCCCTGATCTTGAACTGTCCTTGAGATAATCGGGGAAGTATGCACCGGCGCTACTATTTTTCAAATACGTTTTCCTCAAGAAGTACTAAAGTTAAAAAAAATGAAATCAATGCCAATTGTTGAAGAATATATTAGTTCATATTATATATATATTTTTTTTCACATTTTTATACAAATTTTAACATAGAAAAATAAACAAAAATATTTTTAAAAAAAATTATTAATGTAGTAATTTTATATTTACACTAACCAAAAAATTGCAGAATAATGCTCGAAGCATGTACTTTTAAGGGGAAAAAAATCGCTAAAATCGAAGATGCGCTTTTTGAGATCTAACAAAAATAATGCTAGCAACTTGCTAAAATATTCCTAACTTTCCCTGTTTGTATTTGCAGGAATACGCTACTATCAATGCATTGGTCGATTCGTGACATTTCCACTCGGGAAGTATGCGCAGTGCCCCAAAATAAGGGAATGTTTCCATACATACCACTTCCCTACGTAATCTACGTAAAGCAGTCTTAGAACGTACTCACCATGACAACCTAGAATCATTACCTGTCATGGGATATCATTGAATTAATTACGTATGGTAGGATTTAATAGAATGAAGAAAACTTTTATTAATATATTTTTATGCTTTGATTCGATTTCATACAATTTGAAATGACTCGACAAAATTCTGCAATGATTATATATATTAAATTTCAAACCATTCTGTTCGGTAGTTTTTGCGCTGTTATATGCGGACAGGCGGACAGACAGACAGACGGACGATAAAAACTGAATAAAGCAAAAGGAAATTTTACTTGCTAAAATCTCCTAAGATGAAATTTTTAAAAACTATTTATAACAAATAGTTTATGTATGTTTCTGAACAATCATTTAATATTTTATAGACTATACATTTCTTTTAAGAATGGAACAATATTGCATGCTATATTTCAAATATTTGAACCCCTTAAAAGAAATAAATAAATGACAGATCGCCAAAGAGTTAAGAGTCCAGACATTTTATACCATGAAAATTTCACAATGCCAAATCAAATAAATTCAACATCGCGTTAGATTTAAAATATAAATCAAAGTAGCTCTCTGAGGAAAATAAGATAGCAACGTTGGCAACGTTTTTGGACAAGGAATAAGAGGGAATTTTTCAGAAAAGTCCATAAGTCCATTTTTATCTGGATGGGATTACTAATATTTGAAACTCCAAATACACGATTTTGAAACTTTTCGAATACTCCGTATCAAAAAATATATATTCGTAAATAAATTTCAGTTAGATTCAACTTTCTGAGAAATTTTTATACTCAGTTTACATTTGCGAAGCTGTTAGTAGCATAATTTTTTTTTTTTAAATCAGGGTACGTGTTCAAAAAGAAAGAAACTCGGAAAAAATGGCGATAAACATTAAAGAGTAAGTACAAAATATTAAAATTGCGCATACACTAATGATCAAGAATATTTAGTTTAGTGAAATAAGATATACATTAAATGTTTTGAAATTTCTCACGAATGTTTTCAATATAATTATTGGAGGGAAAAGATTTACTTTTATGATTCTAATGCTCGCATTCACCATCTACCTCGAACTAGAAAACCTCAGTCGAACGCTCAAATGAAATTCACGATAACATTTGATTTGACATTATCAAGGAGATGTCCAATCAGGATTAAAGGTGCATACCGTTTGAGCGGTCGATCGAGGTTATCGGCATAACTCGGGGTGGAAGTAGTTGGTGAATACGAGCGTTAATGAACAAAATTCTGAATTATCTTGTTATAATTCATAATATTGATGGGAATTTTGGGGAATTTTCAACAGATGCAACAAAATATTAAAATATAAAAATCATCAAATATAGTGATAGTTTGTAGACTTAATAAAATATACATTTAGACGTTCATACATGTAATAATATGGTTACTTGAAGAATAGATTAAAAGCATGATGCTAGTCACATTGACATTATTATGAAGGATTATGCTAGTTAAAATGAAATTTGGTAAAAATTTCTCAAAATTTTCAATTATTCATTCTAACATTGTAAATCATATTGTTATTGGTTTATAATCAAACGTGAAGTCTATCCCCTCAAAAGTTATGATTCAAACACTTATGAGAAGTATAAAAACTTTCCCCGCATAACAATTTTGTACAGTACTAGGTGCCAAATACTTTTGAGTGATAGAGTAGTATATGTACACTTATTCATATACTAAAAGAAAAGAATGTGAATGAAATTAAAACACGAAAAATTACGACTTACATTTGCTAAAAACTTTTCAAATTCGAGAATTTTACAAATCCAGAAACATAGTACTATTATTTTTTTTTCGTATGACTTTGTCTATTTTTATAAACTTGTTATTTATTATTATTTATATGCATTGTTAAAAACGGATAGTTAAACGAAATGCACGCATTTTTTACTTTCTTCTATCTTTACAAGAAGAAAGTCTTGGATTCGTGAAAAATTTCGAATTCAGGTTTTCGGCGGATTTACACGTTTTAGGGGACAGAGATTCCAAAAAACACGTTTTTACAAAATGTCTGTCTGTGAGTCTGTCTGTCTGTCTGTATGTGACACAAATTTTGTGGGCAAACTAATGCACGGAATTTAATAAAAATTTATATTCTGTTAGTCCCTAATACAAATTGATGCTGATTAGGTTTTAGTGTAAATCGCTCAACAGGTGGCGCTACTATGCTGCATTTTTCACGATTTCTGCAATAGCTCTATCTAAAGAACTAATGCACGAATTTTCATCAAACTTCAGATTCAGTTAGTCCTTGATATGAATTGCTCCTGATTACGTTTTGGTGTAAATCGCCCAACAGGCGGCGCTGTTATGCTGAATTTGGAAGGATTTACACGATTTCTCCAAGAGCCCTATCTCAAGAACTAATGCACGGATTTTCATCAAACTTCAGATTCAGTTAGTCATTGATATGATTTGGTGCTGATTACGTGTTGGTGTAAATCGCCCAACAGGTGGCGCTTCTGTGCTTCCCTTTTCACGATTCCCGGAATAGCTCTATCTATAGAACTAATGGACGAATTTTCATATAACTTCAGATTTAGTTAGACGTTGACACAGGTTCTTGTTAATTAGGTTATGGGGTTAATCGTCCAATAGGCGGTGCTGCTATGCTGGAATTTTCACGATTTTTGCAATAGCTCTATCTCAAAAACTAATGCACGGATTTTCTCCAAACTTCAAGTTCAGTCAGACGTTGACATAAATTGTTGCTGATTAGGGTTTGGTATAAATTACCCAATAGTTGGCTCTGCTAGGCTGCATTTTGCTGGATTTAGACGATTTCAGCGATAGTCATATCTCAAGAACTAATGCACGGAATTTCAAATCTTTAGAATCCTCATGAGACGCATAGATTGTCATTTAATTTTGGCAGTGTGATAGCGAATTTTGAAGTATTAGCATTGTATGAGATAGAAGAAAGTTTTGGGATTGGTATACCCGACTAGTTAATATTACTTTTGTTTAGACTATTTTCCAATGTTTAACATGGAGGAAAGAGATAGATGGAGATGAAGTATTCCCTAAAAACGGTTTGCAATATGATGTGCGTTATCGTTTAAATTTAAATGCCCTCATTCGGCCCAAACAAAACAAGCACGTGGAACAGGGACCGAATTCTATGACATCAACCGTGAATTTGTTCTCTAAATAAAAATGATCTGTTTATAAAGTGTCCTGTGGTAATAACGCCTAACGCCAAGTTGTAATATTACGCCTAATTATGAATGAAACCGGGAGATTGCACCTACGGGTTCTGCACAGCAGGGCTCTGAGCCATGTGAATCACAGACAACCGCTAAAAGTTAATTTGTTCCATTTGTAGACCTTATTGCTGGAAGAAGCACGTAAGAATCAACGCCCGATCTAAACTCTGAGGGGTATGTTCTGTGATCTAAAGATTATATATTTATTAGGAAATACTTTGTTTATTATCTAAATTTGTATTGTTTTTTATGTTTTTCAAAATGTTGTGGAAGATTTTGGATGTGTTTGCAAGGCAGTTTGTAGCTTAAAATATACTGCACAATAAGTAGACCAGGGTACTAACGCCATCCACTGGCGTAATTACTCCTGTTGATTCTTCTCAGTGCTGGAACTATATCCGAAGAGGGTTTATTTTTTTTTATTCTAAACACGAGAAAGCATTATTGTCATTGTTAAAAACCAAAAAGAATAAAGAAAAATTCGTTTGTCGTAAGTGTTGCTAATTTTTTCATGTCAGAAGAATAAAATATCAAATGATTATTACTGCATCCTGATATCGCGATTAATGGTAAGTAAGAGAAATTTGTCAATTTGTAGGGCTGTAGAGTTTGTATCTTTAGAATTGGACAATTTACATGCCATTATTCCATCTTATTTTATAGTTTTGTTTGCATGGCGTTATCACTCACATAGGTGGGTAATAACGCCAAATAGCATAGTCCAGAAATCGCCCCATTGCATTTTATAAATACATATCTGCTAAAATATCCTTTCTTGTATACATAGCCAGTAAGTTGCTGTATCAAATCCTATACTTGTATGAAAAAAAAATTCTAAAACTAAGCCGTGAAAATTGGTAGAACCCACAGGACACCTTATTTAAGCATTCTAAAGTAGTATTTCATTGTATTATGAATTGAAAACTGTATTATAAAAAGTTTTCTTCTTTTTTTGCGAAAGCACGTGGTTGTTTTGGACCGAATGTAGTGGATTTTAGGGTTACATTTTTGGCGTCATCTCCAGCCACCACACTTCATCTCTATTCTTTCTCTTTACTCTATGAATATTAAACAATAAATTTTGTGAAACTTTTTTTTTTTTTTTTTTTTTTGTTGTTAAAGATGTTGGGCATTGTAATTTGCAAAAATGTTCAATGTAAGTTAAGAAATAAGATTATGCTAATGGGATAGTCTTCTTATTATTTTTCAAAAAGTTACATCTTTTGAATTTATATACGATTTCCGTAGTCGAAGTCGGACGACAAGGTCGATATTCTTTTTCTGCAATAACATAATAAGAAAAAATTTCATACCTACATCTTAATGAATTAAATAACTGAATTATAATGAAGGAATAAAGCTGACTTCTATCACTTTTGCATACCATTAGAAAGGGTATTACAACAGTGAAATACCATTAGGGTAACGTGTATAAATTGATGATGGCTTTCATTAGATCAAAAGTATGTTTTTAACTATGAAGATATTACATCACATATGCATCAAAATAAAGCATTACTCAGATACACATCATCACAAAGAAAGAAATGTAATTTTAACACCTAGAAATGCAATTCACAAAGCATTATCAAAGTATTTTATCTTGCTTTCAATTACAATACACATCTCAGTTCTTCGAATGTGAATTTTTCGTCACTAATATTGTTGCAAGCATCCATTACATTTTGTTTCATGAGAATCGCAAATGTATTATTGCCCAAGTTTCTTTTTCGTACAATATATCACAGATTTACATTTTAAATCTTCCCATTCTGTATGATGAATTTTTAAATAAGTATAACTCATTCAATTTTAAACATGCGGCTACGCCGTTTGCTGTAATAATCTTGTTACAGTAATAGGAAAATTTTCTAACATAATAATTTTGCCTTCAGGAGATGGGGGAGGGGTTGTATAAAAGGCTAAAAAAATGTACATTTAGAAATTAATGGCAGAACTATTTAATTATATAATTAAATTATTTTATTCTCTATCTTATTTTGAATCATTTACATTTTTTAGTTATCTCCAACAAAGTAAAAAATTAAAGCGCGTTTCAAACTTTTTGGTGTACGGTGCATATGTCACTTTTCTGTAACTTAGGTTTTACGAATGGGTTCATGATAGTCACTGAGCAACAAAATCTATAACTGAAGCGAAATGCATATAATCACACATAGATTCCATTAATCTAATCATACGAAATATTTATTTAAGTTTAAAATGCGCAACATTTATTCTTCGTAAAAATTGGGTAATGTTTTTTGAATTGCTTATTAACTCCTTCGGGAAGAGCGCCTTTTACAGAATTTTTAATCCTTTATCACTGGTTTTTCAAAACAGAGGTTTTTGCCTAATTGAATCCGGAAAATGTTCAGATTAAATAAGGCAAAATTTACAATAACAATCGACTGGTGAGAATAATCGCGGATTCTGGGCACCTTACGCGGCACGTATACCCGTCACTCGTCCCCAAGGGATTAAGCGGTTTCACGTGAAATCTCTCATAAGTAAAATGAAGTGGTACATGATTACATATATATTTATTTATGGACAAGGTTAATTTTAACTACGTAATATGATTTATTTTAATTATAGTTGTCTAGAGCTCTGCACGGGCCCGGACTTAGCCCGTGGCTCGTATCTGGCCCGGCAAAATGAAGCAAAAATTGCAACAAGCCGGGCCGGTGAATTAAAGACATTTTTTTAAAGGGTGTTCTCAAATCCAAAAGGACAACTTTCTGACATAAGTTTTAATTTATTTTTGTTCGAAAATATAAAATTAGCTGGTTTGTTCAGAAACTATGTAATTGAGCTGTTTTTTCCATTTTTTTGCAAACACAATAGATCTTTCAGAAAAGAGTGTCAAAGTGGGCGTTTTGAACAGAATTTCCGTGCGAAGGAAGAAAGAGCACTCAAGAGCGGGCAAAAAACGTGTTTGTCACGTGATCGATTTCGCTTATAACTGATTAGGTAATTGATTGATCCAAAAATGGGAAAAATAGTTCAATTCTAAATCGCTTCCATGACCAAGCTTTCCAATTTTACCTTTCCGTTAAAAAATGAATTTGTAAATGTGTCAAAATGTTTTGCTCTTCTTGAGCAGAGCAGTTAAGCCTTAAAGGGCCAAGCCGAGGAAAAAAATCGGCCCGATATGAAATTTAAACGGGTCAAACTAAGCCAATAAAATGTGAACAATTTTCATTGGACGTGACTGAGACGAGGATAAGTATAGGGTAACTCCGGGAGAGTCGCCGCATACAGGATAGATGCCGCACCCCTTGTATTTCTTGTAATTATCGATAGATGGTCGTCAAACGCACAGTATAGATGCGCAATGAGATTACTTTAACCAGTGTATAGCATGAATCCCATTTCGATGTTTACTTGTAGAAGTACAATCCTTAATTTGACGTAAGTGCATGATTTCACTGTCCAAACTTTTAAACACGTTATGTTTAAATGCTTTTCATACACTAATTACTAAATGCATGCATGATTTCGAAGTCAAAACTAAGTGTAGCCTTTGTATAGAGTACTGTGTGTATGGTTACGGCATTCCCCTTAGCGATGGCAGGTAACTGTGTTGGCCGACGTCTGCACCATTGAAAATGGGGATACATGCCGCACTGCTATTCCGGTATACATGCCGCAGTTTCTTTTGTACGGGATGATTAAGTGTTATTAACTTTTCCTTTTCTTTTTGCACAGACTAACCATGTTAGGCATGTTATCAAGTTTACTGAAACCAAAGGAGAAAAAGGGGAAAATAAAAAGTAAAAAGGGCAAGAAAGATGCAAGTCACAATGATAATAATGAAAAATTGGACTACGCGTAACGCAGACGTTCTTTGCAAACTACTCCAAAAAAGAGGTCGCGTAATTAGCTTCGTTGTATCATGTGTTTAAATGTAGTTACATAAAGACTGTACTTTTTTGACACTTTTTCTGCAGATTGTAGTAGAAAAAACAGGTCTCTTAGCCCATTCGGGACCATAGGTGCATATAAGCACCTTCATAAAGAACTTACAAAATTTGTTTCTGGCACCAGTAAAAAAGAAAAGTAATATTTGCTTTGTTTAATTAGAGCATTTTCATGATTATTTAAGTAAAGGTAACTTCTTTTTTTAAAAATGGTACCAACCGAATAAAATTTTTGTAAAAGCCACCGGTCCTGAAAGGGTTAACAAATAAATCCTGTAAACACAATTTTACTTTTTTTCTTTTCCCTTTCTAGGTATGTACATATACATTGATGTTACGTTGCTGCTGAAATAATAATTAAAATTTAATGTAAAAAAATAAGTCGATAATTTTAATAGTGAAAGTAGGCAACAATTATTGATTTGAATCTGCTAATACGTTTCATTGTACTCATTTAGTTTCATTTTGTTATTACATCTTTAATTATAGTCCAGATATGAATATTTTTTCTGTAATATTTTTATTTATAATTTCATTCTGTTCTTATTATAAGCGCGGCATAACTATCGCACAAGTGCGGCGTCTCAGCCTGAATGTACGGGTGACGCGCCGCAGTGTAATGTTTTAGAAAAAAATTGTTAAAAAATATTAATAATTTGTTTTGAAATTTTTCGTCGCACTACACTCGTTGCATATTTAACATTAAATAGCACAGCATGATTTTTTTTATTCTATGTCCACCATGGTACTTTATACACAAGTTAAAAAAAAAGTGCGGCATAAATCCCGGAATTACCCTAAATAATGGTGCACGAACCATTGCTAGTCTTAGACTGGCATCAGTGCACAAATATAACATGTGCAGTGTAGAGCAGCAGTTGCATCGTGTCTGAACTAGGGTTTAATTATTGCAGCAGACTCGGTCCGGGCCAGGATCAGGATTATATTTTCTTTTTATATACTGGGCCTACATGGCGGGCCGGTACTGATGCTGTTCTGCATTCTATGAGTTGCGTACATATAGTAGTCTAAAACACATAGTAATCGATAATGTTAAAATTTCCCATAAATATGTATGCAGTATTCTAGAAAAAAATTCTTAATTGTACGTTAAGAAAAATCGGTATTTTCTGGAGAAATTGAGTCGGGTCTGTTTTCATTAATTTTTGCACGGGTCCTGAAGGCCTATTTTCATTCATTTTAGTACGGGGCAGGCCGGCCCAAGGTAGCCTTCGTTCTGGTCGGGCTGGAAATTACGGCCCGTGCAGACGTCTAAATTGTGCATGTATCTTTCTCTAATTTGTTTATTCTCTCTTATTTTGTTTTCAGCTATTTTTGTTTATTTCAGTGAATAACCGTGCCTCAGAACGAGCAGAATTGAAATTCACCTATTTTCCCTTCAGAAAAATAATTTTCTTCTATTATTTTACCGAAAGCCTTAAAAATTTCGAAAATCGTTTATCCGTTATGGCAATTCTCACAAAACTTGAAATATAAAATTTTTGGTAATCATTAAATAACATCATTAAAAAGAAATTTCTCAAAAAAAAAAAAAAAAAAAAAAAAGATTATAAGAAATATTTGAAGAAGTTAATTGTATCTGGAAGAAGACAATAAAAATGAACAAATTGATATATTCCTGCTACTTTCAGTAGAAATCTTTGATTTTAGTTATGTCGAAAAATATTCTACTTTGATATTTACGAATTAGAAAAAGGCTGAAAGTAGTATTACTTTCTTGAAAAATATTTAAAGTAATATTATTTATCTAACCATAAAAGTATAAAAAAAAAAATTCTGAAATTTTATTTTTTCCACTCACAAATATTATTTAAGTTTCTAAATTTCTTACCTTATTCATTGTTATCTGGAATGATGGATGCAGTAAGGCGAATCTCTTTAAAAAAATTTTTTTCTTCTTCATTAAAATATGTACATTTTAATGATTTCCGGTAAGTCCATCTTTGATATGAATGAATGAAGTTTTTGTTTTGATTATTGCCTACTAGAATCGTTTGAAAGAACTCTGGATGATCTAGGAAACCTGAAGAGAGATCCTCATTATCATAGATATTGGGTTGAGAGAAGATTTTTAGGAATAAATTCGAATTTTTAAAATATCTTTTCTGAGGAGCATGTGGTTGTCTCAAAAGCAAAATGCTTTGTTACCGAGGCAGGTTCGAAAACAGAAATAATATCAGGTAGTCTTAATAATGCCTTTTTCACTCAAACAATCTATTTTTTTTATGGGGGATGGAATGGGATATCAGGATTCAGGTAGTTTTAATAATGCCTTTTTCACTCAAACAATCTATTTTTTTTTATGGGGGATGGGATGGGATACCTGGATTCAGGGTAAGTTTTCCCCCTAGAACTGAATTTGATGAAAATTCAATTTTTAACTTTTTGCTTTGAACAAATTAGTCCCTTGTAATTATTAATTTAAAGTGGCTTTATTAGTAAAATGCAGTGATACGTAGTTCCATATATATATTTATGAACGAGGTTATTTTTAACGACGTAATATGGTTGATTTTAATTAAAATTGCGCATGTAACTTTTTCTCATTTGTTCATTCTCTCTTATTTTTTTCAGTTATTTTTGTTTATTTGAATGAATAATAGTGCCTCAAAATCGAACAGCATTGAAATTCACTTATTTTCCCTTGAAAAAAATCATTTTCTTCTATTACTTTACAGAGAGCCTAATGCAAATGGCTTTGCAAATGCTGAAAGCAGTATTACTTTCTTATCTAACCATAAACGTATAGAAAAAAATAAATTCTAAAATTTTATTTTTCCTGCTCACAAATATTATTTAAGTTTCTACTAAATTTCTTACTTTTTTCATTGTTATCTGAAATGATAGACGCAGTAAGGCGAACCTTCTTAAAACTATTTTCGTCTTCTTCATTAAAATCCGCATATTTTAATGATTTCCGGTAAGTCCATCTTTCATAGGAATGAATGAAATTTTTGTTTTGATTATTGTCTACTAGAAGCATTTGAAAGAACTTTGGGTGATCTTGGAAACCTGGAGAGAGAGATCCTCATTATCATAGATATTGGGTTGAGGGAAGATATTTAGGAATAAATTCGAATTTTTAAAATATGTTTTCTGAAAAATATTGTGCTTGTCTCAAAAACAAAATCCTTTATTACCGAGACTGGTTCGAAAACAGAAATAATATGAGGTGATTTTAATAATGCCACACCCACATTTTAATAATGATTTTTAATAATGAAATTTTAAAGATAATTTATTTTAATAATGTGTAACCCAAATCATCCGGTGGGTGGGGAAGGGGGTATTGGACTTCACGGTACTTTTTCCTCCCTGGGATTTAATTGGATGGCAATTCAGTTTTTAATTTTTTGCATTGGACAAATTAAACCATTGTAGTTATTAATTTAAAGAGGTTTTAGTCACTAAAAAAGCGTATTTTCACTTTTACGGACATAAGACATTGAAAATTCATAAAATACAACGTATGATAACTTGGTAACTTTTAGTCGCAATAGAGATAGGATTTTTTCAATGTCCTTATTAGACGTAGAGTACAGCAGCATTATTCTAAATATAAGGAATGGAGGTCATATAAAATATTAAATTTCGTATTGTAATATGTATACAGGCTAAAGCAAATGCCTTTGTTTTAAAGGAAAATTTATTTGTCATCTTTTTATAAATGAAAGTATGTTTCTAATATCGTTGGCTTAAGAAATAATCGCCATTGCATACATTTGGAATCAAGTGGTATGTGTGTACAAATCAAAATAAAAACCAATCTTATAAAAAGATATTTTATTGAAGATTTTTGTTTTTCGTTTTACTATCCAATTGACCTTTCATTTAGAACTTTATATACTACGATTTAGAGGGACTTTGCATATTTACTTGAGAGCCCTATAGAGCCACATCCAAAGTTTTTCTTTAAAAAGGTTTATTTTGATAAAATAGACTCTTTGTATAACTAATATAAATTCTTTTATGCATATAAATCTCAGTTTATAACTGAAAATTTTATTTCATTGATATTTTGTGTAACCGAGTTTACTTAAAATTATGAATGTAAACATAAATGAAAAAAAAAATTAAATGAAAAAAATCTATTTCATGGACTTAATATTGATATCTTTTTAGATTTAATGTCCGTTCTAATGCATATAATATACGGGGTGTTGGCGAGTTCAACCAATAAGCTCAGACGGGAATTACCACAGAACATGGGGTCGCAAACCACGTATTTAATCAAAGATACAGGATGTTCTACCGTAACTTAACTTGGATTTAGGGTAATAACATTCAGAAAATTGCAGTATATTATAATGAAACTTTTAATAAACATGCTCATATTTGTTATAAATGTGATAAAAACTAATTGGATGTGCCAATCCCAAAATCTAGCACATTTTAATATTTCAAAATGTTGTTACAAATGTCAATATTTCATTTTTCTTAGTTCAGTACTATATCAGCTTTGACTTTCATCTTAAATTACTGCTTCAGTCAATTAATCGGAATAAAAACGAGTTAATGTCGACCATGCTACTTATTAAAATCAATAGTTTTTCGCTATTCTGTTGTATATCAGCTGTTCGCGAATAGTCGGCTTATCAGGATGTTAAGTTCCCGTCGATTCACGAGCCGCCGGTGTACAATAGAACTACGAAAAATCAACAAAATTACACAAAAAATCGCTATTATAGTGCCCCCTTTCGTCGGATTATTTCCAAATTCAGGGAGGACCTTTTTGCCATTGCCAAAAACATACACAAAGAAAATTGGTTCAATTCTATGCATAAATTCATACACTTTTCGGTGGTACAATATTCAAAATGGCACAAAAATTGCTATTATAGCGCTCTCTTCCGGCGACATTTTTTCAAATTCAAGAAGGACCTTCTTGCCATGGCCAAAAACATATACAAAAAAAAAAAATTGGTTCAATTCTATGCATAAGTTCATACACTTTTCGATGGTACAAATGGCACCAAAATTTCACAAAAAATCTCTATTACAGCGCCCCCTTCCGGCAGATTTTTTCCAAATTAAGGGAGGACCTGTTTGCTATAGACAAAAACTTAAAAAAAAATTGGTTCAGTTTTATCCATAACTTCATACACTTTTTGATGATACAATGGCGACAGACATATGAACACACGGACAAACAGACATTTCCTATAAACATGTTTTTGGTGATCTCTGACCTCTAAAACGTGTAAATCCGTCAAAAACCGGAAGTCGAAAAAAATTTCGATTACAATACTTTCTTCTACTGAAGATAGAAGAAAGTAAAATAAGTGGTAGTAGTTCCCATTATACGCGCCAGCAGTATACACTTGGCACTACACATTTTGGACTGCGATTACCAGTTCATCGATTGTGGGAGCACTTGTTTTTCCAGAAATTTTCTTGATGTTATCACATGTCATACAAAACAGGGTACATATCGCTACATTTTTATTGCAATATTTTTATTTTTATCAAAAGTATTACCTTCATCCAGAGTTCAGTTAGGATGAAAAAGCCTGTATTTGTGACTAAATAAGTGGTTTGTGACCCCATGCTCTATGGCAATTTTTCGTTCTCTTGATCCCTACTATAGCCCCTTTGAATTTGTCGGTTCAATTCGGCAACACCCCGTATACTAATTTGTATTAATATTGCATAATCTTAAAATAATGATATTTTATTCAAAAATAAATAAATAAATAAATAAATAAAATAAAAACCAATAATGATATGGATTAAATTATCTGAATGTTTAGAGAATCCAGTGAAACAATAAATGCAAAATTAGAATTCCAATTGCCGTTTTTATCAGTAATTATGTCTATACGTATTAACTGTTATGCATATTTAATGAAAAATGTATTAATCATAAAATATATAATGTGAAATTTAAAAAAGTTCACTGTCTTACATAAAAGGCGACTAAAATAGTGAAAAAGATGTTACAAGTTAAAAATGTACATTTTATTTAAAACTTCTTAGTACTTTCAAGCTTCTCCAAGCTCATCATCATATAATACTTTAATAACTCAATGTTGTTTATTTATACAAATACGCCACTCTGTTTTGAAAATGAGAGAGCCAATAATTATTAGAGTTGAAAGTAGCAGTAGCAGTTTCTTGGAATAGGTTTAAATAGAGAAAATATATACTATTATTAATTGCAGTTCCATTTATTATAAGACATCACTTTGTTCTCATACGTCACTTTTCATTTTAAATGAGTAGCTGGAGAACTGCAGTTAATAACAGTATATTTTCTCTAATTAAATTTAATCCAAGAAAATGCTACTTCTAATTTCAAATCTAATAATTTTTGGCTCTCTCATTTTCAATACAAAGTGACGTATTTGTATAAAAGTAATAAGAAGTTCAAATAAAATGTATATATTTAACATGCAACAGCTTTTTCATTATTTTAGTCGCCTTTTAAGAAAGACAGTGAATTTTTTAAAGTCCACATTACATATTTTATCTTTGAATCAAGGTGAAAATTTGCGTTTTGTCTTATGATTTTATTTGTATTAATCATTTTTTGAAAAAAATTATTAGTTGAAAAAATTGAAAAAAATTATTAAATTATTTATGCATTCCTTTCAGGTTCTTAGATTCTCCAACTTCCCGATTATGTTTTCTTTTTTCAAAAATAATATTAGTCCAGGGGAAATGTACCAAAAAAAGGGGTTACCTTGCAAAAGGTCGGGTAAAAGATTTTTTTTTTCTGAATTGTTTATAATGATGCCAACATGGAAAAACCAAGTTTTCTAACAAAATTTCTTAAGGCTAAATTTTCTGTGGCCAAAAAACAAGAAAATTTGGGGGCCTTTTTTTAATATCTCGAGAGCCGTTGCCGTAGCATGTTATTTGTCAATTACAATATTAAAGAAGATGAAATTCTCTACAACTTTTTTATACACTCAATAGCAAAAGCAGTACGCCATTTCAAAAATAGGACAATTTTTTCAATTTTCTTAAAAACCGTGAAAAACGCAGTTCTGCCCCGATTATTCAAATGTTTCCCACGGATTTAATCGTGTATGTCAACTTCTATATATTAGTAGCAGTAAATTATGTGTTTCAGGGCTAAAACTAGGCTTTTTTGCACCCGTGCCAAGCATGGATTTTGGCGTCCTCTCCACCCCCCCCCCCCCCTCTTTTAAAAAGAAAATTTACCACGGGAATTTTAATAAATCTCTAATAGCCGGATTTTGAAATTTTTAAGTGTGTAAGCATTAAATACGTAATGCTGAACTACGTGATCAGCTTTGTCAAATATTGATTCATTAAAACCTTGAAAACCGTACCGAAAAGAACTGAAATATATTCCGCTTTAAACAGGTTTCCATCTTAGCAGGTATAATTGTTCATATTCTTTCTCTTGAAAAAATATATACTTTTTGGAATATATCATTTATATATCTTTATTGGAAAACTTTTTGGAACCCGTTCTGAAATTTAAAGTATCCTGTTTGAGCTTTAAAGCAATTAATAGATAATCTTAAAGTTTTACATATTTTTACATGCTAAAATGATATAATCTCTTGTTATATTTATTGATATAAGTGGAAAAAAAATTGACAATACATTTTAAAACTAATATTTTAAATATTTTTTCATAAAACTAGTGATCTCAAATATTTTATTAACAGAATTTATAAATTTTACAAGATATAAATGCATAACATTAGTGAAATAATCTGGTGTCATTTTTATTGTGGCTGTTTTATAAGGTAAAAGTATTTCTTTCATAAAAGATATTTATCTTTTGGGTCCCCCCCCCCTTTTATAGGAAACTACAATTCAATGTTTGCTATCTTTAAAACAGTAAAACATTAAAACATATGTTATCAATAATTGGTAAATAAAATACACCATTGTAATGGGGAATACAAAATGTTTTCCGCAAATTTTCATACCTGAGTGATTTTCAAAAAAAGTCTCATGTTTTAATGTTCTTTCACATTTGCACAGAAAAATAGTTAAATATCATAATTTTAATTATTGCATTTTAACTATCATGTTTTTTAATGATAATTTATAGATATATTATTATTTATAAAAAATTTAAATATAAGAAATATATTCTTTTGTAGTTAAAATATCCTTACCGTAGGTTGTCCCAACAAGCAATGTATTAGGTAAAGATTTGACAAAGTTCTATTTAAAACAGATGATTATAATTTTTTTATACATTTTTCTTTATTAAGATGCTACTAATTAAAAAAATATTTATTTTCATTAATTAAACTTATCTATAATTCTTAATAATTTTTTTAAACCGTGTCCCAAGAAAGAGTGTCATTGCCATGCTTCTGACAAAAAGTTCCTCAGGATTATTTCAGAGGACAGCACATGCCCTTTTATCAAGGCGTAAGTACTCCTTGAAAGTCAACTTGTTATCAGGTTTAGGTGAATAGAGTAAATAGTTTTGTAGTTTCAATAAAACAAGCAAAGACTTTGAATGTTTTGGTGAGTATTCTTTTGTAAGTCATTACCGTACCCAATTCTAATTGATAATTTAATGAACTTTTATTTCTTAATCTGCTTTCATTATATGGGAAATAGAGATTCCTTGTATGACCAGAAGATATAATGGATGCCATTTATGACTGGGGAAAAATACAAATATTTTGCTTAATTTGACATTACCCTGCTCACTTATGTCATTATACCAAGTGCATTAACATTTAAAAATTAGTTTTAAAATGTTAAATTAGTAATTTGGTCTCTGCTGATGCTTGTATATTAATGTTTATGAGGTAAGGTAATTATTTGCAAACAATTAAAACCTTCTGATTATTTCTAAATATTTGATTTTGTTATTCCAAAACATGGACAGATTTTGAAAATGACCTACCTATTCCATTGATACCTGGAAAAATATGTATGCATTATTAAAATTATTAAAATTATAAAATTTATTAAAATTAAGCAAGAAATCTTTTTTAATTGAAACTATCGTGCCAATAAGTTACTACAGATTGAAAAATTCTTTTAAACAATGCTTTGAAGTTAACATTGTATACACTTAAAGTTACTGTCTAAATATGAAAATTGTCTCATTCATCTACACTCTGCCCTACTTTTAAAATTATATAAATTTATTGCATATAAAATGTCTGTTGAGATGATAATAAAGACATGAGTGTGCAAATAATAGATAATTTACTGCTACCAATTTTTAGAAGTCGACATACACAATTAAATCTGCAGGGAACATTTGAATAATCGCGGCAAAACTACGTTTTTCATGGTTTTTAAGAAAATTGAAAAAATTGTCCCATTTTTGAAATAGCGTACTATGCTTGCTATTGAGTGTATAAAAAAGTTGTAAATATGAAAGTTGTAGAAAGTTTATTCCTCTTTAACATTGTAACTGACAAATAATATGCTACGGCAACAAGTCTCGAGATATTTCCAAAAAATCAAAAAATGTCCCAAAACTTTGTTGTTTTTCGGTCACAGAAAATTTAGCCTTAAGAAATTTTGTTAGAAAACTTGGTTTTTCCATGTTGGCATCATTATAAATAATTTAGAAAAAAAAAATCTTTTACCCGACCTTTTGCAAGGTAAAATGTACATTTCCCCTGGACTATATGGTGGAAGGGTTAATTATTTTTTAAATATTTTAGTTTTCGGATAATAATAATAATAAAAAAACACTTTGTAATAAACTTAGGAGCAATGAATCAAACTACAATTTTCTAAAACAGAAATTCAAACATTTTTCTTTCTACATCTGCTGATTCCACAAAATCCAGCACTTAAAATTTTAGTTTTGAGCAATTTTTATTTCTAGTTTTCAAAAGGAAATCTATTTTAATACTTTTAACTTTACTTAATCCAGAATTGATTGAATTTTTTATTGCGTTTCTTTTAATGATTTTTTTAAAGTTAAATTTTGCAATGTCTGTTGCATTTCTACTAGTTACCTATAAGAAGAAAAAATAAAATAAAAATGAAATCTCAAAGTTTATTTTAGAAGCTATTTGTTTTTAAAGGCTTAGACAATGAGATTTACACTTTAAAACTAAATAAACTTTTCAAGTATTCGTAAGTAGTTTCAAGTAAGTACTTTTTTCTAAGTATTTTTCTTTTCTTATTTCAAACTGTTAAAAACTGGAATGTACAAAGGTCCAGTTTTTCAAAAGAAAACTTTTTCCTTTAAAACAATGTATATTTGTAAAATTAATTTAACTGAAAAGTATTCGCATTTGCCTTTGGATATTTTGGTCGTAAAAATGTACTTTTAAGTGTTATAAATATTCATGATTTTTTTTTAATTAACCATTTCAGTTACAAGTTCTTACATTATTGTATTGATATTTATTTATTGTATGGCAGTTGGCGTTGTTTCAGCGAGAGTGATTTGGCACAATTGACACTTTTTGTGACACTCCTTCATTGCTTTAGACTGAAAAAATGTTGATTTTACGGTGTAGCACTGGCACTTCAGCTGCCAGTATTATACCTTCTTATAAATATACTAGCAGTAATATACCGTATATTACTGCTTATTTTACGGTATAATACTGGGAGCTGGGGTGCCAGTATTATACCGTAAAACCAACGGGTTTTCTTATTTTATTTTATTTATTTATTTATTTTTTTGGCAGTGCTCCGGATTTATGTGAAATTGTTGCCAGTGTCACGCATTTTGACAAGAAGTAGCAAAGCAGCCACAGGCGACAATTTTTCCCCCCCTCTACAATTATTTTAAAGTAGTAATAAACTACATGGTTCATTTTTATTAAAGTTCAAGGTAGATTATTATTGTTCATAAATAAGTTTAGCCACCAAAATTATCTGTATACCAGTTGGAGGGAGCCTAAATATTATAATGTAATGAAGATATAATAAACGATTTAAAAAATCTTCATAAACAAATTTTTAGAAGAAATTTTTATTTTCACCATTGAAAGAGTTTTTTTTATCCTATCGGCCCAGTTTCTTCGACTTATTAACTCAACCTGGTTTTTGTAAATAATAATGTAATTCTGTAATCGATTTTTACCTGAATGAACACCTGATAGGCTAGAATTATAAAAAAAGAAAAGCTCACATGTGTGTTTCCGATGACCATACGGGTCAATATCTGAAAACTGGGCAATTTCATTCCAGAATTTTTCGTTTTTAAAATGAATGTACCAACTACCAAATACAATTATACACTACACTGTTAAAAATTTGCAGCATTCTGGCAGGTCATTTGACCGTTTTTTCCGAAAACGGTTACACAACCGTAATTTTAACACTTTTCTGACCATATTATTGGCCATTTTATGATCATAATATAGTTAAATTATGGTTATGAAACCGTTTCTTCAAAAAACGGTCGAATGACCTGCCAGAATGCTGCAAATTTTTTAACAGTGTATGATACATGTTTTATCATTTAAATTCTGTAGTGTTTTGAGATCAAGTATGTATATTTTATGCGTAGGATAACCTTTTATGGAAGAAAATGTATGTTAACATCATAAACAGCGTGTAATAATTGGGGCTGAGATGATGTTTTTGTCTTAACAGCTGCACAGCCATTTTGTAGAATAGTTTTGCACACTGTAAATTATGAAACATGCCATGTGACATTTGTATGTTACATAAATAAAGTTGCAATAAGCTTTTTTTATGTAAATAAAAAGTTACATATGGGGACATGAATGATGCTATAAAAAAATGCTCATCCCTATTCAGGAAAAAAAAACTAAATATTTCTAAATATGAAACAAAGAGAAGAACAACTTACCTTCATCCATTGTGGCCAGTTAAACTTTAGTTGCTGTTGCAATGGAAATAATTCTGTCAGCGCCACCTAGTATCTGTTAACCTAAATGTGTGTTTCGAGGGACTGAGATGGTGGTCAACCTCAAGGACAAATACATTTACTACAATATTTTACTATGCAATCCATACTAATAAAGAATAATGATATTTTCCCATACTGTATATATATATATAGGTATAAGTATATAACAGAAAAAGTTAATAATATTTATAGAAATATTCACAGCATACATTTAATATTGGATATTTGTACCTGGGGACAGGGACTAAAATGATGATTTGGTTTGTTTAAAGCTTAAAATTAATTATTTATACATGATTATAATTCCATTTACCATTGTTAATTGTTATAACAAATGTTACAATATATTAAATTTTTCCGTTTTTGATTTTAGTATAATTAATGAAATTAATTAATTGGCAGTGGACGCAAATTGTCCAATTTTCAGATATTGACCCACACATAATTTTAATGTTTTTAGGACTTAATTATGAGTTAATACATTAATTGTAAGGCAATTTTCCTTTAGTTCTACATAAGTACTAACAAATAATCGACAAATTTATGAGGGAGTATCAATAAGTTTTTGCCCTCACATAGAAATAATTGAGTGAAATTTATGAAATTGCTACATTTTAAGAACCCTTTTCTGTACAGTCAGTATGCACAGTAACACATTAGTGCAACCGGTATTTCAAAGAGAGGGGAGGGGATGTATTCCAGGAGGCGCGATAGTAGACCCAAAGGGGAGCATCTTTCTAACTTTAACCAACCGCCACATGTGACACATTGTTGGAAAGGCCTGTGATCACTTATTCATGCTATGCACCTCCCGAGCCCTTCCCCACAAATTTGCCCTCCGGGGGGGACACTTTTCTAAATTTTGCGGACATCATTCATGTCCCCCCCCCCCGTGTGGCAAATTTAGGGGAAGGGGCTTGGGGGTGCATAATATGATTAAATGGTCCCAAACTTTTCCAACAATATGTCACATGTGGGGGTCGGCAAAAGTTAGAAAAATGCCCCTTGTTGGGTCTACTATCGCGCCTCCTGGAATACATCGTCCCCCCTCTCTTTGAAATTGTTGAAAATAATCATAGCATTACATTAAATTCTTATTAATTTCTTTTTGTACAACTATGTTTCTTGTGATTGGTTGTTTAATGTAGCTTTCTTTCACGGTCGCCAATTCCCCGACTTGGGCCTTGCAAAATCTATAAATACCTGTAAATTTTCTGTTTTCTTTCAGTATGTTTGTGTAATTGTTCTTGTTAATATCAAATATACTCACTTCGATCCACGTCTTTATGTCTGCCTTTTTATTTATTTTAACAGCAGAGCGTGGTTCTAGCAAGTGTTGAAATGGGCTGCGAGACATACTGACGCCGTTATTTTTCTGTTTTTCATTTCTGCTGGGATTTTGAGTGAAAAAGATTTTATCTTACTTTTTATATATTTTATCGAGCAGAATGGATTCTTCAAAGGATGTTTACGGTATCCCTCTTTTTGAAGGTGATGGAAAAGTTTTTTCGGTATGGAAACGAAGAGTAATGGCAATTTTTGCTGCTAAAGAATTGGAAAAATTCTTGGAAATTGAAGCGGCTCCCGACAATGCCGCCGATGTCGTGAAAGCAAAAAAGGCTTACGCTTTATTATTATCATTATTAAGTGATAATGTTCTTGCATCACTTCAAGATGAAAATACAGCTCATAAAATTTGGAATAAATTAGAACGCACTTATGATACAAAGCGTGCAGTGAATCAAATTTTAATTCGGAAGAGATTGGCAACGATTAAGAAAGATCGTACAGTTTCTATGAGAAATCACATTGATGAAATAAATAAATTAATTTCGGATCTTAAGCTGTCTGGGGCAGAAGTTAATGAAACGGATACTATTGTTTATATTTTGATGTCATTGCCTCAGGAATTTGAAAATGTTAAGATTGCTTTAGAAAACCAACCGAATTCTGTTTTGACATTAGATTTCGTGACACAAAGATTATTAGATGCTGAAGCACTTCTTTTGGATTCAAAGAAAGAAAAAGTATATACTAAGGCTGCTCATGATAATACTGCATTTGTGTCGACTCGCAAAGAATTCTTTTGCAAAATTTGCAACTCTAAAGGGCATACAGCGAAATATTGTAGAAAGAAAATTACTTGCCATTCTTGTGGAAAATCCGGACACATAAAACGTAACTGTAAAGCTGTTAAAAATTCAAATGAAGAAAAATTTCCCTCTTCAGCTGTTTCTTTCGTTGCTGGAAATGCTTCCAGGAAAAGGAATGAATTTATAGTAGATTCCGGAGCAACTTCCCATATGTGTTCTAATGAGAATTATTTCGCATCCTTAGTACCTTCTTCAGGAACTATTAAATGCGTATCAAAAACAACGAATCTAGAAATCAAAGGTATTGGAAATATTAATGGAAAACTGTCAAATGGAATGGAAATTACTTTAAAGGATGTCTTTTATGTTCCAGACTTAAACGGGCAACTCATTTCCGTTAGGAAAATTGAAAGTGCAAATTATACAGTTATTTTCAAGAACCAAAAAGTATTTATCGAAAAAGGAAGAAACCGTTTTTACTTCGGTGAACGGGATTTGAATGGACAATACGTAAGTGACTTTGTCCCTGTTTACGAAACCGTTCTTACTTCAAAGAAAAATCATTGTGATATCTGGCATCGCAGACTTGGTCATCCGAGTGACAAAGTATTGAAAGATATGAAGCTTCCGGTACCTGATTCTTTTTGTGATATTTGTGCTCGGGCAAAACAGAGTGCAACACCAATGGGAAGAGGACCAAGAAAAAGAGAAACCAAGCCAATGACTTTGATTCATAGTGACATTTGTGGACCTATTTTTCCGACAACCATTTCTGGCGAGTGCTATTTTATGACTCTTATCGATGATTTTTCTCGTTTTACTGAAGTACATTTACTGAAACATAAAAGTGAAGTCTCAGAAGAATTAAAAATGTTCTTAAAATCCAACCCTACAGTGAAGAAAATTAGATGTGATAACGGGAAGGAATATTTTTCTAATGATTTAGTAAATTTTACTAGAGATCTTGGTATAGTGATCGATCCCGCTCCTCCATACACGCAATCTTTGAATGGAGTAGCTGAACGCTGCAATAGGTCGCTTCTGAATATAGGACGTGCTTTGATTGCTGAATCAAATTTACCAAAGACTTTTTGGGGTCAAGCTATCCTTTCAGCAGCTTACTTGAAAAACCGAATGCCAAGCAGCACTATTGAGAACAAAACTCCGTACTTCCTGAAATATAGAGAAGAAGCCGATTTCAAGCACATGCGTGTTTTTGGATGCAGTGCTTACATGTTAATTCCTTCCGTTCATCGAAAGAAGCTTGACGATAGGTCTAAACAAATGATCTTCATTGGTTATTCTTCAATGGGATATAGATTACTAGATCCTGAAACGAAACGCATAACTGAATCAAGAAATGTGAAATTCGACGAAGAGAAAAAGGAAAATGTTCAGTCGAAACAATACATTCTAGAAAATTCAGAACCAGTCGATAATGAAATTGATCCAGATGTTCTAGAAAATACGAGTGATGAATTAGATGATCCTGAAGAAAAAGAAGACAAAACAAGAAAATCTGAAAGATTTAAAAAGCAACCTGTACGGTATCCAGATCCTGAAGTTTACGAAGCATTACTTTGCCAACAAGAAACATTAACGTTTGATGATATCAGATCCCTCCCTAGTGATGAACAACGCTTGTGGAAAGAAGCTATGGACGCGGAGATTGAAAGTATGAAAATCAACGATGTCTGGGATCTTGAAAAATTACCACCTGACAAACGACCTATTTCCTGCAAATGGGTATTTACCATCAAAAGAGATGGTCGACATAAGGCGAGACTCGTAGCTCGTGGATTTATGGAAAAAGAAGGGCTAGACTATAGTGAAACCTTTTCCCCTGTAATAAGTATGCCAGCTTTACGTTTGGTTCTTATTTTGATTTTAAATGAAGACTTATATGCATCTGTGTTAGATGTTAAAACAGCGTTCCTGAATGGTAAGTTAAATGAACTTGTTTTTATGGATCAGCCGCAAGGCTATGATGATAAAAGTGGGCGAAAGTGTAAACTTAAAAGAAGTTTATATGGTTTAAAACAAGCCCCACGACAATGGTTTGAAAGGTTTCATGAATTTATTTCAAAGTTAAATTTTAAATCTTGTGATAATGAACCTTGTATTTTTATTCGGTATAATAATGATAATAAAATAATTATTGCTTTGTATGTAGATGATATGTTAATTGCAGGTTCAGATGTAAATGAAACTAATGTAGTTATTTCCCTATTACATAACGAGTTTCACATGTCAAAATCGGAAAGTGTTTCAGAATTTCTAGGTATTCAAATGAAATTCAATTCTGATAGTTTAATAATGGATCAAGAGTCTTACATAATTAAATTGTTAAGTAAGTTTAATATGCTCGATTGTAAACCCAGTGACATTCCTATAACTCCTAAGTTCACCCCATCTGATTTCAAAAATGGCAAACCTTTTAATGGCCCATATCGTGAACTTGTAAGTTGTTTATTATATTTAGCTTATATTTCTCGACCTGATATTTTGTATGCTATTAACTGTTTAAGTCAATTGCAAGAAAATCCTACTGAAATTGCATGGAAAGCACTTAAGAAAATCTTAAGATATTTAAAAGAAACATTGTCTTTAAAACTTGTGTATAAAAAGCAAAATTCTGATCCTAAATTATCCATGTATGTTGATGCTGATTGGGGGGCTAACACAAATGACCGCAAATCAGTAACAGGTTATATTTTAATGTTTTGTAACATGTCTGTTCTGTGGTGTTGTAATAAACAAAAATCAGTTGCCTTATCGTCAACTCAAGCTGAAGTCATTGCTTTAACTAAAAGTTTGCAAGACTTGTTATGGTTTAAAAATATTGCTAGTGAAATTGTAAATATTAAGGATTTAGTAATTTTTGAGGATAATCAATCATGTATAAAATGTATCAGTAATGAGAGTAATTATGGTAGAATGAAACACATTGATATCAAATTGAAATTTGTTCGCAATATTATAAAAGAAAATAACATCAAAATTGAATATGTTCCTACGAATATGCAAATTGCTGATTTATTTACAAAGGCATTACCTAAAGTTAAATTTTATGAACTATTATTTCTTTGTTGTTTGTACAAGTAATGCTTAAATTGTGTCATACTATTATTAATGATTGATTTCAAGAAATTTCTTTGTTTTTCTGATGTAATGCTAGATTATGGGCGGGTGTTGAAAATAATCATAGCATTACATTAAATTCTTATTAATTTCTTTTTGTACAACTATGTTTCTTGTGATTGGTTGTTTAATGTAGCTTTCTTTCACGGCCGCCAATTCCCCGACTTGGGCCTTGCAAAATCTATAAATACCTGTAAATTTTCTGTTTTCTTTCAGTATGTTTGTGTAATTGTTCTTGTTAATATCAAATATACTCACTTCGATCCACGTCTTTATGTCTGCCTTTTTATTTATTTTAACAGAAATACCGTTTTCAGAAATGTGTTACTGTGCACGGTGACTGTATAGAAAAGGACTCATATAATGTAGCAATTTCATAAATTTCACTCAATTATGTCTATTTGAGGGCAAAATGTTATTGATACACCCTCGTATTCTCTGTAACTCGTACAATTGTAAACGAGTTGAAACAGCAATTAATTTAACGATGCACCAATAAACGCTCACCAAAATATGCCTAAAGGCTGTGAAACCGCAACAATGAAACATTTTAACGGCTAAAAAGTAGAAAAATCATAAATGAAAAATTATAATTGTAATATTTTGAAAGAAATGCGCTTTTATCAATTAAGAGTTTAATTTTAATTGATTTACTATTATACGTTTAGAAACCAAGAAAAGATAGTTTAAATAATTTTTCATATTTTTTTCCTGTTTCCATGTCTTAAAAAAGAGAGTAAAAATGATATGTATTTTTAAAAATTCACTTTCTTGCTCTTTCTACCAAGCGTAAAAAATGCAGTGAATTTTCCATGATCAAGTTCAGTGTCCCCGCCATATTACAGTATTGTGACGGGGAAAAACATTAATTGCAGTCAAAATATTAGGCATGCTATTAGGAATAATAGTTAGTGTCAAGCAATTACTCAGATTTCCATGAAATGATTTACAGGAGTTGGACAAAGTAATATGAGCACTTCTGAAAAAATAGCACTCGAAAGAAATCTCTCGTATACTCCTGCCCTCTAGCGGTGAAGGGTGCCACCTAGCGGATGAGAAAGTACACACATCAGTCTGCTACTAGCAGTGATAGAAGTCGGATGCGAAATATATTTGTGTTAAAATTGCGTTATGTCTGACCTCTCTAATTTCGAAAGAGGCATGATTGTTGGGGTCCGTCTTGCTGAAACCTCAGTAACGATAATGGTAACTAACCCTTCTTGGTGTTGGGATAAGTGTTGTGTCGGTTGTAATGTCAGCATATTTGAAACACGGAAGAACATCATCTAAAAAGCACAACATTAGTCGAAAGTCCAAGCTGAATGACAGAGACAGAAGGGTTTCGAAGCGGATTGTGGCCAAAAAAACATACAAAAGTCAACAGCATCCCAAATAACATCTGAGATTAACACACATCTACAGGAAGCAGTTTCATCAAAAACTATCCGTCACGAACTGCATATGGCAAGTATTCCAACGGCCTATTAATAAAAAAAAATTCTCTTTTCACAGGTGTTCACATTATTTTGTCCATTCCCTGTAATTTGTTTTCAATTAACTCACTTCCTTGAATTTAATACATTTTGAAATGAACAAGATGATGATGATGAAGATGAAGATGAATAATATTAAAAAGATTTAAATTGAATGCTTATAAAAGAGAGTTTTTTGAAAACCATCTTCTCTTTTACACCTATTTTAAAACTACAATTCTTTTTCGAGGAAAATAGCCATGTGGTCATTCATTTCCTTAAATTTAATACATTTTGAAATGAACAAGACGATGATGATGATGATTATGATGAAGATGAACAATATTAAAAACATGAAAATTTAATGCTTATAAAAGAGAGTTTTTTAAAAACCATCTTCACTTTTATACTTATTTTAAAACTACAATTCTTTTTCATGGAAAATAGCTATGCGGTCACTCATTTCCTTAAATTTAATACATTTTAAAATGAACAAGATGATGATGATGATGATCATCATGATGATGATGATGAGGAAGAATATTAATAACATGAAAATTGAATGCTTATAAAAGAGAGTTTAAAGAGTAGAGTTTTTAAAAACCATCTTCACTTTTACACTTATTTTAAACCTACAATCCTTTTTCGAGGAAAATAGCCAAGTGGTCACTCATTTTCTTAAATTACATACATTTTGAAATGAACAAGATGATTATGATGATTATGATGAAGATGAAAAATATTAATAACATGAAAATTTGAAGCTTATAAAAGAGAGTTTCTTAAAAATCATCTTCACTCTTATACTTATTTTAAAACTACAATTCTTTTTCAAGGAAAATAGCCATATGGTCACTCATTTCCTTAAATTTAATACGTTTTGAAATGAACAAGATGATAATGATGATGATGATAATGATGATGATGATGAAGATGAATAATATTAATAAGATTTAAATTGAAGGCTTATAAAAGAGAGTTTTTTGAAAACCATCTTCTCTTTTACACCTATTTTAAAACTACAATTCTTTTTCGAGGAAAATAGCCATGTGGTCATTCATTTCCTTAAATTACATACATTTTGAAATGAAAAGGATGATTATGATGTACACGAAAAATATTAATAACATGGAAATTGAATGCTTATAAAAGGGAGTTTATTAAAAATCATCTTCACTTTTACACTTACTTTAAAACTACAATTCTTTTTCGAGGAAAATAGCTATGTGGTTAAGCTTATACAACAAAATACTCTCAAAACTAAACTGTGACTTAAATTGTACGAATATATGAAATTTTACTTACATAGAAATGTGCTATTCAGGATTTTTGAAAGATATCATTAGTTGTCAGATGCTGTGTCTTTCTTCTTTGTATTTTTCCTTTGCAACATGCGTCGTTTCCAGCTTTAGTTCCGTAATATTGAAAAGAAGAAAAATATATTAAACCATCGTGAAATCTGAAAACATGAATGTATATTTCAAATTTCATGATATAAAAAAGTACAGAGAATATAAAATATATCACGTCATAAGGTCCTTGTTTTTAAAGAAAATGCGCATATCAACAGCTTCATCATATCGAAGTATTATCTCATACATGGGGCATTCTCACAATCTTTTGACTTTTCAGGAATAAAAATCTGATGAAATTAAACTTACTAAAATAACCTTTTAAACTTATAGACGAATGCCTTAATGATTCAGAAAAATTTTCAGCAGCGAAATTTTTTTTTTTATTTAACTGAGGTCCAAGTTAAACTTGTGAGTTTAATGTTACTTATCATTTTGCCGCTATAACTTTTTACTATCTTCTAAATTTTTACTTGTAATGAATTTGCGTAGTACCCACAGGATATTCAAATAAGAAATAATAACAATGTAGGAGTTATAGTACAAATTTTTGGTATAACATTGTCGTAAAGGAGTGAAAAGGGACGGTAAGGTAAAAAAAGGGGACGGTATAGGAAAAAAGTGGCGGTAATGGAAAAAAAGTGGACGGTATAGGAAAACAGGGACGATAAGAAAATAAAAGGGACGGTAATCATGTTAAGACTAAGTGATAACCACAATGTTCATTGATTTTTAGAAACAGTTATTTACATTGGATTAAATGAAAAAAAAAAAAAAAACAATAATTCACCTTGAAAAGTGCAGGAATAAATCTTGGGGGTGGTAAGACTACCAATAAAGCCACGATGCTCGAAATTGATATTTAAATGCTGAGTTAAATTCTGCAGTAAATTTCCTGTCAAAAAATTTTAACCATTCTTTTTCTATCATACTTCTGCACGAGAAAAAAGTCGAAAAAAATTCTGTGGCCACATCTGAAGCGATTTTCTGTATAAGTTTAGCAAGAGGGACGGTAAGGAATCTAAAACCCAGCGACAGAGTTAAAAAATTAATAACAACCCTAAAAATGTGTGCAGGTTAATTTTTTGCTACATATTTATATAAAACAATAGTCCCAGTTTCGGAAAAAATTACATCGAATTACTTTTATTGAAACAATTTTATACAGACAGCTCCAAACTTAAAAATTAGCATCAGGGACACGGGACTGTATAGATATTTCGTGGCATATTTGGACCCCCAACATCGTCCAAAACTTATTTATCTCGTTAATATTGTTATGCAGTCATGCAATAGGATGTTTTCCAATATAAGAAATTAAAAAAAAAAAAACCAAGAATATGTACTAAAGTAAAAATTATTATTCAGGGACAGAAAAATATAGAAAAGTCAAAAGGTTGTGAGAATGCCCCATACACGTCATAAGGTCCTTGTTTTTAAACAAAATGCGCATATCAACAGCTTTATCATATCGAAGTTTTATCACATAAATACGTACGTAGGCATCCAAAATTTCTTCATTTTTACTTTCTTCTATCTAAAATAGAAGAAAGTATTGTAATCTAATTTTTTTTCGACGGATTTACACATTTTAGAAGTCAGAGATCCCGAAAAACACGTTTATACAAAATGTCTGTCTGTCCGTGTGTACGCATATCCGTGTGTCGCCATTGTACAGTTGAAAAGTGTATGAAGTTATGCATAGAATTGAGCCAAATTTCAGATGTATATTTTGGACTATGGCAAGCAGATTTCTTTTGAATTTGGAAGCAATCCGCCTGATGAGAGCTGTGTGGTAGCGAATTTTGTGCCATTTTCTCGATTTTTCGTAGTTCTATTGTACATCGGCGGCTCGTGCAGTGACGGGAACTTCGTATCCGGCTAAACGGGCTATTTACAATCAGCTGATGTACAGCAGAATAACGAAAAACTATTCATTTTAATAAACGTCATGATCCAGATTAACTTGTTTTTGCTCCGATTAACTGAAACAGAAATTTAAGATGAAAATCAAAGTGGGTGGATATTATTCGATATTGGATTTATAATATTGAAGTATTAACATTTGTAACTACTTTATGAAATTTTAAAATGTTTGAGATAGAAGAAAGTTTTGGGACTGGCACATCCAACTAGTTATCTTAAATTATTTAAAAATATTATTCAGGGACAACTTCAGAAATATGTTAGAAAATAAGCTATGGACATCTTACAGATATGAGTTATCCTTTATTCTGAGACAATAACTGTCTTCTACACAGAATATTCATTCTGTTGCAGTGATATTTTAAAACCATAGAAGGAAAGATATTTAGGAAATATTTGAAACAAGTTGCGCTGAAAATCTACGAGCAGAATTCTATCTTTTTTTAACATCGGAATAAAGAAAGGATGTGTTGCATTTCTTGTAGCGCAATGATTTATCATGAACTAGCTGACCCTCGCCATAACATGTTCCACCCGGCGTTGGTCGGCCCCGTAATAATAACTTTAAATGAACCTCAAAATTGCATGATTTTATTTCTTTAACTCCATTTTGTCTGAATTTAAGCTTTTAAGTAAAAAAAAATCGCGCAAAAATATTGAACTGAAAGTATATGCTGTTTGGTATTTTATTTTCTGTGTAATTTGATTTTTGGAGTCTATGCATACTGAAAGCGAGCGAAGCCGTGAGGTAACATTCAGGTTTTTACCGACTCCGGCGAAATTTTTACAAATTTTATTTTGTAAAAAAACATTTCTATTCTTCTGAACGTTTCAGAATTTTTGTAGCTGATGTAAATCTGGTCTATTAAGATGTTCTAAAAAGATATTGTTAAATTACGGACGCTTAGTTACTTTAGCGTAGAAAAAATATCGTCTCCGTGAGGCGCGAAGATACCTGGGTTCGCCGGTACATTTGAAAGAGTTAAGATTCCTATTTTTTAAAACCGATTGCACCATCGACTAGAAGAATGTTTAAGAGCTTTAAAGCTTTTTAAAGCTTTGAGGGCATATTTTTGGTTTGTCGGTACCTCTAAAATTGCGCCCTGGAGGGGCGCTGACGTAAGTGGGACAAATGTTTTTCAGAAAAACGATTCTTTTTTAATTTTTTTTTTCAAGGGATTAATTGCGGTATTTTTTTTTAATTGATTGCGGCATTTGAGATCTTTTAGAATATGTCTTCCGTTTTTAACTTTACTAAGCCGTTTGGCCGATGGAAGTTAATAAATAATGAGAAAATACCCCCGAAATTCCTTTTTTCCAATTTCCATTTACTCCCGTTGCGTAAATAGGGCATCTACGCATTTCGAGCACTTTTTTCCTCTCGGAAGAAGAGAGATGAAATTTTAATGAGAGTTTTTTTTAATTAATAACTCAGTTAATAATTAGAAATTTAAAATTCTGAATCTCAGGTGCACGAGGAGAGGTCTTCGATTACCCTTACACAAATTTTTAGCCGCGTACGTGCCGTAGATTTGCTAGCCATCGCGATCAGACAGTCAAACACACACACAGAGCGAAACTTTCTTTTTTTTTTTAGTATAGACAGATGCAAACAACTTGTGAGTAATGCCGACGTCATATTGACGACGGCAACGATCTTGGCAATGAATTTCACTTTTTTAGTTTCTTTTTATCTTCTAACCATCGCACAATTAAAATTTTTGTACCATCGAATAGGGAAAAAACATGTATTTTAAAATGCGATTTGTTTAATAACTGTACTTCAATTTACAGATTTTTTTATAGTTTTTAAAATAATTTTTAAGATTGAACTTTTTTTCAATCTGTATTTATAGCGTGGAACTCTATCACTACATATTAACCCTTTGCATTTAAATGACAATAAATATTTCCGAATTTCTTTCTTTCTTATATTCCTTAACAAAATTAACCCTTTATAAATAAATAAAAAAGTAAATTAATATAATTAAGCAAAACTCAATAGATATGTAATCGAACTTCGCGCCTAATCAGTGAAATATTCGGAAAAGCTGCTGTAACTAGCGAAACCTTTTGCGATTACTTGGTCTATTATAACTGACCTGGCACGTGTATACAAGTATCTGGCATGCGGCTGATTCTAAAGTATGGCTTTTAATAAATTTCATAATTTTATTTGAATACATAATTGACATTTTCATGTAAAATTCTTTTTGGTGTTATTAGTGAACAATTTATAAAAATACATTAAATGTTACATACCAAAAAAAAAAAAAAAAAAAAAAAAAAAAAAAAAAAAAAAATAGTTTCATTATTGTTCTGTAAACCGGTAAGACTGGTCTGTATTCTCTTGTTTATATAATAGCGAAGCATATACTTAAAATATATTATTTAAGTATCTATATATATATTACGCTAACTTGCGTGGCACAGAAATCGCGATTATTTGTTACTGTTTAATGGCAACACCCGAGAAACGCATCTCATTGGTTATTGTGTTAAAGTCTTTTGGCAGGATTTAGAGCGATCGGGGTTATTTACCTTTCGCTGCGCGCTACCGTCTGCCAGCCCCAGCCGGCAGCATAGACACTTCCTTTCACTGCAATTATGGAGCTTTAAAACATCATTTGAAATGCCCGTAAAAGATCTCGGCGAATGCTTGAAAGTGAAGAAGAAACCGAATTCAAATCGATTGGATCGAGAACGCCGTTAAACACACAGAACATAAGCGATCGCCAAAATAGGCTTAATAACATGCACGCGTTGCTTCTAAAATCCAAATTACTGATTAAAAAGTTCCGGGGCGTTGCAAAGCTGTATTGGAAATGCGAATTAAACAGCAGCGAGAAGTTTACAAAATGTTGTCATGACGTTAAAGTAATGATGTACGGACGGGTAGTTTTGACTGTACGGACCTGCAATACAAATTTCAGGTTCATTTAAGAATATTATTACGGGCCCACCAGAAGTAAGATACAATAAAACCTGCTTAGACAGAAACGAAAACGACCAGTGATAAATTCCGTTTTATGCAGGTTATTTAAATTGAACAAAGCATAATAGCATTTTTTTGGGGGGGGGGGGGATATGGATTTTTTTTTTATTATTGCAGGATTCCGTTATAAACAGGCTTTACTCTATTAGAAGATACATTTGTTGGATGGTACTTTAAAAAAAAAATCTATATAGTAATATTTGCTTACAATTTTATTATTTCTTTTTCAGTATTACAGTTTATGTTATATTTGTAATTGCATTTTCATCTAAAGATTTTAAATAAAAATTAATTTATTGAAAATATAATTAAATTTTAATTGAATACATCAATCAATTTGGAATAAAAAAGTTTAAAGTATGAGACATATAAAAATTTAAAAACTTAACTTGTGACTTTACATGACTTTGGAACTGAACAATAGTCGAGCCCTGGTAATTTGCACCGTCTCCACCCCTTCCTCTGTACGGACCTGCGATAAAAATTTCAGATTCATTTGAGAATATTATTAAGGGCTCGGGCAACCTCGGGCGGGTCAGCTTAGTTAGTTTAGTATTTGTAGAAATTGGGATTTAAATAGTCGGAGCTATTATAATCTAAAAAAATATTCAAAAATGAGTATATATATTTTTTAAATAATTAAATGCTCAACTTTAGCAGAGTATAAGAATTGTGAGAAAGTAAATAGTACCGATTGCATAATGTAAAACAATAACTGAACACATTGATTGGAATCTTCGCCTATAATATATCTTTATTTCAAACCTGCAATCCTTTTGTGGTGGAATGAGGTACAAAAATCTAGGTGGCTTTATACATATCAAATTATACTCAAAACTCAAATCATCTTAAATTGTAGTAGTACAAAAGTAGGGAAATTTCACTTGCATGGGAATATGCGATGGCTAGAACTTTTTATAGATATGCGTAGAAAATATAAAATATATAATGTGAACATTAAAAAGTTCTCTCTCTTACTTAAGGCTGTTCTTAACTGCTCTGCTCAACAAGCGCAAAACGTTTTGACACATTTACAAATTCATTTTTTAACGGAAAGGTATAAAATTGGAAAGCCTGGCCATGGAAGCGATTTGGAATTGAAATGTTTTTTCCATTTTTGGGTCAATCAATTACCTATAGAGTAAAATCGATAAGCGAAATCGATCACGTGACAAACACGTTTTACGCCCGCTCTTGAGTGCTCTTTCTTCCTTCGCGCGGAAATTCGGTTCAAAACGCCCACTTTGACACTCTTTTCTGAAAGATCTATTGCGTTTGCAAAAAAAAAAAATGCAAAAAACAGCTCAATGACATAGTTTCTGAACAACAACACCGGCTAGTTTCATATATTTTCGAGCAAAAATAAATTAAAACTTATGTCAGAAAGTTGCCCTTTTGGATTTGAGAACACCCTTAAAAGGCGGCTAAAATAATGAAAAAGATGTTACAAATTAGAAATATACATTTCGTTTTAAATTTCTTAGTGTTTTCAAGATTTTCCAAACTCATCATCAGAGAATATTTTAATCAAGATTAAAATATTCTCTAATGATCAGCTTGAAAGTACTAAGAAGTTTTAAATAAAATGTATATTTTTAACTTGTAGCATCTTTTTCATTATTTTAGTCGCCTTTTAAGTAAGACAGCGAACTTTTTAAAGTTCACATTATATATTTTATGTTTGAATCAAGGTGAAAAATTGCGTTTCGTTTTATGATTTTATTTGATATGCGTAGTTTTCAGATGCAACATCGTCCTTTTAATATTCCTCTTACAACATGCGTATTTTCTAGCTATAGTCACGTAATATTGGAAAGGGGAAACTCATCGTAAAATCTCGAAACATGAATCAATACTAAACTGCACGACTTGAATAAACCTGGAGAATAAATATCATGTCATATTACGAGGACCGTGTTTTAAAACAAAATGTTGATTCCAACAGCTTCATAGGATTTTCGTTTTTGGAGATAAAAGCATATGTAGCCATCTTGAAATACATCACGTTTTCTTTAAATTATGAAAAAAAAAACTATTCGTGACAAAACTTATTGAAACATGTTTGAAAAAACAAGGGATACGTTAATCCTTTGTATCACAGCGTTGCATATCTACAACATACCCAAAAGTCAATGTTACTTATACAGAGGGCTTTTAAAGGCTATTTTATTTATGGCTGCTATCTCCCAAAACAGCAGTTAATACGAAGGCAAGTCAGTAAGTAAGTCAGAAAAGCCAATTAAAAAAAAGGGGGAGAATCCAAGATACATACTTAAAAGGCATGTTTATTTCTCTGTATAATCGTCATTTACATTGATACATTTGTCCCATCTCTTTATGAGTTTTGTAATACCTGCTACATAAAAGTCTTTGGACTGCACTCTTAGCCACCTGTGTGCCTCACATTCAACGTCTGCATAAGTCGCTGTAGGCTAAACCATGTAAACTCCCTGTTGCATTTGCTAATGCTGTCTATTGTTGTTCGCCTGTCAGCTCTAACCATTTCCTCAACCTTCCGCACTGTTTCTTCTGTCGCAATTGCAACAGGACGACCACTTCGCTCTTTGTCAACAACTTTTGAATGCCCTGCTTATCTTGTACAACTGTTTTCTCATAAATTCGAAATAGACATCTTACAATATACAGTGCTGCCACCTACTGGCATATTTGGAAACAATTTACTACTAATTTCAGACCTCTCATATCGGTTTCTGCCCTACTTACTGACTTTCCCTCGTATAAACTACTTATAGAATTGTCAACAGTGGAATATCCTCGATTTCAACTAAGGCCTGCTGGCCTTAGCCAAAAACATACAGGAAGTTTGGTTCAATTTTATGCAGGACCTAATACATTTTTCCATGATACATAGAGGCACACAGACAGACAGACATTTTTTAAAGACGCGTTTCTTAGGATCTCTAACCTTTAACCCCTCCGGGACGAGCGCCTTTTACAGAATTTTTAATCTTTTATCAACGGTTTTTCAAAACAGAAAATTTGTATCGAGAAAATGCTCGGATTAAATAAGGCAAAATTTACAATGAAAATTTGCTGTTGAGAATAATCACGGATTTTGAGCACCTTAAGCGTTACGTATACCTGTCCCCAAAAGGTTAAAGCGTGTAAATCCGCCGAAAACTTTAAGTCAAAAGAAATTCGATTACAATACTTTCTTCTATTGTAGATAGAAGAAAGTAAAAATTAGAACAGGTGAAATATTTAAGAAATACTTATGTATGAAACCGGAAACTAAATTCTAACCTCATTAAATTTCATAATTAGCATGTTATGTGTTGTTTAAATATTTACAGGGTGTATGTAAACGGTTTTACAAAGTAAGAGAAACGATTGTGCCTATTAAGGCTGTTTTGAAAACCAAAGGGACTACTTTTTGACATATTTAATTCATTATTGCTCTTAAACGCATGAAATTGGTTGGTGTTCTTATTTGGAAACTATGTAAACGAAAGGAGTTTTCCATTTTCTGGTAAACGGAAACGATCGTTCAGAAAATATTTTCAAAGTTGGCGTTTTGAACCGAATTTCCCGAATACAACGCGAGAAAGAAGAAAAACCTGTTGTCACGTGACCCAAAATCACTTATAAGTCATTTATTTATCAAAAAATGGAAAACTCTTTTCGATTCCAATTCGTTTCAATACTCAGTCCTGCCAATTTTATGCCTTTATATTTAACTAGTCGGATGTACCAATCCCAAAACTTTCTTCTATCTCATACATGTTAATACTTGAAAATTCGCTATCAAACTGCCACAATTAAACGGCAATCTATGCCCATCATGAGGATTCTAAAGATATGAAATTCCGTGCATTAGTTCTTGAAATATGGCTATCTCTGAAATCGTGTAAATCCAGCAAAATTCAGCCTAGCAGCGCCACCTATTGGGTGCTTTACACCAAAACCTATGTTACATCAATACCACCAAGCAACCACTTATGTAAAAGTCTAACTGAATCTGAAGTTTGAGGAAAATCCGTGCATTAGTTTTTAAGATAGAGTTATTGCGAAAATCACGAAAATTCCAGCATAGCAGCGCCACCTATTGGACGGTTAACACCAAAACCTAATTAGCAACAACTTGTCTTAACATCTAACTAAATCTGAACTTAGATGAAAATTCGTGCATTAGTTTTTGAGATAGAGCTATTGCGGGAATCGTGCAAAATGCAGCACAGCAGCGCCACCTGTTGAGCGATTTACACCAACACGTAATCAGCATCAAGTCATATCAAGGACTAACTTAAACTGAAGTTTCATGAGAATCCGTGCATTAGTTCTTGAGATAGAGCCATTGCGGAAATCTTAAAAAAATGCAGCATAGCAGTGCCACCTGTTGAGCGATTGACACCAACACGCAATCAGCATCAAGTCATATCAAGAACTAACTTAATCTGAAGTTTCATGAGAATCCGTGCATTGGTTCCTGAGATGGAGCCATTGAGAAAATCGTAATTAATGCAGCATAGAAGCGCCACCTGTGGAGCGATTTCCACCAAAAACTAATCAGCATCAATTTGTATCAGGGACTCACTGGATATAAATTTTTATTAAATTCCGTGCATTAGTTCTTGCGATAGAGCGCCCACAAAATTTGTGTCACACACAGACACACAGACAGACTCACAGACAGACATTTTGTAAAAACATGCTTTTCGGGTTCTCTGACACCTAAAACGTGTAAGTCCGTCGAAAACCGGAATTCGAAAATTTTTATGAATCCAATACTTTAATAAGAAAGTAAAAATGAGTGAGAAAATGTATCAGAACTCAATGCAATGGCAAGGAACTGGAGAACCGCCTTAAGGGGACTGTTCACTCAGCTTCCGATTTCCCCTCACTAATGTAAAGCCTATGAGCATTGGATGTATTCGTATATTTAAAATATCTCCTCGGAAAATTAATATTTTTAACTTCTATTTTTTGTGCACACTTCCTAAAAGATGTCTATATCTTTCTTAGTTCTCAAAATATTTCTAAAGTATAGACTTAATTTTATAGGGAGTGTTAAAGTCTTACTCACAGTTCGCCAGTTTTTAACACATAAATTATTAAATTCGGCATAGATTTTAGGAATATTTTGAAAACTAAGAAAAAAGAAGAGGCATCCTTTAAAAAGAGTACACAGAAAAAGAGATGTTAAAAATATGAATTTCCCGAGAAGATATTTTAAATATACGAATGCATCAAAAATCCATAGACTTAAGGGGACAAGGGACCTTAAAATAATTTTTTTTATTTTTTGTAAATTTCACCTTAAATATTATTCAAGGGTGCATTATATGCATTATGCCATGCATTTATCACAAAAAAAAATTAAAAAAAAATTAATTTTAGAGAAAAAAATGGAATTTTACTTAATGGAATTTTCTTAGAAATCTTCGAAATGCCCCCTGCGTCTTCCATATCAATGAAAATCCCCAATACTTTTTATAAAAGTTTGGTTTATATATATAAACAAAATAGAGCATCGAATTTTATATATTTCAATTTAAAGGTAAAAAAAAAAAAAATTGAAAATTTTTGAAATTTTTTCGAAAAAAATTCCAAAATTTCAAAGTTTTTCAATTTTTTCTTTATTTTTTGTAAATTTCATCCTAAATATTATTTAAAGGTACATTATATGCATTATGGCATACATTTATCATAAACAAATGTAAACAAAAATTTATTTTTGAGAAAAAAATGGAATTTTACGCGTCGTCTTGGAAATTTTCGAAATTTGACATAAGAACCTAATTTTTGCTTTAAAAGGATCGGGAAACTTTACTCTATATAATGAATTAATGATATAAATATCACTCAAAGGAAACTTTAAAAAAACTCTCAAATTTTTTAATTTTAAAAATCCTAAAAAATACATTTATTTTCCATTAAAAATGCTCAAAATATTAAACTATCTAAAATATATTAATTCATTTAATAGATAATGATGTTATATGCATGCAAAAAATTTTTTTCATCAAATAGTTTTTTTCTAACCCTACGGGAGGTGCTGGGTTCGATCCCAATCGCGCCCGTCGGCCTAATCGTTCGGAGTTTTTGTGGTTTTCTTCGAACCTTGGTTCTCCAAGCATTATAATTGGCCGACATAAAATACTTAACCCTACGGATAGTCGTCAAAAATCAAGTTTTGAGAAAACGCGACTTAAAGGTGAAATTATAAAACGAATTATTAAAATAAATAATCATTGTTTAACGTCTGATATACGATTTAAAAATAAGAAAATATATTACAATTCATCATACATACAAGTAAAAATTACATAAATACATTTAATACAATTAAAAAGCAAACATTTCGAGATAAATTTTAGCCCCTCATTATTGCAATAAATAACATTCAAATGATATATAGTTTTCTGTCATTTGAATGTTATTTATTGCACTGATGAGGGGCTAAAATTTAGCTCGAAACGTTTGCTTTTTAATTGTATTAAATGTATTTATGTAATTTTTACTTGTATGTCTGATGAATTGTAATATGTTTTTTTATTTTAATAAAACGAATTCTTCGGTAAATTCAATTGCTGAAAAACACGTTTTACAACCGACATAGTCACAAATTTTTTTTTTAAAGAATTGTTACACCTATAATTCTGTTACCTTTTAAATCTTCATATGTTGATTTTTCTGGAATTCTACTTGTATCCAATTTTAATGTTTTTGAAACAAACACTGGCGTCCAATTAAATGGTCAGTGGAACCTTATCAGCGACATTCTGACTTATGGTGTGTCAAATTCAATGTTAGTGGCCTGTTATTGCACTTCTAATAACGCCAACACGTTTCGCCCAAAGCAAAATTACTCTTAAAAATTTCCCCTAAAATATTTTAACTTTGTTAAAGTTATGCGCTAAAAATCGGACTCTCAACATAGAGGGAGACACACTGCATTTTTGATTGAATATCCTGATTTCGATATGTTTCCTATGCAATTTTTTTTCATCTTAATGCGTACTACCGCTTCCTTTATTTTGTAAGAACAGTTTACGTGCACTATGTATAAACAATATTAAATAATAGTTTTATAAATAACATAAAACAAAGTATTTTTTTTGCCCAAAAGCATTTTTAATTAGGCTAATTAACGATGCAAAATCAGCATATTATTTTTCAAGAGAACTTGCAATCTTTCACTTGGCAAAAAACGACGAAAATATTGATTTTAATTTTTTAATTCGCTTATCATTAATACACTGCTCAAAACAATTAAAGGATATTTGAAGTTTTATATAAAATAAAGATATAAACGAATTTTTTTTTGCCGAAAATAGAAGAAGAGAATCACAAATGCAAATTTTTCTGGTTTTCAAACTGTGGAGTATGCAAATTTTGAGTTCGACGTCAAAAACGTCGCTTCAGCGGCAGCGAATGAAATTTGACTTTCAACTGGATAAAAGAGAATGAAGACAAGGATGATCGGCATTCAGTGATTGCTTTGTTTCGATGAGTACGACGTCTCAGCGAAGTCATTTGACAGATTCAGAAGTTTTGAGAATTGTTGGTAGGTTAGAAGGGGGCCAAACTCAAGCCGAAGTAGCGCAAGCCATTGGTGTGTCACAAAGTGTCATTTCCAGGATCTGGAAACGTTTTTGGAGAGTGGATGTGCAGGCCGAAGACCAGGGCAAGGTCGTAGACGGGCAACAACGCCCAATGAAGATCGGTATTTAGCGTTAACAGCTCGGAGACACCGAACCATGAACGCTACACTTCTCCAACAACACCTTCGCTCGGCTACAGGCACCACGATTTCAACTCAGACTGTCCGAAACTGGGTCCATGCTGTAGGTCTGTATGGTCGCCGACCGATGGTATGTGTTAGATTAACATCAAGGCATCGTCGCGACCGCAGGGAGTGGGCAACCGAGCATGTCAACTGGAGGAGAAATGAATGGAGCAATATTCTGTTTTCTGACGAGTCCCGTTTTTCTGTGCATCCAGATAATAGGCGTATTTTCATCTGGAAGGACCGTGGCAGTAGGAATAATCCTGCGTTCGCGCACGAAAGTGTCAGATTTGGCGGTGGAGGAGTGTTGGTGTATGGTGGCATCTCCATTGACGGGCGCACTGACCTCTACATCATTCGAGATGGAGCTCTGACTGGTCGCCGATATAGGGATGAGATCCTCAGACCTATTGTAGTCCCTTACGCTGCAGCAATCGGAGATAACTTCATTTTAATGGGCGATAACTGCAGGCCACATCGTGCAAACCTGGTGGAGGATTTCCTTTTCGAGGAAGGAATCGTTCGAATGGAATGGCCAGCGTGTTCTCCAGACATGAATCCAATCGAGCACGTTTGGGACGCTCTAGGAAGACGAGTTTCTGGCCACCAACAACCCCCACAAACTCTCCAAGGACTGGAAAGAGCTCTTCTGGAAGAGTGGGGCAGAATACCCCAACTCGTCATTAATAGCCTCATTGAGTCCATGCCTCAAAGGTGTTCAACGTTGCTGGCCGCCCGTGGAAACCATACCCCCTACTGAAAATGATTTTCTTTGAAGAAAACACCTTTTCTTATTCTTTTTTTCTCATATGCACAAATTGTGTTTTTTTCCTTTAGTACACAAATGCGCAATAAAATGAATTTTTTCTGCCAAACATGTGTAATTTATTCTCATATAACCTACTATGTCTGTCGACCATGTATCAATCAGCTAAACAGTTTACCAGATACAAAATCCACCTAAAACTGCAATATCCTTTAATTGTTTTGAGCAGTGTACTTTTAGTTGCACCTAAACACCGTAATAAGGGGTTACTTGAGTCACTTTCAAAATTCAAAAATTTACCGCTTGAGATTTAAGTTTGTCGCTAAAATTTTGTTATTCATTGTACCTTATATGTACAGTCGCAAATACCCCATGCTAACCCTCCAACAAATTACAGTAGAAGAAAGTTTTTGAATTTAGAGCTTCTAATGTTAAATTAAATTTTATATTTTTATTAATATCTCCTGAAATTATAAACGTAATATTCTAATCATTTGTGTGGTTACCCAGCAAAGAGGAAATTACTGGCCAGCAGCAAGATAGGTGCTGGCAATGATGGAGAAGTGCTGGCTGATGGTCTACCACTGCATGACCACTGCTGGACAGCTTCAGTCAACTTTGCTGTTGGAAATCATCAGATAAAATTCTGGTGGGCATCCAATTTATCTCATGCGCTGGCCCACCACTACATGGAAGTACACGAACTTTTGCAGTATTACTGCTAGAAACCCTTACGCTAGGTGGCGCTGCGAATATCGAAGACATTGAGTATTTGAACACAAATCTGAAATGAATATCTCAACACAATTTAAGCTGTGAAGCTATTTTTTTTTTTTTTTTTTTTTTTGAAACTGTAAAAAGTACAGCACCACTGCCACCAACAAAATAAATAAGTAAATGAATAAATAAATAAATTGTTTATTTTAACGCACTTTTTTTTCTCCTTAAATCGGGTTTTACTAGGTTACAAAGGATTTTGGTTTTCATAATTTACGCAGTTCAGAATCAATAATAATAAAAAAAAGCGTTTAAAATACATAGAATTTCTATACAATAGAATAATTTCTATACAATAGAATAATTTCTATACCAGTTTAATGATTGGGAACGTAAATCACAAAAGAAACAAACTTGAAATAGTGTAATGAGAGCTTGAAAACTACGAGCAGTCTTAGCGTACGCTGAAAGCACTTATTCATGTCCGATCACGTAAACCAAGCAGCATCGAGCGCGGTTAGTACTTGGGTGGGTGACCACATGGAAACCAATGAAGGTTTAACTATTTCTATAGACTCTTCTACAGATATTTCTATAGCTCTTGGTGATACTAGCTTATAGAAAAAAGAGCCATAATTATATAATACCTTTTTTTTTATAGAATTCTATATGAAATTTTTGTAAGGGAAAGTGCTGGGCCAGCAAAGGAATAGCAGTGGGATAGGTGCTAGCACTTCAGGAAAAGTGCCGGATTGAAGTAATGTGATTGCATACCAATGCTGGCCTGCTGTTGGCCATCACTGATGGGCCAGCTGCATTCGGCTTGGACACTTTTCGACAGGTTTAACTAATGGCACCCTTGTACTTTACCACTGATGGCACTGCTGGCTGCCATATTTTTTCCAGCAGATGGCCCACTGTTTCTTTCTTTGCTGGGTATAATGCTAAAAATGCCAAACATAAATACATTGAATTCGTATTATTTATAATTTTATAATATAAATCATGAAATTAATATTCGAAAAAAATTATGAATTGCAACTTACAATTTTTGTATGGTTTTTATATTTATTAAGTCCTGCTTTATGCGAATCTAAAATTTCAAATTTTTCTTCTAAGGGGCGGTGCAATAACGTTATCATTTTAGTAGGGATGGGTGGTTTAGCACATTAGATATCTCTAGGCCGAAGGGGGTATTTTGATATCGTTATCATTTTTTATACAACCAAAATTTTCTCTTTTTATTTGTAAATTGATCTTTACGTCAAAATATCTGTTATCCTTTTTTAGTCTGCTTATGAAAATACAACATTATTATTAAAATCATTAAACGATTATAAAATTATTCAATTCCAATATGTGAACTACCCCAGCGTTTGGTATTTCTATTTCTTCTGTTATATGTTTATGCATGTATAATACACTGTTCGAGAAATCATATGCGAAGTTTGTTTGAAATGATACTGGTGTTTACTAGTAAGTAAAAGAGAATAAATGTTGTTCACATATTTTGTTGATAAGAAGTTCTGCCCCCCCCCCCCCCCCGTGCGGGGAAAGTGCAAGAAGACATTGTTACCGTTGAATGTATTATGTAACAAAAAACTATTATTAAGTATTTTTAAATAGTAACTGTTTTTTAACTGTCATTTGATATAAAGTTATTTCCTATATAAAGTGATATTTTATTGACATATCTTTATTTGAATCAATGAAGTGTGTGAAAAGTAAATATAACCGTACTTGTACATCACTCCAAACGAAAGAAAAAGATCCAAAAATGAAAAGAATTTTTAGACATTGATATTGATATGATTATGGAAGGGTGGGGTTCGATGGATGATAACGTATGATATGGTGAGGGGGAGGGAGTCCAAAATTACTGAAAAGTTGATGACGTTATATTACAGCCCCCAAGTAGTTTTCAAATTATGCTTAAAAAACGTCAAGATGCTGGTTTAAGAGGGTTAATATGTGCAGAAAAGCATAATTTGACAAAAATATACTTTACTCTTTTTTTTTTTTTTTTTTTTTTTTTTTTAAAAAAAATTTGGACTGTTAATAGTCGAAACATATTAAGTGAATGAAATGGTCATATTGACAAGCAATAATATATTGATAGAAGTGACTTGGTCATTCTGTAGCTTTCAACAATCGAGTACCGAACTTGAATTTGATTACATCCCCCAAAATACACTCATTTTAAAATAATAAATTTCTCTTAAACTAATCGCACGAATTTTATGTAAATTTGTATTTAGGCTAATTGAAGGGTATAAAATACATTTATGGTGTCAAATTTGGATATTGCTACTGAAAAAAACAAAGTGTGTGTTTGTTTTTATAGTTAGATGCCCCCTAAGCAAATTTTACATACAGCATTTAAAAGTAAACTTTATTTCCTATCGTTTGGTACCAGTATCTTTCTTCTATAGAAATTTTTTGTAGAGTTAGTAGGGGGTGTTTACTTTTTCTCCACGACTGTACACATAAGAAATTCATCAGATCAGATAGATCATCAAAATTCTAAAGTATTCGCTAGTGTAAAAAACTCAAAATATGAATATATATTAAACTACACAGCAAGAAATATTTTATAGCACGTTATAACGAATATGATTTCGAATAAAATACTGGTTCCAACAGCTGCATAAAATCTTGGTGTTACAAAATAAAAGCATACGCAGACATCCAAAATTACTTTCGCCAGTAGCCGTATGGCGTCTTAGTTCTGTTATATAAACCTAGGTGTTGACATGTAGAATTACATCCCATTTTATAAGAAATAAATTTAAGAAATCGTTCAGCGGAAAATTTCCGAAGGAAGGGAAAAAATCCCGCAACATGTCATCTGAGACTTGAGTTTCGGAGAAGATAAATGTGTTTCTTATTTGATTTTTGTTGTTGTTGTTATTTTAACAGTATTTTTTAAATAAAGAGCTCGAATTTTTAATTTTTTTCCAAGATGATAAGACAGAAACTAAACTTTAAAGAAATGCATGAAAAGTCTTTCAAATCTGTATTTCTGGATGTTTGAATAATTTTTTTCACATCCACTTTTTTAGTTTTGTGATGACGTTTTGCATTCTATTTTCTTTATTTAATTTTAATGCATCATCAAAATTCTGAAGATTAGCTCAATTTACACGAAGGATAAATTTGCTACTTATAAAAATTCTTTGATTGTATTCAGTTCATGTATTTCCTTGAATGCTGAAATATTACAATAGTTGTAAACAAAAAAAAAAAAAAAAAAAAAACTATGAAATTTTTTTAAAAATAGATTTAAGAGTTCTTAAAACACGAAGCAAAAACACTCCCTGTATTATTGTTACGGAAAGCTTGGGTAAATCATTCGTTATTAGGCGTTGTATTAAGCTAATTCTTAGAGCACAAAAAATCTAATTTTTTTTTATTTTTACATAAATATACGCTTAAAAAGAATGTTGATTTTACAGTATAATACTGACAGTTGGAGTGCCAGTTTATAACCGTAAAATAAAAAGTAATGTACCGTCTTATAAGTGTATTAAACCGTATATTTATGCTTAATGGTAAAGTACTTGCTTATTTTACAGTTAATTACTGTTAATTTTACAGTTTTAAGCTGGCAGTCCAGTTGCCAGTGTTATAACGTAAAATCAACAATTTTTTTCTTTAAAGTGTACGCAAAATATTTACTCGCATTTTCTAAACAAGTATATTTACCATTATACTTCCACATATAGCACTATTTCTCTTTAGATATGCATCTTTTCCAGCTGTAGTCGCGCAATACAGAAAACAAAATCTTTTTCTTAATGATATTAAAGGTACAGTCGTGGAAAAAAAAGTGAACACCCCCTACTAACACCTCAGCAAATTAGCGTAGAAAAAAGTTACTGGTACTGAACGATTGGAAATAAAGATTACTTTTAAACTACGTATATAAAATTTGTTTAGGGGCCCATCTACATATTTAAACGAACCCAAACTTCATTTTTCTCAATAGCAATACCTAATTTTAACAAGATATTTCAAATCTTCAGTTCAAACTATGCCCAGACACCAAATTTCATGTCATTTGAATGATAAGTGTTTGAATTATAAACATTCAAAATTTAGTGCTTCTAATGTTAAATTACATTTTCATATTTTTATTTATATCTCCTGAAATTATACACCTAATGTGCTAATTTTTTGTGTAGCAATAATACTAATATACCCAAACATAAATACGTTCAATTTGCAATTTTTATAATTTTATGATATGAATTATGAATTATAAAATTAATATTCGAAAAAATTATGAATTGCAACCCACAATTTTTTTGAGGGATTTAGATTTATCAAGTCCTGCTTTATGGAAATCCCAAATTTCACTTTCTTCCAAGTAGTTTTCAAATGATGCTTAAAAAACGACAAAATGATGGTTTAAGGGGCTATCTATGATAGAAGTGACTAGATATTTTGAAATTTCTTCTGCTATCCTGTAATCTAGCAATCTTCAATGACTGCTTGAATAACGCTTAAGATGCCTTGATCAAGAAGGAGGTTCTCTCGGTCAACAATCGAGTACCTAACTTCAATCTGGATCCAGCCCCTAAAATACGCTCGTTATAAAATAATTAATTTCTCAGAAACTTATCGTATGGATTGCATAAAAACTTGTTTTTAGGCTAATTGAAGGGTGTAGAGTTCATTTATGCTGTCAGAATTATGCACTGCTATTGGAAAAAACAAAGTTTGGGTTCGTTTTAATATGTAGATGCCCCCCTAAGAAAATTTTATATACATCATTTAAAAGTAAACTTTATTTCCAATCGTTCCGTAGTAGTAACTTTCTTCTACGATATTTTGTTGAGGAGTTAGTAGGGGGTGTTTACTTTTTTTTTTTTCCCACGACTGTACAGTGTACATATATATTAAGATAGACTTGAACACAATTAATACAACAACCCAACAGGAGTGAAAAATTAGCCGGGGCCAGTACTAGAATCTGGATCTACAACGTACCGTGCTGTTACTTTACTTCTAAGCTAACCTGGCCGATATCCTACCCCGATTCAAGTCTGTCTTAATATATATGTACCTTTAATAAATAAATAAATAAATTCAGATGTTAATTTATGTGCGCTTTAAAATCTTTTTCTGTATTGTAAGAATTCAAATGATTCACTTATGTTAAACTGCATAGTACATTTCAGAAAAATATTTATTTTAGTACATTATAAGGAATATGTTTTTAAACCATATGTTGATTCCAATTCTTGCGCGGGATCCTAGTATTACAAAATAATGGCATACGTAGACACCAGATTTGCTTCACGTCAGCAGTTAAATTTCACCTTACACTGTAAGATAAATTTATTGCTCTATCCAGAAGTGTTACGAAAACATAACATAACCTTTTCGGAGTTGCCCGCTATTCCAAAAGCATTCCTTTATTTTCAGAAATCTCGAAAACAAATTGATTTCCGAAATTTAAAAAAATCTTCGCTAAAACATAGCTTATTTTGCGGCCACAGATTTTTGGAAACGTTTCTGAGTTGTTTTAAAAGTGTATTAATCAGTTTTTGCAACCGGTATCAAGAGAAACATTAGTTTTTTTTTTGATGCAATCAATTCTCAAGTAACCTTTTCGTGTTTAATTAACATTTTCAACAGATAAACATGCTAAATTAACAGCAAAAAATGAACAGTACATAATGTTTATTTGAGAATTTACAACATCTGAAAAACTAATATTTCGTGCTAGTGTCGGGTTGAGAAAAGTGATTAATAGACTGTAAAAACCACTTCGCAATGTTTTATGGGCAGCAAAAGAGATTTTTGTTTCAGAAATGGTTATTTAAATCTAGGAAACTTATTGATTTCTGTGGTTTTTGAACATAAAAAAACGCTTTTTAGATTCGTGAGTAGGTTATGTTATATTTTCGTAAACCTTCTTCCCAGATCATGAAATACACACACACACACATATATATATATATATGTTATACGAACATTTTACTTGCAACATTCATTAAAATTATTCTAAATTCATTATTCAATAAAATATGCATAATAAAATATTCATTATTTCCCTATTTCTTAATAATCTCTATTATTTATTTCTAGTTAAATTCCTATAAACTTAAAACCCGTGTCTTAATAATTATTTTATTCGAAACCTTAATCTAAAACTTTTAATCCCTTCATTAATTTTTATCAGCGACCAAAACTCTAATGTTCTGAGAGAAGCAACTTTTATTTTTAGGATGTTTTTAAAAGCCCTTTTACTATTTCTTATTTTATTCCATGAATCAGCTTCCCGCGCAACTGTCTGGCGTCAGGCGTATTACATTGAAGTCCCTGCGTGAACAGATACGAACTCATTCTCTATTACGCTCCTCTATCGCTCTCCATTGGTTAAGTAACCGAGCACATTTCATTCTGTGTCTTGTTCCTGAATCTGTTTGTTCGTCATGAAGTTTATATTTCAATCTGTATTCCTAAGCGAGTCCTGACAAAACCATTGTGCATGAGGACAGAAGAAGAATTCTGTGTTGTTCGATTCTTTTAAAACTCTGTTACCTTACTATGCCTGTCTTATCGTCAAGTAGAACATCTAAATTTGAACATTAAGATCTGTTTAGCTTGGAATACCTAATAATTCGTGCTCTAGCCTTAAGGCTCTGCGAAAACTCGTGAAATGTGGGAGTTGTTCACGTTTTTATGTGTGGTTGAATAAACATTTAAAGTAATTTTGGCCCCTGTTTTAATGGGGAAACTACCGGATTTTTTAATCTGTTGCTTACCACTCATATGGCCTGACCTGAAACAGAATTTGACTGCTTCATGAAGCCCTGGTGTTTCAATTGGACTTAGCCAATCTCACAACTACAATCAAGTCGATATAGTTGATTCATTGGTCAACAACAAAGTATTCTGCCTGTCCACAACTGCCAATATTCTACTATTTCGATGCCTCCAGCAGCAATGTTTCACTAGGTGATACGAATATTTTGCAACCTAACCAATGCCTGGCCAAGGATTTAATATTTCCAATGTAGTTCTGTTATATCAGCGCATGTGTTGCCGGACAGTTTTGCATCACGTTGTTTTTTAAAAAACTTACTTGGTGGTACCCGTCAAAACTTGGCAAAAAAAAGTGCTATAACAATATCAGTAAAATAAGCTTCTTTATTGTTTAAGAGGATGAAACAGTGTTTCAAAACATTTGTTTTAAAAGTTTATTCCCCCTGTGAAATACAGTATTGTTTTCGATGTGAACTCCAAACAAACAATCCGTAAACAACTGTGTAATTCAAATCAATTCGATATTACCACCATATCCACTGCTGCAAGAAGGAAAATTTCATGGACCTATGAAGTGTAATACAAATAAGGTATATTCCTACGTCCATATATTATTTTTAGCAAATGAAGAACGTAGCAAATAAAGCACACAACCGACTTTTCTCCACCTTTGATAATGCAACCGAGCGAGCTCTTGTGTACATGTGCATTGCATCTGCCCAAAGGCACATATTTGTACATATACGTTGCGCATGCTCAGAAGTAAAATTTTAATAAATGAAATTTAAAATTCTAGTGCTTTATTCACCTTTAGTTAAATAATTAAATAATTAGATAATTAAATAACTAATTAAACTAATAATTAATAAATAGACCCCATAGTGCATTATCAGGATTAGCTCAAACTCAATCTATAAAAGTAGATTTTAATAAATCGAAAATTATCTTTCGTACAAATAATTACCAGGAAGCCATTATAAGAGAATTAATTGAAATAACTTCTAATAAAGATACAGCTTGTAACGATGCACTATCATACGATATCCATGGAGTATGGAGACATTTGCTGCATAATTGATGAAAGTTCGTTTCGTAAAATTTGAATAACTTTACCTGGCATCTCATCTGACGTGCAATCTTTAAATTACAATGTTTTCTTCTGGACAATTCTCGAATAATCGCAAAGAAAATAATAACAACATTTAAATCCTACTGATGACGGCCTTGTAATGGTTGAAAACTTTCTGGGTTTTTCTAATGTATTTTAAGATATTTTTAATGTATTTTAAATATCTTTATATTATATGTTTGCACGTGAAAGTAATTTTTGGAGAATTATTTGTGCTTTCATATGTATTTTAAGTAACATTTTAATTCAAAATTTCTGCCAATTAATAAACGTTTAGAACAAACGAATGCACGATAGCAAATATGTGAATAAATATCTTTCATTTGAAATAAGAATCATGTTATATGATAAAATAGTTTTTCTCACAAACTGGAGAAAGAAAAGTCGCGCTTTAAATATATAAATATTTTTAATTATTCAGCGGAATATTTTCAAATTATAAAACAAATCCTGCAAAGTGTTATCCGATATTCAAAGATGATAAATACGTTTGGCATTTGATGATATTTTGCTTGTTTCAGCAAAATTTTTAAAAATGAGAGGCTTGATTTTTCAAAGATATAGCCTAGAATAAAATCATACGGAAAATCAACTTAAAAGAAATACATGAAAAATACTTCAAATATAATTTTTGAATGCATTTATAATTTTTGCTAACATCCAAATTTTCACACTTTTATTATTTTTATATTGTTTGGCAGTTTTTACTTTATATAATTTGGACTGATATTCAAAATGATGAAGATCCGCTGAAACTGTATAAAAGGAAAATTAGTTAAATGTATTTAATTTCAATTAAAATAATATAAACTGTAATAAATTTTTAAAATAGATTTTTTTTTATACATTTGTATATTTACTAAAACTTTATTTGAGATTTTTGCATGAAATAAATTATAAAAGACGAATTTTACAGTGCGTTGCCCGGAATATACTTTCAAATAAAATTTCTATGCCAGCAGTCGTATCACATCTTGTTTCGTTTACATTTACATAAACGCAGTGTTGACATACAGAATTACATCGCGTGTTTTTTATTTATTTATTTATTTTAAATAATATTTAAAAAATCGTTCTGCAGAAAATTTTTGAAAAAAGGAAAAAAAAAATATCTGCAAGATGTCATCTGAGATTCACATAAAATAAATATATTTTATGTTTGATATTTTCGTTTCAACGATATTTTTAAAAACGAAAAATTTGATTTTACTTTGCCTTTTTTTTCATTTTCTAAAATTAAACGGAAACGTTACTTAAAATATCTAAAATAAAAAATCTTTTAAATCCCCAATTTCGGATATATAACTAATTTTCATCACGATTCAAGTTTTTTTGGTTTTATGACAATATTTCGAATTTCGTTCTTATATCATTTTAGCAGATCTTAGAAATGTTCAAGATCTACTTAAATTATTTTAAAGAAAAAAATTACTTTATTTTATTTAAATTAAACACTGCAAATTCCCAGCGCACATTGAGAACACACTCGGAACACTTTGGTTTAAAAAGTGTTTCAGATACCTTAATGTATACTGAAATGTGTTCCGAATATATTCCGCGATAAAGTAAGTGTTCCGAAAGTGTACCGAGAGTGTACCAAAAGTGTTCTGCTCAGGATATTTGTTAAATACAAACTTTGGAACATATTTAAGAACAGATTGAGAATACATTTGGGCGTGATTTCACAAGTATGCCCAAACACTTGTGAAATCACGCGTTATCACGCGTTCCCAAAAGTGCGCAAAAAATGCTCAAGAAAGTGTGTTGAAAAAAATTAGTGTTCTCAGAAGTATTCTATAAACTGTTCCAAAAGGTACGCTTCTAAGTGCTCTAAAAAAGTTGACAAAATAAGTGTTCTGAAAAGTGTATAAAGATTTGCAGTGAATTAAAATAAATTGTATTATGTTTTTAAAATGTTACACATTTTGCATTTTAAATGTTTCATATATTTGCTGTTAATTTTATTTCAGAGTTAAGCATTTCTATTTCTTCCGATTTTCAGTGAAATATAAATTCTATAGAAAAATTGTAACTCTATGCCTAAATTCAGTAATCTTCTATAATTATATCCCCTATAGCATTCAATTTTATTATTTTTCTTTAAATTCGCATTTTTTTCAAACCGCTTTCAAATAATAACAATAAAAAAAAGAAAGAATAAAAAACACGATAATAATTCAACTTAGGAATTGAAACCATGAATATAAATTCAACTGCAGGGCCGAAGGCACTAAATTACTTATAGAAAAATTAATTTAACATGTTATAAGGAATATGTTTTTATACAAAATATTCACGTCAACAGTATTATACAGGGTGATTCTAAATTCATGTACAAACTTTAAGGGTTCGTACAGGACACTGTAAAAATCATTTATTGTCTAGGAACACTGAAAAAAAAAAAAACAAAAAAAAAAAAAAACACCGGACTAAAAAACGCAGATTCTACTGGGAATCGAGGCGCTAGTACTATTTCCGTATTTTAACGGAAATTTTCCCCCATAAATTCCAGAAAAAAGGAAAATTTTCTGTGATTTATGGGGGGAAATTTCCGTTAAAATACAGAAATAGTACTGGCTTCTCGATTGCCAGTAGAATCTCCGTTTTTTAGTCCGATTTTTTTTTTTTTTTTTTTTTTTTACAGTGAATGTATGGGCGTAAGTGACGCGTTGGGGTGCAAATACCAGGGAGTCTATTCGGCCCTTATTTTTATTTAAAAATTTCTCAGTCATACCAGAAAATTCCTATACTATTCTTTTTTTTTTATTTGAGACAGACATTTCATGATAACATAAAGTAAAAATTCTTCTTTGAAAATTTCCGGTATGAAATCAAAATTTTGGAATTTAAAAAAAAAAAAAAAAAAAAAAAAAAAACGTAAAGCTGGCAAATCTATCCACAAGAAATACATGAAAAGAAATAGAAATGAAGTTTTTTTTTAATTCAAAAATTTCGATTTCATACTGGAAATTTTCAAATAAGAGTTTTTTTCTTTATGTTATCATGAACTGTCTGTCTTAAATAATAAAAAAAAGAATAGTATTTGAATTTTCTGGTATGAATGAGAAATTTTGAAATAAAAAAAAGGGCCGAATTGACACCCTGGTGTTTGTACCTCAACGCGTCACTTGCGTCTTATACATTCTTATACAATATGTGATTGTTACAATGTCCTTTACCAACCCTTAAAGTTTGAACCATGAATTTAGAATCACCCTGCACATGTTGGTTCTGTTACATATACAAACGCATGTGGTAACATGGTATAATACAGCATTTATTTTCCTGTTTTTTGTTTTTTTTTTAATATCTGGAAAATCGTTCAGCAGAAAATTTTGGGAGGGGGGGGGGGGGGAAACTACCACAAGACGTCATCCAATATTCAAGAGAAGATAAATGTGCTTTATATTTGGTACTTTTTATTTCAAGAATACATTCAAAACTCAGAGATTCGATTTTTCCTTTTCTAAATGTATACAAGAATAATCGAATGGAAATTGAACTTAAAAGTAATACATGAAAAATACTTTATTTTTTTTTTTCTGTATGCATGAAAACTTTTCTTCACATTCTGAATTTCTACTTTCTTATCATTCTGATAGTGTTTTTAAATTTTATGCTTCATATAATATGGCCAAATCTTCAAAATGCTTAAGAACTGATAGCATGTAAGTTATAAAAAATGACAAATGTTTCTTAATCTATTAAAATACAGGGCCAGTCTAAATGATTTATCGGGTTTCAAAAGACTGTTTATTTACAAGTATACGGGTCAATATCTGATAATTGGGCAATTTGCGTCACTGCCAATAGTATTTCCTTAATCCTTCTATATATAAAAAAAAAGTAACGCTTTGGAAATGGACCAATGAAAATCTGCGTAGATACCGCGAAATGCATCTGATTGCCAAAGCTTTATGACGCTATAAGGTAGGTTACCAAGATGGGGGGTCCCGGTTCTGTCGCCAAGTTTGTCGCCAAGATGGCAATATATCGCCAAATTTCGCGACCAAAATTAGTCACCAAAAGTGACGCCAACTTGGCGCTATTTCCAGTATTTCGCCAAATTTCCATAGACTCCCATTGAAATACAATAGGGTTTACTTGCTTGCAGGGAATCAACAAATTGAGATATTTCAATGCAACATGAACTAATATTAGCTTATGAATAGAGCTTAATTGAACTATTTACATTATTTTTAAGCACAAACAATAATCTGGGGTTGGCTAGAAAAGAGGAATTGTTTCGCGATACCGAATGGAATCGCGAAGAGATTATGCGGGGGGTTGGTGAGCGCAGCGAGCAGAAGGGCGGTACCCCTCTAGTTATACTAAAACCCAAAACTGAAAAACGTAATAATTATCACATTTGTTATAACAATTACCAATGATAAATGGACATATAATGATGTAGAAATAATTAATTTTAAGCTTTAAACAAACGAAATCATCATTTCAGTCCCTGTCTCCAGGTATAAATATCCAATATTAAATGTATGCTGTAAAAATTTTTATAAATATTTTTAACTTTTGCTATTATATGTTTATACCTATATATATGCAGTATGGGAAAATATAATTCTTCTTTATTAGTATAGATTGCATAGTAAAATATTGTAGAAAATATATTTGTCCCTGAGGTTGACCATCATCTCGGTCCCTCTAAACACACGTTTAAAGTTAACAGATACTTGGTGGCGCTGTCAGAACTATTTCCGTTGCAACAGCAACTAAAGTTCAACTAGCCACCATCAATAAAAGGTACTCTTTATGTTCTCTTTGTTTAATATTTAGAAATATTTAGTTTTTGTTCGGTATAGGGATGAGAATTTTTTTATAGTATCATTCATGTCCCCCTATTTAACGTTTTATTTATTAAAACAAAGTTTATTGTAACTTTATTTATGTAACATACAAGGGTCACATGGCATATTTAATAATTTACATGTGTGCAAAATGATTCAGCAGAATGGCTGGGCAAATGTTAAGATAAAAACATCACCTCAGTCCCAATTATCAGACACTGATTACGAAGGTAACAGAAAACAGTCAGTCAACAGCATCACATACAGACAGACACGGACAGTTATGTTTTTTTTTAAAGTCAAAGTTTGTTCAGGGGATCATTAAACTTGTAAATCCGTCGAAAACCGGAAGTCGAAGTTTTTCACGAATTCAATGCTTTCTTCTTGTAAAGATAGAAGAAAGCAATAAATTTTAATGTTTAAAATATTGAAGACATATTAGATTTTGACCTTTTCGTATGTTTATTACAAACTTTATATCAAATTTTTGTATTTCCAAAATTAACATCTATTAATCTGCACTGCACGAAATTATTCATAACGGAAATGCTTTACACGTTTTTAACAAGTAGAAGCAATATTTTATCAGGTTATAAGGAACATATTTTTAAGCAAAATGTGAATTCTAAAACCTGCGTAGAATACTGGTGTTAAACGATAAATGCATACGCAGACATCCAAAATAAATTTACGTCAACATCCATATTGAACCTTAGCTCAGTTATAGGAACGCACGTGTTGACATACAGAATTACATAACGTTTAAAGGAAAATATTTAAAAAAATCCTGTAGCGAAAAATTTCTGAAGTAAAGAAAAAAATCTCACAAGGTGTCATCCGAGATTGCGAAAAGACAAATGTGTTTGATATTTTTTGTCTCCGCGTTATTTTTAAAATTGAAGTGTTCGATTTTTCGATTGAAAGGTGTTAAAATTAAAAGTGTTCGATTTAAATCTGTAAATAATTTCTTTTTACATTATTTTATTTAACTTCTCACTTTCTTATATCTTTACAAGAAAAAAAGTATTCGATTCGTGAAACATTTTCACCGGTTTTCGACGGATTTACACGTTTTAGGAGTCCGCGATCCCGAAAAACATGTTTTAACAAAATGTCTGTCTGTGAGTCTGTGGCTCTGTCGGTCTGTGACACAAATTTTGGGGGCGCTCTATCGCAAGAACTAATGCACAGAATTTAATAAAAATTTATATTCAGTTAGCCCCTGATATAAATTGGTACTGATTAGTTTTTGATGTAAATCTCCCAACAGATGGCGCTGCTATGCTGCATTCTTCACGATTTTCGCAATATCTCTGTCTCAAGAACTAATGCACGCATTTTCATCAAACTTCAGATTGAGATATGCCTTGATAAATATTGCTGCTTACTATGTTTTGGTGTAAATCGACCAACAGGTGGCGCTGCCATGCTGGATTTTTCCCGATTTTCACAATACCTCTATCTTGAGAACTAATGCACGGATTTTTATCAAACTTCAGATTCAGATATACCTTGATAAATATTGCTGCTGATTATGTTTTGGTGTAAATCACCCAACAGGTAGCGCTGTTTTGCTGAATTTTTCACGATTTTCATAATTGCTCTATCTTAAGAACTAATGCACGAATTTTCATCTAACTTCAGATCCAATTAGGCATCGACACAAGTTGTTACTGATTATGTTTTGGCATTAATCGCTCTATAGGTGGCGCTGCTATGGCGGATTTTCTACGATTTTCGCAATAGCTCGATGACCTTAAAAACTAATGCGCGTATTTTCATAAAACTTCAGATTCTATTAGACCTTAACGTAAGTTGTTGCTGATTAGGTTTTGGTGTAAATCACCCAACAGGTGGCTCTGCTATGCTACATTTTGCAAGATTTACACGATATTAGCGACAGTCATATCTCAAGAGCTAATTCACAGAATTTCATATCTTTAGAATTCTCATGATGGGCATAGATTGCTATTTAATTTTGGCACTGTGATAGCGAATTTTGAAGCATTAAATTGTATGAGATAGAAGAAAGCTTTGAGATTTGCGCATCCGACTGTTTTTTTTTTGTATCTAAAGAGGTAATTTTGTAATAAATTTTTTACTAACTTCCTGATATTCTAGAATTATAAAAAAAACATGTACTCAGATGTTTTTCTGATGACAATACAACGTTTACAGATTTTAGAACATATAATCAAAATAATAAATTAATTTTATTGTATTTTTCCGTTAGTCAGATGCATATGATAAATCGCCAAATATTCTTCATGGGTACAACTATGTATACGAGGTACAAAAACAATGGGGTTCATGATGCGTCAAATAACTCTTGCCAAAATACGCCAACGGGCTGTAAATTTGCAAAAAGGAAGTATTTTAGGGGGTCTCAGGACTGTTAAAGCTCCAAAATTTTCGAAATTTTAGTTTTTTTAGATGTTACCAAGCAAAGAAAGAAACAGTGGACCAGCGGCTGGAAAAAAGATGGCAGCCAGCACTGCCATCAGCGGTAAAGTGCAACGGTGCCATTACTTAAACCAGTGCAAAAGTGCCCGTGCGGAATGCAGCTGGTCCCTCAGTGATGGCCAACAGCAGGCCAGCATTAGTATACCATCACATTACTTCAATCCGGCATTTTTCCTGCAGTGCTAGCACCTATCCCACTGCTATTCCTTTGCTGGCCCAGCACTTTCCCTTACAAAAATTTCTTATAGAATTCTATAAAAAAAAACGAAGTATTATGGCTCTTTTTTCTATAAGCTAGATTCACCAAGAGCTATAGAAATGCCTATAGAAGTATTTGAACTTGCAGCGGTTTCCATGTGGTCACCCTCTCAAGTATTAACCGCGCTCGATGGTTTTCGGGATCGGACATGAACAAGTACTTGCAGCGTATGCTACGACCACTCGTAGTTTTCAAGCTCTCATTATACTATTTCAAGTTTGTTTCTTTTGTGATTTACGTTCCCAATCATTTAACTGGTATAGAAATTATTGTATTTTTTTATTATTTTTGATTCTCAACTGTGTAAATTATGAAAACCGAAATCTTTTGTAACTTAGTAAAACCAGATTTAAGGAGAAAAGAAAAGTGCGTTGAAATAAAGAATTTATTTTGTAAAGAATTGAACTTCTATGTTTTCATATGATGGGGGAAGAAGTCTTCCTAAAGAAAAACTGAATACACCCAGGTGCATAGAAAGACTAGTAGACATTTTTCTCACGCTCTAGGACATTGTAAGTGATGATGGATTAGCACTTAGGACGTAGCACGCCCTGATAAAGGATATGAGATACATCTAAGGGTTCGGAGTATAGACCACCCTGTTTAGGTCTCGCAAAGGAATTCGCTAATGCCTAAAGGCATTGACAGAGATGGATGTTGAAAGTATTCTCACGGTGTCCGAGAGAGTGACCATTTTTCTTTCGGAGGAAAAGAGAGGAGGGGAGCAGTTTGGTTTCGAAAACTGAGGTGTGCGTTTGGCTCGCACGAACGAGGGAAAAAGAGATTTTTTCCCGGGCTGGAGGCACGAGACGTGCGGAGTTAAATTGAGCGAAGCGCTCGGAACTTGTATAGGACGGCGAGAGACCGTCCCGTAAAAGCCATTCGACCAACGAACTTGCTGCTGAATGAGAAGTTCTAGAGTGAACTAATTTCCAAATTTGAAGCTACAAGGACTCGGTGTTTTATACAATCATATAAGTCAACAACCTACGCATTTAATTTATTATTTTTGTTGTGTTCTATATTCAAGATTTCAAAATAAAACTTTTGATTATTTTGCATGGTAGAGAGAATTATTCCTCACAGCTACCGTTCAATTAGATTGAACGAGGAGTAAATTCTTAACAGCTGGTGGCAGCGGTGGGATCATGTTGACCAGATGATGCGTAAAACAATAGGGGTCCTCAAAGAACATTTGTGAAGTGCAACGTTAATAGTGACAAGCATTGTGGTGATTAAAACTTGTTATCAAGTGCTATTAGTGGTGACAACGTCAAGGATTATTGGAAAGAAACATTTCTTAGAACTGACTGCCTTGTGTTTAGACTGTGTATCTTGGGTCAAGCTAGAAAAACATTTCTGCGTGGATTACAAACCTCTGGAGCTAAAGGATTATCGTAGTGACGACGTTGATTGACAGTGCCTTCTATTCGGAACAGCTGGGTGGACGACAACGGATCCTGTCTTCAAAGGGGTGAGCTAACAAATTCTTTTATCTCAGTGGCATTCTGTTGAGTTTAATTTCCTTTTGCCTTAAGCTGGCTATTGTGTGTCAGTGGTTTATTGTGTGTGACACGAGAAATATCTCAGTAGATTTCAATGATAAAGGGCAGTTATTTTTATTTTTTTTCCTCTCAAAGGAAAAGTAATAATAAAGGATAGTCTTTCTGTTATTGGCATGTAAAAAAAAAAAAAAAAAAAAAAAAAAAAAAAAAAAAAAAAAAAAAAAAAGCGAGAAATGTTAATAATTTTTACTGTCAGGAAAATTTTAAGTGCGTTTATTCTGTTAATAACAAGTTTTGTTTAGGAAAATTTTGCTTGAGCTGTATCTAAAATTTGATATTTTAATGTTCTGGTTTTTCTTTCGGGAAAATGTATTTGTCGTGATCTGGCAAAGACGTTTAATATGTGAAAATTTTGCGAGATGATGGGTTGCAGAAGTGAAACATAGTGCCATTTTTTTAATACAAGTTATAAAAAGGGGAAAGTATATTTCTAACTGTTTTGTAAATGTATTACTGAATTATATTTTTTGTGTATGTATGTATTTTTTCTGTTTTAAATTTTGATCTGATATCCATGTAAATTAGGTTTTGGGGTTAATTTTTCAAAAATGTCAGAGTGGAAAAATTTTAAAAAGGTAGATTTGCGAATCCTGGCGGGTGAATTAGATATTCAAATAGATGAGAGCGACACGATTGCAAAAATAGTTAGTAAAATAGAAGCGGCTGAAGATTTTGATAGAGATTTTGCATTGGCACAAGCCAAAAATATACTGCAAGATCGGGAAGCGCTTATAGCGGAGGAAAAGGAAAGAAAGAGATTAGAAAGGGAGGATCGACACAAAGACAGGGCTTATGAACTCGAAAAGTTAAAATTATTGCAAGAAGCAGAGACGCGTAGCTTAACATCAAATCATGGTGCAGAGAAAAGCAATAAATTGCCCTTAAAATCCTTAATACATCGTTTCGATGAGAGTCGATCAGAAATATCTTTATTCTTAAATTTGTTTGAGAGGCAGGCAAAAAAATGTAATTTAGAAGATGATGAATTAGTGACAAATTTATTAGCGCTTCTACCGGTAAATGTGGCAGAATTAATCCTTAGAGAGCCATCACATTTGATTGATAATTATGATTATGTGAAAGGTAAATTATTAGAAAGGTACAAATTAAATGCAGAATCGTATAGACTAAAATTTAATCAACACCAGAGGAATCCAAGTAATCCGTGGCGTGATTTAATTTTCGAATTGAATAGCTATCTGGAGGGGTGGTTAAATTCTTTAAAAATCACTAATTTTGAGGAATTAAAGAAGCTTTTGATCACTGATCAAATTAAAAAAAGAGCCCCTCAAGAATTAAAGGATCATCTGATTGATGCCTGGTCAAATTTCACTGACCCAGAAGTTTTAGTGAAACGCTTAGATGAATTAGAGGTTGTGAAAAATTCCCAAAGGAAAACAGGAAATTCGAGAAATTTTTTTTATAAGAAATTTGAGAAAAATAGCTCGGGGATGGAGAATAAAAGGGCAGACAAAAATTTCAATTGGAGGGACAAGAATATAGTGACAGATAGGGATCGTGTTTTCGAAAAAAGGAGGGTAAACAGGTGTTTCCTTTGTGATTCCACAACTCACCTTCGAGCCAATTGTCCGCAGTTAAAAAAGAACGAGAGAGACACCGCTAAAGTGAATCATGTGAGTAAAACGTCGGATTATGAAGAAGGGTTCAAACCTTATCTTAGTAGAGCGAAAATAAATGGGCGTGATATTGTCACTCTAAGAGATACGGGTACCAATTACGATTTGTGTGGTGAGGAACACGTAAAAAAGGAACAATTGACCGGAGATTATATCTTCGTGAAACAGCCCTTGGATTCTAAAATCCGCTGTTTACCTGTCGCTCACATAGAGATAGATTTTGATGGATTGGGTTCCCTAAAAACGGAAGTTGGGGTTGTAGACAAAGAAGCAGACTTGCATTATTATCTCTTAGGGAATAAAACGCAAAAGATAATTGAATTAGCCCGAAAAAAGGTTAATGCAGTGAATGCGGTAATGACGAGATCGCAGGCAAAGAAAGACACGGTTAGTTTGATGGACGGGGCTAGTGGAAATACGAGTTGCGAAAGGGGAGAGGGAAAGCCGGTCGTGGATTTAGAATGTGAATCGGACGAGTTTGCAGAACAATGCGAAAAGGAGTTGGAGCAGCTAACGGAAAATGAAACCTCGGAAAGTGTATTGTTACCTGCTGATTTAAATGACAAGTTCGGAAATTTAGCACGGATTAGTCGTGAGGAATTTAAAAAAGAACAGGATGTTGATCCTTCGTTAAAAGAAGTTAGGGAAAAAGCGAGAGCCAAGAAATCTCACTATGAAATTATGAATGACTTGGTGTTTAGGAAAACCTTTGACAATCGTGGTGGGGAGAGATTGCAGTTAGTGGTGCCTTCGAAATTCAGATTAGACGTTTTAGGAGCCTGTCATGAGGGGATTTCATCGCACTTTGGTGAAATGAAAACAAAGGATAAGGTTTTGCGTCATTACTTTTGGCCGAATGTAATAAAACACATAGAGAATTTTGTCAAAACATGTGATTCATGTCAGAGGATTGGAAAACCTAGGGAAATAGGGAAAGCGCCGCTCAGACGTGTGCCGATTATTGGAGAGGTTTTTTCGAAGTTATCAGCTGACATTGTGGGTCCCTTACCGAAGTCTGAAAAAGGGAATAGGTATATTTTAACAGTTATTTGTGTGGCGTCCAGGTATCCGGAGGCTGTTGCGATATCTAATGTCCGATCGGAAACTATAATTGAAGCATTAATGTGGGTATTTAGCAGATTAGGATATCCCAGAGAGTTACAAACAGATCTCGGAAGATATTTTGTAAGCGAGTTAACAACCGCATTCTTAAAGAAATTTGGAGTTAAGTTAACTCACTCGTCGGTTTGTCGACCACAAAGTAATTTGGTTGAGCGATGGCATCGCTCAGTGAAAAGATTATTGAAAGTTTTGTGTGTTGAAAATGGCGCAAGTTGGGAGGGAAATTTCCCGTATGCGTTATTAGCCTTGCGGACGGTAACTCATGATTCTACGGGTTTTTCTCCTGCAGAGTTAGTACATGGAAAGAATTTACGAACTCCCGAATCATTGCTCTTTGAAAAGTGGACGGGAGGAGAGGAAGAGAATGAGTTAGTTACTGAATATGTATTTAATTTGGTTAATAGGCTAAAACACTGTCAGGAACTAGCAGTGGAAAATATGACCGAATCTCGTGAAAAAAGAAAGTTGTGGTATGACAAAACGGCGGTAGAACGGAAATTTAAGGTGGGTGACGAAGTGTTGGTTCTAGCTACCAACAAAAAGAACAAATTATCGGTATCGTGGATAGGTCCAGGAAAAATTCAGTCCAAAATCTCAGAGACAAATTATATTGTGAATGTTCCAGGTAGGCGCGAAAAGGCTCAAATATATCACGTCAATCTCTTAAAACCATATTTGAAAAGAATTGAGTTAGTGAATTTTGTGGCGCAAGAGATAGATGAGGGCGAGGAAAATCAAGATTTGGACATAGCATTTCCAGAAGCGGGGGCTGAGATTTATGATTTTGAAAATGTTATTAAAGACAGCAATTTGAGTACTAGATGTACGTCGGGGAAGATAGAGCAATTGAGAAATTTATTAGATAAATTTAAAACTTTATTTTCTAATGATCCGGGGCGCACTGACTTAATGGAGCATGACGTGGAACTGTTAGAATATAAACCTGTAAAGATAAAACCTTACAGATCTTCGCCTAGACAAACTGAAATTTTGAGGAAAGAAATCAAAAGAATGTTAGAGTTAAATATAATCGTTGAAGGGGAGTCAGATTTCGCCTCCCCGATGATTCTGGTAGAGGCCCCTGGGAAAGACGCTCGTCCTTGTATAGATTACCGAAAGTTAAATGAGATCACCCGGGCCGAGTTTTTTCCCTTACCAAACATAGAGGATAGGGTAGAGAGAGTTGCTAGCGCGAAGTATATAACAGTTTTGGATCTCACGAAAGGATATTGGCAAATTCCATTGACAGCTAGGGCGCAAAGGTTGGCCGCATTTGTAACCAGTTTCGGTTCTTATATCCCCTTGGTCATGCCATTTGGAATGTTAAACGCGTCCTATAGATTTTCGAAATTTATGGATAAAATGTTAAGAGGTTTAGAGGAATTTTGTTTACCTTACCTTGATGACATGGCCGTATTCTCGGAAACTTGGGAGGATCATTTGCAGCACCTAGAAAAAGTGCTCATGAGAGTAGAAGAAGCTAAGGTAAAGATTAAATTAGCTAAGTGCAAGTTTGCACAAAAAACGGTCAAATATCTGGGGCATGTGGTAGGCGACGGGAGACGCTCCCCGGCAGAAACTAAAATTCGTGCTATTTTAGATTTACCAACCCCTAAAAACAAAACTGAGATACGTCGATGCTTGGGTATGGCGGGTTACTACTCAAGGTATATAAAAGATTATGCAGTTATGGTGGAACCATTAACGCGCGCGCTTAAAGGTAAAAATAAAAGGGAAAAGGTAACATGGAGCAACGAAATGGAAAAGGCTTTTCAACTGTTGAAAACGAAACTTACGGAAGAACCCATTTTGTACGCTCCCAATTATTCTAAGGAATTTATCATACAAACGGATGCTTCTGAAAAGGGTATTGGGGTTATTTTAGCACAACGTGAGGGTTCAGAGGAACATCCCATAATTTACTTAAGTCGGAAATTTTCGGAAACAGAAAAAAGTTTTTGTGCGACGGAGAAGGAATGTGCAGCTATTATCTTTGCAATCAAGAAATTGCGTCACTATGTTGACGGCCAACTCTTTGCTATAGAAACCGATCACAATCCTTTAGTTTTTCTTAAACGAAATTCTGGGAATAATCCGAGGCTTTTACGATGGGCTCTCACACTGCAACCCTATCATTATGCAATAAAGCATAGACCAGGACGAGATATTGCACATGTTGATTATTTAAGTCGTGCGGAATAAACTCGTTGAATACTAAAAGCTAAAAGTACTATTGTACGAAAAAAAATAATAATTTCATTTGTTTATACTTAGTAAGCCAAGAAATAGTTGTTTTATTCTAAATTTTTCATTTGGTAATTTTTGATCTTGTTATGTATTTATATATGTATATTTTTTTTAGTGTAATGTATCAGAGCGCGCATTTATAATTGTATTTATTGCATCTGCCACTCTGAGATATTGGAATTTGTTGCGTTCATCCACTGGTCATAAGATTCTTCATTCAAGCCTGAAGAATCGTCTTTTAGAGGGGGGTGTTGTAAAGAATTGAACTTCTATGTTTTCATATGATGAGGGAAGAAGTCTTCCTAAAGAAAAACTGAATACACCCAGGTGCATAGAAAGACTAGTAGACATTTTTCTCACGCTCTAGGACATTGTAAGTGATGATGGATTAGCACTTAGGACGTAGCACGCCCTGATAAAGGATATGAGATACATCTAAGGGTTCGGAGTATAGACCACCCTGTTTAGGTCTCGCAAAGGAATTCGCTAATGCCTAAAGGCATTGACAGAGATGGATGTTGAAAGTATTCTCACGGTGTCCGAGAGAGTGACCATTTTCCTTTCGGAGGAAAAGAGAGGAGGGGAGCAGTTTGGTTTCGAAAACTGAGGTGTGCGTTTGGCTCGCACGAACGAGGGAAGAAGAGATTTTTTCCCGGGCTGGAGGCACGAGACGTGCGGAGTTAAATTGAGCGAAGCGCTCGGAACTTGTATAGGACGGCGAGAGACCGTCCCGTAAAAGCCATTCGACCAACGAACTTGCTGCTGAATGAGAAGTTCTAGAGTGAACTAATTTCCAAATTTGAAGCTACAAGGACTCGGTGTTTTATACAATCATATAAGTCAACAACCTACGCATTTAATTTATTATTTTTGTTGTGTTCTATATTCAAGATTTCAAAATAAAACTTTTGATTATTTTGCATGGTAGAGAGAATTATTCCTCACAGCTACCGTTCAATTAGATTGAACGAGGAGTAAATTCTTAACAATTTATTTATTCATTTACTTATTTATTTTGTTGGTGGCAGTGGTGCTATATTATTCACAGTTTCAAAAAACAATTAGCTTCACGCTTACATTGTTTTAAGATATTCATTTCAGATTTGTGTTCAAATACTCAGTGTCTTCGATATTCGCAACGCCACCTAGCGTAAGGATTCCCAGCAATAATACTGCAAAAGTTCGTGCACTTCCATGTAGTAGTGGGCCAGCGCATGAGATAAAACGGAAGACCACCAGAATTTTATCTGATGATTTCCAACAGCAAAGTTGGCTGAAGCTGTCTAGCAGTGGTCATACCAGTGGTAGACCATTAGCCAGCACTTCTCCATAATTGCCAGCACCTATCTTGCTGCTGGCTAGCAATTTCCTCTTTGCTGGGTAAACTCCTATCTTTTCTGAACATTTTGATATAATTGTTTCCTTGAAATTCCCACTAGCAGACGTTATGGCTTTAAGAATTATACCCGCTCAATAGCTGATGCGGCGTTTCCGAAACTTTGAAGTCATTTTTCTTCAAATGACATTTTTGGGCATAACGCGCAGGATATCTCGAAAACTTCTGAATATTTTTTAATGAAATTTTTAAAACATATGTTTCATGTTAGTCTGTATAAATTGAACCTAAATATTCTTTTCTATTGTTCAACAAAAATATTTTTTTTTAGGTGATTATGCTGTTGAAATTTTCAAAATTTTGTATTAGCTAAATAGAACTTGGTATTAAAAATATAAAAATGCTTTAAATACAAATTTATTTAGGTTCAGGGTAATTATTAGAATCTGAAGTAGGAGCCAAAATTTTTATTCTAGTTGCAATATTCATTATGTAATCCTGCGAGTGAGCTCTTATACCAATTTTCTGATCGATAAATGTCTGACAGTTTGGAGCCCCTGTAAATGCTAATTCTGTATCTTGAAAATTTTTAAATACATGGAACGAAAGAACGTACTTATATCTTTCATCTCAATAAAAATTGTGTTTTAAAATCATATACATTTTAAAATATTAAATGTTGAAAATGGTCTTTTTTTTTCAATTTTAAGATTCCTGAGACACCTTAAACACTAAAAGTAGACAGTATAAATGTAAAATTAAAAGAGTGGATTTTTATATACTTTTTATAATTTAATAGTTTGTTATTAATTAAATTATAATTATACATCGAGAAATGAATTTAAAAATACTGAATAGAGAGTTAAATAATGCCTTCTATTTCTTATCCTGTTGGCATATCTTAACTAGTATGTTGTGGCCATCACTAAACTTTCTTCTATATAAATCACGTCAATTAAATCATTTAAATAGTACAAGAAATTACATCAATTTAGCAACATTCATATCAAAGTATATCTTAATTTGAAGTTTGATGAAAATTCGTGCATTAGTTCTTGTATAGAGCTATAGCGGAAATTCTGAAAAAGTAGTATAGCAGTGCCACCTGTTGAGCGATTTGCACCAAAACATAAACAGCACTAACTCATATCAAGGTATACCTGAATCTAAAGTTTGTTGAAAATCCAAGCATTAGTTCTTGAGATACAGCTATTGCGGAAATTGCAAAAATTCAACATAGCAGCGCCATTTGTCGAGCTATTTACACCAAAATCTATAAAATATCAATTCATGTCAAGGACAAACTGAATCTGAAGTTTGGTGAAAATCAGTGCATTAGTTCCGGAGATTGAGCTATTGTGGAAATTGTGAAAAATGCTGCATAGCAGCCCCCCCCCCCCTGTTGAGCGATTTACACCAAAAACTAATCAGCAGCAATTTATATCAGGGACTAACTGAATATAAATTTTTATTAAATTCCGTGCATTAGTTCTTGAGATAGAGCGCCCACAAAATTTATGTCACATACAGACAGACGGACAGACAGACATTTTGTGAAAACATGTTTTTCGTAATCTCTGACCCCTAAAACGTGTAAATCCGTCGAAAACCGAAAATTTTCATGAATCCAATACTTTCTTCTTGTAAAGATAGAAGAAAGTAAAAAAGAACGAAAAATCATTTGTCCAGCATAGATTATGAAACACTTTCCAACACATTCAGACTATAGTAACAAAACTTTATAATTTATTAAGGTAAAAGATGTCTAAATAACCAATTCAGAAAATGCATAACGCATTAAAAAACCCAATTTCTGAAATTATCATGAATAGTACGAAAAATGTCCAAATCTTTTGTGCATCCCTGTAAATGATCCATACATTCATAATTTACACTGCATAGTATGCTAAAAGTTAGTTCAACTAAACGCATAACACTGTTGCAACTTTCCATTCAGCAGTTTCTGTCTTTAAACGGAAATGAACTTGAGACCTTTTGTATAGCCCTGTATATGATCTATAGCATTTATACACGCAAAATAATATGAAAAAAAAATAGTTAAATTATAAAATATGTATCACAACTGGAAACGCATTTCCAGCAATTATTCTTCATAGGCAGTGCTGTAGTGAAATGCTTTAGTGTGTCCCTGTCAATGAAAAATAAGTTCTATGCACACCTGATTCGTTCTACAATAAGTGTTTTGTAGTGCACCTTAGTGATATGTACAAATTTCAATATATTTCAAATAGTGTAATAACATTAAAATACAGTAGAGCGCCGATTATCCGAACAAGTCGGGACTAACCATAGTTCGGATAAGCAAAAGTTCGGATAAATGGACAGACAATTTAAGGTATGTTTTTGACTATATTAAAACTCTCATACGTTATCTAAGCTTAGGACTGGCAGCACCAGTTAGTGCTGGCGTTTTTAAAAATTGTTTATTTATTTATTAATTTTTGTTGTTTACATTTTTATCATTAATTTTTTTTTCTCTCTTTTTATCATTTTCTGAACTCCAGAGATTATAATTTAAGCAAAAAAGCTTTTAATTGTTACTTGCTTCAAGAAGTCATTCTTTTCAATACTGTCATATATCTAATTCTTCTTAAATACGTTAAATGAATAGGAACAACGTTCTTCTGCCGTTCGAACCATTTCGTAGCTGTTTCCAAACATTCAAAGGCTTCGTTATGTGATCAACGGTTTATTTTCAGAGCATTCGTTTTCATTTTGTTCAATTTCTTTTTCATCATGAATCTCATCCAGATTCTCATCATCATTTAAAATCTGATATCCATGCTCATGTACGTCACTATTTAACCATTCGTTCATTTCCTTTTCTTCATTGATTAGGATTCATCCATCTCCTTTATTATTTTACATGCCTCATTTTCCGATCCACTATCAGTTTTTTTCTTTATTTAAAAATTTATTCAAAGCCAATGGATAATTGGTAGTTCTGTTAAAAAGTTTTTTGGGGCAAATAGGAAGTTCGGTTAAAAAGTATTTTTGAGAGAAATAGACTGTTCGGATAATTGGAAGTTCGATTAATTGGAGTTCTGATAATCGGCGCTCTACTGTACACCGCAAACGATTTTTCCCCTTAGACCGTAATGCAATGGAATTATTTTGAGTGCCCCTGTAAATGAAGATTTAATGCTGCACACTTCATTTTCAATACCGAATTTGCCACAGTAAACACCAATAACATATATCAATTTTATGATAATCTGACATATATTTACGTGAGTTAAAGCACAGACGGACAGACAGATAGACAGACAGACAAACCGAATTCATAAACACTTTTCAACTATGTTGGAAAGTGCTAAAAAGAAACACAGCAAAAATTGTGTATTTTTAAATAAATTCTCCCCAGAGAAAATCAAAGCGGTGAATTTTAACCCTTAAATGCCTGATTTTTTTAAAATCAATTTAAAAATGTTTTTTGGCTTTCATTTCTTAACTAAATCATGGGAAAAATACTTTAAAAAATCGTATTTTGTTTTTAGTGTGATTTACGGCTAAAAAACAGTTTGTTGCTAATCGGCAACACCCGGCATTAATTGAAAAAGTAATTCTTCTTGATAAAATTCTATAATATTAAACATACATGAATTTTCACAAAATTTTTAAAGAATTTTCACAAAGTGCTTTATAAAAGTAATTAATTCTTATTACAAATACAAAAATTTATGGTAAAACATTATAAAAATCAATGTGGAATACAAAATAAATTGTTTATTTTATGATACTTGATAATATGAGTACAAATTACCTAGTTAGGAAATTATATGGAAATTTTTGAAATAATTATTTCTATTAAAACACAGTCAAACACCACATTTTTCCTATTTTGTTACAATGTGTCCTTTGCAATTTGGGAATTTGCACCTCATATTTTGATATGTCCTGTTTGATCGAATCGACATTTTTATGTTAGTACTGTGATGGACCTCTATGATTTTTTTTTCCTGAATTTTTTCTTCAACCATCGATGAGTGTCTTCCACGCTTAGGGGTATATTTACTTCCCACCATGCATAATGATCTTACGAATTCTGCTCTGATCTTTGATTGAGGCATTATCTCCAATTGATGATCATTAGCATTCAAAACTCTTTTGTAGAGAAGCCATGCGTTTACTATAGTGAATTCACGCAAATGGTAAAATATTCGTAGGCACTATTTGCGACTACGAATATTAATTTTGTAGTGGGCCGTTAAGTTTTCCAAATCGGTGAACGCCTCCGATATGTTGCTTTTATTCCTTAATTACGTATGGGCTACCTATTTTAACGATCTTCTTTTGACTTCTGCCAACACGACTGACTTTTTTTACAGGATTTCTTCCGGCGAAAGTAGATATAGCATCGGGACGAATTTATTGTCTTTCCAGACTAGTGATGAAATTTCGATGCCATATACAGTTGTAGTATATCCTATCAAGAACCCCGATCTAAAACTTTTAAGGGTTTTTCATCGGGTAATTTGCACCAAGGAATTCTATTTCTTCTGACTGTATACCCAATGTATGCATGCCAGTGTTTGCCAAATATACAACCAGTGGCAAAGCAGTATAATACTTGTAAAAATGCAACTTATGGTTTACTGATCTTGGTATTCTTCTTCACAGTCTATTGAATACATTGCTTGAAGGACCAAAATCCGGTTCAGTAATTGGTCCCGTTAGCATATTTTCTTGACCTGAATATACTTCTAAGTTACAAGCATTTCCAGAAATACCAGCAAGTACAAAAAGTTTAAAGCCCCATTTATGTGTTTTATTTGGCATATATTGCTTCATGTAATGTCGAACTTTCGTATTGTATCTTTGCTCATCAATTGGAAGATTTTGCTTAAAAGGGTTAGAAGAAAAATGATTGTTTAAATTATAAATGATAGGTCGAAGTTTGTGTTAATCTATCATGTTTCGTATCATCTCGATGTAGATGTTTTTGGTTGTCATTGAAATGAATAAATTTTCGGACTTTCTAAAACTGATCTCTACTCATTGTGTCGCGAGTTAAAGGAAAACCAAGTTCATGACTCCAATACGATCGAACACTATGCAAATGCCCTAAAGACATATATAGTATTATCCCTGAAAATCGCATTAAGTCTTGTGGTTTGAAATTCGTAGGTTTATAAGAATCTTTTTGGCAGGCATACTTAATTGCGTTCACTGACAATTTTTTCTATAAGCTCATCCGAAGAAATATACCGTAGTTTCCGGCGTATAATCCGCGAATCAAAAAATTGTGTTTGGACCCAGAAATTTTATTTAGTTATTGAAGACAAATACTTACAGCGATTTAAAAAGTTACATTTTATTTAAAACAATTTCGAAAAGTGATTGATCGAGTCGAAAAGTGATTGATTGATCCGCGGATTATACGCCGGAATTTACGGTATTTGAAAAAAGCTAGTGGTGTATCCAACTCATTCACGTTTGGTGAATAATCTCATTTCTACTAAACTTTATCTGGTTTTCATTTACGTTTATGTTCTCTTTTTTCAAATAATCTAGCTGTTTGGCAGTTTACATTACTTTGAAATATTTTTACTGCATTTCGGAATAGCCATTTCAATATCATTATGAGAGTAATTATGAACCAATTTTTCTATTTTGTTTTTGAGTCAAATACTTTTTTGGAGGCATTCTAAAAATGATAGATTAAAATTTGCAGAAAATAAAATCTAGAAAAATATCTTGCATACATTTAAAAAAAGTGAACTACAATTAAAAACAACTAGAAAAATAAACTACTTCTTTTGAATATAGAAGAAAGTAAAACTAAAACTACTCATTATTATCTAGGCTTAGTGGAACACTTAAGGCCTGTTGTTGCCAATTGGCAACACACGCAAAATTCTGCTTACAACAAATATGTTACAGTTAAATATCCAAAAGTAATCATAACAACGGGCTACATACCTTACTTTTCCATGTAATAAATTTTATTTGATCACTACAGAACAAAATAGTGTATTTCTCAAGCTTCAAAGCGAAACAAACAGACCATGTAGCAACAATTAAAAAAAATAAATCTATATTTGTTCTTAAACAACACTTGTGCTGCTATCGGCATGTTGAAAATTGATTTAATAATATCTTCTATATGTATTTTATTGGCAACATTAGCCATTAGAGCTTCAAATTATTTTAATAGTATTTTAGAAGGCTAAATTGGGTATGTTGCCGAAAGGCAACACCAGACATTTAAGGGTTAAAATAACTGGGATTCACGTCAAGTTAACATATTTTTTATTGGAAACTTTTTAGAACTATATGAACTGCAGTTATGTAATGAAGCGTTATTTTTCAGAGAAACATTGTATGCTTATAAAATAATGTTTTTTTTTGTTTTTTTTTAAACTATTTTTTACTTTTATACTTTTTTTTTCCACTATCAAAATATTACTTTTTTTATAATTTGAAAAAATGTCTCTGAGTCTGAAGTTACAAATCTTCAAAACTCTGAAAATATTCCTAAATTATATAAATAATGCATAAATTTACGTACTTATTTGCATTAAATTTTAGTTAAAAAAAAACAGGGCACATTTTGTACTTCAATGCTTTAATTCATCAACTTTATTTTAGATTTATACATTTCTCTAATATAAAACAGAATGAAAAGGTTAACATTGAATATAACTTTTTAAAAAAAATTAATAATTGCAAAGAATAACATTTCTTTAACTTATTTTTTCATGTATACATAAATATAGCTTGCATAATTTCCGTTTTCCATGGCGATGATTTATATTTCCATTTAAGTAATATTAGTAGATTAGTATTAAGTAATAATGGCCCAGTATATTAGTAATTGTTTTGTTCGTATATTTTTCGCTTAGTTTTTAAAATATCGAATGTAAAAAATATATATATATAAATAAAGTAAGAGTATTTTCACATTGAAACGTTTTTAAATCTTTCTCGGTGATTTCTATATTATATTTTTTCGAATAAAGTCTCGAAATCCATTTTAGATAACAAGATGAAATGCATTCCAAATACACTATCTAAAATCAAGTATCAATACTGCCTTGGTTACGATCGAAGCTGAGTTTATATTTCATAACATTTCTTTTAACATTGTATGAGTGTCGAAAAAATATTTTCAATATTTTCGGCTGAAATTTAAAAATATATATATATATATATATATATATATATATATATAAGCTATTTTAACAGTTTTGTCATTCTAAATATTTCTTCATAATATAACTATTTACATTTTTCGAAACATATATCTTAATAGCAATTAAAAATGGTTGCATGAAAAAATAATTTCAAAAGAGAATTTTTTTTTTCGCACCTTAAAGTATCTCCCAGTGCAGGGGTCGGCAACCTATGACAAGCGGGTCACCGAGTGACCCATTTCATAAGTTAAAGTGACTCACTTGAGTTCTGAAAAAAAGTATAATATATAAAAAGAAAATATAAAACATAAATAAGAAATGAACAGTTAAAGAACACATAAAAAATTAACTGAAAATAAATAATAACGATAACATTTTTGTTTGATTACAAAGTTTCAGTAACCAACATGCATAACGAAAGCAGCGATTGGACGAACGGAAACGTACCGGAAGGCAGCGTCCAATCGCTGCCTTCGATCCATTCCTGCGCCTTCGGCTTTTGTCAACCAAAATTCTGCTTGAGCTACTGCTACAGTTTGGCGGTTAGGAGCCTTAGCTCTCTCAGTTCACTCTCCGATGTAGCACTTGTTCAGTAGCGCAAGAATAGTACGCAATAATAATCAATTACTGGAATAATTATCATTATTAAAACAAATTATTACCATGGGCATGGGCAAATAAAAAACAAAAAAGAGACTTTTTCAAGATGTGTGGAATGAAAAGTACGGATGTATCGAGAATTTTGATATGTACTTTTGATTAAGGCAATTTTGATATGTACTTTATGCACACATGTACTTACCGCCAGAACTTTCAGTATTGAGCGACACTTTTCTTCAAAACATGAAAATGAGAATGAAATAAAGAAAAATGTGAGTGAAATGCAGAGAAATGTGAATGCATTGCTAAACATGTACTACATTTTGGAAAAAAAGACTTTTCTTAAATGAAAACTCATTAAAACTCAAATAAAACTCCTTATGTTTGAAATATTGTAACATCAATAACATGCGTTGTAAACGATTTTTCCCATAGATCATAATGCAATGGAATTCTCTATTGCCTCTCTGAAACGAACTATAAATGCTACTTAGTCTATACAACACAGAAATAATGTAATAGTCTACCTCGGTAATGCATGTCAATTTCATATGTTTGAAGTATCGTAACATTATTAAAATGCACTGCCAACGATTTTTTCCTGAAGAGTGCGTCCCTGTAAACGAACTATAAATGCTATTTGTTCTATACTCCTGAGAAAGTATGTTGTAGTCCATCTCAATCATTCATATCAATCTGATTACACTTGAAATATCGTAACATCAATAAAATGCACCACAAACGATTTTTCCCCATAGACCATAATATAACGGAAGACTACTGTGTATCTCTGTAAAAGAAGTATGTATTCTACATACTTCATTTTTACCGCCGAACATTCTACATCAAACCTCAATAATATATAAAAATCGCATGGCAATTCGAGTATATGTACGATAGTTAGAGCACAGCGAGACGGCCAGACAGAAAGACAAACCGAAATCATAAACACTTTTCAACTACAGTCCGACCTCGTTATCCCGACACGTGTTTAGCCACTACGCTTATAATGTCAGTTTTTCAAAGTCCCGATTTTCTGTGTATGATTTTAATGTAAATACACTCCCGATTTCACGTCGTTGAATAATTTTCAACTCCTGATATCCTAGGTTAAGGAAAATTGTCCATTTTTTATTATCCATCTTATAATCACGGAAATTAAGCGGTAAGAAACGTCTTAGCCGAACTTTTCACACTAGTGTCTAAAATACCCATTGAGATTAATGAGAAATTTTGCTTCAATCCTTTATTTGAATAAATAAACTTACACGCTATAAATGACCCAATTAAGCTCCAGATTGACGTATGAGTCTACTCGCGGTCTTTTTGTTCTGGTCAGGCGGCGCTTTCTTGTGGTTACACGGCATTTTTCATAATTGCATTGAAACGATCAGAAATTATCTAACATCCATTTCTGAAACAACGAATATTGATTACAACTCATTGTATAATATTGAAAATAGAACTATAGGAAGAATATCTAGGGGTAAGCAAATCTTAATTCATCAATATTGCATGCAACAATAAAAAAAAAAAGAAGTCATCTTAAATTTGATTTTTATTCTTTTCAATTTTGTTTTTGTAATTATTTTGTCTAATAATAATGTTTTATTACTGAAACTGCAAGAACAGTTATGAATTTAAAATTTTAAAATTGTCTTAATTAAAAATACAGCTTTTTATAAACATATTTTCCCGGTTACCGAAACACCCCGCTTATGACGACAGATTTTTTCTGGTCATTATAGTGTCGGGATAACGAGGTTCGACTGTATATTGGAAACTGTTAAAAAAACAGGAATACGACAGTGAAAGTGACTTTTACAATCGATGATTCAAATAAAGAAAAAAAAAATAACTGTTACATTGAAAAATATCTCTCACGTTCAGTGAGTCGAAATTCGAGAATCTTTTCAATTTGACCTATGAAATCGAGATCACTCACGAAAATTCCGATAAATAAAATGTCCAACGGTTTCCAACGGATATTGGATCTTTGAAAGAGAGAAAATCCCAGTTTAGTGAGAGTTTCTTCTTTTATTTAAATCAAAAAATAATACGAAAGAATGCACATAAAATTTCGTTACATAAAAGAGGTGAATAAAAAATCAAATTTTTACGGAAAAGAAGTCAGATGTAAATACATATAAAGCTACTTTTTGGCGAAAAATAAAAAGAACTTGGTAAGTAACGAATGTGGAAATTACGCAGTGCACAATAAGTTTGTTTCAGTGTTTAAAAGCTGGAGTCAAACTTGAAAAGTTTTATTTTCTGATGTTTAAACACAAGTACTTTCTTTGGAGAATGGTTACAAACAGATTTTTAACTTTCTTGGAAAGTGTTAAAAAAATGAAGAATATATTTTTGTTTCATGAAATCTTTGAATATAACAAGAAAAAGTTATCAATTCTATTTGTTATACAGTATAACTTCAAAAATCCGGCATCATCGGGATCGAGACTACGCCGGATTTTTGAAGGAATATCCAGAGTAGTAACTAGGTATATCAAAAGTTGTTCTATATTCTTAACCCCTTCACGGTCGCTTAATATTTGAAAAACCATCACAAAAGTAGCTATTTATTTTATTACAGAAATTGAATAATTATAAGGTTTATAAATAAAATATGCAATTGGTTTTTTTTTTTTTTAAGGCGAAAAAAAAAGATGTTATAGAACAAATTCATATTTGTAGAAAAACCATCATGCGAGAATTCTATGTCCTAATGTTTGTTTTACGCCGTACAAATTAATGCGAATAAAACCTTTATTTTTCGCATCTTAGATCTTTATTTATCACACACATTTTTACAAATAATATTTGAAATAATATATATAAATTAAATTTTGATTATTAATAATTTTTGAGAGTTACATATTTCGAAACATGCAATTTAAAGCTTAACATTACAGTCAGCGCAAAAGCCAAGCCCAACCGGCAATATTCAAAAACTTATACTAAATGCCAGTTAAATTTTTCTGGTTTCAGAAGTTTTTCCAGAAATAAATTTCCAGCCCGGAAATATGACGGGAGCGAGAATTAAGGGGTTAATGGTGCATTTATCTATAATTTAATTCATTATTAAGTGGTAATTGTGTAAGAAAAAGAGAAAATTAAATATAAAAAAAGTTACTTTAATTGATATTTTCTATGTTACAGAAAAAAAAGTTTAATAAAGAGTGAAATTATTTCTTCTCTTGTAATTTTGGAAATAACGATGTTAACTTTGCTTGCTTCAACTTTTTTGGCCGTTCTTTAACAATCTTTTTTTATTTTATACAAATGAAAAATGTCTATTTCGGAAATACAGTCTTGTTTCTCTAAAGCATCTATTTATTCTCCAATCAAATTTGTGCATTTTTCTAGTGACACCTTTTCTTCTGCCGGTTGTTCATGCTCGTCTTCTAAGCTGCTTCTAGCATTAACGGCGGTTCTATTTAGCACAGCGTCAGTGATCTCGCTGTTCGTAAAATTGTTCGTTGTTGATGCATTTTGGCCAATGCTTAGCCAATCATCTATATCCATATTTTCGACACTAAATGCATTTTCACGTTTTGCATGTTCAATCAGCTCATAAATTGCTGTCTTTTCACGGCAAATTTGAAAGCTTGAAAATTCTTTCTCATCATTGATGTCGCCGTTGCCGAAAATTCGTTCCGGCCATATATTGTGCTATGCATTCGCCAAACTTGTCCCTAAAGTTGTTCCCGTTGCAAAGCAACAGTGCAGTTCTCAGAAGATTTGTTCAGAAAATAATCACCAAACTACAAATAAAAAACAAGTCAAATATTCTTTTTTTTTTTTTTTTTTTTTTTTGTATTTTTACTTTCGATCTTAAAGTTTTTTATTCATAAAGAATTGCTATTTTTCTTCTCCAATAACTTGAAAGTATAAAAGAAAAAGGTAGTGAAAAGATAGTTTTGATGCCGGATTTTTGAAGTTGCCGGATTTCTGAAGTCATACTGTATATATATATTTTGCAATAAACTCCACGCTTTCCCGAAATTTCGTTTTAGTTAGATTGCAGGAAATTTATACTGAAATACCGATCTGAACTCAAGTGCAGACACTCTCATGGCTATGATCCAGAAAAACTTTCATAACATTATTATAAATAGAGCTTCATAATATTACTTAACATTTCGGGAATGTTGAAGCATATCACGATATTTTTCAACACATTTATTTTTCAGCTGAGTAGTTTATTAAATCGGCAGTTTGACTGTTTTGTCACTTTCAAGGATCCTTTATAATGTAACAATTTTTATTCCTATTTTGTTAAGTATTATCTGAAATTTTAAATTAATATTTGTTTCAGAATTATTTTCGCTATTATAGGGTATTTTTTTGTATTGTTGTTTTTTTTGTATTAAGAACTTTGTCAAGTTTTATGAAATTGAAAAATATCCTGTAAGAAATAAGCTATCGAAAAAAACTGAAATTTTAGCAAAATGTCATCATACTTACATCGCATGAAGTCTTTAAATATAAACAACAAGTTGTCGTTTCACATTGCTTTACAGTTTTCACAGAAGACATATTTTTCCTGAATTCCATTTTAGATTACATGAAACTTATTTTAAATGTGTTATATGGTATCAAGTGCCAACCCACTCTTGGCTAAGATCCAGGCACAGTTGGCATTTCATAACATTATTTAGTATTTTAGGAATGCTGAAACCTTTCAAATTACTTTTTATTTCGCTTGAGTAGATCATTAAATCGACATTTTGGAAGGTTTGTCATTTTCAAGATTCTTTTAATATGTAACTTTTTATATTACTTCTTTTTAAAATGTATCCCGGTACTTTAAATTTAGGTTGTTTTTTCAAAACATTCTCTTATCAAAAAACTTTCTGCAATTTTTCATTTGAGATTTTTAAAGAGCTATTTTAGTAATGAAAATACGTTATGTAATATAACCAGGGCCGTAATTAGGCATGTGCAACATGTGTAGTTGCACAGGGTGGCAAAAAAATTTACAGGAGGCAAACATTTAAAAATTGCAAAACAGAGCCAGAAGTATAAAAAAGATGGGTTTTTTATTGCTTTTATCATTTTGAAATCTTTTTTAGCTAATAAAACTAGCTTCTGAGGCACTTGTTTTTTTCCGGGGTTTAAGCGATATTTTCCAGAGACATAAAAGAAAATTATTATGATGTGTTTGAAATTATTTGCAGAGTATGATTATTTTCTTGTGACCATTTTGCACTATTTGGTATCTCTGAGAAAGAATATATATAGTTGTCACCAGGAACTTGTGAAATTTTAGTAGTTCTTATGGGGAAACTTCTGATCAAAATAATGGATGATGATTTAAGTTATTCTAATTATTTTCAACCATACTATATTCTAAGGCAGCGGTCGGTAATCTTTTGGGACTCACGGATCACTAATATTATTTTTTTAAGCATAAATACAGGGTGTATCTGAAATGCTTCAACAAAACTTAGGGGGATGATAGTACTCATCAAGACAAACAAAAAATTAAATGGAACATGGGTCGTAAACCGCTTATTGAGTTACAAATATAGGGTGTTTCACCCTAACTGAAGACAGCTTGTCAGTAATCATTTTGCGAAAAATTAAAATATTGCAATAAAAATGTAACGATATGTACCTTATTTTGTATGAAATGTGATAGCATCACAAAAAAAGTGGTAGTAGTTTCCCTTATACGTGCCAGCAGTATACATTGGACGCTCCCCATTTTGGACTGGGGGTTATCAGTTTATACGGTATGATCGATTGTGTGAGTACCCTGTTTTTCCAGAACTTTTTGTAATGTTATTTTATTTCGTACAAAATAAGGTACCTATCGTTACATTTTTATTGCAAAATTTTAATTTTTCGCAAAATTATTACCGACAAGCCGACTTCAGTTAGGGTGCAACACCCTATATTTGTGACTCAATAAGTGGTTTTTGACCCCATGTTCCATTGCATTTTTTGTTCGTCTTGATGAGTACAGTACTATCATCCCCTAAGTTTGTTGAAGCATTACAGACACACCCTGTATATTTGTGCAATAAGGATTAGTAAACTTTTATTTTATTAATGCGAAATGCACTCAATATAACAAAAGCATAAATGACTCAAAGAGAGTTTTATATTTAGTTCAAAATTTTCAAAAATACATAGATTTTCATGGAATCATAACTGGCGATTGAAGAATGACAATAATTTCTCTCAAAGAAATATTGAAGCTTACAATAATCGTTTTTTTTTTATTGCTTTTATCTTCCAGTGTCAATCTATTTTCTGTTTAGGTATACCACATAAAATAGAAAATTAAGGCACTTTGTCCTCTGAATAAGTAAAAAAATTTATGTTTTTTTTTAAAAATAAAATAGAAGCAACATTTATTAACATAATTATCAATGTCAGCTATAATTGAAAATTTCAAAACTAAACGTTTAAACTTTCGTAAATATAAAAATATTATTTATTTATTTATTTATTTATTTATAAAGTGTGAAATTATAAATAACGTCCAGATTTTTCTACGGACCACCAACATTTTCTTTTGGACCACTATTGATCCACGGACCATAAGTTGGTGACCTCTGTTCCAAGGCCTAATGATAAAGTGTAATCGTTAGCCAAGTAAATAGTAGAAATGGCTCTAAGTTGGAAGTTTCTTGTTCATTTATAAAAACAGTAACAACCCATACTGGATAAAACTTTTCTCAAGCAGTTTTGAATTCTTTAGAATCATATCGTAAGAAATTTGACAGCCGTTGAGGTCAATCAAGTGAAAATGCAACCTATTTATCTGAAACATAGAGATTTGCGATCAAAGTTGGAAGTCAGAAATCGCCTTAATTTTTTTTTTTTTTATTTTTTTTTTTTATTATTTATTTATTTTATAGAATGCTCATCTTACTCGTTGAAGATCGTTTTTTCATTAACAGTAAAATTCGCAATGACTTCAATACTTGTTTTGAGTTTATAAAAAAACTTCTTTTGAGTTTACTATTTTGTAGATTCACAGGGAGATAGAACACGTTGAACATTTTTTGATTTTGATTATATGAAGCTGAAGTCACTATTAACAACTCGATGATGTAAGAGTACTTATAAAAGTTAGAATGCAGGTTGGAAACAATGTTACCTTATCAAAAACAATTTCAGTAAATGGGAAGGATTAAGCTATGTGTGAAAATGGAGGGGGTCTTCTTAACAAGTTAAATAGTATTTTGGTAGCATTCCTGACATTAGTGTGGAATTTTATCTTGCAAGAGTTAGACAAAGTAATTAAAACACTGCACTGGAAGATGTGCATGTTTGCACTGCTGTTGATATCTTTGAGTTTTTATTGTGTTAAACTTTAACTGTGTTTTATAACTCTTTCTTAATAAACATTTCACAAATTCTGCTGAAAACAAATTGGTCAGACAAAGAGACCGAAATGAGTTACATATTCTTCAGAGGTAGATTTAATTTATGACGGAATTTCTACTAAATTAATTGGATCCTATTTTTATGATTTTGAAGTATCATCAAATTAGAATCTGCTCAAATTTGCGATGCTGCTGAAACACTTTGAACAAAAACGACTAAAAAAGGGGGAAGACATTTTTGTGACGAATTTATACATTTTAAAAGATCTTTCTCATTGAAGAAATAATTCTAATAATTCTTTAGAAGAAGAAAAAATTGGTCTATGAAGACAGACGATGGGGCAAGTTTTCTTATTTTCGATTTCTTTGCAGGGTGTTGTTTTCAAATAAAATTATCTCTTCAAACGTGTACAGTGTACATCAGCAACAAACTGATTTTCAGAAAGGTCATTTTCAGTTTCAAAACGGATTAGAATGTCTATTATAGCCCATATCCATGCATGACAGGCTAATTTTACAATTCTGGACAAAGTGTCAGATCATGCATCAGAGTCACTTTCAAATCCGAAGAAATGATAAATGCATACAATAGCGCCAACTTTTCAAAAATATTGGGTGGTCTCAAGAATTTTTGAGTAAAATAACACATATATTTTTTCCCCTTAGCGTGTAGTGTATGCGTATGGAGAGAGAGGGGAGGAGCGAACGACTAAGGATAATTCAAAATTAAATTGTTTTTTTCTAAGCAAATTTTGAAATTATTATAATTTAATTATAATTTTAAAAATAATTTTATTAAATTATATTTTATAAGTTCTTTCTTATAAATACATTAATATTTATTTTAAATTACATTAGAATTGCTAACTATTGAAGGTGCAAAAAACTTGACAAGAAAAGTCCACATTTTAGTCACCTAAGTGCTTTATCTATTTAAAACATCAAAACAAATCTCAAAGGCAGGAAATTTGTTTTCGTAAGAAAGTTAACAATACATCCGCTGAAGGTGTTTTTAGTGCTCCTGTAAGTCTATTGGATGTCCTCCCTATTTTTCAAACAAATATATTTTGAGAACTTTAATAAAAACAAATTTCATTTGAACGATTAAATAATTAAAATGATAATATTAAATTTAAAAAATCAAAAAACCAGATTGCGTAAAAAGCGAACTAATTAATTATTATCTCGTCAATGTGAAACTATTTTTTATATTACTTGCCTATTATTTTTATTTACTTGTATTGATGACTTTTAAGTTGAGTTTAATTGTTAGTTCCTATCTATAAACACTGTTTTGATGAGGCCTATAGATTACAATGATGGTTAGAGTTGCAGTAAAGCTAGAGATCCTACCTACACAACTTCCAGGTTGTGTAATATTTAAACGGATCTTCTGACTGTAAAATACTCAATGAAACATCGTCTTCATTTTGAAAGACCTATCCAATGGTATGCCACCCAATAGGGTGCGTAAAAAAAATTTTTCATGTCTACCGCCATTTTGTATTTTACGGACGTAATTTTGAATTTATAAAAACATAACTTAGCCTATAACCATCGGACAGTTAAGACGAATCGATAGAGACCTCATTCATTAAAATCCATCCAGCCGTTGGAATGTTTCGAGGGTATGAAGAAATCCACATACCCAGATACGCATGAAACACATAACCCTTCTTGGCAGTCGGGTAAAAATAAATTACGAATTAAATTAATTGAAATTGTGTGGGCTGGAAGATCAAATTATTGGGTGGGTTCGCGCCTCATGGGCCCATATAAATTTGCGCCACTGAATGCATATGCAATATAAAACTTGAGAATAAAGAAATCTCACTAAGTTCCCGTTAATTTTCTAAAATTATTGTTTAAGTGTAGTGTTTCTACTATACAGTTTTGAATTTCCAAAATGGAGGCTTTCGCGATGGAATTTTTTATATGAGCTGATTTGTTTCTCCTTGCGTTTTTGTTTTTGTCTTTGGCGAGAATGGAAGTTTCTGTGATAACTTTTACAGCAACTATTAAAACAAATACTTTACAGGGTATTTCTGCAATAGATTTTTGTTTGACTAAATTAGAGATTTTTCTGATATTTTTTGTAGGAACATCTTTTATTATATTTTGCAGTAAACTCCATGCTATTCCTGAAATATATTTAGATTATATGAAATGCACACTAAATGCATAATCTGAATTCAAGTGCGACGCATGCCTCACTGCGATCCAGACAGAGTTTTTTTTAAAATTTTATAAACACAGTTTCATAACATCATTAATATTTTAGGAGCGTTGAAACCTCTCATGTAATTTTTTTCAGCACACTATCTTTCTGTCTAAGAAATTTATTAAAACTACGTTTCGATAGTTTTGTTATCGTCAAGGATCTTTATAATGTAACTATTTATATTCCTATTCTCGTCAAGTTTTTTCCGATATTTAAATTTGTGATTTTTTAAAATATTCGCTTTTTTAACTATTTTTTTTTTTTAAAGGAAATTTTAGAAAAATATCTTTAACTTTATACCTCGAGGAATCGTTAAATATGACCAACGATTTATAATTTCGCATCACTTTCAGCATAACTTTTTCCGGGAAATCCGTTTCAGGTTACATGAAATTTGTAACATGTTACATGATGTTTATAATTTACTAATTATAGGTGCTACTGTCAAAAATTTCCCATATTTGCACGTATATTTTATATAAATGCCGAAAATGAACATTAAATATAACATGTAAATATTTTCACAAATATGTGCATATACATAAAATTCATTTAAAGGCGTTTTTCGGGGCGGAGCTACACAAGTTTGACATTTCATACATTCGGCATTTTTTATTCTTGTTTGAATAATACTAGTACTAGTATGTTATGTTTTACTGTAACTATGTGTATATTATTGAGATAAAACATTGAAAATTGTTTTCCACTGCATTTTTACTTTTTATATAAACAATAAACAGGTTTTTTTTTTAATTTCAAAATGCCCATGGTTCTCTTCTTCCACTTTTCTTACGCCTGATATTTGTTGTAATATCATAAATTATACAAATATTGTGATGTTGGGAAATGTAAATTCGGAGTCTTTACATATCTGAAAACATTTTTTGGGGTTCAAAGTTGTCCTAACTATAATACTTTTTTTATAATGAATTATTTTAGATAATATTTATCAAATGGTGCAAAGTTACTCTAAATGATTGGGTAACTTTGAACCAGGATAAAAATTAATTTTTTATATCTTTTATCATTATTATTCCTTAATTTTTTATAGTCATACAATAATTTAGGATCATTTCTTCTCTTTTATACCCCTAGTTGCAACAATAGTCTTAAAATAAGAGCGTGGCATATGAAAATAGAGAAAATGCGGATCAAAGTTACCCCGAATGACTGTATTTGTAGAGCTGTTGGAAATGTCATTCATCCTTTCCGAGGACAGCCTAAACAAAATACGTATTTCTGTATTTTTATTATTTTTTCAACCAACATTGGAGCTGTCTTGTAGTGAAGCACGTTGTATTAAAAAATCTTAACTTATAATGAAAGTTACTTTGTACTTACACCTAAAAAAATCTTTAAATATAGTCAAAACGTTTTCATTTACTTTTTCATTTACTGGCTCTGTACTTTACACAAAAAGTTCTATGTTTTTCTGAAATCCATTTCAGATACACAAAATTTATTTTAAATGGACTATCTAAAATCAAGTGCCAACATTCTTGGCTACCATCCAGCTACAGTTGATTTTTCACAACACTGTTTAATATTTTAGAAGTGTTGACATTACTGTTTCTTTCAGTTGAGTATTTTATTAAATTGGCATTTTGGCAGGTTTGTCATTTTTAAGAATCTTTTAATATTTAAGTTTTCGTATTCCTTTTTTTTTTTTTTTTCAAATGTATTGCGTTACTTTAAATTTTTATTTTTATTTTTCAGAAAGTTTTCTCTGCTGTTTAATTCCACATCTTTACAGGAGCTATCCGTGATTAATTACCAAATATTAATACAATAACCCATAACTTATTATTTATCATCGTTTTATATTTTTCTCAGTCCGCAAGTTTCCTGTAATTCATTTTAGATTACATGAAGTATTACATATTTACTAAACGTATTACGTAAAATCAAAGTCAACACACTATTGGCTACGATCCAAAGATAATTTCATAACATTATTTAAAACAGTTTCATACCATATTTTATTTAGCGTTGAAGTTTCTCAAAATATATTTTTCAGCTGAGTAGTTTATTAAATCGACATTTTGACGGTTTTGTCATTTTCAAGGATCTTTTATCGTGTAACAGCTTATATTCATATTTTTTGTCAAGTGTTTTCTGGTACTTTCAATTGGAGTTCCTTTTTAAAAATAATCTTAAAAGGAAATTTTCGTGGTTGTTTTATTTCAAATCTTAAAAGCCATATTTCTAAAATAAAAATGCGTAATATAAAGGGACACAAAAACAAAACAAAAAAAAAAAAGAATTGTTTTTTGTATCGTATCATTGTAAAATATTTTTCGTTGTTTATCGTTCCATATGAGTAATAAATGCCTTTGTGTAGTTAGAGATCCCCTTTTTAGGTGAGTGCGTAATTATATAAATACGTAGCACCTATAGTCGTCGTTTGATTCGTCCGTCTCTCCGCACATAACACCTCGAAAGCTACCCAACCGAATGGTTTGAAATTCAATATATAGAATCGTTGCAAAATTTTGTAGAGTCATTTCAAATTTTATGAAAATTGAATCAAAACTTAAAAAGATATAAACAAAAGTTTTCTTCATTCTATTAAATCCTATCATACGTAATTAATTCAATGATATCCCTTAATAGCTAATTATTCTAGGCTGCCATGGTGATTACGTCCTATTTAAGATGGAGTCTTCTTATTTCTGTATAAATTTTATATCCATGCATTTTTGCATAAGAGTGCAAAAGCTATTGCACCAAGATCTGAATATTTCTAAAATTAGTTACAGTTCGAAAGCATCTCATTTGCCACGTTTGGCGTACGATTTCCGACTTGTTTGTAATGCTGCCAACTGCACGTGGTTTTGATCTACAACCAACTAAAAATTTCGATAATTAGTTAAAATTCCTGTCAGAGCAGTAAAAAGTCATTAAAAAAGCTGTTTAAAAACTGTTTATGTACCTATAGACAATAATATGTCGGGCCTACTCTGAGTTGTTTGAAAATTAAAACGGCAGCAATTAAAAGCGTTGTGTTTTACTTGAAATCAAGACTGCGGTAAAAGACCATTTTTTTTTAAATCTGTTAAAATCACGAACGAAAAATAAACTAAATTCTCTTCCTAGTTACCTACGGTTCCGAAAAGCTTTCTATATCTTTAAAAACTCCAGCAACCAATATATTTTTAAGTTTTAAAGCTGTATTTATAAAAACAAAGTTTCTTTTGCTGCCATTGATTTTTGGAAACGTTTCGAGTAGTTTTTATAGTGTATTATTAATTTTTCTCAATACGAAATGTCGGTTTTTAGGGTGATATCAATTCTGAAATTTCTAGCTACGTAATTGGATTTTTACATTCAACACTAACATTAATATTCATGTAAATGTTAGTTACTCTTGTTAATTTTTCATGTTTGTCTGTAAAACATGTGTTTTGAAAATTAAAATGTTTACTTGCAAATTAATAGCGTCCGAAAAAATCTGTGTTCATATTGAGAAAATTGATGAGTACACTAGAAAAACTAGTGTGATATATTTCTAAAAATCCGTGGCCGCAATAAACGTCGTTTTCATAAGAGTTTCTTTAACCCTTCCCGGCATGGTGGGTTAAATTCTGCCCCACTTAATTTTAATAACCAATTGCCACAATGGCACCGGTATTTTGAAAGGAATTTTTACCTTAGATTGTACGCGAAGAAAAGTTTTTATTTATTTTCAAATAAATCTGTTCTCAAGTCCTGGTGTCATTCAATTATTTTAACATTTTAGGAACAGAAGTACTTTAAGCCGGAAAGTGTTAAATCTCGAAAAAGTACATTGCTTTCTCGAAATAAAGAATGCTTTTCGGAAACATGGATAACTTGGACGAAATTATTGTATTGAGCTGGGGCGTAGCTACAAATATTTTTTCGGGGGGCTGAGGGGGAGAGGGACTGAAAAATTTCCCAACTTTTAACAAATTGCTTTATTTTCCAACTAAAATGGTATATGTAATAAGTGTTAAACGATAATGGTACTTACGGGGGGGGGGGGGGGGGTTGGAGGGACTAAAAAATTTCCCAACTTGAAACAAATTGCTTTATTTTCCAACTAAAATGATATGTGTAAAGTGTGTTAAACGATAATGGTACTTACAGTGGGGGGGAGGGGAGGAGGGACTAAAAAATTTCTCAACTTGAAACAAATTGCTTTATTTTCCAACTAAAATTATATGTGTAATGTGGGTTAAACGATAATAGTACTTACGGGGGGGAGGGGGGAGGGACTAAAAAATTTCCCAACTTGAAACAAATTGCTTTATTTTCCAACTAAAATTATATGTGTAATGTGGGTTAAACGATAATGGTACTTACGGGGGGGGGGGGGGGACTAAAAAATTTCCCAACTTGAAGCAAATTGCTTTATTTTCCAACTAAAATGACGTGTGTAATGTGTGTTAAATTATAATGGCACTTACGTAAAAAAGCCGTTCCAAAAAAAAAAAAATACTGAAACTAAAAACATAATAATTAAAGTTATTATTGGTTCTTTTAATGAAAGTTTACATAAACCTATTTCATTTAAATAATTAAAATCAAAACTAGATTAATTTCTATTTTTTCCTATCTTGGAATCATTGAGCATAAAAATAGTAAGATACCCAAATGCTAAATGGATATTTAAGGATGCAATTTTAAATACTACAGCAAATGTTAGATTTAAACCTAGAAAAATTGCATAGATTTAGAGAAAAACAGAATTAGTTTAAGATTGCAAATTTTTTGTCTTCTGTTGTGTGCGAGTCATAATTGAACTTCATATGTAAATACCTTCATGTTATTTTGAGAAAGGAACAAAGTTTTGGAGGAAATAAAGAAAGTAGATTAGAGACACTGTTTATGGCCAACAATAGGGAAATTCAGGTCTGGTAGATGTATGATATTTGCGTAGCACAGAGAAACACGATGACAAATTGAGCCTGGCTACTTTTTTTACTTCTTTTGATAATTTAGCTTGTTTACTGTTACAGAACTCAGAAAATTAGTTAGCAAAACAATAAAAATTTCATTTTTTTTATTTTTTTTTATTTAAAAAAAAATCTTTTAAAATTTATGCATTTTCACTTTCTTACAGATAAAATACAAAAGAATCTACTATAATTACAGAATTTTTACTAAAATTTTAACTGTAACCCGGGTTGCAGTTACATGAAAGCAATTTAACAAATTACAACGACCATTTGGAAAATGATTTTTTCAAAGCTAAAATTTAAGACATAAAAAATCGCACGGAGTTGATCCTACATTACGTACGCCATGAATTAAACATTAATAGTGTTATTACACGTAAAAATTCCAAGCGACAGAAATCGCCTGCCACTCGTCAGATTTCCTGAAACTTACGTATTTCCAAGCATTTCATTGGCTGTTCGGGAAAAGGCTTTTTTATCGTCAGATTTCCAAGAAATCTGACGACCCATTTTAAATTAAATTTCATTCTTAAACTTCTAAACATCTCACAATATTACTTTTTACACCGTCGTATAGAGAAAAAAATGTACTTTTAAATGCAATTTGTTTGAAAGCTGTATCTCAATTTGTTTCTGATTTATTATTATTGTTATTATTATTTTTTGTAGTTTTTATTACTTTTTTGTCATAGTGGCAACAGAAGTATCCATCTCTGTTGAAAGTAAAGGAAATACAGATTACTGTATAGACCAACCAAAAAACGAATAAAATGCGGATTCAACCAATAAAAAGTCTCAGATATGCTTTCCTTTGGTATTGAGTGATTGCAAAAGTTCGTGCCCTATTTCATACATGGCAGAAACCTGCAATTTTGACTGTACTGACGTTTCTTTTATAGCCATATTATTAACTGACAGTTATCTGCATGTGTCGTGAGGGAACATAACGTTAATTTTTTTTTTATTAATTTGTGTGCAAGGTTAATATTTAAAATTGAAAATGAAAAGTTACATTTTCGTCACGTTGCGTTTATATGAGTTTAACCCCTTAACTGTTTTGCCCGAATGCCGCTCGGGCAAAAAGAGTTTGCTATCTTCGATACTTTGCTACTTCGATCTGTTTTTATTATTAGAAAGTTTATTCGTTGTTCAATTCCATATCTTTAAATAAAATGAAAATACGGTACAACTTAGTTATCCCGTCGACCGAAAATCTATCGCCAAACTATAAGATTAAATGCCAATAATGGTTCATCGTAAATGTTACATTCACTTGACTTTAAGCAAGTTACGCGTGTTTACGTCATCAAGTGATTTTTATTTCTACGTTTTATTTGTATTTTTATTAATGTTATACTAATTTATTTGTTCTTTCGTTATTTAAAATAAAAATTACGTCAATTTGCATAATTCGGTGAATGGTTTGGCGATTTATATAATTTGGCGAAATTGGTAGACGGGATAACTAAGAAGCACCGAAAATACATTATATAAAACCTACACGTACCAGAAAATAATTAAAATAATTCTTGAAACTCTTAGATATATTTAAAAAAAAAACTTTAAAACCAGTTAACTTAATTTTAATATTAACGGATGACATGTAGAATCTGCTCATAATTGACTTGATTGAAAGTGAAAACTTGGCAGAAAATAAAACAGTGTTACGATTTTTTCATTTATCTGACACATTTCTTTAATGAAAAAAAAAATATTGTTGATCTAACAAAATGTGTTTGATTTAAACTAAAGTTTCTATTTGTATATAGTCGAATAGGAGTCTTTTGGGGACAGCAATTGTTTTTTTTTTTTTTGGTGTAGATGCTGCTTATTTACGCATGGGACATATTCTACTTTTATTAAATGAAATGGTCAAAAACAAGCATACTTTGGTAAAATGCTAGTCTAAAATTTATATTTATGCTTCTTTCTGAAAAGGTTCAAAAGAAAAAATGGAGAAAAACTAGACCCAGAATATCTCTATCAATATTACTTTAGAAAAGAAAATTCAGTATTCAAATTTTCTGTCACATCTTGGAAAGTAAAGCATTTCAAAGTATTTTGAAAGTAAATCGTCTGCGGAATTTAAATAACTGACTTAGCCTATAGATATAATTCAATTTAGACAGTTTTCAATTTTAGTAGATATTTTATAGTTTTCTAAAACGCAGGTTTATAACACTATGTTTTTATATTTCAAAATTTGTAGCATTTAGTTTTATATGTGTATAAATATTCTGATTTATTTTCTTTAAACCAAAGACGTGAAAAAATATAAACTAGGAATATTTCTAAATGTATACAGCAGCTGCCTGTGGTTATTCATTTTTACTAATTCATAAGCCATCAATTTTGTAGGTTTAGTTCCGATTATAAAAACGTTTCAATACATATTTACAAATCATTACATGTTTTTTAATTTCTTATGCCAAATTTTGAAATTTAAATTTAGACCTTTAAAAGTGACGTTATTCTAATATTATCGGTTAATTAGCCAATTACAAAAACGTTTCATTACATATTTACAAATCATTACATTTTTTTAAAAATCTCTTATATGCCAAATTTTTTTTATTTAAATTTAGACCTTTAAAAGTGTCGTTATTGTAATATTATCGGTTATTTAGCCAATTACAAAAACGTTTCATTACATATTTACAAAAATCATTACATTTTTTAAAAATCTCTTATATGCTAATTTTTTTAATTTAAATTTAGACCTTTAAAAGTGTCGTTATTGTAATATTATCGGTTAATTAGCCAATTACAAAAACGTTTCTTTAGATATTTACAAATCATTACATTTTTAAAAAATCCCTTATATGCTAATTTTTTTAATTTAAATTTAGATCTTTAAAAGTGTCGTTATTTTACTATTATCGGTTAATTAGCCAATCACGAAAACGTCCCAATACATATTTACAATTCATTACATGTTTTTTTTTGTTCTCTTATGCCAAATTTTTTAATTCAAATTTAGATCTCTAAAAGATCGTTATTTTAATATTATCGGTTAATTAGCCAGTTACAAAAACGTTCCCTTACATATTTACAAATCGTTACATTTTTAAAAAATTCTCTTGTGCCTAATTTTTGAATTTAAATTTAGACAAAAAGTGTCGTTATTTTAATATTATCGGTTAATTAGGTACCGATTACAAGGATTTTACTGTATTACGTTTCCTGCTGAAAATTTCCGTGGTATTATTATGTGTGTTTATTATTCCAGCAAAAATAAAGTAAGGAATGTTTTTTTAGAGGTGTGGTTTTGAAATTGGCATTACTGTTTCTAGTTATAGTCAATTTCATAGCTGATAGATGATTTGTGCTCAGTATGTTTTGCCATTTCACCATGAATAGACTTAAGTGAGAACAAAGCTTGCAAATTGTACAAAACACCCTCAGTTTCTTGCGGGAGACACTCGGTGAGCGCATAATTTCGCGTAATGGACCTATGAGCTGGCCTCCACGGTCATGTGATCTCACACCAAAGGATTCTTTTCTGTGGGGATGTGTGAATGAATTCACTGGTCTACGCCGATAAACCATAGACGTTGGACTACTTGGAAATAGACATTTGCCGCGTTATTGCTGATATACGGCCCCAACTGCTCGATAAAGGGGTCAAAAATTGGACTTCTAGATTGCCCGAAATTATTTTTAAACACTAATAGCATAAATTATTTACTTAATAAAACCAATATCAGGGCCATTAACACTATTTTTATGTGTTTTATTTCGTTTTAAATTTGTATACCTCCAAAAAAAAAAAAAAAAAAACACCGTTTAGTTTAAGGAAACTGTAGTTATGATTTCATTAAATTTCGGGAAACCAAAGAAGATGCTTCTTCTATATCCTCTTCAGTTCCGAAGCTAAAATATTAATACAAATGCTTATTCATTGTTGTTGTTTTTTCAAAGAAAATGACAGAAAAAATATCTTTTCTGAAATTGATCCTTTAGGCGCTTAGTAATGTAGGTTCAAAAATATGGATCTAAAACTACAAACTCCTTAAAAACATCAGTTTAATAACCATTAACCTAAATTAAAGCAATCACAAATTTAAGAGTTTTAAACAAGTAAATAAACTGCTAATCCTCAAAAATTTTTATTGAAAAAGATTTAAGTTTAAATACTTATGAAAATTTCTCACTGGCTTGGTCATACTGTCTTTTGGGCATTTTTAGGCATTTTGCAAATTCAGATGAAAATAACATTTATTTTATGTGGGAAATAGCTTAGATACTGCCATTTATTCGTTTGCTTTGAACGCAGAAAACATTCAGCTACTAAGAAGTGATGTGAAAATGTAAAAAGATCGGATATTTTAGTTTTTATAAGGAAAAGAACAGGGGTCCCCGTATGGGACCCAGGGACCGAAGAGAATATAGGAAGACAATGTTATGACTTTCATTTGTAAGTCTGCCTGTTCTCACTTTGAAATTAGCAAATATCCACAAAATCTAAGTATGTATCATAATAAATGTATTATACTTCATTACTCTCATATGCACTATTCATTGTACTTTTATTAAAAAGTATCTGTAGAAAAAGGAAAAATATTTATTAGCTATTCAGGTGCATAAATAAAATCTGTCAATAAGGTAGTTTTTATATTTTGTATACATATATTTTTTTTATGCAGGATGTTTCTTTTCCTGTCATATTAAAATTGTTCTCAAATCCAACTTGACTACTTTTGACATACTTTTTAAATTCATTTTTGTTCGCAAACGCATCAAATTGGCAGGTACTCTTACTAAGAAACTATATAATCGAACTGTTTCTTCCGTTTTCGGTAAAGGTTGTAGATTTTTCAGTAAATTCTATTAAAGTTGGCGTTTTGAACCGAATTTCCGTACGCGTCAGTGCAGGAAATAAAAAAAAACATCCGTCCTGTGACAACAACCCCTTATAGCTCAAGATGTAATTCATTAACCAAAAAATGAAAAATTACTTCAGCAATCATGCCTGCAAGTACCATGCTTTTATGTATAAAAGCTAGTCAGAAAATGTGGCAGAAAGTTCCGCGTTGTTGAGCAGGACTTTTTTTTTTTAACCCATTTGGAAAAATGGTTATTCTCCTCGTCAGGGTAGGAAATCAAAAGCATATCTGAAGGTTTTTATTGGTTTAATCATCATTTTATTCGTTTTCTGATTGGTCTATACAGTAATCTGCATTTCCCTTTACTTTCCACAGAGATGGACAACAGAGTGTTGCCGCTATGACAAAAAAGTAATAAAAACTACAAAAAAAATAATAATAACTCAGAAACAAATTGAGATACAGCTTTCAAACAAATTGCTTTTAAAAGTACATTTTTTTTTCTCTATACGACGATATAAAAAGTAATATTGTGGGATGTTTAGAAGTTTAAGAAATAAATTTCATGGCATACGTAATGTATGATCAACTTCGTGCTATTTTTTATGTCTTAAATTTTAGTCTTTGAAAAAATCATTTTCCAAATGGTCGTTGTAATTTGTTAAATTGCATTTTTTTTTTTTTTTTTTTGAGAACCACCTTAATCTTTAAACTTCTGCTTATATATTAACGAAACATTAGAACTAAAATGTAGCTATTGTGATTTCGTTATGATATGACGCATTGGTCCTTGAAAATACACATGGAGAAAAAAAAGATACGAAAGAGTAAAATATTTGATACCTGATCGCTGTTTTGTCTTTTTTCGAAATCGTGGACGAGTTAAATTTATATCTTATTTTACAGAATTCTGGCTTCGAGTTTATATCAGTTTAAAATGCAACAAAAAGATAATAATAAATGGAGGTAGAATTGTAACATATATGCTTAAAAATTACGAATATATTTTATTCCTCTATTTTTCTTATATTTATGAATCTCTTTTTTATGATAAATAAAATCCAAAGACATTATTTCTGTTGCTTTGAATCTCTTTGTACATAAATATTTCCTGGTAAATATTTGCGTGTATTACTGCCGTATTTTGAATTGTTAAGGAAATAAAATATGCTTCAGTTTTCTTTTTTCTTTTTCTTTTTTTTTTTTTTTTACTAGTTTATTAAAGTGTTATTTTGTCTAAAATGTTTGCATTTACATTTGCGGGTTGTTGTTTTTTTGTGTGTGTAAGGTTATTCCAAATTTCTGTGAAAATTATGTTATTGTTTATAAAGCATCGAAACAGCAACAGAAAAAAAAGGCAGCAGCTACTGTGAGTCTTTTATGAGCTTGTTCAAGTTTGTTAAGGATTGAAAATGCTTATGGATGGACACAAAAGAGTAAAAAATATGTTACTTGATAACAGTTGTGTATTTCTCTCAAACTGTCATACACTGTAAAAAAAAAAAAAAAAAAAAAAAAAAAAAAGAACTAAAAAACGGAGATTCTACTGGCAGTCTAGACTCCAGTATTATTTCCGTATTTTTAGGGGAAAATTTCCGCATAAAATGCAGAAAAATTTCCGTTTTTAATCATAAAAACGGAAATTTTTCTGTAATTTATGGGGAAATTTTTCCGTAAAATATGGAAATAGTACTGGGGGTCTAGATTGCCAGTAGAATCTCTGTTTTTTTTTTTTTTTTTTTTTTTTTTTTTTTTTTTTACAGTGTATACTTGCTAAACTAACTATATTTTACATAAAATATATAATGTGAACTTTAAAAAGTTCACTGTCTTACTTAAAAGGTGACTAAAATAATGAAAAATATGTTACAAGTTAAAAACTTAACCTCTTTCTAATTTCATTAATTTTCGGTCATTAAGTGAACTTTTTAAAGTTCACATTATATATTTTATGTTTGAATCAAGGTGAAAAATTGCGTTTCGTCTTATAATTTTATTTGTCACTATATTTTGTTTTGCAAAATTCTAACTTGCAAATTCTGAGAATTTTTATCAGTACAAAATGCAAATAAAGTAAAATAAAATAAAATAACAACTAAAATTAGAATGGTAGTCGATATTTTCAAAAATTCTAAATGTATTTTCTTTTCCTATACAAGGTGTCCACTCTCAACGATGTCCAATGGCTAATTCCTAAACTATTAGTCATAGACATAGTTCCAATTGCAAAAATGTTTTAATGGAGGTAGAGAAACATTTTAAAAGCATTTTGGGTCAATAAAAGCATCTTTTAAAAATAACGATATTTAAATTTTTATACGGTCCCCCGGCCCTATAAGTTAGATTTAGTAAATTTTTCCTATTGCACTGACAAATAAGCCAAAAAAAAGTCCCATTCATATAATACTAAAATTGACCGAGTTATTAAACTTTAAAAATGCATGACTTATACCACTTTCCTGCATCTGAACACAAATCAGCTAGGCCATTGTTTGAGGGGTCATATACCAAGTGCTTAAAGTATTCGAAGAACTTATTTCGTGTGTATCTGCGCTTTGAAAAAAATCCTACAAGTATTACGATTGAGTTAACTTTAATTAAGTTTCGGATTGGCTAAAATAATTGTATTTTATGTTTTATTTTCTAAGGATTTGAGACAGTTTCTTTTCAGGATTTCTTTTAACAAAAAATTGTTATTTTTATAAGTTTTTATTTAACTTCAACGATCGTATATGTATGTTTTTCCAGTTCAAAATTCGTACTCTAACTTTAACTCACTTTCAAACATCCGATCGAGATTAAATTTTACATACTGACGTAAATCCGATGACAATCTAATATTATTATGAATTTCAGTGGTTACAACTTATACTTTACACGATTTTACAGGATAACACAAAAACTTTTGGATAGATTACAGCCAAGAAGTTTAAGAAAAAGTGTTAGATTAGATAACACAAGGCTACGATGGTTGTGTTTTTTAACTTTTATGTATTTTTTTGCATCGAATTCGAAAATTACCTTAATTTTTAACCATCATGTCAGGACTTTTCGCAAATCGTAAATTCTCAAAGTTAAAAAAATACAAAAATCGGATACTTTGAAATAGAGGAGATAGCTGTGATTTTTAACTTTTGATAATTGATTTTTATGTACTTTTTAGCACTGAATCTGAAAATGACCTTCATTTTTAAAAATCACGTTAGAATGTGTTTGCAAGTCGTAAATGTCAAAGTTAAAATACAGCGAAAATCTGATACTGTGAAACAGATGTAAAACTTATTTTATTTTATTTTATTTATTTTATTTTATTCAATAATTTATTCAATTTTTTGGCTTAGACTGGGATTCCTACAGCTAAACAGCTGAGAGGCTCGATGAGGTTGGGGAGAAGATTCAATTTTGACTTTGAACTTTTTAACTTTGAAATTTACAATTTGCGTAAAAATTTGACGTGATGGTTAAAAATGGAGGTCATTTTCGTATTCAGCTTTAAAAGATACATAAAAATCAATTATCAAAAGTTAAAAACTCAACAATCACATCTATTTTTTTCTTCTTTTAACTTTAAAATTTACGATGTGCAAAATATCTTTACGTAAATGGTAAAAAATGAAGGTCACTTTCGAATTCAGCGGTACAGAATACATAAGAATCAATCATCAAAAGCTAAAAAGCATGACTTAACCCAACTCTTGCAGGCTAGTGTAATCTAATAACATTTTAAAATATGTAATCATTTTGTAAAGAATTGAGGCTTTTAATTTTCATCATTTTATTTAACAAAAATTCTGTTTTTTTCCCCTTCTAATATGTATATTACAAATTGTATAATTTGCATTAATATGTCTAAATGATTAAAGATTTCAAATTTATATTGCAGTGTTAATTTTACTCTCAACCATTTTTTCAATATATCTGACGAAATTATATTTCTACTAAATTTATGAATGACCCCTAATTTGCAGCAAAAAATATACTCCAACTTTAAACAGCTATTACTCGGTCAATTTTAATCGTAGAATAACGGGACTTTTTTTGGTCTTATTTGTCAGTGTAACAGGAAAATTTTACTAAATATAACTTATAGGACCCGGGGACCGTATAAAAATCTAAATTTCGTAATTTTTTAAGAAATGTTTTTATTGACCCAAATCGCTTTTAAAATATTTCTTTACCTCATTTAAAGTATTTTTGTAATTGGAACTATATATCTATGACTAACGGTTTAGGAATTAGCCATTGGACATCGTTGAGAGTGGACACCCTGTATATTTATTATATTTATAAACACTTGCTGGTAGATGACGATGGATAGGATCAAAATACGTTATTTCTGTCGCTGCGATTTTTTTTTTTCATAAAATTTTTTAAGGTAAATATTTACATGTATTTTTTGCATACTAAAATTTGTGCGGTTTCTTTGTGTTTTTGAAAGCATAAATCTTGTACAATCAGTAAGATACCACACGTCTGTTTGTTTGTTTGTTTGTTAAAGGAAAGAGAGATTTCTTCAATAGTTGAATAGTGTGGTTATTTATTGAATTTTAGTGTTCAGTTACTATTTAAAAGAATTTTTCAGTAATTTATTTTTTTATATGAGCCTAAACTTAAATATTTCTAATTCGAAATATACATTACTTAGAACGTATAGGCGAGTATAATAATTCACTGTTTTCTATGTTATAAAAATACAGTCTGATTCAGATTAAACTTAAACAGCCCTGTCAAGACTTGACCTGAAGTAGAATATACAAGTTAATTTATATACAAGTTAATTTCGAAGATACAAAAATTATATGCCCCTTAAAGAATTATCATGATTTAATTATCCGTGAAACAATAGAAATTATTACTAAAGAAAATACTGTTTGTAATAACGTTGTATCCTACAACATACCCAGAATTAGGCTCAGTTTGCTTAAGGAATCATAAAACACGTAATATTCTACTTCCCTCAATATCCATATTTTTTATTTTCCCAATGCTCTCCTGATCTAAAAAATTGATTTTCACTTTCACTCCTTTCGACACCAACAACGTGAAATTTGAAAATAAGACGCTTGTATTTTTGAATTCTCTGACGAAGACTATGTGTATAGTTAAAAGAACTAAGGATATTAAAGTAATTTAACACCTTTTTAAATATTCTTCGTCTTTTAAGTAATTTGCACATAGTGTAATTTTAAGTTTAATTTTTTAAAGATGAATTTAGCATTCTATTTATTTATTTGCTGATTCAGATTAAATTCAGTTTTTGCAAATGAACTGGAAGGAATAAAATTAAACAGCAAATTAATATAAGATAAAGAATGCTTCTCGGATTCGTGGATAACTCGAAAGAAGTTATTTCACATTTTCGTTCGTAGTTATATTATATTTTTTTTAGATTAAGATTTTTTTTTTTTTTTTTTTTTTTTTTTTTTTTTTTTTTTTTTTAACAGAGTAAGCTTCTTCATAATTCTGAAAAAGTTAGACTCAATATATCTATTTTTCTCGAATGCATGATTCCAGTTTGTATCAGTTCATAGTAAAACTGAATAAGAAACATTGTTACCAATTAAATTTAATTAAAATAATAAAACTTTGTAAAAAATCTCTATAAAATAAAAACAATACATAGGACGCGTTTCGAGCTAAAAATATAACAGCTCGTCATCAGCTACAGTAACAGTACTATAGTTGATGACGAGCTGTTATATTTTTAGCTCGAAACGCGTCCTATGTATTGTTTTTATTTTATGGTGATTTTTTACAAAGTTTTATTATTTTAATTGCTTCCTATCGCCAGTTTTCGGTGCTGTTTCGCTATTAAATTTAAGTTGAAAAATATATTCTACTGTATGGTTAGTATCTATGCCTCTTGAAAATCCTGGATAAGTTAGTTTATTACGAATTCCAGTTTCGAATTTATATCGTATCAGTTTGGACTAAAAAAATAAATAATAAACATACTAACGTCGACACTAGTTAAATTTTAGTTTAAAAATATGTTCTACTATGTATCTACTATATGTGCTTTAACATAATCCGGGCGGAGTTATTTTTACAATATCTTATTTTGTAGAATTCTAGTTACGAATTTGTATCAGTTCATGACATAAAAAAATGTATAAGAAACATTGTAAGTAGGTACAAAAAAAGAGAAAACATTTTCTTCCAACATATTCCATGTATTTGTGAATATTCAATATCGGATTATGATAAACCAAATCCAAAGATATTATTTTTTTTTCATAAAAAAATCTTATGGCAAATATTTGCAAAAATTATTTCAATATATCGATTTGCGCTGTTTTTTAAAGATAAATCTTGTACACGTAGATATTTTGTGTTATATTTTACGAAATGTAGTGTAAAAAAGAAAAAAAAACAGATGCTTTTTAATCTAATATATATATATATATATATATATATATATATAAAAGAACGAAAATGTACAATAACGTCTTCCGAGTTATTAACGATTCCGAGAAACCTTTTACCTTTAGAAACTTCAGAAAATAATATATGCTCGAGATTTAAAGAAGCATTTTAAATACAAAGTATCAGTTTTCATAATCCGGAATATAGATTTTTCGGAGGCTAACAATTCTCAAGTAAATATTTTCATGTTCAACAAGCATATTTTACAGACAAACATGATAAATTAACAGCATTAACATCATCATTAAAATTAATATTATTCTGTTACTCTAAATACCGTATATTTCTGTGTATAAGCCGAGAAGTTTTGGGCATTTTTTTTGGCTCCAAAGTAGGGCGGTTGGCTTATATACGAGTATAAGATAATTTCAAAAAATTATATTCTAAAATGAAAAAAAAAAGATGGTAAATATAAAAAACTTACAAATACATATAAATTTCTATAAATAATTAAAAATTCCATTCTTTTACAATGAAAAAAGTTACCAATCCTCATTCATTATCTAAATCATACTCAGAATTTTCAAGCAACTCATTGAAATCGCTTTCTTTCATTGGTACATCAGTATGAATATCGATAGTGTCTAATTCATCTTCATCATCATCATCCACACCTTCTTCAAAAATGGCAGCATCTCCAGTTCCATCCATTGCATTATTGATGCAAAAATTTTTAAACGATCAAACGATCATTTCTTGTAGTAATTCAAGCCAAAAATAGGATATTTTGTCTTTACGAACTAGCAAGTCATAACAGAGTGAGCGGGGCCCAATTAATCCGATTTGGTAGTGCGCTCAGGGAAAAATAGGAGAGATCAATAATTTCGAAGAACGCATTTTTTTCTATTATGTATGTACAAAAGAGTGCTAAGTTTTCGTTCGCTGAACTTTTCATCACCATTTTATAACATCGGCCTATATGCGAGTTTCCGATTTTGGACAATTTTTCACTGAAAACTCGTATACTCTGCTTATACACGGATCGGCTTATACATGAAAATATACGCATATACTGTTGTTTAAATTCAATAACACAGTTAAAAGTGTTTATTTCAGAATAAATAGCATCCTAAAACAGATATTTTGGTTTGATATAATGGGTTTTCATAAAAAGAATTCGGAAACAATTCCGAAAATCAGTGGCAGAAAAAGAAACTTTATTTTTTAAAATGCTTCTTCCAATTTCGGCAATGTATTGATTTCTGAGATTTCTAAAGATAATGAACGCTTTTCCTAAGCGTGGATAACTCTGAAGAAGTTATTGTATATTTTCGTCCGTGGTTATATTTTATTTAAGTTGAATAAAGAACGTTTGTCTTTTTTTACAGTTTATTCACTAAAGTATTTCGTTATTTAAGAGGTATATATTTCTCTCTTAGAATATATTCGTGTATCTTTGCTAAAACTCTTTTGATAGTGAATAAAATAAAATCATCAGACGAAATGCAACATTACACCTTGATTCAATCACAAACTAGAACTTTAAAACGTTTTTTGTTTACTTAAAATGGAGGCTCTCTCATTTCAAACGAAGTGACGTATTTGAAATGAATAGCACGGCAATTAATGAAAATATTACCTGACGATGGCTGTGGGTTTTGCAGGCCGAAAGTACTAAGAAATTTAAATAAAAAGTATATTTTAAACTGTGGTATTATTATCTGTCACCTTTTAAGTTAACCTTTTATGCACTGAATTATGAATTCATGAAAATTTCATCTTCTAAAGCATTTTTCGTGAATTTTTAAAACCAAATTAGAAGATTTGCATAATCATTTAATAAATTTTAGAAGGATTGAAGGATTTAGAAGGATTCATTAAATTTGAATTTATAGGGATTTTGTGTAATATTTATAACCCAACTCAAATCTTTTATTTTAAATATTTTTCTTGATATTTTGTAGAATTAGGAAATCTACAAATATAATGTTCTTATAATGGAAATATAGAAATGGTCCTGAATTGAAAAATCCCCCCCCCCCCCTCCAACTCCAAGAAAGCTGAAAAGATGCAAAAGCCAAAGAAATCATCCTTTAAAAAATATTTTTGTTTTGTGTAACCCATAATGCTTTTGGAACATGATAAAGTAATGCATCTACGCTGCTCAAAACAATTAGGGGGGCACATGGTTTTAACGAAATTACGCAAATATTTACACCGATATGTGACGTAAAATAAAACAACCATAATTTAAAGTGTTGTAGAAAACAGGTAAATAAAACTTCACATGTAAATTAAAGCTTATGAGTCAAAAACTAGAAAAAAGGAGATAAGTGCAAAAATCGCGATTCTGCAGAAACGTCTTTTTCACTGCCTCAGTTGTAAAATTCAATTGCTCTGCTTGTGTTTTGAGAAAAAGTGGCTTGAAAATGTCACAACAACATGATTTACCGCAATCTATAGCTTGGCGTGTTACCGGGGCAGATGAATTTGGGGAAACACAACGAATTGTAGTGAACGCTGTTGGAGTTGCAAGAAGTGTCCATGAAAGGCTGTGGAATCGATTCCAAGACACATGGAATGGTAGTCATCGACATGTGCAAGGTCGAAAATGTGCTAACACAGAAACTGATGGCCGATATATCCTGTTAATAGCTCGTCGAGACGGAACGGGCAATGCTACTCAGCTGCAAACACATTTGTTCTTGGCCACAGGCCGAAGGGTGTCCAGCCAAACATTCCGAAATAGGCTTCATCAGGGTGGTCTCTATGCACGTAACCCAATGGTCTGTATTCCGTGACCTCAAACCAGTGTGCGGCCCAAAAAATGTGGGGAACTGAACATCGAGTTTGGAGACAACGTTGTTGGAGTCAAATTCTGTTTAAAGGCGAGTCCCGATTTAGTCTGGATGTGACATCTGATGTGTTTTGGCATGGTTAGAAAGAGGCACTCAAAATATTTCCACATTCGTTCGTGAAAGATCACATTACAGATGAGGTGGGTTGATGCTATTCGCGGGAATCAGCATAGGCGGACGTACGGGCCTGCATATAAAACGGAATGGCACTTTGACGGTCCGAAGTTATACAGACGAGATACTGAGACATCATGTCGTATTTTATGTTGCAGCAATTAGTGATTTCTTTTTTTCCATGCATGATAATGCCAGACTTCATACAGTTCATCTTGTGGAAAAAATGCTTGAAGCTAAAACAATGCAGTGTATGGAATGACCAGCATGCTCTCCTGGCCTAAATCCGATCGAGCATGTTTGGGACATACTCAGACGACGCATTGCTGCGAGACCGAGGTCTCCTTTTTCTGTACGGGACTTGGAGATCGCAATTCGTGAGCAGTGGAACAGTATTCCCCAAAGTCTTATCGATAACCTCACCGCATCCATGGAAAACACGTGTGCAGCAGTCTTAGCTGTTCGAGGAGACCACACGCCATATTAAAAATCTTGCATCATTTCTAAACAATACTTTTTTTTTATCATTTACATGAAACCAAAATGTTGCCCTAAACCATCTTTTCATATTATTTTCATCTTTTCAAAGAATAAAAGCTCCCTTACAATTTTTTTTGCGTCTTTTTTTTCTGTATTGTGCATTGATACACGTGCACTATCCATTTTATGCTCATACATGGCTGTCTTACACAGTTCCCTTGCTCCCCTATTTTTTTTTTTTTTTTTTTTTTTTTTTTTTTTTTTTTAAGCAGTGTATAACGCATTCTAAACTGTATTACTAATAATCGATGCATTAAATTAATTTTATAACAAGTTATTTTAATGGTACTTATAAGTACCGTCAGTAGATAAAGGGTTAAACAGATTTTAAAGCTCATATTGGATAGCTCTGGGTAGTGTTTATGATAAATCGAATCCAAAGAAATTATTTATGTCTCTTTGCATTTGTTCCCACAAAAATATCCCGTGATAGGTATTTACATGCGTAATTTAAATATTCGGAATTCTGATTTAAAAGACAAATCTTTCATAAACAGTGTAATGCGTTATATCAGTTTCACAAGGCAAATTCGGTGGTGTATTACATTATCAAAGCTGATACTTGCAGACAGCTGTGCCTCTTTAAAATTGACGATGAGTTAGTGTCAATATATCGTTCCTTCTGGATTTGAAAATGCATCAGTTCATGATAGAAAGAATAAATGAGAAGCATCGTAACATTGATACTAAAAACAGAGAACGTATTTCCTCCCAGCACGCACCTTATATTTATTAATGCTTTGTAGAAAAATATGGTAAATCGAGTTCAAAGGCATTCTTCTCTTTCTACATCTATTTACATAAAACATATGGTAAATATTTTCATGAACTGTATTTCGAATTGCATTTTTTTTTTATTCTTAGCCAAAGTAGTACGATATTTTGTGCCAATTTTCCAAGGTACATTTACTAAAGAATTATAGTATTGAAAACTGTCGGTAGCAGATTGTAATCAACCTAATTCAAGGATATTATTCTTGTTAGGTAGATTTCGTATGAAATATTACCTATTGGCGTCGTTCCTATGTTGGAATTTCTGAAAAATTTTTGCACATCTTCACCGATCATGACCCCTAGAACCCAAAACCACCCTCAGTAAAAAACTTTATCTATCTGTCTAGCTAGCTAGCTAGCTAGCTATGTATCTATCTATATATATCACTTTCTTCTGGACACGATAACTTCCACAATTCTGCGCAAATCTCTTCCAAACTGATACATAAAATCAAGGTGCAACAAATGAATTTTTTTTTGCGTCTTTTTTTCTGTATTGCGCATTGATACACGTGCACTATTCATTTTATGCTCATACATGGCTGTCTTACACTGTTCTCTTGCTCCCCTATTTTTTTTTTTTTAGCAGTGTATAACTCATTCTAAACTGTATTACTAATAATCGATGCATTAAATTAATTTTATAACAAGTTATTTTAATGGTACTTATAAATACCGTCAGTAGATAAAGGGTTAAACAGATTTTAAAGCTCATATTGGGTAGCTCTGGGTAGTGTTTATGATAAATCGAATCCAAAGAAATATTTATGTCTCTTTGCATTTGTTCCCACAAAACTATCCCGTGATAGGTATTTACATGCGTTATTTAAATATTCGGAATTCTGATTTAAAAGACAAATCTTTCATAAATAGTGTAATGCGTTATATCAGTTTCACAAGGCAAATTCGGTGGTGTATTACATTATCAAAGCTGATACTTGCAGACAGCTGTGCCTCTTTAAAATTGACGATGAGTTAGTGTCAATATATCGTTCCTTCTGGATTTGAAAATGCATCAGTTCATGATAGAAAGAATAAATGAGAAGCATCGTAACATTGATACTAAAAACATAGAACGTATTTCCTCCCAGCACGCACCATATATTTATTAATGCTTTGTAGAAAAATATGGTAAATCGAGTTCAAAGGCATTCTTCTCTTTCTACATCTATTTACATAAAACAGATCATGGTAAATATTTTCATGAACTATATTTCGAATTGCATTTTTTTTTAATTCTTAGCCAAAGTAGTACGATATTTTGTGCCAATTTTCCAAGGTACATTGTAATCAACCTAATTCAAGGATATTATTCTTGTTAGGTAGATTTCGTATGAAATATTACCTACTGGCGTCGTTCCTATGTTGTAATTTCTGAAAAATTTTTGCAAATCTACACCGGTCATGACCCTTAGAACGAAAAACCACCCTCAGTGAAAAACTTTATCTATCTAGCTAGCTAGCTATGTATCTATCTATATATATCACTTTCTTCTGGACACGATAACTTCCACAATTCTGCGCAAATCTCTTCCAAACTGATACATAAAATCAAGGTGCATAAAATCTCGGTCAAGTTCGTTAATGGTCAAAATCGGGCCAAGGGGCTGGAAATAGGGAGGGGTTTTGTGAAAACAGAAAAACCTCCATAACTTTTTAAATTTTGTACATATCAAATCAGTTTAAAGTTTTTATTACTCCTGAAAATAGGGCCAAAAATTTATGCATCACAGATTTTTGATAAAATTAAAAATGGGCTCAAGGGGCTCAAAAATTGGGTTTTTGGGAGAAAAATATCCTTAACTTCGTCAATTCTCAAGATATCAAATTCAATTAATTTTATTATACATCTCCTTAATATTATCTACAACTTTTATACTCATAAGTTTTTTATAGGACCAATTCGTACCGCAAAAAAAATTTAAAACGAAAACAAAAAAAGGGGGGTGAAGAAGAAAAATTTCCATAACTCCGCAAATTCACAAGATATAAAATCCCCCTGAATTTATCATATATCTTCTTAATATTGTCTTCAACATTTATATAGATAAGTTTTTGATAGGACCAATTCTTACAGCAAAAACAAATTAAAAATACATAGCGGTTGAAGAAAAAATCATCTTATTAAGGGTGTATTCAAATCCAAACTGCTTATTTTCTGACTCATTTTTAAATTCATTTTTGCTCTCAAACGCATCCATTTGATAGATTATCTTCTTCAGAAACTATATAATGTACCGTAATGATCGATTTTTTTTTATAGAGGCAGAATATATTTCAAAAAATGATGTCAAAGTGGGCATTTTGAACAGAAATTCCCGAAGCGATTGTGTTAGAAAGGAAAAATATTGACCTAATGAGAAAAAATTGTTTATTAATCAACTTTCAATTAATTGAAAGAAAAACAAGAACACATGCCGCTTATAAATCTTTTCAAAAATCACGTCAGCAAGTTTCGTATTTTTTCTATTAAAAATGAATCTGAAAATGTGCCAGAAAATTTCGAGTTGTTAAGCATGGAAAAGTATTTTTTTAATACCGCCTTAACATGATTCTGATAAAACCAGCTATTATATAAAAATGAAATAAAAACTCGTCAAAAGCGGCCAGACAAAACTGTTAAAGTAGATTTATATCTAATCATGATTTAGTTTTTGTTGGAGCAATTAATATACTTAACTTCGAAATCTACCTCCGCCTGTAGACCGGGCCGGCAGGGATTTTTTTTTTTTCGCGTTTGTTTCCATAAAAACATCTTATTATAAACATTTGCATGACATATTTGAATACTTTGAATTGTGCTGTTTCAAAAAGTTAAAGTTTGAATAAATAGAGTGATATTTTGTGTCAATTTTACAAGAAGTATTCACTAAAGTATTTTATGTAAAAGTTACATATCTACGTCTTTGGAAAAATTTTCAGATTCAATATAAATACCTCAAATATGTTAAAGAAAATTTATTTAACACACCATATTTTAGTTGAAAAATACCTTTTATTCAATAGCCGTTATGTGTACTACCTCAAAATCCATATTGAGTTAGTTTTAATATATATAGTTTTGTGGAATACCGACTTTGAATTTATCCGATAGCTTGATGTTTTAAAAAGGAAAAAGGAAAAAGAAACATTGTAAAGATAATGCTAGAAATAAAGAATCTTTTTCTCCATGCAGATTTCTTATTCTTATAGAAAATCGGTAGCAGAGTATCACTATGATAAACACAATCTAAAAACATTATTTTTGTCTCTTTGTACTTATTTCTAGAAGTAAATCTTATTTTAGATATTTTTATGAATTGCTTCAATATTTCAAATTGTTGAGTTTTTTAAACATGAATTTTATATAAATCGAGAATTTTTTGAAGAATTTTTGTGTTTGTTTTACAAGATGTATTGACAAAAGTCTTACATCATCTAAGCGGTACATATTTATGGATCGTCATATATTTATATGTTTGTGTACTCTTGGTAGTGGATTATGATAAACCGAACTCAAAGGTATTATTTTTGTTTCTTTGTAGTTGTTTTCATAAAGCATGTTATATCATATATCTGTATGAATTATTTGAATATTTTGAACGGTTGTTTATAAAAAATAAATCTTGTAGAAGTATCCTAACATTTTGTGTCAATTTCACTATGATGTTACGTTATTTAAAAAGTACCTATTTATCTCTCTCGAAAAGCTTTCATGTAGAATGTAAGTACAGTAGAACCTCGATTATCCGAAGTAATTGGGACCGATCATCTTTCGGAAAATCGAAATTTTTAGATAATCGAGATTGCTTTAATTTTAAGATTAAGGGCGAATAAATATGTGCGCTATTTCTTATTAAGGTAACAAGTGCTTAATAAAAATAAATCAATAGCAAAATAGAAACAAGAATAAACTACCTGAATTTTAATTTTGAAATTATGTCCTTTTATATATTTCACAAGGGTTTGAAACAAAGTTTTGTTTGTTGAAGTTTCGATTGCCTTTGCTTTTCAGCTCGAGCACGAAGTTCTTTTAATATTATTGGTTCACTAGTATCACAGTTATTCTGCTGCCTTCTGCATAAAACTTTTTCATTTTTGCAGCATCTCTCTTCATAACACTAACCGCTGTAATACCAATGCCGTATTCTTGAGCTTATTTTGTCATACTCTCACCCGATTTTACATGATTTATGATTTGAATTTTTTTCTTCTATACTTAAAGTAAAGCGTTTTTTGGGAGATTTTTATTGTACACATGATAAAAATGAAAATTTTTACTCTAGTAAAAATCTCGTACGGAGCTTAAGTTAAATTCAAAGAAATTGTAAGAAAGGGAATCCAAAATATATATCTGTACTCGTGGTTCGGAAAGGACCGCTTGCACGCGAGGAATGTGATAGAAAAAAAAAAAAAAAAAAAAAAAGCTTTAAAATAGATTTCGGTTAAAAGAGTTTCGGATAAAAGAGGCTCTACTGTACCTCAAATATGTTACAGAAAATCTATTTAAGATATCAAAATTAAGTTGAAAAATACCTTTCATTTGATTGTTACTATGCGCGTATCTTCGATATCCGTCGTGAGTTCGTTTTAATATATCTATCTCTTTTTCTGGAAATACTGTCTTCGAATTTATGTAACGTCGTGCTAAAACAGAAGAAAAGAAACATTAAAACTAGATATGGAAATAAATGAACTATTTTTCCTTGACAATGCCTCAAATGTGTGAAACATGGTAGCAAGTTACGATAAACCGAAACCAGGAATCTTTGTAAAAATATTTTGCGGTAGATATTTGATTGAGTTATTTCAATACTGTGAATTGTGCTATTTCTGCAAGATAAATCTCGTCCACGTAGAATGATATTTTGAGTCAGTTTTACCAGTCGTATTTATTAAAGTATTGCATTATCTGAGAAGTACATATTTATGGTTTTTCAGATATTTGTGCATCCGTGTATTCTCGGCTGTAGATTATGATAAAACAAATCCTGTATCATTTATGTCAATTTGCGCTTGTTTTTGGTACATCCAGAGATCGGAAAAAATACTTTTATTTTGTAGCGAACTGCAACTGAAATTATTTTATCGAAAATGTAATTAACTACAACTATAACTACTTATTTTAAAATGTAGCGACTACGAACAACTTTTTAAAAGTAGCCACTACATTTCTACTTTCAGATTTTGTAGAAGGATTCAATCTACACTATAAATTAAGGACACGGATTAAGTAATATCGCGGTCTCTCGTTATATCACGTCTATGGGATACAATCAAATATGTGCTATATAACTGTAGTCATTAAAATATAAACATGCAATAAATTGTTTAGTGTTTCAAAGTATTAATTATACACATATTACTCATTATATGCCGACCAGGGCACTTCAATATATTAATTTTCTCTGTCATAATATTCAAAAATAATAAATCTGTAAATAAAATATTTCCAAAAAAAAGAATCCCAGAATTCAAATACGAAGATGTAATAATGAGTAAGTAAACAAATATTGCAACAGACAAGTAAAGTTAATAGACAAGTAAACTTAAAGGACAAGTAAATTTAGTAAACAGCTAAAATTAAATATTTTACTGAGTCAGCACTTGGTTTTACCAGCAGGTGTAATTGAAAACAATCTATGAAGTCATATGATGCATTAGAAAACCTTGTAGTTGAGATTTACCGCTAAAATTCGCAAATTGTTGCATTAAACCCATTTTGAAGCAATTTACGAAGATTTAAATAATGGCTCTTTTATTTTCTTGAAATACCCTGAAAAGTAGCGTCAGTACTCGCAACAAACTACTGATTTTTTATTTTTTTATTTTTTTTTTTTAGCGCTACTCACTACAATACATTCTTTTTAGGTGCGTTCGTAATTATATAAATACGTAGCACCTATAGTCGTCGTTCAGTCCGTCTGTCTGTCCGTCTGTCCGTCCGTCTGTCCGTCCGTCTGTCCGTCCGTCTGTCCGTCCGTCTGTCGGTCCGTCCGCATATAACAGAGCAAAAACTACCCGACCGAATGATCTGAAATTTTTAATATATAATTGCTGCAAAATTTTGTCGAGCCATTTCCAATTTTATGAAAATCGGATGTATAGTTTAATTACAGGGATAGTCAAAAGTTTTTCTTTACATTACGGCCAATGGGAAAAATTATTGCAAGTGAATTTTAATGATGTTACAGACTTCCGAATGGTCTGAAATTTTTAATATATAATTGCTGCAAAATTTTGTCGAGCCATTTCCAATTTTATGAAAATCGGATGTATAGTTTAATTACAAGGACACCCAAAAGTTTTCCGTTACATTACGGCCAATGGGAAAAAAATATAGCAAATGCATTTTAATGATTTTACAGCCTTCCGAATGGTCTGAAATTTTTAATATATAATTGCTGCAAAATTTTGTTGAGCCATTTCCAATTTTATGAAAATTGGATGTATAGTTTAATTACAGGGACACCCAAAAGTTTTCCGTTACATTATGGCCAATGGGAAAAAATTATTGCAAATGCATTTTAATGATTTTACAGCCTTCCGAATGGTCTGAAATTTTAAATATATAATTGCTGCAAAATTTTGTCGAGCCATTTCAAATTTTATGAAAATCGAATGTATAGTTTAATTACAGGGACAGTCAAAAGTTTTCCGTTACATTACGGGGAATGGGGAAAAAATTATTGTAAGTGCATTTTAATGATGTTACAGACTATGCACTTATGAAGCGCAAAAAAATATACATTCAGTACAATATGGGGTGCAAAAAATAATTATAAAACTAGTTATAGTACGAACGCACCTCATTTGCCACGTTTGACGAGCAATTTCCAACTTGTTTTTAATGTGGCGCACTACACTGCAAACGACGGTATCTGAATACGGTATTCTTACCGTGCCACAAACTACTAGAAAAAGTAACGACTACGTATATTGCACGACTAATATGACATTTTGTATTCGTTTTAGGAGATGTTTTGAAAGTATTAACGTTTTAACCCTTAAATGCCTGGTGTTGCTTTTCGGCAACATACCCAATTTAGGCTCTAAAATACCATTAGAATAATATTGAAGCTATAATACCTAATGTTGCCACTAAAATACATTCTGAAGGTATTATTAAATCGATTTTCAACATGTAGATGACAACACTTGTACTGTTTAAGAATAAAGATAAATTTATTTTTCCAAATGTTACTACTTGTTGTTTTTGTTTTGTTTGGAAGCTTGCGAAATACCCTATTTTGACCTGCAGTGAGCAAGTAAAATTTATTTCTTATTATAGCTCCTAACATTCTTGTGTGTTTAATATTATAGAATTTTATGAAAGGAAATTATTTTTTCAATTAAACACCAGTATTGCCGATTAATAACAAACAGTTTTTTAGCCGTAAACTATACTTAAAACAAAATATGATTTTTTAAAGTATTTTTCCCATGATTTATTTAAAAAATGAAAGCCGAAAAACATTATTACAATGATTTTTGAAAAATCAGGCATTTAAGGGTTAAAGTATTACATTATAGCAGTACATATTTATGGAAGTCTTTTTAAAATACAGAATGAGTTAGTGTTAGCATACCTTGTCTTGAAGAATTCTGTCTTTGAATTTGGAGTGCTGTGAAATTTCTCAAGTCTGTGAAAAGTCGCGTTGCTATTGGTTGTATGGTGCACGTGACAGAAAGAATTCGATTTTTACTTCACGTGTTGATTGAATTCGCTTTCCCAGCATCGGTGCTTAAATTCAGTTTCACAGTATCGGTGATTGAAAAATTACAACATAAAGTGTAGGAAAAATCACTGTATTTTACAACAATAGGTTCTGGCACCCTGACTGCTAACAGAGTTTCTGTAAAATTTACAAGCTACTGTCTTTAGGAGCGCTGTGAAATTTCTCAACTCTGGGTAAAGTCGCGTTGCTATGGCTGCGTGGTGCACGTGACAGAAAGAATTCTATTTTTACTTCACTTATGCACTGTAAAAAAAATAATGCCAGTTTTCCGGTAGGAATCGGAAAAATAGTTGCCCTTATCGTACCGGAATAATTTCCAACCCAGTTAGGAATAAAATCCGTAAAATCGGAATAAATTCCGTAAAATACCGTTTTACTGACTATTTCCTTACTTTTATGGATTTTATTCCGAGCTGGGTCGGAAATTATTCCGGTACGATAAGGGCAACTATTTTTCCGATTCCTACCGGAAAACTGGCAGTATTTTTTTTACAGTGTGGCTTGAATTCGCTTTCACAGCATCGGTGCTTGAATTTGATTTCACTGTATTGGTAATTGAAATACTACAACATAAAGTGCAGAAAAAATCACAACAATTTTTACAGTGCTCTGTAAAATAGTACGATATTTTATGTCTGCTTTAGAAGACGTATTCGCTAAAATTTTACCATATTGTAAATTGTTGATAGAAGATTATTATAAACCAAATCTAAAAATATTATTTCTAGCATTTTACTTTTATCTGCATAAAAAATCTTATGGTATATATTTGCATGAATTACTTGAATGGGTCGAATTGCGCTGTTTTTCAAAGATAAATCTTGTACAAGGAGTGCAATATTTTGAGAAAATTTTTCAATACATATACTCTGATTTATTTTACGTTATTTAAGAGATACATATTTTTCGCTCTCGAATAACTTTGATTTTGAATATAAATACTCCCTATATTTTCCAAGTATATTTATTTAAGATGTCAAATTTAATTGTTTGATAGTTGTTATTTGCACTCTTTCAAAATCCACCATGATGTATCCACCTTAATGTATTTATTTTGATATAAGCGCTATTCTCGAACTTGTGTCAGTTCAGGGTAATAAAAATAAATAGAAAACAATGTAACTAAATATAAACAAGAAAGAAAAATTTCTCTTTGCATATTCCTTATACTTATAAAACACGGTAGCAGATTATGATAGCTGAATCTATAAATATTTTTAAGGCCTCTTTGAATTTATTTCCCTGAAAACCTCTCATGGTAGATAAATGCATGAATATCTTAAATATTTCGAATATGCAATTTTTAAAGGTAAATATCATAAACACAGAAAGTATGCAAATTTTACAAGAATTTTTCTATAAATTGTTATATTATCACCCAACGGTACATATTTATGGATCTTCATATTGTCATAAGAAATCTATGATGTCTATGAGACTCACTCCATGAGAAAGAGTCTGTATTCTTATATTCACAACAAAGTTTCAAAAGGATTAATTTAGTTTTAATAATTAATTTGGTTGAATAAAATTTTTAATTATGCTTTTTAAAATTATAATAAAATAAATATTCGAAAAACAAGTTTAAAATTAAGATAGTGAGAAAAAACGCTCAGTTCCCCTTTTTTTAAAAATTCCATAATACGAATTATTTTATATAAATAGAGGTGTCAGTGGTCGGAAAAACTACTTTATTTTTGTGGCGAATTACAACTACAACTACTTTACGAAAATGCAGTTAACTACAATTGCTTGTTTAAGAAAGTAACGGCTAAAAACTACTTTTCAAAATTAGTGACTACAGACTTCTTTTCAAAAGTAGTCACTACTTTGCTACTTTCAGATTTTGTTAACCCTTTAAGACCTAACCTACACAATTGTATAAGTGATCCTGAAAAAAAAAAGAAAAACATTTTCCTCTTTTTGTGCGATTTAAAGTCAAGCCTGCGCCCACAGAATTGCGTGGATCCTCCCTTGGCATAATTTGATATCGGATATTTTATTATAAATATTTTTTTCAATCAAATATAATTCTGTTAATTACGGGAAACCACCAAAACTTTACATTTCTACCAAAAATCTTCCGGTCTTAAAGGGTTAAAGGATTCATCTGCATTGGAAATTGAAGACATAGAATAAGTAAAAACACTGACCCCTCGTTATAACGCTCTTGCCGGAATACAGTCAAATAAGTGCTGTAAAACCGATAGCAATAAAATAAAATAAGAAATATAATATACAAATAAATGTTTTGTGTTAGTCTTTAAAATGTTACTTTAATCGCATATTACCCGTTATGCAACGACCAGAAAAATTCAATATAATTTTATGTGTCATAATGTCAAAAAATTAATAAATCTGCAAATAAAACAATTCCAAAAGAAAAAGCGCGCCGTTAAAACATAAAGAACTAATAATGAGTAAACAAATAAGTATATTCAGCAAGAAAACGAATTTCTTTGATTTGGATTTTAGCACTATGATTTATCATCTACTGTCAATGGAAAAATCCATGACGTCATACGATGCATTGCCGAGGCTAGAAAAAAGAAAGGCTGCCGCCGTACTTTACGCATATCTTTTTTTACAGACCCCTGGAGTTACGTGATGCTCGAATGCACCAATGCAGGTGTATGAAAAGAGCATGACGTCACCTGTAAGAAATGATATGAGGAATGCACCGCGGTATCCTGTCTTTTTCGTTAGCCTCGATGCATTGCTAAACACTGCAATTGTGTTAAAGTAAATTTTGCACAAAAGAAGCAAGTTGCTCACGTGACTAGAAAAATGACACCTTTTCCCCCCCTGTAGTATTGTTAATAGTAAGGTTACTGTCGCTACAAACTAAGGATCTACCGAAACAGGATTTTAAGGCCGAAACAGAATTTAAGGTAATCTTCCTATTTTCAAGGCCGAAAACGAAAACGAAAAAGAAATTGCCCGAAAACGAATTTTCGGCGAAACTTTGATTTTGAGCCGAAAATAAAACCAAAACCAAATTTTGGGTCGATATTTACTGCAAACTACTGTTCTTTAATAGCACGCCTTTCGCTACATTACATATTTTTTTTTAATGCGTAGTTACAAACAACTGGAAAAAGTAGCGATTACTGCAGTTTCACTACTTGTAGCGTGCTATTTTCAACTACTAAGCAGAAGGAACACTGTCAACTATTCAATTTACGCTTTTGATGCTGTATATTTCAGATTTTGATAAGTTGTGCACAGTTGAAAAATACGCACATTTTGCGGTATTAAATATTTATAAAATATCAAATGTTGAACATTTAAAAGTTTAAATTTCCATATATTATAGTACACATCGTCATGCCAAACGTTAGCATTCTGCAAATACACATCGACGCGCAATAAATAAGCGTGGCGTTGACACAACTGAGTTAAGATTATTAACCTTTAACTGATGTTACCGGTCTCACAGACCGGTGCTTTTTTCAATTTTCAGAGTTTAACTTGCAAATTTCAGTTTATCTAAAAACACTACTGGAGTTTGTTTCGTTTGGAACTTTAATACTAACACCAGAGACTTTTGAACAGGTGAATTTTAATTATAACACTCCTGTACAAAAAGTTTAGTAAAAAAACAACATCCTATGAGTTAATCGCGGCTTTTATTCATATTTCGATTTAGCGGTCTCACAGACCACTTCACACTAGTTATGTGACAATTTCTCTGACATCAGTTAAAGGTTAAGTTTTGTTGCATGAGTATTTTTTGTTCATCAACAGGGATATTGTGGGCATTTAAAACCTAGTGCAAAGAGTAAAAAAAATATGAAATGTTCTTCATCTTTAATCTTTATTAAATAAAAATATCTCAAATTATTGTAATATATCATTATTTTATTTTATTCATGTTATTTATTTTGTGTTTCAGGTAAGTGTCAAATTCCTTGTAAAAATCTCCAATCCAACTTTTTGAAGTATAAAGTTATGAGTTCCAATATTCACAAACTATATCCCTGCATATTTTTTCTACAGAAAAGTAAGTAACATTCAACAAAAATTTCACAGAATATTTAAATTGTTTAAAATTAAATCAGATTATAGAATTCCAATTTCGGTCTCTTATATAGTTTTCTTCTTAAATCAAAGATTTTACAAATATTTTAGTAATGTATTTTACATTCAGCGTTTTTTTTTTTTTTTTTTTTGAAAGAAATATATTAATATTGGACAGTATCCTCATTTAAATATATATTTTTTAATCTCAAAAATCTTCGATAATGTTTTTTATTTATATTTATAACCTATTTTTCAGGGCTATAACAAATATTGTATTGTTTTTTCCAATGCTTTTTTGTAACTTACCGTGTTTCAAAACAGCATTCTGCACAGAAAAAAAATAAGACCTAAAACGGGTAGAAAATGCCCGAATTGGGTAGAAAGATTCTTAGGTATGAGGTTACCCAATTTGAGTTCATATGTCTGTTTTGGTTATCACTGAGTATCCGTTTTAGGCACTGTTAAATGCTTATTTTGGTATATAAAAAAAAATTTCCCAAAATGGGTATTTAACAATGCCCATAATAGATACTCAATCGTAACCAAAACAGGCATATGAACACAAATTGGGTAACCTCATACCTAAGAATCTTTCTACCCAATTCGGGTATTTTCTACCCATTTTAGGTCTTATTTTTTTTCTGTGTGGGATAACAACGTTCAAGGATAAAAATGGGCTTCTATGAAGGGTAAATCGAACGCTATATGGTAATTTAAAAGGCATAGAATCATGGATCAGAATCTCAATGATTCCATGCTCAAGGAAGAACTGCCGTTTTTTCTCCCACTCCTGTAAATGAGAATTTTTCATTAGGTGACTTGTTTCAGGGATTGATAAGTGACCAGAAACGTATCTCTTTAGAATGTTCAAACATGTTTGATTGAGTTCATGTATGAGGAATATGCTAGTCAACCCATTCGTAATATGGAAAAAATTTTTGGGCAAACATAATTCAAATGCTGCGTTTACTCTTCTCTGTCAGATTTTAAGTTGTCTATTATCACTGTCTATTAGGCACTGCAGATAGGATGACGGTCGAGGCAATGATCTCAAGTTTATTGCCACTTCGGGGCGATTACGCGGTCTTTCGCCCCGATGCCAGGTACTAAACCCGTTAAGCTGGGGCATCCCGGCAGGTAGGGGCCTGGTCATCGGTTAGAAAGAAAAGGAGTTGTTTATTATCAGCCTCTCTACCAGGATAGAGTAATGCTGCCTTTTGGCCAACATTAGCGATTTGGCGAATAAGAAATAAAAAACAGTAGCCATGTGAAAAGAAACATTAGTAAAATAGATTCGGCGTGGAACACTGAAAAATTTATCTTTAACCCCTTATTCCCTCCCATTTTTTCTATATGTTCTAAATTAACCTAATATTTTGTAATTACTTGTAAAATAGAAATTCGACTATCCGCTCCGACTACTAAAAACAAGTACAGTAGAACCTCTTTTATCCGAAACTCTTTTAACCGAAATCCATTTTTAAACTTTTTTTTTAAATTTTACAGTCAAAAATCCATTTTTTGTACACCAAGCTCCCCCCCCCCCCTTTTTTTAACCATCATATTCCTTGTGTGCAAGCAGTCCTTTTCGAACTACGAGTACATATAAATATTTTCTATCCCCTTTCTTGGAGTTCCTTTGAATTTAACTTTTTCCCCCGTAAGCTGCGGTGTGGAACGAAGAAAACGAACAAAATAGCAATTCTGAAGCTTTTGAATGTTTTGTAAAAGGTTTGGCATGGCTGGAACAGCAGAAAGACTGTGATACTGGTGAACTAATAAAATAACTCCGTGATAGAGCTTCAAAGCAAAGGCAATCGAAACTGCGACAAACAAAACATTTTTTCAAGCCCTTGTGATATACGTAAAAGGTACTTAATTTGAAAATTAAAATTTCAGGTAATTTATTCTTGTTTTTATTTTGCTATTGCTTTATTTTTATTAAGCACTTGTTACCATAATAAAAAATATTGCAGATATTTTTCCTTAATCTTAAAATGGAAGCATTCTCGATTATCCGAAAATTTCGATTTTCCGAAAGTGGGTCGGCCCCAATTACTTCGATTATCGAGGTTCTACTGTACATACATTTTAAATATTTCCTAAATGTGTAAATGTTTCAGATATTCGTTTATCAGCCTCAATAAAAATTAAAACCGGATATCTTTGATTCACCGTTGTGAAAATATACACTAAAATTTTCTATAAGATTTCGACTCTTAAACCGATAGAAAAAATCTGTCCAACAAAAGATAGTTTACATAATACTAATAAATAGTATGGTAAATGGGTAATTTTAACACCGCATTCCAGCAAACAATTTTTCTATTTGGCGCTTAATGCTACTAATTTTGTTTGTGTTTTTACCGGTGGCGCGACGCCAGCGCATAGTGATTAACTGACAATAGAGAAATACCTATCGCATAATCCTGTCTGTGTCTTTGGCTGCTGCTAAACTGAATAGGTGTTGAGTCAGTATCTCTATAGAGTAATGTAAATGGCACGGTGCGATTGAACATGTTAAAGCGACATCAATCGCCCAATAACGCGGATAAGAATATCGCCTGTATTGGCACACCACACAAACACTCAAAAAATGCAGAAATTCAGCGCTCGCAATTTGGCGAGTTTGATTGTTCGTTTATTCGCCAAATGAAGCATTTTGTTGCGATTTGGCCCAATGGCGAACGGCAGCGAGAACCCCGCTCTCTACTAAAGCGAGACTTTTTCATGAAAAGAACGCTCTACCATTCCTATTTTCCCCAAATCCTCTCTTGTAGCTATCTGCCTTCTGCAGACAGCACGATGGCCGACTGTTAAGAGCCTACATTCGCCAGCAATAAATTTTGAATTTTAAAAAGAGTATATTTTTATTTTTAAAAGGGTTTATTTTTATTTATTTATTTTTATCCTTCCGTATATATATATAAACATATATATATATATATATATATATATATGACACACACACACACACATATATATATATATATCTTGAAAAAAACGCTTGTGTATATGAAACAGTGAATAGGTTGCCAGAAAATATGCTGCCACATTTCCTTCTGATGCCACGTCATTTTCTCTATCTCGCCAAGCATCCATATTCTGAAAAAGTATCTATTATTACTTTAATAACTCTTGTAACGATAATAAGAGAATTCAGCCTTGCTAGAAAACTTTTGTGCATTATTCCCAGACTAAAGCTGAGCTTAAACTGATGTTTTGTTAAGCATTCCCTTAATTTTTGTCTCAATCGATTTTAAAACTAGAGAAAATTCCTAGTTTTAATTTTATTATGAATTTATAATATCTTATAAAGTATTAATATGTAGAATTTTTCATATATGTCTTACACATAAATTTTAAACTGAAAATAATAACCATTTTTCATATCTGTTTCCTTTTTTTGTGCGTGTGTATTTTAAGAAGAAATGAATAACATAAACTTAGCTAGCTGCAATATTTATATGATGGGTTTTATATAACTGTATTAGACTCTTGCAATAAAAATAAAAGAAATGATTCTTACTAGAACGTTTTTGTGAATTATTATCGGAACAAAGCAAAGCTTAAACTAATACATTATTTATGGCATTGTATCAAATTTTATACTACTTTCTTTGAAAACTAGACAGAATTCTTATTTTATATTTACTCCGAATTCAGAATATCTGCAAATTCTCAGTATATGATAAATTTTCATAACTGTTATTTATTCATGTGATTAAAAAAATAATAATAAATAATTCTCAGATGCAATGCATAAGTAGTAGATATTATATGACTTTATTTAGACTTTTGAATAATAATAAAAGAAACAATCCTTATTTGAAAGCTTTTGTGTACTGTTCTGAAATTCTAACAAAGCTTACAGTGATATATAGCTTTGTTTCAAACTTTTTTTTGCTCCATTTGAAAAATAGAGAAAGTCTCGATTTTATTTTTATTTAGAATTTTGAATATCTGCAAATAATTGATATGATAAAATTTCATATCTGTTACTTATTCATGAGATGTTTAAAAGAAATGAATAAGTAACAGCTACAATATTTATGTAACGGATATTGCATGGCTATATTATATGACTATATAAGACTTTTTCAATAATAATGTATCTATATTATCGTAATTTCCCGCGTATAAGCCGCAGCTCAGATAACTCTGTTTTCCACCAGAATTTTTTTTTAATACATTGTGACTTATTTCTGTATAGCATTTATTTGACTTCAATTTTTAAATAAAATTTCCGGTTTGAAACAGTCTTAACATAGTCGCGGCTTATACGCAGGGAATTGCGGTATTAAGCGAAAACATGTCTGTGAATAATGCTACTGAAATCATATCGACGGCGGCAACGACCTGTACAATAAATTTCGTTTCATGGCTTTTTTTTGCTTGTTTTTTTCACAGAATTTCAATTTTTACGCCGTCGAGTAGGAAAAAACAATGTATTTTCAATCATGTCATTCAAATGCAATTTCTTTGAATACTGCATCTCAGTTTACTGACACTTTTTGCAATTTTTAAAATATTTTCGAATAGGATTTTTAAAAAATCCTTTTAAAAATCTGTTTTTCAAAAATAAATGTCCAACACTATTACGTAAGATAAATTACTTAAAAATATGAAAATAATTCAGAATTTGTTGGTTTTCGTGAATTATTCCATGAAGTGCCTAATGAAATTAAAACTTCGCAATTACAGTACAACCTTGAAAATCCAGCATCATTAGGACCGCGACTAAACCGGTTTTTTTTTTTTTTTTTTATTCCGGATTTCCCAAAGAATAGTAAAAGCATTCTTAATAGTGCCTTATACATAATTTAATTCACAGCCAAGTGGTATTTATGTAAGAAAAAAAGAAAATTAAATATTTAAAAAAAAAACTTATTTTAATTGATATTTTCTGTGTTACAAAAAAAAAAAAAGAATTCTGATGTACAGTAAAGTCAGTGCTTCTCGTGTAATTTCCAAAATATCATGACAAATATATTCGCTTAATTTTTTTTTTTTTTTTGGGGGGGGGGGGAGGGGCGTTGTTTAAGGGGTCTCTCTCAAGACTTTTAAAGTTTTAAAATTTTAATTTTTTTCTAGATGTTAAACTCTTATCTTTTCTTGAAGATTTTGGGTTAATTGTTTTCTTGATATTCCCATTAGAACAGAAGTTATGGCTTTTAGAATTATACCCTCTCAATAGCTGAAGCAGCGTTTCCGAAACTTTGAAGCCATTTTTCTTCAAATGACGTTTTTGGCCATAACGCGCACGATATCTCAAAAACGTTTGAATATTTTTTCATGAAATTTTCAAAACATATGTTTCATATTAGTTTGTGTAAACTGAACGTAAAATTTCCTTTTATTCTTCAAACAAATATATTTTATGTGATTATACTGTTGAAATTTTCAAAATTTTGCATTAGCTAAATACAACTTTGTATTAAAAATATAAAAATGCTTTAAAAATAAATTTATTTAGGTTTAGTGTAATTATTATAATCTGAAGTATAAGTAGGCACCAAAATTTTCATTCCAGTTGCAAAATTTATTTTGTAATTCTGCGCGTAATCTGTTATGATAATTTTCTGCTTGACTAATCTCTGACAGTTTGGAGCCTCCTGTAAATGCAAAATCTGCATCTTGCAATTTTTTAAATGCATGAAATGAAAGAACATACTTGTATCTTTCAATTCCAATAAAAATTGTTTCTTAAAATCAAATACATTTTAAAATATTAAATGTTGAAAAGGGTCTTTTTTTTTTTTTCATTTCTTCCTATTTTAAGAGTCCTGAGAACCCCCTTAGCAAGTTTTTCTTGGATTTTATACGAGTGCAGAATATCGATTTTGTAAATATAGTCTTGTTTCTCGAAAGCAGATATTAATTTTCCAGACAAATTTATGCATTTTTTCAGTGACACCTGATCTTCTGCTGGTCCCTCGTCCTCGTTCCTCAGAGCTACTAGCTGCGTTATCAGCGGTTCTATTTAGCACAGCGTCAGCGATTTCACTGTCCGCTAATCCATCGCTTTCGATATCGAAGTTTTTAATTCGTAAACAATTGCCATTTTTCTTTCTCTCGTAAGTTTGAAATGTGTAAAAAAATAAGGAGGATGGACTTTGGTGCCGGATTTTTTAAGTTACAGGAATTTCGAGGTCAATCTGTAAATAAATAAAACAAAAACTTAACATCCATGTAATCAGGTTGTGCGCTGAAACAATCAAAGTCAAAAACGTTATTATAAAAGCAGAAATATTTCGCCATTAACCGCTAGCATGCGGCTAATAGCAAAGTACCAAAATTCTTTTTGGTGCAATTGGTGGGCAATCTAAGAAAATGTGCTATTTGTTAAACAAACAAAAATCTATTTAAATTTTCTATTAAAAGTGATTTTCTGTTCATCTTGCACACTGTAGAAAAAGACAAATGTTTATTATTCTGCGAAAATATACTTTAATCCCGAACGAAAATACACAATAACCGCTTCCGACTTACCCATGATTCCTAAGAGGGTTTTTATCTTTAGAAATTCCAGGAAACAAAATATTTTTGAGATTCCAAGAAACCTTTACAAAAAAAAGTTTCTGTCGCTTGCGCAAATTTTCTAAAATTTTTCCGAGTTGGTTTTCTTTTTTTTTTTTTTTTCTAAATAGCGTATTAATCCGTTTTCTAAACTAGAAATATGCGTTACTACTCGAATGCTATCCATTATCAGGTAAACATTTAAATGTTCAACAAGCGTGTTTTATTCTCAAAGATGATAAATTAAAATCCGTAATATTAACATTAAAATTATTAATGCATGTATAAATAAGGAGCTCACAACCGTTAGTAGACCAAGTCCATTTTGAAAAAAAAAAAAAAAAAAAAAAATGAGATAGTCTATTTAGAAGTTGCGTAAAATCTGTTTCATCTGGGGCATTCTCACAATCTTTTGAAAATCATGTCCCTGAATAATAATTTTTATTTTAATATACTTTTTTGTGTTTTTTTTTTTTAATTTAATATACTGAGGAACATCCCACTGCATGATTGCACAACAATATTAACGAGATAAATAAGTTTTGGACGATGTTGGGGGTCCAAATACCAGGAAAACTCCTATACCGTCCCGTGTCCCTGATGTTGATTTTTAAGTTTGGAACTGTCTGTATAAAATTGTTTCAATAAAAATAATTCGATGTAATTTTTTTCCGAAACTGGGACAATTTTTTTATATAAATATGTAGCGAAAAATTAACCTGCACACATTTTTAGGGTTGTTATTATTTTTTGAACTCTGTCCCTGGGTTTTTCATCCTTACCGTCCCTCTTGCTAAATTTATACAGAAAATCACTTCAGATGCAGCCACAGAATTTTTTTCAAGTTTTTTCTCATGCAGAAGTACGCTAGAGAAGGAATGTCTAAAATTCTTTGACAGGAAATTTACTGCTGAATTTAAATCAGCATTTAAATATCAATTTCAAGATCGTGGCTTTATTAGTAGTCTTACCGTCCCCAAAGTTTATTCCTGCACTTTTCGAGGTAAATTAAAAAAAATAATAATAATTTAATCCAAAGTTAACAACTGTTTCTAAAAATCAATGAACATTGCGGCTATCACTAAGTCTTAACATGATTTGCCTAAAAATAGGTGGTAATTTTCCTTACCGTTCATCCTTACCGTCCCTTTTTTTCCCATTTCGTACCTTTTTTCCTATACCGCCCCCCCCCCTTTTTTTCCCTTACCGTCCCTTCTTTAACACCCCTTTAAGACAATATTATACAAAAATTCTGTATTAAAAGTACTACAATTTTATTATTTCTTATTTGAATTTGAATGTCCTGTGGGTACTATTTAAATTCATTATAAGTAAAAATTTAGAAGAAAATAAAAAGTTATAGTGGTAAAATGGTAAGGAAAATTAAACTCGTAAGTTTAACTTAAACCTCAGTTAAATAAAATATTTTTCGCTGCTGACCATTTTTTCTTTATTTTGAATCATTAAGGCATTCGTCTATCAGATTAAAATGTTATTTAAACAAGTTTAATTTCACCGGATTTTTTTTTTTTCCCCGAAAGTCAAAAGATTATGAGAATGCCCCATCTACTCCCACAATCAAACAGGCCTGTTTTCACATACTTTCTCATATATGGAATATACAGGCTTGTTCACTGTGGGAATGAATAAAACAGATTTTTGCACCATCTAAATGGACTGTCTCATTTTTTTTTTTTTCAAAAGGGACTTGGTCTACTATGGTTGTGAGCACCCCCCCCCCCCCCCAATTTAATTTCGCTGCTGAAAATGTTTAGTTGAGAAATGGATAAGCATTCTAAAAACGAATATTCTGTAAATAAAATCATAAGATGAAACGCAATATTTCACCCTGATTCAAACACAAAATATGTAAAATGAACTTTAAAAAGTTCACTGTTTTACTTAAAAGGCGACTAAAATAATAAAAGAAATGATACAAGTTGAAGGGTTTCATGACTCTTATAATTGTAAAAAAGGAAAGAAAAGACCATTTTTAACATTTAATATCTTAAAATGTATATGATTTTAAAACGCAATTTTTATTGGGATGAATGATATAAGTATGTTCTTCATTTCATGTATTTAAAAAAATTGGAGGATGCAGAATTCTCGTTTATAGGGGGCTCCAAACTGTCAGGCATTTGGAGAGCAGAAAATTGGTATAACAGCTTACTCGCAGGATTACAAAATAAATATTGAAACTAGAATGAAAATTTTGGTGTCTACTTATACTTCAGATTGTAATAATTACCCTGAACCTAAATAAATTTGTATGTAAAGCATTTTTATATTTTTAATACAAAGTTGTATTTAGCTCATACAAAATTTTGAAAATTTCAACAGCATAATCACCTAAAAAATATATTTTTTTGAACACTAAAAAGGAAATTTTAGGTTTAGTTTATACAGATTAACATGAAACGTATGTTTTGAAAATTTCATGAAAAAATAAACAGAATTTTTTGAGATATCCTGCACATTATGACCAAAAACATCATTTGGAGAAAAATGACTTCAAAATTTCGGAAATACTGTTTCAGGTATTGAGCGGGTGTAGTTCTAAAAAGCATAACTTCTGTTCTGATGGGAATTTCAAAGAAACAATTATATCAAAATGTTCAGAAAATATAGGAGTTTAACATCTAAAAAAATTAAAATTTCGCAAATTTTGAAGCTTTAAGAGTTCTGAGACCCCTTAAAAATATACATTTTATTTAAAAGCTTCCTAGTTACTTTCGTGCTTTTCCAAGCCCTTCATCGCAGAATATTATAATATCTAATTGCCTTTTACTTATACAAATACGTCACTTTCTTCTGAAAAAGAAAGAGTCTATAATTATTAGAGTTGAAAGTAGAAGTAGCAGTTTCGTTGATTGAAATTAATTAGAGAAAACCTATATTATTATTAAATGCAGTTCCATTTATTTAATTACACCACTCTGTTTCTCATACGTCACTTTTATTTTAAATGTGTAGAGGGAGAGTCGAAGTAGCAATGTTTTAGATTAAATATGCGTAGCAAGAAATATTTAACTGCCGTACCACAAACTTTAATACGTTACTTTGCTCAAGTTTTCAGAATTTCTTTTCAGGATATTGAACCATAAATTAGGGATTTTGTATGATAGGGCGTCGTTACATATGTACTTGATTGTTTTTACACAGGATTTCTATGGATTCTCTGATAGTGGGTGCGTAATAATTGGATGTTGTGTACATAATTTTTGCATGATCAAAATCTATTGTGATATTCTGATTGAAACTTAAACGAGAGAGAGAGCTGCAGATCGACGACAAAATTTTATGTCTGCTTTATATTCTTTGATTTATATAAATGTATATATGTATATGCCATTCCTTTTATAACTGATAGCAATAGATTAATGGAATACATGTGAATGACTAAAATAGAACTCAAAGAAAGAACCAAAGAGCATAAAGCACATATAAAATTTTGTCGTCATCTACAGCTCTCTCTCTCGTTTAAGCTTCAAGCGGAATATCACAATAGATTTTGATCATGCAAAAATCATATACACAACATCCAATTATTACGTATCCACTGTCAGAGAATCCATAGAAATCCTGTATAAAAACAATCAAGTACATGTGTAACGACGCCCTATCATACAAAATCCCCAATTTATTGTTCAATATCCTGAAAAGAAGTTCTGAAAACTTGAGCAAAGTAACGTATTAAAGTTTGTGGTGCGGCAGTTAAATATTTCTTGCTAAACAAATTTAATCTGAAACACTGCCGCTTCGTCAGCTGCACATTTAAAATGAAAGTAACGTATGAGAACAATGAACGTAACGTATGATGTAATAAAATAAAGGGAACTGCAGTTAATAATAATATATGTTTTATCTAATTAAGTTCAATCCAAGAAACTGCTACTGCTACTTCTACTTTCAACTCTAATAATTTTTGGCTCTCTCAGTATTTGTATAAATAAACAGCAATTAGTTAATATAATATTCTCTGATGAAGGGTTTGGGAAAGCACGAAAGTACTAAAAAGTTTTTAAATAAAATGTATATTTTTAACTACAAGTAAAACAGTGAACATTTTAAAGTTCATATTACATACCAATATTCTGGCTTGAGAAAACTGGTTAATAAGCTATAAAAAAATATCCAAAAACGTTTCCAAAAATTAAAGGCAGCAAAATATTATAAATGTTATTTTATTATAAATCTTTCTTTAAATATTGAAATTACAGCATAATCTGTCTAAGGCGGAGTCTGTGTAAGCCAGAAATCTGTCTAACGCGGAAAGATTTTTAAGTCCCGGTGAATCCCTAGAAAATAACAGTAATATGTTACATGCTCCATAAGCCGGAATCTGCCTAATAACGCGCAAACGGGAAGTTTTGGGGTCCCGTCGAAAACAATTTTTTTTTTTTTTTTTTTTGCTTAAGACGGAAAAAAGGATGTTTAAAAAATGAAAAACAAACTATATATGAAACTTTAAAACAGATATATAGATCACATACATATAAAGAAATATGTATGAGATACAGATGTAAATAAGAACATATATTTACGCAATCACGAACAGAGAAGTTTAATCATGAAATTTCGCATTTTTATGAACTTAACTCGAAAGCTTTTAATATTATTCTTCGAAAGCTTTTGTATATTATTCATAAAGTCAAAGCACAGTTTTCAGTAATATATATATTGTTTATATATATTTATTATATATGTTTATGGCACAGTCTCAAATTTTAATTCACTACAGTTGAAAACTCGGGAGAAAATGTAATAAATTCGAAAGGTAGATATTTTAAACAATGTATTTTCCACTGGTTTATTTTCATATTCATGAAATATATAGTTAAATAGTGATAAATCAAGTATATAAATGTTTCATGCAGTTTCTTTTGTTTCCATCACCACAAAAAAATTGGATCTGGAGACTTTCTTAAATTATGCGCATATTTCATCTGAATGGGTGCGAATTATATGATAATGTAGTATAGTCTATTCGGTTTTCAAAAAAATTCTTCTGTACTTTTGTGAAGAAAAAATATTGTATAAGTGAAGATACATTATGCTTTAGATTTTATCGAAACGAGTTGACATTTATGTTACTGTAAGGAAGGATTTTTTTAACAAATACATATGTATTTGTTTAAAAAAAAAAAAATCCTGGTAACGAAATCAGATGATTTAGATCAAAAGAATGGTTTAATGAAATATAAACAGTATTGAAAAATAAAAATACTTTGTTTTCAATTTGATTTCCTGTTAATTGTTTCGTAGCTATTTCTCAACTAATTTGAGTCTATATTTAACTTTTTTTTAATAATCCTTATTTATTGCCTTTTTATTAAGTTTATGGAAAATTTTTTAAAAATATTTAAAGTTATAGATGGGAACAATGTATATAAATTATGCTACATTGCGATAGAATTTCTTTCTACAATCAGATATTCACACTTCTAGAATGTTTTAGCTCAATTAAATAATTACACTGCTCAAAACAATTAAAGGATATTGCAGTTTTAGGTGGATTTTGTATCTGGTAAACTGTTTAGCTGATTGATACATGGTCGACAGACATAGTAGGTTATATGAGAATAAATTACACATGTTTGGCAGAAAAAAATGCATTTTATTGCGCATTTGTGTACTAAAGGAAAAAAACACAATTTGTGCATATGAGAAAAAAAGAATAAGAAAAGGTGTTTTCTTCAAAGAAAATCATTTTCAGTAGGGGGTATGGTTTCCACGGGCGGCCAGCAACGTGGAACACCTTTGAGGCATGGACTCAATGAGGCTATTAATGACGAGTTGGGGTATTCTGCACCACTCTTCCAGAAGAGCTCTTTCCAGTTCTTGGAGAGTTTGTGGGGGTTGTTGGCGGCCAGAAACTCGTCTTCCTAGAGCGTCCCAAACGTGCTCGATTGGATTCATGTCTGGAGAACACGCTGGCCATTCCATTCGAACGATTTCTTCCTCGAAAAGAAAATCCTCCACCAGGTTTGCACGATGTGGCCTGCAGTTATCGTCCATTAAAATGAAGTTATCTCCGATTGCTGCAGCGTAAGGGACTACAATAGGTCTGAGGATCTCACCCTATATCGGCGACCAGTCAGAGCTCCATCTCGAATGATGTAGAGGTCAGTGCGCCCGCCAATGGAGATGCCACCATACACCAACACTCCTCCACCGCCAAATCTGACACTTTCGTGCACGAACGCAGGATTATTCCTACTGCCACGGTCCCTCCAGATGAAAATACGCCTATTATCCGGATGCACAGAAAAACGGGACTCGTCAGAAAACAGAATATTGCTCCATTCATTTCTCCTCCAGTTGACATGCTCGGTTGCCCACTCCCTGCGGTCGCGACGATGCCTTGATGTTAATCTAACGCATACCATCGGTCGGCGAGCATACAGACCTACAGAATGGAGCCGGTTTCGGACAGTCTGAGTTGAAATCGTGGTGCCTGTAGCCGAGCGAAGGTGTTGTTGGAGAAGAGTAGCGTTCATGGTTCGGTGTCTCCGAGCTGTTAACGCTAAATACCGATCTTCATTGGGCGTTGTTGCCCGTCTACGACCTTGCCCTGGTCTTCGGCCTGCACATCCACTCTACAAAAAACAGTTCCAGATCCTGGAAATGACACTTTGTGACACTCCAATGGCTTGCGCTACTTCGGCTTGAGTTTGGCCCCCTTCTAACCTACCAACAATTCTCAAAGCTTCTGAATCTGTCAAATGACTTCGCTGAGACATCGTACTCATCGAAACAAAGCAATCACTGAATGCCGATCATCCTTGTCTTCATTCTCTTTTATCCAGTTGAAAGTCAAATTTCATTCGCTGCCGCTGAAGCGACGTTTTTGACGTCGAACTCAAAATTTGCATACTCCACAGTTTGAAAACCAGAAAAATTTGCATTTGTGATTCTCTTCTTCTATTTTCGGCAAAAAAAATTTCGTTTATATCTTTATTTTATATAAAACTTCAAATATCCTTTAATTGTTTTGAGCAGTGTATAAAGAGTAAAAGTGAACACTTAGTCTTCTCTGAAAGTCGCTTTACTGAAGAGCATATACTGTTTATACACACTGACAAGAAACAAATTGCAGCATTAGTGACTAGCTACTCTCTTACGAAGATAGTCTAGAGTCGTATGGATTTTTTAGTTTTGTGTTTGAACGTGTCCGTCCTGATTCTAACATTTATGCGTGAAGGAAACACTATTCAGGAACCACACACTTTTTAACTTTCGAAAAGCGTGGTTAAATGGTTAAATCTCCATGGATCTTATTTTCATTGTTCCTCCGGGCGATGGTATGTTAACACATTGTATGCGGGCCTACGTACTAGTACGTTTTTGTGGGTTAGGGACAGAAATTATTACTGGTACCGGAAATTTTGTACGGACGATAAAAGAAGGTGTAATCCAAGCATGCTTGCTTCTTATTGGTTGTGGGTAGGTTTTAATTTACTGTGGCATTTGTGAACGTAAATTTAGTGCTCATTTTCGAAAAACTGTCCGCATACAATGTGTTAATTAAGTTTCTGTGGTCACCTTAGCCGTAAAAAGGCAGCGACAAAAGTTTGATCCAACGTATTTTGTCGGATTTCGTCATTTGTGGAAAATCAAGACTACATTTTAGGGCCACTGGTCGAAAGCCAGTTACGTTTCGTTTAACTGAGTTTGAGTGGTAAAATGCTGAGTTTAATACTTCAAATATAAGTATATTTGAATCCACAGGGTTCCTTTCAACTAGTGACATTGTCGTATTTTCTAGTGATATTGTGTTCAGCGCTATTTCAGAGTTATTAGTGACTAATAAGTCTGCACTTTCGCTGACTTAATTTAGCTCCTTTATCAACTTCAGACGCTTTTATTGCTTTTTTTTCATACGTCACAAAGATTGACTATTTTGATACGTGGTCATTAGGCCAGATCGCAATTTTGATAAGTTGTATAGCGCCTAACGATGAATCTTCCATATTTCTCAGTCAGCTAAAAGTTAGTAAATCTGTTATGTCAATTCAAAGCTTAGTAGCATTTAACTTTTGTTTGAATAGGACCTAAAAAAGAATCAGCATTATATGCTTCTCCGCATCACAAAAATTGTGCTAGGACAGTTTCTTTCCGTAATCGAAGTGTTTTTATCTACTTTTTTAGACAATTAAAAGAAAACTCTGTCAGTTAAAAAATAAAATAAGTTAATAAATTGATTTCCAACTGTAAAAATGGTCGACCATGGGCTTCATTCTGCTTAGCATGTCTGGATGAATATGGGCTTTTGTGGAACAGGTTATAGTATCTCGGCTCCATCTAAGCATACAAATATCGGCCAGCCACTAATAAGTCTGCAGTCTGCACTTTCGCTGACATATTTTAGCCCTTTTATCCACTCCAGACGCTATTATTACCTTTTTTTTCATGCGTCACAAAAATTAAGTATTTTGAATACGTGCCCATTAGGCCAGATCGCAGTTTTGATAAGTTGTATAGCGTCTAACGATGGATCTTCCACAATTCTCAGTCAGCTAAATGTTAATAAATCTGTTGTGTGGATTCAAATCTTAGTACGTTTAACTTTTGTTCGAATAGGACATAAAAATGAGTCAGGAAGATATGCTCCTTCGCAACATAAGAATCGTACAACGACAGTTTTTTTCGGTGATCGGAATGTTTTTATCAACTTTTTCGGCAATTAGAAGGAAACTCTGTTATTTAAAAAATAGAAGAATAAATTTATGTTCAACTGTAAAAATTTTTGACCACGGACTTCATTGTTCTCAAAATATTTCCAAGTCTGAATGAATATGGGTTTTTATGGAACAGGGTATAATATCTCTGATGCATTGAAGCATACAAATATCGGCCAGCCGCTAATAAGTCTACACTTTCGCTGACTTATTTTAGCTCCTTTATCAACCCCAGACACTATTGTTTTTTTTTGTTGTTTTTTTTCGTACGTCACAAAGACTAACTGTTTTCAATGCGTGCTCATTAGGCCAGATCGCCAGTTTGATAAGTTGTCTCGATTGTATGAAGCTTATTATATGTCACCTTGGATACTGACCATAGGGGAGATGAGGATTTGAATGATAGCCAAGGTCACACAGTTATGAAATCAGCATTGTTAGCCGTTTCCTATGATGAAATACGTTTTGTAGTCTTTACCCCCATTGGGAAAACACATAATTCATAGCTTTGTTAGTTAATGACAACTAATGGGATAAAAAGGCAGTGCAATGCACATGTCAAGGTTTGATACTTAAAAGATACTCACGGTGATGATCAGTGTTTTTTTTTTTTGTTTTTTTTTTTTTTCTTTTCATTTTTTACATACACAATACCTGTCTGTAAATACTAAATTAATGATCCTCATAATTATTTCCTTTTATTTGTTATATGTGTTACGTGCTTAAACATTTCTCTAAGTCATAATCTTTGCTATGACATAAAACATGGCCTTGAAAAGGGATTTTATCGATGAAAAAAGTACAAGAATTTCAAACCACCAAGCTAATGTCTCTAAGAAATAAAATAAAAAAGCGATGATTTTTATATATTTATTAGAGGAGCCTACAATTAATATTTTCCTTTTTTAACGGAAAATGTAAATTTATCATTTTTGTAAGATGAAAGTACATCTTACATATGTTTTAAAGTACATTTTTCAAGGTTTATGATAAAACTTTTTTAGCGCTCAATATTTTGACACCAAGTTTGTCATTTTGTACTTTCTTATTTTAAAAAGATCGACCGATAATTAAATGCATTTTTATACATTTTACGTTAATTCAAAAGATTTATTGCTCATTTTGAGATTGGGCTCGCGATTTCTATAAAAAAATTAACATTTTAATAAATGTCTTAAAATTTTTAGAAGTCATAAATATTACAATTTCTTATGTACTGAACTTAAGATGCTTTAAATAATTAAACATATTTATATTAATAGTTAACAGTTTAAACAATTTTTATTAACGGTTGATTTTTAAACGTATAATCATATTTTAATTGTCGAAACGTCAGTGAAGGTTTACTGTGGAGACACGAAAAGTTTTGGTTAGTCTGTCTGTTCCGCGATAACTGCCGCAAAAAGCATGCGATTAACTTGAAATTAAGTGGGTATGTAGGTAAGGTACCCGGAATTAGCTGTATAGTTTTTTGTTTTGGTTCATTCGTTCGTAAAATATAGAATATTTTATTTTGCACAATAAATCTTTTCTATGGCAATTCAGACGATCTTTCCATTTTCATTTGTTGAAAGGAAATGGCTCATATGATTGAAAGATTTAAATGGTAAATTATGGATGATAAAATTTCCTAACTGGAATCATACCTTATTGATATTAGTTTGAAATTTTCTCTATACATTTGTCAGAGTTTTTAAATTCGGTGTATAACTTATAGAGGGATTTTATATATGTGTTCCAATAATATAAAATATTTTCTTTCATAAATTTACTTCTTTTAAATGTACACATTTCATTGTTTTAATTTTCTTTTAACTGTTGCCTAGCAACGGAATTACACCTAAAAATATCGTAGATGTGAAAGTATGTGTAATTGTTTGAAATCAAATGAATGTCAAAAAAGGATGAAGTAATGCCTTTTTGGCTTTACAAAATATAGATGGATTTTACCCCAGAAATAATGACAGGGTATGTTCTATTTATTTTGTTCAAATATTTTTCTTATAAATTAAAAAGTTCGTTTCTTTCATAAGGAATAAATTGACATTTTTCTATAAAATTTAACAATCTTATTTTTTATCGTTGCCAAAAAAATCAGATCCCGGAATAATAATTTACCCTAAACAGTTAATTTTGATTTGAAAGATTTTCATGTGCAAGAGGAAAATGAAATAAACAATAGACATGAATATACGTCTTCATATTGGAAATACGAAAATACGAAAAGAAGGTGAATTTGACCTCGTATGTCAAAAACAAAACGAATATGCTTTGAGGTTGAAATAAAAGGGCCTTGTGTTATGATATTAATTATTAATATGAAAAAAATGTATATTTCACGGTTTATCATCTGAACACGGCTAACAGAAATGTTTAATTTTTAATCGAAAATTTCAATAAGAAAAAAACTTTTGAAAAGCAAATAGATAGTAAATGTCAAAATTATGCACCGAAAAGTTATATCTGCCGAAAATGACGTCATTGTATCGGGAAATATTTTCATTCTTAAAAGCCAACATTAACTAGATCGCCTGAAAAAATATTTTAGACGAATGTTACTTCCTAATTCCGTCACATTTCAGCAAATATGAATGAAAATTATTTTATTTTTAAAAGGAAATTACTTTTTCATTCATAAAACCTAAACTTTTAAAATAATTGCGTCAATGTAAATGATCTTCTGTCCACCGGTATTAAAAAATAAGGCTCGGAAGTGTAAAAAATCAATCTATGATTTACGATAACCATTAACACAATAAATAAAAAGTTACATATGTAAATTTAATTAGACCCCGAGGGGGGGGCGGTCAGGGGGGGCTCTGCCTCCCTGAAGAAATCTACTTTATTATCTAAAAAAATACCAGAATTAGAACGTCATGAAAATTTCAGAATAGCCTTACGTAATATTTTTAAATTAACGCTTCTAATGTCTGATAACTTCCTATTTTTTATTGTTATAAATAATTACGTAATTTGAAAACTTTAAATTGCGGTTTGCAGGGAGTTGAATATTACCCAAAGTGTGTTTAAAAATAATGACTTGCAGAGCTGACGTTGAGGCTCCTGATCTGCAGATTTACTAGTTAATAGAAAATTATTAATTGAACAAAGCGTATTTTATTAAATATATATTACAATAATAATAAACAAGACCATCTGTTTAAAGCAATTATCAGAGAATCTTTAGAGATTTGTTTAAGTAGTCAAGAAAAGTATAATAATAATGTTTCATTTTCAATTCAAAAAGTTTGGGTCAGTATTTTAAAAGGACTTTAGTTTTTGTACAATATTTCCAGTAATTTTGTTTTTTCTTTCAGTTTGAATATGACTTCAATAATGTAACATCTAAATAATTTTTTGCCGATTTGTATTTTAGAAAACTAACTCCTTTGAATGGTTTTAAAGATAAACCGAAACGTCGAGTATAATTTTTATTTTTGTGATTTTAATTTTTACATCTTTGTTTAAAATCTCGAAATAAAGTGTACGTGAGATAGCAACTTATTGTATTGCTTTCATATATATAAGAGTCTTTATTTTTAACTCACAGGCTACAAAAGCCTAAGAGCTTTTGTGCCCGCAGTTTCTGTATGCATGTACAGTCGTGGAAAAAAAAAAGTAAACACCCCTACTAACTCCTCAACAAATTATCGTAGAAGAAAGTTACTGGTACCGAACGATTGGAAATAAAGTCTACTTTTAAATAATGTATATAAAATTTGCTTAGGGGGCCATCTACATATTAAAACGAATCCAAGCTTCATTTTTTCAATGTCAATACCTAATTTTAACGACATATTTCAAATCTTCAGTTCAAACTATGCGGGAAAGTTTTTCACGGGATTTCAAGTCATTTGAATGACAAGTTTTTGAATTATAAACATTCAAAATTGAATGCTTCTAATGTTAAATTACATTTTCATATTTTTATTTATATCTCCTGAAATTATGTTCCTAATGTGCTAATTTTTTTTTTTTTTTTTTTTTTTTTTTTTTTTTTTGTAGCAATAATACTAATATACTCAAACATAAATACGCTGAATTTACAATTTTTATAATTTTATGATATGAATTATGAATTATGAAATTAATATTCGAAAAAATTATGAATTGCAAGCTACAATTTTTTTGATGAATTTAGATTTATTAAGTCCTGCTTTATGAAAATCCAAAATTTCACATTTTTCTTCCAAGTAGTTTTCAAATTATGCTTAAAAAAATCCCTGCCGGCCCGGCCTACAGGCAGAGGTAGATTTCGAAGTCAAATATACTAATTTCACAAACAAAAACTAAATCATGATTATAGATAAATCCACTTTAACAATTTTATCTGGCCGCTCTTGACGAGTTTTTATTTCATTTTCATATAATAGCTGGTTTTATCAGAATCATGTTAGGGCGGTATTCAAAAAAATACTTTTCCATGCTCAACAATTCGAAATTTTCTGGCATAATTCCAGATTCATTTTTAATTAAAAAAAAATATGAAACTTGCTGACGTGATTTTTGAAGAGATTTATAAGCGACCTGTGTTTTTATTTTTTGTTCAATTAATTAAAACTTGATATATAAACAATTATTTTCTCAGAAGGACAATATTTTTCGTTTCTAACACAATCGCTTCGGGAAATTCCGTTCAAAATGCCCACTTTGACATCATTTTTTGAAATATATTCTGCTTCTATCTAAAAATCGATTATTACGGTACATTATATAGTTTCTGAATAAGCGAATCTACCAATTAAATGCGTTTGAGAGCAAAAATGAATTTAAAAACCAGTCAGAAAATAAGTAGTTTGGATTTAAGCGCATCCTTAATACAATGATTTTTCCAACATAATCCGCTTCGGTAAATTCGGTTCAAAATGCCCTTTTTAACAGCATTTAAAAAAATATATTCTGCCCCTAACATAAAATCGACCATTACGGTACATTATATAGTTTCTGAGTAAGAAAACGTACCAATTGGAAGACTTTGAGAGCAAAAATGAATTGTAAAATGAGTAAGAAAATAAGCAGTTTGGATTTGAATACACCCTTACTAAGATCATTTTTTACTTCAACCGGTATGTATTTTTAATTTGTTTTTGCTCTAAGAATTGGTCCTATCCAAAACTTGTCTATATAGATGTTGTAGACAACATTAAGAAGATATATGATAAATTCATGGGGATTTTATATCTTTTGAATTGACGGAGTTATGGATTTTTTTCTTCTTCAAACCCCTTTTTTGTTTTCGTTTTTAATTTTTTTTGCGGTACGAATTGGTCCTATCAAAAACTTGTGAATATAAAAGTTGTAGATAATGTTAAGGAAATTCATGATAAAATTAATTGGATTTGATATCTTGAGAATTGACGAAGTTATGGATTTTTTTCTTCTTCAAACGCCCTTTTTGTTTTCGTTTTTAATTTTTTTTTGCGGTACGAATTGCTCCTATCAAAAACTTGTGAATATAAAAGTTTTAGATAATGTTAAGGAAATTTATAATAAAATTAATTGAATTTGATATCTTGAGAATTGACGAAGTTATGAATTTTTTTCTCCCAAAAACCCTATTTTTTGCGCCCCTTGAGCCCATTTTTATCTTTATCAAAAATCTGTGATACATAAATTTTTGGCCCTATTTTTACAAGTAATAAAAACTTTAAACTGATTTGATATGTACAAAAATTAAGAAGTTATGGGGTTTTTTCTGTTTTCACAAAACCCCTCCCTATTTCCCTCCCCTTGGTCCGATTTTGCCCATTAACGAACTTGACCGAGAATTTATGCCCATTGATTTTATGTATCAGTTTGGAAGAGATTGGTGCGGAATTACGAAAGTTATCGTGTCCAGAAGAAAGTGATATATATAGATAGATAGATAGATAGATAGATAGATAGATAGATAGATATATATATATATAAAGTTTTTTACTGAGGGTGGTTTTGGGTTCTAGGGGTCATGATCGGTGTAGATCTGCAAAAATTTTTCAGAAATTCCAACATAGGAACGATCCCAATAGGTAGTATTTCATACGAAATCTACCTAAAAACGGCAAAATGATGGTTTAAGGGGCCGTCTATGATAGAAGTGAGTAGATATTTTGAAATTTATTCTGCTGTCCTGGTAATCTAACAGGCTTCATTGACTTCTTAAAGTGCTTTGATCAAGATACTCTCTCGGTTAATAATCGAGTTCCAAACTTCAATTTGGATACAGCCCTTACAATACGCTCGTTTTAAAATAATTAATTTCTTAGAAACTTATGGTACGAATTGCAAAAAAATTCGTTTTTAGGCTAATTGAAGAGTGTAGAGTTCATTTATGCTGTCAGAATTGTGTACTGCTATTGAAAAAAAAACAAAGTTATGGTTCGTTTTAATATGTAGATGGCCCCCTAAGCAAATTTTATATACATAGTTTAAAAGTAGACTTTATTTCCAATCGTTTGGTACCAGTAACTTTCTTCTACGATAATTTGTTGAGGAGTTAGTATGGGGTGTTTACTTTTTTTTTCCACGACTGTTAGTATGTATGTGTGTATGTATGTACGTAACGTATGTACGTAGGTATGTATGTACCTACGTAAAGCAAAACTCTTGATAGAAATATCCAATTTGCTTCAATTTTTTTTTCTAGGTTTATTCTCATAAGGCGCTTCCCTGATTTGTTTTGGGGGTTCATTGGTTAAGTATAAAGGGGGCACAGGGGCTAATCCCCCCTTAACTTACAAGGGAACCACTTTAGGTGTTGCTCGCACCTAGAATCGAGACCTGGTGCATTTTGTAGCCCTATGTATAAAAGTTAGAATATCGATAAAAATTCTTTGTTAAAATCATATTTTATATATTTTTTTATAGTTATAATTTTTTATTGTTGGAATTTTATTTGTTAATTTTACACCAAAAGAGAGTTAAGTCGCCAGATATGGCACTTCAAAATTTTCACTAGCTTTATATCTGTAATAGGTTTACGTCCAAACAATTACAACACGGAGCGTGGCGAAAATACTGAGCTAGGGTTACCGGAAAACTGCACGGGACGAAAAAGACGCCAATCTTTCCCCGCCAAATATGGAAATATAATATAGTATTTTTTTTTTTAAAGCAAATTCGTAGGTTCATGAAGGAATTTTAAAACTTTTTTCGACATTTTATAGTTATTATTGACTAATTTATATTTTTAACTATTTTTTAAAAAAAAACTTTTATGTTAAAAGCCTGAAATGTGGTCTAGAAAATTGCATTTTCAGAAAGTTAATCTGCTGTAAAATCAAAAAAAAAAAAAAAAAAAGTATTTTAACAAAAAAATTTTATCCATTCCCAAACTTCCTAATATAGAGCTTTAAAATGCACCAGGTTTCAATACTAGGTGCGAGCAACACCTAAAGTGGTTCCCTTGTTAGATAAATGGGTTTTTTATGCAGAATTATCAATTTTCGTATACCGGTTAATTCTGATAAGGTGCTTCCCTAATTAAATTTGGACGTTCATTGTTTAAGTATAAAGGGGATTTGGGGGGGGGGGGGGGGTAATACCCCATTAACTTAGATAAATGGATTTTCTTATCCGATTTGCTTCAAATTTGGTATACTGGTTTATTATGATAAGGCGCTTCACTGATTAGATTTGGACGTTTATTTGTTAAGTATAAAGAGGGGAACGGGAGGGCTAATGCCCCCCTTAATTTAGATAAATAGGGTTTTCTATCCGATTTCTTCAATTTTGGTATACCGGCTAATTCTGATAAGGCGCTTCCCTGATGAGATATGGAGGCTCATTGGTTAAGTATAAATATGTGAAACAGGGGGCTGGAGCTAACCCCCTCCTTAATTTATTTTTCGAAAGGCATTCTTTGAAGTTGGAGTATAATATACAATTAGTGTGAGCTCAATGTCATCAGTTTAACTGCGCAGTTTTCTTTTTCATTTATTTGTGTTTTCTGCTTTATAGTGTTTAAAATAGTTCGTTGTTTCAGCTTCACACCTGGTTGGCCTTTTTTAGCACGTGGATTGGCGCATCGTTAAATCCATTGTTGTTATAACTCCTATACAATTATAAACATAAAGAATATTGGGAGATGTATCATCTGTGGTGAATTAACCGAAAAATGTCTTAAAAGTAGTTTATTATTATTATTTTTAAAAAACTAAACTCTAACAATATTAAAATGCTGTATATTCATCGGAAACACACTTTTGTACGTAATTTTTATAATGCTACCATATCGAGGAAGTTGGTTAAAACTCGACTGAAAAATCGCATCTTTACATACAAAAAACCTATTGATTTAAATAAAATGTATAAAAAAGACATACCGTGCAACAGGGGTGACTTTGTCTCATTTTTTGCCTCTTGCTGTCTTTAAAAATTCCAAAATTAGTGAAATTTTCCTTTGAACAATTTCTAATTCTTTTTTTCTAATTTCAGGATGTCAATTATAAATTTTAAAATTCACATTTGGTAGCTTTAAAGAATAGTTTAAAAAATATATATTATTTAAAAAGTGGAATAAAGTCACCCCTGACATGAGGTGACTTTGTCTCTTAGCAAATTTTTTAAAATAAGCCTTAAAAACTTTGTAAAAGAATGTAAACCCACTATCTAATATAATAATAAATCATAGTAATAAAAAAAAACTACTTCATTTCGTGATTAAAAAGAAATTTTGAATGAAAATGAAAATAAAAACGAAATTTTATTCAAAAATGACCATTATGCAAGACAAGTAAAAACAATTAAAAATTAATAGAGAAAGATTAATATTTTTCCATAGCAAACAAAATTAAATTTTATATCTTTTCACTTATTTCAGGCACTCAAAAATAATTTCGTTTAAAAGAAATAGGTCTCCTATTTATTTTATTTTTATTTTTATTTTTTTTTTTTTTTTTGGGGGGGGGGGGGGGTAATTTTTTAGGACCTTATAACTTATTCTTTAAAGTAGTATTAATTGAATATTTTTAAGCGGCTTTTCTTTGACTAAGTACGTGTTGTACAACGACATTTGCGACTTTCTGAAGCGTTTGATCAATATATGTATATTTTATAATTATTACCTACTGGATAACCTACTAAATAACCTACTGGAGATTTATACGCAGAGACATTATTAAACAAGTACTTGTACGAAAGAATAAAATGTATAAACTACTTACAACATATATATTTGTAGTAAATATTTGCTTTTATGATTTATTTTCAGAAAAATTAAATATAATAAACAAATAAAATTTGTGGTGACTTTGAGTCGAGACATTCTCACCCAAAATTCACATTCAAAATGCCGATTTGTGGATAAAGTCAATGTGATATCTAAAATATCAAATTAACATATATAAATATCATTGATTTGTAAAGAAGACATATTAAGAAATAAAAAAAAATGTATTTACTCCTTTACAGCATCAAGTATAAATAACTTTTCCAATCAAAAGTTTCCCCCAGTCAAAATAGTCGAAATAGTAAACAAAACAATAACTGAAGTGATACCAAACTCAATTTATAAAATGCTAAATTAAATAATTTATGTTTAAGCTACTGCCGCAATCTATCAGAATTCGGTATTACTGATTAGTTTTATTCTAACAAATTTTGTTTATGACACGCTTTGTCTTTATCCGCGGGGTCGGACAAAGTCATTTCTGCTGGCGGGTCCAAATTTGCATGAAAAAATGACAGAATGCTCAGTGAAATTATCGTTTTAACAAGTTTTGTTACTCAGACTGAGTAAGTTTTCCAAATGAATCTTTTATTTTATTTTTTTTTTCGCAGTTACGTATTTTAATATTTTTATTAAATATTCTTAAAAGATTTTTAGTTGTTCTGTACTGAATATACAGAAAAGTTAGAACAGAACATTTAGAATATTATGTAGGGGAGCTAGGGGATGTATGGGACAAGGGATGAATGGGACATTCTCAATATTTCAGGCAATAAGCATTTATTTTAAATTGATTCCTAACCCCATATACCTCTACCACAGTGTGCTTCAGAACTAAAAGTAGGACCACATTGCTGTTTTCATTTTCCTTCAAAGTTGCATTTTCTGAAATCTCTGCTTAAAAGTAAGTTTTTTTTTTTTACATTTGAAGATGTGAAATATCTTATACAATATAAAAAATTAAGCTATGTTGTAGTTATTTATTTTAAGGTTCAATATCAATAATTAAAATGAATGAATAGTAACCATTGTGACAAAATAATTTTTGAGGTAAAATGGCTGAGAAGGGATATTATGCATCATGGGGATGATTGGGACATTTCAAATGGGGATGAATGGGACATTCTCACTCCTCCCTAGAGATGGTGAAAATTTTATTTATTAATTAAATAGTATTATATAGGATGATAAATCAATAATTTACGTCAATTAATAGTATTAAATAGTATTATATGAGTTGTTATTGTTTAAAATTTCTGAGTGTTACTTATTGTATTGTAATAATTATTAATGGATTATAAAAAAAAATGGTACTAAAACTTAATCAAAATAGATAAAATTGATAAAAATAGTATATGTGTATTGATCAAATGGGGGAAATTATATTGAATTTTGAAATGTTGCACAAATAAATCCCCACCCCTAACATATTGGGTCAATCGGAAAGTCGGGTCGTGTTGGGAAAATCAATTCGTACCGGAAAATTCAATCATTTAATTATTAGACATTGATTCCGATATCTGATGTCTAATAATTATCGGGCAGAATTTTCCTGTACGAATTGATTTTCCCAACACGACATGACTTTCCGATCGACACAATAATTTCCGTTCTGCATGTTTCTACGATACATTTAATTAATATTAATTAATAAGTTATGATTGAAAATTATTAGCTATGCTATATTTAAAATACATTTTGCACTTTCATTTCAAATCTAAAATACCTCATAAGTGGAAAAAAAGAACAGGTTGATAGCCGAAGTCCGCATTAAAAGTTAAAACTGCAATAAAAGAAGTTATTGAAAAAAAAACATATCGATTCGTGCTGTAAAATCATATATTACAAATGTAATTTTCATATAAGGTTATAATTATAAATTTTAATTTGGTAAAATTGAATACAGGGAGGAAAATCTTTGTATCCCATCCATCCCTATTAGTGTCCCATTCATCCCTGCTGTGGGGATGATTGGGACAGGGAGGAGCGTATTTTTGATTTCATAATATTTTTATGAATAAATCATAATCTAGAATAAATATTGTTCATATATGTTGGCAAATACCTAATGTATGAAATGTGATATATAATATTGATAGTAACTTAAATAAAAAAATATAAAAAAATATTTTTGTGAAAATGTCCCATTCATCCCCCACCTCCCCTTTTGCACATGTCGTATCTCGAACTCTCGGATTTCTTTGGGACCCTAGGAATGTGCCTACTCTGCCTAGGCGAGGGATGGCGAACCTATGGCACGCGTGCCGAACTTGGCACGTAAGAAAACTTCTCTGGCACGCGAAAAAACTTATACATTATACTCAATTTATGGAGAACAATCCATTTTATGTTTTAACAAAAAATATAGTTTTGTGTAATAGGTATATAATTTACTTTAAAATAATCTGTAAATTTTGAATCAATTAAAGTGTTATAAATTTCAATGAAAACGCCTTGTAGCGTCATTTTCTCGCCGAACCATTCAACATATAGTGTTTTCATCACCATTCAACCATTCACCATCACCATTCACCATTCAACATTTTGCTTCTTTATGAAATTTCAAAGGTTTTTCAAAATTGAATTTTTAAATATATTTGCATAGTAATATACTTAATTGACACACTTCTACTTCAGATTAGGTTTTTTTTAATTTAGGTTTAGGATTTTAAGTAATGTTAGGATTTATTATATTTAGGTTTTGAATTTGAAAATTGAATTTTAACTGTTAGTGTAAATAAGTATGTTGAATGAATAAGTCTATTGATCCTGCTTCTACCTGAAGAACTAAAAATGACCTGATTCGGAAGTATACAAAAACAAAAAACTCGCTTATAGATTATTACTACGGAATTCGATGCGACATGGCTACATTATTGAGCAAATACAGCATAATAAATAAGTTATGAATCGAATTTAGTATAAGTTTAAAAGTATTTAAGTAAAAATTCTATAAAAATTACTTATTGAATTTTGAGTTAAAATGTTTCTGGCACGTTAGAATGTTGGTACATAATAATTTTGAAATTTTTCGCACGCATACTCAAAAAGGTTCGCCATCCCAGGCCTAGTCCATAAACAGGTCTTGTTTTAGGGTTTTGGTTCATCTTACTGGTAATTTATTATAGTATTTAATAATTATGAAAATTTCGGGTCTTTTGATTTAATGGTTTTGATCTTGTGGAGCTAATCTGTACGCAATATACCTTAATTTGTATTCGGATTCCAACATGAAAAGTTACGTAACTCTACGTAAATGGTATCATTCTTTGTTTGATACCTTTTAAACAAAAGTATGCAGAACCATACATTTCGTATCAAAATGTTCAGCACTAAAATGGTTTTAATATAATTTAATCTCTAGTTTTTCTAATCTGTGTCGGTAAGCTGTAAGCATAATTTTCGGGCCCGTACAAGACTCTAGTACAAGTAACCTCGAGTTACGGTAAGCCAAAAGTCACTGTTCTGAAAATTGGCATTGTTTATGTATAGCTTTAAAATTTACATGCTATTTCACCAAACTATATTTAAAAATATATTACATTGAATTCCAGTGTATATCGCGGTGAATCTAAATATTTTGAAACTAAAACATATTTTTTCCTTTTTTCTTTTACCATGTATTCGCGGTTTCTTATTATTCTAAAAGTACCGTTGGTTATATTTTCGTATAATATTGTTTAAGACTAAAAGTTAATACACTAAATCGTTCAAAACCATGAATTTTGAATGGTCTTATATTGTTGAAATAAAATATATAGTAATGTTGCTAAAAAAGGCATACTTTAGCTATTTATTGTTTTGAGATACTAATAATAATATACATTTTCTTTCTCCATTCAGTTTTATTATTATTATTATTATTATTGAATCAGTTATATTAATATGGATTCATATTCATTATGATTTATTGAATTTTAGTGTACTTTTTCAAGTTAAGCTAAAAATCATCTATTTAATGTATAGTTGATTTTTTTCTTTAAATGCAATAGTTGTAAAAAAGTATTTATTTTCGTTCTAATAGAAGCGTAAAATAAAAAATGCATACTTTTTTTGCAACTTGAAGAATTGAAAATTTTTATAATGTATATGATTTGCAACGCTTCAAAAAAAAGTTTCTTTTTTTTTTTCATGTTTTATCCAAATTAACTAACCTAAAATTTAATTTTTTTAAAAGCTGACAAGTTGAAAGTTTTAAGCTTTCAAAAACTTTGAAACATTTCCTGCTTATTTTATGCAGCGTTTTTGTAAATTGATGTCAAGATATCTTCATTTTTCATTTGACACTTTATATGACATCAAGTTTAAAAATTTTTCTCGATGACAGCCATGTCACTTTCAATGATCTTTTATTAGTAGATGGCTTACGGGCTATCTCGATCGTAAAAAAAAAACTTTTTTTATTGCATAGATTGTTTTATATATATATATATATATATATCCTGGCTTTCAGAAGAAGAAAAATTATTTTAAAAAGAATAACTAATGCTTGTTTGTCTTTGTTTTTTTTCTTTTTATCTCTCATGCTGCTACCAAAAACAGCAAATAAAGTTGCTAAACTGGCAGTTAAACATTGTAGGAGGAAGACGAACACGGCTTATACCTTTAATTCTAATTTATGAAAGAAGAATATAAAAGTAATGTTTTTATTCTTGTAGGGTTCTTTATAAAGATATATAGTTTGTTTAGTCATAAGGGGTTATCTATATATTAAAAATAAACTTAATTTTTAAAAATTCCATTGAAGTTCCACAATTTTATTACAATTTGAATATCAAAACTAAACTTGAAAATACGGATTTTCTTCAATTTTGAATGGTTAGTTAGTGAGACATAAATTATTAAAAAATGAGTCAATAAATATTAAAGCTAAATGTAGGTGTTTTAAGTATAACTCGAAGATTAATTTATGTGTTTTATAAAATCCTAAACATAAAGATGGTTACATATTTAGGATTAAAATCTTCTTTAAATATTAATTACTAACTAAAAAATACAATTATTAAAATTAATTAGTTGGTATATTATCAGGAAAGTCATAAAATTTTTAACGTTAATGCATATATAAAATGCGCCTTATTCCAAGGTGGTAATTATTGAATTCCATTTATTAAGAAATTAAGATATGCTTATTTGACTTGAAAGAAAGTGTTTAAAGATTGCAATGGCGTACCCAGAAAGGGGGGGGGGGATGGACTGAGAGGCTACAAACTTCATCTGGAAATCAGCTGAAATCGGTATCTGTTACCTAATTTTAAGCACAAGTTACTTCTTTTCCACGCTTAGCCCAGTGTTGAATTCAAGGGGTGTCCCGGGAGGGGGGGACATTCCACCCTCCAGAGCAATAAGATTTAGTCACCGGAAGATTTAAAATTTGTGTTTTCAACGGTCAAAAAGTGCAATTTCCTCACCCCTGGAACTCTATAATGTCCCCCCCCCCCAACCCCCGGAGCCTCAGATATCCATCCCGGAGAAAAGTGGTGTCTGAATTCAACACTGGCTTAGCCTCCACCCCCTTCCTCTACCGAAGCAAATTCATGGGTATCAGTACCAGCCATAAATTTAGGGTCTGTATTTTAGATTAAAATTGAAATTGACTTCCTACCTTTTTCATGTACGCTTGTAAACATTATATATTTACTGTTAATAATATATATATATATTGTTGTATCTTTATTTTAATAGGTATAACGACACTTTCCTTTAACCCGTTGACTACTAACGGTGCACGTGTATACCATTTATAACAGTCGCAGCGACTGTTTTGCTTTTATTTTATTTAGCACTATTTCCAACCAATAAACTCTTGCATGTATAAATTCCGTTACGCGGCTGAAAACGTTTAACACTATTTCTGCCACGATTTTGTGTATATTTATTTCTACCAAAAGGTGTCTTTTTACACCTTTGCGTTCGAATGCAAATAATTGCCAAAACTGTTGGGATTTCAAATTATCAGTTAAAAATCGATGTTAAATATAGATAATTTCAAGCAATATATTTATTGATACATTGAAGCGTATTTATTAGAGATTATTTAATCAGGTTGTAAATTCCAACTTAAATCTACAAAATAATTATACATAAATGTAATCAAACATGTCTTACGTCAAAAGGAACAAATTAAGACATTAAAGGAACATTAAAAAATATTACCTTCTTCATTTTTTCATTTTTATTACAATGATAACCAAACATTATAATATTATTAACTTAACAAATTTTCAATCTCATATATAAAAATCCAATCTTTGTAGCAACATCAACAACAAAAATACAGTATTCATAAAAACAGTAGTGTAATAGAATTCTTTCTTTGTTCAATACTACAGCTTTTACACGAATGAAAACAAAATTCATGTGTACTGAACTCACTGCCAGAACTGGAGAAGAAAACGCGTTATTCAGTTTTTTAAGATCTAGTGCCTGCAATGATCTATAGCACGGACGGCGAACCTATGGCATACGTGCCACAAGTGGCACGCTGCTGATTATTTTTTGCACGGCATAGATCCAGGTTCTAGATCAAAATATAGTAGAACTTCGCAAAATGCATTAATTAATCTAGATGTTGTCTCTGTTTATCTGAATTCGATTAGTTCGGTTGGTTTGTCATTGCCATACAGATTGAAGAAACTGAAATATTACTTTATGTATTCTAATCTAGCTCAATATTGGTTTACAATATTTTAAGAATAAGAGATAATTACGCGATTTTCACAAACGAAAGATTTAAAGGCATTATAAGCAAAAATTCCGATAGTAAATCATAACAACTTGGAATTCAATTACAGACACTAAAAGCTGTGGATTCTGGTGCTTGCTACTTCGAAAATTTTTTGTTCAAGACATTCTTTTCGGAAATAAATATTAAGAAATATTCAACTAAAAACATGTTGTCAAATGAATCCAATTCATCTTGCAATCTCTTAAAAATACGAAGCTAATATAAATTATTTGGCATCTAAGATGAGACTACAGAAATAATATTTTAAAAATAAATTTCTAAAGTATAACATCAAATATTACCCATATTTTTTTAATGCTAAAAACAAAAATTTAAGTAATATTTATTCATTATTATTTGATCCATTAAAATTTTATATTTTTGGCACGTCATGATCACGTAAAACATATTTTTGGAAAAATTTGGCACGTGGATGTGAAAAGGTTCGCCGTCCCTGATCTATAGTCTATACTGAAATGCAACATGGCGGAAAAAAAGAGAATATCAAAGTTATGCATCAACGCCTGTATTTTCCGTTACAACTTGAAATCGGGATTATCTTATCTCATTGTAATTGATATGATGCTATAAAATGGTGTTGATATTTATATGGAAAATGGTTTAAAATAAGAAATTATGAAATCCTTAGAAATTAGAAATTAGAAAATCCTTAAGGTGTCAAAAGACATCTCATGGTAGAAATAGGTATACCCTATGCACATTTTTAGATTCAGAATGAGCTGGAGGAAATTGATATCGCTGCATTAATTTAACAACTATTGTATAAAAAGTCAAAAAATTAATTGGGGAGAAATGATTAACCTTAGAGAATAATTTTAAATGAAAATCTGAAAGGTGTCTTTTGACACCTTTTGGTAGAAATAGTGTTAACCCCTTCGCGACGGGAGCCTTTTACGACATGTTTATTACTTTGCTACCGGTTTTAAAAAACAGAAGTTTGTGCCTATTCAAATCGGGAAAATGCTCGGATTAAATAAGGCAAATTTTACAGTAACATTTTACTGGTGAGGATAAACGAGGATCCTTAGGCCTATTTCCGTCACGTATACGTGTCGCTCGGGCCCCAAGGGGTTAAGAGAGACATTTAGGGGACGATATACCTTGAAAATAATTTTTTTGTTTTTTGTAAATTTCACTTTAAATATTACTCAAACGTACATTATATGCATTATCGCAAGCATTTATTATAAAAAAAAATGTTATTTTTGAGAAAAAAGTGGAATTTTACGCGTCGTCTTAGAAAGCTGCGAAATGCTCACTGCGCATTCCATATCAATGAAAATCTCCAATATTTTTATTAAAAGTTTGGTTTATCTATATAAATAAAACTGTGCATCGAATTTTATATATTTGAATATAAAGGTAAAAAAAAAGATTTTAAAAATTTTGAAATTTTTCAAAAAAATTTCAAAATTTCAAATTTTTTCTTTTTTTTTGTAAATTTTACTCTAAATATTACTCAAGGGTACATTATATGCATTGTGGCATGCATTTATCACAAAAACAATTTAAAAAAAATTTATTTTTGAGAAAAAAAATGGCATTTTAGACGTTGTTGTAGAAATCTTCGAAATGCCCCCTGCGCATTCCATGTCAATGAAAATCTCCAATATTTGTTATAAAAGTTTGGTTTACATATATAAATAAAACTGTGCATCGAATTTTATATATTTGAATATAAAAGTATAAAAAAAAATTCAAAATTTTACAAAATTTTTCAAAAGAAAATTTTTTTTTGAAAAAATTTTAAATTAATTATTAATTAATTATATAAACTAATTAATTAAAAACTAAAACGCGTAAAACTCAATTTTTTTTTTCTCAAAAATATTTTTTTTTGTGATAAATGCATGCCATTATGCATATAATGTACCCTTGAATAATATTTAAAGTGAAATTTACAAAAAATAAAAAATTGATTGTAAAGGTTTTTAGGGTCCCTCGTCCCCTTAATAGAGAATGGATAGCATTCTAAAATCCCATATTCCGGTTTGAGAAACTGATTAATTAACTTCAAGCCACTCGGAAACGTTTCCAAAAATCAGTGGCGGCAAAAAAAAAAAAGTTTTTATAAATACTCCTTTAAATCACGACACTATTGGTTTTTAGGGTTTAAGATGAAGGACGCTTTTCGGAAACTGGGAAGAGGTCACTGTATATCTTCGTACGTGGTTATATTATATTTTCGTTAAGAAACATTTTTTTCTATGGTTTATGATAAATTCCCAATTAGTTAGTACAGTAGAACCTCTTTTATCCGAAACTTTTTTAACCGAAATCCATTTTGAAAACTTTTTTTTTTTTGCTATGATATTCATCTGTGTGTAAAATCCGTTTTGAAAGCTTTTTTTTTTTTTTTTTTTTTTTTTTTTTAACTGACATATTCCTTGTGTGCAAACGGTCCTTTCCAAACTACGAGTACATATAAATATTTTCGATCCCCTTTCTTAGAGTTCCTTTGAATTTAACTTGAGCTCCCGTAAGCTGGGGAGTGGAACGAAGAAAGCGAACAAATTAGCAATTCTGAAGCATTTGAATGTTTTGCAAAAGTTTTGGCATGGTTGGAGCAGCAGAAAGTCTGTGATACGGCTGAACTAATAATATTAAAAACTCCGCGATAGAGCTTCAAAGCAAAGACAATTGAAACTGCGACAAACAAAATATTTTTCAAAACCTTGTGATATATGTAAAAAGTACATAATTTCAAAATTTAAATTCAGGTAATTTATTCTTGTTTCTATTTTGCTATTGCTTTATTTTTATTAAGCACTTGTTACCATAATAAAAAATATGAAAATACTGCATATTTCTTATTATGGTAATCTCCTTAATCATAAAATTGAAGCATTCTCGATTATCCGAAAATTCCGAAAGATTGTCGGTCCCATTTACTTCGGATAATAAAAGGTTCTACTGTATTGCTTTTATTCGTTGTAAAAAAGGGTTGTTATACCTGGCATGTGAATTGAAAACTGTTGCATGTATGTGTATGTTTGTATGTTATAACATGGAAGCAAGTATGTACGGTGAATGTGTTTACGGTGTTGTGTATAATACAAGAAAGAACTAATGTAAATGAGAAGATAATGCATTAAGTATGAAAAAATTCATGCAGATAATTTAAGAATTAAAAAATATTTATTTATAATAACCTCTAGGATCGTACATACGATTTTCCAATAAAGCAATATTTTTTTTTTTTTTTTTCCCATATGATATAAACCTTTTTGCTATTTTAATATTCTATAGAAAATAGACTTTTTAACATTTTCCAACAAAGTTGAAAAGTGTTTATAGGAATTTGATTTGTCTGATTGACTGTCCGTCCGGCCATGATGTAACTTTCGTATATGTATGTACACGAATTGCCATGTAATTTTTATATACCTCGGATTGCCTTGTAGTTTTGTTATGTTATTGTGGTTTACCATAGACTGTTCGGTATTGAAAATGAAATGTGTAAAAAAAATTTTGTTCGTTTATAGGGACGTACAAAAGAATTCAGTTACATTGTGGTCTAGGAGGTAAAAGCGCTTATGGTTCATTTTATTGAAGGTACGATATTTCAAACTTAATGAGATGGATCACTGACAAGGAAGGTCTCCTTACTGGGCATACTCAGAATATTTTGAAAAAAAAATACCAATTAAACTACTGATATATGTAATAAAGGATCTGTCAAATTTAGCGGCGGAATTACAGTAGAAAGTCTGTAAAAAAATAAAATACTTTCGAAAATTTGGCACGAAAAGATGAAAGCGTCACGCGATTTGGCAAGCAGTACTTTTCTTCGCCAAAAACAAACGATTTTAATGCATCTCAGAATTGTTTGTTAATTAATTTTTAGAATGCGTGTAAAAAGTATTTAATGAATTTAAACATAAACAATGAGAGAGTTTAAGAAATACATTTTTTCGTATTACATATTTATGTTGCTTGTTATTTAATTTTATTACTTTAAAAACAATTTCATATATAAAAAATATTTTCATATATTTAAGCTATTCCAAAATAAGAGCAAGATTCATTTAAGGCTGTTCTTAACTGCTCCGCTGAACAAGCGCAAAACGTTTTGACACATTTACAAATTCATTTTTTAACGGAAAGATATAAAATTGGAAAGCCTGGCCATGGAAGCGATTTGGAATTGAACTGTTTTTTTCCATTTTTTGATCAATCAATTACCCATTGAGTTATAAGCGATATCGATCACGTGACAACCCCGTTTTTCGCCCGCTCTTGAGTGATTTTTCTACTTTCGCGCGGAAATTCAGTTCAAAAGGTTCACAATGATATTATTTTCTGAAAGATCTATTGCGTTTGCAAAAAAATGGAAAAAACAGCTCAATGACATAGTTTCTGAACAACAACACCAGCTAGTTTCATGCATTTTCGAACAAAACTAAATTAAAATTTAAGTCAGGAAGTTGCCCTTTTGAATTTGAGAACAGCCTTAACAGTTATTCATTTTAATATCAAAGAATTCGTTGTTTCCATAGCAACAAAATTGATCGACAGTGCTCAATTGTACTTAATTTTGAGATATATAAACAATTTTAATTTCTTTTAATTTTGTTTTAATTCATAAAATTTTATATTTAACTTTCATTATAAATATATATATACATATATATGACAAAACTATAGTTAAATGAAACTAAAACTGACAAAACTAAAGTTATTTACATTAAATTTATTTAAACAAGTTCAATATGAAACATTTTTATCTTAAAGAGCATTCGCATAAAAAAGCATTTTTCGAAATTTTCTTTCACCGCCAACCGATGATAAATCGCCACATAAACGAAATTTTCATTATTTTTTTTACGAAAGTTCTAACGAGGTTCCGCCGAAATTTTTTTTATAAACATATATATCCACATGAGAAGATCATTCTGTAATTGTTTCAGATTTTTCTGAATATGCCCGTATGGAGACCTTCCTTGTGAGGTGGATTACAACATGCTTTCTCAAGAATATGGATTAAGTAGCATTTTTAGTTCGTTTACAGGGATGCATAAAAGTATTCAATTACATTACGATACATAAGGTAAATACTGGTTGCGGGGGTATTTGAATGATGTTATGATACTTTAAACATAATGAAATTTAAAAGGAGCACTGAACTGCACTACAATATGTTTTCTATAGATTATGGAGTGCGCAGCATTTCTTGTTCATTTACAGACACACACAATTCGGTTACAGGATTGCCTATGATCAAGAATTGCTGGTAGCGCGTTTTCCGCTGAGCAATGCGTTTTTAAACTTATGTAATTTTTAATGTATTACGAGGTATGTAAATTACTTACTTAGATGTCTGATGTTTTTTACATATTTTTAAAAATCTGATTTCACCTCTGTAGCAGGGATGTAGTGGAGGGTATACTGAGGTATACGCCGTGTATCCTCTGTTTTTTTTTTTTTAAGAAGTTCCATACACCCTCTATTTCTCAAACAAACATTAGCGTATACCCTGTCTATGAATGTCCATGACATCAGCGTATACCCTCTGCCTATACCGTATACTCTCTGATGCTTCTTTTGCGACTACAACACTGCTCTGTAGCACATTTAAAGTGTATATACTATTTAAATATATCACAATAGCTGTGGGGAATAAACACTCTCATGGATTTATTTCGATATGGAACAGAATTGGTAAGTTAAGAATCTATAAAAAATATTTTTAAATCTTTTTTTCATCATATCTTTTCAACGCACAGGATGGACGGACATATCAAATCAAATATGGCGGGGCCAGGCATCGGGAAAAGGAGCAGACATGCTAGGGAATCTCATTCGTTCCAGAGATTATGGGGATATGTTAAGGAAATTGCGAAAGATATCGTTGAGCGATAAATCACCGGTGGATGCTCATAAAGCCACCCTCAAGGAATTTTAATACACCGATAGGAGTGGGATGTGTCAAGAGGATAGGGAAGTATATGAAACTACTTAACAGCGTCGACGAGGTTAAGATTGATAGATGAGACACTGAAAGGCAAATAACATTCCAGAAGAGATTCAAGAGCTATAGCTGCACTAAGTTTTGAAATTTAGAACAGATTTACGAGGATATGTAAAAAAATACAATGTTTTACGAGGGAACATAAAAGTGATCCGGTTGCAATAGTGCCATATGGTCTCTTCCTGAATACCAGATGTGTTTATAAACAGCTTATGCGTCAAGTAAGATTTTATTTCATGAATGTAAAGAACTCTCCTCTCACTGTTTGAAACAGAATTTTTTTTTTCTGTCAAAATCACTAGCATTTTGGATTTGTTAAACATCAGTTTTTCAATATTTCAGACGAACAGAATATTTATGCTGTCGTTCTAAAAATATATTTTCTATTTTATTAATGATAGCTAGAATCTGTCTTCAAAAGATGACAATACATAAGTTTCTTTAAAAAAATCAGCGTACTTAATTACACTCATATAGTCAGCACCTCAGCAACTGTATTTAGAGCCTGATACAAAATCCCTTGTTAGTTTTTCTACAGGTCGTCGATGCCTCAGTAGTGATTAGTAAGGGCGCGGATTAAGCTTGTCAGCATCTTTCATAACTGATAGCTTCTGGTGCAGGATAACCGCCTACAACACCCTTGTTGCGGCCCTGCATACATTTAATATGTACACGATTTAAATGCAAATTTCTACAGTAAGTGATACATTTCAGAAAGATTTGACGAACTAATAATAATTAATTATTTCATTTTGATTCAGATAATTTTAATAAAAGAAAAAAAAAGGTAAAGAATCTAAGGTAATTGTACCATTAATGGACCCTTTAAGGACATTTTTCGCCTGTTTTTAGTGTAGTTTTCTTAGTTTTAGAGACCGCGATAGCAGCGGGTGTTGGCAATCTCAATTAATTCCCTCAGCATACGACTGAGCAGCAAAAGTTTCTTCTTTTTTTAAAAAAGCGATTTTTTCCACCGAATTTATAAAAGTAAAATTCAATTAAAAGTTTCTGATTAAAATTAGGTTGGGATATAACATATCCCATCACCCCTCATTCCTCAATGAATTAAATGCGCCATTAACAGCCATGGGAAATCCAGTAGTGGACACTTGTCTGTTCCAATATAGTGGACACGGAGGAATTCCTGCCGAAAAAGAAAAATATTCAGCGAAATGGCTTTCTCTAGGACTCTTTATATTGATTGTCGTTATAACGATTAGGCAGTAGAGCCCTCTTGGGGACTCTCGTTATTTTGATCGACGTATTAACCACTTACAAAAGCGAATACAAAGTAAGTCTGTGTCTACAGCTTTGAAAGTAATATTCACTCCTAAAACCCCACCCACTCCATATTCTGCAGAAAGTATATTGTATTGAACCTCAGTAATGCATATAAATTTTAAAATGCACTTCAAAAAATTTTTCCCGTGAACCATTAATGTAATGAATTATTTTATGAGTCTTTGTAAACGAACTATAAATTCTACACACTTCATGTTCGGTGTGCAATATTATATATTAGACTTCAATAATATATTATGCCAGTTATGTGATATTCCAACCATATTTACAAAAGTTAGAGGGCGGACATATAGGCATATGAAATCAAGTCTTAAACACGTCAATTGTGTTAGAAAGTTTTATTAAAAGGCACTGTTAGACAAAAAAAAGTAAGAACGAGTATTTGACAGGGTTGTTCACTACTGGATATGGTAATAGACAGAAGTACTAGTAGTGGGCACCCTTAAGAAATCTGGTTGGTGCAAAATTTAAAAAGAAAAAACAAAAACAATAAATATATTCTGCCTTCATTCATATTTAGTCATATGGAAGCAAGAGGTACAAACCAAATCCCTAAAAATGTAGGCATAAACAAAGCAACAAGAACAATAACAGAACTTGCCTTCTTTTAATTGAAACTAAAACTACACAAAATCAAATCATGATAAGATAACCACTCGGTCCAATTGTTTGAGTTGAACTAACCTATCTTCGAAATAGATTGCTTAAAATTTCTGTAGTTCAAGGCCTTAACACTAGAAGAACCTACCAGCAACTCCATTTACAATGTAAACTGCTGTGTGGCTTTCAAAGTCCAAACTTTAGTGCCCAATACTTGTATAATGTGCATCATTGATGCATTACCCTAACGAAGAAATTGTTCAAACAATTTTTAAACCAAAATTTACTCATATTCACCATGGAATTACAGACGAGAAGAATTAACGATACATTAAATAGCATTTCATATATTTAATACACTACGCCTAATTAGAGAAACATGAAAATCATTTTCATTGTTTATATAATGTATAACTTCACAAATATTTAAAGTAAAATGTTTCGTATTAGCTTTTATAAATACATTTAAATCGCGCAGAATATAATTGGTAAAATTTAGCATCTAAGCTCCTAATCTTTAAAGACGTATGAAGCTGACAAGAACTTGAATTCGGTTATGTTTGAACAAGTAAAGTACACAATGCGGTAAGACTTAGGATATATTCGCTTATTTTATTTAATCTGTTAAAGCCGAAGTCATTTTTTAAATTGTAATTTAAGTGAAGTCTTAGACTATATTTAGTACTTCAAGAATTACAAGTTCTTAAGTTTCGTCTCATAAGGTCCAAAAAAGACGCATCTTAAATACACCATAAATAAAAAGCTGGCGCAACTTGTTTCAAAAGAATCTTTCTTTACCAATCGCAAAACAACACCCTATAAGATCAGTCGGACGTCTTCTTTCTGTGGACATAGATGATGTACTACAGCTGAAACGTACTACACGTCAATTGTAACATATTGTAGGCAGTAATCAATGCTCTACTCCAGAGAGAGAAAGGGTATTGTTCAAGTTCCAACACGAAAAAAATAATCTGTACCAGTTCCTAGCGGAATAGAAGAATTAGGGTACGCTAGGAAATGCTAGGATACACGCACATTCAAACAATTCCAATAAGTCCCATTAGATGTCTATACGAAGAAAAAAAAATAAGCTACCTTATTTATAGAACACTCGACGTTAACGGATTAAGTTGGTCACACAATTTTCGAATTATGCAAAAAAACAATTCCAAATCATGATAAAAAAATTTTATTGGGCCATGTTGAAAATTCTTTCATTGGTAGCTTATTTAATTTGTAAAGAAAACAGGGAATAAAAAGCTACGAAATATTAATAATTTCCCAAGAGAAGATAACGAATCAAATTTATATATGATCAAACTAATCAAATAAACCAAATTTTAATAATGTAACAGTTTTAATACAGTAACAATTTCTGACAAAAAATAAAGAATTGTGATTAAATTAATCAATCCTGTCAGCGATTGAAATAATCAAAATGAACTGGATCTAGTCACAAATTAATAGTTCGTGTCTATATTTTCCCTGCAGTAGAAACGTCTGGTGAACTCCCCAATTATGTCTTCAAAAACTAGAACTTCTGTCACTTCTTCTGCTGTCGAGATTTATAGGCCATCCCGGAAGAAAACTTCTCCAGTTTAGGCCTCTTACTCTTACTAAAGGGGCCCAAAAGGTATCTGAGAGAACTTAGTGGGTGATCTGCGGCATTTATCTATATTGTAAGAAATCAGGACGTTGGCAGGAATGAAACACATATTGCCCTCTCAGGCATATGATAGATTTAATGTCGTGCGAAAGATATGGGGAAAATGCGTTGATGTTTGTCAGAGATACGCACCGTAACAACTTAATTCAGTGAAAGTAAATGCGAATTCTTACTGTAGAATTCTTTGTAACTTTCTGGGATGAAGTCATCTCGTTTCATCACTTTTTTAACACTTGGACCGCCACAAAATTTACTCAAGTTTTATAAAAATACTTTACACCAGAATTTTTATTTAAAAACATTTAACATATTTAACTTATTTCTCCGTGGTTATGTATTTAATTTTGTTTTTTTAAATTCTGGTTCGAATAGAAATATTTTCCTTTTTTACCGGTCAAAATGACCGCTGTAGCGGTTCTACTGTTAAAAGACTTAAACAAGTCATTTCTCCGCCAAAAAAAAAAAAAAAAAAAAAACCTATTTCAAGCGGCAGTTTCTTAGCCTACGGACTTGCTTAGAATTGGAAGAAAAAATTGGTAAAAGAAAAATACAAACTCCTATTGCCTATTATTTAATTTACTTTTATTATGACAGTTGGCATTTTTTAGCGAAAGCGGTTTGAAACAACAGATAATTTTTATAAAAACTGTTAAATGTTTTATGAAACTTTTCAATGGTTTCAACGGATCTTAAACTACATTGTTTTCCATATTGCTCAAGTTTAACGGACTACACACGATCACATATTAAAAAATTTTACGTGTGTCTGTAAATTTTGCCTTATCTAATTCGAGCATTTTTGCGATTCAGTTAGGCAAAAATTTCTGTTTTGAAAAACCGGTGATAAAAGATTAAAAATTCTGTAAAATTAAGATGCTCGTCCCGAAGGGGTTCTGGCAGGTATACCATGCAATTTCAAGTGATGTATTCTTCATTATTTAGTAGCCAAGGAGTTCCAATATCAGCAGTGCTGTTCTTTTCTTACGAAAGTATTATTTAAAAAAAAAAAAAAAAAAAAAAAACCAAAAACTATACTTACTAGGCCCGGTTCCCTCTGTATCAATTTCGTTATGTTTGAAATAGCATAATGTATTAAAATTAACTTCAAAACTTATCATTCTTTGACTATAGTAGAGCAACCGTTTGATTATAATATATAAATAATTTTTTTTATTCCTGTCAACAAACGATGTAAACTATACATACCATTTTTCAAAAGGTACATTAAGTATATTTTTACATGAACCAAAGTCGAAAACGTTTTTAAACTATGTTGGAAATTGTTTGAAAAAAAAAAACATTTGTTGAAGAATATTTCTCACAGTTTTTAAATTATTTTTCATATAATGCATGCACAAAATGTAAATCAATGTATTTTCAATTATTTCGTCTGCAGTTCTAGCATGTAAAACGTGAATATATTTTTTTTTTCATAAAATATTTTCAAAAAATCCTTTCACATTTAATTTTTTTAACGCTCTTTTTCTCTTTATTACCATTATGTGAATCAAATTTAAACAGTAGCTATTTTTTTTTAGATAAAATAAAAGAAATGTCTTTATTAATGCTTCTTCATGATTAAATTTCGTTAATGTTAAAATCTATACCATTGTCCAAAGTTTAAAAATTCGATTTAATTAATTATTATAAGTTCAAACTAACTACAATGCACTAAGGATAAAAACCAGGAATTGTTCATTGTTTTTCCTGACGGGATTGGAATGAGATATTTCATTTCAATAATCATTACATTGAGTTTTCTTGTTCAATTTTCATTACAAATGAAGATTAATTACATTTTAATTACATTAGGGGCACATGGAACATAAAATGGTTCAAAATTTTCAGTTATTGGCCTAAAAAATAGAGTTAAAAGATTATGGTGCTAAATGATTATGAACCTAGAAGATTATGATGCTGGAATTTTTAAAATAATATATTTTAAGCACTGTGGGTGTGTATATAGTTTTTTGCCATTTTCTCGAAATGTGTTTTGTTTATGCTATGGTACACTTTTCTAAAATTCTATTTCATGTAAACAGTTGAAACTTTCCAAAATTGTGTAACTAACTTGTTTCTTTAAAAATATCTAACATTATAGATTTGTGAAAAAAAATTAAGTAATGGAAAATATGTTCTTAAAATTTTAAGGATTTTCTAAGTTTTTTTCTTTAAATATTTGTAATTTTTTTTTCTTTTAATCCAAAATGAAAAATGCTTCTCATTGTTCTCAAATAGTATGTTTTCTGACACCGCAACAAATTTTAAGGTGATATATTCAGCAGTTTTTTAGAAAAGTGTACCGAACAAATATATTGTTAAAAAAATTCTCAGAGGTATGTAAAAAAGTTAATTAGTTCTCTGAAAACTAATTTATGCATGAAATTGATTTTTCTTTTGATTTATATATGGGCTATAATGTGTATATTTACTGCAAAAAAAATTCTATCTCTATTTTTAAGTAAAATACATGATGTTAAATATTTCGCAAAAACTGCTTCATTTTACTTGTCGAGAGGTTGCATGTGTCTTTAAGTACATCCTAACTATTACCTTAAAATATATTTCATTTGTTAAAATATCATTTAGTTCAGCATTATTCTTAGCTTCAAATGTCTCCAAACATTCGAAGCATAGAAGGATGAATTTCACCAATAATGTTACCGATTTTAAAGCACTTATAAAAACTTATTTATCATACATTTTAATTTAAATATTAATGACTGTTACTCATGAAAATAATTTACATGTTTCTCTGATTACGCAGGCTTGCGATTAATTTTTTTTCCTTCAAATTGAAGGGACCTTCTTATGTACTTTAAGTTGCTGATTTAAAGGAAAATACATAAAAATATATATCACGTACAGTTTCAATAAAAATCGAAAATTTCTGTCTGGTTGGTAAGCTATAATAAGTTTATGCATAAAAGCATGATAATATACCATTAGTATGTTATTAAATTATTAATAAAGATACTAGACACCTTTAAACTTGGTAGTAAAACTATTTTTAGTTGCTGATTAGAAAATGGTCACAACAATTAGGACACAACAAAAAAAGTTTTAAGAGATGGAGGGGAAAAGAAAAAAAAAATATTATACATAAATAATTTTTACTTTTATTCTAGCTATGTTGAATGTAAGAAATTATCAAAAATGTAAGATATAGCTTATTTTAAATTAGTTTTCCAAGGATTTTTTTTTACTTTTCGAGCTCATGGAGTAAGAAAAATATTATAATCATGTTTTGTACGTGTATGTGTGCATGAGTAAACAAGGTACTTCCGACTGAGCTCCCATCTGTTGAATATGTTATAGATCATTGTCGCGAGAACTGTATATGATATACTCTGTATACTGAAATTGGTAAATAACGCCCCAGGATTATATATTCATGATTCTATACGGAAAATCTCCCAGGAAATATACCAGAGTATGAGTGATAAATATTTCGGCGATGTAATCAAGCGTTAGTAGCGCAGAGGTAACGTTTTCAGTTTCACAACGGAAGGTCGAGCCATCGAATCCAGCCAATCCGGTTGTTTCAGAAATGTATAATTTATTATTATTATTATTATTATTATTTTACATTTTGGATATGAACATCAATGTTCAGAAAATCAAGTGAAGTCACACCATTTTTTTTTATTTATTGTGATATATCTGTGTGATTTTCCCCGGATATATTTAACCTCACTTTGCGGGAAAATCTCGGCAGGTTTTAACGCAGTGTTTATTTTCGATTTAATAAATGCGTAAAATATAAATAAATATCTTAGCAATTCTTTCATGTACATTTCTAGCATGCGAAATATGATTTTTTTTTTTTTTTTTTTTTTTTTTTTTTTATCTCTTCAAAAAAATTCTTTGACATTTAATATTTTATCTCCCTTTTTATCTTCATTACGCTTGTCTGAATCAAAATTAAATAGTCAGCTACTTTGTTCCAGAAATTTTAACGAATGTACTGCTTTATAATTAAAATTCGTTATTGTTAAAGTCGATTTCATTGCATTAAATATTTGACTTATTCAATTATTTTAAGTTACAATCAACTTTAAAGCATAAATATTAAAAATTGGAAAATTTTCACGGTTTTTCCCATGGGATTCAAGAAAGGCATATTATTCAATTATTCTTTCAGTAAGTTTTGTTTTTATTTTTTATTTTTATTTTCAAATAAAGATCTTATCCAAATTAGATTTCAAATGTATTGTTTATAATTTAAGATGTTTCTGAAAATGTTTTATAATTTAACACATTTCTGAAAATGTTTTATAATTTAACATATTTCTGAAAATGTTTTATAATTTAACATGATTCTGAAAATTTAATTAATAGACGTCTGGTAAAATATGTAACATTTAATTCGAACAGTTTGTTATTATTATAATTCAAAGTTAAATAGATGCAACTGTATTGAAATACTGTTAATATTAAATATTAATAAATAATTTTAGTAATGCAAGAAAAAATGATATTTTTAAATTATTCTTTAAATGTGGGACAAAAATTAAATAATTCTTGGAATATTTTCATTCACACTTAATTTTTTATCACTCTTTTTGTTTTCCTTAGCAGTATCTGTATTAAAATTAGTTAGATGGGTTTTTTTTAAGTATAATAAAGGGCATTCTTAAGACCTTTTGTAATTATTTTTTAATTAGATTATTCTGAGTTAAAATCTACTACACTATAATGAGATTGAAATTTGAAAATTACATATTGTGTTTTCGTGAAATTTGATTTTAATATATGAATTTAATTATCATTTCCGATAGAGCTTATTTTGAAACACTTCTTTAACTATTTAAGTTGATGTTTTCAACGTTACAAACTATTTGTATTAATTGTGTATTACGAAAATATGTGTTGTTTTACTGTCTTAAAAACGAATTGTAAACAATTCATGTCTTAGTACTTTTTTGCATGTTTTTAATAATTTTATTGTATTTATAGCTGTATATAGTAATTTTGGTGTCATTAAGTTCAATGGATTTCATATCAACTATCCAAAAATTCGCATACTTTTTTTAAAATCTCTAACATGAATACCTTGCTTTTTATATGTCTCGTACGTGTACTCTAATGAAGAAAATATAATATATAATAAATTTATTAAATACTTTTAATAATTTGAAGAAGTATTGGCGTGTGCAAAAACAATAAATCAGTTTATTTTAAAATCCACAACAAGTTAACGATTAACATATAATAAACAATTTTATAAATAATGCGAGATTATTAATTTAAATAATAATGAGAATTTTATACTTTACATGAAAATTTTCATTTTTAATCATTAATTACTTTTCATACACAATAACAATTTGTGCCAATATTTGCGAAACTCTTGCTAATTTATGTTCTAAATTAATAAAAATACATTTCCCCCCCCCCCCAATAAATCTGGGGAACAATTTAATTTACATTTACTTTTTTTTTAACACTTCGTTTTATTCATAAAATTTCCATTAGCTAAATCAAAATTAAATACTTTACCACTTTGTCCCAGGAAGTAATGGCTTTAGAAAATGAGCGTCTGTATTAAATGTTTTTTTATACAATTAAAAAATCGATTTAATTGGTTAATCTGAATTAAAAAATTCCCTCGAGAATCAGAATAAAGAAGTGGAAATAATTCATCAGGTCTTCCCGTGAGATTCGATTACGATAAATCGTTTTAATTACCAAAATCGTTGCGATTGATTTGGAGTTTTAAAAGTTTCCGAAATTAACCTGAAACAGGCATTGATGAAATTGTTTACAACTGAATAATTTTGAAAAATGTTACAACGCATTTTATTTAATTGTATTCGTTTTATTTAATTCCGTATTCATTTATTATGTTGGTATTATATGCAAGATATATGAGCTAATATAAGCGGAAGCTCTGTTATTCTTATTTCTTAGTAACGAGAATAGATTTTTTTCCCTATAAAGCTAGAACAGTTTTCTATAGGGTAACTCTTTTATAGATGGACATAGTTTTTAAAGAATGAAATAAAAATTATTAGAATGCAAATGCAAGAAATATTCATGCATATTTAAAATTATTACACATATACTCATCATATTTTGGGCAATGAGAACAAAAAGGGAGAAACAAAATTTAAATTAAAAAGGCAGATGGTCATCTCTCCTTCAAGCCAAGGAGAGATCGCCGTCCAATACAAGAAAGAAAAAGTGAAATTAAAATAACGAAAAATAACACATTACATATAGTAAATCATGAAAAACATATAGCAATTTGTAAAGATGCAAAAATCATGGAAAATTGGTGAATAAAACTCGAATAAAATAAATTTGAAGTATAATTTCATTACTTCACTTTTCGTAAAATCCTACCTCATTTTTAGCAAAGGTCTCCTACTTTGTAGACGTTTCATGGTACCACCATCCGTTTTGGTTGTGGTATTATATTGTTCTCCACAACCAACACAGTGATTCTCATCCAATTCCATTCCGTCGGAATCTGTAGAATCTGATAATTTTAAATGTGTTTCATCTTCTTCACTGCTAGAAGTGTCGTGTTTTTGTTTTTTCTCGCGTTTATTTTAGACTTTTTCACTGTTTTAAGTTTATTTATCAACTTTATTTGTTTCTGTGCTGAAAGTTTCCAATGTTTTTCAATATTTTCATTATTTCCTGAAAAAAGAAATACATCGTTAGGCTCTATTATATTATTGTTATTTAAATATTTATATTAGTTAAAATTTAAACAATTATATCGATTAATATGATTATAAACATAAAAGTTATATAATTATTTTATATGTAATTATATTTTGTTAAAATCCTCACTCCGTATAATTTTGAATTAGTGATTAAAGGTGGTCATCTCTCCTCGTTTTGATGTGGTCGTCTATCCTGAAATTGAAGGACAGATGGTCGCCCAATTTAAAGCGTCACTGCGCCATTGTACGCCTTTGTTTTAGGCTTAGAAGCAAAGATTGGATTATATACGTGCCTAAAAAGTCCGTATACTAAAAAGAAATATAACATACGTACTTCAAAACATTCAGGTACTAACTCAACAAAAATATTCAACCACTAAATTAAATAAACATTAAAATTAAATTTACTTTTTATAATCGGAAAATACAGCTGTCCGTCGCAATGAATAAATTCGTTGAACTATTTCCTACAAACAAAGTTTACGCTGCAATATATGATCAAGTTTCGGAAATATTTCGGCTGGCCATTTCTCCTCTATGGCCATCTATCCTAGTGTTACCCTACATTTAATTTTTAACGGTCTTTTTTTTTCCTACTGAATTGCAGGGCCTAATTACCAACGAGACAAACTTCCACCAGTAAAAGAGGATAGAAACTTTTCGCTTGGCAAAAATTCTGAATGAATGGGGCGTTTGAATAAGGCGAAAAATGCTATTAAAATCTGCTGGTGATGATTGCATCGTTGATACTCCGGTCATACTCAACTGTTATTACTAAATCAAAAGAAAATTTTGCGACACTTTCTTTATCTCGGGGCAGACGGTGAAGTGGTTAAGGGGACTCAGGACTTTTAAACTTTCAAAATATCAGTTTTCGGTTTTTGTTTTATTATGAATATTCTAAAATTTCTCAACAATATGTAAAAAACCCCATTTAAATATCTGCATTATTTCATGAGTTAGAATCACTTAAGTGAGTATAATTGAATGTCCGTATAGATATTGAAACTTTGAAAAGCGTTTTCCCAGATTACAGTGATGGAACAGCTGCGCCAATTGCTCCAATTGCGCCAAATCGATAATGCTGCGCATTTCTGCCCCAAAACGATCATTTTCAACAAAATTGCTCCCAATTGCGCCAATTCGATAATAATTCTTGAGCCAAATCAGTCATTTTCCTCCCAAATTTCGCCAAAAGATTGCGAAAACCATGCAAATTTGGTCAAAAGATCGCGAAAAACACGCGATGTTTATCAAACGATCACGAAACAAACCGTAAATTTTAACAAAGGATCGCTGATTTCGTCAAAAAACGAACAAAACGCAGTCAAAAGATCGCGAAAAACAAGCAAATTTAGTCGAAAGATGACGAATAACACGGGAATTTCGTCAAAAGAATACCAAAATGACATCTTCCTGCTCCAAAATATTTATTTTCTGCTCCAAAATGAGCATTTTTGCTGCTCCAAAATAGTTATTTTCTGCTCCAAAGCGGCTTTTTGCTGCTCGAAAATAGTTATTTTCTGCTCCAAAATGGCTTTTTGTTGCTACAGAATGAGGCCCATGCTGTTCCATCACTGAGATTAGTAAAATTGGAGTTTACGCGCACTGTTACTTTTAAAATATGTAAGCTTTTGACGAATTTTTATTTTCATTTCTCTGTAAGAGCTGGTTTTACCATAATCATGTTAAAGCGGTATTCAAAAAAATATTTTTTGACGCTCAACATCTCGAACTTTTCTGACGCATTTTCAGACTCATTTTTAAAAGTAAAATCATAAAACTTGGTGACGTGTTTTTTTTTTTTTTTTTTTTTTTTTGGAAGAGATTTATAAGCGACTTGTGTTTTAGGTAGCTTTCTTTACAAAAAGCTACCTATTGCAGCCGTTCGGAGGAAAGCGATTTCAAAAAATTTTGGTATATTTTCTCCGATCATGACCCCCAGACCCCGAAACCACCCTCCGTTCAAAATTGATATATATATATATATATATCTGACTTATGTCACACTGTAACTCTCGTATTTATGAACCGATTTGGATGTAATTCGGTGTGTACATAGTACATACCAATGTCTCGACCGAGTTCGTTGGCCAGCTTCATCCGCCATTTTGTTTCAAAATGGCGGCCATTTAAAAATTTAAAAAAAATTAAAATTTGAAATGTGGTACCAAAAAATTGAAAATGGAAAAATATTTTTTTCTTATGTATTTGACCTTTATACAAAGACTCCGTAGCAGTTTTTGTTTCGTCTATATCTTAAAAAATGGCTGAGTTATAGCATTTTGAATTTCTAGCGAAGCTGACATTTTGAAACGTCCTGAATTTTGTCACGCGATAAAAGGCGTATTTATGAACCGATTTGGATGTAACTTCGTTTATACATAGTACAGACCAATGTCTCGAACGAGTTCGTTGGCCAGCTTCATCCGCCATTTTGTTTAAAAATGGCGGCCATTTAAAATTTTAAGAAAAATTTAAATTTGAAATGTGGTAGCAAAAAATTGAAAATTTAAAAAATATTTTTTTCTTATGTGTTTGACCTTGATAAAAAGATTCGGGAGCAGTTTTTGTTTCGTCTATATCTTAAAAAATGGCTAAGTTATAGCATTTTGAATTTCTAGCGTGGCTGACATTTTGAAACGTCCTGATTTTTGCCACGTGATAACAGACGTATTTATGAACCGATTTGGATGTACCTTGGTGTGTACATAGTACATACAAATAACTCAACCGAGTTCGTTGTCCAGCTTCATTCGCCATCTTGTTTCAAAATGGTGGCCATTTAAAAAAATTTAAAAAAAATTAAATTTAAAATGAGATACCAAAAAATTGGAAAATGAAAAAGATTTTTTTTTGTATGTGTTTGACCTTAATACAAAGATTCCGGAACAGGTTTTGTTTCGTCTACATCTAAAAAAATGGCTGAGTTATAACATTTTGAATTTCTATTGTGGCTGACATTTTAAAACGACCTGATTTTTGTCACGCGATAACAGGCGTATTTATGAACCGATTTGAATGTAACTTGGTCTGTACATAGTACATACCAATGTCTCGACCGAGTTCATTGGCCAGCTTCATTCGCCATCTTGTTTCAAAAGGGTTGCCATTTTTTTAAAAAAATGTAATTTAAAATTTAAAATGAGGTATTAAAAAATTGGAAAATGAAAAAGATTTTTTTTATGAGTTTGTCCTTGATACAAAGATTCTGGAGCAGTTTTCGTTTCTGAAAATTTGTTCTTTTGTTTATATCTTAAAAAGTGGTTGAATTATAGCACTTTGAATTTCTATCATGGCTAACATTTTGAAACGATCTTGTATTTGTCACGCGATACCACACGTATTCGCCTATTTCGATGGAAGAAGGCATGTGGATAGTATACATCAATATTTCGACCAAGGTCGCTGGCCAGCTTCATCAGCCATCTTGTTTCAAAATGGCGGCCATTAAATTAAAAAATATATATATTTAAAGTGAGGTGCAAAAAAATTAGAAATTGAAAAAGGTTTCTTTCTTAAGTATTTGACCTTGATATAAGGATTCAGGAGCATTTTTTGCTTGTCTTTATCTTAAAAAATGGCTCAGATATCGCAGTTTCAATTTCTAAAGTGGGTGACATTTTAAAAAATCTGATTTTTTGCCTGCGACAGCACTCGTATATATCAACAGATTCCGATATGAGTGAGCATGTGCACAGCAATTACTAAGGTCTCGACCAATTTCACTGGTTAGCCTCATCTACCATGTTGTCTTAAAATGGCAGGCACTTTAAGAAATCGCCGAATTTGGCAGCCAAATCTAAGTGACTTTAAATAAAAGCAGCTTGGATTAAGCTGACTAATTTCGCGAAATTCTCATTCATAATGATTTAGTATTGATAAAAATTAGTATTGAATCTCCTACATTCGGTTTCCACTTAATTGAACTTCATGTGTTTGAATGGTATAAGTTGGCTTTTAAAAATAAGGAATATGAAAGCTACCTCTTCCTCCCGGCACTGGCCGGAAGGACTTTTTGTTTTTCGTTCAATTAGAACTTGATTTACAAGCAACTATTTTCTCAGTACGACATTTTTTTCGCTTCGGGAAATTCGGTTCAAAATCCCCACTTTGGCAGCCTTTTTTTAAATATATTCTGTCTTTACCAAAAATTGACCCAAACGGCCCATTATGTAATTTCTGAATAAGAGAATCTGCCAATTGCATGTGTTTCAGAGCAAAAAATGGATTTTAAAATGAGCAGTTTGGATTTGAGTACACCCTTATACGATCATTTTTTCGTCAAACCCTATTTTTGTTCAATTTGTTTTGCTGTAAGAGTTGGTCCTATCAAAAACTTGTCAATACTTTGCAGATAATATTAAGAAAATGTATAATAAATTTAAGCGGATTGTATACCTTGTGAATTAACGAAGTTATAAATTTTTTTTATTATTAAAATCCCATTTTTTTTTTTTTTTTCGTTTTTAACTTTTTTTGCGGTAAGAGTTGGTCCTATTAGAAACTTGTCAATATAAAAGATGTAGACAGTATTAAAAAGCTTTATAATAAGGTTAAGTGAATTTGATATCTTGAGAATTGACGAAGTTGTGAATTTTTTTCCCCTTAAAACCCTATTTTTTCGCCCCTTGAGCCAATTTTTAATTTTATCAAAAATCTGTGATACATAAAATTTTTGGCCCTTTTCCTAGAAGTCATAATTAATTTAAACTGATTTGATATGTATTATAATTAAGAAATTATGGAGATTTTCGTTTTTCACAAAACCCCTTCCTATTTCCACCCAATATTTCCAATAAATTTTGTATTCATGCATTTTTGCATAATAGTGCAGCAGCTTATTGCACCAAGATCTCAATATTTATAAAACTAATTATAGTACGAACGCACCTCATTTGCCAAGTGTGAGACGTACGATTTCCGGCTTGTTTCCTCTATTATCCACCGTAATGGAGTAATTTAGTTTCCGTTATTCCTGAAATGTCATTGAAAATTACAAAAAAAAATAATATTTCAGAAACGGATTCAAATTTTAAAATTCTGGAACCTTATATAACATCTTTCGATCCATGGGGATAACTGGTGTTAATTTCATCCACCAACGTTCGATATTCTTGGAGGAGTAGCTGTGAAAGGAAAACAGGCAAGTAGACTTTAATACATTAGAACTCCGCTAATCCGAAATTCCGGTTAATCCGAAGCGATTTTATTTCCAAAATTATACTTGAGCAAATTAACTGAGAATATTAATTTACGAAATTTTCGGGATTACAGCTGATGATGTCGGGAAAAACGTGTAGAAGTTAGAATTAAACATAAAATGGCAGTAGAGAATGTTTTTTATTCTTTAAACAGCTTGAATAGAATTTTTAAAAAAGTACTCAATAATGCAAAAGTACAACATATGTACGCGAATATAAAATGAAAACGTGCACTGCACTCCTACTCGTAGAAACCATGTGGAAAAATCTTGAATATCAGTTTGTTTGCCAGTCACTATAAAATTCTCTTTCAAAATGCAAAATGTATTTAATTCAAATCACAATTTTTTTTTTTTTTAAACAATTTGGAAAAATGGTTATTGTTCTCGTCAGGGTAGGAAATCAAAAGCATATCTGAACGTTTTCATTGGTTTAATCCGCAATTTATTCGTTATCTGATTGGTATATACAGTAATCTATATTTCTTTTTGGTTTCAACAACGATGGACAACAGAGTGTTGCCACTATGACAAAAAAGTAATAAAAACTACAAAAAAAAATTAATAAATCAGAAACAAATTGAGATACAGCTTTCAAACAAATTGCATTTAAAAGTACATTTTTTTCTCTATCCGACGGTATAAAAAGTAATATTGTCGGATGTTTAGAAGTTTAAGAATGAAATTTTATTTAAAATTGGTCGTGAGATTTTTTGGAAATCTGATGATAGAAAAGCCTTTTCCCGAACAGCCAATGAAATGCTTGGCTATTACGTAAGTTTCATAGGAAATCTGACGAGTCGCAGGCGATTTCTCTTGCTTGCAATTTTTACGTGTAATAACACTATTAATCTTTAATTCATGGCGTACGTAATGTATGACCAGCTCCGTAGAAGTTTAAAAATGTACAGTACCGAAAATTGCAAAACTGAAATTTCTTTTAAAATTTGTTCATGATGGGTTCCAGGAATGTTATCGTTTAATCCATGGCGTACGTAATGTAGGATCAACTCCGTGCGATTTTTTATGTCTTAAATTTTAGCCTTTGAAAAAATCATTTTCCAAATGGTCGTTGTAATTTGTTAAATTGCTTTTTTTTTTTTTTTTTTTTTTTTTTTTTTTTACTTTTAACAATATAATTTTGCAGATAATCCACAGAAATGTTTCTTTCTTTCCTCCCCGCCGACTTGGTCACTGATCTATTTATAGATTCGCGATTTTGAACCATTTGTAATGGGTTGTTACTGAATTTTTCATTCTGAAATTTCATCGGATTATTATAAATATCTGGATTGATGAAACAATGAATACTACTTTTTGCGAAAGTCGTGCCAGATTTTGCAGCATGCCGGACCTTAGGATGCCGGATTAGAGGATGTTTATTATGTTACTGAGTGTTTATAACTCGCAATTTTTTAGCACGCATCTTTTTCTTTTCTATTTTTATTGGTATTTCGGATAATCCGAATCTTTTGTAATCCGAACAGGCACCGGTCCCAATTAGTTCAGATTAGCGGGGTTTTACTGTAGTATATTTATATTTTTTACTTACCCGTCATACGTAGTATAGGGTAAGTCTTGTAATCGTTTTAAAAATCGAAAAAATATTTTTGACGGATTTACAGGTTTCAGACAAAACATATTTTTAGAAGAAAAAAAATTTCCGTCCGTCTGTATGTCTGTGTCTGTAATCACTCTATCTCCCGAGCAAATTGAGATAGAGACTTGAAATTCGGTGTGTATTTAGGGAGTAATAATGGGAAGAAGCCTATTAAATATCAGTAACCTCGATTAACCGGAACTATTTTTTTCGGACTCTTGAAATACTCGTTCAAAATTTTCGAAATTGTTTATTTGAAGGAGTGAATATAAAAGACAATAAAAAGCCATAAATTTTTCTTCATGAATGAACTCGATCGGATAATTAGTTGCCGAGAAATTTGTAATTCTATTTTTCACACTCTTCGATTTTTCATGACTCTGTATTTCATTCAAATTTCAATTCAAAGATATATTTTAATTGGAAATGAGACAGTTAATCCGACGCAGTAAACTGTAAGTTAATAGGATTATAATTTTTCGAGTTATAAGGATGTTTCTTTTACGCAATTCGGTACTACTCGATTATCCTGCCGACCAAAAAACTATCACCAAACTATAAGATTAAATGCCAATTATGGCTTATCGTAAATGTCAAGCATTTAATGCCTCTCCATACCTATAAGGGGGCTTACCATAGGTGGGGACCCTGTTCTGTCGCTAAATACCGCCAAGTTTGTCGCTAACATTGGGGATGTATCGCCAAATTTGGCGGCCAAAATGAGTCGCCAAAAGTGACGCCAAATTGGCGGTATCTCTAATATTTCGCCAAATTCCCATAGACTTCCATTGTAAACCAATAGCGTTTACTTGCTTACAGAAAATCAACAAATTGAGATATTTTAATGCAACAAAAAGTAATATTAGCTTAAGGGGTTATATTAATTATATTTAAGGAAGTCCAAATAAATTAAATTATTAATAAAGTAACATGGTACAATGCTTAGCAAATATCAAATGTTTTATTTTCATATTTTATGTTATTTATATCTATGATGGGTAACTATTACGGTGAATCCAACGACTAGTTTACAGAAGAAAGGCGATATTTGCTTAATTTTAATTAAATTTTTCTCTAGAGGATTGGTATAACGAACTGAGATTTCTTCATTAGGTACTCCCGTGAGAATAAGTTACGATAAATCATTCTAATTTACAATTCATTGAGTTGTCATTGAAACGTTTTCAACAGTAATATCAGATAGACATTGGTTAAATTATTTATAATTGAGTAACTTCGAAAAATAATACATATTCTTTCTGAATTTGCTGACAAAATATGCAGTTATATGTTTGAGGTATTCAGAATATAAATATGTGCATAAATAGTTGTTTATTTGTTGTAGTTCATAACATGTTGAAAAATTGGTGCAATACAGTAAAGGCATAAAACAACCCTTCCTAATAACAATATAAAATTTTAAAAATATGCAAGGCCTTTCGAAAGAGCTTTGTTTTTCTTCTTCAGGTGAGAAGAAGCACGTGGTAGCACGTCTTTTTAGCGCCTGAAAAAGAAAGACAACGCTCTTTCGGAAGGCGTTGTGCATTTCTTAATTGTATAACGTTCTGAGATTAATTCATTAGGTACTCTCGCGAGATTTAGCTACGATAAATCCTTCTAATTTACAATTCATTGAATTCTCATTGAAAAGTTTTACACATTAATATCAGACAGACATTGATTAAAGGATTTATATTTGAGTAATTTAGAAAAATATTACCATGTGTTGTTTCAATCGTTTAACCATATATTCTTTCTGAATTTACTTACAAAATAAGCAGTTATATTTGTATGATATTCAGAAATATAAATATGTGCGCTAGTAGTTGATTTATTGTTGTTCACAAGCTGTTGAACAACTGGTGTGATACTATGAAGGCAAAAAAGCTATTTAATAACACCATAAACTTGAGAAATGTACAGGGTGGCTACTAAATACTGTTACACTCCAAAAAATACGAATTAATTTTAATCGTTTGGTAAAGCAATTTATTTCTCTATTTTAACGTTTGGCAATCATCTATTAGTACTGAAGAATTTTGTTATAAACAAATATTTTAAATTATTTTAAAGATGGAAGCCAAAAGAATGATGATTAAACAGCTCTTTGATCGCAGATTTTCCGCTGGTGAAAACTTTAAACAATTAAAATGCCTTGATTTTAATGTAACATTTATATATAGAACTAAAAATTGATTATTGGATACTAATAGCTATGTAAAGATCGACCTAGGACTGGAAGTCCACGTTCAGTTCGCACAATAGAGCGCATCAAAAGAATTCGTGAAAGGTGTGAAGAAATCCACAACGTCTTGTAAATAAAATGGCTGCAGAAGATAACGCGAGTTGCAGAACTATGCAAGTTATTATAAATGAAGATCTGGGTTATGTCCCTTGTCGCAAAAGAAAAATTCAAGGTTTGACTGCTGCACAAAGAATAAAAACATTACAAAGGAGGAAGAAATTGATGAAGCGGTACGGTAGGTAAAGTGTTGACAGAATAAAATTTTCTGATGGGAAGCTATTTTGCACTGAACAGTGTTATAATGCTAAAAATGATATCGTATATTCAGCAACCCTCGAGGATATACCTGAAACCTTTCGAACTGTTAAACACTTTCAGAACAAGAATTCTGTTATGGTTTGGGCTACAGTGTCAAACAATGGAAAATTGCTTTTGAAGTTCATCGATAACGGTATAAAAATCAATGCGAATATTACAAACAGGATATATTAGCTACAAATTTATTCCCACAAGCTTAAAGGTTGTATCCCAAACAGAATTGGGAATTTCAGCAAGATTCTACACCTTCGCACCGAGCTAAATCAGCACGGGCTTGGCTCCCGGTCAATTATTCAAACTTTATCATGCAAGAAGATTGACCACCTTTTCACCGGATCTAAATCCTTTAGATTATTGCGTCTGGGGGATTTTAGAGGATAAAGAAAACAGCAACAAAGACAGAAGTTTGGACTCTCACAAAGCTTCCATATTGCATGAATGGTACCGATTACCTCTTAAAATGATTCGTGCCGCAGTCTGACAATGGCATAAGATATTATCTATGGTAATCGATAACGATGACGGTCAATTCGAGTAAAATTTTTTCCCTGAAAACTTTCATCTCTGATGTTCATCACATTAGTGTAGTTATCATTTATATTTTATATTTGTAAAATAAAATGACTGAATATTTGTAACAGTATTTAGTAGCCACCCTGTATAAGGCCTTTCTAAAGAATTTTGTTTTTCTTCTTCAAACGAGAAGAAGCACTTGGTAGCACGTATTTTTAGCTCCTTTTGAGATTTCTACAATATCTCGCTCAAATCCCCTGCATACTATTCATAAACCAGCATAGGAAAAAACAATGTAAAATCATGACCTCTGCTGTAAATTTTGGCTAAGTCCTAGAAATATACCTCAAAACTTAAAAAGATTCGATCGGTCATCACCAATCATCACCGAGAAGAAATACATGATATATAATAGTACGTCTTCTTGGAGCCTGGAAAAGAAAAACAAAGTTATTTTGATTAGCCTTGCGCATTTTATAATTTTACTTATTCATTTTAAGAAGTTTTGAAGAAATGGGTGAAATATACAGGGTAAGTCAAAATGAATATAGCGATTACAAACGGCTATAACTATTTAATGGAAAAGAATTTATCAATAAGATTAACACAGAATGTAGACGGAACTTCAAAATTTCTTTACGAAAGGCAAGTGCAGTGAAGCGGAAGCCTACGCATGCACGATTTGAAACTTTGTAGTGACAAGAAACCTGTTCATTGCGGCCGTCTCATTAGTAAAAATGGCCAATTATGACGGTAAAAATGGACGATTTTTTTTCTGTGGTGTTATGTGACAGACAGAGTGCCTCCCATGCCCAAAGCAATTGAAGACCTCAAAGTACACATTTGTAATGCACTTGCGTTGGTGACTGAACAAATGCTTCAGAATGTATGGCGTGAAATGGACTACCGCCTAGATGTTGTTCGTGTGACCAAGGGAAGTCACATAGAACATCTATGACGTATGTATACAAAATTTTGAAGTTCTGTCTACATTCTGTGTTAATATTATCGATAAATTCTTTTCCATCAAATAGTTATAGTCGTTTGTAATCGCTATATTCATTTTGACTTACCCTGTAAAATTCGTATACAGTGTGATTCAAAACTTATCGTTCAAATTTTGTGGGGAGGTAGGGAATACGTCAGGAAACCGATTTTACATAGGAAAGTATGTCCGCAAATGTACGGATGCGTATGCAGATGACACTGTGTGTACCCAACTTTCCATCGCGTCCCAATCCTTTTTTTTTTTTTTTTTTTTTTTTTTTTTTACTTTCTTAAAGCTAGTATTATATCTTCACCTATTTCCACTTCTCATTTGGACTCCCACGAAGCTTTACATCTTTAAAAACTCCAAAAATCTCGTTAATGATCTTTATTCAACGCCTTAATTATCTGACACCTAGAAAATTCTCGTTTAATTTTTTTTACCGGCTCTTTTAACCTTTATTTAGATGGCGTTTGCGGACATACTTTCTTATGTGAAAACGGTTTCCTGACGTATTCCCTACCTCCCCACGAAAATTGAACGATAAGTTTTGAAACAACCTGTATATTAAAGTAGCTGGGATTAAGTGGCCATTTGGAATATTTTGTTTAAATGGTTGACAAGGTATATTAATATGTAACTCTGTAATGACTTAAAAGTACGAAAAATAATGTTATTTGTTTTGCACAACTATTTTTAAACATATGTAATTTTGAAAACAGATAAAATTTGATGTTCTGCTAAGCACTATTCAAGCAAATGTCTACTAAATATATATCAATTTTTTTATCCTTATGTTGTTACAATTTTTTTAAAATAGAACTGGAAGTATTTTAAAAGGAGGGACGAGACGGGTAATAAAAAATTAACTCACGTAACGTATGTCAATTTTGCTAAAAAAGCCAGAATTTTGCAAAATACACAATAAGAACTTTAAAAATCTCACTGTTTTACTTAAAAGGCGACAAAATAATATTAACCCTTAAATGCCGGGTGTTGCTTTTCGGCAACATACCCAATTTAGGCTTTACAATATTATTAGAATAATATTTAAGCTATAATGCCTAATGCTGCCAATAAAATACATTCCGAAAATATTATTAAATACATTTTCAACATGTAGATGGCAACACTTGCGCTGTTTAAGAATAAAGATAGATTTATTTTTCCAAATGTCTATATTTTTCCACATGTTCTTTTTGTTTTGTTTCGATGCTTGCGAAATACCCTATTTTGTTCTGCCGTGAGCAAGTAAAATTTATTTCTTATGATAGTTCTAAAAGTTCTTGTGTGTTTAAAATTATAGAATTTTATCTGAGAAAATTATTTTTTCAATTAAAGACCAGTATTGCCGATTAGTAACAAACTGTTTTTAGCCGTAAACCATACTTAAAACAAAATATGATTTTTTAAAGTATTTTTCCCATGATTTATTTAAAAAACGAAAGCGGAAAAACATTATTAAAAAGATTTTTGAAACATCAGGCATTTAAGGGTTAATATAGATGTTACAAGTTAAAAAATATACATTTTATTTAAAATTTCTTAGTACTTTCGGCCTGCAATTCCCACGGTCATCGTCAGAAAATATTTTTATTATTAATTGCTGTTCCATTCATACAAAGACAGAATTTTGATTAAAAATTCTTATAATCTAAATAGAAATTAAATTATTTTAGCTAATTTTTTAAATCAAAATATGGTATGGAATTTTTTCTTTAATTATCAAAACTTTTTTACTTTCTATTTGAATAAAATAAAAGTAAAATTCATTTATAACTTTATTTTGTATTAGTATCTAATTATAAATTAATATATGATTACAAAAGATTTTTGTTCAATTTTCAACACAATGCTTACATGAAGCATTGATTACATTATCAGTGAAAATTACTCATTGGAATAATTTGATTGAAAGTCTGAGGACAGAAAAATAAAAGATCCACTGTATGTAATAAAATTTTAATAGATCATTGCAAGTACAGTATAACCTCTTTTATGCGAAACTCTTTTAACTGAAACTCTCGGTTAAACGAAATCCATTTTTAAAGCTTTTTTTTTTTCTTTTTACTGTCACATTCCTTGTGTGCAAAATCCATTTTGAAAGCTTTTTTCTTTTTAGCTATCATATTCCTTGTGTGCAAGCGGTTCTTTCCGATCTACGAATACATATAAATAATGTCGATCCCCTTTCTTAGAGTTCCTTTGAATGTAACTTAAACTCCCATAAGCTGTGAAGTGGAACAAAGAAAGCGAAGAAATTAGCAATTCTGAAGCTTTTGAATGCTTTCCAAAAGGTTTGGCGTGGCTAGAGCAGCAGAAAAACTGTGATGATGGTGAACTAATAATATTAAAAAACTCCGTGATAGAGCTTCAAAGCAAAGGCAGTCGAAATTGCGACAAACAAAATATTTTTTCAAAACCTTGTGATATATGTAAAAAGTACTTAATTACAAAATTAAAATTCAGGTAATTTATTCTTGTTTCTATTTTGCTATTGCTTTATTTTTATTAAGCAGTTGTTACCATAATAAGAAATATTGCATATATTTCTCCTTAATCTTTAAATTGAAGCATTCTCGATTATCCGAATATTTCGATTTTCCGAAAGATGTTCGGTCCCAATTACTTTCGATAATCGAGGTTCTACTAACACAATCCTTACCATATATCGGTGAAAATTATTCATTGGAATAATTTGATTGAAAGTCTGATGACAGAAAAATAAAAGATCCACCGTGTGTAATAAAATTTCAATTGATCATTGCAAGTATAAATTTCATCATGTTCACTCTAAAGTTTCTGTCTTGATTCACTGACGGCGTAAATTTTGCTTCGATTAATGTAAACATTTTCAGCAAAATAAACCATTATTCAAATAATTTTAAAGATTTAAAGTTCTGCTTAAAGTATACATCTCTAATGTGATAAATAACATTAACAGTGAATTTATCTTTATGTATATATTGGAAGTGCTTGCATGCAGTCAATGTGATTTAAATACTCACAATTCTAATTTCACCTGCACAAACTTCTTATTTCGTTTTAAGAAGTCATTTAAACTTTTCTCATTTGTTATATTCTCTGTTGTTGATTACATCATTCGCATATTCGTAACTGAATCTCTTTTTGAAACTTAAGAAGTTTACCGTGTCTTTAATATCCCCCTTGAGGTTTATGAAATATTGTCGTTGTTGATTACAATTCTTTAACGCACGTTGCTTCAAGCATCATTTGCGGTTTTAACATGACAATTTATTTAAATAATAAAAATTATTATTTGATACTCTTCACTAGTAATACTAAAGAAATATTTCAATGCTGACAATTTTATTTATTATTTGAGATTCTATACATTTATTGCGATTTTTAGGTGCGTTCGTAATTACATAAATACGTAAACACCTATAGTCGTCGTCTGATCCGTCCGTCTGTCCGCATATAACAGCACAAAAACTACCCAACCGAATGGTTTAAAATTTAATATATAGAATCGGTGCAGAATTTTGTCCTGTCATTTCAATTTTATGAAAATTGAATCAAAACTTGAAAAGATATTAATAAAAGTTTTCTTCATTCAATTAAATTCTATCATACGTAATTTATTCAATGATATCCCATAATAGGTAATGATTCTAGGTTGTCCTGGTGATGACGCCCTATTTAAGATGGAGTTATATTATTTCCCTATTACTGAGTGTAATGTACACTGCTGGCCATCCAAAATGCAACACCAAGAAAGACAAGAGATATCAAAGCCAAATTTATTTTAGAGATTACGCATAGTATCAGTGTTAATTGATTCCAAAGACAAACTTCTTTGAAGTGAGGTAGACGGGAAAATCAGTAAGAATTATTATATCCACGTCTGTCAATAACCGCTGCTACATGCTGCGGCATAGAGTGAAAGAGGTTTTGGATGTGTTGTTTGGGAATGGCTTCACACGCTGCCTCCACACGTAGCCAAAGTTCATCATGTGTGCTCGCGGTTGCGGTATTCCGGGATAGGCGTTCTCCAATCATTGACCAGACATGCTCGATGGGTGATTGAACTGAAGAACAGGCAGGCCAGGGTAACAATGGAATATGGTGAGCTAAGAAGAAAGATTGAACATTGCGTGCAATATGTGGTCGTGCATTGTCCTGTTTAAATGTGGCCGCAGTCAAGCCCTGAAGGTAAGGGAGGAGAACAGGCTGCAAAACTTCAAAGATATAGCGCTGGCTGGTAAGTGTAGCGTTAATGCGTACTAAGGGGGTGCGGGAAATAAAACCAATGCCACCTCACATTATAACACCGGGTGCAAGACCAGCGTACTCATGCATAATACAGAAGTTGAGCAGCCTCTATCCACGGTGTCTCCGAAATCTAATTCGACCATCGTGATACTGCAGGCAGAAGTGTGATTCATCCGAAAACACAATGCTATGCCATTCGTATGTCCATCTCTGCCGTTCAGTGGACCATTGTAAACGCAAACGCCTGTGGTTTAATGCCAAATGTATGCGAAGCAATGGACGCCTAACGGACAATCTACTGTACTGCAAACGACATCGAACTGTGCTTGCGGACGCCCATTGTTGTGTTAGCGACGGCATTTGTTGTGTTAAGGTTGCGAATTTGGCAGTGAGTTCCATCAGTGCCCTGCGCACAATATATCCCCGTCTTCTAGTGGAGTGGTGTGACGAGGCGGCTGCAATCGCTCCTGTCGGTCTGTCGTTCCCTCCTGCATCCACTGATTCCATATTCTCATGACTGTTGCTTGGCTACGTCCGATACGATGACCAATTTCTCGGAAGGATAATCCACAATCTCTGTATGCAACAATTCTTCCGCGATCGAAATCAGAAACATGCTCGAATGGTACTCGTGTTTTTCTTCGAGGCATACTGAATCTGTACACACAAAAATTCGTACGAGTAAACAATTCACGTTCTTCAAAACGACAATCTTTCTTCCCTTTACATACAGATTGTAAGGGGCTCTGCATTCACCCACGATGTGCGTGAGCGCTAAATTTGTGATCATTTGCATATCCTACCGAGGTGTATACATGATGTAAATTTTACGCTGTTTGGTTGATCCGTTCATGGTGTTGCATTTTGGATGGCCCGCAGTGTATATAATCATAATAATTTTTTTATTAATGGATTTTTGAATAAAAGTGCAGCAGCTATTGCACGAAGATCTGAGTACTTATAAAACTAATTATAGTACGAACGCACCTCATTTGCTACGTTTGACGTACAATTTCCGACTCGTTATTTTTGGTTATGTTTTTAATCTTCTTTAAGCTGAACCCAGAAATAAATGTGTGTCATCAAAAATATTTTGGAAATAAAAATGGCATGTGTAATTACTCATTGCATGCGTAAATTTTATTATTTTCCAGATAAACATTCTCGTCAAATAAAACTACTGTTCAAGCAATTTTAAAATTTTAAATGTTGTTCTAAAAATGTACGTATCTAAATGTAATAAGTAATGTTACCAGCAAATTCGTCCATAATTCACTGGTAATATTACTTATTCGTCCCTAATTGTTATTTAAATGTTCACAATTCTAACTTCAGCACTTGTACCGATTTCTTATTCCGTGTTATATATTTTCGTGTTCGTCGTTTGTCATGTTTTTCTCCTGCTGATTGCACCTTTTGTGTATTCATAACCGAATATCTTTTAAAGCTTTAGAAGCTTAACCGCGTTTTTAATATGATATATTCTAGTCTTTGTTTACAATTCTTTAATGAGCAATACTTTAAGGTAGGGGTGCACAACCTTTTTAAGAGAAGGGCCACTTACAAGAATGATTGGGTTGTCGAGGGCCACAACAGTAACACAGAGAAAATTCTATATCGTGGAGGTACGGGGGTGGAGGGTAATAAATCTTTAATCTTGATGAATAATTATTTTTTGTCTATAATAAAAATAAACAAACGGAAATAAATAATTGTATGAAGGAATGCAGGGCTTCTTCGCATCTGTATGAATAACCATTCAACACTTTATGAAGACTGACGGTTTCTTCTTGACAAATAGTAACTTGAAGACAAAAAATTACACAAAATTTCTAAATAATTGAACGTTATTGAAAATTATAAAAAAAAAATTATTAAAGAATAATTTAATTTAAAATACACTGCTCAAAACAATTAAAGGATATTGCAGTTTTAGGTGGATTTTGTATCTGGTAAACTGTTTAGCTGATTGATACATGGTCGACAGACATAGTAGGTTATATGAGAATAAATTACACATGTTTGGCAGAAAAAAATGCATTTTATTGCGCATTTGTGTACTAAAGGAAAAAAACACAATTTGTGCATATGAGAAAAAAAGAATAAGAAAAGGTGTTTTCTTCAAAGAAAATCATTTTCAGTAGGGGGTATGGTTTCCACGGGCGGCCAGCAACGTTGAAAACCTTTGAGGCATGGACTCAATGAGGCTATTAATGACGAGTTGGGGTATTCTGCCTCACTCTTCCAGAAGAGCTCTTTCCAGTTCTTGGAGAGTTTGTGGGGGTTGTTGGCGGCCAGAAACTCGTCTTGCTAAAGCGTCCCAAACGTGCTCGATTGGATTCATGTCTGGAGAACACGCTGGCCATTCCATTCGAACGATTTCTTCCTCGAAAAGGAAATCCTCCACCAGGTTTGCACGATGTGGCCTGCAGTTATCGTCCATTAAAATGAAGTTATCTCCGATAGCTGCAGCGTAAGGGACTACAATAGGTCTGAGGATCTCATCCCTATATCGGCGGCCAGTCAGAGCTCCATCTCGAATGATGTAGAGGTCAGTGCGCCCGTCAATGGAGATGCCACCATACACCAACACTCCTCCACCCCCAAATCTTACACTTTCGTGCACGAACGCAGGATTATTCCTACTGCCACGGTCCCTCCAGATGAAAATACGCCTATTATCCGGATGCACAGAAAAACGGGACTCGTCAGAAAACAGAATATTGCTCCATTCATTTCTCCTCCAGTTGACATGCTCGGTTGCCCACTCCCTGCGGTCGCGACGATGCCTTGATGTTAATCTAACACATACCATCGGTCGGCGAGCATACAGACCTACAGCATGGAGCCGGTTTCGGACAGTTTGAGTTGAAATCGTGGTGCCTGTAGCCGAACGAAAGTGTTGTTGGAGAAGAGTAGCGTTCATGGTTCGGTGTCTCCGAGCTGTTAACGCTAAATACCGATCTTCATTGGGCGTTGTTGCCCGTCTACGACCTTTCCCTGGTCTTCGGCCTGCACATCCACTCTCCAAAAAACGGTTCCAGATCCTGGAAATGACACTTTGTGACACTCCAATGGCTTGCGCTACTTCGGCTTGAGTTTGGCCCCCTTCTAACCTACCAACAATTCTCAAAGCTTCTGAATCTGTCAAATGACTTCGCTGAGACATCGTACTCATCGAAACAAAGCAATCACTGGATGCCGATCATCCTTGTCTTCATTCTCTTTTATCCAGTTGAAAGTCAAATTTCATTCGCTGCCGCTGAAGCGACATTTTTGACGTCGAACTCAAAATTTGCATACTCCACAGTTTGAAAACCAGAAAAATTTGCATTTGTGATTCTCTTCTTCTATTTTCGGCAAAAAAAATTTCGTTTATATCTTTATTTTATATAAAACTTCAAATATCCTTTAATTGTTTTGAGCAGTGTATAAGGAAACTTATTTTTGAAATAACAAGGCATGATGGACTAATTATGCTATTTTTTCTGCGGGCTATTAACAAAACTCATTTTTTTTTCTTTTGTCAATCAAGTACGACTGATTGACGAAATTCGCGATTTTCTATCAACGATCGATTGACAGATTTCGCGGTAATTTTCCATTGCCGATTGGCAAAATTTGTAACCTTTTCAAACAACCAATTTGCGATACCTGCGATAAATTGATGCAATTAGCGATTTTATTCAGCGATAAATTTTCAAATTTAGCGATTTTCTTCCCACAACGGATCAACGAAAATTGCGATTTTTTCCGCCACCGATCGAATTATTTCGAGACTTTTTTGTTCTACGATCGATCATCGAAATTTGCAAGTTTTTTCCATGAACGATTGACAAAATTCGCTATTTTTTTCCATGAGTGATTGGCGAATTTTGCGATACTTTACGTGCAGATTGACAATATTTGCAATTTTTTTCCAATGACCAATCGACGAGTGATTTTTTTCCGATATACATTGATGTAATTTGCGATTTTTTTCGCGCAATAAATTAGAGAAAATCGCGATTTCTTTTTCGCGCACAATCGATGAAATTTCTGTTTTTTCCTGCGACCAATGGATTTCATGATATTTTTTGGGACCGACACACAAATTTTGTAGTTTTTTCCATGAGCTATTCACGAAATTCGCGAATTTTTGGGAAAATTCACGATTTTTTTTCACGAGCAATTGACAAATTTTGCAATATTTTTGCGACCAATTGACAAAATTTATAATTTTTTTCTATCAATTGTCAAAATTCGTGTTTTTTTCCGCGACAGATTGACAAAATCGTGCTTTTTTCCCCCAGTCGATCAACGAAATGTGCGATTTTTGTACCTCATCGACAAAATTCGCGATTTTGCTTTGCCCGATTAATAAAATTCGTGATTGTTAACTGACTCTGACGAAATTTGTAGTTTTTCCCGCGGCGAATTGACGAAATTTGCGATTTTTTCCTGCGATAAGCTGGCGAAATTCGCGATTTTTCCGTAGCCGATCAAGAAAGTTTGCAATTTTTCCGCAGCTCCTCGACAAAATTCACGATTTTTCCGCGTCCGATCAACGTCATTCGCGATTCTTAACTGACTCTGAAGAAATTTGTAATTTTTACGCGACAAAACTCACGATTTTTCCACAGCCGGTCAACAAAATTCGCGATTTTTGCCTGCGACATATGAACAAAAAATTGTAATTTTTCCAGTTATAAATTGACGAAATTTTGTCAAAAAAAAACGAAGAAATTATATAAATTGTGATCGCGGGCCACAAGTTAACCCATGGCGGGCCACTTTTGGCCCGCGGGCCACAGGTTGTGCATCCCTACTTTAAGGTGTCACAAATGATGATAATTTACTTGACTAATATAAATAATATTTGATACGTCTCGCCTGCAAAACTAAAGAACTACTCGATTTCTGATAATTTTACTTAATATTTGAGCTTTTATTTAGCTCGGTGGGTACAGCCAGGCCAATGGTTAGTAATTTGGCCACAAAATAAGGGCAGTGTAAGATTTTCAGAGATTTCCTTGTACAAGAGTGATAATTCGGATCACTTTCCCTTTAAAGTCCTCACTGAATGCATCCTCCTTATAACAATATGGCCCAAAACTGGCCAATATTTAACCCATATTGGACAGCTGTCCTATAAATAGGACAGCTAATAAAACATTTTTTAAAATAAAACTGGTAAGGATTTTCTGGATGCATTTTGTTATGACGTCTTTAAAAGACATAAAAGTATAACATATAAACAAAAAAACAAGTAACCAATTAAAATTTAATTGAAAAAAATCTATTTAAAAAATCCTTTAAAAATTGTGATCTTATAATCTAGAATTTTACTGTTATTATTATCTTTTTATTGGAGAAATCATAGAGTATTTTTGTGCAACATAAACAGTATTTTTAAAGTAAAATAAAATATTTGCTCATAAAATTAGTTTATGTATACATTTTATATGTCCTTACTATGTGTCCTACTAATATGTTCTATTTATAGGACAGCTAGTTACATAAAAAATTAAAAACTGTTTTTCAAAATTTTGCTAGTATCTACTTAATTACACCATATTAATGATATAATCGAAGTTTTAAAATGTTTCAAAAATATTTAATCGGTGTGGTCCAATATGGGTTAATAAAATCACTGTCTTCCCTATACACTTCGTGTGATATGTGTACCAGATGTTGGGATATTCCGCCCGATAAACTCAGAGGAGTGTTAGTGGAAATGAAGATGATAATAAATTGTAATGGAACATGGCGTCGCAAACCACGTTTAGTCGGTAAAAATCGATAAAGTACGTATTCAGCTTGTGACTCCAGAGGAAAAGGAAAACGAATGTTACTTGATGCAGCGAGGTATGTTGTTCATGCATGATGATCCCGCAGCAAATTTTCCACGCGAAGTGCTTAACCACCTCAATGTTACATATCCAGAGATATGAATTGGACGCCGCGGACCCGTTGCTTGGCCTACACGCTCGCCGAATCTCAATCCCTTGGACTTTTTTCGTTGGGCTCATTTAAAATCAGTCGTTTATCAAGCGCCTGTTGACACCCGGAGAATCTCATAAATAAAATCGTCGTCGCTGAGGTAGACATCAATGCCACGCCAGGAAGATGAATTGAACGTGGCGCGTTGCTCGGCCTAAACGTTAGCCGGATCTCAATCCCTTGGAATTTTTCTTTGGTCTCACCTAAAATCAGTCATATATGAGACGCGTGTGGACACACCGGAGGATCTCATAACTAAGATCGTCGTTGCTGCGGCAGACATCAATGCATACCACGCTCGGTATCTTCCAGCTCATCCGGAAATCGTCTTTACCTTATATTAAGCATACACTGTGCAATGATGTCTGCGGCCACAATTTCGAACAACGTCTGTAATAATGTCCTTCTGCTTTGTAAATTGATGTGAAATAAATCTTTTTTTCGTTTTTTCTTTCTTGTGTAAAGTCCCAATCTTAATATATATTTTCGAGATTTTCCCCTGCTAAACACGGCTTGTGACCCCATGATCTATTACAATTTTTGTTCATCTTGTTGTTCACTAACAATCGTTCTTTTTTTCTTAGTTCTCAAAATATTTCTAAAATATATGCTTAATTACTTACTCTTTGTTCGTCAGCCTTGAACACATAAAATATTAAATTAAGCATAGATTTTAGAAATATTTTGAGAACTAAGAAAAAAAGAGACAGAAAAAAGGAGTTAAAAATATTTATTTCCCGAGGAAATATTTTAAATATATGAATGCATTCTATGCTCATAGATTTTACATTAGCAGCTAGAATTCGGAAGCTGAGCGACTACCACCCTTAAAATTAAAGTTTATAAAAGATAAAAGATATAAATACTTCAGATTAAATTTTAAAATCTGTTGCTGCTATTTCATTCAAGCTGATAGAGAGTATCAATAATTTTATTTTCTGCAGTAAGTTTCATTTAAATGCTCAGAATTCTAATTTCAGCACATTCATCGACTTCCGACTTCTTGTTAAGAAGTTGTTGCAACTTTCCTCATTTGTCATGTTATCTCTTTGTTGATTGCCTTACGAAATGTAATCGTTTCTTTAATAATCCTCTCGAGCTTTTATATGATTTATTTTAGTTATTGTTTACAACATTTTAAGCACGTTAACACGTTACTTCAAACACCATTTGGAGCTACAATTTATTCGAATAATAAAAATAACATTTGATGCATTTCTCTTGTAACACTATACTGCATTTCTGATATCTTTCATATAATTTGGGGTTTTATGAATTTGATTTGATTTTTTTGTTCGAGTTTTAGGTAAACTTATAAACAGTAAACTTTCTGCCCAAAATATACTACCATTCAAATAACTAAAAGAGTAAAACATTGTTACTGAAATATATATATATATATATATATATATATATATATATATATATATAATGTAATAAATAACATTATATCAACGAATTCCTTTTTTTTTACATATCGAGAACATCTCATTTTACTCACGTATTTTACCCATTTCTACTCAGAATAAAAAGAAAAATACCATTCTATAAAATTAATATAACATTTTAATTAATGAATAAGTAAGATTAAACAAAATGCATAACAGTTTCAAAAGTTCGTAGATAATTTTTTAAATGGCACAGTGTAATTTTTTTAAAGTTTCTGGGGTCATTCTACAATAAAATATGGAAAAACCCTTTGATTATTTTAAGCATGAAAAAAATTTAGCATCTTCTGTAAAATGCATTTCCCAGGTTGCACTGTAAAAAATTTAGTACTCCACAACATTGATGGCAGCATTGCTGCCTCTATTCTATGGAGTTATTTAAGCGATATAACTGGTGAATTCTGATATTTTCACATTAGCATGGTGTAATATTACACCACTTATATCAATTTAAGTTACACCAGTTATATCGGTTAAATTACTTAATAAAACTGGTGGCAGCATGCTGCCGCCAAAATTATGGGAGTAACGTTACACCAATTTTTTACAGTGTGGCGGCCACAGAGTTCACTTTAAAAATTTTTTTCTTAACTGCTATTACTTTTACTTCAATATAAAATAAGTGTTTAATTCACTCCGAATTCTCCTCCGTTTGCCTTACTGTTAGCTAGCTTTCATTACAAAAAGCTACCTATTGCAGCCGTTCGGAGGAAAGCGATTTCAAAAAATTTTGGTATATTTTCATCGATCATGACCCCCAGACCCCGAAACCACCCTCCGTTCAAAATTGATATATATATACAGGGTGTTTCACTACCACACCGACAAACTTTGAGGGGTGATAGTAGACATGAAGACAAACATTATTAAATAAGAAACCATGGGGCGCAAACGTCTTCTGTAGGAGGTAGGGGCCGTTAAAGTTTAAGGTCCAAAACTTCAAATGATGATAAAAAGTGAAAAAAAGGGTCGATTCGTTTGCGGTTTTCGCTAAAATCATTCTTTATATCATGATTTTCTTTTAAAAAAATTGTAAAGGTTACGTTCAAAAATTGTCGATAGAGGGTGCTTTAGACTTTAGAGCAACGAACAACTACTTTTTACCGTTATATTTTGTATGGGGTTAAAATTATTCTAAAGTTTAGACTTTAACTTAAATTTTAAGCCCAAAATCAAAAACATTGAGATCGGGAACTAGCGAAAATTGAACTGTGAACAAAGGGGGGAGATTTTAAACGCTCATAAACATTGAAAAAACTAATCGATTTTGTTGCGGTTTGCGTGTAAATCATTCCCTTGGTAATTATGCTATTCAAAATGACGTACAGCTTTGATGTCCTCATTTTTTTGATAGAGGGCGCTTTCGAGACATATCCGACATTTCAATGACATTACTCCTGGGTGTTTTACTACCAGACTAACATACTTCCAGGAAGTGTTAGGAATGCAAAGATGACTCGGAATCACATAGGGATGTAACGTTGGAAATGCCTTTTTTGCGAGTTATGGTTAAAAGAAGCAGAGAAAAAAGCAACAGAAAGAAGCAGAGAAACACCAACACGTTAACGTGACAGAAAACAGTTTATTTAAAGGTTTTACTACAAAAGGTGTTCGAAATTACGACCAGAAGTAGCCTGGCAAGCTTGACAGCGACGGTAGATGGCGCTGCGAAGACCTCGCGGCTCACATTTCTGTAGCTGTCAGAAAGCTATCAGAGATGCCAGGAATCTTTCAGAGATTGAAGAATTCCATCCAACGCCACTATCAAGCTTACTGGAGTATTTCTGGTCGTAATTTCGAACACCTTTTGTAGTAAAACCTTTAAAGAAACTGTTTTCTGTCACATTAACGTGTTGCTGTTTCTCTGCTTCTTTCTGTTGCATTTTTCTCTGCTTCTTTTAACCATAATTCGCAAAAAGGACATTTCCAACGTTACATTCCTACGTGATTCCGAGTCGTCTTTGCATTCCTAACACTTCAGAGAAGTACGTTGGTCTGGTAGTAAAACACCTAGGCAATAATGTCATCGAAATGTCAAAGATGTGTCGGAAGCGCCCTCTATCAAAAAATGAGGACACCAAAGCTGTACGTTATTTTGAATAAAATAATTACGAAGAGAATGACCTACACGCAAATCGCAACAAAATCTAGTAGTTTCTTCAATGTTTATGAGCGTTTAAAATCTCTCCCCTCTGTTCAGATTTCAATTTTCGCTAATTACCCGATCCCAATGTTTTCGATTTTGGGCTTAAAATTTAAGTTAAAGTCTAAACTTTAGAATAATTTTAACCCCATGCAAAAAATAACGCCAAAAAGTATTTGTTCGTTACTCTAAAGTCTAAAGCGCCCTCTATCGACAATTTTTGAACGTAACCTTTAAAAAAAATTTAAAGAAAATCGTGATATAAAGAATGATTTTAGCGAAAACCGCAAATGAATCGACCCTTTTTTCCGTGTTTTATCATCGTTTGAAGTTTTGGACCTTAAACTTTAATGCCCCCTAGCTCCTACAGAAGACGTTTGCGCCCCATGGTTTCCTATTTAATAATGTTTGTCTTTATGCCTACTATTATTCCCCAAAGTTTGTCGGTCTGGTAGTGAAACACCCTGTATATATATATATATATATATATATATATATACAGGTCATATATATATATATATATATGACCTTTGTCACACTGTAACTCTCGTAATTATGAACCGATTTCGATGTAATTCGGTGTGTACATAGTACATACCAATGTCTCGATCGAGTTCGTTGGCCAGCTTCATCCTCCGTTTTGTTTCAAAATGGCGGCCATTTAAAATTTAAAAAAAATTAAAATTTGAAATGTAGTACCAAAAAATTAAAAATGGGAATTTATTTTTTCCTTATGTATTTGACCTTTATACAAAGATTCCGGAGCAGTTTTTGTTTCGTCTATATCTTAAAAAATAGCTGAGTTATAGCATTTTGAATTTCTAGCGTGGCTGACATTTTGAAACGTCCTGAATTTTATCACGCGATAAAAGACGTATTTATGAACCGATATCGATGTAATTCGGTGTGTACATAGTACATACCAATGTCTCGACCGAGTTCGTTTGCCAACTTTGTTATATCCCTACCAAATCAGAATTAGTAGTGATCTATATTAATAGATGGCAGCACCATACACGGACAGTCTGGAATTGTAAGGCTTTGCACGTAGCCGATAATATTTCTGCGCAGTTGTAAAATGTGACTTGTTTAGCCGCTGCTGTAAATAATGTATATAATAAACTATAAGTAATATTATAGTTATGCTTTCCTTCTTAGTTAAGAGTAATTAGTTATAATAAGAGAGCGGCGATATAATCGTGGCGACGAAAATCGGATTTAAGCCAAATTAAAATGCAGTGAAATTTTTTTGTTGTTGTTGTGGGAAAAAAAATCTTTTTCGAAAGAGAAAAAGAAAAAGTGGTGCGGAAAATGGCAGATAAAGAAATAATTTCTCTGGGACGTTTGGAAGAATATAATGCAAATGTTCCTTGGACTATTTACGTCGAGAAAATTGATTTCTATTTCTCAGCGAATAGCATAAAAAATGATGATATGAAGAAGAATATTTTATTAACCCTAGAACTACCGGAAATTTTACTCAAGTTTTATAAAAACATTCTACACCAGAATTTTTACTTAAAACTATTTAATTTGTTTATTTAACTTATTATTGTCTGATTTATACATTTAGTTTGTTTTGAAGAAGTTTCTGGTTTGAATAAATATTTTGAATGTACATGTCGGGTCCAATGGACCCGTCTGGTAGACGGAAGGTTAAGTTCTGTGGGAACAACAACATTTGCTATTTTACGAGATATTGTTGTTCCGAATACGCTGAAAGAAATCAGTTACGAGGATCTTTTAAAGAAAGCTAAGGATCATTTTTCACCACGCCCTAGTGAAATTGTCGAACGATTTAAGTTCCAGAAACGACTAGGGAAGCAAGGTAAGAATATAGCCGATTTTATAAGAGAGTTAGGTCGTTTATCAGAACATTGCAACTTCGGAAATACGCTTAATGAGCGCCTGCGTGATCAGTTGGTGTTTGGCATCCAGGATGAGAAAATACAGCAAAAATTACTGGATTCCAGGGATTTAACGTTCCAAACAGCGGTGGAAATAGCTGAGTCATTTGAGATAGCTGAGGCTGGAGTGAAATCCCTACACATCGGAGATACTACGACTGTCAATCAAGTGCGTGTTCCGAAAGGAGAGAAATCGAAAGTGGAGAAGTATACTCATGCACCTAAGCCTAAAGAAGATAAATTCGCGCCTGAGAAACCGTGTTATAGATGTTCTAAAAATCATAACCCCAAGTTATGCCCTTTTAAATCTGCAGAATGCCATTTCTGCCATCGATTGGGGCATTTAAAAATTTGTTGTCGTAACAGAAAATTTGGAATTAAAAGTGAGAAACCTTTTAAGAACAGAAAAATTAAAACTGTTCAGGAAGGATATTGTTTAAATTTTATGGACGACAACTCCAATAATCTGTCGTGGGTAAAATCGGTTAAAATAAATGGTGTAAATATACAATTTGAAATTGATAGCGGTGCGGCTCATACGATTGTAAGTAAAAGTGTTGCTCATAAATTGTTTTCAGGTAAGCTGCCTTTAATTAAATCTAATATTAAGCTACAAACTTATACTAAAGACTCTTTAACTGTTTAGGAGGAATTAAAAGTAAATGCTGTTGTTGATGAATATCCTATACCTGATTTAAGAATATTAGTAATTAAAGAGGAGGGTTCGAGTCTAATCGGAAAAACTTGGATAAAATCATCAAAATTAATTTGGCCTAATGTAAATATGTTTAAAAGCATTTCGAAAGATGATTTAATTAGAAATTTTCCTAATGTTTTTGCTGACGGGATCGGGACAATCAAGGGTCCTCCCGCGTCAATAAAATTGAAAAAAGGTGCAAAACCAGTTTTTCTTAAGTCTAGACCTGTTCCTTTTGCTTTAAGAAAAGCTACTGATGTTGAATTGGAACGATTAACTAATGAGGGTATTTTGAAACCTGTTGATCGTTCAGAATGGGCTAGACCTATAGTAATTGTTCCTAAGCCTAATGGTTCTGTTAGAATATGTGGGGATTATAGAGCAACAGTAAATGCAAATACTGAAAATGATAATTATCCTCTTCCTAGAATGGAAGAATTATTTTCTAAATTATCAGGTGGTAAATTTTTTACTGTTTTTGATTTAAAAGATGCTTATTTACAACAACCTGTAGATAACGAAAGTAGTAAAATTTTGACTATAAATACTCATAAAGGTTTGTTTAATGTGTTACGATTAGCATTTGGGGTAAAATGTGCTCCTGGAATGTTCCAAATAAAAATTGAACATATTTTTTAAAAAATTGAATATGTTGGTGTATTTTTAGATGATGTTATTATTAGTGCTAGTAATGAATCAGAACATTCTGAAAGAGTTGAAAATGTTCTGAAATGCTTTTCTGAGCATGGTATAAGATTAAATAAGGAAAAATTAAAATTTGTGGTTTCAGAAGTTTATTATTTGGGACATAAAATATCTCAGGAAGGAATTACACCTATTCAGACCTATTCACCTATTCCAGAAAAAGTTAATGCTATTTTGAATGCTCCTATTCCAAATAATGTATCCCAATTGCGTTCATTTTTAGGCTTAATTTCTTATTATGGAAACTTCCTGCCTAATATTTCAGATGTTTTAGAACCTTTACATAGATTATTAGATAATAATGTAAAGTGGACATGGTCAGAAAAGCATGAAAAAGCGTTTCAAAAAGTGAAACAATTATTATGTACATCTCCTGTTTTAGAATTATATGATGTAAACAAAGATATAGTTTTAAACTGTGATGCAATATGGTATAGGGTCAGTTTTAAGCCACATTGTTGAGGGTAAAGAGAAACCTATTGCTTATGCTTCGAGAACTTTAAATAAAACTGAAAGGAATTATGCTATGATTGATAAAGAAGCTTTATCTGTAATGTTTGGTGTCACTAAATTTCACCAATATTTAGCTGGAAAAAAATTTAAAATTATAACAGATCATAAACCTTTAATTAGATTATTTGATCCTGTTAAAAAGGTACCTGATACATTATCACCTAGGATGCTGAGATGGTCGTTAATTTTAGCTGGGTATGATTATACAATTGAGTATCGCGAGGGTAAAAATAATAAAAATGCGGATGCATTAAGTAGATTACCTCTCCCAGAAACTGTAAATATAGTGAGTAACCCTGCGGAAATAATGTTTGTTTCAAATAATGATAATTGGCGTATTACTTCTAAAAGTATTGCAAAGTGGACAACTGAAAATCCTGTAACTAAACAAATTTTAGAGTGGGTGTTACATGGGTGGCCGAAAAAGGTTAAACAAGAAGAATATCAACTATATTTTCGTAGAAAGGAGGAAATTTCCTGTCTAGAAAATTGTCTATTGTGGGAACATAGAGTGATCATTCCAGAGGAAGGCCGTGAATATATATTAAAATTACTGCATTCCGTTCATCAGGGTATATCGAGCATGAAATCGAAAGCTAGGGGGTAGTTTGGTGGCCAAATATGGATAAAGAAATTGAACAAATGGTAAATTCTTGTAATAGATGTCAGATGTTTGTGAGGGATTGTCCCAAAATGGAACCCTTGAAATGGAAATCTGAACTGCCCTGGGAAAGGATCCATATAGATCATGCCGATCCTTTTGAAGGTAAATGTTTTTAATAGTAGTCGATTCTTATACTAAATGGTTGAAGGTAGAAGTAGTACCCAGGTCTGATAGTAAAAACTACAATTAAGGTATTAAGGAGAATTTTTGCCACATTTGGATTGCCTGTTGAATTGGTCAGTGATAACGGTCCCGCGTTTCCAAGTGATGAATTTGATTAATTTCTTAAAAATAATGGAATTAAGCATACGCCTGTTCCATCTTATCATCCGTCTTCGAACGGACAAGCGGAAAGATATGTGCAAACTGTGAAAAATTGCCTTAAAAAGCTAGATAAAAGTGACATAACATTGTCAATTTCACGATTTTTGTTAGAAAATCATTCCACTCCTCATTCAGTGACTGGTAAAACTCCTGCTGAATTAATGTTTGGAAGGCCAGTTCGAACAGCCCTTCACTTGGTATTACCATCAAAACCTGAAATACAGCAACCCCTGCACAAATATAAACTTCATGATCTAGTTTTTGTTAAAAATTTTGGAAAAGGGGAGAAATGGGTAAAAGGAAAAATTATGAAATTATTGGGGAGTAGATGGGTTTTAGTAAATAGATGTGATGGAGTAATATGTAAACGTCACGTTGATCAGTTGAAACGTAATAAAGAGATAAGTTATGAAATACCAGAAAGAGTTATAGAGATAAATCGAAATGATAAACTAATGTCAGACAAAGTTGAAAATATGGGACATAGTGGTAAAAATTACAGTGATTATGATAGGTATGAAAGGGTTAACCAAAACCGTTTTTCGGGAATTAATGGAAAAATAAAAGAACAGCTTAATAATGATGATATTATAGAATCAAGCCAATCTCAGCCTTCGCATGATATTGTGGCAGGTACAGTTGTGAGTAATAAAAATGATGTTACGATAGATAAAACTGTGAAAGAAAATTTGACTAAAAACAATGACGAGGACTGTAAGAAAAGTGCTCCAGTTCGAAGAAGTCAACGAGCAAGATTGCCTGTAGTTCGTTTGAACTATGAGGGAGGGGTGTTATATCCCTACCAAATCAGAATTAGTAGCGATCTATATTAATAGATGGCAGCACCATACACGGACAGTCTGGAATTGTAAGGCTTTGCACGTAGCCGAGAATATTTCTGCACAGTTGTAAAATGTGACTTGTTCTGAGAGCTGCGTTTAGCAGTTGCTGTAAATAATGTATATAATAAACTATAAGTAATATTATAGTTATGCTTTCCTCCTTAGTTAAGAGTAATTAGTTATAATAAGAGAGCGGCGATATAATAAGCTTCATCCGCCATCTTGTTTAAAAATGGCGGCCATTTAAATTTTTAAGAAAAATTTAAATTTGGAACGTGGTATCAAAAAATTGAAAATTGGAAAAATATTTTTTTCTTATGTGTTTGACCTTGATAAAAAGATTCGGGAGCAGTTTTTGTTTCGTCTATATCTTAAAAAATGCTTGAGTTATAGCATTTTGAATTTCTAGCGTGGCTGACATTTTGAAACGTCCTGATTTTGTCACGTGATAACAGGCGTATTTATGAACCAATTTGGATGTACCTTGGTGTATACATAGTAGATACAAATATCTCGACCGAGTTCGTTGGCCAGCTTCATCCGCCATCTTGTTTCAAAATGGCAGCCATTTAAAAAAATTAAAAAAAAATAAGTTTAAAATGAGATACCAAAAAATTGGAAAATGAAAACGATTTTTTTCGTATGTGTTTGACCTTAATGCAAAGATTCCGGAACAGTTTTTGTTTCGTCTATATCTAAAAAAATGGCTGAGTAATAGCATTTTGAATTTCTATTGTGGCCGACATTTTAAAACGACCTGATTTTTGTCACGCGATAACAGGCGTATTTATGAACCGATTTGGATGTAACTTGGTCTCAACATAGTACATACCAATGTCTTGACCGAGTTCGTTGGCCAGCTTCATTCGCCATCTTGTTTCAAAAGGGTTGCCATTTTTAAAAAAATTAAATTTAAAATTTAAAATGAGGTATTAAAAAATTGGAAAATTAAAAAGATTTTTTTATGTGTTTGGCCTTGATACAAAGATTCCGGAGCAGTTTTTGTTTCTGAAAATTTGTTCTTTTGTTTACATTTTAAAAAAATGGTTGAATTATAGCACTTTGAATTTCTAGCATGGCTAACATTTTGAAACGATCTTGTATTTGTCACGCGATAACACACGTATTCGCCTATTTCGATGTAAGAAGGCATGTGAATAGTATACATCAATATCTCGACCAAGTTCGCTGGCCAGATTCATCAGCCATCTTGTTTCAAAATGGCGGCCATTAAATTAAAAAATATATATATATTTAAAGTGAGGTGCAAAAAAATTAGAAATTGAAAAAGGTTTCTTTCTTAAGTATTTGACCTTGATATAAGGATTCAGGAGCATTTTTTGTTTGTCTTTACCTTAAAAAATGGCTCAGATATAGCAGTTTCAATTTCTATTGTGGGTGACATTTTGAAAAATCTGATGTTTTGCCTGCGACAGCACTCGTATATATCAACCGATTCCGATGTGAGTGAGTATGTGAACAGCAATTACTAAGGTCTCGACCAAGTTCACTGGTTAGCCTCATCCACCATGTTGTCTTAAAATGTCAGGCACTTTAAGAAATTGCCGAATTTGGCAGCCAAATATAAATTACTTTAAAAAAAAGCAGCTTGAATAAAGCTGACTAATTTCGCGAAATTCTCATTCATTATATTGATAAAAATTAGTATTGAATCGCCTATATTCGGTTTCCACTAAATTGAGCTTCGTGTGTTTGAATGATATAAGTTGGCTTTTTAAAAATAAGGAATATGAAAGCTACCTCTTCCTCCCGGCACTGGCCGGGGAGAGGACTTTTTTATTAAATCAAACGCTCTACCATGAATAAAAAATGTTCAGTGTTAACAAATCAGCACTTATTTATCGCAATATTGAATATATATATTTATCAGTTATAATAAATACTATTTGCTTGCAGTTGTGCTGTAACGGAAAGACAGAGATTGCGGGGGAAAATAATTTTATTGTGAAATATTTAAAAACGAAATCAACGAGGATACACGCAGTTTTATTATCTCAAATTATCTCATAATCTTGATTCGAGAATTATGCTAATATTTGTGTTTTATCCAAATTTTAATTTAAAATGTATGTAAAATATGCGGGGACGCAAATTATGAGAGTAAATATGCGATATTCACTTCATTACAGTCAGTTTTGATTCAAATGATCACAGTTTTAATTTCAGTACCTGCAACTGCTTCCTCCTTTTTGTTGAAAAGTCATTTGAACTTTTCTCATTTGTCATAAACAATGATTTGTTATAAGTTAAAAGTTGTTATAAACAACTTTTGTTGATAGCTCAATTCGTGTATTCATAACCGATCCTCTTTTAAAAGTTAAGAAGCTTATTCGCGTCTTTAGTATCCTTCTTGAGATTTATATGATATATTCTGGTGGTTGTTTACAAATTCTTAATGTACATTATTTCCAGCATCATTTAATGTTATATCATGATATATCGGAATAATAAAAATAATGTTTGATACACCTCGCTGGCAAGATTTAAAAAGTTAGATTACATTTCTGACAATTTTATTTAATTTTTGAGGTAGAGATTTGAATTTATAATGCAGATATCCAATTCCGTAATCTCTAACTTTGCTATCACTCGCAAGTCTTTGGACCGGGCTGGGGTGTCACTTTTTTTTCCTACACATTCGGACCGGGTTGAACCTGCACTTAATTCTTTCCAAGCATCTGTCGGACTGGCATTATTATTTTTTAAATAATAATGTTATACAATCTTGTATAACATTACTGTTCTTATTCTATAACATCTTGTTATACATATTTTTTATGACTTTCGCATGGCTTCTTTTTGTCTGTAAAGTAAACTTAAAAAAAGAAATCCATGTCATCAAAAATGTTTTGGATAAAATAAAAACAGAAGTCGTATATCTTGTTCATGCAATCTTTGGAAAATTACTTTGATTTAATGTCATCAAAAATGTCTGGAGAAAAAAATATGGATTTTTTAAATAATTCAAACACACTGGAGGTGTAAACTTATTAGGTTCAATAAAAAATTTTAGGCCAAAATAAACCACTATTCAGATCATTTTAAAGATTTGAACGCTGTTTTTAAAATGCGCATATCTAATGCAATAAATAACGTTTCTAGTAAATTCGTTCCTATTTACATACCGAAAGTACTTTTCAGGAGTCAATGTTATTTAAAAGCTCACATTTCTAATTTCAGCATCTGCTTTTAATTTCAGCAGCATTCCTATTTCGTTTTGAGAAGTCATTTGAACTTTTCTCATTTGTTATGTTCTCTCATGTTGATTACGGCATTCGCATATTCCTAACCAAATCTCTTTCGAAAGTTATGAAGTTTACCACATTTTTAATATCCCTCTTGAGGTTTATATAAAATATTCTAGTTGTGTTCACAGCTATTTAACCAAAGTTACTTCAAGCATCATTTGGTGTTAGATCTTGATAACTTCCCCGAATAATAAAAATTGGCACGCCTAGAAATATTGCACTGCTGAAACGTTTGTTTTACTTTTGAGATTCTATATGTTTTCTTATGACTTTCTCATGTTTCCTTTTTGTCTATAAAGTAAATTTAAAAAGAAATCCATGTCATCAAAACTGTTTTGGGTAAAATAAAAATATGTCACTTTAATAAGCATGTGAATTTTTAATCCAAATTTTGTATACAGGGTGGCCATAATTAAACTGCAAGTGTTCAAGGAGGCTGGAGAGAAAACTACCGGGTATATTCCAGTGAAATTTGGTATCTACATGTTTCAGAACATGCGCAAGTCAAATATGCAAAAAAAATCGCCATTTTCACCCGATAGATGGCGCTGTACCGTATTTAAACGTTCACCAGTGGCATATACAACCTCCAAAATCGATAGACAGAGCATAATGACATTCTAAGAGGCATATAAACAATATAAAATATCATTTACAGTCTATCAAAATCCCATACAATTCGCTTCAGTAATTAAATTTTTACAGTATCATGTAATAAAAATTAGCGTAAATAAGATCATAAATTAAACAATCCATAAAGACGCTTTGGAAAACAAGCCATTATTTATTCAATGAAATTATTACATGATGTGCTCAATATGTGAACCACCAGATGCAACCACATGCTGAAAACGTAAAAGAGCATGGTCCACCGTCGCATTTAAAATCTGTGGTGTAACACACCTCACGTGTCTCGTTATGCTAGATTTCAATTCAGCAACAGAAGCATGTCGTTCTCTATAAACCATATCTTTTAGATGTCCCCACAGATAAAAATCGCAAGGATTAAGGTCCAGTGAACGTGGGGGCCAAGCGCTGTCGAAACCTCTGCTTATGACTTGGTCCGCACCAAAGGTATCATGCAGCATTTTTTTTTACCATCTTTAGCGATGTGAGGGGGTGCTCCGTCCTGCATAAATACTGTGGTTTATAAACAATGTTTCTCTTGAAATGCTGGAATCAATTGTTGTCTCAACATCGCACCGTAGCTAGTCCCTGTAACACTACAGTGTTTGGGACCACTTGGAGTTAGGGTCTCAAAGAAATATGAGACCACAAGAAAATCACAAGTCATTCCACATCATACAGTTACATAATCGGAATGGAGGGGTTCTTCACGTTTAGCGTATTGTTTGTTCGTTCCCCATATCCTGCAGTTATGCGCATTTACACTACCTGATAGTGTAAAATGCGCCTCGTCTGTCCACAATATTCTCTGTATCCAAGTGTCATCTTCACTGATTTTCGACAGGACAAGGTTGCAAAATCAAATCTTAGGGTGTCATCATGAGGTTTCAATTCTTGAAGAATTTTAATTTTATACGGATAACGCCGAAGAATGTGGCGCAACACTTTATGCACAGTTGACCAGGGAAGAGATAATGTCCGAGCGACACTTCTTGCGCTCACTTGTTGCAGCATACTGGTTCATGAACTGCTACTCTTAGTCGCAATGGCGTCATCAATTTGTTGCACTCTTTCCGGGTTTACGGGACGTCGCTCTCTTGTACCTGGAATAACGCCCAATTCTCCTGATTCTTCAAATTTTAAAATCATATTTTCCAATCCATTGACACTCATTGGACCTCTTCTTAATCGTTTCATACGCCGAAATTCTTTCAGAGTAGCTAAATATAATTGCTACCATTCTGATAGAATATCTTCACTAACAATGCACGTATCTTTTTATTCAGAGTCATGACTGGCCTTTACTCGATGTATTTATGTTTTTTATACTGTTCCATGGGCTTAAAATTTGCATATATGGCGTCGATAAGCATTGAAACACGGTATAGCGCCATCTATCGGGTAAAAGTGGCGATTTTTTTTTTCATATTTGACTTGCGCATGTTCTGAAACGTTAGATACCAAATTTCACTGGAATATCCCCGATAGTTTTCTCTCCAGCACCCCTTGAACACTTGCAGTTTAATTATGGCCACCCTGTATTTTGCATCATTTGGCGTTAGATCATGATAATTCACCCGAACACAAAAAGTATTTGGTACGCCTCGAAATATTGCGCTGGTCAGACGTTTGTTTTATATTTAAAATTATGTGTAAATTTTCATGTCTTTCTCATGGCTTCCTTTTGCATGTAAAGTCAACTTAAAAAGAAATCCCTGTCATCAAAAATTTTTGGATAAAATAAGAATATGCGCCGTTTTAAATCGCATGTGAATTTTTAATTTAAATTTTGTACATTTTGCCTCATGTGGTGTTAGATCATGATAGTTCACCCGAACATAAACAGTATTTGGTACGCCTCGAAATATTGCACTGCTGAAACGTTTGTTTTACATTTAAAATTCTATATAATTTTTTATGTCTTTCTCATGGCTTCTTTTTGCATGTAAACTTAAAAAGAAATCCCTCTTATCAAAAATGTTTTGGATAAAATAAGAATATAAGTCGTTTTAATTCGCACGTGAATTTTTAATTTAAATTCTGTATATTTTGAATCATTTGGTGTTAGATCATGGTAGTTCACCCGAACATAAAAAGTATTTGGTACACCTCGAAATATTGCACTTCTGAAACGTTTGTTTTACATTTAAAATTCTATATAATTTTTTATCTCTTTCTCATGGCTTCTCATGGTGTATAAACTTAATTCGAAATCCCTGTCATCAAAAATTTTTTGGATAAAATAAGAATATAAGTCGTTTTAATTAGCATGTGAATTTTTAATTTAAATTTTGTATATTTTGCATCATTTGGTGTTAGATTATGATAGTCCACCCGAACATAAAAAGTATTTGGTACACCTCGAAATATTGCACTGCTGAAACGTTTGTTTTACTTTTTAAATTCTATATAATTTTTTATGTCTTTCGCATGGCTTCATTTTTGCAAGTAAAGTAAACTTAAAAAGAAATTCCTCTCATCAAAAATGTTTTGAATAAAATAAAAATATAAGTCATTTTAATTAGCATGCGTATTTTTAATTTAAATTTTGTATATTTTGCATCATTTGGTGTTAGATCATGATAGTTCACCCGAACATAAAAAGTATTTGGTACGCCTCGAAATATTGCACTTCTGAAACGTTTGTTTTACATTTAAAATTCTATATAATTTTTTATGTCTTTCTCATGGCTTCTTTTTGCATGTAAACTTAAAAAGAAATCCCTCTTATCAAAAATGTTTTGGATAAAATAAGAATATAAGTCGTTTTAATTCGCACGTGATTTTTTAATTTAAATTCTGTATATTTTGAATCATTTGGTATTAGATCATGATAGTTCACCCGAACATAAAAAGTATTTGGTACGCCTCGAAATATTGCACTTCTGAAACGTTTGTTTTACATTTTAAATTCTATATAATTTTTTATGTCTTTCTCATGGCTTCTCATGGCGTGTAAAGTAAACTTAAAAAGAAATCCCTGTCGTTAAAAATTTTTTGGATAAAATAAGAATATAAGTCGTTTTAATTAGCATGTGAATTTTTAATTTAAATTTTGTATATTTTGCATCATTTGGTGTTAGATTATGATAGTTCACCCGAACATAAAAAGTATTTGGTACACCTCGAAATATTGCACTGCTGAAACGTTTGTTTTACTTTTAAAATTCTATATAATTTTTTATGTCTTTATCATGGCTTCTTTTTTGCGTGTAAAGTAAGCTTAAAAAGAAATTCCTCTCATCAAAAATGTTTTGAATAAAATAAGAATATAAGTCGTTTTAATTAGCATGCGTATTTTTAATTTAAATTTTGCATATTTTGCATCATTTGGTGTTAGATTATGATATTCACCCGAACAACAAAAAGCATTTGATACGCCTTGAAATTTTGTACTGCTGAAACGTTTGCTTTACATTTGAATTCTATATATATTTTTTCTGACTTTCTCATGGCTTCTTTTTGTCTGTAAAGTAAACTTAAAAAGAAATCCATGTCCTCAAAAATGTTTTCTGAAAAAAAAAATCGCTTTAATTCTCATGAATCTCTTGTGAATTTTTAGTTTCAATTTTGTAAATTTAAATGGCGTCTCAAAAAATATTAAACATATTTTTGAAACTTATGTAAAAGTATGTACATTAGATAGGAGCGTGAAACTCGGAGATCTTTTTAGCTGATACATTCAAGATCTTTCTCACTTTCAAACATGTTACTTTTCTATGTTTTATTTAACAAAATTGTTAATATTTAGCATAACAGTTCCGTTAATAGTCCAGGTCTATATCATTCAACAGATTCGGAATGGAACAGGGCAGGCTGCACATTGAGATATTGTATAGCATTTACATACATGTATCATACATGATACAAAATGCAGTGAAGGGTTAAAATGCAATTAAAATAACAAATTCACATGTTGGATTATATATTCCATTATTTTTAACTATGATATTTAACCTGCGTTTTCTCGGTTACAAAACACACTGTTAGGTGTACGGAGCATAGGTGAAAAGCATTTTTTTTTAATTGAAAAACTCTAAAAGGATTTTTTACATTTAATATATTTTTTTATACTGCCTACCAACCACATTAAAAAGCAAGTTCGTATGAGAAGTAGCAATTATGTTTTCAATCACAGTTTTGAAATTTACTAACATCGGTACTTTCGTATTTGCCGTGCGTTAGAAGTTAAAAGCCGAAGAAATCGCCAAAGATTTTGCTATTTAAATGAGCCATTTTGTTTGCGATTATTTCAGTGTTGATGCGCGTAGTTCAATTAAATATCTGTTAACTTTGTGTTAAAATTATATAATTTATTTATTTATTAATGAAATATTAATTTTGTTGTGGAATATTAGACGGAAACAAACACTGAACTATTTAAATTGTTTTAAGTGCAATCGTGTTAATCTCCTTTAATTGCGATGTAGGCATAGAGGTAGATTTTTGTTTTTTAATCCATGCTTAAAACGTGATTTTAAAAATCATAAAAAAGTAAATTAAGATACAGTTCTTAAACAAATTGATTTTAAAGGTACATTATTCCCCCAATTCGATTGTGTAAAAATCTAAATTATGCGATGTTTAGAAATATTTAAATTTGCAGAAGAAAAAAAATTAAAAGAAATGAATGGCTTACAGTGTAGCCATCGGTGATATGACGTCAACGTTACTCACAGAGATGTTTTTGCTTTATAATATAGATATTGCCTGCTAAGAAAATCTATTTCAATTATAGTATTTTTTATCGTCAGTCGAACGTGCTAGAATGCATCTCAGTAATCTGTTAAAATGTAGTAATGATCTGTATATTTTTTACGATATTCAGAAAACAAAGAAACAAAATATCCTTTCAGAAATGTTTAACTCTTTGCTGCATAATGATCCGAATCTGATCCAAACCGGGAATTCACTCTGTCTGTAGATATTTGAAAATTTATGTCCTCCTCATGCAGGAGAAAAAGACTTCTTCTGATAGGCTCTGGATTATGATTTTCGTTTTCTCTGGATTATGATTTTCGTTTTCTCCGGATTATGATTTTCGTTTTTTCTTTATGCATTGGCTGTGTTGGGTTTTCGAAAATAAATGTTCATAAAGTTTTACAAATGCACTTTATGCCTTCTTGTCTTCTTCTTCTCTTTTTTTTTTTTTTTTTTTGTATAACAATTATATTTGTTGCAATAACTTTTTTTGTATAACAATGCTATTTATTGCAATAACTTTTCTCTCTTTTTTTTTTTTTTTTTTTTTTTTTTTTTTTGTATGACAATGCTATTTGTTGCAATAACTTTTCTTCTTTTTTTGTATAACAATGCTATTTGTTACAATAACTGTTCTTCTTTTTTTGTATAACAATGCTATTTGTGGCAATAACTTTTCTTCTTTTTTTTGTATAACAATGCTATTTGTTGCAATAACTTCAAAAGCAATTTTTTTTCAACTATTAGAAAAATCATACTAAAAAGGGTTAAAATATATCCATATTAGAAAAGAATAACAAACAGGAACTTAATTTGTGTATTCTTATTCTTTATTTATTTTCTGTGGTTTTACTCTTCAGACGAGAAAAACGGAATATTTATGGTATATTTTTCATAAAAATTAGCCACTTTGCTTCTAATTAAAAGGGATTAGAAGAGCTGAAGCAAAATCTTTCAATTATTTATTTTTAAAAAGAAGGTTTGGGGAGATTGTTATAAAATAGTTTACAATTAGGAACAATTTTAAATTAAATAGATGTAAAAATAACTTAAGTAGCAGTATCTTTCAGAAAAATAATACTTCAAATATCAAAATATTTTTTGCTTAGTATATCCGATCCTGTTTTTGCTTCTCTGATTATTGCCGAAACGTCAGTGAAGGCTTACTGTGGAGACACGAAAAGTTTCGATTTCCGTTTGTCTGTCTGTCTGTTCCGCGATAACTGCCGCAAAAAGCACCCGATCAGCTTGAAATTAATTGGGCATATTCGTGAGATACCCGGACGTAGCTGTATAGTTTTTGGTTAAATTTGGTTCATTCGTTCGGAAAATATGGAAGATTTTATATTTCTTTATAATGCTTTTCTACGGCAAGTCAGACGATTTTCAAATTTCCAATTGTTGAAAGAAAATGGCACGTTTGATTAATGGATTTAAATGTCAAATTATGGATACTAAAATTCCAAATAAGGGTTTTAAATTATTCCTATTATATTGAAGTTTTATCAATATATCTATCAGATTTTTTATTTACGTGTATAATGTTTTGAGGACATTTATACATGTATTCCAATAATATAACGAATTTTTAAATTAATTTTCTTGTTTTACATGATACATATTTCTTTTTTTTTCCCTTTTCTTCGTTGCCTAGCAACTGTTATTCGTAGCCTATCATTGCGTCAAATATGAATGAAGTTAGAAAATTACGTTATTTTTGTTGCAGGTACTATTAAAAGGCTATCACAAAAAATATTTTATCGCGCCAAATCGATGCAATTTATGCAATTAACAATGGGCACGATAATGAATTATTTTCCAGTAGATTTATAGATCTCCAGATATGCATATTTTGGGGGGCTTTTAATATGTTATTGCTATCGCATGGATTAGGATGTTTAAACTAATGTTTAATCATGCTATAAGTGAAAAAAAAGTACAGTTAAAGGCATGTAAATCCTTTTTAACACTTTCCAACATGGATGAAAAGTATTTATGACTTCAGTTTTTCTATCTGTCGCCTGCCGTGTTTCTCTACGTGCTCTAACTCGCGTAAATATAGTCGGGATTACATGTAAATCATATACGTTATTGAGGTTTGCCAAAGTATGTTTGGTATTAAAAATGAAGAGTGTAGCATTCATAGCTTAATTACAGGGGCACTCAAAACTATTCCGTTACATTATAGTCTTTGGGGAAAATCGTCTGCGGTGTATTTTAATAATGTTGCACAATTTTAAACGTAATGAAATTTATATACTTTATTAAGGTGCACTAGAACCTGGTTACTATAAAATATGTTATGTGTAGCACTTACAGCATGCGTACAGGGAACTCAAAAGTATTCATAATATTACAATCTTTGAAGAAAATCCTTTTGTGGCGTTTTTTAATGATGTTACTCTGTTACAAAATAATAAAATTGATATGTATTTTTGAAACATTTTTGTAGTATATGGGGTGCAAAGCATATGTTTTTTTCAGGGTCACACAAAAGTGGTCGATTAAAATGTGGTCTACGGGGGAAAAAAAACTCTTCACAGCTTATTTTAACACATTAGCGACGGGAAACGATAATTCTCGTTTTTATTCAGAATACATCATTGGCTAAGTGAGTGACTTCTACCTTACAGAAAAGACATTTATATTGTGTTGTCCATATTTTTTATAGATTGTAAGACATTATATATTACATCCGTACATTGAAAGATATTTACTGCTGCATAAACATGAAAAACATATCTCAGAAACCAATTTCCGAGACACTTTCAGAAGAGGGAGGAGCTTCTACTGTTTTTAAACCCAGATTTAATTAAATTCCCTGTCGTCAGTGTGTTAATTGTGTTGCACTAATTCAAACATTATGAAATTAAATTACATTACTGTGGTTGACTACAAGAAGCTTGAATATGATTTGTATCGTATTTATCGTTCATTTATAGGGTCACATAAAAAATTTCGGATACAGTTCTGGTCTATTAGGGATGATTGCTGAAGAGCATTTTCGATTATGGTGTGCGTTTTAACGTTAAGTAAATTTGTGCTTAATAAGTAGTGCTTAAATATTGTATAGACCATGTACAGGGATACACAAATGAATTCGTAAGTATAAATGAAAATGAGCGCGAATTGCTTCAGTGTGTGTTTTTTTTTTTTTATTTGAGTTATGTATTTCCCAGCCCAATTACATTTAGTATACTAACAAATGTTTACAGAATTTAAATAGAACCATATACAGGACTCCGCAGAAACTGGATATATGGTGAACACTATGCATACTAATCCCCGGAAATGTGATATGAGCAGTTTTAAGAGGGTTTTTTGTCTGCATTAAATTTAAATGTTATAGACGACGCGTAAAAATCTCCACGTAATATACAGGGCTGTAGAAAAGAATTCATGTACGTTTCCGTCTATTGGTAGAATTTACTAAAGGACATTAACACAATTAATTGATAATTACAAGTGTAAATTAAATTACACTACGAAGGGGTTCAGGGGGGCTCTGCCCCCCTGAAGAAATCTACTTTATTATCTAAAAATTACCAGAATAAGTAGCTCATGAGATTTTCAGAATACCATTACATAACAAGGGGTTTAATTTAACGCTTCTAATGTCAGAAACCTTCGAAATATTTTTTCGTTTTATAAATGTTTATGTAATTTCAAAACTTTAAATTTCGTTTTTTGTAGAAAGATTAATATTACTCAAAGGGTGCTAAACACAATGAATTGTAGAGCTGACGTTGAGGCTCCTGATCTGCAGATTTACTAGTTTAATTAATGAACTATAAAATTCTTTAATTATATAACATATTTTTCTCTTTTTTTTAGGTAAGTGTATCTGAATTAATTTATGAAAAATGGATTTTTGAAAAGTCTTATTTTAAGAAGTTTAATTCCTTTTAATGATAAGTAAGTAGACCTTTTTTTTAGAATACTATGCACACACACACATATATATATAACTAAAATGAAAATATCATCGGAAAATTACTTTCAAACGGATTTTATTCATTTTTACAGGGATAAACTTTATATATGTCTAGTGCACTAGACATATATATTATTAATGAAACCATGGTTTCATTAATAAAGCCTATTAATTCAGAAATAGGGTGCATTTTATTCTCTTTCTCTTCTGATGAGGGAGGGCTATGTTCAGTTTTTGTTCAAACCCTAACGAGCATATTGGATGCCTTATTGACAATTAAATATAGAAATTTACCATGATAGTTATCAAACATGATTCCTTAACAAAAATTTACTTATTTCTAAGAAAACGACAAAACGATATCTGATCGGAGCGTTTTACAAGTTGTCTAATCTTTTCCAATTGGTTCACTTGTCAGATGTACAGTTACATGTGACGGTTCCAAAAGCTTTTCTGATTTCAAGAGACAACTAAGATATCAAATGCCAGTTCATTGGAACTTGTTGAAACACTATAACTCATAATCGTGATTCGCGTGTGTGAGTCACTCGCAACGCTATTTAATAACATAAAAAAGAATGTTATCCCTTCTTAATAACCTCTCTTTATTACACCAAATTTGTATTAAAAAGCAGAAACGTGCCCTCCTTTACAACAACGCTAACTTTAAAATAAAAGCTTGATGTTGCAACATGCGCTATTGCTTTCCTTTTTGTCGCATATGCTTTCGCTTCTAATAGTCAATAAGTATCATCTTTAATCCATGAAACAGAGCAAACTATGTTCTTTCAAATGAAATTTGTTTGGAAACTGTAATTTAATTTATTGATTGTTTATGGTTTTGTAAAATTTTCAAGAATGTATTTTTTAAATCTATTAACACCCTGGCGTAACAGAAAAAAAAATATTTCTGCTACAATAATATAAATCAATATTCGAGGTAACATAAATAAATTGAGGGCAAACATTCAAAACTAGAGAAAAATTGGCAGGATTATCAGACCTTCTATTTATATCCCAAGATTTTTAAAAGCATCTTTTACTGCTTTTTTGTTTTGTGTTTTGTTAAGGGACAAATCTTATTTGATAGAGCCATTTTACAAGCGTTTTAGTCACCGCAACCTCTGTTTCTCTAAATGGTTATATACGAGGTGTGGCTATTAAATAATAGGATACGTGCTACTACCGGAAAAAAGCGAGTGTGGTGCAGCAAGCTTCTCTTGACGATGTTGCATGATATTTCCTCCATCCCCAGCTTGATTGTCAGGGTCACGCATAGCTTAGTTTGGTTGTAGTATTTTCTCGGAGTAAGCACAATACAATAAATCTTCAGATAGAACAAAGATTTCTTATGAAACTCTGGAAAACTGTCACAGAAGCTTATTCTACGTTTTAAAAAAGTGTACTGGCATGAATGTTTATGCTGCACGTCAAGTTTTTGAGTGGTTAAAAAAAAATAAAAGTGGGGCGGAAAACGACCGAAGACGATGTGCTCTGGACGACTCTGTACATCAAAAACGCATACAAACATTCAAAAAATTGGTTAGTTGATGCCTCCTAAGGACAGACTGTCAATCAAAATTGCTACATTAACGTTGTAAGTACCCTTCGTGAACGGCCCAGAAAGCCAAGACTGGATTTGTGGAAAATGGTTCCTGGATCGACAGGACATCTTATTCGGCTTCGACTCTGATGGCGTTCTTGACAAAGAACAGCATTCTCTTGTTGTATCATCCACCGTACTTGCCTCACGTAGCCCTCTGTTTACTTCTGTTTACTTCCAAAAGTCAAATCGTAGATGAAGGAGACAATATTTGAGAACTTAGAATTGATCAAAGCAAAAGGGGCGGAGCCTCTCAACAAGCTGACAGAAGAGGACTTTACTTAGAGAAATTTTTCACTGTGCAAAGTGTGAAAGTGTGACGTTCACTGTGAAAAATTCGGGATGGAGCATTGCATGAATATCCAAGGGAGGTATATCGAAGGCGATAAAGTTTCTGATGTGATTTGTGCCGAATAAAAAGTTTATTACGTCAGTTCGGCTATTTAATAGCTACACCTCGCACACAATTAAATATGTAAGCTTAAAAAGTATATTTGTAATTTCAAGAGATAGATAAGAAATCAGATGTCAGGTCTACAGAACTTGTTGAAACACTATTGCTTATAATTTATTTGTGCGTGCAAATCTCTCGCAACCTCATTTAAGTATCCAAAAGAAAGTTGTCCTCTTTCAATAGCTTCCCTTAATTATTAGAAAACATGCTACGAATACACTGTAAAAAAAAAAAAAAATAAATAAAATAAATTAAAAACTCTTGATAAAACAGAAAATGTACTGACAGCAAAGTCGCTGTCTATTCTCCTTTTTAAACCAAACAATTTTAAGAATTCCCATATCGTTTTTAAAATGGAAATACCCCGTTATTCAAGACAGGGAATAAACCTGAGCGATAGCGCAATATTTAAAGAAATATCTAAATAATAATTATAAATACTGCCGCAAATTTACTCGAAACACATATTTGTACTGAATATTATAACACCCGTTTTTTATAGCATGGTCTTCCTCCGGATTCAAACCGTGGTACTGGCCATTTGATGATCAATTTTTTGTTTCCTACACCAACTGGCCACATCCAACTGTTTGATGATAGGCCAAAACATGAATTACAAAAATTTAATCCAAAATTTTTAGACCAAATTTAAATCCTAATTAGATTTTTTTCGTTTTCTCTCAATTAAAAAGAAACATTCCTGTTTGTATGTTTCTGAACGAATATTTCCGTTTTTAACATTCAACAAGTAAAGATAAAAAGAAAATTTTCCCTTTATTCGTGAAAATTTTATGATTTCCGCTGAGAATAAAAAGTTCTCGTGCACATAAAACCATCCGTACCATAGAATTGCAGCGGCAGAGTTATTTGGGAGAGTTATTGTGTGGCGTAAAAGTGACAACACTCCATGATTGTCTGCTCCTGTACTTCTACATGCATGGGAGCCAGTAGCATTGTACCCGCCGCAATCTCTTTTTACTGGGAGTCTGGTGTATTTATGAGGAAAATTTTGTAAAAGTGATAACTTTCCAGGATTGTCTCCTCGTGGACTTCTACATGCATCGGACGCAGTTTTATTGTACCGCGACCAACGACATACAAGGCCAGTTCATGATTTTTAAAACGTCACACGGAATGGATCATCTTTACACGGCGATTGGCACAAAATGCTGGGCGCGCCGCTTTCGACCAATCACCGTGTAAAGATGATCCAGTCCGTGTGACGGTTTAAACGTCATGAACTGACCTTGTATGTTGTTGGTCGCGATTGTACACACCGCAATCCTCTTTAGTGGGAGCCTGGTATATTCATGAGGGAAATTTTGTAAACAAAAATACAGAAGATGTATTTTCACTGTTATACTCAGTTAAGTAACATGTTTCTCTTTGGCAAATAATTTGCAATGTGTTCGTTTATAAGAGAAATAAACGGTATTTGTTCATGTTATTAATACGACACAATGATGATTACGCAAGTTTTATTTATGTATACATTGAAGAAACGACTTCGAGTGTAAGTTTCAACTCTGATGTAAGTTCACACAATCATATAAGCAGCCTTGGCTATAAAATGTATACCTTTACAGAAATAATCAAACTCAGTTCTTTAACAAAAAAACTACTTATTTTTATTAAAGGAAAAACACCTATGATTGGAACATTTTACAAGTTGTTTCGTCACCGCTACCTCTGTTTGGTTCACTGGTTATTTACTCAATGGAGGATATTCCATCTACGTCACGATCACGTTGTCAAGGCAAAAACTTCTAGAGTAAAGAAGGGAAAGCACCGTAGACGCAATGTAAATCCCCGATAGCCAGTGAAACAGGTCATGGGGAAAGCAGTAGTAGCTTTCCTTCTTATCAGTTAGAAGTTCTTTGGGTACATTACCGGTATCACGTGACTTTTTTCAGCCTCGAACCCAGATTTGGAAGATAGTCCATTAACTATGAAAGTTGCAAAATAGCATCTGTAATTTCAAGATATAGCTAATATATCAGATGTAAATCCATCGGAACTCGTCGAAACACTATCGTTGATAATCCGATTTTGCGTCCTCAACATCATTTAGTGTCCAAAAGAAAGTAATCCTCTTCCATTAATCTCCCTTTATTATAGGAAAACATGCTATGAATAGGGGAAGATCGGGTAGCTCCGGGCACATAAACTAAACTCCTGAAATTTTGTAAATTAACACAATTAAATTTTTATTTGGAAACTTGAAATTAAATACAACATATCTTTTATAATTCTAGTTACGTAGCAATCATATAGTTTCTGTATCTTAGCTTAATTCAAGTCTTACAATAAATCTTAAATTTTTGAGAAGTATTTTTTTTTTTTTTTTGTGGGTAGCCCTGGACATATAATTAACAGTGACCAAGCTGCTCTTTAGATTTACACACGTCGCAATAGTAGTAAGGCTGTGAAGGATCGATGTCCACACTTGCTTCATGCGCCCAGTCTTTATTTTGTTAGATTGTATACAGACTTCTTCAAAAGTTTCGCCACAAATAATGCATTCTGTTTCCCAGTCCTTTGTCAAACTCTGCATGCTCTTCTTTGTTTTATGTTTTTCTTGATTGCCGTTGCCGAATCGCTTTTGTTGGTTGTAGGTTTCTTTTTATTGGTTGTAGCTTTAGTTGCTGTTAAATTAACAACTAACAAGGTATTGTCTCTACCCAAAAAGTGTCCGAGGGTACACGACGGAATTGTGTCCGATACCACTCGCCCGCCTCGACTTAATATTTTTATTTATCACAAAAATAACTACAAATGCAACGACAATAAATAACCTGACTTATAAACTACAACAATCGCCGTACAGGATAATTAATAAATGATGGTGAAGTACTTACATTTAATGTACAATAACTGCATTCAGAAAGCAAAAGGCGCACACAAAAATATTGGCATAGGTAAATAAACGTTCGTCACTTGTTCCTGGCTCGGCGATTACGTCTATACTGATTCGCATGCGTATAAGCGCAGCGTTGCGTTTTTTTAAGGTGTGCGTTGTTTATCTATGTGTGCGTGATTGTTCAAATCTGATAGTGGCCGGGGTTACTCGATGTTCCCTTACGTGGATACTTTTTCTTTTGGTGGCGTACCGCGTTGCGTAAAAGAACAACAATCCACGATTGGCTCCTTGTGGACCTCTAAATGCATGAAACTACATTGCATTGCATCCGTCACAATTTTCTTTACAATAAACCCTGGTGTATTCATGAAGAATGTTTTTCTTTGTTTTTAACAGAAATATAAAAGATGAAGTTTTCGCTGTTATCCTGATATATATGATATGTTTGTCTTTGGCAAATAATGGCAGTGCGTTTATCTCTATTCTAAAAAAAAGTAACTAACGCTGTCAGCGCCGTTGACAATGAATTTTTTGTGACTGCATACAAAAATATGAAAATGGGTGGTATTATTGAGAAATGTTTGATAAACACGCTGAAGCAGGCAGTTTTTAAATCGAAGAATTATTTTAAGAGATATTTAATGTTAAAGTTGGTCAAAATCGTTCCATTAAAAAAGTTTTATAGAAGCAAAAACTATGCTTAGGAATTTAATTATTTTTAGATAATTTTATACATTAGAAGCTCTCGGTGTGCAGACTGCATTTATTCTTAATTTGATTCATTTTATGAGGATTTATTTTCATTTTAAATTCGAATTTTCATCATTTCGAGAGATATTTTTTCATTTTAGAAAAGGGTATTATTTTAAATTGTTGCCAACTTTAAAAACACTGCAAAAAATAATATTTCCTTCAAATGAAAAAAATATTTACTTGTGGCTATTACAAACAGAAAAAAAAACCTTGCAAATTAGAATTAAATGATTACGTGTTAAAAGCTGGAAAACATTGAAAATTACTCATAAGAACTATATTTATACTTGAATTTTAAAAGCGAAAGAAAATTTTTAAATAAAAAAATCGTTATTATGCGTTAAAAGTCGTAAATGGAAGAAATTACGTCATATTAAAAAATGGCCAAATAATAATGCAAAATAGTTTAAATTTGAAAATATATTTGTGCGAGACATTTATTTCATATTTTGAGATAATCTTTTCAACTATTGTTGTGAATTCTAAGACAGAGCAAATAATATTTCCTTTCTAACAACAAAAGTATTTTCACGTGAATATTAATAAGAGAAAAAAAAATTGATGAAAATTACGTCAGATTTAAAACGATATATTTAAAATGAGTTATTTAAAAGAACTTTCTTAAAGCGTTGTTAAAAAAGAAATGTTTGATACACACGCTCAAGTAGACAGTTTTCACATTGAAGAATTATTTTAAGAGATACTTAATGTTAAAGTGGATCAAAATCGTTGCATTAAAAAAGTTTTACAGGAGCAAAAACTCTACATAACAATTTAATCATTTTTAGATTATTTTATATGTTAGAAGTTCCTTGTGTGCAGACTGCATTTATTTTTTTTTTTAAATTTGATTCATTTTTTTGAGGTTTTATTTCTATTTTAAATTCAAATTTTCAGTATTTCGAGAGATATTTTTTACATATTTTTGTAAAGGGTGTTATTTTAAACTGGCGCCAATTTTTAAAAAAGTGCAAAGAATAATATTTCCTTCAAATTAAAAAATTATTTACGCGTGTCTATAATAAACAGAAAAAAAAACTTTCAAATTAGAATTAAATGACTATGTGCTAAAAGCAAGAAGATATTGAAAATTATGTCATAAGAGCTATATTTACACTTGAATTTTAAAAGAGAACGAACATTTTAAAATAATAAAATATTATTATGCGTTAAAAATCGTAAATGGAGGAAATTACATCATATTTAAAATTGGCAAATACTAATGCAAAACGGTTTAAATTTAAAAATATATTTGCGAGAGACATTTATTTCATATTTTGAGATAATCTTTTCAACTATTGTTGTGAATTCTAAGACAGCGCAAATAATAATTCCTTTCTAACAACAAAAGTATTTTCACGTGAATATTAATAAGAGAAAAAAAAATTGATGAAAATTACGTCAGATTTAAAACGATATATTTAAAATGAGTTATTTAAAAGAACTTTCTTAAAGCGTTGTTAAAAAATACCGGAAGACAATGACTGTGTTTACTTAATTCATTTTACAAAGCTTACTTTCAAAATTTTAACTGGTTTTTTTTTTTTCAATCAAAGAGGAAAACAGTCATTGTATCCCTTAACAGCAGCTGATTTGGTCTTAAAAATCCCCAATCAAACGAAAACGAATGAAAACCCGTGCACAGAGAGACCGCCACGGTTTTTTTTTATTTTTATAATTCAATCTTTTTGAAGCCGACCAAATTAGCGTGCTTTTAGAATCTGGGGAGTCTGAACGGGGGTTGGCGAGCTTAGCTCGTAGGGGGGTAACCCCTAGTGTTTAAAAGAGAAATAATAACAAAATTTATTCATATTATTAATACATCACAGTCGTAAGCTCACGCGATCATATAAGCAACCCTGGTTATAAAATGCAGGAAATTAATCAAACTTAACTGCTTATTTTTATTAAAAGACAAAACACATATGATCAGAAGGGTTTGTAAAAAACAAGTTGTTTAGTCACCGCAAACTCTGTTCGGTTCACTGGTATTATACACAATTAAATATGAAGGTTGCAAAACTCTTTTTGTAATTTCAAGAGACAGTTAAGGTATCAGATGTGAGTTTTTCGGAACTTGACGAAACACTATAGCTGATAATCGTGATTTGCGTGTGCGAGTCTCTCGCAACATCATTTAGTGTCCGAAAGAAAGTTATCCTCTTCCAATAATTTCCCTTTATTGTACGAAAACATGCCACGGACACGTGGATGTATTATTTTCTTTTTTGTTGGCGTATTGTGTTGCGTAAAATCGACAACATTCCAGGATTGTTTTTATCCTTAGTTGCGGCTCAGTGAGTTACCGCCCTTGCTACTCAAGAAAGTGTGCGACCTTGACATTAGTATCGCATCGCGAATGGGCGGATGCAAATTAGCTGTTGTAAAGAAGGCTGTAAACGCAGAAAGCAAGCATCTCAACTCGCAATTTATTAGATTATGAAAACCGTATGCTAATGATTGGCGATTACGCACTAAAATTCTTTCAGTTTTTTTTTTCTTTTATTTATTTTTAAGAGTGGGTATTTCCAAATAACCAAGAAGTTTTTATGACATTTCTGTTTAAAGGCGTATAGAAGCTAAATAGTTTTAAACACGCAAGTATCGGAAAAAATTCTCATATATATATTATATATTAAAAAAAGGCTTAAAATTTATCATGAAATATATTATGTAAACTACACTGTAAAAAAAAAAAAAACGACATTTTTACAATACAAAGTACTGTTCATCTCGGGGACAAACTCGATCACAGTGAATGTGCTGTATCTTTCTTTGGTTTCCTGACTATATTAACATGGAAAATACAGTAGTTGCGTAAAATTAACAGCACAATGTGCTGGCAATTTGGACGCCAGCAGTTTGTGCTGTAAAAAAATGCGTCCAAATTACCAGCACATTGTGCTGTTAATTTTACGCAACTACTGTATTTCCCATGTTAATATAGTCAGGAAACCAAAGAAAGATACAGCACATTCACTGTGATCGAGTTTGTTCTGGCAAATTTACAGTGGTTTTTTTTACAGTGTAGTGCTAAGTTAAAAAGTTGTATCTTTTTAGGGTTTATGTATTTTTCTTCAAAATTATTTAAATAGTATCCATAAAAACTGTTTGACCCTTTCCGACACAGACAAATTCTTTTCTTATATTGATGAAATGACTGACTGACACCGAAATTTACAAATGACTTTTTAAGAAGTTAAATACTTGCTACTTTAAGTTTTCATTGTAAAAGCAAAATTTTATTAAAATATTCTTGGTACAATTTGTAAGTTTGAAATTAAAATTATGTGGTCCCGGCGTGGAATCACTGCGTTGGAAAGGGTTTAATTTATTAAAGATTTATTTCCTCGTAGAACGGCGAAAGATCGAGTTTACATTCATTAAATTTGATGTTACATCTTTAATAATAGTTAGAAAACTAATAAGATAAAAGTAGAATGGCAGATATTTAAAGAAAGATGAAGTTTTTCCTGTTTCTTAAAATACATTAAATACAATTCACATCTGCTAACGTATACTCGCAAGGGACCTGAAAAATCCGTTTTTAATTTAAGTTTCAGAAAGTATCGTGAACTAATGATGTAACCTATCTATTTAGTTAAAAGAATGTATATCGTGGTCTGTATTATACTATTTAATTTAAAAGAATGTATCAGTTTTGGTCATTGGTTCATTTATTCTTGAAAATCACATTCGCTATATCCTTTAAGTACCATTAGAAGATTACATATACTTACTTTCTTTCCAAGCAGCAAAAGATTGAATTTACTTCCCGTAATTAGTAATTTAACATTGCTGTGTTAGTAATAGTTAGAAAAGTATTCGGATGAAAGTTGAAATGAATTGATTAAAAAGACTTAATTTCTATCTGTGGTATAAAATTCGTCCTGCAGTAAAACCTACTAAAATGAGACCAGAAAAAACTGATTTAGACAAGTTAAAGTATTCGGATAAAAGTTGACATGAATTGATTAAAAAGACTTCGTTTATATCTGTGTATAAAATTCGTTCTGCAGCAAAACCTGCTAAAATGAGACCAGAAAAAACTGTTTTAGACAAGTTTAGAAGACACATCATCTTTTACAATTGTATTGTATTATTTACGCCTGGGCAGTAACAGATATTTTTCGTTTCAGCTTAGATTTCCGTTATAAATAGGTTCCAACGATTTAACTATGTTTTTACAACAAAAGTAATTATCACAGTAATATAATAATGAATACGAAAATTACGACAATAATATTTTTTATAATTCTAATCATTGTCACAATAGCTTTATATTTCTTTAGCGCGTTAAAGGTAGAAAGTTTCGATGGTGTTTCAAACAACGGAATTTTAGTAAGAACAGAAAAAATGCATAGATTCTTTAATAGAAGTTTAGGAAAAATATCGAAATTGATTTTGGATTTTGATATAAACAATTAATACTTATTTTGTTTCTCTCCTCTGCTAAAATGCGTAAAAAAGGAAAAGGATTTTATATGTGTTAGTATAAAAAGCGACTAAGAAAATTCATAAGATTCTATTTCTTTGGCTCAATATTCGGAATTTTTTAAATTTTATATTTTGTTCATTCTTCAAATGTGTAGATTGTTTCTTTAAAGCGGTTTCATGATATTTCATTACTTTGCCTTATATTTTGCTCATTGAATGAATGTAACGCCGCTTGTTGAATATTGTAAACGCTGTTTTTAATCTGGGCGACCATTTTTTTTTTCAAGAATTTTTGGACAGATTTTCATTTTGTTTTCTTTAAAGGAAAGTTAATCGTTTTGCTGGACCTTATACACTCTAAAAAATAAATGTGTAAATTAGGTAATTTTACAGATATATATATATGCGTAATTTTCTAAGATTACACATAAAATTTACACATTTGTTTAAAAAATTTACCTGCCTCTGAAACTAAGTGTGTAATTTGTTATCACTTGAAAAACACAAATAAATGTGTAAATGTAAAAGAATGCCTAAATTTACACAAATTGATGTGTTATTGTAATTTCCACATAATTATACATACACAGATAAGTGTGTAAAATTTCTAAAATCACCCACTGGTCATAAAAATTACACATTTTGTACAAAAAATTACCTGTTTTAATGTGTATTTAGTTTATGACATTAAGTCTGTCAGTTGTTATCGGTTGATAAACTCACATAAGTGTGTAAATGTAGAAAAATCGTCTGTTCTGACCGCAAGTAAACTAGCGAACAATGAAAAAAACATCTGCTTGTCAAAATGCTGCCATTTTTAGGAGATGCCGGAAGACAAGTCTGCTTTATCAGCCGAAATTCTAAGAAACATATATATTAAGGTGATAATAATAAAAGTTAGCTATCATGTTGAAATATTTTTATAACAGTGTAGTGCTAATAGTCATAGAGTCTCATTGTTCTCTTAATTTGATTTTTACATTCTTTGCTATTTATCGCCGAGAAAAAAAAGTGGATAACCATTACAAATGTATGTAAATATTTGGATCTAATGAAAAAAGAATGGTGTTAATTTATTAAAGTTATTATTATTTATAAATAATGAGGTAGGATTCATAGTTTTATAAAACTGCATGCTTTTTCTGTGTGAATATATAGGGTAGATGAGTCAGTAATGGACATCTTTCAAAGTTTTTTGTTTATAAAAAAAATAAGCAATAAAAGTTTAGCAGGGGTCGTACTTGTCCTGAGATTTCAAGACCAGGAAATTCTTCGGTACTAATATTTTCTTATGGAAAATCTCGTTTTAAATAAGGCGAAATGTCGCGTATTTAACTTAGATTTATTTTCCTATTGAAATCTTAATTGTTAAATTTATTTGAAAATAATCTTTGAAAATAACTATTTTTTTTTCTTAATATGCTTTCATTAATTTCTTGTTCAAAATACAATAAAAAAAAACCTATATATATATTCTTTTGTAAGGTGTCCATTTCTAGAACAGAGAGTGGCCATTACTGGAACAATGAGTGTCCAAGTTATTTCTATTATTTACAATTAAATTTAGGTTCACATTGGGAAATGCGACTATGAGATGAATGATTAAATATTGTTGATTTCAATATACATTAACATATAAATTTGCAAAAAAAAAAATGTTCACACAAGAAAAATTATAGCATATAACAACTTACATACACAATAATAATACAAGAATAAATTCACTATAACACTAGAATAAATACAGAAATAATATATACATTTTAAAGTTTGCTTAGGGAAAGAAAGGAAATTTGTTACTCAACTGGTAATATACAGACATCTCGGACGTTTCTTTTAAAAATTCGCCCATCTGGTAAGCGTAAATTCACCGTTCGAATTATATTATCCCTTCCCTTAAAAACTTCTACTATTCTACCAACCAACCATTTGGTGGAAGGTAAATTTTCCTGCTTTATTAGTACCAAAGTTCCTTTCTGTACATCATCTTTTTTAAATTTCCATTTCCCCCTCTGTTGGAGATTATTCAAATAATCGCGCTTCCAAAGTTTCCAAATTTGTTGGCTAAATTTGGTGATTATCTGCCATTTTGCCAATCTATTTTCATTAATTTCATCTAACTGAGGTTCGGCGATCGAAGTAATTGGCCTACCGATAAGGAAATGTGAGGGTGTCAAAGTTTCGAAATTTTCAAAATCTGGGGATAGTGGGGTAAGGGGGCGAGAGTTCAAAACTCCCTCAATTTCCGCTAATATCGTTAAAAATTCTTCTAAAGTTAATTTTTGATCACCTATTACCCTTTTCAAATGAAACTTGAACGATTTTACTGCTGCTTCCCAGATGCCGCCAAAATTAGGAGATTTGGGGGGAATAAATTCCCATTTGATACCCTCCTGGGTTAAAAAGTTACACAATTCCTCATCTGGGACACTAACCAGTTTATGCAATTTTTTCAACTCGATGTCAGCTCCAATGAACGTTTTTGCATTATCAGATAGAATTTTGGCACATTTCCCTCGTCTGCCAAAGAAACGTTTTAAACTAGCTATAAAAGCTTGAGTTGTGAGATCTGAAACAAAGTCCAGGTGTATTGCTTTGGTGCATAGACATATATACACTACTACATAAACTTTATTTAATACACCCTTCCTTTGATTTCTAAATTTAATAGAAAAGGGTCCACAGTAATCCAGGCCTGTCACGGAAAATGCAAAATTTGGGGTCACACGTTCCCTTGGCAGATCGGCCATCAACTGGGAGCTGACAACAGGCTTATTTTTGAAGCATGTCACACATTTGTGAACAATTTTCCGGCAATTATTCCTGCCATTAAGTGGCCAAAATTTCTGTCTAACATGGAAAAGCAAGGCTTGTGGGCCTAAATGAAAATACTTCAAATGGAAATAATTTAAGATAATATTTGTTAACTTATGATTGGCAGGCAACACAATTGGAAATTTAGAGTTAGGCGGCAAATCGGCATGCGATAAACGGCCACCAACTCTAATTAATCCTTCATTTCCCAGGAATACATTTAAAGAAGATAATCTACTATTATGCTTAACAGGCTTACCCTTTTTGAGACATTTTATTTCATCTCGAAACTCACCCTTTTGTGCTGACCGAATTAAAAATAATTCGGCTTGTCTCACTTCATCTAGTGTTAGTGGTCCCCTTGTTTTCTGTGGGTTGCGACAATTCTTGTAAAATCTAAAAATAAAACTAATTATACGTATTAATTTTATAAAATTATTAGTCAATGAAAAAATGTGTTCAATTATAGAATGTTCAGTGGTGATAGATAAGGTGGTAAAGTCATGAATATTGTCCACGGAGTCTCTTTTTAGTTCATTTAAATAGATCTCCTGATCTGGAACTACTAGTGATTGTTCGTTGTTACAAATATCTAACGAGTCCTTGAGAAATTCTGGACCAGTCCACCATTTGTGACTCTGAATAAGATCTTCCGATTTTATACCTCTAGTCAGCAAATCTGCAGGATTCTCAGACCCTGCACAATGAAACCACCTGGATGGGTCTGTCAGTGATTGGATTTCTTTGACCCGGTTAGACACGAATGATTTCCACCTATTTGCAGACCCCTTTATCCAATAAAGGGCAATCTGGGAATCGGTCCATAGAAACATAGAAGACGGTCCCTTGCGATCTAGCACCTTCTTCACCTCACAAGTTAGACGCGCTGCTAGTAATGCACCCAACAGTTCCAGCCGGGGTAATGACACCTTTCTCAGGGGTGCCACTCTGCTTTTCGATGTTAGCAATTTAATGGAAGACTGGGTCTTGGAATATATTTGGAGATATATGACTGCACCGTATGCTTTGGGACTGGCATCGGCAAAGGTGTGCAGTATTACTTTATATTCAGAGTCTTCAGGGAACTGAAACACATTTCGAGGAATATTTAGTTGTACTAATTGAGGTAACTCGGAACACCATTGTTCCCACAGCTTTGAAATATCGGGGGGGCAATTCTTCATCCCATGTTAAATTCCTATTCCACAATTCTTGAAACAACAGTTTAATTCGTATTGTAAATGGCGATATGAGACCCAAGGGGTCAAAAATTCTACCTGCTACTTGCAGAACGAACCTTTTCGTATTTTTTGCCTTGCACAAAAATTCTACTAAATTATCAATATCGATCATCAACATGTCCTGTTTAGGTTGCCATAACAGTCCTAATACCTTATGTGGTTTATTTTCCTCAAAGGGCTGAGGTAAAGTACTAAACCCGTTCTTCTCCCACGATTCCATTACTACTTCGTTGTTCGATATCCATTTTCGAAAAGTCATACTAGCTTCCTTCATAATTCTGTGTGATTGTTGTGAAATGTTCAGTGCATCTTGTACCGTGTCGCTACCGGCAATGAGATCATCAACATAAATACAACTATCGAGTATTTCGGTTGTCACCGGATATTCCTTCTTAAATTTACTAAGATGTTGTTTTATAGTGGCTGATAGTAAAAATGGGCTTGAGTTCAAACCAAATGTTAGGCGTAAGAATCTGTACATAATAACTTTAAATTCATCACCGTTGACAGAATTGTCATCTATAAACAAGAATCTTAAAACGTCTCTATCTTTTTCGTTGATAGAAATTTGTAAAAAGGCCTTTTCTATGTCGGCCAAAACAGCAATTTTATTTAATCTAAAAAAAATCAACAAATGGAAAATGTTCGGATTTAGGTTACTGCCTGCATCCAAACAGTCATTCAAGGACAACTCACCTGCTTCATGCGAACTCGCATCAAAAACAATGCGACATTTTGTGTATACACTGTCTTGTTTAAATACCGTATGGTGAGGTAAATAAAAAATCGGGTTGTTAGAATTTTCTTCTGACTCAGGAACAATTTCAATAATTTTCATCTCTAAATATTCGTCTAAAATTTTACGATAATTTTCATATAAACTTGTATCACGTTTCATTCTTTTTACGAGAGTAGCGAGCCGTGTTTGGGCTATCTGGTAATTATTGTTTAGTTCTTCCAAATCCCGTTTCCATGGGAGACAGATTTCATATTTGTTATTTATAAACCGCACCCTTTCCCGAAATTTCTCTAAAATATCTTCATTTTTTACATTAACTGGGTCATCCCTAATTCCTATTGTCTCTAAATCCCAGAACACCTTCAATTCTAATTCATCTTGATTTTCTAATAAATAACAATTATATTTAGTTTCGCTATTTTCGTTTTCATCATGTATAACTCCACCTGCAATCCAGCCTAAATAAGAGTTTTGTAAAATTATAGAAGTCTCAGGAATTTTCATTTGACCAGTTAATAACAAATCATAATAAACATCTGCCCCCAATAGCACCTGAATTCGCTGTGGTTCAAAAAACTTTGGGTTAGCATAAACCAAATTACGTGGTAGTTTCAGATTAGAAATATCTACGCCACTCATAGGATTTAAATCAGTTATTTTAGGAACCAAAAACATGTTACAGAATTTTTTAAATGTTCGATCTTTGTTTGAAATTTCGACATGTATTCTGTTTTTAATTTTACAGATTGCATCATTTAATCCGGAAACAACTGACCTTACTTTATATTTATCTAATCCTAATAATTCTGCTGCAGAAAAGGTAATTAAAGATATATTACTAGCTGTATCTAAAATAGCAACAAAAGGAAAAAAAAAATCATTTCTTCCCCTCAAATAAACTGTCGCTGTTGAAATCAACGCATTATAGCTGGCGCCGGACACTGTCTGGTTATAATTATTTTGACAGCTCAAGGTCTTCGCATTTGAAATAATTTCCACAGAATTAGTATTTATTTTTTCTTCATTTTTAATCGGAGATGAATTCATGATATGATTACTTTGTTTATTTTCATAACAAGATTTCGAAAAGTTAGCTCCATGAAGTGTGGTATGGTGATCTGAGTAACAAACCTTGCATTTATTATTTAATTTATTACATCGGTTAAGGGTATGAGGAGATAAGCAATTATAACATAATCGTAATTTTCGTATTTGATTTAATCTTTCCTGAACCGGTGAAGCTAAATACTTTTGACATCGAAAAATCAAATGGGGTTGTTTACAAATTGCGCAATTAAGTTTGTCACCTTGTAAAACGAAAGATTTTTGCTTAGAGGCAATTTCAAACCTAGGTTTCGTAGCGATATTGTTTTTTTGTACATTTTCTAAAGCTTGAGCTCTTTTCAGTAAAAAATCAATAAAATTATTCCACTCAGGTAACTCGTTAGAATCAAGAGACATTTCAAAAGCTTTTCTTGATTCATCATCGATTCTTTGTAAAACAAAATACATTAAAATGGATTCTGATAAAGTGTTTTGTTCAAGTTCTAATTGTTTTAAAGCTCTCAAATGGCTCAATAAATTATCTACCAAATTGCGTATTTCTTTCGCGTTTTCAATTTTTATTTTGTTATTACTCAATAATTCTGAAATATGACTATTTACCAATAATCTTTTGTTTTCAAATCGTTTTTTTAAAGCTTCGAATAAGGAAGTATAAGAATCGTCAATATTTTGTAATTGTTTCACAGGCCCGGTTAAGGATGATTGTAAATAATACAGCTTTTGCGCATCATTTAACTCAACGTTACTATCTATTAAAGTGGTGAATTGTAACTTAAAATTCATCCACTCTGTATATCGCCCCGAAAATTGGGGTAGATTAATTGACGGCAATTTGATTTTTGCCTCATTAGAAATGCCTCTATCATTACTATTATTTTGACTTTCAACACTAGAAATACTAGGTTTTATTAAATCAAGAAGGCTTACTTCGATAGCTTCTAACTGTTCTTCGATTTCAGTCAAGGAATTTTCAAACTCCTCTAAATCCTCGTCGGCTATAATAGAGTATGCTTCGTTTCTTAATTCATCAGTCTTCTTTTTCAACGTTTGAAGAGAATTTAATTTCAAATCCAATTCTTTAGGGCCAAGTTTCGATTTCAATGCATTCGATATTCTGGTTACCTGGCCGCGTATATTTCCTCGTTTCCGATTAAGAACCACAGTTCCTGAAATCGCTGGAGTAGCAACAGACATTGTACTCTAAATTCTGTAAATAAATAATCCGAAATATCCAAGGGCTTGATTCTTCACAGTGTTCTAAATGAGCGCTGCGGCTCGTACGACCAAAAACTTGTATTCGATAGCTCACTTTTATAGGAATGTGACTGTACTGTGGTCAATGGATAGATAGTCCACGCTTCTAAAACACAACACAACATTTAATTATTTACATAAAATTCAAAGGAGACTGGCAATGGTTGATACATTGCGCTTACGTCGTAACTTACATGGAGAACAACAACAATAAACTGGCGGGGAATCCTCGCCCGCGCCCCTTCCAGTCCAAAGCGCTTGTAGCGCCCTCTCACAAATTATGATATACGGAGGAAACAGTGTTCATTACTGGCACGCCTACTCCGTATGGTGTATCGCCCCACCAGTGGCTGAGAGGTTCTGCTCTTGAAACTGGTAGACGGGAAGTGCTGGGCTCGATCCCAATCGCGCCCGTCGGCCTAATCGTTCGGAGTTTTCGTGGTTTTCTTCGAACCATGGATTTCCATGCGTTAATACGGGTTAGGTTCCCTTAGAAAGACCCCCACGAAGGGCACTCCCCCCTCGGGCCTATATCGCTAGTGTAGATAATCGGCCGTCACAAAATCAACCAACCAACCAACCGTATGGTGTATCAATAATCTTGGTCTTTATTGCTTTCTGAATTCTTTTTTTATGAGAGCAATTCTGCATTATTTTCGGTTTTGTATTATTTTTAAACGGAACGTTATGTCCAATGGTAAAAAGTAGTATGCTATAAGTGACAAAACTTCTCTAGATGCAATTTCTCTTAGTTCGTAGTGTTGCATCCTGTTTTTTGAAAAAAATATAATGTAGTGAGTAGTGCGATACAAAAAAATAGTAATAGGCTTTACTTTTGGTTCGATGCAGTTTTTTTTTTTTTTCTGGGGACCTATTTTGTGAAAACTAAAATTCATTTTTGTGAATTTTTTTATAGTTTTGTAAGAAATAACGAACGATGATATCCAGTTACTCAAATTCGAACCAAATATTAATTAATAATAACCTAACCTTTTCACGCCCTTCTCCTAAAGTTTTGCTTTCAGATAAATTTGTTTTATTAATAAAATATACGTTTTAAAATCTAACAAAATAAAAAATAATTAATGAAGAGTATGTTTTTATGAAATTCAATTTTGTGATGGGGCCTACTTTGTAAGGAGGAATTTTGTGAAGGGGCCTATTTTTATTAAAAGAAATTTTGTGAAGAGACCTGTTTTGTTAAAAGTAGTTTTGTGACGGAGCCTATTTTATTAAAATTACTTTTTACTTTCTTCTATCTTTACATGAAGAAAGTATTGAATTCTTAAAAATTTTCGACTTTCGGTTCTCGACGGATTTACACGTTTTAGGGGTCAGAGATTCCGAAAAACATGTTTTTACGAAATGTCTGTCTGTGACTCTGTCTGTCCGTCTGTATGTATGTGACACAAATGTTGTGGGCGCTCTATCTGAAGAACTAAAGCACGGAATTTAATAAAAATTTATAATCAGTTAGTCTCTGATATAAATTGGTGCAGATTATTTTTCGGTGTAAATCGTTCCACAGGTGGCGCTGCTATGCAGCCTTTTTCACAATTTCCACAATAGCTCAATCTCCAGAACTAATGCACGGATTTTCATCAAACTTCAGATTCAGTTAGTTCTTGACATGAATTGACGATTTATACATCTTTGTGTAAATCGCTCAACAGATGGCGCTGCTATGCTGCATTTTTTACAATTTCCGCAATTGCTCTATCTCAACAACTAATTCTTGAATTTTGAACAAACTTCAGATTCAGGTATACCTGGATATGAATTATGGCTGTTTAGTTTTTGGTGTAAATCGCTCAACAGGTGGCGCTGCTATGCAGAATTTTTCAAAATATCCACAATAGCTCAATCTCCAGTACTAATGCACGGATTTTCATCAAACTTCAGATTCAGTTAGTCTTTGACATCAATTGACGTTTCATACATTTTGGTATAAATCGCTCAACAGGTGGCGCTGCTATGCTGCATTTTTTGCGATTTCCGCAATAGCTCTATCTCAACAACTAATGCACGGATTTTCAACAAACTTGAGATTCAGGTATATCTGGATATGAATTAGTGCTGTGTTTTGGTGTAAATCGCTCAACAGGTGGCGCTGCTATGCTACATTTTTTAGAATTTCCGCTATAGCTCTATCTCAAGAACTAATGCACGAATTTTCACCAAACTTCAAATTCAGATATACTTTAATATGAATTGGTGCTAAATTGATGTAATTTCTTGTACTATTTAAATGATTTAATTGATCTGATTTATATAGAGAAAGTTTTGTTATGGCCACAACATACTAGTTTTAAGGGGCTTTAGAAATAATTTAATTTCAAGCTATAATATCTAAGCAGAGCCGCAGCAACACTTCGGAGCGAAAACTTCGTTAACTTTTACGTTGATGATTGACGCATCATTAAATATAATTGATGGCGCAGATGAAGCCTGCCAGGGCCTTTTTTAATTGGGTATGCCTGATGCAGGGGCACCGTCCGCACCATCCTTGTTGAGGTTCTGTATCCAAATATAATAAATACCGTAAGATGGGGCTACTTTGTGACAGGTGGGGTAACTTTGTGACACCTGGTCTAGTTTGCGTATATCGTGTTAGAGCTTCAGGAAACGGTCGTTAGGTGATGTGGCACACCGTACTAGGAGATTGCGACGCTGTTTGCTTTTCTGCCATACCGGACGGAGTGGAAGATTCGTATAGTCGATAGTAACGTCAGCTATGGAGATTCGAAATACGAAAACTAGACCAGGTGTCACAAAGTTACCCCACATGTCACAAAATACTTCCTATAAGCATCTTGCATATTTCTTTCCTTCTCTGAAAAAGCTTAAATTAGGTATGCTGCAGACAAAAGATTTTTAACAGAATTGTCTTGCTAGAAATATTTCAGATTAAGTAATTATTTATTTTAGCATCAAACAAAGATAAATAAATTAAAATAATTTAGTCTGAGTTTCTGAAGCATTTCTATAAAATGCAGGAAAATTTCTGAATGCATTGGAAAAAATTTCTATTCCTAAATAATATTTTGTGCCAGTTATAAATGCAATTAAAGCTAGGTAATTTTCAGTGTGTGTGTGTGTGTGGGGGGGGGGGGGGGTGAGAGGAATGTATAAATATTTTTGAAAGAAAATTATTTTTAAAATAATAAAAACAACAAGAGAGGTTATAGTTGTAAGGCTGCATGAAGGAAATTGTCTTTTTAACTTTAATTTGAAGACAGTCTCCACACTGTCAGTGGATATTTATTCAGATTATACAGGTTCTATGTATAAATTGTGACTATAAGATTTTAGGACTAAACCAAATCAAACAGAAATATGACTTGTAGTAATTATGATTTTAAATGATCCTGTTTTATGTAAAAATCAGGTATATCGATGATAGGAAAACTGTTTGTCTATATGTAGAGTGTAAATTACCTAAATACATTGGAGTACACTGTTTATTGTCTTAAAACATACTATAAAGAAAAAAAAACACACCAAGCGTATGAGTTTGTTCTTCATATTTTTTTCCGATCATAAAAAACATTTAGTTCACAATTCACACATACTAAAGTATAAAGATAAAGCTATGTAGCCAAAAACATGTCTATTTTGAATATTGCACAAAATTTTATATATTTTGAATGTTATATAAATCTGTGTTTTGCGTATTATGCAGAAATATGTGTAAGAACAAAATATTACACGAAAATCTTTTTTTTTTTTGCTCATTACTCAAAAATATGTGTGTTACATATTACACGAAAATATGTGTATTTTACATATTACACGAAAAGAAGTGTATTTTACATATTACACAAAAATGTGCGTATTTTGCATAATACACAAATATATGTGTATTTTGCATAATACACAAAAATATGTGTAATCACAGAATATTACACAGATATATATGTTACACTATTACACAGAAATATGTGTATACTTGGGCAATATACACATTAAAGTGTGTATTTCAAGAGTGAAAAGATAACTTTTACACACTTAGTGTTATCATCAAATTACACATTTAAATGTGTATTTTGAAATTTACACATTAGGCGTGTATTTTGGCAATTTACACACCACTTTACACATATAGACAAGTCTTTTTTGTATCATCGATATACCTATTTTTATGTGTAATTTCGTGTTACATATTACACGAAAAGATGTGTATTTTACATATTAAACGAAAAGAAGTGTGTTTTACATATTACACAAAAATGTGCGTATTTTGCATAATACACAAAAATATGTGTATTTTGCATAATACACAAAAATATGTGTAATCACAGAATATTACACAGATATATATGTTACACTATTACACAGAAATATGTGTATACTTGGGCAATATACACATTAAAGTGTGTATTTCAAGAGTGAAAAGATAACTTTTACACACTTAGTGTTATCATCAAATTACACATTAGGCGTGTATTTTGGCAAATTACACACCACTTTACACATATAGACAAGTCTTTTTTCTATCATCGATATACCTATTTTTATGTGTAATTTCGTGTTACATATTACACGAAAAGATGTGTATTTTACATATTAAACGAAAAGAAGTGTGTTTTACATATTACACAAAAATGTGCGTATTTTGCATAATACACAAAAATATGTGTATTTTGCATAATACACAAAAATATGTGTAATCACAGAATATTACACAGATATATATGTTACACTATTACACAGAAATATGTGTATACTTGGGCAATATACACATTAAAGTGTGTATTTCAAGAGTGAAAAGATAACTTTTACACACTTAGTGTTATCATCAAATTACACATTAGGCGTGTATTTTGGCAATTTACACACCACTTTACACATATAGACAAGTCTTTTTTCTATCATCGATATACCTACTTTTATGTGTAAATTTACACATTTTTTTAAAAAGTGTATCACCGAAAAGTATAATTTTCATTAAGTAAATATTTTTTAGATCTCGAAAAAGATTAAAAAAAAAAAAAAAAAAAAACGACAAGGGATCTGTTTTGTTCAAATGAATAGCCATTTTGTCAAGAATCAACTTTTAGAACTAAACTTGTATATACACTCCGTAAAAAAAGTAGAAGGACACTCGAGTTTTTTAATTTACTTAATTATCATTTAAATTTACGGTATGATTTTTTTAAGGGTATCATTTTATGCTATTCCTTTTCTTGTGAAATGATAAATAAATTGCTAGCACAATTAATTTACAGAAAAATGAACTTTGCTAATTATCACACTGTAAAAAAAGTAGAAAGACAGCCGTGGAAAATTGAATTTGCCGGATGTTTCTGCTATAACTAGGACTTCCCTCAGAGGGATTAGTCTGAGCGATATTACTGAGAACATAGATTTAATAATAACATGTGGAAGCAAAGAAAATGAGATGTTATTTTAATTGTCCATATACTGCGAAAAATTGAAATGATGAAAAGAAACGAATTGTAGAATTACAAAATCTTATATATAAATTCGTATACACTGTGTAAAAAAAGGGGAAATCAAACCATTCAAGACAGCAATGCATGGATATAAAATTGAAAGTACGCAATATATTAAAAGTAAAATAGAAAATGAAACACTAATTTACTTATATTGGAATTTTAAATGTATAAAATGATGTCAAGAGCATAATCAAACGCTCCGCACCAATTTGAGTAACATTAAATGACAAATATATGATGTTTAAAAAGAATGGACTACACTCAGTGGCGTGGCGTCCGGTCATCGCTGGATGCGGCGATGACAAAGCAATATTTTAAAACTCTTAATAAGCTTTTAAAACTCTACGATCCAGTTTTAGCAGAACATTTGGAGTTCATGTATAAGTGAAGGTAACATTTAAAGTTTCTTTTTTGAACATTCAACCATTGAATTTTAGAGTTAATAATTTTTCACCACAAACTTAAATAATTGCGATGACCACCGAAAATTTTTACGCCACGCCACTGACTATACTTTATATGGTGTGTGCTCCCCCGGAATAGTTAATATTGTACAATATCTGTTTTCCACGGATGCAATGAGGTTGTCGATAACATTTAAGGAATTCTCTTCTCAAAATCTAATATAGTATCAAAGTACCGAATACATCAAAAGTGGCATGCAATGCTTCGTTAGAGTGTGTTTTAGATATGCTCGATCGGATTTAAATGATGAGTGTATGCTGGCCACTACATACGCTGTATTGTTTTGTTTTCAAACATATTCTACACAAGTTGAGCTGTATTTAGCATGTATTAAATAAAAGAAATCGCCAATGATTACAACATAAAGTATGACACAAGATCTGAATATATCGTCTGCATAACTTTTGAGCTGTCAAAGTGTCATTTGAAGTAATTTACAAATCCATAGATATTTATTCAGCAAATCATGCAAGTTAACATACGCCAGTATGAACCCAATTACAAAATTTCACCAGAATAAGTTAATATATAAAAAATCTACTAATGATAATTGAGAATATGACCTTATGATAAAATGTCTAGAAAAATGAATCGGATAAAAAATTCATATCACATTTAAAACGGCACTTCCCTCTGTTAGTGGCCTTGGCGAAAGAGCGAAAAGCCTGGAGAAGGAACACTTTAACAAGTACTTTCGGGCAACCAACTCACTGATTCATACAGGACTTTATTCAATATTTACACAATTTATTTAATGCTAAGTGGGTATCTATCAGTTTTGTTGCATTTAAATTGCATGTTTTGCGGAGGAAATGCAGCATTATGAAATATTTAAAGTTGCTGTACCTAATAATTCCAAATTAATGGTAATTGAGATCGCTTTCCGTTAATTTCATCTTATATTAAATCTTTAATTTTATATCTTTCTTCTATCTTTCATTTTATATCTTTCTATCATCTTTAATTTTAAATTTTTTAGAAACCATTCATAGAGACAATTGTATATTTTAAAACTAACACGAAGCAAATTTTCAAGATTTTGGGCTCAGCAGTAACAGAGAAATAGAAAATTTTTGAAAGTTTTTTGTTTCTGCACTGTTTTATATAGCGACATTTTTAGACATTGTTCTATTGCGAGAATTTACGTCATGATAAATACAGCCATGTCAATTTTCATGTTTATATTCCTAACAGTTCCATGTTCTTCGTTACTTAGATCATCTTTAGATATTTTTCCGCTTTGTTTAGTCTTTCTATTTTTTAGAATTCGTTCTACAACGAGCATTTACATCTAATTAATTACTACCATGCCAAAGTTCTAGTTTCTATCCCCAACAGTATCCCAAAAATTTCAGTATTCCAAATAAATCATAGTTTAGAACCTTTCTAGAAATTTTTACTTTTATCCGTCAAATTTAACCTTTTAGAGAGCGTTCATTATGAGTATTTACATTTTAAAAGTAACTACCGCACCAAATTTAAAGTTTCTAACACAATCAATATCGCAGAAATCACAATTTTAGAACTTTTTTGCTCCTGCAGCGATGTAGGTTCTTGCACTGACATAAAATAGTCTTTTTTCGGAGCAGAGATGGCCACCAACATTTTTTTTTTTAAGTTGGCTATGTAGTCTCAGAGATAACACCGCACAAACGTACAAGCATTAACAATATTATATACTTTATAATATTATAACGCTTTATAATATTAGCATTAGATGTACAGATACAAAAGCCATTTATCTGTTACAAACTAAAATGCCGGCGTTGCCCAGAATTTGAAGGATGTTTGTTCTGAAAAATCAATTTCAAAATTTAACATACAACACAAAACAAACATTAAAAAAACCAGTCGAAATGTTGTTGAATGAATCATATGAAAACGCTATATAAAAATGTATAAATGCATATAACAGACGCAAAAGAATACAGCTATAAATGAACTTATTTCAATTTATAATTGGAGCAATAATTTTAAAATACGCCAATATTTCCCTAATCGGGTTTTTATCATGCTTCAATACATTTTTCACACTCATATGACGTTAAACTAAATCCACCATGCCCTTTATATTTCCAATATGACGTAATATTTTCCTCTTTCACGTGGAACTTTGAAATAGAAAAGTTATGAAGTTACATTCACTTTCATTTAAATTCGTCAAACCATTTATTTCATTTTCATATTTCACGTGAATATCTTGCAATAGAAAAGTTATGACGTAATATTCACCTTTTTTTTTTTTTTTTTTTTTTAAATTCGGCAAACTATTTATTTCATTTTCCTTTTTCACGTGGAAATCTTGCAGTAGAAAATTAATTGTTGTAATAATAATTTTATTGTGTTTTTTAATTGTTGGCAACTGCTATAACGAAAAATGTTTAAATTTGATAAGAAATTTCTGTTAAATTGGTGGGTTTTTATTAATTAAAAATTAACTATAAGTTATTTCGATTCTGGATTACTTTAGTTGTCTCGGCCTTGTTTTAATACACATGTACGTATCTCTTCACAATTTTGGCTTCCAAATTGTGGATTTTTTATAGAATTACAAACAGACAGATAGACAAGTTTTCATTTTTATATATCTCTCTATTCTATAAAACGTAACTAACGCTGTCACCGCCGCCGCCGCCGGTTTTGAATTTTTTGTGACCGGAGGTCTTTCTTCGTTAATATTAAGAAAACTATTGCATACAAATATATGAAAATCGGTGGTATTATAGCGAAATGTTTGATCAACACACTAATGCATACATTTTTCAAATCGAAGAATTATTTTAAGAGATATTTAATGCTAAAGTTGGACAAAATCGTTCCATTAAAAAGAATTTATAAGAGCAAAAGCTATATATTTGAATTTAATCATTTTTAGATGATTTTATTCAATAGATGATCCCGGCCTGCAGATTTTATTAATTTTTTTTTTAATTTGACTCATTTTTGAGGTTTTATTTCTATTTTAAATTCAAATATTCAGCATTTTGACAGATATTTTTTTACATAATTTAGAAAATGGTATTAATTTAAACTGTTGCCAACTGTATAAGCAGCGCAAACAATAATGTTTGCTTCAAATACAAAAAATTATTTACACGTTACTATTATAAACAGAAAAAAACCTTCAAATTAAAATTAAATAATTAGGTATAAAAAGCAGGCACTTATTGGAAATTACGCCATAAAAACTATATTTACATGTGAATTTTAAAAGAGAAAGGATATTGTAAAATAAATTCATTAACATGCGTTAGAAATCTGAAATAGAACAAATTACGTCACATTACACTTATTATGCAAAATGAACAAAAAATAGTATTGCAAAACAGTTTAAATTTAAAAATTGCGCGAGACAAAATATTAGAGGTTAAATATTAGATTTTTTCAAAATTTTATTATTTGTCGTTTGATGTGAGGTGTTCATTTATAAGTATGCAAATTTTTATGTTTCCAACATAATTAGGGGCTGAGTTAGAAAAATTGCTTTAAATACACAAGTTAGAGCCCAGAGGGTTAAATATTAGACTTTTTCAAAATTTTATTATTTGCTGTTTAATGTGAGGTGTTCAGCTATAAGTATGCAAAATTTCATGTCCTCAACTTAATTAGGGGCTGAGTTAGAAAAATTGCTTAAAATACACAACTTAAAGCCCAGAGGGTTAAATAATAGACTTTTTCAAAATTTTATTATTTGTCGTTTGATGTGAGGTGTTCAGTTATAAGTATGCGAAATTTCATGTCTCCAACTTAATTAGGGGCTGAGTTAGAAAAATTGCTTAAAATACATAAGTTAGAGCCCAGAGGGTTAAATATCAGACATTTTTCAAAATTTTATTATTTGTCGTTTGATGTGAGGATTTCAGCTATAAGTATGCGAAATTTCATGTCTCCAACTTAATTAGGGGCTGAGTTAGAAAAATTGTTTAAAATACATAAGTTAGAGCCCAGAGGGTTAAATATTAGACTTTTTAAAAATTTTATTTTTTGTCGTTTGACGTGAGGTGTTCAGCTACATGTATGCAAAATGTCATGTCTCCAATTAATTAGGGGCTGAGTTAGAAAAATTGCTTAAAATACAGAAGTTAGAGACCGGAGGGTTAAATATGACTTTTTCAAAATTTTATGATTTATCGTGTTATCGCAAGTGTTCAGCTATAAGTATGCAAACTTTCATGTCTCCAACTTAATTAGGGGCTGAGTTAGAAAAATTGCTTTAAATACACAAGTTAGATCCCAAAGGGTTAAATATTAAGCCTTTTTCAAAATTCTATTATTTGTCGTTTGATGTGAGATGTTTAGTTATAAGTATGCGAAATTTCATGTCTCGAACTTAATTAAATTAGGGGCTAAGTTAGAAAAATTGCTTAAAATACACAAGTTAGAGCCCAGAGGGTTAAATATTAGACTTTTTCAAAATGTTATTATTTGCCATTTGATGTGTGGTGTTCAGCTATAAGTATGCAAATTTTCAAGTCTCCGATATATATAGTTTCTGAGAACGGTCTCTGTGACAGACGGACAAACAGGCAGACAAAGGAGTGAGACAGGTAGGGTTTCGTTAGATGAACGAAACTCTAAAAACATGCTGCGCATGACTGTAACAACATCTTAAAATTACATTACCATCAGCGATCTACCAATCCCGAATTTAGTTTATATTCGTTTCATATATTCTTATTCTTTTGTGCGGCCCTGTAAAATAATTATCAATATTATATACAGTAAAACCTCTGAATAGCGGACACCCCGAGAATGCAGAATTTGTCCTCTATTTAGAGGTGACCGCTACTGAGAGTAAAACATGTACAGTTATTTAAGTGTTAGTAATCGAAAAAATGTCCGCTAAATAGAGGTATCCGCTAATCCGGTGTGTCCGCTATGGAGGTTTTACCAGTAAAACTTCTGAATAGCGAACACCTCGGGAGGGCAGAATTTGTCCTCTATTTGGAGGTGTCCGCTTCTGAGAGTAAAAAATGTACAGTTATTTAAGGGTTGGTAATCGAAAAAATGCCCGCTAAATAGAGGTGTCCACTAATCGGGTGTGTCCGTTATGGAGGTTTTACTGCACAATAATATCATTCTTTACAAGAAAATTGCATGCTGTATGATAGACAGACAGACATCCAGAGAAAGATAACATCCCGGATCAATAAACACTCATGTGTTTTGTTTTAATCATCCACAATTGTATGTCATACAACATGCCAGATTTTATACAACAGGCTAAAAACGGTCACCGTGGTACGGAATATTATTATTTGTTTGCCCACCAAAAAACTGGTTGCCACGAGTTGTTGCAAGGTTTGTGATCACGTGGTTGAAACTGATCTATTCAATATTACTGCGTGCGTATTTTTTTTTTATTTGCTCCATGTGTTCAAACCAGTTGTCTACGAAAACATCAACCGGGGAAAGTGACGCACACCAAATTTCTGTGACGTATGCAGATAAATTGTGCTTTTTTAAGAGTTTTTTCTACATAATTTTTAAACGGTTTGGAACTTATTTTTCATAGTAGGTGCATTCAGTAGGCGACCCTCATAGGTACCTTCTGGTGCAATCAGAAACGAAATCCGACAAATATTTTTTGAGTTATGCTTGACGAAAGGTTTTTATTAGGCTTTTTTTTTAGTAGGACATGGCGTTAATATCCATCGTAGTAGTAAAGTGTCCGGACAGTAATATTTCGCTGAGTATTAGCCTTCGCTTCGCTCAGACAATTAAGGTAAGGAAGCATTACTGTTTCATTGTTTTTGTCAAATAAAAAAGTATTTCATAATTGTTAAATAATAATTTATCGTCTGCTATGCTGTTGTTGTCTGCCAAAACTGAGTGCCAGAAATTTTTTTCTTGGAATTAATTTTTGCTTAAATGGCAACTTTCTGTTTTGTTTATGTGTTTTATTCCATTCTAAAAAGAGTTCTGAAACAATGGGAGTTTGATTAAAAGGTGATACATTTCAATTTCTTTATTAATAGTGTTTTAAGCTATTACGTGTCCGTGGTTTATTTAAAATACAACCAGCGCGCTATCAATAATTTTTAGATTTTTTTTTTCTCTTTAGAATGCCTAAAGGAATACCTTTAAATAATTTTCAAAAAGGCCAAGCCATGGCATTTAGAAAAGGGGGTAAAAACATCAGAGAGATTGCTAAATTGCTTAATGTTAGTAAAACTGCAATATCAAACTATTTAAGAAATCCAGAGCATCACGGTACAAAAAAAAAGGCAGGAAGACTTAAAACACTGACGCCTCGTGATGAAAGAAATATTATCCGAGAGTTGAAAAAAAAAGATTCTACAATTTCAATGGTTCGAATGCAAGCAGGGCTAACACATGTGTTACGTCAGACTGTATATAACTGTATCAAAATGTCCAAACTCTTCATTTTTAACAAAAGACAACACCATCCAAAGTGGACAAAAATGCATGTAGCTAACCGTTTATCTTGGGCGAGAGACCACATGCCTTGGACCACGGAATGGACTTCTGTCATTTTCTCAGATAAGGAAAAGTTCAATTTAGATGGCCCTGATGGATATCAGTTCTATTGGCATTGTATCAAGAATAAGGAAGAATTTTTTTCCACTCAACATATGGGAGGGGGAAGTTTGATGGTCTGGCTAGCAGTCGGTTATGGTGGAAGAACAAGTTTGGTCTTTTTGAATGGTAAGCAGAACCATAAAGATTACATACGATTGTTGGAATCTGAAATTCTTCCTTATGGTAAAGAATTAGATGGAGAAAATTGGACATTTCAGCAAGATGGAGCAGCGATTCACACAGTTATTGGTGTTAAAAATTGGTTCCACTCAAATAAAGTACGTGTTTTGCCATAGCCAGCTAAAAGCCCCGACTTGAACATAGTTGAAAATATATGGGCGACATTAGTTCGTCGCGTATACAATGGAGGAAAACAGTATGAATCTGTTGTTGAGCTTCGGAATGCACTTAACAATGTTTGGGACAATTTTTGCCAAAGCGAAATACAAGCACTCTGTGATTCAATGCCAAACAGAGTCTTTCAAGTGATAAAAGCAAATGGAAAGAAAACTTCTTACTAATACTTTAATTTTCATATAAAATTCTTATGTGTCCTTCTACATTTTTTCCAGAACTTTATATAAGCAAGAGAAACTGTGTTATGATAAAAAAAATTCTCTTTGTAATTTACTTTTGATTATTATGATTTTATATTCATTTAGTTGTAAAATATTATATAGATAAACAATTTCGCTCTAACTTGATCAATTGTGCTTTTCTTAGAAAATGTCTAGTGTCCTTCTACTTTTTTTACGCAGTGTAAGTTCCAGATAATTTAATGCCTTTTCATAATATGATACCAAAATTTGTTTGAGACGCTTGTGACTAGCGTTTCCAGGTTCAGCGTCACAAAAATGACTATAGGGACAAAAAAAGCAGGACATCGGCTTCTAAATCGGGATGTAAAAATATAGTAAATCCTTTGAAAACAGCATGTGTCTATAACAGTCTTAAACGTAAATATTTCATAGTATCTTCGGTAGAAATACCATTGAATTATACCTTCTAAGACGAAAGCCTTTTTTAAATTCGAATTTTCGAAATCTTCCAAATGCTTTTTCTGATTAGTGTTATGAATTTAACGCGTTAAACAAATTTTTGTGCATCGTCAAAAATCGGCACTGTTGGCGGCCCGCGCAATGGTTATGCGGGACAGGTCTTGAAGCCATTGAAAATCTTGACTTCCCGCGTAAATTAGAACACCTGGTAATCCTACTTGTGTCCGAAAAAAAATGATCGCGCGATTGGAAGTCTATGGCTCTTATTTACAGTCGCACAAGACATAATATTCATATTTTTTACACCAAAAATTAAATATATAATTAAAATGTCATTACATTTAATGGAAAGCCTGAAGATGATATCTCTTTTCTTTGTAAATGAAAACAAAATCTTAAAAATCACGTTTAATATGCTCTTATTTTACACATACTTTGTACTTGGACTTGGATGAGATGATGGAAAACAGTTCTTTTTACACATATACATTAAAAATTCAAGGAGAAGTAATATGCTTCTAAGAAACATGCTGGCCTATTGTCTTTAGTGCAACATTTATGTTTTTAATGGTTTAATATTATATTATTTATATTATTATTTATATTATTATATATTATTATTTATATTATTGTTTATATTATATTATTTACATGTTTACTGTTATATTGTCGTTTCCTTTAAAACCTTCTGAGCTGTTTGGACGAATTTTTCAGTTTCCCAAACACAACTTAAATCTGCCGTAAAAAAAAAATGTTTTAAACAAAACTGTATTTTTAAATGTATTATCAAAAAAGGGGTATGAAGTGTATTTTAGAAACAAACAGGGAAAGAAAATTTACATTAAGATTATTTTTACAAGCATTTTTTTAAAATGCAGGAAAGCCCTCAAAACGCTCGGATAGTTAAGTTTTACACATGTGATTTCATTTAACGATACATATTTATATATACATTAGTTTACACTAATAAACCCGCTGTAGTTACTCTCAACTCGATCTTATATTTATTATTTTTTTAGTAATTGTACTTCTTTCAAGTAAAATCGTATAGCAATTTCCACTGGAGACATATAAACACAGTGATAAGTTGTATTTATGGCTTACTTCTTTTGATTACACCTTTATAATTCGTTTGAAAATCATTTAACCGAAAATATTTTCGGTACTCTATCGAAAAATGCTGCTTTGTATGACTGAAAAGCCATTATTATGCGTAAACTGGCAATATATAAATATATTTAACCCTTAAATGCCGAGTGTTGCTTTTCGACAACATACCCAATTTAGACTCTAAAATACTATTAGAATGATATTGAAGCTATAATGCCTAATGTTGCCAATAAAATACATTCTGAAAATATTATTAAATCTATTTTCAACATGTAGATGGCTACACTTGTATTCTTTATGAATAAAGATAGATTTATTTTTTCAATTATTGCTACTTGTTCTTTTTGTTTTGTTTGGAAGCTTGCGAAATACTCAATTTATTCTGCACTGAGCAAGTAAAATTTATTTCTTATTATAGTTCCTAAAATTCTTGTGTGTTTAATACTATAAAATTTTATCAAGGAAAATTATTTTTTCAATTAAAGACCAGTATTGCCGATTAGTTACAAACTGTTTTTTAGCCGTAAACCACACTTAAAACAAAATATGATTTTTCAAAGTATTGTTCTCATGATTTATTTGAAAAATGAAAGCCGGAAAACATTATTACAATGATTTTTGAAAAATCAGGCATTTAAGGGTTAATGCGCTGCAATGTAATCATAGAGTAATGGTCAGAATATTGAAAGATTTATTTAAAGGAATATATATTCACGAAAGTAGAAGAAGCCGTAATAAAACCATTTAGCATTCTCCAACTTCTCAAAACGTAACGTAAGGGCAAGAAATGAAGAGTGAGTTAGACATTAAGATACGAAAATACTGATAACAATAAGCATAAAAATAATATTCAACGACATTTTTATCTTACTTCTAATAAAGGTACACTGTTAAAAATTTTGCAGCATTCTGGCGGGTCATTCGACCGTTTTTTGAAAACACGGTTTCATAACCATAGTTTAACTATATTCTGATCATAAAATGGCCAATAATATGGTCAGAATAGTGTTAAATTACCGGTTGTGAACCGTTTTTGGAAAAAACGGTCAAATGACCTGCCAGAATGCTGCACATTTTTAACAGTGTACATTTATAATTCATTTGAAAAACCTTTTGCCAAGAAACATTTTCAATTCGAGATAATAATTTAAAATAATAATAATAATAATAAATAAAGCAATTTAACAAATTACAACGACCATTTGGAAAATGATTTTTTCAAAGACTAAAATTTAAGACATATAAAATCGCACGGAGTTGATCATACATTACGGACGCCACGGATTACAATTTTCGATACTGTAAATTTTTAAACTTCTATGGAGCTGGTCATACAATACGTACGACATTAACATTAAACTTTAATATTCCTGGACCAATTTTAAATGAAATTTCATTTTTAAACTTCTAATCATCCCACAATATTACTTTTTACGCCACCGTATAGAGAAAAAAATGTATTTTTAAATGCAATTTGTTTAAAAGCTGTATCTGAATTTGTTTCTGAGTTATTAATTTTTCTTTTGTAGTTTTTATTACTTTTTTGTCATAGTAGCAACAGAAGTATCCATCTCTGTTGAAAGTAAAGGGAAAATACAGATTACTATATAGACCCATCAGAAAACGGATAAAATGCGGGATTCAACTAATAAAACGCTTCAGATATGTTTTTGATTTCCTACCCTGGCCGAGGACAATAATCATTTTTCCAAATGGTTAATAAAAGTACGGTTTTGCATAGCTGCAGAGATGTTATCAAATTTATAGTGATAATAAATAAACATACTTAATACGATAACATATAAACTTACTTAATACTACAATTTTAATATTTAGATTAATGGTCAAAATATCTCGAGAGCAGTAGAGTTTTTTTTTTTTTTTTTTTTTTTTTTTCAGAAAGCTATTAGTAGCGCTCGGTCGTTTGCCGCCGGCACCCCTCATACAGAAAATGTAAAATAAGAAACATTTTTCTCTTAATATTCAAATATTATATTTTAATGAACTTATAAATTTGCAGTTTATTTAAATTATACATTTTATTCATGAGATTTGGAATAATGGGAAAAGTAAAAAAAAAAAAAAAAAAAAAAAAAACTGACATAAGTCATCGTTGCGCAGACTTTTCCACCAATTTCAACTTTGCTTGTAAAAATGTATCTGAATGAAAAACAGAGATGTCTTGATACTTCACTACGGTGGTGAAGAAACATTTAAAGCCAGCTACATGGCAGTTCTCTATTGTATTTGCAAGGGGATATGAGTTAGGAGAAGATAATTTATACGGGCAGCGAAAAGACCGGTGCGCGAGTACTACTGGGATATTGAAAGATTTATTTCATCGCGAAAATGAAAGAAGCTGTAATAAAGCCATTTAAGATTCCCACACTGTTAAAAATTTGCAGCATTCTGGCAGGTCATTTGAACGTTTTTTCCGAAAACGGTTACACAACCGGTAATTTAACACTATTCTGACCATATTATTGGCCATTTTATGGTCAGAATATAGTTAAATTATGGTTATGAAACCGTTTTTTCAAAAAACGGTCGAATGACCTGCCAGAATGCTTCAAAATTTTTAACAGTGGAGCTTCTCAAAAACGAAACATAAACAGAAGAAATGAAGAATGAGCTAGACATTAAGATACGAAAATACTGACAACTATAAGCATAAATCCTATGTATTAAGCATAAAAATGATGTTCAACGACATTTAAGTATTGCGCGGCAGCGCAATACTTATTTATTTCCAGCGTCACTTCTCAATGTTAATTTAACATGGAAAAGCCTATGGAGATGATAACTTTTTCATTTTTTCTTCCCACCTTTTTGTCCCTGATGCCACTCATTTTTTATTCTTTACTAATTCTAATAATATTGTAAATTCAAAGTACGAAAATGTTTGCCTGACGTCAGTATCAAAACGAATGGTAAATTGCCTTTGCATTTGGGTGAATTATAACCCAGAGAGAAACATGGGCCAATTTTTTTTTGCATTATTCAAATATTTTTTTTAATAATTCCAATTTTCACTTTTTTTCATTGAAAATCAACGGACATTTTTCATAGAAAATGTAACATTTTTACTTCATTGTCGCAAAAATTTCAAAAGCAGTAATAATAATTTATTTCTTTTCAGTTGAAAGATTTTCACGTGAAATATTAAATTGAGCTAGTTTTTCTTTTCAAAAATTAAAAAGGTGAATATGGCGTCATAGTGAAAATAAAAAGGATATTTTCAGAATAAATTTTTGCTTTGGTCAAGTTTATATTTTTGTAAAAAGTTTCAAATGGATAGCTATTTTTACGCAGGTAGCGAACTTAGTGGGAAATTACATAACTTAAAATTTAAAATGTATTTTTTTCCGAGATGAGAACTATTTATACCCCAAGTTAAACTTACTTAATAATTTTCTGATGTGTTTACATCATCCCTTGGGAGAAAATAAGGTTTAAAAATGTAAGTAAAACTTTTATTTTTTATTTTTTACTATATCACAGCTATAATATTGTTAAATATTAGCAGTAAGGATTCAACACAATTCACATTTACATTCATAGCGTTCCTGAGTGGGAAATAGGGTATCTAAATTTAAGTGAAGTTAATTTTTTATGTTTTGATTTTTTTACGTTCAGATTGGAAGTTCTTGTCCAAACTACCGCAACCTGCATTACTACAGTGGTGACACATTTTGAATTACACATTGGTAAACTGCATCCCACATTGTGATGCAATACCGCATACATCAAAGCCTGATGATGATACTCTCTATTAATTTTGAAATGCGTTCATCTGAGTGCTGTAGTTATTAAAAAACTTGACATATTAAACAAAAACATAATTTGAAGAACAAATAAAAAAAAACCAAAATTACATCCTACATTGTTTAAGCCCGAGAAGAAACAGATATTAAGTTATTTCATTCAATTAGTTCTACATTTAATGTTAAATTTTTGTAACAAATTATTTGAGCCAATTGAAGATTAAAAAATAAAAACAAAATTCATACAATATGATACTTAAAACACCTTAAAAAATTAGATTCCGTTCAAATGAAATCGAAATAAATCTTAGACTTTTTTTTAAGTTTTACATTTTGCATGCATCTTATCATTTGATGCACGATTGTCATAAACATAATACAAAATCTGCAATACAAATATTTTCAATTAAAAATGGAAGAAGTCTAAGATTTATTTCGATTTCATTTGAACGGAATCTAATTTTTTAGGGTGTTTTAAGTATCATATTGTATGAATTTTGTTTTTATTTTTTAATCTTCAATTGGCTCAAATAATTTGTTACAAAAATTTAACGTTAAATGTAGAACTAATTGAATGAAATAACTTAATATCTGTCCCTTCTCGGGCTTAAACAATGTAGGAAATAAATTTTGTTTTTTTAATTTGTTCTTCAAATTATGTTTTTGTTTAATTTTTATCTTACTTCTAATTAGGGCACATTTATAATTCATTTGAAAAGATTTAGCCAACAGACATTTTCAGTTCGAGATAAAATATGCGGTTTTGCATCATGACTCTGCAGAGACTTTATAAAATTTATACTGATAATAAATATGCATACTTACGATAATATATAAACTTAATGCTACAATTTTAATCATTACAGAATGTGTTATAATATCAAAGAAACTATTTCTTTACAACCACATTTCTTTGAGTAAATGGGACAAGCAGCAATAAAAACTATTTTGGATCCTGCAATTTCTCAGAATCGAAACATAGTGATAAGAAATGAAGAATGGCCTGGACATTAAGGCACGACAATGCTGACTTCGAATTTCATCTTTATCAAATTTTTATCCTCCGGCTAGTAGATCTTCTCCGATAAATGGTTTCCAAAATGTACTGGTGCCACAATCGAATATTAAATTATAATTAATCTTCATAAATCAATACTTTTTAAAGAACTGCGTGAAAAGTAGCTGAAACTACTAAGTAGTCTGAGTGTATTAAGAGTTGAAATTCATTTTCATCAGTGTAATTGAAATTAATTTACTATTTTGAAAAACTCCTTGGTTTTTTCAAATTTTAATAAAATCAGTAACTATTTATAAATTTTAATAAGGTGATTTTAATTTCAAGAAAATAATGCAAAATAAATTTTAAATTATACGTAATTAAATTGTATTTTAATTTAAATTGCACTAGAGTTTAATACATAAAAAAGTTACATTTTGAAAAGGGTCAATTTAATTATGTAAAAGATTAAAATTAAAAAAAATGAGATTTGATAAAAATAATTGAAAAATTATTTTTCGCAGTGAAATTTAAAATAATTTATTTCCTCAAAGTCCTCTTTTTAAATAAATTTTAAAGTATAAAGAATGAATGAACCATTTTTGATTCAATTTTCGCAATCTTATTTATAATATATTAAACTGTAAAATTAATATTTTTGTGCGTTAAAAACGGAATAAACAAATTAAAACTATTTATCGGTGCCTCATACAATAAGGCACTAAATTTTTCCGCAAAATAAACTTTTAAAAAAAATCTGCACAATGCTTAGCTTATGTTTCAATTTAAATTTACGTAATGTTCAGAGCAAAAATTAAAAGGTTTCTTAAGTATTTGTAACTTTTAAAAACAGTTTAATAATGAGAAATTATATTACATTGCAAAATTGTAAGAAAAAAAGAAAGAGAGAAAAATTTAAAGAGCGCAGCGCAGTTGGAAGTTTAATTTTATCACTGTAATTCAAAGCAATTTTTAAACAATAAAAACGTTAGAAAATTTCCTTTACGAAATAATATAAGGTAATTACAGTTATTTATCTATGCCTCATGTATCAAATTCAAGTTCACATAATAGTCTAAAATTAAAATAATATTGACCTATATTAAGAACTTAATTTCGTTATAATTTATTGTAATTAGAGTAAAATTTAAAGAAAATAGTTGCATTTAAAATTTTAATTTTAAATATTTTATATGAATTAGTAATATAATAGTAAATTACTTATTTTATATTTATGTTAACAAGTAATTTAAAATAATGAACATAATTTTAACAAGAGTTTATTAAAAGTGGTTTATTTAATTTTTAATTAATTAAAGAATATTTTTTAATTAATCAATACTTGATTTAATTAATTAGTTTTTTATTAAAAAATATTTTTTTTATTTCATTTAAAAAAAGATTTTAGTGTTAATTTATTGAATTCAATTTTGTAATTGTAAATGTAAGAATGTGGAAGGTGTTTACCAATAACTTTTTATTCTATTTCTAACCACACTCATTTACATATTGCTTCAAATAGTCGATTTTTATATTGCTGAAAATTTTTCATACATTTAAGAAACTCATAAATGATAAGTAATTTATTATTTATGAATTGCACTAAATAACTTATTATTTATGAATGCACTTGAATCAGATTCTGATGCATTGCAATTTTCATAAATATTATTTGCTTAGCATATGTTTTAAATATAAAAAACGTTTTGAAAGAATTGGTGTGTCCGCGAAATTAAAATCATCCGGCTGGGGACCACCGGCTGGTGGCACTGGACCTAGAGAAAAACGAAAGCATATCCGGAATCCGCGCAAAAAACTGGTCTAGAATCAACTAATTTCATTTCTGTGACAAAACCATTGTTGTCCAGTGTTATTATCGTGTTCTACGAGTATGATTTCATATAGGAAATATTCATACCGTCACTTAAAATTAGTTTAATCACTTAATGTTAGTTTAATATAAGACAAGGATAAAATCTTTTCATTTCATTGCCTTAACCAATTTAATGCCTTTATATAAATGATACATTGCATCATCCAACATATAGAAATTTAAACTCAAATGGTGTATTTACAAATTTTATAGTTAATATTTGTCTTAATAATACTGTTAACATATAAGAAAATATCAATTAAGAGCTTAAAATTCAAATACAAATTATTTCTTTTGTTTACTCATTGAATAGATTTTAAAGGATTATTTTAAAGAAATGTACAAAATAAAACCTTTTGAAAACTAGGGGATTAAAAGGAATGAATAAAAGTAAATTAGATAAGCTGATTTATTATTCAAATCAGATAAAAGCTAATTAACAGAAATTGTGGAATTTTCCCCTTGTGAAATTGTAAAAGTAAACTAAAATTTTCAAGGATTCCACCTTTTATAAAAGAAATATATTTATTTATTTATTCATTTTTCAAATATTTTTCAGCAGATTGAAATGTTAAAAAAATGTAATAATTATTATTTTTTTTTATTTACATTGCAGGGTGATATTTAAATACATAAAAATGCTAGTTATTACATACTTGTTAAACATGATAGTTAAATGTAAAGGATTAAATTCATATTAGAGATACGATTGATTATTTTTTCATAATTGCATAAAAAATTGACGTTAATTATTTTTCATTTTGGGTTCCGTGTAGGGTTCTTGTTTGACTATTACAGTCTCTTTAGAAAGCTCTTTTTAGATACTTTAACAACTTTTAAATTCGAATTTTAATGAAATCTTCCATTACGACGGTGCCTTTATAAGAGAAGGACGACATACAAGCAATTAAATTTATTGGTCTAGAGAATTTTTAAGAAAAACTCGGCAGCTTGGTAATATCGCTAATTGTTGTTAACTTGTTTAACTCGTCTAAGCGAACTCGTCCAGACAAATATTGTCAAGTTATGTAACGTGATTGCCATAGTTCAGACAAAAACTTTCATTTTGAGTATACAATCAGTTAGTTCATATGTCGTTACTCTCATATTAAGGCACTCTTTCTTTGCTTAGAAGAATGCATATTTCGAAATCTGCATCGTAGCTACAGTATTAATATATAACGACTAGAAGATATAGTATGTAAATCGGCTATCCCTGTAATACACAAGTAAAAATTAAATTTAAAAATCAAAAAACCCGAGTGCGTAAAAATCGAACTAATTAATTACTTCTCATCAATGTGAAACTATTTTTTATATTACTTACTTACCTATTTTTTTTATTTAATTGTATTGATTACTTTTAAGTTGTGTTTAATTGTTAGTTCCTATCTATAAACACTGTTTTGATGAGGCCTATAGATGTCTATGAAGATTAGAGTTGCAGTAAAGCTAGAGATCCTACCTACGCAATTTCCAGGTTGTGTAATATTTAAACTACAGCGCCTAGAAGATACAGTGTGGAAAACACTACAAAATAGTGCTAAAAAATTGAATCCCATAAATGTACAACGATGCTGAATAACAAGATGTCGATTGTAGCGCCATCGTAGTGATTTAAAAACGATAGTCATTCTAAAAGAGACTCTTTAACTTATTTCACGTCATTCCTTAACTAAATTAGCTTATAACAGACTAAAATATCTTATATTTATAGTTTCCGATATTTAACATTCTATAATTTTTGAAAACACAGGGTTTATATTGAAAAGAGTTACGAGATGGCGCTCGTATCAGCATATTGCCGCTGAGCATTGTTGGATATTTATGGGATACAAGTTTTTAGCACTTTTTAAAGCATTATAGGAATAGCCGTTTTCCACACTGTATCTTCTAGGCGCTGTAATTTAAACGGAGTTTCTGACTGTAAAGTAGTCAATAAAACATCGTCTTTATTTTGAAAGATCTAGCCAATGATATGCCACCCAATAGAGTGCGTAAAAATTTTTTTCGCCTCTACCGCCATTTTGTATTTTACGGCCGCCATTCAGAATTTATAAAAACAAAACCTAGACTATAACCACCGGATGGTTAAGACGAATCGATAGAGACCTCATTCATTAAAATCCATCCATAGTCCAGTCAAATTAGGTTAAAAAAAGGCCTAAAGTGGAAAATTCTGGTGTAATTGTTTTTAGTGTCTTACTTTATGTTTTCGGGGGTGCTGAACACGAATCTGAAGTTGTACAACAAAATTTCTCTCGGCAAATATGAAAAATCGTGAAAAAATCCACTAAAAATCGCAGATTTTTCGAGTTTTTTGCTTATAACTTGCAAAGTAAGCTTTTTACGCAAAAGGGGACCCTATATTAAAATACAGACGAGAAAATTACCTACAATTCATGTTCTTATAATTTTTTTTTTTTTTTGTACGATATACGGCTTCCATAGAGGCGTTGAAAAAAAGGCGAAAACCAGTAATTTTGGAAAATCGTAAAACAGATATTCTTACCCTTTCCGTTCATAACACTAAAAGTAAGCATTTCACTGTAAACATTTGCTGACGTATTCACTTATTATTAGGTTATATATTATTGTGATGTAGGTATACTGTGTGACCTCGAAAATCCGACAACTTAAAAATCTCCCCCCCCCCCTCACCTTTTCTTTCACTTCCAACTTACAGGAAGAGCAAAAATAGTAGTTATTTTCGAATTAAAAACCGAGGTAAAAACGATGGATTAGCGGACAGCGAGATCGCTTACGCTGTGCTAAGTAGAATCCTCGATAATACTGGTAGCAGCTCAGAGGAACGAGGACTAGGATCTATCAGAATATAAGTTATCACCGAAAAAATGCGTAAATGTGACTGAAAAATCATCTTCAAAGAAACAAGATTGTATTTCCGAAATCGATATTCGTCACTTGTATAAAATCCAAAAAAGAAGGCAGTTACTTGACATTGATGCTTGAGAAATTACATGAGAAGAAATGGCAGCACTACTTATCAGATTTTTTTTAACATATAAAATATCAATTAAAGTAAGTTTTTTAAACATTCAATTTTCTCTTTTTCTCACGTCAATATCATTTGGGTATGTATTAAATAACGAATAAATGCCACTATCAAGAAAATCGTAAGTACTTTTGATATTTTTTTCCAAAATCTGTAATTTTCCAAAATCAATTACAAATTTGGAGTAGCCGACATTCACACAAAACAGGCACGAGAGAATGCGGATACACTTATTGTCACCACAGCAAGGGACATTGCACAACAACATAACCCTGTAGTTATTGTGGGTGAAGGCGTCGATTTGCTAGTTATCATGATTTGTCGCTGTAGGGGTGTACATTCAAATGTATACTTTCTAAAGCTAGGCAAAGGGACAGTTTCACCCCTCATTTTTTCTTCTGACTACAAACTTAATCAATCGATTGCTAACAACATATCATTTTTGCATGCCATGGGAGGCTGTGATACTACTTCAGCCTTGTTTAAAGTAGGAAAGATGAGGTTTCTTCGCTCTCAAGGAAAACTTTGCATTAACTAATACCATTGAGGTTTTTAAAGACCCTATGGCAGATGCTGATGCAGTTACTGATGCTGGCAATCGTTTTTTGGTCTCATTGTATAAATTTGCTGACAAGGAAGCCACGTCATTAAACAAATTGAGGTATTTATATTACCTTAGATCTGCATACAAGACATCAATCCATTTGGCGTCCTTACCTCCTACTGAGTCTGCAGCTCAACAACATTCCTTTAGGGTATATTTTCAAGTTCAACAATGGTTTGGGAATAAAAAAGATCCTGAGCAATGAGGTTGGAAGAAAATGAAAAATGGTCTGGAGCGAGTAACCACACTACAGCCACCAGCACCTCAAGCCGTTTTGAAACTCATTTCTTGCAAATGCAAGAAGGCCTGCCAGAAAAACTGTGGATGCAAAAAAACAGGTCTCAAGTGCTCCAATATGTGTATAAACTGCAAAAGCAATTGCAATAACATGCCTCTTACTGAAATCGAAGAAGACGAGGATGATCCGGAATTCCCTGAAGTACTTGAAGGTAAATATGTATAAATAATTCCATTTCACCATTACTTTTTCACTAACTTTTTTAATTTTGTGATCAAAATATTTATCTTAATACAGTGGTATAACTACTCAATTTTCAAACAATTAGAACTAAATCATAAATTATTCTTTTAAACGGTGGTTCGTAAAATAATAGGCTATGTTTTCTAAATTGAGGTCCAAAAGTAACCTATTCATGACTTGAGTTGCAAATGAGGCATAACAAAAGAAAGACGTAAAAATCATGTTATGATAAAATGTTGCATGAATCTTTACTTAATTAATTACAATTAGTTTCACCGTTTTTAAAAATACTACATGCACCAGAGCTGCTCAGAAGCCTAAGGTTCGACCCTTGGGTGTTTGCAGCCTTCGCCTACGGCTAGGGCAGCAATCTTCTCCCTCGGGACGAAAACGGCTCTTTCGCGCCCAGGTGCTTAAATAAACATTACATTTAATTATTTTTTTTAGGTGTAGAAGAATTGGAAGACATGCCTGCAATCATGAAACCTTTCGCCAAGAGGGATCGGTTTGACTAATGAGTGTCATTTGAAGTCAATAATCATTTAATAATAAATGCTGTAAAAAAAAATACTTACCTACCTATTTTATTATACTGTATAACATTAAACACTAACCGATCATTAATCACTTTTTATCTTATTGTTGTATCTATAAAACCTAACGTTTACATTTCAAATATGTGTACAGAAGTCTAATGATGCATTTAGTATGTTTTCAATAAAGAGGCAGCTGAATACTTCGTGCATTCATCATTGTTTTTCTCATAACTATTCGAGGTCCAAAAAAATTACTTGCACACAAATTGTAGAGAATTGTATCAATTTCGGAAATACAGTCTTGTTTCTTTGAAGATGATGTTCATTTTCCGATCAAATGTATGCATTTTTTTGGTGAGACCTTATCTTCTGCCAGGCCCTTACCACGTTCCTCTGAGCTGCTACCAGTGTTATCGAGGGCTCTATTTGGCATCGCGTCAGCGATATCGCTGTCAGCTAATGCATTGTTTTTTATCTCAGTTTTTAATTCGAAAATAAATGCTGTTTTTACTTTTGCCGTAAGTTGGAAGTGAAAAAAGGAGAGGAGAAAGATGACTTTGATGCCGGATTTTTTTAAGTTGCCGGATCTCTGAATGCCGGATTTTCGAGGTCACACTGTATACCTACATCATAAAAATATATAACCTAATAATAAGTGAGTGCGTTTGCAAATGTTTGCAGTGAAATGCTTACTTTTAGTGTTATGAACGGAAAGGGTAAGAATATCTGTTTTGGGATTTTCCAAAATTACTGGTTTTCGCCTTTTTTTCAACGCCTCTATGGAAGCCGTATATCGTACAAAAAAAAAAGTATAAGAACATGAATTGTAGGTAATTTTCTCGTCTGTATTTTAATATAGGGTCCCCTTTTGCGTAAAAAGCTTACTTTGCAAGTTATAAGCAAAAAACTAGAAAAATCTGCGATTTTTAGTGGTTTTTTCACGATTTTTCATATTTGCCGAGAGAAATTTTGTTGGACAACTTCAGATTCGTGTTCAGCACCCCCGAAAACATAAAGTAAGACACTAAAAACAATTACACCAGAATTTTCCACTTCAAACTCTAATTTGACTGGGCTACCAACCGTTGGGATGTTTCGAGGGTATAAAAAAATCCACATACCCAGATACGCGACAAACACATAACTCTTCTCAGCAATCGGGTAAAAAGCGCTAAAATATTGTATCCCTTAAATGGTCAACGATGCTGCTTAAATATAAAGATCGCAGCGACATCTGCAGGATATTTTCTAAAACTGCAAGAATATTCCTAGTCTATACAGTGTAATACAAAAATCCCACAGATGTCGCTGCGATCGACTCTTTGGATTTCAGCTGTATCATCGAACAATTAAGGTATACAAATTTTTAGCATTGTTTGGATAGCATATTTTCACACTATGTATTCTAGACGCTGTAGTATTAGTATCAAATCTTATATTCGAGAACGGATGCCTTATATATAGGACTCAATCGATTTCACTTTGCGTAATAAACTAAATGCGTTTCAATTAGGGATGCACCGAATAGTGATTTTGGCCGAATATCGAATACCGACTATTCGGCCAACAAGCAAACCGAATACCGAATATTCGGTTAGCCGAATAGTAACTGCTAGGCCGAATACAGAATATTCGGCTTGTCGAATACTTTCATATTTCAAAGTTTAAAAGCATTAAAATGTTAAATTTTAAAACAATTTTACATAATATTTAAAACAGAAACTTATTCTAATAAATAAGAGCTTTTTTCAAGTAAACTCCATGCTGAAAAAAATCAGCTTTGAATTAATTATGAAGAGGATAGTTTAAAAAAATTTTTAATTAATAAAATTTTTAATTTCATGGCTTCTTCTGGGAATTAAAACAAATTAATAAAATTTTCTTAAATTCTAAAACAAACATTTTAAAATCAAAGAGAAATTGTGAAAAAATTGGAAGAAAAATTATACAGGATCATATATTATTTGTTTGTCAGGAAGAGACTAAAGTCAAAGTAAATAAATAATACAATCTATTCAAATTTTATGTGGTGGCAACTTAGCAAGAATAACTGTTCCACTCCCTTTGATAAAGCAAGGAAGTTTTAATGCATCCTAGATCGGTATCTGGAGTGGGCAACCATTTTCAGAGATTGTAAACATTGTTCTTAGAATCTTAGCAAGAAACAGATTATTTATTGGACAATGTTCAGGAACTTGCATTTGTACACAATTAGTTGCTATGAAAGTCCTCGTGTTTGGTTAATTTTCTTAAATAATACTTAAGAAACAGCAAATAAATAATGTAAAAACATTATCTTATATTTAAATATGATTCTGTTTCTAATTATTCTGAATATCTTTATAAGTTGACTGTTAAACATAGAAGTTGTATAAGGTTTTAAAAAATTATGTTTTAAAAGGTTTTTTTTAAGTATTTGGTTCGGCCGAATATTTCGATATTCGGCCAAACCGAATATTCGGCATACCGAATAGTTTAATATTCGGTAACATGGCCGAATAAGCCGAATACCGAATAGATACCGAATATTCGGTGCATCCCTAGTTTCAATCTGTTAGCTCCGGTCTCACTCGAAGGAGTTTCATGGTTGTGAAAACCACAACATACTCATTCGTTGGAGAAATTTAAATCAAAAATCCACTTATGCACAACTCTTGGAATAATTTGGTTATCTAAAAATTAATCAAATATATGAGGACCCCAGAAGCCAAGGGGTATATGTGACAAAATTGAAAAAAATGAACTAAGTTCACAAACGACCTGGAAATATGCCTTTTTCTTTTCAGGTAAAGAAATATAAGTGATTTTCTAATTATGTATTGTGTTTTAGAGATCAACCTTTTTTGCCGAAAAATGAACAATATTGATTAATTATAAATTTAAAGAAAATTGCACTCTACTTTTTTTACATTTATTGAAATAAGAGTTAAAAGACCACTGTGAAACAAGCAGCAGTTTTCTATTTCAATTCAGTCAATTATTATTGATGTTCAATTTTAACGGCAATTATCTTTGAACTCAATTTACTCTAATCGAAATTTTGTTACTTGTACCCCTTGGTTTCTGATGTCCTCATATATAGTATTTCATCATTTTGTGACAATAATTTTTTTTTAAGAATATGTTGAAATAAGAAAATAAAAGATAGGATGGAAAAAGTAATGAAGGAAGTTTCAAATGCTGTTTGTAATATCTGTAATCTATAATCGCACGGAAAATAAATAATGTAATGAAAGTCTAACCATTAGTTACTCAGTTCTTAAAGCATACATATATCAACTTAGCCGCAACGTTCGATATGCATCTCTATTTTTACATACTGTTATTCTGCCCAATTGAACAGTGGACGAGGAAATCATATTAATAGTTTTCAAGCATCATTCCATTTTTTTCGCCATTTTAATTTTTTGCTTGATGTGAATAGAAAATTAATTCTTCCGATTTTTTACAGAGTTTGTTCTTCCCAACACTATAATACCGTAAATTAAAATTTTGAAACTAAAATTCTTGTGTTCGACTCCGGGTGGTCAGATCATAACTACGTAAGGTTCCAGCGTTTACTTTGCATTAACTGTTAATGCATATTGATGCATATCTGCATCACTTTTTTTTTAACTCTTAGCAACCAATATATTTATATAGAAATATTAATCCTGTAAAAAGTACAAACATATGCTACTAAATAAAGTTAAAAATCCATCTTAAAATTTCTGGTGTCTTATCTTTAATATAAGAATAAAAAACACAATTCTAAAAGAATAATCCATGCATTTAAGGGTTAAGTTTGACAAAATAATATATATATAATAAGGTATTATTTGCTAATATATTATATTACTAATTTGCAATATTTTAGTTTTTACTTGTATTGCAGATGTCAAACATAAGAAAAAGTTGACGTATTATACGAAAAATGTATCTCTGTTTCTTTTTTCACTATTTTTCCTGTGTAATAAATCTCTCTGAGAATCATATATAATTTTTTCGAAACAAAATAAAAAATCATGCATTTAAGGGTTGATATGAGATTGCGAATAGCTTTCTCTGACGTACTTGTTGATTAGTAAATTAGAATTGTGGTGTAAAATTATGTTGCGTGGTAATTGAAATAAAATTTAAACTGTCTGATTCTTGCCATTTTAAATTCATTAACATGAAATCATCTATTATAAATTATCTACCTATAAAGACAAATTGGTTAATATGTGTGTTTTGTAAAGTAAAGAAATTCTGAATATTTAAAAAAAAAACAATTAAACAAAGCAGGACCGACCGTAGGAGAAAAGTATCAAGTGTATTTTCAGCCAGTCCCTAGACTTTTAAACACCCAAATAGACTAAAAGGCTAATAGACTAAATTCAACACAAAAAGTATGGCCCGAAAACGTGTTGCATGTAATCCTACACCATGATCTCTAGCTTACAGAATCTCAAATTACTCTAATAAAACTCTTTTGAAAATAATTTAAGCCTTCATAATTTTAAGTCTTTTTTTTTTTTTTTTTTTTTTTTTTTTTTTTTTTTTTTTGCACATGAGAACTTTTAAACGGAAAGCCCAGACTGAAAAAAAGTAGTTTAAAAAAATACTTTAACAAAGTAACGTAACTTTGAAGTATTGTATAATTTGATGAGCACCATTTTCAGTTTTGAAGTTGCTAATGCAGATTCGCATTGCAGACATACTTTAAATAATCGTCACAGGATATTCAGCTAATAAAATGAAAGTCTGACCTCTAACCATTCGTTTCTGAGGCACACCTAAATCAACTTACTCGAAACTTCCATAAAGCATCTTCATTTTTACTCACTGTTTTCTACGCCATCGAACAGGACACGAGGGCGTTTATGAGTATTTTTCCAAGTGTCGCCCCCATCTTTTCCCGCCATTTGAATTCTTTGTTCTGCAAACAAAAGAAATTCTTTTCTCTGTTTGTTCTTTGCGTGGTCTCGTGAAGATGACTACGGAAGTCAAATTTCAGGAGCAAATCTTTTTGAAATCCTTGAGTTTTTGCTGCACTCATCAAAAACACAAAAAACGGTGATTTAAGAAGGAAATCAAAAGAGAAACAAAAAGTGGATGGAAAATGCGAGAAAAGAAAGAATGATGAAGAAAAGTGATTAATCGTGAGCAAAACTCACGAATGTCTTAGCAAAATTATTTCTTTTCAGCTTTTGTATATCTGGAAAGAGAACAAATTATGCCCTGTGCGCGGTAAATTCAAATAAAACATTTGCTTCCAGCAATTCTGGTAATTTTAGAGCATTGACTTTGCTAGCATCTGTCTTGAATTATCAAATCGTGATGATAAAGCGGTCAGTATGCCTATTTTTGTAAGCTAAAGAACTTTCGCCACCTTTATTTTTCTTGTGTTTTTTTTTTGTTTGTTTTTTTGTTTTTTTTAATATAAAAGCATATTGTTTGAATATAGAAAATTCATCGTTGTCTTTAGAAAATCTTACTAAAAACACTAGTTGCTTCAAAGGCTATTGAAAATGATGTGTTTTTTACACGCGTAATTTTAGAAATCGTGATATTAGTATTTCTGCGCTCTAGTGTAATTTTAAGAAAAACAGTCGAAAGTCATATCTTATTTCAACTATTAAAAAGAAAATGCAATATTATATTAGTAAACACGTTTTAAAAATATAATGAGTATCGTGAAATCTGGTTGTTACGTTCTGTTGAGAGAAAAATATATATAGGTAAAATTGCGGACTACAGAATTCGTGGTATAAAATTTAAGGAATAGTGGAACTCAACACAACAAAAATATTTTGTATAGTAAACCAAAATTGTAATCCAGTTTATTCAGTTAATAAATACAGTATGTCTGACCCGAATCCGAACCAGGAATTTTTGTTCATAACATTAACAATAATGAGGAGATATTATAGAAATTTTCAATAGTCTTATCTTGTTTTCTGTAAAGTGAAATGGCATTGTAAAAAATGCTGTAAATGTACCGTATTTATGGAAAATGGGATATTCCTCATTTTGAAGATATGTCAAACAAGACAACATAAAGATCTTACTCATGCTCCATGTTTTTTAACAGCAAAATCATTCATGTCCCATGAGTTTTTACAGTTGTTCCTTTAATTTTTCCCACCAGTGTACTAGAGTTCTGAATCACCCTGTGGGAATAATTTTCTTACCACATTCAATTTCTTGAATGATACAAATCTGTAATTTAATCGGAGTGAAATACACACAATTTCTTCTAATATATTCGTTCTTTTGAACATTTCTTTTCTAAAATTACGCTTTTCAACTCAACGATCCTTATCAGGTCTCGAAATACTTTTCTAAAGCTGTTTCAGCAGGAGCAGAATTTTATTTATAAAAAATGATGGGCTCTGTTAAATTAATTTTTTTTTCTTTTCTCCAAATTTTCAAAATAGAATTTGCTGAAGAGTGAGAACATAATCCAACATCCGCAGAAAATAATGTGTTAAGAAAAGTAATGAAAAAGAATCAGGGTTGAAGTAAAAAATATAGTTTAGTTGAATTGAATTTGAAGATGATAAAAATTTAAGTTTAGTTGAAAAGTTCGGATTCTTAAAAGTTACGTGAACTACGTTCTTAAGTTAAAGAAATAAAATTATTTACAGTTGGGAAATTGAACATAAAAAAAACGTCTTTCATAGCTCATAAATAACACAGAAGAAAATGTAACAGGCCGGAAAAGAAAGAAATATCTTTTTCGTCGTTAAGTATCGGACAACGATTTTTATGCCATATCTATTTTAGATTAAAATGAATACTTCCATAATTTAATTAATCTAATTTTAGGTAATTGGTTTGATTTAACTAATTTTCCACCTTTAAGTATCTTAAAATAAAAATACTATTTACAAATATAATAATCGGGGTTAATCACTAATAGTTTGTATTGCATGTAAAGTTTTAAGCATTTTTTCCTGATGTAGGCAATACCTGTTTCGTTGTCAATAATTCGTTTTAATAATATTTCGAAAAATGCTAAACAGATAATGACTACCTTATTAATACACACTAATTAAATTACCAATATAAATAAACAGAGTAATATTATTTTATAGGCGTTGGTATGAATATTCTGGCAAAATTTTTGGAGTGAAATTTGATGAATCGTCTTTCTCGATCAGTCAAGGTCTGCGCTCCAAAGTGCGTGGGACGAAAACGCGCTCTACGGCGACACCTATAGCTCAGTCAGTTCCCAATGCTCAAAAGTGACACATGTGTCGCTTGAGAGCTAACAATTACTTACTATCCATCCAGATCTATAAATAACAATTCCTGTGGTGACTCATTGAAGTTAGGGATCAGAATCGCAATTCTGTGTCGGACATCGGAGTAAAATCTTCAATTGCACTGGTGTTTGTGCGAATTCGGGAAACAAAATATCCCAATGTGTAGACCAATAAATTCTCTAACTTCGAGTACTAAATTTATCTTAAGTTTTTTAGAAATTTGGAAGCAGCAGCGTGAAGAAATTAAATTTGTCACTGTTCCGAAAACAAAATACAAAAGTCCATCAAGAAATCCCAAATGGGAACGGGTCCAACCACTCAGCTGGACGGAGAGGAGTTGTTTGTACAGATGGCGGCAGAAAGAAAAGAAGTCCGAGGTCTTGAGAGTAGACCAACCCGGCCAAGTGGGTCTGCAACGAGCGGGTGACCGAAACGTCGAGCAAGTCCCGCGCCTAGCATCTCGGGAATATAGCCCAAGCAACAAACAACAATTTTGCCGTGTGCGTGGAGAATGGGCGAGTCCAACGATATCACACAGGAGGTACACAGGGTCAAAACAGTGATCAACAAAGATCCCTCAATGTCGGTGCTCCACGCTTCTTCGGATACCCTTGTGACTTTTCCTATGGTTCAAGAACGAGAAAAAGAAGACCAAGATCTTCGAAGCTGTGACCGAAGCGTTCGGGGGAGCGGGGTTCAACTTCTCTAAGTACTCGATCTGTCACAATTGCATGCGTTCTCTGAATTCAGAAAGTCCAACGGCTTCGCGTATCCACTCAAAACAGATCACCTGCCTCCGCTGACCTTGGTGGAACAGCAACTGTCGTTCATGCAGATCCGACGCCTGCGTCTCGCGGTGGGAAACTATGGGATACTCGGACAGATGATCAACATGCCAGGTGACGCTTGGCAACATGGTTCGTCAGCTTCCACGGTCTCTGGACGACGATTACGCCATGAACTGAACATCAACCGCAGTCTCATCCATCAGTTCTCGAACATAGTTGGCACGGTTCGGAAGAGCATCGTGGTCAAGTGGCTCGAGTGGTGTAAGAGCCCTTATAGCTTCACTACGAGATCATGACTAACCTTATACCGGCTCCGACCCGCATTGAATTTCACAATATATCTTGCGGTATGATCCCAGGTCCCAGTCCCACATCCTGTTCTCGTGTTTTTCTTTTCTTTTTTTACATTCGCTGAATACATCCAAGCCGACTTTTAAGAATAGTAATTTTGTCAAAATAAATCATTCATTTAGCCGACATCTTACTTTTTAATAATTAAAATTATTTACACTTAAATATTTCAAACTATTAAATCCTTTATTTCTAATAAACAAGATGTCACACATACCCGAACATAATTAGTTATACCTATTAATATGAAATCTATGTGAACTTGAAGTTTCCCAAAGTTTATAGTTTTCAGCAAATTTTATTTCTCTAGCACTACAGAGATATAATAATAAGCTGTACTGTTGTAATATTAGAATGTAATATTAATATAATGTACTCCTTATAATGCCTATTTCATGCAAGTGTTATAATGCAAGTGTTGAAAATGTAAAAATAAAATAAAAACTGGGAAAAAATAAAATATATTAGTACTATCAGAAAAAATCCTTAATGGACACTTAAATAAATAATTTATTAGTGCCGACGAAAACTACTTTTTAATCTTCCTGTTGCCCACTCCGCAGTTTACAAAATCACAGGCATTAGTCTTTTCCTTTTTTTTTTGCTTGTTCTTAGTTTCTTGTTAGCTATTGGAATTCGATTCCTTTTTTTCTCTTTTTCACTTCATGTTCTATGGACGATGTAAGAAAGTCCATGATATAAAGATGTCACTTTTAATTCTTATAAGTGTAACGGATTAATGTAATCGATAGATTTTGCAGTTAATCACAAGTAATAAACCATAGTTTAACCGTTTATCTACTGACGGTACTTATAAGTACCATTAAAATAACTTGTTATAAAATTCAATTAATACATCGATTAGTTGTAATACAGTTTAGAATGAGTTATAGATACATAACTTTATCTCGTTCCAAAAGCATTATTGGTTACACAAAACAAAAATATTTTTAAAAAGGGTGATTTCTTTTGACTTTGCATCTTTTCAGATTTCTTGGCGTTGGGGGAGGGGGGGGGGGATTTTCCAATTCGGAAATATTTCTATATTTCTATTGTAAGCACATTATATTTGTACATTTCCTAATTCTACAAAATACTAAGAAAAATATTTAAAATAAAAGATTTGAGTGGGGTTATAAATATTGAAGTTTGTAGCATGTTTAGTTCATTTACAGGGACAGTCAAAAGTTTTCCGTTACATTACGGCCAATGGGAAAAAATCGTTTCAAATGATTTTTTATGGTGTTACACTCTTTCAAACATAGTAAAATTGATATTCATTTATGAAGTCCACTAAAATATGAATTCTGTTGAATATGCGGTGCAAAGAATAGTTATTGTTCATTTACAGGTCCACACAAAAGAATTCTGTTCATAATGGTATAGGAAGAATTGTTTGAGGCGTATTTCAAAAGATTTCGGATACTATATTGTATCCGAATTACTGTATATTAGTAATGATTGCTCGAAATGCATTTTTAATTATGATATGTGCTTTTTTCACTATATTTATGCATACTATAAAGTGCGTACAAATGCTATAGTTCATATACAGGGCTACAGAAATGAATTCGTAAAGGTTACTGAGTATGAACATAAATTGCTTAAAGGTGGATTTTAAAGGAGTTATGCATTTTTACGCTGAACTGAATTTAGTTTTCTAAGAAATGTTTGTAGAATATAGATAAAATGATATACAGGGTCACGCAAAGAATGGATACATAACCGCCTATCTAGAAATGTGATTTCAGTAGTTTTAAGAGTGTTTTAGTTTAAATTAAATTTTAGCTAAATAGTGGCGTGTAATAAAGGTACTAGGTAAACTACAGGGCTGTGCAAAAGTATTCAAGTATGTTTCCATCTATTAGTATAAAATGCTGAAAGATGAATTTCAACATGTTAGGCATTTTCTTGCTAAACTAAATTTTCCCATTATATAGTATATACACTGGTTTCCAAAAATTAAGGAAAAATCACAAAAAGAGCGATAACTCGTTCAAAAATTAACCTATCCGTATGAAATTTGGATATGTTGTTAACTAAAAGGTGCTGATTAAAATTACAATATGTAAATTAATGGCGCTGTAATCGGATTGTGTCATCTGTGCGGAACATAAAAATGCATGCTAGAGAGTACTCAGCAGAGAATACTTCTGTTGCTCATAGGCTTTGGTAACACTTTCAAACCACTGGTTCGGCCTCCTGAAGGTTCAGCGAAGGACAGGCAAGAGCTACGACAAGCACCTATGACCGATATTTGTGGTTATGTGTACGAAGGAATAAAACAGCAACCCCCTCTCATCTTAAATCCATGCTTACTGCAGTCACTGGAAGGTTGTTTTCAACGTCTACTGTACGTAGAAAGCTTCATGAAGGTGGTCTTTACGCGATGGGACCAGATATTTCTGTGACGCTCACCTCATGTCTCCAGAGGGAACGTTTAAGGTGGGCACGTCAACATGTCCACTGGACAGCTGATCAATGGAGGCGTATTCTCGTCAGAAATGAGTTCCAGTTTAGCCTGCAAAGCGATAGTAGGCATTGTTTGATTTGGAGAGAACAGAGAACACGCTATCATCCATCAAATATTCGTAAAAAGATTCGTATAAAGGAGGCAGTGTCTGCGTTTGGGATGGTATCTCTTTGGGTGGACGTACAGACCCCATGTCTTTCCACGTGGAACTGTGAATGAAAACGTCTATAGAGATGACATTCTTGATGCTTATGTGCACCCTTATGCCAGTGCAATAGGTACAGATTTCCTGTTACAGGACGATAACGCTAGACCGCACAGGGTTCACATCGTAGAAGATTATCTTCAGCACCAAACAGTTCAGCGCATGGAATGGCCAGCGCGATCACTTAACTTGAATCTCATTGAGCATCTTTGGGATGCTTTAGGAAGATGTTTCTGTACTCTCAATCTCCCTCCTCAGACCCTTGCCACGCTTACAACTGCTTTACAAGAGAAATGGCTCGCACTTCCCAGCAAACTTATCCATCGCATAATTGACATTATCACACTTCGCTATGGGCTGTATTGTTTCTAGGGGTGATCATACTCCATATTAAAGGTACTTTTCCTATACCAAACTGAGACATTTATTTTGTTTATTTTATAATTGTATTATTTTCTGAAACACCACAATCGTCTGCTAATTTCTTTTAATGCTATTTTATACCTTACTATGTGTTGTAAATTGTGCCTCAGTTTTATTAAAATCTAGTTGTAACATTTTGAGTAATCACTACTTTTGTTGCTTTTCCTTAATTTTTGGAAACCAGTGTATATCAACCTACAGATCAAATACAGGGCTGTTCAAAATAATTGCAATACATATTTGGCTATGGACGATAACTGCTGAAATCAGTTTTCACAAGCTTTATGTGTTTTATGAAATGTTTATTTAGTTATCTTATTTACCTTATTTCCCTAAATAACTAAGTTTTGTTAAAGCATTCAGGAAGTGCTGGAAAGTGGTTCATAATCTATGCTTAACGCATTTTTCTTTCTTGTTATTATTTTTTTTTTTTTTTTGGGGGGGGGGGGGTACTAGGGGCCACTGCCCCTACGATCTACGCTCGCCAACCCGCGTTCACACACCCCAGATTCTAAAAGCACGCTAATTTGATCGGCTTTAAAAAAGATTGAATTATAATAAATAAAAAAAAAAAAAAAAAAAAAAGAGTGGCGATCTCTCTGGAAACGGGTTTTCTTTCGTTTTCCTTTGATTGGGGATTTTTAAGACCAAATCAGCTGCTGTTAAGAGATACAATGGTTGCTTTCGTCTTTGATTTTAAAAAAATAATTAAAAATTTGAAAATACGCTAATATAAAAGGAATGAAGTAAACAGAGTCATTGTCTCCCGGTATTTTTTAACAGCGCTAAAAGAAAAGTCTTTTAAATAAGTCATTTTAAATGTATCGTTTTAAATATGACGTAATTTTCACCAAAGTTTTCTTTCTCTTATTGATATTCACGTGAAAATGCTTTTGTTGTTAGAAAGGAAATATTATTTGCTCTGTCTTAGAATTCACAACAATAGTTGAAAAGATTATCTCAAAATATGAAATAAATGTCTCTCGCAAATATATTTTTAAATTTAAACCGTTTTGCATTAGTATTTGCCAATTTTAAATATGATGTAATTTCCTCCATTTACGACTTTTAACGGATAATAATATTTTATTATTTTAAAATGTTCGTTCTCTTTTAAAATTCAAGTGTAAATATAGTTCTTATGACATAATTTTCAATATCTTCTTGCTTTTAGCACATAGTCATTTAATTCTAATTTGAAAGTTTTTTATTTCTGTTTATTATAGACACGCGTAAATAATTTTTTAATTTGAAGGAAATATTATTCTTTGCACTTTTTTAAAAATTGGCGCCAATTTAAAATAACACCCTTTACAAAAATATGTAAAAAATATCTCTCGAAATACTGAAAATTTGAATTTAAAATAGAAATAAAACCTCAAAAAAAAAAATGAATCAAATTAAAAAAAAAATAAATGCAGTCCGCACACCAGGAACTTCTAACATATAAAATAATCTAAAAATGATTAAATTCTTATGTAGAGTTTTTGCTCCTGTAAAACTTTTTTAATGGAACGATTTTGATCCACTTTAACATTAAGTATCTCTTAAAATAATTCTTCAATTTGAAAACTGTCTACTTGAGCGTGTGTATCAAACATTTCTCTATAATACCACCGATTTTCATATTTTGTATGCAGTATTTTTCTTAATATTAAGGAAGAAAGACATCCGGTCAGAAAAAATTAAAAAACAGCGACAGTGACAGAGTTAGTTACTTTTTTTTAGAATAGAGAGGTGACATAATTTAGAAAAGTTTCTAGTCAGGTCTCGGTTTGCACAAAGGTCTTAAATTTATTATTGAATCTTTGTTTTCTAAACTGTATTTTAAAGTCAGACAAACTAATTTAAAACATGTTTCCCCATTGAATTTCTAATTTAGAAATACTATATCATTTTTAACTAAATGCCAAAAATCAAGCAGTAATTATTTCATTACTCTGTATACTTTTTTAATAATCATATTTCATTTTTAAAAGTCCGCATTTAAAACAATATATATAAATTTCCAACTATTATTTTAGACCATTTAATCATGCTTCCTAAATTAAATTAGTTCCCTTATGTAAATACTTAAACAATTTTAATCTGCTTTCATATTTTATGATTTAATGTACACAAAAATTTTAGTATATACCGCATCGATAAATTCAAAAGAGCTTTTGTTTTGCTTTGAGTAAACTGAAAAATAATCATTTTTTATTACATTATATGTATTAGAAAGGATAAATAATATATTAGTTAAATATTTATTTTACATTTCATACATTAGTTTTTCATTAAAGATTTTTTTAAACTGTATATAAGGGAGAAAAGTAACTTTAGTTTATTATTGTGGGTTTTTGTGTTTGCACAGAAGTCCAGAATTAGTTATTAAAACTGTTTTCTAAGCTATTTTAGAGTACGCTAAAATATTTTAAATATATTTTTCCTGCTGAAATTTGAATTTAAAATAATATATCATTTCTCGCTTAGTTCCTAAATGCACATAGGGTATTTTACAGGGTGGTCACAGACGTATTAAGTAAAAATTCGCTGATATTTCTTTGACATTTCCAGGTCAGTATTAAATTAATGAAATGCACATTGGTTAAAATTAATTAATATATAATTAATATATAATTATTTATATATTATATTATATTGTGTTATATTATATTATATCATATTATATTATATTATATTATATTATTATATACCAATATTATATTATTTATTATAACATATATAATTAATATATAAAAAATTAATATTTGTTAAAATTAATTTCTTCTGAAATACTACTCTGATACATATAGTAGACATTATTTAGTAAAATTTGAAATTAAAGAAATCACACTATAAGATATTTCAACGGAATAGTATTAATTTAACAGAATAATAAGAAATAAAACAGAAAGTTTAGTTTTTTTTTAATTTAATACTAATTTTCAAAATTTAATTTCTATACTGACACAGTAAATTTTAGCTGTTTAAGGAGCGTTGTAATTAAATGAACGACGTGTTGCGCTATGAAAATCAATAATAGAAAAAGATAACTGCATTAGGTATGCCGGTATGTCGAACTAATTTACTGTGAAGCATCTTAGTTCATTAAGGTATTTAATGCACATGAGATGTCTATTAAATGAAGTCGAATACAATCTAATTACAATGAAATACAGTCGAACCTCATTATCCCGACACTCTAATGACAAGAAAAAAGTGTCGTCATAAGCGGAGTGTCGCGGTAACTGGAGTTGGAGAAAAATGTTTATAATAAGCTGTATTTTTAATTAATTAGTGACAATTTTTATTTGATAACTGTTCTTGCAGTTTTAAGCAATAAAACGTTATTACTAAACAAAATAAACACAAAAACAAAATTGAAATAATAAAAATCAGATTTATGATGACATTTTTTTATTGTTACATGAAATATTGATGAATTAAAGTTTGCATGTCCCTGGATGTGCTTTGTATAATTTTTTTTTTCATTATTATACAATGAATTGTAATCAATATTCGTTGTTTCAGAAATGGATGTTAGATAACTTCTGATCGTTTCACTACAATGCAATGCTTCGGTTTTAGTCTGATGGAAAACGCCGTGTAACCACAATAAAGCGCCGCCTGACCGGAACAAAAAGGCGGCGAGTAGACTGAAACGTCTATCTGGAGCTTAAGTGGGTCATTCATAGTGCGTGGGTTTATTTATTCAGATAAAGGATTGAAGTAAAATTTCTCATTTATCTCAATGGGTATTTTAGACATTTTGTGAAAAGTTTGGCTAAGACATTGCTTACCGTTTAATTTCCGTGCTTATACGATGGATTATGAAAAAGGGACAATTTTCCTAAACCGTCGGGATATCCGGAGTTAAAAATTATTCAACGACGAAATATCCGGAGTTTATTTACATTACAATCATATACAGAAAATCGGGACTTTAAAAAACTGACGTGATAAGCGGTGTGACGTGAAAGCCGGGTGTCGGGAAAACGAGTTCCGACTGTATTTTAATTTCACTGGTTTCTATTTCAAATAAGGTACAGTCGAGCCCCGATTTAACGAATTTCTCGATTTAGCGAATTTTTGTATGGTCCCGATGAAAAGTAAGCAAAAATACTTGGATTTAACGAATTTATAATCCCGATTTAACGAATAACTTTCGATGTCAAAAAATGAAAAATTGAAGAAATTTTCTAATATTTATTGAAAATTTTCAATGTCCCTGATTGTTAATTTTCTAAATATGTATCTGGTGACACAGAAATGTCTACAAGAGAAAATGTACATTACGTCGAGGTTATTAATAGCAGTAGTAGTGGATCGGATGAAGAAGATGAAATAGAAATGAAGCATGCAACGTTCAACAAAGCAGTTTGCAGTTTGGAAACTTTGAAACGGTATTTGATGGCTCATGATGTTGGTGACACTGTTTTCACAGTTTATGTGTGTCACAAGTTATGTTATATAATATTTGATCAAACTTAAATTCAATACTTGTGATTTATAGCAGTGCATAAAAAAATAATCAATTTGTATACAAGGTATTTGTATTTTCTGCACAAATGTTTAACATCATTATTAAGGTAAATGAGCATTGTTCTTCTTACTTATTGCCATCTTTTAACTTGTAATGTTGTAAAAAAATATTATTTTGATTATCCCGATTTAACGAATAATCTCGATTTAACGAACAAAGTGTTAGTCCCGAACGATTCGTTAAATCGGAGTTCGACTGTATGTTATATTTATTCTTAAGACAAATTTTAGTTTTTAAAAACTATGCGTGGAAAATTTTGAATATATATTTTTAATATACTTTGAAATTAGCTTATTTTAGACCAATAAATGTTTTAATCAATATTTATTGTATAATCTGTCAGTAAATATTATGACTAATGATCTTACATAAGCCAAAGTAAAAAATAATTTCAAGAAATAAAGAAAGTAAAAACACATCAATAATTCTAAACTTAAATCATGGCACTTCTGCAATTATATTTTATTTCGGTTATGCTGCAAATTAGAACCGTTATTATCGATTTCATTTCTCAAAAATGGATATGTATACAATAAATCCAATATAAATTTCGTATGAATATTTTTCTCTATAAACTAAATTTAACCGTTTCCCTGAATATTAGAATCTACATCTTTTTGAAAAATATCGAGCGGACAAAGAGATATATCGACTATATATAGATAACATCGATAACATAAATGTTTTAAAACGCTAGTAGAAGAAGTCGATCCATTATATTGACACTCAAAAATATAATGGATTTATTTTAACTGGCATTGTAATACAACAACAATACAAATTCCAAACTTTCTCTTTTGTTAACAAATTATGTATATTAGGTACACGACAAAGCTGTTTAACTTCAAACATAAATCCGGCTTCTTTAAAAATCTACCGCACGTGCCACCAATAAAGAAAAAAAATCGAACAGTTGCCGACAGTGCTAGTGAAAATAAGTGAGTAAATAAAATATGAATGTCTAGGAGTTTGAAATTGATGAAATTGAAGTTTTCATGGAAGAAAGTTAAAGAGAATCGTAAATTTTGATGGCATGATGTTAGCTCAAAAAGATGACACTGTTCATAAATAAGATAAGACTTCGCGTTTCTTTTTTTTAACAAAACTTTTATTTTTATATGAAGCTTATTTCATTGTACCTTTAACTTTTATATATAATAATGTAAATTATGATCGCGCCGGTTGTCGCAATTTTTTATAAACTCAGTTGTTGGAAAATTTGCGTTGTTCATTCTTTACATAAAGTTTAAACAGAAAAAAAAAAAAATCTTAAATGTTTAAAATTTGTATGTTAGCATTTATTGATTAAGAAACTGATATCATAAATGTTTTAAAAGATCTCAGGATTCTTAAAATTGGAAAAAAAAAAGAAAAAGAAAAAAGACCGTTTTCAACGTTTAATATCTTAAAATGTAAATGATATGAAATCACAATTTTTATTGGGATGAAAAATATAAGTATGTTCTTTCATTTCATGTACATAAAAAATTGCAAGATTTAGTATTTACAGGGCGCTCCAAACTGTCAAACATTTGTCGAGCAGAAAGTTGGTTTAACTGCTTACGGGCGAGATTACAAAATAAATTTTGCAACTAGAATGACATTTCTCATGCTTAATTATACTTCAGTTGTAATAATTACCTTGAACCTAAATAAACTTGTATTTAAAGTATATTTATATTATTAATAGAAAGTTATGATTTAGCTAAAGCAAAATTTAGAAAATTTCAACAGCATAATCACCTAAAAAATATATTTTTTTGAACAATAAAAATGAAATTTTAGGTTAAATTTATGCAAACTAACATGAAATGTATGTTTTGAAAATTTCAGGAAAAAATATTCAGAAGTTTTTGAGATATTCTGCGCGTTATGCCCAAAAACGTCATTTGGAGAAAATGACTTCAAACTTTCGGAAACGCCGCTGCAGCTATTGAGCGTGTATAATTCTAAACGCCGTAACTTCTGTTTTAATGGGAATTTCAAGGAAACAATTATATCAAAATGTTCAGAAAAGATAAGTGTTTAAAATATAAGAAACTGATATCGTAAATGTTTTAAAACTCCTCATAATGAAGAGAGGTAGTTTTTTTTAATTTTTTCCAAGTGGATAAATCATATTCATGATTGGAGTATCACAGTTGAGGTTTATTCCAACAGGGTGAACAAGTTGGAAATTGCACGTCAAACGTAGCAAATGAGGTGCGTTCGTACTATAACTAGTTTTATAAATATTTTTTGCGCTACATATTGTACTAAATGTATATTTTAGTGCACTTCACAAGTGCATATCAAATTCATTCTGTTCGAAAGGCTGTAACATCATTAAAATGCACTTGAAATATTTTTTTTTCGCATTGGTTGTAATGTAATGGAAAACGTTTGACTGTCCCTGTCATTAAACTATATATCCGATTTTCATAAAATTTGAAATGACTCGACAAAATAATGAAACAATTTCATATTTTAAATTTCAAACAATTCAGATGGGTAGTTTTTGCGCTGTTATATGCGGACAGACAGACAGACGGACTGGACGACGACTTTAGATGCTACGTATTTATATAACGCACCTAAAAATGTACACACCAGGCCTCGAGCCTTGATTCCTTGGCTTGCCGTGCCCCCGGGTAGTTCAAAAGGTAGAGAATTGGCACGGCAAGCCAAAATATCCAGGTTCGAGGCCTGGTTTGTACATTTTTCAGTCTGCTTGAATAAACCTCAATTGTGATACTCCGACCATGAATATGTTTTAAACCTTTAACATATTTCTGACAATTGCACCAGAAAATATAATAAATAAGATTTATATGTTAAAACACATAAACTTTCTTAATGGTACACATAAACAAGTACTTTTATATGAACTTGTACAAATAAAATTAACAATAAAACTTAATATCGACGTTTCGAACTGCGTCTGCAGTCTTCTTCGGGATAAACATGATGTTGAAATGCATAAAAGCCTAGAGACGAAAACTTTCTGTCTAGTCTTAATCAATTATTAATTGATCAAGACTCGACAGGAAGCTTTCGTTTATTGACGGAAATTTCTGAAGGGGAATTTGTAACTTATGCTTTTCCTTACTGAACTGAATTTTAGCATGCTGTGTAGTAAATGCACAAATTTACAGTTCCTATACAGGGCAGCACAAAAGAATACGAATATGTTTCCGAATATAGATGGTAATTGTTGAAAGTGAATTTACAAATGTGTTACGCGTTTTCCAAATCGTTTACTTAAACAGCATTTTTCACTCATTGAGACAGAACATTTTGTTACAGTATTTTAAATGTGCTGGAAAGTGTTTTATAATCTGTACTTGTGCATTGTTTTTCTTTCTTGTTCATATTTAACATGAATATTTTCATGTACTTGTTTTGAAGAATGAAACAAAACGCACTGTTTCATTTGTTTTACAATTAATCTATCATTCTTCATTTATGCATAGCTTGTAATGTATAGTTTTCAAATTAGTATGCTTGAATATTTTCACTTATTTGTTTTAAGAAATAAATTAACACATTATTTTCTTTATTTCATCTGCAGTTAATCAATTATTCTCAATACTTTTATCATGTTATACGAATGGACCGGGAGGCGCTGGACAAACCATCGCCTCATCGATTTGACGGCTGAAATTCCAAGATTAGTTAAAACTCCATTCGTATTTTAAAATACAACTAGTCTGCCAAGTCATATCTTGGAGGAAAACACCTGCAAACCCGAATTTAGTAGTTGGCTTTTAGATTTATCATTGTGTTTTCCTGATCCCTGTCCTCCATGTTGTCATATCTTTGACTGCAGGAAAACACAATGATAAACCTACCTATCAACTACTAAAATTGGACCTGAAGATGATTTCCACCAAGATATGACTTGGCAGACCAGTTGCATTTTAATATGCGAATCGAGTTCTGTCTAATCCTGGAATTTCAGCTGTCAACTTAGTGAGGTGATGGTCTGTGCAGCCATCTCCGGTCTAGAATGGAACTATTTCCTTTTGCTTGCAATTAATTGATCATTCTTCATTTTTTCAGATACTGTAATATGTATTTTTCTTACTATCTTGTTTGAATGCATCCATTTGTTTAGTTTAAGAAAAAAATGACCATCACATATGTGATAGGACGATTCCGTGCAGAGTGTTACACACGTAACGCAGGCTTTAATTTTCATTTATTCAATTATTTATTAAATTTTAATTTTAATTGTGATTTTAAGTGGTATGGTAAATAAGTTATTACCATATTTTTTAATTTAAATGTGTGGCAATAAAACTCACAGAAGTATATCACTTAATTTCATTACTCAAAATTTGCTTTTTTCCAAAGTCATACACGTAACGTTTTTATAAAGTTATTTAAAAAATAACTATTATATCAAAATGATAGGTTTCTGCATAAAAGAATACGGTAAAGTGTATATTTTTTAAAGAACTTTTGTTTGGATTTTTAAATAAGAAACATATTGAAAAATCTTTGATTAATTAGAAATTTTTTCTTTCAAAATGTCACACGCGTAACATGGAATGGCCCAATAAAAAGGTTTAAGTAAAGACGTATATTATACTCAAAAGGTAAATTTTTCAAAACATTAAAAATGAAATTTTAAAAGTCTAAAAACCGACAAGTTTCAACCACTCTGTGGCCATCATCAGGGCCATACTTCAGAATCGAGAGACAAATATTTATAGTTCATGATACATATTAGTGTTTTGAAAGTTTTTACCTTTTGTGTATAATATACGTCTTTAAGTAAACTTTTTTACTTATTATATATGTGATGTTAAATTTCAAGACATAACAGCCCTTTAATTTTTTTTAAATGAACATTTTCTTCGTTTGTTTTTAACACTTTTCACTATATTCGAAAAGTGTTTATGAATTTTGTCTATGTCATTGCTCTAAGTCTCGTAAATATACTCGGTTTACCATGCAGTTTTTATATGTTAGAGATATTTACTATAGAATTTTCTATATTGAAAATGAAGTATGTAGCATATTTATAGTTCGATTACAGAAACACACAAAAATTTCCGTTGCATTATGGCCTGTGCGGAAAAATAGTTTCCGAGGCTTATTTTTACTGATACATTTTACTTTCAATACTTCAAGCATGATGAATTGATGTGCAAAATTGAAGTGGGCTAAAGCGTTCTTTCTCAGGAGTACGGAATAATTAGCATTTATAGTATGTTTACAGAGACGCACAAAGGAATTCGGTAACAGGGTTTTGATAGACTTCATTGTATTAAAAAATGAAATTTCTAAATAATATTCTGTAATTATTGGATAGTCTTTAATAATCAGTGCCGATGCATAATTTTTATTTCTTGTTTGGTTTGCATCTAAGTAATCTCTCTTCATTCTCTCCTATCTTGTAGTACACTCTTCTCATTACCAAAATATCTTGTAATGAGGTAATGAAATATTCTGTAGTTCTACTAAATTTATCGCACACCCGCCACTATAAATTTTCACACCATTTAGCAGAATGGTTTCCCTTCATTAAGTTTCTAAGAAAATGAAAATCGTGCTTTGAATTTATGAAATTGTTAGGCCTGAAAATATATGCAAAAGTTTCTGCTATGCGTTTTAAACGATTTTAATTTAGTTAGTGAACAAGTTTTAGTTCAGTGAGTTCCATAAGTAGAGAAAGTATAACCAGTATTACATTTACTGTGAAAACGTGTTATGAGACAATATTTTCCCCAAAAATATATAATTTAATATAAGATGCGTTCTATAAAAACTCAGGGAAAGTATAACAATAAAAACTATACAGGTAAAGAAAAAAGTACCTTATACGTGGGTGGTTCAATAATTATTGTCCCGAGTGTGTATAAAATATTTGTACCACGATGGTTGATGTGGAATATTGAAACCTGAAGTCTTAGATGCCTATATGCTCAATTTCAGAACTGTAGATGCTTTATTAACATATTTTTTTCGTTTCTAGTGTGAGAGGTCGCACCTAACTTGAAAGGAAGGTTAGGAAGGGGGGGGGGGTGACAGTGAATGAGACATGGCTGCTCTCGTTTGGACTCGGGATCATAGTGATGTAGCCACGTCTCATCCACTGTCACAAATCTATCACAGAACTGCTTCAGGTCTGGCCCCATAAGCTCCAAACCAGCATTTCTCCCCAACCCCCCTTTCAAGCTAGTTGCCACCTATCACACCTATAACGAAAAAAATATGTTAATATAGCAGCTACGGTTCTGAAATTGAGCATATAAGCATCTGACATTAGGCTTCAATATTCCATATCAACCGTCGCAGTACAAATATTTTATACACACTCGGGACAGTAATTATTGAACCACGCTCGTATAATATTTTCGAAATATTTTTCGTCAGATGGTATGGCTATGGTTCCATCGTTCTGGCAAGGTATGAAAACAATTTATGAAAGCTACTAATCTCAACACTGCGAAGTTGACGCTTTAACCCCTTAACGCTCGAATTAAATTACGGTTGAAAAATTAAAATTTGCTTGTTGGCACCACTTTTATGAAAAAGAAATATTTACCTTAATGACAGGAAAAACGATACTAAAATATAGCCAATTTCACTATTTTATAAAACTGGTGGGAATCAAACAATTTGTGTAAAAGACACAGCCCGAGAATATGACGGGAGCGAGAATTAAGGGGTTAATGACATGAGCGCTTTTATTGAAATTTTTACCAGGGAGTTACTCTGTAAAACAAGTTGGAAATTGCTCGTTAAACAATGGCAAATAAGGCGCGTTCGTACTATAACTAGCTTTATAAATATTTTCTGCACCGCACATTGTACTGAATGTATATTTTAGTGCACTTCATGAGTGCCTATCAATTTCATTCTGTTTGAAAGGCTGTAACATCATAAAAATGCACTTGAAATATTTTTTTTCCCATTGACCAAATGTAACGGAAAACTTTTGACTGTCACTGTCATTAAACTATGCATCCGATTTTCATAAAATTTGAAGTGACTCGACAAAATTTTGCAACAATTATGCATTTAAAATTTCAAACCATTCGGTTCGGTAGTTTTTGCTCTGTTATATGCGGTCGGACGGACGGACGGACCGAACGATGACTATAGGTACTTCGTATTTATTAAATTACAAACGCACCTAAAAAGAGAAAGTTTTTTAATCTGCGCAAATATTATGCAGGGTTTCCATAAAAGAATGTCGCAATTTCAATGGTATATTACACTGGGGAACACACATTTTGTTGACTTAGATCTGGCACTTGTTTTTTGCTAATTATTGGCATTTAAATCCAAATATGACCCCATTTCTTTTCTATCACGTCAACTTTTTAAGCTACAGGATACCCCAAAAATCATACTTAATGTGGATACAATGGAAAATAAAGAAACAAATACTGAATATATTATTCATACAACGGCTGTATATACTGACTATAAGCTACATTGTGTTCATACAAGTAGTAAAATCATTTTACGAAACGAAAAAAAGTACATATTAAGGTAAACATTTTTATTTGAAGCTTTTTCTGGAGTGTTTAATTTGTGGACAATCTCGCTTCATCAGCCATCATATGTTCATTGCATCTACCTTCATACCGTTCTTCCATGAGCTTCAAATCTTTGTGGAATTGCTCATCATTCTCATCACTAACTGCACCAAGATTTTCCGTGAAGTCATCAAGACTGCAAGATGCAGAAAATGAAGTTTGATGGTCATGTTGCAACCAAGCATTTTGAAGCTCTCTGAAAGTTGCTGGACAATTTCTGCGTAATTTTCTACTCGCGTATTTCCACGAAAGATTTTGACAAGGTTTTTGCATGCCAACCAAGCATTCATTTGGAGTTTTTCAATTGTTCGATGAAATGTTCATCACTAATGAGCTGCCGAATTTGTGGACCGTCAAATACATCTGCCTTTATCTTTTCAAAAGACAGGTTTGGAATTTTCGAAATAAGATACTACTTGAAACAGTCTCCTAAAGCTGACAAAGCTTTCACGAATTGCTTCAGTAGCCCAATGCCCAATTTTATATGCAGAAGTGGAAATATAGTGTTCTTTCTGTCAACAAGTGACTAATGCAAAATGCTTGGATCACCAGGTTTAAGGTCAGATCTCGGGGGCCAATTCGATTGGAACCAGTGCTTCTCACGAGGTCTGCTGTCCCACATACACAAAGAACATGGATATTTCGTATATCCACGTTGCTGATCAAAAAGGAAGCAGACCATTTTAAGGTCAACACAGATGATCCATTTGTAATGTGATATCGCAATAAATCAATGGTTCTCTTTATGTCCTCATATTCTTCGCGCAAATAAACCGAATAGGCTATTGGGACTGTTCCAAATAAATTTCCATTGTGAAGGAGCAGGCACTTCAAGTTCCTCTTTGAGCTATCGATTAATAGTCACTATTCAGTTGCGATATAGGGCGAAATTCCTAACTCCTCCATTAAAACATGCACGATATGGCAATAAACAAATCCACCGTCACTTCGGAAGTATTGACTTTAGCTTGATCGAAATTAGTATACCTTAGCTCCCTTTTCAAACAAATTTTTCTCGTGCAGTCTTGATGCTAAGAGTTCTGAAGCTTTTTCCTTCCTGTGACTCACACCCGATTCAGCATAGAGTGGTCATATTAATAAAAACTGTAGAGAAAAAACTTTGACGTGATAGAAGAAAACTAATTGCAGTTTTGAAATCAGCACTTTTGAAATCATCATTTTTGACTTAAAAACAGCTGAAAAATCGAAGTCAACAGAAATTGTATTAAAAATTGTTCCCCAGTGTTATAACAGTTTAATTTAGACTGTTTACAACAAATCATACATGAAATTGAAGGTAAACTAACCCAGTTTATCTTACAAATGATCAATATGTGCACCTTAAAGTCCAATTCTACCGACAAGCATGTACCAACTGTAACCGGTATGGACGCATGTGTACACGTGTTCTTAAAACCTTTCAACTGTCGACTTTGGCAGCTAAAGTTGAAGACTAGCTTTCCGAACAGATTTCGCGGATAAAATGCTCTGACACGGTCAACATCCTGTACAAACTCTTTTGGCCAACCCGTGCTTTTCCTTTTACAAGCACATCCAGACGTTTCGAATTGCCTATAGCATCGGCAGATGTTTTTGCCACATTGGTTGTCACAATTAAATTTTAAACGAAACGCACGTTGAACTGAAATTACAGATTCACTCTTAGCATATTTCAGAACACAAAACGCTTTACGCCCAGGAGTCGCCATTTTGCGTATGTGGCACTGCAAACGAGTCAATAACAAAGCAGTACTCGCGCATACGCTTATCTAAAACTGCTTGAGTTAACTGAACTCTTTGTTTGTGACCTTGAACCAACATTCTACAGCACTTACAGTTGATACTATTAAAATTTACACAGTAAAAAAGAAACGGAAATACTACTGGTAATCTAGACGCCAGAACTATTTCCTTTTTTTACGGGAATTTTTACCCATAAATTACAGAAAATTTTCCGTTTTTCTGATTAAAAACGGAAATTTTTCTGTAACTTATGGGTAAAAATTCCCGTAAAAAACGGAAATAGTACTGGCGTCTAGATTGCCAGTAGTTATTTCCGTTTTTTAGCCCTTTTTTTTTTTTTTTTTTTTTTCTTTACAGTGCATAACTGGGACATTCTTTTATGAACAGACTGTATAACCACGAACGAAAATATAAGGTAACCTCTTCCGAGTTACTGACGATTCATAAAAGCGTTCCTTTATCTCCAGAATCTTCGAAAACCAATAGATTTTCCAGATTTAAAGAAACAATTATAGGAACAAAGTTTATTTTGGTGCCAGTAAGTTTCAGAAACGTTTCCTAGTAGTTTTTACAGTATATTAATCAGTTTTCTAAAATTGGAAGATAGGTTTTCGGGATGCTACAAATTCCCGACTAAACATTTTCATGTTCAACAAACATGTTTAACGGTCGAACATCTAAATTTTCCTTTATCTCCAAAATCCTCGGAAACCAAGATATTTTCGAGATTTAAAGAAGCAGTTATAGGAACAGAGTTTCTTTTGGTGGCAGTAATTTTCAGGAACGTTTTTGTGTAGTTTTTACGGTGTATTAATCCATTTTCTCAAGCTGGAATATAGTTTTGTTGGATGCCATAAATTATGAGGTAAATATTCTCATGTTCAACAAATATGTCTAACGGGCGAACATCTAAATGTTCCTTTATCTGCAAAATCCTTGGAAACCAATAGATTTTCGAGATTTAAAGAAGCAATTATTGGAACAGAGTTTCTTTTGGTGCCAGTAATTTTCAGGAACGTTTTTGAGTAGCTTTTATAGTGTATTAATCCATTTCATCAAGCTGGAATATAGTTTTGTTGGATGCCATAAATTCTGAGGTAAATATTTTCATGTTCAACAAACATGTCTAACGGACGAACATTTAAATGCTCCTTGATCTGCAAAATCCTCGGAAACCAACAGATTTTCGGGATTTAAAGAAGCAATTATAGGAAAAGAGTTTCTTTTGGTGGCAATAAGTTTCAGAAACAATTCCTAGTAGCTTTTACAGTGTACTAATCAGTTTTCTAAAGTTTGAATATATGTTTTTGGGATGCCACAAATTCTCAAATGAACATTTTCATGTTCATAAAACATGTTTAACGGACGAACATCTGAATGTTCCTTTATCTGCAAAATCCTCGCAAACCAATAGATTTTCGAGATTTAAAGAAGCAATTATTGGAACAGAGTTTCTTTTGGTGCCAGTAATTTTCAGGAACATTTTTGAGTAGCTTTTATAGTGTATTAATCCATTTTATCAAGCTGGAATATAGTTTAGTTGGATGCCATAAATTTTGAGGTAAATATTTTCATGTTCAACAAACATGCCTAACGGACGAACATCTAAATGTTCCTTTATCTGCAAAATCCTCGGAAACCAATAGATTTTCGAGATTTAAAGAAGCAATTATTGGAACAGAGTTTCTTTTGGTACCAGTAATTTTCAGGAACATTTTTGAGTAGCTTTTATAGTGTATTAATCCATTTTATCAAGCTGGAATATAGTTTTGTTGGATGCCATAAATTCTGAGGTAAATATTTTCATGTTCAACAAACATGTCTAACGGACAAACATTTAAATGCTCCTTTATCTGCAAAATCCTCGGAAAAAAATAGATTTTCGAGATTTAAAGAAGCAATTATAGGAACAGAGTTTCTTTTGGTGCCTGTTATTTTCTGGAACGTTTTTGAGTAGCTTTTACAGTGTATTAATTCATTTTCTCAAGCTGGAATATAGTTTTGTTGGATGCCATAAATTCTGAGGTAAATATTTTCGTGTTCAACAAACATGTCTAACGGACGAACATCTAAATGTTCCTTTATCTCCAAAATCCTCGGAAACCAATAGATTTTCGAGATTTAAAGAAGCAATTATAGGAACAGAGTTTCTTTTGGTGCCAGTAATTTTCAGGAACGTTTTTGAGGAGCTTTTACAGTGTATTAATCCAATTTCTCAAGCTGGAATGTAGTTTGGTTGGACGTCATAAATTATCAGGTAAATATTTTCATGCTCAACAAACATGTTTAACAGACAAACATCTAAATTAACAGCATCAACATTAAAATTAAGATTAATATTATTTTGTTATTCTTTCTTGCACAAATTCAGTTACGCAGCTGAAAATGCTTGCTTGAAAATTGATGGCATCCGAAAAATCGATATTCCGGTTTGAGAAATTTTATCGTAATTTTTAAATCTAGTACAAAATATTTCGTTGAAAAACAGTCAGTATTATTAAAAAGGGATTTTATTTTCATCATAGACGATTTATTCAGTATTTCATTTCCATTATGTAATTATCTTTGCATTATTTAATAATTGAGATTAAAATATTCAGATGCGCTTGCACTTGCATGAAGCATTTTGCATTACAAACTTTTGTAGGAAAATGTATTGTTAATAAAGCGCGACATAAAACTTTTCTTTTTTTTATTCCCGTTTCATCTTGTTTATTTTTAATCTACTCTCCACATTCATAATATGACATACGCAGAAATTATTCGCTGTTAGGAGTTACAAAAGAAAAAAAAAGTAATCATCCGTCTTCGCATTGTACAAAATTGTTCAGGAGAAACAAATGGAAGTTTTATTTCAAAAGTAACCTAATCACAATATAACATGAATGAATAATGATTTGCTATTTATTATTAATGGAACTTAATGATGTATATTTATACTTAATTAACCATTAGTAGTTTGTTGTTGATAGGAACTACTTTCAATAAAGCATATTTCAAAATAAGTAGCCATTTTTTACTCATTATTAATTGGAACTATTATTTGCAAAGTGCAATATTTCAACTTAATTTCTCTTTTAAGAACAGTTTGGTTTAAAAATGAATTTCTTAAACTGGGGATTTCAAACATACAATGCATTAAAAAATTATCAAGTTTATTGGATAACTGTACTATTTGATTTAACTGTAGTTTTGTCATACATATATATATATTTATAATGAAAGTTCTATCAAATTTTATTTATTAAAACAAAATTAAAATTAATTAAAATTGTTTCAATCTCAAAATTAAGTCCAATTGAGCAATGTCGATTCAATTTTGTTGCTATGGAAACAATGGCTTCTTTCCTATTGAAATGAATAACTGCAGCATTTTTCATCTTGCTTTTATTTTGGAATATGCTTGAATATATGAAAATATTTTTTTACATATGAAATTGTTTTTAAAGTGATAAAATTAAATAACAAGCAACATAAATGTGTAATACAAAAAAATGTATTTATTAAGCTCTCTCATTGTTTAAGTTTAAATTAATTAAATTTACACGCATTCTAAAAATCAATAAACAAGCAATTTTCAGGTGCATTAAAATCGTTTGCTTTTGGCTAGGAAAAATACTGCCCCCCAAATCGCGTGACGCTTTAATTTTTTCGCGCCAAATACTCGAAAGTATTTTATTTTTTTACAGATTTTCTACTGTAATTCCGCCGCTAAATTTGACTGATCCTTTATTACGTACATAAATAGTTTAATTAGTTTTTTTTTTTTTTTCAAAATAATCTGAGTATGTCCGGTAAAGGAGACCTTCCTTGTTAGTAGCATATGTGTAAATGTTAACAGGCGATTCTAAACTCGCCTAGAAAAGAATATTAACATTTAACTATTAAATATTAGAAATTATTTCCCAATTTAAATGATTAAATATCAGGTTGTAACGAAAGTTTCCCACCACACCTAATACGGTCTGTGCAAACAGTTCGCGTTGGCGTGTTTGCTCATATTTGGTCAAATGACTTTTGGCATTTGAACGAAAAAGACTTGCTTTATAAACTTGTAAAAAAAAATATCGTTATTATTAAACACAAGGTGTCTGAAATGGAACTATCACACTACCAGATTAGAATCATCATTTTCTTTCGGTTCTGTTGCAAAAAGTCAGGTACAGAATGTCACCGAATAAAGTGTACAGCTTTAGGTACTAGTGTTGTATCATATGACACTGTGAAGGTTTGGCGGAATGGTGGTTATATATAAAATTACAGTTAATTATATATATTAGAATTAGTATTGTCTAATGGTGATTTGGCGAAAAACTTTCGTTACAACCTAATATAAAAATAATAAATATTAAAAGATACTGCCACATATCTTCAATACCAAGTAGAATTTTAATATTTTAGTTTTACCATATTATATGGTACATCATAACGCTTTCATCCGTAAAATAAAACAATTTTTTAAAAAATGTATCATATCCACTAAGCTCTTAAATTATTAGCGTGCAAAATGTTGTGACTATTTAATCTAGATAAGCACTACAACAACTGATGTCAAATAAATAATACAGTTTTACTGAGACATCATAAAAACAAACTTCTATATAAAGAAACTTTCTCACAAATTTTTTGCAGTGTGCTTTGAGTTTTATGAAATCATTATTCCATTGTAAAAAAAAAATACGTATGTCGTAAATAAGGGCTTTTATGGGAACGATTTAAAAAAATGTTCTCTGTACAGAAACTTTTTCGGATTTTTCTTTTCGGTGTATTTTAAGATTAAGTCAAAATTAATTGTATTTTAAGTTTATATAAAATTATAAAATTTGAATTATTCATTTTGTAAAATACACTGGTGTCAAATAAATATATAAGACTGTCCTAGAACATTTTAAAAAATATTATAAAAAAAAAAAACCTTTATCTTTCTTTCTTTCTTTTTGTCTTTTTTTTTTGTATGTATGTACATTGAGGTTTTATGATATTATTTGTACCATTGTAAAAAAAAACAAAAATCTGTTGTCAAATAAATATATAAGCTTTCGTGGGACACGATATAAATAAGAGAAAAATAATTTCATAACATCGGTAGCTACTATACATTCTTGTATACTAACGATTAATCGATGTTCGTATTTATAAAAGGTGATATTTTTGCTTCAGGTCGAAGATTTTATAAGAAGACCACACATTCGAGGTGAAACCGTAACATCTAGATATTAATTAGGTTGTTAATTGCAATAATAAATTATTATTTTTTTAGCTTCTCCTTTAATTTTACCGGTAAATTAAGCGTATCCTTCTTTTGTAACCAGAAAAGTTGCTAAGAAAATGTGACGGAAGATAATCTACACTAAAAAGCATTTATTTTCACAAATTAATAAGCTGAATTTTACCAATTTCTATTAAATCATTTGGAATTAGTTAAAGTTTGGACGAATATCCTATTCATAACAATACTCTACCTTTTTTTTTTTTTTTTTTTTGGTCTCGTGACTTTTTGCAGTTTTTTCACTCAATTTTTAACAGTTGAGGTTTTTAACCTTTTTCAGAAAAAAAAAAATTGGATTCTTCAATTCGACAACGTGCTATTTTTTCTTTATTATATATCACAACATCTACAACATCATTTTTAAAAACAAGAGGTGTAGATTTTTCACTGTAATTTTATAGCAATTTTCCACAATATGTAGATTTTGTGTCTTTGAACCCGAAGCTATTGAGAAGAAAAACAGAATTACTCCGTCAAAACAAATAAAAAGTTATTTGAATTTGCATTTTTATTGATAAGCTACACATGTCCAGTTATTGCATGGATGAATACGAATAGCCCATGTCACTGCATCCCTGCAATAATCTATTCCACGTCTATAGATAAAACTGAAAATAAGTGATAATATCTAAAAAACCAAAAAATAAAAAACAGGTGAAACATGCTTCTTTTCGAAAAATGAAAGTATTAAACTGTCTTTCAAACCTCTTTATAACTCATTTTATAAATTTCACCACGACTTTCCTTGAATCTAAAAGATGAAAGCTATAATAGGGTCATTCGCGTGATAATATTACTTTAAAATATCGTTCATCCGTGAACTAGGGGCTACATTTCCTCAAAAAGCGTCAGTAATTCATTGTATATTGATCGACAGAGTTTACAATGAGATTTTTTATACCTGCCCCTTTTCTTTTTTACAACGCGTGCACGATGTTTTCGATGTCCTTCAGTGGTCCAACATTTGCTATTCTAGGAATGTCGAGGATGGCACAAAGCAATTGTCTTTTCTTTCGACGTAATTGCCAGAAAGCACTCGGCTGGAACTATCTAAGCTTCAAGAACCGCGTATATATACTTGTTCACTCTCGTTTATTTCATCGAGGCATTGTTTCCACCAAAATTGACACTTTTTCTGGAAACGATGTGAGGCTGTATTTTATGTATATTTATTTTTTGTAATTTTAGCATTTAAACTCGTCTTTTTCATTTATTTATTTATTTTTTTTTTTTTTTTTTTGATAAATTTTATACTTCATTTTTTGCACCAATAAATGAATTTAAAAGAATTTACAACATATATCATGATACGAAAAAAAGTAGGAATTAACTAATTTCTTTATAAAGGGGAAATTAACTGGGAAACTATACAGGGGCTGCCACACAGGCGACTGTTTTTTAATTGTATTTCGCATCACTTTTTAACAACAAAAAAAATTTAGATACACTTTGCGAACAACTGCATGTGAAATAAATTACAAATTTTATTTCTTTAAAATAGTGCTGCGAATAGAATATAAAAATAGTCGCCTGTGGCAGTCCTGCTATAGGATGCATTTAGATCCTATATATTTATATTAATATTGATATTATTCACAGTGTAAATCTCTTTATTAGGTAAAACTGAACAGTTCGAGAATTGGTACAAACAGAATGCGGCTTCACAAGAACTGTTCAAACTACAAACCATTCGCAAAGATTAAATCAAAATCAATTAAATCAAGGCTTAAATCAAATTCGTTTACATTGTTTAACCTTTTTAAACAGATATATCCACACGGATATTAGTAGCGGTACTTCTTGCCACGGGGTCTATATTAAAAGGAATATTTGCTGTATAAAGCACTTTATTAGGAAGAACTTAACATTACAACTACTGGTAGAAACATAAAACGGTTTCATAAGAACCTTATTTTGTTCACAGTGATATGTTCAAATTTCCAACTCTTCGCAATGACGCAGGTCTCACACCAACTTCGCACAGATTGTTTAAAATTTTATGCTTACCAATAGTTTCGAGGACATTAGTACAGCGTCTAGAATATATAGTGCGGAAATTTGTTATCCAAACAGCGCTAAAAATTTGTATCCCTTAAATGTGCAATGATGTACTGAAATCAAGGGAGCCGACGCAGCGACATTTGCGATATATTTTCAAATTTCAAAATAAACATCGTATTATTACAGCGTCTAGACCAAATCGTCTTGGGGTTTTAGAAAATATCCTGCAGATGTCGCTGTGATCGATTCATTGGATTTCAGCATCGTTTAACACTTAAGGAATCCAATATTTTAGCACTTTTTTAAGTATTACTGGGATAGCCGATTTCCACACTATAAATTCTAGACGCTGTAACATTAGCAGCGAAAATGTGATACCACGAGGTCCATATTTACAACAACAGGGTTTTCGTACACGATAGCATAGATGTTCCGTTAGTTACAAAAAGAAATTGGTGCTAAGTAGATTGAGAGAACGTGGAAAGCATGCAATCTGGAGTGGCTCTATAAAGAAGCGGCGACATACAAGCAATAAAATATAATTGTTCGAGCCGACTTTTGACAAAATCTATTCGCCAAACATCATAAGCAGTCTTCTATCATTACCAAACTAATGTTTGTTGACTTGTCTCATTCATGTAATCGAGCTCGTCCAGCCCAGTGAAGCCAAGTGGAATGCAGATTGCCATAATTTGAACGAAAAAATTAATCTGAGCAGGCGTCCTTTGTGTATATGTCACCCCAGCTGCAGAATTTTTTTCTGCAGTCTGCAACACAAGTAGAAACTTTAAAAACAGTCTGCAGAACTTAAGGACAAACGCCCTCTTTCCTATCCTTCATGCACTCAACACCTCCGCCCCCCCCCCCCCAGTATTTGTGATTAACATAAAAGGAAAGTACTTTTCTAAATAATTTACCTTTGTCCTCAAAATTTTTAACACCACTATCTAAACGATTGATACAATGTGATAAAATCAAAAATTATATATAGATGTGATAATACGGGGACGAAAGTGCAACTAAAGCCACTTTGAAGCAGCAAAAATCTAATTTTGTAGCAGTAAAATCCATTTTTATAGCAGCAAAAATCTGATTTTTTAACAATAAAAGCTGTTATTGGAGCAGATTGAAATTCTTAGAAAATCAAATTTGAGTAATTCATGCAACTACTATAAGTAATTCTAATGCAATGTTTTATTTAGCAATCTTAGCTAATTGTACAATTCAAAATTTAACATGATTTCACTCAAAACATGGCTAATATTTAACCTGCCACTCAGCTGTAAAAAAATCTTGTAAAAACATCAAGTTGCAGCAAATTTTTCCGCGATCCTTTGACGGAATTCACCTTTTTTTCCTCGATTCTTTGATGGAATGCTCGTTTTCTCGCGATCTTCCGACGATATTCGCGTTTTTTCGCGACCTTTCGACGATGTCCGTCTTTTTTTATCGCGACCTTTCGACGACGTCCGTCTTTTTTTATCGCGATCTTTTGACGATGTCCGCCTTTTTTATCGCGATCTTTTGACGATGTCCGCCTTTTTTATCGCGATCTTTCGACGATGTCCGCCTTTTTTATCGCGATCTTTCGACGATGTTCGCGATTTTTAGCGATCTTTCGACGATGTTCGTGATCTTTCGACGATGTTCGTGATCTTTCGACGATGTTCGCGTTTTTTTTCGTGATCTATCGCCGATGTTCGCGATCCTTCGATGATGTTCGCGTTTTTTTCGCGATCTTTCGATGGTGTTCCGTTTATTCGCGATCTTTTGACGAAATTTGCGGTTTTCCGCCGATCCTTTGAAAAAACTTCACGTTTTCTCCGCGACCTTTTGACGATATACGTGTTTTTTCGCAATCTTTTAGCGAAATCCGCGTTTTTTAGCGCTCTTTGCGCGAAATTCGCGTTTCTTCCGCAATCCTTAGACAGAATTTGTACTTTTTCCGCGATCATTTGTCAAAATTAACGTTTTTTCCTGATCATTTGACGAAACTCGCGTTTTCCCACCATCCTTTGTGGAAAGTTGCTATTTTTCCGCAGCCGTTTGACGAAATGGGCTTTTTTTCGATCTTGTGACAAAATTTTCGCGATCTTTTGACGAAAATCTCATTTTTTAGCGATCCTTCGATAAAATCCGCGTTCTTTGGACGAAATTAGTGAATTTTCCGCGATCCTTTGATGAAATTTGCGCTTTTCTGCAATCCTTTGACGAAAGTTATCTTTCCGTAGCCTTTTGACGAAGTTCGTATTTTTTCCGCAATCATTTGACAGAAGCCGCATTTTTCCGCCAGCCTTTGACGAAAGTTGCTATTTTTCTGCAGCCTTTTGACGAAATTGACGTTTCCTTCTTGATCTTATGACAAAATTTCGTTTTTTCTTCGCGATCTTCTGACGAAATTCACTAATACTTGTTACGATTGATACAATGTGATAAAATCAAAAATTATATATAGATGTGATAATACGGGGACGAAAGTGCAACTAAAGCCACTTTGAAGCAGCAAAAATCTAATTTTGTAGCAGTAAAATCCATTTTTATAGCAGCAAAAATCTGATTTTTTAACAATAAAAGCTGTTATTGGAGCAGATTGAAATTCTTAGAAAATCAAATTTGAGTAATTCATGCAACTACTATAAGTAATTCTAATGCAATGTTTTATTTAGCAATCTTAGCTAATTGTACAATTCAAAATTTAACATGATTTCACTCAAAACATGGCTAATATTTAACCTGCCACTCAGCTGTAAAAAAATCTTGTAAAAACATCAAGTTGCAGCAAATTTTTCCGCGATCCTTTGACGGAATTCACCTTTTTTTCCTCGATTCTTTGATGGAATGCTCGTTTTCTCGCGATCTTCCGACGATATTCGCGTTTTTTCGCGACCTTTCGACGATGTCCGTCTTTTTTTATCGCGACCTTTCGACGACGTCCGTCTTTTTTTATCGCGATCTTTTGACGATGTCCGCCTTTTTTATCGCGATCTTTTGACGATGTCCGCCTTTTTTATCGCGATCTTTCGACGATGTCCGCCTTTTTTATCGCGATCTTTCGACGATGTTCGCGATTTTTAGCGATCTTTCGACGATGTTCGTGATCTTTCGACGATGTTCGTGATCTTTCGACGATGTTCGCGTTTTTTTTCGTGATCTATCGCCGATGTTCGCGATCCTTCGATGATGTTCGCGTTTTTTTCGCGATCTTTCGATGGTGTTCCGTTTATTCGCGATCTTTTGACGAAATTTGCGGTTTTCCGCCGATCCTTTGAAAAAACTTCACGTTTTCTCCGCGACCTTTTGACGATATACGTGTTTTTTCGCAATCTTTTAGCGAAATCCGCGTTTTTTAGCGCTCTTTGCGCGAAATTCGCGTTTCTTCCGCAATCCTTAGACAGAATTTGTACTTTTTCCGCGATCATTTGTCAAAATTAACGTTTTTTCCTGATCATTTGACGAAACTCGCGTTTTCCCACCATCCTTTGTGGAAAGTTGCTATTTTTCCGCAGCCGTTTGACGAAATGGGCTTTTTTTCGATCTTGTGACAAAATTTTCGCGATCTTTTGACGAAAATCTCATTTTTTAGCGATCCTTCGATAAAATCCGCGTTCTTTGGACGAAATTAGTGAATTTTCCGCGATCCTTTGATGAAATTTGCGCTTTTCTGCAATCCTTTGACGAAAGTTATCTTTCCGTAGCCTTTTGACGAAGTTCGTATTTTTTCCGCAATCATTTGACAGAAGCCGCATTTTTCCGCCAGCCTTTGACGAAAGTTGCTATTTTTCTGCAGCCTTTTGACGAAATTGACGTTTCCTTCTTGATCTTATGACAAAATTTCGTTTTTTCTTCGCGATCTTCTGACGAAATTCACTAATACTTGTTATTATAATCAAATTACAAAATATGCTGGCATAATTTACTTTTCTTAACACCAAACTTAACCCTTAAATGCCTGAGTTTTCAAAAATCATTAAAAAAATGTTTTTCGGCTTTCTTTTTTTAAATAAAGCATGGGAAAAATACTTAAAAAAATCATATTTTGTTTTAAGTATGGTTTACGGCTAAAAAACTGTTTGTTACTAATCGGCAATACTGGTGTTTAATTTAAAAAATAATTTTCCTTGATAAAATTCTATAATATTAAACACTCAAGAATTTTGAGAACTATGTTAAGAAATAAATTTTACTTGCTCACTGCAGAGCAAAATAGGGTATTTCGCAAGCTGCCAAACAAAATTTAATAATATTTTAAGAATGTATTTTATTGGTAACGTTAGGCATTATAGCTTCAATATTATTCTAATATTATTTATAAGCCTAAATTGGGTATGTTGCCGGAAGGCAACACCCGGCATTTAAGGGTTAAGATAATGAAGTTTTAGTTTTGTTCAACCGTAAAATTTTCTTAGTGTATTTTTTATTTTCTATTATTATTTTTTATATCTGGAAACTAATTTTCGGATGTCAGATGAGAAATGTAAGGTATATTAAACAGGCAATAATTGAATTAAACTCACATTTAACCTAAGAAATATTTTCCATAGGTTATCTTCTTTTACATGTATTTATAATTCTTTTAGACACTTCATTTATATCTGTTTCACACAAGAAAATACTTTATTTGTAATATGGCTTCAAATAAAATATTTTTATAATTACAATTCATATTTATTTTTCAAGAAGAAAATATATGTTTTCAATTTCGGTATTAGAAAGTCAATAATTAAAAAATGCCGGAGAAAATATTTTCAAGAATAATCATAATTGTTTCTAGAGGAGCCAATATGATGGCATGCTAGTGATCTTTATTAGTGATGTTGAAGGGGCGATATAAATATTCATAATATGATAATGATCTTGACAGCTAACAAACTTGATACTTAAACTAGAATGATTAATAAAATATTCATAAACTTGCGGAAATATGAAAATCACTCATAAAAAAATAAGTAATGAATTAGTGAGTGGCAATAATTAATTTGGATGAATTTAATAAAATACGAATTTTTAGTTTAAAAATGTTATAACACAATTGATATAGGGCTGAAAGTAATGAGTTTTAAAAGATTTAACCATATCCAAAATCCGAACTGGCTATTTTCTGACACATTTTTTAATTCATTTTTGTTCGCAAATGCATTCAGATGCTCTTATTCAGAAAATTGGAAATCGAACACTTTCCCCTTTTGTTTTGGCAAAAGCTAAAGAACTTTCAGAAATCGCTGTCCAAATTGGCTTTTTGAACCATACTTCCAGACGGGACAGCGCTTGAAAGAAAAAACACTCACGTGCTGAGACAACAATTGCGTATAACTGTAATGGAATTTATTTGTCGAAAAAAGTAAAAACTCTTCAATAAATATGTCTCCAGGTTTCGAGATTTTGCGTTTAACACGTCTGATATTGAACGTAAAATGAAGTAAATAAGGTGCGTTCGTACTATAACTATATAAATATTCAGATCTGATGCATTCTTATGCAAAAATACATGAATACAAAATCTTTTGAGATTATATATATAAAATTCGGTAATACAGAAATAAGTTTCATCTTAAATAGGACGCAATCACCATTGCACCCTAGAATCATTACCTATCATGGGATATTATTGAATTAATTACGTATCATAGGATTTAATATGATGCAGAAAACTTTTATTAAAAAGTTTTGATTCGATTATCATAAAATTCGAAATGACGCGACAAAATTCTGTAACGATTATATATATTAAACTTCAAATCATTCGTTTGGGCAGTTTTTGCGCTGTTATATGCAGGCAGACCGGACGACGACTATATGTGCTACGTATTAATATAACTACGCGCTGTTATATGCAGGCAGACCGGACGACGACTATATGTGCTACGTATTAATATAACTACGAACTCACCTAAAAATGATTTAGAAAATGTGATAGAAAATATCGCGTTGTTGAAAATATTTTTTCGAGGACCGCCTTAAATGGGAACAAAAATGGATATCAGAAGTTGCTTACCAGAATTCTAATAATAATTATTATTTAATTCAGTGTCTCACTTTTAAAAAGCTTCAGTGAAAGATAAAAGATCGAAAAAGAAAATAAAGAACTTTTTTCATCGCAGATGATTTACGGTAGATTGTGTGCTCTTAACAAAACAGACGTTTCGTTAGATAATACAGACAATTTCGTTGACAACTTTATTGCAATTACGTTAATTCTCTCTTTCTTTCTCACTGCTATCAAGCATCAACATCAACCTTAATTACACTTTCAATGAGCTTGCTATAATTGTGTCACGTTAACAGCGGGATTAAAAAAAAACTATTTAAAAGTGCTAATTATATATATGTAATGATATAAACGAAGTTTAAATATCCTTATACATTTCTGCCTATCGTCAATGTGTATTTAAAGTTTTATAATTATTGAAACAGCATTGACCAAATTTTAACATGAATTATGCTTTTTTCAAAAGGTACCAAATTTCCGAATATTAAGGGGTCTCAGGACTCTTAAGTTTCAAAATTTTCGAAATTTACATTTTTTTAGATGTTAAACTCCTATCTTTTCTGAATATTTTGATATGATTCTTTCCATGAAAATCCTATTAGAACAGATGTTATGACTTTTAGAATTATGACCGATCAATAGCTGAAGTGGCGTTTCCGAAACTTTGAAGTCATTTTTCTCCAAGTGACGTTTTTGGGCATAACGCGCAGGATATTTAAAAAACTTCTGAATGTTTTTCAATGAAATTTTCAAAATATATGTTTCATGATACTCCGTATAAACTGAACCTAAACATTCTTTTTTATTGTTCAAAAAAATATTTTTTTAGGTGCTTGTACGGTTGAAATTTTTTAATTTTGTATTAGCTAAATTACAATTTTGTATTAAAAATATAAAAATGCTTTAAATACGAATTTATTTAGATTCAGGGTAATTATTATAATCTGAAGTATAATTAGGAACATAAATTCCATTCTAGTTGCGAAATTTATTTTGTAATCGTGCGCGTAAGCTCGACAAATGTCTGGCAGTTTGGAGCCCCCTATAAATACTAATTCTGCATCTTTCAATTTTGTAAATACACGAAATGAAAGAGCATATTTATATCTTTCATCCCAATAAAAATTGTATTTGAAAATCATATAAATTTTAAGATATTAAATGTTGAAAATGGTCTCTTTTTTTTTCATTTTTTTCCAATTTTAAGAGTCTTGAGACCACTAAAAACAGCATTGGTCTTATTATGATAACAAAAACAAATTTGGTTGAAATAATTGAAAGAAAGCAACAAAATCTTAAATTGCTATTTGTTCATAGAATAATTTAGGTGTTAGCTACTTTTCACTTTTTATTTATAAAAATTAATGCATTTTCCTACATTTTAATTAATTTTATCTATACTGGATTTTTTTCTATTGCTGTTTATTTATCGTCATAGCATTAATATATTTATGTAAATCCTTATCTGACAATCTATTCCTATGTAAATAAGTTACCACGAAATAGTAAAAGCACCTATCTCGTAATTATCTTAGTGTATTAATTGCAATTATGTTGCATTATAATGTACTAGGGGGCTCAGCCCCCTACTCGCTACCGCTTGCCAATATTTGTGTAAAAAGTAAAGGAAAACTTTATTGAAAATGTAAATAAAAATGTATTTAGATGATGCTGCTAATGGTTATAGATCACTTTAACATTATGAAAGTTACAAATTTATAAAATTCAAAATAATAATCTTGAATTAAAAATAATTTAAAACCTTAGTGAAAACACAATAAAAAATATTTGTACTACTTGGTTATGCCGTCGACCAAAAATCTATCGCCAAACTATAAGATTAAATACCAATAATGTTTGACCGTAAATGTCACATTCACTTGATTTTAAGCAAGTTACACGTATTCACGCCATCATGTGATTTTTATTTCGACATTTTATTTGTATTTTTATTAATGTTATATTAATTTATTTGTTCTTTCGTTATTTAAAATAAAAACTATGTCAGTTTGTATAATTTGGCGAGTGGTGTGGCGATTTATATCATTTGGCGAAATTGGTCGACGGGATAACTAAATAGTACCAAAATATTTTTAGTTGGACCGCAACGCGATATTTTGCAATGTATAATTTGTGTTCTGCTCTTCCGAAAGTAGTGCATATTTAAAAGGAACATTTTAATATGTTTATAATCATGAAAAACATTGAAATTTTTCTTTTAAATATGACGCAAGTTTCAGAGATGAGATCACGCCTCAGATTGCTGGAATGTAATAAGGTAAATTAATTTTATGTTACTACAATTGTTGCCAAAAGGCAAGCTACAAATTCAGCCTTTTTTTAACGCTACGTAAGAGAAATATATATATAGACTGAGTTATTGCAAAATTGCAAAACATCGTGCCCTATTCCGTAGATGGCAGAAACTTGCAACTTTGACTTTTATAACCATATTATTAACTGACAGTTATCCACATGTGTCGTGAGTGAACATAACGTCAAAAAAAAGTTTTTCAAATTAATTTGTCAAGGTTAATATTCAAAATGGAAAATGAAGAGTTACATTTTCGTCATGTTATGCTATATGAGCTTCAAAAAAGAGTGAGCGTTGGACCAGTGTGCTACAAGAAAATTTCAAGACGCATATTTGTATCGTTTTCCCGCTCTTAGGACAGTTAAGAAATGGTTTTGTTGAGTTCGAAATGGTGGTTTCAATGTAAACGATAAAATTCACTCTGGGCGAACTCCTGGCATTGATAATGACTTAATCCGTGATTTAGGGGAAAATATTTTGCGAATTACCCCTGAAGAAATTGCTGAGAGACTAAATGTTGACAATATCACTGCAAAACGACATTTAAAACAACTTGGGTACACTTCGAAACTCGTTGCATCGGAAATCGGGCACGAACTTTTACAATCTTCCAATATTCACCCAATTATATTTGTTCATTGTGTCTGTTGTAATAAAATTTCTCTCGGATTATGGTGCTTTGCCTCAGTGTTGCCAATTTAGCCCGTTTTTAATACTTTCCAACAAAGTTGAAAAGTGTTTATGCATTCGGTTTGTCTGTCCGTCTGCCCGCCTGTCCACACTCGATCTCCCTTAAGTATTCTCGGATTTTCATGCAATTGATAAATCTTATTTGGGGTCACCAAAGCATGTTTGGTATTGTAGATGAAGTATGTAGGATTAATAGTTCATTTACAGGGGCACTCAAAGGAATTTCATTATATTATGGTATATAGGGAAAATCGTTTGCAGAGTATTTTTATGACATTACGCTATTTCAAATGCATTGAAACTGATATAAACCACTTAATTTCACTACGACCACTTTAGAACAGGGCATTCATAGCATTTTTTATTTATTTTTAAAAAGCTACCATCCTATTAAAATTTCTGTATAATAATTCCGCACGGACAAATAATTGATTATTTTTATAAAATTTCCAAATAAGCGAAAAAAGCGCAAAACTGAAATTCCACGGCATAAATTGGCAGTAAATGAGTGATAGGCATCCCCGACTTACGTAAGTAATGCGTTCCGTACAGCTTTACGTAACTTGAATTTTACGTAAGTCGAATTTGTAAATTGCTTAGGTAAAATTTTGTAACAAACTGCAATATATATATATATATATGTGTGTGTGTGTGTGTTTGTATACACATACATATATTATTGACACCGTATTATTTTATAAATAAACCATCATGCGACAGTATTTACTCGTATATAAACTATAAAAGTATGAAAAAATATAAAAACAATCTTATAGAACACTTTTCGAATATCCTGAGGAATACGGGATTTATGAAGCTAACATTGATGAATTGATTTATAACAATTTTGAATCTACATCAAACGACTATAAAAATAAGAAATAATTAAAGAGGACTAATCTAACCTTAAAATAATCCTTGATAAGCACAAGCAAGAAGCATTTGATAAAGAATACCTTAAACGTTCTGTAAAATTTGCTGCTAGTGTCATGGTTTGCGGTTGCATGAGTGCAGAAGGACCTGGAAAGTTATGCATCGTCTACGAAAAGGTTAACTCTCGGATATATCAAGAAATTTTGGAATATTACATGATTCCATCATCAGAAGATTTATTTGAATATGATTTCCTCTTTCAACAAGATTTAGCATCACCGCATACCTCGGTTTCAACTAAGAATTGGTTCCGCCAACGCAACATTAAGATACGTCCTCGGCCACCAAACTTGCCAGATCTCAATCCCATCGAAAACTTATGGTGTATAATGAGGGAAAAACTCCAAGAAAATCCTCCTTCAAGTAAAGCTGACTTAGTGGCACGTATAAAGTCTATTATTATTATGAATTAGATGACTATTATGAATAACTAACAATAAAGATTAAGTTGTTTTGTTATAGATTTGATTGTACATACCTATAAAAATGAAACTCTATCTATTATATAAACTATATTACGGTTGTGGTTTATATCTATATATTTTATTTATAAAATAAATATCAAAAATATGCAACTGCGTGTCGAACGCGCTAGTATGTTCACAAATGTAATTTTCGAGATTTATTACGTAACTGCGAATTGACGTAAGTCGGGGGTATTTAAATTTTCTTCAAACTTTAAATGGATTATAGGCGACGATTTTTCGACAGATAATTTTTTGTATTTTAAAATAAATTAATTCATGAAGATTGAGTATGTAAAGTTAAGTATTTTTAGAATTATCTATAAAATTTTAGTTAATTAAGCTATATTTTTACCATGTATTTAAACTGAAATTTTGTTTCAATTTTAATGAAAAAAATGACGTCAATAAAAATCTAAAAATTTCTTTTTTCCTCCTTTTTATCCACAAAAATGAACTCATTTAGTTGCCAATATTACATAAATATTATTAAAAGCTACAAAGAAAATTAAGGGATCTTACAATTCGAAAAAATGAAAAAAAAGACCATTTTAAACATTAAATATCTTAAAATGTATATGATTTAAGAATACAATTTTTGATGGGATGAAAGATATAAGTATGTTCTTTCATTTCATGTATTTAAAAAATTGCAAGATGCAGAATTAGTATTTATTGGGGGCTCGAAACTGCTAGACATCTGTCGAGCAGAAAATTGCTATAACAGCTTACGCGCAGGATTACAAATTAAATTTTGAAACTATAATGAAATTTTTCATGCCCAATAATTATACTTCACACTATATTAATTACGTTGAACGTAAATAAATTTATATTTAAACATTTTTATATTTTTAATACAAAGTTGTATTTAGCTAATGCAAAATTTTGAAAATTTCAATAGTATAATCACCTAAAAAATGTATTCTTTTGGACAATAAACATGAAATTTTAGGTTCAGTTTATACAGACTAATATGAAATATATGTTTTGAAAATTTTATGAAAAAATATTCATAAGTTTTTGAGATATCCTGCGCGTTATGCCCCAAAACGTCATTTGGATAGAAATGACTTCAAAGTTTCAGAAACGCCGCTTCAGCTTAATGAATGTGTATAATTCTAAAAGCCATAACTTCTGTTCTGATGGGAATTTCAAGGAAATAATTATATCAAAATGTTCAGAAAATATAGGGGTTTAACATCTAAAAAAATAAAAAATTCGAAAATTTTGAAGCTTTAAGAGTTCTGAGACCCCTTAATATCTTGGAAACTAATTTAAATTTTAAATTAATATCGTGGAAACTAATTTAAATTTCAAGAGTTTATATGACCTCCTCAGATCCACACGAACAATTGACTTTAGTTTTATCACGAAATTTGCAATCTTGTAAGAGGACTAATTGTAAAGTACAAACAGGCAATCAAATTTTAATCGAATAGACACAGCCTTTTATAAATCAAATGTTTCTCTAACAGCTGTACTTGAGTTGTAAATTTTTTGTAATTGGAAGTATGTTTCCGTCAACAACTGTTAAAATGAAAATCGCCATAACATCTATTTTACCCAGTATTATACAATTTCTTCCATTTAAATGTGTATCACCATTTCACTTTTTTATTATTATTATCTGAATAAAATCGATTTTAAAAAATCATAAACTTTTTCTTTATACATATGATTGATACTGGATCATCAGACCTTAACGTGATAAACTTTTCGTTAGATAACATAGTCAATCGCTGAGAACTTTATTTCAATTACTTTAACTCTCTCGACAGACATTATTTCTTCATCATTATTATCGGACATCAAATCAACTGAATCTTTATTTGATCTTTCAATAAGTTTATTTCAGATAATTTCTTTTTATCGATCACTCTGTCATTGTCCTGAATTGCGGTTCAGTTATCTTATCTCTGCAAAACTGATTATTCTTTTTCTTTTTATTATATCTCCTTACATACCACTTAAGTTTAAAGTGGTAATGTTAGCTCTCTAAGCAGACGTTATTTTGTCACCGTTTTCATTCAATTTAGTAAATTGACTTTTATTGGATCTTTAAAAAAAAAAAATTATTATTTATTTATCAAAATAATCTTCATTGATTGTCTAACCATTGTTCTGGCTTTTCTTTTTTACTTCTGTAGTTTTTAAACCTTTTGTTTTTCAGTGACAAACATCTTTTTTGTATTTCATCCCCTTTTCGTCAATATGAAGTCTAAGTGAATTGAACTATCTGAAGTTAAGAGGCTTTACAAGGAAAATTGTCATTTTACTAATTTAAAATTATCGTAGTTATAAAAATTCGTTATTTTTGTAGCACCGTGGGCATAGTATATGCACTGCGTCAGTGTATTTTTAATAATATGTTTGCTTAGTTTCAACATGACCTATTAGTTTACGTTATAAATTCATGACTGATAGTTAAACTTAATAGACTTAAAATTTTATGATGCAGAAAATATACAGTCTTGATGCTTAACTTCTACGCTCCACTAAATTATGTAAAAATAGAGTCCAACTGGCGCCTTTAACTGTAATTTCGTAAATTTATTTGTAATTGATCTTTATTTTTATTTATCAAATTAACCTTCATTGGTTCCCTAGCCATTGATATGGCTTTCACTTTTTTAATGCTGTAACTTTTGACACTTTCGGAACGAACTCTCCTGTTATGACATTTTATTTTTAGTACCAGTATTTTCGAATAATAGTCTTCGTTTATCTAATTGTGATAACTCTGAGATTGGACAAGGCGAATATTAATATTAAAGAATAGTGGTACTCAAAAAGAAAATTTTATGCATCCTATACGGAACACATACGTGAAACTTGTCCGTAATATGTTCAGTGACAAAAAAGTGAATTAGACTATCTGAAGTTAGGAGGTTTTTTAATTTTCTTTCTTTAAATAATAGAAAAAGATAACTGATCATTCTACTAATATTTGATTATAAATTTAGGGAAAAAATATTTCAATTATAGAAATTAATTTTCTAATTGCACCCAAGTGAATGCATTGTTTCTGTTATTCTTTCTAAAAAATAAAGTTTTCTGATGCATAAATTGTAATTCACACAAAACATTCATACAATAATATATGCAATGATAAGATTACAATGTGCAATGATACGCTTCTATTTCAACTGAGCAGCTTATGTAAAAATCAGCTACTCAGTTGAAGCGGAAGCCGCTTAAAAAGTATTATAAAATACAAGAAAACACCAAATATTTGGCGAACTTGTCTTACTGAAATGCATGACAACTACAGATTATTATACAGTAAAACCTGTGAAAAAAAATATCGTTAGAGGCCGGGAAGGTCCGTTTTAGACAAGTTTCCGTCTTAGTAGTAAATTTGTACATTATTCCTACTGTCGCGATCATGAAAATTTTCCGTTTAGGACAGTACTTATTCCTTTATGATTTGGTATTTGAAAAAGATATTGCTACAAACCGGAAAAATCCGTTTTATACAGGTTTCCGTCCTATTAGTAAATTTGTACGTTATTGCTTCTGTCGGGATCATGACAATTTTCCGTTTAGGACAGTATTTATACCATTAGGATCTGGTTCCTTTTTTCTAGGTTTTAGTGTATTTTCCTTGCGTTATGGCGATACAAATTCCTTTCTGCAAAGCTTTCCTTTTCCTTTTTATGCAGACACGCCAGTTTTTATTCACACGCTGCTTTGGAATAGGTAAACCGATTTCAATACACTTTTTTTTTTTTTTTTTTTTTTTTTTTAACAGTAGGGAGGCCGGGGCTAGTAGGCGCAGATTTTAGTTATTGATTTTGATTTATTTTTTGTTTAAGTTTTTTATGAGACTTTAACTGTACTTTTAAAGAACAGGCATTGGCTATAAATACCCGGAGTTTTGAGTTTGTAGCTTTTGTAGTTTATGTTTAGCGGAAGCCTAAAGTAAAAGGAAAATTGTGCGCAAACCTACCCCTTCACGGGGCAAGTTGCCTATACCTATGGGGTAAGTTGGCACACGCTGTATAAAAATTTAAATGAAGCTCAAATAAGACATGCAGTTAAACGAAATCAATTTCATTATTACCAGTAAGTTTAAACAAAGGCGTTATAGCCGTTCAATGTAAAATCTAAATTATACAGACATAAAAATAATGAATAAAACATTAACATTGAGTAACTTCTATCCTACTCTATATCATCATCAGAGTTACAGTTGTCACAAATAAAAAATCGAGTATCTCCGTTTGGGCAAGCCTCGATCTTGCATTGCAACCGCTTTGCTCGCTGTTTGCTGTTTTTCAAGCTACCAGCATACACCAAACACCGAGCCAACTTGCCCTGTGTTCAATGCGCCTACTAGCCCCATAATAAATTTCTTCACAAAAGGGACACGTAATCCTCTAAGCATAAATAATCCAAGGAAATCACATATGGGGTAGGTACAGTTAATCATACACTAAGAGAAAACCAAACACACGTAATATAAAAAGAACAAAAAATCATGCATCATGCATGGATTATGAAACACTTTACAAAACTAACAGGATCTAATTAACAATTTAAATTTTTTATTAGAATTAAATGAGATATCGTCCATTAACCTTTAACTGATGTTACCGGTCTCTCAGATCGCGGCTTTTTTCCATTTTTATAGTTTAACTTGTAATTTTCAGTTTAACTACAAACACTACCGAAATTTTGTTTCGTTTGGAGCTTTAGTACTATCACCAGAGACATTTGAATAGGTGAATTTTAACTATAATAGTCCTGTACAAAAAGTTTAGTACATAACATCATTTTATGAGTTAATCGTGCCTTTTATTCATCTTTGAATGGAGCGGTCTCACAGACCACTTCACAGTAGTTATGTGACAATTACTGTCATATCAGTAAGGTTAATAAGCAACTTAAAAAAACACATAACTCAGTTAACCTTTAACTGATGTGACTAAAATTTGTCACACAACTGATGTGATCCGGTCTCTCAGACCCCTAGAATAAAATGAATAAAAAAAAATAACTCAAATGGTTGAATTTACTTAAATTTTGTCCTAACAATATCGTTGTACTTCTCTTAGGAGCATGTGAATTAAATTCCATGAAAAAAGTATTTTATTCATATTATTTAACTTCAGTACAGAAAAGTAAAAAGCTGTAAAAGTGTTTACAGCTGGGAGTCGCGGGGTCTGGGAGACCGCGTGACATCAGTTAAAGGTTAATCGTGCCATCTTTGGATGGAGCGGTCTCGCAGACCGCTTCACAGTAGTTATGTGACAATTTCTGTCACAACAGTTAAAGGTTAATAAGCAACTTAAAAAAACACATAACTCAGTAAAAATCCATTTTCAGCAATTGCTGTCCATATCCGGCAGTGTGTGCGAAATCCTTCGTGTAGTCTGTATGCGATCTGTAGAATTTATACACGCCACCTAATACACTAAAAATTAGATCAGTTTAAAAATGAGTACCTCAGAGGAAAACTCACTTCCAGCAAATTTTTGATCTCAGTCCTTGCTTTAACCGAATTCTTTCATGTTTCTCTGTAAATGAACGATAAATGCTATACACTCTATTAAGGGGGCTGGTCACTCAACTTCCGATTTCCCCTCACTAATATGAAATCTATGGGCAATGGGTGCATTCGTATATTTGAAATATCTTCTCGAGAAATTAATATTTTTAACTTCTATATTTCGTGTACACTTCCTAAAAGATGTCTCTTTTTTACTTTCTTCTATCTCCAATAGAAGAAAGTATTGTAATCGAAATTTTTTTCGGCTTCCGGTTTTCGATGGATTTACACGTTTTAGGGGTCAGAGATTCCAAAAAAACATGTTTATAGAAAATGTCTGTCTGTCCGTCTGTCCGTGTGTCTGTCGCCATTGTACCATCAAAAAGTGTATGAAGTTATGCATAGAATTGAACCAAATTTTTATTTTAAGTTTTTGGATATGGCAAGTAGGTCCTCCCTGAATTTGGAAAAAATTCGCCAGTAGGGGGCACTGTAACAGCGATTTTTGTGCGATTTTGAATATTACCATCCAAAAGTGTATGAAGTTATGCATAGAATTGAACCAAATTTTTATTTTAAGTTTTTGGCTATGGCAAGCAGATCCTCCCTGAATTTGGAAAAAAATTGCCGCTAGGGGGCGCTGTAATAGCGATTTTTGTGCAGTTTTGAAAATCATACCATCGAAAAGTGTATGAAGTTAAGCATAGAATTGAACCAAATTTTTATTTTAAGTTCTTGGCTATGACAAGCAGGTCCTTCCTTAATTTGGAAAAAATTCCCCGGTAGGGGGCGCTGTAATAGCGATTTTTGTGCATTTTTAATATTGTACCATCGAAAAGTGTATAAAGTTATGCATAGAATTGAGCCAAATTTTTTATGTTTGTTTCTGGCTATGGTAAGCAAGTCTTCCCTGAACTTGAAAAAATTCCGCCAGAAGGGGACGCTATAATTGGATCTCTGTGCCATTTTCATTACTGTACCATCGAAAAGTGTATGAATTTATGCATAGAATTGAACCAAATTTTTTGTGTATGTTTTTGGCTATGGCAAACAAGTCCTCCCTGAATTTGAAAAAAAATCTGCCGGAAGGGGAACGCTGTAATAGCGATGTTTGGGCCATTTTCTTTATTGTACAATCGAAAAGTGTATAAAATTATACATACAATTGAACCAAATTTTTTGTGCATGTTTTTGGCTTTGGCCAACGGGTCCTCTTGAATTTGGAAATATTGTGCGGTAAAGGGCTCTGTGATAGCGATTTTTGTATACTTTTCTTGACTTTTCGTAGTTCTATTGTCCATCGGCGGCTCGTGCAAAGGCGGGAACTCGCGTCCTGCTAAGCCGGCTATTCGCAAAAATCTGATAACAACAGAATAAGGGAAAACTATTAATTTTAACAAATATCATGATATAGATTAACTCGTTTTTAGTTCGTTTAATTGACTGAAGCAGAAATTTAAGATGAAAATCAAAGTTGCTACAGTATTGAACTAATAACATTGAGTATTAACATGTGTAACTAGTTTTTGAAATATTAAGATGTATAAGATAGAAGAAAGTTTTGGGATTGGCACATCCAACTATAGTTTTCTTAGTTCTCAAAATATTTCTAAAAGATTGACTTAATTTTATAGGAAGTGTTAAAATATTACTCACAGTTCGCCCGCTTTTAACACATAAAATATTAAATTCAGCATAGATTTGAGAAATATTTTGAAAACTAAGAAAGAGAGAGACATCCTTTAAGAAGAGTGCACAGAAAAAAATATGAATTTACCGAGAAGATATTTTAAATATACGAAAGCATCAAAAGTCCATAGACTTAACATTACGGAGAAGAATTCCGAAGCTGAGTGACAAACCCCTTAATCTATAGAAAACATGCAGTGCACTTCAGTGGTTTCATTGTGTTTGAAGTATCATAACATCCTCAAGATGCACCGAAAATGATATCCTTATGTGCGCCTCCTGTACACGAGCTATAAATGCTATTTATTCTATCCTCTTGAGAAAGCATGTTGCAGACCATTTCAATGATGTACATCAATTGCAATATCTTTGAATTACCATAACAATAATAAGATGTATCGCAAACTATTTTTCTCCATAGGCAGTGATTGAATTCTTTTGTGTGTCCTTGAAAACGGATTTCAAATGCTACGCACTTAATGTTCAATACGAAACATTCCGTAGTAGTAAATCTCGATAACACATAAAAATTTTATGGGAATCCGAGTGTATTTACGGGAGTAAGAGCACGTACAGACAGGGCCGTGCGAAGTGGGGGGGGGGGGAGAAGGGGTCAGTCGCCCTAGATGCGGAAATTAAGGGGGTGCCAAATTTATATTACAAACCTCTTTTTTTTCTAGTTTTTGTAAAAAAAAAAAAAAAAAAAAAAAAAATGTATATTTACATATTGGGAATTTTTTTCCCAATTGTCTTTTACCCCCCCCCCCCCCCCTCAACCCTTACCGAAATACAAATTTCTGAATAAGGACTTTTTTCTTTTCAAAACTTGTCTTGGGTCTTAATCTCTTTTCTTTAACCTTCTGTTTTCTGAGTCTGTGCTTGTGACAAAAACATATACTCTGAAAATAGCATAGGGTTTCTTTCTTGGAACATAAAAGTGTTCCAAATTGTTATACTGTACTGTTAGACCCATTTTTTCTACACCCATTTTCCTGATTCTTTTTGCCAAAATGTAATTGCAATTTTCTCTTATGTTATTTAGTTTTTTGAAATTTCTGAATTAAAATTAAACCTAATGTTTCAAAATAATCGCGAAATATGTATTCAGCAAAATTTGTTTCTGTTTCTGCACTTTTGAGAGTAGTTTCCTCTTCGCACGCTGCTGCGTACAGACAGACAAACCGAATTCATAAACATTTTCCAAATATGTTGGAAAGAGTTAAAATTGAAAAAAAAAAAAAAAAAAAAAAAAATGTTATTCTAAAATATTTCGCAGTCTGAATAAAAAAATAATTGTGATGCTTGTCCCTCATCTAGGGTTTTCTACTCCTGCGTTTATATGCTTGATATCTTGTTTACGTGTATGATTTCTTGTTACGTGCTTGATATTTTTTTTAATTTAATGTGTCTGTTATTCACTTTAACCTTTCCAGTTACACTACTGTATTGTAACCTATACACATGTATATCGCGAAGTTTTTTTTTTTCAAAACCAGACTACGTTTATTTGTCTTTCGCACGCAAGTAATGGTTAAGCATTTTTTTCTTTCCTTTTAGTTAATCCATTTGATTCTGATCCAAGACTATCATGAACAAACATGATGTAAACGATTTCTGATTGTAGTTTTAGACTCATGTATTTTCATACACATATTTATGAGTTGAAAAAAGAAGTGTGCCAAAAACAAAACTAATTAGATGTATGACCGTTTTACTACTGTTAATGACAACCACTTAATAAATGTTATATGAACATTTTTAATACCTCTATAGAAACATTTTGGGTAAAAATATTCAGTGCCGCCACCCCTCTAAAAAAGTTTAAACTCTGAACGGACTCGAGAGATGTATAGCATTTTATAGAACATGCATTATAATGAATATATTTGTCACATGTATTATAATGAAAGGAGTGATATGCTATGTGTAGTTAAAATGCCATTAGTTTATATTATTTGTTATGGAATAGTAATTTTTGACCGCGGCTCATTTCACGTAGAATATTTGTTTTTCCAGCAACTTTTAATAATAAATAGCGTATAAAATAATAAATGATAAATAAATAAAATAATGATAATAAGGAATGATAAATAAAAAATACGCATTAAATAAAAGCATATGGAAAGTTATGCATTAATTTTATTGAAGAAGAAAGATAAAAAAATCCACCTTGAATAAAAAGAAAACAAGTAAAAATTAAATTTAAAAAATAAAAAAACCCGACTGCGTAAAAAGCGAACTTTAATTATTTCTCATCAATGTGAAACTATTTTTTATATTACCTATTTTTTTTTTTTATTTACTTGTATTTATGACTTTTAAGTTGTGTTTAATTGTTAGTTCTTACCTACAAACACTGTTTTGATGAGGCCTATAGATGTCTATGAAGGTTAGAGTTGCAGTAAAGCTAAAGATCCTACTTACCTAGGTTGTGTAATATTTAAACGGAGCTTCTGACTGTAAAACAGTCAATGAAACATCGTCTTAATTTTGAAAGACCTAACCAATGATATGCCACTCAATATGGTGCGTAAAAAAAATTTTCCTTCTCTACCGTCATTTTGTATTTTATGGCCGCCATTTTGAATTTATAAAAGCAAAACCTAGCCTATAACCGTCGGACTGTTAAGACGAATCGATTGAGACCTCATTCATTAAAATCCATCCAGCCGTTGAGATGTTTCGAGGGTATAAAGAAATCCACATACCCATATACGCATCAAACACATAACCCTTCTTGGCAGTCGGGTAAAAATCAAACGGAATACTTTTGTAAAATATATTACAAGTCGTAAATTGTACGTGAAACGTAACAAAAGACGTGAGTTTGTACTAAACTAGTTTTATAAATAGTCAGATCTTGGTGCAATAGCTGTTGCACTCTTATACAAAAATGCATGAATACGATTCCATATATTAAATTCACTAATACGGAAATAATATGAAAACACATCTTAAAAAGGACGCAATCACCATGCAACCTGGAATCATTACCTATCGAAGGATATCATTGAATTAATTACGGATGATAGAATTTAATAGAATGAAGGACACTTTTATTAATATCTTTTTTAGTTTTGATTCTATTTTCTTAAAATTTAAAATCGCTCGACAAAACTCTGCAACGATTATATATATATTAAATTTCAAACCATTCGGCTAGTTTTTGTCCTGTTATATGCGGACAGCTATGGGCGGACCAGACGATGACTATAGGTGCTACGTATTTATATAAGTAAGAACGCACCTAAAAATGGTATATTTTTGGTGAAAAAAAGGATTTTAAATCTCGTACACTTGAAACTAATTGTTGTCGGGATTGGTCATGTTTGATGCCATCTTTGACTGTGAGTCCGATTGCGCAAGATTAGATTTTCGAAAATTTCGAAAATTACTGGACTTTAAGCATACCGGATTACGAAATTTTCCGAATTACAGGATGAATTTCGTGTAGAAGTTAGAATTAAACAAAAATGGCAGTAAAGCATGTTTTTTATTCTTTAAATAGCTTGAATAGAATAAAACGAATACTCAATAATGTAAGGGTACAACATATGTAAGCGAATATAAAATGAAAACGTGCATTGTAGGCCTACTCGTAGAAGCCATCTTAAAAGAAATCTCGAATATCAGTTTGTTTGCAGACAGTATAAATTTCATTTCTAAAATGCAAAAAGTATTTAATTCAGATGATAAAAATATTTTTTTTCTTTTCAACAGTTTCATTTCGCAAATTATCTATAGAAAAGTTTTTTCTTTCCCCTTAGTCGGCGTGGTGACTGAGATATTTATAGAATCGCTTTGAACCGTTTGTAATAAGTTGTTACACCATTCCTCATTCTGAGGTTCCATTGGATTATTATAAACATTAGGAGTGATTAAACAAGGAATACTATTTTTTTCAGAAAGTCACGCCGGATTACCCAGCATGCCGAACCTTAGGATTCCGGATTACAGGATGTTTACTGTACTACTCAGTACTTATAACTTACATTTTTTTAGCACGCATTTTTTTCTTTTCTATTTTTATCGGAATTTCGGGTTATCCGAATTTTTTGTAATCCGAACAGGCACCGGTCCCAATTAGTTCGGATTAGCGAGGTTCTACTGTATTTTAATAATAAATTACGCAGGTTACGTTACATATTTTTTCCGTTGTCTTTAGATTACCTAATATGTGACATCAAATTATTCTATAATGGGTTCGGAAAATCGAGTAGCATCACTACAGATTTTTCATGTTGTAGTAAGCAGAAGTAAATTTTACAGTAAAACCTCCCTAAAGCGACCACGTTCCGTTCCAATAACAATTGGTCGCTTCGAGTGGTGGTCTCTTAATGTAGGTCATGTTTAAATATAGATTTTAATTGTTTAAAAAAGGTAACAATTAATGTTACTAAAATTTATTTTTCACATTAGGAAAAAATATAAAAATTTAAGTATCAAAACAAAAATTAATTACTGCAGAGTTTAAAAAATGAATGCATTGACGTTTGCTTTTATTTTACGGTTTTATCTTTTATAACTTTTATTTCCCACTCCTTTCGAAGTTTAGTAAATAAATGCATTTTTTTCTTTTTTTTTTTTTTTTTTTTTTTGGACGGGAACAAATAATGACGATTTCATTAATTAAACTATTTCTTTGAGAGTTTCTCGACAGAATAGGACAGGGGAGTTTATTGACCGTCATTCTTAATTTGTCTTCAGAGTTAAATTAATTGCCTAAAAAGGCTCAAAGGAGTTTAAACATTTAAAAGTTACTGGGATTAAAAAAAAAAAAAAACTTAGTTTAGAAGTTTGATGAATAATGCGCTCTCCGGAATTATTTTTCTAATAAAGCCTTCTTCAAGCGACCAGGTAAAAACGGAATTTTCTTCAAAGAAATGGGTCGCTTATGGAGGGAGTTCAACTGGGATGGTCCCTGAATGGAGGTAAAATTAGTATTATGCCTATGGGAAAAAATTTCGTTCCATGAAAAAATGGTCGTTAAGGGAGGTGGTCGCACGGGAAGGTTTCACTGTATTTTGGTATCAAATGAAGACAGTTATCACCGCCACTATTAATATTTTTTTACTCTTATAAATTTGCGTCAAGCATGCATTCACATTCTCGTGAGTTTTGTATTATTTACAGGAAAAAAAAATCGTTTATCGTATTTTAATTTTATTGTAATTAGTCAAATTATTTCTTAAATGTACTTCTTGAATATACTTTTTGAATATACCATGATGAAAAGTACTTTTATATCCAAGGACAGGCAAACAAAATTTTGCTATGCGTAGAAATTAATTTATCAAAACATTTTCTGGTTCAATTATCAAAAAAGTTTCTGATAAGAATTTTTCTTTAGTATTATTTAAAATTTTATACAAAAAAAAAAAACCTGTTCAAACAACTTAGATACTTTTATTTAGAATAAATCAATTTATGTACTTATTTATTTTTAATCCAGCTAAATTCTCTCTCTCTTTCTTTTCTTTTCCTTTTTTTTTTTTTTTTTTTCATTTCAACCCTTTAAGCGTCCTAACTCCTAACCGTGTTTCTCTGCTAATTTATTTTTTAATTCAAAGGCTGATTTAACGAAAAATTGTTATTAATATATATATATATATATATAATTAGTACTTAAATGGTCTTAAAAAACAAATTAATACATGCGAAAATAAAATTGCAATAAAATATGGAAAATAAGAAAATAATTATAAAAAATTAAAAATTGTAAAATAATAATAAAAAATTATTATAGGACAATTGGGTGGGTAGATGTTAGAGTACGGAGGAGGGTGGCGTTGTCTGGATAATACGCAATGGTTAATTAAAAAAACGGGAGGCATTTGATTTATAACTACGTTGCTAATACACATTTTATATGCATGTTGATTCGATACTATTATATGCATAATGGTGTAGTTATATTAATATATTTATCAATTCATATTAAATTTATTCATATTCATTAATTTTAATAAAGTTAACGATTAACTTGTATTTCAATTTTAGCCTACTCAGGACAATATCATATTAATTTTCTAATAGTATACTATCTTAAATGATAATAAAATGCATAATGAGTGTATTTGTTATACCTAATTGCTATGACAGTATAGATTTTAAATTGGTAAATTGGTTTTTTTCCTCTATGTTTTTTAATCTTGTTTCATTTTGAACTTAATTGGTGTTCAATGGTTTATTTCTCGGTTTTTTGTGTGTGTTAGTCCCAAATTCATATCCTTTAGCTAATTTATGGCTAATATGAAGATGAAACCACACATTTTATTTGTGGATCTTAAGGCATTTGGGACCCGATGATTCTGTCTAAGTTCTACAAATTTCCATCATTCCATTTCTGTTATTCAATTTCTGCTGTTTTTTACTATGTTTTTGGAATCTACATTAAGTGTGTTGGGGGGAACTGTATTTGTTAATGTCATTTTATTCATAATTTCACAGTTTTTGTTGGTGGTCGGTAATGTTTATTTAATGGTTATACATACATACATACATACATATATATATATATATATATATATGTGTGTGTGTGTGTGTGTGTGTGTGTGTATATATATGTATAAATATATATATATATTGAAAAATCCAAATTCATATAATTTAAAACACGAAAAAAACATCTAACAAACTGTAACTAAAACAATAATTAACAAAACCAAGAGTAACTAAGAAAAACTAAATATAAAGACAAGTGGCAAGGCTTATGACTTGCGCTGTGGGGTTAAACATGTTTTACGTGCGCAACATTCCTCCTCACTTGCCAAGACCAAACAAATAGAAATTGAAAAAATGAAAACCACAAACTAACCCAAAGCCGTCAAATGAAATATGTGAATATCTTCACCGCTAAGCTATTTTCGATAGGAATCACGTATCGATATATCACCATCATCGAACAATTCAATGTTTTATTTCGATAGCTTTTTTTCTTGATAAAATTGAGAGTTAAATCATTCAGAAAATGTATTGGGTAATTTTGTTTACTGGCGTTTATGTAAAAGTTAAAAATTTCACCAATCAATTTATCAACATTTGAACACAAATTTGCAATACGGTTTAAACCATTTAAATATATATTTCTAAAAGAAACATGCACGTTACTATTAAAGTTTAATATTTTTATTGTATCAAAATCAAAATAATTTCTTTCATCATAAATACTATTTACTAAAATTCCGTTTATAATTTCCAATTTAACATCCAAGTAGTTGACGGTGCTTTGATTATCCGAAGCACTCTTTAAATTTAAAGTGTCTGGATAACATTTAAATTGATAAATTTCTTTATTGTTATTCAGGTCAACCACCAAAACATCATCTATATATCTGTATATCTTTAAATCTTTTTCCAACAATAAACCGGCTTCATATGTAAACAGATAAATATCTGCAAAAATGGAGCTACAACTGCCCCCCATTGGAATACCTCTCACTTGTTTATATATTTGTTTCCCTTCAAACAGATAATTTTCGCAAACAACAAATTGAAATAAATCGGTGAATAGTTCAATACTGATATCCTTCTCAATAGATTTCTTGAAAAAATCCATAACTCTGTACTTCAAATCATCTAAATTTATGCTATTATACAAATGTCATCAAAAATCATATGTATGCAATCCTGTAATGTTTTTCAGCTTTTTTAAACTTTAAGTTCATAACTATTTTTTATTACTATCGAAGAATATTCATTTATGGCCTGATAGAAAATCTTTTGTAATATATTCAACAATTTTTTGTTTACACATTCCAGATAAGAACCAAACCCACAAGTTACGGTTCTAAAAGTAATTGGGATTTTATGAAATTTTGGAATCATTACAAGATATGGAAATTCCGCACTATTTTGCTTAGATTTTATTTTTTTTTATAGAACGCCTTCACTCTGTTTACAATAACTTGTTTAGTAGTTTTTAGTAGTTGATAATTTCCCTCATTATTGTAGGTTTCCCTTAGAATATCTCCGTATAATTTTTTACATATTATAGCATAGTTGGTGTTAGCTTTATCCACATATGTAATGATAAAATCATCCTGTAGATTTTTTACTGATTTAAACAAATCTTTGTAAGATTCTCCCGAGATACCCTCAAAATCTTTATGGTAAAAGCTTTGAAATTCTTTTAAAATATAGTGCCTCCATTCCTCAAAAACACTTTTTGGTAAACCATATTTATATATTAATTTTTGAATGAACATATCTATATTATTTGACAAACGTTTTTCAGCTAAACCTCTACTCACGACTCTCCTCAATCTGTATTTTGTACCATACCTCATGTAATTTCTGAGATTTGTGTCTGCCACTATAGTTAGATCTCCGGTAAGAATACGTCCGTAATTTGAGTTAATGTAGTTATTATATTCAACTTTATTACAATGACAAATACTGTTCTCAATACAGCTCTGCAAGTCCCTAGAGTAACTGTTGTAATTAAAAATAACTCTGCCTAATTGTTTATCGTATTTGTAAGCTTTAAAAATTTGTATGTTTTTATCCGGCAGGTATTCATTATAATTCATATTCATTATTATATATTCATATTCATTATTATAATTCATATTCATTATTATATATTCATTATTATTCATATATAACCATTAATTAAACATCACAAACCATCATCAAAAACTGCAATATTGTGAATGATTGACTACACGCCATAAACCAAAAACCAACAATATAGAACTGCATGTGTAAAATAAAGTACCGTATACCTAATTACAAGAATTAACATGGAAGAAAAAAAGAAGAACATAGATTCCGAAAAAATTGAAAACCTTACATATTGAATTACGTTTTCAAGAGTACAGAATTCAATGATGTAAGCAAATCGGTTGTTTTCTGTGGGAAAAAAAGCTATAAACTGAAAAAAAAAATTTCCCCTGTACTCAAACAACCAATATAATCAAAATAATAGTTTCAAGATGAATACAGAACATTATCAAAGGGCATGAAATGGAAAAAAAAACTACAACCCATTAAATATCCAATCCATAGCAATAGAAATCCCCCAAAACATACCGTATTAATTCCCAGTAGATTTTCAAAATATATTCCCGCACATGGAATCCAAAAAGCATGATAAGATCAAGGTGAATAAAACAGTTAAGTTAACACAGAAATTAAAAGCTATGGAGTCAGTTAATTCATGTTGAAATATTGTGATAAATATAATTAATATAATATAAATAAAAAATAATTACATTATTTATAATACCTAAAAACAATTTTAAATTGTATAATAACAATTTTACAACATCGCCAATATCCAACGTTAATTACCACCTAGTGTAAAAAATTAAAATTATGACTTTAAAGAGGCTATTTAAAAATACAAAATTTATGGTGCTGCCATCTATTATTATTTTATACAAATGTCACAGTAAGTAGAACCTAATACATGCTAATGAATTAAAATGTATCAACTGCATTCCTACACACATCCTAATATAAACAATACCATACTGTATTTCATTATTCAGAAATTTTTTTAAATAAATTAAATGTTAATACAGTATATTCTATTACCATACCATTAAATCTACACTGAGAAATTAAAAAACTTTTTTAACTTGATAATACATAGAATATCAGGCTATATGCTATAAAATAAAATAAATTATATATTATAAAAATATAAAAGTCGTAATATTTAGCTTTACATATAAAAAATGAACAGGAAAGAAAGAAAAATAAATAAATAAATAAATAAATAAATTATAAAATAAATGAATAAAAATGGATGTTTATATAAGATTGTCAGATACTAAAATTCCAAATAGCCTAAAGATCACATATATAGTGTGTGAATCATCCTTATATTAGTCATAAAAAAGCCAAAAAATATGATTGTGCCAATCAAACATATAAACCGATAATTAATCATGGAATACAATGTTGAAAATAAAACACTATTAAATAGTATAGAGGAATAATAATAATAAAAACTATTTACCCAATTTTAATATACATGCAGTATAACATTAGTTAATCAAATAAACCAATATGCATAATAATCGCTAAAAAGTTGGTATACTATTATTAATTTATATGACATTGTCCTGAGTAGACTAAATTAAAAATAAGTTAATATTGAATTTGAATAAATAAGTTAAATTTAATATGAAATTAAAAAAAGAAAAATCGCCAATTATATATAAAACATAAAATCAACATCCATTTAAAATACGTATTAGAAATGTAGTTATAATACAAAAGCCACATTTTTTTTTTCTTTATATATATATATATATATATAAATTAACCATTATATATATAGCCATAATATAATTACAAATCATCATCTATTTCCAATTACATTAATTAATTCAATAAATTAATATATATATATTAAGTACATAAGATAAATAAACATGTAAGTTATCAAATACAAGTCCTCATACAAATACTTTTCATAGCTATTATTTTTTTTTAATCATTAAACATACATGAAAAATACTGTAGACGCTTAAAGGGTAAAATGTTTTTGTAAAGTTAGAAACAAATTAGTGAAATGATCAATGTTGGAGCTACATAAAAGCCGCATGTGATTTTAAGAAAACTAATAGCAAATAAAAATAACATAAAATCTAGTTTTTAACCATCAAAAATACTTTAACATATTTTTATTATATAAATGAAATCCATTTTTTAATATAAATATAAATGCCTCTGTAAGTTTAGAAAAACATATTATTATTTGTTGCATAAGATGGCAAAAAAGTGTTCCGAATTTTCTAGTTTCATCTATTTAAATTAAATTTTATATCTTATATTCCTTGTGTTCTTTTAATAAATACAACTGCATGCAATATCATTTATAGATATTAAAAAAAAAAAAAAAAAAAAAAAAAAAAACTATACTATTCATGAGTCTTAATTTCCTGATTTAAAAAATTTTTCTTTTTTTCCCTCACTTCAAGCAAATTTTTAATCAAAATGAAAACTTAATAGATCGATTGTATGAGCCTGAAAATTAATTCCTATACACATTTCTTCGTAATCATTGGCTGTATAATTGGAAAGTTTTCTGATTCAAAGTTTTCGAAATAGTTTAGAATTAAATCCTGCAAATGTATTATCTTCACTTTTAATTCAATGCTGCCGCTGAAATTAAAAACATTGAAAGTTCTTTGCGAGTTGAGGTCATAGAATAATACGGCATAATAAAGGGTTTATTTCTAATATTGAAGGTGATATTAGAAATATACTTTCAATTCAAATTCGAATTGATAATTTTTAGTCTGAGGTATAGGGAAAGTAGTTTTCTTAAGAAATTTTTTATGTGCATGTTTTGAAATAAATATGAAAATTATTTTAAAAGGTAGCATATTTTAATTAATTAAGAGAGGGAGGGGGTCGAACAAAAGAAAAAGAAACTGAAAATTAAAAAAAGTGTAAAAGCGTTAGACTTATATTTTGGTTGCATTGGAAGTTCTTTGAGAGTAGGGGGTCATAATAATAAAGACTTTATTTCTAATATTCATGCCGATATTAGAAATTATATTTTAATATTTTTGAATCTTGGATAGAAGAAATTCTTAATTATTTTTACGCGTATATTTTGAATTATTTGTGTAAGTTATTTCAAAAAGTAAGATTTTTAATTAAAAGAAGAAAAGGGTTGAACAACAGAAAAAGTAACATAAAACTGAAAAAAAAAAACAAATGTAAAATCGTTAGGCTTAGATTATAATTATATTGAAAATTCTTTGAAAGTTGAGATCATAGAATAATACGACACAATAAAGGCTTTATTTCTAATATTGAAAGTAGTAGTAGACATATATACTTTAAATTCAAATTCAAATTGATGTTTTCTGTCTGAGAAGAGGAAAATAATATTCTTAAATAATTTTTTTATGCGCGTATTTTGAAATAAATATACAAGTTATTTAAAAAAAAGTAGCATATTTTAATTAATTAAGAGATGAAGAGAGTCGAACACAAGTAAAAGAAACTGAAAACTGGGGGGGGGGGGGGGGTGTAAAAGCGTTAGGCTTATATTATAGTTGCTTTTTCAAACTTAAAACAAAAAACAAAAAGGAAAAAAAAAAAAAAAGGAAGAAGAGGAAGAAACATACACCGAAAAACTATAAAATAATAAAGTTTATAGTTCCCTCTTCGAATTAATGTTTATATATATATATATATAAACGTTAGCCATTGATTACAGTTGCCTTTTTAAACTTCTAATTGTTTCTAAAAATTACTAGGAGCATTTCAAGTTATGGAGTGGCTGCAACATTTCATGATTAACTATAATGTTATCCGATTACTATTTTTCTCATATATGTAGAAATAAATTAAATAGCAAAATGCGCTTAAAAGACCATTCTCATTATGTCTGTAGCATAGAACTTTCTAAATCATTCATTACTTCTTGGAATTTCGACCATAGTTTTAAATTTCAAACCTCTAAAACTCTCTTTAAAAAATATTTCATTTCCTATTTAGATTTTCTAATAAATTTAGCTAAATACTTTAATCGCAATGTCAGTGTTTATTTCTTACTTAGATTTTCCTATTTAGATTATCCTATTATTTTAGATTCCTTTAGATTCCTATTCCTTTCCTTTAGATTATTCCTAAAGATTAGAAATCCTGAAGATTCCTAAAGAGTATTCCTAAAGATTTATTTTAGATTATTCCCATTCCTTTCCTTTAGATTATTCCTATTCCTATTCCTTTAGATTATCCTATTATTTTAGATTATTTTGATTATCCTATTATTTCCTTTAGATTATCCTATTATTTCCTATTTAGATTATCCGATTATTTCCTATTTAGTTTTTCCGATTTCCTATTTAGATTATCCGATGTCAGTGTTTATTTCCTATTTAGATTTTCTAATAAATTTAGCTTAATACTTTAATTGCGATATCAGTATTAATGAGAATACTTTGAGAAAGTTTATATCTATATATATAAAAGCCGTTCTCTTTGTGTATGTCCTTTATACAAATCTTTAATTTTTGACCGATTTGCACGAAACTTCATGTACATAGGATTTAGAACGTGGAATAGATCCCTGTCTGCTTTAAAAAATTATCAGACCACTATTTATCCCTTTTTTCTACCACTTTCCGTAATTTAACATTATAGAAATATCTCTTTTTAAATCTTTTTTAATTCAAACGTTTCGTTCCTGTTGCCAAACCCTAAAAAATGACACAATAATGTGAAAAAATTAACGATAACGCGTTGCTATATTTTTGCATTTTTGAAATTGACGTCATTCTAAACAGAAAACGCACATCTATAATATGTAAAAGCCGTTCTCTGTGTGTATGTGCTTTATACAAATCTTTAATTTTTGACGGATTTGCACGAAACTTCATTTACATAGGCTTTAGAACGTGGAAAAGAGCACTATCTACTTTAAAAAATCATCAGAACACTATTTATCCCTTTTTTCTACTATTTTCCGTAATTTAACATTATAGAAATATATCTTTTTAATTGTCTAATTAAATCGCTTCTTTCCCGTTGCCACACCTTAAAAAATGACACAATAATGTGAAAAAAGTAACGATAACGCGTTGCTATATTTTTGCATTTTTGAAATTGACGTCATTCTAAACAGAAAACACACATTATTTATATATAAAATAAAAACTTCAACTATAAGAGCGGTAAAATAACGTAGCACCTTAATTTAATTGTTTTTTTAAATTAAAGTATCTACTTTAATACAAACCGTCAAATTTCATGAAAAGAATTTAGGAACAAGAAAAAAAAAAAGGCTAGATATGACCTCACATTCCATCAAATCTTTTCAAAGTGTGGTCAACTCACCGGAAATAAATGGCTCCTATATTTTGTTTACTTCTTCGATTGTATACTACAGCCATAATCTGTTAAGTTCGTGTTTTATTTTATGTTATTTTTGGCGTTTTAATTTCGTTTGCCAATTTAGTTATTGAATATTACACGAAAACAAACAAATTCTAAATTAGTTACAATGTTTTTGAACAATTGAGTTAATATTTTGTAATTGGATTGCATGCATATTTAAAAAATATGCATGCTTGAAAATTACTTTAAAATCCATAAAAAAATCTGTAAATTGAGATAAACATTACAAACAAATCTTACTGAAAGTACTTTTGTTTTCTATATGACGTTGAAACAATCGAATGTGCGAGGTTTAGAGGTTAAATTGCAGTAAAAGGAAAATTAATTATTGTGTTAGGTTGTTGCCACAGAAAATATGATACCAGGTTACTCATAGACATGTCTTTTCTTTATACTATTGCATTAAGAGTAAACGGGTTCATTTTTCGTAATCGGGTTGCACGTACCTTTAAAAATATGAAAATTACTTTAAAATCCATTAAAATCAGAAAATTGAGATACATTTTTGAAACAAATTTCATTTGAAAGAACTTTTTTCTATTCGACATTGTAAAAAATGAAATTGTGTGATGTTTAGAAGTTAGAAAAATTACAGTAAAGGCGCAATTTATGAGTTACAATTTATGGGGCGCAATTTATGGGCACTGACATAGTGTTTGTACTTTATATATATACCATGCAAACGAGAATTTCACTAAATGCTGCGCGATTTGGTGGAATTTTTTTTTTTTCGTATTGCGAGGAAAATCACACATTTTTCTCTTACATCCGGCAAAGATAACACGCATTCTGTTATTAAAGCTCAGTGATTTTACTATGGTTGCGAGACAATAACGTCGTGTTTTCTGATTGCCTTTTTAACGTTTTGTGGATGGGAATGAATGCACAAGTTTCAGTTATTGTGATTGCCGTATTATTTCGTTTTAATTTATTTTACCTGGAAGGCTCCTTATAATTGACACGGGCGAAGCCGGGTAGTTCTGCTAGTAGTTTATAAAAATTTATTAAACAATCCATAACAAGCATTCTTCTTTTTCAGTTTAATTGTTTTTGCTTCTTACTGCAACCCCCACTCTCCTCTTTGTTTTTATGTCTTTTAATTTAATTAGTTGTAATTATTTTTCCTTTTATTTATTTTATTTATTTCCTTTGTTTCTGACTTTTGCTAACATTAAAATCTTTTTCTGTTTCTTAATTTAGGGACTAGTTTACATAATTTTTGGTATATCTATTTTCGCTTAATGCTTTCAATAAAAAGATCAGCGCTGCTGCTAATGGAATACCTTGACTACTAAATAATAAAGAATACACTTAAAATTGCATAGTGTTGTATTAAATATCTGTTAAAAAAGGTGTTCCAATTATGCCAACTTACCTCATATTTGCGGAATCGTAGTGCGCAGCCTATATTTTCCGTCAACCTCGGATAGTATATACAAGCTGTATGCCAATTTATACTTTATGCCAACTATAAAAAACTATATAAAGTCTTATATGCGCTTGTCGTTGTCATAGTAATTGCCTGGGATTTCGGAATTTTTATTTATAGTCACAGTCATATAGCTTTTAGTCACAGTCTCTCCTACTTATCATGTAAACGCTTTTTTTTATTATTATTGGTTCTTTTTCTTTTGGTTACTGTTTTATTATTGACTGCTCTTTTGATCTGTCCGCCTTTCTTTCCTATTTCCTTTCCTTTTCAGTCTTGCTTTTATTATCGTAGTAGTAGCACTATTATTTTACCCTGTAGTAGAAAAATAACTCTTTTGAAAACATACGTAATACCTTAATTTTCTTATGTTGTGTATAAGAAGTTTCGTTTAATGATATTATTTTGATTGTTGTTTAAATAAAAAGTGTTTACGTTCAGTCGTAAAATATTTATTGTAATTATGAAATTTTCATAAATGTAACATACTTTTGCATAATTTTCTAGAAAACTAAGTTTAGTTTAGTAGTACAGGTCAAATAACTGCAAAAAAGATATACATTTTCATTTTTTTTTTTTTTTTTTTTTTTTTTTTTTTTTTTTTTTTTTTACGACTTAGCAACATATTTTAATAAAACATTTTTGTAAATAATCAGTAATGTAACACTTCGAATCTATTAAACATTGTATACGAAGGATATAAATAATAAATAATAATAATAAATAATAATAATAATAATAATAATAATAATAATAATAATAATTCTTGAGATTGCTACTTTATAAAAACATTTTGATATTATAATACAATTATAATTTACTTTTTCTCGAAATTCTTGTCTTTCTACAATAAATTTCGTACTTTAAATTTGTGACGAAATATATTCTCCTATCTCTGTATTTGCCTTTAATTGCGGAAATTGCCTCTGCCTTATATACTCTTGTCGTTGTCATAGTAACCGCCTGGGATTTCGGAATTTTTATTTAGCGCTGAATCGAGAAATACTTCGAAATATTTTTGTTACGGTTTAGAGACATTTTAAAAGACAATTTTCAATTACGTTGAAAATTTTATTCTAAGAAAATGGGAAGGAATAAAATTTCTAATCAAATTTAACAAACAGTGCTCGGGATGATGCATCTTTTTGTTAGTGAAATCTTTTCTTGTTATATATTTAATGTTGTTGAATTTTGAATTTGTGAGAAATATTTTGATATTTAAATAAATTTAATTTTTCGTAAGAAATTGTCAAAATTATTTTGAACATACCAGTCTTGATCAATTTTTAGAAATGAATAATTTAGATTTTTTTCTTTTCTTTTTTTATTCCGTAAATCTGTCAAAATTCCGTTTAAAGGTAAATTTTGATTGGTTGATTTTGATTAATGAACATTGTTATTGCTGTTATTTGCTTTTAACTGTAGAAATTGCCCCTTTCTGATTTGCTTTTACCGTTGCTATGGTAACCGCCAGGTGTTTTCTTTAGTACTATTTCGCAAGATTCTTCGGGGGTTTTTTTTCTTTAAATAAAATTTTCAATTAGTTTGAAATTTTTATTCTAAGAAAAGGGAGATTATAATGTTTTAAAATCAAACGTTATAAAGAGTATCTCCTGTTAGTAAAATATTTTATTGTAATACATTTAATTTTATTTCCTTAAATTCATGAATTATTTTAAAACTTTAATGGATTTTATTTTTGTAGAAATTACTCAAAAATAAGTTTGTAAATACGGGCTTCTCAACAATAAACGTTTTGGGTAGATTTCGTATGAAATATTACCTGTTTGGATCTCTCTTATGTTGGAATTTCGAAAACTTTTTTGCAGACCTACACCGATCATGAGCCCTAGAATCCCTCCCCACCCCTGTAAATACTTTACCTATCTATATATATACACTGGCCTCCAAAAGTTAAGGTACAAGGATTGAATGTTTTCGATTGCACACTTTTGTCGAATATCTACCAACATTATTGGCGAATTGTTCTTGAACTTCTAGGATGTAAAGAACATTTTTGATTTTATATTTCTCGGTGAAGATTTATCGGGGGGGTACAATTAGGGGGCTAATAATAAATTTAATAATAAAATAATATTTGCGATCACCTATGTAACAGAAAAGGCTAGAAATGGTTTGTCACTGTGACAAATGACTATTTGGGTCCTGTTCAACGTTTGTAAGCATTTGTGTAAGCATAGCACTCATATTCGTGAAGATGTTAACATTTTTGTGAAAAATTCAAAAGTTTTTTGTTTATAGCATACAGAGTTTTCAACCAAATTTAACACAACTTTCCGAAAACTTGCCAAAGAATAGTGGCAACAGTATACTGCAATTAAAACATGAATATATTGAATATTTGATGAGATATGGGCATTTTTATGAGATAATTTTTAACTGCACATGCGCGGAAGATTTCAAAATTTTTATTTCATAATTTGGTAGTCAGTACTTTGGGGCAACTTCTATAAAAAGTCCAGTCAAATGTTGTGAAAACTTAGAAAGATATAGTGAGCTGATTGAAAAGTTGTGGAAAATCCCTTATAATAAAGCTATTTTTAGGAAGCAACTCACTATATTGACCCTATCTTTGTGATTTTTCGCGATATTTGACTGGGCTTTTTATATAAGTTGCCCTAAATAGCTGACTACCAAATTATATAATAAAAATTTTAGGATCTTCCACGCATGCGCAGTTAAAAATTATTTCATACAAATGCCCATATCTCATCAAATATTCAATATATTCATGTTTTAATTGCAGTATACTGTTGCTACTGTTCTTTTTCAGGTTTTTGGAAAGTTGTGTTAAATTTGATTGAAAACTCTGTATGCTATAAACAAAAAGACTTTTGAATTTTTCACAAAAACGTTAACATCTTCACGAATATGAGTGCTATGCTTACACAAATGCATACAAACGTTGAACAGGACTCAAATAGTCATTTACCACAGTGACAAACTATTTCCAGCCTTTTCTGTTATATAGGTGATCGCAAATATTATTTTATTGTTAAATTTATTATTAGCCCCCTAATTAACCCCCCCCCCCCCCGATAAATCTTCACCGAGAAATATAAAATCAAACACGTTCTTTACATCCTTGAAGTTCAAGAACAATTCGCTAATGATGTTGGTAGATATTCGACAAAACGTGTGCAATCGAAAGAATTCAGTTCCTGTACCTTAACTTTTGGAGGCCATTTGAATAATTTTATTCACCTGATAAATTATGCTATTAAATAAGGGGAAATTTTCTAATCAAAAGTAACGTTGCTAAAAATAATGTTACACATACGCGTAATAATACAAGTATGAGTGAGATGTCACTGTTTCAGTCTTTTGTGATTATTAGAGATTTTGATTATGTTTTGTAAATAAGTAAAAATTAAGTGTTTTGTTAATTGTGATTAATTAATATATCTAATTTTGGTATTTGCTTTTCATTGCAAAATTGTGTTATATGTGCTTTTATCTGAAATTTCGTAATTTCTATATAGCACAATTTCGAATGATTCTTGCAATCACTTTTAATTTCTTGCAGACATTTTGAAAAACAATTCTTAATTAGACTGGAATTTTTATTCTGAGAAAATGGAAAAAATAAAATTACTAATCGAATTTAACAAAGAATACTTGTGGTGATACGGTTTTTCGTTAGTAAAATGTTTTCTTGTTACATATTTAAAGTTGCTTCCTTGTAATTATGAAACATTTTAAAATTTAATGGATTTCATTTTTTTAAGAAAATTCCAAAATTACGTTGTATGTACGTGTTCCTCAGCAATATACTGCACAATACAATAATACATAATACAATATAATTTTTAATACAATATCCTATCATAAATGGATACTTTTGTTTAATTTTTTCAATTTCATCTACATTCAGATTTCAAATAAATTTAAATTTTAAATTGATTTTAATAAAGATTTCTATTTCTGGCATTTGTTTTTAATTGCAGAATTTGTCTCTTCCTTATGTGCTCATGTCGTTGCCATGGTGACCATCTGGGATTCCGAATTTTTCTTTAGAATTATTTCTAAAAATTCTCCCAAATAGTTTTGTTACTGTTTACAGACATTGTAAACGACAGTTTTCAATTAGATTGAAAATATTATGTTAAGAAGAGGGAGAGATTAAAGTTTCTAAACATACTTAAAACAGAACCCATATGATGATATGTCTTTCATTAACAAGATATTTTCTAGGTATAACTTTAATCTTATTTATTTAAAAAAATCTTAAAAATGTATTGGATTTTATTCTTGTAAGAAGTTTTTTAGACGTTTTTTGATCGTACGTGTTTCTCAATAATATATTAGTAGGTACACTAATACTTTTAATTCAGCCATACTGATTGGTAACGTTATCATACGAATTCATTTTTTCCAACTGAGTGGAAAATTTCCCTAGGCGGTACTCGAACCCACAACCTTTGACTTACATTGTAAATGCTACACCGTTTGAGATATCTAGGCTGACAACCGCCGGGAATATTTCGCTCAAATAACGTTATTTGCAATAACATCTGGTCTTCCATGCAGATAGCTCGACAGATCAAGGCTCCTGTCCCTGCTGGCGAAGACACTCACGAGCTAATGCTAATCCTATGGGGAGGGATTTAACTAATATCTCGTTTGCATTTCGACATTTTTAAATATTTTTTTTTTTTTTTTTTTGCATTTGATAGCCGAGGTCCGTCTTGACAGCGCACCTTTTTTACTTTTTCGGTTTGGTTCGCAGATATTTTTTAGGATGACACTTTCATTTTCAGAACCGGTTTTGAAAGTGAAAGTAACTTTATAAAAAATCTGCGACCCAAATCGAAAAAGTAAAAAAGATGTGATGTAGAGACGGACCTCGGCTATCCAATGCAAAAAAAAAAAAAAAAAAAAAAAAAAAAAAATTATTTAAAAATGTCGAAATGCAAACGAGATATTAGAAAAATTCCTCTCCATAGGATTAGCATTAGCTCGTGAGTGTCTTCGCCGGCAGGGACCGGAGCCTTAAGCCGCAGGTGATGGAACTCCATTCAAACGATGAGTACGTAGATACACTGTTACTTTTAACTCAGTCATACTAATCTCTATAATAAAAACCTAATTCATGTGACTGTCATCAACAGTTCCTGGCTGACCGCTTTACTTTTATATGCCATATTTTGATACTTTACTGTTAGCAGGGCGAAGGTGAAAATTTCTAAATGTTGTTCCATCGCCATCATTTCATCTATATTATAATAGTACAAGACCTGTGACTGTCATAAACAATTATGGGCTGACCCCCCTCGATTTTCATATGCAAGGTGGTCATTTTCATTCAAAAAATTTTTTTTTTTAATAAAACTGCATAAAAGTTGCCATGATCGCAAAGAATTTTTTGTACTTTTATGTTAGCCGGGCGCAAATCTTCGCAATAGAATTTTTAACTCACCATTTAGCATTTTTTTTTTTTTTTTTTTTTTAATCGCGTGGTAAATTAAAACAATGCTTTGATGTTGAAATTAAATGTCATGGTTTAATGGTATTATTAGTCATGAATTTTAAATCTTTCAGTGTTAAATTGAATTTATGTATTATGAGTAAAATGCGTGAAAGGATTATATTTTAAATGAAATTAATGAAGTACGAAAAAACGCATCTGTTGAACAATGTTTTCCGATTTATCACATGAATCCAGCTCAGGTGATAAAAATTCTCTATCAAAATATTCCTTTTTGGCGAAGGATTGATTAAGTAAATAAAATTAAATTATGAATAAAAGTAACATGATAGAATGCTTAGGCATGATAGAATGCATACATTTAAGGGAGACCAAACTGGTCGCCAAAGGCGGCTAGTTGTTAAAGTTATCATACAAATTCAATTTTTCCAACAGAGCGGAAACTTGCTCAAGCCGGTACTCGAAAATTTGATTTACGTTGTCAATGCTCTACTGTTTGAGCGACTCTCAGATAACCACATAAGCCATGTCTGGTCCAACATAAAGGTCTGCACAGGCCGGAATTTCTGGAACCGACACGGCCCGTTTGTATTTTCGTGATTCATGGCCCTGCCCGTGCTAAAATCAGTCAAAACAGACCAATGCAAAATCAATAAAATCAGGCCCGACACAATTTCCACTGGAAATACCGATGTTTCTTAACATAAAATTGCGATTATCTATAAAACTGCATTCTTATATATGGGAAAATCTAACACTATAGGTTAATTATATGTTCGTAAGCCACAGAATGCAGAATATCATCACTACCAGTGCACCATGTGGGACGAGTATGTAGAAAGAAAATGTAAGCCTGACCCTGGCCCGTCCTGAGTCTGCTAAAGTAATTAAGCCCTGACTCAGACATGATACAACTGCTAATGCCGATCTCTACGTTGGACATGTTATATTTCTGTATAGATGTTGTCCATCAAGTATCGGCTCGTGCAAGTGTACTCGCCTCAGTCACGTCTATTGAAAACTGCCATATTTTATTGGCTTACTTTGATCCTTTTAAATGTTTATATCCAGCCGATCTTTTATTATCGGCTCGGCCCAGCCCATTAAAAAAAAAGTCTTTTATCAACCGTACCATTGGAAATTTTTCCCATCATTTTGCCGACCGGGCCTAGTACAAGCCTCGGGCCAATAGCTGCTCTACATGTAGACAGCTCGACAGAATAAGCCGCAAGTAATGGAACTCCATTTAAACAATGTGTACGTAGATACACTATTATTTTTAACACAATCGTACTGATAGGTAAAGTTTACGAAATCAATTTTTCTAACTGCACTGCGAAAAATGAATTCGTATAATATTAACAGATTTTATGAAATATTTTTATTATTATTATTCTTTTTTTTTTCTTTGTAAATTGATCTAAATTAAATTTTCAGAATAATTTAAAATTTCTGATTGATTTTCAGTAATGTACTTCATTAATAAAAATTCCTCTTTCCAGACTGTTGCTTTTTAATTGTAGAAATTGTCTCTTCCACATGTGCTCATACTCATGTCGTTGCTATGGTTACTATCTGGGATTTAGGAATTTTTCTTTAGCGCTATTTCGAGAGATTCTTCGAAACAGTTTTGTTACTGTTTACGGACATTTTAAAAGACAATTTTCAATTAGATTGAAATTTTTATTCCAAGAAAAGGGAGAGAATAAAGTTTCTAGTAAAACTTAATAAAGAGCAATTATGATGATGTGTCTTTTGTTATCGAAATCTTTTCTTATTATACATTTAATGATTTTCCTTAGATTCGAGAAATATTTCAAAATTTTAATGGGTAAGGAAAGAAGCATTTTAGCTGTGTGGTTTTGTTAATAGTTTATTAGTAGTTATTTTTAAATGGAGAATCTTCTTTTCCGCCTTTTAAAAAAAACATTTTTTTAACTGAATGTTATTATTTATTAGTTAAAAATGCAGTTTGAAATTGTGTGAAATGTTATTTCCTTAATAGTTAGTGATTATTTAATGGAATTTGAATTTTAAAATGCTACACTATCAATAAACTATGTCATGTAAATGTCAAAATTGAAACTTTTGAGTAGTGGCTGGAAATAAGTTTTCCTTGGATGTATAAAAGGAAAATACAAATACATCACTTTAAGTATGTTGCATATGTGTTTCTATATGCATGCATATGTGTGTGTACTATCTGTAAACAGATTGTAAAGCTAATTATATGTTAATTGTACACGCAAACGTGAACAGTTTACGAGTTACTAATGTGTATGATTAAATAATATAACCATATTTCAATGAATTCTTATCCGCGTTTCAAACAAACATCAATATTTCTAGATATATTTTTAATTGAATAGATAATAATTTTGATAACTATATCGCTATCAAATGAATTCATAATAGCATTTTACACTATTATCAAACATTAAATAAATAAAATAAAATTTAAAGGAATGATCGTAAAAGCGAAAAAAAAGCGATGGTAATTTTTTTTTTCAATTACATTTTCATATTTAACGACTTAATGGCCGATGACATTAACTAAACATTATTATATGTGCAATAGTTATATATAAATATGCAAGACATTAACTTATTAATGTTGTTAGAATTATGCAAGTCTCTAAACAACGTTGCCACTTTAATGTTCGTAAAACATTGAATAATGATAAAATTAGAAATTATTGTTTTCTTTTTTCTCCTAATATTTGAAAATTTGAAAACTACAACCTGAGATAAAATTAATTATGGCAGACGAGAGTCGTTAAACAAGTTAAACGTATTATAGTTGTAGGACCTCATTTCTGAGTATGGAGGAATTGAACGAAAGTAATAGTAAGAATAAGTAGTAATACAGCGAATGTGTCAGAACTTCAACTTGGAAGGTTTATGAAATCCATTTTGATCTACGTCCAATTTCAAATAATTACTTAGACGCAAGCTGTCAAAAAAAGAAAAAAAAAAAAAAAAAAAAAAAAGGACAAAGTTTTCTTAATCTATGAAAATATACTATAACCAAGATAAAAAGTATACAATAACCTCTTAGGAACTGATTCCAAAAAGCAATCTTTGTCTTTAATACTTCAAAATCATTAAATTTGAGATATTTAAAGAAAAATTTATAAAAACAAAGTTTCTTTTGCTGCCACTGTTTTCCAAAAACTTTTCCGGGTTTTTTTTTTTTCTTTTTCGAGTGTATTACTTCGTTGTTTCGTACCGGAATATTCCTTTTTAGGACGCTATCAATTCTTTAAAAAAAAAAGAAAAAAAAGAAAGAAAGAAAGAAAGAAAGAAAGAAAGAAAAGAAATTTTATTACGTAATTGAATTTATACGTGAAAGAGTAAAAAAATAGTATAATTTTTAATGTTAATGTTAATGCTATTAATTTATTCTGCTTGTCTACAAAACACGTCTGTTGAACATAAAAATGTTTACTTCAGAGCCTAAAGCTGCTTAGGCTCCTTACAATAAGCCTGAAGAATATCAGGCCGATTGAAAAAAGGAAGATGATTCTTCAGTTAGCCAGTCTCTTCGCAAACAGCCTAGGCTCTTTGAAAGGAGCCGGATTTCGCTGTTTGACTGTCTTTCAAAAAACTCTTCCGTTTTTATTTTTTTGTTTTTTTTTTTTTTTATTTCGAGTGTATTACTTTGTTGTCTCCTACCGTAATATTCTTTTTAGGATGCTACCAATTCTTAAAAAAAAAAAAAAAAAAAAAAAAAAAAAATAGTTACGTAATTGAATTTATACGTGAAAGAGTAAAAAAATAATATTAATTTTAATGTTAATGTTAATACTGTTCATTTATCCTGCTTGTCTATAAAACACGTCTGTTGAACATAAAAATGTTTACTTCAATGTTTACTTCAGAGCCTAAAGCTGCTTAGGCTCCTTGCAATAAGTCTGAAGAATATCAGGCCTATCTATGATTCTCCAATTAGCCGGTCTCTTCGCAAACAGCATAGGCTCTTTGCAAAGAGCCGGATTTCGCCATTAGCCTTCGACATTTACATGAATGTGTCTTTTAAGTTATTGCAATCCATAAATAAGACTATTTTATTTTTATTTACTTATCCTTTATTATAAACTAATAGTGATTTATTTGCAATAACCAGCATGTTCTGTAGAAACTAAACATTCCCTTAAAATATGGAAAATACTGGAAGCAATTTATTTTTTTCTGCATTTAAACCTTAAAATGCGTTAGTTTGATTTTTTGTTTTTGAAGTTTTACTGCAAGCAACGTGGATATAAATGCATGCCAGAGTGTTTTAGAGTTCAATATCTTGCAGTGAACCTTCGGTATAGCATCACCTGTTTATAACGTCACTCACTATATAGCGTCATGTTTCTGTGGTCCCGGGCACTGAAATAGCAATTTAATGTAACTCCGCTTACTGTGCCATTCCATATATGATATCAGAAAGTACTGATGCCAAAAAGCGACGTTGCATTGAGAATTGGTTGCATTCGGCATTGTTTAGTTTTCGCACAGATGTCACAATGCCTCATTAGAAGTTTGATTTCTTGTTATTTTAATTTTAGATTTTTTTTTTTTGCAACGTGAATATGAATACACGCCAGATTATTTTAAAGGACAATATCTTGCAGTGAATCCTCGGTATAATGGCTGCTGTTGATAAAGTCACTCCATATATAGCGTCAAGTTCCTTTAGTTCCGGGCACTGAAAAAAAAATGTAATGTAACTCTGCTTAGTGTGTCACTCCTTGTATAATGACAGGATGTACTGGTACCAGTGAGTGACATTATATCGAATACTAACTATATTTGGTATTGAACTATTATTTTAAAACAATCAAACTGATTGGTAAAGTTATCATACGAATTGAATATATCCAACCGAGCGAAAAAAAGCCCAGAGTGGGATCGAACCCAGATCCTTGGCTTACAAGGCCACACTGTTAAAAATTTGCATCATTCTGTCTAGTGATTTGACCGTTTTTATTGAAAACGGTTACACAACCGTAATTTAACACTATTCTGACCATATTATTGGCCATTTTATGGTCAGAATATAGTTAAATTACGGCTATGAAACCGTTTAAAAAAAAAAAAAAAAAAAAAAAAAACGGTCGAATGGCTGGACAGAATGCTGCAAATTTTTAACAGTGCAATGCTTTAACCGTTTAAGCTAACTAGGCCGACAACCAGCCAGCATATTTTGCTCAGATAACTACCAATAAGGTTATTTGAGCGAAATATGCTGGCTGGTTGTCAGCCTAGTTATCTTGAACGGTTAAAGCATTGGCCTTGCAAGCCAAGGATCTGGGTTCGATTGCCAGCCTGGGCATTTTTTCGCTCAGTTGGAAATATTCAATTTGTATTTGGTATTCTTCAGTTATTGAATAGTTGCTAAAAATCCAAAGCAAAATTCCTAAAAAAAAAAAAAAATAATTACCTTCGTATATAATCTTTAGCAATTCAAAATGTTTCATGTGATATAATGATATCAAATTTACATTTTATATTAATGTATTTTTTTTCTTTTAATTTTAGGTAAGTGTCACTTTGAAGTGTTAAAGAAACAATATATCTTTATTTTATGAAGATATACGTTGTAATATTGACAGAAACATTCTCTTGGTAATTCTTCAATAACAAAGTGAGTGCAAAAATTCTACTGCAATTTTAAAATCACGAAACTCATTATTATTTTATAAATTAGAAAAGGACATGCCAAAATTACGTAAAATTGATTTACTTTTTACAATATACATTCATGATAATTAGGTGGCCCAAGCAAGAGAAGACTTTTACTGAAAGTTATAGCAATTTTTTGTATTTGAAATTTCCATTAGAGTAATTATTAATTGAATAATAATCTATTGAAAGTTATCCGAGGAATTTTTTTCTAGATTTTTAAATATTTGTATTGGAAGGGTTTTTTTTTTTTTTTTTTTTTTTTTGAAGAAAGGTTATTCCTTTTCAAAACTGTTATAAGAAAATAAACGGAAGTAAAAAATCTCCCCATTTTGACAAGAACTTCCGAAGTAAAAGTGCCTATATTTATTCTGAATTTTAACGTAAAAATTAATATTGAATAAACTCTACGATCACTGTAAAGTTTTTAAGCTATTTCCGCTTGGATATCTTCTTACTTTTGATGAGGCATGGTGCATTTGAAGTGTAAATTATACAGGCAAATTAATAAATAATATTTAGTACAACAGCAAATAGCTATAACCGCCAGTATAAAAATCAATATACCAAATCTGCCAACTTTTACGCTTTCTTCCTACCACTAAAATTGTATAGTAAATATTGTCTTATTTAATCGTCGGAATCTCACAGATAAACAAGGCGAAAATCTCTACTAAATTTTAATGGCAGCAAAAAGGCGTAAAAATTGGCAACTATGATATATCTCACCTCCATATACTCCTGATAAGAGTCCTCCATCGGTTCGGGTTATCTGCTTTTAACCGCACCCGCGCCATTGTTCGGGTAGCGTTGGCAATATATTTTTTCGTTGCAGTTCGGGTCGGGTTGACTTTCATTGTTTCGGGTTGTGTTTTGACTCTTGGAGGTCGGATTCGATTGACCCGATTTTTCGAAAGAAAATGTCCAAAAATTTTTTTAATTTACAAACAATAAGACCTCCATAAGGACACTCGAGGAAAGCGGACACCTCTATTTAGCGAACACTATTTTCAATTCCTAACTTTTATATATTTATATGCTTATACCTCTGCATAGTGGGCACATCCCAATCTACACGCACGTAACAAGTGTATGTATCTATAAACTATCACAAATACGATACATGTGTTTTTGTGTGTATCAAGAACGATATATTGGTAATATTTTTCCTATTAACTGTATCGTAAAAGAAGAATAATCTATGATCAGATTCTTTATATATATATATTATTTCTCATGCAGTAAGTTGAATATATACAAATACATATTGAAATTCGCATTTATATTATTCGAAAATATAGTTCTGCTCAAACTTTTTGTAAAAAATCCAACAATCCGACTAGCAAAAAACCCAAATATAACTCGCAGGAATTACTTTAGGGTGAACCCGACCCTAAAAAAGAAAATTCGGAACAATCCGATCCGACGCAGAAATCTGTTCAGCGTTCCTGAAGTGTCCTCTATTACGAGGTTTTACCAATATTTGTATATTGAAGAATATAGATTTTTCCATTTTTCTATATAAAAGATGGAAATGGTATTAGAGATATAATTGTAGATTTATTTTCATAATTGCATTAAAACATCATTTACATTCCTTTAATTTCGGGTTCGATTCGGGTTACGGGTATTTCTAGTTCGGGTCGGTTGCGGGTTGAAACATGTCGGGTTTGGATCGGATTGCGCGTTCGGTTCGGGTGGCATGTCGAGGAATTTTTTTTGTTTATCAGGTTTGATTGCGGTTGCCGGTTGACTTCAAATAGAATGTTCGGGTTCGAGTCGAGTACAGCTCGAGCCTTACAGAACTCTACTCGAGATTAAAAGAAAAGCTTATATCGCGATAATTGTATCATGTGTTGTCTGTCGAGGAATTTTTTTGTTTATCAGGTTTGATTGCGGTTGCCGATTGACTTCAAGTAGAATTTTCGGGTTCGAGTCGGGTACAGCTTGAGCCTTACAGAACTCTACTCGAGATTAAAAGAAAAGCTTATATCGCGATAATTGTGTCATGTGTTGTCTTATGCGTCTGTACAACATTAAATCTGCACATAAAGTTTATATTTTTAACTAAGAGAACTGGAACTGTCTTACGCGAGAGAAATTTTTTTATGATCTAAATATTCTCTCCCTCTCCAACAAGAAGAGGACATTACGTAATAGTCCTTCAAAATATTTTGAATAACATGAAAATGCTGAACATTTTCAGATATATTTTCAATGAAATTCTTACTAAAAGAGAATAATCAGAAAAAGTTTTTCATAATAATAATAGTTGCAATAATAACAAGAATGATGTGGTGATGATGATGATGGTGGCGGTGATTTATTTATTTCTGTTTCACTTTTGCTTTTGTCTTTCCGTTTCATTAATTTCTGTGTCTTTTTTAGGTGCGTTCGTAATTATACAAATATGTAGCGCCTATAGTCGTCGTTCGGTCCGTCCGTCCACATATAACAGAACGAAAACTACCCAACCAAATTGTCTGAAATTTTAAATATATAATTGTTGCAAGATTGTGTCGAGTCATTTCAAATTTTATGAAAATCGGTTGTATAGTTTAATTACAGGGACAGTCAAAAGTTTTCCGTTACATTACGGCCAATGGGAAAAAATTATTTCAAGTGCATTTTAATGATGTTAGTCTTTCGATCAGAATGAAATTGATATGCACTTATGAAGTGCACTAAAATATACATTCAGTACAATATGCAGTGGAAATTGTTTTTGATAAAAGTAGTTATAGTACAAACGCACCACACTTGCTACGTTTGACGTGCAATTTCCAACTTGTTTTAAACTTGTTGGATGTGCCGTTCCCAAAACTTTCTTCTTTCTCATACATGTTAATATTTTAAAAAGTTGTTACATACTTCAATATTATTACTTCAATACTACACCAAATTTTATTTCATTTTAGATTTTTCTTCAATTTATTAATCGGAGTAAAAACGAGTTAATCTCGATCAGGGTTTGAGAACTGCCGGGTTAGCTAGATGCGTAGTGTCCGTCGCTGAACAAGAAGCAGATGTACAACAGAACTGCGAAAAATCGAGAAAATTGAACAATAATCACTATCACAGTACCTTCATAGCCTTCTAGGAAATATCTTCATTTTTAACTGGGACCTAGTTCATATAACCGTTCATAGTCTCAAACATATTAAGCTTCATTCAATTCTATGCATAACTTCGTACACTTTCCGATGATACAATAATGGAAATGGCACAAAAATTGCTATTATAGCGTCTCCTACTGGCGGAATTTCCCCAAATTCCACTGGGACGTGCTGGCTATAGCTAAACACATACACATGAAATATGGTTTAATTCTATGTATGACTTCGTGCACTTTTCGATGATACATTAATGGAAATGGCACAAAAATTGCCATTACAGCGTCTCCTACTGGCAAAATATCCCCAAATTCCATTGGGATCTGCTGGCTATAGTTAAACACATACACTTGAAATTTGGTTTAATTCTATGCATGACTTCGTACACTTTTCGATGATACAATAATGAAAATGGCACAAAAATCGCTATTACAGTTCTCCTACTGGCGAAATATTCCCAAATTCCACTGGGACCTGCTAGCCATCGCCAAAAACACATACATGACATTTGGTTCGTTCTATTCATAACTTTAAAAACTTTTCGACGGTACAAAGAGGACGCACACGGACAGACAGACATTTTGTATAAACATGTTTAGTAGGATCTCAGACCCCTGAAACGCTTAAATCGGTTTAAAGCCGGAAGACGAAAAAAGAAAAGTCACGATTACGATACTTTCTTCTTTAGAAAGAAGAAAGTAAAAAATATAAGTGTCTTCTAACTCTTTATAAAGGAAGTTTTCACTTTAGAAACAAATGTAAATGATAATATGCGAATTTTTTATAACTGCAAGCTAGAGTCACTTTACATTATCTTCCATATAGCTGTATATTTTTGACAAAATCTGATAAACTATAAACCTCTCGACGATTAAAGATACATTAATCATTTCCTTAAAAACTTATTACTATTTTTTCTACATGCTTCCTATTTTTCTTGAGTTACAATTTTTATTTTTACTTCTTGGTTTTTTTTTTCCTTTTTTAATTTTTTTTTTTTATTGGTTCCATCTAACTAAATAATTGAGGTATCGTATGTACTGGGTATGAAACGTATTAAGTTATGCAATCTGTAACTTGAAGGTAGTTCAAAAAATAAGAAGTACACTGTAAAAAAAACCATTGTAGATTTGCCAGCACAAACTGCTCGCGTCCGAATTGCCAGCACATTGTGCTGATAATTTTACGCAACTACTGTATTTTTCAAGTTTATATAGTCAAGAAACCAAAGAAAGCTACAGCACATTCGACTGTGATCGAGTTTGAGCGCGAGATGAACAGTACTTTGTACTGTAAAAATGTCGTTTTTATTTTTTTTCAGTGTATGCATTAATCTTAACCCTTATCAGATGCTACCTTTTTACGCATGATTGTATTTTTATGCTCTATTCGCACCACTATATTTAAAAAATAAATTTTGTAGTACATTTCTCGCGCAAATGTTGCCAAAATACAAATGAAAGTGTTTCTTAAAAAAAAGTAGTGCCAACCGAATAAAATTTGTGTAAGATATGCCGGTCCCGATGTCCCGTAGGAAGTGGCATAGGACCAATAAGGGTTAAATAATCTAGCGCGTAAGTGAAATTTACTAATGAGATAATATTTTTTTTTCAGCCTTGCTGTCGACGTATAAAAAGCTTTCATTTCAAAAATACGATTAGAAATTTAAGAGATAAGATAATGAATATGATAAATAAATACAGTGAAACTTTCCTTTAACGAAGTCTCATCGTTATACTTAAACAGTTCGTTATGAAGAAAATTCGTCAAATAGAAATCAGCTTAAATTTATGAAATTTGTATAATAAAATACGCGTTCATAAAATGAAAAATACATGTAAAAGGAAACATTCTAAAAATGTATTTGAATTGGGCCAGTAACTTTTTTATGCAATGTAGACATATAAGAAAAATTTAATTAGAATAATATCTAAAAAAAAAAACACACAATAAAGAGAGGTAAATACAAACTTAAGCGTAGTAAACCTTTTCTCTTTTTTCTCAGTTTACCAAATCCTTAACTTTAAAAAAGTCTGTAATATTACTTTGTATAGGTTTCTCATAAAAAATGCACTTTTCATAAAAAAAAAATTCACACTTTTGTAAGTACCCGAACAATTCATCTGTAACATTTTCGTAAAACTACACTGTTAAAAATTTGCAAAATTCTGGCAGGTCATTTGACAGTTTTTTCCGAAAACGGTAACACAACCGTGAATTTAACACTATTCTGAACATATTATTGGCCATTTTATGGTCAGAATATAGTTAAATTATGGTTATGAAACCGTTTTTTCAAAAAACGTCGAATAACCTGCCAGAATGCTGCAAAATTTTTAACAGTGTAGAATTCCTTTCTTATTGTATCGAAGGCTTTTAGTATTTCTTTCTTTTTAGTCTAACAATTTCTTCATTATCATCTTCATCGCTCGGTGTAATTCTCGGCTTCTTCATTACAATTTATTACACTTTGCAACATATCAACGTCAGTAGGATTCAGTTGTCTTAAGTAGTTCAGTTGTGATAAGTGGGATAAACTTCGTTATATAGAATATATTTTGAGTAATATTTAGATTAATTTACATGTTAATGGTGTTCGAAGTCAAGGTTAAACAGAAAATTTCGTTAAATAGAAAACTTCGGTAAAGGGAAGTTCCACTGTATTATTAAATAACTTTATGTATCTACGGGCAAGTGTAAATTTGCATTACCTACTGTAAAACCGTATATTTTCGATAAAATCTAATGAACTATTAGCCGCTCTACAATTAAAATATACTTCAATCGTCTTTCTTCTAAAAAACATATTACTATTTTTTCCATTCTTCCTACTTTTCTCGTTTTATTTTTTCTCTTTAATTATTTCTTTTATTGCCTCTCCTTTTTTTCAGTTTTTGGTATTGCTTTTATTGGTACATTCCACGTAAACAACTTTTTCTTTTTACGTTTTTCCAAGATCAAAGCTTCATAAAAAAATTAATTAAGAGAAGTATGCGTTCTCATTAATTTTTTTCTCCTTTGTGTAGTCTCGGTTGATTTTGAAAGAAATTGCCCCTTTGATTAGGAAACATATTTTAATAGTGTTTACTTTGTTCGTTTGATAAATTACGTCTTTAACCTTATGAATATCTCGCTATTCAATGGTTAATTCTACAGAAATATAAGAAGAAATATTATCACACATACACGTATTATTACACAGGCACCCTGCTGATTACTTTCTTAAGATAAATGTACATAAAAATAAAAGTACTATTTGTAGTTCTAGACGCATAACTGCATAAAATCTTTTGAGCTAGAAGGATTAAATGTAGTAATCGGGTTTTTCATGGTAACATGAAAAATTCCCATATATATACGGGGCATTCTCACAATCTTTTGACATTTGGGAATAAAAATCTGGTGAAATTAAACTTGCTAAAATAACATTTTAATCTGATAGACGAATGCCTTAATGATTCAAAATAAAGAAAAAATGGTCAGCAGCGAAAATATTTTTATTTAACCTATAACTGATGTCGCGCGGTCTCCCAGACCCCGCGACTCCCAGCTGTAAACACTTTTACAGCTTTTTACTTTTCTGCACTGAAGTTAAATAATATGAATAAAATACTTTTTTCATGCAATTTAATTCACATGCTCCTAAGACAAGTACAACGATATTGTTAGAACAAAATTTAAGTAAATTCAACCATTTGAGTTATTTTTTTTTATTCATTTTATTCGAGGGGTCTAAGAGACCGTATCACATCAGTTGTGTGACAGATTTTAGTCACATCAGTTAAAGGTTAACTGAGGTTTATGTTAAACTTGCGAGTTTAATTTTCCTTACCATTTTACCACTAAAACTTTTTATTTTCTTCTAAATTTTTGCTTATAATGAATTTGCATAGTACCCACAGGACTTTCAAATAAGAAATAATAACAATGTAGTATTTGTAGTACAAAATTTTGGTATAACATTGTATTAAAGGGGTGTTAAAGAAGGGACGGTAAGGTAAAAAAAGGGGGACTGTATAGGAAAAAAGGGACGAAATGGGAAAAAAAGGGACGGTAAGAATGGAACGGTAAGGAAAATTACCACCTATTTTAGGCAATTAATGTTAAAACTAAGTGGTAGCCACAATGTTCATTGATTTTTAGAAACAGTTATTTACATTGGATTAAATTAAAAAAAATTACCTCGAAAAGTGCAGGAATAAACCTTGGGGACGGTAAGACTACCAATAACGCCACGATGCTGGAAATTGATATTTAAATGCTGATTTAAATTCTGCAGTAAATTTCCTGTCAAAGAATTTTAGACATTCTTTCTTTAGCATACTTCTGCATCAGGAAAAACTTGAAAAAAATTCGTGGCTGCATCTAAAGTGATTTTCTGTATAAGTTAAGCAAGATGGATGGTAAGAAATCTAAAACTCAGGGACAGAGTTTAAAAAATAATAACAACCCTAAAACTGTGTGCAGGTTAATTTTTTGCTACATATTTATATAAAACAATAGTTCCAGTTTCGGGAAAAAATTACATCGAATTATTTTTATTGAAACAATTTTATACAGACAGCTCCAAACATAAAAATCAGCATCAGGGACACGGGACGGTATAGGAGTTTTCCTGGTATTTGGACCCCCAACATCGTCCAAAACTTATTTATCTCGTTAATATTGTTATGCAATCATGCAATGGGATGTTCCCCAGTATATGAAATAAATAAAACACAAGAACATGTACTAAAATAAAAATTATTTTTCGGGGACATAAAAGTCAAAAGATTGTGAGACTGCCCCATATATAATATGAATGTATTTATGCATCAGGCAGATTTATAGTGTAAATGGCTAGTTCCAAAGAAACATAGAACAATTACATAATTTATGTATTACTATTTTCTTAAGGTGAATATATATATGTATACATAAAACAAAGAAAAGATTGTCTTTCTGTACGAATAATTTTAGAACACCTTAAGGGTACCGTGGACCTTTATCTGAGCGGAAATCGACCCAAAAATCGAAAATTATTTTTGTGAATATTATTATTTTTCAGTTTGTTCTGAGCCATTTGCGAAAAACCGCATGCAGATGCGATTATTTTTTTGCAAAGTAACAAGCGTTTGAATTTTGTACACAAACAGTTTTTCGACCCTTTAATATACTTTAAATCTGTTTTTCTCAAAACTAATTTTTCAAAGTTTTTCGATTTTTAAAATGCTCCATGCGTTGTAATATTTGATCAAAATTCGTGATATTAATAAGGCCGAATTCTGATATTGCTTACATAGAAACTGTGCATGCATTTTAAAATTCGATGTCATTAAGATAATTAAATTTGATTTTTAGTTTATTAAAAGGCAAAATTTTGATGAAAATCGATGTCGAATTCAGAAAAAAATCTCTAAAAAATTAAGTATTCAAGGGATTAAAAAATCAATGCACCGATTTGTTTGTAACAGAGTTTTAAGTGATTAAAATACCAAATCGAGGAACTATCTGAAAAATTATTACGCATGGAGAATTTAAAATTTCGTTTTAAAATTTGAATTTTTTAAAGAAAATCCTAAAATTATAAGAAGATTGGAAATTTCTTTTAAGGTAGTTTATATACTTATTGTGAAATGTATGATTCCACAAAATTTTATATCTCTATGATGAAAAAAAAACGTCCATCGTCCCTTTAAGTTTAACTTTAAGTGAGAAGCATGAAATTGAGTAGCATGTTCTTGGTTATAGGAAGAGAGTATGCTTTATGTTTTATATGTTATTTATGAATAATTTAGATTGCTGTCCAATTGTTAATTCCATAGAAATATAGAAGAAATAGTATTATGCTTATTTCCCTATTAATCACTTTTTATGGCAATATTCATAACGGTAAACTTATTATAACCGTTTCTATACACATAATTTCTTGAAAACTTTCGTTTTAAGACGACAAAAGACATCGGCTGAACATTGGTCGATTTATCAGAGTCGTCCACAAATAGTTACTTAACGATACTAAACGACATTGGTACGACATTACATCGACAATGACTAGCCGTCTTTCTCGTTAATGTCAAATGCAGACATTGGCAGGTAACAGAATTAATGTCGCAGATGAATTGATCGGCAAACGTCCTAAACATCAGATCAGAACAAGGCCACAATTGAGCAAAAATTGTACATTTATTACGCTTGAGCATCTTTCTTCCTGCGTGAAATTTTGTAATTGGTTATTGCTTCATTATAATTAGAAGAATGTATTTTCGCATATGCACGGTATCATCGGCCAGAGTTGTTCCACATTTGGTCACAGCAGCAGTGCAGAGTAACTGTTCATGAATAAAGATTATTGAATATTTAGTACATGATTTATCACATTGCTAACCAAGCGTAGAATCAACAGAATGAAAAAATATCCTATCCGGGAATCGAACCCTGAACCCTTGGAATAGCACTTCAAGTGCTCTACCATTTAAGCTACGAGGACAATACTCAGCTTGGCATCTCTCACTCACATATGTTGGTAAGGCTGCAACTGCAGCACAAGATGGAATAGTCTTGATGAGCACAAAATCCTGCGGCGAAACATGAGGCACAAACAAAGCCAGCATCGGTGAACACATATATAATTTTAATTAACTTTTTAATTAATTTTCAGCTGTGAAATTACGTTCGAAATTATTGAACCGACATATATTACCAACATATCTGAACGAGAGATGCCAAGCTGGGTATCGTCCTCGTAGCTTATCAATAATTTCACAGCTGAAAATTAATTAAAAAATTAATTAAAATTATTATAAAGATTATGTCAGTAGTTATTTCAAAATAATTATCGATTCTCACCTAGAAAAGTCTCTTGGAACCTTGAGAATACAGAAAAAATATCTAATCACTTTTTTCAAAATTCTGACAAGATTTTTTGATTTTTTAAGCAAAATTTTTCATAAATTTCGTATTTCTGACTTCTTAGCAAACGAATTCTTTAGAGAGGATCAATATTTAACCTATGCTCGGATGTCTCTCGGGACGCTTCTCTAATCAAACAAATCAATTGGATTTTCCCACTCTTTTTGGGGCTAACTCATGAATCAGGAAATATATAGTTTTTTTTTTTTTTTTTTTTTTTTTTTTTTTTTTTTTTTTTAACTCGCATGAGTTTCTTTTAACATCTTTTTAAAGCAAAATATTACGGAGTAAATTACGAAGTATGCATCTGGGGGGAAATTTATAATAAAGCAATATAAATCTTTCTATTAATCTATCTCTTTTCAATTAACTTTTATTTTCTCAAATAGAAAAAAAAAAGGAGAAAATATAGAACTTATAATTATCACATTCATAATTAATTTATAATGTATATCAATGAGTTATTTTTTCGGCAAATAAATAAATAGAATACTAAATCCATCTTTAAGAATTTAAACTTAAAATTACACTATGTGCAAAATACTTAAAATATTTATATTTTTTGTCATCTTTTAAGTATTTTGCACATAGTGTAATTTTGAGTTATTTCTTTTTCCCAACTTTTATGGAATATTTTTAATGAAGCGCGGAAATTTTATTTTCGTAATACATATATATATATATATATATAATAAATATATTAGCAATCTTTTAAATATTATACGCTTAGATCTCTGCTGCAATACCGCATAATCTTTGTGTATTATCTATATGATTTCTGTTCTGTAGTTATCTGATACCTCTATAAGGAAATTCCATTAATTTTTTCATTCTTATCATCGCAAAGATTCGTTTAATGATTTTTACCAATCTAGTTATGTATGCTAAACTGTATTATTGTCAATTCATTCATACTATCACAATTTTTGTGGGTGGTCGGTAATGTTTAATTAATGGTTATATATATACTAGCAAGCCCCGCGTCTTTGTTCGCGTAATAGTTGAAATATGCCAAGTGATATTTGCATGACTATTTTTTATTAGAAGAACACTTTTTGAAATAATTCAAAAATTACAAATTAATCCACAGTTTGACTAAACTTCATTATAGAAGTGCAATAGACAGAAATGGGATTTTATTTAATAAGAAGAATTAAAACTAATTCCAAATAAATGATAATTTAGAAAGTATTTTGAGACTTTTATGTTCATTTCATACGCTCATTTCAGTATTCATTTGAAGTTTTGAATTGTTTAGAAACCATCTTAACACATTTACATCTTAAAATTAACCATCATGTCAAATTCCAAGCTTCTTGTCTAACAGTCTAACACCTCTCTGGTGTTAGTGGCACCAACAGGAAATGCCGAAACAGAGTTCAAATAGAATGTCTCGAAAAATGTTGACTGTAACCATTAATTTGCCAACATTAACCTTGAAATCGGTTGGTATATCCTACTATTCTATAGAAAACGGAATTTAGATGTTTTCAAAGGCTTTCTTGTTGTTCCTGTCAATCAGGTGGTTGTGCCACCGGCATAAAATATAGCCCGTATAGGATCAGGGACTGTCACTCTTGATTCGCAACCAATAACTTCTGTAATCGGTTTATTATTTCCTGAGATTCCATAGAAATCGTAATTTAGGACTCTTTCAGAATTCTTTTCGCTCCTTCCCTTCGCTTCACCCCTTTTTAATTTCGAATTTATTTTTGACTGTTCTTAGAGGACATTTATATTTTATAAGCAACTACCGTGCTATATTTAAAGTTTCTAGCCTCTTCTGTACCGCAGAAATCGCAATTTAGAAAGTTTTTTGCTCCTGCAACCCTCTAGGGATTGTTGCACCGACATAAAATATAGCTTATGTTTGAGCAGGTTCTATCACCATCAATTTGCAACCATTATGTTTGAAATCGGATTCGTATTTCATACGATTGCATAAAAATCGTAATTTAGAACGCTTTTCGCTCACTTGATCCTTTTACATTTGGAATTTTCTTTCGACAATTCTTAGAAAGCCTTTGCATCTTTGAAGTAATTACCATTCCAAATTTAAAATGTTAGATCCCGTCAGTAACACAAAAAACGCAATTTAGAACATTTTTTGCCCCTATAACCCCCAGGTGGTAGTGACAACAACGTAAAATATAGGCTATGTTGGAGCGGGGACTGTCACCATCAATTTGAAACCATTACTTCTGAAATCAGTTTATATTTCCTGAGATTGCGTAGAAATTGCTATTTAGAACGTTTTTAGAAAGCTTTTCGTTCATTTTCTCTCCTTTTAAATTTCAAATTTTTAAGTAACTCTTCTCAAAGAGCATTTACATCTCATAAGTAATTACCATGCCAAATTTCAAGTTGCTAGCCTCTTCAGTATCACAAAGATCACAATTTAGAACGTCCTTTAAAATGCAACCGCAAGGTGGTAGTGACGCCGACATGAAATAGATCCTATATTGGTGCAAGGGCTGTCATCATCAATTTCCAACCATTACTTTTGAAATCGGTTGTGTACTTTCTGAGATTGCATAGAAATCGCAATTTAGAACGTTTTTAGAACGTTTTTCGTCCATTTTCAGCCTTTTTAAATTTCGAATTATTTAGCAAGTTGCAGCGAGGGCTGTCACCATCGTTTTCACACCATTATTTTTTTAATTGATTCGGTACTTCCTGAGATTGCGTAGAAATCGCAATTTAGAAAGTTTTTTCGGAGGCCTTTCCCTCATTTTCAACACCTTTTAAATTTCGATTTTTTAGGAAATGTTCTTAGAGATAATTTGTATCTTATAAATAACTGCCCTGCCTAATTTCAGGATTCTAGGCCTTTCAGTAACACAAAAATCTAAATTTAAAACGTTTTTTGCTTTTGGAACCCCTAGGTGGTAGTGACACCGACATGAAATAGAGCCTATGTTTGAGCAAGGGCTATCATCATCAATTTCCAACCATTACCTTTGAAATAGGTTGGGTACTTTCTGAGATTGCGTAGAAATCGGCATTTAGAGCGTTTTTTAGAACTCTTTTCGCACATTTTCACCCTTTTAAATTTCGAATTTTTTAAGAAAAGTTCTTAGAGATCATTTATATCTTATAAGTAACTACCATTCCAAATTTCATGTTTCTAAGCTTTTCAGTAACACAAAAATCATATTTTCGAATGCTTCTTGCTTCTGCACCCCCTTTGGGGGTAATTGCACCGACATAAAATGTCACCTATGTTGGAGCAAGGGTTGTCACCATCATTTTGACACCATTATTTTTGAAATCGGTTCGGTACTTCTTGAGATTGCGTGAAAATTGCCATTTAGAACGTTTTTTAGAACGCTTTTCGTGCATTTTCACCCCTTTGTAATTTCGATTTTTTTTTAAGAAATGCCCTTAGAAATCATTAATATCTTATAAGTAACTACCATTCCAAATTTCATGTTTCTAGGCCCTTCAGTAACCCAAAAATCGCATTTTTAGAAAGTTTTTTGCTCCTGCACTCCCTTTTGGCCAGTGGCACGGACATAAGATATAGCCTATGTTCTAAGTTGGACTAACACCATCATTTTGATACCATTACTTTTGGAATCGGTTCGGTAGTTCGAGAGCTTACCTCCTACAAATAAACAATTTTTACTTCTTTATAATATTAATTAATTAATATAGATATATTAATTAAACTTTCTGTACAATAATACCATTCAAAGATAATGAAAATGACCAAGAATATGAAAACACAAACACCACATTAACTATATATATATATAATGCATGTACATATACCGGGTGTCCCAAAAATGACTGATGGATTTTAAAATTCAATGACTTGCAAACGGTGACAGATATTAACAAAATTCTTGCAGGAGTGTTATGTATGATGTCAAGAGTTCTTTTTTTTTTTTTTTTTTTTTTTTTTTTTACAGTGATTCTTGATTTTAGTTCGAATTTCAAACAACAGATGGCACTGAGAGCAATAGGTGTTCAGTCCAGACTCGATTTTTGTTACTCCGGGACCCATTCAATGCATTTTAATCTCCTTTTTTCGCATGGAAGAAGGAAGAGGCTGAAAAATTGAGCCTGGATTTAGCGGTTATTGCTTACAGCGCCATCTATCGATGCTATTTGTAACTAAAACTGAGAATCACAGAATAAAAACTCCTGACATTTTAATAATCGATATTCATTGAAAACGTTCATTGATTCATTTCACATTTTAAATTAAATTCATAGATTCTACAATATATCAGTACTTTAAATTTTAAAATTTTCTTTTCTGTAGTTGTCTTTCTTTTTTATTTTCTTTTACGCCAGGAGATACAAATATTCATGTAATTTATCAACTATTATTTTGAAAATCTAGCTCAAACCGGTAATGTATATTATACTACCTCCAGTCAGCTTCCATTGTAAAGTCATACTATACATTTAAATTCATATATTCTACCATGCCTCAGTAACTTTAAATATTAATGTTTGATTTCCATTTATTTCACAATATTTATTTATTTTTACACCAAGAGGAAACAAGCATAACATTAACAACTCTATTCACATTGGCTTAGTGCTTAAATTTATCAGATATTGTTTTGAGTGATCTTAGATAAAGTAGTATAGAAACAGTACAATACACAAACATTATTTTAATAAAAATATGCCAGTTACTTCCTCTCGAAGGAAAACATTTTAATATTTATCGAAGATAAGAGCTTTCGTGTTAACATAATAAAATATATTCGGAAAAGTTTCTAGAAATATTTGCCGTTTTCTGCATTTTTTGACTACGCAGAAAACAAAATTTCGTGCAGCATTAAAAGTTTTGTCAATTTATTTGTCTTACGTATTATACTATTCCTCAGCATATTCGCAAATAAGAATATTTCCACGAAATCCGAATTATGAAACCAATGGTTTAAAATATTTCTCAATGCTCTTTTAAGTTTCACAAATATTTTCATTAAAATACTTTAGTTATGTGTTTTGGAATTTAATGACTAATATTACGGGCGTCTCAATGAGCTCTAAAACTTATTATTTGGTTTCAAAATTGAGAATGAACTTATAAGAAAAATCATTAAAATTAACAGTGCTTTAAATTAGTCGGATGTGCCAATCCCAAAACTTTCTTATATTTCATGCATGTTAATACTTGAAAATAACCGAAACTGAAGTTTTATGAAAATTCGTGCATTAGTTCTTGAGATATAGCTATTGCGGTAAGCAATAAAAATGCAGCATGGTAGCAACGTCACCTGTTGGGCGATTTGCACCAAAAACTAATCAGCACTAATTTATATCAGGGACTAACTGAATATAAATTTTTATTAAATTCCGTCCATTAGTTCTTGAGATAGTTCCACATTCCATTGAGATAGTTCTCTTGAAGTTTGTTCCACATTCATACAGGCAAACATTTTCAAGAAATAGTCAAATCGTGCTCAGAACCTAAAACGTATAAATTCGTCAAAAACCGGAAGTCGAAAATTTTCACGAATCCAATACCTTCTTCTTGTAAAGGCAGAAGAAAGTAAAAAACTAATATAACGTTTCGAAAAGTATCTTAAAATTTTCATTTGAAATTCCTTGGGCAATTACTGAGTTTCCAGTGTTTGTTGACAAATAAAATTTAAATTTTATGCTATAAATAAAATATGCCTTTTTCTGTTTGTTTTATTACCCCTATTTACTTTTTACACAAAATTTCATTAAGATGTTATGAATTTCAACAGTCAGTTATTTACATAATTGTCAAATGTTATTTTAAAAAGCTACATCAAATCAATAAATTGTAACATACTTACTTCCAGTAAATTTACATCGAAAATTCCTGAATTTAACAATACCCCCAGGAACGTTACATATTAATATTTGATTTCTATTTGCCTCAGTATATTTATTTACTTTTACACCAGAGAAAACATACATAACGTTAACATTTCTTTCTATATTTGCTTAGTACTGAAATTTATTATATATTACTTAGGGTGATCTTAGATAAACTACAGTAGAAACATTACAATACTCAAACATTATCCTAATAAAAATATGTCAGTTATTCTCTTCTTAAAATACTTGTAAAAGATAAGAGCTTTAACGAGAAAAGAATAAAATATAATGTGAACAGAATATATCCTTCAACATATAAGCTTTGGGCAATTTTATCAATTTTACGGTGAATTTTGTTCACGTTTTCGACATTATTTTAATTAAGAAAAAAGAAAAGAAAAGAAATAAAAGCAACATCGATAGTCTATACTGCATTAGAAATTTTATCTGTTTCTTCTTTTTACGTAACCAAAATTATTTTATCTAACATATTTCTAAATAAGAATATTTCTACGAAAACAGAAATATAAAATGGATTTTTGAAGGTAGACTACTCAAAACAATTAGGAGAGCAAGTAAGAAAGTGAAGAGAATTGTAAGGGACAACCATGCATGGGCATAAAATGGAGAGTACATGTGTCAATGTGCAAAACGGAAAAAAAAGCGCAAAAATATTTGCAAGAGAGCTTTATTTCTTTGAAACGATGGATAGAACATGAAAAGGTGGTTTAGGGCAACAATTTCGTTACATGCAAATGACAAAAAAAAGTACTGTTTATGAATGATACAAGGTATTTAATATAGCGTGTGGTCCCCTCGAACAGATAAAACTGTCGCACACGTGTTTTCCATGGATTCGATGACAATATCGATAAGACTTTGAGGAGTACTGTCCCACTCCTCGACAATTGCTATCGCCAAGTCCCGGACAATAAAAGGTGGCCTTAGTCTCACTGCAGCGCGTTGTACGAGTGTGTCCCATACATACTCGATCAGATTCAGGTCAGGAGATCATGTAGACTATTCCATACGCTGTATTGTTTCAGCTTTAAGCATTTCCTCTACAAGACGAACTGTATGCGGTCTGGCATTATCATGCATGGGAATAAAGGAATCACCAATTGCTTCGGTGTAAAATACGATAGGAGGTATCAGTATAACTTTGGACCGTGAAAGTGCCATTCTGAAAGATATGAAGGTCCGTACATCCACCTATGCTGATTCCAGCTCATACCAACAACCCACCTCGCCTGTAATGTGATCTTTCACGAGCGAATGTGTGATTATTTCGAGCTCTCCTTTCCCTCCATACCAAAATGCATCGGATGCGACATCCAGACTGAATCGGGACTCATCTGTAAAGAGAAATTGACTCCAACCCCGTTGCCTCCAATCTCGATGTTCAGTTGTGCGCCTTCTTTGGACCGCACAGTTGTTTGAGGACAACGGAATGTAGACCATTGGCTTACGTGTATATCCCTGATGAAGCATAATTCGGACTGTTTGGCTAGAAACCCTTCGTCCTGTGGCCAAGAACAACTGTTAAAAAGCAGAAAAACCAACGTTTAAAATGCACAAATAATACATGAAAAGCAGCAAACAGCTGTTTCGAATCTACTAGCGAGATTCTTCTGTGTTTGCAGCTGAGTAGTAATGTCTGTTCCGTCTCGACGAGCTGTTAACAGGATATATCGGTCATCAGTTTGCGTAGTAGTTTATGGCCAACCTTGCCCTGATCGACGTCTAACATTTCCTATGCCATGGAGTAGATTCCACAGCCTTTGATTGACACTTCGAGCGCGTTCACGGACCGCACTCTGGGTTCCCCAGGTTTCCCCGTGGGGAACCCGAAGCGTTCAGAGCCGGCATCACGTGACTTTTTCCGAGTTTCCCGCAGCGTTCAGAGCCGGAGATTACCCGGATTTCGGGGAACCCACATTACCTGAAAAATTTTGTTGGGTAAAGTGATCACGTGGTTGGGAAATCTGATTTGTTTACCATTTTATAGCTTAACTGTGACTGTTAATTGGAATCACTGTTTTGATCAGTTTTATCGCACATTGTTTCTGTTTTTTCATATTACAAAAATAATAATAAAGACATTTCTGGTCTAAGTTTAACTTTTAGATAAGTTAGAAGATAAATGTAAATTTTGCCTATGACAAATCTCCAATTCAGCCTAAAATGGCTATCAAAACCTGTGATACATATTTGTTGCGATAGTATTCCACATAAAAATTAACTTTTGGAACAGTTTCCCATCTAAAAAAAAGTGATAATTGAATCTATTTGCACTGTCGAAAGTGCAGCTGCCGCCATGTTTGTAAATGTAAAAAAAAAAAAATCCCGCAACTTTACCCGAAAGCATTCAGAGCCGTTTTTACCCAACCTTACACCGAGAAACCAGTATGACGTCATTCCCCATTTTTTCGAGTTACCCGTGTTTCGGTCTCTGAACGTGCTCTTTTTGTGACTCCAACAGCACCCACTACACTTCGTTGTATTTACCCGGATTCAACTATTCCGATAATACGCCGATCCATGGGTTCCGGTCCGGTAAATCACATCGTTGTGACATTTTCAAGTCACCTTTTCTCAAAACACAGGCTGAGCAATGGAATTTTAGAAGTAAGATAGTGAAACAGACGTTTCTGCAAAATCCAGATTTCTGCATTTGTCTCCTTTTTCTAGTTTTTGACATCATGAACTTTGATTAGCATGTGACGTTTTCTTCATCTTTTTTCTATTACGCTTTAAATTACGGATGTTTTATTTTACGTTACTTTTCGGTGTAAATATTTGCGCAATTTTGTAAAAACCATGTGCTCCTCTAATTGTTTTGAGCAGTGTATTTTCTTAATTATTTTTTTTATTTAATAAAATACATTAATTTATATATTTTAAACTTTTATATTTTTATGGGTATTTTTGCGAAATTCTAGGATTGTTATAAACGTCTAAATGAACTCTAAAAGTATTTTCTTTTATCTAAGATTTAAAAATAAATTAATTAATATAACTGTGGTTTAATAAAATGTTGTCATATTTTAAAACTAATACATTGCTTTTGAAAAGTCTTTAATTTATCATTTTAAAACTTTTCAAAAATTGCAGCGTTTTGTGAGTTTGTTAACAATAAAATTTGATGCTATAAATTAAATATGTATTTTACTTTTTGTTTTACTATATCTATTTACAATTATACTTTATTTAACTTTACAAATTCCCTTAGACGTTATGTAGCTTTTAACGGTCAAATAATCACATAATTTGTCAAATTTTATTTTAAAAAGCTACTCCAAATCAGTAGTATATAACATACTATCCGAGCAAACTTTCAGTGAAAAATCCTTACATCTGAATTTAAATATATTCACCAATTCCTCAGGAAATTTAAACATTAATATTTGCTTCACTACATTTATTTTCTTTTACATGCACAAACATACATAAGGTTAACATCTCTTTTCATATTTGCTTAGTACTTAAATTTATCAGATGTTGCTTTGTGTGATCTAATATAAAGCAGATCAGAAACAATGGAATACACAAAGGTTGTCCTAATAAAAATATGCTAGTTATTCTCCCTCAAAGGAAAACTTCTTAATATTTAATTATTATAACAGCTTCCGCGTTAAAAACTATACTGGAGAAAATTTTCTAGACATATAAACTATGGAATATATAATATCGAATTTTATTCACGTTTGCAGCATTACTTTAAATGTGCAAATACTAGAATTTTGTGCAGCATAGAAAATTTTACATATTATTTCTCTCTGTTACGTAACCAAAGCTTTTCCTACAATCATATTTGTAAATAAAAATATTTGCGCGAAGACAGAAATATGAAATGAATTTTTTTCCAGTTCTTATTTAAACTTCATAAAATATTTTTTATTTAACTTTTTTTAATTTTATCTTTTTACACTTTAATGAATATTTCCTCGAAATTCAAGAAATATTTTAAGCGTTTCAGGGAACGTTGAAAATCATTTTTCTGTTTCAAAGCTTAAAAATAAATTCCTATATAAATTCATTAAAAATAACCATAGTTTCCTAGAATACTGCCATACCTTAAATTAATGTATTTCCTTAGAAAAAGCTGAAATTTATGATTTGGAAGGTCTTAAAAGTGCTTCCTAGTTTTCCATATTTCTCATCAACTGAAATTTTTTGCTAGAAATTAAACATATATTTTCTGTTTCTTTTACTATATCTGTTTACTTTAACAATAAATTTCTTTAGATAACTTCTTTGTGTAACTTCAAACAGACAAACATTTACAAATTTTTTCAATTCTTATTTCAAGCAAGAACGAAAAAAACATGCGTCAGGCATAGGTTGTGAAGCACTTTCCAACACTAACAGAATATAATTAAGAAATTTAATTTTTTCATACAGCAAAATGAAAACAGTCAAATATTTACAAAATTTTTGAATTGTTATCTCAAACAAGAACGAAAAAATGTGCATCAGGCATAGGTTATGAAACACTTTCCAACACTAACAGAATATAATTAAGAAACTTTATTTTTTCATACGGCAAAATGAAAACAGTAAAATATTTACAAATTTTTCGTTATTTGAAAATAGAACGAAAAAAAAATGCTTGAGGCATAGGTTATGAAACGCTTTCCGACACTAACAGAATATAATTAAGAAATTTTATATTTCATACAGCAAAATGTTACATCTAAAAAAGCAATTTAAACAAGTAGTTAAATCTGATCGAAGATTGCACAGAGGGTTTCGTTTAGCATACCTTTCAAAACACTTTATGCTTTAATTAATAAATCCAGGTCGTTAATTAATTATAATCCTTAACCTTTTTCAATAAGAACATAGATGGCATCACCATTAAATTTAATTTTAGAATTATTAAAATTGGTAGATTTTTTTAAATCAAATTAAAAATATTCAAGAACTGCTTTTCAAACAATTGTAACAGCGTATGCTTGTATATCTAAAAAGTATATTTAATTACATAATTTAATTTTAACTAAATAAAACAAAACCCTTAAAATGGCATAAAAAATACGAAAGTTATTTTAATTAAATCCATCGGACAATGAAATGTAGTCAATTTAAAATTTTACAATTTCTCAAAAAAAAAAAAAATAAAAATCTGTAAAATTGAATCTATTAGGTAATAAAATCTATTCCGTTGAAAAAATTTCAAATTCCGTTGCCGAGCTTCGAACCTGGGACCTTCTGATAAGCAAACAGACGCGCTACTACGATGAAATTACGCCTGAACGAAAAAGAATGAAATTAATGTTCCTTTTCAAAATCTAAATCGCAAAAATGTTCGGTTGTCATTAAATAAATTCATTTAATTAAAATAAAACCCTAAAAGCACATAATAAAAATTCATTTTCAGCGATTACTGTCCATATCCAATGATGTGTGTGCGTCGAGCAATCCTGTATATGATCTATAGAATTTCTGCATACCACGTAATAAACTAAAATTTAGATTTGTTTAAAAATGCATTCCACGGCAGAAAACACAATTTCAGCAATTATTGATCACAGTCGGCCCTGTGACTGAATTCTTTTGGGCGTCTTTGTAAATGAACGATAAATGCTACGAACTCTATAAATCTATGTTGTTGTGTACATCAGTGATCCTTTTTAATTTCATTATGTTTGAAATATCTTACCATCAATAAAATGCACTGCAAACGATTTTCGTCTATAGATCATGATGTCATGATCATAATTCTTTTATTTGTCCTTGTAAACGAACTATTAAGGCAACATACTTCAATTTCAATACCAAACAGTCTATAGTAAACATAAAAAACGTATAAAAATTACATGGCAACCCGAGTATATTTACGAGAGAATTAGAGCGCGGACAGACAGACAAACAGAATTCATAAACACTTTTTAACTATGGTAAAAAGTATTAAATAGATTGTTCAAATCAGTAATGTATAATACTCTACTTCTGCCCAAAATTTGTTTTATAGCCATTTAAATTTAAATCCATGTATTCGAAAATAACTAAGAAAAAAATTAATTTTTGGTTTATATTTGCTTCACTCTATATTTATTTGCTTTCACACGAGTGAAAACAAGCATAACCTTAACATATCTTTTGATATATGCTTATTAATACTTAAATTTATCAGAAATTGCTTTGAGAGGTCTTGGAAAAAGTGCAATAGAAACAATATAATGCACAAAGGTTTTCCTAGCAAAAATATGCCAGTTATTCTTTTCTCAAAGAAAAACGTCTTAATATTTATTGAAGGTAAGAGTTCTAACGTTAAAAAATAAATAAAAGATGTTGTAAAAAATCCCCAAAAGTATAAACTTAGGAATATTTTATCTTGGATTTCTTTCACGTACTTTAAATATGCAAAAAACAGAATTTCGTGCAGCATTAAAAATATTGTCTTTTTCCAAAAGTTTTCTCCCAACATATTTGTAAATAAAAAAAAAATTATACGAAAAGGGAAATGCGAAATAAATTTAAATATATTTTAAATTTATAATGCTTTATTTTTATTTCATAAAATTCTTTTAAATGCATTTTCTATTTTTTTTTTTTTTTAATTTTTTGTATACTTTTAGGAATAGTTTTACGAAAGCCTAGAAGTATTTATAAATGTCTTAATGAAAATTTAAAACCATTCTTTGGCTTCAAATTTAAAAGGTAGATAAGAAAAGAAATTCGTTACAAATATCTGCAGTTTCGGAGAATTTTGGCAACTTATATATTTAAAACATACACTGCAACTCTTTATACACTTTTCAGAACACTTTTTAGAACATCTATTTTGTCACCTTTTTTAGAACACTTTGAAGAACACTTTTTGGAACAGTTTTTAGAATACTTCTGAGAACACTCAATTTTTTTCAGCATACTTTCTAGAACACTTTTTGAACTCTTTTGGGAACGCGTGATTTCACAAGTATGCCCAAATGTATTCTCAATCTGTTCTCAAATATGTTCCCAAGTTTAGAAATTATTAGAAGTTATGTTATTATATTATTAGAAGTTACCCTATTAAAAAATATCCTGAGCAAAACACTTTCGGTACAGTTTTGGTACACTTTGGGAACACTTTCTTTATAGCGGAGCATATTCGGAACACATTTCAGTACACATTAAGGTAACTGGATCACTTTTTTGAATCAGTGTTCCAACTGTGTTCTCGAGGTGTGCTGGGAATTTGCAGTGTATACTGCTTTAAAACAACCTTAAATTTATAGTTTGAAAACTCCTCAATTTATTCCAGGGTTTCGGTTTCTGTGCAAATAAAATTTTATGCAGGAAGTTAAATATTTATTTTTCTTTTTGTTTTACTGTATCAGTTTATTTTTACACGCAGATTTCTTTATGCGTTACGTAGCTTTTGTCTTTCTTTGTCAATTGTTATTTTAAACAGGTACTTCAAATCAGTAATGTATAATATACTCTTTTCAATCAACTTTCAATGAAAAATACTACATTAGTTTAAATTAATATGTTCTACAATACCTTGGAAACATTAAATATTAATATTTGCTTCACTATGTTTATTAGCTTTTGTACTAGAGAAAATATACATAAAGTTAACCACTCTTTTCATATTTGCTTCGTACTTAAATTTATCAGATATTACTCTGAGAGATCTTAGATAAAGTGCAATAGAAACTATACAATACACAAAGGTTATTATAATAAAAATATTACACTTATTTTTTTCTGAAAGGAAAATGTCTTAATATTTATTGAAGATAAGAGTTCTAGTAGTAAAAAAATAATAATAATAAATATTGTGAAAAAATTTCAAAAAGTGTAAACTTAGGAATATATTATCTTGGATTTCGTTCACGTTCTTTAAATATGCAAAAAATAGAATGTCGTGCAGCATTAAAAACAGTATCGTTTTTCGAATGTTTTCTCCCAACATATTTATAAATAAAAAAAATTATTAGAAAAGAGAAATACGAAATAAATTTATTAAGCATTTATGATGCCTTTTTTTATAATACTGTTATTTGCATTTTCTAAGTTTTTATTATTATTATTATTTGTATACTTTTATAATTATTTTTACAACAGCCTAGAAGTATTTAGAAATGTCTTAATGAAAGTTTAAAATCATCATTTGACTTCAAATTTTAAAAAATAAATAAATAAACGATGTTTGTTAAAAATAACTGTAGTTTTACAGAATTGTGTCAACTTATATATTTAAAATTCATATATTGCTTTTTAAAAAAATCTTAAATTTATAACTTGAACACTCCTCAAATATAACAGAATTTCCGTTTGTCAGGCAATAAAATTTGATGTAATAAGTTAAACGTGTATTTTTCCCGTTGTTTTACTTTATCTTAGTTTGCTTTTGCACGCAAATTCATTTACATGCTATGTAGCTTTTAAATACTTACACAAGTTTGTCAAATGTTATTTTAAAGAGGTATTTCAAATCAAAAATTTTAAATAATATACTAGTTTTACCCAACTTTCATTGAAAAATTCTATATTTAAGTTCATATGTTCTGCCTTAGACGATTAAATATTAATATCTGCTTTAAATTTGCTTTACTATGTATATTAGCTTTTATTCGAGAACACATATATAAAGTTAATATCTCTTTTCATATTTGTTTAGTACTTAAATGTATCAGATATTGCTTGAGAGTTCTTAGATAAAGTACAATAGAAACAATACAATACACAAAGGTTATAATAATAAAAATATTCCAGTTATTTTTCTCAGAAAGGAAAACATCTTAATACCTATTGAAGATAAGACCTTTCATGTTAAAAGAATAAAAGATATTGGGCAAAATTTCTAGAACTTATGAACTTTGGTATATTTTATCTTGAATTTCGTTCACGTCTTCGGCATTCTTTTGAATATGCGAAAGGAACAAGAGAAATAAGAAAATTTAATACAGCATTGTAAATTTTGTCGATTTTTTTGTATTACGTAACAAACGTTATTTTTTGCCGAAATATTCGTAAATAAGAACGGAAACAGAAACATGAAAAGAATTTTTGAACCATTTCCCAATACATTTTTTTTTTTAATTTCGCAAAATATTTGTATTTATATTTTTGAATTTTATCTGTTTAACTATTTTTATATTGTTAGGATATTTTTAAGAAATTTGATGACTAGTATTTCCGTATAAGTAAACTCTGAATCTCATTCTTTAGATTGAAAGCCTGAAAAGGAATAAAAAAAGATGTTCTTTAGATTCCGTAGAATGATTTTACCTTTTAAGGGGGTCCGGGACACAAAAATCTTCAAATTTTCATTTTTTTTTTTTTATCATTGTATTAAAACTTTCTCTGTCGTTTTCTGCTTAAAATGAAGTTTAAATCATGTTTCTATCTTAATTAGAAAAGGAAATATTAATTTTTTCGATTTGGTTTGTTTTCAAAATCTACCTTTCAACTTTCAAGCTATGGTTGTCTCAAGGAAACGACTTCTTGTGAAATTGCGTTTTTATTCATGATGGGGTTTTTCACCATTACTCATATTAAAATTGTTATAAATCAAGAACCGTTACAGATAAATGGTTCAAACTTGGAATATGTCTTTTTCAATAGCTTTACTTTAATTTAGGTTCAGCAAATTAAAAAAAAAAGAAATTACTTTTGAAAATATGATTTTTTTTTTTTTTTTTAAGTTATATCATTTTTTTTTCTAATTTTTAATTTAAATATTTTTTATTTTTTTTTAAATTAATATATTTTTTTTAATGTTGAATCTAAATTAAAACTTATATATTTCTGTTTATTTAAATGATAAAAAAGTGAAATTCTATAAATAATATTTCGAGTTATAACGATTTTAAACTACCCCACTTTTTTTTTAAAAAAATTTAAATTTTAAGAGATTATGAAAAAAATATGAGAAGTTTTATCATGCGATTTTGTTTACAAATGATATGGTTAACCATCACAAAAAATTTCAAAATTTTTACTCAATAAATAAAAAAAAATTGAAAATGTGTCCCGGACCCCCTTAAAACTAAATTGTGCTTAAAACATAAATCTTTTAGCTTATTAATGTTTTTTGACTCGTCAAGTATTAAGGCATTTAAACTAGTGATTATTGCAAGGAAATAAAATTTAATGCAAATATAATATTTATTTATAAAATTATCGATAATTTATTTTCACAAAAAGGAACAAGAAAGAAAAATAATACAACTTCAAAAATAGATATCTTTTTGCATTATAAGATTAAAATTAAAGAAATATAAAATTATTTCATTTATAATTCTCTCTGTGAATGAATGTTATATATATTTATGCTTTTAAAAAATCACCAACTTCACTTTCTTTCATTATCACAGTTCAATATAATAATATACATTTTTTTCAACTACAAAAATGCTTTTCAAGTTGTTTAACCTTTGTTACATTTGTAAATACATTTTTGTTTATAACATTCTTAAATAATATATATTATGTTATATCATGCTTTTAATTATTTCTTAATTTTGTATTCCTCAATTAGGCTTGAGTTCAGTACAACAAAGTTTTATTTTCAACTACAAGGAATCCTTCGAATTTATTTGACCTGTATGAAATGAAATTTTGAAGCATTTCCTATTCTATTTTTTAATTTTGTAAAATACTTTTATTTATTTTTTTGAATTATACATTTATTCTATTAAAAGAAAAACCTTTTATGATTAGCATCTGCGTATGAGTAAACTATGAATACCATTCCTTGGATTCAAAACTTGAAAAAGGTATAAATATAAATGTCCATTAAAAATCATGCGATTCTGTAGAATGATCTTGCCTTTTAGAACTAATAAATTGTACTTAAAATACAAACAATTTTTGTTTATTTTTTATTTATATTTTTTATCTCGTCATATATTAGGAGATTTCAAACAGCGATATTTGTGAAGAAATAAAATCTTGTCCCGCAATAACTACTAATTATAAAATTATCTATTATTAATAGAGATCGACCGAAAATTCGGTTTTATTTTCGTTTTTGGCCCAAAATCTGAGTTTCGCTGGAAAATGCTTCAGAAAATTCGGTCAGACCGAAACTATCTGTATTCCAAAAATCTCGTTTCTTCCTTCGGAATTTTTCTACATTACTCATTGATTTGAGCTGTATCGGCTCAAATGAGAGACTCTTTTATTTATTGCTATGAACTTCACTGTTTGTAATTATCAGTCATGACTGACTAAAATCAGGAGCGCAAATTGTAAAGCAAGCAATGAATATATGACTAAACTTTGAAGACGCTTTTCACGTGCATATTAGAAGTTTCAGACTTAACAGTACAGAAAATGTTTACTTTTAAACAGCAGAAGTGTTTCAAATACTGAAGCGTTCAAATACAATGTTTGGAAAAGTTCTAGTGTAACAGATGATCCTTTATAAAAATTCGTTATAAAAGATAAATCGAGGTATGTATACCGATAACATTGTTTAATTAGATGAAATTCGTATAATTAAAAAATTATTCTGAGTTGTTTATGAATTAATTACATTTTATTTTATATGAAAATTAAAAGTTTTGGTCAGATGCTCAGAGAGCCAACTTGGGCCACACGTATAATTAATTAATAATTATGCATATTATGTATGTATTAATTACTTTTTAAAAAATTGTCGTTTTCGTTTTCGGCGAAAATAGAGAGATTACCGAAATTCGGTTTCGGTTTCAGTCTTAAACACCTGTTTCGGACGATCCTTCATTATTTATTTGCATAAAAAAAAAAAAAAAAAAAAAAAAAAAAAAAAAAAAAACATCGCTTCAAAATTAGCGAAAAGTTTCGATAAAAAAAACTTAAATAAAAGAAATATAAAATGTTTTCCAATAATAACTCTCTGCATTAATATATTTTATATCTATTTTTGCTTTTAAATAGGCACTAATTTATATACGTTTTTTCAACTGCAAAAAAACTTTCAACTTTTTTTTTCCTTTTCTCCAATTTGTAAATGGTCATTCTCACAATCTTTTGACTTTCATGTCCCTGAATAATAATTTTTATTTTAATACACTTTTTTGTGTTTTTTTTTTATTTCATTTACTGGGGAACATCCCATTGCATGACTGCATAACAATATTAACGAGATAAATAAGTTTTGGACGATGTTGGGGGTCCAAATACCAGGAAAACTCCTATACCATCCAGTGTTACTGATGCTGATTTTTAAGTTTGGAGCTGTCTGTATAAAATTATTTCAATAAAAGAAATTCGATGTAATTTTTTTCCGAAACTGGGACAATTGTTTTATATAATTATGTAGCAAAAAATTAACCTGAACACATTTTTACGGTTGATATTATTTTTTGAACTCTGTCTCTGGGTTTTTCATCCTTACCGTCCCTCTTGCTAAACTTATACCAGAAAATCACTTCAGATGCAGCCACAGAATTTTTTTTTCAAGTTTTTTCTCATGCAGAAGTAGCTAGAGAAAGAATGTCTAAAATTCTTTGACAGGAAATTTACTGCAGAATTTAAATTAGCATTTAAATATCAATTTCAAGATCGTGGCTTTATTGGTAGTCTTACCGTCTGCAAGGTTTATTCCTGCACTTTTCGAAGTAAATTAAAAAAAAAAAAAATAATTTAATCCAATGTTAATAACTGTTCCTAAAAATCAATGAACATTGTGGCTATGACTTAGTCTTAACATGATTTGCCTAAAATAGGTGATAATTTTCCTTACCGTTCCCTCCTTACCGTCCCTCTTTTTCCCTTTTCGTCCCTTTTTTCCTATACCGTCCCCTTTTTTTACCTTACCGTCCCTTCTTTAATACCCTTTTAAGACAATGTTATACCAAAATTTTGTGCTAAAAATACTACATTGTTATTATTTCTTATTTGAATGTCCTATGGGTACTATGCAAATTCATTATAAGTAAAAATTTCGAAGAAAATAAAAAGTTTTAGTAGTAAAATGGTAAGGAAAATTAAACTCGCAAAGTTTAATTTACCATAACATAAGTTTAACACAAACCTCAGTTAAATAAATAAAATTTCGCTGCTGACCATTTTTTCTTTATTTTGAATCATTAAGACATTCATCTATCAGATTAAAATGTCATTTTTAGCAAGTTTAATTTCGCCAGATTTTTTTCCCAAAAGTCAAAAGATTGTGTGAATGCCCCATACATTTTTTATAATGTTTATATTTTTAATCTTGAGAAACACTTCATACTGTTTATGACTTATAATATCTTTCATTGAAAATTACAAATATATTTTTATTTATAACAATTTCTAAGACAAAAACGTTATATTCTATTACCTGCCTTTAAATATGCCTCAAACCTTTCTTTTTCAATTTTACCGCATTTTAATATACTTATATTTGTATTTCAACTACAAGAGGCATTTCAAAGTTATATCACTTATAATAAAAATCCTTTGTTAAAAATTATAAATATTTTTCATTTATAAACACTCTCAAAGAATTGACATTATTTTTTGTATTTGTCTTTAAATAGTCACAGGTTTTGTCTTCTTCAATTTTATCGTAGTTCAATGCAATAATATTAACATTTTCAACAAGAAGAACTAATTTATTTGGCATGTATAATAATTAACTTTCGTTAAAAAATATAAATATATTTTTATTTACAACCTTCTCAAAAAATTGACATTATATTCTATATTTGCCTTTAAATATTCATCATCTTTGTCTTCTTCAATTTTATGGTATTTCAATATAATAATATTTATATTTTCAACTTTATAAAACACTTCAAAGTATCTTGACTTTTAAACTTTGTTAAAAGTTGTAAATATGTATATTTTTTTATATAATCATCTCATAATATAGGTATAATATCATATGTTTGCTTTAAATATGCAACATTCATCTATTATATCAGAGTTCACTATAATAATATCTATATTGATTTACTACATAAACAAATTATTGTATATTAATAGTCTTCTCTGTCCTAAAAGTAATTTTGCTGTGACCTAACCATCTGTACTTTATTGAAGTTATTATACCTTAGTACCATGTACTTCCTTTCACAGGAAATTTATAGGTTAATTAAATTTATTAATATATGCTAATTTCTATAAACTGTTTAGATCTTGTTGCTCTAGTAATTAACAGCGATTCTCCAAAGTATAAGTTTACACAAGGAGAGAAAGCGTTTGTCTTTTAAAGTTTATTATTGAGCTACATTATCATGTATCTACTTAATTATCTTTTTGAAAAATGTTAATTTAAAATGTTTTAAATCGAATTTGTAAATTTTTATTCCAGTACGTGCTATAAATTCGACTTTTATAATATTAGTGAACGAAAATATAATTTTCCTTTCTAAAATTTTCATTTAAAATTGAAATGTAGTAAACCCTCCCTAAAGTGACCACATTCCGTTCCAATATAAATTGGTCGCTCCGAGAGGTGGTCTCTTAATAGAGGTCATGTTTAAATATAGATTTTAACAACTGAAAAAAGGTAACAATTAATGTTACTAAAATTTATTTTTCACATTTGGAAAAACTATGAAAATTTAAGTACACTGTAAAAAAAATTCTGTAAAGTTACTGAAGTTTTTCTAGGAAACTTGGATTCCTAGAACTTTTTATGTAACGGCAACAACAAAAATTCATGTAACAGACACACTTTCGGGCCGAAAATCAAAATATCTGTAAGGTTACTAAGAATTTTTTAGGAAACTGGGATGCCTAGAACTTTTCATGTAACTGAAACCAGGGTTACAGATAAAATTTTAGTATCATTACAGTAATTTTAGAAGATTCATTTGTAAAGTTACAGATTTCTGTAGCTTTACAAAAACTAGTTTTGTAGATTTACAGCTTTTTTTGTACAGTTACAGATGAAAGTTTTGTAAGATTTTACAGTGTATCAAAACAAAAGTTAATTACAAATGTTAATTACTTCAGAGTTTAAAAAATGAATACATTGACGTGTACTTTGATTTTACGGTTTTAACTTTTATAACTTTTATTTCCAAGTCCTTTCAAAGTTCAGTAAATAAATGCTTTTTTTTTTTTTTTTTTTTTTTTTTTTTTTTGTCGGGAACAAATAATGGCGATTTCATTAATTTATCTATTTCTTTGAGAGTTTACCGACAGAATAGGGTAGAGGAGTTTATTGACCGTCATTCTTAATATGTCATCAGCGTTAAATTCATTGCCTAAAGAGGCACATAGATTTAAACACTTAAAAGTTACCGGAATAATAATAAAAAAAATCTAAACTTAGTTTTAAGTTTGATGAATAATGCGCTCTCCGGTATTATTTTTCTAATAAAACCTTCTTCAAGCGACAAGGAAAAAACGGGATTTGTTTCATTTTCTTCAAAGAAATGGGTCGCTCATAGAGGGAGTTCAGCAGGCATGGTCTCTGAATGGAGGTAAAATTAGTAGGGAGGTTTCACTGTATTTAATATTTAATATTTCAATGCATTACAATATTCGGCAATTAAAGTTTGTTATAGAGTTACATTATTATTTATGTCCATAAATATAAGTATGTGTATGAAAAATATTTAAAATATATATATTATGGGGGAAACACCTTAATTCTGTTTTCAAATTCAAAGTGACTACTTTCTATCACACACCTGAATTCACTTTTATTCGTACACTCATAAAACTGAAAAATTTTCTTATTCGAAATTATAAAATTGAATAAAGTTTTCCATTTTTAGGGTTCCGTACTTAAACAGTAAAAACAGAACTATTATAAAATCACTCGTGTGTCGGTCTGTCTGTCTGTCCGTCTGTCACAGCCGTTTTTCTTGTAAACTATGGAACGTGGAAGTAATAAAGTCTATTGACCTACATATTTATGCATTATTAATCATTCAGAATTATATTTTTTAAAATGTAGGAGGCTAATTAAGTTACTTTGCATCGAATATCTGAGGTCGACCGCTGAAGTGGCCGCTTTTTACTTTTTCGATTTTCTTTGCAGGGTTTTTTTTTCCTTTAAATGAGGGCACTTTCACTTTCGAAACGGTTCCGAAAGTTAAAGTATACTAATAAAAAGAAAACCTGTAAACAAAATCGAAAAAGTAAAAAAACGGAACAGTTCGATTAAACACCAGTTTAATAATCATACCCGCAAATACAATGATGCTTTTATGTTTAAAAATTAAGTCAGAAAATGCGTCAGAAAGTTTCGCGCTGTTGATCTTGAAAAACTATACATGTTTTTTAGAATCGCCCTAAATACTCTCTCTCTCTTTCGTTGTATTTTTTTTTTTTTATTACACTAATTCTACAGTTTTTTATTTTAGTAGCTGATTTGTAACTTATACTATTTTCCAATCTTGTTATTATGTTTTCACTTATATAAAAAAATAAAATAAAAAATGGGAATAAAATACAAAAGAAAATCTGAAAGGTAAAAACGTTTTTCACAAATCTTCTTCTGTAAACTCCAAAACATTTCAAACGCCGACTGTAAGAGAAATTTAGAATCCTGTTTCTAAAGTTCTCTAATCCCTAACATTTTGGTTCTTTAAAAACAGTTTTCTGCTCGAAATTAAATCACTCGACTGACTTAATCCTCGTTGGAATTATATAGGTAAATTAGCTGAAGCTTACGAAAAAAGTTTTCTTGAGCTGTAAAAAACTTTACGAAATATGTTTTAAAACATGAAACATAAGTTCTATTTTTTTCTTTCTAAAATTTTTTTGAAGAATTGCGCATTAAAAATAAGTAAAATATTAAGCTTTATTTTGTTGTTTTGAAATGAATGTTTCAAGTACAAGCACTGACATTTTTAAAGATTTATATTCCTGTAATGTGTTAATTTTACGGGAGGGGAATGTTCAGTTGGGATGCCTGTAAAAGTAGCTTACTTCATCGAAAAGACTGTTTTCATTAATTAATTTTGCTTGTTTTTAACAATCAATTATTGTATTTTTTTTTGTTAAAAATAATTATTTTCCCGTCAAATAAATATTTTTTACCGGCGTTTTAGTTGACGGTAATGCCCCGTAAAAGCTACCTGCAAAAATCGTTTGCTTTATCGAAAAGACTATTGTCATTAATGAATTTTTTGTTTTCAACAATCAATAATTGTAATTTTTTGTTAAAAATAAATATTTTCCCGTGAAATAAATGTTTTTTTTTTTTGTTTTTTTGTTTTTGTTTTTTTTACTGGCATTTTAGCTGACGGTATTTTCCCGTAAAAACTATAGATATTTATTGACTTAATCCTCGTTGGAATTGTATAGGTAAATTAGCTGAAGCTTACGAAAAAGTTTCCTCGAGCTGTAAAAAACTTTACGAATTATGTTTTAAAACATGAAACATGAGTTCCATTTTTTTATTTCTAAAATTTCTTTTGAAGCAATGCGCATTAAAAATAAGTAAAATATTTAGCTTTATTTTGTTGTTTTGACATGAATGTTACGGGTTATACATATATAACGTTATCAATATTTTGCTAATTTTGGATCCCCCCCCCCTCCTGACGATATAATGCGTTATCATTCGTCGAACCCTCCCCCCCCCCCTCCCCCCTCGGCTGGATGAAATCGTTATAAATGTCTACATTTTTTTAGGTCTTTTTTCTTTCTCTTTATATTCTTGCAGTGATGTACACTAGGGTGGTCACAAGAAATCAATTTTCGAATTTTTTCGGGGGGACCCCCCCAGAAAGTTGCCAATTGACTAGAAAATGAGATTGGCTAAGTTTCAGCTCATTTGGATAATATTAACCCGTACCTCATTGAGGTTTAAGTTTGAAAAAAACGTGATTTTTCGCAAAAATATGCTGTTTTTCCTTCATGAAATGAATACAATTAAACCTAGAAACATAATGCAGGTCTCATTTTATAAAAAAAAGTTTTGCTTTGAAGAACCACACACCATTTTTTTCTAAAAATGTATAGATTTAAAAATATGCGCATTTTTCAGGACCAGACTTCACCTGAATCCTAAAAATTGACTTTTTATGAAAAAGCGAATTTTTTTTTTTTTATATTCCATTTCATCTGCTTTCCACCTTTTGTTTTTCTTTTTTTCGTTTTGTGAAGCCCAATAAAGTGTTTGATTAAAAAAATTCCAAAGAAAAGGAAAAAAATCGAATTTTAAACTGAAAGAATTTAAAAAAAAAAAAAGGGAGGGCAAAGGAAGTATAGAAATGAGAGCAAATAATGCTCAATTGCATTTTATTATTAAAGTTGTGTTACAAGAAAAGAGGTATAATAAAGAAAATAAATTATTTTCCCTTACAAATGTCACGTTAACCCTTTCCGGCACAGAAAAATTCTGTTCATAAAAGGATAAAATGATTGTCTACCCCGGAATTTACAAATGACATTTTTAGAAATTAAAATCACATTACTTCAACCTTTCATTGTAAAAGCAAAATTTTATTAAAATATTCTTCGTGCCGTTTGAAAGTTTGGAATTAAAATTAGGTGGTCCCGGCGTGGGACACTGTGCCGGAAAGGATTGAAGTGGTAATGGTTTAGATAAGGTGGCTTATGTTGACTTTTTTTTTACCAAAGTATTATCTAAAAATGAAAATGCAACTTGATCCGAGTTAAGATACCAAAGGCGGTTTGTCATTTTAGCAAGTGCTTTGTCTGTAACCTATTTATCAAATTTTCTGTAGTGAACAAGTGATTTTATTATTTGCAGGTCTTGAATTGGGGGCTAAAGTGGCAGTGGAAGTATTGAAGCGCGCTTTTGCATAAATATTGATTAAAAATAAGAAAAGATCTCTGATACCTTCTTTTTCTAAATTTGTTATTGAAAGATGATCCCTGCAACAATATATTTTGAGAGAATGAATGGCCCGTGCCTCCATCCATCTGACATGATTAAAAGTACCAGGTGCTTTGAAAAAAGTCTTTTGCAGTAGGAGTTCTATAAAAATTAAACAAAGTTGGATAAACTTTTTATAATCATCCCTGAGCTGTTAATTTTTAAGAGTTCCTGTAAGAAAATTTGAAATTACTTCTGAATTAACTATTTATACCTAGTAATTTCATCTTCAATAACATTTGTATACTTACTTTGGTTTAATTTAGACCACCCAATCAGAATTGGGTTTTTTTTTTTTTTTTTTTAATATCTGGCTGTGGGGCATTGATTATGCCCATTTTACAATCAAGAACAGCTTTTAGGAAAATTTCTAAATTATGCTGGCGGCATGGTAAATACAGAAGACTTTTCCTTTAACAATTGCTATAGAAAAAGGCAGGTTAACTCTGAGGCGACCTGTGTTTACTGCAGTTGTATCAAAAAATATTGCCTGGATTTTACCAACTTCCTCCCACTCTTCAACTGCTGAAAATACAGCTTTCGCCTGAATTATTCTGATACTATTTTCAAGTTGAGGAACTCATAGTAATTGTTCTTCATCCCCACAACTAATTAAAACTTTTATCCACTCTACATTTCCTTTATTCAAAAAATGGTGAAGCAGTTTTCCACCCAAGTGAACAACAGTTCTCTCTAAATGGAAATTTTAAAATCTGTTTTTGATGAGCTCAGTTTTGGTTTACGAAACAGTTATTTGCAGAGTCGATGTCTGTGGTTAGCTAGTGTATGTATTCTAAGTCTAGCAGCTTCTCTGGCGTTCAGTTCATTTTGCGAATATTATAAAATAAAATACATAAAACTTGACAATTACTTGGCTGCTTACTGTCGATGACTTGATGAGACATGTGCCTAATTTAAAAAATCTTACTTTTCTGCCGTCATATCAAGAGGGGGAAGTGGTTTTACGGAATGTTTCGTCAATTCTAAAAATAGATAACCATAACAGATAACAAAAACAGCCTTGTAATAAAAAAAGAAATTCAGAGGTTCAACTGCAACACAAATCGAGAAGCTCTTTCTTACTAGACACAGAACTAGATAACTAATAATCAATTATAATTCGTGAAATATTTTTAAAGTTACAAAAATTGTTCACTTATTTTTGCCTATTAATAAGAATAATACAAAAAAATTATCAAAAGTGATAAAATTTTTAATTTGTCATTTTTTACCTATGTTTCAAAAATGCAGAGTTTGAGGGTATGGTTCACTAGATATCCTGAAAAATACTAAATGTTCATTAAATATAAGTTTTCATGAGAGTAAAAGTTCAAGGCAACAACAGTTTCTATGAAATAAAACAAGAATCAGGTTTCTAAGACAAATATTTTTCGCGTAAGGAAAGAAAAACGACAATTTTTTGCCAAAAATTGCAAATTTTCAAGAATTCAACCTCGATGAGGCACGGGTTAATATTATTTATTTGAGTTGAAACTTTGCCAATCCCATTTTCTAACTAATTGGCAACTTTTAGGAGGGCCCCCCCCCCCCCCCCCCGAAGAAAACGTTAAATAAAATTTTCCCCATGTTGCTTGTGACCACCCTAATGTACACATATGATTATACATTTATTAGTCGCATACTTTATGGGTTCAAGAAGTGAATAAAATATCAAAACATGAAATAAATTTATACCAAATAAAATCTAAAAATGTTAGTTAGTATTTAAAAGTACAGTGAAACCTCTATGTGCGACCACCTCCCTGAACGACGATTTTTTTTCATGGAACGAAATTTATTCCCGTAGCCTCAATAGTAATTTTACCTCCATTCAGAAACCATGCCAGTTGAACTCCCTCCATGAGCGACTACACCGTTAAAAATTTTGCAGCATTCTGGCAGGTCATTCGACCGTTTTTTGAAAAAACGGTTTCATAACCATAATTTAACTATATTCTGACTGTAAAATGGCCAATAATATGGTCAGAATACGGTAAAAATTACGGTTGTGCAACCGTTTTCGGAAAAAACGGTCAAATGACCTGCCAGAATGCTGCAAATTTTTAACAGTGTAGTTTCTTTGAAGAAAATGAAGGAAATTCCGTTTTTTCCTGGTCGGTTGAAAAAAGTCTTATTAGAAAATTAATTCCGGAGAGCGCATTCTTCATCAAACTCCTAAACTAAGTTTAGAATTTTTTTTTATTCCGGTAACTTTTAAGTGTTTAAACCCCTTTGTGCCTTTTTAGGCAAAGAATTTAACACTAATGACAAATTAAGAATGAAGGTCAATAAATTCCCCCGGCCTATTCTGTCAGGAAACTCTCAAAGAAATAGATAAATGAATGAAATCGTCATTATTTGTTCCCGCCCCGCCCCCCCCCCCCTAAAAAAAAATTGCATTTATTTACTGAATTTTGACAGGACTTGGAAATAAGTTATAAAAGATAAATCGTAAAGTTCAAGGAAACGTCAATGTATTCATTTTTTAAACTCTATTGTAACTAATTTAACTAATTTAATTTAGTAATTTAATTTATGTAATTAACTTTTGTTTTGATACTTAAATTTTCATATATTGTGAAAAATAAATTTTAGTAATATTAATTGTAACCTTTTTACAACAATTAAAATCTAGATTCAAACATGGTCCCCATTAAGAGACCACCTCTCGGAGCGACCAATTTTTATTGGAATGGAAATGGTCGCTTTAGGGAGGTTTTACTGTATTTAATAATAGCTAATTATTACATAATGCGTTCAAAAGTAATGCTATCTTGTTGCACTTGACCGGGATGTTAAAAAGAGAACTTATCAGCAAAACTGTGGACAACATTTTTTGTCTTTCTTTCCTGGTAAACACATATTATGCTCCTGTTTTCTCTAACAGCAAATTATATGAGCGTGGCAGAAGAACAGAAATGCCAAACGATGGGGTGTTCTAAATTTAGGAATGAAATGATTTTATAAACAATAATAGCTTAGTATTTTCATAATATATAATAATAATAATAATAATAATAATAATAATAATAATAATAATAATAATAAATGTAACAGAGTATTTGGATATTAAGAAAAAATTACTGAAAAAAAGAAAAGTTTGATTGGATAAAAAATGATAATGATATCAAAAAGCAACCCCTCTCCACCCCAGAAAAATCTTACGATATCATGTGCCAGACACCCCCCCCCGCCCCTCCCCCCTAAAGTGATAACGTTATACATGCACAGCCCCTTACAAGTACAAACACTGACATTTTTAAAGACTTCTATTCCTGTAATGTGTTAATTTTACGGGAGGAAAATGTTCAGTTAGGATGCCTGTAAAAATCGGTTACTTCATCGAAAAGACTGTTTTCATTATTATTATTATTATTTTTTTTTTTTTTAACAATCAATTATTGTAATTTTTTGTTAAAAAGAAATATTTTCCCGTCAAATAAATATTTTTTACCGGCGTTTTAGCTGACGGTAATTCCCCGTAAAAGCTACCTGTAAAAATCGTTTGCTTTATCGAAAAGTCTGTTTTCGTTAATGAATTTTTTGTTTTCAACAATCAGCAGTTGTAATTTTTTGTTAAAAATAAATATTTTTCCGTCAAATAAATATTTTTTACTGGAGTTTTAGTTGACGGTATTTCCCCGTAAAAGCTACAGATATTTTTATCTTAATGTCTAGTTTCAACAATTTTTTTTTTCGATTTTATTGTAAGAGAAATTTCCTTAGATATCTCGAAAGGGATTTATTTTACATGAGTTTCCATTATATATAAAGATTTTTTTTTTTTTTTTTTTTTTTTTTTTGCAATCCTTTTTTTAAAACCCCGTGTAGAGATAAAGTAATTTGTTAAACTTTATTTACGGTTAATTTTTATTTTTAAATATGAAACAACACAACAGGTAAATAGGTGGGAAAATAGGGCCATGATGTTTCCAAAACACTTTGTTTTCTTATCTTATTTTTTATCTAATTGCGGACTAAAAAGGGAAAACGCTAAAAATACCAAAAAATCCATTTAATCTTTTTTTTTTTTTTTCAATAAATGCCTTACATGCCCAGCTTAACAAATAGGAGAACACTTGAAGTGTCAACCTTAGTAGATATAGTTCAAAAAAAGAGTAGAAAAATGTCGCTGGTTGAATGTGCCTCACAAAGTGAACTGGAGAACGTTGAATGTGCTACATAAAGTGAAGTGAGCACGCTGAAAGTGCCAGTCATAAGATGCGCGGCGACTGGTGCTCATTACACAACTTAATCATGTTGTTATTGTTTACATCAATGTGATATTTTTTTAGCTAGGTGAAAAATAATAAATATATAAATATTTTAAATGTTTATAAATGATAATATTACGTAACACTAAACGAAACGGAGCAAGGTACCTACATTTTTAAAGTGTTGAACTAAGAGCCCAAAAGAGTGATCTGGAAAACGCTGTAAGCACCAGAAGTAGGAGTTTTTGTTGTTTTCGCTCTCTTAAAAAATTTCCTCTTTTGAACTTTTGAGCGTTTTCCATTTTTACTCCTCAATTAATTACAGTTTCTCCCTATCCTGTTTTCGTTTTAGTTTCTTTTTTCAATTACTCCTTTGTTTTCCATTGTTATTCTACTAATTACATTCATTCATTGTTTGCTAATTTACTAACGTCTATGTAACTTACATTATTTTTTAACTTTCTTTTAATCGTACGAGAAGGAAGAAAAACAGAAGGAATAAAAATGAGGATGAAGATTGAAAAAACTTTTGAAAGGTAAAAAAGTTTTTGAGACATCTTCTGAAAAATAACAACATTCAAAACTCCGACTGGTAAAAAAGGTTTAGAATCTTATTTCTAAAGTTCACTTTTTCAAAACCCTGTGTGGTCGACCTAAACTATAAAGTAATTTGTTAAAGTTTAATTACGGATAATTTTTTATTTGAAATTTGAAACGATACAGCAGGTAAATAAAAATAAAAATAGGGTCATAATGTTTGCACCATACTTTGTTTTGCTTTCTTGTTTTTTATCTAATTAATCAGTTTCTTTCTATCCAGTTTTCATTATAGTTTCCTTTTTCAATTACTTCTTTGTTTTACATTGTTATTCTACTCGTTACGTTCATTCATTGTTTGCTAATTTACTAACGTCTATGTAACTTACATTATTTTTTAACTTTCTTTTAATCGTACGAGAAGGAAGAAAAACAGAAGGAATAAAAATGAGGATGAAGATTGAAAAAACTTTTGAAAGGTAAAAAAGTTTTTGAGACATCTTCTGAAAAATAACAACATTCAAAACTCCGACTGGTAAAGGAGGTTTAGAATCTTATTTCTAAAGTTCACTTTTTCAAAACCCTGTGTGGTCGACCTAAACTATAAAGTAATTTGTTAAAGTTTAATTACGGATAATTTTTTATTTGAAATTTGAAACGATACAGCAGGTAAATAAAAATAAAAATAGGGTCATAATGTTTGCACCATACTTTGTTTTGCTTTCTTGTTTTTTATCTAATTAATCAGTTTCTTTCTATCCAGTTTTCATTATAGTTTCCTTTTTCAATTACTCCTTTGTTTTCCATTGTTATTCTACTAATTACATTCATTCATTGTTTGCTAATTTACTAACGTCTATGTAACTTACATTATTTTTTAACTTTCTTTTAATCGTACGAGAAGGAAGAAAAACAGAAGGAATAAAAATGAGGATGAAGATTGAAAAAACTTTTGAAAGGTAAAAAAGTTTTTGAGAAATCTTCTGAAAAATAATAACATTCAAAACTCCGACTGGTAAAAGAAGTTTAGAATCTTGTTTCTGAAATTCACTTTTTAAAAAACCCTGTGTAGTCCACCTAAACTATAAAGTAATTTGTTAAAGTTTAATTACGGATAATTTTTAATTTGAAATTTGAAACAATACAGCAGGTAAATAAAAATGAAAATAGGGCCATAATGTTTGCACCATACTTTGTTTTGCTTTCTTGTTTTTTATCTAATTAATCAGTTTCTTTCTATCCAGTTTTCATTATAGTTTCCTTTTTCAATTACTTCTTTGTTTTACATTGTTATTCTACTCGTTACGTTCATTCATTGTTTGCTAATTTACTAACGTCTATGTAACTTACATTATTTTTTAACTTTCTTTTAATCGTACGAGAAGGAAGAAAAACAGAAGGAATAAAAATGAGGATGAAGATTGAAAAAACTTTTGAAAGGTAAAAAAGTTTTTGAGACATCTTCTGAAAAATAACAACATTCAAAACTCCGACTGGTAAAAGAGGTTTAGAATCTTATTTCTAAAGTTCACTTTTTCAAAACCCTGTGTGGTCGACCTAAACTATAAAGTAATTTGTTAAAGTTTAATTACGGATAATTTTTTATTTGAAATTTGAAACGATACAGCAGGTAAATAAAAATAAAAATAGGGTCATAATGTTTGCACCATACTTTGTTTTGCTTTCTTGTTTTTTATCTAATTAATCAGTTTCTTTCTATCCAGTTTTCATTATAGTTTCCTTTTTCAATTACTTCTTTGTTTTACATTGTTATTCTACTCGTTACGTTCATTCATTGTTTGCTAATTTACTAACGTCTATGTAACTTACATTATTTTTTAACTTTCTTTTAATCGTACGAGAAGGAAGAAAAACAGAAGGAATAAAAATGAGGATGAAGATTGAAAAAACTTTTGAAAGGTAAAAAAGTTTTTGAGACATCTTCTGAAAAATAACAACATTCAAAACTCCGACTGGTAAAAGAGGTTTAGAATCTTATTTCTAAAGTTCACTTTTTCAAAACCCTGTGTGGTCGACCTAAACTATAAAGTAATTTGTTAAAGTTTAATTACGGATAATTTTTTATTTGAAATTTGAAACGATACAGCAGGTAAATAAAAATAAAAATAGGGTCATAATGTTTGCACCATACTTTGTTTTGCTTTCTTGTTTTTTATCTAATTAATCAGTTTCTTTCTATCCAGTTTTCATTATAGTTTCCTTTTTCAATTACTCCTTTGTTTTCCATTGTTATTCTACTAATTACATTCATTCATTGTTTGCTAATTTACTAACGTCTATGTAACTTACATTATTTTTTAACTTTCTTTTAATCGTACGAGAAGGAAGAAAAACAGAAGGAATAAAAATGAGGATGAAGATTGAAAAAACTTTTGAAAGGTAAAAAAGTTTTTGAGACATCTTCTGAAAAATAACAACATTCAAAACTCCGACTGGTAAAAGAGGTTTAGAATCTTATTTCTAAAGTTCACTTTTTCAAAACCCTGTGTGGTCGACCTAAACTATAAAGTAATTTGTTAAAGTTTAATTACGGATAATTTTTTATTTGAAATTTGAAACGATACAGCAGGTAAATAAAAATAAAAATAGGGTCATAATGTTTGCACCATACTTTGTTTTGCTTTCTTGTTTTTTATCTAATTAATCAGTTTCTTTCTATCCAGTTTTCATTATAGTTTCCTTTTTCAATTACTTCTTTGTTTTACATTGTTATTCTACTCGTTACGTTCATTCATTGTTTGCTAATTTACTAACGTCTATGTAACTTACATTATTTTTTAACTTTCTTTTAATCGTACGAGAAGGAAGAAAAACAGAAGGAATAAAAATGAGGATGAAGATTGAAAAAACTTTTGAAAGGTAAAAAAGTTTTTGAGAAATCTTCTGAAAAATAATAACATTCAAAACTCCGACTGGTAAAAGAAGTTTAGAATCTTGTTTCTGAAATTCACTTTTTAAAAAACCCTGTGTAGTCCACCTAAACTATAAAGTAATTTGTTAAAGTTTAATTACGGATAATTTTTAATTTGAAATTTGAAACAATACAGCAGGTAAATAAAAATGAAAATAGGGCCATAATGTTTGCACCATACTTTGTTTTGCTTTCTTGTTTTTTATCTAATTAATCAGTTTTTCTCTATCCTGTTTTCATTATAGTTTCCTTTTTCAATTACTCCTTTGTTTTACATTGTTATTCTACTGATTACATTCATTCATTGTTTTGCTATTTTACTAACGTCTTTGTAACTTACATTATTTTTTAACTTTCTTTTAATCGTACGAGAAAGAAGAAAAACAGAAAGAATAAAAATGAGGATGAAGATTGAAAAAACTTTTGAAAGGTAAAAAAGTTTGAGAAATCTTCTGAAAAATAATAACATTCAAAACTCCGACTGGTAAAAGAAGTTTAGAATCTTGTTTCTGAAATTCACTTTTTAAAAAACCCTGTGTAGTCCACCTAAACTATAAAGTAATTTGTTAAAGTTTAATTACGGATAATTTTTAATTTGAAATTTGAAACAATACAGCAGGTAAATAAAAATAAAAATAGGGTCATAATGTTTGCACCATACTTTGTTTTGCTTTCTTGTTTTTTATCTAATTAATCAGTTTCTTTCTATCCAGTTTTCATTATAGTTTCCTTTTTCAATTACTTCTTTGTTTTACATTGTTATTCTACTCGTTACGTTCATTCATTGTTTTGCTATTTTACTAACTTCTTTGTAACTATATTATTTTTTAACTTTCTTTTAAACGTACGAGAAGAAAGAAAAACAGAAAGAATAAAAATGAGGATGAAGATTGAAAAAACTTTTGAAAAGTAAAAAGTTTTTGAGAAATCTTCAGAAAAATAACAACATTCAAAACTCCAAGTGGTAAATGAAGTTTAGAACCTTGTTTCTAAAGTTTGCTTTTTCAAAACCCTGTGTTAAACTATAAAGTAATTTGTTAAAATTTAATTACGGTTAATTTTTAATTTGAAATTTAAAACAATACAACAGGTAAATAAAAAGAAAAACAGGGCCATGATTTTTGCACAATACTTTCTTTTGTTTTCCTGTTTTTTATTTAATTCATCACAGTTTCTCCCTATCCTGTTTTCATTATAGTTTCTTTTTTCAAATACTCCTTTGTTTTACATTGTTATTCTACTAATTACGTTCATTCATTGTTTCGTTATTTTACTAACTTCTTTTTAATCTTAAATTATTTTTTTATTTTCTTTTAAACGTAGAAGAAGGAAGATAAACAGAAAGAACAAAAATGAGGATAAAGATTGAAAAAAAAAATTGTAAGGTAAGAAAGTTTTGAGAAATCTTCTGAAAAATCACAACGTTTCAAACGCCGATTGTAAAAGAAATTTAGAATCTTGTTTCTAAAGTTCTTTAATCCCTAACACTTCAGCTCATTAAAAACAGTTTTCTGCTCACAATTAAATCACCCAAGTGGCTTAATCCCCGTTGGAACTGCATAGTTAAATTTGCTGAAGTTTACAAAAAGATTTTCAGAAGCTGTAATAAACTTTATGAAATATGTTAACTAAAATTGAAACATGAATTTTATTAAAGTAAAAGTATGTTAGAATAATTATGTTTAAACAGCATTAATTAGAAAAGTATGATCCCTCACAATGTTGCTTAAAAATGTCATTCGCGGACAAGCTTATCTAATTTAGACACATTTACTTTTATAATCTGTTAGTTTTGCAAAAAAAAAAAAAAAAAAAAATAAATAAATAAATAAATAAATAAATAAATAAATTTAGGCTGTATTAGTAAGAGTTTACTTTAAGGTTTTTTTTTTTTTTTTTTTTTATTTTTTATTTTTTTAATGTCAGGTAGGACGCTTGTAAGAACCATTTACATTACGACAAAACCTGAGTGTTTTACTAAACTTCTGTTTTGCAGCTGCCAAATGTTGTATTTCGTCTGTTAAAAATAGACACCTATCCTAAAACAAGTAAAAATTAAATTTAAAAAATCAAAAAACCCGACTGCGTAAAGAGAGAACTAATTAATTATTTCTCATCAATGTGAAACTATTTTTTATATTACTTACCTATTTTTTTTATTTACTTGTATTGATGATTTTTAAGGTGTGCTTAATTGTTAGTTCCTATCTATAAACACTGTTTTGATGAGGCCTATAGATGTCTATGAAGGTTAGAGTTGCAGTAAAGCTAGAGATCTTACCTACACAACTTCAAGGTTGTGTAATATTTAAACGGAGCTTCTGACTGTAAAATAGTCAATGAAACATCGTCTTCATTTTGAAAGACCTATCCAATGATATGCCACTCAATAGGGTGAGTAAAAAGTTTTTTTAGCCTCTACCGCCATTTTTTATTTTTCGGCCGCCATTTTGAATTTATAAAAACAAAAGCTGGCCTATAACCATCGGACGGTTAAGACAAATCGATAGAGACCTCATTCATTAAAATCCATCCAGCCGTTGCAATGTTTCGAGGCCGTATAAAGAAATCCACATAACCAGATACGCGTGAAACACATAACCCTTCTTGGCAGTCGGGTAATAAGTGGGCTTTTTTAATGGCATCGCTAAATGACAGTTTGCCCACACTGAAGAAACAATGGTTGATTTTACGGTATAATACTGGCACCCCAGTTGCGAGTATTATACTGTAAAATTAACAATAAACCGTAAATGGGGCATTCTCACAATCTTTTGATTTTTAAGTCCCTGAATGATAATTTTTATTTTAGTGCTTAGTCTTGTGGGTTTTTTTTTTTCTAAGTTCATATACTGAGTAACACCCCATTGCATAATTGCATAACAATATTAGCGAGATAAATAAGTTTTGGACGATGTTGGGGGTCCAAATACCAGGAAAACTCCTAAACCGTCCCGTGTCCCTGATGCTGATTTTTAAGTTTGGAGCTGTCTGTATAAAATTGTTTCAATAAAAGTAATTCGATGTAATTTTTTTCTAAAACTGGGACAATTGTTTCATATAAATATGTAGCAAAAAATTAACCTGCACACATTTTTATGGTTGATATTATTTTTTGAACTCTGTTCCTGGATTTTAGATTCCTTACCGTCCCTCTTGCTAAACTAGTACAGAAAATCACTTCAAATGCAGCCACAGAATTTTTTTCAAGTTTTTTCTCGTGCAGAATTATGCTAGAAGAAGAATGGTTAAAATTCTTTGACAGGAAATTTACTGCAGAATATTTAAATCAGCATTTAAATATCAATTTCAAGCATCGTGACTTTATTGGTTAGTCTTACCATCCCCAAGTTTTATTCCTGCACTTTTCGAGGTAAATTAAAAATTATTTCATTACAGTTCCTTTTTCCCTATACCATCTCCCTTTTTTTTTATCATTCCATCCCTTCTTTAACACCACCTTTAAGACAATATTATACCAAAATTTTGTACTAAAAATACTACATTGTTATTATTTCTTATTTGAATGCCCTGTGGGTACTATGCAAATTCATTATATCTATAAATAAAAAAAAAAAAAAATAGAAAGTTATAGTTGTAAAATGGTAAGGAAAATTAAACTCGCAAGTTTAACTTAAACCTCAGTTAAACAAAAAATTTTCGCTGCTGAGCATTTTTTCTTTATTTTGATTCATTAAGGCATTCGTCTATCAGATTAAAATGTTAATTTAGCAAGTTTAAATTCACCAGATTTTTATTCCCGAAAGTCAAAAGATTGTGAGAATGCCCCAAATAAGTAGTAGCGAACCGTCTCATAAATATACTAGCAGTAATATGCCGAATATTACTGTTTAACGGTATATATTACTTCTCAATTTACGGTTTATTATTGTTCATTTTACGATATAATACTGACACCTGGGGGTAAGTATATACCTTAAAATCAACAATTTTTCTTTGCAGTGCATAAACTCCGTAAAACTTTTGTTTTACTGTGTAGTTTCAATCAAGTCTGTCTATGTTATTAAAGGAGAGATACCTGAAATAAGGACTTACTAAGGGGAATTATACAAATTTTCGTCACATATAAAGTTGCTCTCTCAGATCACCTTTTTAAAATGCTAAGTATTCCTCTTTTAAGGTGGTTCTCAAACTCCGTGATTAACAAGGTAAAACTTTCCAACACATTTTCTGGCTCATTTTGAAACGTAAAGGTAGAAAATTGGCAGGTCTGACTATTGAAACCATTTGGGATCGAATAGCGTTTTCCATTTTTTTATAAATAAATTTCTTTTCGAATTATAAACTATTCTTGTCACGTGACAACAAGTTTTTCCCTTTCTCGTGCTGCCGCGTCGAGAATTCGGTTCAAAATGGCCATTTTGACAGTGTTTTCTGAAAGATCTTCTGCCTTTCTCAAAAAATGGAAAAGCCATTCGATTACATAGTTTCTGAAAAAAAAACCGCACCTGGCAATTTTATGCCTTTCCCAACAAACATGAATTCAGAAATGTGTCAGAAAGTAGCTCCTTTGGATTCAAAAACAGTCTTGAGTTAAAAAAATTGTTTTAACTTTGATTGTGGCTCTTTTTAAACTTAAAAAAATAAAATAATACAGCAGAAAAACATGTTGGAAAAATGTAAAATAATATTTGCACAACATTTTCTTTCTCTATTTTTTTTATTTAATTTTCCCTATTTATTATATACTTCTTTTTAAAATTCTGCCATTGGTCTAGATTCCTTTTTTTTATAATTACGCCCTCTCTATGACATTATTATTCTTCTAATTACACTAATTCCTTACTTTGTTATTCTTCTAACTTTTTTGCAACCCACATTATTTTTTAACTTGTTATTCTTTCAATTGTATCAGAAACAAAATTTTTAAAAATGAGGATGAAGTTTAAAAAAAAAAAAAATGTTTTTGTAAACTCACAACATTTCAAATGTTGAATGTAAAAGAAACTTAGAACCCTGCTTACAAAGTTTTCTAATCCCTAACAATTCTGTTAAATAAGTAAATAAATAAAAAGAAGTTTTCTGCTCGAAATTAAATGATTCGACTGACTTAATCCGCAATGGAATTGCATAGGTAAATTAGCTAAAACTTTCGAAACGATTCTTTGAAGCTGCAAGAAAATTTGTTAAATCTCTTAACTAAACATAAAATAGAAAATCTTTTTTTTTACTTAAGTATTTTTACTTTTTAAAATATTTTTACAGAAATTGTATCTAATTCTGTAGTATTAACGAACAAATATGAAGCTTCACAATATTGTTTTGAAATGCCAATTGCAGTTAGAAAACCTTATAAATTTTAATATTTTCCTTTTTCCTGTTTTCTTTATTTTGATATCATCTTGGACTTTTTTTTTTTTTTGTGGTATTTTGTAAAAAGAGTGCTTATGGTATCATTAGTCTATATTTTTGTTTATTCTCTTCAGACTTTATTAATCAAAAAAGCTCGAATTGAAAACAAAATTTTAACTCGTACAGACTTTGTATTCAATGTAATGATATATATTCTTTATTTTTAGGAATTTACTAATTTTACTATGGTATTTATTGCAAAGTAGCACACGTTGTTTGATAATGGGCCTAAAGATTATGACTACAAGATATTAACTTTCAACATAACACTGGCCGCGTTACAAATTCTTTTTTTTTTTTTTTTTTTTTTTTTTTTTTTTTTAAAGGATGAATCCGGATTATTACACGGTCTCAGTATGGACGCTACATCTAGCTAACCTGAAGTACTTTCATTATTCAAAACTTCATGATGTATAAAAAATTAAGACCACATTAAAACGGACGTTATATCAATTTTCCACCAAGTTTAGTCATAAAATGCTTCATAAACTCATCACTTTTTTTTTTTTTCATAAACAAGTTATCGCCAATTGCTATTGACTTTTATGTTCGCCCACATTTACGCGATGGAAGGCGGTTTTTTTTCGGTTTCTTCGATTTGTGGTATCTTTGTCATAAAATGCAAGATAATGCCGGGAATAGCAAAGGATGGTTCTTAGCGTGTTTATTGTCTCACTTGGAGAGTATTGCTTTTGTTGATTTAGTACGCTTTGCTTCCAACCTTTGGAGAGCAATAAAAAAAGCTACAACTGACCATAGAGCCTTTGTAAAAAAAAAGCCCCAGGGAAATAATTTATGACTCTCGTCGCAGAATTTGATCGTGCCAAGCCCTACACTCTCCTACATATTTTACACTTTCACAATAATAAAAACAAGTTGGAAATTGCACATCAAACGTGGCAAATGAGGTGCGTTCGTACTATAACTAGTTTTATAAATATTTTTTGCACCGCATATTGTACTGAATGTATATTTTAGTGCACTTCATAAGTGCATATCCATTTCATTCTGTTCGAAAGGCTGTAATATCATTAAAATGCACTTGAAATAGTTTTTTCCCATTGGCCGTAATGTAACAGAAAACTTTTGACTGTCCGTGTAATTAAACTATACATCCGATTTTCATAAAATTTGAAATGACTCGACAAAATTTTGAAACAATAATATATTTAAAATTTCAGACCATTCGGTTGGGTAGTTTTTGCTCTGTTACATGCGGACGGACGAACGGACAGACAGACGGACCGAACGACAACTATAGGTGCTACGTATTTATATAATTACGAACGCACCTAAAAAGGCGATGGTGGGGGGAAAATACGTTATTGTCAAACTGCTTCAAAATTACTTATAGCTAGCGCAAAATATAGCTTTCTTATTCTAAAAGACCATTGTTAATTTCTATGAAAAAATAAATATTGTAACAGCGATGGTTTTCTGCTTGATGTCTATGTAAGATTACAAAAATAAAATTTTGCTGAAAACTATAGGATTGTCTTTTAAAGATCGCATAAACTGAACAGAGGGAGTATCCTCAGCTCCGAGTAATAAAAATTAACCAAAGAATTATAATACCTATTATTGTAACACAATCAAGCTGATTGGTAAAGTTATCCTACGAATTAAATATTTCCAACTGAGCGAAAAAATACCCAGGCCGGGAATCGAACCCAGATCCTTGGCTTACAGGGCCGGTGCTTTACCGTTTAAGCTATGATAACTTTATCGTATGATAACTTTACCAATCAGCTTGATTGTGTTAAAAATAATTGTGTATATACCTACCATCATTTATATGGAGTTCCTTTACCTGCGGTTTATTCTGTTGAGCTGTCTACATTGCAGATCAGATGTTATTACCAATAAGGGTATCTGAGCGAAATATGCTCGCCGGTTGTCGGCCCAGTTAGCTTGAACGGTAATTTGCCCTGTAAGCCAAGGATCTGGGTTCGATTCCCGGCCTGGGCATTTTTCACTCAGTAGGAAATATTTAATTCGAATTATAATATCTCTACGACGAGAGTCGTCGTTTCCGTGTAAAATGCGAAAAAATGAAAGTGTTGTAACTTCACATCGATGCACTGAAAATAAGCTTTATCGAAAACACGAATATCGATATTTATATTATAATACTATAGCTACATGAGTAGAGATGCTCGAAATAATGCACTTATTTAAATATACTAGAGTGCGTCACTGAATATATTATACTAACATCAGACTGCCTGTTTGTATTACACAGCGACTTCTCTTACAACACTGCAAATGTCTCAATAAAACTAATGTCAGTTATTCTTATGCAACCGAGTATTCCATATAAATTCTTCAAACTTGAAAATTTAAATTATTTTCTAAAATCATTATCTTTTTTTGTCAATTTTAATGACATTTCTGTATAGGTGGCAAATTAGATTCCTTTCCTCTACACAAACAATCTTCATTTTGTTAACTTCCATCAAAATAAGGCTACCAGTCATATACCTCTAAGTCTAGTGCAATATTTTAAGAAAAAAATGAAAAATTAAACCGGAATTCGGTCTATTCCATGTAAATGCATCCCTCCCAAGTGCAACGACGTATCTCCTATGGATTACTGTGTATTTGCACTTTTAAGGGGGCTCAGGGCTTGATCGATACCGAAAAACATGCAAACAGAGATCTCGCTTCGAGCATATAAAAACAGAAGTATTCAATGTAACTAATTTAAACTTTCTGATATTTTTAAGGCATGTTTGTAGTCTTATAAAATTAGAAAATGAAATATTTCAATGTAATAAAATTAAAAATATAGCAAAATTTATATAACACAATTTTCGAAAAAAAAAATTAAGTGTCATATCTTCATCCGTAAGATATCTTAACGTTGAATTGACATAAGAACCTAATTTTTGCTTTAAAATGACCAGAAAACTTTGCCCTATAGAATGAATTAAGTATATAACTATCACTCAAAGGAAACATTTAAAAAAACTCTCAAATTTGAAAATTTAAAAACCACTAAAAAATACAATTTTTTTTCCATTAAAAATACTCAAAATATTAAACTATCTATAATATATTAATTCATTCTATAGATAATGATGTTATATGCATGCAAAAAAAAAAAAAAAAAAAAAAAAAAATTTAAGACATTTCATCAAATAGTTTTTTTTTTTTTTTATCTTACGGATAGTCGTCAAAAATCGAGTTTTGGGAAAATGCGATTTAAAGTTTCAATTACAGGGTGACACATAAATATTGTGACGTGATGAAAATGTCAATTTATTTTAATGTTTTTACCAATTTTCGAGCTATACTATTGTTTTATTCGTGATCCTCGTACTTTTTTGTTGTGTAGTTGCTATTTCAGCTGATATTATTTCTCTGTTTTGAAGGAAAATTTATTGTCCAAAGACGACCAGCCAGCTTGAAAGTGATTGTACAGAAATGCTTATAACTGCGTTAAAAATGCAAATATTTTTATGCGGTTTTTTGCACTGTGTTCAGAATTAATTGAATAATCAAAATGGATGCAAAAAAAAAAACACCTTTTTTTTTAAGTTTTCACGCCCTGAAACCCCTTAAAAATAAGCGGAATCGTAAGCGGAATCGCAAAAAAATGGATCGACTCTAAAAGGTTGTGGTCAAGGAGTGGAACAAAATCAAATTTTATATTTTAAGGGAAGCTCTTTTATCTTGGAAATCAAGATGCTCAAAAAGAAAAAAAAAGTGCAATTTAACAAACTACAACGACCATTTGGAAAATGATTTTTTCAAAGACTAAAATTTAAGACCTAAAAAATCACACGAGGTTGATCATACATTACGTACGCCATGGATTACATTTTTCGGTACTGTAAATTTTTAAACTTCAACTGAGCTGGTCATACATTACGTACGCCATGGATTAAACATTAATATTCCTGGACCAATTTTAAATGAAATTTCATTCTTAAACTTCTAAATATTCCACAATATTACTTTTTACACCGTCGTATAGAGAAAAAAATGTAATTTTAAATGCAATTTGTTTGAAAGCTGTATCTCAATTTGTTTCTGAGTTATTAATTTTTTTTGTAGTTTTTATTACTTTTTTGTCATAGTGGCAACAGAAGTATCCATCTCTGTTGAAAGTAAAGGGAAAATACAGATTACTGTATAGACCAATCAGAAAACGTATAAAATGCGGATTCAACTAATAAAAAACTTCAGATATGTTTTTGATTTCCTACCTTGACCGAGGACAATTTTTCCAAATGGTTAAAAAAAGGGGGGGGGGGTGGCGGGGGCAGTAGGCTATTAGACTGAACATGCTAGAAAATAAAATTCTTATCTTTGTTTATACCCTATGTATTTTTCAGCAAAGGTTTGATCGCGAGGGTATTGGAAGATCAACAACAAAATGAATAAAAATAATAATATCGCGAGCATCCTGTAAAATAATGTAATTGTTCTAAATAATCAGTAACCGTATCACATATGACTATGAAGAGCTGATGACTATGTTAATTTGTTTATGAATATCGCTTACATTCACTGCGATATAAAGATTTCTTTAAAAATTAACGAAATTTCTGTGTTTTTTTATTATAGCACGCAGGATTTTCAAGCAAATTTAACGCCACTTTCAGGAAATATGACAAGTAACAGTAATAACAATATGATTAGATTATATATATATACTGTTGCATGAGATATGAGCATTTGTATGAAATAAATTTAACAACGCATGCACAAATAATAAAAAAAAATCTTTTTTTGCATAATTTAGCATTAGTTATTAATATAGAACAACTCCTTATAGAGCCCAGTCAAATATCATAAAATTTCAGAAATATATCGGTGATATAGTGAGCTGAATTTCAATTGCCTTATAAAAGTAGCTGTGGATGATGAGAGATGTCCCACAAATTGTAATTTTTTATAAACCGACTTCCAACAAAGGAGTTAGTATTCAACGTATGTTCATACGTAGCTTTGGAACGGATATTTAAATTATGATTATTCTGTTTTCATTGGATTGGACTTGTTGTGATGATTTTTTTTTTTCAAGGACTGAAACGACAAAAAAAAATGCAGAAGTTTCCTAAAGCATTTTTTTTAAAGAAATCTTTACATCTCCGTGAATATACGTTCTATTCCTACACAAATGAACGCAAGATCTCCATAGACATGTACTACAGCTATACAGAGCATTTCCAGCCTTTTATTTTACAGTATGATCGCAAATATATATATATATATATATATATATATACAGGGTGGTTCAAAAGGTCATGTCCAAACGGCACGTGTGGATGTGTCAGGTCATGAAGAGCAAGAATTACATAGGAATTGGGGGTCGCACGGTGCAATTGCATCGTGACCGTGCCGCAAAGAAATGATAACAAACGGTGTAAAAATACCTTTATTTTACAAAAACCTAATCGAAGTAGATAATATAAATGAAAAATGTTACAACTCATAACAAGTGCTTAAAATGTGCCCCATTATCCTTGATGCATGCTTCACATCGGCGCCGTATGGAATCGCGAACGCGTTCCAATTGGCCAGGAGTCTCCTGGACATGCGCCGCCGCATCAGCGATCCGTGCCATGAGGTCCATGGTCAATGGAACGGATGTCTCGTACATCAGAAACTTAAGATTTCCCCAGAGGTAGAAATCCAGGGGGTTTAGGATCGGGGATCGCGGTGGCCACGGTACAAGGCCGATTGCAGCGTGTTCGCGATTCCTTGCGGCGTCGATGTGAAGCATGCATCATGGCTAATGGGGCACATTTTGAGCACTTGTTATGAGTTGTAACATTTTTCATTTTTGTTTTGTACTTCGATTAAGTTTCAGGTAAAAAAAAAAGGTATTTTTTACACCGTTTATTATCTTTTCTTTGCGTTACGGTCACGATCCAATTGCATCGTCATGATCAAGTTTCCGACCACTAGTTCCTACATAATTTTTGCTCCTCATGACCTGATACACCTACACGTGCCTTTTGGACATGACCTTTTGAACCACCCTGTATTTATTGAAATTGTTATTGGTCCACACTCTCAGAAATGAATACTCAGATTTCACGAAATTTTCTTTGTTTTTGACGAAATAGTTTCCTGGAAAATGCTCCGAGCGAACATTTCGTCAAATTGATGAAATTAGTTTCTTCACTTGCTTGACGATATAAATTTCGTCAATAGTTTCGTCAAAAGAAGGCTGGTGGCGCCATCTCTCAATCAGTTTGGAAGCTGCATTATTCGACACGGGGAAAGAAAAAAAATCACCTCTCTCTTTCCCCGGCGTGATTCGAACTCACGACCTTTCGTATGGGAGGTCGCTGTTCTTCCAACCTGGCTGCTGGGGACTCGAAAGTGTCTGCTTTTAGACTGGTATAATGAATTCTACTTCGTGTTTTATTTTTATAACGTAGATTGCAATTTTATCGGGCTGCTATATTTTCTGAAAGTTTTAAGGAAAGCTAATTTATTTTTATGGTTTTCTCGTATCAATGAATATTTATAATATGGCTTGATTAAATAATTTACAACTGAAATTTTCTTTGATCAATGGATGATTAGAATATGGTCTAGTTAATTTGTTGCTCACAAATAATGAATTGTGAAGTGCATATTGCGTGAGATTTTATCACTTTGAGTAGGAGGATAAGATTTTAACACTTTACTGTTTATAAAGAGGAGAGGGATCAATTATGTTTATTTTTAATTTGATTGAAAACATAATATACTTCTTTAAAAAAAAAAGATATCCTAGAAGTTTGAAATTTTATTGACCTAATTTTCTTATTGAATGGTTTTGAAAAACACAGGAAATTTATTCTTTTCGAATTAAAACATAACGAACGACAACATATAAATAAAATAATAATAATATTAATAAGCATTCCTAAAAATTCTAACAGCTAAAAAAATAACAAATGAAGAAACAATAACTACCTATATTTCAGTATTTTCTGAAAAGCACTAAGTGCTGTTTTAAAATAAATTATTACAGGACTAACATAAACACGCAAATATCTGTTTGCTAAAATCGTAGGATTTGAGGAAATGTTTCCTTAAAATGCATTGAGTCTGACCGTGATTGAAGCTAAACTTTCGTCAAATATTTGAGGGTTAACGTTTCGTTAAAAGTCACGTGATGTTAATAGGAAATGATCGTCAAAAACGACGAAATACAGCTCGAGGATTTCTGAATCGTCAAAAGGGAGAGTTTTATTTCTGAGAGTGCAATATTCGCCCTCGTGATCAAACCTTCATTGAAAAATATTATGTCAGACGCGTTCTTTATATTCATGAAGTATCAAAAGAATTACTCAGGTATTTCTCTAGATATTCGACAAAATGTCTAATTTCGAAAGTGTCCGATAACTTTTGCTCATGTAGTGTAGAGGTCTGAACGGGCTGGAGCTTGGCCCGAGGCCCGTACCCGCCGCCGGCCCTGCAAAATGAAGGGAAAATTTTCGACGGGCCGGGCCGATCCGGTTAAAAAATTCGGCCCGATATAAAATTTAAATGGATCAAACTAAGCCAATAAAATGTGGACAATTTTCAATGGACGTGGCTGAGACGAGGATATCTATAAATATGCTGCACTAACCAATGTTAGATTGTCATCAGTACAGAAATATAACATATCCAGCGTAGAGCAACAGTTGCATCGTGTCTGAAGCAGGGCTTAATTATTTCAGCAGACTCGGTTCGGACCAAGATCAGGCTTACATTTTTTTTTTTTTTTTCTGCACTGTAAAAAAAAAAAAAAAAAATCTCTAAAGTTACTAAAAATTTTCTAGTAAACGGGGATGCCTAGAACATTTTATGTAACGGCAACAACAAAAATGCATGTAATAGATACAGATTTGCTCTGTAAATCAAAAAGTTCTGTAAAGTTACTAAGAATTTTTTAGGAAACTGGGATGCCTAGAACTTTTTTAGTAACTGCAACCCGGGTTACAACAGATCAAATTTTAGTAAGATTTCTGTAATTTTAGTAGATTCTTTTGTAAAGCTACATATTTCTGTAGCTTTACAAAAACTAGTTTTGTAAATTTACATCTTTTTACCCGACTGAAAAGAAGGGTTATGTCAGTGTTTCCCAACCTTTTATTGGCCACGACCCATCGAAGCATCTGTAAAATCACGATCTCCTCCGCACTCTGTAATATTTATTAACTAAAAAGTGAATTACAGTAGAGCGCCGATTATCCGAACAAGTCGGGACCGACCCTAGTTCGGATAAGCAAAAGTTCGGATAAATGGACAGACAATTTGACGGATGTTCCTAACTATACGGAAATCTTCACACTTTATCCACTCTTTAGACTGACAGCACTAGCTAATGCTGGCATGTTTAAAATTTGATTTTTGTTTAATTTTTTTTGTTTACTTTTTATTATTATTTTCCAGAGATTATAATTTAAGCAAAAGAACTTTCGATTGTTGCTTGCTTCAAAGAAGACATTCTTTTCAATGCTGCCATATCTCGAACTCTTCTTAAATACGTTAGTTGAATAGGAACATCATTCTTCTCTCCGTTCGAGCCATTTCATAGCTGTTTCCAAACATTCCAAACATTATGTGATGGACCTGGATCATTTTCATAACCATTCGTTTTCAATGTCTTTTTCGTCTTGAATACCATCCACAATCTCATCATCATTTAAAATCCGATATCCAGGTCTAATAGGGTGTTTGGATAAATGGCAGTTCATAAAAAAAAAAAAAAAAAAAAAAAAAAAATTGAGAGAAATAAGCTGTTTGGATAATTGGAAGTTTGGTTAATTGGAGTTCGGATAATCGGCGCTCTACTGTATATGATTTTAAAATTTAAAATGTATATATGTTGTGTTGCATATTTATTTACTACGTAAGAGGCCTACACTAGAGCCATAAATATTTACTAGCTGTCTATTTGCTTTTCTGATGCTAAGATCTATAAATTTTATAGTACCTGGTTTAGATAGTTCAAATATTTTTTAGGTTAAATATGTTCAACGCAGTCAGATTAGATTTAGAAATACCCTTAAGTAGTTTCGCGTGTAAAAGTTCCTTCATGTGACGCATAGCAGAGCGAACAAGAATAAGACTAATTTAATAAATAATTAAAAGTATTGCGAAAAATTTAAAAACAAGGTTTACAACCGGAAAAACTATAGAAACTTTTAATAATTAAAAAAAGGTGGGGAAGGAAGAGATGGAAGTTGTTAAAATTTCATTAATGGTTTTCATAAAATTATTCTGGATTTGTTCCATTTTGAAACTTTTATTAATTTAAAAGAAAAATTATACTCATTTTTTATTTTATTTTTTTTTAATTTGCATGTATTTTTTTTTTATTTTAGTCTACAACATAACTTTCCAAAACAACCACATAGCGAATGGGTGAGTGGCAAATTTGGAATTGCCCCCCCCCCCCCCTAAAATCTCAAATTGCCGTACGCCCCACGTTGGGAACCACTGGGTTATGCGTTTCACGTGTATCTGGGTATGTGGATTTCTTTATACCCTCAAAACATACCAACGGATGGATGGATTTTAATGAATGAGGTCTCTATTAATTCATCTTAATCGTCCGATGATTATAGGCTAGGTTTTGTTTTAATAAATTCAAAATGGTGGCCGTAAAATACAAAATGGCGGTAGAGACGAAAAAAAAAATGTACGCACCCAGTTGAGTGGCATATCATTGGATAGGTCTTTCAAAATGAAGACGTTGTTTCATTGACTATTTTACAGTCAGAAGCTCTAGTTAAATATTACACAACTTGGAAGTTATGTAGATAGGATCTCTAGCTTTACAGCAACTCTAATCATCGTAGACATCTATAGGTCTCATCAAAACAGTGTTTAAAGATAGGAATAGCAATTAAACGCAACTTAAAAGTCATCAATACAAGTAAGTAAAAAAAAATAGGTATGTAATAAAAAAAAAAAGTTTTACATTGATGAGAAATAATTAATTAGTTCGCTTTTTACGCAGTCGGTTTTTTTGATTTTTTAAATTTAATTTTTATTCTGTATAGTGTACTGATAAAATTTTAGTAAGCATACAGATTTCTCTAACTTTAAGTTTGTATAATTACATCTTTTTTTCTTTCTTTTATTTATTTATTTATTTATTTTTAAATACATACTGGGCCTACATGGCGGGCCGGTACTGATGTTATTCTGCATTCTATGGCTTGCGAACATATAATAATCTGAAAAATATAGTAATCTATAATGTTAAAATTTCCAATAAATATGTATGCAGTAGTCTAGAAAAGAATCTTAATAGTATGGTAAAAAAAATCGGTATTTTCCGGGGAAATTGAGTCTGGTCCGTTTGCATTCATTTTTGCACGGGCTGGCCAGACTGAGCCCGAGCCCGGGTCTAGAAATTTCGGCGCGTGCAGACCTCTGATGTAGTGTATATGGTATACAACAAAAAATGATATAGAACTATGAATATAATTCCAAACAAATTAAATATTTCAGAAATGTCCTTAATTAATTGAAAATATCTGAAATACTACATAAACATCTCTTCTTTATTAGTTTCCAAAAAAAAAAAAAAAAGTTAAAATTTTCAATACCGTAATAAGAAAACAAAGTGGTTCAAAATTAAGTGAATATTTTGCCAATTAATCAATCATCTACCTAGAAAAACTCATTTGAAAACTTGAAATACCTTTTCAATTATCGCTTCTAAAAAATAAATTTTGAATATCAATTCTCAGCGAAAAACAATGGTCAGTCTCAATCACTGATTGGTTTTTTTCTCTCCCGCCGTTCAGTCTCCGGTAAAATCGACGAAACGAACATGCAGCAAGCAGCAGCATATTCCTGGAAAATTACGCTTTCTTTTTTTTTACTACTTTTTTTACGTAGCGTGTGGTGAACGACTGAATAAAAGATGGGTGGAAAATTGTTTCTTTGTTCTTCACTTGCTCCCTCCCACCCATACACGCACTTTAACGAACGAAAGACTGGAACAGGGTTGCCATAGAAATCTGAGAATTATTTTGATAATCAGAATTTGAAAATGATATATTTCTCTCCATTTCTCTTCAGGTATTCAAAATTGCATTTAATCATTTTTTTAATTATTAAAAAGCTAGAAGATAATTTTTCATAATCTATTGTATTGGCAGCGATATGTTTTTTTTTTTTTTTTTTTTTCTTTCAAAATGCTCTGTGTTTCTTTTTCTGAAAAGAAATTATCTTTCTTTCTCTCTCTCTTCAATTATATTTTTATGAAATTTTATTTAATCGATTTGCGATTGAAGAGCTAACAGATAATTTGTCAATTTTAATGAAAATGATAAATATATTTTTTAGATGATATTCTGAAAAATAATCTCGAAAATTTTTCTTTTGATAAATTAATTTCAGAAAACGATATATTTCTCTCTATTCATTCATAATTTTATTAAATTGTATTTAGTCAACTTGTAATTAAATAGCCAAAGAATTAATTTGTCCTGATATATTGTAATTGACATAATTTATTTCTTCAAAAAATTTTGTTATATAAATTCATTGTTTGGAAATAAGCAACTATTTTTTCCCTAATAATTCAGTTCCGTGGAATTTTTCCTTTTAGTTTTTACAAATAATTCGATTTTTCTGTTCTATACAGATAAGGTATAATAAAATAATGTCTGCTTTCTACAGATTTTTAAAAAAGTGATTTTAAACTACGCATAACTAAGAATAAAGTGTAAATCCCTTCAAAATACGAATTTATAATGTTCATGTTACAAAATAAATTTCACAATTTTGGATGTGCCAAATTTTCTGAAATTTCTCCAAAGTTATTTTTAATAATTATTTAGACATCACATTAATTAATTCGTAAATTTTCTTATAGCGATAAATATGAGGTTTATGTAATTTTTTAGTATTAGCAATTGAAAGTACTGTTTTGTTCTACATTTAATTACGCTATACGTTTGCATTATCTTTTAAACTCATGTTTGTTTACATATTTACATTTATGGATTTCATATTTTTTAAAGAATTTTCCCTGTTAAAGGGGGAAAAACAACTTTGCAAAATACTGTTTTTTTTTTTTTTATTAACATATTGCACCATAAAATATAATAAATAAAGGCACACAACCTTGCTTAATGGTACACAAAACACGAACTTTAATAAGTTAAAAGTTAAATCCTACGTTTCGAGCTGTTTCTATAGCCGTCTTCAGGAAAACATCACCAAACTCACTTGAAATTAATAAACGCACTTCGTAAATGTTTTGTACTTTTGAAGTAACCTTACGCATTCCTTTTTCAGTTATTCGCCAGAAGTATGATGAATCATAAAATTTAAGGGGTCCGGGACACAAAAATCTTCAAATTTTGCAAAAATATTTTATTTCATTAAAAATTTTTCTGTTTTTTCCTGCCTAAAATGACATTTGAATCATGTTTCTATCTGAATTAGAACAAAAAATATTAATTTTTTGGTTTGATTTGTTTTTAAAATCTAGCTTTCAAGTAATGGCTGTCATGGAAACGACTTTGCGAAAATGCGTTTTTCTTCATGATAGGTTTTTTCACCATATCTCTTATTTAAATTCTTATAACCTGAGAACCGTTAAAGATAAACGGTTCAAACTTAAAACATATCTTTTTCAATTGTTTTACTTTAATTTTGATTCAGCATATTTGAATTTTTTTTTTTTTTTTTTTTTTTTTTTTTTTTTTTTTTTTTTAAGTTGCAGCCTTTATTTATTTATTTATTTATTTATTTATTTATTTTTTGTTAAATATTTTTAATTTTTTTACTAATTAATATTTTTAAAAATGCTGAATCAAAATCAAAATTTATATATTTTTGTTTATTTAAATGAAAAAAAATTTGAAATTCTATAAATAATATTCCGAGTTATAAAGATTTTAAATTACCCCACTTTTTTAATAAATTTTAAATTAAATTTTTTTTTTCAAAAAATTAGGAGACGTTTTATCATGTGATTTTGTTTACAAATGATAAGATCAACACAAAAAAATTCAGAATTTTAACTCAATAAATAAAAATTATTTTAAAATGTGTCCTGATCCACCCTAAAGAGAGAATTTTCAAAACAAAATTGTTGAAATTCAATGTTTTACTTAACTTAATACTTAAAAACTTTATCTCTGTTTCCTGCTTCTCGTGGTTCTCAGGCAGCTGGCTTATAAATAATAGTGTAGATATTTAATCATTACAAAATTTATTTAAAAAATAAATTCAAATGTCACTAAATCGTATCTCGAAAGATCCCCTTTTCAAAGTTTGCACAATAATCACGATATTGTACAATATATACCGGGTGAGCCAAAAGTTCGTTAAAAAGTTAAAAACTCATAAAAAGGAAGAAATTATGATAAAGGAGTGCTGTTTACAAGAAAGGGCTCACACGACGGATTTTTTTAGCAGAAAAAAAAATAGTTTAAAAACTCCCATGCAGAGGGCGTTGACGACCCGAAACACACTAATAGGACAAAAATAGGCTCCATTTATTTGTTCTTCCAATAACAAATGTTCAACATGAACGCCAGAAAATTCTACGACACAACTGTTGTCCTGTTCATTGTGTTTCGGTCGTCAGCGCCCTCAACATGTAATTTTTTAACTTTTTTTTTTTTTTGGCTAAAAAAAATCCGATTATCTTGTGAATCCTTTCTTGCAAACCGCACTCCTTTGTCATAATTTCTTCCTTTTTTATGAGTTTTTAAAGTTTTAACGAACTTTATCCTCACCCGGTATATATCTCCTTGGATTATGTTAATAAAATAAGTCTCTTAAAAATATCTATTATAGAACCATGTTTCAAATTTTTTTATGAAATTTTACGGAGTATTTCTAAAATTATCCAAAATATGTTTAACACGTTAAGCGCCACGTCAGCCGTCCGGTGGCTGACAGCGAACTTTCCGTTTAAAACGCGTCATTCACGGATGGCTAACGTCTAAAATATGATACAAAACTGAAAAAAATATACATTGTTTTAAATAATTACTGAACAGATATTTAAAATTTACCTACCTTTTATTTATTACAGGATTATGCTTTCTGAAAAATTACTTTAAACATTGTAAATTTTCAGCGCTTCAGTGTCATCGGGCACTCAACGTGTTAACTGATATACTTAGGATTCCATGAGAACGACTCTTAACTTATCTTTTAATACATAATAATAAAGCTTTTTAATCGAAATAGTTAATAAAAACCACTACTACTGTTTCGAGAACACTTAGTAGCTTTCTTTATCAGATGATTATTAATAGTTAGAATTACCCTGTTAGAAGGGGGGGAGGGACATATTTTGCCAGGAAAATATGCTTTGACCTTGTCGGAAAAATATTTTCTTGTAGTAATCATCTGAAACATTCGTCCGTCAAGTACGTAGTTGTCCTAACAAGATAAAACATATTCTGTTGTCAGTATATGTTTCATTCTTGCTTGGTTCTCTGGTATTAATCATCTGATGAGGAAATATATTAATTACTCTAAAAACTGCAGTACTGTTTTTTTCCCTCACCATCTGGGGAAAAAAAATCTTATTCTTTGTATTATCTCTCACACTTTAATATTTTAGGGGAAAATTACCGGGCCCCATGCTGGCATACTGAATTTTATTGAAGAGAAAATATTAACAGCTGAGAGAAAGTAACACAAAAATAAAACTAGGAAGTGGAAGTGAGATCATCCCTACCTTTTTAACACCAAGGTCAAATCCCTCCTTTCTTCGTTTTTCTTTTTTTCTTTCCCTTCTCCTTTTTTCCGAGAGCGCTTCACCCACTTCGAAGGGAGTTGTGTAAAAAAAGAAGAAAAAAATTGCTGCTCTCTTTTGGAGGCTTGGCGGTAGGTGAAAAATGTAAAGAATTTTTTCGGAACCGTTATTGTGGGTACCGAGGTTATTTTCGTTTGAAGTGTGTTCACTAGTGAATCGTTTATATATTTAAAAAGAAAAATAAATGTATGAATCATAAAGATGTGGCAAAAAACGGAAGTTTTCAAATTTTTTTTTTTTTAAATATAGGTATTGAAAAAGTTATCTGTAATTTTTATGTTATCTTTTTCCTTTGAATAATAATAAGATTCGCCACCCTCCCCCCCCTCCCTCCCCCTTTTCTTCCTTTTCTTGCTTCAAATCGATTTTGGTATCAAAATAGTTTTCGTATATGTCATCAAACCGGAAAACAGAAACAAAACTAGTTCATAATAATATTAACAATAGTAATAAATTCGGTGCATTAAGAAGCTTTTAAACGTTAAAAATAGATATTTTGATCTTATTGGCAGCACCTATTGGCGTGTGCGGTCAGTGCCGAGCCTGTATTTTTTTATGCGACCCAAATTTTACAAAATATAGTAAATAAATAAATAAATAAATTTAAATTAGGGAACCAAGGGTAGGTTCTTACAGACGAGAAAAAAAGGCGAAAATGTAAGATATTTTTTAACCCCTAGAATGCACTTTCCCCCCATTTAAATACTTTTTTTTTTTTGTCCTAAGTGATTACTTTTTTACTATTTTGTCTACCACAAATGCTAAACAACAATCCCCGTGATAATATTATTTCTAAACAATAATTTTTAAGCAGATATCTAGCACGAAGTTTATTATTTGGAAATAGTGTACCACAGACTAAATAACAAAAACATGCTCGTCTTCGGCTAATTTAACTGGAGTCTCTATAAGCGCAATACCTGATCGAATTGCATCCCTACTTCGTGTATCGTTCAATTAACCATTTCAAGCGCGGCGGTACATTATATGTACGACTTAAATTTATTTCCCCACTGCCAACTGGTACATGGAATTTTTTAGTAAAATTTTGCTTCTATAAGGTACACGACGAAAATAATTAATTTATTCTAAAATCAATTCTTTGGTAAATTCTGGTGATATTTAATCATTTCAATATTTTAGCAACAGAATTTAAACAAACAAACAAAAAAAAAATCGCACAAATAAGTAGGAAAATCTAGCGTACAGCCGTTTCATAGCTTCAATAAAGAATTCCTTCTTCAACACAGCACAATAATAATAAAAGTAATAGTAATAATAAAACAGCATATGCAAAGCCGAGCTTACTGTGGAACTGAGTTGTAATGAAAGTACAAAACTATTCATTTAAGAGCAAACGAAGTTAGTAAAGTAAACTAATTGGAAGTAAAAAGTAAATAATAATAAATCCTAGGATGTATAATAAACTCACTATTTTCATAAATGACAAAACGCATTACCTTACACATTTAGGAATAATTTTGTGGAAAAATTCATCGTTAGCTGTGGTAACAAAATTAATAATATAACAAATAATAATAAATTTTATAAAATACTTAAATATTGAAAAGTTAGATTTATCTATAAAACTATTTAATACAAATTTCAAAAGATATTTTTAATTTTGCGCATCTTTTCCAATTTAGTATTATTATTTTGGAAGTGTTAAAATTTTACAGATATCTAGACAAATGTTTATTTAGTCTCAAAATGCTTCACTTCAACGGCAGCCCCGAGATTAGTCAGGGGTAACAACACTGTTTCCCCCTATCTTTGCTGCAGGTGAAGTGGTTAATTTAAAATATCGTCATTTCTTTAATTAAATGACTTTATACTAAGCTATACGTTATTTACTTGCTATATATTTGCGATGCGACAACGATTTCTAGAATTTTCTATGTAAATTTGGCATCTAAATCGGTCACCCAAAATTCGTCGCTGTTTGGTCACGACTCACGATGATGGTGTAGAATCAGGCAAAACTTTAATGGAACTTTAAAATTACTTTTCCAGCAGTTACAGAGTCGATGTCGGAAAGAAAGCTTTACTCAATGTTTTTTTTTTTTTTTTTTTTTTTTTTTTGGAAGATATAGATAGAATAATTTAATACAATTTTAGGTGATATTCGAAATTTCTTGAAAATATTGTTATTTCTTTAATATATGACTCTATACTATGCCATACATTATTTACTTGCTATATATTTGCGATACGACTACGATTTCTAGAATTTCCTATATAAGTATTTGTCATCTATATGAGTCACCGAAAATTCGCCACTGCTTGATCACGATGTTGGTGATGGATCAGACAGCACTTTACTGGAACTTTGAAACTACTTTTCCAGCAGGAGTCGATGTCAGAAAGAAAACTTTACTCAATGGATGGGGCTTTTTTTTTTATGGATTCGTTTGAAGATTATTTAGGATAGAATAATTTAATAAATTTGTAGGTGATATTCAAAAATAAGTCTTGGAAATATTGTTATTTCTTTAATAAATGACTCTATACTATGCTATGCATTATTTACTTGATATATATTTACGATAAGACTACGATTTCTAGCATTATCCATGCAAGAATTTACATCCAAATGGCAAAAATTCGCTGCTGCTTGGTCATGATGTTGGTGATGGATCAGACAACACGTTACTGGAACTTCCTTTCCAGCAGTAACAGATTCGATGTCGGGAAGAAAACTTTACGCAATGGAATTTTTTTTTTTTTAACTCTGTCGTCACCCTGAGCCTCATATGAGGCTCCTACTTCGAATTGCAATATTTGAAAGAAAAAAAATAATTTTGTTGATTCCAGCACCTTATAGTGATAGCATATGTCGATACATTTACTATTATGACTTTACTGCATTTAATAATAATAATATTAATAAAAATTTTATTAATTATTAGTAAACCGTTCGCGTTTCTTTTAATTCAATCATATGTTTCACTCTTTAAATTTAAATTAGGGACTCCTTTTCCGAATTAGTAATTTGTGATAAAAGATAAAAAATACTACTAAATTTTTTATGTTGGTTTAATCTGGTTATAATACGACATTTTCCAAACGTCTTAAAAAATTCTTCCTTAGACTATTTTTATATGAAAAACACGCAACATAACTACATTAGTTAGGTTTCTGTAAAGAGCACATTCGTTAAATTTAAGTAAACCGTAACTTCTGTGATTTCGATAGCTACTTTTAATTTTGTTAGCGTAAAAGTAATTTTTCCCAAAATTGGAGAAAAAATTCAGTGCCGAGAGGGTTAATGGATTCTTTTGAAGATTATTTAGCATAGAATAATTTAATAAATTTGTAGGTGATATTCTAAAATAAGTCTTTATCTCTAGTGTGAAGCATAGCTTTTGTTTTCACTATGTATTTGCACGGCAAAGAAAAAACACGTCCCAGCGAAATAGTAATTTATCGAGAAAATTATGGTTTCGAATTACATCACTAATCTGATTCGACAAAAAATGAGTTTCTTACGTAAATGAGATATGATACCTTGTAAAAATAAAGGAAAGGTCTTAAATGTATGAGTTTTGGATGATAATAATAATAATTGTAATAACCCGAAATATTTCTGTAAAAAATAGTGGATTTTTGTATGCTTTGTTTAACTTAAATTGGTTTGTGTATCTAAAGACGGCATTTTGTAATTTATTTTTCAACCAATTCCTGAGTTCTAGAAGAAGTGTGCGGTTGTGTAGTCTCAATAAATAAGCAATACTTTCATATTTTCAGACTTAATTACCAATTAATAGATTGATATTAATATAATTATATTTTTACGTTGAGAAAACATTTTAGAATTCTACGCTAGATAGTTTAAATAATGCTTATTCTCTGTCTGTTACCACGCCTTTAAGGTAAAGAAAGAAAAAAAAACCCCACAGAGCTGAACTAATAATTGTTTTAAATCGATAACAACGCGACTCAGTCATAAATATTTGTTTGTTACAATAACGCAACATTTGACGTAATATAAAAATGCTTTTTTTTTTTTTTTTTTTTTTTTTTTTACATTTCTGTTGCCACATATCAAACAGAAACTAAATAAGAATAATTTTCTTTTAGAAATTTACAGTTCACGCTTTCTTTCAAGCATAAATTTCACAATTTTCCATAATCGGGGCCAGCACCAAATTCACGTTTTGGAACAGCATGCCTTGCAGTCATGAAATCAGGAGTGGTTTTAAAGTGAACATTAAATGCTTGTAAAAATGTTTTTTTTTTTTTTTTTTTTTTTTTTTTTTTTTATCATCATCTATTCTTTTACTTTGATATTTATTTTTACTTTTTCCGCCAAAATAAAATTTATTTTTTACTCTTTTTTATGCTTATTTATATTTTTTTCGTCCAACTACAATTTATTATTTAACCTTTTTTATATTTATTTTTTTTTTCGCCTAAATAAAATTTATTTTTTACTCGATTTTTTTTAATAATTTGGTATCTTAGCAATTTCCATTTTCCATACTAAATGAGTAAATTTGGAAAAAAAACAGAGTGTCCATCACTCACGTGACTGTATCATATGACGCTCCTACTAAGCTATATAAAATATTGTTTTTAAATCGGTTTTTGACTAAATTTTATTTTGACTGAATTTGACAAACCATCAAAAATTCATATGTTATATAAATTAATCTTACACAATCTAGCATAACGTTTTATTTGTAACAATTTAAAGAATGATTAAAAGTTAAAAACATATATTTATTTACTTAAAAGGTGATAAAATATTAAAAACACATGTAAAGATGTTACGTTTGCATAATATGCCCCAATAAGCCCAAGGGTATATTATGTAAACCTATCATCTTGACAGGTGTTTTTAATATTTTATCATCTTTTAAGTAAATAAATATATGTTTTTAACTTTTATATTAGTGAAGGTGAAAGTTCCTTCTCAGCGCATGATTAAAAGTTAAAAACATATATTTATTTACTTAAAAGGTGATAAAATATTAAAAACACATGTAAAGATGTTAAGTTTCCATAATATACCCAAATATGCCAAAGGGCATGTTATGTAAACCTAACATCTTTACATGTGTTTTTAATATTTTATCACCTTTTAAGTATAAATAAATATATGTTTTTAACTTTAGTGAAGGTGAAAGTTCCTTCTCAGCGCTGTTTTATTGTCATGTTTTGATTTTATTAAAGAATGATTTTCAATAAATGACAATTCAATATAGGGAGAGAGTTAAAGGCAAAGAGAAAATCGTCTAGCAATATGATCATATGATTAAAAAAAATTATTGAAGCCCATTATTTATTTTTATTCTCTTAAATCAATGCTGCAAACAAACACCTTGCAAATTTAAGAGAAGCCAGACAGATGAAATGAAATAATGAAACGAGACTGATATTAAAGTTATACCCTGCCTTGTTGTTTTCAAGATAATGTTTATTAATTTTTTCCCCGGAGAAGTCTTATGACTTATCTAAAACTGCAATGATCGCTATTTGCTATAAATATTGCTGGAGGATTCTAGTTAACCTAGTTTGCATGTATCGTCGGGAAAAAAATCTACTTACGAAGATTTTTTTAAATAACGATTTTAATTAGCTATTCGTTGAATATAAAAGTGCTTTTTATTTTTACTTGTGTTACACATTTTATTTTAAACAAATTGGTATTTCCTATTGCTTGTTTATTTTCATCCGCAAGTAATACTATACAGGCCACTTGACGCATTTATGCGTCATTTATAAAACTATCTTTAAGAAATTCTAAATTCTCCCCAGAAAGTTTGAATAGTTATTTTTGGTTATTTTAACGACTAGGTATCCAACCAGGACCACCCGGTTTACAAAACATAAGGGAAAAACCATTTTTTTTTTCTATTAATATATATTTTTTAGATTGCCCACTAACAACACCCAAACGCATTTTTTTTTAAAGTATCAATTTTGCATTCAAATAAAATTTTGAAATTTTTTAAAAGCAATACTTTCGTAAGAGTTAATAGCCGAAAAATTCCCCAAAAATTTCGTGACTTACATCAGTTAATTTTAATTTTAATCAATCATTTCTGTTGTTTAAGCGCCTAGTTCGATCACATGTCTGTTTAATTCCTTTTTATATTATTTTATTTTATTGATGAAGTTTTAACTTCGTTATGGAATATCCGCCAGAAACAAATGCTGAACTATTTATATTAACTTAATTGCAAACGGATTTATCTTTCATAATCGCCTGCAAGCGATAGAGATACATAAAAAAAAAAATTATACTTGAAAATTATTTTTAAACCATAAAAAATGAGTAAATTGTGATAGAATTTTCAAATAAATTACAATACAATTCGGAAACAAATTGCATTTTTAACCCTTAAATGTCGGGTGTTGACTTTCGGCAACATACCCAATTTAGGATTATAAATACTATTAGAATAATATTGAAGCTATAATGGCCAATAAAATACTTTCTGGAAATATTATTAAGTCGTTTTTCAACATTTAGATGGCAACACTTGTGCTGTTTAAGAATAAAGATAGATTTATTTTTTCAATTGTTGATACATGTTCTTTTTGTTTTGTTTGGAAGCTTGCGAAATACCCTATTTTGTTCTGCATCATAGTTCTCAAAATTCTTGTGTGTTTATAATATTATGGAATTTTATCAAGGAAAATTATTTTTAAAAATAAACACCAGTATTGCCGATTAGTAACAAACAGTTTTTTAGCCGTAAACCATACTTAAAACAAAATATGATTTTTTAAGTACTTTTCTCATGATTTATTTAAAAAAAGAAAGCCGAAAAACATTTTTTAAATGATTTTTGAAAACTCAGGCACTTAAGGGTTAAGTACAACCCCCTTTCACCTATTCAACGGCTTAAAAATTTAAAATATGCGATGTTTAGAAGTTTAAAAAAAATTACAGTAAAAGCGAAATTGAATCGTCTGTTGCAACAGTCAAAATGACGTCAACGTTACGCACGGACACTTTTGGCCCTTGTAATACAGTCGTCCCCGTTTAAACTAATATTGGCGGTTCCAGAAAAAATATTCGATTAAGTGGGATATTTGATTAAACGGGGAATCACAAATTTAATATTTAATGCGTAATAAAATGGCAAAATCACCATCTACGGTATATTTAATTAACAGCATAATAAATCATTAAGATAATAACATAAACTAAAATAAATACAAATGCTAATATAAAGTAAATACGTATTAATTTAATGCCAGTACATATATTTATATGGTTTACATTACACTTAATGCAGCTCGTTTGAATTTAGTCAAAACTTTGCTACTTCTAATTTACGTTACTTATACTGCCTTAAAAAAGTCGTTTAAAGTGGTTTGTTTAAGTGGAATTTTAAAGGAGAAAGTATCGAGTTATTTTTCGAATGAGTGCAAAATATCGCAACTACCAAATCGAGTCTCGAAGTTACGGCGCATTGCCATTAAAGCCTAGTTAACAGCAAGAAGTGATGGTGAGGAGATCAAGGTGGGGAAATCATTTGACCTGTCCATTATACACCTGCCGGCCGAAATCATTGCAGGAAGAACTGAAAATTTGTTTTCAGTGTAAAGGAACCGAAAATGACAAAAGGTGGAAAGAAATTCCAGCTGAAACGTGCTTTCCGCACCTATTTTCAAGCATAGGTCACACAGTTCTTATTCGATTAAGCGGGGATGTTCGTAAAAGGTATTTGGTTTAAGCGGGGGAAAATAACATAGAACTAATAAGAATAAATTCGGTTCCGGAGGATTCTATTCGAATAAGCGGGGTATTCTATTATCCGTGACCCGATTAAATGGGGAGGGCTGTATAGATAGATAGATATTTCGTGAATAATATAAACGGACATTAGTGTTATTAGTATTAAAAGTTTTCTGGTGTGAACTCAAAATTTCTGAATAAAAACCCCGCCATATTTGGAACACTGTTTGCGGCCTGTATAGTGTAAAAAATATAAATTTGCGCTCATGAATTATGCTTTATTCAGGTCACTTTGAAAATTTCTTATATATTTACAATGATTCTTTTAATTATAATATTATTGTGATTTTATTTCACTTTCATGATGTATTTTATGTTAAATTCTTTCAATCAAAAAACGCTAGCTTGTTACTTTAAAATTAAACTACATTTTTTCTTGAAGTATATTGAATGTTTCTCTTCATTTTTTTTTCTTTTCCGTTCCGCATTTAAACGTTATTTTAAATATAATTTTAAAATAATTTTAAATATAATAATTTTGAACATCTGGATTATGCAGGTTACCAGTTTGAGATGTAACATATATTACTGCGTATCAAATCTCTCCTTTAATATTTTATTCAGAAATTCTCTCAGCTAAATTGCGTATCATTTTTTAAAAATATCTATTGGCGTTAAAAAAGGTTTTGCTGACTCTAGTTGCATAGTTATAATTTGTGCATAAAAAGCGAAAAATAAAATCAAATCATTCTGTTATTGTATTATGTCCATAATTCAAAAAGAAAAAAAAAAGGAAAGCTGTAATTAAAGCAAACGTATTTTAAAGCGCAAAATAAATAAATCTTATACAAAATACAAAAAATGGAAAAAATGTATATAAGAATGAGTATCAAAAAGCATCTAGAAATAGTCTTAAGTAACACAATACAAAATGTCTTGTTCCATTTAAATCAATTTAAAAAATATATATTTATTTACTTTTATTAAATAAAAATAAAATATTCCTAGGAATAACTTGGCACAAGGATTAGTTAAAAACAAACAAACAGCGGGCGAAAAAAATCTTACATGAAAATTAATTCCTGCTTTGAATAGTTTTTAAAAAACCTTATAAACAAAAATAAAAATACTGAAAATTAATATAAAAAAGAAGCGCATCAAAAGTCATGGCGAAAAACATAATTAATTCTTATTGCGCTTATATAATATGCTTTTTAAAATCTTTTAATAAAAATAAAATATTATATACCCTATTATAAGTAATTCCTATATATCCTATTATAAGTAATTTTACACAAGCTTATTATTATTTTTTTAATCATGTTCGTGCATCAAAATTAGTTCTTCTTTCTAATACCTACTAAAATTTAATAGTTTCGTTTTAAGTCGTTGCGTTTTTCTCATTGCGAGTATTATAAACAGACGTTTTCTTTCTTTTTTTTCTGGTAACACTGTAACAGATTTAAAAAGTAGCCGGCGAACGTTAAAAAATATGTACAGCAATTATAAAAAAGCACTTTGTTGCCAAATGTTGCAAACCTTTCTTCACTCAACAATTCATCCCAACGAAAAAATAAAGTACACCTCTTCCTCCTCCCCATCCCTACACCTGCTTTTGCATTCCAGTGACGTCACGTTGATCATGTGATCAAAGCACCTTGGCAACGCGCGAAACGCCAACGAAATTCAGTCTTGCAAGATGGCGACCATCAGTCAGGTCCTCCGTCCGCTCAAAAAAAAGTTATAAGTGCTTCAAAGACTCTTTTCTCTGTGGATTAAACATTTTTTAACCCAGCCGAGGATTATTACAAACAGCATGGTCCTGGTGAGTGTTCATATTTTCTTCTAAATAACATAAAACAACATTACAAATATTATTTTCAAGTTTTTTCCCTGAGCGAAAAAAAGTTCCGTCGGTTTGGAACCTGGAATTCTGGGTAATGAATCTGACAGGTTGTTTTTGTTGTCCTTTTTTTTTCTGAAGGGGGACTTACTCATTATTATGTGGCGGCAGTTCTTGCGGTATCAGTGATGAGAATTTACCTGGAGTATGAAGTACATGATACATGCTGTGACATTAGATTTAAAGTGACAGATACAGACCCGCCGGATATTTAATATGGTCAATTAAAACCAGGTTTTACGTGAGAAATTGATAAGAAAGAAGGTCTACTGAAATAACTTAGAAAAGATGTGGAATAATATTTCTCATGCATTAGATCGCAAATGTCCGCCTGACATTTTTTCCTTATGTAATATTTTTTAGTGGTGGTTTATTCAGAGAATTTTGAAGAAATACATTCTTGTAATATTCACAGAATATTCTTTTAAATCTCCATAAATTAATAAAAGAATTAAGGAAGAGATTAAATTAATATATACTGAAAAAAAAAATATATATATATATTTAATATTATGACATAATGAGTCCAAACGGCCGTGATTTATTTATTTAAATTCAAAACAGTGATAATTTTTTACACTTTATATCGTGGAATTCTGGGTAATCACACTGACATGTTTTTTTTATTATTATTTACGGAATGAGATTCACTTATTATGTGCCTACAGTCCTCGTGGTATCAGTCACGTGGGTTTATTTGAAGCATGAATTAACAAGATTCAAAGTGATAGATACAGATCAAAGAGATAACTAATATGATAATTTAAAACCAAGTCTTACGTGAAAAATTTATAACATATTCAGAAATAATTTTGAATAGACACAGAGAAATATTTTACTGGCATTAGACCCGATCTGTCCCTTTAACAAACTTTTCTCGAAGATAATTTTTAGTTATTTATTTTGAGATTCTTGAAAGGTTGTGTTATTTTGCAATATTTACGGCTCTTTGTAAGCTCAATAATATATAACACTGTGTAAGTTAATGAAAAATGAAGAATTATAATAGAGACAGAGCCCGATCAAGCTGAAGTTGGGTCCAGAGCCTGTTAAATGTTGCCCCCCCCCCCCCCCCCCTACCTCCCCATTCCGGGCGACACTTTCAGAAAAAAAAAGTAGGTTTATTTGATGAGTTGACAAAGTTGTTTGGGTGAAAGTTTCAAGTTTGCAAAAAAAAAAATTAACTTACAAGAATAATCAAGAAAATGAATTACCGTCCACTTTCTCAAATAAGCATTTGTATAATTCACAAACATCTATGATCCACAGTTTATGTTGTAGAATAAATGAGGACGTCTTTTTCAAACACTCGTCTTATCCAAAATCATAAAAATTGTGTTTTCCCTAACAGTCTAGTAATCATTTTAAACTATAATTCTGACATTGTAAAATCCTCGTTCATATTGAAACCAATAGACACAGTATGCAGTTTTTGGCATTTTCCCCAAATTTGATTTTCTGGATACGGCAAGTTTTGAAAATTATAGGTACTCTCAAATTGAAAAGGACTTTTACAGAAAAAGTAAATACAGTAAACTCTCTGTAAGGCGGACTCTGTGTAAGACGGAAATCTGTCTGACTCGGAAAGATTTTCAAGTCCCTGTGAATCCATATACATAGAGTGAAATTTGTCTAAGGCGGAATATTGTCTACTGCGGAAAATTTTCTTGGTCCCGATCGCTTCCGCCTTAGACAGAATTTACTGTAAAAGGTTTTTTATTACAGTAAAACTTTGTTTTTACGTCAGGGACCAAAATATAAACGTGCAAACAGTGGAAAAACTTAAATTGTGAGAATATACACGGAAATTTGTGGGCCCCTAAAATTGGTGGGCCCAGGGCCGAGGCCCCGGTGGCTCGTGCATTAATCAGGCCCTGAATAGAGATAGTATTATGTAGAAAAAGTAGGATATTTAATATTTTTTACAAATTAAAGTTATTTAATATTATGATTTCATATATAAAAATTTTATAAAACATATAACTCTTTTTTTTTTTTTTTTTTTTTTTTCAAAAGAGATTATTATTATGTGCCGGCAGTTTTTGGGGTATCAGTGATGCAAGTTTACCGAGGCATGCTGTCTCACTAGATTTAAAGTGAAAGATGTAGATTCACCAGATGTTTAATATGGTCAATTAAAACTAGTGTTCGACCGAAACAAGTTTTTAAGACCAAATCCGAATTTTTGTTACTTTCCTAATTTCGGCCGAAAACGAAACTGTCTTAAAAATAAATTGAAAGTAATTCATACATATATACATATTTATATAAAATTATTAATTATGCGTATATAGAAACACATTTCTAACAAATACGCATATACATATGTATGTGTGCGTGTATAAGTTTCAAATAAAACTTTTATATTTTATTAGCAACTAAAAATCGTACGTATTTATCAATAATTAATTAACAATGTAGTTAAAATGAAGAACAATTTAATAATGAATATATTTAATGTTTAAATATACCAAAGGTTTTCAGTTTTTAATATTTTGCATTTAAATTAGTTGAAATAAACGACTTAGAAGTTCTTTCTCTTTCTGGCCTCATAAAGAAAACATTCTATGAAAAAATAAAGTAAAGCGTTTTCAAAGTTTATTTTTGTACAGCGTATGCATTGCTTATAATTTGCACTCGCATCTTGAGCCCTGATAATTATAGAATAATTTTATGAAGTTCATAAAAATAAATGAACATAGTCTCGTTTGAGCCGATAGAGCTCAAATCGACGAGTAATGTTGAAAATTCCTGAAGGAAGAAACAAGACTTTAGGAGTTTCGGTATAGTTTCGAACCGGACCGAATATTTGGCGGTATTTTTGCCGAAACTAAGATTTTTGGCCGAAAACGATTATTCGATCGAGCTCTAATGAAAACCATTTATAAAGCGAAGTTCTGCAGAATTTAGTCCTTAAAAAAAAAGGACTAATTTTTCAAAGGAGTTATATATATTTTTTAGTTGTTGATTTTGAGATTCTGGAAATATTGTCATTTTTGCAAAATTCATGGTTCTCGTTTATAAAAATTTGAAAAATTGTTGTATAGATAAAGTATTAAGAAATCATATGTATTAAAAAAATAAGAAACTACGTAGTAAAAATTGCGAGATGTTATGGTTATGACCGCTTCATACCGTAATAAATAAACAAAGCAAAACAACAACAACAACAAAAACCCCAAATAGCTGCTTATAGAAAGATGCTCATAAAAAAGTTAAAAAAAGTGGAGCACTACAAAAAAGCGCCGAAAATTGTGGTAACCGTCCTGAGTTACATTCCGTGCCGGGCGGTTGAGCATTTTCAGGGGTGACTTGCGCAGGATTTCCCTCATGTCACATTGGCTAATTAGATCCGACGAGGGTCAATTACTCCCCTTACCTTACCTGTCAGTTAAATCTCTCAATGAGAAAATTCCCCGTAGCACCCCCTAGAAGAATAAAACATAACTGCATGTTAACTTTCACTTTTTATATTATTGATTTATTTATTTACTTTTTTTTTTATGATTGTGATACTTTTAATCTAAATGATTATCCGATTGATTAATATCTGTGAGCCATGAATACAATAATTTTACTTAAAATTAACTTTTGTTGAAAGAAATAAGTTTCTTTCTTACTGATTAATTTACGTTATCTCCAAATTATGGGAACGGAACTCTTATCATTAGGCGACGGATACATTTATTAAAATCTATTTTTATATTTGAATAACGTTCATATATTTTTGAACATTATATTTTTTCGCAATTTGAACATTTTATTTTTTTTTATTATTTATTAATTTTAAATCTTAGTATTAAAGTTGTATAATTTTGGTTTAGTTGTATAATTTTGGTTAAATAATTTAAACCTCACTTCTTTTGTGAAATTTAAAAGGCTACAATATACCGTTTAACAACTCATATATAATAAAAAGGTTTACTTAAAGACATATACAGTTGAGCGCCGATTATCGGAACTCCAGTTAACCGAACAGCCTATTTCTCTCAAAAAGTTTTTGTTATGATGTTGAGATTGTGGGTGAGATTTAAGACGAAAAAGAAATTGAAGAAATGAAAACGAATGCCCTGAAAATGACCCAGGTCCATCCCATAACGAACCCTTTGAATGTTTGGAAACAGCTATGAAATGGCTCGAACGGCAGAAGAACGCTGATCCTATTCAACTAACATATTTAAGAAGAATTTGAGATATGGCAGCATTGGAAAGAACGTCTTCTTTGAAGCAAGCAACAATCGAAATCTTTTTTGCTTAAATTATAATCTTTGAAGTTCAGAAAATTATAAAAAGAGAAACAGAAAATTTTAAATCATAGAAAAGTAAACAAACAAAAACCCCAGTTTTTAAACACGCTAACCCTAACTGGTGCTGCCAGTCCTAAACCTGGATAAAGTGTGAAGGTTTTAGTATAGTCAGGAACATCCCTTAAACTGTCTGTCCATTTATCCGAATTTTTGCTTATCCGAACTAGGGTCGGTCCCGACTTGTCCGGATAATCAGCGCTCTTCTGTACTATACACAAAACGTAAACACTTTAAAAACATTAATAATGAAATTCTAAAAGTCTAAAAACCGACAAGTTTCAACCACTGTGTGGCCATCATCAGGCGAGTTCAATATAGTATGTTTATATTTGATTTTTACAATCGATAAATATTTGTATCTCTCGATACGCAAACATAACCGTGATGAGAGCGGTTGAAACTTATCGGTTTTTAGACTTTTAGAATTTTATTATTAATGTTTTGAAAGTTTTTACTTTTTGTGTATAGTTATACGTCTTTAAGTAAACCTTTTTATATTTGTTGTTAAATTTCAAGGCGTAACAGTCCCATAATTTATTTATTAATTTATTTTTTATGCACCTTCAAATTTAAGCATTTTTTAAACATACATTTTAACTGATAAAAATATAATTTTCCCCTGAATTTTTATTTGTACTCAATTTTATAAAACTGATTTCTAATTTAGAAAGCACTGTTTTTGATCTTTTAATGTAAATAACTTTTCATCTCTTATTTCTATATTTTAAAACTGTTTTAGATTTCCCTACTTTTCAGCCTCGGCAATCGTCTTTGTAATACTAAACTTTTCTTTTAATTTATGAAAAAATATTCTTATCTAATCGCGTGGAAGAAGCCCCAAAAGTGTTTGCATCGATAAACGAAGGGTTGGATATCTCTTTTTTTTAGGACTTTCTTTGCTATCACGCTGGGGATATCATATCGCATTTCAAGCTTCTATCCAACTTCTGGGGAATTTTACCTTTGCCGGCTTCAAAAGCTTTTTCTCCAACTTCTGTTTTAGAGTGTTATTTTTTTAATCATAGGGGAAAAGTACGATTTAACATTGGAAATCGATTTATTACACATTCAATTCTAATGAAACTGTATTGAGGATTAATGCTTATTTCTATGTGAGAAGAGATTTTTAAATAAGAAAATTAATCTTGTATTTTAAAATGTTATTAAATTTTCTACTGTATAATTTCGGTGTCGGACTCGGGCTCTGATGATACTAATTTTTTCGGTCTCTATAAAAAGAGCTCGAACTCATCTCTTATAGGTATACGATTTTAAGTGAGAAAATTAATCTTCAAAGTATTTTAAAATGTTATTAACAGTTTTCTACTCCGCAATTTCGGTATCAGACTCGCGCTGTGATGACATAAATTTTTTCGGGCTCTGTAAAAAGATCTCGAACTCATCTCTTATAAGTATGGGATTTTTAAATGAGAAAATTAATTTGTATTTTAAAATAAGCTCGAACTTATTCATCTCTTATAGGTATAATGCTAGACATTGCAAACGTTTTTTGAATAAATCTTTTAAATTAACTAATGATGAAAAGTACTTTAGGGCAATTCCGTTGTAACAGACTAACAGTCATAGAGGGGTAAAAGGCTTTACCTTATTTAAAAAAGGATTATTATTTAATTCAAAGATGGCTACAGTTAGCGTATGATATTAGAAGTTAAATTAATATAGTAATTATGAATAATTTATTTAATGTAAGTAATTATGATAAAAAAATGGTATTGTAACAAACTGAAATTACCATGCTTTTCGGATACCTTAATGTTTATCTGTATTACTTATAAAATAACATATACCGTATATACTCGCGTATAAGTCGAGGAATTTCTGACAATTTTTGGCAAGCAAATTTGGGTGCTCGACTTATACATGCGAGTCAATTAAAAAATAAAAAATAAAACTTCGAATACTGCAAAATTCTGACTTTTTATGTGTATGAATAATAAAATATTACAGAAAATATACAAATAATAATAATTTATCATTAAAAAAGTTTTTATGATTTATTTTTATTTACTTGGTACTTTTTCGCATAGGCAAGTGAAATATTTGGTTTGATTTTGCTAAAAATTGAAGTAAAAAGTTAGGGGGTCGACTTATACGCGGGTTTTTGATTTTTTGCAGAATTTGCATTCGAAAGTTAGGGGGTCGACTTATACGCGAGTCGACCTATACGCGAGTATATACGGTAATTTATGATTACAAAAATGTATTTTCATTCAGAGGGAGTTCAGAAACATGTACGTCTTTCACAAAATGTGACTGTTGCCGCAATATATAGTTATAAAAAATATGTTATCTTACCTGCAACAGATCAACATCAAATGTGTAAAAGACAAACAAATAAACACATAAAAAGAAGCTATGCTGATTATAATCGATTCTTGGAATTACCCTTTAACCCCTTGAAGGGCGGTGGTAATTTTAATTCCGAAATGCCACAATGCCACCGCAATTTTGGAATGAAATTTTGCTTTTATAATTATATGTGAAGAAAACCTCACATTTCTTTTCAAATTATTTTGTTCTTAAATCCCGGTGTGAATCAATGATTTCAAAATTTAATTAACGTAAGTACTGTGCCCCTGAAAGGGTTAACTAATCTTTTATAAAATTGGAATAGATTTTGTTATTAAATATTTTTCATTCAGTCTTAAAACTAATTTCTCTCACTGGTGTATGAAAATTATTATTTTTTTTAATGTATTTTCATGGGTCGTAATCTTTTCATACAGTGTGATGTTTAGCATGTTACTATGCACTTTTTGATTTTCATATGTCCACATACTTTTATTTATGAGCTGAATAAAATAAAAGTATAAATATTTTTTGAAAAATAATGCAATTATTAAGGATGAAGAAAAAGATTTTATTATGCATTTCTCCTTTCTATCTTTCAATTTTTCTTTTTTAAACATTTTAATACTATTTTGCGTCAATCATTTAATAATTGCAAACGATTTGTTACTAATTTTGTGTTATTTATTATTATTATTTTTTTAAATTGAAAGAATAAATAAAGTGACATTTCCCACTTTTGTGTTACCGAAAGTATCTGTTTTATGTTCGCATAGTATATTTCTCTTTTTTATATAAGTTCTTTATTTTTTTTATCCTTACAACACGAAACTTTTTTAAGGATTTCTTACATACTTGACTGATGTAAGAAGAAAAAAAAAATTCCGGTAGCATAAGATTTGAGAATTACCTAATGCAGGCACATGCATTTGCTATAAATTCAAATGAAGATAGCGTGCAAGACATGCAGGTGAAATTACTGAATTCATTCAACGATGAAATACCAAAGGGATTACAATCACGAATAAAAGTCTTTGATTTCGATTTGCATGTGGTTTATGAAAGCCAACGGTTGATGAAGTTCGCCTCAAATTCATAAAATACATATTCCACACGATCCCAATCAGCTTCTGCTTTCCACTAAACATTTATGAAAAGAATGATTTGAAAATCGTTAAAACATGAAAAATATACAAGGTGTGTCAAAAAGATTGAAACGCGCTTTCATTCAATCAGCTCCTGCTTTCCACTAAACATTTATGAAAAGAATGGTTTGAAAATCGTTAAAACATAAAGAATTTACAAGGTGTCCCGAAAAGATTGAAACGCGCTTTCATTCATTCAGCTCCTGCTTTCCGCTAACCATTTATGAAAATAATGATTTGAAAATCGTTAAAACATAAAGAATATACAAGGTGTCCCGAAACGATTGAAACGCGGTTTCATTCAATCAGCTCCTGCTTTCCTCTAAAAATTTATGAAAATAATGATTTGAAAATCGTTAAAACAAAGAATATACAAGGTATCCCCAAAAGATTGAAACGCGCTTTCATTTTTTATCCGTTGGAGAGACGTAAGCAATGTAAATTGCGAAAGTGTTCAAAATAAAATAGAAATTAATATTATGTTGATGAAATAGTCCTACCATTAATTTTCAAAAAGTTATACTAATTAACTTTTTATAAGGCCCATGGCTCCTACAAGTTACATTACGGGAAAAAATGACGATGCTCTGTCAAGTACAACAGTAAAAATTCCATTATCCTGCGACCAAAATTGACCGAGTTCTGGATACTTTGAATTTTATGAAATTCCAGATGTTTCTGGTACCAAAAACACGTTTTTCTGTTTTTAGTCCCGGAAAGTTCAGAAATTTCTTAAATTTTTAAGTATCATAACTCGGTGAGATTTGGACGCAGAAGAATGAAATTTTTACAGTTATGCTCGTCAGAAAATGGAGAAAATGCTTCTAAATGTAACTTATAAAACCCAGGGAACGTATAAGAATTTTAAAAATGTAACTTTTAGAAAATTAAAGGCAGGGCTATTTCATCAACATAATTTTAATTCCCATTTTATTTTGAACATTGCTATGCTACTTACATTGTTACGTTCTCCTACAGGTAAAAAATGAAAGCGCGTTTCAGTCTTTATGGGACACCTAGTATGCATATGTGCGAGTTTCACATCTTCAACATCTCCCTTTTAATATGAACTGATTTTTTTAATACTCATAAAGCTTCACATACTATAGAAATATAGAAAAACACGCGAACGCTGTAGGCAGAAAATTTTCTGAATTTTCTTTCACTTGCAGGTGGGAGAACATAAGTGATTTTGACGCAATCATAAAATGAATAGTTTCGGTAATATAATTGATATGCATTTTATTTGACGAGATAAGATTTTAGCTTATAGCCATTAAGAATCTAGAAGATTAATTAAATAGCAGGAACATTATTTGTAAAAAGTTATTGATAAAATTATTAACTATATGTTCACATGTAATTTTTTATGCAAAAGAGAAAGAGAAAGGAGGCAAAAGAGGGATAAACTGAACTGCAACTGCGAAATTTAATCTGCGCACGAAATACTGGGTAAAACCAAAATTATGGAAAAAATAAAAAGTACAACGTAAAACCAAAGATAATATAAAGGGTTATATTTTTCAAATAACTGGAGATGACAAACGACATCAAATCAGATGTAAAATGTTTTTATATAGTTCTAATCTTCCCAACGAAATTTTTGCCTTTTTAAAGTACAGATTTTAAGCAATTAAGTAAAGCGAAAAATTCTATATGGAGAAACCGGTGCAATAAATTAAAAGTGTAAAAGACGTTTGTCACGAGGAGTTAAGAAAACAACAACCAAAGCCTCGGAAACAAATTTGATGAGAAAAAATCCATTTGATCAGCCTAGTAATGTATAGGCAAGTTTGTAAAAAACGCTTAACGCAAAAACATGTGTTCGCACTCAGTTATTCAATTTTATACTACTATGGTCTTCAATGAGATATTTTACATAGATTGTTGCGTCCCCATTCCTTTTAATTTTAAACATCTATTAATAAAATTATTTAAAAAAATTCCATATGAAAATTTTAAATTATTTTATTTTATTTGTTTTTTGATTTTGACAAAAACAAATGTTTATGATTTTTCTTGCTGATGATCAAGTTCTTTATGTTTTGACATTTTCTGCAAGAATTTTTCTAATTTTCATCATTATTTATTATCTTATCAGATGTCGATCCAGACAAAGTTTGGAGCCCATTTAGTGCCCATCACAAATACCCCAAAACAGGCTCCTTCACAGAATTCCTGTTCATAAAACAGGCCCCTTCGCAAAATTCCTCTTTATAAAATAAGCTCCTTCATAGAATTCCATTCCAGGAAAATATATTCTTCTTTAATTATTTTTCTTTTGTTAGCTTTTAAAATGTGTAATTTGCAAGCAAAACAAGTCCGCCAGAAAGGAAAACTTTAGCCGAAGGGCTTAAAGTTGTTATTATTAATAAAGGCTTGGTTCGAATTTGAGTAACTGGATTTCATTTTTCGTTACAAAATATTGTTTTTCACAAAAATAAATTTTGCTTACTTACAGAATGGTCCCAAAGAAAAAAAAATATATATGTATCAACCATTGTTTGCATAACAAAACAACAAAACTTCTAGAAAAATAGTTTAGTATTTTTTTTTCTAATTTTGTTTTATAACGCAAACGTGTTATTAAAAGGATTAACTAAAAGTTGAGTTGTTTCTTTGCTGTCATTGTTTTGATAAATTCTGTTAACTTAGAAAATAAGTTTATACAACATATGCATCCAAATATTACTTTTAAAGATGCATTAGAAATGTAAGGTGGGGGGGGGGGGAGAGTGCTTAATGCTTTTGGATAGTTCTTTAAGTAAAATTTTAAAACGAATATGTTCACTCCTCACTTTTTTTTGGCGCAATTTGCCATTTTTATGTACTTTCATATATATGTATTTCTATGGAAAGGTTTCTCTTTTCATTTCTGTTTGTATTTTGACGCGCATAGTTTTTGAAACTTTAGTGATGTAAAAAACGAAGCTTGGATATCTTTCTTTGTTTTCTTTAAATGTTTTTTATATGTGTAAAGGTATACTTTTCAGGCAACTCGTATTGAAAATTATCTCTACTGAAAATTACAGTAGTCAATTTTCAAGTTGTTATAATAATACTTCTTCCGGAAAAATGGCCTCACCTCATCAATTAATCCTGCTTATTAAACATTTCATCAAAATAGTTAGTAAAATTTCTGTATGTTTTCACAACACACAGTCTTTCTTTTATTCCAGCCTCGGGATTTAATCGTTTTTCCTCAAATGTAATGTTAATCGGTAACGCTAAAAATATACTAAGGCAATCCTCTGTTAACTATTTTATCTTCATAGTTTAATTTAGTGACTTATTTTTTTTACACGCGAACAAGTGACTTGTTCAGGTAACATTTTTATAAAGGCATCAACCGTTGAAATAATATCGTTTAATTTTTTATTTTCAGGCCTGAGTTCATTTGATTTTCATTTCGACGTCTTTAAAGCAGTAAATGGCGAGTTATCTGAAATTCATTGTAATGTAATGTGGATTGGATGCTTTATCACGATATGGCAATATGATTTTCTTTTGCCTGGAGCTAGGAATCGGCATGAATTGTAGTTTATCGGTTCGAATTTTAGAAAGAAATCTTTGTAAAGAGTATTAACAGCATTTAAAAAAATGGATAGTTTGCAATAGTATAGTAGAATAAAGATGATTGTGGAATAACGATAAAAAGTGACCCGGCATTGTTATAAAAATTTTAAATTATTAATAAAACAGTATTTCTTTTAACTATTGGGAAACTCATAATTGGGGAAATACCATTTATGCTATTTGTGATGTATAGTACAGTGTTGTCAGTCGGCTACTTTTTTAAATTCTGATATCTTGAATGGCACCACTTTTAGGTAGCTTTCTTTACAAAAAAGCTACCTATTGCAGCCGTTCGGAGGAAAGCGATTTCAAAAAATTTTGGTATATTTTCATCGATCATGACCCAAAAAAATTCAAATTGATATATATATATGGATATATATATATATATATATATATATATATATATATATATATATATATATATATATATATATATATATATCTGACCTATGTCACACTGTAACTCTCGTAATTATGAACCGATTTCGATGTAATTCGATGTGTACATAGTACATACCAATGTCTCGACCGAATTCGTTGGCCAGCTTCATCCGCCGTTTCGTTTCAAAATGGCGGCCATTTAAAATTTAAAAAAAAATTTAAAACTTGAAATGTGGTACCAAAAAATTAAAAATGGAAAAATATTTTTCTCTTATGTATTTGACCTTTATACAAAGATTCCGGAGCAGTTTTTGTTTCGTCTGTATCCTAAACAATGGCTGAGTTATAGCATTTTGAATTTCTAGCGTGGCTGACATTTTGAAACGTCCTGAATTTTGTCACGCGATAAAAGGCGTATTTATGAACCGATTTGGATGTAATTCGGTGTGTACATAGTACATACCAATCTCTCGACCGAGTTCGTTGGCCAGCTTCATCCGCCATTTTGTTTCAAAATGGCGGCCATTTAAAATTTTTTTTAAACTTTAAAATTTGAAATATGGTACCAAAAAATTGAAAATGGAAAAATATTTTTTTCTTATGTATTTGACCTTTATACAAAGATTTCGGAGCAGTTTTTGTTTCGTCTATATCTTAAAAAATGGCTGAGTTATAGCATTTTGAGTTTCTAGCGTGGCTGACATTTTGAAACGTCCTGAATTTTGTCACGCGATAAAAGGCGTATTTATGAACCGATTTGGATGAAACGTCGTTTATACATAGTACATACCAATGTCTCGACCGGGTTCGTTGGCCAGCTTCACCCGCCATCTTGTTTAAAAATGGCGGCCATTTAAATTTTTAAGAAAAATTTAAATTTGAAATGTGGTACCAAAAATTGAAAATTGAAAAAATATTTTCTTCTTATGTGTTTGACCTTGATAAAAAGATTCGGGAGCAGTTTTTGTTTCGTCTATATCTTAAGAAATGCCTGAGTTATAGCATTTTGAATTTCTAGCGTGGCTGACATTTTGAAACGTCCTGATTTTTCTCACGTAATAACAGGTGTATTTATGAACCGACTTGGATGTACCTTGGTGCGTACATAGTACATACAAATATCTCGACCGAGTTCGTTGGCCAGCTTCATCCGCCATCTTGTTTCAAAATGGCGGCCATTTAAAAAAATTAAAAAATAAAAAAAATTCATTGAGATACCAAAAAATTGGAAAATGAAAAAGATTTTTTTTTGTATGTGTTTGACCTTAATACAAAGATTCCGGAACAGTTTTTCTTTCGTCTATATCTAAAAAAAAATGGCTGAGTAATAGCATTTTGAATTTCTCTTGTGGCTGACATTTTAAAACGACCTGATTTTTGTCACGCGATAACAGGCGTATTTATGAACCTATTTGGATGTAACTTGGTCTGTACATAGTACATACCAATGTCTCGACCGAGTTCGTTGGCCGGCTTCATTCGCCATCTTGTTTCAAAAGGGTTGCCATTTAAAAAAAATTAAATTTAAAATTCAAAATGAGGTATTAAAAAATTGGAAAATGAAAAAGATTTTTTTTATGTGTTTGCCTTGATACAAAGATTCCGGAGCAATTTTTGTTTCTGAAAATTTGTTCTTTTGTTGATATCTTAAAAAATGGTTGATTTATAGCACTTTGAATTTCTAGCATGGCTAACATTTTGAAACGATCTTGTATTTGTCACGCGATAACACACGTATTCGCCTATTTCCATGTAAGAAGGCATGTGGATAGTATACATCAACACCTCGACCAAGTTCGCTGGCCAGATTCATCAGCCATCTTGTTTCAAAATGGCGGCCATTAAATTAAAAAAAATATATATATTTAAAGTGAGGTGCAAAAAAATTAGAAATTGAAAAAGGTTTCTTTCTTAAGTATTTGATCTTGATATAAGGATTCAGGAGTATTTTTTGTTTGTCTTTACCTTAAAAAATGGCTCAGATATAGCAGTTTCAATTTCTATTGTGGGTGACATTTTGAAAAATCTGATTTTTTGCTTGCGACAGCACTCCTATATATTAACCGATTCCGATGTGAGTGAGCACGTGCACAGCAATTACTAAGGTCTCGACCAAGTTCACTGCTTAGCCTAATCCACCATGTTGTTTTAAAATGACAGGCACTTTAAGAAATTGCCGAATTTGGCAGCCAAATATAAGTTACTTTAAAGAAAAGCAACTTGGATAAAGCTGACTAATTTCGCGAAATTCTCATTCATTATATTGATAAAAATTAGTATTGAATCTCCTATATTCTGTTTCCACTAAATTGAGCTTCGTGTGTTTGCATGATATAAGTTGACTTTTTTAAAATAAGGATTATGAAAGCTACCTCTTCCTCCCGGCACTGGCCGGAAGGACTTTTTTGAAATGGTAAAATTCTCCTTGTTTTCGCCTGAATTAATATGTCATTAAATAAGGCGAATTTTACCATTTCAAAGGAGTGGTGCATATCAAGAAATGCCAATTTAAAAAAAAAGTAGCCCACTAGCAATACGGGTTGTTTATCTGCTTATGTTATAAAATATGTCGGTGAGTGACACTGATGTCATATTGACGGTGAAAAGGACCTGAAAGATTTTGTTTTTTAATACATTTTTATAAATTTTATAAATATCGCATAGTGTTAGTTTTTTACAGTGTCGAATAGGGGAAAAATATATTTTTTCAAATGCTGAAAACTGTATTTCAGTTTACTGATTTTTATGGTTTTAAAAATTATTTTCAAACATGATTTTTTTTTAAATATATCGTTATCACGTGCAGTTCGTTCCCGAAAGATTAACCAGTTTGAATTTAAAACTATATAAATAGTTCAATTTTTTCTGCAGCTAATATTCCAACACGAAATTAACACTTCATCAATAAATAAATAAAATAATAGAAATAAAACTCTAATTTAACAGATATATGTAATCAAACTACGCACTTAAACACTGAAATAAACATAATCAAACAAGCTGCTGTGAGTAGCAAAATCTTCGGCGCGTGGTATGCGGCTAGTACGAAAGTGTCATTTTTATAAAATTCCAAAACTTTATTTGAGTGAATTATTGATATTTTAATATGAAATGCTTGTTGGCGTTGTTAGTGAGCAATATATATATATATATATATACAGGGTGATTCAGCTCGTCGGTGACAAACTTTAAGGATCGATAGAGCACACCTAGACGAACATTTTTGAATAGGGAATGTAGGGTCCCTGACGCGATGGTAAGGCGCTAGGCGCTTTCGAAAATTTGGGTGCCGAAATTCGAAACGTCATAAAAACTAGGGAAATGGTTAGATTTTCTTGCTTGTTGCGTCGAAATGATTCTGTTTGTTTAGACTTTCTTCAGTACCAATTTGATAAGCGTATCTCTTAAAACATGGATAGGGGGCGCTGCAGACTTTGGAGAGCTAGACAACAACTTTAAGCCCGTTATTTTGATAATTTAACACATACTCGCCAAAGTTTATACTCTAACTTAAAGTTTGAACCCAAAAGTAGAGCCCTGCAAAAAGCGTAAGAGCCGGAATAAAATGTCAAAGTACAGGGTGGTCGAAACTCGAAGGCTCCTAGGAGATAAACAAACAGATTTCTTGACTTATGGCATGCATTTTCATGATTCTGTTTGCTGGGGCTCTCTGAAACTCAGTTGAACGGTACAAAAAGAAACATCGATAGGGGGCGCTTTGGGCAAAAAACATAATTCGTTGACATTTCGGACGCTAACTGGAAACGGGGCGCTACGATCAGTTAGAAACAAAACAAGAGAGTAATTTACTTATCATAAGAAGCTATTAAAACTGCAGTTTGTTTGTTTTTTTTAACAAACATAGCTGGTTTCAATCATGCACAATGCGCGCAATAAAATTTACGTAAGGTGCTTTTTGCTGATTTATGCAAAAGATATCGTACCATATCGATATGCAAAAGATACGTAATGCGTAGACGACAACGCGAGATGACGTAGTTGTATGCGCAGACACGTCTTTTGAACGTGCGGTACCTACTTAAGCTTCGGGTTACTTGTCTGCAGATCGGTAGTAGGATGGAACGGTACACAAACTCTGAATTGGCTGACATGCATTTGGCGTATGGCGCTGCTGGTTGTAATGGACGAGCCGCTCAGCGGTTGTACGCCGAGCGTTACCCCAACAGGCAAATCCCCTGCCATGCCTTCTTCGCTCGAGTACACCAGAGGTTGTCCACAACGGGATCTTTCGACGGAGGCAGGCCTGAACGGGAGCGATCAGTGAGCACCCCCGACAACGAAGAGGCTGTGCTTAACCTGGTTGAGGACAACCCAGGTCTTAGCACGAGAGATATCGCCAGACATGTTGGCATTTCGCAAGCAACTGCGTGGCGCATCTTACGTTCCCGGAATCTGCACCCCTACCACATCCAGCGGGTGCAGTTGCTCAGAGAGCAGGATTTTGGCCCTCGAGTGGAATTCTCAAGATGGTACTTGGCGATGAGATCCAGGGATCCCCGTTTTGTAAACAGCATTTTGTTTACGGACGAGTCCACCTTCAGCCGGGAGGGAATGTGGAACGCCCACAACAGTCATGTGTGGTGTGATGAAAATCCACATGAAACCAGAAGCCGAGCAGCCCAGGAGCGTTTCTCAGTAAATGTGTGGGCCGGCATTCTGGGGGATTGCCTCATTGGCCCTTATTTGTTACCTGAACGGCTGACAGGTGGAAATTACCTGATTTTCCTGGATCAAGTGCTGCCGCAGCTTCTGGATGAGGCGCACGTACCCGAAGGTTCGCGTCGCCAGATGTGGTTCCAGCACGATGGAGCTCCGGCCCATTACACGAACGACGTGCGTCTCCATCTAAACGCAAGGTATGGCCAGCGGTGGATCGGGCGTGGGGGTCCAGTTCACTGGCCTGCCCGATCACCAGACCTCACCTGCTTGGATTTCTTCCTTTGGGGTTACCTGAAGGCCGAGGTATACCATACACCTGTCAGCAGTGCTGAAGAACTTGTGGCGCGCATTGTGGCAGCTGCAGGGCAGATCAGAGATACTCCTGGCATTGTTGGAAACACACACTCCTCAATGCGACGGAGGTGCGAAGCCTGCATCATGGCCCAAGGTCGAAATTTCGAGCATCTTCTGTAGTGTTATTTTTTGTAAATAAATTTCCAGTATCATTGATGTTTTTGGTCTAAATTTATTCAGAAGTGTTGAGCAGAGGTAGAAAATGTGTTTTCATTATTACTAACTGATCGTAGCGCCCCGTTTCCAGTTAGCGTCCGAAATGTCAACGAATTATGTTTTTTGCCCAAAGCGCCCCCTATCGATGTTTCTTTTTGTACCGTTCAACTGAGTTTCAGAGAGACCCAGCAAACAGAATCATGAAAATGCATGCCATAAGTCAAGAAATCTGTTTGTTTATCTCTTAGGAGCCTTCGAGTTTCGACCACCCTGTACTTTGACATTTTATTCCGGCTCTTACGCTTTTTGCAGGGCTCTACTTTTGGGTTCAAACTTTAAGTTAGAGTATAAACTTTGGCGAGCATGTGTTAAATTATCAAAATAACGGGCTTAAAGTTGTTGTCTAGCTCTCCAAAGTCTGCAGCGCCCCCTATCCATGTTTTAAGAGATACGCTTATCAAATTGGTACTGAAGAAAGTCTAAACAAACAGAATCATTTCGACGCAACAAGCAAGAAAATCTAACCATTTCCCTAGTTTTTATGACGTTTCGAATTTCGGCACCCAAATTTTCGAAAGCGCCTAGCGCCTTACCATCGCGTCAGGGACCCTACATTCCCTATTCAAAAATGTTCGTCTAGGTGTGCTCTATCGATCCTTAAAGTTTGTCACCGACGAGCTGAATCACCCTGTATATGTATATATATATATATATATATATATATATATATATATATATATATGTGAACTTTCTGTACAATTATACCATTGAAACAAATGAATAAATGAAATTGACTAATAATTATGAAATCACTATTAAACACAACAGAAACCAAATACTAGTTAAATTGTATAGTCCAATGGAATACCTTATGAAAATTTAAAAAACACGATTATAGATACAAAGGAATGCTTATATTGTAAATTACGTTTTCAAGGGCACATAATTTACATATGACAGGGTGTCCGGTCTCAACGGTGTCCAATGGCTAATTCCTAAACCGTTAGTCATAGACAGATAGTTCCAATTACAAAAAGGTTTTAAATCAGGTAAAGAAATATTTTAAAAGCGATTTGGGTCAATAAAAACATTTCTTAAAAAATTACGAAATTTAAATTTTTATACGGTCCCCCGGTCCTATAAGTTATAGTTAGTCAAATTTTCCTTTTACACTGACAAGTAGTACAAAAAAAGTCCCGTTATTCTACGATTATAATTGACCGAGTAATAGCTGTTTAAAGTTGGAGCATATTTTTTGCTGCAAATTGGGGGTCATTCACAAATTTAGTCGAAATATAATTTCGTCAGATATAAAAAATGTTTGGGAGTAAAATTAACATTGCAATATAAATTTGAAATCTTTAATCATTCTGGCATATTAGTGGAAAATATAGAATTTGTAATAAACATTTAAGAAGAAAGAAAAAACAGAATTTTTTGTTAAATAAAATTATTCTAAATTAACAGCCTCAATTCTTTACAAAATGATACGTATTTTAAAATATTATTAGATTGCACAAGCCTGCAAAAGTTGGGTTATGTCATGTTTTTTAGCTTTTGATAATTGTTTCTTATATATTCTGTACCGCTGAATCCGAAATTGATCTTCATTTTTAACTATCATATCAGGATTTTTCGCAAATTGCAAATTTCAAAGTTAAGAAGTTTAATGTTAAAATTGAATTGCCTCCCCATCTCATCGGACCACTCAGCTCTTTACCTGTATGAATCCCAGGATAAGCAAAAATATCGAATAGATTTTTTAATAAAATAAAATAAAATAAAATAAAATAAAATAAAATAAAAATGTTTTACATATGTTTTATAGTATGAGATTTGCGCTATATTTTAACTTACACATTTGCGATTCGCAAAAAAATTCTAACGTGATGATTAAAAATGAAGGTCATTTTCAGATTCAGTGCTAAAAAGTGCGTAAAAATCAATTATCAAAAGTTAAAAAACACAACCTTCTCCTCTACTTTATAGTATTCGATTTTTGTTATTCTTTAAATTTAAAAATTTATGATTTGTGAAATATCCTGACATGATGGTTAAAAATTAAGGTAATTTTCGGATTCAGTGCTAAAAAGTACATAAAGTTTAAAAAGCCCAACAATCGCAGTCTTGTATTATCTAATCTAAAACTTTTTCTTAAACTCCTTGGCAGAAATCTATCCGAAATTTTTTGTGTTATCCTATAAAATAAGTATAAATGGTAACCACCGAAAATCTTAATAATATTAGATTGTTATCGGATTTGCTCCAGTATGTAAAATGCAATCTCGATCGGATATTTAAAAGTGGGTTAAAGTTCGAGTACAAATTTTGAACTGGAAAAACATACATACGATTATTGAAGTAACACAAAACTTATAAAAAAACATAATTTTTGTTAAAAGAAATCATAAGAGAAACAGTCTCAAATCCTGATAAAATAAAACATATGTTATTTTAGCCAATTTGAGACTTAATCATAATACTTGTAGGATTTTTTTTTCAAAGCGCAGATACACATGAAGTACGATCTTCGAATACTTTAAACACTTGGTATATGATCCCTCAAAGCCAAGCCGAACTCATTTGTTTTCAGAGTAGAAAAGTGGCGTAAGTCATGCATTTTTAAAGTTTCATAACTCGCTCAATTTTAGCGTTATATGAATGGGACTTTTTTTGTCTTACTTGTCAGTGTAATAGGAAAAAATTACTAAATATAACTTATAGGACCGGGGGACCGTATAAAAATTTAAATTTCGTAATTTTTTACGAAATGTTTTTATTGACCCAAATCGCCTTTAAAAGGTTTCTTTACCTGATTTAAAACATTTTTGTAATTGGAACTATATATCTATGACTAACGGTTTAGGAATTAGTCATTGGACACCGTTGAGACCGGACACCCTGTATAAGCAAAACAGTCGATTTCTGTAGAAAATTAAGCTATAAGCTGAATAATAAATTCTGTCTATGCCCGACCGACTGACGAACCAGAATAATAAAAGAAAAATGAACACTCAATATCAAGAAAGGCCTTGAAATGGAATTAAAAACATATTTTTTATTCTGTTACTCCATTTAATATTATATATATGATAAAATGTAAATAAATTATATATATAAAATCAGGGTTCGTAAACATCTTGATATTTTCGAAAATATCAAAAATATCCGATATTTTGGTATATAATGCTTGGAAAATTTTCCAGAGAGAAACATTCGCCTTGCATACAATACTTCAAATGAAAATCAAAGTGCAAATGCGCAAAGGCCAACCTAGTGAAAAAGATTCCATGCCGGGACTTGAACCCGGGCCGTCAGACAGGCTGGGTATCGTTCCATGTGGTTTAGTCGGTAGAATGTCAGTGCGCTATACTGATGGCCCGGATTCGAGTCCCGGCATGGAATTTTTTTCAGTATGTTGGCCTTTGCGCCTTTTAAGCAATTAATTTGAAATTTGATTTTCATTTGAAGTATTTTTTATATCTATCCGATATTTTCGATGTATATCCGATATTTTCAAAATAGTTAACTTATTGATAGTTATGAATATTTTCAGACCCAATGTAAATTAGAAACTAAAACATATTGCATTTAGCAGGAAAACTTAATGAAATAATATTCTAAATGTATTTTTTTTTCACTTATGTAACAAAATTGAAGATCAACGAATTGAAAACAGACACAATTTGCTTTTTACACCCACCAAAAGCAAACTCTGGGATTAATTATCAAGCTTCTAGAAAATTTTGTGTTTTATACAACAAAATTATATACAAAATACTTTATTTTTATTGAAAAATTTGAACATAAATGTAAGCTGTGTGTTTTTTCATTCTCTAACCTGTTGTGTAGTTTAAACTAAAGAAAACCCCAAGCAGAAAATATTCTAATGAAGCTATAAATAACTTCTCTAAATTGGACAGTTTATCTTTAAATAGATGTTTTAAGTAAATATTTTCCCACATAATTATCGGTACTACATTCTACATTTAAAAATTCAGTTCCAAATGTAAAGCTTGGAAAAGATTTTTTTACGGAAGGTTAGGGGGAGGCGGGACTGGGAGAAGCTAAAAACAGCCTGCTAAAGCAATAGTTCTTAACTACAGAATGGCACAGTCAATAACAGTTAAAAAATTCATTTACACTTGTTTTGACTGAAAATATCAAAAAATATCATATGCAATATTTTGAAAATTAGTGTCAGATATATGGAAATATTGAAAATATCAAACTTCATGATATTTTGAAAATAAATATCGGATATATATCAAGATATATACATCCATCGATATATATCACCAAACCCTGTAATATAATACAGTTTATTAAAACCTTTGAATAGCGGTCAGCTTGGAATCTGAGAATTCGTCCGCTATTCAGAGGTAAAAACATACAAATATAGAGATGATGATGATTGAAAAAATAGAGATGTGCTTTACTGTATGTATATTGCCCAAGAGAAGATGTGGAAATACTTGTTAATGGCTTTAACCCGTTTGGGATCATGGGTGCATATGTGCACCCTCAAAAAGTGCTTAAAACGCTTGAGTTTGACACCAGTAAAAAAGAACAGTAAAATTGATTTTATTTAATTACGACATTTTTTGTGATTTACAAAGTTAATTCAAATAATTAACAAAAAGTGGTGCCAAACGAATAAAATTCGTGTAAAAGATGTCGGTTAACATAATATTTCTTCCATTGATCTTAACTGTGTTTTTTTAAAAACAAATCTGCAGCTTAGACACTTCTTACTGTTTTCTTTCCTTTCTTTTTAGATTTAAAATCGTAAGCACCTTGGCGTTTTATTTATATAAACACAGCTGAACAAAAGTTATTTTCAGAATAAAGGCTAATTTTTTACGATTAAAAGAACGTGTTAGAAGATTGCAGCTGTCTTAACCCCTTGAGGGGCAAGCAATTGCGTTTGTGTAATGCTGAATTCTCACCGGAAATTTAGAAAGGTTTTATTTCAAAATAACGAAAAGCAATTTTACGTCTTTTTTCCACCAAAGTTAGAAAAGTAAAATTTCATAAAATGTTTCTGGTGCAAATCTTCATTAATCGCAGGTGGGATAAAATATGTCCCACCGCCCCTCAAGGGGTTTTATAGGATAAATTCTCAGGTAGAGATCACAATACGCGATAGGTTTTCGGAAACTAAGTTCTGTACTTCATATCCATCCCTGGTAGATGGTATTGTGACAAAATACTGTTCGTACAATAACTGAGCATTGATTTTAAAATAAAATTTTACCAATGTCTCTGTTTGTTGAACTGTGAGTCTTTGCATGATAAAACATCAAAGTGTGTGATATTCTCTTTTAAATTGTAACGTATTTAGTAGCCCCATGATTAATTTCTGAAGAACGTTAATGTGATACTTAAAATTATTACAAATCTTACGTTGAAATCAATTTACAGTGAAACCTCCCTGTGCGACCACCTCTTTGAACGACCATTTTTTCATGGAACGAAATTTATTCCCATAGGCTCAATACTAATTTTACCTCCATTCAGAGACCAACCCAGTTGAACTCCCTCCATGAGCGACCCATTTCTTTTTTCGGTTATTAGAAAAAGTCAAAAGAATTGCACAGCTCATTCCGTTTTAAAGTATCACTTTCTTTTTCAAAGCTTCATTTGTCATTCCTTTGCATTACCAATTTATTTCATTGATGTCCTTATATTTTCCAGTTCATTCAGTATGGATATCCATTACCGTATATACTCGCGTATAAGTCGACACCCTAATTTTCGAATGCGAATTCTGGAAAAAACAAAAAACCCCTAACTTTAGTCGACCCTCGACCCAAATTTGCTTACCGAAAATTGTCAGAAATTCCTCGATTTGTACGCGAGTATATACGATATTTAAATTTCTGCCTACCATTAATTATATCAAAAATAATTTTCATAAAAAAATTTCGTAGCAGAATTGGCTAAAATAGGTCCGTCACTACCTCGGCGTCAACAAGACATAATCGTAGAACAATGGGACTTTTTTTTTTTTTTTTTTTTTTTTTTTTGTCTTTCTTCTCAGTGTCATAGGATATTTTTACTAGGACCGGGGGACGTATAAAAAATAAATTTCGTAACGTTTTAAGAAATGTTCTTATATCTTGTACTTTACAAGACTTGTGTGAGGATGACGGCCGTATCTCAGGCGTTTTGTTTGTATAGCCCTTCAAACACACTTGCTCTTTAATTATGGCCACTGTATTTTTCCATAGATTCCAACATTTTTTAATTATTGATCCAAGACAAACAGGAAACAAGAAAGTATACTAAAACAAAAAGTATATTAAAACAGGAAAATATAAGGAAATGTGTTTTCTTTCTATAAGGTGCTTATTAGATTGCATTTAAAAAAATTATTAAAGAAAACTTCCTGTTGATAACTACGATCAGAGGGTCTAGGATGGATTATGTCTCCGGAATAATTATGAAATGTTGGCGCCTACACTTAAAAAAAAAAATTCCGTTGGTTGGTAATACAATTTTGGGGGATTGTTTTCTTCGTAATAGTGCTAAATGTCTAGTCAATTTGCCATTTTCGATAAGGATTTGGATTTATTTATTTATTTATTCTTTTTGTACAATCTAAAAATAATTTACTCATTTTGACAGTACAATTTCCGCATTTTAACGGATTTTTTTTTTTTTCTTTTGAACAGTACGTAATCGGAAAAATATATCTCACAGCTCCAGAGAAAATTAAAATTTAGGATTATCTGCCAAAAACATTCTCAAATCCATACTTTGTTTTACATTTTCACGCAATTAGTTTCTTCGGAAATTATTTTCCTGCAAAAATACGGAAATTGTACTGGCAATCAACTAGTGTTGACAGGTGTCCCGATTTACGCGATTTCCCGAATTTCAGGGGTTCTAAGACCTGTCCTGTGTCCAGCTTAACCACTGAACGTGATGCCAAAAGTCTCGATTTTGCATAATGCACATTTAATTTTCTTTTCTTTTTTTCTTTTTACACTATGCTACTGGGAATCTGTATCGAGTGAAATTTGTGAAGACAAAACCTTTCTATAACTGAAAATTATAGCTTAAAATCTACCTTCTTAGACAGAAACTTGTCTAAAATGGATTTCTTTGAAGTTCCTAGCGATTCTGTTTTCGCGAGTTTTCCTGTACTTTGTTCAGTAAATCCTGTTTATAACGGTTATTGTGTTTTAGAAGTAAAAATTCCATTGTCACCGACAGTGACCCTGAGCCGAACAATTTTGGATGCTCCAGCTCCAGCTCCGCTCTTAGAGAAAATACTGTGGCTCCAGCTCCGGCTCCAACTCGGCTCCGACTTCGTGCTTTTGAGTTGCAGTTTTTAATTTACACGTTTAATTTTTTGCTCACAAATACTTTCTACCTTCATTAAAGATCCTGACAAAATGCATTTTTCTTCTCATCAAACTTCAAATGCTTGTTCAGAAAGTATGACATCTTTTAGCTTTTGCTTTTAAAATAGAAAGTTTGGTGGAATTTTAAACACAAAAATCTTAAATTTCTTCTACACTTTTCAAACAGCCAAAATTGTACAACTACACATGCAAACAACAGGCGGCCATATTTGTTTTCGAATAGTGTTGTCACTTAGTTCAAGTAGAAAGTAGAAGTAAAGTAGTGTTACCATGTTTCGAGAAGGTTTCCTTCTCTAATAATAATAATAAAAACCTAAAAAATGATATTTTGCATTATATGGATCACATTTCACAGATCATTAAATTTACCTTATAAACACGATCATATAAATCTGAAACATACCAAAATACATTAGAGTATCTTTATACTGCACTTCTTGTCACCAGGAATTATCCAAATTATAAATTTTTGCATTATATGATCATTTTATATTGTTTATTTTATAAACATGGTCCAACTATACCTGGACCCAATCATTCATTATATTACTCATTTCCAAAAATATAATATTTATTGTAATAATAGCAATTTTTTTTCATTAAAAAGTTTTGAATTAAGGAGATAAAGTTGAATTAATGTATCAAATGTAGTTTTCTAGAGAGTAGCAATTTTTACGATGTGGGATTTCAGGTGCTTCTTACCTGCAAAATTCATTGTTTACATCTGAGAAGTTGTGCGTTATATGGAGAATTGCATTATATAGAATCGCGTTATAAAGATCTTCTACTGTAATTAAAATATTTTAAGCCTAGAAATTTAAAAGACTGAAAAAAAAAAAGATTTAAAAGAATATTAAAAACTAAAGGAGCCCTGGAGCTGGGGAAAATTTAGAGCTCCAGCTCCAGGGAAAACACAGCTCCGGAGCGCTCCGGCTCCGGGCTCCAGCTCCAGCTCCGGGTCCCTGGTCACCGAAGATAGGAATACTATGCAATTATAATCGCTGAATTGGAATTTTGTTTCAGTCCGTAGCGATTCTGTCTGTATAGCGATTTACTGTATAAAATTGTGTTTATTTAGCGTAATAAAACCTCCTAAGACAGAATCGCGAGGGACTGGAAAAAAAATTCCTTTTTAAACAGAATCTCGTCTTAGCAGATATAATTGTATGATATTCCTACCGTAGCAATAATGAAATTTTAACGTGTAAGACAAGATTCCGTTATAGACATGTTCTTCTTTCACAGAGATTGCTGTATTTTTATGTCGAGATTTAGAAGCCGCTGTCTCACTTTTTTGTCTCTGTTCCCTTCCGCTTTTTGTGACAGTAGGCCTGGTAACACTACAATCAACGTGAATTTTGTTGTACAGTGTATGATTTAATAGTTCCCTCATTCCCAACTGTCTGGAATTTAAAATTTTCCAGAGCATTAATCTGACCATGTTAGCATTCGAAAAGCGTTCATTTACGTGTGTAACAGAAAGTGTACTCCAACCTAATTTCACGGACCCGTTTCCTTGTGCAGTTGCAGGAAAACGAGATGTAAAGAATATGGGCGTTTTTTATGGCCAAATATTCATCCGTTGAACAATGAACTCGCTGTTTTGCATTTATTTATAAAACAAGAAATAAAGGTTGATTCAGAAATCGACCTCAGATCGATATTATATCGACGTCGCTTTCTATTCTTATCATTTCAGAAAACGAAAACAATAGTTTTTGAAGTTGTGAGGACATTTGTATTTAGTGTTTTCGTTTCATTTTTTTTTTTTTTTTTTTTTTTTGTTCTGATAAGAAGAACTGATATCGAGCTTTGGCTTAATAAGTACAATTTTTTTCAGACGTTGCCTAATATGGCCATGAAAAAAAAAATAAATTTATAAAAATGCGTTATTGACAAAATATATCTACAGGCCAGAATGATTATTTTATTTTTATTCGCTTAATATTTAGTTTAGTACTTATCTGAAATTAACTTCAGGTTAGAGTTTCAGCATAGGGTTGGGTAAACAAAATAAGCCGACTCGTTACGCGGTTCAAGTCGGGTTGGTTTGACGCTGCTTTTTTCGTTGTGGTCTGGTTGACTTTAAATGTTTCGAGTTAAGGCCAGATTTAGACTCTTTCTAATCATGGTCCGTTTGACCAGATTTTTGAAATGAAAAAAACTATATATTTGAAAATAATGAGCGAATATGTGTTCATTTTTATATAAAAAAGATAAAATTGATATTTGAAATATAATCGCAGATTATTTTCCCATAAGAATCTAGATTATTTTTCCATTAAAATGTGGATTAATTTTCTTTCACTTCGGGTTCGGGTTTTAATATTTCGGGTTCGAGTAGCTGATTGGGTTGTAGTATCATCCGTGATTGACTTTAAGCAGAAATTTCGATTTCGGGGTGGGCATGATTCTACTTTAGTTAAAAAAATTATATAAACTAGGTCTTAATAGATGAAATTTTGCTGTTTCTTTCTAGAAGCCGACTGGCTACTGTTTGTTTCAAACAATTAGCCGAAAGTAATGTAAGCAATTTGTTGTTACGTCATCAGTATTAGTGATCGCTTATGGAGGTTTTTGAATTGAGAATATTTTGTTTTAATTGTTTATTCAAAATATTAAATTCTATCTCATCCATAGGTTTTAACAAAAATATATCTTTCAATATAAAATTGAACAGTATTTAATAACGCCTACCCTGAAAAAAAAATGAAGCACTCAAAAATGAGTAAATCGATGTACTCATATCGAAATGAGTATGTTTGGATCAAAAATGAACCTTTTTTTTTTTCAATTTTTATCCATCACATGTTATCAAACGCAAACAAAACGATAATTTTGTACCCTGTAATGATTTATTTATTTTATGGCATCATAAAAAATGTTTATTAATGTAAATATTAAAATATACACAGTATTTTAAAATAATTTAAAAGTTCTTGCAAATAATGTTCTTCTCATAAAAATATTCGATTTGGGTATCTTGCTAATAATTTTGCTATTTTTCTTAATAAATAATCAATTAAACATTTCTTGTTAATAATTGTTAACGGGAAATAAATGTCAGAATATTTTTATTTTCATTTGTAGGTACAGGAGGCAGTACATAACGATTCATATTTGAACACAACCACGGAATCAAAAATGAGTACATGTGTTTCTCAATTTTGAGTACATTTGGCTCGGAGCTATTTTGATTATGAGACGTGTTTAAAATTGAGTACTTTTTACTCAATTTTGAGTACCCATTTTTTTCAGTGTAGCGTCATGGTGGTGTGTAAATAAAGTTTCTTCATAAAGCAGGCTATTTTTTTTTTATCTTTTCCCTCCTTAGAAAAAAAAAAAAAAATCCTTTTTTAGTGTTGTCAATCTATTGAAAATTCGATAGGTACAGGATAGATACCCCTTTACATTTTATTTTACAATCATCTATTCTGATAGTCAAAGAAAAATTGCACCTCTTGTTGCAGCCAATTATCTTTTGTTTTATGTTTCTGTGCATCAAACTGCTTTATTACTCATTATGTGTAATATCAATAGTTTTTAACTAGTCTGTCTTTAATTTTTATCCCTGTTAGTTTTCCTTGTTTATATAATGAGACGCGAGAACTGTTTCTCTTTAAATGTATTTTAATTATCACTTACGAAAAATCTTCCGACAAAGGATCTTTTAAAATTGAAGTCTTTCTCATGACATAATCTCATATTGTAGTCCTTAGAAACATATACACATTTTTAAATTTAAATGACCGTAATAATTCGCTTACGAAATCCTTTTGCTTGTAAAGCAGACAGAAATTCTTAAAAGAGAATCCGCAGTCAAGCTAAAATTTCTTTTTAATGTAGGCTTAAAATATATTTCTAGAGTAACTTTTTAACTGCCCATTCTGAGACAACGTTGAGATATTTTTAGTGTTCTTTTACTTAAGAATTCAAAACGGAACCTTTACAAGGTCATTCGTGTCTCAATCTGTCCGTCTATGGCAGCCGTTTTTCTCAAAATCTGTGGAACGTGAAAGTTCAAACTTGCCAGAATTATAAAGACTATTGACCCATATATAGTTGTAGATTATTAGCCTCTCCCAAATATTTTTAGGAAAAAATTGGGGTGGTAATTAAGCTGCTTGATTATTTTAAAACATCCTGTGGAATGTCGTTCGAAAGATCTTGTACCACTGAGCTAAAAAATATACTTGTTTTAATTTTAGGTATTATACTTTCAAAGATATCGTTAAAAATGTACTGCTAAAACATCATCTCCCACTCTTTTTCCGAACTAAACCGTAACTAAAATTATGATTTAAGCCTTGCAGGGAAACTATACAAATCAGGAAATCGCATTTTCCCATTAATCACTACAAACTTTACTTTGCGGGCCTCAGCCGGGGGGGAGGGGGGGGGGGTGTTGAAGAGTGTTCCAGGTATCTATCGACGCGAAATCATCCAAGGAATGCTGATAATGATTTCGAAAAAAAAAAATCATCGGTGATTAGACGAGATGTTAATTAAAAACCTATCTAGAAAGCTGCGGTACGGACCAAGGTAACGTTACAGTTTTGGGACCTTCTTTCGAATTGCGCTTAAACTTTTCACGAGGTCTTTGTTGTATGGAACCCCCTATGCGCGAGTAAAACTCGCACTTGACCGATTATTCTTTTTAAATCTTCTATTGAGGCCGGATTAAACGAAAAGAAAAAGCTGTAATTAATTTGTAACTGCCCATCCTAATACTCATTGAAAGTTTCAATATTTTGTTGCAGTCAATTAATTATTTTTAATCTTATCTCTTTATAAATCAAACTGCTTTTTTGCTCATTACGTTTAATACTTATAGTTTTTAACTTGTTTGTATTGATTTTTTTTTTTTTTTTTTTTTTTTTTTTTTTTTTGTCTCTGCCCAATAGCCTTGTTTATATACCGAAACATCAGAACTTCTTCCCTTTGAAAGTTATTTTAATTATTACTCACAAGTCATGAATTAATTTCCCAAAAAAGGGTCTTTTTAAATTAAAGTCGTTTTACATAATTAAATATTCTATTTATATATATTATTATTTTCTTGTTTTTATATAATAAAATAGCATATTCCTTAGAACATAGGTATTTTACAATTTTTAAAGTTAAATGACTATAATTCTCTTTAAGAAATTATTTTGTCCATAGAAAAAAACATAGACAGAATGCAGAATCTGTAAACCAGTAATTTTAATGCAAAATCTGTAGTTTAAGATTTCTATTTTATATATCTACTTAAAATGTCCTTCCGGCCAGTGCCGGGAGGAAGAGGTAGCTTTCATAATCCTTATTTAAAAAAAGCCAACTTATATCATGCAAACACACGGAGCTCAATTTAGTGGAAACCGAATATAGGAGATTCAATACTAATTTTTATCAATATAATGAATGATAATTTCGCGAAATTAGTCAGCTTTATCCAAGCTGCTTTTCTTTAAAGTAACTTATATTTGGCTGCCAAATTCGGCAATTTCTTAAAGTGCCTGTCATTTTAAGACAACATGGTGGATGAGGCTAAGCAATGAACTTGGTCGAGACCTTAGTAATTGCTGTGCACATGCTCACTCACATCGGAATCGGTTAATATATACGAGTGCTGTCGCATGCAAAAAATCAGATTTTTCAAAATGTCACCCACAATAGAAATTGAAACTGCTATATCTGAGCCATTTTTTAAGGTAAAGACAAACAAAAAATGCTCCTGAATCCTTATATCAAGATCAAATACTTAAGAAAGAAACCTTTTTCAATTTCTAATTTTTTTGCACCTCACTTTAAATATATATATATTTTTTAATTTAATGGCCGAAATTTTGAAACAAGATGGCTGATGAATCTGGCCAGCGAACTTGGTCGAGGTGTTGATGTTTACTATCCACATGCCTTCTTCCATCGAAATAGGCGAATACGTGTGTTATCGCGTGACAAATACAAGATCGTTTCAAAATGTTAGCCATGCTAGAAATTCAAAGTGCTATAAATCAACCATTTTTTAAGATATCAACAAAAGAACAAATTTTCAGAAACAAAAACTGCTCCGGAACCTTTGTATCAAGGCCAAACACATAAAAAAAATCTTTTTCATTTTCCAATTTTTTAATACCTCATTTTGAATTTTAAATTAAATTTTTTTAAAATGGCAACCCTTTTGAAACAAGATGGCGAATGAAGCTGGCCAACGAACTCGGTCGAGACATTGGTATGTACTATGTACAGACCAAGTTACACCCAAATAGGTTCATAAATACGCCTGTTATCGCGTGACAAAAATCAGGTCGTTTTAAAATGTCAGCCACAAGAGAAATTCAAAATGCTATTACTCAGCCATTTTTTTTTAGATATAGACGAAAGAAAAACTGTTCCGGAATCTTGGTATTAAGGTCAAACACATACAAAAAAAATCTTTTTCATTTTCCAATTTTTTGGTATCTCATTTAAATTTTTTTATTTTTTAATTTTTTTAAATGGCCGCCATTTTGAAACAAGATGGCGGATGAAGCTGGCCAACGAACTCGGTCGAGATATTTGTATGTACTATGTACACACCAAGGTACATCCAAGTCGGTTCATAAATACGCCTGTTATTACGCGAGAAAAATCAGGACGTTTCAAAATGTCAGCCACGCTAGAAATTCAAAATGCTATAACTCAGCCATTTTTTAAGATATAGACGAAACAAAAACTGCTCCGAAATCTTTGTATAAAGGTAAAATACATAAGAAAAAAATATTTTTCCATTTTCAATTTTTTGGTACCACATTTCAAATTTTAAATTTTAAAAAAATTTTTAAATGGCCGCCATTTTGAAACAAAATGGCGGATGAAGCTGGCCAACGAACTCGGTCGAGAGATTGGTATGTACTATGTACACACCGAGTTACATCCAAATCGGTTCATAAATACGCCTTTTATCGCGTGACAAAATTCAGGACGTTTCAAAATGTCAGCCACGCAAGAAATTCAAAATGCTATAACTCAGCCATTTTTTAAGATATAGACGAAACAAAAACTGCTCCGAAATCTTTGTATAAAGGTAAAATACATAAGAAAAAAATATTTTTCCATTTTCAATTTTTTGGTACCACATTTCAAATTTTAAGTTTAAAAAAAAATTTTAAATAGTCGCCATTTTGAAACAAAATGGCGGATGAAGCTGGCCAACGAACTCGGTCGAGATATTGGTATGTACTATGTACACACCGAATTACATCCAAATCGGTTCATAAATACGCCTTTTATCGCATGACAAAATTCAGGACGTTTCAAAATGTCAGCCACGCTAGAAATTCAAAATGCTATAACTCAGCCATTTTTTAAGATATAGACGAAACAAAAACTGCTCCGGAATCTTTGTATAAAGATCAAATACATAAGAAAAAAATATTTTTCCATTTTTAATTTTTTGGTACCATATTTCAAGTTTTAAATTTTTTTAAAAATTTTAAATGGCCGCCATTTTGAAACAAAATGGCGGATGAAGCTGGCCAACGAACTCGGGCGAGACATTGGTATGTACTATGTACACACCGAATTACATCGAAATCGGTTCATAATTACGGGAGTTACAGTGTGACATAGGTCATATATATATATATATATATATATATATCAATTTTGAACGGAGGGTGGTTTCGGGGTCTGGGGGTCATGATCGATGAAAATATACCAAAATTTTTTGAAATCGCTTTCCTCCGAACGGCTGCAATAGGTAGCTTTTTTGTAAAGAAAGCTACCTAAAATATGATGTTGTTGTTTAACATTCTTCTGCTTACCTGGCGACACATCGGGGATAACATACATAACGTTCTCTTTTCTTCTTTCAGCTTAGATGAAATGAAAATGAAAAGTTTTAATTTGTAATCTTCAATCATAGTACTCAAGGATAATTTATTGTTACTGCTATTTAATTATGGTCACTGTTATATGACGTTGGATATTTTTTTTCCTTTTTTACCAGCTAAGTAAAATGAAAACGAAAAATTTACCCTTCAAGAAATAAAGAAACTTTCAACTTCTTATTGCTACTAATTAATTATCTTAGTCTTATCTCTTTATACATCAAGCTTCTTCCCCGCTGATTATTCGTGATGTAAATAGTTTTTTAACCAGTCTGTCATTTTTCTTTCTCTTTTCTTTTCCTTGTTTATGAAATGAGACATCAGAATTGCTTCTCTTTGAAGGTTACTTTAATTATCATTCACAAAAGTGTCTCCCAATAAAACACCTTTTTTAAATTACAGTCGTTTTCATAATTGTGTTGCATATTCATTAGAACATGATTATTAAAAAAAAAAAAAATTAACTTTAAAAGATTGCAATTCGCTTGCAAAATTCTTTTGTGCGTACAGTAGATTTAGAACTTTTTAATGTAGAATTTAACTCGAGCTTCTTTTCAAATTTCTTTTTAATATTTACTTAAAAATATACTTGTAGATTAACTTTGTAAATCCCCATCGTGAGAAATTGTCGGAGATATTACTTTATTTTTATTTTTGGCTAGATAAAATGAAAATATAAAGTGTTAATTTTCAATAGTGAAAGAAAGTTTAAATTTCTTTTGCAAATTAATTATCTTTAATCTTATCTCTTTATACATCAAGCTTCTTCTATGATACTGATGCAAATTGTTTTTAACCAGTCTGTCATTTTTTTTTTTCTTTTACTTTCTTTGTTTATGTAATAACGCATCAGAAATTTGCTTCTCTTTAAAGGTTACTTTAATTATCACTCGTAAAAGAGTCTTCCACCAAAAGACACTTTTAAATTTCATTCGTTTTCATAATGGAATTGCATATTCCTTAGAACATGATTATTTAAAATGTTGAACTTTAAAAGACCGTAATTCACTTACGAAAATTCTTTTGTGCGTAGGTAGAACTAGGTAGACTTTTTAAAGTAGAATTTATCAGTAGCTTTACATTCATGTTTCTTTTTAATATTTACTTAAAATTTTTTTTCTAAATTAACTTTCTACACTCACCATCTTGAGAAATTGTTGGAGATACTTCTTTACTTTTAATTTTATTTAGAATAAATGAATGAAAATTAAAACGAAAATTTTACTATTCAGCCGCCTGAAAGAAAGTTTCAATTTCTTTATGCCATCGATTATAATTAGCTTTCATTTTAACTCTTTATACATCAATCTTTTTCCCTGCTGATTATTGTTGATGCACTAAATAATTTTCAATCGTCTATCAAAGAAAGTTTCACTTTTTGTTGGCACTAATTAATTATCTTTAATATTATCCCTTTATACATCAAGCTTCTTCTATTATACTGATGCAAATAGTTTTTAACCAGTCTGTCATATTTTTTCTCTTTTACTTTCTTTGTTTGTGTAATAAGGCATCAGAAATTTGCTTCTCTTTAAAGGTTACTTTAATTATTACTAGTAAAAGACTTCCAACAAAAGACACTTTTAAATTTCATATGTTTTCATAATAGAATTGAATATTCCTTAGAACATGATTATTTAAAATTTTGAAGTTTAAAAGACTGTAATTCACTTACAAAATTCTTTTGTGCGTAGACTAGGTATAGAACTTTTTAAAGTAGAATCTATAAGTAGCTTTATTCATGTTTCTTTTTAATATTTACTTGAAAATATGTTTCTAAATTAACTTTCTAAATTCACCATCTTGAGAAGTTGTTGGAGATATTTTTTACTTTTAATTTTATTTAGAATAAATGAAACGAAAGCGAAAATTTTGCCATTCAGCCGTCTGAAAGAAAGTTTCAATTTCTTTTCGTTAATTTCGCTTCGTTTCTTATTTATTTTTCGTTTTAACTCTTTATATATCAATCTTTTTCCCTGCTAATTATTCTTGATGTACTAAATAGTTAACCAGCCTGTCACTTTTTACTCTTTTACTTTCCTTGTTTATGTAATGAATGATCAGAACTTGCTTCTCTTTAAAGGTTACTTTAATTATCACTCGTAAAAGAGTTCAACAAAAGGCATTTTTAAATTTCAGTCGTTTTCATAATAGAATCGCATATTTACTTAGAACATGATTATTTTGAACTATAAAAGACCGTAATTCACGTTTACGAAATTTTTGTGTGCGTAGGCTAGATATAGGACTTTTTAATGTGGAATTTATCAGCAGCTTCATTGTAATATTTACTGAAAAATATTCTTGTAGTTTGACTTTCTAACTCCCCATGTTGAAGAACTGTCGGAGATATTCCTTTATAGAATCACCAAAAATCAGGTCTGAAGATGGTTTCCAACAAGATATGACTTGGCAGACCAGTTACATTTTAATATGCTAATCGAGTTCTGTCTAATCCTGGAATTTCAGCTTCCACTTTGATGAAGTGATTGTCTGTGTTGCCGCCTCTCGGCCTATTAGCTGAAAGTTACATTATATTTTCCTAGATTAAGAAATATTTGTCTTTTTTATATTTTTTTATACATTTTATTGTAATGGGCCATTCAATGAAAACCGGACTAAGTATCTTGCATGTGACACTTACACAGATACCTATATAACTATTAACTTATAAGCTGTTAGAATATAAACTATATACATTAAAAATACCAAAAAACCCATGATTTTCATATTAGCATAGTTCTTTTACTTTTAGTATACAATGATATTGTTAAAACAGCAGTGATATGTAGAAAAGCTGTCCCACACGTGATATGCAATGGTCCTTAAATAGGTTAAAAAATATCCACATTTTAAAATCCTAGACTTAAGGGAGTATTCGAAAAAATATTTTTCCACCCTCAACAGCTCGAAATTTTCTGAGACATTTTGAGACTCATTTTTAAAAGGAAAAACATGAAACTTGCTAAAGTGATTTTTGAAGAGATGTCTAAGGTCGCCCAATCCACAAAAAAGTGGACATGAGGATGAAAATTTAAATTTCCTTAAATATGATTGAAATTTTGCACATTAACTGTTAAAAGTGTACTATTTCATATTTTATTGAAAAAGAATAAAATTTTTGTCATTAACATACTTATTTTAATTAATAAAGTGACACTATGACTGTGTGAAATAGACTGCACCAAAAATCTTTACATTTTATGGCCTCGTACAGCTGAACAAATATTCTGAAAATCTCCAAACTTAGATGTATATAATCTGACATCTATTATTGAGAGTTTTTGCCTGCAGAGAAGTGTTCACTAATCTTCGTTACAAGAGGTAAGCATATTTAATTACTCTTAATTATTGTGTCACACCCGCAACAAAAAGTTACATTTATATCTCCACAGAAAAATTTCTTTACTGTAAGTTATGAAACTTTATATTCAAAAATAGTTTATTATGGTACTTTGAATTACAGACACAAGAAAAATTTAATTAATATTTTAATTATAGTTATTAAGCGTTGCGGGCGTGACATGCTCCTGTTGCGGGTGTGACATTTAATTAAAGTCACACCCGCAACATCTTTTAAAATTGAACACAAATGCAATCTAAATAAATTATATGTAAATTTATGTAAGAATAATATACTGGAAAACAAGTAGGTCACAGCACTAACTATTATAACCTTTGATTTAGTTGTGTGAACCTCAGTTCACATCATCAAAATTAGCATCATTTTAGCATGTGACATTGTGTGTAATTGATTTATATTTATTCAGTTTGGATTGATAAATTGTTGCTTCTACAGGAAAATAATATTTTTGTAAATGATATATGAATAAAAAAATAATTTAAAAGGCAAAATTTTTATGAAAATAAAAAAAAAATTCCGCAACGATATTTTAGCAATTTTTTTTTTAATATGTATGTATGATTTTGTTATTTGATAGCATTTACCTTTTTTTTTTTTTTCAATTTTTAAAATAAATAATATATTACAAGAAGATTTTTTTCAATTTTAATTCAAATTAAATAAGAATAATTGAAACTGTTATCAATTAAAATGTTTATTAAGTTAGCATAAAATGTAGATAGTCAGTTTGAAATGAACCAAAATTTAACATATAAGATTAAAAATTTCAAAGAATTTCAATAATATTGACAATTTGTTAAACATGTATTTTTGGACTTGAAGTGCTATATTTATCCAATTTATACATTAATTTCTTCTCTTTTGCAGAAGAATGAATAGCACAGAAAGGTCACGAAATCATTGGGAAAATATTAAGGAAAACCACCTTAAATACGCAGAATATCTACAAAAACAGAAGGAAAGCGACAAAGCAAGGAGGGAAAAGAAAAAGAAACTTAAAAAAAAAAAAAAAAAACACATCAGCAGCCAAGAAAGAAAAACAATTTCAGCGACAAAAGCAGAATGAAAGAAGCAGCAAAAGAAAGTGTAGAGAGAAGAAGAAATCTTCAACAAAAAGTGTCACACCATCTCCAGCTATAAGGGCAGAATAGTCTATTGGAAGTTACCGAAGAGCACAAACTTTTGGTAAAGCTAAACGAAATCTTCGTTAAGTCCAAGGAAAAGACTCGCTGTAGTGAAAAAATTAGCACATGAGGAAAACATTATACTTCCACCTAAAGAAATATTGCAATAATTACAGAAAATGCACAAAAGAGAATTTGTTTGCTGCCATATTCTGATAAGCACAGCGCTGTAGTTGGGTGGAAACACCGTTCCCAGAAATATTTGGTTTGTTACTGAAAAAAAAAATCACATATGAGCACACACACCTTTTTTTTTTTTTTTTTTTTTCAAGCAAAATGATACTAGCCTGGAAATGAGCCTAGAGCTAAAACCTTTTCTCCAGACTGTGAAAACTATACCCATTTCAACATCTGAATGCCAAGGAGCATTCAGCTGTATGAATAACATCATGACCAATGCGAGAAATTCACTCCTAATAGCAAGAGCTAGTTCACTTATATTCATAAGCCATGTAGTACCCCTCTTAAAAGAATTTTCTCCTGAGCCATATGTGAAATCTTGGTTGCTATCAGGAAGAAGATTAACAGACGAGACAGCTTGTCATAAACCACAGAGCACAGAAAACACCTCTCATTATCGTTCTTTATGGAAACTTCTAGGATAGATGTGTCAGTAAGCAATATATGGATTTATTTTTGTTATTTAGTTAAATTTTGATTCATAATGGAAAATGTTACTATGAGATTGATTAAATATTGCTTTTAGATAAATGCTATACAAATACAATACTATAAAATCTAGAATATAATAATTAAAACTGTTAATTTAAAAAAGTCAGCTTTTAGCTAAATGTTTTGAATTGCCTTTTGGCTCAGCAAAAGTCCGGCAGCATCAACATCTACTCTGTTATAAGGTGAGTTCCCACACATATTTTTTCCCAACTACAGCACTGGATAAGGATATAATATCCATTAATAATAAAAGTGAAGTTGGAGATTTTTTGAGGTAGTTTTGTTCTCCACATTAAAAAACAACAACAACAACAACAACAACAAAAAAAACAGCAAAAAGTTGGTTGTGCAAGTAAGACAAATGGGTGGTGATGATATAGAAATAGAGTATCTAAAAAAAATTTCAGAAAATGTGTATGTTTGGCCAAATCAGCCCGATGTATCCTGGGAGAAACAGAGCATTACTATAAAAAAAAAAGCTGCCACCGACAGAAATTATAAATTCAAGATCAGAAATGAAATTTATTTGATTTTTTTTGCTTGATATTATAATTGTATTATTCATTAATTGGTTAATTAAAAAAAACCCTGCTTTGTAAATATTTGTGTATGTCATTATTTTATTGCCCATACAAGTCACACCCGCAACGGGGTGTCACACCCGCAACGAAAACTTTAAATATTTCCTAAACAAGCAAGAATTGAGTAAGTAATTTATTTTTTTCATAAAATAATTATTTAACTATTACTGTCTAACATATAAAAAAAACAGTTCATCCTGTTGTTATAATTCACAGAGTTTTGAGTTTTTGTACTGAAAGATGAAAATGCATGTCCTTTTTATGTCACACCCGCAACAGGAGAGAATTATTTTTTTAAAAAATAAATAAAATACTGAGTAACTTGAAAATTTGGATTAATGTATGTGTAAGTGGTCCACATTGAAAGCCATAAAAATTGAAACCATGGCTCAAAAATATTTTAGCTGATGGCTAATTTAGTTTGTGTAAATGTCACACCCGCAACTTTGGATTGGGCGAGAGGCTGATTTCATTTTTCGCACAATTAATTGGAATTTGATCTTTAAGCAAGTATTCTCTCAGTATGAACATTTTTTCATTCCCATATCTCCCGCTTCGGTAAATTCGGTTCAAAACGCCCACTTTGACTGCATTTTTTGCAATATTTTCTGCATTTATCAAAAAATCGACAAACACGACACATTATGTAGTTCCTAAATAAACGAATTTGTCAGTTTGATGCGTTTGAGAGCAAAAATGAATTAAAAAATAAATCAGAAAATCATCCTGTTTGGACTGGAATACACCCTTAAATAAACTGCCCATTTCCGGGCCTTTCCATGAAAAACGAGCAAGATTTCCTGCGCGTGACACTTGCATAAATATCTATATCTGGGGCATTCTCACAATCTTTTGACTTTTAAGTCCCTGAATAATAATTTTTATTTTAGTACATATTCTTGTGGGTTTTTTTTATTTATTTCGTATACTAGAGAACATCCCATTGCATGATTGCATAACAACATTAACGAGATAAATAAGTTTTGGGGGTCTAAATACCAGGAAAAATCCTAAACCGTCCCGTGTCCCTGATGCTGATTTTTAAGTTTGGAGCTGTCTGTATAAAATTGTTTCAATAAAAGTAATTCGATTTAATTTTTTCCGAAACTGGGACAATTGTTTTATATAAATATGTAGCAAAAAATTAACCTGCACACATTTTTACGGTTGATATTATTTTTTTAACTCTGTCCCTTGGTTTTAGATTCCTTACCATCCCTGCTAAACTTATACAGAAAATCACTTTAGATGCAGCCACAGAATTTTTTTTCAAGCTTTTTTCATGCAAAAGTATGCTAGAGAAAGAATGTCTAAAATTCTTTGACAGGAAATTTACTGTAGAATTTAAATCAGCATTTAAATATCAATTTCAAGCATCGTGGCTTTATTGGTAGTTTTACCGTCCCCAAAGTTTATTCCTGCACTTTTCGAGGTAAATTAAATTTTTTAAATAATTTAATCCGATGTAAATAACTGTTTCTAAAGATCAATGAACATTGTGGCTATCACTTATTCTTAACATGATTTGCCTAAAAATAGTGGTAATTTTCCTTACCGTCCCATCCTTACCATCCCCCCTTTTTTTTTCATTACCGTCCCTTTTTTCTATTCCATCCCTTTTTTTTCTCTTTCCGTCTCTTCTTTAACACCCCCTTAAGACAATGTTATGCTAAAATGTTGTACTAAAAATACTACATCGTTATTATTTCTTATCTGAATGTCCTGTGGGTACTATGTCAATTCATTATAAGTAAAAATTTAGAAAGAAATGAAAAGTTATAGTGGTAAAATGGTAAGGAAAATTAAACTCATAAGTTTAACTTAAACCTCTGTTAAATAAAAAAAAATTTCGCTGCTGACCATTTTTTCATTATTTTGAATCATTCAGGCATTCATCTATCAGGTTAAAATGTCTTTTTAGCAAGTTTAATTTCAACAGATTTTTATTCCCGAAAGTCAAAAGATTGTGAGAATGCCCCATCTATTAATTTATAAGTTGTTAAAGTATAAATTATACATAAAAAATAACAAAACCCCCAGATTTTTATTTTAGCATAGACATTTTAATTTGAGGATATAATAACACTGTTAAAACAGCAGTAACATATAGAAAAGCTGCCTCACACGTGATCTAGGATGGCACTAAACCCAAAGAAAGTTCAATTTCTTGGAATTAATTATCTTTAACATTGTCTCTCCATACATCTTTCTATCTCATTATGCCTAGAATGTCAATAGTTTTTTAATCAGTCTGTCATTATTTTTTCTCTGTTACCTTCCTTGTTTATGTAATGCGACATAAGAACTGCTTCTCTTTGAAGTTTATTTTAGTTATCACTCATAATACAATCTCCCAACAAAGAATATTTTTAAATGCAGTCATTCCGCAATAAAATTTCATTTTCCTTTGAAGATGGTTATTTCACATTTTAAAATTAAAATGATCGCCACTCAGTTACGAAATTCTTTTGTTCAGAAAGAGGTAGGTATTTTTAATACAGAAATTGTTAGTGCTTTTATTTAAGAGGGACAAGTGGAGTCTAAATTAGATTTTTTCTGGGTATGCTATGACAGTAGATTAACATTTTTTATAAGTATGCATGTTTTTAAGTAAAATATAACAAAAAATATATATAGAAGCTCTATATCTCAAGTTGAAACGACATATTCGCATCAATATAATAAATAAGCAATATGAATACTTAATTCACAATACAGTAGACTCCTGACTATCCGGCCATTCGTACTATCCGGCCTAGTAAAAAAAAATGAGGAATGTTGCAAGCAGCCGAGAGAGGCAGGTTCTTGTCCGTAGGAAAGTGCTAACACAGCAAGAAGGGATTACAGAATGCAATAGCAGAGACAGTCATCTATCATCTACTTTTTCAAAAATTAAAAACTAAGTTTTGACTCTTTTATCTAATGTAAAACTTTTCATATTTGTGCAATCATTTATTAATAAACGGTAAAATAAGATTTACTCATTTTTTTTACGAACTAGGCTTACGTTTTACGTTAATGCTTATTTTGAAACTGTATGTACTGTATATATAAAATTTGTCTTAAAATGTGTAACATGTGTTTTAATATAACGGGGGTAGGGGCGGCAGGAAGTGAGTATATATATTTATAGAACTCCGGCCTATCCGGCTTTTTTGTTATCCGGCCTACCCTTCCGCCACATTAGGCCGGATAATCGGGAGTTTACTGTACATTTCTTTATTAAATAGGTGCTAACATACATAAGTTTTAAAAGCATTTAAAACAATCAAGATGCTAAAAACATTGGAGTCAGAAGATGGCGCTCCGGTTTTTTAACATCTTCTGACTCCAATGTTTCTAACATCTTGATTGTTTTAAATGCTTTTAAAACTTATGTATATTAGCACCTATTTAATAAAGAAATGTATTGTGAATTAAGTATTCATATTGCTTATTTAAAGTATAATAATTTTGCGGGCAGAAAGGGGAAAACTTTTGAATAAAACTTTTGAATAGGGTGTTGGTCACTGAGATTCGAAGTTTCTGTCGCTAACGTTAAAACTATGGGAGTGGAATTGTATAACCACAATTATCGATACTAATATTAATAATAGTGGAATTATTTTTTAAATATCTCATTAGAAAATTATATATTTAACTTCTCTTTTCTGTGCACTTTTCATGACAGATATCTGTTTTTTTCTTAATTGTTGAAATGTTTTCATAATATAGGCTAATTTAATATTCTATTTGTTAAAATCGCTGACAAGCTGTGAGTAAGATTTACTCATTTTTTTACGAACTAGGCTTACGTTTTACGTTAATGCTTATTTTGAAACTGTATGTACTGTATGTATAAAATTTGTCTTAAAATGTGTAACATGTGTTTTAATATAACGGGGGTAGGGGCGGCAGGAAGTGAGTATATATATTTATAGAACTCCGGCCTATCCGGCTTTTTTGTTATCCGGCCTACCCTTCCGCCACATTAGGCCGGATAATCGGGAGTTTACTGTACATTTCTTTATTAAATAGGTGCTAACATACATAAGTTTTAAAAGCATTTAAAACAATCAAGATGCTAAAAACATTGGAGTCAGAAGATGGCGCTCCGGTTTTTTAACATCTTCTGACTCCAATGTTTCTAACATCTTGATTGTTTTAAATGCTTTTAAAACTTATGTATATTAGCACCTATTTAATAAAGAAATGTATTGTGAATTAAGTATTCATATTGCTTATTTAAAGTATAATAATTTTGCGGGCAGAAAGGGGAAAACTTTTGAATAAAACTTTTGAATAGGGTGTTGGTCACTGAGATTCGAAGTTTCTGTCGCTAACGTTAAAACTATGGGAGTGGAATTGTATAACCACAATTATCGATACTAATATTAATAATAGTGGAATTATTTTTTAAATATCTCATTAGAAAATTATATATTTAACTTCTCTTTTCTGTGCACTTTTCATGACAGATATCTGTTTTTTTCTTAATTGTTGAAATGTTTTCATAATATAGGCTAATTTAATATTCTATTTGTTAAAATCGCTGACAAGCTGTGAGTAAGATTTACTCATTTTTTTACGAACTAGGCTTACGTTTTACGTTAATGCTTATTTTGAAACTGTATGTACTGTATGTATAAAATTTGTCTTAAAATGTGTAACATGTGTTTTAATATAACGGGGGTAAGGGCGGCAGGAAGTGAGTATATATTTATAGAACTCCGGCCTATCCGGCTTTTTTGTTATCCGGCCTACCCTTCCGCCACATTAGGCCGGATAATCGGGAGTTTACTGTACATTTCTTTATTAAATATGTGCTAACATACATAAGTTTTAAAAGAATTTAAAACAATCAAGATGCTAAAAACATTGGAGTCAGAAGATGGCGCTCCGGTTTTTTAACATCTTCTGACTCCAATGTTTTTAACATCTTGATTGTTTTAAATACTTTTAAAACTTATGTATATTAGCACCTATTTAATAAAGAAATGTATTGTGAATTAAGTATTCATATTGCTTGTTTAAAGTATAATAATTTTGTGGGCAGAAAGGGGAAAACCTTTGAATAAAACTTTTCAATAACCTTTGAATAAAACTTTTGAATAGGGTGTTGGTCACTGAGATTCCAAGTTTCTGTCGCTAACGTTAAAACCATGGGAGTGAAATTGTATAACCACAATTATCAATACTAATATTAATAATAGGGTCAGGTGGGGGAAAGTGGTCATAAAAACAGGCTTTTCAAACTTTCAGAGGATATAAACATCAGAATTTCTGTGATGTTTTCTAAAATTTTGGGTGTTATTTTACATTACATTACTCTAGAGTACATCCATATCCATTTCAGAAATATTTTTGGGGAATAACACCTATTTATAACATATTTTTCCAGGCATGTTTTTATGACAACTTTACCCCAGGGGGTGAGGTAAAGTGAGTAGTGCATGGGGTAAAGTGGTCACATTGAAAAAGTGTAATAAAAAAATAAACTAATGAATAAAAAGTGACATTTTATTATTTACAAACATTTTAAACAGCCTTTATAATAAGTTATCTGCCATTTTATTTTATTAAAGTGTAAATTTGTAATGTTAAAATTGTTTGTTGTTAAAATTTGGTTCTTCAAGGATTTTGATCACATCTGATTCTGGAAAAGTATAATGATTGCCAAATTTGGATTTTTTTAAACATACTTTAAGAAAAATAATCATGCTTTTTCCCAATAAATTGCTTTATTGATTTCTTCATTTCATATCTTAGCAACACTCAAGGATGGGTTGGATAGATATGGTTTGAAATGTCATCTTTAGTGATTATAAATGGATTCAAAAGAGAATGTTGACTAGGGATATTTTGTTGTTGTTTTTTTCCTCTTGGAAATTTAAGCAACTTTTAAGTATCTCATTCCTCTTGTTATTTTTGCAGATATAATGCAAGTGTTTTTTCTGTCAATACTACTCCGATCTTGGACTGGACACATTTCCTTTTCCTTTAAAACTATGTCTAACAATTCTAATCACATCTGAAATGAGTGTAGATAATGTTGCCAATGTAGCTTATTTTAATTTTTTTTTACATATTTTGCAGTCGGCTTTCTTGATACTGTTTCTTTAAAATTCCTTTCCAGGCTTTTTTTAATGGGAAAACACACCTAGATCTAATGGTTGTAGACTATGACTAGTATGAGGTAGCAGGCAGAGTATTATAATGTGATTGTCGATAGCTATTTTTCACAGCGTCATAATTCATTTATGTCCATCACAATCATAAATAAAAGGGCAGGCTTTTGCAAGCTTTCGATGTACTATCTACTTAATAAAATGATCCATCCAAGATTGAAGTACAGAATCCTGCATCTATCCAGATTCCATGATTCATACAATGCTCCTGCACGACCACCCTTTATTCATAATTCATATATAATCACTCATAAACTGCGAATGGAAGAATGTAATAACTAGCTGATATACCAAAAGGAATACTAAACATTATTTTTCCTTTGGTTTCTGAATTTTATATAATGCATTGCATTGCGTAACATTTTTTAAACTGGACTATTTTGGCTTTCTATATCCATTCCAGCCTAATCAACATTAAAAATTCTTTCAGGACTTTCTTGTGGACCATTTTCTTATATAATAAAGTATAGGTATTAGAAAAAGTAGTTAATGTGTTGGTTGTTAAATTAGTTGATGTAACCTTTGCAAGCAATTCGGGTTTACATTTAGTTAATTCATTCACTATTCTGAACCTATTAAAAATTAAACCTAACCTTTTTTAACCCCCATATTATAAACTATTATTAAATAATAACTATTTGCAGTTAGTTTTTAATCATTATTAGTATTTAACAGGGTTCGCAAAGCTGGGCCCAGTCCGAAAAAACCCGGTGGGTTTTTTCAGACTGGGCCCACCTGAAAAAGCCCACTGAAAAACCCATAATGTGGGTTTTTTCAATTTTTGGCAATATTTAATGAATTTAAGTCATTTCAGTTAATTAAAAATATATAAATAAACCATTACATTAAACACTTGGAGTAAAAAAAAAAAAAAAATGTATTTTAGCAAACTGAAATATTTTACTAACATAGAGATAATAGGCAACATACATAGTACATAATTATAGGTAAAGACATATCATAAGAATGTCTAAGAAATTCAAATCAATTATATCCATGAAAATAAGAGATATGTATTTTTACTTTCTTCTATCTTTACAAAGCTTTTTTCTCAATTTTTGCAATAACCTTATCATAAGAACTAATGTACTGATTTTCATCAAACTTCAGGTTCAGTTACAAGTTGACCCAAGTTGTTGCTTATTAAGTTTTGGTGTACATCCCCCAACAGGTGGGACTGTTATGTTGCATTTTTCATGATTTCAGCAATAACTCTTTATCTCAAGAACTGATGGACGGAATTTAATAAAAATTTAGATTCAGTTAGACCTTGATACAAACTGGTGCTGATTAGTTTTTGGTGTATAACGCCCAACAGTGGCACTGTTGCGCTGCATTTTGTACGATTTCTGTAGTCTCAAGAACTAATGCACAGATTTTCATCAAATTTCAGATTCAGTTACACATTGATGTAAGCTGTTACTGATTAGGTTTTGGTGTAAATTGCGCAACATGCGGTATTGGTATGCTGAATTTATCACAATTTTCGTAAAATCTATATCTAAAAAACTGAGGCACTCAAATAGATCCTTATTAGACTTGGATGTATATTGAACAACAGGTGTTGATTTCATACTCTTTGGGTTGTAATTTTTGGTTGCGGACATCCAAGAGGGTATGTTCCAGAATTCAGTAATTTGTTTGAAACAATATGATACTTATATCTCCTTGTTAAATAAATCCAATTCAACGAACCTATATTTTACAATTCTCATAACGGACATAGATTGTCATTTAATTTTGGCACTGTGACAGAGAATTATGAATTAACATGTATGAGATAGAAGAAAGTTTTGGGACTGACACATCTGACTAGTTTACCCCTTTTTTCTTCCTTCTTATATATTTTAAATTTTAATATTCTATTCATTATTTGATTTTAAAGCAAATTAACAATTTATATCCTATTTTAAGTTTGTTAGTTTTGTAAGAAGCACTGACATTTAATTAATTTAAATTCATATAATTTGTAATATAACATTACAATTATATTGTATATAAGGGAACAATATATATTTTTTTGCTGTATAGTATATAAATAATATAATATACAATAATGTAATATTGCATACATTACACTTTTGAAAAAACCCGATTTTCCCCGGGGAAAATTTGGTTTTTCATGAAAAAACCCGAAAAAGCCCAGGTGGGTTGGGTTTTTTCAAAAAAACCCGGGTTTTTGCGAACCCTGGTATTTAATAAACTGGCATTGTATATAATGAATAATTTAACTCAGATCAAATATCTATAAGTTAAGCCTAACCCTATGACCACTTTACCCCATGTAACTAAAACTATTATAAAATAAAATCTGTGATAAATATAACTTAGCTATAAATGAAAATATGTTCTTGAGATATGTGAAAAGCTTTCTGAACTGCCAATTTAACAAAATTTGGGATAAAGAAAATGCAGCAGAAAAGTTAATTAAAGAGTTAAAAGAACAAGGTGTAACAAAGACAGACAAAATGAGTGCTCAGTGGCTCAAACATGTTACTAAAAATGTTTTTTTGAGTGAGAAACTTTGATCAATACTTAATAAATCTAAAATTAAAAGAAAATTATTCAAATTTCTGTATTAGTCAGGATTTTAGCCCTTTTTATGAATTATGACCACTTTACCCCGCCTGACCACTTTACCCCACCTGATCCTAGTGGAATTATTTTTTAAATATCTCATTAGAAAATTATATATTTAACTTCTCTTTTCTGTGCACTTTTCTTGACAGATATCTGTTTTTTTCTTAATTGTTGAAATGTTTTCATAATCAGGGATATGTTTAGGAAAATTTTAGGTCCTTTAAAGGAACCTTCACAATTTTTTTTTTATCCCCAAACAGGTCCCTTCACAAAACATTTTATCCTAGAACAGGACCCTTCACAAAATTATTTGTCTTTTAAATAGACCTTTCACAGAATTTTTTCACTTTCAAATTGAACTTTTCACAAATTTAGTCATTTAAAAATAAAATCTGGCCTTTAGGTAAGCAGTTTAACTCATCAAAAAGCATATTACTTCGCTTTTTATATATGAATGATAGAATATGAAGACACCGATAATTTAAAATTCACAAAATTATGACTAGAATTTTCACAAAAATAAAAATAAAACTTCACAATTTCACAAAAACAGGACCCTGTGAGAAAAGGCTGGACAGACCCCTGATAATATAGGCTAATTTAATATTCTATTTGTTAAAATCGCTGACAAGCTGTGAGTAAGATTTACTCATTTTTTTTACGAACTAGGCTTACGTTTTACGTTATTGCTTATTTTGAAACTGTATGTACTGTATATATAAAATTTGTCTTAAAATGTATAACATGTGTTTTAATATAACGGCGGGAGGGGCGGCAGGAAGTGAGTATATAGTTATAGAACTCCGGCCTATCCGGCCTTTTTTGTTATCCGGCCTACCCTTCCGCCACATTAGGCCGGATAATCGGGAGTTTACTGTACATTTCTTTATTAAATAGGTGCTAACATACATAAGTTTTAAAAGCATTTAAAACAATCAAGATGCTAAAAACATTGGAGTCAGAAGATGGCGCTCCGGTTTTTTAACATCTTCTGACTCCAATGTTTTTAACATCTTGATTGTTTTAAATGCTTTTAAAACTTATGTATGTTAGCACCTATTTAATAAAGAAATGTATTGTGATCAAAATTTGATTCATATTTGATGTATTTGATTCATATTGCTTGTTTAAAGTATAATAATTTTGTGGGCAGAAAGGGGAAAACTTTTGAATAAAACTTTTGAATAGGGTGTTGGTCACTGAGATTCCAAGTTTCTGTCGCTAATGTTAAAACTATGGGAGTGGAATTGTATAACCACAATTATCGATACTAATATTAATAATAGTGGAATTATTTTTTAAATCACTCATTAGAAAATTATATATTTAATTTCTCTTTTCTGTGCACTTTTCTTGACAGATATCTGTTTTTTTCTTAATTGTTGAAATGTTTTCATAATATAGGCTAATTTAATATTCTATTTGTTAAAATCGCTGACAAGCTGTGAGTAAGATTTTAACACTTCCAATAAAATTAAGTATATATTGTCGAAATACTTTGACAACTTGAAAAGAAATAGACATCCTTTAACTCTTTTCGGCGCGGAGTATTTCTGTTTGTAAACTGGTGAAATAATGGACTGACACCATAATTTGTAAACGAATTTATTAGAAAATAGAAATGTACTTATTTTCAAGTACGCTATAAAAGGAAAATTTTAATTAAATATTCTGAGTGCCAGTAAAATTAAAATTAGGTGTCCCCGCGAAAGGGTTGAGAACAGTACACAAAAAACAAGTGCGTAAAAGTGATTGCACCAAAAGTTTCGTTTTACATTCCTTTCAAATTACTTTTTCAATAAGAACATAGGTGACATCGCCATTAAATTTAATATTAAAATGATTGCAAGAGGAAGTTATTTTTTTTTTCTTTTGATCAAATTAAAAATATTCAAGAACTGCTCTTCAGACAATTGTAACAGGATATGTTTGTATATCTGAAAAGCATATTTAATTACACGATTTAATTTTAGCTAAAAAAATGTTTAAACGAAATTTAAAATGCCGAAGTTTCTCAAGAATGCAGTGGATGTACAAGCAAAATTTAAGCTTCGGATTTTCTCAAAACAAAACAAATTGTTTAAATGAAAATGAAAATTTCTCAATTTCTCAAAAAAAAAAAAAAAAAAAAAAAAAAGAGAAGAGAATTTTTGAATAAAAAAGTAATTGATAAAATATTTTTCAACAACTTTTAGGCGTAAAATAGCGGAGAAAAAATCTGTCAAATTAAATATATTAGATGACGAAGTTTATTCAGGGGGAAACATTTAAAACTCCGACGCCATGATTCAAACCGGGAACCTTTTGATTAGCAGGCAAATGTGCTACCACGGAGCCATCTAATCTGATAGGAAAAAAATGAAATTAAGGTTCTGTTTTAATCGCAAAAATGGTCGGATGTCCTTAAATTAACCCATTTAATTAAAATAATATATGATTTTTTCTAAATTTGGAACAGATGTCACAAGTTCCACCCGGCCGCCATCTTGGAATTCTTCTTGGCGTGAAAACCCCTTTTCCGCCAAGTAGTAAATGTCGCCAAGCACCCGTTTATACGCATGTTTGGCTTAACGAAAATAAAATGTAAATAATAAACAAAATTCGCTAAACTGGCAATCAGTAATCCTTGTATGAGCGCTTCGCGCACATTTAACGAAAAAAAAACATCGCCAAATTCAGCATTTCTCGCGATATAGCATTCTCAAAATTGAGCAGTTCTCGTCTTGTAGCAATCTCAAAATGTAAAAAACTCTTAAAGCAGCAAATTATACCTAAAAAACGAAACTCGCTAAAGTGGCAATCAGCAATAGTTGAATGAGCGCTTCGCGCTCATTTACCGAAAAAAAAAAACATCGCCGAATTCAGCATTTTTCGCGGTATAGCATTCTCAAAATTCAGTAGTTCTCGTTTTGTAGCAATCTCAAAATGTAAAAAACTCTTAAAGCAACAAAATATACATAAAATTATCAACATACCTTAACAGACATCTGCTTTCTTGAAACCTACAGCACAAAATATAACACCGCCGTCGTTTTCCAAAATAGGCTTAATACGCATTGACACGCCATAAACAAACCTCCCTTTCATATCAAAATTTTCTCATATTTCTTAATTACTTCAGCAAGAGCGTTTAAACGGACTACAGAAACTATAGTCAATGAAATACATCCAATAAATTTAACATAAAAATAAAAAGACAGCTATAGAACACTATATCAAAATCAAAATACATCGATACATCCACAAAATCTAAGCTTCTCAGGGGTTGCCAGAACACGACACGTCACAACACATACGTCACACGGGTTTCCATACCGAGTTTGTCATATCCGTAAACGCCGCCAACACGCCAACAAAAAATCGCCAAACAATTCAAAACAACAACAGCTGTGGGAACATACGGCATCTATGCCCTAAATTTTATGACTTTTCATGGGATCAGAAGTATTCAGCTATAAATATACAAAATTTCAAGTTCCTAACTTATACAGTTTCCGGGAACAAACTCTGTGACAGACTAAGGAGTGAGACGAATAGATAGTTCCGTCATTTAAACAAAATACTAAAAAGAAGTAAAAAACATCAATTTCTTGAGAATCTGTTTATATTAAATCCAAGTCTCTGTCTGTGCCTCACAATTCCGGTAGGACCGCCTCATAGTAATGAGTAATTGTTGATAATTACTAATGCAAGGTTATCATAGTAGCGCCAAATGTTGACCAACTTGACGAAATATCGCCAAATTTGGCGACAAAAATAAGTTGCTATATATGAACCCAACTTGGTCTTAGCTAGGTAATTTGACGAAATTCCCATTTAAAGCCATTAACATTTCTTATTCGAGGTCACCGCAATTTAATTTAAACCCCGTACTTTTAAGGTTTTTTTTTTTTTTTTTTTTTAATCTATGGGCGATAATTTAACTTGTAATATACGAAAATGTACGACTTTACACCTTCATCCCGATGCTACTAATAACATAACAGCCAATAGACAGCACAGTACTTTCTGAGCTCCTAACTGCCCGATTTTAATGTGTTTTATGTACTTTTCCAGTATATAGAGGCCTTGGCGAGATAGAAAAAATGAAATTTAGCAACATATTTTCTAGCAACTTATTCACGGTTTCATATACACAAGTAATTTTTCAATATTTATTACAATTTATTTAATATAAAGAAACCATTTTACTGTTTTTGTATACAAACTGAAGTAAATTGTATATAAAAAAAGAACACTAATCTTGATATAAATAAAATGTTTATAGACTGTATAAAGTTAAAAGTTCATTAATTTTGTTTTCACAGCTGTTTATATCATTTGGCAAACAATCTCACTTCAGAAGTCCAAATTATAACAAAACTTTAAAAAAGCACGACAAGGCCCCTATACTGGAAAAGTCCCGTTCTTTATATAGTCGGATATAAAAGTTAAATTCTCGGTACTTTTTTACGGGCCTTGGCGAAGAAGGAAAATTGGAAACATATTTTCTGGCAACCTATTTACTGTGCTGTCCTCTAAAAAAAACCCACTTTTTAAATTTCTCACTATATAAAATTTAATAAAAAATACAAAACAATTTGAAGTAGCTACATTTTCACAGCCTGTCCTGACTAAGATTTTAATGTATAGTATTTTTTTTTCTATCAATATATTACAAAATGGCAGCCAATTAAACAAGACTTTGAAAGAAACCCACTTTTTTCTAAAAATAACCCACATGTAAAAACACTTCTAGAAATGAAAATATTAAACAGCAAAGTTTTTCTTTCATTATTAATTAGTTTTAAAACACAATTCTGCAAAAAAAAAAAAGAAAAAAAAATAATATTTTAATAATTGTAAATTGAAGGATTTACAAATGAAAAATTATAAATGTAATTTTTTGCTTATTTTTTAAAAAACTAAATAAACACTTAAGTAATTTTAAATGCTTTTATTATTGTAAATGACATATAGAAACAGGACAAAAAGAAATTTTGACTTCTGTGATTTTTTTGATTAAGTTCTAGGGTGGGTTTTTTTTAGGATACATTTTCCTGTGGGTTTTTTTTAGAGGACAGCACTATACTGTTTCATTTCTTATACATACTCTTTAAAAAAAAAAAATATATATATAATTTATTTGACATAAAGAAGCCATATATCTAATTTTATAATACAAACATGATCCGCAAAAAGCCTCAAATCCGCACAACACTTGGAACCAAGCTGTGCGGATTAGTGGTCTTCTACTGTATTACAATTTTTCATAAAAGAGTTTCGTTTTTAAAATCTGTTATTTTCATGTTTTTAAAATCTGTTATTTTCATCTGTCACTGCGGAACAAGCGAGAAAAACTCATATTTTTGCAAATGCGTTGTATATATCTTTATATCTCATATTCCGTCATTTTTGACGGGCTGTCTTTCTAGTATATTTTATTATATCTTCCGACGGAAAAATAATTAGGAATGCGTTTCACGCCCATAAGTTTTAACATTAGCGAGGAGAATTTGAGATCTCGTTGACCAACACCCTTAATTATTCGAAATATAAGGATTTTTTAAGCATTTATTAATTCTTTTCTCTAATTGACGTTTCACTTTATTGCATATTTAAAATTATATTTTCTAGTTCAATTTTCCAGTTTTTCAAGTAAAGTTGCATTCTTTTTCGTAACAAAATATTATATTTCTTATAACGTGGTTATTTTACATTTGTAAATTTAAATCCCTTTGTTTCTCTTATAAAATTACTTTGTTCGTAGATTATAGACATAAAATGACTTAAAAATATTAACATGTATTCTACATTACAATTTTAAACATAAATTCTTTTTTTGTGCTCCCTAAGGTTTTTTCTTCCAATAAAATGTTAAATGTTATGGCTAGTAACAGTTTAGTATTGTTCGTAGCTGTGTAATTATTTGTATTTAACAAAGTATCCATTTGCAACTTTACGTAAAAATTATGTTTAAGATATGTTTATATGTCATCAGAAGTAAAATGCTATTCAGATATTCACTACATTTCGAGAATTGTGATTCTGTACACGAAATCTTTGTTAGTGAGTTCTTGCTTTTTATAATAAAATGTTAAATGTTATGACCTGTTACACAATTTAATGTGGTGAGTTAACAATGTAATAAATTCTATTCAATAGCGTATCATGTAGAATGATAATAAATCTTCGTAAAGATAATTAATAGCTGTAACATTTGTAGTGAAGAAGGTTAGAGATCGTTTGTAAACAAAACGTTACGTAAAAAATATGTTTTAGGTAGCATTTGAAATAAATTACTATGCAAATATATTAACTATATTTAGAGCATTACTATTTTGAACACTCTTTATGCTATTTTTTGAAATAATAAACTGTTAAATTTTAGAATCTTTAAAACAGTTTAATGTTGTTCGTAACTCTGTAATAATTTCCTTTTAACACAGTATAGCGCAGTGGCATCATAGAGCTTAATAAAGATAATTATTAACCGTAGTGTTTTTAATTCGCAATTTTCGAAATTCCTTGTAATGTATTTTTGACTATAAGTATTAGATAATATTTCAAACTAGATAATATGCAAATATTAACTACATATTAAGCATTAGACATTATAGCACAAAATTTATATTTAGAAACTAACATTAATATGTTAAATGCTATTATCATAATCAGTTTAATGTTAATGATAACTTTGTATTAATTTTCATTTAACAAAACTTCATACATCTGGATCAAACGAGAATTATCCATAGCGTCTGCATTGTAGAATGATAATAATCCCAATGTAAGCAACACGTTTTAGATTGCAGTTGGAATAAAATATTTTGGAATTATGAATTATGCTTTAAGCAACAGTATCTAAACGTGAGGTTTTTTATTTAGGAATTGTAATGTTAAAATATTAAATGTTATGACCTTTAAAATAGATTTAATGTTGCTGGTAACTGAATAACACGTTTCACAATCACAATAGAGTATCATTCAGTGAGATAATAAATTTTTCTGAAGAGAATTATTAGAGCTAGCTTTTGCAATGCAGAATAATGAAAATCATCAATAATTTTATAAACACAACACGTTTTAGATAACAGTTGGAATGGAGTATTATACTGTGCAAATATAAATTATGTTTTGAGCATTAGTATTTAAAGAATGATTTTTCTGGTCTACTTGATTTTTCAAAAGAAAGTCCTGAATACTTTTTCTAGTGAAAAAAACTGTATACTTGAATATTAATAAGTATATGTGTGTGTGTTTTTTACGTAAATGATAAAAAATATATTAGAGATATACAGACTAATTTTCCATTAATTACATCTAATAGGGAGTATTTTTTGTACATTTAGGATTCCTATCGATTTTGGCTTGAAGTGCATCGGATTCGATTCGGTTCGGGTTTCGGATTGATGGAATTTCTCTGTTGGGCTCGGTTCGGATTTTGAGCCAACGAAAATTTTTTGATGGGTTCAGTTCGAGTTTCGGGTTGATTCAAAATAGAATTTTTGTAGTTCGAACCGGATATAACTCGACAATTCATTACTGTACATTCATTTATTACAGTACCTGTAGCTCATGTTTTCTCATTTAAATGATTGTTGTTTATATTTTATTTCTCCAGAAGCTTGAAAATCATTGGAAATCATTTTATGAAACTAATGTCTTTTGTGGAACACAAAGTTTCAGTTTATTCCCATTTGAATTGAATTTACATTTTCTTATTAAAATTATGCTATGTCGCTAGTTTGTTATTCATTTACAATATATACCGAAATAAATTCTTATTTTGCGTAACCAATTTGTGTAAATGAAATCCTAAAATTCCAGGTTTCATTTTCTGTTGTTTCTTTCAAAATCTAAACTTTAACTGCGATTTAGAGTCTACATTCTCATTCATATTGAAATTTCATATGCAAACTTGGTAACTTTAAAATTATGCATTCAATTTTCTAATGAGAAATTTTAATTGACTTAATGTTTTATAGATTAAGAGTTTCTTCTACATATTTATCTAGATTCGAATAAATTAGTTACACTGCATAATTTTCAGTTCTGTAATTGCATTTAGATTCGTGTGCGGAAAACATACTAAAATGATTTTGTGATTTAATATAACATACTATAAACATGATATATATACATATACATCTATAGTATACGTTCATTATTCATGTTTATGAATACATATTTTTATAACTGGAATAAATTGTTTAGCTACCGGGTGTCGTGTCCTAAAATTGACTGACTAATTTAAAAACTTAGTTACTTCCAAATGGTGGCAGCTATTTCAAAAATTCTTGCAGGAAGTTTATGTAAGATGTTAGTAGTTTTTTTACTACGATTTCTGGTTTTAGTTCCAAATAGAGGGGATAGAGGGCGCTGCAAGCAATAGGCACTAAATCGAGACCCAATTTATTGATCGACCCACTCCATATATTTAACTTCCTTCCTTCGTTCAATGCTGGGAAAAGAGTGAAGCCAAAAAATCAGGCCACAATTTAGCAGGGTTGGCAAAAAACAAGGGGTTTTTTTAACCCCGCCCCCCCCCCTCCCAAAAAACAAAAACAAAACCGGTTTATTAAATTTAAACCAGGTTTTTTTGTTGGTTTAAACCGGTTTTTTTTAAAGCATATTTTCTTATTATATATACTTACATATTTTTATGTAATAATAGACATTGTTGGATATATAAGTAGTATAACTTCATTCGAAAATAATTTAAATTAAATAATTACAGTCAATCTATGTAGAAAATTGAAAAAAAAATTCATATTTTTTTAAACAGTATTAGTAACAGTCTTATGTTCAAAGAATAAACTGCTCTACATAGTGAATCGATACCCTGAGAATCTTTATAAAAAATCTTTTGATTAATAACAATAAATGTTTGATGAATATAACATGCTTTTCCACAGTTATTCAAAAAATAAATTTCAAATACTTCTTGAAGTTTTGTCTTTTGCGTGACAATTCGAAGTCAATATTTTTTATCTTTAGATTCAGCAGATAACAGGGAAAAAAAAAAAAATTAGCATTATTAAAATGCTATAACCAGCACCCTATTTTTGTATACTTTCTTATTCAACTTCATAATTTGATTTTAATTCTTAAAGATAATCTCACCAATTAAGAAAATTTTCTTTTACAACTTGGCCAAAATCTTAAAGATCGTTGTGTTATATTATTAATTGCTTTAAACAAGCTGCATTTTTAAAAAAGAAAATATTTTATACTAAATATTGAATATTTTTAACCTGTTTTATCTTCGATGAAATCACACGTTTTAAGCTTTCTTTTCAGAACAATAGATATGTTATCAACATATACTAATTTTCATCTTATACACATGACCTAGACCCACTATATCTAATGCTTATTCAGGGTTCGTACGGGCCCTTGAATTTCCAGACTAAGAAATTCTTCGGTACCAGTATTTTCTTATAGAAAATATATTCCTAAATAAGGCGAAATTTCGCGGGTTTAAACTAGGTTTATTTTTCTTTTAAAAAAATACTGGTATTTGGCCTTGAAAATAACGGTACCCGTACGAACCCTGTTATTGCTGAAATAAAGTGTTAAAAGTCAAAATTATTTATATCGAATAATTTAAAACACATAAAAAGAGAAAATGTTATTAGATTTCTTTTAAAGGAACCAATTGTTTTTTTTTCTCAAAAAAACAAACAAAAAAAAAAAAAACAGTTGGTTTAAACCATGGTTAAAACCGCTGAAATAAAATGTTAAAAGTCAAAATTATTTATATCAAATAATTTAAAACACTTAAATTATAAAGAAAAAAATGAAAATGTTATTAGATTTCTTCTAAAAAACCAATTGGTTTTTTTTAGAAAAAAACTAGCTGGTTTAAACCGTGGTTAAAACCAATTGGTTTAAATCGTGCCAACCCTGCAATTTAGCGCTTATTGCTTTCAGCGTCGGTTTAAACCATGGTTAAAACTAATTGGTTTAAACCGTGCCAACCTTGCAATTTAGCGCTTATTGTTTTCAGCGCTATCTATCACTGCTATTTGAAACTAAAACTGTAAATCGCAGTAAAAAAATATAATAGCTGTCATCATTTGCTAATTATTGAATTTTATCCAGTAGATTCAACATGCTCTATATCTGTTTTTGAAAATGACCACTCTACTTCTTCGCAATAAAATTGTTCTGAACATAGTTCATGTAATTTAATAACTATGCCCTTAACTTCAGAATTTTTTATTTTCCATTTTTTTTTTTTAAATCGGCTTGTTTTAGTTCAATAGTTTTTTCCCATGTATATTTACTTAAAAGTTTTAATGTGTGTGTGTACACTGTAAAAAAATATGATTTTTTTTTTTTTTTTTTTTTTAAATCTACGAAAATGTAATATATCTACGAACGAAAATAGGCAATATCCTTTTCCGAGTTACCTGTTACCGAGTTAACTGTTCTTTATCTTTAGAAACCTTAGAAACTAATATATTTTCGAGATTTAAAGAAGCATTTATAAAAACACAATTTCTTTTGCTGCCACTGATTTTTGGAAACGTATCCGAGTAGTTTTTATAATGCATTAACCAGTTTTCTCTACAAGTTTTTAGGATGTTATTCTTTCTCAAGTAAGCATTTTTAGCTGCGTAATTCAATTTATAATTCCAAAAGTAACACTATAATTTTAATTTCAATGTTAATGTTAATTGTTTTAATTTACCATGTTCGTCTGTAAAACATGTTTGTTGAACATCGAAATGTTTACTTGACCGTGGATATGATGTACAAAAAACCTACATTTTAGGTCGAGAAAGATAATTAATACACTATAAAAATTATTCGGAAACATTTCCGATAATAAGTGTCAACTTAAAGAAAGGCTTTTGGAAGTCTCGAAAACATATCGTTTTGTGAGGTTTCTAAAGACAAAAAACGCTTGGTACAGATGTCTCAGACGCACCGGAGTTGGCGCGATTTTTTTTTTTTTTTTTTTTTTTTTAGACATTTTGGTGAGAAAACCCCATTTTCCTTTGCCTGTTTACTTTCTTTTTTATTATGAAACAGTTTATTTTATAAAACACACAATTTTTATTACAAAAACGCACAAATTATTTTATTATAAAACACAATGTTTAATTTAAAGCATACGCAATCTTTTATACACGGTTTTCATACGAAAAATCTCGCCATAATCGTCGGGTTGTTTAGACATAAAATCGCCATTTTGGCGCCAAATAGGTACTCCGGTGCGCCTAAGACATCTGTGCCGAATGTTTTTCGGAATCGTGGGCAACTCTTAAGAAGTTTTTGCATGCTTTCATTCGTGGTTACATTATATTTTCCTGGAATAAGAAATGTTTGTCTTTTTACAGTGTAGCTCTATTTGTACTCTTTAATGCAACTGAGGTGTGCTATTTATTTTATTCATTCGTTCGAAAATGCGTAAGGCACAATGCACAAACTTAATATTTAATACAGGATGTTCATAAATTATTTTCGGGGTTTCCTTTATAAATTTTGTTTTGAGAACACGACGAAAAATTACATTTTCGTAAAGTACAACTCATAAAGGTTTTTTTTTTTTCATAACAAAGTTCGAAAAGCGTAAAGTGGCAACGCAAAAAGTTATTAATCAAATAAGGATTATGATCAAATAATAATTAATAGTAAAATTTTATCAAATTTATCAAAAAGTTAATAATTAATTATAAGTACAAAGTTAGATAGATAGATAGATATACATAATTAAATTCACTGATAACGTTTTGATAAATTTGATAAAATTTTAGTATTAATTTTTATTTGATTATAAGTCGTTGTTTGATTAATAACGTTTTGTGTATGTAAGTTTATGTTAGTAAGTAGTTTTTTAGCTGTATTTTACGAAATTTATGAATACCCTGTATATTTTTCATTTTAGCAAGTTTTAAATGCTTCTCTCTATTAATACAAGTAATAACTCCACTTTCTCTCGATGAAATAATTATAATTATTATTTGTTTATTTACAGGAATCTGTTTATGAACAAATTGGGTCTGTTGAAGGACCCTTCACAAAATTTTTCATTTTAAAACAGGACCCTTCACGTAATTTTTCATCTCAAATCAGGACCCTTCACAAAATTCTCACTAAAATTTTCCATCTTCAAACTGAACCTTTCACAAATTTAATTATTTAAAAGTAAAATCTGGCTTGTCACTTTTACATATTTAAAGAAAATATATGTATTTTACATACATATAGCTTCTTAAAAATGTGTAAACAAAAACTTCAATATAACGACCTTTTCGAACTATGACTAAACTTTTCACAAATGTAAAAGTTGTTCAAAAATTTTGCAAAGAAAAGTCTGCACAGATTCCTGCTATATGTTTTTACATTTTGCTTACTTTAGCTGGATAGCCTTTCCTTCAATATATATTTACTTAAAAGGACCTGTAATGTGTATATGTAATCTTTAATAATATTTTATTGAAGAGTACTATGTGTTTTATGAATTCAATTAAAACTGTATAGCGCAAATTTTCTTTCGTAAATACACTTTCTGTTTATATTTTACATACAAGCCTACACTTGAAACAATTTGATAGGGATGAACGTAATTATTGGAACTTAAGCAAAACTTTCTTCCCTCACGTGAATTAGATTTCCCTTTTCTAGCCAAAATTATACATTCTACTAATTTGTTATTCCTTTACAATATACTAGAGATCTACCGGAATAAATTCTTAGAAAGTTAGATAAGCGTTCAGGGTAAATGAATTTTTAAAATGTGCGAAATAGTTTTCTCTGGTCTCGTTTCAAATCTAAACTGCAACTGTAATTTCAAACGTGAAAATTTTATCTCTCTACAATCTCAGCCGAAATAAAAGCTTCAAACGAACTTTGAAAGGGTTAAAATGATGTATTTCCTGGCGAGAAATTTTAATCAGTTCGCCGCAACACAGGTTTTCGGTTGCTTCTCATTGTTTGTCTTAAGCACCTTTCGAATTAGTCTCACTGCATCATTTTCATTCAAATTGTTTCTATGATTGCATTTAAATTAACACACAAAATGTTTTGGTAATTATTCTACGATTTCATCACATGTTTTAAAATTATCATTTTAAAATCGTGTTCCATGTAAACATAATTTCTCGATTAGAATAGTTAGGTTTAACTTTTAACTAGGCTGAATACACGCCAATCCAGTGTAAAACTAGATTGATTTTAACACAATTATTCTAATTGGTAAATAAATCATATCAGATGTAAATTTCCATCTGGGCTAAAAATGTCCGGACCAGGATTCGAACCAGGGATCTCTTGGCTGAAGCCGCCAATCTCTACCAACTGAGCTATCCCGGACGAATCTGATGGAACTTTTTAAGCCAGCTAAAGTTATTGATTATAGCATCTTGTCTGAAATCTGGTTCAGCTCAACAGAATAAATCGCAGGTAATGGAACTCCAGAAATCGCTGGATACACAATTACGCTAGATTAATTTTAAGACGGTTATTCTAATTGGTAAATAAATCATATAGAGGTAAATTTCCATCTGGGCGAAAAATGTCCGGACCAGGATTCGAACCAGGGATCTCTTGGCTGAAGCCGCCAATCTCTAGCATCTGAGCTATCCCGGACGAATCTGGTGGAACTTTTTAAGCCAGCTAAACTTATTGATTATAGCATCTGGTCTGAAATCTGGTTCAGCTCAACAGAATAAATCGCAGGTAATGGAACTCCAGAAATCGCTCGATACATAATTACGCTAGATTAATTTTAACACGATTATTCTAATTGGTAAATAAATCATGTAGAGGTAAATTTCCATCTGGCCGAAAAATGTCCGGACCAGGATTCGAACCAGGGATCTCTTGGCTGAAGCCGCCAATGCTCTACCATCTGAGCTATCTCGGACGAATCTGGTGGAACTTTTTCACCCAGCTAACCTTATTGATTATAGCATCTGGTCTGGAATTTGGTTCAGCTCAACAGAATAAATCGCATATAAAAATCCAGAAATCGCTGGATTTTTCGCGCAGTTGGAAATTTACATCTGATACCAGTGTAAAACTATTCAATTTGACCTAAGTCAAATAAACACGTTTTGAATCAGAAAAAAATATTCAATGATATGTTTCTTGAGTAATTTACATGGTATGCATTTTATTTTAATAGAAAAACTCAAAAAGAGTTTAAAGCAGAATGTCGCATTCACCTTGCGCTAATATAACTAAAATAATTATCAATTTATTAAAAAAGTGCTTAACATTTAATTACTATTCCATTACAAAATGAACTGATCTTAAAAACTTAAAACCATTGATATTAAAAACATATCTAAGGAAAAGAAATATATTACATTTACCCCGAGATCTTTCGATCACGAACGTGATCGTTTTCAAGGGGATAGCTTTTCTAAAATGAAATATAACAAAAAGCTATCCCCTTGAAAATGATCACGTTCGAGATCGAAAGATCTCGGAGTTAATGCAACATCTTTCTTTTCTTTACATATGTTTTTAATATCAATGGTTTTAAGTTTTTAAGACCAGGTTATTGGTAACGGAATAGTAAATAACTCATAAGCATCTTTTTAGTAAATTGATAATTATTTTAGTTGTATTTTATTTTATTTATTATAAATTTTTGGTCCGAAACATGTTTACTTGAATTGTGTTAAACTGAACAGTTTTGAGGTTGGTATGTATGTTGAATATATTCTCCCTGTATTATAACAAGCATTATTTTGACTGAATTTTCATTTTAAACAAGTTTGAATATCACTACTAAAATTACATATTGTTGTTAATTTATTTTTCGTTTGCAAAGTGCAACAAATCCACCGATAAATTCTTAAGTTTTATGAACATTTCGGGAAACCGAAGTCTTAAAACGTAGGAATTTAATCTTGCATCGTATCTTTTGAAATTTAAACTGCAAATACAATTTCAAAAGGTAAAAAGACTGGTAGCTCTATAATCCCAGCTAAAATCAAATCTTTAAAAACAATTTTGCGTTTAACTTTCCAATTTTGAAAAATTTTAACACAGGTTTCGAGTTGCTCCTTTGCATTTCTTAAACACCCGATGAAATTCTTAAATTAGTTCACTGCATAATTTTAAGCATTCATAATTGCATTTAGAAATAAATTACATTCGTATGCAGAACTAATTTAAATAATTTTACAATTTCAAGAGCGTTTTGAAGTTATCATTTACGATCCACGTTGATACGACCACAATTTTATGCATGCGATTGTTTATTTTAGCTAGGCTGAACATACTCTCATCCATCTATTATTGTAAATAACTTTTCACTACATTCTCTCTGTAAATTTGTTATACATATTTATGTATTTTGATAATTAGCGCCTTTTATACACGCTTTTTACATTTTGCATATTTTAGTTCACTGAAGCATTTTCTTCTATACAATACAGTGTGTTACCAAACGAATAGAACAAACCTTTAGGGGTGATAATACGCGCCGGCGATTTATTTATGTTTAACCCCTTTATCTATTGACGCTACTTATAAGTACCATTAAAATAACTTGTTATACAATTCATTGAATACATCGATTAGTAGTAATACAGTTTAGAATGAGTTATAGATGCATTACTTTATCTTGTTCCAAAAGCATTATTGGTTACACAAAACAAAAATATTTTTAAAAGTATGATTTCTTTTGCCTTTGCATCTTTTCAGCTTTCTTGGCTTTTGGGGGGAGGGGGGGATTTTCAATTCGATAAGAACATTATATTTGTACATTTCCTAATTCTACAAAATACTAAGAAAAATATTTAAAATAAAAGATTTGAGTGGGCTTATAAATATTTCACAAAATACCTATGAATTCAAATTTCATGAATCCTTCTGAATTCTTCAATCCTTCTAAGATCCTTCAAAAATTTATTTAATGATATGTAAATCTTCTAATGTAGTTTCAAAAAATCACGAAAAAGGCTTTAGAAGATAGAATTTTCGTGAATTCATAATTCAGTACATAAAGGGTTAAGGAACCAAGGTAGAATCCTGCATTGGGTCGGGTTACCCGATTTAACCCGAACCGATTTCGGGTCGGGTCAGATTGAAGCTAATTTTTTTCCGTGAATTGTAGCGTTCGGATCAAGTTGACTTTAAATGTTTTGTGGGTTGGGTTAGCTTTTGGGTCATTCCACACGAATTCAACCAATGGGTGTTGCACCATAGTCACGGATTTTTAAAAAATTCTTTTTGTAGACAGACATAGTAGTGAAACCCTCAAATCTGAAATTTAAAACTAATTTGTGCAATATTCACTGAGATATACCCTTTTAAAAAATGGTCATTTTTACCAAATGGCGGCCATCTTGGATGCTATTCCAATGTCTATAAATGTCCATAACTTGACAACTAAGGATTCAAATTTTATATTTCTGGTACCAATTTAAAGCTATTTATATAAAGAATGCATATATGATATTAAAACAATGGTAAATTTTTATTTTAATACTGTTTATTACATTTAAACAGAAAATATCACCCTCAAAAATTGGCTTACTGTAATGGGCCATAAAAAAATGGCCCATCATAATTTTTTTTCAAACTTGCTAAAAACATTGCTCCATATGTATAGTTTAAACAGAAAAAAAAAATGGAGAGGTAAAATTTTTCATTAAAGAAAAATAGCTTTTTACACATAGGATGTCATTTACCTAACAGTGACTATCTTAAAACACGTAAGTATCTTTAATTTAACAAATAATGGTTAAAAATATTTTTTTCTGGCATATGAATTAATGTATGAGCATCAATATATAAATAATTCAATTTAGAAATACCAATCAGCAGTTAATTATACTAAAAACAGATACATATTAAAATAACAGTAAATTTTCATTTCAATACTTTTTATTTCATATAAAATGATAATATGTATAATTCTCAAAAAAATATACATAATGGAAAATATTTAGAAGGAAAAAGAGCCATAAAACATATTTTTTTTTTGAAATATGGCAGAAATACTAGCTGTAAATCAGTTGAATTCAAATAAAAGATTAAAAATTAATATTAATGAGTTGATTGAGTTGACATTAGTTATTCAGTTCACTGCCAATTTCAATTTAAATGAACAAATCTTGACAAAATGAGTACACAAATCTTGTATGATACAAATGTACAACAAAAACATCAAATATGTATAAAAGTAAGACTTAGATAAAACTTATATGAAACATATTTACATAAAATAAGAACAGGATACTTACATGGATATAACTTTATAATATATTGTTGAAAGGAACTTGATAATATGTTGTTGAAAATTACCAAGGATTTAATCTGTCTTGAAGTTTAAGAATAAGAGTTGAACTGCTGTATGCTCCTCTGGAGCAACAGTATATGTTCTTCCTGTAGCAGTCATTGGGGTAGACACTACTTTCATTATATGCTCATATGGAATCCAACAAACATCTGAAGATTTTGGCCATGAATATGATGAACTAGGACCATGAGGATGCACGAACATAATTTTATAGTCATTGAATTCCTCGCAGTAATCTAAAATCTTACCAATCCACCAATTAACACCATATACACATGCAACATATTGTTCACTTTTAAATGTTTGTGGTTTGTCGGTTTCACTAAATCTCACAGTAGCAATAAAATTTGTTGAGGAGCCTGATACCCTGGAAACCAGTATTTGGCCTTTATTTATTGGCACAAAGCTGTGATTAACCCTTGTTCCTACGATTGTATCTGCCTTTGCATACCTATCTGCTAACTGATTATTGGCAATTTCAATTTCAGATTTTGTTATAAAAAAACTTTCAATTCCTTTAACATATTCTTTTGCAAATGTATACAGATCAAATGCATTTAAGATACCATCTTTGAATGGACGCTGAAGACTTACTTTGGTGGCCATGCGTTTTATGGTGCCGCCTATTCCATCACAAGGTCCTTTTCCGTGGCAAGAGGCAAGAAAATGCCATTCAGCTTTCACACCATGGTCTTCTTCATGATGGCAGAGATTAATAAAATTTTTATAATTTTTGTATTGGGCTGATGATCCATCACTAAAATATTTTATGTATTTAATCTGTGGAATTTGTGAAATTAAATAATTGACAATTACTTTTTGAAAAGCCCAAAATGTAGTAGTGTCATGAACTAAATGCTCAATTATTGCACACATAGGAATAGATTTCACAGTATCAGTGATACTGTCCCTTATATAAGCAAGAAAGGGGTGAACTGTAACCTGTTCTTTTTGCCAATGGATATTTTGAATAGCATCTTGCACAATGCAAGTATAGTTTTCAGAACTATACTTGCACTAAAATTTCATTTATATATATTGCATTTAAAAGTTTTTCACAATTATACATTGTATTCTTTATTTATTTTCTTATTTTCTTCAGTGTTAAATTTTTTCAATTATACATTTTTAGCAATGACTTCTTTTTTTTTGGGGGGGGGGGGGAGGGGGGGGAGGGGAGCAATTGGAGGGTGGTCCTACAAAAAACTTATGAGATTATATTTCATTATAGTCGTACATTAATTCAGGGATTAAAAAATATTTAGTTTTGGCCATTATTTCTTAAATCAGGGATATTTACATGTTTTAAGATAGTCACTGCTTAGTAAGTGACATCCTATGTGTAAAACGCTATTTTTTTTAAACGAAAAATTTTACCTCTCCAATTTTTTTTCTATTTAAAGTACACATATGGAGCAATGTTTTTAGAAAGTTTGAAAAAAAATTATGATGGGTCATTTTTTTATGGCCCATTACAGTAAGTCATTTTTTGAGGGTGATATTTTCAGTTTGAATGTAATAAACAGTATTAAAATAAAAAATTACTATTGTTTTAATATCATATATGCATTCTTTATACAAATAGCTTTAAATTGGTACCAGAAATATAAAATTTGAGTCATTAGTTGTCAAGTTATGGACATTTATAGACATAGGGATAGCGTCCAAGATGGCCGCCATTTGGTAAAAATGATCAATTTTCAAATGGCTATATCTCAGTCAATATTCTGAAAATTATTTTTAAATTTCAGATTTGAGGGTTTCATTACTGTGCCTGCCTATGATAAAAATTTTAAAAAAATATGTGACTATGGTGCAACACTTTTTCTTTAAATTGGTTAATTTCACGTGGAATGACCCTTTTGAATCTTTCGATCGGGTTCGGGTGGACTCGATTTTTTAAAAGTGTCTAACGGATTTACTTTTTATATACTTGTTTTTTAATATATACAGGAATGTATAATATCTAAAAAAAAAAAAAAAAAAAAAAAAAAAAACTATGTATTTGAAAATTAATGAATTTTTATGTGTTTCTTTTTATACAAAAGACAAAACATTGATATTAGAAATTAGAGATCGACCGAATATTCGGTTTCTTTTTCGGCCCAAACTCTGAATTTCTGCCGGACCAAAACTATCTGTATTCCAAAAATCTCATTTCTTCCTTCGGAAATTTTCAACATTACTCATTGATACACTCTTTATTTACTGCTATGAACTTCGCTGTTTACAATTATCAGTCGTCACTGACTCAAGGCGTGAGTGCAAATTATAAAGCAAGCAATGCACATAGGACTAAACTTTGACGACGCTTTACACGTGCTTATTAAAAGTTGCAGATTTTACAGTAATAGAAAAGTTTTAGTTTAAACCGCAGAAGTGTTTCGAATACTCTTTGAGAAAGATCTAGTATAACAGATGATCATTTACAAAAATCATTATAAAAGATACATCGAGGTATGTATACATAAAGCATTTTTTAATTAGATGAAATTCGTATAATTAGAAAATCAATCTGTGTCGTTGATGAATTAAATACATTTTATTTTATATGAAAGTAAAAAGTCTTGCTCAGAGGCACAGACGGGAAATTTGGGCCGCACATATAATTAATTAATAATTATGTATATTTATGTATGTATTAATTAATTTAAAAAAAACTTTGGACATTTCCGTTTTCGGCCGAAAATAGGAAGATTACCGAAATTCGGTTTCGGTCGATCCTTATTAGAGATATAATTATTCTCTGTTTTTCCGTAATTGTATTAAAATATGGATTAATTTTCCTTTATATCGGATTTAGGTCGGGTTCGAGTTTGAATATTTAGCTTTCGGGTTGGATTCAGGTTGACGTGTATTAATTAGGTCGGGATTCGAATTGGGTCCGGGACACATTTTCAAAAATTTTTTATTTATTGAGTTAAATTTTTGAATTTTTTTTGTGATCGTTAACCATATCATTTGTAAACAAAATCAAGTGATAAAACGTCTCATAGCTTTTTTAAAATAATTTTTAATTTAAAATTTATGAAAAAAGTGGTATAACTTAAAATAGTTATAACTCGAAATATTGTTTGTAGAATTTAAATTGTTTTTCATTTAAATAAACAGAAATATATATTTTTTAATTTAGAGCCAGCATTTAAAAAAATATTAATTTAAAAAAAAATAAAAATATTTAACGAAAAAATTACAAAAAAAGTGGTGCAACTTTAAAAAAAAAAATCATATTTTCAAAAGTAAATATTTTTTTTCAAATATGCTGGCTCAAAAGTAAAGTAAAATAATTGAAAAAGATGTGTTCCGAGTTTCAACCCTGTATCTTTAACGGTTCTCGAGTTATAAGAATTTAAATATGAGAAATGGTGAAAAAAACCTATCATGAAGAAAAACGCAATTTCACAAGAACTCGTTTCCTTGACAACCATAGCTTGAAAGGCAGATTTTTAAAACAAACCAAAACGAAAAAATTAATATTTCCTGTTTTAATTAAGATAGAAACATGATTTAAACATCATTTTAAGCAGAAAACGGCAGAGAAATTTTTAATCAAAAAAAAAAAAAAAAAAAAAATTGAAGATTTTTGTGTCCCGTACCCCCTTAAGCAGAAATTTCGGTTTTGGGTTACGTATAACCAGACCTGTGCAATACTCTAAATCAAGGTCACAATCTCCTTATTCATTCAGAAATACAGGGTATTTCGCTTCAAACTGAACTCGGATTTCCGTTCATACCGTTAATGACGATATTTTAACTATATTTCCTAATGGCTTATTAAGCTTTGAATAGAATGTGAAGAAACTTGCGAGAAGTGCTGGATTGGCCAACATTCGTAAATAATACTGAGGAGAACGCTTCCTAATTGGAAATGTAACTGATCGTAAAAACAGTGTTACTTACAATGCACTCACAGCACTTACGGTTTCTTACAAAGTCAAGGTAATCTGATGAATATATATTGCTAAAATATATTGATAACTGTTAAAGTTGTGAACAAAAGTTCGTGTTCAGTTTGTAGTGAGACACCTTGTATTTTTTATTGAATGAATGGATTACAATCCTGATATCCTATAGCTTTCAGTAGAATATGAAGAATCTTGCGAGAAGTGCTGGAGATGACGACCATTCACGTCTAAATAACACTGAGGTAAACATTCTCTAAATAGAAATGTAACTGGTCGTATAAATGGTGTCACTTACAATACACTTACAACACTTATCACGATTTCATACAAAGCAAATTTAATCTTATGAATATATCGCTAAAATATAGTCATAAATGTTAACGTTGTGAACAGAGTTCGTGTTCAGCTTGTAGTGAGATACCTTGTAATTTTTAGTTGAATAACTGGAATGCAATCCTGGTGTCCTTTGCATCTTTTTAAATGCATATAATTAGTTCTGAAAGTTTATTTCATTAATTTGGAATACCCTGTATTTCCTTAAAGGAAACCGTAATATGTGTTGTGTATGTGTATATGTTTTGAAATTTTTAGTCCCTTCTTACTGAGCTTTGAACTTATACTTTAAACATTAATTTAAAATTTTATAACTGATATTTCCTTAAGTCAATTTCACGATGTACATAATTTTACAGATATACTAATATTTGTTGTTGAATATTATGAAACACTTTATTCCCACATGATATGGATTTCCGTTTTCTTATTAAAACTATGTGAGGATGTTAATTTGTAATAATTTGTTTACAATAAATGCAAGATACCAAACTGAATGTGTCTGCCTGCGGTTCTGATAAATTAAGACCTAAAGTTTCCGAATTAATTTTTAATGGTCTCTTTTGAAATTTAAAGTGATAGCGATAATTTCAAACAAGAATGTTTTGTGTCTGTTCAATTTCAGCTAAAATGAAAACTTAACCAAGCTTTGAAAATGAGAAAATCATGCATTCAATTTCGTAGTGAGAAATTTAAATCAGTTCGCTGCAATACTAATTTTGAATTGTCTCCTAACGTTTATTTAGACACATATAAACATTCAAATTAATTATTTACACTGTATAATTTTCAGCTAACATACATTGAGATTAGTACATGAAGCTTAGCATAATGATTTTACGACTTTGCATGTGTTTTAAAAGTGTTCAAGAAAACCCCACCGTTTTTTGTATCTATATTTATTAAGGTATAATTTGATAATTGTATAGTAAAAGTATAATTTGATAGTATTATTAAAATCAATCATAATATACAAATTATACATTCAAATAAATTGTTTACTGTGCATAAATTTCAACTGTAATTGCATCTAGATTCTACTACAAAATAATAATGTTATTTTACGATTTTACATATTTTAAAAAGCTCTAAGAAAATCCCCATAATTTATTATTTATATTAATTAAGACATAATTTTATAATTGGTATAAAAAATGATAAAATGATATATTCAGTACTCTATAAAGTTATGCTTACATCTTGTTATTATGTATATTACGATTGCAATATATTATACATTATTATATACATTATATTGTTATGCATAATAACATGCATATGTGATATTATTATACTTCCTATCCTTAAAACTATATACTTTTATAATTGGTATAGGGAAGGATAAAATTGTGCATTCAATTTTGTAGTGAGAACGCTGTAAAAAAATAATCTGTATTTAACAACAAAAGGTGCTGGCACCCCTTCTGTCCACACAATTGCTGTAAAATTTACAAGTTGCTCTCTCAAGAGTGCTGTAAAATTTCTCAAGTCTGAAGAAAGTCGCGTTGCTATTGGCTGCGTGGTGCACGTGACAGAAATAATATGATTTTTACTTCACTTTTTGGTTGAATTTGCTTTCACAGCATCGATACTGTAAGTTATTTTCACAGAATTGGTGCTCGAAAAATTACAACATAAAGTGCAGGGAAAAACACTGTATTTTACAACAAAGGTTCTGGTACCTCGGCTGCAAACGCAGTTGCTGTAAAACTTACAAGCTGCTCTCTTTAAGAGTGCTGTAAAATTTATCAAATCTGAGGAAAGTCGCGTTACTATTGGCTGCGTGGTGCTGACAGAAATAATTCGATTTTTACTTCACTTTTTGCTTGAATTTGCTTTCACAGCATCGGTGCTGTAAGTCGATTTCACAGCATCTGTGCTTGGAAAATTACAATATGAAGTACAGGAAAAAACACTGCATTTTACAACAAAAGGTTCTGGCACCTCGGCTGCTAACACAGTTGCTGTAAAATTTACAAGCTGCTGTCTTTAAAAGTAATGTAAAATTTTTCAAGCCTGGGAAATTTACGTGACGTGGAACTCGTTAAAATATATCTTTTAATTGAACAGTTAATATTATTATACGTATTAAAGTATATTTAAATTGTTATTATATTTTGATTTAAACAGTGTTCGGACAACAACATAAATTATTATTCATTTTATTCTTTTTAACAAAACCCTTTGTTTCACTTAGCACAGAAAATCATTCTTAAATCATTCTTCCACCTTGTTTTGAAAAAAGGATGTCAGAGTTGAAGGGTCATAGAACTTGTAAAATAGATATCTTATTTAAACAGTATATTTAAATTGTTAGATTATTTTTATTTAAACAGTGTTCGGGCGACAATAAAAATTATTCCTGATTTTTTTTAACAAAATCCCTTTTCTCGCTTAGGTGTTTCAAAAATTATTACTGATTTCAGCTGAAACTCATTCATTATTTTCCGTTTGATCACACAGTCAAAATGTTTTGATTTAAACAGCTTTGGATATTAATACAAATTACCCTTCAGTCGCCTTAATAAAAAACTTTTTCTCGCTTTCATACCCTGTAAAAAAAAAAAAAAAAAAAAAAAAAAAATCTGTAACTCTACAGATGTAAAGTGACAAAAATCTGTATGCTTACTAAAATTTTATTCGTACACTGTACAAAAAAAATATCTAAACGTACAAAAATATTTTTTGTAAAGCTACAAAAATCTGTAGCTTTACAAAAGAATCTACTAAAATTAAAGTAACCTTACTAAAATTATCTGTAATCCGGGTTGCAGTTTCATAAAAAGTTCTCAGCATCCCAGTTTCCTAAGAAATTCTTAGTAACCTTACAGATTTTTGGATTTCAATGCAAAAGTGTATCTGTTTCATGAATTTTTGTTGTTGCCGTTTCATAAAAAAAGTTCAAGGAATCGCAGTTTCCTAGAAAAATTTTAGCAACTTTACAGATTTTTTTACAGTGTAGCTCGAAAATCAAACGCAACTTTTAGTTAAAACACATTAACTCTGTTTGACCAAACCGTAAATTTTTAAATGTCTTCGTACGGAAAGTCACTCAAATTACTCTTCCACCTTGCTAAAAGAGGATATTTTTCAAGAGAGCGAAAAAAAAAGAAGGCGAAAGCCCCTCATTTGCCATGTTTGATGTACAACATCCGACTTGTTTGACCTATTATTACTAGGGTTAGCACTTCAATTTTTTCGTAAAAAAAAAAAAAGATTTTCGATTTTTTGGTACTTTTAGCGTTTTCCATTCTTAGTCCTCAGTTAATATTATTATATGGATTAAGGTATATTTAAACTGTTATAATATTTTCATTTAAGCAGTGTTCGGACAACAGCGTAAATAATTCTTCATTTTTTCCTTTATAACTAAACATTGTTTTTTCGCTCAGGTGTTTCGAAAATTACTTTACTGATTTTAGTTGAAACTCATTCATTGTTTTCCGTTTGACCACCAGTCAGGATGTTTATTGTTTAAAAGTGAAGCTGCTTCGTACAGAAAATCATTCTTATATCATTCTTCCACCTTCTTTTGAAAAAGGGATGCCATAGTTGAAGGGTCATAGAACTCGTAAAATATAGATATTTTATTTAAACAGTATAAGTTGTTGAATATTTTGGATTGAAACAGTGTTCGGGCGACAACAAAAATTATTCTTCATTTTTTTTTTCTTTTTTATTAACATAATCTTTTTCTCGCGTAGGTGTTTCAAAAATTACGTTATTGATTTCAGCTGAACTCATTGTTTTCCGTTTGACCACACAGTCAAAATGTTTTGATTTAAACGGCTTTGGATATTAGTACAAATTTCTCTTCAATCGCTTTAAGGCTGTCCTTAACTGCTCTGCTTAACGAGCGCAAAACGTTCTGACACATTTACAAATTCATTTTTTAACGGAAAGATATAAAATTGGAAAACCTCGCCATGGAAGCGATTTGGAATTGAACTGCTTTTTTGATCAATCAATTACCCATTAAGTTATAAGCAATTTCGATCACGTGACAAATCCGTTTTTCGCCCGCTTTTGAGTGATTTTTCTACTTTCGCGCAGTAATTCGGTTCAAAACGTCCATTTTTACACTATTTTCTGAAAGATCTATTGGGTTTGCTAAAAAAAAAAAAAAAATGGAAAAAACAGCTCGATGACATAGTTTCTGAACAACAACACCAGCATTTTCGAACAAAAATAAATTAAAACTTATGTCAGGAAGTTCCCCTTTTTGATTTGAGAACAGCCTTAACAAAAGCTTTTTCTCGTTTCATATCGCGAAAATCAAACTTAACTTTTAGCTAAAATTTCACATTCACTCCGACCAAACTAAGTACGTAAATTTATAAATGTTTCCATTGTACAAAAAGTCGCTTAAATTACTCTTCCACCTTGCTTTAGAAAAGGGATATCAGATTTGAAAAGCCGTGGAACACGTAAAGTAGATTTTTTATTTGAACCGTTAATATTACTATATGGATTAAGGTATATTTAAATTGTTAGAATATTTTCATTTAAGCAGTAGTCGGAACAGCAGCATAAATAATTCTTCAATTTTTCCTGTTTAACTAAACACTATTTTTTCGCTCATGTGTTTCAAAAATTACGTTACTGATTTTAGTTGAAACTCATTCATTGTCTTTCGTTTGACCACACAGTCACGATGTCTTGTTTAAAAGTTGGGTTGATTCGTACAGAAAATCATTCTTCCACCTTGTTTTGAAAAAGAGATGTCAGAGTTGAAGGGTCATAGAACTCGTAAAATAGATATTTTATTTGAACAGTATATTTAAATTGTTAGAATATTTCGATTTAAATTGTTCGGGCGACAACATAAATACATACTGATTTCAGCTGAAACTCATTCATTGTTTTCTGTTTGATCACACAGTCAAAATATTTTGATTTAAACGGTTTTGGATATTAGTACAAATTACTCTTCAATCGGCTTAACAAAAATTTTTTCTCGTTTTCATATCGCGAAAATCAAACTTAACTTTTATTTAAAACACATTCACTCTGACCAAGCCGTAAATACGTACATTTTTAAATGTTTTCATCGTACAGAAAGTCACTTAAATTACTCTTCCATCTTGCTTTGGAAAAGGGATATCAGATTTGAAAAGCCGCGGAAAACGTAAAGTAGATTTTTTGTTTCAACAGTTAATATTATTATATGGATTAAAGTATATTTAAATTGTTGGAATATTTTCATTTAAACAGTGTTCGGACGGCAACATAAATTATTCTTGATTTTATTCTTTTTAACCCTTTATCTACTCACGGTACTTATAACTACCATTAAAGTAACTTGTTATAAAATTAATTTAATACATCGATTAGCAGTAAGACAGTTTACGATGATTTCTTTTGCCTTTGCAGCTTTTCAGTTTTCTTGGCGATGGGGGGGGAGGGGGGGGGGGATTTTCAATTTAGAAATATTTCTATTGTAAGAACATTATATTTGTACATTTCCTAATTCTACAAAATACTAAGAAAAATATTTAAATTAAAAAAATTGAGTGGGGTTATAAATATTGTTCAAAATCCCTATAAATTGGAATTTAATTAATCCTTCTAGAATCATTCTAAAATTTATCAAATGATTATGTAAACCTTCTAATGTAGTTTCAAAAATTCACGAAAAATGCTTTAGAAGATAAAATGTTAATGAATTCATAATTCAGTACATAAAGGGCTAACTAACACTTTTTCTCTTTAGTGTTTGGAAAATTACGTTACTGATTTTAGTTGAAACTCTTTCATTGTTTTCCGTTTGACCACCAGCCAGGATGTTTATTGTTTAAAAGTGAAGCTGCTTCGTACTGAAAATCATTCTTAAATCATTCTTCCACCTTGTTTTGAAAAAGGTATGTCAGAGTTGAAGGGTCGTAGAACTCGTAAAATAGATCGCGGTGTGGGCCCATTCTGACTGCACGTTTTCTTCTACTCGTTCCTTTCTCACGGCATGATTCAGCTGCGTGCAAAATTGCCCAACAGTTTGCTTGTTGTATGGGATAGGTCTTATTTAAGCCATTGAATCTTACATTAGAAGTTTTCTTACCTCGTGTGCATTTGTATTAGAGTATATAATGACATTTTGATGATAATGTTTTCTGCGATTGAGTTTATGCCGTGAATTCGTATGGCATTACCATTGTATTTTTCAGACTTTAAAGTATTAACGTTCTCCATATCGATCCCATCTACACCTTATTCTAAAAATTCTCCTAATGAAGACAGGAAAAAATTATATAATAGCTGTGTGGCTATATTAAAATGTAAATGTGTTACATTTACATACATTTAGAAGCATAATTATTGTAATGTTTTTTATTGCCTTCATAAGTAGTTCATAGGCTTCTCTGCATTCTTTTCTCATAAAAACTGATCAATTTTCTGATAAGTGTGCCGACTTACTTTTGTGGAGAACGTTGGAACAACGAAAATTTGAAAGTTTCATACAGCGCAATGTGTGGTCTTTTACGATATTTCCGACTTTACTTATCGTTTTAAGAAAAAACTTGACTATTTTTTCTTTAAAAGTCCTCCTGGAAAACGTTCTGAATGATTAGAACCTAAAATTAAGACGTGTTTTTGATTGTCTGATGCTGCCTTTGTGTGAAATTTCAGAGACAAAGTCAGCCATTCTCAACCTATGTAGCATTAATTGGGTGAAAATTTAAGATTTTTCTTAGTTTACCGAACGCGTAACGAGAATCTGACTAACTTTTCTTCAGGAAATATTCTCTCGGTTAAAATTATTTCCTGTTCAGAAATCGTTGTGAATTACAAATATACGAGATGGGTGGATCAGATCTAGATTCTGTGAAACAAATTATTCAAATCCTTCTATTTCTATGTATAAATGTGTTTATGACTCTACTCCGTTCTTTTAGCAATTTTTACCCTTTCCTTGATGAAAAACTATTAAAAACAATTAAAGAAATAGAAACAGAAAGGAATAATAATTGGTTGCGTGAGTGTAAATAGTAACTTACTATTGAATAAAGACATTTATCAGTCGATTATCAATTGCAATTATGCTGAAATTATTGAACGGCCTCATAAGCATTTTAAAAGCTTGACTCTTTTTCAACCTGTTACAGAAATTTCTTCGCTATTTTTTTAACCAATTATTTCTTGTCTCTGTCAAAATTTTACTAATACATTCTACTCTAAGTGCACACACTCTCAGAAATAAAACTCTCCCTTTTGACGATTCAGAAATCCTCGAGCTGTATTTCGTCGTTTTTGACGATCATTTCCTATTAACATCACGTGACTTGTAACGAAACGCAAACCCTCAAATATTTGACGAAATTTTTGCCTCAATCACGGTCAGACTCAATGCATTTTAAGGAAACATTTCCTCAAATCCTCCTCAAATCCTACGATTATTTCCTATACGATCCTCAAATCCTACAGATATTTGCTTGTTTGTGTTAGTCCTGTAATAATTTATTTTAAAACAGCACTTAGTGCTTTTCAGAAAATACTGAAATATAGGTAGTTATTGTTTCTTCATTAGTTATTTTTTTAGCTGTTAGAATTTTTAGGAATGCTTATTATTATTATTATTATTTTATTTATATGTTGTCGTTCGTTATGTCTTAATTGGAAAAGAATAAATTTCCTGTGTTTTTCAAAACCATTCAATAAGAAAATTAGGTCAATAAAATTTCAAACTTCTAGGATATCTTTTTTTTTTTTTTTTTTTTTTTTTTAAGAAGTACATTATGTTTTCAATCAAATTAAAAATAAACATAATTGATCCCTCTCCTCTTTATAAACAGTAAAGTGTTAAAATCTTATCTTCCTACTCAAAGTGATAAAATCTCACGCAATATGCACTTCACAATTCATTATTTGTGAGCAACAAATTAACCAGACCATATTCTAATCAACCATTGATCAAAGAAAATTTCAGTTGTAAATTATTTAATCAAGCCATATTATAATTATTCATTGATACGAGAAAACCATAAAAATAAATTAGCTTTCCTTAAAACTTTCAGAAAATATAGCTGCCCGATAAAATTGCAATCTACGTTATAAAAATAAAATACGAAGTAGAATTCATTATATCAGGCTAAAAGCAGACACTTTCAACTCCCCAGTAGCCAGGTTGGCAGAACAGCGACCTCCCATACGAAAGGTCGTGAGTTCGAATCAAGCCGGGGAAAGAGAGAGGTGATTATTTTTTCTTTCCCCGTGTCAAATATTGGAGCTTCCAAACTGATAGAGAGATGGCGCCACCAGCCCTCTTTTGACGAAACTATTGACGAAATTTATATCGTCAAGCAAGTGAAGAAACTAATTTCATCAATTTGACGAAATGTTCGCTCGGAGCATTTTCCAGGAAACTATTTCGTCAAAAACAAAGAAAATTTCGTGAAATCTGAGTATTCATTTCTGAGAGTGCAATTTCAGAAACGAACTTTCAGTAAATAGATTGAGACACAGGCCAGGGTCAAATATTTGCTGGCTTGTTACAAAAGTCGTTTCAACATTTTTACATTTCAAAGCACTTTTTGCTGTAAAAAAATTTCTAATTTTTCCGTTGATGTTTTCTTCGAAGAAATATCGCTGTCGCCCACACTTTTACCGTGCAATTCCAATACCATGACTGTGCAATAGTCGTTTCTAATGATATGTACTTTTTTGGTTCTTGCTTAACAGAGACCCATAAAGATAAATGCAGCACGACATATTTTAGTGTGTATTTTACTGCCATATAAGCAATCGCACAGATGTTGTCAATGAAATATTTTCTAATTTGGTGATTTGCGTGGTCGGTGTATTACATTTCTTTCCAATTTCTAGCTTGAAAGATTGTCATTCAGAACGCTGTCTCCATAAAGGCGTTGTTCTCTGTCAATAAAGCAGTTGTAAAGAACACCAACGTCCCAACCTACATGTCGTCTACTGATAACACGTGTAACATTGCCCTAGATCTATCGCGTATTCCAAAGTTCTGACAAGATTATTCCTGTCTAATTGAAGTTTTATTTGTTTTCTCTCTTTAGAAAAAAAATACATTTTAGTTTTTATCTAAACTCATAAAATTCAAGTCATCAACTATATTCATAATATAATAAAAACAAGAACAAAAAATCATGCATCCAGCATAGATTATGAACACTTTCCAACACATTCAGAATACTCTAACAAAATTTCGCGGTTTATTAATGTGAAAGTTAATAGCTGTATAAACAATTCGGAAAACGCACAAGGCATTTGAACACTCAATTTCTGTTATTACCATCAACAGTCTGGAAAATATCAGATTTTTTTTAGCTCTTTTGTGGAGCCCTGCATTTGATTTATAGATTTGTATGTATACTACATAGTATACATACTATGTTGTATACATACAAATCTATGTAGTATACATACAATCTATGTAGTATACATACAATATGTATGTATACATAAAAATTAGTTCAATTAAACGAATAGCACACTTGAAAATTTCCGTTAAACAATTTCCACGAAGAAAAGGAAATGTACTTGAGAACTTTTGTGCTGCCCTGTACATGATCTATAAAATATATATGCCCCAAGAAATATTAAAAAAAAATTGTTCAATTTAAAAACGCGTACCACAGTTGTAAACGCACTTTCAGCAATTACTGTTCATAGGCTTCAATAGTTCAATTTCTTCTGTAGCCAAATTCTTTTGCGTGTCTTTCTTTGCAAATGAACGATAAATTCTATCCACAACATGTTGTAAAGTAAGCGCTGTTTAGTACTCAGGAAGTTCTACTGTGTGCCTCAGTGAGATAAATTTCAGTATGTTTAAAACAAAGGTGCATTAAAATACACCGCAAAATATTTTTCCTCGTGGAACGTAATGTAACGAAATTATTTTGAACGTCCCTGTAAATGAGCCGTTAATGCTACACACGGTTTTTCAATACCGAAAATGCCATAGTGATACTCAATAACATGAATTTCATAGCAATCGAACTATATTTACGCGAGTTAGAGCACGGACACACGGCTGACGACAGACAGACAAACCGAAGTCATAAACACTTTTCAACTTTGTTGGAAATAGGGCTGGGCGATGTCTAGAATTAAATATCATGATAAATCGGCATCTTTATAGTATGATATTCCGATATATCGATTTAGGAAAATGACCCCCGGGGGGGAGGATGGTGGACAGAGCACCGAAAGTGCAAAAAATGCTTAAGCGGTCACAGGCCTTTCCAACGATATGTCACATGACGGGTGTCGGCAAATATAGGAAAGTGCCCTCCCAGGAGAGGGAAAAGTGGTAGGCGGAGCATCGGAAGTGCATAAAATGATTAGGCGGTCACAGGCCTTTGCAACGATATGTCACATAAGGTGTGAGGGCAAAATTTAGAAAAAGGCCCTCCCACGGTGGGGACTAGTGTGGAGAGGGACACCGAAGGTGCATAACATGAATAAGTGGTCACAGGCCGTTTCAACGATATGTGACATGATGGGTGTCGGCAAAATTTAGGAAAGTGCCCCCCCTGGGGGGAAATGGTGGGAGGAGCACCGGAAGGCCATAAAATGATTAAGCGGTCTCAGGCCTTTGCAACGATATGTTTTATGAGGGGTGACGGCAAAATTTAGAAAAAGGCACTCCCGCGGAGGGGGCTAGTGGGGAGAGGGACGCCGAAGGTGCATAACATGAATAAACGATCACAAGCCTTTCCAACGATATGTCACATGACGGGTGTCGGCAAAAGTTAGGAAAGTGCCCCCCCCCAGGGGGGTAATTGGTGGGCGGAGCACCGGAAGTGCATAAAATGATTAAGTGGTCACAGGCCTTTGCAACAATACGTCACATGAGGGGTGACGGCAAAATTTAGAAAAGGCCCTCCCGCAGGGGTGGGGGGGTGGAGAGAGGGACACCGAAGGCGCATAACATGAATAAGCGGTCACAGGCCTTTCCAACGGTATGTCACATGACGTTTGTCGGCAAAATTTAGAAAAGTGCCTCCCTCTCCCAGATGTGAAAGTGGGCGGAGGTGCATAACATGAATAAGTGGTCACAGGCCTTTCCAACGATATGTCACATGAGGGGTCTTGGCGAAAGTTAGAAAAGTTGCCTTGGGGACCTGACTATATAATTATTACTTCGTTTGTCTAACTAAATCCACTGTTGCAAATAAAATGTTATATTTCATTTCTTTATCGCCCTGATTTACACACTGATCAATAACAAAGAGCAAATATTCATCAACACCGCTGAAATCTAAATACCATAATGAAATGAAGGCCATGTTGTCTGTAGCATACAACATATACGCTCAGAGATTCAGCTCCGTCTATACCGTAAAAAATATATATACTATATATCATCTGCTGTCAGCGATCGCATCGAAAACTGCATGGATGATATTTATCACCCACCGAAACGATCATTAGTATCATGAACACCGAACCCGAGGAGTCCGTATTTAATATCACGATTTAGGCTAGGAGGAGTTGCACCATTAATATCAAGAATACCGAAACCAAGGAATCGATATTTTTAATACCACGGTTTAGACTTGAGAGAAGTCACTCCGTTAGTATCATAATAATCGGAACAGACGATTCAGTACTTAATATCACGGTTTAGATTGGGGAATCTAAAGAACTCGAAACCGAAGAAGCGCTGCTTAATGTTGCAGTTTAATAAAGAACCATGAGAATCGCGGTTTACATCACGATTATGATATTCATATATACCGTTTTGAAGGGTTTTTTAATATCGCTATCACGATTTGCATTTATATCGATTTTATTGGTTTTATCGATATATCTCCCAGCCATAGTTGGAAAGTGTTAAAAATACTTGCCATTGGTATAATTTTATTTAGAGTGTACACTGTAAAAAGAGGCACAGGTTTCGTAATCTACTAAAATATACTGTAACAACGAATGAAAACATACAGTAACATCTTCCGAGTAACCAATGACTCCGAAAAGCGTTCCTTATCATTAGAAACCACAGAAACCAATAGATTTTCATGTTTTTAAAAAAGTATTTATAAAAACAAAGTTCCTTTTTGTGACACCGATTAGCAGACACGTTTCGGAATACTTTTTATAGTGCATTAATCTGTTTTCTTAAACTGTAATGTAAGTTTTTAGAATGCCTCTATTAAACATTTTCATTTCAGTTAAACATTAATCGCATTTATAAGTGCAAGAGTAACAAAATAACATTAATATTATTGTTAATGTTCTTAATTTATCATGCTTGTCTGTAAAGTTTCTCGAACATGAAAAATCTGAACTTCAAAAAACAACATATTTTCGAGATTTAAAGAAGCATTTATAAAAACAAAGTTTCTTTTGCTGCCATTGATTTTCGGAAATGCTTCCGAGTAGTTTTTACAGCGTATTAAGCAGTTTTCTCAATCCGGACTATAGTTTTTTGGAATGCTATCCATTCTCAATTAAGCATTTACCGTTGCGTAACTGAATTTATACATGCAGGAGTAAAAAAATAACGTTAATTTTAATGTTAATGTTAATGCAATTGATGTATCATGTTCGTCTGAAAAACAGGTTGAGAAAACTGATCGGAAACGTTTCAGAAAATCAGAGGCAGCAAAAGAAACTTATGTGAATATGTTTTTATAAACGCTTCTTTAAATGTCGAAAATATATTAGTTTCTGAGGAGTCTAAAGATAAAGAAAAATTTCGTAATCCTGCGTAAAAACTGAAAAAAATTAATTTATATTATTTTTCCTGGTTATATTATGTTTTTCTACATTAAGAAACTTTTTATTTTAGAGAGTAATTTTTATGTTTCGTCCCTTAAAATTATGTAAATATATGTAATTTTTTTTAAATATATAATGTTTTGATTAATTTTTCCTTTTCTGTTTTAGGTAAGTGATGAAATAGCCATATTTCTATTTTTATAACCATTGGAAAAAATGCCACAAGAGGTATTGTTTGTAATTTTCTCATTTTGTAATCTTTCAACAATTTCTTTTCTTCTTTAATTTTGGACAATATTGTAAAACTGCTTTTGCGTTCTTTCTTAATGTTTTAATTAATTTTACTGTTATCGATTTGTTAATTTCGTGAATAAATTTATTAATTGTCCATATAAAAATAATTACTAAAGTACGTTTAATTTTTTTTTATTATTATCATTTTAATTTTAGGTAACTAAAATAAATCATCTCATTCTAAATTACTTTTGGTGTAATTCTGGGCAATTTTCAATCATTAGATAGAGTATTGATGATCAAAATGAGACCATCGAATTAAAAATAATTATGACTGTTTCTTTTTGCTATTTTGAAAACATTTGACGCTGTTACATAACATTTGTCCTCAACTTCATAACAAAAAAAAATATAAAAATAAAAATAAAATAAAAATACTCCTTTCTGTGTAGAGATTAATTATTAAAGCATTTTGTTTATTTCTTTTCTTTTTCTTTAAAGCATGAAAAAACATGCGTTTCTGTATAGTCTATCAACTGTAGCTTATCTTCTGAGAACGAACATTACTTATTAAATCATATTTGTTAAACTAAAACAAATTGGATGCATTGTACAGATAATCTCCTGGTCATTTCGTTTTCTTTTATTCATTGTAACATAATAATAAAACGTCTTGTGAATATTTCTACAATTAACCAGTTGTATATTATTTAGCTTCGGGGAAATGTGATTGATTATTAAGAGTAAAAAGTAAGTATATATATGTTACAATATTAGATCTATCTCCGCGATTTCCCTGTACTATTCTAAATTACTACTCTATATTCACTAAATCCTTATTCTTAAATAATCTCTATCATTAATTCTGTGAAATTACCCTTAACTTAATGTCTCACTTGTCTAATTCACTTAATTATTACGCTTTTAGTATTCTTAAATTAAATGTTCCATTTCCGATCTTTCGCTTTTCAGAATGTTCTTTGGTAGCTATTTTTATTATTTTTCCAGCCGAGATTTACCTTCCCGCGCTTGATTCCGGGTTGCTTTTTCCTTTATTATCCCTCCGCTCGCTCTGTCAGTACTCTTTCCATGGCGTTATATCGTTACATCTTAATTGGTTTAGAACGCGTACTACGTCAAAATTGAATTCCTACGCTTAGGAAGTAAAAAGCAGTTACGCACGATTCTCCAGCAGCTTTTGCTGAGTTTTTTGGAATGTAAACTGCCCCCTGGCTGTGTGTCTGACAAAATGATGTTCGTTCTAAGATTTTACCCTTTTTATGTAATCAAATGATTACTATTGATTACAGATGTTTCTACATCGAAGTTATTGATGTCACTGCATCGTGAGTTGTGAAAACTGCTGCCTGATCTTACTGAATAAAATCCTGGGAACAGAATTGCTTTCGTTACTCGTCTCCTGGAGAAATCCCAATCTTCATATCCATCCATTGTTTTTTGTCATTAGCCACTTGACTGCCAACCATATTTAATAAGAAATGATGATCGTATACAAAGATTAAGCTGTTCAATTAAATAGGTGAAGCTGTTGATCTAGCTTAACTTACTACATGTTCGTACATCTATGCTCCAACTCCATGCTACATTCATCTTTACATATATATATTTACTTTTTACTTTTAATAATCAATCATATTTCCCTGGAGCTAAATAGTCTTTTATAGACGTATATATATATATATATATATATATATAACCATTAATTAAACATTACCGACCATCATCAAAAATCGCATTATTGTAAATGATTGATTATATATATATATATATATATATATATATATATATATATATATATATATATATATATATATATATATATATATATATAACCATTAATTAAACATTACCGACCATCATCAAAAATCGCATTATTGTAAATGATTGATTATATATATATATATATATATATATATATATATATATATAACCATTGAATAAACATTACCGACCACTGACAAAAGTGCACTTCCCCCCAACACACTTAACATAGGTTCCAAAATAAAGTAAAAAACAGCAGAAATTGAATAACAAAAATTGAATACTGGAAATTTGTAGAACTTAGACAGAATCGTCGGGTTCCAAATGTCTCAAGTTCCACAAATAAAATGTGTGGTTTCATTTTCATATTAGCCATAAATTAGCTAAAGAATATGAATTTGGGACAACCACACACATGAAACAGAGAAATAAACCATTGAACACCAATTAAGTTCAATATATATTATATATATATATATATATATATATATTCAGGGTGTTTCAAAATTCGACCGACAAATTAAGTAGTTTGATAGAAGGCATCAAGATTATGAAAAATTATCATAGAACATGGGATCGTAAACCACGTATTTAGTCACAAATACAAGGTGTTTCATCCTAACTGAACTTGCGTTCACAGTAATAATTTTGAGAAAAATCAAAACATTACAATGAAAATACTACGATATGTACCCTATTTTGTGTGAAATGTTATAACATTCTGGAAAAAAGGGTGCCCAAGCAATCGATGATACCGTATGAACTGGCAATCACAGTCCAAAATGTGGAACGTCAAGTGTATACTGCTGTCGCGCACAATGTAAACTTCTACTACTTTTTTCGATATTATCACATTTACAACAAAAGTGAGAATGTCCATTGAAAGTTTCATTATAATGTACTTCAGTTTTCTGAAATTTATTGCCGTCAATACAAATTGAATTAGGGCAGAACGCCCTGTATTTTTGATTAAATACGTGGTTTGCGATCCCATATTCTATGGTAATTTTTCGTCCTCCTCTTCGTTTTAGTATTCTTAAATTAAATGTTCCATTTCCGATCTTTCGCGTTTCAGAATGTTCTTTGGTAGCCATTTTTATTATTTTCCCAGCCGAGATTTACCTTCCCGCGCTTGATTCCGGGGTTGCTTTGTGTACTTAAATAGTATTTAAAATCCAATTAAAAGAAATGAGTTTGAAGGTCCCTTGTCCCCTCAACATTATGAAAGCTTCTGAAAACAGAAAAAAAGAAACGAGGACAGGTTCATAAACCCTAATCTAATTTTGATTTCACATTTCACATGTCAATTTAATGATCAATAACGATTTTCTGCATAATAAATTAAAATGCACGCGATGAATTGTACAAATATTCAAGTGATGTTATCAGTACTAACGAGATCAAAATGAAATAATTTAATTTTTTAACTTTTTTTTGTATTAATTTATTGCAGAAATATATTGCAGAGCAGTAGGACAAGAGCAGCAAATAGGACAAGTACACTCTTGATACGTTCTATCACCTCTTTTAATTTGTCGGTTGGATTTTGAAACACCCTGTATATTCCATTTGTTTTCTCTACTTCCAGAAGCACTGATAATCTCAGTTGAATAGTTCTTCTGTTAATCTCTTGTATTTTACATTATTTCCCAGAGAAGAATCATTGATCATTGAACTGACATTTCAAAATTGAAGTCAGAATTAAATTATATTTTTATGATCAAGGTGCAACTTGTTTTCGCCGTTTTCAAAAGCATTGAATGTGTCATGTGAATATTTCCACAATTATTCACCTGTATTTTAATTCAATATCCTGAGAAACGTGAATGATCATTAAACTGACAATTCAAAATTATCAGTCCATCATTAATTAATCCGTAAATTGATCATTAAAAAAACTTTTGAGAACTAAAAACAAAAAGTTAAAAAATTAATTCATTTTATCATGAGCTCTTTTTGATTCTTTTTCTGCATTTTTGGATGTGATTATTTTAATCATTTGTCTGGTACTTAATTTTCTATTGAAATATGACTGATTAAAATTTTTTTTACGAACCTGTTTCGATTTCTTTTCGTGGTTTTAAAAGCACCGATGCCAATGAATATTTCTGCAATAAATTAATACAAAAAAAAAGTTAAAAAATTAAATTATTTCATTTTGATCTCGTTAGTACTGATAACATCACTTGAATATTTCTACAATTCATCGCGTTCATTTTAATTTATTATGCAGAAAATCGTTATTGATCATTAAATTGACATGTGAAATGTGAAATTAAAATTAGATGTCCTCGTTTCTTTTTTTTCTGTTTTCAGAAGCTTTCATAATGTTGAGGGGACAAGGGACCATCAAACTCATTTCTTTTAATTGCATTTTAAATACTATTTAAGTACACTATATGCATTATATGGCACATTTAAAACACAAGAAATTAAAAAAAAAAGATTAAAAAAAGGGAATTTTCCTGAATATTTTAAGTATTACGAAGAACTTTTCAAAATGCCCCATTCCCATTCTATATCAATTAGAATCACCAATATTTTTTATGCCGGTTTTGTTTACATATCAAAATAAAACTGGGCATAATTTTTTAAACTAAATATACAGTAGAACCTCTTTTATCCGAAACTCTCGGTTAACCGAAGCCCATTTTTAAAGCTGCTTTTTTTTTTCTATCACATTCCTTGTGTGCAAAATCCATTTTGAAAGCTTTTTTCTTTTTCTTTCTTTCTTTTTCTTTCTTTTTTTTTGTTTTTTTAACCATCATTCTCTTTATGTGCAAGCGGTCCTTTCCGAACTACGAGTACATATAAATATAGCGAAACAGCACCGAAAACTGGCGATATGAAGCAATTAAAATAATAAAACTTTGTAAAAAATCACCATAAAATTAAAACAAAACACAGGACGCGTTTCGAGCTAAAAACATAACAGCTCGTCATCAGCTAAGCATACACGTGTCCGTAAACGAACAAGTTCAAAAAAGTCAGCTCGTCATCAGCTAAGCATACACGTGTCCGTAAACGAACAAGTTCAAAAAAGTTTTTTGAACTTGTTCGTTTACGGACACGTGTATGCTTAGCTGATGACGAGCTGTTATGTTTTTAGCTCGAAACGCGTCCTGTGTTTTGTTTTAATTTTATGGTGATTTTTTACAAAGTTTTATTATTTTAATTACATATAAATATTTTCGATCCCCTTTCTTAGAGTTCCTTTGAATTCAACTTGAGCTCCCGTAGGCTGCGGAGTGGAATATAGAAAACGAAAAAATGAACAATTCTGAAGCTTTTGAAAGTTTTACAAAAGATTCGGCATGGCTGGAGCAGCAGAAAGACATTGATACTGGTGAACTACTGATATTAAAAACTCCGTGATAGAGCTTCAAGGCAAAGGCAATCAAAACTGCAACAAACAAAACATTTTTTTCAAACCTTTTTGATATTTTATAAAAGGTACTTAATTTCAAAATTAAAATTCAGGTAATTTATTCTTGTTTCTATTTTGCTATTACTTTATTTTTATTAAGCACTTGTTACTATAGTAAGAAATATTGCATATGTTTCTCCTTAATCTTAAAGCATTCTCGATTATCCGAAAATTTCGATTTTCCGAAAGAGGGTCGGCCCCAATTACTTCGGATAATCCAGGTTCTACTGTAATTGGAAAATTTAAATGTAATTAATTGCAGAAATAGGATGCAAAAGTGCTGAAAATTTCATGAAATTTAGAAAATATTTTTTTCTTCCTACCTTTATATTCAAATATATGAAATTCGATGCACAGTTTTATTTTTATATATAAACCAATCTTGCATAACAAAATATTGAAGATTTAAATTGATATGGAATGCGCATGGGGCATTTTGAAAAGTTCTTCATAACGCTTAAAATATTCAGGAAAATACCTTATTTTTATAAAAAAACAAAACAAAAAATTAAATAATTTGCTTGTGTGATAAATATATGTGCACTGGCGCCTCGTGGGCGGTGTTTTTGGGGGCACTAAATGCGTAGCTGCCAGATATATTCTCTCTGTACTACTATTTTTTTTTTTTTTTTTTTTTTTTTTTTTTTGAAGAAATCTCTTAAATATTTATTGGCAGAACATTCTGTCTTTAAATAAGGAAGAAAATTCTTTTAAAAGATAATGGTAGGAAAAGAATAAATTTGGCAGCTTTGCATTTAGTTCCCAAAAAATACCAGCCACAAGCCGCCACTGAATAAATGTCATAATGCATATAGTGCGCCCTTGGATAGTATTTAAAATGAAATAAAAAATGAAAATAAAAAATGAGTTTCCAAGTTCCTTGTATCATTAAATTAATATTTCTACAATTAACCATTTCTATTTTCCTTTACTATTAGAGGATTATGATTGACGATACTTTACTTCTTCGGAATAGGCTTTTTGTAATTATTCATGAATTATTAAACTGTTATTTTAAAATTGAAGACAAAACTAAAAAATATTTTTGTTTGCTTTTCAACATTTTTGCAAACAGTGATACGAGAGAATATTTCTACAATTAATCAGTTGCATTTTACTTTATTCCCCAGAGAATCGTAACTGATCATTAAAATTGCCATTTCAAAACTAAAGCTAAAATTAAAAAAATATTTTTATGAACCCTTTCTATGTTTTTTAAAACACTAATAATGTCCAGTGAATATTTCTGCAAATCCTTTGCATTTCACTTTATCCCCAGATAAATATGGCTGACGATTAAACTGACTTTTAAAAAATTAAAACAAAGAAAAAGTTTCATTAAATCAAATATCTGGTGATTAGAGTTACGATAGCGTACACAATATTGCACGAACTACTATATTTGGATACAACCCCTCATCTTTTTGCTTCCTTTTGGGAATAACGGATTTCGAGGTTATTCTATCGACTATAATTTTCCGAATTTTCAAGCTATGATTTTGATACTTTCACAAAAGTTGCTCTATATATTTAGCTAATACACTATGCACATTATATTTTGATTGCGTTCGCGCATGAGCAGTGAAACATTTTTTAGTAAACTTGCTCATTTTTCATCCAATTTTTATTATTTTTTAATTCTGATTGCAGAAGTATTGTGTACAATGCTGTTTGTCATATTTTCTGAAAAGAACTTTTTTTTATATTAAGAACTCTGCAAATTATAACCAAAAAACTTTGCGAAATTTGAGACTGTTTTTTATAAAAACCTTAATTTCTCTATGAGTACACATGCTATCCTCATAAAAACGAACACAATATATTACAGTAAGCCACTCGAGTTTGAACGCCTTTGCTACATTAATTTTTACAGGGTTATCCGAAAGATATTCGTTCCTTTTCAATTTGTTGACGGCCCCCTATGGGGTTTCGGGAAAAAAATCTTCGCGGAAATATATGACCTATACTATACCGTTTACACACCTGTAGTTTCAGGTTAATTCCTCATGCATTTTTCTAGATATTTAACAAAACGTTTTTAATCGCAAGTGACCGGTAACCTTTGGCCATATAGTGTATCAAGTGAATATTTCTGCCATTAATCGCTTGCTTATTATTTTATTCCTTAGATAACTATGTTCTTTGAAATTATTTATTAATATTAGACTGATATTTTAAATTCGTAGTCAAAATTAATTTATATTTTTAGGAACTCGTTCTGATTTCTTTTTGCTGTTTTTGGGAGCATCGATAGTGCCAAGTGAATATTTCTACAATTAATCTGTTGTTCCCGTAGAAACATGTTTTCTTTGAAATTACACATTGATAATTAAACTTCGTTTTAAATTTTCAATTAAAATTAAAATATATTTTTAACAACCCGTTCCGACGTACCTTCGCTATTTTCAGAAGCGTTAATAATATAAAGTGAATAGTTCTGCAATTAATCACTTGTTTATTATTTTATTCCTCAGAGAACTGTGTTCTTTGAAATAATTTACTAATGTTAAACTGACATTTTAAATTTGTAATGAAAATTAAATTATATTTTTATGAACTCTTTCTGATTTCTTTTCTCTGTTTTGGGGAGCATCGATTATGTCAAATGTATTTCTACAATAATTATAAAATACCCATGGAAGCACGTTTTTTTTTAAATTACTTATTAATTATTAAACTTGCGTTTTAAATTTGAAACTCAAATTAAAATATATTTTTAGGAACCCGCTCCGACGTTTTTTCGCTATTTTCAGAAGCATCGATAATATCAAGTGAATATTTCTGTAATTAATATATTATTCCCATCGAAACATGTTTTTCTTTAAAATTGTACATTGATAATTAAACTTCGTTTTAAATTTGAAATTCAAATTGAAATATATTTTTAAGAATCCGTTCCAACGTACCTTCGCTATCTTCAGAACCATCGATAATATTAAGTGAATATTTCTGCAATTAATAATTTGTTTAGTATTTTATTCCTTAGAGGACTATGTTCTTTGAAATTATTTATTAATATTAAACTGACATTTTAAATTTGTATTCAAAATGAAATTATGTTTTTAATAACTCTTTCTGATTTCTTTTCGCTGTTTTTGGGAGCATTGACAATGTTAAGTGACTATTTCTACAATTAATCAATTATTTTCCTGGAAACATGTTTCTTTTGACATTGCAGATTGACCATTGAACTGGCACTATATATTTGAAACACTCAATTAAAATATATTTTCCCGATCCCTACGACAGTTAATATTTCTGCCATTAATCACTTGTTTACCTATTATTTTATTCCTCAGAGAATTTCTATGGGTTTTTTTTTAATTACTTATTAATATTAAACTGACATTTAAAATTTGTCATAAAAATTAAATTATATTTTATGAACTCGTTCTGATTTATTTTCTCTGTTGTTGCATTGTTAATGTCAAGTGAATATTTTTTATAATTAATCAATCATTCATCTGGAAATATGTTTTCTTTGAAATTACTCATTAATAATTAAACTGACATTTTAAATTTGAAACTTAAATTCAAATCTATTTTTACGAACCTGTTCCGACTTGCCTTCGCTATTTTCAGAAGTGATATTCTAGTGAATATTTCTGCAATTAATTAATTACACATTGGAAACACGTTTTCTTTGAAATTACTCATTGATGATTAAACTGACATTTTAAATGTGAAACTCAAATTCAAATATAATTTTACGAACCCGTTCCGACTTGCCTTCATAATTTTCAGAAGCATTATTAATAATTTATAGGGAATATTTCTGTAATTAATTAATTATTCATTAGAAACTGAAATTACTCATTGATGATTAAACTGACATTTTAAATTTCAAACTGAAATTTAAATATATTTTTACGAACCCGTTCCGACTTATCTTCGCTATTTTCAAAAGCATTATTAATAATATCTAGTGAATATTTCTGCAATTAATTAATTTATTCATTGGAAACATGTTTTCTTTCAAATTACTCATTGATGATTAAACTGATATTTTAAATTTCAAAACTGAAATTAAAATATATTTTCTACGAACCCGTTCCGACTTGCCTTCGCTATTTTCAGAAGCATTATTAATAATTTCTAGGGAATATTTCTGTAATTAATTAATTATTCATTAGAAATTGAAATTACTCATTGGTGATTAAACTGGCATTTTAAATTTCAAACTGAAATTAAAATATATTTTTACGAACCCGTTCGACTTATCTTCGCTATTTTCAGAAGCATTAATAATATCTAGTTAATATTTCTGCAATTAATTGATTATTGATTGGAAATGTGTTTTCTTTGAAATTACTCATTGATGATTAAACTAACTTTTTAAATTTGAAACTGAAATTAAAATATATTTTTACGAACCCGTTCAGACTTACATTCGCTATTTTCAGAAGCATTATTAATAATATCTAGTGAATATTTCTGCAATTAATTAATTATTCATTGGAAACATGTTTTCTTTGAAATTACTCATTGATGATTAAACTGACATTTTAAATTTCAAACTGAAATTAAAATATATTTTTACGAACCCGTTCGACTTATCTTCGCTATTTTCAGAAGCATTATTAATAACATTTAGTGAATATTTCTGCAATTAATTTATTATTCATTGGAAGCGTGTTTTCCTTGAAATTACTCATTGGTGATTAAACTGACATTTTAAATTTCAAACTGAAATTAAAATATATTTTTACGAATCCGTTCCGACTTACCTTCGTTATTTTCAGAAGTATTATTAATAATATCTAGTGAATATTTCTGCAATTAATTAATTATTCATTGGAAGCGTGTTTCCTTTGAAATTACTCATTGATAATTAAACTGACATTTTAAATTTCAAACTAAAATTAAAAAATATTTTTACGAACCCATTCCGACTTACCTTCGTTATTTTCAGAAGTATTATTAATAATAACTAGTGAATATTTCTGCAATTAATTAATTATTCATTGGAAGCGTGTTTTCTTTGAAATTACTCATTGATGATTAAACTGACATTTTAAATTTCAAACTAAAATTAAAATATATTTTTACGAATCCGTTCCGACTTACCTTCGCTATTTTCAGAAGGATCGATAATGTCAAGTGAATATTTCTGCAACTCATCAGTTGCCTTCAACTTTACCTACAAAGGACGACAGCCCGACCTTGTTGCTCTCTAGTTGAACGGCCTTGGGAAAATTTAATCTGCTCCATAAGTGGACAGGAAATTAAGCTGTCAGGTTGACCACTCCTTAGGTCGGCACAATTACTTTCGGTCGAAGACTTTTCCTTATCTCTTTTTATAACTATGCTGGAAAGATCAATTATTGAAAACCAAAAGTCCTATGGGCAATGGAAAGGTGAAAAAAATCATTAATATTGGATTAACTTCTGGCTATTCAGAGAAATTCATAAAATGTATAAATATCAACATAGATTTTGTTTTCCTTTTGCTGCTTATTCTTTGGGTTAATGTAGCCAGAGACTTTGGGCTAACAAACAGTTATTGAATTGTTGAATTTCGACATCTTTACTATTTTTCGTTTGACTATTTTATAAAGGAGTTGTTTTTTTTTTCTTTTTAAAAGAAAATACTTACTAATATCGGACTAATTTCTGGCTATTCATTGAGAACATGTGTAAATAACAACCAACAGGTATCGACTTAGATTTTTTTTTTCTATTCCTTTACCTCTTGGATTAATGAAACCATAGGCTTTCTTTATTATTTTTCATTTGACTATTTCAGGATAAAATAAATGTTTTTTTTTTTTCTTTTTAAGAGAAAATATTTATTAATATCGGACTAACTTTTAGCTATTCATTGATAACATGTGTAAAAAACAACCGAGAAGTATCGACTTTGATTTTTTTTCTATTCCTTTAAACTAAACTATCCATGAAGGATCTCAGCCGACAATGCCCAACTCTGTTTTCTTGACCCTGGGCCCCGAGGTGCTATGCAGCATGCGTCCCGGCCAGGTGGTCAGCCTAACACGAGACCCTCGGTGTTTAGTTCCCAAGCAAGCTTGGTACTCATTTTATCGACCCCAAAAGGATGAAAGTCTGAGTGAACCTCGCCCAGTTGGGAGTTTTCTATTCTTTTACCTCTTGTATTAATGAAACCATAGGCTTTCTTTATTATTTTTCATTTGATTGTTTTAGGATAAAAGAAATGCTTTTTTTTTTTTTTTTTTAAGAGAAAATACTTATTAATATCGGACTAACTTTCGGCTATTCATGAGAACACGTGTAAAAAACAACCAACAAGTATCGACTTAGATTTTTTCTATTCTTTTACCTCTTGGATTAATGAAATCATAGACTTTCTTCTCTATTTTACCTTTAACTATTTCAGGATAAAGGATTTTTTCTTTTCTTTTCAAAAGAAAATAATTGATATAACTTCTGGCTGTTCATTGAAAAACAAAAAAACATCAGTTATAACCAACAGGCATCGACATCGTTTTCTTTTATTTCTTTACCCTATGGTTTAATGAAACCAAAGACTTTCATCCTTTGTACCAATAAAAAGGTTGAACTTAGTTATTATATTTCGATGAAGTCTTTTTAGTCGGTCTATGGTGTATACTAAAAGTTGTCGACTCTGATTGTTTTATTGCTGTTTTATTATTAACTGTAAAGACTACATTGGGATAAAGAAATCAATTATGGAGGTTCCTTTATTGTTTAACATTAGATTGCACAGCATAAAGGAATTGTCTCTTTTAAGATTACTAGGGAAACCAACCCGAACATCCCTGAGTACATGTCATAGTAACTGGAGTACTGAACATAAGTGATAATGATTTTTATATGAAAACTTTAATATATGTTTTTTTACTTTTAATATATTTTTCAGATTCTGCACTAAGAACACCGAAAAGCATTTTGATATGAAAATATTAGTTAGGGGAGAGCAGGGGGGGGGGATGGGACAGTACGTTTTTATCTCTATGTATCAGTCTAAACATTTTATCAATCACACACTAGATGAAGCAATGGTAGCCCAATCTTCAGTTGAAAAAAGTTGCTGGTCTGCATAAACTTGCAACTGTGTAAAGAGAAAGATTATTTCAAGTGTCAAAAGTAAATTTGCTTCATGTACTTTTTATGCTTTATGTTTATTAATGACTTGTTTATGCGTAGATGTAATAGTTTACCATTTATGGAACATTACACTGTATATTACCCGTAATTTAAAGTAAGCCTAAAAGCAGCATTTTTGTTTATAGAAAAAGTTTAGCATAAAAGAAGGTAGTGGGGAGGAATGGGACATGCTAGCAAAGGGAAGAATGGGACAAGTCCAATTCCTTCTTTTTAATAAAAGCAATGTAATTGCTAATACGCAAACATTTTTAGAGGGTAATATATTAATCATAACATTGATAATATATTCATTTACGTCAAAAGGTAAATAAATTGAACTGATGATTTTTTAATGTCATCTATGACTGACAATCCTATATTTTCCTTCAGATGATGAAGATACTGGAATTTGATATTGTAGCACAAACATTATCAATCAACAATCTTTGTTAGGCTGTATATGTAGCCGACACTAGATTATCTGTGCTTTATCATACTTTGTTTTATAGCTGTCCCATACCTCTCTAATACTGGGAAAGTATGGGACACATTTTGAAACTTACAATTTCTTTAATTATAAAATTGTTTCCGCAAATTATGTTTCTTATGTTGTTCAAGAACATTAGAAAGTGTTTCATTTTGTATTCTATAGCCGTTTAAGACCCGATGTATTTGTAAACAAAGCTAGACATGCCTCTAAAAAGTAAAACATGGACTGCAACCGCTATCTGTTGATAAAAAATGATACTTTACTCTATCTGCAAACCAGAACGATCGTTAGATTCGAGTTTTTATTACATTCGACTCAGAAATAAAAATTTAAATGGATGTCTAACCCGCACGATTGTACGGGTTGGGTCTTAAAGGGATAAATTGAAATTTTTGTTTTTGTGTCTAACAAAGTTGATTTTCTTATTTTTGTAAAAATGTCCCATTCCTCCTCACTCTCCCCTATATATTCAATAAAAATTTTGAAATTTATCAAAAGCAATACTGTCGTATTAGCCGAATGCTATAGGTTAATAGTCGAATAAACCGCTTTGACAGTAGGGTCCCAAGGTATATGCTTCAAATGCTAGAATCGAAATCTAGATATTGTTATTCAATTGTTTAGTTCTCTTAAAAAAATACAACTAGTATTTAGAATGAATATTGGAACAAATTTCATTTAAAACCGGTTATATCATTAAAATCGACAAATTGAATACTGAAACCAAAAGTACAATGGGCAATGGAAAGGAGAGAAAAAACAACAACATTTATACAGAACTAACTTCTGGCTATTCGAAGAAATTAAGGTAATATATAAATAACAACCATCGTGAATTGATTTTGTTTTTCCTCTACAGTTATTACCCCTTAGGTTAATCAAATAAGAAACTTTCATTTTTGGTACTAACGTACTACCAGGCTTAGTTATTGAATTTCGATTACGTCTTTTTTTATGTCCGTATAATAAAAGTTATCGACTGTAGAGATGTCGTTACTGTACGGTAAACTGTAGTGCGATTCAAAAAATCTCTTTCTAAAGAAACTGCTTATCATCTGAAAAGTTTTTTTTTCATAGTTAATGCATTTTTTTGTCCTCCAACAGTTTTCAAAATAAGATACATTGTTATTTAACAATTTATTACAAAGAAAAATACGAGTAATACATGGGCTGTATATTGAAACAGATTTTTAATGAAATCGAATAGTTTATTAAAATTGAAACACGAATTAAATTGAAAAACAAAAATACCGCGGGTAATGGAAAAGGGGAAAAAATAATCAAGAACTAATCTATCCTTGGTATACCGTAAGATGTATCATCCCTGAAGGTTTCATTACTGTTTTACATTAGACTTCTTTGGGATAAATGGATTGAATTTTATAAGAAAATGTGTGGCAATTGTGAAATGTCTTTCATATTTGATGTTTCTTTTTTCTTTCTAAACTTGTTGAAAATAAGGTATTGTTATTTAATAATTAATTACTGGAAAAAATACGACTAGCACTTTGGTTGATATTACAACAGAATTTTCATTAAGAATGTATTCTTCCCAATTCTTGGTTTCTTACACATCTTATACATCTTCAGATATTGTGTTGTCAGTTTCCAGTTAAATCTGAATTAAACTGAAGCTACTGTAAGTTTTTATATTGTTATGAATGAGTGTCATATTTAATAAGGATTTATTTCTCATATTGAAACTATTCATAGCACTTAAAAAGGCATTTTTAAAAGTAAACTTAAACCTAAAAGCGTGAAATAATTACAAAAATTCCAAAATTCGTCAATAATGTTGATATTTCCTAAACATTTCCCTACTCATACTTGATCCTAAAAAATCCACCTAAAGATTTAATATCCCCCAAAATAAGGACAAAATCAATCTGGCAACATTGCTTTGTGGCTAGTCTTCAAATATCTTGTAAAGGAAGGTCAGAAATTTGTGAACCCTCTGGAATAAATGATATATAGATAAATAAGATTCTGGCAACATTGTTTTGTGGTGAGTCTTCAAATATCTTGTAAAAGAGGATCAGAAATTTGTGAAACCTTTGGAATAAATGATATAGCTAAAGAAAATTTTAGCACATAAAGGCTTTCTTGCTTTTAGACTTATAGCCCCCTATTATCACATGGTGAAAAAAGACAATCAGGAGCGTGGTATTTACGTGCATTCCATACGAATTTGATGCCATGCTTTTTTTTTTTTCTTTAATCTTCCGACAACATTATTAAATTGTACACATGAACAACATAAACTCTGTGTAGAGTCCATAATCTGTCCTGATACTCAAGTTTCACTCCAAGTTAGATTAAATATTTTTTTTAAATGAAATGAGTAACATTACACATGTTTAATTTTCTGGAATAACAAAATTTTTTACTAAAAAATGTTTTCCCAATTACTTTTAAATTTGGTATATGAATTGCATTAAGTACATTGCACCATTGGTAACGTATCGTAAAAGTCAACTTTGTGCAAAAATGGTACTTGATACACTGTTTTTATTGTGATTTTTAGATTCCGCATAAAAAGTTACATTGAAATTAGCTAAATTATATATATATATATATAAATCTTTAGAATACAGGTCGTGTTGTTCATATTTCCCATATCAAAAGGAACAATTTCATTTATTTATTTTACATAATAATGCTGACTCCAATATTTTATTATACAACTGACAGGATTGACATTTCCAATGATTTATAGGCATAACGGTAATGATTTCGGAGCTGGAATTACGTTTATTACACAAAAGCCGCGTGTCAAAATGTCTTTTCATTTAATTGATTTATGGTAAGCATATTAAAATTATTCGAGCGTAAAAAGGATTTAAAAGGATACAGTGTAACTGTCCTATGAAGTTTAAAATTAAAATAATCTATTATTATTAAGAAACGATTATTTATTTATTTATTTGCTGTGTAAATATATAACTTAATTCTATTTTTAATAATTTACACCTTGACTAGGATTCGAATCTGATATCAATTCTAATGTTTTTGTATAAAAAGGTACACTTATTAATATTCAAATGGACAGTTCTTTTCAATGGAGAAATATTCAGGACTTTATAAAAAATTGAGTCAACCCAAACATCACTTGAAAAAAATCAAAAGAACCCCAAACCGACCCGAACACGAAACAGTCAAAGTCAATCCGACCCGCAATGAAAACGATTGACTGAACCGCGGATCGGGTTGGGTCTGTTTCGGGTGAAATCGGGTTACCCGACTTGAAGCACTACTGTAATTAAAATTGCTATATTCTCTCACATAGATTTTATCCCTTATTAAGATGATACCACAAAATTAAGTTTTCTTCAGTGTGTATATTTTTCCTCTTTGGCAGCTTTGTTATAAAATATTTATCACACTGGAAATAGATACTATATATTTATCGATAGCATGCAAAATACACCATGAAAAAGTGCAATAATTTTACTTATTTTATTAAGTTTTATGAAAGTATTTACGTGTTGTAAGCTGTATATTGTGCGTGTGCTCAATACATAGTGAAAACAGATTTGGTTACACAGATTTCATATAGCTGTCAAAAATATTGCGTGCATACTGCGCACAATTTTTTTTCGAGGGGGGGGGGAGGGAATTGCGCATTATACACGAGTAAATACGGTATTCAAAAAGATTGGAAATAATATTTTGCGTTGTTTTATGATTATTAAAAAATATTAGGAGCTCTATCTCGAGCTATTCTCGCAACTTCCGACCAAACACCGCAATCTCTCAAAACATACTAATTTACTCTGTTTTAAAATGATTACCCGATTAGGGAAGATTGAATGATATTATCACGACCGGTGGCGATATTCTGTAATCGGGTTGTCATTCCTTTTCTTTAACTGAGGGAATTTTTTGATTCCAAAAGCCGCATCGCTCTTTTCGCGAATGATTAAGAATGATCAATTACATACTTGAAAATCAGCTGGCATGAAATGGTTAAGTAAAAAATGTCGCTTCCTCCCTGTCTTTTATAATGTTTAGAAGGGAAATATTTGTAGAACTCTACAGTAAAATCGTTTTAAATATAACGCAATTTTCACCACTAAATGCTTTTCGCACATAATAATGTAATTATTTTAAAGTTTTCTTTGTTATTTAATATTCATGTGTTAATATATTTTTCAATAGAAGAAGGCCTTTGTAAACTTTTTAAAATCTGGCAACAGTAGATAAAAACGTCTATTTCAAACTCTAACTTAAATCTCTATTTAAATATTGAAATTTTAAATAGAAAACTAAACTGCATACCACATTCTAGTCAAGTATATGCCTGCAAAAGATAATTAAATTTTTATGAATAGTTTTTTATAAGATTAAATTTTTTTTATAGTCATATAAAACTTAATTAACTGAACTATCTTGACCGATTTCGACATTAAACAGCGCTTAAAACAATTCATCGATTTAAAAACTGTCTCCCAAGAAAGTGAAGAAGTCACAATAATTTCAAATACTGCAATAGAGCGTTAGTTAACCCACCCCCCCTGTTTTGTTTTTTTTTTGTTTTGTTTTTTTTTTTAGAATCGAGAGCAAAGAAATTATTTGATATTAGGACATTATTCTTAAACAATGAAATGTATAACATTCTTTTGTTACAAATATCCGGATTTTCTTCTGAATTCCTGAAAATAAAAGTCCTAGTAATGATGAGACAGCCCTCCGGTTTTATAAATTTTCTTATTTATTTTCTTCATAATATTTTTTTTTTCGCTTTTAACCGTGTTTTTGTTTCATTTTGTTAGAGTTCCTTCTATCAGTGCATTTCAGCATTCCGGAAGACTGCATTTGTTCTGCCTGATTTGGGCTGTTACTGTATTAAATCTTTTGTTCAACTCTTCGCTTAGTTATTACAAGCTTTTTTGAGATTTATCGAATATGTGGTTAAAGAAGAGAAAAAAATGCGGATAGTGTCATCAACTTGAAAAAAAAATTTTTGCCGCAATTCTTTACTTAAAAATGAAGTCTACCAAATCTTCTTCGATTTTACTGTAAAGAAATTTTGTCAAGTATTAATTGTATTTATTATATGCTTTCTTTTAAGGCTGTTCTTAACTGCTGTGCTCAACAAGCCCAAAACGTTCTGACACATTTACAAATTCATTTTTTAACGGAAAGGTATAAAATTGGAAAGCCTGGCCATGGAAGCGATTTGGAATTGAACTGTTTTTTCCATTTTTTGATCCGTCAATTACCTATTGAGTTATAAGTGATTTTGATCACGTGACGCACACGTTTTTCGCCCGCTCTTGAGTGCTCTTTCTTCCTTCGCGCAGAAATTCGGTTCAAAACGCCCACTTTGACACTATTTTCTGAAGATCTATTGCGTTTGCAAAAAAAAATGGAAAAAGCAGCTCAATTACATAGCTTCTGAACAATAATATCAGCTAGTTTCATGCATTTTCGAACAAAAATAAATTAAAACTTAAGCCAGAAAGTTGCCCTTTTGGATTTGAGAACACTCTTAACTTACAATTCTGTTTGTTTCGCATGTGGCAGTCAAATTTTGTGACTCGTTTTTCGTTCACTTCCTGTTGATGTAGACCTTTAAAATTTGGAATATATATGTATTCCTGAATTGGACATTGATTTTTTAAAATTCGATCTGTAGGGGGGGGGGGCGAAACGGGAGTAACGGTTGATTTCCTTCGATGGAGAAATCAGTATCAGCTGCAACAATGAGTATTTGTAAAAAAGTACTAGTGGCAGTGTTATCACAATAGCGCTAAATGTTGACCAACTTGAAAAAACATCGCCAAATTTGGCGACAAACATAAGCTATCCTATTTGGGGCCAACTTATCGATAGCTGGCTACTTTAACGAAATTTCCATTTAAATCAATTAATCCATATTTCTATGTTTTTGTGAATTGTAATGAAAGCATGTTTATTTTCTTTCTTTATTTATTTCTTTTGTTACACTTATAATTATTAGAATTAAATTTAGTTTAATTCTAATTATTATTAAAGAAGGGGAAAAAATGCGGATCATGCCATCAACTTGAGATTTTTTCTCACAATTCGTTAGTCCACAAAATCTTCATTTATTTAACTGTAAAGAAATATTGTCAAGTATTAATCGTATTTATTTACTTAATCCATTTATAAATTCTGCGTGTAAATTATTTTTATTATCCAAAAATAGCCATATTTCTTTATTACTGTCAATTATAATGTAAAATTTATTTTATTTGCATAAAACTCGGACTATTAAGACAGTAAGTATTCTTATTCATGTAGATATTTTTTATCAATTTTCCGCATTTTTTTAATATAAAAAAATTATAAAATTTAATTTTTGAACAAAAATGAATATAAAAAGATGTCATCTTCTTTGTCATCTTCTTTCCCCTAGGTATTTTATAACAGAAATTCTATAGTTATGATAACTACTCATATCTTTTAAGATGTTATCATTCTAAAACTCTCACCTGTATCTAAGTAACAGAATAAAAAGTGTATTAAACTATTTTGATATTCAAATTTAATAAACATAACAGCGGTTTTTAAAAATTTCAAAGTACCTTGGGACTCTTTTAGCGCATCTGTATCAAAATAAATCAAATCTATTCTTCACCATGAGAAAGTGGTCATCAGATACTGACAACGTGCATTTTTAAAAACTGTATTTTTAAATTTAAATATTTTAAAAAAATTCCTATAAACTTTAAAATTTCCACTCGATGAAATTTTACCCGTTTCTTGAAAATAATTAAAATTTACTGTCCGTATTTTAATAATTAGATCCTGCAATGAGTAATTGCGTTTCTACGTTTACCCATGGGTTAACCCTTTATATACTGACGGTACTTATAAGTACCATTAAAATAACTTGTTATAAAATTCATTTAATACATCGATTAGTAGTCATACAGTTTAGAATGAGTTATAGATGCATTACTTTATCTTGTTCCAAAAGCATTATTGGTTACACAAAAAAGAATATTTTTAAAAGGATGATTTCTTTTGCTTTTGCATCGTTTCAGCTTTCTTGGCGTTGGGAAGGGGGAAATATTTCTATATATCTATTGTAAGAACATTATATTTGTACATTTCCTAATTCTACAAAATACTTAGAAAAATATTTAAAATAAAAGATTTGAAAGGGGTTATAAATATTGCACAAAATCCCTATCAATTCAAATTTAATTAATCCTTCTAAATCCTTCAATCCTTCTAAAATCCTTCTAAAATTTATTAAATGGTTATGTAAATCTTCTAATGTAGTTTCAAAAATTAACGAAAAATGTTTTAGAAGGTAAAATTTTCATGAATTCATAATTCAGTACATAAAGGGTTAACATGGGATTTCCCGTTCGGCGAATTTTAATGAAGCGGCCCTTGAAAATATCTGTAGAAATGGAAATGTGTTAGCAACCTTTCCCCCATATAACTGAACTTAAGCTTCATTATTATCCGCATAATAAAGATGCATCAGTCCATTAGCTGCAAATAAACAGTCATTTTTAAACGGGATATTTTTCCAAACAGCCGTGCTACCATATTCTAAATATCGCCATTAATTTTATCAAAATAACATTTTTCGTCGATAAGGATGCACAAATGTCTTTCTCGGTAGAATGGAAATAAAAATTACCCTTTGGGGTTTTCACCCTTTCTTTAAAAGAGTTATTTTAAAACCCTTTCATGTTAGCCATTCAGCATTTTATTTTTTCCAAGAGTGCATTTGTTCCGAGAGATTTAGTTTTCGAGATTAAGATGGAGAATGCGAACAAGAAAAGCCTGATAAGTTATTTCTGCGAATTTATCGTTCAATTAATGTCTGTTTTATGGTTTATATATTTATTATTAGTATCAAAGGCTTAACTAGATCAGCGGAGAAAGTAATCTGTTTCAAATTGCATTCACATATACGTTTTTTTCGTTTTTGAATACAGAATGAAATTTAAAGGACAAATCAACGACATAATAAAAACTATTATTATTAAAAAACATACTGAAATCTTTTTATTACATTTATGAAATTCGTTTTCAATCCGTTTTTCTCGAACTTATTTATTAGCTAGATCTATTATGTTGTTTGAAATACAAGAAATTTCGGTACTTATTTGTTATAACGGCCCTCACAGAGTTAGGATTATGCAGAGATTGAAGTTATGATTTCGCCAAGATCATCACAAAGCTTATATATGCATCATATATACGCATATATATATATATATATATATATATAATTTTTGTATTAATAAACATTTTTATTCATTGTATTTTATGTCACAGAGTAAAGAGAAAGAATAGAGATGAAGTGTGGTAGCTGGGGGTGACGCCAATAATGTAACCCTAAAATCCGCTACGTTCGGCTCAAACACAACCATGTGTTTTCACGAAAAGAAAACGAAAACTTTTAGTAATACAGTTTTTAATTCATAATACAATGAAATACTACTTTAGAATGCCTAAACATAAGCAGATCGCTTTCATTTAGAGAAAAAATACAAAAATGTCAAAAAATTCGGTTCCTGTTCCATGCGCTTGTTTTGTTTAGGTCGAATGAGGGCATTTAAATTTGAGCGATAACCTGATTCATATTGCAAACTGTTTTACGGCATACTGCATCTCTATTCTTCCTCTTTACTCTGTGATTTTATATAATTCTGGAATTTAGATGTTTTGGTTTTGATTCTTTTTTAATTTTCTTATAAATTTAGTATCACAATTGATCGGGCAGTTTGAGTGTTAAATACGTAATGCTTAGTAACAGGCAAAACAGAAATCAATTGTGTTTTTCTTATATTATGGGATAACCCTTGGTAACGAGTTTCATAATATGAGATTCAAATTTTTTTTGTTGTGTTTTTGCATTCTTTTTGTAAGTTTTTCCTATTACATATTTTGTTAATTTTTTTGTTCATTTGTAGTCGTTTTTTAAAATTCGATTACTTTAGGAATAAGCGTGTTTCTCACACACCAAGATATGTATGCAAGTTTCTTTAACTTACGACAATCAGTTTAATTTTTATAAGTGAAAACCAGAAGCTAAGGAAGAATGAGACACTATATTGGTGATTTTACAATAAATTTGGTCATTTACATGTTATCTATTTATACGTAAATACAATAAGCAGTGGTTGTCATACTGATGCATTTTAATCTGGATCGTCTTTTGTCAAAAAGTATGACACAACATACCATTGGATAATCTGCAGTGTTTCTCCTGCGTATTTCTGGGAAAAAAAAATCCGTTATTACTTAACTGATGTTTAATAGAATCATTTTTTTCTTTAATCTTATATGAGCAAGTGTTTCTGTCACGCTTCAACTATGCCATGTGCGTCTACACATATTTCTCAATTCAATTTCTTTATGAGATTGCTGATTGACGATTACGGAATTGTTGATTGATGATTATGAGGATTATGATTGATGATTACGTTTTTGACTGAAAAAATAAATAAATAAAATTGTGAAGCGAAGAAACGGTTTTCTAAATATAATTTATTCATTCTGCAAAAAAAAGTAGGTTTTTTAGCTTTAACAAGAACGAAAAATCATGCGTCTAGCATAGATTATGAAGCATTTTCCAATACATTCAGAATACTGTAACAAAACTTCACAGTTTATTAAGGTGAAAGATGATGTCTAGGTAAACAATTTGGAAAATGCATAACGCATTTGAAAACCCCGTTGCTGCTATTGACATCATTAGTCGGGAAAATATCCGATTTTTTTCTTTTATTTTCTTTCCTTCCTTCTTTCTTTTTCTTTCTTTCTTTCTTTCTTTTTCTTTTTTTTTTCAGCTGTGGAATTCTATTGTAACAGACTAACAATCATAGAGGAAAAAAAGGCCTTTCCTTATTTAAAAGAATAATAATTATGTAGCTCAAAGATGGCTACAATTAGCATATCTATATTATAAAGGACAAACATATCTGTGCGTAACGCATACGTCATTCTGCGAATGGCAACACTTTGAAATTTGAAATTAAATTTTAGTTTTGCAATTTTCTCTACTGCAAATTTTTAAACTTCTAAATATCGCACATTTTAAATTTTTAGACCGTCGTGTAACGAAAAAAAAATGCTCTTTTAAATGCAATTTGTTTGAAAGCTGTATCTCAATTTAATTTTGAGATATTAATTTTTTTTGTAGTTTTTAATACATTTTTTGTAATTGTGGCAACTGAAGAACTCTATTTCTGTTGAAAGTTGTGGAGGGTTGAAAGTAAAGGGTAACTAATCACGGAAGAAAGAAAATAATATATTACTGTACATTTTTGTTGCCATTTTCTCATAAAAACTAAAAAAATAAATTGAAATTAAAATATGTGCTATGTCAACGATTTTTTAAATTTCTAAATATCGCACATTTTCAATTTTTAAACCTTCATATAGAGAATAAATCTACTTTCAAATGCAGTTTGTTTGAAAATTGTATCTTAATTGACTGAGTTATTATGGTTTTTAAAATAACTTGCCGCCCGTGGCGACCAATTTGGTCTCCCTTAAATGTATGCTAGGCATTGTATCATGTTACTTTTATTCATAATTTAATTTACTTGCTCAATCCTTCGCCAAATTTGAAGATTCTAATAGAGAAATCAAGAACTCCCTACAGTTATGTTAGTCGGGTACAGGTGATAAATCGCCAAACATTGTACCCGTCGCATTTTTTTTTTTTCATATTTCGTTAATTCAGATTAAAATATAATCTTTCACTCATTTTATTTAGAATGGATGACTTTAATTTAAAAATAAAACCTTTAAAATTCATGACTTTCACTTAAAAAAAAATTCTTTAAAAAAAGAAAAAGAAAAGAAAATGAATAAATAATACCCATTTAATTTCAACATCAAAGCATTGTTTTAATTTACCGAAAAATAAAAAATGCTGCTGGCGAGTTAAAAAATGCTATTGGCGAGAATTGCACCCAGCTAACATAAACGTACGAACTCTTTGCGATCATGGCAACTTTTATGTAGTTTTATTTGAAAAAAATATTTTGTTTAAATCGGTTGCCAGAAAAAAATTTCTTTTCTCGCCATGGACCTTTTCTCTATTTCGCCAAGTACCTATACTGGAAAAGCACCTTCATTTATTTTTTTATTTATCGTATTTTAAATTAGATGAATAAAAGACTGCGCGGGTGTCATATACGCACTACGTTGGTACGACTTTTTTCTGACGCCAATGTCATATACGCACCGGGGTACTTAACTGGTGCCAAAGTGTCGTTATTTTGCTTGATATGGTAACCCGGATGTTGTTTATTTATTAATAAATTGTTTATTTACTTTTATTTTATTTTTTAAAATTATATAAATTGTTTTGTTCTATAGTTATTAATTAAACTCTTTATTTTTTATTGTTATTCACTTTTTTAAAATATTACACAATAACCAATGAGATGCGTGTCATTTGGGCGTTGCCATTAAACAATTTACCGCCAATTGTTTACAATTAACCAATAATTAATCGCGATTTCTGTGACACGTACGATAGCGTAATATATATATAGATTTTCAAGCATAAATTATTTTTTAATTTAGCTCTATCACGTGTAGCTCGATTACGGAAGGTTAATCCGCTTGCCCTTAAAACAATGTAAAAAGTTCAGCTTATGTTTACGTCTAATGTTCCATAACAAAGTTAAAACTTCCTCTATAGAAAAATAAATAAATTAATGTAAATAAGAAACAAATTTAACAGATATGTAATTGAACCACGCGCTTAAGCACCGAAATGATCGGAAAGACTGACGTAAGTCGCAAAATCTTGGGTTAATAACTCCTGGCATGTGGTGACATGTGAAAGTATAGCTTTTAATAAATTTCAAAACTTTATTTGATTGCATAATTGATATTTTTCATATAAAAATTCTTTTGATGTTAGTGGGCAATCTAAAATATATATTATATGTAAAAAAATAATTGGATTTTAAAAAAATTGTGTTTCATCTATATTCTGTATCCCGAGGAGCTCGGGTTCGATCCCCTAGTGATATTAGAAGATAAATTAATATAGTTATTATGAATAAATTATTCAATTTAAATAATTATGATTAGAAAAATGGTATTGTAGCAGACAAACAGGAATCACTATGATATTCGGATACTTTAAGGTTTATCTATATTACTTATAAAATGACATATAATTTATTATAATAATAAATGGCCAAGCGCGAGTATTACTCGCGCACAGAGGGTTCCGTGGAATTAATAAATGAAATAGTAATTTTAGTATTAAAAAAACAGTTGCTAATTGAATATTAAGACTTTGCAAAAAACTATACAACGTAGAGTTGGGTATAACTATATATACTAGAAAAGTATAAATGGATATACCATGAAAGTTCAAAGAGATATGGAACCTAAATAATAATGAAATATAGCTATTCTGTGTAACTCATTTTTTAATATTATAGTAATCTGTTTATGATGAACTTAATTCGGTACTGACAATAAAAGCAGTGCATATTTAAACTTCATGTGGCATTTCATAAAACTAAATTCAGCGTAGTAATAACCTTTCCTTCAACAGTCTAGCTAAAACAAAACCTTTGTTCAAAGTTGAAATTTAGCATTGTTCTAAGCGTGCTTCGAAAGGAGGTCGCAAAAATTGCAACGCCGCATTGGTCCGTGCCGCGTGTTTCCAGATAGGTGTTTAATTAACTTTTAAAGCCACTCGAGGCATATTGAGAGATCCACTCAATGCAATCTACTCGCGAATCCCATAGTATTTATGTGATTCATTCTAATTAAATTAATGTGCTTTTAACAATTTGATTTTTATTGCTTTTATACTGCTACAGGGAATTGCATTATACATATATATCATTAAAAGTTGTTAACTATGTTTTAAAAGCCGATGGTATATAGAATACGCCGTCCCTGTCATTATGTATGTCCAAACCGTCTGTATCTTTAATGGTTAATATCTCGGCTAATGACTGGCGATTTTTTTCGAAAATCATTATAAACAATGCTTTTATACTTCTAGAACGATAGGCACCTCCAGCGCTGCTCAACACTTTTGCTGAATGCCCGTAAATGGATATTTGTGTGTAACGGAAAAATGCGATTTTCTCAAACACTATGTGACCTAGGGTAATCGCTATAATTTTCCAGCAAGGTATTAACGTCTACTAATTTTTTCATAATTTTAGTTTCAGTAGATTCGGAATTAGATGGGGGAGGGAGGGGGGGGGGGTAGGGGCACATTTCTGCGCTATATTTTCGACGCTATCTTTGAAAATATAATACCTAAAATTAAAAGAAATGTATTGTTGAGTTCAGCGTTACGAAAGCTTTCACACGATACCCCATACGATATACAAAGAAAAGGGTCTTTTTTTTTCCCAAGTAACTTGATTAGCCCCTCTACATTTTACCTAAATATATTTATGAATGTTTAATAATCTGAAAATATGTGGGTTAATAGTCTTTATTACTTCCCCCAATTTGAACTTTCCACGTTTCATAGTTTACGAGTAAAATGGCTGTGACAGACAGACAGACACAGGAGTGATCTTATAATGGTTCCGTTTTTACTTTTTAAGTACGGAACACTAAAAATATATTTTCATTCAGAGAGAGTTCAGAAAGATACGTATTTCACAAAACTTGACTGTGTCCACAATATACTTATGAAAAATATGCAACCTTACGTGTAACAGACTGATATCAAGTATGTAACAGACAAACAAATAAATACATAAAAAGAAACCAATGCTGATTATAGTGGAATTTTTTTACTTTGAATATTCAAAATGTTATAAAATGCATTGCAAGAATTAAAAATATAGGCTTAATAGTATAAGAAAAAAATAATGATGTAAAAAATATTTGATGTAAATATAAAATATTAAAAATGGTAACACTGGCTTGGAATTGGCCTGCTCTGTATATCATATATAGATTAGTATGCATACTACATAGTATGCTGAAAGTTAGTTCATTTAAATGCATATCACAGTTGAAAATTTCCATTCAGCAATTTCCCTGAATAAACAAACGGAAATGTACTTGAGAACTTTTGTGCAGCCCTGTATTGGACCAATAGAATTTATACACGCCAAGTAATATTCAAAATATAGTTCAATTTAAAAACGCGTACCACAACTGAAAAGGCACCTCCAGCAATTATTGTTCATAGGCTTCAGTTGTTAAATTTCTTTTGTACTCAAACTCTTTTGTGTGTACCTGTAAATGAAGATAAATATTTATGCACACCCTGCTCTACAGTAAGCTTCGTACAGTATACCTAAGTGAAATATATAAATTTCAGTATATTTAAAATTATGCAGTATCATTAAAATACACCGCAAATGATTTTTTTTTCCATAGATCGTAATGTAAAGGAATTCGTTTGAGTATCCCTGTAAATGATCCGTAATTGCTATTTACTTCATTTTCACAGACCTGCCAACTGCTACGAAAAAATCGTAGTTTCTACGATTTGGAGCTAAAAACTACGATGCTACGAAAATCAGTTTAAAACTACGATTTTCTGCAAAAAACACACTCGCCGAAAAAAATCAATTTCGTCAATCGTTCGCAGAAAAAAAAAAAAAAAAAAAAAAAAAAAAAAAAACGCAAATTTATGTTAAGGGATCGCGAAAAAACACAAATTTCGTCGAAAAATCGAAAAATTCTTCAAAGGATCGCAAAAAAAAAATGCAAATTTCGTAAAAGGGTCACAATCTCGTCAAAGGATAGTGAAAAAGACACATTGTTCCAAAGGATCGTAAAAATAGCAAATTTCCTCAAAGGTTCGCGAAAAAACCCAAATTTCTTCAAAGAGCGTGGAAAAAACGCGGATTTGGTCAAAGGATTGCGGTAAAAAATACGAATTTGGTCAATGGATCGCGGAAGAAACATGAATTTCGTCAAAAGATTGCAGGAAAAAAAAGCGAATTTCGCCAAAGCATCACGGAAAAAACGCGAAAGTAATCAGAGTTAATTCGATTTGTTATGTACAAAACAGCAACTAACCAACCAACATCTAGATTAATTTGAATTTTGGATGCTACTATTTCTCATTTTCAAAAGTTGGCAGGTCTGTTTTCAATACCGAACATGCCATTCTGATACCCACTATCATCTATGAATTTCATTGTAATCGGACTGTATTTACGCGAGTTAGAGCACGGACAGACGGCACACAGACAAACAAACAAACCGAATTCTTACCCAGATAGCATTTTTAATTTTCAGAAAATCTGCAGCAGTCTCTCTTTGCAAACCTGCAAAGAGATTTAAATGTGGAATTAGTTTTACACGACCAAATTTCTCATTTCTTCTTGGGTATTTTTTCTAATAGACACTTTTCTATTTTTTCTTTTATTCATGCATTACATATAACTGGACATTCTGTAACAATGCTAGTCTAATGATGATGATCGATTTCTGCTTATAAAAAAAAGACACTTTCCTTTTAAGCAAAATGTTACAAACGGAATTCAAATGATGGCGATAATTAAAATGAATGATTAAATTTGAAACATTCCTGAAATGTTAATTAAAAGCTAGACTTTGTTAAAACCATATCCCTTATGACAGTTATTTTCACTAAATTAATGTGTTTCTCCTTGAAAAAAAAAAAAAAAAAAAATATGCCTTTTACAATTTTAAGGTCTCTTCCTGCGGCATTCTCTTCAGTTCCGCAAAAAAAAAAAAAAAAAAAAAAAAAAAAAAAAGCTTAATTCGCCGTCAACAGATGGATTTCTTGTAAAAACTTTTTATATCTTACAAAAGAAAATCGCATTTAAATGAAAAAATCAAAATAAAATGAGTCATTGACCAATGTCATAAAAATTAACTTGACTACTCTGAATGCAACGAACACAAAAAAAATGATCATCTAAGTGTAAAGCGAGTTATGTTTTAAAGACCGAATTAGTTCTACATGACCAATTCTGAATTGAGAAATCGGACAAAACGATATCCCTCCTGATAGTGAATTTCTTCAAATTAATGTTTTACCTTCAAAAAACTTTTCTCAAATTTATCGTTTTAACTTCAAATCATTTTCCTTCAGCGGGATCTATAATTTCGAAAAGCAACTATACAGTATTAAATTACCGCCGCGACATCAGATTGATTTTTTGTAACAAAATAGCTACAAGTCTCTTGTGCAAAGAATATGTTAGCACAATCAGTTTGCATTGAAAGGATGAAGAAATGATGAAATGACGCATCCACCGATGTCATGAAAATTAAAAGAACCACACTGAATGCAATGAACACAGAAAATGATTCCATTTGGTTGCAAAGAACAAATCTGAAATCGTATTACTTTGTGGGTATTTTTCCCCAACAATATTTTTTCACACTGTTGTTCTTTTTTCCCCTTTTTTTTCTTGTTAGATATGCAATACATATTAACTGGACATTCTATAATAATGCTTAATCCGGTGGTGAAGATCGATTTTCGTTTTTGAAAAGCATGAAATACCTTTCAAAATGTAACAGAATTTTAATTTAAACGACGGCAGAAATGAAGGATTAAATTTGAAACTACAGTCGAACCTCTATTTAACGAAGTCGCTAAATCCCGGAAAAAAGTTCGTTATATGGAAAATTCGTTAAATAGAGATTCACCTTTTAAAATACTTTAAACTACATAAAACAGATTTTAAATTCATAAACACTAAATATTTTTACTAAAAGTAATTAATCATATTTTTTTAAATAAATTATACCGATTTGTTTTATTTATTTTACCCACCAATATCCATCATCAATTCCTTTTTTCTATGTGTTTAAATCTTTGAAATCTGCAAGGAAAACAAGACATTGTCCGGGAATACACTGTATTTTCTATTTAAAGTAAATAGTCATTAAAATTAACGAATTTTAATGACATTATCGTATTTATTATCATTATAACAAATAAATGTAACCATACATTAACATATGCGCCCTTAAATTTAATTTCTGAAAAACTCTGTTAATTTTGCCTGAGTTCTTTATTTAAAATAGTGCTTTCTCTCATAATACGTCTCGCATCTTTGCAATGCACCAAAAACCCCTTCATGCATATTTTCTTCTAACTATAATCCGCGTCGGATTGTTTCAAATGATTTTTGCATTTCATCATACGAAGTTTTGTTAATTCCTGCATCATGATCATTTCCATCATCATCATATTCGTCTTCATCGCAATTCATTGCTGTATTGTTTTTATTTTTCACACTGTCGAAAATGTCTAATTCGGATAGTGTTTCCGAGGTCTCAATTTCAAAATTAAGCGAAATACAATCATAAATCAGCACATCATGGTTAATTTCTTCTTTTATTCTCACTGTATCCACATTCTTAAAAGTTACTCTAAGGGATTATCGTCTTCGTCCTCAGTACTTACCGAATTCTCACTGCTGACAAAGAAGGCGCCTGGTAAAACCAGCTGAACATCATGAAATGTGTTTAAAGGAAGAATAAGTTTGAAATGTCCAGAAATATTTTGAGAAATAAGGTGAAAAAAATTTTTGATCACAAGAAAAAGTTCGTTAAATAGAGAATGCACTCCGCTATTTGGAGGTTATTTTACGAAGAAATTTGCAAAATGTTCTTGGTTCCAAGGAAAATTTCGCAAAATAGAGAAATTCGCAAAATAGAGGTTCGTTAAATAGAGGTCCCACTGTATCATTTAAAACTTGATATTATACAGCGTTCCTACGGATCAGGGAAAACCTGGAAAACAGTGAAAAGTCAGGGAATTTGAAAATTTAGGCAAAAAGTCAGGGAAATGGCAGGGAATTTTTTTAATAATTGAAGTGATCTGGGAAAAGTCAGGGAATTTTTTATGTACTACTCTTTCATCAGAATCTCGATTATTGTCGTAAATGAAGAAATTTTGAATAAATTATTCATCCAATCTAAAATTGTTATATAAAATTTATGCAAACTAATAACAATAGGATAATTTGCAGATAATTAAAAATCGGGAAATTCTTATAGCACATATATTTTTTTTCCCCATTTATCTAGATTAAAATTGTCAATTGTGGAATGTTTTACAACAATATATAAGCCGAATTTTTATTGAGAAAGGTCAAGGAATTTTTTGAAAAAGGTTAGGGAAAACCTGGAAAAGTCAGTTTTTTTTTTTTTTTTTTTTTTTTTTTTTTTTTTTTTTTTTTTTTTTAACTGGAATTAACCCTGATTATAGAAACGATATCCATTACGATAGTAAATTAATCTTAAATTACATTATTTAATCTGTCAAAAATTAAAAATTGTGATTAATGATAATAAATAATAATTTAGGATTTACTAAATTAACTCATTAAAGACTGACGTTGCGTTTTCGCAACATTATGTTTGTGATTTTTTTTATTTTTTTTATTGCGAATATTTTTTTCAACAAATGTATTATTACATATTGTATATATGACCTTTTTTTTATGGAAAAAAAATGTCAATTCTTCCGGGTTGTAAAAAATTAGAAATATGAATGAAACAGTACAGAATGTTTTGAAAATGTTTATTGATAAATTTCGGATTATGTTCATAGATACACTATAAAGAATGAAATAAAATTCAGCAGTTCAATATACAGCTATCGTAGCAGTCAAATTATATCTATCCGAAGTAAATGTGATGTACAGTCAAATAGCAAATGCTTCAAGGATTTTTATATTGCAAAAAATGTAGCAGGTTTGTATTTTTCGGAACATATCATATCTCACATAAAAAAAAAAAGAAAAAAAATTCTAATATCGCTTTTTTTCTCTTAATAAGACATTAATATGCATAAAATAAAATTTTATTTCATTTGTGTGAAGTATAAAAAGGTGCGTTTAATTTACCCATTGAAAAACTACACAAATATTTACTTGTCAAATTTTAATTTCTTTTCCTCCAGCATATCTCCAGTTCCGCAATGAAATATCAATCTTAGCTCACAGCACGCAGACTGGTTTCTTGAAATAAAATATCTTTTTATATGTTACCAAAGAAGATCGCATTTGAGGGTCTCAGGACTCTTAAAGCTTCAAAATGTTCGAATTTATATATATATATATGCTAAACTCCAGTCTTTTCTGAACATTTTCATATAATTTTTTCCTTGAAGTTCCCATTAGAATAGAAGTTATGGGTTTTAGAATTATAGCCGCTCAATAGTTAAAACGGTATTTCCGGAACTTCCAAGTCATTTTACTCAAAATGACGTTTTTGGGGATGACGCGCAGGATATCTCAAAAACTTCTTAATATTTTTTCATGAAATTTTCAAAATATGTTTCATGTTAGTCTGTATAAACTGATCCTAAAATTTCCTTTTTATTGTTCAATAAAAAAAAAAAAAAAAAAAAAAAAAATTATGTAATTATAACGTTGAAATTCTGAACATTTTGTATTAGCTAAACACAACTTTGTATTAAAAATATAAAAATGCTTTAAATACAAATTTATTTAGATTCAGGATGATTATTATAATCTGAATATAATTAGGCTTCAAAATTTCCATTCTAGTTACAAAATTTATTTTGTAATCCTGCGCCAAAGCTGTCATACTAATTTTCTGCTGGACAAATGTCTGACTGTGTGAAGTCCTCTATAAATATTAATTCTGCATCTTAAATTTTTTTTAAATACATGAAATGAAAGAACACACTTATCATCCCTCTAAAAATTTTGTTTTAAAATTATGTACATTTTAAAATATTAAATGTTGAAAATGGTCTTTTTTTTTTTTTTTTTTTTAATTTAAGAGTCCTGAGATCCCTTAAATGATGAAACGTTGAAATGAATCATCAACCATTGTCATAAAAATTAAACTAAACTGAATGCAATGAACACACACACACAAAAAAAAATGATTCTATACTGTTTGTAAAAAAAGTTGTGTTTCAGAGGTCGAATTAGTTCCACACGACTAAATTTAAAGTCATACTCTTGGGTATTTTTTCCACAATAATTTTTTTTTTCTTTCACAGATTTTATTTTTCCTTATTTTACCCGTTACACACCCATGCTTAGTCTGGTTGTAAGACACGATTTTCGTTTTTGAAAAGCAAGAACTACCTTTCAAACGTTCAAAATGTAACATAATTTTAATTTAAACGATGACTAAAATGAAAGATTAAATTTCAAACGATCATTAAATTTTAATTAAAAACTTGATATTATAGAAACGATATCCCATATGACAGTTAATTAGTTTTGAATTACATTATTTAATCTATCAATAATTAAAAAATGTGATTAATGACAATAAATAATAATTTAGTATTTACTAAAGTAATGTTTTATCCCTTGGAAAACTGTACACAAATGTTTACATGTCAAATTTTAACTTCTTTTCCTCCGGCGTTTCTTCAGTTCCGCAATGAAATGGCAATCTTAGCTCACAGCACGCAGACTGGTTTCTTGAAATAAAATAGCCTTTTATATGTTACCAAAGAAGATCACATTTAAATGATGAAACGTTGAAATGAGTCACCGACCATTGTCATAAAAATTAACTGAACTGAATGCAATGAACACAAAAAAAAAAAAAATGATTCTATCTGGTTGTAAAGAAAGTTGTGTTTTAGAGGTCGAATTAGTTCTACACGACCAAATCTAAAGTGAGAAGTCGGATTACTTCTTGGATATTTTTTTCCCTAACAAACAATTGTTTGCTCTTTTTTGCGTTGTTTTTCCTTGAATACCTCTGGTAATTTGAGCATAATGGGTTACTCGTGCGAAAAACAGTCAGCGTGGCAATTACGCGATCATTTTACGGTACGATGTAACATCTGCTGTTGTTATTGATTCCTAGTATTCTATGCACATTTTTTTAGTTAAAATGAAGCATTTCCTTGAAAAAGATATCACGTATTTTATCTTCGTGGAATGTGTGATCATATTTATAGAAAGCAGTTTAGACTTTAAAGTGTTTAGAATTTTAAGTATTTTATTGATTTTATTGATTTGCTTTATTTTATTTTATTTATTTTTATTTATTTATTTATTTATTTATTTATTTTTTTTTTTGGTTGCTTGAATATGAAAAAAAAGGTTTATTTTCAAAGTATAATTTTTCTTTTAATAAAAACTAAATTTATAAAACATAAATTATTCTATGTACGGAAGACGGGGTACAATGAAACAAAATTTACTAATTATTTTTTCCTATCCACAATTTTGCATGCACAAAAATATAATTAATGCATATTTTTAACCTTGTATTTTCCCCATCTAAATAAATTTTTATTAGGTTCTAAACATTATCTTTATGCTTGAAAAATAACAAAAAATAAATGTCTTACAGTGTTTCATTGTACCCCGTATGCCGAGGTACAATGAAACACATACTGGGGTACAATGAAACACTCTAAACGATGGAAGCAATTTTCACCCAGTATAGTTTATTTTATGAAAAATGAGATAAATACAGAAACAAAACTTGATTAATAAGAAACTTGATAAAAATATTATAGTCTAAGATGAAAAATAAGAAAATTCTATTACTTTAAGAAATACCTTTCATTTTATATTAAATTGGCTCAAGTCAGTTTCAAAAATTAGCATTTCTGCTTATATTTCAGTTGCTCCTGAAGGAATATGGGATGGTAGTTTCAACACAATGAGTTTTTTTTTTAAATGTAAGTTTCTAAAAAAAAAAAAAAAATTAAAACTTGGTTGGAGTTTTTTTATATCAAGTACTTCACATTTGACTTCATTTATGTATGATTTCTCCAACGGTATATATTTCCTTATGTTTTCATTTATACGGATACTGCTTGTACCATACATGTTGTGTGGGGATATCTCATTCTTAGTACCTCGATGACCAGCTGGGACTGGAAAAAAAATCTGGATCATCATCAGAGTCTGTAGCAGGCAGAGTTTGTTTTCAAAACAATCCCTTCTTAGCTTTTTTTTCTCTTTCTATTTTTTAATTGCTTAACAAGAGCATTTTTTACTGACCTGGTTAGAACAAAACTCTTTTTTTTTTCTGTTTTCCTACTCTTACTTCTAATATATTCTATTTACTACTTTTATTACTGTAATAAAACATGTTTCATTGTACCCCGTCTGCAAGTGTTTCATTGTACCCCGCACTGAGGTTACTAAATAAAAATTTATTTTCAAACTTCTAATATTTATTTTTTTTAGCTTGGTTTTGGAGGTATGAAGACAACTACCCAAAGATAACAATGTATGGAAAAAATAATTATTACATATAAAAACAAGGAAAAAGAAACAAAATTACTTTTAGTAAAGAAAGTTACTTTCAATGGTGCAAAAGCAATAATCTTCCATTGCTACTGTTGTAGAAGTGTGGATGTATCCAAATCACATCAGTAATTGGAACATATAGTTGTATAACATATATATAAACAGCAACTCTGTATGACAAATTTGATTGATTTTACAAGTAATGTTTCATTGTACCCCTTGTTTCATTGTACCCCGTCTTCCCCTACATTTTTTTAGTTAAAATAAAGCATTTCCTTGAGAAAAAAAAAAATCACATATTTTATCCTCGTGGAATGCCTGATCATGATTTTAAAGTGAAATATTTTATTGATTTACTTTTTTTAGTTGCTTGAATATGAGAAAAAAAGTTTTTAAAAAATACAATAATTTTCCTTTTTTAGAAAAAAACTAAATTTATGAAACGTAAATAATATTTTAGAATGAAGTTCCCTTTTAGAGTAATGGAAATTACGTGGTCATTTTACTGTACGATGTAACATTTGCTGTGTTGTTATTGATTCGTAGTATTCTGTGAACATTAAAAAAAAAAAAAAAAAAAAAAAAAAAAAAGTTAAAATGAAACACATATTTCCTTGAAAAAAAAAAAAAAAAATCACGGATTTTATCCTCGTGGAATATGTGGTCTGATCGTATTTATGGAAAGCAGTTTAGATTTTATTTATTTATTTATTTATTTTATTTTTTATTATTAACCATTTGGAAAAATGGTTATTGTTCTCGTCAGGATGGGAAATTAAAAGCATATCTGAAGGTTTTCATTGGTTTAATCCGCAATTTATTCGCTTTCTGATTGGTCTATACATTAATCTGTATTTCCCTTTAATTTCAACAACGATGGATACTTTCTGTTGCCACTATGACAAAAAAGTAATAAAAACTACAAAAACAAAAATTAATAACTCAGAAACAAATTGAGATACAGCTTTCAAACAAATTGCATTTAAAAGTAGATTTTTTTCTCTATCCGACGGTGTAAAAAGTAATAGTGTCGGATGTTTAGAAGTTTAAGAATGAAATTTCATTTAAAATTGGCCGTCAGATATCTTGGAAATCTGACGATGAGTAAAGCCTTTTCCCGAACAGCCAATGAAATGCTTGGATATTTTACGTAAGTTTCAGGTGGATAATACTTAAGTTTCATGAAATCTGACGGGTCGCAGGCGATATTTTTGGCTTGCAATTTTTACGTGTAATAACACTATTAATGTTTAATTCATGGCGTACGTAATGTATGATCAATTCCGTGCGATTTTTTATGTCTTAAATTTTAGTCTTCAAAAAATCGTTTTCCAAATGGTCGTTGTAATTTGATAAATTGCTTTTTTTTTTTAGCTGCTTGAATATGAAAAGAGAAGTTTTTAAAAATCTATACAATTTTCCTTTTTTCTAAAAACTACATTTATGAAACATTAAATCGTATTTTAGAATGAAATATCTTTTTAGAGAAATGGCAATTACTCGACCATTTTACGGTACGATGTCACATCATCTGCTGTTGTTAATGATTCCTAGTATTCTTAGTACTTTTTTTTTCTTTTTAAGTTAAAATGAAGCATTTCCTTGAAAAAGATATCACGTGTTTTATCCTCGTGGAATGTGTTATCATATTTGTAGAAAACAGTTTAGAATTTAAAATATTTTATTGATTTGCTTATTTTATTTTATTTTGTTGTTGCTTGAATATGAAAAAAAAAAAAGGTTTTAAAAAAAAAATAGTTTTCCCTTTTCTAAAAACTAAATTTATGAAACATAAATTATATTTTAAAATGAAGTGTCTTTTTAGAGAATAGTTTCAGTTTTAAAGTAATTTTTTTAAAACTGGTTCTACTCTTTTATTTTGTTGAATCTGAAAGAAGTTCTTTTAAACAATTGAACTTTCCCTTTAATGTGTGATCATATTTATAGAAATCAGTTTAAATTTTAAAGTGAAGTATTTTATCAATTTTTTTTATTACATAGTTGCTTGAATATGAAAAAGATTTTTTTTTTTTTTTTTTTTTTTTTAATAAATATAATTTTTCTTTTCCTAAAAATTAAATTTATAAAACATAAATTATTCTATTTACCTACATTTTTTAGTTAAAATGAAGTAATTATTTCCTTGAAAAAAAAAAAAAAAAATCACGTATTTTATCCTCGTAGAATGTATGATCATATCTATAGAAATCAGTTTTAATTTTAAAGTGAGGTATTTTATTGATTTTCTCTTTTGTAGTTGTTTAAATATGAAAAAAGAAGTTTTAAAAAATATGTATAATTTTCCTTTTTCTAAAACCTAAATTTATGAAACGAATTATATTTTAGAATGAAGTGCCTTTTTAGAGAAATGACAATTACGCAGTAATTTACGGTACGTTGTAACCAGGTCTGCGCAGTCGGTGGGAAAAAATGGAGGACTCCGACTCCGGGAATTTTAACACATCCGACTCCGACTCTTTCACTCAAAAATGGACCGACTCACACTCCGACAACGGAAACCTGCTTATAAAATGGGCGACTCCGATTCCGGGAATTTTAACAGATCCCACTCCGACTCTTTCGCTCAAAAATGGGCCCGACTCCGACTCCACGACTCCGTCTCCGACTCCGCAGCCCTGGTTGTAACGTCTGATGTTGTTATTGATTTCTAGTATTCTATGTACATTTTTTTTATAAGTTAAAATGAAGCATTTCTTTGAAAAAATGTCACGTATTTTATCCTCACAGAATGTGTAATCATATTCATGGAAAGCAGTTTAGATTTTAAAGTAAAATAATTTATTTATTTGCCTTTTTTTTTTTTTTTTTTTTTTTTAGTTACTTGAATATGAAAAAAACAGTTTTAAAAAGTATATAATTTTCCTTTTTCTAAAAACTAATAAATTTATGAAACATAAATTATATTTTGAATAAAATGTCTTTTTAGATAATATTTTCAGTTTCATAATGAAATTTTTGTTATTGATCCGCTTCTTTTTAGTTTGTTAAATCCGAAAGAAGTTCTTTACATGAAAATTACATGATTTTCCCTTTAAAAACTTATGGAATATAATTGTATTTTAAAGTAAAATGTCCTCATAGAAAGCTGTTTGAGTTTTAAAATACCTACTGATTTGCTTCTTGTAGTTTGTTGAATCTGAAAGAAGTTCTTTTAAGGAATCACATGATTTTTTCATAAAAAACTTATGGAATATAACTTATATTTTAAAGTGAACTGTCCTCATAGAAAGCTGTTTAAGTTTTAAATTGAAATATAATATGTACTGATTTGCTTCTTATGGTTTGTTGAATCTGAAATAAAGAAGTCTTAAACCGTTCTAAATTCTCGTTAAAAAAGTATTAAATTTAATTTTTATATTAAAATCTTGTTCTTGTTTGCTTGCTTTAATTTTGGATTTTTGAATTTTTTAAATCACACAAACTAAACTTAAAATATAAGTTAATAAAATTAAAATTCTCCTTTTTTTAAAAATAGAATTTTTCTAAACGAACTAAAAATGGGACATAGATGATAATTTGATTTTTTAGTTTTGTCTTTAAATTATATTCTAGGCTATATAAAGAGAATAAAAATTTTAATTTTTGAGACGTAAAACTCTTTATTTGCTATAGAAATCAATAATCTTGATTTAATTAAATATTTTTTTTTCTTTTTGCTTCGAATTTATATTTTACACTAAAAAATTTAATTGGATTGCTTCCTTTAGTTTTGATTTGTTTAAAAAATTCAACATTCCAGTGAAATGAAAATATTGAAATTACCATTTTTTATCTTTTAAGTTAAAGTTCTGTGAGCACTTTAAAAAATGAAATAAAAATTTATATCTAATGAAGTGTTTTTTAAATTGCTTTTTTATGTATTATAAAGGATTTCATATTTTCATTCTTAAGAAGTGAAGCCGTATATTTATTGTAGAAATCAATAATCTTGTTTAATACATCACTTTTCCATTTCAACACCATTTAACATTTAATGAAAAAGAGCACTTGAATAAAATTTAAATAATTTGAATGAAATGAAAGCGAAAAGGCAATAAAGGTAGAAGATTTATGCTTTTCGTATTGATTTTAATGCAAATGCTTGTTGCTTTCTTGCATAATGTTCTTAGAGTATCTATTAAATATTTGAAATACGTTAATAAAAATTATTTGCTATGGTTACAATGCAGTTTGAAAGCTGTATCTCGATTTGTTTCTGAGTTATTAATTTTTTTTTTTGTAGTTTTTATTACTTTTTTGTCATAGTGGCAACAGAAGTATCCATCTCTGTTGAAAGTAAAGAGAAAATACCGATTACTGTATAGACCAATCAGAAAACGAATAAAATGCGGATTCAACCAATAAACGCTTCAGATGTGTTTTTGATTTCCTACCCTGACGGAGGACAATAATCATTTTTCCAAATGGTTAAAAAAAAAAAAAAAAAATAAAAAAAAAAAAATAAATAAAGTGTTATAAAATGATTATTGCACACTCTCAAACGCTCTTTATTTATGATGTAGTGCAGATTTTCAGTATGTATTTATATGCTAAAAAACTGTAAAATGAAATCAAAATAATAATTTATAATGCATAAAACCATAAACATGTCTTAAATGAATAATTAATACACAAATTTTATGCCTGATATTTCTGAGGATTTATATAAGAAAAAAAAATAACATATGCGTTATGCATTCCGATTTATTTTCACAAGCAGAATTTCATCTTGTAATTAGCCAGATTCGCCTGCTACAGTGATCGGTTTCTTCAAAGAAACCTTGAATAAAATGAAACATATCGGTTAATTTGTCTTTGTGTTTTAAAGAAATACGGACCTTTGCCTGAAATGTCCTTTCGCATTTCTGAAAGCGATACGAATGCTAATGTGGTATTATATTTTCTAACGTGGCAGACAAAATTTGGCTTCTTATTAAGAATCAACGCTTTTAGTTGGTCATTTTGCAGAAAAAATTTGGTAAATAACGATAGAACGACATATACTGTATTAAAACCATCCCTGAAAAATTATCTAAGTGAAGGCAAAGGGTTAAATCATATTCCTGTCAAAATTGTTAATTACAGAGATTTTTGAGCGTATTTGAGATGTGGATTTATAACTTTAGTTAATAATTATAAAAATGTATATTATTTCTTTAAAATATCAATATTTTACATTATTTTTATAAATATTTTAAGAAAACCCGTGCTGAAATATTATAGGTTTGAAGTTGCAGATATATGAAAACTGATCTTAAATGTTCTTTACACTCAAAAACCCACACTCATGAAAATAGTTCTTTAAATATTCAATTATCATTGGAAGTTTTCCAAATTTGATTTTACAGGTTACTTCTACTATTTGAATGCAGATTGATATCCTTTTCGTAATGATATAATGACATGTTCTGCTACGTAATAAGCTTCGAACGTGTTCTGAATGCGGTGCAATCGATTTGTAACCCTATTTTTCGACGATTATCCCTTATGTAATTGTTCAAACACAAGACGGATAATTCGATGTCTATCCATTGTATATTATAATCTACTTTAATTCATTGACTGCCATGGTACCCAAATTCGAATAATAATAATAAAAAAAACCCGCATTGGATTACCCCAGTTAAATTTACATGATTGACATACCGTTTGGTTATAAATCATTTAAGCACAGATTTGATAAGTTTAATGCATGGATTAAATAAGATCATTTTTTATAGCCATTATCCTGAAATGATTGTTTATAAATAATTTGTATCTGGATTGTAGATTTTAAGAGCATGACATATATATATATATATATATATATATTTTTTTTTTTTTTTTTTTTTTTTTTTTTTGTCTGTAGAAAACATAAATGTATAATAGCTTTTTGATGAATAAAAATAATTTAAAAAATTGTTTTCTGGAAAAAAAAAAGAAAACGACATTGAATTATAAATTATATGGCTAAAAACTTCTAAATGTATAAAAATCCAATATACATTTATTATGGGTATATTTAAAGGTTATAAGACAAGAACGTCATATGAGGTATTTTCACAATCTTTTGACCTTTATGTCCCTGATTAATAATTTTTATTTTAGTCCATGTTCTTGCGTTGTCTTTATTTCATATTCTGGGGAACATCCCATTGCATGATTCCATAACAATATTAACGAAATAAATAAGTTTTGGACGATGCTGGGGGTCCAAACACCTGGAAAACTCCTATACCGTCCCCTGTTCTTAATGCTGGTTTTTAAGTTTGCAGCTGTCTGGATAAAATTGTTTTAATAAAAATAATTCGATGTAATTTTTTTCAGAAACTGGAACTATTGTTTTATTTAAATATTTATCTAAAAATTAACCTGCACACATTTTTAGGGTTGTTATTTTTTTCAACTCTGTCCCTGGGTTTTAGATTCTTTACCATCCCTCTTCTAAAATTATACAGAAAATCACTTCAGATGCAGCCACAGAATTTTTTTCAAGTTTTTTTCTCATGCAGAAGTATGCTAGAGAAATAATGTCTAAAATTCTTTGGCAGGAAATTTACTGTAGAATTTAAATCAACATTTAAATATCAATTTCAAGCATCGTGGCTTTATTGGTAGTCTCACCGTCCCCAAGGTTTATTCCTGCGCTTTTCGAGATAAATTATTTTTTTATATTTTATTTAATCCAATCTAAATAACTGTTTCTAAAAATCAATGAACATTTTGGCTACCACTTAGTTTTAACATGATCTGCCTAAAATAGTTGGTAATTTTCCTTACCGTTCCATCCTTACCGTCCCTTTTTTCCTTATACCATCCCCTTTTTTTACTTTACCGTTCCTTCTTTGACACAATGTTATACCAAAATTTTGTGCTAAAAATACTACATTGTTATTATATTGTTATTATTTCTTATTTGAATGTCCTGCGGGTACTACGCAAATTCATTATAAGTAAAAATTTAGAAGAAAATAAAAAGTTTTAGTGGTAAAATGGGAAGGAAAATTAAACTCGCAAGTTTTACTTAAACCTCAGTTAAATAAAATTTTTTTCGCTGCTGACCATTTTTTCTTTATTTTGAATCATTAAGGCATTCGTCTATCAGATTAAATTTATTTTAGCAAGTTGAATTTCACCAGATTTTTATGCCCCATATATATACAGGATGTCTACAAATTAGTTGGGGAATTTCGTAAGTTAAGAATTTCCGAAATATTAAATGAAATTAACTAGTTGAAAGTCAGACTAGTAATAATATTGCCGAAGTTTATTCATAAATGGCGATAGGTGTCATAACTGACGCTATCGCTTAGCGAGAAGATGTGTTATTCAATGGCCACCATTCGCCGCTTGATTTCGGTGTTTGTTGTTTTCTAAAGGATCAAGTGTACAAGCCGCCACTTCCTGCATCCATTCCTGAACTAAAATCAAGAATCTGCACTTGAATTAATTTGATCGACGGAAACATGCTGACAAATCTGTGGCAAGAAATGATTTACAGATGGGACGTTAGCAGAGTCACGAAAGAAAGTCACATCGAACATTTGTGATAATGGTAAACTTGAACTAATTTTCTATCGTACAACAATATGTACTTTATTTTTTTTTCCCTTTCAATTCCATTCAATAAACCATTCTTTTTGCCCAGCTAATTTATAAACATCCTGTATACAATATATACTCGTATATATATTGTATAATTCGAGAACTAGTTTTGTTGCATAATCAAGATGCGAACGCGCCCTGAATGCAATGCAGTAGATTTGTAGCCGTGTTTTTTTCGCCGATTATCTGTTACATAATTGTTCAAATACAAGATTGTAAGTCGATGTCTATTCATTGTATATTATTTTCTTTTTAATTCATTGACTGCCGTGTCACTCGAATTCAAATGATATGAAAACTTCGAACTGGGCTGCCCTACATAAATTAAGATGATTGACATATTGTTTAGTTAAAAAAAAAAAAAAAAAAAAAAAAAAAAAAAAAAGAGCATTCATTTGCTGAGGAAGTTTATATGATTGACTACAAGTGACGTTAATATTTTTTTGAGAGTTCGATTTGCTTTTAATCGTTATGCAGAGATACGTAGATCATGGCAAATTTATGGTACATTTCTAAAGTACGGATGCAACAAATGGACATAAATATTTTTTTCGATAAATAACGATATTTCACATGAAACCCAAAGAAGTCATTCAAGGGGGAAAAAAAGGAATGAAAGAAATAAAATTTAATTACTAATTGGATTAACCCGGGAGAACTCGCTAGTGAGAATGCTCTTTTACTTTACATTCATATAATATCAACTTTTTTTTTGGTTGGCTTAGTACTTTTATTCACAAAATAGGTAAAATAATTGAAAAACATTTTGAAATTTTAATTAAAATGAAAAATGATTTAAATAAGAGTCTTAAAAAAGTACGACTGTGAGAGAAAATCTCATGCAGCGAGTTCTCCCGAGTTAATCTAAAACCCTACAATTTTATAAAAAGATTCATATTTATTCATACTTGCAATTTGTAAAAGGATTTTTATTTATATCAACAGAACATTATTTTATATATATTTGAGAGATAAAAAAATCCCACCTATACCCTGCAGAACGTGTCCTGACTGCTATGCAGCCTGCTTGTAACTCCTGTCTTTTTTGGCGGTTATCGCTTGTGTGAATGTTTAAATCCAAACAGTGCAGTGGCGCGGAAGGCCAACTTGGGTCCCAAGAAAAAAGTTTCTTTCGGGGGGGGGGGGGGGAGGGTGTCGTGTGACATGTTTGTGGGGTTTGTGTGTGTGTGGGGGGGGGTATTCTCATAAAAAAAGAAGAATTTTAGAAGGCATTAAAATAGTTATTAAATTTGTTATTTAAAATTTTATTAATTTATATGTTTGGACATAACATCTTCTTTTTTAATTAATTTTATTTTTAAAGCAAATTAAAAGGTAAATGTGTGTCTGTCTAATGGTTTACAGAAACCAATTAGAAGCATTTTTCCACATTAACATAGCTGGAGGTATTGGATATAGCGCACTACATTATTTTTACATGGCATGTTTCCTTGAGAGGATTGTATAAATTACAAATTTTCAAAAAGACTGTTTTATATTGGAATGTTTCCTTGAGACGATTATACTATAAAATACAAATTTTTAATAAAACTGTTTTATATTGCAATATTTCCTTCAGAGGATTGCATAAACTGCAAATTTTCAAAAACACTGTTTTATATTTGAATGTTTCCTTGAGACGATTGTATAAAGAACAAATTTTCAAAAATACTTTTTATATTGGAATGTTTCCTTGAGACGATTGTACTATTAACTACAAATTTTCAAAAAGACTGTTTTATATTGGAATGTTTCCTTGAGACGATTGTATAAACTACAAATTTTCAAAAACACTGCTTCATATTGGAATGTTTCCTTGAGAGGATTGTATAAATTACAAATTTTCAATAAAACTGTTTTATATTGGAATGTTTCCTTGAGAGGATTGCATAAACTACAAATTTTCAAAAAGGCTGTTTTATATTGGAATGTTTCCTTGAAACGATTATACTATAAACTGCAAATTTTTAGAAAAACTGTTTTATATTGCAATATTTCCTTGAGAGGATTGCATAAACTACAAATTTTCAATAAAACTGTTGTATATTGGAATGTTTCCTTGAGACGATTGTATAAACTACAAATTTTCAAAAAGACTGTTTTGTATTGGAATGTTTCTTTGAGACGATTGTATAAACTACAAATTTTCAAAAACACTGCTTCATATTGGAATGTTTCCTTGAGAGGATTGTATAAATTACAAATTTTCAATAAAACTGTTTTATATTGGGATGTTTCCTTGAGAAGATTGCATAAACTACAAATTTTCAAAAAGACTGTTTTATATTGGAATGTTTCCTTGAAACGATTGTACTACAATCTACAAATTTTCAAAAACACTGTTTTATATTGGAATGTTTCCATGAGAGGATTCTATAAACTAAAAATTTTCAAAAAAACTGTTTTATATTGGAATGTTTCATTAAAACGATTGTATAAACTACAAATTTTCAACAAAACTGTTTTATATTGGAATATTTCCTTGAGAGGATTGTATAAACTACAAATTTTCAATAAAACTGTTTTATATTGGGATGTTTCCTTGAGACGATTGTATAAACTACAAATTTTCAAAAATACTGTTTTATATTGGAATGTTTCCTTGAGACGATTGTACCATTTACTACAAATTTTCAAAAAGACTGTTTTATATTGGAATGTTTCCTTGAGACGATTGTATAAACTACAAATTTTCAAAAACACTGTTTTATATTGGAATGTGTCCTTGAGAGGATTGTATAAACTACAAATTTTCAATAAAACTGTTTTATATTGGGATGTTTCCTTGAGAAGATTGCATAAACTACAAATTTTCAAAAAGACTGTTTTATATTGGAATGTTTCCTTGAAACGATTGTAGTACAATCTACAAATTTTCAAAAACACTGTTTTATATTGGAATGTGTCCTTGAGAGGATTGTATAAACTACAAATTTTCAATAAAACTGTTTTATATTGGGATGTTTCCTTGAGAAGATTGCATAAACTACAAATTTTCAACAAAACTGTTTTATATTGGAATGTTTCCTTGAAACGATTGTACTACAATCTACAAATTTTCAAAAACACTGTTTTATATTGGAATGTTTCCATGAGAGGATTCTATAAACTAAAAATTTTCAAAAAGACTGTTTTATATTGGAATGTTTCATTAAAACGATTGTATAAACTACAAATTTTCAACAAAACTGTTTTATATTGGAATATTTCCTTGAGAGGATTGTATAAACTATAAATTTTCAAAAAGTGTTTTATATTGAAACTTAGACAGTTTTGAGCTGTCTATTTCTTTCATTCCCATTTTACACCAAAACAGGTTTTAAATTTTGAAAGTTAAAAGAAAAATATCTTTTCGTATAATTGTATCAAACTGATATTGTAAAGGGGCTCCGGAGATTTTCGCCCTGTGCTCCCCCCCCCCCCCCCCTCCATCTGCGCCACTGAACGGCGGTGTTACCAAAATTTGGATGATTTGAAAATTTCGCATTGGCCTACTGAAATCTGTATTATAAAACAAAAACGTGTGTGAGTAACGCTGACGTAAAATTGACGGTGGCAAAACCTGACCAACAAATTTCGCTTTTACTACAATTTTTTTAACTTTTAAACATCGCACAATTTCATGTTTTACACCGTCGAGTACGAAAAAAAATTTTTTTTTTCTTTCAAATGAGATTCGTTTGAAAACTGTATCTCAATTTACTGCTTTTTATGATTTATAATGTAATTTTTTATGATTTTTAAAATAATTTTCAAGCAGGAATTTTTCTAAAATGAATTAGCATCGTATGCACCCAGATTACAATAGTTTACCCCGTTTGCACTTAAAACACTATAAATAGTTCGGTATTTATTTCCGGCTATTGTTCCATAACGAAATTAAAACAGCCGTAAATAAATAAAATAAAATGAATAAAATACAAATTTAACAGACATGCAGTCGAACTACGCGCTTAAAATATTGAAATGATCGTAATCAAAAAGACAGCTGTAAGTAGTCAAATCTTTGGTTATACTTCGTCTATTAATTCTTGGCAAGGGGCTAATACGAAATTATCGCTTTTAATAAATTTCAAAACTTTATTTGAATGCGTAATTGATATTTTTCGTATAAAAATGCTTTTTGGCGTTATTAGTGGGCGATCTAAAAATATATATGTGTGGGGTTTTGAGCTGCACTTGTAGACTGAGTGCAATCTTTTTATTGTAGCTGCGAACAGTGGTCCCAAATCGCGATCAAGTGGCCAAAAATCATTTCTGGCTTTCCTGGTGGTTGTATATCCTTCATTTTTAATTTTATAACATTCTAAATGACATTACATTGCGAATTTAAACTAAATGTAATTGGGGTTCCAGGGGAGGGGATTTGGGGAGGGGGTTGCAATAGAGGGGCCAAGTTTTTATTAAATTTAAATTTTCTTTTTTTGCAGGATTTTTTTTTTTTTTTTACAGTAATGACAATTTTTCACTTTTGATTAGGGGGAATATTTTGCCTTTTTCAAAACAAATCATCTAATTCAATAGATGATGAAAATGTGAAATTTTAACCCCCACTCTCCCTCCCTCAATGAAAATATACAGGTTAAAATCTTATTTTTTTTTCTCTTTTTTTAATGTTATTCCAAAAATAACAATAAAGAGCAATCAGTAAAATACATAAATAATCAATCAGCTGAATTTTGCCCCCCCCCCCCCCCCAATACATCCAACACACACACACACACGTGAAATCTCCCTTTTTTCCATTTGCCTCTATACCAAGGAAATTTTAAAAATATCATTGCTATTTTTAAAGTTTTCAACATCTATTTACTATGAATTAATAATAAAATCATTAAATTCATTAATTAGATTACTTTCAAAATTCCCCCCCCCCCCCCCCCCCCCTTCCTCCTTTCTTTTGCTTCACTTTATTACACAGAGAATAATACCTTTGAAATTCCAATAAAAATGGAGAATCTGCCTTTGTTACTTTATATTGGTAATATAAATAAATAATTACCTCACTAATTTTTTAGTATATTTGAAATTTCTGCTTCTCCCACCCCCCTCCTCTCCACTCCGGTATAAAATTCTAACATCTCTAGCAATTTTAAAATTTTTACAAAAAAAAAAAAAAATCAAAACTATGTTTTAATATAAAACAATTTTACATCTTTTTATCGAAAAATAAAATAAAATCTGTTTTTTAAATAAACCTTCAGAAAAGTGGATTTGCACATTTCAAGTAACTGCAACATTTCATCCCAAGGGTCGAGTGAAATTTTCATACATTTTTTAATTTTTTAAAGTATTAAAGTATTCATTAAAATTCAAATGTGCATACAAATTAATACAATTAAATTAACATTCATATAATAAACTGCAAAAAATAAACGTAGTAAAAAAAATTACAATAGATTTATATGACGATACGTGAAAATTAAAGTAAAACTTAATAATATACATAACCCGTTCGGAATTATGGGTGCGGCGCGGCGGTACAAACAATCGCGCTACAATAAGAAGAAACCTGCTTCGAGATTAAAACGCGAACGAACGTAAACAGAACAGAATAACGTTCAAAGAGCGGCGTGTTGAAGTAACGAACTCCTTTTCCGATGTTATGAAAACTGCTAACCTAACGACGAACGAGCTGGATGTGGGATGTTCGTTGAAGAATAACGTGCTTTTCTTGTGTTATAGTCAAACGATGGTATTATTAAGTGTATTTAATTCAAGTTCCATGTTTAAATCTGCGTCCTGTTATGTCAATAAATGTGAATGTTCATGTCTAATCGGCTAATATCTTTGCTGTGGTGCCTTTTTAGGTGCGTTCGTAATTATATAAATACGTAGCACCTATAGTCGTCGTTCAGTCCGTCCGTCTGTCTGTCTGTCTGTCCGCATATAACAGAGCAAAAACTACCCAACTGAATGGTCTGAGATTTTAAATATATGATTGTTGCAAAATTTTGTTGTGCCATTTCAAATTTTATGAAAATAGGATGTATAGTTTAATTACAGGGACAGTCAAAAGTTTTCCGTTACATTACGGCCAATGGGAAAAAATATTGCAAGTGAATTTTAATGATGTTAAAGCCTTCCGAATGGTCTGAAATTTTAAATACATAATTGTTGCAATATTTGTCGAGCCATTTCAAATTTTATGAAAATCGGATGTATAGTTTAATTACAGGGACAGTCAAAAGTTTTCCGTTACATTACGGCCAATGGGGAAAAAAATATTTCAAGTGCATTTTAATGATGTTAAAGCCTTCCGAATGGTCTGAAATTTTAAATACATAATTGTTGCAAAATTTTGTCAAGCCATTTCAAATTGTATGAAAATTGGATCTATAGTTTAATTACAGGGACAGTCAAAAGTGTTCCGCTACATTACGGGGAATAGGAAAATAATTAATGCAAGTGCATTTTAATGATGTTACAGACTACGCACTTTTGAAGTGCAAAAAAAATATACATTCAGTACAATATGGGGGGCAAAAAATAATTATAAAACTAGTTATAGTACGAACGCACCTCATTTACCACGTTTGACGAGCAATTTCCAACTTGTTCTATATATATTAAATGTAAAAATTCTGGTGGAGTGTTCAATTGAAAGAAAATGGTATCACCTATTTCACCTATATTCACCCAGAGAGGCCGGATTCATCTTCTACTTTGGATAATTCACAAATTAGCTGCTTACATAAGTTAAAACGTTTAATGTAGGACGGATTTAACCCTTTCAAGGGCGGTGGTCACACGGCATGCCCACCTAATTTTAATTCCAAAACTGACAAATGGCACCAAGGATATTTTAATAAAAGTTTGCTTTTATAATGAAAGTGCAAATGAGCAGGTTTTTATTTTTTAAGAAATTTGTTTGAAAATTCTGGTGTCAGTCAATTATTTCATCACTTTACAAATAGATTTTTTTCCTGCCCTTGAAAGGGTAAACGCAGATGAAAGACTGTTATAAGGATTTACACTGGTGTGCAGAAATTAAGTACGGGACTTTTTTTTAATGTCATACAGAAGTTCTGCAAATCGATACAAATTGTATCATAATATCCTCCAGATATAAGAATATGGGAAAAGTGAACAAAATTTCGTAAAAAGGATACAAATCCGTTTTGGTTAATTTCTTCATTTAGTCCTTAATTTTTGCACACCAGTGTATTTTAAACTATTTTTTTTTCTTTAAGTATTAAATTACCTTTACTTTTTGAACTTTTACCATATTTTTCTGTCATTTTCGTGCATGAACACTTTATAAATAAGATGGAGTACTATTTTACAAAGCTGATACAGCTTTGTAAAATATTACTCCATCTTATTGCCTCCATGCCGTTTGATTTTATTACCATGAATGCCAATTTCCCATGATTTCTTTCTCCTTTGTTAAATCTACCTAACTCAATCAATGATACTGAAGTGAAACAGCGGAATTGGTAAAATTGTTCATTGTTTTAACGTAATTGATACTCAGATATTCGATATTCTGAAAACTTTTGTGGGGTTTCTTAGAAAAATGATAGCGGTCCAACTTTTTTGTCTTTTTAAGAATCTTAAGGTACTCTTTCTAAGGGAAAAAAAATCTATGATTCTATGAGAAGAACTGGAACCATTTGACTAAGCTATTTAACAAAATGAGAAATAAAATCCAATGTTCGACCTGCCGTCTCTTACGCTTTTTTCTCACCACTAAAATTTAAAAGTAAATGCTGTCTTATTTAACCGACGAAATCTATCAATAAAATAATGCAAAAATTTCTGATAAATTTTGGTGGTAACAAAAAAGTGTAAAAGGTGGCAGCTATGCTATAGCATAAAAGTGTAATAAAATTATTTGAGGAGCATTCATTTATATTATTTTATCAAGAGATTCATTTTTCAGTTAAAAATTATTTTTCATTTATTAACATTTCATTTGTTACTTCGTCCTTATATACCTCGAGTAAATTATTATTATTATTTTTTTATTATCTTTTGTACTATCTATATTACATAATTAACCCATTTATCAGTACATTGGCATTTACGGTAAAAGTGATTGAAATATTTAGGTATTAAAGATCATTTGCATTGTTTTGTCAACATATTATATGACAGCATTGTATAACAAATGAATAGAGTTGAAAATTGAAAGTAAATAAATCATATGGTTTATTTTAGCAAAAATATTTTTAAAAGGCTTTTCGAAAAAGGATTGACTACTTTCTGGCCTTACATGATAATAAGAAAATAAACTTATTTTTCACACACCCGCTGAATAGTTGACACATTTTTTTAACTAATAAGCAAAATGTTATTGAATATTAGCTATTTTAATCAACATATCGTTCGAGGGCTTAACCCGTTAATTTAACGGGTTAAGTCCGCGTTAATGTTCAGCATCCTGTAATTAGGATAACTTCATTCTATCTCTGTATGTCCACGTAACGTGTCGTCGATGTCGTGTATCCCAGCATTCCGCTGGAAACCAGTATTATTTAAGTTTTTCGTTCGTTGTTCAAACATGGATAAGGCCATTTTTGTGGCTTTGGAGTAACTTGTATCCTTTCCTACCATAACAATCCCTAGCCATATTTTTGCGATTGATGGAAAAAAGATTAATTTATTTGAAACGTGTTGTGTCAACTTCTTTATATGGGTGTATTTAACAATTCGATTACTATAAAAATAAATAAATAAATAAATAATAAAATAAACTTACGGTATTGCTGTCGTTGTATCTGAGAGTTCACATGATGTAATTTCCAAAAATATGCACTTTATACGGCCATAGTTAGGAAAAAACTAGTAATTAACTATAAATGTATGTTATTTTGCTTTTAATGACAAAAGTAAACAAACCAAAAATATATACCAAATTGGATCTCCAAAGACGCTTTTGCAGGCAGAAAAAAGGTCACTCTATCGTACAGATACAAGGATAGTAATCGAGTTTTAAAAAGTGTCTTTGCTTGGTATGATGAGACAAAAGCTTCTGAATTTCTTATTTTAACAAGCTTTTTCTTAATTTGTCTTGTGAGTCCGTTCGACTCAAACCTTGAAATCCAATTTTAACATAATTTTCCTGTACTACAATTGCCCTATTTTGGTGGTGTGATGATTTCAGGTGACAATAAAATATTCTGAAAAAAAAAAAAAAAAAAAAAAAATATATATATATATATATACACACACACATATATATATATATATATATATATATATATATATGAAATTTTCCTCCGCCACCCCTAAGGGGGCAAAATGTTCAGAGTACGTATAAATATCATCACGTAAATGTCATTGATTGCTTCAAAATTAGACTGATGTTGTTTAATTATGCCGTGGTATGCTTGGTTTTAGTTCCGCGCAGGGTGTGAATGGATATGCGTTAGATCCTATTCCTAACGAGAACGCTAATCGATTTTTTCTTGTCAGGAAGCTGTATTTAAAACTGAATATCCATTTTATTTTTTAAAAAACAAACATTAAAAAAATCACTCGCAATTTAATTTATTTGTTTTAAAAAAGGTATTTATTTCATTCAATTGTCCTTCAACATTTTTTTTTTTCAATTCCTACTATTAATTCACACTCTTCCTATATTTATTTAATTATTTATATATTTATCTTGTTTAAATTTTCAATCGTTACTAAAATACTCATTATTCATCCTATCAAGTTGAAATAAAATTTTTTAAACTTGTACGGGATGACAATTGATGTTAATACAGTTTTTCAGATATTAATTCATTAATTAAATTTTAATTAATTAATTTTAGTTTTGCATGGGAAACAAAATGGCGGCAATTGGTTATTGAAGATGAATGAAAGTATTTTCAATAAAGGGTTACCATAGGGGGGACCCTGTTCTGTCGCCAAATACCGCCAAGTTTGTCACCAACTTGGCGATATCTCTAATATTTCGCCAAATTCCCGTAGAGTTCCATTGTAAACCTACTTGCTTATAGAAAATCAACAGATTGAGATATTTTAATGCAACAAAAACTAATGTTAGCTTAAGGGATTATATTAAATTTTTCTTTGACGACCTAAGTAGGAATTGACTTTAAAAACAAAATTTTTATATTACTTGTTCCTTTTGAGTACATTATAATAAAAATTTCTCCTTAAAACATTTTTTGCTTATAATTCATTTGACGTTCTAAACATATTCTAAAAGAAATCGCGTTTACATTCGAAGCTTAAAAATAACTTTAGGGTTAACAGGTTAATACAGGTTGTCCATAAAAGAAGTCCCAGTTTCAATGGTATATTATAACAGTTTAATTTATACTATTTAAAACAAATCATACATCAAATTAAAGGTAAACTAACCTAGTTTTTTCTTACAAATGTTCAATAGATGCATCTTTAGTTATGCGGCACGCATCCAATCTAAAGTCCAGTTCTTCCTACACTTCGGTTAACAAGTCCGGAGTCATGGAAGCAATAACCTCTTCCATTCTGTGTCTCAACTCTAGCAAATCAGTAGGTAGCGGCGGAACGTAGACACGATCTTTTATAAAGCCCCAAAGGAAAGAATCCATGGCTCTATCGGCTCCGCTGCACTGAAACTCCCCGATAGCGAAATCCCATGTTAGCCTATGGGAAAACTTTCAAGCGCGATGACTCATTACCTAATATAATTATTAAAATGCCGTTTTCACCATCAGAAAGTAGACGTCAGATGCCGATGATGTGCGTTTTTAAACATTGTCTCCGTAAATTTTAAGTAAAAATCCCTATAAACTTTGAAATTTCCATTTGATTAAATTTTATCATCTTCTTAAAAATATTTAAAATTTACCCAAATAATTTTTAAAAACGCACATCATCGGCATCTGGCGTCTTCTTTCTGATGGTGAAAACGGTATATTAATAATTATATTAGGTAGTGAGTAATCGCGTTTGAAAGTTTTCCCATAGGCTAACATGGGATTTCGCGATCGGGAAGTTTCAATGCAGCAGAGCCTTAATTCTTCAGCCCAGTAATAACGCTTTACGCTTAGGACTTGACGTTTTGCGTATGGGGCACTGCAAGCGAGTCAGTAACAAAGCAGTACTCACGCATGCGCGTATCTAAAACTGTTTGAATTTATCTTCATTTGTGACCTTGAGTCAACACTCTACAACGCTTACAGTTGATATATGTTAAATTTTATAACTGAGACATTATTTTACGGGCACCATGTATTATACACCTAAACTATTGATTTAATTTGCTGTCATTAGATCTTCTACACTATGTTTTAAGACTATTTCTGTAGATAGTCTTCTGTTAAAACCTCCTGTATCAATTGTTTTCTAACTATTACAGTTCATAGAAGGGATAAATTATTTTTTCTTAATTAATTGTCTTTAATTTAAAAATTGTAAGCAGTCAAGTCCTCTTTGCTTTGAATGATTATTAACCCTTTGCACTCGAACGGTGACTCTCAGTCGCCACCAGTGTTGTCAGGTGTCAAGCGTAAATCAGAGCTCCAAATGCTCCGGACACCACTAATTTCTTACAATTTATTCCTCTATTTTTGGTCGTAGGGAGATTCCGTGCAGAGTGTCACACACGTAATGCAGGCTTTTAAATTGCATTTATTCAATTATTTATTAAATTTTAATGTTAATTCTGATTTTAAGTGGTATGGTAAATATGTTATTACCATATTTTTAAATTTAAATGTGTGGCAATAAAACTCACAGAAATATATAATTTAATTTCAGTACTCAAAATGTGCTTTTTTCTGAAGTAGGAAAAAAGCACATTTTGAGTAATGAAATTAAATGATATACTTCTGTGAGATTTATTGCTACACATTTAAATTTAAAAATATGGTAATAACTTATTTACCATACCACTTAAAATCAGAATTAACATTAAAATTTAATAAATAATTGAATAAATGCAATTTAAAGGCTGCGTTACGTGTGTGACACTCTCCATGGAATCGCCCTGTAGATAATTCTGTTATTAGATAAGGCGAAGAAAATTACTTTAAAATATTGGTGTCCAGGGCATTTGGAGCCCCGATTTACTCAGAACAACTGGCAACACTGGTAGTGAGGGAGATTAACTTCTCGAGTGCAAAGGGCTAAATCATAATCAGCTGTGATTTAATAGCTTTTGACATCTCTTACTTTACGACGAAACAAAAATCAATACAGTATTAATTAATTCCATTATCCCATTTACTCATTTTTAAGTGAACTAATCAGAAAGGACTAAGCTGTTAATTCCATTAATCCTTCCTCATTAAGCACTTAGTGGTTACAGTCTTTATTTTGAGTTCATGAAAATTAATTTTTTTATTGTTTTTAGTATAAAAACATTTTTTAGTTAATAATTGTTGCTGAAGATGCAGTTTTCAGTATTTTGTAGTATTACATTTATTAAAAAAAATTAAGCAATTTTCAGAATTATTTATTAATTTTTCCGAATATAAAAAATGAGCTGATTTTTTGCCTTCAAAAACTCTTTCATTGTTCCTAAATAGTTTGTTTTCAGTTAATTAAAAATTATATTTTATTAATATAAAAACATTTCAAATTTTCTTGTTCATTACACCATAAATTTTTTTGGGAGTGGGGGGTGGGTGGGGTGTTGTTAAATAAGAAAATATTAAGCAATTAGTCGTAGCTGTTTATTTTGAGTTCATAAAAATGAGCTTTTTTATTGTCTTTATTTTTTATATAAAAATATTTTTTACTTATAATTATTGCTGAAGATATAGTTTTCATTATTTAGTAGTTTTAGATATATTAAACATAATTAAGTGATTTTTCAGAATTATTCATTGATAATTGTTTTCCGACTATAAAAATTCAATAGATTTTTACCTTCAAATACTCTTGCAGTGTTTCTAAATAGTTTGTTTTTAATTACTAAATAATCGGTCATGTGCGAGTATTACTCGCGCACAGAGGGTTAGTAATTGTTGTTTTATTATCCAGGCTTTAACCCCTTAAAGGGCGGTGGGATAAAATATATCCCATCTAATTTTAATTGCGAAATGCCACATTAACACCAGAATTCAGGACTGAAAAGTTTAATTTTATTAAGTACGTGAAAAGAAGCTTTTGCCTATTTTGAAATAAATTTATTTTTAAATCCTGGTGCCAATCAGTCATTTCAGCATTTTACGAATAGAAGTAATTTGCCCCTCAAAGGGTTAAAAGCCGATGGCACATAGAGTACGTGCAGGTAGAGTACGTGCCTTTCATGCAGGGCTCGAAAAATCACATGATGCCCGACATCAGTGTTGCTACTTTTTTTTTATTTGATTGGCACCACTTTTTTGGAATGGTAAAATTCGCCTTAATTAATCTGCCATTAAATAAAGCGAATTTTACCATTCCAAAAATGTGGGGTCAATCAAAAAAAAAAAAGCAACACTGATGTCGGGCATGTAATTTTTCGAGCTCTGCTTTCGTGTCGTTATGTATGTTTAAACCGTCCGTGTCTTTAAACGTTAATATCTCGGGTAATTGCCGACAGTTTTTTTTTTTTTTTTTTTTCCCGAAAATCATTTTCAACAATCCTTTTATACTTCGGCGACGGTAGCTATCACGAGATCCCCTCAAACTCCCTTTCTGAGCGCCCGCAAAGTGAAATTAGTGTGTAATGGAAAAGTGCGATTTCCTATAAAACTATGTGACTATAATCGCTATAGTTTTTCTGCAAGGTTTAAATAAGCTTCTACGACGATATCTCTGAAAATATAATACCTAAAATTAAAAAAAATGCCGAACTTATTTCAATAATTGAAAATTAAAATTCTAGGCTATATTCACCTTGAGTTAAATAATTAAAATAAATATAAAGCACAAATAAATGTACAAAAATTACTTTCACCAGGTGCATAAATATAATATAAAGATATTTAAAATACACATTAAAAATACATCATAAAAACCTAGAACGTTTTCAACCGTTACAAGGCCGTCTATTAAATATATGTTTTTCTTCTGGACAATTCTCGAATAAGCGCAAAGAAAATAATAACAACATTTAAATCCCACTGATGATGGCCTTGTAATGGTTGAAAACATTCTAGGTTTTTCTGATGTATTTTAAGATATTTTTAATTCGTATTTTAAATATCTTTATATTATATTTATGTACCTGAAAGTAATTTTTGTACAATTATTTGTGATTTATATGTATTCTTATTAAAACAAATGTATTTTTGAGTTCGGCGTTACGAGAGCTTTCACAAGATTATGCTTTGATACTTTTTTCGAGAAAACCGAAATGAAAGTTTCGATTCTTCGTAAACAGCACTACAGTTAGAACATTATCAAATTTAACCTATTTATGCCTGATTTTTTTTTCTCAAATTTGTTGGTAAAATAACTTGAAAATGTTGCAAAATGAACTGGAAAAATACTAAAAAAAATTACGCTAAAAGATTTATGTATTTATTTGATAAGATGTAAACGCGCTAAATACGGGAATATGCATATGTGAAAAACTGCATAATTATATGTTTTGTCTAAATTTATATAAATTAAGCTTTTAAATTGTATATTATATACTACATACTATATTATATACTATAATTAGTATTTTTATAGACTATTAAAAAAAAACATTTATTTCTTTACAGAGACTAATAACATTATAAATATTATTAATAATAAATTAAGAATAATCGTATTTGAGACTAAAAAACAATTTATTTCAAAGTCATCTTGAAAAGTACTTTTCATAAATAACTATCCCCTAAATGACTAATAGAAATAGGTACCCATTCGTGCCTAGTGCCCTATATTTTGTACGTTACAAAAATGCATAAAAATAGGCTTGGACATATAATTTCGCAATTTAAAAAAATACGATTTCAAAGAAGTCTACAAGCTAAGATTATGCCTTATTTATTTGGATCTTTGATTCAAAAAATACAAATAAACTAACTTTTTACATTTCGCTATCTTGAAAAATGAAAAATCTATAAACACCGAAAAAAGGCCTTCATTTAAACAAATAAATATCAATCTTATGCTGTCATCACTCGGTAATAGATAAAGACATTTATAGACAATAACTTCATACAATTTCATGTTGTAAAGAAGAAGAAAATTATAAAGAAAATTGTAAAATTCGAAACGTCCCAAAAATGGGACGCTAGGCATAAATGGGTTAATAACTCTCAAAATATTCGCTAATATGCTTTGTATGTCAGCTCAAAGACATTTCGTAGAAGTCATAATTTTAGTCAATTTTGTCAATAGGCAATGATTAGGTATTTGAATCAATAACATTTCAACTGCTTAAGAAGTGTCATTCAAATTTTAATTTCTTTCGCTTAAAAGATGTCCAAGTGGTCTTTTCCCTCTTCTATTCATGTAGTTCCGTTTCAACAATATATTTATGTCATACAGTTAAGTAATGTCCGTAGCGGTTTTGTTTGGCAGTTTCCTATATCCTCTGTTGCACACGCACTGATGTTTATCAGCACCTAAGAATGTCTTGAAGAATGGGTGAATGGGACATGAAAAATCAGATGAGTACTTCTTTATAAGTACCGCGCATTAGTCAGCCGGAAATGTAATATTTCACTCATTCTTTTGTTTCTGGTCAAGATGTCATCTACTGTCTCATACTCAATGATACAGAAATGCGAGATTAAAAGAACAAAAGAGGCTCATCACTGACCGAATATTTGGAGAAGACAATAGCTTAGAAAAAGTGGATGAGTGCTATGCCGAAGGAGCTGTGCCACAAAGATTTGGTATCACTTATGGTTTTTGCTATAAGATATGTAAATTTAATCCCATTGCATTGAAACCTCATGCTATACTTATGGCCTAAAAGCAGGAATTTTTGGTCAAAATAATTTTAGGCTTACTGAGTAAAGTGGTTATTTTTTTTCCTTGATTTTATGCATCATGATATATAAATGTAACCTTTTGCTTTTGAAATTCAATTTTAAAACAAATTATTAAATATAAAATCATGTCATAGTATGAATTTATTAGTGCTTAAAACTAAAACAAAAACACAGATATTAATTACAGAATATAATTGATAGATGACCGATATGTAGAGGAAATGTTCTGAATTTTATTCTTTACCGAGTTATTAATGTAACCTTGAATCATTTTTATTTTCAGCTACATTGCGAAGTTTTTATGATAGTGTGTTCTTCAGCTATATTGTAGTTGGTTCGAATATCACAACAAGTTTCAACATAAACATATTTATTGAACACTTCACCATTGATGGTGGCACAGGCATTAACTTTTAATCTTCCGAATTTCAATACCAATGCTGCCAAGTCTCCCGATTTTAGAACAGTACTATTTAAGAATGCTAATCTTCATCTTATGTTGTCACAAATTTCTGCCAGTAAATAAAGCGAATATTTCTATTTGGAAATGATGGTACAGTGAAACCTCTCTGTGCGACCACCTCCATTAAGCGACCACCTTCTTGAACGACCATTTTTTCATGGAACGGAATTTATTCCCATAGGCTCAATACTAATTTTACCTCTATTCAAAGATCACCCCAGTTGAATTCCCTCCATGAATGACTAATTTCTTTGAAGAAAATGAAACAAATTGCGTTTTTTCCTGGTCGCTTGAAGAAGGCTTTATTAGAAAAATAATACCGGAGAGCGCATTATTTAAGAAATTTCTAAACTAAGTTTAGAATTTTTATTTATTCCGGTAACTTTAAAGTGTTTAAACCCCTTTGTGTCTTTTTAGGCAATAAATTTAATTCTGAAGACAAATTAAGGATGACGGTTAATAAACTCCCCTGCCCTATTCTGTCAGGAAACTCTCAAAGGAATAGATAAATCAATGAAATCGTCATTATTTGTTCCAGTCCAAAAACAAATTCCATTTATTTGCTGAACTTCGAAAGAATTTGGAAATAAAAGTTACAAAAGATAAAACCGTAAAATCAAAGCAAACGTCAATTTATTCATTTTTTTTTTTAACTCTGCAGTAATTAACTTATGTAACTAACTTTTGTTTTGATACTTAAATTTTCATATTTTTTCCTAATGTGAAAAATAAATTTTTAGTAACATTAATTGTTACCTTTTTCAACAATTAAAATCTAGATTTAAACATGACCTCCATTAAGAGACCACCTCTCGGAGCTACCAATTTTTATTGGAACGGAACGTGGTCGCTTTAGGGAGGTTTTACTGTACTTAACAATTGTGGGATATGCCAGCTATGCAGAACGTAAGCGTAGCCAATACTGTCACAAAAAAAAACCACGATAGTAGTTCACTACTTTAATGATAAATGAACTCATAGCCCAAAATACCATCGTCAGTTTTTACTTAGAAGGTACAGTCGTGGGGGAAAAAAGTAAACTCTGCAAAAAATTATCGTAGAAGAAAGTTACTGGTACCAAACGATAAGAAATAAAGCCTACTTTTAAATGATGCACATAAAATTTGCTTAAAGGGCCATATACCTATCCAAACGAACCCAAACTTTGTTTTTTTCAATACTAATACTTAAGTTTGACAACATAAATAAATTCTACACCCTTCAAATAGTCTAACTCTAAATTTTCATGAAATTAATTATTTTAAAATGAGCCCATTTTAAGGGTTGTATACAAATTGAAGTTCGGTACTCGATTGTTGAAATGCTACAGAATGACTATGTCACTTCTATCAATGTATTATTTCTTGCCAATATGACCATTTCGCTCGCTTAATATAGTTCTACTATTGCCAGCTCAAATATTTCAATACAATGAGTAAAATATATATTTTTAAATGATGCTGCTCTGCACATCATAGACTGCCTCTTGAACCATAATTTTATTGTTTTTTAATGATAATTCGAAAACTACTTTGAGAAAAATTTGAAATTAAGAATTCGCATAAAGCAGGACATAATACATGTAAATCTATCAAAAAAATGTAGATTGTAATTAATATTTTTTTCGAAATGTAATTTCATAATTCATATCATAAAATTTTTAAAATACAAATTCAGTGTTGGGTTTTTTAGTATTATATTCACACACAAAATTATAACATTCGGTTTATATTTTCAGGATGTATCAATAAAAATATGAAAATAAAATTTAACATAGGAAGCTCTAAATTTTGAATGTTTATAATTCAAAAACTTATCATTCAAATGACTAGAAATTTCGTTTCTAGGCATAGTTTGAACCGAAGATTTAAAATATATTGTCAAAATTGGGTGTTGCCATTGAAAAAAACAAAGTTTGGTCTGGTTTTGATTTGTAGATGGCCCTCTAAGCCAATTTTATATACATCAATTAAAAGTAGACTTTTTTTTCAAACTGACTGGTACCAGTAACTTTCTTCTATTATAATTAGTTGTAGAGTTAGTAGGGGGTGTTTACTTTTCCCCCCCCACGACTGTACATTTAAAAAAGCATGAATGCAGCTTCCATGTAGCTGCGAACCTTCAAAACCCCATGTCAAATCGGTAACTTGCCTTCAGGAATTTCTGAAAAAAAAAGGAAAAAATATATTTATAAAACAACTAATTTCATGTTTGCATAAAGCATAGCTGCCAAGCTTTCCTATTTTTAAATCGAAGCCAAATAAACATACTTTAAATTAGAAATTTTATTTAAAAAAATAAATCAAATAAGTACCACACAGAAAAAAAAAAAAAAAAAAAAAGTAATATTTTGGTAAATAAATTTTCTAGGTTGAGCCATGTTTATTTGACTTTGGGAAAACGAAACGGTTGGAAGGTGTGCATAAAGACTTGCAACTAAACAATCTAAACAACCTAAACCGCCTTAATCGGCCGATTCCATTCATGCTTCGAAATTACGAGGTTAATAGAAAAGAAAAAATGCGGCTTAGTTTTTTTTTTTTTTTTTTTTAAGTAACTTAAAAAACAAAACAAAAAAAAAACATTTGGACACACATTTTGGAAGTTTTTCATAAACATTACAACACTTAGGATTCTAAAAATAAATTTCTCGTATCTTTTTGAGATCATCTCTCTTTTGATTTCTTTTTAATTTCTCTAAACGAGTAGCATGACTGCCTGCCGATTTTTTCTTCCTCTTTTGCTCAAATCTAATGAAACCAAAAATTTTATTAACGAAATGAAATTAATTTTGTAGAAACAAGAAACATTTCATTAGGTAGTTTTTCTAATTCGAATTGTTTTTAGTTGACCTTATGATTACAGCTATGTTACATTTAAAAGTTACTAAATACGAATTTTTATTTTATTTTACTTTATTTTTCGAAGTATTAAGCATTAACTTTGTGTTCATTTCTTTTTTCTAATTAAATTGGGTAGACGAATTCTTTTTTCATTTTTTACATTTGATTTTTTGAAGCATTAGCAAAGAACGTCATACTAAATAGAATGACCTATTTATTAATTTCTTTTATTTTAGTATTTAAGTATAACTGTTTTTTGTCTTTTGCAACTTTTTTTTAAATTTAAAAATAGGTTAGCGAATTCTTTTTTTTTTCTTTTCATTTTACATTTGATCTTCATTTGATTTTTCCTGATCTACAAAATGAATTATCGATCTTTTTCTTCTTTAAGATTATCATGGATTTAATTCTGAAATAAATTTAAAAAATAGCTTAAAGAAAAAAAATCTCCTAATACCAAAATATCGATTTTAACTTCAAAAATTATTAAATTTAAACTTGGTATTTTTCGTTTTCAGTTTATTCTTTAATGATTTCCATAATATAGTATATTAAACCAGAATGGCGGTCAAATTGTAACCTATTAACCCAGATTCGATTTCGGTACAATTTTTCTTTTTTATGTTTTAAAATTCATTTAACCCTATCGGGTCCGCTTTTTTTTTCCATTTTGAGAACAAAATTACTTTTACTGTAATAATGTTAATCGTAGTTATTCAAATAGATTTACTCAAGTTTAAAGATTATCTCATTGTCTGAAATCTAACGAATGTACTTATTTTGATCACTATTCAATTCATATTTATATGTTAATAGGTTAAGCAAGAGTTTTTGGAGACGTTTGGAAAATATCGTTATTACAACAGGGTTTAACAGATATTACAACTTTCAGATGTTTTTTGCTTTTTATCACACATGATTCGTTCAGAAAAGTAACCTATATTTTAAATTTAAAGAGTGAAATATGTCTAAAATAAAGGAATCACCAACGGTGCGAAGGGAATTAAGCAAACTTTTATTATTATTGTTATTACAAAATGTGAATGTCAAAACATAAATGAAGTTATAATAAGAAAGGCATAGCCATATACTATCATTACTATATGTCGATGGTAACAAAACTAATTGTTAAGACAAAATAATACTCGACGAAAAGACATGTACTATTAATAGTACACCAGACCCGATAGGGTTAAATCGATTATTGCGATGTATAAATTGATGATCTCTTTGTTTGAATTAGAAAAGATTTTAAATTGATTTTTATTTTCAACTTATTGCACGTATGCTTTCGACGGCAAAGTCCCCACGGGGTATGGAATTAGAGTACCAATCCCGTCAGGTAACTTATATATATTAGGCCGAATGTCGGATACTTTTCAGACAGGCAACGTATGATGTAGGCTCAAGATCAGCCTCAATGAAATGTTCTTTTCGAATGGTATAAAAATAGTAGAATATGAAATCAATGTTTTTCGTTTTTTACTATTATTGTCATGTTTCATAATACTTTTACAATGTATATGAATTTCGATTATTATCCTATATACAACTTATTCCAGATATACATTTAAACGTAATTGCTACAAAAATTCAAGGTAAAAGACGGTAGTGCATAAGGTAGTGTTAGGTGTATAGTGCTTACAGAAGAAGTTAAAATTTAATTTAACATATACTCAAATTTTCTGAATTACCGTTTTTAAAATTTACAGTTCATTGATATTTTCGTAGTAGAACGATATCTTTGCGGTCAAATTAAGTTTAGAAGAAAAAAAAATATTACAGAAGAACAGGATTTTTTTAATTTCATATTTTAACATAAAAACTAAATATAATTAAAATTAGCATTTTTTTAAACTCACCATGTAGTCCCATTAAATAAAATTCGACATACTACGTTTAAAACGCTGTTTGCGTAAACCGAAAATTCGTCAATTAACTTGGAGATATAGTCCAGGCAATAGGGAATTTTACCTAGCAAAATTAATGGTAGTACTGGAAATCGGCTTTCTAGATGTTTTTTGGGTCGCTGAATCCGAATTTGTAACTTCCCACCAAAATTTCCCCCGGCAACCCCCCTCCCCAAATTTTGGTAAAAAGCCCCCCCCCCCCCCCAAAAAAAAAAAAAAAGGTATTTATTAAAAGATTCCATTTTTTTATTGTTTTAGAGAAAAAGTATCTAGAAATTTAGAAAGTAGACAAAATTTCCAACAAATTAGATATATGACATTATGACTTAGGATGAAGGGGGAGGGGGGATCTGCCTCGGAACATGCGCGCTGTGCTGCGTTAACTAAGTCGCGCAACTCCACTTAACCACTCACACGTTTACATTCGCCCTCCAATCTCCCCTCCGAACTTTCTCTATAACGTTTACTTTAAGATTTTTGGGTCGCTGAATCCGAATTTTTAACTTTCCCACAAACATAGCATTACGAAATTCGGAAACTAGACAAAATTTGCAACAAATAGGATATATGACATTATGAATTAGGATGAACGGGGAGGATGAGGGCTGCCTCGGAACATGCACTGCTGCGCTACGTGCACTAAATGATGAAGTCCAGGCAAGAGGGGATTTGATCTGGCAAAATTAATGGTAGTACTGGAAATCGGCTTTCTAGATGTTTTTTGGGTCGCTGAATCCGAATTTGTAACTTCCCTCCAAAATTTCACCCGGCAACCCCCCAAAAAATTGATTTTTTCAAAAAATTTGTTTTTTGAGAAAAGCGTGCGGGGAATGTTCTGAGGCAGCCCCCTCTCTCCCCGTTTATCCTACGTCATAATGTCATATATCCTATTTGTTGCAAATTTGTCTAGTTTCTGAATTTCGTAATGCTTTTCCCCTAAAACAATGAGAAATTTAAGTTAAAAACAACTATTTGAGGGGGTTTTCGGGGAGGGGGGAATTTTGGGCGTAAGTTAAAAATTCGGATTCAGCGACCCAAAAAACTTAAAGTAAACCATATAGAGAAAGTTCGGAGGGAAGATGGGAGGGCTAATGTAAACGTGTGGAGTGGTTAAGTGGAATTGCGCAACTTAGTCCACGCAGCACTGCGGCGCATGTTCCGAGGCAGATCCCCCCTTCCCCTTCATCCTAAGCCATAATGTTATATATCTAATTTGTTGCAAATTTTGTCTACTTTCTGAATTTCTAGCTACTTTTCCCCTAAAACAATAAAAAAATGGAATTTTTTAATAAAAACCTTTTTTTTTGGGGGGGAGGGGGGGCTTTTTACCAAAATTTGGGGGTTGCCGGGGTAAATTTTGGTGGGAAGTTACAAATTCGGATTCAGCAACCCAAAAAACATCTAGAAAGCAGATTTCCAGTACTACCATTAATTTTGCTAGGTAGAGTCCCTATACGGTCTCTATTGCCTGGACTAATAAAGATTCTTTATTTTCTCTTGTACGTCGAAGTGTTTGCGATCAGTATTTGTGCTTTATACAATTACAAATTCAATTTTACGGAAGAATTTTCACCCAGAACATCCTCATTTTTCACAATTAACAGAATTGAGGCTAGTATTTGCTTCCGTGATATTAATTAATCATGTGGTCCAATCAAATGAAAGTCGATGTACTCCATGAAAAACCCTGTTTCTATTTATGTTAATTATTGTATTTTTATGCAATAAGATTAAAGTGTGCATTCGATGTTCCTAAGGTCAAAAAACACGCCTCTCATCTGTCATGAACTACGTGTTATTGCGTTTATTTTTTATATACTGAATGTTATTTTTGAATTAAAGTACATTGGGTAATAAAATAATTAGAATTTAATATACTGCATGTATATGAAAAATTTGGGAATTACATTTTTAGAAATCTTAGCTGTTTAATATTTTTTCTAGTACATTGATGTATTTGCGATCAATATTTGTGCTTTATTACAAATTACAATTATAATTACAAATTACAGTTACAAATTACAATTGCAAATTACAAATTGCAAGTTCAATTTTACAGAATATTTTTCATTCGAAAACAACTTCCTTTTTTACAACTAAGCAGAATTGAGGTTAGTATTAGCTTCCGTGATATTAATTCACCATGTGGTCTAATAAAATGAAACTATAGGTACTCTATGTAAAACCTTGTTTCAGTTTATGTTAATTATTGTGTTTTTATGAAATAAGATTAACGTACGCATCCGATAATTCTAGGTCAAAAAACTCGGCACTCGTCTGTCAAGAATACCTGTTATTTCGTTTATTTTGGGGAACTTTTATATACTAAATATAAAATTGAATATACTCAGTGAATTTTGTAATAAAGTTGTTAAAATGTGATATAAATTAAAAATTTGGGAATTAGGCTATGATAAATAGGAGTTTTTAAATATTACTTCTAAGTCGATGATATATCTGCGATCAATATTTGCGCTTTATATAATTACAAATTCAGATCTGCAGAATGATTTTCATCCAGACCATCGTCATTTGTCACTAATAAACTATAGCGTCTAGAATATATAGTGTGGAAATCGGCTATCCCAGTACTCCTTAAAAAAGTGCTAAAATATTGGATCCCTTAAATGTCAAACGATGCTGAAATCCAAAGAGTCGATTGCAGCGACATCTGCAGGATATTTTCTAAAACTCCAAGACAATTTGGTGTGGATGCTTGTTTGTTTGTTTGTTTTATTGAACACATACATCGGACTTGTGTGCTTGACACCAGGGCCCGCTTATAAGTCATCGTCGATATACAGGGAAGAAGTAGCACAAGGAAATTTACAACACCAGATAATTACATCCTGTGGGCTCCACAAAGAGTGTGCAACGGAACCGGCGGGATTCGAACCCGCCCCCACCTACGGTCTCAAGGGATTAGCGGCGTGGTGTCTTATCCTCTCAGCCATGGTGGACCCTGGTGTGAACGCTGTTAATACTACGATGTTTACATTGAAATTTGAAAATATACAGCAGATGTCTCTGCGATCGGCTCTTTGGACTTCATTGCGCATTCAAGGGATACAAATTTTTAGCGCTGTTTGGATAGCAGCTTCCACACTATTTATTCTAGGCGTTGTAACTAAACAGAATTGAGATTAGCAATTGCTTCCGTGATATTAAAACATCATGGGTTCCAATCAAATGAAAGTTGATGTACTCCATGTAAAAACCTTGTTTCCGCTCATGTAATTCATTGTATTTTTATGCAATAAGATTAAGGTCTGTATCCTATGTTCCCAGGTCAAAAAACTTGCAACTCATCTGTCAAGAATAGGTGTTATTTCGAACTTTTGTATATTGAATGTTATATTGAATATACTAAAAGTTCATTTGGTGATGTATTAGTTAAAATGGATAAAATGCACGTAAATAGAAAATTTGGGAATTATCTTTTTAGGAATCTCACAGTTTTTTAAAATTTCTTTTAATACGTTGATGTATTTACGATCTACATTTTCACTTTGTACCATTGCCAAGTTCAGTGAAGAATTTTTATCCCAAACCATCCATATTTTTCAAAAATAAACAGAATCAAGGGTATAGTATTTGCTTCCGTGATATTAACTCAGTATGTGGTCCAATCAAATAAAAGTCGATGTACCCGATGTAGAGTTCTCTGTTTCCGTTTATGCTAATCATTGTATTTTTATGCAATAAGATTAAGGTGTGCACTCCATGTTTCTAGGTCAAAGAACTCACCACTCATTTGTCAAGAATTACGTGCTATTGCGGGAAAGTTTATATATCGAATGTTATATTGAATATACTAAAAGTACATTTGGTAATAAAAAGTTAAAATGTGATATAATGCATGTAAATTGAAAATTTGGGATTTTTTTCTTTTTTAAATAAGTTGTTTAATATTTCTTCTTATTTGCGATTGATGTTGCACTTTGCACAATTACAAATTCAATTCTGCAGAAGAATTTTCATCGTATTTGGAAATTCCGGATATACAGTAAACTCTCTGTAAGGCGGACTCTGTGTAAAACGGAAATCTGTCTACCTCGGAAAGATTTTCAAGTCCATGCGAATCCATAGACATAGAGTAAAATTTGTCTAAGGCGGAATATTGTCTACTACGGAAAATTTCCTCGCTCCCGATCGAGTCCGCCTTATACAGAGTTTACTGTGTATATATATATATATGTATATAATATATATTTTATATATATATAATACATATAAGAAGCCATGACTTCTTAATGACAACAACTAAACAATTTTTAATGAGTAAGACTATTATATCTTTAACTTCACCTTTAAAAAGAATTTATCATCAAATCACCAATTATTAATTTGCAATTAATTAGTTACAGAAACCACGTTTAACATCTTATAATTGAATAGGAAATTAGCGATAATTGTGTAAATTTTTAAAGTATCAATTTTAATAAAACCACCTACAATTCATTTTAACATTCATTCTGTCGCATTTTTGAATGCCTTTTATCGATTCTTCCAAATTTTAATAAATGTCCATAAATAGTTGTCAAAACATAAAATCTCGCAATTAGTATTGTTCTAAGTTACATAAATAGTTTTTAACTAAGTTAAATAGTCCTTCACCAAACAAAAATAATTATTAACTATTAGTTCGAAATTACTTTTCTACACGAACTGCAATTCATATGTTATAATTTTATATATTGGAAAACGAGCGACAATTGTATGCATTATTAAAAGAGTTTCAACTTTAATGAAGTTCATCTAAAATTTATTTAAATATTCATTCTGTCGTATTTGTAAACATCTTTTATCATTTCTTTTAAATATTATTATCTTCTACTACTACTTAAAATATGAGATTGCACAATTAGTATTATTCTAAGTAACATTTAAATTATGAATCTGAATTGAATAGAATAGAATATTAAAGGCAGACATTTAAAAGTTACGAAAGCTTTATAAATAACTTTTCAGGATAAAATAAATCTGTTGATAGTTATTATATTGTTCGGTGCTTGGGAAACAATGTGAGAGTAGACGGTAATTGGGAAATATTGCTATTAGTAAATCACTTTAACAGAATAAGCACTTAGTATTAATGTAGCTTTATACTTTGACTCTTTTTCCCAACCTGTTTCCTAAATTGTCATTGTTAATATTTATGAATTGTATCTAACAGTTCTGCTCATTATTATTTCTTTTAAATCTGCTTTATATTTACGATTGAAAGGTTCCCATGCATTGTTTTTTTCTTGAGGCTCATTTTGTGAAAAATAAAAGTTAATTTTGTGAAATTTATTATATTTTTATGAAACATAACATTTTGTTGCAAAAGATTAAATTAAGTTACTCAAATTGGAAGCAAGCACTTATTAATAGTAACTTTTTTTAAGTTATTGTGCTAAATTTTTCCTTTCTGGTGAACTTGTTTTGTTTGCAAATACACATTTAAAAACGTAACAAATTAGAAATAATTAATGAAAAGCACGTTTTCCTGGAATGGAATATGGTGAAAGAACCTGTTTTTATTTGCCTGGATCGACCCCTTGCATGGTATTCCGAAAGCACATTTTATAACAGTTATTTCTTAGTATAGACTTATCTAGTTTGAAACTCCCATTTCATTTTAATTTAAAATAATAATAATAATAATAAGGAAATTTTAGTTTTTTTTTTTTTTTTAATAGTTTAGAAAGAGTTTTTTGTGTTTATGGTTTCTTTCGTTAGCATTTTCTAAAAATATCTGACAGTTTTTTAAAATTTCTTTCATATTATATAATGTTGTTTTATGTATAGAACAATTTATACTGATCTTAAACATTAACGAATGTAAAAGAACAATTGAGGACTATGAATGGAAAACGCAGAGGTCCAAAAGAGGAAATTTTTCAAGAGAGCAAAAACAGGAAGGCGCAAGCACCTCATTTGCCACGTTTGAAGTACAATTTCCGACTCGTTTGAACTATTACTACCAGGGTTAGCAATTCACGCGTTCTCCTGTTTGTTAAGCTTGGCACTTAAGAGGCTACTTCAGTTAAACGAAAAGACCCGTTCGCTAATGCTAATCCTATGAAGAAATTTATAAAGATATCTCTGTTGCATTTCAATATTTTTTAAATGATTTTTTGCATTGGATAGCTAAGATCAATCTGTACAAAGGCCTTTTTTTATTTTTTCGATTTTGCTTACAGATATTTGTAATGAGGATACTTTCATTTTTGGAACCGGTTTCAAAAGTGAAAGCATCCTCATAAAAAAATGTACAATCAAAATCGAAAAAGTAAAAAACGGCCTTCGTACAGATTGATCTCAGCTATCCAATGCAAAAAAATCATTTAAAAATATTAAAATGCAATAGAGATATCTTTATAAATTTCTTCCATAGAATTAGCATTAGCGAGCAGGTCTTTTTAAGTGACTGAAGTAGCCCCTTAAGGGGGCTGGTCACTCAGCTTCGGAATTCTCCTCCGTAATGTTAAGTCTATGGACTTTTGATGCATTCGTATATTTGAAATATCTCGTTGGGAAATTCATATTTTTAACATCTTTTTTCTGTGTGCTCTTCTTAAAGAATGTCTCCTTTTTTCTTAGTTTTCAAAATATTTCTAAAATCTATGCTGAATTTAATATTTTATGTGTTAAAAGCAGGCGAACTGTGAATAAGATTTTAACACTTCATATAAAATTAAGTCTATACTTCAGAAATATTTCGAGAACTAAGGAAAAAAAAGAGACATCTTTTAGGAAGTGTACACAAAAAATAGAAGCTAAAAATATTAATTTCTCGAGGAGTTATTTTAAATATACGAATTCATCAAATGCCCATAGACTTTACATTAGTGAGGGGAAATCGCATTCCCCTCAGACTTTACATTAGTGAGTGACCAGCTCCCTTAAAATATATTTTCGTTAAAAGATTTTCGATATTTTGGTACTTTCGCGTTTTCTATTCTTAGTCCTCAATTATATCTATATATATAAACATTTATGGAAATGTTATCGAAATTGTAAAGCAAAAACTGTAAAATTGAATAATAAAATGTAACTATTTCTTTATGAGATTACTTCTTGTATATATTAAATCTGTTTTTGAATGTAAAGAGTATATATTTTTTTTTCATGTAATTTAAATGCTCTAAAATTTTTTGAATTCCTTTTCAACAAATGACCCACTGAATATTTTTTAAGACAATGCAAATAGCATCAAAAACATCAAAGTTTTATGTATACATAAACACTATTATATTATATATACTAACTATTATATTTTCTGTAAATAAGGTTAAAAAAGGTGTTTTTGAATTCCAAGAAATACACTAAAATGTGTTTCTTCCTTTATTTATTTATTTGCTTTATAATATATTTAGTTCTATCACTGTTTACTATGCATCTTACCTCGTAGTATCTTCATGTAAGTTACGCCCATAGCTTCTATAAACTTGCAAATGCTTTCTAAGTTCGTTTATGCCTATTTAGTCAATATGCTTATTCCTGGAATTCCATTGTAGTCGGTACTTGCCTTTGCATTTCTAGTACTGCGGGATAAATGATGCACCAGCTAGCATATCTTGAAGCGCTTGAACAGACAAAATTTCATCGAAATAAGACGGAAATTCAGTTTATTAACGTATTTTAGAAAGATTTTCGCTAGTGGATAGCAGTTGGTTTGTTGATTTATTTGCGAATACCCTTAAATTTAATTTAATCATTTATTTACTGAATATTTTTGTTACATCAAAATTAATTAGGAACATAATGTTTAAAACGTGAATATAGTCTGTGGATGTTTTAATTTATAATAAATATTTGTTATAATAATGCAATAAATACTTTAGTTTGTAAGCATAAATAAAAACAGTGTTCTTTTTTTTTTCTTCAAAATATTATGCTGTATTGTGTTGTCTTCTAGAAAAAGAGATTGAAATGTTGTTCACCAAATATTTTACTGAAGTCAACTTTTTGTTTTGTCCTATTTCTATGCACCTTTTACAGTAATAAATATATTTAAAAAATCCTAAGGAGTGCTTATTGAGTTAAAAACAAAAATTAACATTCAAAATTCTGGCAAAACATTAGCTTCTTTTCCTAGATTTCCTATAATAATTCAACATGTTTTGGATGCTGTGCATCAATTTTGAAATGTTTTTATGTTTAAACCATTAATATGTGATTAAAATGCGCCTGATTTTCCGCGGATTATGTCATGTGGGACTCAGCTGGTAAGCTTTAAAAACCGAAGCAATAAAAAAAAAAAAAAAAAAAAAAAAAAAAAAAAAAAAACATGAAATTATAAAAAATAATAATAAACGATAAAATATACAAAATGTATTTGAAAATTATTCGTTTCTTAAGGAACCGAATTCCATTATGCAAATTTAATCTGTATTTTAGTAATTCAGAAAATTTTTTTTCAGCGTATTATATTACAGGGTGATTGTAAATTCATGATCAAACTTTAAAGTTTGGTACAGGACACTGTACCAAATAAGTACCACTGGGCCAATTTGGCACTTTTTTTTTCAAAATTTCTCATTTATACCAGAAAATTCCTATACTATTCTTTTTTAAGACAGACATTTTATGATTACATAATCAAAATTCTTCTTTGAAAATTTCCGGTATGAAATCGAAATTGTTGAAAAAAATAAAAAATAAAAACTCTATTTCTATTTCTTCTCATGTATTTCCTGTGTTCGACAAATTTGCCTTTTTTGTGTTTTCTTTTAATTCAAAAATTTCGATTTCATACCGGAAATTTTCAAAGAAGAATTTTTTTTAGTGTAATGAAATGTCTGTCTTAAATAAAGAAAAGAATAGTATAGGAATTTTATGGTATTAATGAGAAATTTTGAAATAGAAAAAGGGCTAAATTGGCACCCTGGTGTTTGTACCTCAACCCGTCACTTGCACCCATACATTCCTATACAACAAGTGATTGTTACAGTCCCCTGTACCAACCGTTAAAGTTTGTACCATGAATTTAGAATCACCCTGTATTAAAAAAAACAAAAACATTTTTGCAAAAATAAAAAACCCATCTACCTTTTTACACACAAAGATACCATTCACGAATATAAACAAGTTGGAAATTGCTCGTCAAACGTGGCAAATGAGGTGCGTTCGTACTATAACTAGTTTTATAATTATTTTTTGCACCCCATATTGTACTGAATGTATAATTTTTTGCACTTCATAAAGTGCATAGTCTGATACATCATTAAAATGCACTTCCAATAATTTTTTCCCATTCCCGTAATGTAACGGAACACTTTTGACTGTCCCTGTAATTAAACTATACATCCGATTTTCCTAAAATTTGAAATAGCTCAACAAAATTTTGCAACAACTATATCTTTAAAATTTGACCATTCGGAAGGCTATAATATCATTAAAATGCACTTGCAATAATTTTTCCCATTGGCGTAATGAAAAGAAAAACTTTTGACTGTCCCTGTAATTAAACTATACATCCGATTTTCCTAAAATTTGAAATGGCTCGACAAAATTTTGCAACAATTATATCTTTAAAATTTCAGATCATTCGGACGGCTCTAATATCATTAAAATGCACTTGCAATAATTTTTCCCATTGGCCGTAATGTAAAGAAAAACTTTTGACTGTCCCTGTAATTAAACTATACATCCGATTTTCCTAAAATTTGAAATGGCTCGACAAAATTTTGCAACAATTATATCTTTAAAATTTCAGATCATTCGGAAGGCTCTAATATCATTAAAATGCACTTGCAATAAATTTTCCCATTGGCCGTAATGTAAAGAAAAACTTTTGACTGTCCCTGTAATTAAACTATACATCCGATTTTCCTAAAATTTGAAATGGCTCGACAAAATTTTGCAACAATTATATCTTTAAAATTTCAGATCATTCGGAAGGCTCTAATATCATTAAAATGCACTTGCAATAAATTTTCCCATTGGCCGTAATGTAAAGAAAAACTTTTGACTGTCCCTGTAATTAAACTATGCATCCGATTTTCATAAAATTTGAAATGGCTCGACAAAATTTTGCAACAATCATATATTTGAAATTTCAGACCATTCGGTCGGGTAGTTTTTGCTCTGTTACATGCGGACAGACGGACGGACAGACGGACGGACGGACTGACCGACGACTATAGGTGCTACGTATTTATATAATTACGAACGCACCTAAAAATATGACGAAATTTCAACAAATTTCTATATATTTTTTTTTTCGTTTAATTGATTGTCACTTTGTGATATACTGATAAAATGAAATATTCTTAACGTTAAATTATTAGCCTGAAATTATCAATCAGCTTTAAAACTTTAGTAATGTTTATTTTCTTTTTCATTCTATATCAGACTTTACTACAGATTTTTTTTTTTTTTTAAATGTGGGGTTTTTTAGAGGACAGCACAATAAATTGTCTAAAAAATATTGTTTATTTTTTTATTACTCAGTTTTACGGTAGGTTTAGTTCCATCACTGTTTGCTACACGCCTTCCTCATAGTATTTTTATGCAAGATTGGTCCGTAGCATTCTATGAAATCACAAATGCTTTCTAAGTATTCTATGTATTCCATTAGTTTACATACGGGGGAAGCTAAGAGGGTTGATGCCCCTCCTAGATACCAAGACTAGACTAGATATTTATTTATTTATTTATTTTTTAAATCATGAAAGAATATTATTTTTTATAGGTCCCTAAAAAATCGGGATTTTCGAAAACGTACTGATTTTGCAGCAATTTTTTTTTCTTTTGTAAATTTTATTATGAAATTCGAAATATTAGAATGTTTAAAATTTACTAATTAAAAATTTAAGACGCCGTGCAACCTCTCTTTAACCATCATAATATTTTGATAATTCAATAATAAAACTTTAAATCGTTGATTACAAACACTTTTAAAGTCATCCAAATTAGAGATCTGCACGGGCCGATTTTCACTCACGGCACTCGGGCCGGGCCGGACCGGGCCCGGGCCGTACTTTATTTCTGAAGGCTCGGGCCGGGCCCGGGCTATACTTTATTTCTAAAGGCTCGGGCCGGAACGGGCTTAACTTATTTTTTCTGTACAGAGTCGGGATTGGTTTCATTCCTAGTCTTCACGGGCCAAGCTTTTCAGTCCTAGTTTTGATTCAGTCCATATGAAAAAAATTGTCTCAGCTTGGCCAGATCCATTCAAAGATCAGTCAAATTAGGCCTGGCCCAAAAATTTTTGCAAAAAATGCATACATTTTTAATTTGCCATTATTCTACACTTAAACATTAAAATTTATTATTTTTAAAGAATAGTATATTTCTACGCTTATTAAAATATAGCTAAATTAAAATATAGTAACACGTGTGAAAGGAACCTGCCTATGACGAAAACCTGTTTTAAACTGAAAAACGTGTTGATCCATGCAAAATTAATATACTAATACTAGTCCAGGCAATAGGGAATTTTACCTAGCAAAATTAATGGTAGTACTGGAAATCGGCTTTCCAGATGTTTTTTGGGTCGCTGAATCCGAATTTGTAACTTCCCACCAAAATTTCCTCCGGCAACCTCCCCAAATTTTGGTAAAAAGGTTTTTATTAAAATTAAAATAAAATTTTTAAAAATTAATTTGTTCTAAAAAACAATAAAATTTTTTTATTGTTTTTTAGAAAAAGTATCTAGAAATTCAGAAAGTAGACAAAATTTCCAACAAATTAGATATATGACATTATGACTTAGGATGAAGGGGAAGGGGGGATCTGCCTCGGAACATGCGCGCGGTGCTGCGTAAACTAAGTTGCGCAATTCCACTTAACCACTCACACGTTTACATTCGCCCTCCCATCTCCCTTCCGAACTTTCTCTATAAGGTTTACTTTAAGATTTTTGGGTCGCTGAATCCGAATTTTTAACTTTCCCCCAAAAATTCCGCCTCTCTCCCCGTTTATCCTACGTCATAATGTCATGTATCCTATTTGTTGCAAATTTTGTCTAGTTTCTGAATTTCGTAATGCTTTTCCTCTAAAACAATAAGAAATTTAAATTAAAAACAACTATTTGGGAGGGGGGGGGGGGGGGTTGTGGGGGAAAAATTTGGGGGTAAGTTAAAAATTCGGATTCAGCGACCCAAAAAACTTAAAGTAAACCTTATATAGAAAGTTCGGAGGAAAGATGGGAGGGCTAATGTAAACGTGTGAGTGGTTAAGTGGAATTGCGCAACTTAGTCCACGCAGCACTGCGGCGCATGTTCCGAGGCAGATCTCCCCTTCCCCTTCATCCTAAGTCATAATGTCATATATCTAATTTGTTGCAAATTTTGCCTACTTTCTGAATTTCTAGCTACTTTTCCCCTAAAACAGTAAAAAAATGGAATTTTTTAATAAAAACCTTTTTTATGGGGCTTTTTACCAAAATTTGGGAGGGGTGTTGCCGGGGAAATTTTGGTGGGAAGTTACAAATTCGGATTCAGCGACTCAAAAAACATCTAGAAAGCCGATTTCTAGTACTACCATTATTTTTGCTAGGTAGAGTCCCTATACGGTCTCTATTGCCTGGACTATTACGTAAGAAAACAATATATGATACATTTACACTTGCTAAGAATGGAATTTGTCTATAACGCATTTTTTTTTTCTTTTCTACGCAATTCCGTCTTAGAAAATTTTACTGTATAGAATTTTTCATATTTTTGGCATACATGGAATACATGTATGTTAATGCATGGAATGTGGATTAACAATATTAATGATAACCTAAACATTTACATACAAGAAATAGAGATTCGTTAAAAAAATAAATATCGCAGTCTGTGTCACTTCTTTAAAAATGAAGATTATAAACATGAGAAGAAAAAAGTTAAGATAAATATTTTTGGGCAGAGCTACCTCGTACGAGACAAATTTTTAACCAAATCGACGTAAAAATCAATGTTTTGTAAAAAATTCACTCGGGCCGGGTTTTTTTTTCTCGGGCCGGGTTTTTTTTTCTCGGGCCGGGTTTTTTTTTCTCGGGCCAAGATTTTATCTTTTTTCCGGGCCGGGCCGGGCCGGGCTCGGGCCAATATTTTAACATTTTTCCGGGCCGGGCCGAACTTTTAAGATTTTTAGCGGGCCGGGCCGGGCCAATATTACTTTTTCTACGGGCCGGGCCGGGCTCGGGCCGAACTTTTAATTTTTTTATCGGGCCGGGCCGAATTTTTTTTTCGATGAGTCGGGCCGGGCCCGGGCCTGGAAATTTCGGCCCGTGCAGACCTCTAATCCAAATACAGAAACCCACCAAAAACTCGCAAAAACTAAGATATATTTTAGAACAGTATTTAATTTTTTAACATGTTAAAAGTATTCAAAATTAGCCCCACCAAAACTTTCCAGAGCTTCCTCTGGCTGTTTACAACTCTGCCCAAGTCAGCAGAAAAAATGTAAGTCAGGGCCCGATCCGGCACGTTCACTCGAATCGAATAAAAGAAAATCAGACAAAGCACAGCAGCTGGCCGGGCCAGATCTGAAAGCATGTAGACCTCTAAAATATGCTAGCCCCCACCAAGACGTAATCCTCGATGCACCACTAATGTATTCTATATTTGACTTTATATAAAGAAAATTTTAAAAAATGTTTTTTTTTTTAGAAGATAGACCGATAAATTGTCTAAAAATAATGTTTCTTCCTTTATTACTTAGTCTTATCATACATTTAGTTCCATCACTGCTTACTACATGCCTTCCTCATAGTATTTTTATGTAAGATGCGCCCGTAGCATTCCATGAAATCATATATGCTTTCCTGGTACGCTCATGTTTATCTAATCCAAATGCTTATGCCTGGAATTTCATTGTAGTCGGTGCTTTTGCACGACTAGTGCCGCTGGCCAAATGATGCATCAGCTCAAGCACACCTTGAAAGAAGCAGAACCCTCTCGTAGTAAACGGGCGGTTTTTCCACTTTCGTTCATCTCTGGCCGTTCCTTCCCTTGGAGATGCTGCGATGCGTGGCCGAATGGGTTTCTTGAGGCCACAAAATGGGGATCCTATACCTGGATATGATTATCTTGATCTCAAAGCGTTAAGCTTTGTGCTGGAATTTTGCCACATAATATCGAGATTTATTGCTGTTTTTGTTGATAATGTTGCGTATAGTCTTACATTTAAATCAGTGGTTCCCAACCTTTTTTTGGCCGCGTTCCACCTAAGCCTCTTTAAAATCTCGGTGCCTCCCTTGCCCTCCCCCACACACGCATTCTCCATTCTGTAACATAAAATCTTATATAAAAATTAACATATTCACATGGAGAAAGTCTAAAAGGGAATTAACTTTGATAGGTCATTTCACATTCTTTAACTTATCAAAAGGATCAAATTTTTGTAAGAATTGATACATTTATTACTGAATTTAGTTCTGATATTTTTTTAACACCGAGAATATATAAAAAGTAGAATTCACAAGTAGAATTTTCGACGTTATCATTTTACTATATCCATTTTTCTTTAACCTTATAATATACCTCTCTGATTACTTCTTCTTTTATAACCATTATCATTAGTTGCCTACCACATACTATCCGATTTAAAATTTTAAAAACATATGTCATGATGCATGTTTATGTATGTGGTCGACACAACAGCCAGAAGAAGTTTTACTTTTTACCCCTTTTCTTATGCGATACTCGCATTTAGTGATTTATTAATTTAATAAAAGCAGTATCGTGTTTAGGCATTTCAAATGTATTTTAGGTTAAAATGTGTTCAACATAGTCAATTTTAGATACTCCTTTAAGTAATTTCATATGTAAAAGTTTGGACTTATTCCAGTGTCAATAGAAATGCAAGTTTTTTTTCAATAAATAGTAAAAAAAGAAGGTCTATAATAATAAAATAACATTGTAACCAGAAAAATTGTAAAATTATTTTAATATATATTTATAAAGTGCTTAAATATTATAATAAAATCGTATAATTATTACAGGTGTAGTCTGTTTTAAATTTTTAACTGGGAACTTTTTCACAATTTGTTTTTATTGAGTTATGTTTTAAATTTTAACATATTATTTCTATATTTAGTCTACAACATGTCTTTTATTTAAGAGTAAATAAATAAAATAAAATAAAAGTCAAAAACTGATCGAAAATGGGTTAATAAAAAATCTGAAATTGCCACTGCAAGTGTCTATGGCCAACAAACACATCACAATCTGCGTTGTGCAGACCCATTTTGCTGTGAGAATATAATATGTACACACATGTATATTACCTCTTTCATTTCCAGTAGCCCAATAAATTGAATAGCTTGGCTTGATAAAATATGAAATTTTGGAATTTAGTTGATCACAAACTCTCAGTATTTTTCGTACATTATTTGGATTTATAAAAATGTTTCATTAAAGCTGGACGTTTCATTTAAAATACAGGGTGTTTCTAAATGAATATCGCGGTTTTAAAGCTTGGTAGCATTTATTACATAAAACTTAAAATTATAATTAATACATAAAATGAAAGAGCAACTCAAACAGTTTTAGCTACAAGCTTACAAGTCTTCAATGTGAGCATCTTGCGTCACACGGTACACATCAAGTCGATAGCTCAGTTCTTCTCAAACATTGATTAGTGTTTGTGGAGTCATTGTTGCAAAAGCTGCAATGGTCTCCTGGTAGTGGAGGCACATGCACAACACACGATCCTTTATGAACCCCCACAGGTAGAAATCACATGGCGTCAGATCGGGTGAACGTCTACACAGAACTTCTTTGCTAATCAACTTTTGGGAAGAACTGAGCTATCGACTTGATATCTGCCGTGTGACGAAAGGTGCTCACATTGAACAATTGTAAGCTTGTTGGTAAAACTGTTTGAGTTGCTCTTTCATTTTATGTATTAATTATAATTGTAAGTTTTATGTAATAAATACTACCAAGTGTTAAAACTCCGATATTCTCATTTAGAAACACCCCGTAGAATACAACGAGAGTTGTTATAATAGTAAACATATACTCTGTTTCTGTTTTACGTTAAATAAAACCTTTCTACCAATCTTATGTATGTCTTTCTGAAGTGTACGTACAAATTATTTTAACACTTTTGCTAAATTAGATAGACATATATAAACAGATTAACTTAAACTTTGAAGTAACTTCTTTGCAAAAAAAAAAAAAAAAAATCATATTATGCATGATTTTATTCAGAAAATAAGTTCCCAGACTTCATTCATATCATAAAAATGATTCTAAGGCGCAAACAATATACATTAGTAAGTAATCCTTATTGTGAAATTTTTTTCAGAGTAATGTTCCAAGATCTTATATATATCGTGTAAATCTGGGTTGATACCAAGGAGTGCCGTGGCATAGTTTGTTCTCATAATTCTTCCAAAACATTAAGTGGTTCTACTACTTTTTTACATGGTACACACCTTTTCTCCATGGGAGTTTCGAAAGCTACGATGCGTAACTGAAACCATTTTTGATTCTTATTCCCGCAGACCACAGAGTCGATGTAATCCATTTAAGCGCCCCTCCCCCACTCCCATTAAATGGTTGATTTTGAATTTCAGCTACTGCACCATCTGTATTTTAAAAATGAGATGCATAGGGATATTTGTAGACTTCATTAATCCTTTATTGCTTATGGCTGCAGGTATGATTACGAATTTTCATTTTTTTTTTTTTTTTATACTTGAATTATAACCGTACAAATGTGCTTGATACTATTTGATTCTTCACTGCATTTTCATTTCTATAAGACACATGATAATATTCTGCAAAATTTTTACATAATACGCACCTTTTCTGATAGAAGTTTCAAAAGACACATTGCGTAACTGAAGCTATTTTTGATTTTTACTCTCCCAGACCACATAGTGGGTGTAATCCGTTTAAGCGCTTCTCTCCCATTCCCATTAAATGGTTGATCTTGAATTTCAGCTACTGCACCATCTGTATTTTTAAAATGAGATACATAAGAATATCTGTGGACTTAATTATTCTTTTCTTGCATGTGGCTGCAGATATGATAACGAATTCTCAATTGATCAAAAATTGTTTAAATGAGAAGCGTACAAAACATTATTGCATGATACACACCTTCTCTGATTAGTAGTTTCAAAACCCGCGATGCGTAACTGAAGCCATTTTTTATTTTTCCTCTCGCCGAACACAGAGTCTGTGTATTTTTTCGTTTCAGTTCCTCTCCTCAATCCCATTAAATGAGTAATTTGAAATTCAGCTATTGCACCATCTGTGTTTTCAATATGAAATCTCTTGCATAATTGTACCGTTATTTAGATCTTTATTATACTTATGGTGATAGCGGATATGTTAGCAAATTTTCAAAGTTTATTTCTTCATTTTTTTTATTAATTTTTTTCTAAACTAAGTTTTCTGTTCATATAGCCATTTATAGAATGTTTAAGTACTGATATTTAAAAAAAAAAAATTTATAGATGGCCGAAAAATTTTAAGGACTACTTTAACTGAATTCATTATATATATATATATATATATATAACCATTAATTAAACATAACCTACCACCATCAAATATTATGAATTAAAGCTGTAAATAAAAAAAAAATTAATTTATTATAAGAATTATTATGGAAGAAAAAGAAAAAAGTGGACACCGACAAAAATTGAAAAGCTTATATATTGAATTACGTTGTCAAGGGCACAGAATTCAATGATATAAGCAGACTGGTTGTTTTCTGTGAGAAAAATAAGCTAAAGCTAAAAATTATTTTCCCCTGTATATATATATATATATAACCATTAATTAAACATAACATACCACCATCAAATATTATGAATTAAAGCTGTAAGTATAAAAATAAATAAATAAATAAATAAATAAATAAATAAAATAACAATAATAAAAAAAAATAATAATAATAAAATTATTATAAGAATTATTATGGAAGAAAAAGAAAAAAGTGGACACCGACAAAAAATGGAAAAGCTTATACATTGAATTACGTTGTCAAGGGCACAGAATTCAATGATATAAGCAAAATGGTTGTTTTCTGTGAGAAAAATAAGCTAAAGCTAAAAATTATTTTCCCCTGTGCCCAAACAACCATTAAAATCAAGTGAATTGATTAAAAATGAAAACAGAATAGAAACAAATATGAAATGGAAGAATCAATAAAACCTATTTAAATATTTATAGGATATAAAATATAAATAATAAACACCATACCGATTAATATTTCAGTATTTTACAAATATCCACGCACATGGCTACCAGAATATCATAAAGATTAAGGTGAATAAAACAGTTAAGAAATCACAGTAATTGATACCAAAGGATGCAGTTAATACATTATATATATATATATACTCTTGCACACAAAAGATTCAGTGTAATCCACTTAAGTATTTTTTCGTCTCGAACTCCGAAACAAGTGGGTAAGTGTGATCGAATGTCGCACATGGGATTCGTTTAATTTTCCTTTCAAAACACTATCCTTTAATTAATAAATCGAAATTGTTAATTATACTTAAATTCTTAACCTTTTTGAATAAGAACATACATGACAGTATCATTAAATTTAATTTTAAAATTGTTGCAAACGGAACATATTTTTATAAATCAAATTAAAAATATTCAACAACTTCTTTTCAGACAGTTGTAACAGCATATGTTTGTATATCTGAAAAGTATATTTAATTACATGATTTAATTTTAGCTAAAAGCAAAAACAAAACCTTTAAAATGTCAAAAAAAAAAAAAAAAATAAAATAAAAATACGAAAGTTCTTTTAATTAAATCTATCGGAGAATCAAATGTAGTTAATTTAAAATTTTGTAAAAGAAATAAAAAATTCGTAATTTCGTAAAATTTCTCAAAAAAAGAATTTTTGAATACAAAAAAAAAAAAAAAAAAAAAAAAAATGATAAAATATTTTACAAAAACTTTTGGTTTTAAAATGGCAAAATTTACAAAAATTCTGTAAAATTGATTCTGTTAGATAATAAATTAAGAAATAAAGAATATTCCTGGGAAAAGATTTTAAATTCCAACGGCGAGCTTCGAATCAGAAACCATTTGATTAGCAAGTAAATGCGCTACCACGGAGCTATCTACCCCATGGGAAAAAGGGCTAAAATTAACGTTCTGTTTTAAAATCTAAATCGCAAAAGTGATCGGATGTCATTAAATTAATTCATTTAATTAAAATAATATAAGATTTTTTTTATTTTATGATTTGTCATGTGATCGGATGCTATCAGCTATATGCATATGTGAAATTTAAGTATGCAAAATCCGTATAAGCCCTAAGTTATACAGTTTCTGAGAACGAACTCTGTGACGGACAGAGGAGTGACACGAATAGCGTTTCTTCAGATGGATAAAATCCTAAAAGGAGCCCGAACTAATCTTTAGAACATATTAAGAGTTTTTCTCCCCCCCCCCCTCCTTCCCCAAATTCACCTAAAACAATATCATTTTCACGTGAATGCAAACGCTTTTAAAAATTACCCCAAATTTCCCGTGAATATTCTGACAGTTTGTTCAATTAATTATCCTAAGTATTTCCTGAGTGATTTTCTTTTTTTTTTTTTTTTTTTATTTGACTGTTAATTCTTACTCTATATCATTTCAGAACAGTGATATTTATAATTGAATAAACGCCTTGCTGTAATCAGACAACTCTGAGAAGAGAAAATTATACAAAGTGTTGCGTCTGTTTACTTTTTTTTTATCAATATTTCTTTTCCATTTTTCCTTTGTAAAATATAATAGCTATCCATTATCACGAAGTAATTGATACTTCAGAGCCCAACAATTCCTTTTTTAGATCACAATAAGTCGACTGCGACAACTGCGTTTAAGTTGCATTTATTATAATCATGCAACTATTTTTTTTTTCTTCAAAAATTAATGATGTTATAGGGAGGTACTTGCATTCGCTTATCAGTAATCCGATTTGTTATTTTCTTATATATTTTTATAATGGTTCCATTGTATTTTGCTACCTTAATGATATTCTAATTTGCCTTCATACTTGTTCTAAACTGACATTTCTCTAAGTGTTTAAGTACATGATTAAATGCGTATGCATAGAAACTTTTTATGTTTTTTTTTTTTTTTTTTTTTTTTTTTTTTTTTTTTTTTTTTACACACAGTATTTTTTCTTGGCTAATTAGAAGCAAAAATCATTTGTTGTAATCCGATTATAAAAACTTTTAGAAGTGTAACTAGATTTCAAATCTATCTTGCACTGTCGTCATCATAAATATTTGTTTTTTGAAAATATTTTTGAATAAAAATAACATTTTTTTAAAAATTTGATATAGTTAATACCTGTGTAACATGAAGAATATATATTCATTTTTTAACACGTTTAAGCTCAATTAAAAAACGTTTTCGTTTCGTTTTCAGTGCTTGTCTGCATAGATGGTTCATCAGCCATTTCCAGTTTCCGTATAAATGTAGGAATTTTGATGAAATTTCATCATAATTATGAAGGGCTTTTCAATTTGTTTATTATAGAAAATCATTGTTGTAGAATTAAATATCTACATAGGATGCCTGCGAATTGTTTCAAGAAAAAGAAGGAAAAGTAGAATACAGCAAAACAAATACACTTGCTACAGTGTCACTATCCACTTATTCAGTCAAAAACATGAGACGTGTAAGTGTAACATGATTTTTAGCTGTCATGAAGTATCAGTTTCCTAACTTTTTTTTTCACAATTTTTTGAATAAAAATCTTTTTTTTTCTTTTTTTTTTATATATAAAGCTAATATGAGTGTAAAATGAACAATATATATATACTCATTTTTAAGACGTTTGAGCTCAATTTAAAAATGTTTCGTTTCGTTTTTAACGCTTGTTGATCATACATTCCTTGTTCCTCACATATAAATGTATGAATTTCGATGAATTTGCGTCATATTTATGAAGTGCATTTCAATTTGTTCATTATAAAAAAACATTGTTGTAAAATTAAATTCATACATAGAATGTCGGCGAACTCTTTCAATAAAAAGGAGGAAAAGTAGAATACGGCAAGACTTGCTACAAAACCTATGATCACAATCTACATATTCAATCAAAAAATAGCACGAGTCTACAAGCTAAGCACCCATTTTCTTTCATTATTTTAATGATAATTATTATACTGTAACAATTTTTTTAAAGATTTACATGCTTTGTGTAAAATATAATTACACCTTAACGAGTGTTGGAAGTGTTTGCACAACAGCACACCCACATTTAGGAGTGTGACAGACAATATATGATATGATTATCCAGAATATTGTGCGCTTCAAGAATTTCTTGTGATTCATCAATTTTACGCAAAGTAAGGTAAGTCTGTGGACAATTTCATTACATTATTATCGTTATTGTTATTGTTACAGATAGAAAATAAAAATTAAGAGTTAATTAAAAAAAAACTGAGTTTTTGGCTGAATAAGTGGATTGTAACCGTAAGTTCGAACGGCAGGTATTCTTTCAGTTTACTGTGTACTATCACCTCTCTTTTTTATGCACGACTTTGTGGGCACCATGCATATATAACCAAGATGTAAAATGATAGTTACAGTAGAATTAGATAATTTTCTTTTAACCGATAGTTTATTGAAAGTAAATAATAAAAATAAAACTTAAAGGGAAAACAAAGTTGGAATGAATAAAAACGAAAATAAATATACTGTCAGTATACTTTTCAAATAGGATTGATTTCTTAACTTTCAAGCTCACCGACTAACTTATTTGCAATTCAAGCGCATTACAAATTCAACAGAAATTAAATGATATCCTAAAAAAATGTATTCAAAATAATACAGTTGCCAAAGGGTTAATTGCACATCTTCCATTTTCGTATTATATATCTCTAGTAAAATTACCGGTCATTTCTCAAATGCTATCACTTTTTCACAAGTATATTTTCTTTTACTAAATGTGAAAATATTACTAATCCTAATGTTTGACAGAACCAAACATTAACGCAGAGGACCACATTCAAATCTCTGCATACCGTATTTCAAATATTTATTTAACCACAAATCAAAGCAGTACTTGTGAAAACGATATCCTGGACAAATTTATTATTTTAACACGGCAAATATTTATTGGAAGTTACGTGAAATGCCTCTCTCTCATTCTTATTACAAGTTTACATTCCTTAAGACTCCCTTCTATTCTTCCGTTTTCGTGTTGTTATGGTCTATCGAATTCTTTCCACAACTAAGCCCTTTCCTTCGTGTCTTCACATTGTCTTGTAGTTAGAGTTTCTCAACTTCCAATATAAAAGCCTTTACCTTGTAATACAATTCTTAAGGCCTTTGCTTACCCCTTGACATTTGACGGCTAAATATTGCCGAAATACAAGTCGTATTAAATCAAGAACAAGCTTTTGATTTGTTAAGGAATTTTTTACTTCTGAATTGTTCATGTATTTATCCGCCGATAAATACACGTATTTATATGCTGTATATTATTTATATAAATCAAGCACAAGCTTTTGATTTGTTAAGGAATTTTTTTATTTCTGAATTTTTCACGTATGTGCTAGATAAATGTGCTTTCCATGCACAATAATGTTTTCGATGCATAATTTAATAAATGATTAACTAATGGGCCACTCATGGAATTTAATGATAATTTTAATGCTTAAAAATATTAATATAATTAATGTTAATCTATAATTTTTATTTCTTTTTCAAACCTTTTAAAAATTAAGCGAATATATGGTTTAACAACAATTTAAATCATTAATATTCTGATTATATTTCATATAAAATTATAAATCATTTTTCGCAATGTTTCAATACTTTTAACCGGTATAGTTTCATTTATTAAGGATGCAAATAGTACTAATCCTAACGTTTGATGGAATCAAAACACAAACACAATTTTCAAAATCCAGAGCTCTAGATGACTTATTCCCAATGTTTACTTACCACAAATCCAAGCAATGCTTGTTAAAATAATCTCCTAGGCACATTTATAATTCCAACATAGTAAATATTTATTAGAAGTTAGGTTAAATCCTATTTTCTTATTGTTAATAGAGATTTATTATGTCCTATCGAATTCCTTCTAAAACTAAGCATTTTTCTTCATGTCTTCACATTGCCTTCTAATTAGAGTTGTCTCAAGTTCAAACATAAAGGCCCTTCTTTTGTAATACAATTCTGAAGAACTTTGCTTACCCATTGATATTTGACAGCCAAATCTTTTTTATTATCTGATAAGAAAGTTTTTACTTCTGTATTTCCGTGTATTTTCCGCCTAATGTGTATGATTCCTATTTATATAATGCAGTTAATCAGCTAAGATAAAGCGTAGCAGGAAATGTATTATCGTGATTCCATGATGTATAAATCATACCTGCTATGTCTATCATATTTTGAATACCGCTATTTCTGAAAAGAAATATTAGGATTATTTAATTGCACAATTTCTGCATTAAATAAAACTAATATTTTATAACAGTAATAGTGGTATTAAAAACTCATGAGACTTGGCAGATATGATCAATTTAAATCTCAATTTTAGAAAGAACTAACCAGTAGGCCTCAATTTTTTAATTGAGATTTTTTTTTTTTTCGTAGTAGAAACCAATATTGGTTATCTTGGATCTCAATTTTGCATGTATCAAAAATACTTTCAATGAAATACTAATACAGTACTAATTATAATTAAGGACTTTACGTTGTAAAATCGAATACTAAAAAATCCCTGCCGGCCCGGCCTACAGGCAGAGGTAGATTTCGAAGTCAAATATACTAATTTCACAAACAAAAACTAAACCATGATTAGAGATAAATCCACTTTAACAATTTTATCTGGCTTCTTTTGACGAGTTTTTATTTCATTTTTATATAATAGCTGGTTTTATCAGAATCATGTTAGGGCGGTATTCAAAAAAGTACTTTTCCATGCTCAACAACTCGAAATTTTCTGGCATAATTCCAGATTCATTTTTAATTAAAAAAAAAAATATGAAACTTGCTGACGTGATTTTTAAAGAGATTTATAAGCGACCTGTGTTTTTATTTTTTGTTCAATTAATTAAAACTTGATATATATAAACAATTATTTTCTCAAAAGGACAATATTTTTCGTTTCTAACACAATCGTTTCGGGAAATTCCGTTCAAAATGCCCACTTTGGCATCATTTTTTGAAATATATTCTGCATCTATCAAAAAATCGATCCTTACGGTACATTATATAGTTTCTGAATAAGCGAATCTACCAATTAAATGCGTTTGAGAGCAAAAATGAATTTAAAAATGAGTCAGAAAATAAGCAGTTTGGATTTGAGTGCATCCTTAATACAATGATTTTTCCAACACAATCCGCTTCGGTAAATTCGGTTAAAAATGCCCTTTTTAACAGCATTTTTAAAAATATACTCTGCCTCTATCAAAAAATCGACCATTACGGTACATTATATAGTTTCTGAGTAAGAAAACGTACCAATTGGAAGCCTTTGAGAGCAAAAATGAATTGTCGAATGTGTCAGAAAATAAGCAGTTTGGATTTGAATACACCCTTACTAAGATGATTTTTTTCTTCAACCGCTATGTATTTTTAATTTGTTTTTGCTGTAAGAATTGGTCCTATCCAAAACTTGTCTATATAGATGTTGTAGACAATATTAAGAAGATATATGATAAATTCATGGGGATTTTAAATCTTTTGAATTGACGGAGTTATGGATTTTTTTCTTCTTCAGACTCCCTTTTTGTTTTCGTTTTTAATTTTTTTTTTTTTTTTGGTACGAATTAGTCCTATCAAAAACTTGTGAATATAAAAGTTGTAGATAATGTTAAGGAGATTTATAATAAAATAAATTGAATTTGATATCTTGAGAATTGACGAAGTTAGGAATTTTTTTCTCCCAAAAACCCTATTTTTTGCGCCCCTTGAGCCCATTTTTAACTTTATCAAAAATCTGTGATACATAAATTTTTGGCCCTATTTTTAGAAGTAATAAAAACTTTAAACTGATTTGATATGTACAAAAATTAAGAAGTTATGGGGGGTTTTTTTGTTTTTACAAAACCCCTCCCTATTTCCATCCCCTTGGTCCGATTTTGCCCATTAATGAACTTGGCCGAGATTTTATGTCCATTGATTTTATGTATCAGTTTGGAAGAGATTGGTGCAGAATTACGAAAGTTATCGTGTCCAGAAGAAAGTGATATATAGATAGATAGATAGATATATAAAGTATTTTACTGAGGGTAGTTTTGGGTTCTAGGGGTCATGATCGGTGTAGATCTGCAAAAATTTTTCAGAAATTCCAACATAGGAACGATCCCAATAGGTAGTATTTCATACGAAATCTACCTAAAAAAATAGAGGTTGCTATTCAACGTATATACTTTATTAAAAATTTAAATATGATGTAAAAATAAATACACATGATTAAAATAAAACTCAATGTTTCGTTTTAATCTTCAAAACCATCTTCAGGGATAAAATTTTTCAAAAATGCAAATTGGCAGAATAATCTACATACTACATTGTCTAAAATTACATTCAGACTGATAGAAGCAACAGAAACTTCAAAATCCTTTAAAAACAACTCCAGTGACGCCATCCATTATTCAAAATAAATAAAAGGGAGGGAGGCTGGAAAAACATGGAAACATCATAGTCCTTTATTTTAGACGATTTATCATGTAGATTGTTCTGCCGATTTATGTTTTTGAAAAATCTCACTCCTGAAGATGGTTTTGAAGATTAAACCAAAAAATTAAATTTTATTTTATTCGCTTTTATTTTTACATCATCTTTAAATTTTGAATAAAGTATATACGTTGGATAACAACCTCTATTCCGTTTACAAATAATAGCATTAGTAAAAAACTGGCTTTATAATGGAAATTTAGAATTTTATTAGATTATATTTAGACACTAATTGGTAACAAAAACATCTCATATTTTTGTAACTATGTCATATTTATCACATTGTGCGTCTGTGAAAGATCTGAAAGGAAAAAAAAATAACGAGCAATGTATTGAAATGTGCGCAAACAATTCATTAATGCATAGGCATTTTTAACTTTCTCCATATAATAGTGACCCGATGTTCCCTAATTTGCTCTATAAAAACGGCTGATTCCATTGACTAATCTATTAGTGTAACTAACATAAATCATACAAAAAAAAATTTATATATGCTTATCGGCTATTTGTGATGTTATTTATATTTTTTTACTGCTTTATGGTGATTAGAATTTTAACAAATTATAATTTTTAGCTCAAACGATCATAAATGATTGCTATAAATAAGCAATTACAGCTTAACCTCGATGTAACGATTGCAAATGGTGTTTTAATTTCATTATTGTCAATACCACTGATTTAGGCATGTAAGTAACAATTAAAAAACATTCATTTGACTAAACTACAAATAATACAGTGGCTTCCAAAAGTTAAGGAACAGGGACTGGATGCTTTCGATTGTATACGGTTTGTCGAATAAGGAAAAGGCATGTTTACAAACAAACACTTCCGTCAACCAATCTACTACTACATTTTTATCTTAGCGATCATTGCAGGAATCACACTTGGCGACGTAGGCCAATCATATCATATATCTGTTAAATCAATCTGTTAAAGACCAATAAAATTCCCAGAGTTCATGTGTAAGTAGGAGTAATAATGAATGAACAGGTTTTTCTTGCTGACCAACAGTGACGTCAGCTGCCCTTTCCTTATAATCTTCCAAAATTATTGGCGAATTGTTCTTGAACTTCTGGGATTTAAAGAACATGTTTGATTTAACATTTCTCGGTGAAGATTTAGTTCTGAGGACAATTAGGGGGCTAATAGTAAATTAAATAATGAAATAATATTTGCGATCACTTAAGTAACAGAAAAGGCTGAAAATGGTTTGTTACTGTGTTAAATAATTATTTGGGTCCTGTTCAACGTTTGTGTGCATTTGTGTAAGCATAGCACTCATATTCATGAAGATGTTATTGTTTCTGTGAAAAATTCAAAAGTTTTTTGTTTATAGCTTACAGAGTTTTCAACCAAATTTAACATAGCTTTCCGAAAACCTGACAAAAAACAGTAGCAACAGTATACTGCAATTAAAACATGAATATTGAATATATTAATATTTGATGAGATATGGGCATTTGTATGAAATAATTTTTTACTGCACATGCGTGGACGATTCTAAAATTTTTATTTTATAATTTGGTAGTCAGCTATTTAGGACAACTTATATAAAAAGTCCAGTCAAATATCGCAAAAAATCACAAAGATAGGGGGGATATAGTGAGTTGCTTTCTAAAAATAGCTTTATTATAAGGGGTTTTCCACAACTTTCAATCAGCTCTCTATATCTTTCAATCAGAAAGATATAGGGATCTAAATCTTCACCAAGAAATATGAAATCAAACATGTTCTTTACATCCCAGAAGTTGAAGAACGATTCGCCAATAATTTTGGTAGATATTAGACAAACCTTGTACAATCGAAAGCATTCAGTCACTGTTCCTTAACTTTTGGAGGCCAGTGTATAACCAATATAAATTATGCGAAAAATAAATTTAAGTTGCTGCCTCAAGTGCTAATGTTTCCTACGTAGTTGAAAAGAATTTATGAATGTAGTTTGCCTGGCCGTCTCTCTGCCCATCTTTCCGCACTCTTAACTTGCGTAAATATACTTGGATTGCTATGTAATTGATGTATGTTATGAACGTTTACTACGAATGTTCGGTATAAAAAAGGAAGCATTTATCGTTCGTTTACTGGAACACTCAAAATAATTTCGATACATTATGGTCTATGGAGAAAAATTGTTTCCTGTGCATTTTAATGATGTTAAAATATTTCAAACAGGATATGTAATATATATATATATATATATATATATATATATAAACATACCTTTATAAAAAATCTATTTCTGAAAGTCTCCATCCTTTTTAATTTCATTAAATTCATAAAGATTATTTTAATAATAAACACGTGATAAGTTAAATTTTGGTGATTTTGGCTGAAGTGATAAGTTAAATTTTGGTATAAAAAATTAACTCAGTATCACCATTTGCTCGCGATTCTACGAACAACATAACTGCAATTTTAGAAGATAGCAGAAATCAATAAAATTATCTTTTAAAGCTCACTATAGATATAACATTGATTTTGGGGTATGTTTTCAGATATGGAACGCGGTGATACAAAGGGTTAAACAGTGATTGTTTCTTACAGTATTCTGAAGGTTTGTCAATGCCTCTGTAGACTTTCACTTCCAGAAGCTACTGATAGAGCAATAGCACTTCCGGGAAAACCGGGGTCCATGCTAAGGGTCCGGCGTACCTTTGAGCGTCCGGTACACCCGAGTTTCTTGGGAGACTCGGAGGAGTGATCTCCCGAACCATGCGACCTCATCCTTGAGTGCTGTATGGGTCACGTCGTACTATCACGTCCCATGGTGCATTGGGGCTCAGGCTGAGTGACGTGCGCTAGGCAGTGCTCATGCGCTAGGCAGTGCTCGCAAACATGCCTTGGTCGACGGCAGGGGTCATGGCAGATGGCGGAATCACGCAGTTAAAAGACCTCCCCGCTCTGCGGGAAGGCCCGGCCCGTCTGACTTTCTGCGGATTTACGGGTTCCTAAAAACCTGTGTCGACGGACGAAGCCTCGCTGGGTTTCCGGCGAGAGCTATTTTTATAGTATTCTGAATATGTTGGAAAGTGTTTCATAATGTATGCTTGATGCATGATTTTTCTTCCTTGTTTTTAGGTGATTAGAGTTTTAACAAATTATAGATTGTTGTTTAACCTACTATTAATTATTTGAAAATTGGTCTGTAATTACTTTACGTGCTTCCACTATATCTGTTTGCGAATCATTAGTTTCATCACACCTTTTCACAAAAAAGAATTTCTGATAACTGTATTTATCTCGAATGAACGGTCTTATAACGTCACGAAAAGAGGCGGCAAATGACATAAATTTGCTCCCCATCCGAACATGCAAGTTAAACGGAGAACGACTTCCGCGTTTCACGCAGAGTTGAGTCTCTCTCTTACTTCTTTATCCCTTTAATATTTTTTCAGTCTCTTTTCGATGTTGCGTGTTCTGAGCTTAACTCTGCTATAAAATTTGAAGCATAACACTTTGTAAGGCATGATTTGTTTCATTGATAAAATTTTAACATGCATATGTCAACACGGAAAAGGGGAAAAGCACATGTATGGATGGTCGTAATTATGAAGATCGTTTTTGTAGTTTAATTGTAAAACTTTATTGAGGCAAATGCACCTAAATTAGGCGTATATTGTAAGATATTAATTATTATTGGTGATTTCAATTTAAAATTATTTACTGTATGAAAACAAATATTCTATGCAGTAAAAGCAAAAGATCTTTTCTAAGTACCTTAGTTGTCAGTACTATAAAATTAGAAGCAAAATAATAATAATAATAATAATAATAAAAGATATTGTTATATTCATAAATTTTTAACATTTATTAAACATAAGAAAATTATGGATGGTTGAAGTCAAATAAGGAATTTGTGTAGATTGATTAAAGAAAATTAATTGAGGACTTTTAATAAAGACTTGTAATGAAGAAAAACAAATTTATTGACTTCAGGCATACATTTTCATAGAATGCATGTACATGATTGACCACAGTGTTCGTAGTACTGTAACAATAGACACCATTATTTATACGCAGTATTTTATATAAATTTATTAGATGCGTTCAATACTTCATACTATAACATATTCAATGTGTTATTTTCACATAACATTCAGACAGTTTAAATAATAATACATATATAACAATCAACAGACGTTCTTTTTGTACTATACATTACTGCGCAAATACTTATAACAAAATATATGCCACAAATTTTGAACAAATCATCGAATTTCGGCACGGTTCTTAATTTACCGCAACCAAAATTAAATTACGATCTATTCCTATAATGGGATTCTAAAGCTAAAGGGTTCGCTGAATTGTGTGCATTCAAACCGGAAATAATAAGTATCGCATATTTTGAACAAATCATCGAATTTTGGCATCTCCTCTTAGATGACCACAACCATAATTGAATGATAATGTATTCCTCTGATGTGGATTCTAAATTTGATGTTTCGTTGAATTTTGTGCACATAAAATGAAGATATAAGCATCACACAAATCTTACAAATCATCTATTTTAGGCACCAATCACTCTTAAATGACCGCAACCCAAATTAAATGACAATCTATTCCTATAATGGGGATTCTAAAGGTAAAGGTTCGTTGAATTGTGTGTATTTAAACTGGAGATATAAGTATTGCATATTTCGAACAAATCATCGCATTTCGTCAACCCTTCTTAGATGATCGCAACCAAAATTGAATGACAATCTATTCCTATCATGTAGATTCTAAATTTGATGTTTCTTTGAATACTGGGCACATAAAGTGAAGATATAAGCATAGCATAAATCGTACAAATCCGTTTACCCCCACCCACCCGCTCTTTTGGGGATTTTGCCCATAATTAATCAGCACCAGCTCACATATAAGGTTCATTCTCCCAAAAGTGTACATTTTCAATACAAAATTTTCCTGTAAACAAATTTTGTTTTTCAAGACTAATGTTATCATTTTTAGAAACTTATCACTTACTGCAAGTAAAAATCAGCAGTGGACCAGCTACATTATATTTATTTTTTTTTTTTTCAAAAACACAATTTTTTTTATTAACGTCATTCACGGAGGTGAACTTTATGCTATAGTTAATCTTTAAGTAGTGAGACAAAGCATAAAAAACTATTTATTCTATTAGATATATAACTAAGGAGCAATTCTATGTAGGAATGCAAAATGAATTTATTTGGAATATATATATATATAAATCTCCCATTTGGAGCTTTTTTTCATCACCCATCTATTATTCGTTATTCAATTCTTCTCTTTTAAAGTTTTTAAACTATCTTTTTTTTTAATTATCATCATTGTAAATTCTTGTTAAGCATTTTTCTCTGAAATATACATTTTGAAAATTAAGATATTCAGGTAGGTGATATCACGGATGTGAGGAACTTGCTCTAAATATTAACCTACATAATTATTTTTTGGAGAATTTTTTTTTTTTTTTTTTTTTTTTTTTTTTTGTTCTTTAAATCAACATCTGTTGATATAATTACATAAGTAATATATAAGCATAATATCTTAGTGTTGATTTAGTCACCTTGAATTACAGTTCACGGATGTGAGAATCTCCAATAACCATGGTTGCTTTTTTATAACAAAATCTAATACTTGAGTATAAAAACAAATTTCTGACATAATTTAACAACATCAAACATACTGGCTAACTTTAGCATCATGGGAAACAAAATCTGATGATAATTTTGCCGTTTATTAACATGAAAATGCAACTTAATGTTTGGTTCATGGAGGTGAGAATTTATTGTGTGACACTCCTTTCCGAACTCAGAAAACAAACAAAAATACAAAGAAAGTAATTAACTGTGCAAAGCTACTTTGCTCTTGAGATAATAGTAGCAAGAATAATAATTATTTAACTATTTTGTTTCAATTAAGTAAGTAATCAAACATTTTCCTTAGTAACATTGGGTATGTGACATGACACGGAGCAGGTGAGATCTCACATACTGTATACGAAGAAATAAAAAATATAAAGTAATGTAATTATAAAAAATGTATGCACACAACACATTTAGTCTTCTTCCACTTTCAATAGAAAACTTAAATCAATTCAAAAATGTTCTTGTCAAATACTGAAAAAGGCTTTGTGATTGGAATTGTACACTTGTTGGAGAATGACCCATAAGGATAAAATTCCATATGAAATTTCATCCTATTCTACGCAGCATTTCGCGATTTAGACAAATTTGTGTTACCTTACAGACAGACACGCAGTCTCAAGGGCAGACGTTTTCTAAAATCAGTGAAATCGTGTTCAGGACCTTCTAAAAAACGTGTAAATCCGTCGAAAAGCACAGAAGGCCAACATTTTCACGAATCAAGTACTTTCTTCTTGTAATGAAGAAACCAATAAAAGTGATGACGATATTTTCTATTCTTTATCTCGCGTTGACTACATTTTTGTCTTGTTTGTTTTAAGATAATGTCCAATATTTAGTATCTGTGTTTGTGTTAAACAATTGAGGAATTTTCTCTCCAATCATTAATTTACAAGTTATGTTCTCGGAATTTGTGAAGTCTTGCATATTTAACCTATTTGCTGTTTTGTGCGTGTCAAAAGTTCTACCCTTTTGCACGGCCTCATTTACAAATCAATTCAGCCGGAAATAAATTACCACATTTAAAACACAAATGACTGGCGTTTTGCAGTCATTTACAATAACTTCACCATTCAGTGTGAATGAGTGCAGTTGGCTGTACGCCTGTTGTTTTGTATAGCTAATTTGTTCCAACTTTTCTAATTAAATTCCGTCGTTTTCTATATTGCTAATGGGAAAACATTTTTTAATTTGTAAACATTATATTATTTAACACTAGCTGTTTAACCCGTTCTATGCACGGGAGTTCATGAATTTAATTCTAAAACCAAAATTAAAAATAATTAATCGATTTAATAAAATATTTTTCTACTACTGTGCATTTTTTTTTTTTAATGAAATTTAATTTATCATGTTACTATGGCAGCAGACGATAAAACGATATCTAAGTTTTGTTGATGTTTGTGATAAAATGTTTGCCTTTATTAAAAAAAAAAAAAATGTAATAATTGAGCGCAATTAAATAATCCATAATTATTTGCATGTGAAGTAAAAGAATTATCATAATACCCGTTGGAGCTTTTAGTATTGCAGTGTGGAGTAAGTAATATGTAGTATATCTCTAATTATTTGCATGTAAGGTGAATTATCGTAATACCCGTAACAGCTTTTTAGTGTTGTAGCGTGGCGTACGTAGTATGTATATCTCACATTGGTTAAAGAACTCGTGCGATTACGGGTTGAACATAAAAAAAAGGTTTTTTTGTGAATTTTTAATTGTTGGCAGCTACTATGACGAAAAATGTTTAAATTTGATAGGAAATTGCTGTTAAATTGGTGTTTTTATATTAATTAAAAGTTAACTATAAATTATTTCGATTCCGGATTGCTTTAGTTGCTTCAGCCGTGTTTCAATATACATGTACATAATATTTCACAATTGTGGCTTCCAAACTGTGGATTTGTATAGCATTACAGACAGACAGACAAATTTTCATTTTTATATATTAGATTGAGGGGGACAGTAGACGTTCAAAACCTTTATTCCATTTCTCACTCAGTTGGACGAAAATTTTGCACACATAATAATTCATACATTTTCTAAGTAAATTAGTTAATTTTATTGAAAAATGTGTGTGATTAATTAAGCTATTAATTAAAAGATGTTAATTAATCTCTCTAATTAAAAATGCTCCCTGCGCAGGCTCTAGGAACCTTGTGATTTGTTAAATGGTATAGCTTTTTAATATTGCATCAAAAGTTGGAATGCCTTTTAGAATTATACCAACCATTGAAAAAAAAAAAAACTTTCAAATATTTCCACTTTTTCATGAAATTTCTTTAGCATATTGTAAACAATAATATACTTAATATTATAATAATTAGATAAAAATAGGACGCATGAAACATTTTGAATATCCTAACTCGACAAAAATTCTCATTTTGAGAAAACACGATTTAAAGTTTTTTTTTTTTAGTGTAACTTATTGTACAAATTTGAAATGTTTGTAACTTCGCTAGGAATCGTTGCAATTGCTTGCGTTTTTTTTTTTTTTTTTTTTTTTTTTTTTTTTTTTTTTTTTTTGCAAATGGTGCATTAAGATTGTGGTATATTAATAAACCAAATAATAATATAAAAAAATCGATTTTTTATTCGATTTTTTCCCAACTGAAGGTCGATGGCCCCCTTAAGCGAATTAGTTGAATTTGTATTATTTCATGTGATTTTCAATCACTAAAATAAATAAATAAAGTACCTATGTATAATTAAAAATAATAATAATAATTTATGAATTTTGTATTAGCAGATAAAATACAAATGTACAGTTTTAAATTAAAAGAAATACATATATATAACTCTTCCACTGCGAAAAAAGACAAATGTTTCTTAAACTAGGAAAATATAATATAACCACCAAACGAAAATACACAGTAACCTCTTCGGATTTATCCATGATTCCGAAAGGCGTTCTTTATTTTTAGGAACCTCGGAAACAATGCACTTTCGAGGTTTAAAAAAGCATTTACAAAAACAAAGTTTCTTTTGTTGCCACTGATTTTCGGAAACGTTTCCGAGAAGTTTTTATGATGTATTAATCAATTTTCTCAACCCCAGAATATAGGATTTTTGGTTGCTATAAATTCTCAAATAAACATGTATAACGAATCTGTTTTACAGAGAAACATGACAAATTAACAGCATTAACAGCATCACTAAAATTAATATTATTTTGTTACTCTTGCATGTATGCTGAAAATGTTTACGTGAAAGTTATTAGCATACGAAAAACCAATATTCCTTTTTCAGAAAAGTAATTAATGCACTATGAAATCTATGCGGAAGAAATTCCTAAAACGAATGGTAGCAAAAGAAACTTTGTTTTTATAGACGCTTCTTTAAATCTCGAAAATGTATTAGTTTCCGAGATTTCAAAAGATAAAAAATCCTTTTCGGAATCGTGGGTGACTCGGAAGAGGTTATTTTATATTTTCGTACTTGGTTACATTAAATTTTCATAGATTAAGAAATATTTGTCCTATTTAACACAGTGTCTCTCTCTGTGTGTCTTTCCTAAGATTACAAGTTGGAAATTGCACGTTAAACGTGGCAAATGTGGTGCGTTTGTACTATAACTAGTTTTATAAATATTTTTTGCACCGCATATTGTACTGAATGTATATTTTAGTGCACTTTACAAGGGCATAATCCATTTCTGTTCGAAAGGCTGTAACATCATTAAAATGCACTTTGAAATAATTTTTTTCCCATTGGACGTAATGTAACGGAAAACTTTTGACTGTCCATGTAATATAACTATGCATCCGATTTTCATAAAATTGGGAATAACTCGACAAAATTTTGCAACAATTATATATTTAAAATTTTAGCCCATTCGGTTGGGTAGTTTTTGCTCTGTTATATGCGGACGGACGGACAGACAGACGGACCGAACGACGACTATAGGTGCTACGTATTTAGATAATTACGAACGCATCTAAAAATGGAAAACCTCCGTGTAACAATCAACTTAACGGAAACTGTCATTACAGCAATTAGATACTGCACTGTAAAAAGAAAGAAAAGAAATCTATGAAAAATACCAAGTTTTTTCGAATCGCGTGTTTTTTCTTCTTTGTAAACGTTTTATACAGTGCAAAGGTTCGGGTTGACTATTTTTTTTTTGTTTGTTTGCTCTTGGTCTGCTTTTGATCACACTGAGACCAAAATTTTTGAATTTGAATTGAGTTTTGTTGCTTGCAAGTCAGGTTCGGGTACATTCGATTTTTCAAAAAGATTCCAGAATATTGTTGTATGTGGGTGTATTTCTTTATAAAAGATAAAATTGATGTTTGACATACAATTGTAGATTATTTTTCAATAATGGCATTAAAATTTACATTAATTTTCCTTCATTTGAGGATTTGGATCGGGTTCGAGATTAAACATTTTTTTAGGCGTTCGTGTCGTTTTTGGATTGAAGTGTGCCAGGCCCGAGACAAGTTTCACGTTAATTCAAATGGAATTTTCGGATTAGGAGCTGGTATAACTAGATTTGTATAAGACTTTCTTTTTGAAATCTCTGATTTGTTTTCAATAGAGTAGTAACTTTATTTATTGGAGTTGCTCAGATTGAAAGTGTTTGCAAAATCTATAGCAACATACCATATAAAACTAGCAATACTTGCACGTTTTTGAAGCGACAGAGCATCTCTATCCTCTTGGTATTCATTCTTTGAAAATTGTTCTTAGGTCATTTTCTTACTGTTTTCTATCTATATTTTATTCGCTGTCACATAATTCTGGAGTTAAATCATCAGTTTTTTTTCTTTTTAAAATGCTGCCTGTCAATGGAACATATACGTTAGTAATCAAAAGGTTAAACATTATTGTATTTTTATATTAAAATTATTTTTTATATGACTGATATATGAAATGTTCTTAACTGCTTCTTACTATTTTACTATATTTTTATTTTCTGTGTAGATTTACAATGTTTTTTTCTTTCTTTTAGGTAAGTTCACTTTTTATGTTCTTCAGTCTTCATATTCAAAGAAAACTGAGGAGGTAAAAAATTTGAATGACTTTTTAGTTTGTACTTTACACAATACTAAATTGTTTTAAACTTCTGCCCAAAGTTCAAACATTTCCTTAACTTCAGCACATTCTACAATAAAATATTGGACACTATAGGTTTAACGTGTATTAGATAGTACCCGTCAAGATTTGACGGTAAATAACTTGAATGCTGCATTAGAAAAATTCTTGAATTTTGAATTAGTTGCTTTTAAATTAACTATTGAAATCGTGACTAATTTTTATATTACATGTGATTTCTATTTCTTGAACGCGAGCTAGAGGGTGCTGTCAGTCTAACCTATTGAATGAAATGAAAGAACTTTAAGTTTATAAATTACAAGCAATTATGCTTGTCTTTTATCAGAAATTTACCAAAAAATACTGGGCAGAGCATTTATTTTTACTTACCTACAGTCTTTTCTTTTCTTTTTTTTTTTTTTTTTTTTTTTTTTTTTTTTTTGAAAAAATAACAATATGTATTTTTATTTTTATTTTTTTAACTACACGACCGTTAAAAGCTACCATGAATTTTATTTATATCAGTCTCATTCTCTAAAAGCCTAATTTTGAAACTTGATACAACTAATGATTTATAATATATATTTTTTTATCAGTTGAATTTTATTTTACTTTTTTCTTCATTTTTAAAATACTAAATCATGGATATCAATATAATCTATTTTATAGTTCTTATATGAATAATTTCCTTTCTTTCCATTTTATTTATTTATTTATTTATTTATTTTTTACGGCAAACAATGGCAAACTTTTCCTTCTGACTCGCACACTTATATATTCTTGATAATGGTAAAAAAATATAAACAAAAGTTGTAGATCAGCTCAGTTTATTTAATTGATAATTACATGCAAAATATTTTAGGTTAAATATTTTAAATATAAAAATATTTTTGAGATGATAAACCATTCAAATAATAAAAAATCAAAATCATATAACTTCTCTTAATAAAATATGTCATTATCGAAATGAATTATCACCAAAAATGGTACAGAAATCATTTTGCCGGTCGTTGGGCTCGAACCCGCGTCATCTACAAAAGTTCAGAGCTTTAAACTGGTGCATTAGACCACTCTGATAACCAGACCTGCTCTACCTTTCCTCTAAATGGAAGATCTAGTAAATTTAACTTCACGCATGCGCAAATACGTGAATTTTTGAGTCTGATCTTACAGAATCATGTTTACGCTTTAATATATATGATGATTGTCTGTTGTGTGTAACGCGACAGTTTTGAAGTGACAAGTCTGACATAGGCCTCTACGGCTCCCGAACCGGGTCGATAATAATAAAAAAAAAATAAACGTGCCAGCCGGGTAAGACTGCTATGATATAACAAATTTAAAAGTTATAGACTAAGCCGACAAAATATGAACAATTTTCAATGGACCTGGCTGGGTTGAGAATAAGTTATAAATGTGCATCACGAGCCGATACTAGTTTGACATTAATGCAAAAAATTACCATGCCCAGTACAGAGATCGAACATTGTGTGTGAATGAACATTGTGGCTTAATTTTTTCAACAGACTCTGCTGGGCCAGGTTCAGGATTACATATATTTTCTACATATTCGGGCTGGGCTGGACATGTACTTAATTGTTGACGTGTCAATCAGTTTTTTTTTTTTTTTTTGGGGGGGGGGGAGGGGGATTGCTTGGGTTTTGGAGGTTTGGAAATATGCTTTGTTAATTTACAGAGAAATATTGACAAAATCTACTTTTTTAAAATTATTATACAGCTTCAAAAGTTATAAATTTTAAACCATATTTTTTCTTTTTTTATAAACTATAATTTTTTATAAACTATGAGCCTAAGTGATCATTAGTGTTGCTGTTCTGCATTCAGTGGTTTTTGGACATATACACTGAATTATTCTGTAAAATGCTCGCATAAAAAAATAAGCAGTACTCGTTAAAAAAAAAAAAAAAAAAAAGTGTTAATCTACATATGTTAAGAAAAACTTTTAATAAGATAACTTTTAATTTTTCCACCATTAATGGGCGTAGATATTTTGGCACATGCAGACCTCTTGTCAGCTCAACTAAAACCGAAGGAAATTATTATCATGAATCTATTGTTTAAATATTATAATCAATTCATAATACAAGAAGGAATCTGAATTAAAAATGTGAGAATTATAGCTTTACACTTTTTACAATGCAACTTCTGTAAGTGGATTCCAATTTTTTCGGTTGTGAAGAAACTAACGCATTTTTTAGCCCCGGTATGCTATTTCTTTCTCCCAGCAAATAAAATTTCGTCTCCAAAAAATACGTTGTATAAGCCAGCCGCAAAAGAAATCAGATGTATCATTGTACTGTCAAATACTCTACTGCAATTTTTTTTAACTTCTAAGCATCGCACATTTTCAATTTTTATACCATCGCATTGGGGAAAAAAACTACTTTTAAATGCAATTTGTTTGAAAACTGCATCTCCATTTGTTTTTGAGATATTAATTTTTGTAATTTTTAGCATCATTTGTTTAACTTTGGCAACTCAAGTACTCCATTTATCTAGAAAGCAAAGGAAAATTAGTTGGAAAATAGCAATTATATATTTTTGTTGCTGTTTTCCCATTAAAAATGGAGAAAAAAAATATACTTAAAATACGTGCTATTTTGAAAAAATATTAAATGAATGATTTCTGATAAAACATGGAGCTATTATAAACTAAATTTAATTTTAAGTATCTATATTAATATTACAAACAAATGAAGGCATATAAACCTATGAGATAGCCAATTTTGTCATTTTTTCTTTTTCTTTCTTTTTTTTTTTTTTTAGTTTCTTGAATGACGATATCTCTTTTTTTGGATTTGTGTATTATTCAGCGATAGTGCCGTCCTATGTGTACTTTACTGTAGGTGTTGTTTAAGACTGGATTGCAAATGAGGAATTCTTCAGCGAATGCGGATGCGTCATTTTATATAAAGTAAACCGTGTGTTTTAATTCTTAAAACTGAAATATGTTTTATACTATCTATATTTATATACTTATATATTTTTTTTCATCGGGGGCGACACTTAATTCAGAAAAAGCAGAATTCCTGTTTTCTAGTGTTGTACACTAAGGTTTCACATGTTTATAACGTATTCTTCCAAAACGTATGGGTGATATTTTGGCCACAGTGACTTAATAATTTGCGAAATACTCAATATTTACTCTATAAAATTAGAATCCTCAGTAAGATTGCTAAGATAAATTTAAAGAAAATTTTAAAGCCTTCACATTATTTTCAAGTTTTTACATTCTGAATTTTATGTTAGTTTAAATATTAATTAAATAAAAGTAATTAGAAATATTTATAATAATAATTACGAGTATTAACTGTTTGCACGAAATATTCTGAAAGTTTTTGCAACGTAATAGTTTAAAATTATATACAACGATCAAACAATAAATTATATTTGAACCCAATGTTTTTTTTAAGTAAATTTTAATTTTTAAATATTATAAAAGTATTTTCTATGTATTCATTTATGAAATGAACAACATTATTTTACTTGAATAAATTTTCTAAAATATTTTTTTAGTCAATTGTTTTAATATATATATATATATATATATGTATATATATATATATACCATATATAAATATATTAATTTCAATTGAATATATAAGTAAAAACTTTTGAATCTCCTGGATTTATAAACCCGATTTATATATATATATATATATATATATATATATATCTATAAATTAAATAAATTTTTTTTTAAATAAATTAAAGTGTGTGGGGAATATAGAAAAATACATTTTTAAGGAAAAATTACTAACTGTAAATAAAGGTCAACACTTTTTAACTAGTTTTCGTTCTAATAGGAATTATATATAAAAAAAAAACGTCCACCAATTTATTTCAAATCCTTTAGTTAAAAAAAAATTAATTTTTTCATACTTATTTAATCTATAGAATTGGAAAATAACTTTAAAAAAGAGTTTTACTTCTGAAATTACGCGCTTACTGTACTTTTTGTTAGAGGGAAAAAAATCAAAATCAATCTCTAGTTAGCGAGATAAAAAATATAATAAATCTAGATTGTGTTGCTGATTCAAAAAAAAAAAAAAAAAATAATCATAATAATAATAATAACGACAAATTAAAATTAATTATGAGGTAACTTTCTATGTTTAAAGTATGTGACACATCATTAAAAATATTTAAAGTTCAAAAGTACGAAACCTATGAAAATTGCAGATTAATTTATTTTTAGACCAAAATATAATGTGTTTGTAATTGCACCTGTCTGTCAGACATGTGTAAAATTTACCTCAAAGGCACTTAATCAATAGAATAATTAAATATCATTTAGCGAAGCGTCCCAAATTTTGTTGTCACTCACTCTCGTTGAATTCTCAAATTTAAATGCAGTTCTGAACTAATGCTCAACTAATTAGAAAATTACTTCGGAACTTCCCATCGAATATGATGACATTTGGGATTTAATTTACGTCATTTTATGCTGATGATTTATTAAAGTTTGCCTGCTTTCTGCTAATGAAGGCTTTTTATATATTTTCGTCGAAAATGAATAGTTAAAATAAATTTAAGCGAGTTTGTTAAATAATTTAATGTAAGGTGGAGCTTTATTTTAAATAATCCCGGAAAAAGCATTTTAACTATTAGTACAATTAATGCATTTATTATCCTTTAATGTAGTTTCTAATAAACTGTTTGTTTCATTATTAAGGATGTGTAATTTTTGAACAAGTATAGACAGTTAACGTTTCACACATCTGTCGGTGAAGTTACACAGCGTGAAAGAGATAATCGGCCAAGTGCGAGTATTACTCATGCACATCTATAATAAATACATGAATTAGTAACTGTATTATTAGAGAAAAAAATCGTTGCTAAAAGATTAATAAGGCTTTCTACAAACTATTCAACGTAGGGTTGGGTATAGCTGTATATACTAGAAAAGTATAAATGGCTATGCCATGAAAGTTCAGAGAGATATGAAGCCTAAATAGTATCAAATATTGCTATTCTATGTAACTCTTTTCTTAAACTTAAATTAATCTGGTGATAATGAACTTAATTCGGAGGTGGTAATAAAAGTAGTGCATATTTAAACTTCATTTGGCATTTCATAAAACTAAATACAGCGTAGTAGTAATCTTTTCTTTTTACAGTGTACCGAAAACTAAATTCTTGTTCAAAGGTTAAACTTGCCATTGTGCTAAGCGTGCTTCGAAAGGAGGTCGCAAAGTTGCAACGCGCCTTGATTCGTGACGCGTTTTTCCAGATAGGTTTTTAAATAATCTTTAATGACGTGGGTAACTTTTGAGAGAGACTCTCAATGCAAACTAGTCGCGAATCCCATAGTAATTAATTCTAATTAAATGTGTCTGTTTTAAACAGTTTCATGTTTATTGCTTTTATACTACTGCTAGGCATTGCATTACAAAAATATATCATTAAAAGTTGTTATCTAGACTTTAGAAGCCGATGGCGCATAGAGTACGCCACCCGTGTCTTTATATATATGTCCAAACCGTCTGTGTCTTTAAGGGTTAATATCTCGGCAATTTTTTCAAAAATCGTTATCAAGAATCCTTTTATACTTCTGCGGCAGTAGGTACAGGTACATCCGGCGCTCCTCAACTCCTTTGCTGAATGAGCGCATATCGAAATTTGTGTGTAATGCAAAAATGTAATTTTCTTAAAAATTATGTTTTCCTGCAAAGTTTAAATTAACTTCTACTAACACTAATTTTTTCATAATTTTAGTTTAATTAGATTTTGAAATAGAGGTCGGGGGGGGGGGGGCATACTTTTGCATTAAATTTTCGAAGATATCTCTGAAAATGTAATACCTAAAATTAAAAGAAATGTATTTTTGAGTTCGGCGTTACGAAAGCTTTCATGCAATACCTACTTATTTAGCCCCCTACATTTTTCCTAAACATATTTGTGAATGGTTAATAATATATAAATGTGTAGGTCAATTCAATAGCCTTTGTTACTTCAGCCAATTTGAACTTTCTACGTTCCGTAGATTATGAGTAAAATGGCTGTGACAGACGGACAGACAGACTCAGGGGTAATCTTATAATGGTATCTTTTTACTTTTCAAGTGCGGAACCTTAAAAAGAAAAGAAAAGAAATATGATTTTTCATATATTAATGCGAATTGAACACAAATATACTTCTCAACCTATCGTTAAAAGCAAAACTAATTTTGAACCTATGAGAAAATCTTTGATTTATTTTCTGCGAAATATGATGACATTTCTGCTATACAGTGCTTAATTTGCAATGGAATTCAACTCCGGTACTTCTTTGTTTTTTGTAGAAATTTAAATATTGTTCGGAATTCACCAGAGCTCATAAATTCTGCGCTTCACAGCCCAGCGGAACAGCGGTTCAAGAAAACCAAAACCCAAATTATCTTTTCCTTTCCCCCGATCTGTAATACTTTGTGTTCTTTCCAGGGTTCTCGCTGGCTTTTGACCAACATTAGCGATTTGGCGAATAAGAAATAAAAAAACAGTACCCAAATGAAAAGAAATGTTAGCGAAATAGATTTGGCGTGAAACACTGAAAAATCTATATTTAACCCTTATTGCATCCCTTTTTACGAAAAATGTTCTAACATAACCTAATTTTTTGTAATTACTAATAAAATAGAAATTCGGCTATCCGCAAACATTTAAAAATAAGTACATTCAAAATGTCTAAATGTGCAAATGTTGCAGACATTCTTTTAGCACTCTAAATAAAAATTCGAAACAGCTATCTTTGATTTACCGTTGTGAAAATATACACAAAAAATTGCTATGAGATTTCGGCTCTAACCGATAGAAAAAGTTGTACCAGCCAATAATACTTTACATACAACTAATAAATAGTATGGAAAATGGATAATTTCAACACTACATTCCAGCAAAACCTTTCTCTATTTACACTTGATGCGAGTAATTTTGTTTGTGTTTTTACTAGCGCGACGCCGGCTCATAGATAGTAATTAACTGACAATGCAGAAATACCTAACACATAATCCTTTCTGTGTCTTTGGCTGTTGCTAAACTGAATACTCAGCATCTCTATAAATACAGCAATGTAAATGGCATGTTGCGATTAAACGTTAAAACGACATCAATCGTTCAGAAACGCGGAAAACTATCTGGACTGTATTGGCACACACACACAAACAGCGCAGAAATTGAACACCCGCAATTTGGCGAGTCTAATTATTCGTTTACTCGCCAAATGAACCATTTTGTCTCGATTTGGAGCAATGGCGAGCGGTAGCGAGAATCCTGGTTCTTTCCTACTAAAGTTCTTACATATGTGATGTATCTTGTTGCAAACTTAGGAGCATACTTCTCTCTAGCGCTCGCAAATGTAAGCGTAGTCTCGGTGTTTCCCGAATTTGTTCGCGTTTGTAAAATATACTTACTAATCAAATTTTTAGCTACACGCTGTGCATAGTTTGCACCAAAGGTCACAGGAACGCAGCTACTACAAAACTTCTTCTTTTTATTTTATTTTATTGTATTTTATTTTTATTTATTTATTTATTTTGTGAATATTTAAATATTAGTCGGAACCGACCGGAGCTTATAATAAGCCAAAGTTCACCGGAACAGCGTTGTGTGTCTGCTTTACTAGTTGATGCAAAAAAAAAAAAAAAAAAATATCCTTGGCGTAGGATTTTCTAAAAATTCCTCGCTACCGACATTAATATGTTTTTGTTTTGTTCATTTATTCAGATCTTATTATATAAAAATGCATATATACATCCTCAAAAGATATTACAAAAGTTTCTTTTACAGAAGGTGAAAATACTTCAAATTTTGAAAATGATGTATAAAATATAAATATGCGAGTGGAAGGGACGAAGGAGGTACAGTATAACTGTTATTACTGCAGAATATTAGAGCTCCGGTACTTTTTTTCGTTAGAAGTTAAGTCCTGCTGCTATAATTTATGTCGTTTTACGATTTTATATAACTTTGATGCTATTTCGCTTCCCTTTTAGAAATGTATCTAACATAAATCAGTGCGTTCCAAAAAACGTGTAGAGACGAACATACATAAGCTTCGGGAGAGAGTTGCAAAGGAAATACGACAATTGAGTTTTGAATCACATTACTTTTGTTCAGTAATATTCGCCTTATTTTAATCGCAGAATTTCTGTAATTAAGTAAGGTAAATATTATTATACGGCTATTAAACGTAGAATTGTATATTTCCGGGCAACTTTGCTTTTTGACTTCGCTGAATTTTTATTGAATTTATGCTTGAACAATGACATGGAAACAATCTCGCCGGCAACTTTGGCTTTAGACTGAATAATCCAAATATCTAAGACTTTACAATTATGCTGAAATTTTGTCGTTTTCTTCCCCAATTGCCTTGTATATTAACTTACATTTGAGTAATCAAGTTATCCATACCATTTCTAGATGGCAGCCTGCGCTTTTTTATTTATGTTCTTTTTCACTGCCTTTCCGCTATAGTTCATTGCTACTCTGCTTGTCCATGGCACATGGTGTCGGTATGAATCCGGTTGCATTTACACGTTTTCCCTGCTCGGTGATTTGGTTTTGATATTATGTTTTTTTGTCTTATTTTGTTGAATTTTCATTTTATATATGTAAATTTTCAGTGAATATTAATTATGTAAGTTTTTGTTGATTTTCATTATATACATACTGGGTGTCCTAAAAAGGACTGACTGATTTTAAAATTCAATAATTTGCAAACGGTGACATATATTTAAAAAATTCTTGCAGTAGCGTTATGTATGATGTCAGGAGTTTTTTTACTGCGATCTCTAATTTAGTTAGAATTACAAACAATAGATGGCGCTGCGAGCAATATGTGCTAAATCCAGGCCCGATTTTTGGTACTTCGGGACCCACTCAATACAGTTTAATCTCCTTTTTTAGCATGGGAGAAGAGAAAGGTAAAAAAATCCAGCTTGAATTTAGCGTCTATTGCTTGTAGAACCATCTATTGTTTGTAATTCGAACTAAATTCGAGAATCATGGTAAAAAACTCCTGCCATTATACATAAACCTCGTGCAAGAATTTTTTAAATATCTGTCACCGTTTACGAGTTATTGAATTTTAAAATCAGTCAGTCCTTTTTTGGACACCCGGTATATACATATGATTAAAATGAAATCATATGTGTGAAAATAAACGTAAACATAAAAGATAAAGGAGTAAACAAGAAAGTGAAAAGACAAAAATAAAAAACAATGAGGATATATGTGGATGTGGTTTGAGCTTTCCAAAACACCCTAACAGCAACGATAGGTGCAGCTGATTCTCATGAGAGCTAACAAAGCTTGCAAATTTCAAAAGACAATAAACTTGATGACTTAGTGATTTTGCATCTGAAGCCTTAGAACGGAAGGTTCAAATTAACAGCAGAGTTCTTGCTCGAGCTGGCATGGTAAAACGTCCCAGTCAGGCTCGGACAACGCGCGGAAGTATTGACGGCCGATAAATCTCAGCGAAAGCCCTTTCCTTCCTAAATTTGTAAATATTAATTGTTTATAGATTTTATTGAAGTCTTTAACATTAGTCAAGATCTGCATTAAATCCTTATATTTGCTATCTATTGAGTTTGTCCCTTCTCACATGTTCTCATATATCTATCTATCTATCTATCTATATACTATACATATATGTTATAAACTAGGTTTCAATTTTATAACATATATATGTATAGATAAATATAATACCTTTGAAAATCAAAAGACAACTATCAAGTTCTCTTAACATTACTTGACAAAATGTCTACTGTTAAGATTTCATTTATGTGATTTATATAAAGAATACCTAATATGAAGTAAAACTAACATATTTGATCATTAACCCCTTAACCTACAATGACGGGCATAGACCGCGTACGATGATCGAACCAAATGTAAATTCTTCTTACCACTAAAATTTCACAGTAAATATAGTTTAATTTAATCGTCGAAATTCCATGATTAAACAAGGCGAAAATCTCTATTAAATTTTAGTGGTGGCTATGGATTTGCCAAACCGTGGAGCTGTTGAGACGTAAATCGTAGGTTAAGGGGTTAAAATGACCAAAACTCCAAATTTAGAGTTGACATACAGTAATCCACAGAATTGTTACAGGGAAATTACAAAACATCAATTTAAACAAATCTTCCAATAATTAAATTATAACAGGGGAAAAAAAACCCTATAATTATATTTGCATGTAACAGTGTATGAAAATCAACTTTTACTCATATGTATACTAATATGTATCAAATTCCCAGTAAAGAAGTAGAAGAAGATAAAGATCCATTGATCTAGTTTTAAACCACATAGGGATGGAAAAGATTATGGTAAACCTAACGCGGGAGAAGTCTTATTTGCCTCTCGTGAAGCCATTAAAATGTTCAGAGATAAAATCTATTCAATTCATCAAATTCTCGAACGTTGGGGGGAAAAAATCAATACTTTGTTTGGTGTATGATTAATTAAAATATTGCTTCAACACTAAATTACACTAGACATAATATTCTTTTCTGCGAAAATCAGTTATTGTTTAATTAATTTCTTGATATGTAACTTTTTTTCTTCTTGACTTTTTTTTTCAGAGTTAAATCAAACATGAAATAATTCAGTTTCTCCCCATTTTTTGTATAAATTATTTCTTCTTTTAGCAGATTTTCAAAGATATCCATGATGATTGAAACAAGGAAAAGTAGGAATTTATTTGTGTACTTGTCATGATTACATTGTCAAAGTAGATTAATCATGTCTTAGGAATAACGGTAAACAGACATGACAAATGTTTCATATGTATTTGTACTTTAACCCCTTCGCCACGAGCGTCTTTTACAGAATTTTAACCTTTTATCACTGGTTTTTTAAAACAGAAATTTTTGCCTAATTTAATCGGGAAAATGCCCTGATTATATAAGGCAAAATTTAATATATAATAGAACTGGTGGGAATAATCAAGGATTCTGATCACCTTATGCGGCCTTCGTCCCCAAGGGGTTAAAACTAAAGTCTGATTTTTGCGTTTTGAGAAAAAGCTGTTTTAAATGGCATATTATTTTTTAAATTATGTATGTAATTTAAATATTCAGAGATAAAATCTTTTCAATTCATCGATTTCTCGAACAGGAAGATTTAAAAAAAAAAATTCAATATTTCGTTCGTAGTATGATTAATAAAAATGTACTTCGACGCTTCAACACTGATTTACACGAGAACTTCATATATCATTCTGCGAAAATCAGTTCGTTATTATTTAATAAAATGTTTGTGACGTAATTTTCTTCTTCTTTTTCTTTGTTTTTCGAGTTACATGAAACGTGAAGTAATTGACCTTACCTTACCTTACCTTCATTACCTTAGAGGTTCGTGATGACTGATTCAGGTAAGAATACAGTAATTTATTTCTGTACTGCTAACTGAGTGACAATCCGGTGTGTTGCATTTGGAGGTTGGGGGGGGGGGGGGGGTTATTCTACATTTAGAAAAAACTGTACAATTAATTTTAATATTTTTTATTAATAAATATGAAATCATTTTTACAATGTAGTTTAAATGAAACCTACGAAAATTATATTTTGAAAATAAGTAATTAGGTTGCAATTATAGTAAAAGGTTTTAGTTTACTCAGTGAAATTGAATTCTCAAATGTCTTTCCTTTTTTAACACTTTCCAACATACTAGTTGAAGTGTTTATGAATTCGGTTTGTTTGTGCTACTACGCTGTAACTCGGGTAAATATACTCGGATTTTCACGCAATTGATATATGTTAATGATTTTTACTATGGCATGTTCGGTATTGAATATGAAGCGTGCAGTATTCATAGTTCGTTTCATTTACAGGGGCAGTCAAAAGAATCATGCTACATTATGGTCAATGGGGAAAAATCGTTTGCAGTGTATTTTAATGGCATTACGCTTCAAATATAAATAAGTGCGAGTAGTAAATCAAAATTACGTCCACTACTAACCATATCACAATATTAAAATATTTATTTGCTTAAAAGACGTTATAAAAACACATTAAAAGTAAATAAAAAATCTATATTTACATGTTTCAACTCATTTTCTGAGTCGTCATCAGAATGTATAACATAAAATTACAAATGCATATGAAAAATGGAAAAAATCATCGAATATAAACAAGTAAATACTTGTTTATATTCGATGACTTTCCATTTTTCATATGCATTTGTAATTTTCTGTTCGAATATAAACAAGTAAATACTTGTTTATATTCCATGATTATTTCCATTTTTCATATGCATTTGTAATTTTCTGTTATACATTCTGATGATGACGACTCAGTAAAAGAGTTGAAACATGTAAATATAGATTTTTTATTTACTTTTAATGTGTTTTTATAACGTCGTTTAAACAAATAAATATTTTAATATTGTGATATGACATTACGCTTTTCAAATGTATTAGATATAAATCAGTGAATTTCACTACAAGATGATTACTATAGAACAGGAAATTCATAGCATTTACCGTTCACTTACAGAGACACACAAAATAAATCGATTACAGTACTGTCTTTGAGCAGTAATTGCTGGAAGTGCGTTTTTAATTTCAGCATGCGTTTTTTAATTTAACTAATTTTTTGCATGTTTCATGTTGTTTATAAATTTTATACCTCGTATACAGGCTTATTAGTGGAAATTGCTGAAAGGGAATTTTCAACCGTGGTATGTATTTCCTAAATGAACTAAATTTTTCCATGCATGTAGTTTATAGATACAAATCTACATATCATATACAAGACTGTTCAAAGAATTCGGATAATTTTTCGACTGTAGACGGGAATGGCTGAAAATGGATTTTCCAATGTGTTATGCGTCTCCAAATGGTTCAATGAGACAGCTTATTTCAACTTATTAAACTCTGAAGCTTTGTTACAGTTTTCTAAATGTGTTGAAAATGTTTCATAATCTGTGCTTAAAGCATAATTTTTTCGTGCTTAACGCATGATTTTTTTCTATCTTGATGTATAATTAATATGTTAAATATAAAATCTATTCAATTGATCGCGTTTCCGAATGACACGGAAAAAAAAATATCAGTATTTCGCTTGGAATATGATTAATTAAAATGTATTTGCAACGCTTCAGCTGGACGAGATTAGTAATACGAAAATCAGTTCGTGTTTATCCAATTAAATTTTTGTGACGTGTTTTTTTCCCCTCTAGTATTGAATGTCCCTTTTTTTTTTTGTATAAATTTCTTCACTATTCAGAGTGCATACATGATATCAGAGATTCGCGATGATTGAATCAGTAAAAGCAAACTAAATTACTTTTATAACACATACTGGACAATTGCACCATAAAATATAATAAATAAAGACACAATCTTGCTTAATGGTACACAAAACATGAACTTTAATAAGCTAAAAGTAAAATTCTACGTTTCGAACTGTTTCTACAGCCGTCGTCAGGAAAAATATGATTGTTAAATCGCTAAAAAGCTGAGAGATGAAGATTTCCTGTGCGAGAGATAATTTTTCGAACACTGACTAAAGATATGAAAACAAAAACATAGTTTTGCCATCCTGTGAAAATAAATACTTATTAATGAAATGAGTCCAAATAAATCAAAAGATCGAATGAAGAAACCATGAGTGTCGCCGACTACGCATGAGGGCCATAACCACATTCAACAAAGTTTTCATTCAAGTTTTTGGCAACATGAACAGTGATAAGATCGATAGGATCCCAATGGATCGGAAATCTGGTATATATGAAATTCCTATCACTTTATCTAATAATGTTGAAAAAGTCTCCATCGGCATGACAAAACGTAAGTTATCAGTAAGGATTATGGAGCATCTCAGGGACATTAAACAACGTAAACAGAATACAGTTCTTTCTAGGTTCTACTTAGCTAATGAAGTCTGCCATATTAACTTTGATGAGGCAAAAATTATAGTTCCGTGCAATAACCCCTTTGAAAGTAAAATTAGAGAATCAGTTGAAATCATTGCACGTGAGAATAAGCCTTGTAACGATAATTTAACCTATAATATTCGAAAATCTGGCATAATATCATAAAGTCTTAATTCTGTATCTAATTGTAAGATTTCAATTTAAACTTAAATCAAGTTGCCAAAAATTTGAATGAAAACTTTGTTGAATGTGGTTATGGCCCTCATGCGTAGATGGCGACACTTGTGGTTTCTTCATTCGATCTTGAAATCATTGCACGTGAGAATAAGCCTTGTAACGATAATTTATCCTATAATATTCGAAAAATCTGGCATAATATCATAAAGTCTTAATTCTGTATCTAATTGTAAGATTTCAATTTAAACTTAAATCAAGTTGCCAAAAATTTGAATGAAAACTTTGTTGAATGTGGTTATGGCCCTCATGCGTAGACGGCGACACTTGTGGTTTCTTCATTCGATCTTGAAATCATTGCACGTGAGAATAAGCCTTGTAACGATAATTTATCCTATAATATTCGAAAAATCTGGCATAATATCATAAAGTCTTAATTCTGTATCTAATTGTAAGATTTCAATTTAAACTTAAATCAAGTTGCCAAAAATTTGAATGAAAACTTTGTTGAATGTGGTTATGGCCCTCATGCGTAGACGGCGACACTTGTGGTTTCTTCATTCGATCTTGAAATCATTGCACGTGAGAATAAGCCTTGTAACGATAATTTATCCTATAATATTCGAAAAATCTGGCATAATATCATAAAGTCTTAATTCTGTATCTAATTGTAAGATTTCAATTTAAACTTAAATCAAGTTGCCAAAAATTTGAATGAAAACTTTGTTGAATGTGGTTATGGCCCTCATGCGTAGACGGCGACACTTGTGGTTTCTTCATTCGATCTTGAAATCATTGCACGTGAGAATAAGCCTTGTAACGATAATTTATCCTATAATATTCGAAAAATCTGGCATAATATCATAAAGTCTTAATTCTGTATCTAATTGTAAGATTTCAATTTAAACTTAAATCAAGTTGCCAAAAATTTGAATGAAAACTTTGTTGAATGTGGTTATGACCCTCATGCGTAGACGGCGACACTTGTGGTTTCTTCATTCGATCTTGAAATCATTGCACGTGAGAATAAGCCTTGTAACGATAATTTATCCTATAATATTCGAAAAATCTGGCATAATATCATAAAGTCTTAATTCTGTATCTAATTGTAAGATTTCAATTTAAACTTAAATCAAGTTGCCAAAAATTTGAATGAAAACTTTGTTGAATGTGGTTATGGTCCTCATGCGTAGACGGCGACACTCGTGGTTTCTTCATTCGATCTTTTGATTTATTTGGACTCATTTCATTAATAACTATTTATTTTCACAGGATGGCACCGCTACTTTTTTGTTTTCATATCTTTAGTCAGTGTTCGACAAATTATCTCTCGCACAGGAAACCTTCATCTCTCAGCTTTTTAGCGATTTAACCATCATATTTTTCCTGACGACGGCTGTAGAAACAGCTCGAAACGTAGAATTTTATTTTTAGCTTATTGAAGTTTATGTTTTGTGTACCATTAAGCAAGATTGTGTCCTTATTTATTAAATTATTTCTGTACTAGCTGAATGGCGATGAGTTACATTTGCATTACAGAAGCCCTTTCAATTTTTTGGAAGGTAGAAGAAATTGCTTTTATTGTACAATTTGAAAATATTTCTAAGATTTATTAGTTTTTAAATAAATGTATATTATAAAGCAAAAGCGTTCCTGTGTTACGTTGACATCATATTTACGATGGCAACACCTAACCAATAAATTTTGCTTTTAGTTCAATTTTTTAAACTTCTAAACATCGCACAATTATAATTTTTACATCGTTAAATAGGGGGGGGGGGGAGTTCTTTCAAATGCAATTTGTTTGAAAACTGTATCTCAATTTATTGATTTTTTTTTTTGTGTGTGTGTTTTTTTAATAATTTTCAACTGTAATTTTTTTTAAAGCTATCTTTGTTGCGTGGACCCTGATTACAGAGAATTGACCAGTTTTAAATTAAAGCACTATAAATAGTTCAGAATTTGTTTTCTGCAAATATTCCGTAAAGTAATTGAAACTTCATCAATAAATAAATAAAGTAATGAAATGATGTAAATAAAAGACAAACTTAACAGGCATATAATCGAACTACGCCTTTATGCCGCTGAAATTATCAGAATCAAAAAGGCATTGTAAGTAGAGAAATATTTGGCGATTTCTTCGGCTAATAACTCCAGATACTCACTTTTAATAAATTTCAAAAATTTATTTGAATACATTATTAATATTTTTCATATACTATAAAAATGCGTTTTCCAGTTCTTAGTAGATAATCTAAAGAAACTTGCTAATAGTAAATGTGAAAAATCTATTACAGATTTCAATTAAAAAATAATTATTATTGTATTTAAATATTGCTATTATAAACTATATTTAATTTTAAGTATCTATATTAATATTACAAACACATGAAGGCATATGAATCATTAGATAGCCGATTTTTTTTTTGTCGAGTTTCTTGAATGACGATGTCTCCTTTTGGATTTTGTATTGTTCAGCGATAGTGACGTCATATGTATACCTACTTACTGTAGATGTTGTTTAAGACTGGATCGTAAATGTGGAATTCTTCAGCGGATGCGAATGACGTCATTTTATATAAAAATAAAAGTGTATGTTTTAAGTCTGAAAACTGAAATATGTTTTGTACTTATCTATATTTATATACATATATTTTTTTTCATCACTAAATTCACATATATTCTGTTTATCCGGGAAGCTAGGGTGGCATTCCCTAGTATGAAGTAATATTTAAATTGCAGGTTATATGCAAATATTGAATATTGCATTTTGAAAATTGCGTCATTATGACGAAACTATCGAAAACGTTTCAGTTTTATCAATGAAAATGCCCCAGGAAGGTGGCTTTCAATATCATTCCTTTTCCATATCTTTACAATTTTCAAAGATGAAATCTATTCAATTCGCCGAATTCTTGAGCGGGAAGAGGAAAAAAAAATCAATATTTCGTTTGGAATATGATTAATTAAAATGTAGAGGCATCGCTTCAACACTAAATTGCGCGAGACTGGATATGTCAGTCTGTGAATATCAGTTCGTTACTAGCCTACCTGGTTAAATACTCTACTGCAATTTTTTAAACTTCTAAGAATCGCACATTTTCCATTTTCATACCGTCGTATTGGAAAAAAAGTACTTTTAAATGCAATCTGTTTGACAACTGCATCTCTTATTATTTTTGAGATTTTAATTTTTTTGTAGTTTTTAGCGCCATTTGTTTAATTTTGCAACACAAGTACTCCATTTCTGTTGAAAGTAAAGTAAAAATAGTTGGGAAAAGGTAATTATATCTTTTTGTTGCCATTTCCTCACAACAACTGAAAAAAAAATGTAATTAAAATACGTGCTATTTTGAAAACATATAAATCAATGATTTATGATAAAACATGGAGCTATTATAAACTATATTTAATTTTAAGTATCTATATTAATATTACAGACACATGAAGGCATATGAATCATTAGATAGCCTTTTTTTTGTCGAGTTTCTTGAATGACGTTGTCTCTTTTTTTGGATTTGTGTATTGTTCAGCGATAGTGACGTCATATGCATACCTTACTGTAGATGTTGTTTAAGACTGGATCGTAAATGGGGAATATTTCAGCGAATGCGAATGTCGTCATTTTATATAAAATAAAAGCGTGTGCTTTAGGTCTTAAAACTGAAATATGTCTTGTACTATCTAAATTTATATACATATACTATAAATATGTTTCATCGGAGTGACACTATATTCTGAAAAAGGAGAATTCCTGTATGCTAGTTATTTTATTAAATTTTCTCGACGCAATATTTTTCAAGTTAAATCAAACGTGAAGTAATTGAATCACTTATTTTCCTATGAATGTCTTCTTCGTTCAGAGTGCATTCAATAGCTTAGATTTTCGTGCTGACTGAATTAGGTAAAATTAGGAATTTATTTCTGTACTAGTTAAAGGGTAATCCGATGAGGCATAATTTGCTCTTTAAAGTGCATACGTTCTGTCGAACTTTTTTATGATTTTGGGAAGAAATTAATTTTAGTTTGTATTTAATGAAGTTTAATACGATTCATTTTAATATTTTGTAGAGTAATAAATAGAAAATCACATTTACAATGTAGTTTAAATGAAAATTACAAGATTGCATTTTGAAAATTAAATTATTACGATGCAATTTTAATAAAACCATTCAGTTTACTCGATGAAAATCCTATTTCCAATCATGTCATTCATTTTTTGCATAATTCAGATTTTCAGAGATATAATCTATCATAAAAAAATTTTAATGTGAGGAAAAAAAAACAATCTTTCGTTTGGATTACGATTAATTAAAATGTACTCGCATCGCTTTAATGCTATCTAACACGAGACGTGATATGTCATTCTGCGAAAATCAGTTCGTCATTATTTAATTAAATTTTTGCGACGTAATTTTTTCTTCTTTTTCGGTTTCTTATTGAGTTAAATCAAACATGAAGTAATTGAATTACCATTTTTGTTCCCGAATTTCATTTTCATTTACTCTACATTCATTATATTAGTGATTTTTGATGTATCAGATAGAAGTAGAAATTTATTTCTCTACTAGCTGTGTGGAAATGTGCGGCGACGCTTTGCATTTGTATTACAATTATCTTTGTTTTATGTTTGAAGCTAAAAAATTACTTCTATTCTATATTTAGAAGAAAAAAAAAAGATTAATTTAAATAATTTTGTATAATTTATATGAAATCATAACACAAGCCTGCAAAATTTGGGTTGTGTCATATTACTTAGCTTTTGATAATTGATTCTTACGTATTTTGAAGTGGTGAATCCGAAAATGGCCTTCATTATTTACTATCACGTCAGGGATTTTTGCAAAATTTTTACTTTTTAATTTTGAAATTTACGATTTGCTAAAACTTCTTACGTGATGGCTAAAAATGAAGGTTATATTAAGATTTGGTGCTAAAAAGTGCATAAAAACCAATTATCAAAAATTAAAAAACACAACTATTAAATCTATTTTATAGTACCAGAATTTTGCTATTTTTTGACTTTGAAATTTACGATTTACAAAAAATCTTGACTTGATGGTTAAAAATAAAGTTCATTTTCGAATTCAGCGCTAAAAGATATATAAACGTCTGTTATCAAAAGTTAATAAACACAACCATTTCCTGTATCAGATATTCTCTATTTTTTGACATTTTACCATTGAAGTATCCGATTTGCAAAAAATCCTGACGTGATGGTTTAAAAATGAAGATCATTTTCGGATTCAGCACTAAATAATGCATAAAAATCAATTATCAAAAGTTAAACAACACAACCATCGCAGGCTTGTGATAATGCAGTTTAAATAAAACCACTCATGTTCTGTCCGCATCTTATAATGTGTATGATTGATTTACAGATTATTTGAAAAAATATGTCCTAAAGCATACCTGCCAACCTCCGATTATTCTTCCGTAAAATGAGGGTTTATTTGGCACAGGTACGTCTGAGAAGCCCTGTAGCTCAGTGGTCATTGCGTCGCGGTACCACGCTACGTGTCCAGAGTTCGACTCTGATTCCGGGTTGGACAAGGTTCACCCAACTTTTCATCCATTCAGAGTCGATAAAATGATTACCAAGATTATTTCGGAATCAAACGAGGGTGGGATTGGTCCCTGGTTAGGTTGAGAACTGACGCGTAAATATGCTGACATCGGCCTGGGCTCATTTTCAAGAAAATAGAGTTGTGTACAGTATGCCGAGATCACTAGGGATTGTAGCGCCACATAATTTATTTATTTATTTTTTTAAACACGTCTCGAACTAGAATTTTTTTAAAGAATTAAATCGAACATGTTCCACTTAGAAACAGGAAATTAAATAAATAATGATACCTTAAATAAATTTTCTCGTTCGAAACTTATTTAACCTGTGTCAAATTAAACCACATTTTACTCGTAGATACTGTCTCGTAGTGCTACAGCAGTGAATTACTGCTACATTCTAAATTGTTGACCATATAGTTCAGTGTTGTTTGGACCTATTGTGACTCTGTTTCGTTTACAAATGTTGTTTGCGTAATTATTAATCCTTAAAGTTTGTTCAATCTTTGAAACATTCTGTATATAACATTTTGAATCTTTTACATATTTTAAAGTTACTCAAACATTTAATTATAATTTGTACTATATGCCTGATACCGCATTCTTCATTTATTAAAATTCATTTGCATCATATTAATATGTTGCACCTTGTTTTATGGGATTTCCTCAAATAATTTACAAGATATTTCCTTATACTTACCGTTTTTTCTATGTTTAACTGAACTTTTCATTAAAGGCTTCAGGGAAACCCATCTTTAAATTAACTCCATAAAATGAGTTAGCAAGCGTGTGCTTTCAAGAAATTCCATTAAAAGTGAAGTGCCTGTGTTATTTTGCTTCAACTGCGTGTTTATCCAACGGTATGGTTTAAGTTTTCGGTCACCGCTTGCAAGGTTTGCTAGCATACAATGAAATTAATGGATAAAGAATTTTGTAAACTCAGATTAAATGATTATGCACGTGTTTTGAAAATGCGAGTTATTAGTCTCGTCTATGAGCATTACTGAATTTAAAATGTTTTCAAAAACTTTCACACACTGCAACTTTTTCAAAATATTTAAGATTACTTGTCGTCTATTAATTTGAAATAAAACAAAAACTAAAAATGATGTATTAGGCATAGGTTATGTAACTTTTTTTTTTAACACTAACAGAATATTGAGAAAATTCACTGTTTCATAGAATGAAATCGATCTTAGTCCGCCTTTTAACCGAATACTTTTATGGGTCTCTGTAAATGAAAATAAAAGCTACGCATTCCTTAATGTATAGAAAACATAATAGAGTGCTTCTCAGTGAGCCCTTTTAATTCCACTATGTTTGAAGTATCATAACATTATTCAAATGCATCACAAACGATTTTTCCCATTATAGATCATAATGTAATGGAATTCTTTTGTGCTTCCCTGTAAACGAATTATGAATGCTACTTGTTCTATTTTAATAAGAAAGCATATTAGTCCACCTATTTGATAAGTATAAATTTCCTTGTCTTTGAAATAGTGTAACATCATTGAAATGCATAGAAAACAATTTTTCCCCATAGACCATAATGTAATGGAATTTTTTTGCGTGTCCTTCTGAACAAGCTATAAATGCTACACACTTAATTTTTAATATGGAAAATTTTAAAGTAAGCATCAGTAACATATAAAAAATCCGTGTCAGTCCGAATGTATTTACGATAGTTAGAGCACGGGCAAACGGCCAGACAAACCGAATTCATAAATGCTTTTCAACTATGTTGCAAAGTGTTTAAGAAAAGAAATTAACACACTTGATCAGGATTTTGTTAACACGTTCGCGACGCTAACGCGAATTCGCTTATTTTGAATACGCGTAACTGCACGTCCGATACTTTTTGCATTTTATGTGTTACAATACTTCTCAAAAACATACAGAATATTCGTATTTATACAATACTTCAGTTAGAAAGAGTGCTATTATTATGTACATTCATTTGTAATATTAACACGAACACAGGGACTCTTTTTCTTAGATAATGCAGCATTCAAGAGTAACGCCCATAGGCGAGGCTTCCTGTTGAACCCTTTCAGGGGGAATTAAATGTGTCTCTGTAACGCTGAATTCCCATCAGAGTTTTTGAAAACTTTCATTTGAAAATAAAGAAATGCAACTTAACATTTTTTTTTTTCCAAAGTCACGAAAGTAAAATTTGTTTCAAAAATTCTGGTTAAATTTTCCAAACCTGAAAATCTCATCCTACGTCTTCATTCTTAAGCGTTTTATGCTTTTATTCACGGTTTTATTCCTGCATGCAGAGCTAAGTGCTATAATTTCATTTTACAGTAATATCATGTACATTTTCTTTTACCTCTCCTGCGAAATTTACTTTTGTCGAGATGTGTCAGTTTTCTTGCGGTGAGCGATACATCCCCTCCCTTCAAGGGATTTCTTGTGGTTACTTAGAAACACTGCCATATTTTATTTAATTTCATTTAGAAAATATTTTTATTAAACTTGTATTCATTTAATTTTAATATTCGCATTCCAAAATTATTTTAATTTCCTTTTTTTTCAATTTTCCCCTGTAAGTTTTTCTTTCTGGCATAGCATTTCATTCATTTTAAAATCATAAACGTCGTTTTGAAAGCTGTACTTCCGGTAAAAGAATTATCTGGAAAGTTCCATATCTTTCTATTTGTGAAGTCATATCCTTTTGAAGCTCCACCCCTTAGCCAATAATATTTAAATCAGTTTAATTCGTAAATTCAAAATTTGTAACTCTTTACTACTGTTTGGCATCTTATCTCAGTGAAATCAATCAATTTTCCTTTTATAAAGCAGTTTTTTTATATACTTTAGCATTGCATTTCATGCCAATGCAAGGCGCCTGTATGTTCGTTCAGCCAAAGTTGGCGTGTTTCAAGGATTATAGCAACCCCCTTTACTCCTCTTCTCGGAGAGCTCGTGCGCATTCAGTGCAGTTGAGTTGGGATTCCAATACAGAATGGCTGCCCTTTTGCCGTTCCTTCAAGAATTATGTCCGAACCTGCATGAGTGCTCTGTCAACGAACGCAGAGAATGGGTGGATGCCTCTTTCCCTTCTACAAAAAAATAATAAATGGATTTTCGTATCTACAGTAAGAAATATTAAAAGTGCAAGAATATTTCGGCTGCATAGTTTCGTCTTTTTTTCTTGTGGCGAGATTCTTTGATCAGTTTCTTCTTATTCTTCAGTAAGATGTGGATAAAATTCTGTTGACGCCATTATTATTATTTTTATTCAAATGGTGCTTTTATTTCGAGTCGTAGAATTATGATGCTAAAAAAATTATCTAAATGCCTGTGCCTCCACACTCCCCAAAGGAAAAAAAATATTTTATTTTCTTTAGTAAGAACGTAGATTATATGTGTCCATCATAAAAAAAAGTACATCTAAAAGAATAAGAGGTGTACTCTATGATAATGCGCTATGTTCTGCAAGAAAAATTGCTTCATAAATAAAAAAAATTTCAAGGAAGATTTGTCTTCTGTTTATTTCCTTTCTGTTTTTGTGGCATTTAACGGAAATTTTTCTGTAATTTACCGGGAAAAAGTTCCGTTAAAATACGGAAATAGTACTGGCGTCTAGATTGCCAGTAGTATTTCCGTATTTTAGTCCTTTTTTTTTTTTCTTACAGTGTACAGGGACACTCAGAAGAATCCAATTCCATTACGGGCTATGGGGGAAAATCTTTTGCGATGAATTTTAAAGCTGTTACACTATTTAAGATGTATTGAAATTGATATATATCACTATGGTGCATTACGAGATCTTAATTATAGAATAGAGTGCACTCTCAGAAAAAACTGTAAATTTATGAGCGTTTGCCCTTCAATTTTCACGCGCAACAGCCTTATTTGATGAAAAACGGTCTGATCCATTAAATAAGCGGCCTTATCCCTTAGATACTTAGAAAATTAAGGGCAATCCACATATTCTTGCAGATCTAGCCCACCTGTTAGAAAAAAAAAATACGGTACGACCCCATACATTTTCCTCCGCTAGGTTGTTTCGAAAAATAATGTCACTTAACCGCGACCGTAACATATTTTTTAACCCTCCAAAAAAGCGATTCTGTGATGATTATCTAACGTGCTACGTGCTATGCTACGAAACAGTAAGTAAAGTGTTATTGTGTTTTAAGTCCATTATATCCTGTTTTAAGGAATTGTATTGCTTTGCCCCGTAAAATTACGGGCTGCACAAAATGATGGGCATAGATTTTTTTTTCTTTACGGGGTATGACTGGAATCTCTGCTGCCAGCCTCTGCCGTAATTTTACAGGGATATTTTTAACAGTGCGTGCACAGCATTCGTCGTTTATTTACAAAGGCTCACGAAAGAATTCAATTACAATACTGTCGATAAACAATATCTGCTGGAAGTGCATTTTCAGTTGTGCTTCACATTTTAAAATGTAACTATTTTTTCTAGATGTTATTTGGTATATATAAATTCTATAAGTCATATACAGGTCTGCATAAAAGACATCGAATAATTTCAGTATACTGAACTGAAATTATTCGATAAAAATTGTAGCAAGTAGTAGAGTAAATTGTAGCAGGGGACTTTTCCACTACGCTATGCGGTTCTTAATACTAGAACCGTCATGAGGGGTCATTTTGACCCATACCAAATTAATAATAGTCGATTCGAACCAGAAATTTCTTCATAAGATATTCTAAATTTATACAGCACGAACATGAGCTAATTAAATAAGTTAAATAGCTTTAAATAAAAATGCTGATGTGAAATACCTTTCATAAAACTTGAGTAAAATTTCTGGCTGTTCTAGTGTTAACTGAAGAAAATTTTAGCATACTATGTATAGTATATATATACACATGTATAATACATATACAGGACTGCACAAAATAGTTCGGATATTTTTCCGACTATCCATTGTAATTGCTGATATTCGGTTTTCAAATGTGTGATACGTTTTCCAAATTGTTTACTTTGACCACCAATCTCTCACCTTATAAAACTGTGTAGTTTTCTTAATATATTCAGGATATGTTGGAAAGTGTTTCATAATCTAAGCTTGATATGCGTATTTTTTTGTCTCTTGTTTATATTGAATTCCGAGATTCTAGTGCAAATTCTAAAAACACCATTTTCAATTTTTTATGTTTTTAAAATTAAACGTACTTTTTGATTTTTAATAAAATCTTATAAATTGTTGACTATAGTGACATGAAAACAAACGGTTCACGTATTTTTTTCTTTTTCCATTTCAATAGTATTATGGATATTAAAATATTAATGTGCGCTCAGTTTATAAAAGTTGAAACAAAACGTCAGATTTTTAGATAGAGTAAATTATTTGGCAAATGGAAAATATTTCTTATTGATAGTTCGGATTATCTTTATCATAATCCAAACTGATTAATTTTATCAATGTTAGAACTTACTCTTTTGTAATCAATATGTTTAAATTTTTAATAGTGTGTTGAAAATAGAATTAGCATCCATAAAGATTAATGGATCTTATACCCATTAATTATGATCGTGCTAAAAGTTATCTCAAGAACTTTTCACAACTCTTTTCTCTATCTTACATGATATTTAAAGTGGGTGGAATTCAAGCAAAAGGGCGTGGCTACACACGATAAAAGCTTCTACTTATTGTAGATTATAAAAGGACTCAAAATGTTATAACACCCTCCTATAATTAATCTTTTGTTGAAGAGTTTTATATTTAGTTCTAATTTTAAGAAATCGTAAACTTATCTTAATTTTTGTTATCAGTTATGCTACACTAATTATTTTGTTTCATGAAAAAAAAAATAATACATAACTTTTTTCAGATTCTCACAATATTACTGTGTAATTCAATTTGTGTGGAAGTTTTGATGTAAATGTTAGTTAACTTTTTTATCGCCTTGGCCCGCAAATAACGGCGATCGGGACATTCGCGTTATTTTCTTTTGCACTACGGAATTTATCTATTCAAGTACAGGTCCAGTTTTGGGAAAAGAATTCAGTTTTTTTTAAAAGGAAAGTACGCAAAATAAAGGTGAAATAACATAATAATTATGTTTGCGTAGTTTTAACGTCGGAATTCGACAGATTTTTTGTTGTTGTTAATATTATGTTTTTACAGTGCAGAAAGTAGCCACTTTGGATTTGAGTAAACTCTTAATTTAGGTCCGAAACAGATGCAGGCAAGGTGAGGTGACCCCCCCCCCCCCTCCTCGTCTCCCCTTAAGAACTTCTTGAGACTCCTTTAGATTTTCAAATTTTTGAAACTTTATAATCAACAGTTTTATGAGAGGAGAGTTGAAGGGCTTTCCCCTTACTTTTGTCAAGATTTATTTATTATTAAAGTATAGGGGGAAAGATAATCTATGAATTAGCCCTACCAAAAAATTTCAAAACTCGTTCTGTCTTTGCCGGCTGGTTCTGTCCCAACCTTAATGGAAGGAAATAAGTTGGGTCATTTTTTTCTAATCCTTTATTCATCATTTTACTAAGAAAGCTATTTTTTAATCCCCTTCTGGATGGGCCCTTTTAACGGCATTTACATTCTTAATACCAGCAATTCCGTGTAGTATTTTTGTCTTATTTAATCCCAAAATTTCTACAATTACACCAAGGAAAAATACGACTGATGTTTTCTGATACCAAATAGAAAAAAAAAAAAATATCCGCGCAAAAAAAAACATCTGGAACATATACGTGACACCTGTCCTGAAAGGTTTAATAGAAGTAGTGTTATATGAAAAATAATAACCATGCACATCCTATATGGAACGTATACGTAACACCCGGCCTGAAGTGTTTAATAGGAGTATTTTGTTATATAAAAAATAAAAAAACATACACACCCTATATATGGAACGCACCCATGACATTCATCCTGACGTTTTTAATTGGAGTATTGTTATTTAAAAAATAATAATCATAAAAACCCTATATGGAGCGACACCCATCCTGGAGGGTTTTGCAGGAGTATTGTTATATGAAAAATAACCATACACACCCTATATAAAACGTATAACGTAACACCCGTACTGACAAATTTGATAGGAGTATTGTTATATGAAAAACAATTACCATATACACACCGTATATGGAACGGCTACGTGATGCCCTTTTATGGAACGCATACATGACACTCGTCCTAAAGGTTTTAGTAAGAGTAACTTTACACATTTTCGAGAAAAAAAGATAGGTAATTCAACATTTTTACTTTTAATTGTCATTTTAGGAAGAAACCCTTTTCTTTAATATGAACATTACAATAAGTGAAAAGTACAAAAATTTTATGCACATTAAAATTCTAATTTAAGCTTATTTTTTACAATTTTTGTTATGATTCAGGATCATAAACTACTTCGATGAAGAAACGTTCTGGATCTTTATATTAAGTTTTTAAAGTTTCCCTTAGGAAATTATTTCTTTAAAGTAAAAATGCTTGAAATTACAAAAGTCTTCACGAATTTTCAATTTTTAAGCCTTTTTAAATGGAAGTATTAAAGATTTTATTAATATTCGTTGCTTCGAGTTTTTAATTTTGTTTCTAATTGATCATCATATTTCTATTACTATTATTAACTGACCGTTTAGTAATGTAAATGCCTACCTTTTGAAATAACCGAAAGACCATTAGCAAAATACTAGTAATCATCATAATAAGCTTTAATGGAAAATTTATTAATGGATTTTTAGGATATGAAAGTTCATAGGCGTTCATAATCATTATGAGTAATTACGTTGTGGATTTAATGGTGTTTTATTACTCTATTTATTTATATTTTTCATTGATTTTATATTAATTTTATGTTCATAATATTTTACTCATCGGAGATTAAGTTTTATTATACGATGATTCTCAAAAACACATTTTAAAAGGTTTATGACGTCAAAATGGAAGATCTAATAATAAATTTTCTCTGGCTATCCTTTCTATAACGTATGAATTAATATAAAAAAAAGTAATCTTATATTATTATCATTTGCTTTAATTTAAATTATTTTTACTAAATTTTCTTGCTTTTAAATATTACGAAATATTATTGACATTTCAAACACAAAAACGAATTACATCATTCAGTATGTATTCATTGTATTCATGTCACATATCGTCGGTACCATGTCAAACTATCCAATGTCAAAAAAGTGGGCTACTTTTTTTCAATTCAGATTTCTTTATTGGCACCACTTTTCTGAAGTAGAAATATTCACCTTATTTAATGGCAGATAAAATGGCGCGAGAATAAAGCCAATTACACTATTTCAAAAAAGTGGTGCTAATCAAGAAATTTAAATTTTTAAAAAGTAGCCCACTGTTTTCACATTGGATAGTTTGACATGGTACCGACGATATATATCATTCGGTATTTGTGAATCAAGTTCTTATTTATTTTTTAAAAAAATTTCATTACTCAGTCACATTATATTTATTGAAATCTTTAAAATGCTACAAAATCATTTGATTTATTAAATCGTATATCAGAAAATCATCAATGAAAATTTTCTTAGCCCTATGGAGCAAAATATTTGCAAATTTTGAGACTTGAAGAAAATCGTGCCCTAGTGAATTCTCCGTGACCGATTTACGAAATGCATGATTTTTTTCCTGATACTTCTGATGATTTTCTTCTGAGACTGATAGCCAAAATTAGTAATTTTTTTCCAGCAACTGATTGATGAAATTACAGATTTTTTCCATGATCGTTTGACGAAATTCGCGAGTTATTTGTATTGATCACCCCATCACGTCATTTCTATTTCTTTCATGTAAAAAACCCCAACTCTCCCCGTAGCTAATAAGCTAAAAGAAAAAAAAAATCATAAATAAGACATTTACAAAACGGGCCAAATCATTTTTCTTTCTAGCCATAAGATAATTAAGAGTTTGTTAATAGGGAACTGAGCGGGTCCCTGGAAATTCTGCTTAAAATCAACTCGTAACTCGGCCCGAAGCCGGCAATTCAAAAGAAAGTAAAATAATAATTATAATAATAATAATGATGATAATAATTCGTCGCCGCCGAACTTGACACACTTCAAGCCGAAACCGACCCAAACCCGAAATGTTCAAACCCTACCCGAAAAAAATCGATACACATTTCATACGATGCATAATTACGAAAAAGTAGTCGCTACAAAATTGGAGCAATGGTGTACATGCGTTCATTTTTGTATACAAAAAGATAAAATCGAATTAGAGATTTAGTCTTTAATATCGATTTTATCTTTTTGTATAAAAATGAACGCATATTTTTGTTTTATTTGAATGATATTCGAGATTTTCTTTAAATAAAATATGTCAACCCGTACCTGACTCGAAAGAGTCAAAACCCAAGTACCCCAACCCCCCAGAAAATTAAAGTTAACCCGAATCGAACCCGACGCGCGGTTCGGAGTGAGTTCGTGTGGTATCGGGCTGCCTGACTTGATGAGGACTCTATTTGCTAATCAAAATGTGTATTTTTATTTAGCAGTGAACTTGCAATTAGTTTAAACTTATGCATCTTTAAATGTAGAAATAGTAAATTAAATTCGGTCAATATGGACGAAAATTTAATAACCATTGAAAAATGATGTTTGTTGTAAAGTAGAAGTTCTAAAAAACTCTCTTAGTATTGAAAGTTTATTCTCCAAAGTGTTAATTATCTCGTCCCTTGAGCACTTTTAATTCTATTTTAACACTCTCACAACATCGTAAAAGTTGTTGTTCTGAAACTATACTTGACAGTAAATTACCCGAGTAAATGCACTTTAGAATATGTTCAGATAAATGAAAAAAAGTTGTTTTGAAAACTGCTGTTAATTGTTTACAACTTGAAAAGAACTGTTGCAAATAAAAATTTTCCCATTTTCATTCGAGAAACGAATATTTATTTACCGTAATGTTTTGAACATATTATTTTAAATTTCACAGCAAATTAAAAGATTTGGAGCATTATTGTTTGATTGTAATTATTGGGTTGTGATTATTTTCTAAACTAAAATACACTCGCAAGAAAAACTATATGAACAGCTATGGGTCATCCCACACGTTATTACGACAATCGTTTTTTCTTTTTTACTTTTGTGTGTGTGTGTGGGGGGGGGGGGGGGAGCTGAAAATGGCACCTTTGCACGCTTTTACAAAATTCAAAGATTAAAAAATCTTACAAATTTTTTTAACTAATACAGATAAATAAAAATATCGAAAACATTTGAAATCTGCATACCTTTTCCGATTAGATCATGTTGTTGCCGATAATTTTTATTGTAAAAAATTGATTACTGTAAACATCTTTTCCGTACCCTATACTTTGTATCATATGACCTATATTATTTACATTTATTTTTTGCAGGATAGTATAGGATATTTTTCATTTGTACGACGTGTCCCAATAAGGATCTTGTGCTAGATCCATGCATTCAGCTGCAAAATCATTCAGGATATAATAAATTTTGGTATTTTTTCACTATAGGGGCAGTGGCCTTTTTAAAAAACAAAGCTTGGCGCAATTCGTGCTTAAGAAAATGAGATTTGTTGCCATAAGATATAAACCGCCGTGAAAACACCACTATACAGGAAAAATACCTAAATCTTGATACTTTTTTCTGCCATTGTAAAAATCATTATTATAAATTTATCATTACGAAAAGAAGTAAAATCTATGTGTAGTCTATAACTGTAGAAAACAACAACTATATTCAGTGTAATTATAGTGTTATAAAAATTTACTTTACTTTATTTAAAATTTATGTGCATAATGTTATAATAAAATTTAAACAAAACGGTTAACAGTAATGAAAATTTTAATAATAATTAGAGAATATTATTTACTCTAAAATGAAAGTTCAACATTTCGTAAGGAATATTAGAAAATATTATTTACTGTAAAATGATAGTTCAACATTTTGTAGCGAATGTGGACGTTTATATGGCAAATTTATAAGATGTATATGATATATACTCGTATATGGCATATAAGACGTATATAATATGTATGGAATGACGTATATGGCGCATATGTGAGCGTTTGCAGTCTATATATACATATACATACATATATATATATATATATATATATATATACACTATATTGCCATTAATGACCAGCAACTTCCAATTTTAGACATTTTGTCGAACATTTAGAAATATACTTGACAGATTCTTCTGGAATTTCAGGATTGAAAAGAACAGGTATAACCTCATATTTAGCAATGTCGATTTGATAAGGGGGGCAATTAGGGGGCCAACAAAAAATCAAAGAAAAAAACAATACTTGGGATCACCCTGTAAAATAAAATGCACAAAATGATCTGTCGCTACCGAATATAGATAAACAGACATTGCGCAATATGTGTATTATTTTGTGCAAGAATAGCATGTATATTAATAGAGATATAGCGATTTATTTAAAAAAATGAAAAAAATCTTGCATGTTTTTTGCTTATAACATGCAGGGTTTTCAACCCAATTTAACGCCGGTGTTAGAAAAATTGACAAAATATAGTAGAAACAATATAGTGCAATTGGAATATAAATATATTAAATATTTTAGGAAATATGAGCAATTGTATGAAATAATTTTTATCTGCGCATGCGCGAACGATAACAAGGATCATTTTACATAATTTAATAGCCAACTCTATGGAGCAACTTATTAAAAAAAAATCTAGTCAAATATCGTAAAAATTCAGAAAGATATCGGCGTTAGAGCGAGCAAATTTTTAGTTGTTCTCTAAGAGCCGCTGAATGATAAGGAATTTTTCACAAATTGTCATTTTTAATTTTTTAATTTTTTTAATTTTCATTTTTTATTGATGCTTTAGTTCTTCTTGGATAACCACCAGAACGAGCCTATACCATGATCAAAAGAAGCATCAAAATCGAAGCATTTTTTCCAAATCTACTCGTTGATACTCACCAAATACTAACTTTTTTCTGAAAATCAATTAATAAAAAATGACAATTTGTGTAAAATCCCTTATCATTCAGCTGCTTTTAGAGAACAACTAAAAATTTGCTCCCTTTAACGCCGATATCTTTCTGAATTTTTACGATTTTTGACTAGATTTTTTTTAATAAGTTGCTCCATAGAGTTGACTATTAAATTATGTAAAATGATCCTTGTTATCGTTCGCGCATGCGCAGATAAAAATTATTTCATATAACTGCTCATATTTCCTAAAATATTTAATATATTTATATTCCAATTACACTACACTGTTTCTACTATATTTTGTCAATTTTTCTGAAACCGGCGTTAAATTTGGTTGAAAACCCTGCTTGTTATAAGCAAAAAACATGCAAGAATTTTTTCATTTTTTTTTAAATAAATCGCTATATCTCTATTAATATACGTGCTATTCTTACACAAAAGATAAACATATTGCACAATGACTGTTTATTTGTATTCGGTAGCGGTAGATCATTTCGTGCATTTTATTTTACAGGGTGATCCCAAGTATTATTTTTTTTCTTTGATTATTTGTTGGCCCTCTAATTACCCCCCTCAACAAATCGACATTGCTGAATATCAGGTCATACCTGTTCTTTTTAATCCTGAAATTCCAGGAGAATCTGTCAAGTATATTTCTAAATATTCGACAAAATGTCTAAAATTGAAAGTTGCCGGTCATTAATGGCAATATAGTGTATATATATATATTATTAAAATTAAATTAATAAATGTAGCTACAATTCATAACACTGACATTATACAAATTAAAGATGGAACCTGTAACAAGTAATACATAATCAAGCTAAATTCCACTAATTCACTAGCACATTGCGGACGATAATTCCATATAAAACATATGAAAAATGATCAAATTTTGATAAATATCCTATTAAAGACAAAAGATACAAATAACCAGCTAAATAATATTGAACCAGAAAAAGACGTATCATAAACAAATAATTGATCAAATGGATGAATGAAGCTGGAAGCTTATATAGTATTTCACTTTTTCAAGGGTACATAAAATACAAATCTATAAGCAAAAAACATAGTCGATTTCTGTAATGGAATTCAGCAATAAGCTAAAAATAGAATTCCATTATGTACCCTATCGACTATACACCAATAGTCCACCATGCAAATGCCACCATGCAAATCCACCATGCAAAATAAATTGAATTAAAAAAATTAAATTTGTTAATCAATGCAATATCCGCAATAATGAACAACATTAAAAAATGGAACAAATTAAATCAAAGTCATACCCAGCGAGAGAACAACCATGACATTATTGACCATGACTCAAACTTTTAACCAATTTTGGCTTTATATATGCGCATATGATGCATATATAAGCTTTGCGATGATGTTAGTGAAATAATAACTATGGGGGCCACTATAGAAAAAAAAACTATCTTTTTTTATAGTGTCATCAATCATCATATTTAAAAAAATTATTTTCATGTATCTCACTGTATTCAAAAGTTAGGGACATAATATTAAGCACTAATTCTAACAAAAGCCGATTGATCACAAGAAAAATTTTAGTAACCATGGGAAAATGTCACTTGTCATGTGGAAGCTCTAAAAAATTATCTTAGCATTGAAAGTTTATTTTCCTAAGTGTTAATTATCTCGTCGCTTAAGCACTTTAACCCTCTCTCAATCCCATAAAAGTTGCTCTGAAACTATATTTGCCACTAAATTACCCGAGTAAATACACTTAAGAATACATTCCGATGATTAAAAAAAAACTTGTTTTGAAGATTGTTGTTAATTGTTTACAGTTTGAAAGAAAATTTTGCGAATAAAATTTTTCGCATTTTTATTGGAGGAAGTGGAGTTTATTCTTATTTTCACTATTAATTTGAGTGCATTATTTTAAATTCAATAGTAAATTAATTGCTTTTTAGTACTACTGTCGAGCAATAAAATCTGTTTTTTTTGTTTTGTTTTGTTTTTCCCCCCGAATTATATTGCCTAAATGTAACTTATATGCAGTTTAAGCATTTTCTTTTCGGGAAGATTTTTCCTTTTATGGGAAAAGAAAAGAATATGATTTATGGTGATTTTAAATGTACGCTTTTCAAAAAGGAAGATAACTTTAAAGTTCATAATTGTAACTAATGTTGCTTGGATCTGTAAAATAAGCTCTAATGCACTTGTATCAACTATATGTCATGTTTGAAATGTACGCAATGTAAAATTTTTACTTACGCTTTATTTTACGCACACTATGGTTGAAGCAATTATAATTTAAATCCATTGACAATTAAAATAAAATGTACGTTTTTAAATGATTGATGTGACTAGCTATCTGATTGATCAAAAAGCTGCAAAATGTACCCATTTTATTTCAAATTTATTTTGATATTTGAAGAACTCGGATATAAAACAATGTAATTAAAAAAATGCAATTTTCGGGATTTTCGAAATTCAATTTTTCTAAAGAAAGCTATAAACAAAACTATCGTGATTGTTGTGATGATATAATTATCTAATAATCACGTATCATTAATTATCCTATGATTAGAGGTAAAATTCTTCTTTATGAGAAATAGAATTAAAACTTCCTTCCCGTTTTAAAAGTATATTAATGCCTTCATTTCTTTTGCAGTTAAAAAATATCATTATTTTAAAAGCTTAGCAAGTTTTTTTGTCGTTAATAAATAAATAAAAAACAAATCAACTTTCTCATCCAAAACAGTACAATTTCATACTTTTCTTTCGAAAACGAAGAAATAAAAAGATTTTATTATCGTTTGCCTTTTCCCGCAATAATCTTAACGTTTATTACTAATGCTCACATCTGTAATCAATACTAGTGATTATCTCGCTTTTAATGATCTACTCTGTTTACGATAAAAGGCGACATGCAATCATATAGCTGTCTCTTTTTGCATCTCGTATAAACTTTCTTAAGGTTCGAGCTTGACATTTTAATATGTACGTTAATTTCATTGACACCAATTAATAAATTGCTTGACTGGATTGAAATTCAAACATTAATATTAAATGAGTCATCTGCTAGGGTTATAATAGATCAGAAGGTTTCTGCTAGTATTTTGGCTTGATATATCGCAATTGAAGCACAAATCTATTCATAACTTTTGAGTTATTTTATTAATCTAGCGCCATAATGTATGTTTTTGGAAATAAAATTAATTCGATGTGGACTTTCTGCATTTTATTTATTTTATCAAGGCTTCATATTTCAAAGAATTTGTTTTGATTTAGAACCTGGATTCTTATCCGAACCGTAAAATCCAATCTGAATCAAGCAAATTTTCGCTATTGTTGCTTCCTCTCACACAGCTGATATGTTAAGGCTGGATTTTCATTTAACATATGTGCAACATATTTTTTGCATGATAGATTTTTATTTTATTGGATCTTGTAAGTGCAAAGAATTCCCGTTATTAAAATACCAAAATTCTTGTTTGATTATGATGACATATTATTGGGTAAAACATAAACCTCGTACTTCTAAAGTGTTGTCAGGATGTAGTTAAACAATTTTACATCAAAATAATAATATAAAAAAACAAACAAAAAATCAAGTACCGTGTTTTACCTAGCCTTTTATTTATTAACTTTATTTCACCTTCATTTAAGAATATGAAGCGTATACAATTCTCTTTTCTCTTAATTTATATTTTTTATGCAGTTTACATTTTTATTTACGTATTTAATATCACATTTTAAGTATTCTTTTAATGCTTTTTATTATTATTATTATTTAACAGTACTTGTGCGCATAACATTAAGATAAGATTCAAGCAAAAGACGGTTGATAAGAAAGAAAATTTTAATAACCTCTGGAAAATGTTATTCACTGTAAAATGAAAGTTCTAAAAAAATTCTCCTAGCACTTAAAATTTATTCTTCTAAGTGTTAATTATGTCGTAGCATAAGTACTTTTAATTCCACTTTAACCCTCAATGTAAGTTGTTGCTCTGAAACTACATCTGGCAGTAAATTACTTGAGCAAATACTTTTAAGATACGTTCAGATAAATGAAAAAAAAAAGCTTGTTTTGAAAACTGTTAATTGTTTAGAATTTGAAAGGAATTGTCAAAAATAAAAATTTATTAAAAATTTTTATTCGAGAAAGGAAAGTTTATTTTTATTTTCATTAGTTATTTGGGTACATTATTTTAAATTGTATAGTGAATTAAATGATTGTTAACATTCCTATCTAGTAATAAAATAATACTTTTTAAATTGTATTACTAAACTATAAAGTATTTATTACATTTTAGGCGGTTTGTTTTTTCAAAAAGATGTTCCTTTTCTTTGTCTTGTTTCATTTATTATTTATTGAATGGTCACCTTTAATAACAAAATAGAAAAAAGTGTGGCTCACGGTGATCTTAAATATGCACTTTTTGAAAAGAAGATAGTTTTAGAAGTAATGCATGTAACTAGAATTCTTGAATTGATACATGTAACAAGTGTTATTTCTAGTGAAAAAATGTCGTGTTTGAATTATACACAATTTTCACTTACGCTTTCTTATACGCAAAATATAATTGAAGTTATTAAAATTTAAATCTATTCGCAATTTTTTTTAATTTAAATTTTTTATATGAGTGATATGCATATTTATTTGAGTGGTCAAAAAGAAAAATATACCTTTTAATTAAAAAATAAATTGTTTTCTTACTTATTAGTACTATTTCATTTTCATTTATGAATATGAACTCATTTAATCTTTATTTATCTTTCTATCCAGTTCAAATTTTTATTTATGTCTTTAATATCCTATTTTAAATATTCTTTTAAAGCTTTTACTTAATTCAACAAAAGTTGTGCAGATAACATTAAGATAAGATTCAAACAAAAGACGGTTGATAAGAAAGAAAATTTTAATAACTATTAAAAAAATTTATTTACTGTAAAATGAAAGTTCTAAAAAAATCTCTTACCACTTAAAGCTTATTCTCCTAAGTGTTAATTATCTCGTCACATAAGTGCTTTTAATTCTACCGTAACCCTCAATGTAAGTTGTTGATCTGAAACTACATTTGGCAGTAAATTACTCGAGTAAATACATTTAAGAATACATTCAGATAAAAGAAAAAAAAACTTATTTTTAAAACTGTTGTTAATTGCCTACAATTTGACAGGAACTGTTGCGAATAAAATTTTTTACATTTTTATTCTAGAATCGAAAGTTTTATTCTTATTTTCATTAATTCTCTGGAAAGATTATTTTAAATTGTGTAGGAAATTGAATTTTTTGTCGGATTTTTGTGTTTCGTGATGAAATATGAATTTTCTCTAAATGAAATTGCAGATATATAAAGTATTTCATTTTAGGCGTTATTAAAAAAAAAGATATTTTTATTTATTCTTATTAACCCTTTATGTACTGAATTATGAATTCATGAAAATTTTTAACTTCTAAAGCATTTTTCGTGAATTTTTAAACTACATTAGAAGATTTACCTAATCATTTAATAAATTTTAGAAGGATTTTAGAAGTATTAAAGGATTTAGAAGGATTAATTAAATTTAATTTGTAGGGATTTTGTGCAATATTTATAACCCCACTCAAATCTTTTATTTTAAATATATTTCTTTTTATTTTGTAGAATTGTGAAATGTACAAATATAATGTTCTTAAAATAGAAAAATAGAAATATTCCCGAATTGACCCCCCCCCCCCCTCCCGGCTCCAAGAAAGCTGAAAAGATGCAAAGGCAAAAGAAATCATCCTTTTAAAAATATTTTTGTTTTGTGTCACTAATAATGCTTTTGGAACAAGATAAGTAACGCATCTATAACTCATTCTAAACTGTATTACTACTAATCGATTTATGAAATGAATTTTATAATAAGTTATTTTAAATGTACATATAAGTATCGTCAGTAGATAAAGGGTTAAAGCAAGTTTCAAACGTTTCGGGACACTCTGTATATGGAATGTATGTATTACTATAGACATTCGATATTGTAAAATATTTACAAATGTTTAGCTAGAAAATAAACTATTTTAGATTCTATTTATGAAATATTTAAAACTTTCCATTTCAATCTTACTTAGATTTTAAAGTTACGGTATAGTCAATCGCAGTTTTTGCGAAAATTTTCGATTTCTTTTTTATAACTTTAAATTTCAAACGTTTAGGATTCCAAAAGTGCTTTACTTTTGGTTCAGCGATAATAAGAAGCAAAGTTATAGCCGAAAATATAAATCGGAAATTAACTTTCTGAAACCGGTAGTGACCGTTTGAAGTGCCACAGAAAGGTAAAGAATACATTTTAATGCACAAATATATAACGTATAACATATACACAAATATATAAACTCCTACAAATAAGGTGGATTTTAAAATTGTAAACTTTATACATAATTTATTGTGCTCTATCAAAATCTTTATTTACGTTTTCTGGAAAACTGCGCTTTTCATTGTCTACGTTTACAAGAAATTTCATTTCTTAAAAAGCTTTTAAGTATTGAAATAAAATTTTGCGACAAGGTTCTGCTCATGTACAGGTATGTTATGAAGGAAAATATAGCACGTAAGTTTGTATATATTAATTTAAGAGTAATTTTTATTGAAAAATACACATCTTTTTAGAAAAAAAATCATGTTTTGTATACAAAATTTGGTATAAGTTAGTAAATTTAAGAGGTTTTGCAAATATTTTGTTTCATAACACAGGTAAGTGTTTTGCTAATATATATTGTTGAAAACAAAAAGTGAAAGATATTGAATAGATTTCGTTATAGAAGGTTTGGAATAAACGCCATTTTTTACTAAAATTTGACTAAATATTTCCTAAATTTGAAAAGTTAATTAAAATTCCTTAAAAAATTTACATGAATTGATACTTTTCCCCCCTGTTTTAACCAAAAACACATGTGTTTGATAAAAATTTCATATTTGAAAAAAAAAAAAAAAAGGGCCCTGAAAGTAGGCACATACCTTAAATACTACTGTAAAAACTCTCCAAAAACTCTCCAAACTACTCCAAAAACTCTTCCTTGGCCTATTGCCATATGAATATGAATTGAATAGTACTCAAAATAACCACATTCGTTAGATTTCAGACAATGGAATATTCTTTAAACTTCAGTAAATCTCTTTGGATAGCTACGATTAACATTATTAACATAAAAGTAATTTTGTTCTCAAAAGTGAAAAAAAAAATCGGTCCCGAAAGGGGGAATATAAAGCTCGATTAATTCATAGGATACTAAACTTTATGTATAAGACTATTATGATTAAAATTCAACTACTCAAAAGTCTCTAGCAATAATATTATCCTTTCAAACGCAAGAAAATTTCCCTGGTAGTATTTATAGTTAAACTGAAATTTACAATTCACAACTGCCAAAATTGAAAAGAGCAGCGGTCTGTGATACTGCTAACAGTATATAAGGGTTAATCAAGTAATCTTCATTCTATGACCTACGCTTCTTATTATTCCAGACTAATTTACGTCTTTTTTTTCATTTACTATATTCTACTTTTGTTTTGTATAACTTCGGTACTTAGGTTTCCCAAAGACATGGAAATTCAGGGGATTTCATAGTAGTCAGGGGAATTAAAAAATATATAGGAAAAGCCAGGGATTTTACAAATGTTTTCTAAAAAGTAATGGAAATGTCTGGGGGGAAAAATGAAAAATGACGCGAAATTTATCAAATAGGTTTTTTTTTTTTTTTTGGGGGGGGGGGGGGGGGTCGCGAAATTCGAATAGCAGTCGCTGAAAAAATCGTTACTTTTGTCAAAGGATTGCGGAAATAAATAGCGAATTTCGTTGTTAACCCCGCTTGGTCCCGAATTTTTTTAGTCTTAATCAGAGAAAATCCGGGTAATTGCCAGACATGTTTTGCTGGGAACTCTGTGTGCTAAGATAATTTCGTGGAACACAAAGTTGATCGTTTTTTCTTAAAATTTGTAAACGCCAGGAATTCAGTTATGTAATATACGCAAAATTTCATTCACGCTTTGCTAGTCCTTGACGTCTATTCTTTTTTTAGACGCAAAACTGATCTCGTATTTATCGGGTAAATTCGGTATACGGTGCAGGAATTTCTTTTGGTCAGAATCGTTTTAATAATTTTGTTTCTTCTTAGAGTACTTTTGATTCATTAACTCCAGAAATTTAAAGGAAGCGGGAGTATCTTTTAGTATCTAATATGCTTTATACTGAAATAATGTATATCTCTAATTTTTTAAAAAAAATTATGAGATAAGAAATATATTTGATTACATCATTTTAGTATATTTTTTCATAATGTATCTTCCATTATTATTATTTTATTCCGTTCAAAAGTTGATGAATAGTCGTTACACAGAAGATGCCGAGTGACAAGAATCATCTAAAAACTCAATAAAATCGAGGGTATTAAACAAAGTAAAAAAGATGATAACCTACAAGTAAATGTTCTTTACTCGTCTCCAAAACATTTGTATAAGCGCAAATTACAATTCTCTTACTAAAACAGACGATAGAAAATTCCTCTTATTGCAATAGAAATAAAAAATATATAAATACTTAAAAAGTGCGGATAAGATAGAAGTTTATTATTATTATCATTGGAGTCACACGCAAAAGAGCAATGTATCTGAATAAGAGATACAATGAAAACGATACTTCAGGAGAGCGGTGTACTTGATTTCAAAGTTCATTTACTTTCCTTGAAGAAACTCCTTAGAGAAAATCATATTAGTCGAGCGCGATTATGTGCTTTTTATCTGATAAAAGTGATACTCATATAACGATATACTTCATTCTAATAAACATATCAGATGCCGAAAGATACAGTTCCTTTCATTTATCATTCTGGAGTTAATAAACCAGAACTACATAGAACGCAGAAAATAAATCATTAAGATATTTCCGATTCGTGCATCGAAATAGTACTCAATTTGACCGAGAAACATCAGACCAGTTTTTTATCTGAGATAAGAATCAACGTCAAAGACTTGAAAGGCGTCAATGAAAGTTTCATATACGTAGCTGGATTCTAATAGTAAACAAGTTTGGAGGAAAAGTAACATCAGGATTATCTCTGCTGTTAAATGATGATATCGTGGCATAGAAATGCCGATGGATAGTTTAAAAAAGGAGGCATTACTTAATTTTTTTACAAACAGTACATGGTAAAAAAAGAAATTGGAATTTGGACGTCAAACATGGCAATTGAGGTGCATTCGTACTATAACTAATTTTATAAATATTTTTTGTACCGCATATTGTACTGAATGTATATTTTAGTGCAATTCATTAGTGCATATCAATTTCATTGTGTTAGAAAGGCTGTAACATCATTAAAATGCACTTGAAATAATTTTTTTCCCATTGGCCATAATGGAACGGAAAACTTTTGACTGTCCCTGTAATTAAACTATACATCCGATTTTTATAAAATTTGAAATGACTCGACAAAATATTGCAAAAATTATATATTTAACATTTCAGACCATTCGGTTGGGTAGTTTTTGCTCTGCTATTATGCGGACGGTCAGACGGACTGAACGACCACTATAGGTGCTACGTATTTATATAATTACGAACGCACCTTAAAAGAAAATTTTTACAAACGAAAATATAATATAGCCACGAACAAAAATATACAGTAACCCCTTCCAAATTACCTATGATTCCGAAAAGCATTCATTATTATTAGGAACCTAGCTGAAATAATCATATTAGATGCCAAAAGGTACATTTCCTTTCATTTACTCCTCTGATGTTAATAAATACGAAATGCATAGAAGGAAGAAAATAAATCATTAATATATCCACCGATTCATGTATCGAAACTCATTACATAATTTATCTGAGAAACATCAGACCTGTTTTGTATCTGAGATAAGAATCAACGTCAAAGACTTGAAGGTGCGAATGAAAGTTTCATATACGTAGCTGGATTCTAATAGTAAAACAAGTTTGGAGGAAAAGTAACATCAGGATTAACTTTGCTGTTATATAATGATATCATGGCACAGAAATACCAATGGATATTTTAAAAAACGAGACATTACTTAATTTCTCTTAACACTACACGGTAAAAAAAAAAAAATAAATAAAATAAAATAAAATAAAATAAAAAAATCCTTATATACGAAAATATAATATAACCACGAACAAAAATATACACAAATTCAAAAAACCCTTCCAAATTACCTATGATTCCGAAAAGCATTCATTATTATTAGGAACCTAGCAGAAATAAACATATTAGATGCCGAAAGGTACATTTCTTTTCATTTATTCCTCTGGAGTTAATAAATACGAAATGCATAGAAGGAAGAAAATAAATCATTAATATATCCACCGATTCATGTATCGAAACTCGTTACTCAATTTATCGGAGAAACATCAGACCTGTTTTGTATCTGAGATAAGAATCAACGTCAAAGACTTGCAAGGCCTGAATGAAAGTTTCATATACTACGTAGTTGGATTCTAATAGTGAAACAAGTTTGGAGGAAAAGTAACACCAGGATTAACTTTGCTGTTATATGATGAAATCATGGCATAGAAATACCAATGGTTATTTTAAAAAACGAAACATTACCTAATTTCTCTTACCAACAATATTAAAAAACAAACAAAAAAAAAAAAAAAAAAAAAAAAAAAAAAAAAAAAAAAAAACAGGAATTTTTTACATACGAAATTATAATATAGCCACGAATAAAAATATACACTAACCCCTTCCAAATTACCTATGATTTCAAAAAGCATTCATTATTATTATTATTTGAAAGCTAGCATAAATAAACATATCAGATGCCGAAAAGTACAGTTCCTTTCATTTATTCTTCTGGAGATAATAAATACGAAATTGATACAGAAGGAAAAAATAAATCATTAAGATATTTCCGATCCATGCATCAAAACTGTACTGAATTTATCTGAGAAACATCAAAGCAATTTTGTATCTCAGATAAGAATCAACGTCAAAGACTGACAAGGCGTGAATGAATGTTTCATATGCGTAGCTCAATTCTGATAGTAAACAAATTTGGGGGGGGGGGGGGGGGGTGAAGTAACATCAGGATTATCTCTGCTGTTATATGATGATATCGTAGTATAGAAATACCGATGTATATTTTAAAAAACGAGACAAGACTTAATTTTCCTTACCAACACTATAGTGCAAAAAAAAAAGGGGAAAAGTGTTTCGTAATCTACGAAAATATAATATAACCACGGACGAAAATATACAGTACCCTTCTTCGAAATTATCCATGATTCTGAAAAGAGCTCATTATCTTTGGGAAAGGCAGAAATCAATGTATATTCGAGATTTAAAAAATCATGTATAAAAACAAAGTTTCTATTCCTGCCGCTGATTCTCGGAAACGTTTTCGAGTATTTTTATAGTGTATTAATCAATTTTCTATAACCGGGATATCAGTGATTAGGATATGCTATTTCTTTTCAATAAAACATTTTCAGCTATGTAATTGAATTTATGCATGCAAGTGTAACATATTAATATTAATTTTAATGCTGTTAATTTGTCATGTTTGTCTATAAAACATGTTTGTTGAACATGAAAATGGTTACTTGGGAATGGATAATATCCGGAGAGCTATATTTTGGGTTGAGAAAACTGATTAACATACTACTGGACTATCGCTAGCAAGTATGGAAGTGCGGTTCTTTTAGTCGGGGTCACTGAAAAGGTGTAAGGAAAAGTTTAAATGTAGGGGAGACCAAGGCTAGTAGGCGCAGTTTTTAGTTATTGATTATTATTATTTTTTGTTTAAGTTTTTTAACAAACTTTAGCTGCACTTTTAAAGAACAGACATTGTGTTATAAATACCCGGAATTTTGAGTTTGTAGCTTTTGTAGTTTATGTTTAGCGGAAAGCCTTTTTAATAACCACAGATAATGGAATATGAAAAAAGATTATATTTTTTTTATTTAATTAGGGGAGACCGTGGCTAGTAGGTGCAGTTTTTAGTTACTGATTTTTATTAATTTTTTGTTTAAGTTTTTTATGAAACTTTAACTGTACTTTTAAAGAGCAGGCATTGGGCTATAAATACCCGGAATTTTGAGTTTGTAGCTTTTGTAGTTTATGTTTAGCGGAAGCCTAAAGTAAAAGGAAAATTGTGTGCCGACCTACCCCGTCATGGGGAAAGTTGCCTATACCTATGGGGTAAGTTGGCACACGCTTCATAAAAATTTAAATGAAACTCAAGTAAGACACGCAATTAAGAGAAATCAATTTCATTATTACCAGTAAGTTTAAACAAAGGCGTTATCGCCGTACAAGGTAAATTCTAAATTATACAGACATAAAAATAATGAATAAAACATTAGCATTGAGTAACTTCTATCCTACACGATATCATCATTTGCAACAACTTTTCTCTTTGTTTGCTGTATTTCAAGCTACCAGCACACACCAGACACCGAGCCAACTTGCCCCGCGTTCAATGCGCCTACTAGCCCCATAATAAATATCTTCACAAAAGGCAGACGTAACCTTCTAAACATAAATAATCCAAGTAAATCACATATGGGGTTGGTACAGTTAATCATTCACTAAGAAAAACTGCACAAGTTGAATCGCAATTATTAAGATAAGTATTAGAAAATAGAAAAAGAATGAAGCAACAAAAAATTACTTATGAGTGCAGAAAACAGAAAAATCGTAATAAATGTCCACTGCACTTAGGTAACGGTGCAAAACTAGAATGAAGATTGTAAAAAGCAAGGAGAAAGGTACTCTGTGACTGGTTGCGCAATCTATCCACAAACAGGCGATTTATGAGGACTGCGCCTACTTACCCCTGTAGCCAACTAGCCCCGGTCTCCCCTACAATGAATTACCAAGAATGTACGAGGGAACTCGCGCTAACAGCTCCAAATCTCAACATATAGAATAGTCTTTTTACAAAAGCATTCAGCGAAAATGACCGCAAACTAAACTTATGTATGTTTGCAGCCAAAAATACATAGGAATGCAAACCAGACAAGAAAGTCTAAAACTTAGCAATTGAATAAAGGTGTATTTTTGCAATGCTCTTGCAGCTTGGAAACGATTCTGAAAAACACGATTGCAGCAAAAGAAACCTTTGTTTTTATAAATATATATATTTTTTTAATCTCGAAAACCTATTGATTTCTGTGGCTTCTAAAGATAAAGAAATTTTTCTCTGAATTTTTAGCAATTCGGAAGACGGTATTGTATATATTCGTTCCTGGTTATAGTACGAATATATTTTACTAGATTAAGAACCCCTCCCCCCCCCCCGTGTCTTCTCTCTCTCTTTTCTTTCTCTCTTTTCATTTATTTTACGGTGTAGTGATTTAAACCAAAAGAAAAATCGAAAAATCCGTTATAGTGGCCGTTTAACATCCAAATTTGTCATTTTTTCTTATGATGTTTTAAGCTGCCAAATCGATTTCCACAATTAGTTTTTCGTAATTGCCAAAACACTTTTCTTTTCTTTTTTTTTCTTTTTTTTTTTTTTTTTTTTTTTTTTTTTTGTCGCTGCGTTCAAATTTTACCGTTTTTACTACATAAGATTGTTATTTATTGCTTTCAGTCGCTGGAAAAATACCGTAGCAGTTAAATTATGAAATATTAAACAAAAAACATTTCTTTGAAATTACACGTACAGACTACCCCTTAACATTTAAAAAATAATGGAAAAAGAAAGGTTTTTGTATTACGAAAACATATTTTAACATTTATCTGACAATGTTATGACGAAGTTTTTTTTTCCTTTCCGATTTTTATATTTTATAAAAACAAATGATTAAATTTCCTGCTTTCATAGATAACATCATATAAATAAAATTTGTATACAGTAACTTTATCTTGATACCTTCTTTTTCTATCTAATACATTGCTTACAAACAAATATTTCGCTAAAAATAACACTTATCGTGTTCTTCATCCATCTTCAAGTTATTAAATAAGCCAAACAATATATGTTACATAATATTTTTGTTGTTGTTCTTTTATTTTTGCTTTACGTCATGAAAAAATAAAACAAAGACCTTTAATTTAGCCAGATACATTTGAGTTCATGCTGCATTATTTAATCTTGTCGTTGTATGTAACTTTTTTTTTTTTTTTTTTTTTTTTTTTTTTTTTTATCATACCAAATGTCTTTCGCTGCGTATCCTACAACTACGCATACAAAATTTATTTGAGTCTAAACATGGATAATGTTTGCAGTGCATTATTTATCAAAAAATAATTTGCTAAGAATAAGATTTAGCATGTATTATATCCGTCTCCGTCTTGTGAAAAAAAAAAAAAAAAAAAAAACCCACAAACTCTTTTTGTTACATACTAAGCTAAATAAAATCAAGTTACAATGTAACAAATGAACTATAGAATGGAAATTCCTTTGAAATTGACACATGAGTACTATCTTGTCATTAAAAAAATATATTATTATTATTATTATTATTATTATTATTATGAAGCATATTTTAATATATTTGCCAATTTTTTGAAGAAGTTATTTTTTCTCTAAATCTTTCTATTTTATGTAATGTGTAGCAAATTAACACCTTGCAATGATAATTTCAAATGCTAAAATGTGTAAATTAAAACTTTAAAACCAGTAAAAATACGTTTATTTCGACTGTTGACATGTTTCGACTCTCCCCATGTCATTATCAAAACAAATAAATAAAACTATTCTAAATTTGTACGGTCTATGAAACACCATCATTCAGTTTTCCACGTATTCTTTCATATTATGCACGTTATTTTTTTAATGACTTGGAGGTTTATTTTTAGTTTCATAACCATTGAGTAGCTCGAGCCATATTTTTGGTAAGTGAAATGATGCTGCATGTAACGCGCAAAAAATCAATATGTAACGATGCAGCATCATTTCACTTACCAAAAATATGGCTCGAGCTACTTAATGGTTATGAAAATAAAAATAAATTAAACCTGCATGTAAAATAAAAAAAAATAACGTATAATATGAAAGAATGCGTGGAAAACTGAATGATAGCGTTTCATAGACCGTGCAAATTTAGAATAGTTTTATTTATTTGTTATGAAAATAACATGGGGAGAGTCAAAACATGTCAACAGTCAAAATAAACGTATTTTTTCTGATCTTAAAATTTTAATTTACACCTTTTAGCATTTGAAATCAGGGTTGCTGGCTTTTAGCCAGGGCAAAAAAAGCCGGCCGGCTTTTTTTGGTTTTAACCACTTAAAAAAAGCCGGCTTTTATTAAAAAAAGTCGGCTTTTATTGAAAAAAGCCAGTTTTTATTTTTTAAAGTTGGTTTACAGTAAATTCGTTTTAAATTTGGATCAATTAATTTTTAATACAATTATAAATATTTTCTATTAAAAAAAATTATAGATTTCTATTAAATTGTATCAAATAAATAAGTCTTTATAACTTCTAGAAGGCAACTGTGAACGCATTATGTCTGAAAAAGAAAATATATGTATATAAACATTGAAAAGGATATAAGTTAGGCTATAAACTGGTATTTTGAAATTCTACATTATATATAGTGTTGACTCTAAGCCGCTTTAGCGGGGTGCAGTGCCCGGCGGCCCTTTTTATTTCCTTTTTGCAGCCGGCGGCTCTTTTAAACCCTTCCGATGCGCCCGGCTGCCCTTTTTAACACTTTCTATGCATCCCATGGTAATTCAATTGATACCGGAAAAATATCGCAAATTCTAGGGACTCTAAACAAACCAGTTCAAAATATGTTTTATGAACAAGGTACAAGTATGCCCTTTTCGAAAAAAATTTGCCCTTATTTTATAATAGTGTTCCTTTTTTGAAAAAAATGCACCGTTTTTTAGAACAGCGTTTCCTTTTTGAAAAATGTACCCTTTTTTTGGAATAGTGTTCCCTTTTTGAAAAATTCACGCCAAGCGGTCCTTTTTTTCTAGCGTCAACACTAATATAGCTCCACATGTACTACACATTTTAAAGATTATATTTAATTAAAACTGTTCTTAACTGCTCTGCTGAACAAGCGCAAAATGTTTTGACACATTTACAAATTCATTTTTTAACGGAAAGATGTCAAATTCGAAAGCCTGACCATGGAAGCGATTTGGAATCAAACTGTGTTTTCCATTTTTTGATCCATCAATTATCTATTGAGTTATAAGAGATTTTGATCACGTGACAAACATGTTTTTTCACCCTTTTCTGAGTGGTTTCTTCTTTCGTGTGGAAATTCGGTTCAAAACGCTCACTTTGACACTATTTTCTGAAAAATCTATTGCATTTGCAAAAAAACAGAAAAACAGCACAATTACATAGTTTCTGAACAACATCTGCTAATTTCATGCATTTCTGAACAAAAATAAATTAAAACTTATGTCAAAAAGTTGTCCTTTTGGATTTAAAAGCCTTAATGACAAAATGTAGCACATCAAAATGGAAACATTCTTATGTGTCCATATGGAGAGATTAAGTTATAAATGTTAAAAGAGAAATTAGAAAAGATGTTTCATTTGAGGAGAGTGGTACATAAGTGTATAAAAAATAGAGCATTTAAAACAAGAAAAAAAAAATTCTCCAAATAAAATTTTGTAAAGCTTGTTGCTAAGCATATTCATGCATATGCTATTCATAATGTTTTTAATAGTGAGAAATGGTGCTGTTTTTATTAATATGACTATGTATAATTTCAAATGTTTGCTAGAAATAAAATAAGACTTGTATATTAATAGCTCTTAAAATTAAGTAATAAAACATATAACTAAGTAACCATTGTCCTCTTTAATTTTATAAAGCAGTAAAAATGAAAAAAATGGCAGTTGGTATGGCCCTTTTAAAATTTAGCTCTTAAAATTAAGTAATAAAACATATAACTAAGTAACCATTGTCCTCTTTAATTTTATAAAGCAGTAAAAATGAAAAAAAATGGCAGTTGGTATGGCCCTTTTAAAATTTAGCTCTTAAAATTAAGTAATAAAACATATAACTAAGTAACCATTGTCCTCTTTAATTTTATAAAGCAGTAAAAATGAAAAAATTGGCAGTTGGTATGGCCCTTTTAAAATTTAGCTGACATATTTGCAATTCAGAATACAAATCACAAGCAAAATCATCTAAGTTTTATTCCAGTATTAATGTCCTCATTATTGAGAAATTGGGTTACTTATTAAACTGTAAATCAATTAAATGTCATTAAAACTAATTAAAAACACTTTAAAATGTGTAGTTTATAATTACAATGCTTTATTCTATAAAAGCCAATTATGGCCAAAAAAAGCCAATTTTGGCCAAAAAAGCCGGTTAAAACCAATAAAAGCCACCGGCCTGGCTTTTTTTAATTTTAGCCGGCTTTTTTGCAACTCTGTTTGAAATTAGTATACCTTTCTGTTTTATTAAACTAAATATTAATCATTTGCACTCCATACCAAAATTTCAAGCACCTACCAGCAACTCCACGCCATTCTTACTTACATATTTGAAATAATATGTGGGGATGGGGAACTCCCTAAAACACAAGGTGGCCATAATTAAACTGCCAATACTCAGAGTGTTCTGTAGAGCGATCTAATTGATAGAATGACGCCAAATTTTTTAAGAAGATTAAAAAAGACGGAGTACGAAGGATTCCGCGAAAAAAATAGTTCAAAAAGTCACCGCTAAGGGAATATGTGGCGCTGTGTAACAGAAAAGAGAGTTAAAAAATGCAGAACCAATACTGAAATAAAATTACCTTTTATTTAGCACATTTATCGATTTTAGTATTGATTCTGCATTTTTTTAAACTCTCTTTTCCGTTACACAGTGCCACATATTCTCCTAGCGGTGACTTTTGCAACTAATTTCTTTTTCTTTCGCGGAATCCTTCGCCTCCTGTCTTGTTTAATCTTCTTAAAAAATTTGGCGTCATTCTTTCAATTAAATCGCGCTACAGAGCACTCTGAGTACTGTCAGTTTAATTATGGCCACCTTGTATGCCTATTTGTTTTTTACCGTATGGGGTTGTCAGTGATTTGTGGTTAAACTTAGTATGTCACCCTATAGGTGTCAGTGGATTTGTGGTTAAACTTACTATGTCACTGTATAGGTGTCAGTGGATTTGTGGTTAAACTTAGTATGTCACCCTATAGGTGTCAATGGATTTGTGGTTAAACTTAGTATGTCACCCTGTAGGTGTCAGTGGATTTGTGGTTAAACTTACTATGTCACCATATAGGTGTCAGTGGATTTGTGGTTAAACTTAGTATGTCACCCCATAGGTGTCAGTGGAGTGCAAAATGGTAATGTTTTTCATTTTTGATAAGCTAACACTCTATCAGTCAGATTTGTGTGCATTAGCTTTATTTGGAAATTTTCATTGTTTAACACAATATTTGAAGATAGCGTCTCTTACAAAAGAGGCAATAATAGATAATAAACTGTCACGTATTTAACCTCTTCGTTTATTTAAAATATAACTTAAAGGAAAACTGTTTGGCAGTTTGGCAAGGTAGATGGGATTCAATAAATACGGGTCAACACACATTAAAAAAAACAAAAAAAAAAAAAAAAAAAAAAAAAACAAGCGTACCAAACTTATTTTATAACAACATAGAAATCCTAATATTATATATATATATATACGTGCAGCCTTTTTATTATTTTTAAATATAAAATTAACAAAATGTCTTTACTCTTGCCTATCTGCAATTTATCTTTGAATGTTTATTGAAGAAAAAATAACCCGATAAAAGGCATTTACATATTATTCGAAATAAAATATTTGTCAATAATGCATTAAGGCTGTTCTTAACTTCTAAGCTCAACAAGCGCAAAACGTTTTGACACATTTACAAATTCCTTTTTCAACGGAAAGATATAAAATTGGAAAGCCTGGCCATGGAAGCGATTTGGAATTGAACTGTTTTTTCCATTTTTTGATCCATCAGTTACCCATGGAGTTATAAGCGTTTTTGATCACGTGACAAACACGATTTTCGTCCTTCACGGACTGGTTTTTCTGCATTTTTCGGGAACTTCGGTACAAAACATCAACTTTGGCACTATTTTCTGAAAGATCTATTGCGTTTGCAAAAAAACGGAAAAAATAGCTTGATTACATAGTTTCCGAACAACAACACCTGCTAGTTTCATGCATTTCCGAACAAAAATAAATTAAAACTTATGTCAGAAAGTTGCCCTTTTGGATTTGAAAACACCCTTAAAAAACAGAAAGAAATTAGATTTACGAAACGCATGTAATTTTTATTTACAATCATAAACTTAAACATATAAACAACGGGATTCATCCTCATTACAGTTAGACCCATAGACTCAATCAATTCTTTATAATTCGTCATATTTAACAAAACTGTCAATGTGCGGATCTACTACAGGGGAATCGGCACCTATTTGAAAATTCTCTTCCCAGTCCCATTCCAATTGAAGCCCTGCTGCCGACTAAAGATGGGATCGTTCTTTATATCTTGTGGGGTTTGTGTACAAAGGAAACCTATAGTATTGCATAAAAAAGCCCTGTAAATTTATTTCCGCTTGAGCGAAGAATGAAAGTTTTTAAATTTTCGCTTTTGGTTTCGATTTACGATTTAAATATATCTCGCCGTATTAATGATTTATAGGCGCGAACCGCACAAGCCTTTTTACAATAAGGGCACTCATGTCTGGTCGGGGGTCTGTTTCATGTGAAATAACAAAAACAAATAATGTTGGTTACGTAACAAAATTCTCATTTATTTATTATTGCTTTATTTTAAACATAAAACATTCACATTTTGCTATTCAAAAATTTTTTTGTATTAACTATCTTATTTATGGACACGAAAGAACCGAGGACAAGATCTAAGCTGCCGGAAGCCGCGCATCCCCCTACACCAGAGACGGCAAACCTTTTCACATCCACGTACCAAATTTTTCCAAAAATATATTTTACGTGTTCATGACGAACCAACAATAAAACATTTTGATGGATCAAATAATAATGAATCAAAACTTAACTTAACTTTTGTTATTTACTTAAATTTTCTTTTTAGCATTAAAAAAATGTGGGTAATATTTAACGTTATACTTTAAATATTTATTTTTAAAATATTATTCTTGTTGTCTCATCTTAGATGACAAATAATTTACATCAGCTTCGTACTTAGTTATTTTTAAGATAATGCAAGTTGAATTAGACTCATTTAACAAGAAGTTTTTACTTGAAACTTTCATATTATTTATTTTCGAAAAGAATGTCTCGTAGAAAAATTGTTAAAATAGCAAGCACCAGAATCTACAGCTTTTAGTGTCTGGAATTGAATTCCAAGTTGTTATAAACCTTATTTCTGCATATAATGCCTTTTAATCTTTCTTTTGCGGCAATTTCCAAATTCTCTCTTATTCTTAAAATTTTGTGACCCAATATTGAGATATATTATGGGAATATATTAAATTATATTTCAATTTCTTCAATCTGTATGACAATGACAACCAACCGAACTAATCGAATTCGGATAAACAGAGACAGCATCTAGATTAATTAAAGCATTTTGTGAAATTCTATACTATATTTTGATGTAGAACCTGAATTTATGCCGTGCCAAAAATAATTTGCAGCGTGCCACTTATGGCACGCGTGTCATAGGTTCGCCGTCCCTGCCCTACACTAAGTTTGTTTGGAAAACCTGCCTGGCTGTAGCTTGCGAAATCCCCGCTAGTAAAATGCTAAAATAAATTTTCTTTATGTTTTACCTTATCAAATGTTCAAGTTTCTCATTTTAATAATTTATACAAGTAAATAAGTTTACATGTACTAGATAAATATCTTTGCAATCTGCTTTCAGAGGTGGGCAGACAGATTCAGAGAGAACTACTTAGCTAAGAATAATCCATAAAGAAACCATGATCCGCTTTTATCTTGTGCAAAATGAACAATGTTTGTCTATTTCCTTACGTCAAGTACAAACGATTGCCTTCATAATTTAGCAATTGTTTGTCTTCTTATGCCACGTTGCTCGATCATATTTTGAAGCTGTAAAGTGAATTATTTTTACATTGCATTAAATCCAAAAGTAAAAACTTATGCTGTAACTACTTTCTAACAACTTAATGTTATTTGACCATGTTATGATATTTATTTTTTTACTTCATATTTCTAAAATGTTAAATTTTCTCATTGTAATAACTCATACATATAAATAAACTTTAGATACATTAGCTAAATTTAATCTCCTTGTATTTTTACTATATTATTTATCGCCAAATATTTCGCCAAGAATAGTATTTAAATTTCCCCTAACTAGTCTGTTTCATGTAAAATAACATCAACAAATAATGTTTGTTACGTAATAAAATTCTCATTTGCTTATTATTGCTTTATTTTAAACATAAAAGACAGATCGGTTCACATTTTGCTATTCAAAATTATTTTTTGTATTTTGTATCTTATTTAATGATGTGAAACATTAAAATATTTTTTATCGTATCAAACGTAAACGCTTCTCATTGCAAAAACATCTAACACATACTTAAAATTTCTGTGCATTTGCTAAACCTGGCTGCTTTTTTTTCTTCTGTTTTTCAGTGTGTTATTTATCGACGAATATTTACTAAGAATAATACTTAATAAGTTCTTGATCACCTCTTTCTTGTGAAATAAATAACAACGTTTATTATATAACATAAACTTTGTTTCTTTGTAATTACTTCACTTCGAGCACAAAAGATTAACCCCATACTTTAACAAAATATTTTTTTTTTTTTTTTTTTTTTTTTTTTTTGTGGTCACGTTATGAAGCTAAAAAGATAATAATAAAAGAGTTTTTATAGTTATATTTTATCGTAATAAATATTCAAGTTTCATTTTGTAATAACATATGCTATATAAATAAAATTTACATGCGTTAGATAAATATGGTTACATTTTGTATTCAGTGCATTATTTATCGACCAAGTATTTTCCTAAGAATAACATCTAATGTGTCCTTGATCCGCCTTTTTCAAGAGAAATAACACAAAGAAACATTGTTTAATAACAAAATTCTGTTATGATTATAATTGCCTTATTTCTTACACAAAAGCCTGATCGCTTTATGTTCAGAAAAAAAAAAAAAAAAATCTTCCAGTCTTATTGGTTAAAGTATTTTATTTCTTACCCTTTTCGTCGAAGTTATTTTTCGAATTTATTGCAAGAAAGAAAAATTCGATAAGCACAAACTCAGTTTGGCTTTAAAACACAAAACTTTATGCTGTGTCCACACATCGTAAGAATTATGAGTTTAAAAATTTATTTTCTTGTAGAACAAATGAAGGATGGAGTTCAACATGAACAAATGTTCTTAAAAGGATGTTAAAAAGGATTATAATAAATCGTGTAAACAAGGAAGAAATCATTTTTGCCACCCGTATTTTACTTTATCCGGTGTTCTGAGCAAATATTTAGCTACGTCGTGAACAAAAGGTTACGTGTTTGGGGAACACGATGAGTTTTTAAAGTGGAAAATGTATTATCGGGAGACTTCTTTTTTGTACCTCTTATGTTTAAATTTAATGTATTGCAGTTCAACGTACAAAGGAGTATATTATTAATAGGTGAAAAGAGAAATAGTTGTGAACGTGATGAAAATAAACGAATTCTTATTTATTAGAAAGCATTAATAATTTTCTCTGTGTTTAATTTTAATTAATAATTAATTACAGTTTGCATAAAGATCTTCCCAAACAATAAATCAATTTTGTATTTATTATCTTAATCCCTTTGAAGGCCATGGGTGCATTTATCCACCTTTAAAAGATGCATACAGGATTTGTTTTCGGTACCAGTATTGAAGAAAAGTAATTTCGTCTTATTTAATTAGAACATTTTTGTGATTATATAAATAAAGGTAAATTTTTTAATGATGCAATGCAAATAAAATTCGTGTATCTGTCCTTCCCAAACGTGTTAACAAATTTACCCTGCCTATTGGGAAAATATTAGCATAACACTGAATACATATGCAGCAAAATTCGCGTTATTTCGCAAAAATTAACATCCTTTGGTAAAATATTACACTATACAAAATTTCAGAAGCGTTTTCTGTAAGCCAAGGGGTAAATGTGTGGATGATTTTATATTACGTATCTACATATACATGTTGAGAGGGGGGGGGGGGGCGAGCAAGCTATAGACATTAATTTGAATAGGGTCACACACTTTCTGTGCGCACTCCTGAAAATTAGCATATGGGTGGTCAGTTATACGAATAGTCTACATAATTAATAAAAAAATCTTCATACAGAACATATAGGAATGCTGAAATTTAATATAGAAAAGCTTTCATAACAAGAAAGGGGTATTATAAACAGAACCTTAAAGAAATAATAATAAACCGTGTAAATAAGGAAGAAATCATTGTCGTCACCCGTATTTTCTTTCATCCATTGTTCTGAGTAAATATTTAGCTACGTCGCGTCGTCGTCGCGAACAAAAGATAACGTGTTTGGGGATGAATTTTTAAAATGTCAAATATATTATCAAGGTACTTCCTTTTTACTTCTTATGTTTCAGTTTAACGTTAACATATTGCTGTTCAACTTACAACTAAATTTATTATTAGTAGAATGAATAGAGGAATAGTCTTAAAGATTATTCAAGTAAATGCGCTGTTATTCTTTAGAAAATATCGATAATTTTGCGAATGCCAACTTCTAATGACTTAATAATTCAAATTTTACTTACAAAATGAATTTAATATTTTTTTTCTATCAAACATTCAGCACGGTATTTCTAGCCTTAACACAGGAAATGTTTACACTATGCTACCCATATTATATTGGGGTAGATTGAATACATATACAACACAACTTCAGTATTGCTGAACTTTGAAAAATTTATTGAATTATTGTATATGTATTGTAGAAATCGTTTCTCTGTATCTCAGTACGAAAGGTTCCAAAACATGAAATCTCTACAGTATAAGATGATACAGAAACGCTTCCTGATGCAGAACAAGCATTTTAAAATTTCACAGTAACTGTATTTACTGACAATTCTAAAAATTTCCCCCTTATCTTCACAAACATTTAAGTGAGGAGCCAATTTATTATGAACAAAACGATTTTCGAAATTTACGAACAGATATAATCGATCTCTACCGACTGTTAACTCTTTCGTTCCGATCATCTATTCTTCAATGAAAAGGGTTCATTATTTTTTTTAATTCATCTCCCCTTTAAAAAAAAATATTCAATATTTTTAAACCACCCTGTGTATTTCACCAAGGGACAGGTGACGTGTGTGTTATCAATCCATATGTGACAATTGTTAGCAGAACTTTTGTTTGCAACAATTATTCTATAGGTATGCGATCGATTCAACATCAAAATATTTTTATAATATCACAATAACAATAATAATGATAAAGGTAAGTTAAAATCACTTACCTCTTCTATGATGTCCCGTCAATGTCTGGTACCGTGCTCTGCTCAGTTTATTTATTAATTATCATCACAATTGTAGATATTTAAATCCAAGAATCAGTGAGAATGTGTAAGGATGTATTTCTCATATTCGTTGATCATTGTGGCTTAAGGATAAAGAAAACATTTATTAACATTCATAGACAGTAGCAGTTATAAAGCTGCGTGTCTCGGATTGAGACTTTTTGACAAGAACTGTACTAAAAACTACACAAAAGTCGTATATGATGAAAACGTTTTAAGTGAATATATTATCCGAAATTAAAGTAATTTACTAAATAAATGGTAGAATGTTTATAAGTCTGTATATAAATGTTTATATAGATCACTATTGAATAACTATAATGTCCTTGAAATAATCAATGGAGATAGCACATAAGAGTGATAAACGAACATATAATTTCTTGATTTGCCTGTCAAACGTGATTAGTTTCCATAATTTGTTACGATGCGTGAAAGTACTTTAAGTAATGACTGTTATTGTTTATTTAATGATCTTTATTTGGGAATTAATTTCTTGACATATTGTAACAACACTTTCACAGAACAACACTTAATTCTTCGCCATTATTGAATGACAATACATTGCGCAATGCATTCGGAAACGAACAAAACAGATGAAAATTTGACGGTGCTAAACCTGGAGAGTGTGGAGAATGCAAATAGCAATGGTGTCGAAAATGCTAAATTTTTGTCCCCTTGGCATCATATTTTAATGATCTGAAAATATACAAAAATCAATAAAATAAAAATACACCAGTTTCTAGAAAAATGCTATTTCAAATAATGTGAACCATATCGCCAATGCGTTTTAATTTTGCATGCATTTTAAAATTTCGAATGAAAAAAAAACACTGATAAATTATTTTCCAACCCAATATATTGCTTACTTTTAATATGACAATGCGCTACAGAACACTTTTTGAAAACGTTTGGAAAATCTGTATTATATTCCAGTTGTATGTTGCAACAGAATTAAATAGCCCGAAGAGCTTTCCAGCATTTTTTTTTTCTATCATAAAGTATTGGTTGGGACATTAAAGAAAAATGAAACACTTGTTTCAAATATAAAGTCTCAGAAACGGCAAAAAAAGCTTTAAGCTTAATTGATTAAATAAAATATGAGAGTAACTTACTTAATTTATTGGGAAAATACCCAGTTGTGTTTTTTATTACTGTGAACCCGATAACGACTTGTTTAATCTAATTTGTTTTGTTTTTATTTAATTTGATTTTGATTTTTTATTAAAATAAAATAATTTTAAATTTTTCTTTAACTGGTATGGAATTATTTTAGAAGCTTGCTTGTTTTGATTTTTGGTGGACACGAGTTGGGGGCAATACAAAATAATATTTGGCTGTATGAAAGAACGACCCAATTGATTTAAACATAATAGCAATGAATATCTAGGAGTAAAATTTTAGAACTTATGTTTAAATAACCCTTTAATTAAATTAAATATATGAAAGGAGAGGTCTTTAAATTTAATATATTGAAGTAAAAGAAAAAAAGGAGTCGCCCAGCAGTATCATTACTACATACAAATAGTAACGGTTGTAATTGTAAAGTCAAAATAACAGTAAATGGAAAGACATGCATTATTATTAATACGCCGGAAGCGAAAAGGTTAATGAAATGCATGTCGTTACACAAAAAAATGCTTCTAACGGCATGGTGCTAACGGCATGAAATAGGTGTAACTACACTCCTGTCCCCTAAATCGACGGATGGAACTGCTCTTGATTTCCTTTGATTTATAAATATATCTTTAATGACATTCATAAAAAAATATACTGAAGCATTTTCTTATTGCATTTTGTTACTGCTTAAAGCTTTTTCCCCATGTATAATGAGGGATGTAACCATAATAGTTAAGCACTAATATATCGTGTAGCTTATTTATTTTAATGATCCTCATTAACTTATAAATTATTTTGCAGATAAAAATACTGCTGTATAATTTTTCCGCATGAACGATTTTTGATATTTTTTCGCATCGCTACAACAATAATTTTCTGGGGTTTTTTTTACGCTTTGTTTTAAGTGCACTTTAAAAATAGTTTCAACTTTAACATGCTGAAGCTGATGTATTGGGAGGAGATATGTTTTGCATAATGTAACTTTTTAACGCAATGAGATTTTAGTTATTTAATTGCTACTCGTTATTTTCTGGAAATCTTGTTCATTGTTCAAGACAATTAAGAAAAATTATTTATTACTTTTTTTTATTATTATTATTAAATAAATTCGAACTTTTAACTTATTTAATGGTAAAATTATTTTCGATAATGAGGAATAGTTTTAAAATGGCTTCTGGAAAATAAATTTATGGTTTTGGATTTTAAGTTAAAGAATATTTTGATAATTTTTCTATCTGTTTAAAGAATCATCTTTCTGTTTAAGATCATTTTTCGGTTTAAAGAATCATCTTTCTCTTCAAGTTCATTTTTCTGTTTTAAGGTATACAAATCTTTTATTATTCCATTGATAATTAATAGCCTTTTTCTTCTTTTATTTACAATAAGAGAAATTAGATCTATCTTTTAGTCAATAAAATTTAAAAACATCTTGGAACACTATAAAAGTAAGTGAAGAACTGCGTGATGTCTTTCTCCTTCTTTCAAGATGGCAGGACGTCTTCATTACGCCTGATTAAAAAGGACAACGCTCTTTCGAAACGCATAGTGCGTTACTTATTTTTATTGTGCTTTAAGACGTTTTCCCATTTTATTTTGCATTACCTCACTTTTCATAACGTCTTATTTACTTTAAGTTCTTCATTTATAGTATTTTTTTTTTCACACAGTACACTCTGTGCTAGCCTGCCTAGTTGTCTGTTTGAAGGAGTTAGAATCAGAGCTTCGGCTTTAAATTTGTACTCACTTGGTATTTAGTAAAGATGCTCCGAATGTGGATTTTTGCCGGGTACGGAATATCCGGCACAAAATTTTACCGAATATTCGGTATCCGGCCGAATACTTTCTCGTTTTTTAATTTCAGTAGTCATATTTCTATTTTTTACTTGCTTTATGGAGAAAAACTTTAAATTATTATAATTTTATATCATTCAAATATTAATAATAGACTTAAATTCATTTATTAAGTTTAAGTTATTTAAAAACAATTTAAGAACAAAAAATCTTCTTAAAACACCATAAAAAAATTTTTAAATGCGCTAGGCCTTTCGAAAGATTTGAGTCTTTCTTCGTCAGGCGCAAAGAAGACGTCCTTCTACTATGACAGCAGCAGGAAGACTGAAATGAGAGATAAGGGAAAGGAAACAAGCTGAAGAAACAGCCAATAAGAAATTAGAAATCAACAGCCAATAGGAAAGTGGAAGACAACAGCCAGTCACAGAAGAGTATAATCAAAACAAAAGAACACAGAGTAGGAGGGGCAAGAATTGGGAGGGACAAAAAATACATATAATTAAATATGGGAACACATGAAATAAAAAATAAAAAAATTATATATATATATATATATATATATATATATATATATATATATATATATATGTAACAAACTAATATTAATAAATACAAAAATAAATTAAATGGTAGTACTGAAAAGGTTTTTCCAAGCTGCAGAGAGCATTGTGGAATCAGATTTATCATTAACAATAACATCACGATTAAGATAAATAGCAAGATTTTTAAGAAAGTCCAATTCAGAGATACTATTGGCATTAGAGATAATTTTAGCATTTTGAAAATTAAAATTATGGCCGGAATCCCAAGAGTGCTTGGTAATAGAAGATTTAGAAAATTCTTGATTGATTACATAACGAGAGTGTTCTTTTAAGCGGATTTCGAGATTTCTTTTAGTTTGACCAATATAAGATAAATCGCAACCATTACAAGGAACTTTATAAATTCCCCATTTACGAAGATCAGGAACAGGAGATTTAGTGGAGAGGAATTTGAATTTATTGACAGGTTTAAAGATAATGTTAAAATTGAAACGTCGTAAAACTTTAGCTAACTTGAAACATAAAGGAGGATAAAAGGTGAGGACAACCAAATTATCAGGTTTGCTTTTGACAGATTTGGAAAGAGTAGATTTATTAGATGGTCTATTGAATTTCTTCACAGCATTATTGATAACAGAAGGATTAAAACCTCTTTTGAAAGCAACGGTTTTTAAGTAATTAAGTTCTTCCTTAAGGGATGCAGAATAGGAAAAAATTTTGAGAGCACGATTAACATACGTGTGTAAAACACCGATTTTTTGGTTGACAGGATGATTTGAGAGAGCATGAGGTGGGTTAGAAACAGAAAAAGGGTTCCTATAAACACAAGTTTTGAAAGAAGAAACACATTTGGTAACTAAAACATCAAGGAAAGGAAGTTTATTACAATTTTTTAATTCAAAAGTAAATTGAATATGTGGGTCGATAGAATTGACAGTATGAAGAATGGTAGAAATATCAAAAGGATTATCAACTAAAACAAAAGTATCGTCGACATAACGCATCCAACATTTAAAATTAACCAGATTAATAATTTTTCCTCAAAATAATGCATATAAATATCACAAAGAATTGGAGATAAAGGATTACCCATACTTAAGCCGTCTGATTGTTTGAAAAAATTATTATCAAATTCAAAAGTAGTTTGAGTGATTCAAATTTTAGTTAAATTAACAAAATCTTGGACTTCAATATCAGAGAAATGAAATTCGAGTAATCTTTTTTCCAAGCAAGAAAGAGCCCCTTTAATCGGAACATTCGTAAATAAAGATTTGACATCAAGAGAAAGCATAGAACAATTAGATGGGTTAATATTTTTTTATTTACTAACAAAATCATAAGAATTTTTTATCGTATGAGAATTAGAAATGCATAAAGGAGAAAAAATAGAAGTTAAAAATTAACTAAAATTTGCATCACTCAAACTACCTTTGAAAATTTAACTAAAATTTGCATCACTCAATGTACTTTTGAATTTGATAATAAATTTTTCAAACAATCAGACGGCTTAAGTATGGGTGATCCTTTATCTCCAATTCTGTGTGATATTTATACGCATTATTTTGAGGAAAAATTATTAAATCTGGTTAATTTTAAATGTTGGATGCGTTATGTCGACGATACTTTTGTTTTAGTTGATAATCCTTTTGATATTTCTACCATTCTTCATACTGTCAATTCTATCGACACACATATTCAGTTTACTTTTGAATTAGAAAATTGTAATAAACTTCCTTTCCTTGATGTTTTAGTTACCAAATGCGTTTCTTCTTTCAAAACTTGTGTTTATAGGAAACCTTTTTCTGTTTCTAACTCACCTCATGCTCTCTCAAATCATTCTGTCAACCAAAATTCGGTGTTTTTTATACATATGTTAATCGTGCTCTCAAAATTTGTTCCGATTCTGCATCCCTTAAGGAAGAACTTAATTACATAAAAACCGTTGCTGTCAAAAAAGGTTTTAATCCTTCTGTTATGAATAATGCTGTGCAGAAATTCAATAGACCATCTAATAAATCTACTCTTTCCAAATCTGTCAAAAGCAAACCTGATAATTTGGTTGTCCTGCCCTTTTATCCTCCTTTATGTTTCAAGTTAGCTAAAGTTTTACGACGTTTCAACTTTAAACCTGTCAATAAATTCAAATTTCCCTCCACTAAATCTCCTGTTCCTGATCTTCGTAAATGGGGAATTTATAAAGTTCCTTGTAATGGTTGTGATTTATCCTATATTGGTCAAACTAAAAGAAATCTCAAAATCCGCTTAAAAGAACACTCTCGTTATGTAATCAATCTAAACGAGAATCAGGCTGCAAAACATTAATTTTCTTTTAACTTAGTTCTATTACTTCTCTTTCCGAGATTTCATTTTCATTTCTTTCTGATAATGCTTTTATTTTAAATTATGTTCTTTTATCATTTTTTTCTTTATTAACCTTCTAAAATCGCTTCTTAAAAGCTCTATCCTCTCATTGGCTGCTTTCTCTCTCCTGATTGGATGAGAGAAGTTGCTTGTCGAAACCTTTGAGGTATCACGATCGCAACTATGGATGCAATTGCTATTCCCGCTTTTATCACCACTCCCTGCACAGCTGTGGACTGCTCTTTTTTCTCATTGGCTGCTCTCTCTCTCCTGATTGGCTGGGAGAAGTTGCGTGTTGAAACCTTTTAATATTCTAAGCTTTTGTTACTTTTTTTTTTTATGTTAAATTAAACTAATTTTTCTTACTCATTTTAACATTTTATGTTGTTTTTTATTATTATTATTATTATTATTATTATTTTATTACTGTTTAGCCTTTTGGGGTGCCTTTTGTTTATAATGATTTTCTTCTTGGGGCTGTTGAGCGTCTTGACATTTCTGCATTTTAACATCTATGCTCTGGATTTCTATATGGACATTTGTACTACTGGAGGTGTGGGAGTTTTCCTAGGAACTCTATAAATTTTTTCGTTCAAGTCAAGTATGTAATCACTCAAGAATTTTCTAAATCTTCTATTGCCAAGCACTCTTGGGATTCCGGCCATAATTTTCAAAATGCTAAAATTATCTCTAATGCCAATAGTATCTCTGAATTGGACTTTCTTGAAAATCTTGCTATTTATCTTAATCGTGATGTTATTGTTAATGATAAATCTGATTTCACAATGCTCTCTGCAGCTTGGGTTGGGTTGGGTTGGGTTGATTTTTGACGGCCAATTATCTACACTAGGGATATAGGCCCGGGTGGGAAGTGCCCTCCGTGGGGGTCTTTCTAAGGGAACCTAATCCGTATTTACGCATGGAAAATCCACGGCTCGAAGAAAACTCCGAACGATTAGGCCGACGGGCGCGATTGGGGTCGAACCCAGCACCTCCCGTCTACCAGCTTCGAGAGCAGAACCTCTCGGTCACTGGTGGGGCTCTCTGCAGCTTGGAAAAACCTTTCCAGTACTACCATTTAATTTATTTTTGTATTTATTAATATTAGTCTGTTTTATATATATATATATATTAATTTCATATGTTCCCATACTTAATTATATGTATTTTTTTGCCCCTCCCAATTTTTGTCCCTTCTACTCTGTGTTCTTTTGTTTTGATTATACTCTTCTACGACTGGCTGTTGTCTTCTACTTTCCTATTGGCTGTTGATTTCTAATTTCCTATTGGCTGTTTCTTCAGCTTGTTTTATTTCCCTTATCTCTCATTTCAGTTTTCCTGCTGCTTTCATAGTAGAAGGACGTCTTCTTTGCGCCTGACGAAGAAAGACTCAGATCTTTCGAAAGGACTAGCGCATTTAAAATTTTTTGATGGTGTTTTAAGAAGATTTTTTGTTCTTATTCATGCACACCAGTTGTAACTTATTTTCTTTAAAAACAATTTATTGCAACAATTTAATACAAATTGTAGCAATTTCATATTGAAGTTTAATGGTGTTCTGTCGTTAGCCTATTCTGTTATACTTGGTAGTTTTTTCATTTATTTGGAGTGTTTGTAGATAAAAATATAAACACTTATTCCGTCGGTTTTCTTCCTGATAATTCTAGTTAATTTACTAATTACTAAACTTCTTATTGAAATAGCTTTTTTTTTTCGTACATACATATTAATACTTAATTTTCCTATGACAAATGTTTTCTAACAGTATTTAAATTGAGAAGCTCCTCATTGCAAGCATCTTGTTTTGTAGAACAACGGGGGCAAGAATTAGTGAAAATAAATGTTTATTTTTGTTGGCATTGCTTTTAATAGAATGATGTTGGTAAAAGGAGCAAATAAATTTTGACGCACTTTTTATGATAATGTTAAAAATATAATGTAAAAAATAAGTCACTATCGAGCAACCGGGTATTAAAGTATTCAGCCGGACAGAATATTCAGTTTCAGTGCCGATTAAGCAGGATATCCGGCAGGAGCCGTATATTCGGTGCATTCCTATTATTTAATTGTAAACCGAGGTCTCAGTCTAGCCCTTGTGTTCAAAAGATGACTCGCTTGTCCCCAACAAGAGCCAACTTCTATACACAATATTTAGAAGTGGATTTTTTTTATGTGTGTATTTTTGTGTGTCTATATAATAATTGAAATGCACAATTGTAATTTCAAGAGCAATTAATTACCAACTCTCGTAATCGGGTGATTAGTATATATTTTTATCGTTGCCGAGTTAACTACTCTCTGCTATTAATCATCTGATGATTAGAACTGATAATTAATTCCTCTCGAAATTATTTAATCAGTATATGGATAAAAAAAAATAATTAATTTAGTATATTTTCCATCTACTGTTTATTATATTAACCAACTTCTACACAATGCCAGTGTTACGTTTTCATAAAAATTAAAAGCAATTTCTGAGGATAGTACCAGGAGGGGCTGATTTGGGACGTGATCAGCATGAACGGGCTTGCTAATACCTTTATAAGATGGTGGTAGTAAGCAGTGTTGGCCAATTTTGTAATTGAAATTATCTGCAATGTAATTGCATTTTAATTGCATGTAATTAATTATAGTTAAAATTACATGCCGTAAAAAGTTCTTGCAGCACTGTAGCAGCCGGAGCCCCCCCCCCCCCCTTCCGTCCCATAATCTGACGAAATTTCTGCATTTGAATGTGTGTAACTATACCCAGTTACATGCAATTAACTTTTAATGTCATTTTAACGGTCGAATAAAACAAAAGAAAGGCACTTAAAGAATTCAGTAAAGCATTTTTCATTATATTAGAATTCTTGATTAGAAGAGAACCATAACGTTCACCAGGGCTTAATTTCTAAGAAAAAAGTACCGGAGCCCTAATATTATGTGGTACCGGTACTACAATTGTACCGTTTCCCCCCACTCTCCCCCCTCTGTCACTCCAGTTTGCATATTTATATTTCGTACATTATTTGCAAAATTTAAAGCATTTTTTTTCTTTAGCAAAATAAAAAATTTTAAAATATCAATCAGCATATACTTAACTGCCAACTATTCCACTTTTTAGTTATCATTCCTTCCGAATCGTAATCTTTGCCTAGTTTTAGTGTTAATTAATTGCAGAATTCTGCGATTAAATATGGTGAGGATTATGATTCGAAAGTATTGTTAACACTAAAAAGGAATAGTTCGTAACTATGCATTTTTGCATAAAAATGATTAGCTACAAATTGCACTGGGCTCCGGAGCCCTATATTTATGAGCTCCGGTGAATTCCGACCAATATTTAAACATTTACTAAAAACAGAGAAGTACCGGAGCTGGGCTCCGGTGGGCTCCGGCGTAAATTAAGCCCTGACGCTCACCAATTACCTTTTAATCAAACCAACGTTTCTAGAGAAAAATTGTAAGTAACAAATCTAAATCATTATTTTTCATTAAAGTATAATTCCATTAAAACATCGTCTTGTCATTTTTTATTGTTATTCTCATTTTTTATTGCATTAGTATTCTTGGTTAAAGAGAGCCATAACGCTCACCAATCACATTTTAATCAAATCATTGTGTCAATAGAAAAATTATAAGTAACAAATGTAAATCATTATTTTTCATTAACGTTTAATTCGATTAAAACATCGTCTTGTCATTTTTTATTGCTTGAGAATTATTGGTTAGAAGAGAATCATAACGCTCATCAATCACCTTTTAATCAAACCAACGTTTCAATAGAAAAATTGTAAGAAGCAAATGTAAATCGTTATTTTTCATTAAAGTTTAATTCGATTAAAACATCGTCTTGAAAAATGAGATTGGATTATATAAAAACCTAAATTTTAATGACACAATAAGAAAAGTTTTTTTCCCTTTACCTATGATCTTAGTATTTTCTGAAAATTTAACACCTAGATATTTTATGATAGAAAAAAGTCCCTGCAAAAAAAAAAAAAAAAGTATGCCTGTTAATTATGATCAAGTTCTTACAGCATGCTACATTTATTTTATAACTTTTCCTTATCCAGTTTACAAATAACTACACTAACAGCTCCCCGCTATTTTTTTCTTCGCTTTAATCTATTTTTCCTTCATTTAATCTTGCATAACTTGTATATTGTGATTATTACATGCAGTAATCGAGTTTACAAGTAAATGGTCTTTGGAATATAATCTTTCTAGTACAGTGGCTGAACAAGTGTGAAAATTTATTAACGCGAAAAATTCTGATCTTAACGGTTACGCAGATTAATAATAGATTAATATTAGATTACTCTGTTTAATTCATTAATCACCGTTAATAATAATTTTTGGTCAATTATATATTGTATTAAGTACCAAGATATATTAATTACAACATACATTTAGGAATATATGTTGTGCATTTTATGTATATCACAAAAAGAAATGGATTTCATAAAATTTTATATGTATATTTATAAAACATTTATACGGCCGATTATATACATATTTGTTTGGCCAATTATATATTGTATTAAGTACCAACATATTAATTACAACAAGCATTTAGAAATATATGTTGTAGTTTTTATGTATATCACAAATAGTAATGGATTTCATAAAATTTTATATGTATATTTATCAGAAATATATACGGCCAATTATATATTGTATTAAGTACCAACATATTAATTACAACATACATTTAGAAATATATGTTGTTCTTTTTATGTGTATCACAAACAGAAATGGATTTCATGAAATTTTATATGTATATTTATAAAAAAAAAATATCTACTATTCAAAATTTTGTAAAAGGGAATTTTATTTATAAAATCATTTTTGTGTATTTATTTCATTTTTATGTGTATATCATTATTTTTAATGTGTAAAGTCAGTTGGGGCAACTGGGCCAAGATTTTACAATGTGACTCTGGAGCTTCTTACAATTTAGCTTCAGAAAGCTAATGTTCATTTGAATTACAGTCTGAACTTCTGTAAATGTGTTCAGTTAGGTTCCCTCTATCAGACAAAAAATGCTCAAAATTACATCTTAATATTTAAAAATATAAAAGTATGCATATTTCACCTTTCTTTTCTCATGGGTCCAGTTGCCCCATAAAAATGGAGATGTGGACCAGGAGGGTCTATGTACCACACGCGTTTATTTTTTTTTTCATATGGGATATCAGGTCCTGTTTCAAAAAGGTGTAAACAACTTAAAAAAATTTAAACCAGACGGATCATGTAAATTTTATATCAACTAAAGAGCGTTCTAAGGGAAACCATTTCTGTCAATGTGTCTGAAAAAAGCACTAAAAGTGAAGATATTAGATTTATTTATACCAAAAACATAAAAATTAAGTAAGTCCTTATGTACTTTAGTATATGTAATAAGTATAAAAGTCACATGGGTATTTTAAGGGGAAAAATAGCAAGGTAAATCTATGAACAAACGGCTACGTAAGTACTTAAGTACTTTATCTGTATCCAGGGGTCGCATTTTATAGGAAAAAAATTATTGTTCCTACCAGAACCTTTAATGAGTTACCTTCATGATAATTTTCTTTAACATATTCTAAAGAAAGGTGCGATGAAGATATTATTTTCAAAATAGTGGTAGGAACAATAAAAGTTTCCTTATAGAATGCGACCCCTGTGTATCGTACAATTTAAAGTTTTGGCTACCTCGCTTTCAGGGGCAAGGTACTTGCATTCGTAAAAAATGTTGAAATAATTTAATCACACCAGTATTTACAAGAGAATCTATTTGCAAACAAGTAAAAGTATATTTTTGCGCACTTAATAAAGGTGAAAATTTCATTATAAAATTCCGGTGCCAATGTGGCAATTAGGGATTAAAATTATGTGATGCCATATCGGCATCACCGCCTCTCAAGGGGTCAAGAAATTTGGTTTGATACCACCCAATATGTTTTTTTTTTAATTTTATTATGTAATTTTAATAAGGTATTCTATAATTTTCTTTATTGTGAGTAAGAAACAATGGAGAAATTTATTTCCCGTGGTAAGAGAAACTAATAATATATATATATATATATAACTATTGGGGTAACTGGTACCAGCATGGTCCAGTTACCTCGGATACATGTCCCAGTTACACCATTCTTGAAAAAATTATGGGGTAACTGGGACACCGGGCTTACATTTGAAACATGAAGTAAATATGTATAGATACCTAATAATATTAATGTAGTTATATGCCTAATCTTTAAAAAAAAGATTGTTTAATAAAAGTACTTACAGTATTTTAATAACAAGCCGAGGAAGTTCAACCATATTGACGTTGTTTTTAAAAAAAAGAAACGTAAATTTTTGACAAGCTATCACAGCAAAGTGAGAGTTATGACTGAGTTGACACACGTCGTTTGACACAGTAGAGATTAATGTGCATTGTTCACAAAAGCTAAAACTTAAAAAACATCAACAGTTTTTTATTAAATAGCCTATGACCCAGTTACCTCGTGGGTCCAGTTACCCCCAACTAACCTTATACGTTAAATAAAATGACAGATAATGTGTGATATTTAGTGGTGTAGTCGTTAAAAAACAGATGGTATGCGCTCAGGGCAGAGGGTATAACCTAGAATGTATATACTATAGCTTGTTTGAGAAACAGAGAGTATACGGTGTTCCTTAAAAAAAAATGCAGAAGGTATACGGCGTATATCGCAGTATACCCTCCACTACATCCCTGGTGATATTATACCACTATAATAATATAAATAATGTTATCTGTGAAGATATCTTTTATACTGTCAAATATAAATAAAGTATAATATTTTTATACTCGTTATAGTAAAAATTACTTTCTAGTAAATTATTACTAAATTCTTATTTTATAGTTTCTACTCAGTCATAAATAAATAGCCATACTAAACAGTTTTACACCATTTTGTTCTTAGTTTTAATCAATTTTTATGTTCATTTAATCTTGTATAATGTGTATGTTATGATTATTAGGTGTAATTATAAGGTAATCGAGTTTACGGGCAAATGGTTTTCGAAATATAATCCTTCTAGTATCGTGCTGAACAAGTGTGAAACATAATTAACCCAGAAAATTCTCGCCTTAACGATTAAAGAGATCAATGCCTGTATTAGGTAATAATATTGGATCCATAAATCATTGTCATAAATTATTAAATCATTTTTATTAAATATAATATGATTTAATGATTTTTGGCAATGATTTATGGGTTCGATATTATGCGATGCTTTGAGGGGTTTGATATTATGCGATGCTTTGAGAGGTTTGATATTATGCGATACCTTTATTATCATCAAAATGAATAGAATATTAGAATTTAATAATGTATATTTATTCAATATTATATAATTTAAGTTTTTGGTAAAAATTTATTTGCGCAATCGATGTGATTTTAATGAATTATTCATAATATATTCTTTATTAGTGATTTATTAGGAAACGATATACAAAATGAATACAGTGCAGCTCCGAGAAAATTTGTTCAGAAAATAATTGCTTCTGACAAATGAAATAAAAAGTCAAATATTCTTATTTTCGGGGTTGCCGGTTTGTGCCTTAACCACTTTAAAAAAGCCGGCTTTTATTGAAAAAAAAAAGACGGTTTTTATTTTTAAAAGTTGGTGTACAGTTAATTCGCCTTAAATTTGGATCAATTAATTTTTAATACACTATAAGTATTTCCCACTAAACAAATTATAAATTTTTATTAAATTTTGTCAAATAAATGTCTTTATAACTGCTAGAAAGCAACTGTTAAGGCATTATGTCTGAAAAAAAAATGATAAATATTGAAAACGAAAAGAATACTATAAGTTAGACTCCAAACTGTTTTTATGAAATTCTGTATTACATAGCTCCACAAATACTACACATTTTAAAGATTATATTTAATTAAACAATGACAAAATGTAGCACATCAAAATGGAAAGATTCTTATGTGTCCATATGCAAAGATTAAGTTATAAATGTTAAAAGAGGAATTAGAAAGGATATAATATTTGAGGAGAGTTTGGTACATAAGTGTATAAAAAATTGACCATTTAAACAAGAACAACAGCAACAACAACAACAAAAAAAAAAAAAAAAAATTCTCTAAATAAAATTTTGAAAAGCTTGTTGCTAAGCATATTCATGCGTGAGAATTGCGTGTATTCTAATGTTTTTAATAGTGAGAAATGGTGTTTTTATTATATGACTATTTAAAAGAAATAAAATAAGACTTGTATATTAATAGCTCTTAAAATAAATTAAATAATAAAACATGTAACCATTGTCCTCTTTAATTTTATAAATCAGAAAAAAATGAAAAAAATGGGGCGGTGGGGGGTTGTTAAACGTCAGTGTAAACCAGATAAAGCTGTTGGTATGGCCCTTTTAAAATTTAGCTGACATATTTGCAATTCTGAATCTCACTACAAATCACTAGCAAAACCATATAAGTTTTATTCCAGTATTAATGTCTTCATGATTGAGAAATTGGGTTACTTATTAAACTCTAAATCAATTAAATGTCATTAAAAACACTTTAAAATGTGTAGTTTATAATTACAATGCTTCATTGTGTAAAAGCCAATTATGGCCAAAAAAGGCCAATTTTGGCCAAAAAAAGCCGGTTAAAACCAATAAAAGCCACAGGCGTGGCTTTTTTTTTAAATTTTAGCCGGGTTTTTTGCAACCCTGCTTTTTTTGCATTTTTACTTTCGATTTTGAAGTTTTTATTCATAAACAATTGCTATTTTTCTTCTCCCATAACTTTGAAAGTGTAAAAGAAAAAGGATGGGAAAAGATCGTTTTGGTGCCGGATTTCTGAATGCCAAATTTTTAAAGTTATACTGTAATTTATGAGAGTTACAATTACACGGATTAGCTGTGTAAATAATGAATTAATCTTTAAAAATAGTCGATTGCGGAGTCTCCATAAAGATTAACTCGAAACCTAGGATTTCGAGGTATGATTGGGAATCATAACAAGGCGGGCAACTGGCATCTAACTCTTAGAATTCAAATGTATATGAAATTAATAAAATCATTAATATAAAATCATTTAAGTGATACCGGCATTTACTGGCATCGAAGTACATTAACAAATAATAAATAACTTGTACTAATATGCCCCACCAGTGGCTGAGAGGTTCTGCTCTCGAAGGTGGTAGACAGGAGGTGCTTTGTTCGAACCCAATCACGCCCGTCGGCGTAATCGTTCGGAGTTTTCGTGGTTTTCTTCGAGCCATGGATTTCCATGCGTAAATACGGGTTAGGTTCCCTTAGAAAGACCCCCACGAAGGGCACTCCCCAACCCGGGCCTATATCCCTCGTGCAGATAATTGGCCGTCAAAAAATCAACCAACCAACCAACTTATACTAATATATTTATGCTAAATTTCAAGGGGCAAATAGACGAGTTTAGCTTAGTCGAGTTATACATCAGGTTCTCGGGTGGCGTGGAGGGCCCTTCGCATCCAGATAACCTGGCGATTTGCAAGGGGCTGACGTACGATAAAACAACGAAAAATAAGGATTATGGTGTAATTTAGCGGTCAAATAGGGGGAATTTCATGCAAAAAAGTGGTTAAACAGGTATTTCCTTATTTTCATTATAAAACTTCAACAGCTTTTTTTCTAAAATTCGTGTCCAAAACTAGATTGTAAGAATTACTGGTATACAATATAGTCAGAAAGTGTACTTAATCTATGTATTTTGCATAACAGTTGTATCTTGTTGTTATTCAATTTACATCATATAATATTTCCTTATACATATTTTTATTTAAATAATTACTTAAATGATCAATCTACCTTAAAGAAAAAATATTGGCTATCTAAGAGTTAATTTTTTAGCCAAACATATCTTGTTTGCCTGACGCAATAACATATTTTATTAATTTGGGGGATGACGAAAAACAAACGGAATAAGATATTTCCAATTACGTAAGCTTCTTATTCTATGTTCTTATATGTAACTGACAACCTCTTTCTGTCTTGGGAATGAAGGAAAAGCCAGTGTGACTTTTATGTATATACAAATTTATCTCCGCATACTCTGAAATTGGTATTCTATCGATTAAGGCTTATCAGTAGAGAAACTGAATCTTTGAAAGAAAATAATAAATTAAAGAATGATTGTTTACTATTGTTTCATGTCTTCTTGCCCAATAATATAGCATGTTGTATTACCAAACATAAATAAATAACTAAGATAAAATTTGGAATTGTGATCATTGTAAGTATGATAAATTAAATAATAATCGATTTCATTAACATTAAAATTTCGAATTAAAAATTATGTTTATATTATTTATGTTATTTGTTTAAATATCACTGATATAGAAGGCACCATTCGGGATCCCGGCCATAATGGTCTTCCTATTACAAGACCGGGGAAGAAACACCATGGTTTACAATTATTAGACAAATACATTTACTTGTACTACACACATCTACTGCATGTTCACCTACATAGAGAATTACAATGTCCACAGAGTTAGATACACAATGGATTATACATATATCACGATGCTGTTGAAATATAAGATATAAATGTTTAAATGCAATGTTTCGTTCTATGATTTAATCATTCATTATTGTGCCTGGTAGTAGTTTAATACTATATGTTGTTGTTTTTTCTTTTTTGTAATTCTCTCTGCATAAATAGGATGGAAAAAGTATCGTACAGCGATTAGGATGAAGTTCTGCAGTGTATTTATTAAACTGCAATAAAAGATAAAAGCTGAAATTTAAACAATAAGGAATAAGTTGTTGAAACATCGGTGTCCAGTAAGAACTTGACAAATGGGAGTCAATATGTAAGGATATTACAATGACAATACTATTGTTATAAATGACCTATGTACGGTAATACAATTGTAACAAAATAAACCCGGAAATATAAACATCACTTAGATATATATCATTCTTTGCTCACTTTAAGTACTTATTTTTTTATATTATTATTTGTAAAGCAATTACATGACCAAATTAAAGACCTTGCTACTTAGATACATATCAGTTCCTTCTATACTATAAGTATCGTTTTTTTTTTATATTATAATTTTCTTAATAATTACATATCCAATTTAAACGCATTATTACATAAAAGTGAGCTTCTATAATAATCAATATGTATATTGGATTAATTTTCAGCATATTAATAGTTTATTCATTTGATATCCGTTTAACCAGCTTTCAGATAATCTATTTACAAACTAACATATAAAAATGAATTATTAAATTTTACCTTAAGATGTCATGTATTTGGATATTTCTTACATTTTATTGTATTTGTTCGACATTTTTAAGGTATCTGATTTTTTTTCAATTCATGATGTTATTTATGATTTGTGAAATAATTAAGTGCCAGTACTTAACTAGTTGCAAGCATATTACGTTTGATTATTTATTCTTCCCATAATAAGCAATGTTTTTTTTTGCCTTTTTTGTTTCAACCATATGGTTATGATTAAACATAGCGCAACCGTATTAATTTAATTTCAGCTAAGTAATATTTGCAGTTGATATTTTATCTGAGATATGTTATTTTGGTACTTTTGCACTGTAGAGGCCTTGGGTTAAAAGAAAAAAAAATGCTTGGCGTAATTCTGGCTTTAAAAAGTGAGATTTGTTGCCAGATGATATAAACGTTTATGAAAACAAACCTGGGGAACTTCTATGCTTGTTTATATATATATGTAATATATATTATGGTTTTTTATATACAATTTACTTCTGTTTGTATATAAAAATAAATATATAGCTTCTTTGTATTAAATAAATTGTATAAATATTGAAAAAATTGTTTGGTATGTGAAACAGAGAATAGGTTGCCAGAAAATATGTTGACAAATTTCCTTCTCTCGCCAAGGCAATTTTCTCTATCTCGCGTAGTCCCCCTTTATTGGAAAAGTACCGTTATTTTATTTCACTGGGAGTTATGGATTCAAACTTCAGTTAAAGTTTGTGAATGTGTAAAGAACCGTAAATTATTTAACTTGTAAGCCGTCGCGGGAACAAAGAATAATCACACTGTCACAAACTAAACCACCACCACAAATCATGAAAACTGGCCTATGACAAATATCAACTGAAAACTCATCTCTAAAAATTTTCAACTCTTTTTTAAAAGTATTCTATTTATTTCCGTAACGGAAATAACGTTTTAAATTCCTTAAATTTAAATGAAAATAAAACAGTTTTACAATGCAAATATCTTTTTTGATTAAACATATTATTCTTCGCATTACAATGCTCTATCCTGTGATGTAATAAAAATGTCTGAGACTAGCCTTATAAGAAAAGTTTTAGAGGGAACCACAAAACTCTTTGAACCCATTAATATTTAACGCAGTCTCAACGATAACGTTTCTTAATTTCAAACAAATTTATTCTAGAAAGAATTCGCTGCATCTGTCTTCTGCTCGTTTGAACATAAAATGTATTCTTACAACAAATGCTTGGCATAACCTGTTTAAATATGGAATAACTTTGCGTTATGCAGGCATCTTATTCTTCGCTGTTTCTTATTCAGTTATCTTCGATTTATCATTTAAATAAATGGAACGACCAGTTTTAAACTTCATTCTCCTATCTCATATCTTGACAGTTCTGAAGTTTCATGAGTGCTATTTAGATAGATTTAAGTGCATTTCGTCTTTGATTTAAAGGGTACTCAAAATTTTCAAAATTTACACGATGCTAATTGATATCGTTGATATTAATGTCATCATTAACGTTTGATGCTTGAATGCTAAATTATTTTTAATGATAAGGGCTACGATATTAAAAAGATTATTAACACTTTCCAATATAGTTGAAAAATGTTCTGTCTGTTTAAGACAGTTAAAATCCGTTTGTCTGTTTCTATGCTCTAACTCGAATAATTATATTCGGATTGCCATGTAATTGATGTATATTATTAAGCTATAGTCAGTATTAAAAATGTACACTGTACAAAAAATTCCGTTAAAATACGGAAATTGTACTGGCAATCGACACGCCAGTACTATTTCCGTATTTTAACGGGATTTCCCCCCGTAAATACTAGAAAAAATTCCGTTCTTTCACAAAATTTACGAAAAAAAAAATTCCGTTAAAATACGGAAATAGTACTGGCGTCTCGATTGCCAGTACAATTTCCGTATTTTAACGGATTTTTTTTTCCCAGTCTAGTGCGTATCATGTATAGTTCGTTTACAGGGGCACTCAAAAGAATTTGCATGTGTTCCTGGGAAATTCATTAGCAGTATATTTTAATGACGTTATACGCGATTTCAAAATATTGAAATTGATATATACATTACTGAGGTGCACTAGAAGATGCTTGTTATTAATTATGGTGTGCATAGCATTTTCTTTAATTTACAAGAACACACAAAAGAACTAGGTTGCATCAGTACTGCCTGTGAGCAACAACTGCTACAAGTGTTTGTTTTTTTATTTGTGGCATGCATTTTTAAGTGTAACTATTTTTTAGCTGTACATAAATTCTGTAGATCATATACAGGGCTGCACAGGGCTGGGAATTCGAGCACATTTCCTCGTATTGGTGAAGGGAAAATTTCAACTGTGTTATGCTTTTCCTAAATGAACTAAATTTTTGTATTCTATTGGCATATTAGCATGTATTACTAGTCCATATTTGTGGTATGCTTCCAAAAGGAAGCAAAAAGATGAGGGGTTGTATCCAAATATCGTGCAATATTGTGTACGCTATCTTGGCCCTAATCAACAGATATTTGATACAACTTCCCATGTTTTTGCTTCTTTTTTGGGAACAGAGGATTTCGAGCTTATTCTATCGACGATAATTTTCAGAATTTTCATGGTATGATTTTGAGACTTTCACAAAAGTTGTTCTATATACATAGCTAATACATTATGCATATTATATTTTGATTGCATTCGCGCATTCACAGTGAAACATTTTTTAGTAAACCTGCTCATTTTTCATCCAATTTTTATTATTTTTTAATTGTGATTGCAGAATATTGTGTACAATGTTGTTTGTCATACTCTCTGAAAAGAACTTTTTTTATATTAAGAACTCTGCAAATTATAAGCAAAAAACTTGGCAGAATTTGAGGCTGTTTTTATAAAAACCTTAATTTTTCTACGAATATACATGCTCTCGAGTTTGAACGCTTTTGCTATATTAGTTTTACAGGGTTATCCAAAAGATATTTGTTCTTTTTCAATTTGTTGACGGTCCCCTATGGTGTTTCGGGAAATATATCTTCGCGGAAATATATGACCTGTACTATACTGTTTACACACCTGCAGTTTCAGGTTAATTCGTCATGTATGTTTCTAGATATTTATCAAAACGTCTAAAATCGCAAGTGACCTGTCACCTTTGGCCATATAGCGTATATTAGCCTATATTACTAGTACAGTCGTGGGAAAAAAAAGTAAACACCCCTTACTAACTCTGAAAAAAATTATTGTAGAAGAAAATTACTGGTACCACACGATCGGTAATAAAGTCTACTTTTAAATGATGTATATAAATCATTTGAATTTATATTCATCATCATTTGCTTAGAGGCCATCTACATATTAAAATGAACCATAACTTTGTTTTTTTTTTTTCAATAGCAGTACTGGATTCTGACAGAATAAATGAATTCACCCTTCAATTAACCTAAAAACAAAGTTTTATGTCATTCGTACGATGAGTTTCCGAGAAAATAATTGTTTTAAAACGAGCGTATTTAGGTGCGGAATCCAAATTGAAGTTCGGTACTCGATTGTTGACCGAGAGAGCCCCCTTCCTGATCAAGTCATCTATCTATAAGCGCCACTCAAGCAGTCATTGAAGACTGCTGGATTACAGGATAGTGTAAGAAATTTCAAAATATCTAGTCACTTCTATCATAGACCGCTCCTTAAACCATCATTTTGCCGTTTTTTAAGCATAATTTGATAATTACTTGGAAGGAAAAGTGAAAATTTTTATTTCTATAAAGCAAGACTTAATAAATCTAAATCCATCAAAAAAATTATACGTTGCTATTCATAATATTTTCGAATATTATTTTCATAATTCATATCATAAAATTATAAAAATTGCAAATTTAACTTATTTATGTTTGGGTATTTTAGTATTATTGCTACACAAAAATTAGCGAATTAGGAGCATAATTTCAGGAGATATTAATAAAAATGTGAAAATATAATTTAACATTAGAAGCGCTAAATTTTGAATGTTTATAATTCAAAAACTTATTCAAATGACTTGAATTTTCGTGTCTAGGCATAGTTCAAACCGAAGATTTGAAATACCTTGTTAAAATTGAGTATTGCCATTGAAAAAAAAATGAAGTTTGAGTTCGTTTTAATATGTAGATGACCCCCTAAGCAAATTTTATATACATCATTTAAAGGTAGACTTTATTTCCAATCGTTCGGTACCAGTAACTTTCTTCTACGTTAATTTGTTGAGGAGTTAGTAGGACTTTTTTTTTCCACGACTGTACATATTTGTAGTAAGAAGTCTGTAGATCATAAACACTGTGAAAAAAAAAAAAAAAAATGTTTATTTTACTGTATAATAATGGAAGCTAAGGTGCCAGTTTAAAACCGTAAAATTAACAATGATAAACCGTAAAATTAGCAAGTAATATACTATTTAACTCATCTATACAACGGTATATTACGGTTATAAACTAGCTTATTTTACTGTTATAAACTAGCGCTCCAACTGCCAGTATTATACCGTAAAATCAACATTTTTTTCCCCCCTCCTCAGTGTACAGGGTTTCGCAAAAAAAAAAAAAAAAAAAAAAAAAAAAAAAAAAAAAATAGAATACTTTTTCGACTAATGATTGATACACTATATTAGTTATTGGAAAAAAATAATTAATATTACATTTTAAAGTTTGTTTTTTTCTAATTTTGAATGAAATTTTAAAACAAAGTTATTTTAGTTATTCTTGTAATTTTGCTTATTTATAAAATTTATTCTAATAATTATAGCTATACTTATTAATCTCATTAATCATGTCAAATTCTTTGTACGACTTTAAGCGAGACCCATAGTTTTCATCCTTGTTTGATTGGCATATTGATATGCCTGACTTTACTAGTGAAATGCATTTCGCCCTATTACATTCTGAAGTCTGTTTGACTTCACGTCAAAATGTACGGTCGTCATGATTAACTGTGGTGGAGAATCGCTTCGTTTGTAAATTCTGAATTGCGAAACCTTTTGAGGTTACCTCGCTTTCCGGAAATCATGACAATTAGCATGCTTTAATTTCAATTCCGTCTGCATCTGTAATTTCCTTCATAATATGCTGTGTGGGTATTCAAAATCATTTTTAAAGTTATTATATGCTCATTAATAAGCAAAGCAGATAACAGCGCTTTTCATTATAAATTGAATCGTTGCTTAGAGTCCTACACGGGTCGAGCTGTACGCTACTCGAACCTGAAAAGTCTGTTTATAGTCCGCGAAAAACCCGGCTCGAACCAGACGAAGGAAAATTTCGTCATTCCGAAATCCGATCCCAAACACTACACACTTTAACCTGAAACGGGTCCGAATCCGAAGTATTCAGACTCGAACCCTATTCCTGAACCATAACTCCTAAGTGAATGAAATTCATCCATATTTTTAGTACAATTATAGAAAAGTAGTTTATAATTATATGTCCAATATATATTTTATCTTTTTTGTATAAAAATGAAGATGTATACGCTCATTAATATTCGAATATATAGGTTTTTTTTTTTCAATCGAAAATTATTCAGGAATTTCTTTTGATAAATCGGGTCAACCCGAACCTGAACCGAAAGAGGTAAAACTCAACCCGAAATGTACCCGAACTCGAAACTTTTTAAGTCAACCGGACCTTAATCCGATCCGAAAGGAAAACAATTAGCTTCAATCAGACCCGACTCGTGTAAAATCAGACTCCGATGCAGGAACCTATCGTAGTTTGAACATATTTCACTGATGGTTGCGGTTATATGTGGTTCTTAACCGCTTTACATAGCACGCTGATGTTCGGCAAAAAGGATTTGACTAATTAATGGAAGTATGCTTAATTTTAAGTGCAAATGCATGTGCATTGCAATGAAAATTTGATTAACGGATGTTACAATCTGTTAGTATTTATTCACTTATAAATTTTACAGGTGTTAAACAAAGAACGGGAAAAGTTTTTCACACACAGCATCATATTTCTGACGAATGAACTTTTCTTCGACGAATAATATGTTTTAAAACAAATATAAATCTGGGTTAGATTTTTGAGATAGAAGTAAAAGCAGAGCCGCAGCAAGGGTGGTGCGAGTGGTTCACTGGCACCAGGCGCCAAGCCATAAAGACGCTTTATAGGTGATGTCAATTATCTCTTCTGATGCACGGACGATCGGTAGTGAAAGAAGCAAAAGTTTTAGCGCAAAACAGCTGCTGTGACGTTTATTAAAAGTACGTTTATCTAAAAAAATATATTTTTGACAGACATTATATATATATATATATATATATAAACTTTCTGTGAAATTATACTATATATATATATATATTTAAAGAAAAGTCAATCCCAAATATTGCATTTAATGTTAATGCATTTGAAAAAAAAAAAAAAAAAAAAAAAAAAAGATAAGTTTTTAAGAATTTCAATTATAATATTTATATAAAATATAATAAATTGATTTACTTTTTTTGGCTCTCATGATGCATTTTGTTTGTTTTAGATGGTAAATTAAAAATGGGTGACATATTCTTTTATGTAAGTTTTCAACATCGTACTTTTAGAAAGCATAATAATGGGTTTAAGTGAGATAAAAAAGTTTGAAAAAAACTGTGTTAAGAGAAAGATTAATAAAATATCATTATTTAATAATTAATGCTTCCACAAAATGCACCGATAAACAGAGATGTAGTGGAGGGTATACGGTGGTAGACGCCGTATATCTTCTGGATTTTTTTAAGGAATACCGTATACCCTCTGTTTCTCAAAAAAGCTATAGTATATACACTGTAGGGTATACCCTCTGCCTTGAGCGTATACTCTCTGCTTACAGCGTATGCCTTCTGCTTTTTTTACCACTCACCACTGCTGATAAATAAATAATGTTTACCTGTGGAATTTAGATTACTTTAGCTCCCAAGTTCCTTTCATAGCAATATATCAGAAAAAAGATTTCCATCGAAATATAACATGCATATCTCTAACCAATGTCTTAAGAATCTAACAAATTTATCATTTTAGTTCGCGATGCTACAAGTGAAACTTGATAGGATAATGGCGCAAGGAGCCGGAAAATATTCCTTTTTACACAGGTTTTTGTCTTATCAGATATAAATGTCCGAATCATGAAAATGTTCCATTTAAGGCAGTATTCCGTTATAGACAAGTTCGGTTTTCACAGGTTTTACTGTAACAGCTTGAAAATCTTTGCTCACTATGTTTTTAAACATAGCTGCATTTGTTATTAGAGAACTTGCTTAAGCCTACGTTCGAAATTAGCACTTTCGCAAAAATTATCGAATTTGTTTTTATTATTTCATTTGAAAGTACAACTTTTTACGATTCTAAAACTGCTTTATCCCATCATATTTTAGAACAGAAGTTACAGTCAATTTATAGTAAAAATATACCAGTTTAACATTTGAATCAATTTTTCTCAAAATTAATTTTTATAGAAAATTCATCACTTCAAAAAGAATAAATAAAAATATTATTCTCATTCTTCCATAAAAGTTTGTGAGCTTTGTCTATACCTGTTGTCTAGAGCATCTACTAAGCGAATTTTAATTGCATCAATATTTTCAAAATTACGGCCTGTTATTTGGGCAAAAACATCGTAAAACTGTTGAAAATCTGATAATTGACACTTCGATCATTTCAAAAATTTGTATTTACGTAGATATCCTTTAACTTGTAATAGGTTCACTAGGTAAAAGCTTATAGTTCACTTTAATACAGGATTGATACGGGTCGGGTAATTTCAAGACCAGGAAATTCTTCGGTACCAGTATTTTTTTATAGAAAATATATCTTTAACCCTCTCCAGCGCGGAGTAATTCTGTTTATAAACTGATGAAATAACGTACTGACACCAGAATTTATAAAGGAATTTATTAGAAAATGCAAACTTGCTTTTCGAAGGCAGTTTACTTGAGGAGCCTGGGACCCTTGTCCCACATCCCCGACACACATAAGATGATGGTCGTTAACTGTTAAAGCAAATTTATAGCTGGTAGCAATGGGAATGGAAGGCATACTAGTAAAAATTTAACAGAAATGTAAGTAAAAAGAGCTCATAAACAGAAATGTCTAAAAGGAAGTCTAAGTATAGCATTACAATACAAACTTGCTTATTTTTAATTACGTTGTAAAAGGAAATTTTTAATTAAATATTATCTGTGTCAGTAAAATAAAAATTAGGTGTCCTTTTTTAAGGACACCACTCGCAAAAGGGTTAAATAAGCCGAAATTTCGTAATAGCCTTACCTTAAATATCTTAAAGAACTCGTTCTTTAGAAAAAAGATACGAATATGAATTCTAGTGTATTTATAAATTTCAATTCAGAATTTTTCTTTCTATTTATAAAACACTTTTATTAACAAGATATGTTGCATCTATATAAAGATACCGATAGTTTTCAATTTCGTGTGATTGGCGTACTCATTAAGGCTTCACTGATGTCGGTTCATTTTAATCGTAAAATACATTTCACCTTATTACATCGTGACATTACGTCAAAATATATGGTTGTCATTAACGACGTGGGAGAAATGCTTCGCTTGTAAATTCTGAAATGCGAAGCCTTTTGAGGTTACCTAGCTTTCCGGAAATCATGACAATTAGTTCACTTGAATTTCAATTTCATCTTTATTTGTAGTGAGTCACCTGTGTGGATTCATAATATGTTATGTGGTTATTCAAAAGCATGTTTAATGTCATTATAGGCCCGCTAATAACAAAGGTATATTCGAACACTTTCAATTATAAATTAAATATATTACGCTTTTGGAATGTAGTATGATTCACTTAGTAGTTTTTTGAAAGTTCGTAAGTAAACAAATATTAATTATAATGGAGCCCACTTTGGGGCTGATGTTCCATTTATCGAAAGTAATTGCAATTAATACAATTATATAAATTCAAACTGCAATTAATATCATTATATATAATCATTATAATATTCTTGATAGTATCATGTTTTTCGGCATTTCTAATCTTTTTTACTACCTTTTTCTATTTCTGATCATTCCGACTCATCTCCAAAATAACGGATAAAAGCATGTCTAAATATTTTTATTATATACGCAAGATGATTTTGATGTATTTTTCCGGTAAATATGATGGGTATTTTTTTATTTACTTAATATTCTTAATTATTTTTTTCATCCATCATATTTGATGTTCTTTCTGCTAGTAATTTAACATTTAAGTAAAAAAGAATCACGAGAAGAATCCTCTTTCTGTCTTAATTTTCATGCTATCAACCTATGGGGGGAAAAATCGTATCCAACACTGCTTATTTCGTAATCTAATTCGTGTCATTTGAGATGAGATCAAAAACACTCATAGCTAATCTATTCATGCATTATATTCTATGGAATATTCTATTATCTCTTAGCACGAAATTTAAGTCACGTAAGTTACGCATACCACCTTTTCAAACGACTTTTCTGGTTTCATGATAGGAAATCAAGTGGTCTCGAATTTTCAAGAAAATGATATTTAATGAAATGAAGGAATCCAAGGAAATAGGTTTAGTTATAAGAGGAGCGTTTTTAAAGTAGGTAACGTTTTGATATTAATAAACACAAGTCCACTTTTTTTTCTTTTTACATGAAAGTTAATCTACTAAGATTAATCTACTTTTTAACATCATTCCCGCCTAGATGAAGCATTTATCGTATTGTACGATGAGCTTTTATATCCCATTTTCATAGAAATCACACCGCCGCTGTGCTAACCGCTGCATCAACGTCGTTTTGATGTCGTCATCGTCGTTGCAACGGTGACCGCCAATGTGCTTCTTTAAGTGCAGGCGTAAGTGATAATCACTTTGGCTATACGGATAAGGGCTATACGAAGGGTGATGAAGTTGTTCTCAGCCATATCAGTAAGTGTGATCCTGGGTTTGATGAGCCATGTGAGTGACTACCACTTGTAACTGCATTGAAAGAAGCACCTTGGCGGTCAACGATACAACTATGATAACGATGTCAAAAAGACGGTCGGTCATGCAGTGGTTAGCACAGCAGACGACAGATTTCTATGAAGATGGGATACAAAATCTGGTCGAACGATACAATAAGTGCCTTAATATAGACGGAATTTATGTTGAAAAACAGATTAAGGGCAAATCTTTTATGTAAAAATAAAATCGTTAAAAAAATGTCTTTCTTTGTTTTTGTTTTTTTTATGTAAAAAAGTCCTTATTTAAAAACACGTCTCGTATATTGGCATAGTTTCTAAAATGAGTATGCATCATTTAGCTCGCACAATTTGTGGTATGTGAACTACAGGGTCAATCCAAGAAGTAATGAGACAGAATTTTTCGCGCCAAGCAGAAAGCCAAGGGGACGGAGTTTGCGGGCGGTACGTGCGGCGAGGACTGTCAGCTACAGAATCTGGCGGAAGTCAGTTGCACACTCATAAATGAATACTCAGATTTCACGAAATTTTCTTTGTTTTTGGCGAAACCGTTTTCTAGGAAATGCTCCGTGCGAATATTTCGTCAAATTGATGAAATTACTTTCTTCACTTGCTTGACGATATAAATTTCGTCAAAAGAGGTCTGGTGGTGCCATCTATCGAACAGTTTGGAAACTCTTGTATTTATTGACAGGGGGAAGAAAAAATTCACTTCTCGTTTTCCTCGGGGTGATTCGAACCCGTGGCTTTTGGCTTGGGAGACCATTGCTCATCCGATCTCGCTACTGGGGACTTGTGTAGATGTGCTTTTAGATTGATATAATGAATTCTGCTGTGTGTTTATATTTTTATAAGGTAGATTGTAATTTTATTGGTGCTGCTATAATTTCTGAAAGTTTTAAGTAAGGCTAATTTATTATTATGGTTTTCTCATGGTCAATGAATAATTATAATATGGCTTGACTAAATAATTTATTAGTGAAATTTTCTTTGCTCAACGATTGGTTAGAATATGGTCTGGTTAATTTGTTGCTCACAAATAACGAATTGTGAAGCGATTGCGTGAGATTTCATCACTTTGAGTAGGTGGATAAGATTTTAACACTTTAGTGTTTATAAAGAGGACAGGGATCGATTATGTTTATGTTCAATTTGATTGAAAACAGAATATACTTCTTGAAATTTTGAAATTTTATTGACCAAATTTTCTTTTTGAATGGTTTTGAAGAACACAGGAAATTTATTCTTTTCGAATTAAAACATAACGAACAACAACATATAAATAAATGAATAAAAATAATAATAAGCATTCCTAAAAATTTTAACAGCTAAAAAAATAACTAATGAAGAAACAACAACTACCTATATTTCAGTATTTTCTGAAAAGCACTAAAAAGTGCTGTTGTCAAATAGATTATTACAGATCTAACCTAAACAAGCAAATATCTGCTTACTAAAATCACAGGATTTGGTGAGGAGCAACTGTTTCCTTAAAATGCATTGAGTCTGACCGTGATTGAGGCAAAACTTTCGTCAAATATTTGAGAGTTTGTGTTTCGTTAAAAAGTCACGTGATGTTGATTGGAAATGATCCAAAAATGACGAAATACAGCTCAAGGATTGCTGAATCGTCAAAAGTGAGAGTTTTATTTCTGAGAGTGTGGCCTTGAGCCTTTGCAGCGCACGGATCGCTTGTGAAGCAGACACGTGTTTGAAAGTGGCGTTAGGTTTTCAGAATGCAGCTGAGTGTCGAGCAGCGGTACGCCATAAAGTTTTGTGTAAAACTAAACAAATCGGCTACCGAGATGCTTGTCATGTTACAAGAAGTCTACGGGAAGGATTCTTTGTCCAAGACTCAAGTGTTTAGGTGGCACAAAGCCTTCAAAGACGGAAAAGAGGACGTCGATGACGAACAACGCGTTGGGCGCCTATCAAGTTCTTGAACTTTAGACAATGCTGCTAAAACTAAAGCGCTTTTGGACTCGGGTCGTCGGATGAGCGTCCGAATGATTGCGGAGACGTTGGATCTTACAAATCCGACTGTGCATCATACTGTAACGGAAGAACTTAAAATGCGGAAAATTTGTTCCAACCTCGTTCCAACACATCTTTCAAAGTGACTCAGTTCCTTGCAAAGCATTGAGGTCGGAACGCTACCGCAACCACCGTACAGCCCCGATCTGTCAACGCTGAACTTTTTTCTCTTCCCTCGGTTAAAATCCAGCTTAAAAGGCCGTCGTTTTGACACTCTGGAGAACTTGCATAAAAACGTAACACGTGTTCTGAACAGCATTATAGTTGAAGACTTTCAGGCAGGCATAAATAAATGGTAGAGCCGTTGTCAACGGTGTATTAATGCAGCAAGAGGCTATTTTGGAGAATATTAAGTGTCTGTAAAATTATCTTCAAATAAACGATTTTTATGGAATAAGTCTCATTACTTTCTGGACAGACCCAGTATTAACTAACTATATATCACTCACCCGCAAGAAAATTGACACATCTCACAAAAAGTCATTTTGCGTTTTATTTCACTAATAGGTCTGTCATAGGTGCTTCTTGCTACACGACAAGTTTCATAAGTGTAATTATACGGAAAATCACTTTTTTACGCTATATGCCCATTTGTGACCACAGAAAAGAGGTGGATTGTGTGGGGAGGTAAAATTACCCAATCCCCCAAACCTCATACTACGTCTTATTTCTTAAGGGTTTTATACGTACTGCATGCACGTTTTTATTTCTGCAAAAAGCCACAACAGATGACACTGCCTGACTGGCTAACTTACCTGCTCGACCGTCCAGTTCTCCTGCAACGTATAGCGGATTGTATGAAATTTTTAGAAGACAACGAATTTATATTTACCAATCCCCTCCCTTTCTGAACTAGCTGAGCAAACTCATTGTTTTTAGCTCCCATTTCAGACAGGAGCCCCTGTTTTGTACATAATGTAAATATTTGTCTTATTTCCTATGGTTTGTTTATTTAGTATTTTCATTATATTTATGAGATATGCATTTCACTTAAAGTTTTTCAGCTCTAATATTCAAAAAACATGCCTTGTAATTGTTTATGCATGTATACAACATAGTGCAATTGCTGTCAATGTATGTACTGATGAAACTCCTTGTGAGTTTCTGAGTCAAAAACAGCAAACTGAATTTATTTTTCTGTATGTTATTAACTGTTTTAAAAATATTGTCATTGTTAATGTATTTTACCATATGCAGTGGATTTGAGTCTGCCCCCGGGATTGCACTTATACTCTAAAGCGAAAGCTGGGTTCCCGGGGCGGTCATCCCTGTCATCCCTGCATGCAGAGCTAAGTGCTATAATTTCATGTTACAGTAAAATCATGAACACCCCCCCCCCCTCCTTTTGCCTCTCCTGTGAAATTTACTTTTGTCGAGATGTGTCACTTTTCTTGCTGGTGATATATATAAATAAAAACTCAACATCTTCAACTAAAGAGCATAACATTTTGGTTCGCCACATTGTAATAAAAAAAGCATGATTTAAATTATTTTAAAGGATAAAAAATCCTATTCTATTACTATATCCTTTTACGGTATGTTTGCATTTTTTGCTAAGCATTCCTTATCCTTCATCATTGCTTATTTCATAATCCATATCATTTTTTCAAACTGCTTTTCTGCTGTCATGATAGGAAAGCAAGTGGTCACGAATTTTCATGCAAATGATTTTTATGTAAAGATATAATTAAGAAAATTAAATAAAATAGATTTAAATATACGGATAGTTTTTAAAAGTGTAATACTTTATTTAATTACATTATTTTGTTATACGTTATTATTTACTATTATTCTAGAATTTTCAGGTTTAAGATATTAGTTTTAATAACTCTTAAGTTTAAAAGTAACTCGATTATTTGCTTGCGAAATTAATGAAATAGAATGAATGTGGATAATTTAATATTTAAATTTTAAAAATCACATTTCTCTCTTAACCCTTACGCTATCTCATTTTGAAAAGCATTTCCTATCCACTACTCTTATGTTTCATTATCTAATTCATGTCATTTGAGATCAAAAGCACTCATAACCCATTCTTGCATTTTATTCCGTGGAATATTCTATTATCTCTTAGCACGAAATTTAAGTCACGTAGAATGTGCATATCGTCCTTTGAGACGACATTTCTGGTTTCATGATAGGAAATCAAGTGGTCTCGAATTTTCAGGAAAATGATATTGGTTTAGAAATGTTAAGGGGATTCAATGAAATAGATATCTGAATTATTTCTAAAATGAGAATATGCATGCATACATTATATTATTCAGCTATATACTTCAGTAGAATTACTGTTATGTAAAATTATTCATATTAACTGATTTTGTATCGAAATGTGATTTTGGTAATTCAAGATATTAAAATTTTGGTTCACCATAGTATAGCTAGTAAACAACATGAATTGTGGGATAGACTGAAAAATTGATAATGTTCTTATTCACTTAAATTAAAATATAATTAATATATAAAATGTATTGAATGTCTTTGAAATGTTAAGGGAAATCGATGAAATAGATATCTGAATAATTTCTAAAATGATAATGTGTATTTAAATATTATATTTTTTATCTCATCAGTTATTAATATTAATAATTTTGTATCGAAATATGATTTTGGGAATTCAATAGATTAACATTTTAGTTTATCGTTTTGTATCTAGTAAAATACGTGAATTGTGGGATCGATTGGAAAAATTAAATTTTTCTTATTGATGTAAAGTAAAATACAGTTAAGAAGTGAGTGCCGGTGTAATGCTTGTTAAGATAAGATAATTTTTGTAGGTTTCTCGAGGAAAAGATGGCAATTTATTTTCAAATAGAAACTGTGTTTGGATTAAACAATTCTTAAGCGGAAAGTTCCATAAAAGTCCATTTTTTCTGTTCATTCGTAAACTCAGAACAACAAAACCTTTCGTAGTCTGCATTAGGGGACTTTATTCACTGGTAGCCGCTGCTACTGTAACTGGGTAACTGTGGTAACTGGGTACTGGGTAACTGTGGCTCTAAACAAACAAATGGGGTTTATATATGATAAATCGAACATAGAAATCTAGCAAATCATTTATTTTCACAAAGATTATCTTATTATTATATTTATTTAATTTTAAAGTGAAATGTTAGGGAAAAAAAGGGCCAAAGGTTTTATAAGAAGTCTTGTTTGTTACAATAAAAAGAATTATAAAGGCAAATTAAATATCTCAAGTAGCTTCACTCCAGATTTCAAAGTCGGTAACTTACTTATTAACTTTCCCATCGGTAACTTACTTACTAATTTTCCAACAATGCCCATCATGTCAAATCCGACAGCGACTTTTCACTTTTCAGCTCTCTGAGACATCTGCTTTTCTGTCCTTTCAATTCTCTCTCTCTGCTCGATTTTTGCCTGCAATTTGATTCGTCGCACTCTGCAACCTCATTGGCTGCTGAAGTTATCTGTTAAATCTTGGTCGGATTTCTCTCAAATTCTGATTTTCTTTCAGTAAATCTCTAAATTTTTTTATGTTTTTATAGTTTTATTTTATTTTTTCTAAATTATTATTGTTTTATTTAATTTATATAAAAAAAGAAAAAAAGTGTATGACTCTGGGGCCTTTTTCTCTCCCCCCCACCTTACCCCCTGTTTGCTTCAACCAATCCAGTGCTGTAGAATTTGCGTGCAAATTCCAATTTTTGCATAATATCTATGTAGCAAGAACTAATCGATTGATCGCTTTCGATTGAAAGTAAACGAGAGCATAGCGACTCTCGTAGGTATTTCAAAGATTACTGCATTGATTCAGTGTCCATCAGTACAAAAATCAGCATTATGAGAAAAACACATTTCAAAGTGTTGGAAGAGATGTTGACACTTCGGTAGATAGCAGAAACAAATGCTGGTAAATGCGCGGTTTTCTTTAATTGAGAGTTTAACGAGGCTACTCTCGAAACGGAAAAAAATAGACTGTTTTAGGGTAAAGAAAAATATACATTTTTTTTTTTTTTTAAACTTCATGTTGAATTTAAAGAGATGCAGTATACATCGTATTCATAATTGTTTATGAGGAACTGCACTGTTTAAAATTATTGTAATTATAAAATAGAAAATTTAGGAATAGTCATAGCATAAATTTATTTAACTTAAAATTTTGATTTTCAGTTCAAATGGTTAATGATACCCCTACATCATAACATCAAACATATTCCTCCGAAACTCTTGCGCTCCTTGACTGAGAAATAGCTTAAATGAATTTCCTAATTGCTCCCATACGACGTGATTTCTGCGGTTATATCATGAAATTAAATTTATCTCTCACGATAGTTTCAGAAATTAGCTCTCTACATGTATAATTTCATAACGCATCTTCCATACCAAATAAAATATTCAGCATAGAACCCGGACAAGTTATGTACTTAAGCATGTTAGTAGATGTTTCTGACATAAATTGAGAATTTGAATGTCAAATTTTGGCTTAAGTTGTACTACACGGATTAGAGTTTTACAAGCCTAAACTTGAGCAGAGAATCATGAGATCACGTTCATCATAATGACATAAATGTGTGAATAATATTTACATTTTTTATGCCTAGTGAGGTGAAATGACATTTTATTCTTATATCCATCGAAAAAAAATGAATAAATAAAATAGAAAGGTCATATTAGAAATTTAAAAAATTTAAAAATTATTTAACAATTATTGAAAATTTAAGAGTAATTCCAATACGTATATCACGAAATAAAATTTTATTGTTAAAATACTGTAATTAAACAGGGGTCAGTCCAGACTTTTCTCAGAGGTTCCTATTTTTGTGAAATTGTGAACAGCTTCTTATATTTGTGAAAAATCTAGCCATAATTTTGTAAATTTAAAATAATCGCTGTATTCAGGCTCTTGTTGATTCCTTTTCTAAGATGATATATGCATGTAAAACACATATATTTTTTTTATATAATATGAAAAAGTGACAGGTCCTACTGTACTTTTAAATGATTAAATTTATAAAAGTTCAGTTTGGGGATGGAAAAGTTTTGTGGAAGGTCTATTTTTAAGACAAAGAATTTTGTGACGGGTCTTGTTTGAAGGTGAAAAGTTTTGTGAAGGATCCTGTTTTCAAATGAAAAATCTTGTTAAAAATCCCTTAAAGAACTCAATTTCTTTCTAAACAGATCGCTGTTAATAATAAGTTAAATAAATAATAAAATGATTAATAACAAAATAATTTCATTTTCTTATTGTAAAAATAATTTTGAAATATTTTAGATAAGTTGTAAAATGAAATTCTCTGAAGATTAGGGGTGAGGGTGGGGATTAAACTATATTACGTTGTTAGACCTTCTGTTTTACAACAATTACAGCTGCATTCTTTTAAAGGACAGCGTGTATTTCTTTAATACACATTTTTATAAAATAAGGGCCATTTTACAAATTATATTGTTAGAATATATTAATATAATATATATTATAATATATTAATATATAAATATATTTTCTGTACTTAAGTTCAGTCCAAGGGACTACTACTTCTACTTTCAACTCATATAATTATTTACTTTCTCATTTCAAAACGAAGTGACGTATTTGTATAAATGAACAGCAATTAGTTATTAAAATATTCTCTGATGGTGGGCTTGGAAAATACAGCCCAAAAGTACTAAGGAATTTTAAATGTATATTTTTAACTCTTTTATTTTTTTAGTCGTCTTTTCAGTAAAACAATGAGCTTCTTAAATTTCATGTTGTATATTTTATATTGTTAGAGTTTTAAACGTTTAGAACTGCATTCTTTTAAATGAGAGCATGATTTATTTCTTTTTTTAACACATATTTAAACAACGTTTACCACTTTGTCACGTTCGTTCTTTGACAAATTTATTTGAGGTATTGATCATCTCGATAATTATCTCGCTTTATTTAAGTAGTTTGTTAGAGTGAAAATTCAAAAGTCGAACAATAATTAAAAAGTAGAACATCCTTGAATAAATTAGAACTTAATATTCATATAATATTTCTAATTGCTAAAAGGTGTAAATTAAAACTTTAAAAAGAATGAAAATAGGTTTAGTCAATTGTTTACATATTTCGACTCTACCTGAATCATTTTTAAAACAAATAAATAAAAATATTCTTAAATTGCATGGTCTATGAAACGGCATCATTGAATTTTCTGCGTACTCTTTCATATTATGCACGTTATTTTTTTTTTTTTTTTTACTCTGATGTTTATTTTATTTTCGTAACCCTTGGGTAGCTCGAGCCATAATTTTGATAAGTTAAATGATGCTGCATCGTTACATATTGAATTTTTGCGTGTTACATTCTGTATGGTTTCTCTTATAATGGATTAATAGTATAGACTGGAGAAAAAAATTATCTTACTTTCATTAAAATTTATTTGGATGGTTTCTTCTTGATATAATTTTGCTAGGGCTGGGGTTTTACTATTATATTTAATATCAGCTATATGCTCTTGTTTTCTAAGCTTAAATTTTCTGCTGATCATACCAATATAGTAATTCTTTGATCCGCCTGCTCAAATAAATCGTATTTCATAAACTCCTGAGTAATTCTCAAAATTAATTGGGTCAATTTTACTGCAAATGATATTCTTTAATTTCGGAGTTGATTTGGCTACTAAGCAGATATTGAAACGCTTATATATTATTAATTTGCTATTTATTTAAAGTATTCATGTTAAAAAAATAATTGTTAGATGCGTTATGTATTATCAAGCAGTTTTTAAAATTAGAATAATGCCTTGCAGCACTTATCGTTTTCACATCGTGTCTTAACTTACTACAGTATGACTTTTATTTATCCTACAACTTTGAGCTGAAATAGCTTCGCAGAGCCTCACTAGATGTTGCTGTGAATGCATGCAGTTACAATGGACATAAAAGAAAATTGTTTACCGTCACTTCCATTCCTTTTCTAAAATGTTTTCCAAACCGTCTTATTCAACAGAAGGTCGTATTTTTATTGTTAAATAATGGTATTTATGTGGTGAAAATGCAACACTATTTCCATTAGCATCATTAGTCCTTTAAGATCGAATACTCACGATCGTGCGTGTTAGTATTCATTGGATTTTGTGACTTTCTGGCCATTCAATCCTAAGTGACTGTATACTTAGAAATACAAAGTATTAAAAAAAAGGAATAGTTTAGTAAGAATGATTGAACATATGAAAAATAATTTATCTTTCTTTAAAAAAGATATTTTTTTCCTTCCGAGAATTTCCCACAAATATCTTAAAGGATTATCAGTAGTGTTGCCAGATGTCTTGATTTACGCGGGGCGTCTAGATTTTCAGTGGTACCAAGATCCGTCCCGCGGAACCACTGCATCGGACAGTGAAACTCCGGATTTTTCAAGAAAAAAAATACTTTAGTAGGAATGATTGAACAATTGAAAAATAATTTACCTCTTTAAAAAAGATTTTTTTTTTCCTTCCGAGAATTTCCCACAAATATCTTAAAGGATTATCAATAGTGTTGCCAGATGTCTTGATTTACGCGGGGCGTCTCAATTTTCAGTGGTACCAAGATCCGTCCCGCGGAACCACTGCATCGGACAGTCAAGCCCCGGATTTTTCAAGAAAAAATACTTTAGTAGGAATGATTGAACATTTGAAAAATAATTTACTCTTTAAAAAAGATATTTCTTTCGTTCCGAGAATTTCTCACAAAGACCTTAAACGATTATCAGAAGTTTTGCCAGATGGCTTGATTTACGCGGGACGTCTCACTTTTCAGTGGTACCATGATCCGTCCCGCAGAACCAATGCATGGAACACTAAAACTCCGGATTTTTCAAGAAAAAAATAGTTTAGTAGGAATGATTGAACATTTGAAAAATAATTTACCTTTCTTTAAAAAAGATATTTCTTTTGTTCCGAGAATTTCTCACAAAGACCTTAAAGAATTATCAGTATTGTTACCAGATGTCTTGATTTGCGCGAGACCTCTCGATTTTCAGTGGTTCCTAAAACTCTGGATTTTTCAAGAAAAAAATAGTTTAGTAGGAAGGATTGAACATTTGAAAAATAATTTACCTTTCTTTAAAAAAGATTATTTCTTTAAATCCGAGAATTTTTCACTAAGACCTTAAAGGGTTATCAGTAGTGTTTCCAGATGTCTTGATTTACCCGGGACGTCTCGATTTTCAGTGGTTCTAAGATTCGTCCCGCGGAACCACTGCATGGGACACTAAAACTCCGGATTTTTCAAGAAAAAAATAGTTTCGTAGGAATGATTGAATTTTTGAAAAATAATTTACCTTTTTTTAAAAAAAATATTTCTTTCGTTCCGAGAATTTCTCACAAAGACCTTAAAGGATTATCAGTATTGTTGCCAGATGTCTTGATTTGCGTGAGACGTTTTGATTTTCAGTGGTCCCTAAAACTCGGATTTTTCAAGTAAAAAAAAAAATAGTTTAGTAGGAATGATTGAACATACGAAAAAAATTGTACCTTTCTTTAAAAAAGATATTTCTTTCGTTCCGAGAATTTCCCACAAAGATCTTAAAGGATTATCAATAGTGTTGCCAGATGTCTTGATTTACGCGGGACGTCTCGATTTTCAGTGCTTCCAAGATCCGTCCCGCGGAACCGCTGCTGCAAGCGTTGCCAAAAGTTCCGATTTTCAATGATGCACCAATTCCCTTACAATTATTTTAATACCATGCTGTCCGTTAGTCTGCATCAATTGAAACTTAATAAAGAAAAACCTATGAAAACAGAACCTGTTTATAACGGAAAGATCTTTTAACAAAAAGAACTGTTTAAAATGAAATACTTTTCCAGTCTCGAAGGATTTTGTTTTTACATGTTTTAATGTATTGTTTGGTAAATTCTGTGAAAACGAAACCATTTTATGACGGAATCCTGTCTTAAACGTAAAAATTTGATATTGTCATACAATTATAACAAGTCGGAATTATGTTTTGGTCCCTAACAATTCCGCTTTTACATATTGTACTGTATAAGTTTATTGTTTTGATTTTGTACAGTAAAACCTACCAAGACAGAAGCGAAAAAAAGAAAAACAAAAGATAAGCTTTCCGTTTTATACAGGTTGCCGTCTTCGCAGGTATTTGTACGGTATTCCTTCTGTAGGTACCATGGACTTTCCACGTTTAAGATTCCGTTATAGACAGATTGCATTTTCATAGGATTTACTATATTGTTATGTTTAGATTTAGAAGACGGTGTCCCACTTTTTGCATCTCCCTGACTGCCTTTGTGTAACAATATAACTTGGCAACACTAATTATCAGTGAACTTGGAACGCGAGTTTTCTCCAGTCAATATCCAAATCGTTATCCTGATGCGTTGCCATTGACCTCCTTATTCGCCAGATATCAAGATATCATACCGTATATTTCTATCTTTGGAGTCATATGAAAAAATTGGTTTACAAGAAGAAGCCAAAAGACTAAAAGTCTTAAAAATGTCATTATAACTGATTCATTTTCAAGAATAATAATAAATAAAACACTTGAATTACAACTACTTTTTGATTAGGTTGGGCTATTGTGTTGCCTCTGAAAGTTCACGCTTTAAAATACCAGACAATCCATCATACCATGCTACTTGATTTAAAGTTTCCCGCTTTAGTGCCCGATGTACAGAAAATAGATGAAAATTATTTATAATTAAAAACTCTAATATGTATATATATATATATATTTAATATTTAGTATTTTTTTAGTTCACCCGCCAAGTACACCAAAAAGCATTTTTGTTACTTTCATATTAGCCGCATGCATTTCACTATTTATTGGAACTTTTCCGATTCTGATTATTTCAGTGTTTAAGCGCTTAGTTCGATTACGTATCTTTTAAATCCGTGTTTTATTTAATTATTTATGAAGTTAGTTTCGTTTTGCAATTTAGTTATGGAATATTACTCGGAAACAAACACATGCTGAATTACTTAGAATTTCCGTAAATATGTTGTACGCAGATTTAAAGATATTTAAGCTGCATAATTATTTCAAAATCCATAAAACATCAGCAAATTTAGATAGTTTAAAAAAAAAAAATGCCATTTGAAAATACTTATTAAAAGCTACCAAGAATTTCATTTTTGTCAGTCTTATTCTGTAAAAGCTTAAATTTGAAACTTGATGCAGCTAACGATTTAGTATAATATATATTTTTTATTACTTAATTTTATTTTACATTTTTGTACATTTTTAAAATAGTAAACCATGGATATCAAGATAATTTATTTTATACTTCTTATATGAATATTTTTCTTTCTTTCTGTATAATTTTTTATGGAAAAGAATGGCAAACTTTTCTTTCTGACAGACACACACATATATTCTTGATGATGATCAGAAAATGTAAGAAAAGTTGTAGATCAGCACAATTTATTTAATTGATAATTATATACAAAGTATTTTAGCTTAAATATTTTTAATAAAAAAATTATATCATAATATTAAAATATTTATTTGCTTAAAAGACTATGTTGATGATTAAGTGACTATCTTAAAATGGTTGGACAAATTACGGCATCGCGACATAGAGGGAACACGAGCCATCGCGAAAACGTAGGGCGCGTTATATGATTACTTGTTTATTTTCGACGATTTTTTCCATTTTTCATATGCATTTGTAATTTCCTTTTATACATTCTGACGACGACTCAGAAAATGAGTTGAAACATGTAAATATAGATTTTTAATTTACCCTATAATGTGTTTTTATAACGTCTTTTAAGCAAACAAATATTTTAATATTGTGATATGATTAGTAATGGACGTAATTTTGACTTACTACTCGCACTTCTTTACATTTGTAAAAAATTATTATTATTTTTTTTTAATATTGTTGAGCGTTGGATTTTATTTAATTATAAAGAATTCAAATAATAATAATAATAAAATAAAAATCATATGACTTATCCTCCCAATAAAATGTATCATTATTGAGAGGAATTATCGCCAAGAACACTGCAGAAATCATTTTGCCGGCGTTGAGCTTGAACCTGCGTCCTCTACAAAAATTTAGAGCTTTAAACTGCTGCTTTAGACCGCTGCGCCAGCAAGAACTCACTCTACTCTCACTGTAAAAAAAAAAAAAAAAAAAAAAAAAAAAAGGATATATATATGTGACCTGTGGCAACAGTCTGTAAGAGACGACGGCAGCGCCACGAGTCGGCGTAGAAGAATACCTTCTTAGAACATTCGACAGACGCGGGAAAAGAAGGTAAAAGAGTGGTTGCAAAACACCGAGCTCCCAACGACGTTTAGACGCATTAAGACGAATGAGTGTTTAATTTCATTAATGTTCTACTTAATTGTAATTGTATATAGTGTAAATAGTTCATTTAATATATTTAATTCTTAAAGTTAGCAAGTGTTGTTATTCGAGTATGAGTCTCCTTTTCCCCGTCACATGAGGGCTTGAGCCGGGATGGATTGGATTATTTTTTTTTCTTCAATTCTCTACCTTAGACAAGTCAAGTATCATTTTTATATCGACGCCAAAATTCTTTCAGAAAGTAAGCCGGAGCTGTAAATTTATAAAGATCATGTCGTGTGTGAAGAATACAATTTTTTTTTTCTACAGCCTTGGCAACTGGCCAACTTTCCAGTTGTTTTGAAATAACTGCAACAATATATTATTCCAAACTGGAAATCGATTCATCTTTTTTCAAAGACAGAAATTAGTGGGTGAGTACTGTTTACTGTTTTTGTTTTTTCTTTTCATCATGATTTTAAATGACATTCCAGTCATCGCTTTTGCATTGAAAAACGAAAAGACGAATCGAATAAAATTATTCCATAAACTTTTGTTTTCATCTGAAGGCGATCGTTTAAATCGATCGCGAATAAGAACATTTACGGGATTTCCATTCTGTGAAACCGATGATGAATTTACGAGTAAAGTAGAGGAAACCGCTAAAAATTTTTCTTTACTTGAACTTATAACTATTGCCACTATTTTACGCATCGAAATAGATGGCACAGAATCTGAGTTATCTAAACGCATAATTTCATTTTTAACTAATTTGGAATCCCTCCAAAAACATATTGAAACTAATGTTGATACAGATGGCGAATCGGAAGAAATTTTCAACAATTCGCCAGTGCCAAACGATAAGTCAAATATTAAAATTTCTGAATTTACCAGTAAATGTGCTATTAATGCTTCAAACATTGCTCAGGATTCTATGTTTATGCCGTCAGTAAATTTTCGCGATGTTGAATCGCTGGTACCTACATTCAATGGAGAGAAGTATGAAAATGTACGTTTATGGTTGCAAAAATTCGAATCCTTTTCTTCCTCTTTTAATTTAGGCGAAATGCAAAAATTCATTTTTGCGCAAAGAGCGCTCGGAGGCATTGCTTCTTTATTCGCTAAGAGTGAAAGCAACATTCGTTCTTTTCCTGAATTGAAACATGCCTTAGTTACCGAATTTGGTTCGCAGATTAATTCGGCTGAAATACACGAAATGCTTAGTCATCGGCATATTAGACAAAAGGAATCTTTTTTTGAGTATTTCTTAATTATGAAAGAAATGGCTGGACGGGCCAATATTGATGATCAGTCACTTATACGTTACATAATCAATGGCATTCCTGATTCTCCTCAAAATAAGTCCATACTTTACGATTGTTCTGATTTGCATGAATTTAAACGAAAATTGAAAATTTACGAAGAGATTACACACCACTCAAAAAGTGATTCTGGTAGAAATATAAATCATTGTCAAAATATGAACTCGAAACAGAACTTTGATAAATTTGTTCACGAGAATGTTCCTAAATTTAAACCAAAACATGCGGATGCTGAAAAGCCAGCATTTCATTCTAATAATTCAAGAAATCAAAACACTAAAATCTGTTTTAATTGTGGGGGAAAAGACCACATTTCTAAGTATTGTTCTCACAAGAACAAGGGATTTAGATGTTTTTGATGTAATTCTTTTGGGCATAAAGCGTCTGATAATAAGTGTTCTACTGAGGCACGTAACCCTAAAATACAAGTGAATAATGTGGATTCCGAGAAAAATTCTCGACAAGAAATGCATAAATTAGTTAAAATTTCGGGTGTCGAAATTGATGCTCTTATCGATACAGGTAGTAATCTTACTTTGCTTCGTGAAGATAAATATTCACAGATGAATTTGCCTACGTTAACACCGGTCGGTTTAACATTAACTAGTTTTGGTAGTGGTAGTACCACACCACTTGGCTCGATTCAGGGTGATATAAATATAGATGATAACATTTTTTCAACAAATATTTATATAATTAGTAAACATCACATGAATGTTCCTCTTATTATTGGTACTGATATAATTACGCAAGGTACTTTGCTTTATAATAAAAATGGTATTTCCCTTAGTAAACCAACATCTGATGATAATTTGTTTGTATACTTAGTTAATTCAATTGAAGATCCTATCAAAATAGTAAGTTCTACTAAAACTGATAAATCTTCTGAAAAGACTGAAGATCTTATCAATTGTCATAAAGTTCCCTTAGAAAAAGAAAGGAAAAATGATCATTTGACATGCTCTGTAGATGTTTTACATTCCAAAAAAGTAGAAAAGAAATCCTCAAAAAAGCCAAAAGATATAAAAAGCAGTAGCAAAGATGACTTGCTTAAACGATCATCCCAAAAACATTTAGTACCATCAAAAGATAAAAATATGAAGCCTAATAAAATTAAAAATGTTAAAAAGTTAGTGTCTCATAAAGAAAATATCATAAGTCCTATACATGAAAATGTTAGACAATTGATTTTTAGTCCTGATCTTTCTTCTCCTAGCATTCTGAAGAAAACCCAGCCTAATTTTCAAACAACTAAAGAAATAGGCGTTGATACCCTTTTAAATAAAGTTATATGTGATGATAATTTAGACAACAGCTTAACAGATGTGTTAGAAGCTCCAAAATGTGAATCAAAAAAGGTTTCTTTTGCTCCTACTGATACTGTTTGTAATTTCAGAAGAATGTCTGTATCAAGGAACTTTTCTTCTTCCTTTCTTCCCTTCCGTTATTGTACATATTGTGTGGTGCTTCAGGAATATAGAGAGAAAAAAAAAGTTCAAGAATTCGTCTTTCTACAAAATATTTTCTTTTGTGTGTTTCTTCTTTTTTTCATCACCTGTGTTTACATCAAGAATAATTTTAACAAAAAGTTAAAATTTTGCTTGTGAAATATGTGTTTGTGAAATATTGTGATTCAACTATCCCCGAGATGTCATTTTTTTGGTTTTCTTCGATGCTGCTGCTGAAAAGTGTGTTCCGTAAAGTATTGTGGTTTTTTTTTTTTTTTTTTTTTTTTTTTTTTTTTTTTTTTTTTTTTTCTGTGAACTACAAAGACATTTTTTTTTACTTTTTTGTGCTTTGCATAAAGAACTTTAGAACTGTGGACAGCTCCATTTTTTTTTTGTTATATGAACATTCTGTGACTTTATTTGATTACAGACTCTAATTTTTTTTTTCTGCATGAAGTTTCAATTTTTTTTAAAAGGAAGACGACGATTAGAAGATGCCGATTTGTGTTTTTTTTTTCTCTTTCTGTTTTTCAGACCTACCACTTTAAGACGTATATAGGTGGGTATATTTTTTTTTATTTAAGACGAATATATTTTTTTAAAGACGAGTACGAAGTAAAGACGGGTACGATTTAAGACGAGTACCATTTAAGACGGGTACGATTCAAGACGAGTACCATTTAAGACGGGTACGATTTAAGACGAGTACCATTTAAGACGAGATGGAAGACGAAATGCCAACCGGCATTGACGACGATTTTCATTTTTTCTCTCTTTATTTTATTTTATTTTATTTTTTTTTGTTTTATTCTGTGTAATTTTTTTTTAAAGATATGGTATTTTTTTTAAGTTTGTGTTTAAGTGTATGGTGCGCACGAGGTCGTGCGTATCAGGATGGACGAGTGTGACCTGTGGCAACAGTCTGTAAGAGACGACGGCAGCGCCACGAGTCGACGTAGAAGAATACCTTCTTAGAACATTCGACAGACGCGGGAAAAGAAGGTAAAAGAGTGGTTGCAAAACACCGAGCTCTCGACGACGTTTAGACGCATTAAGATGAATGAGTGTTTAATTTCATTAATGTTCTACTTAATTGTAATATTATATAGTGTAAATAGTTCATTTAATATATTTAATTCTTAAAGTTAGCAAGTGTTATTATTCGAGTATGAGTCTCCTTTTCCCCGTCATATATATATATATATATATATATATATATATATATATATATAAAAGCAATTTATCAAATTACAACGACCATTTGGAAAAAGATTTTTTTGAAGACTAAAATTTAAGACATAAAAAATCGCACGGAGTTGATCATACATTACGTACGCCATGAATTAAACATTAATAGTGTTATTACACGTAAAAATTGCAAGCCAAAAATATCGCCTGAGACCCGTCAGATTTCATGAAACTTAAGTATTATCCACCTGAAACTTACGTAAATATCCAAGCATTTCATTGGCTGTTCGGGAAAAGGCTTTTCCATCGTCAGATTTCCAAGAAATTTGACGGCCAATTTTAAATGAAATTTCATTCTTAAACTTCTAAACATCCTACAATATTACTTTTTACACCGTCGGATAGAGAAAAAAATGTATTTTTAAATGCAATTTGTTTGAAAGCTGTATCTCAATTTGTTTCTGAGTTATTAATTTTATTTTTTTTTTTTTGTAGTTTTTATTACTTTTTTGTCATAGTGGAAACAGAAAGTATCCATCGTTGTTGAAATTAAAGGGAAATACAGATTACTGTATAGACCAATCAGAAAACGAATAAATTGCGGATTAAACCAATGAAAACCTTTAGATATGCTTTTCATTTCCCATCCTAACGAGAACAATAACCATTTTTCCAAATGGTAAAAAAAAAAAAAAAAAAAAAAAAAAAAAAAGACTAAAAAACGGAAATACTACTGGCAATCTAGACGCCATAGTACTGTTTCCGGTTTTTTACGGGGATTTTTACCCATAAATTACAGAAAAATTTCCGTTTTTAATCAGAAAAACGGAAAATTTTCTGTAATTTATGGGTAAATATTCCCGTAAAAAAACGGAAACAGTACTGGCGTCTAGATTGCCAGTAGTATTTCCGTTTTTTAGTCCGTTTTTTTTTTTTTTTTTTTTTTACAGTGTACTTCTAAATTTAACAGGTTCGAAAAAGAGTTGACGTATGCGCAAATACGTCGATTTTGATCTACTTAAATTTTTACCTTTGAATTTTAATATGTATGATTATCCATTAAATTAGTTTTGTATGTTATTTTTAATAAAAAGAAAATTATAGTACTGTCTGCAACGAATCAATAATATCGGCTAATAAGGCAGTTTTTATTTTTTCTAATAATATATATATATATTTATATATGTGTGTGTGTGTAGAGAGAGAGAGAGCGAGAGAGAGATTATTGCATAATTATAAACCATAAATATTAAACGGTTGAAAATAACTCCAAATTAATTAAATTATATTAGATTTTCTAATTTCAGTAATTAGAAATGCATTCCTTTAAATGGCAGCGAACATTCTTTTAACGTAGATGCGTATAGTGACTGGCACTTTGTCACGTTCGTTCTTTTAAAAATTTGTCTGAAGTATTATCTCCCCGATAATTATCTCGATTTCCTAAAGTAGTTAGGTAGTTCGAAATTTTGCTTGAGTAATTACTAACTTTCAAGGCCTTGCTCCAAATTGCGTCTGTTTTTATGTTAAGAACTTGTCAAACTACACATTTTTTTAACTATATAATTGAAAATGAAAAGTTCTTTTAATTATAATGTATTAATTGTAAGATATCAACAAAATTATTCATATATTAATATTGATTTTTATAAAATTTTCAAAATGCACGTGGAACGATTTCATCTTAATTATCTGCATTATTTTCTATTTTATTCGTTAATAATTATTCATAAAAATGTAGCAATGCCAAACTACTGTTGTATAAGGGTACTCTAGAGAAGGACTGAATTTTTAGTGACTATAGTAACGACACTAGTTCGTTCATGCACTATATGGCCAAAGCTGACCGGCCACTTGCGATTTTAGATGTTTTATTAAATATCTAGAAAAATACATGAGGAATTAACCTGAAACTCCAGGTATGTAAACAGTATAGTATAAGTCATATATTACCGCGATGATTTTTTTCCGAAACCCCGTAGTGGACCGTCAACAAATTAAAAAAGAACGAATATATTTTGGATAACCCTGTAAAAACTAATATAGCAAAAGCGTTCAAACTGGAGATTATGATTACTTGTTGTAATAAACTGTGCTCATTTTTATGAGGATAGCATGTATACACGTAGAGAAATTAAGGTTTTTATAAAAACAGTCCCAAATTTTGCCAAGTTTGTTGCTTAAATCAAATATCTGTTGATTAGTGCCAAGATAGCGTACACAATATTGCACGTACGTTTGGATACAACCCCTCATCTTTTTGCTTTCTTTTGGGAACAACGGATTTCAAGCTTATTCTATCGACGATAATTTTCAGAATTCTCAAGCTATGAATTTGAGACTTTCACAAAAGTTGCTCTATGTACTTACCTAATGCATTATTATGCACATTATATTTTGATTGCATTTGCGCATGCGTAATGAAACATTGTTTAGTAAACCTACTCATTTTTCATCCAATTTTTATTATTTTTTAATTCGAAATACAGGGTATTGTGTACCATGTTCTTTGTCATATTTCCTGAAACGAACTTTTTTTATATATTAAGAACTCTGCAAACTGTAAGCAAAAAACTTGGCGAAATTTGGGATTGCTTTTATAAAAACCTTAATTTCTCTACGAGTATACGTGCTATCCTCATAAAAATGAACAAAATGTATTACAAAACAACGCTTTTGCTACATTAGTTTTTACAGGATTATCCAAAAGATAATCGTTCTTTTTCGTTTTGTTGACGGTCCCCTATGGGGATTCTGGAAAAAATCTTCGCGGATATATATGACCTATACTATTACTGTTTACGCACCTGGAGTCTCAGGTTAATTTCTCATGTATTTTTCTAGATATTTAACAAAACGTCTAAAATCCCAAGCGGTCGGTCACCTTTGGCCATATAAGTGTAAATGTAATAAAGCCATATTTAATGTTACAATTAAATAATCGCAAAAACAATTATGTAAACAAAATTTAATTAAAGTCTACCTTTAAAGATTTTAAATAGTTTATCATTTAATAGATATGCTGTTTATATCTTTAAAGTACACAGGGTGTTCCCGAATTCGATCGACAAATTTAGAGGGATATTAATAGACATCAATAGGATGAAAAATTGCCATAGAACATGAGGTCACAAACCACTGATGTAGTCACAAATACCGGGTGTTTCATCCTAACTGAATTTGGGTTGACGCTAATAATTTTGAGAAAAATAAAAAACATTATAATGAAAATGCAACGATATGCTTCTTGTTTTGTGTGAAATGTGATAACATCACAAAAAGTTCTGGGAAAATAGGGTGCTGAAGTAATCGATGATATCGTATGAACTGGTCATCGCACTCCAAAATGTGGAGCTTCAAGTGTATACTGTATATAATGGAAACTTTTTCCACTTTTTTTATATTATCACATTTACAATAAAGGTGAGAATGTCTATGAAAAGTTTTATTATAATATACTTCAATTTTCTGAAGGTTATTACCGTCAATCCGAATTGAGTTAGCGTAGAACACCCTGTATTTTTAATTAAATACGTAGTTTGCGACCCATACTCTAGGGTTATTTTTCATCCTCTTGATGCCTACTGCCATCCCTCTGAATTTGTAGGTCGATTTCGGCAACACCCTGTATAAGCCAGATGTCTATTTTCGTTATCACCTTGAACAACTTTTTTTTTCTCTCCTAAAATATATTAAATTTTTTTAGTAAGTTAACTTTCATCCATTTTCAGTTTTAAGAAAGCCTTTACTTCGCTTAGTTGTCGTTTCAATTTTTCATTTAATATTACAATTAAATAGTAATCGTAAAAATAATTATTTAAAGAAAATTAATAAAAAGTCTACATTTAAAATTTTTTAAAGAGTTTATCATTTAATAGATATGTAGTTTATATCTTTAAAGCATATAAGCTACATGTCTATTGTAATTATCTCTTTCAACAAGAATTCTTTTAATTAAATGCATTATTTGTCTGTGATTATAAAAGAACTTAATGGATTTATATGGATTTTTTTTTTCTAAGTCACGTGAAATGATTTCATTTTAATTGCCTGCATCATATATTGTTTTATTCATAGTTGCATTAAAATAGAATATGACAGCATAAATTATAAATATTGTTAAACTCGAATAAGCTAAAGTCATGCGGAATCAAGTATTAATTTTGCTGAAATGAATTTCTTTCCTATAAAATAAAGAAAGAAAATGTGTAATAACGGAATATTATATTTTATTATTTTATGAATGTTACAGTTGTAGTAACAATAATTATTTAATGAGGAAGCAGAAAAAATCTATTGTTGGAGAATATTTTTCACGAAAACAATTTTTCTCTTGTTTCTATTCATTTTTTTTCTCTTCTAAAATATATTAAAATTTTTATTTTTACTATTTTAACTGCCATTCATTTTCAGTTTTAAGATAGTCTTTACTTCGCTATTTTTTTTTTATTTACACATTATCCATGTTTGATATTAATCGAATTATGTCTACAGTTTCGAAAAGAAAGTTACAAGAATATATTATTGTACATTATTGTTTTGTGGAATATATTAGAATAATTTTCAGTTCGAATGAGACATCGTTTATCTAAAAGATGTCATTTAAGCTATTATACACTCTAAAAATAAAAAGTTAATTGTACTGATGCAACATTATAAAAAAAAAAAAAAAAAAAAAAAAAAAAAAAAAACTGCCAAGAAAAACTGTTTACTTTACGAGAAAAATTTGTAAACTGAAATTGCTTATTTTTACGGACAAAATCTTTAAAAATAACAGATAGTTCGTAATAAACACCAATTATTTCTTGGTAAATTAAACAGTCTTTCTACTGTCAATCTGGCAGACAGTTTTCTTCCGTAAAATCAACAGATTTTTGTTTTTATTGTGTAGTGTACTGATAAACATATAATTTTATTTACTTTCTTATAATCTGTGAAAAAACTCTATACAAAATGTTTTCAAAAAAGAAATTTAGAAATCGGAATATCATGATAGATTTCACCTAACTATATTGCAGGAAACTTAATTTTAAATTAGTCTTTAATTAGTCGTTTTCTGTCAGACAGGTTTTTTTTTTAAGTATATTATCATCGTATAATTGAGGACGTGAGTTTCAAAACTCGTCTTACTCATAAAATCAAATATTAGGAAGTCGCGAAAAACCTGTAACTGCGTCCATTGGTTTTCACTGTAAAACCAAGATTTTACAATGCTAGAAATAAAAGATAAAACTAGTTTTTTTTTTTTTTTAATTATTGTGCTTTTACCAATAGAGTAGATTGATAGAGAAAACTCGACTTTTTAAATTCTGGATAAGGCGAATTTTGAAACTCACGCCCTTAATTATATAAATACAAATGATGTCATCAAATTATTACTAAAAGCGTTATAAGTGGATAAAAAACGTCAAGAAAAACAAATTATTTTGTATAGAAAACCTGATCAAAATCTACTCAAATCTACTCATATCCACTCAAAATTCACTTATACAACCAAAAACACGTGTTATCTGACTCGAAGCGAAATCCAGATTTTCTTTCAAATCATTTATATTATCGAAGATATTTGGGAAATTTTTCAATACACTTTGTTTTATAGAAATGTAATGCCATCACGAGGAATGTACTGTGTGGACTATGGATGTGTACTGTATTTCGGTCAGTGATACTATATGTACTATGAGCTATATTCTGTATTATAGAGCTCAGTGTTGTTTCTACATAAATAGTGATCATTTTTGACACTTTTCTTCACATCACTACTTTCCGAAAAAAGCAAAGTAAGTCTATTGGAAATATTTTTCCAATATTTTCTTTACTGCTGTAAAGTTAGAAACGAAAATTCGGGTTCAGCTTTGATCGTGGCATCCTGTATTTTCATCTGAGTCAACGTATTTGTCCCCCTTCTCGGTGCCATGTACAAAAATTGTTTCAGTTAACCTGTTTTATCAACATTCAACGTTTAAACTTATCATTTTCAGACAACCTCTAGAAAAGAGAACATGCTTCTCAAATCTCAACAAAACTAAGCAAAAATCATCATGTTGTCATTGTAACAAGTAATGATTGTGTATTTTGTAAAATAGTTTTGTGTGTTTGTAGATGTAAATATCCCTGTGTGTTAATTTTTAATGCATTTTCCTTTTTTTTTAGGTAAGTTGAAAACTATATACTTAAGACGTTTCCGGTATGTAAACTGTAATTTTTGTTTATTATAATTTTTGTTATATATATATTTTTTTAAAGATGGTAAAAGTTGTCCTGCTTTTTTATTTTAATATGAAAAATGTTTCTTAACTTACGAAAGTTAGTTTTAGAATTATAATTATACCTTTACCTTCTTTTTAAAAAAAGGAAGACCAGAGGGAGAATGAAAGAGATTTATGAAGTTTGGTGCATATATGAAAAATGTATGCATGTATTTAAAATGTATCTATTCAATATGCATGCATTTCATATAACATAACGTGTACGTGTGTATACATATATGTATATCTGTGTGTGTGTGTGTGTGCACCATATTTTAGCAAGTCTCAAATCTTTAGCAATTAAAAAATCCCGGCCTACAGGCAGAGGTAGATTTCGAAGTTAAGTATTCTAATTTCACCAACAAAAATTAAATCATTATTAGATATAAATCCACTTTAACAGTTTTGTCTGTCTGCTTTTGACGAGTTTTTATTTCCTTTTTATATAATATCTGGTTTTATCAGAATCATGTTAAGGCGGTATTAAAAAAAGTACTTTTTTCCATGCTCAACAACTCGAAATTTTCTGGCAAATTTTCAGATTCATTTTTAATAATAAAATAATAAAAATATGAAACATGCTGACGTGATTTTTTAAAAGATTTATAAGCGACCTGTGTTTTTATTTTTCTTTCAATTATTTAAAACTTGATTAATAAACAATTATTTTCTCAGTAGGGCAATATTTTTCGTTTCTAACACAATCGCTTCGGGAAATTCTGTTCAAAATGCCCACTTTGACATCATTTTTTGAAGTATATTCTGCCTCTATCAAAAAATCGATCATTACTGTACATTATACAGTTTCTGAATAAGAGAATCTAGCAATTGGATGCGTTTGAGAGCAAAAATGAATTTAAAAATGAGTAAGAAAATAGACAGTTTGGATTTGAATGCACCCTTAATAAGATGATTTTTTTTCTTCAACCGCTATGTATTTTTAATTTGTTTTTGCTATAAGAATTGGCCCTATCAAAAACTTGTCTATATAAATGTTGAAGACAATATTAAGAAGATATATGATAAATTCATGGAGATTTTATATCTTGTGAATTGACGGAGTTATGAAAATTTTTCTTCTTCAACCCCCCTTTTTTTGTTTTCGTTTTTAATTTTTTTTTTTGCGGTACGAATTGGTCCTATCAAGAACTTATGAATATAAAAGTTGTAGATAATATTAAGGAGATGTTTAATAAAATTAATTGGATTTGATATCTTGAGAATTGACGAAGTAAGGAATTTTTTTCTCCCAAAAACCCTATTTTTTGCGCCCCTTGAGCCTATTTTAAATTTTATCAAAAATCTGTGATGCATGAATTTTTGGCGCTATTTTTAGAAGTAATAAAAACTTTAAACTGATTTGATATGTACAAAAATTAAGAAGTTATGGGGTTTTTTCGATTTTCACAAAACCCTTCCCTATTTCCATCCCCTTTGTCCGCTTTTGCCCATTAACGAACTTGACCGAGATTTTATGTCCCTTGATTTTATGTATCAATTTGGAAGAGATTTGTGCAGAATTGAGGAAGTTATCGTGTCCAGAAGAAAGTGATAACACAATTGCTTCGGGAAATTCCGTTCAAAATGCCCACTTTGAGATCATTTTTTGAAATATATTCTGCCTCTATCAAAAAATCGATCATTGCGGTACATTATATAGTTTCTGAATAAGCGAATCTACCATTTAAATGCGTTTGAGAGCAAAAATGAATTAAAAAAATGAGTCAGAAAATAAGCAGTTTGGATTTGAGTGCATCCTTAATGCAATGATATTTCCAACACAATCCGCTTCGGGAAATTCGGTTCAAAATGCCCACTTTAACAGCATTTTTTTAAATATATTCTGCCTCTATCAAAAAATCGACTATTACGGTACATTATAAAGTTTCTGAGTAAGAAAACGTACCAATTGGAAGCCTTTGAGAGAAAAAATGAATTGTAAAATGAGTCAGAAAATAAGCAGTTTGGATTTGAATACACCCTTACTTAGATGATTTTTTTCTTCAACTGCTATACATTTTTAATTTGTTTTTGCTATAAGAATTGGTCCTATCCAAAACTTGTCTATATAGATGTTGTAGACAATATTAAGAAGATATGTGATAAATTCATGGGGATTTTATATCTTTTGAATTGACGGAGTTATGGATTTTTTACTTCTTCAAACCCTCTTCTTGTTTTCGTTTTTAATTTTTTTTTTTGCGGTACGAATTGGTCCTATCAAAAACTTGTGAATATAAAAGTTGTAGATAATATTAAGGAGATTTATAATAAAATTAATTGGTATTGATATCTTGGGAATTGACGAGGTTATGAATTTTTTTCTCCCAAAAACCCTATTTTTTGCGCCCCTTGAGCCCATTTTTAACTTTAGGAAAAATCTGTGATACATAAAATTTTGGCCCTATTTTTAGAAGTAATAAAAACTTTAAACTGATTTGATATGTACAAAAATTAAGAAGGTATGGGGGGGTTTCTCTTTTCACAAAACCCCTCCCTATTTCCATTCCCTTGGTCCGATTTTGCCCATTAACGAACTTGACCGAGATTTTATGCCCATTGATTTTATGTATCAGTTTGGAAGAGATTGGTGCAGAATTACGAAAGTTATCGTGTCCAGAAGAAAGTGATATATATATATATAGATAGATAGATAGATAGATAGACAGATAGATAGATAAAGTTTTTTACTCAGGGTGGTTTTGGGTTCTAGGGGTCATGATCGGTGTAGAACTGCAAAAATTTTTCAGAAATTCCAACATAGGAACGATCCCAATAGGTAGTATTTCATACGAAATCTACCTAAAAAAATGCGGGGAAAACATAATTTTTATATAATTGAAACCATCATCAGTTTTACTTATTTTGTATCATTTTCATTTTGTCTTATATTTTGCTTTGTTTTACAATTGGAGTTGTTTGCGAATAAGTTTGATAAATAAATATGATGCATGTTAGAGTAAGAAAAAAATATATTTAAAGCCTGAAATAATAAACTCTTTGAAAAAAAAACTTGACTTAATTTAAATCAATAAAGTTCATTCTGAGTATTCAAATAAATGTTCTATAAACAGCATGTGTAGCAAATACGTATTATCCCACTTTGACGTTACAAATGATCACAAATATCACAGTATCAGCAGTTAATCAAAATGCGATATTTTTCATTTGTCTCATTATTACTCTCAAGTGATCGTCATTTGGTGACTCCACTGAAAAATCACTATGACTGTTGCTTTATAACTAGTCATCATGTGATGTTACTATGAAGTCGCCTTGTAATTCTAATATAACATTCATTTGAAGATTCCATTATGAAGTTATCATGAGCGTTTTATTGTGATGAGTCAGCCTTTAAATGAAGTCACATGGTGACTTTCATGTGACCGACATTTGAAGATTCTACTGTGAAATCACCATGATCGATCATTAGTGACAAGTCGATCATCATGGGCGTTTTATTGTGACGTGTCAACTAAATAAGATCTCTGAATTAAGTCACATGATGACTTTCATGTGACTGATATTTAGAGATTCTACTGTGAAATCACCATGACATATCATTTGTGACTGATGACACTTCATTTTGTTGTCACTTTGAGATTCGTCATAAAAATCAATAATCATGGTGGTAATGGAGTTCTTCAAATGAACGTAACATTAGAGTCAAAAAGTCACTTCATTGTAAAATCATCTAATGGTTTGATACAAAGCAGCAGTTGTGGGAGATTTTTCAAGGGAACGACGAAATATGACGATTACTTAGGAGAAATAATGAAACAAATGAAACATATCACATTTCAGTGCACTGTAGTAATTGTGACACATGACTATTTTTGACGTCAAGGCGAAATCACATCGACTGGATGTGCTTTTAAAATAGTAAGGTATTTGCCATATCTACTGTTTATATCATTTTCTTTTTAGTATTCACTGTTAGCCTTTGTTTTCAAAATTTAACATTTTGTACACCAGACTTAAGTTTTGCTTCAGTTTTCAGCCGGAGTATTATTATGTGATAAGATAGTAGCGTACATCAAGCAGTGGCTTTTTACAGTTATATCGTTGCTTAATTTAATTTGGCTATATGTGAGTTTAATTATAGATTAATTTAAACTTACAGAGAAAGGTTACAAAATATAAATTAAAATTATACGTCCATTAAAATAAAACAGTTTACAATAGGATTCCTCAAATGAGCAACTCTAAACTGATCGTGTACTATTTGCTTAAATAACAACATCGTTATTTAGCTTAAAGATTAAGGAGAATATCTTGAGTAATGAATAGAATTTTCTCTAGAGATTCTGCATGGTATCGAGTACCTTTTAGTGAAAACAGACATGTACAAACAATGATGCAGACAATCGTGTAAATTTATATGCAGATGCATTTACTGAAGTTCGCTTTGATCTCTATACAACAAGGAATCTGTTACTATAGCAGTAGAAAAACGGTACAAATAAATTGTACTGAATTCTGATAAATCCCATTTGATTTCCAACAACTCTAACTACATTTAGGGGTATCGTGTGAAAGAACAATTCAAAATGTGTTGTCTATTTATGTACTAAGTTCTTCGAAATTTATACGAGAAAAAAAAAGCAAAGTATTTATAAGCATCTTAAATTCGTTCCAATAAAGCAACACACATCTAATGCACAATCCAATGCCTTAATTGAACAACTGTCAAAGCTTGTCATGTCTTATTTGTTCTGATTAAAACCTCGTTATTTAGCTTTATGATTAAAGAGCCCATCTTAAACAATTAATCGAAATCAGTCTAGAGATTCAATCTATGGTATCAAATACCACGGAATGTAAACAAACGCGTACAAACAATGATTTCGATCAAATACATACCTTAAGATAAAGATAGTAGTGGACTTAGCAGTGCTTTTAAAACTACACAATATTTTAATTTTGAAATGTGTTGTTCATGCTAGTGTGTATGCATAAAAAAAAGCTAATGCTCAAAAGATAAATGATTTAATCTGGAATAAGAAGATAAAAGGAAGTTTATTTTATTTAAGTTGTGCATAATATTTATTCTCCACAACTAAACAATAAGGATGACTGCAAGATCTTCCAGTAACATGAAGGATAAGGAAGATTGCAAGATCTTCCAATAACTTCAAGAATAAGGAAGATTGCAAAATCTTCCAATAAAATGAGATGAAGATTACGAAATTATGTGTGATCTTTTCAATTTAAAAAAATAAAAATAGCTATTGTTTAATACTAAAAAAAAATTGAGATACTTTCTATTGAAGGCCATATTTTTTATCCTGTTTGGAGCTACCTTTATTGCTGAACTCGTGAAGGGACCAGTTACAAATTAAATACCCGGGAAAACCATATTACAAGCTCTTCCTAACAACAGCGAATTTCATTTTTTTAATATAACTGGTAATTATAAAACCAAAACTTTTCTATAGCAGTAAAAACCTTAAAGTGTTAACTACAGATGCAACATCCTCAACAGCTTACAACATGCCCCAATTAAACAACTCACAAAGCTGATCATGTACTATTTGCTTTGACTAAAACTTCGCTAATTACCTCTATCAATGTACAGCCCGATTACAAAAGATGAATCCGTTTGCACCTAAAACAATATAAAATTTTCGGCATTGATTTCTGGCTAATATTCCTGAACGAAATTAAAACATCATAATATAATACTAATATAACTAATAATGTAATCGAACTACGCGCTTAAACCCAGAGAAACCATGCGTTCAGCATAGATTATGCAGCATTTTCCAACACATTCAGAATATTGTAGTAGAACTTTACAGTTTATTAAGGTCAAATATATCTAAATAAACAAATTAGAAAATGCATAAAACAGTTGAAAATCCAATTACTGCAATTATCATCTACGACGAGACCATATATTGGGGTTGTACTTTTGTTCAAAATTAATCCTTTTTCTAATTTTTTTTCCTTTATTCTGCTAAACGCTAGCATTCATAAAAGACATCTCTTTATTTCTAATTTAAGCGCAATCTTTATCCCCCCAAAATATTCTATTAATGATATTTTATTAAATAAACGCCGCTCCTTATAAATCTGTTTACGCAATCTAAAATCAGACTTCTACTTTAAGCTATCTGGCGCTCCGTATAAACAGTAAAGACAAATTATAATTTTACATCAGCCTGCAAGTAGATATTTGTTATTAATTATCCTGGTCGTTATACTTTCTGTATGCAATGATACGTTTGCCTTTTTATTTCACTTTTTTAATAGATAGCCAAATGTGGATTTCCTACTTGGCGCTTTTCTCGTTCAAATTTTAATGTAGCTCCTGCTTAACCGATAATTTGTGATTGGCGTATTGGCTTAACACATATGTATGCTTGGCGTTATTAACTTGCAAAGACGGATACACTTCGCCACTGGTCTTCATACCAAGAGGAGCTAAAAAAAAAAAAGGTTTTGCTGAGTTAGGGAGGCCACCACCATTTACATCTTTCCCCCTGGTTTCGTAAAATAAAATAATTTTTCATGAAAGCTTACTTCTGTATTATTGACTGGTAGACTTTTACAGGAAACTTACTCGTCTGGTTTATTGCCCGCAATTGCCTTTTGATTATATTTACGGTCTCTTCTTATTTCTTAATCAAGATATAAAGATAAATCGTGTTTGAAAAATTCAATACAACTTAAAACCTACTTCATAATAACGGTCAAGCTACATCATGCCATCAATAGCCGGGAAAATATTCGAATTTTTTGTGCAGCCCTGTAATATGATCTATAGATTTGTATGTATATTACCTAATATGCTAAAAGTTACTTCAATTAAACTCGGAATTTATATTCAAGAATTTCCGTCAATAATTGGAAATGTACCTGAGATCTTTTGTGTATTCGTACATGACAAGTAACATGCAAAAAAAAAAAGTAAATTTGAAAACGCGTACCACAAGTGACAACGCATTTCCATGAATTATTCTTCATAGGCAGTACTGCAGCCAAATACTTTTGTGTGTCCCTGTCAATGAACGATATGCACACCAGATTCTACAATAAGCACTTTGTAGTACACCTTTGTGATATACATAAATTTCAATATGTTTAAAATAGTGTGATATCCTTAAAATACATCGCAAATCATATTTCCCAATAGGTCGAAGTGTGACGCAGTTATTTTCATTGTACCTGTAAATGAACCTAAAACGCTACACACTTCATTTTCAATACCAAACATGCCATTGTAAAACCCAAATGACATATATCAATTTCATGACATTCTGACTATATTTGCGCGAGTTAGAGCATGGACAGACAGACAAACAGACAAACCGAATTCATAAACACTTTTCAACTATGTTGGGAAGTGTTAAAACATGGCTTTGTTCTAAGTTCGGCAATCCAAGAAACCCTGGTTGAAACACCTAATTTTATTAAAAGTGAAATTATGTAATTTATTCAATAAAGCATTGCAAACATTTCGGCATATTTTATGCCTATCACGGATACATGCATATAAAAAAAAAAATGGAAGGAAAAATCTTCCTAACAAGGGTTAAGGAACGTGGCGATCGTGAGAACTCCGAGTAAAACGTTACGCCTCGTAGATATGGCGATTAGAATATTTTACTGTCCCTTTCACTAGACAAAGTCATGAAAGCGGAACATGTAATTACAACAGTAAATGCGCATGAAATGTAGTAATAATTAAACCCGGGAAATGCAGTAAGGGATTATTACTATATAACGGAATTAGTCCATTGTATAACGCAACATAAATCCTTGTATCTAACGCGGCTGCGAAGATAATGCTAAGTAATCATGTATACCCGTGTTTAAAAATAAAGTAAAACTCCTCGTTGAGCAATTCTTTATATATACAGGGTATCCATAATTAAACGACCCTACTTTAAAGTTGTCTAGAGATGAAACTATTGGTCAGAAAGTTGTGAAATTTTGTGACGGACATAATGAAGAAATGGAAATTTGTTTGAACGAAAAAAAAATTAGTTCAAAATTTCGCCACTAGATGGCATTTTATAATGAATTACACATTTTTAAAAGTTTTTACACTTTATTTTTATCATATTAAATAAGACATATACACACCGCCCCCTAGAAAAAAAAGCGTAAAAACTTTTAAAAATTATTGGTGTTTGAATTGAACGGACCGTACAAACTCTGGAGAAAAAAAAATTCTCATACGACAGCCGCCATTTTTTTCCCAAAGCTCAGGCCTAGTTTTCAGTGGGCGGTGACTAAATGTGTAATTTATTTAAAAACGCCCACTGGTGGCGAAATTTTGAACTAATTTTTTTTTCGCTCAAACGAATTCCCATTCCTTTATTATGTCCGTCAAAAAATTTCACAGCTTTCTGACCAATCGTTTCGTCTGTAGACAACTTTAAAGTAGGGTCGTTTAATTATGGACACCCTGTATATATAATATTGAGATAAAATCATGGCGTTAAGTGTTTGAAATTTAAGAACAAAATGTACAGGGTGTCCCATAAGTTCGTTAACATTTCAAAAATGCATTAAAGTAAATGTCGTATGGGGATGTAGTTTACCACAATAAAATATGTCAAAGGCATAGGCGGAGATTTTTGGAAATTATAGGTGTGGGGCTTAACTGGATATATAACTCTATTCCATATAAATTCGTGCATGTGAATGTAAAATACATCTATTACCAATTTAATGTTTGTTTTTTAATTCCCTTTAAAGAAATTCAGCAGAATCGTATAGTACTAATAAATAAATAATAAATTAAATAGAATGTTAAGGTAATGTAAAAATTAGAATCTTCAGACCAGTTTATAAAATTATATATTCGCAGTTATTTGCGAATTGCTTATAATTAATTCACAATAAAAATTAACTTTGAATAACAAGTTTTTTTTTTTTTCGGAATTTGGATTTTTTTTTTTCCTACTTTCTTTTTTATATGAAAAGTTGAAAGTTTTAGCATTTTAGTTTATTTCAAAAATAGAACATAAAGGAAAAAAAAATTCCTCATGTCGTTTATCCCTGTAACAAAAGAAAAAGTTGAAAAATGGCAAAATTCAAGAAAAAAAATTTATATTCCAAAGATGACTCATTAAAAATTCCATAAAATATTAGAAAGACAAAAAAACTAATTTTTTTTCTATATTACAGGGAAAAAAAAGAAAAGAGTCATTTTAGAAATTATTGGTGGGGTTAGAACCCTGCCAGCCCATACAACTCTACACTTATGATCAAAGAGGATTTTTTTTTTTTTTTTTTTTTTTTTTTTTTTTTTTTTTTTTGTGGCGAAATGAAAAAAAAAAAAAACAAGTTGTTTAAAGAGACCCATAAATAGATTCAGATTTCACAAATTCATAAAAATGTAACAAAATATGATACCGGTGTGCTGTTTCAACCATAAGGCTATTCAAGGAATGACATTTTTTGCGACAAAAGAAAAACTACAATTCAAAAAGTCTCATAAGTGCGTTCTCATTTCAAAATACATAAAAGCTTTACCAGAGTCAGATAATATAGACGAACACGCGAACACCGTTCGCAGAAAATTTTCAGAGTTTGCAGACAGTTCTGGTGGTTTTTTTTTTTTTTTAAACAAATTTTTCATAAAAAAAAATTATTAGGACCCCAAGCGGAGAATCTGTGCGAGGCCCGTCGCAGACTTGTGAGAAGGTCTGCAGATAAAAAAAGCTATCTAGAAATTATTTGTCATATGCCATGGAAGAAGCGCCTTGGCATATACATTTTTAAAACTTAAAAATATTGGAAGTGCGGGGCTTATGCCGGAACGGCAGGTACAATGCTTTTTTTTTTTTTTTTTTTTTTGGCCAGGGCCGGTACCAGAAACAGTGCAGCACCGCAGCAGGTGCTGCAGATTATTTTAGGCTTTGCAGATTAATTTAACAGATTAAAAATAAATTTTGAGTTGAAAAGTAAATGTTAAATGTTGATCTCTTTTAAATAAAATTTATTTAGTTGGAAATTTGAGCGAATGTTTATGCGCTTGTTTAGAGTTTCTCTGCGATTTGCAGTGACTTTTTTACATTTGAAAGAAGAATTCGGTTTTAATATCTTAGTAAACATTATCCTCTTTTCAATAAAGTCTAATTCTGAAAACTGGAGGGGGGGGGGGGGGTGTTGAGAGCATGTAACGTAATGTGAGGGATTGGAAAGAGGACTTTTTCACTTTTGCTGTTAGCGGCAATATAGGACTTAGGAGGGGCGTGGTGTTTTTCTGCAGAAAATTTTTAAGAAATTGTTTGAGTTTGCAGACTGTTTTACATTTTATCTAAGTCTGAGCTTTACAAATCGCTCACCCGCAAGAAAAATGACGCATCTCGATAAAAGTAAATTTCCCAGGAGAGGCAAAAGGAGGGAAATTTGTATGAATTTACTGCATCATGAAATTATAGCACTTTGCTCCGCATGCAGGAGTAAAAACGTGCATGAAAGCGTAAAACGCCCAAGAATGAAAACGTAGGATATGGTTTGGAGGGTTGGGTCATTTTTTCTCCCCTTACAATCCACCCCTCTTCTGTGGTCACAAATGGACATATAGCATAATAAAGTGATTTTCCGTATAACTACACTTATGAAACTTTTTGTGTAGCAAGACGTACTTATGACAGATCTATTAAGGGAATAAAACGCAAAATAAACTTTTGCGAGATGTGTCACTTCTCTTGCGGGTGAGCGAAATTGTCCTATCGGAATGCGTTTTGCACCACAGGACTTCTCAAATTGTCAGAATTTTCGTAGCACAAAAATAGTTTAAAGAAACTTTGAATTATTATTTGTTTTTGTAACACACACACACACACACACAAAAAAAAAAAAAATTACAATTCTTATGATGTTTGTTCTCCGATACGACAATTTTTGTTAGTTTAAAAAAATGAAATGGTATCGGACTGTACATTCTTGACGTCTAATTTATAACTTTTTTATTTACTTTAGTCGATTCAACTATGGATAAGCAATTTTTGTAAGGCTACAGGACTATTAGCAAATGAGGGGTAAGTATATAAGTATATAACGTAGTAGACCAAGTGCATTTTGAAAAAAAAAAAAAAAAAAAAAATGAGGTAGTCCATTTAGAAGTTGCATAAAATCTTCTTTATCTTCCTTTCACAGCGAACCAATCCTAATTTTACACACTTTTTCATACATGGCATCTATTTACGCAGACTTGGTTCACTATGGGAGTGAATAAAACTTATTTTATTCACCTTCTAAATAGACTATATATGTTTGTTTTTCAAAATGGACTTGGTCTATTATGGTTGTGAACCCCTCAAATAATCTTGGACAATCACGCTTATTCGAATAATTCGAGTGCCCCTGAAATATAATTTAAGGCTGTAGTTTCAAAGAGATTTCTTGTGTACTTTGAGAAGTCGAAACCTGGTGAATTTCTAAGAGAGGTTCGTCAGATGTTCGATTATTGAAATAGACAACATCCCAAAGAGCGAGATGGCCTAAATTAGGCTCAGGTGTAAAGCAAGATAAAAAACAATATGCAAATTTCGAGCTATTCAAGATTGAATTTTTTCTAAAAAAAAAAAAAAAACTACAAGCTAAACTATTGTGATTGCTTTCTATAAAGCTACTGATTTGTTCGAACTGGACCTTCAGTTAACTTTTATGCGACTTTTTTTACCAAGTAGATTTTATTTTATTGGACTTACCTGTAAAGAGTATGTGTTATTAAAATTCATATCTTAAATTTTTCAATGTGGTTTAAGATTTTTCTAAGCGTAATAGATTTCCCATTTATCGTAATGTTATATAGTGCTGCATAAATTTTTAGCTTTTATCATTTATTTATGTAAAATATTCAATTCCCATTTTCATTATAAATTGAAAGTAACTGTTGATTGTGCGTAAAAATAATTTTTTTTCCTATGCGTTATACATTCTAAACAAATCAATAACATCATTATTAAAAATTGAAATAATTGTTTATAAATGTATTGCTTTAGATTAGGAAGAATAGCATTTTTAGTCTCCTATCGTGTGATTATCCTTATAAAAGGGCTTAAAAGGTCGTAAATTACATTGTGTAATACTAAATTGTTTGTCTTTGTAAAGTACAATAAATTTGTTATTTATCGTATAAATTTACTGTATTTATACAGTGCCGAAGGGATCTCCATTCCTAACTCATAAATAATGAATGCACTAGGAGTTTTCCTAAAGAATGGATTCCAGTTTTCTAGTTTATCGCTTCGAACAAATATTAATTTATTTGAAGAAAATAGAGTTGATACTGATTTATTACGTATCCATGAAAATTCTATGCGAATTATATCCCGAAATTTTTAATCGGGAAAATTTGTGGTTCAAGATGAGGGTAATGGAATGTGAAGTTTTACATTTATTAATTTTCCTGTGAACGCTGCATTTAATTTCATTCTAAGTAGCGAATATAATTTCTATAGCAAATTGATGTTAAATATTTTTAGTTCATAGTTTTAAGGGTATGTTTTCCGATTTGAGAATTATTTCATTTCCACTCATCTTGCATTCGATTCGAATGTCTCAGCTTATGTTTTTTTTATTTATTTCAGCAGTATTTAATTTAAAATCTCATAAATTCAAGTAAAAGGTACTCATTTTTTGTCGCCTGTTAAATCCGATAATTTTGTTATTTGTCGAATGAATTTACTATATTTTACATTGCCAAAGGAATCTGTGTCCTTTGGTGGTTTTACGAAAGGAAATAGAAATAAATTAAATATTGAAAAACAGGAAATAAACAAAAGAGAAAATCATACATGCATCGATTATGAATTTCCAATATTATCGAGACACTAGACAACACTATAAGAATATTGTTACAAAACTTCCTATTTATTCCCATTTTCGACAATTCCAACCCATAGACAGTAATGTAATCGAATCTTCTTGAGCAGGCCTGTATGTGATCTATAGATTTTTATACATATCGTATACTATACTAAAATTTAATTCAGCTGTAAAATACCTAACACAACTGAAAAGCTTTTCTTGCAGTCACCATCCATCAACTGCAGTGTATCCATATCCTGTTGTGCAACCCTGTATACGGATTCGTTTATATTATTCTCCTACCACTTAGTATAGTAAACATGAAAAACTCGCACACAGTTAAAAACGTAGTTTTAGTAATTTTCTGCAATAGAAGTTAAAATACTCGTTTTTTTTAGCAGCCGTGTATATTACTATAAGAATTTATTCATGCCACATAATATACTAAAATTTATCTAAGCTTGCACGTGACTAACACAAACAAAAATGCATTTCCTGCAATTATCGCTCATAGACAATAATGTATCTGAAATATTTTACTTCTTCCTGTTGAAGTACAAGAAATGTTACATGATCTTATTTCATCTCGGAAGTATTGCGCACCTCATTAGTACATATCAGTTTCATAAAATGCATTTCAAGCTGTTACTACATATAGACAATAGTACAATCCAGTTTTTTTGTGTGTGTGTGTGTGTTTGTGTTTGTGTCTGTAAAGGAAGAATAAATATTAAGCACACCGTTTTATGTAGGAAATATGTTGTAGTGCATATCAATAACGCATATCAATTTTGCAATGCTTGCAGTAGTGCAGCATTCTTAAAATGTGCTTCAAACAATTATTGCAAATAGACCTAGACTAGACCACAATGTATCCGGATTATTTTGGGTGTCTCTTTAAGGAAACATAAAATGCTACATGTCCTTTTTGATATGAAAAACGGACACCTCAATATCAATCATGCAGTCAAGTTTTATTTTTATATTTCCAGTATATTAACAATAGTAGATGCACAGCATTTCCTCAGCACAGCCTTTTCTCTAGAACATTGTAGAGCATATCAGTTTGCAGTAGTGCAACGTTCTTAAAATGTACATCAAACAGTTATCACCCTTAGCCATAATGTATACGAGTTCTTTTGAGTGTCACTGTAAACGAACTATAACTACTGTATAATAAAACACACATACTACAATATATATTAAAACACACATACACACATAAATAACGCCTGCATTCAACAGTTAATGGTATATATAAATATTATACAGACATACACACAATGAATACAATAAACCCAACGGGAGTGAAAAATTAGCCAGAGCCAGGAATCGAATTCGATTCCTGGCGAATTATTTACTAACATACTAATATTTGGATAATTCGAATTCGAAATCAAATTCGATTCCTGGCTCTGGCTAATTTTTCACTCCAGTTGGGTTTATTGTATTTATTGTGTGTATGTCTGTATAATATTTATATATACCTATAATTACTGTAGTTTCCACTTTCAATATTAAATGTACTATAGGGAACATGTTATCGATTTCGCAGAAATCCAAGTATATTTACGGAAGTTAGAATGTTGACTGAAGAACAGACAGACAGACCAACGAACCAAACTCATTAGTAACATTTTTAACTATGTTTGAAAGTGTTAAAAAGGAGGAGATTTCAGATTTTTAGTTTATTGCTCCCCAAAAATATTGATTTACTTGAAACAACGATATTGATATTTATCCATTTATGTATTATCTATGAAATTTTTACGTGGTTATATGTAGCGAAGAACTTTTCAAAGAGGAATATTCAGTGATTTCCGTCTCTTAAATCAAAAAGAATTAAAAAACAAACAATAAATCAAACAAGTTCGAAAAATCATGCATCAGGCATAAGTTATTAAATACTTTCAACACTAGCAGAATATTATTAAGAATTGCATCTTTTTACTTTTTTCTGTCTTTATAAGAAGGAAGTATTGGATTCGTGGGAATTTTCGATTTCCGGTTTTCGACGGATTCATACGTTTTAGGGCTCAGAGATTCCGAAAAATATGTTTTTGCAAGATGTCTGTCTGTAAGTCTGTCTGCCTGTCTACCTGTATGTATGTGACACAAATTTTGTGGGCGCTCTATCTCAAGAACTAATGAACGGCATTTAGTAAAACTTTAGATTTAGTTAGTGCCTGATATAAATTGATGCTGATTACTTTTTAGTGTAAATCGACCAACAGGTCCAACTGTTATGCTGTATTTTTCACGATTTCTGCAATAGCTATATCTCATGCAATAATGCACGAATTTTCATAAAACTTCAGATTGTTAGTTCTTGATATAATTTGGTGCTGATTACTTTTTGGTGTAAATCGCCTTACAGGTGGCGCTACTATGCTGCATTATTCACGATTTTCGCAATAGCTGTATCTCAAGAACTAATGCACGAATTTTCCTCAAACTTCAGATTCAGCTAGTCCCTGATATAAATTAGTTCTGTTTAGTTTTTGGTGTAAATCGCCCAACAGATGACACTTCTAACAATTTCCGCAATAGCTGTATCTCAAGAACTAATGCGTGAATTTTCATCAAACTTAAGAGCCAGTTAGTCCCTGATATAAATTGGTTCTTATTAGTTTTTGGTGCAAATCGCCCCACAGGTGGCACAGCTATTCAGTATTTGTTACGATTTCTGCAATAACTCTACCTCAAAAACTAATGCACGGATTTTCATAAAACTTCAGATTCAGTTAGAAGTTGACATAAGTTCTTGCTGGTTAGATTTTGGTGTAAATCACGTATTCGGTTTCGCTGATATGCTGCATTTTGCAAGTATTAACATATATGAGATAGAAGAAAGTTTTGGGATTGCCAAATCCGACTAGTTTTATAATGAAGTGAGATATCTAAATAAGAAACATGAAAAAAAAAAACCTCTGTAAAAATTCAATTAGGTAAAAATTCAATGTAAGTTTTTTACTAAAATTCTATTTAAAAAAAAAAAACTCTCAATTTTTAATTAGATAGTGTTTTTAAATCCTTAAAAACCTTATTTTATTGTTTTGTATTTTGCAAAGATATATTCCTACATCATCCTCTACTACTCACTTCATTTTTCTCACTAGTTTTATAATGAAGTGAGATATCTAAATAAGAAACTTGGGAAAAAAAAACTGTAAAAATTCATACGTAAGTTTTTTGCTAAAATTCTATTTAAAAAAAAATCTCTTTTAATTTTTATATCGATAGTGTTTTTAAATCCTTAAAAACCTTATTTTATTGTTTTGTATTTTGTAAAGATATATTCCTACATCATCCTCTACTACCCACTTCATTTTTCTCACTAGTTTTATAATGAAGTGAGATATCTAAATAAGAAACATGGAAAAAAAAAAAAAAAAAAAAAAAAAAAAAACCCTGTAAAAATTCATATATAAGTTTTTTGCTAAAATTCTATTTTAAAAAAAAATCTCTTTTAATTTTTATGTAGATAGTTTTTTAAATCCTTAAAAACCTTATTTTATTGTTTTGTATTTTGTAAAGATATATTCCTATATCATCCTCTACTACTCACTTCATTTTCAATACCGAACATTCTATAGTAAACTTCAATTACATACAAAAAATTAATAGTAACCCGATTATATTTGCAAGAGTTAGAGCATGGAGTGTGGACCAGACAAACCCCATTCTTAAACCTTTTTCAACTGTGTTGGAAAGTATTAAAAAGAGGAAATTCCATCAATTCAGTTTATCGTACCCAACAAATATTAATTCCTTTGAAGAAAATTGAGTTGAAAATGATTTAATAAATATCCACGATTATTCCAAAGGTTTCATATACCGAAAAGTTTTCAGTGAATAAAATTCTCGATTCAAATGAAGGAAATGGAATTTTAAGTTAGAAGTTTATAAAAAATTTCAATGAAAGTTGTACTTAATTTTGTTGTTTGTTGCTGACTATAATTTCTGAAGTACTGGATTTTCCGATATGAGAGTTATTTCATTTTGGCTTTCAGTGAATCAAATTTGAATGTCAATAGTTTTAATGACAATTTTAGATTTTAATTTATTTAATTTGCCTCAATTCCTGGTGATGAACTTTTATGATTTTTAATAAGACTCTCCAATACCTACTTGTAGAATTTCTTTTTGAACTGACGTTTTAAATGTATAAAATTTGCATTAAAAGTTCTAGTTTCTTATCTTTATGTGGTGAATATAACATCTATAGCAAACTGGTGTTAAATATATTTAGCTTATCGTTTAAAAATTTATGAAACATGGTTAGTATTATTTTAAGCGCTTAATCTGCAATTTGAATCTCAGAAATTTTAATGATAGTTTCAATTTTTCTTTCATTCAGTTTTCATTGGCATTTTGTAATAAATCTTTTGGTGATTTATATTTTATTCACTTTATGTACACTTATGAATTTGGCGTTATAAACTTGTGACTTTTTTTTACGAAAACAGCACTTTATTTTTTTCTTAAGGATTATTTTAATAGCTAAATCAAATTAATGTTAAATCAAATTAGTGTTAAATGTTTTAGGTTATTATTTTATATTAAAAAACACTATTTTTTAGAAAAGTTCGTTATTTTAGCATGAAAATCGTAACTCATAACATTTAAGTCTCAAAAAAAAAAAAAAGATCATAAAAAATATATTCTCTGATTAAATAATTTTACTTTTTTTTGGAATAGCATCATTAATAGTTCTCTTAAATTTTCCAGTTTTTCGTCTATTTATTTCTTTGATATTTGTATGAGTAAAAAATATACATTTATATATATATATATATATTGTGTATATGGTATTGTGCCTCACAGTATACCAATAATTGTTTCTAGATACTTCTTTCACCACAATTGAATTGGAAAATCAATTTATATCGCGATTATCTACTCATTGTAACTATCATAAAACACACGTTTCTACTATAATTTAAATAGACTAAATTATATTCTGCATTCTTTACTTTTACTTTTTAAAACCTCTCTTCAAACATCATTTATTTCCTTCCCTGCTTCATTTGATTTTATGTGCTTTAATCCGATCTTTGCAATGATAATAATTAAAGAGTCATTAAACGGCATACACTGCTAAAAATTTGCAGCATTCTGTCCAGTCATTTGACCGTTTTTTGAAAAAAAGGTTTCATAACCATAATTTAACTATATTTTGACCATAAAATGGCCAATAATATGGTCAGAATAGTGTTAAATTATGGTTGTGTAACCGTTTTCAATAAAAACGGTCAAATGACTGAACAGAATGTTGTAAATTTTTAACAGTGTAGATTAGATGAAGTCCATTTACAGGATCCAATTTTTAAAGTATTGTGAATCTAATTTAGGTTTTTTCTCTGATTTTGTGATGATATAAATGGAATATATATACGACTAGAATATAGCCCGTCAGAATGACGTGTTTGCATTTTCAAAAAAATTATATAGCATTGCATTATAAAAAGAATTGTGAAGTAATAAATTTTGTCTTGTCTGATTAATAGGGTCAGGTGGGGTAAAGTAAAAACAGCCCATTTTTCATTGAAATTTAATTGGCAAGAAAATTATTAATTGAATTGGTAAAATACTGATATAAAGTATGCAAATGAACTTCACTCACAAAATTTAAAGAAATATTTCACAAAAACATTCAAATTAGTACTAATAATGTTATTTTAAAACATATTGTCAATTAACTATTTTATCTGATGGTATGTGGTAAAATAAAAGACAATTCCAACAGAAAGTTTGTTTTTATTAATTGCCAAAATAATAATTATATAACTTAAATTTTAAAAAGTTGAACAGAGAAAATCCCGATTTTTTTTAAACATGCATAAAAGAAACCTGTAATAAATTTTGATAATTAAAAATCATCTTTTATCACATAAGTAAATTGCAACTATTAATTACATTAACAATTTATTTTCCCAAATTCTGTTATTAAATTACAAATTTATTTTCCCTACAAAATACAAAATTTTATTTATTATAATAATGCATTGATATATATACATATATATATATGTAATACACGGCATTACATATTTCTGATATTCTAATTTCATTTTATAAGAAATATTCATCCCCCCCCCCCCCAATGTCTTCAGAATTCAAAAAACATTTTAAAAAGAAAATTTCTTTTTTTAACTACCGACAGATGGCGTAACAGAGCATATAAACGTTTGTTTTAATATTTTAAAAGTTCAAGACGAATGAATCAATTGTTTGTTTACTTTCATATAGGGATAGATAAAGCTACCAATCTAATTTTAACTCAAGTTATCGCAGCTGAATATTAGATAATTGAATGTAATCTCTTATAAATATTAATTTATTTTGAATAATCTGTCTAAAAATGTAACTTTTGTGAGTAGTGGAAAAGAAAGCACGTTTTACTCAACGTTTTAAGATTGAAAATCAAAATCAACATTCACTCGTGTGTCGTGATGCCACATGTACTACACAAATTCCAAATCCAGAAGCAATTGAATGACTCTTTGAACGAATCATTAAAAAATACGGTCGACATCCGATTTTGCTCTTAAAATATTTGTAAAACCATAATAAAGCTTTTAAATAATTTGAAATACGTTTGTTTTTAGAAAGGAAACGTTAATCCGGTACAAAATAATTCACGGGAATGAATCACCGAATATAGCTATATTCACTGAACACCATGAAGTCTCATTGGTCAGAAAATAGATAGCCTTGAAAAACAGAGGTAATTTTTCGCGATATTTTTAACCGTGTATACTGAATTCAAACTGTAAATAAATGTAAACAAAAGTGAAAAACGTATTTCAAAATATTAATATGCTTTTGCAAAATATTTTAAGAGCATTTAATGAATAGCTGAAAGAGTCATTCATTTGTTTTTGGATTTGTAATTTGTGCTTATGAATGGCAACGGTAATCGCTTGTATACATCGGAACCCTGTTGTTGGTATCTGGTTATTTTTAAATTAGATCTTAAAGCGTTATAATTGTATACTTTTTGAAGGTTTGAGAAAAATTGAAGAAGAATACGTTACACAACAAATAGATAGACAGATTAAATAAGGCAGTCGGCAAATACGGCATCGGAATACTTAAGCCTAACGTGGCCGCGTTTGGATTATCAGGAAACGGATGAGTTCAACCCCGGAAGCGTTATACATTTTGTGTCATTCTATGTATAATGGAATAGTTTGATGTAGTGGCTTTTCTCGTTGACTTTCTGAAATCTCAATTGAGTTATTTTAAGACTATTTCTACCGCGATTTTGTGTATACTTATTTCTACCAAAAGGTGTCTTTTGACACCTTTGCGTTTGAATGCAAATAATTGCCAAAACTGTTGGGATTTCAAATTATCAGTTGAAGATAGATAATTTGAGCAATATATTTATAATTACATTGATGCGTATTTATTAGAGAGTATTTAATCAGGTGATAAATTCTAGCTTAATTCAACAATCTACAAAATATAAATACACATAAATGTAATCAAACATGTTTTACGTCAATTGGAAGAGCAATTTAAAAATATTATTTTCTTCATTTTTTTTCAAATTTTATTAGAAAATCAAGAATTTCATATTATTAACTTTTAAAACTATCAGTCTCATGTATAAAAATTCAATTTTGTAACACCGATAACAACAACAGTAATCATAAAAACAGCAGAGTAATATTTTTTTTTCTTTATTCAATACCACAGTTTTAAAACGAATGAAAACAAAGTTCATGCGTATTGAACTCACTAAAACAGAATTGGAGAACAAAACGTGTTATTCAATATTTTGAAACTAGCCACTACAATGGTCTACACTAAAATACAACATGTCGGGAAACAAGCTAATATCAAAGTTGTGCAACAACTGCTGTATTTTCCGTTTCAACAGAAATCGGGATTCTTTAATATGATTATAATTGATATGATGCTGTATAATAGTGTTGATATTTATGTGTAAAATTGTTTAAAATTAGAAATTATGAAATCCTTAGAAATTAGAAATTATGAAATCCTTAGAAATTATGAAATCCTTAACATGTCAAAAGACGACACCTCATCGTAGAAATAGGTGTACCATATCCATATTTTTAGATCCAGGGTGAGCTGGAGAAAATTGATACCGCTGAATTAATCTAACGACTATTGTACGGAAATTAAAAAAAGTAACTGCGGACAAATTATTAAACTTAGAGAATAATTTTAAGTTAAAATCCCAAAGCTGTCTTTTGACACTTCTCGGTAGAAATAGTGTTAATTTTTAACGATTTGTTACGAGTGTGTGTACTGTGTTTGCTGAAGACGTAAATTTCCCATACAAATTCCAGCATACAGAGCTTTAATATATTCAACATAGTTTATTTATAATACAGTGGACTGTAGTTTATGCATATCCGCTTAAGATGTTTCTCCGCTTAATGAAGACAATTCCGTTTTTCCAATTATTTCCTATTTGAAATTACTGTTAATTTTTCATGTATGTTTAATGATTCATAAAATAATAGCTATCAAAAGTATCTGTATGATGATTTGATTATAATTACCTTATATATTTATTTATCTTATGCACTGCAAAAAACTAACATTAATATCAATTTTGTGTTGAATCAGCTCTTGAATTCAAAGATTACGTGACGCAAAAACACGGTTAGGACGCTTAAAGGGTTAAAGACATCGCTTAAAGCGTACTACTCATCGGATGATCATGATGCGGACAAATTTTTTACAAACTGACTGAGCAGAATCAAAATTTCTTGCGTACATTAATTTTTCCAAACGTAACTTTGATGTATATTCGGTTACTTGGAGATCTAGACATTGTCAGTGACAATAATGAAGAGAAAGAAACCTTTCCACCACCAAAAAAGTGAGATTTTCAAAAATTGCTAATGGCTATTCGGAGATGTTACCAATCAAAATGTTATATAACAGACCAAATTTTCGAGTATGTTGCAAAACTGGAAAATGATATGGTAAAAATATCATTTGTTGAAGTATCATAAAGCGATAAATTATTTTAATTAAGTTAAATTATGTAAGTATTATGGATAAATTATGGATTTCTTTGCTTTTATTCCTGTATATTTTCCCATAAGACAGTTTCACCAACTTCATTTTTAACTAAAATTTAACTAAGGAAAAAGGTCTTTATCTTAGCATTAAATAGGTAACCTATTTAATTTCTGACATAAACTGGATTCAATTAATTGAACGAACGGGATTATTTTACCTCTTTAAGACCACCGGAAGATTGTTGGTAATGAAAATTTTGGTGTTTTTCCCCTAATTAATAGGATCATATTTGATTTTAAAAATATCTTTTTATATAAAATCCAAGCCTCTGTGTGTCTCTCGCAATTCCGGTTGGACAGCTTCATTCATCGCGGCCATGTTAGGATTCCTATGGAGAAATCGGTATGAGCTTCAACAATGAGTAATTGTTGAAAGGTACTAATAGCAGCCACAATAGGTTACCGCAATAGAGCCAAATGTTGACCAACTTGGCAAATTTGGCGGTATTTCGTCAAATTTGGCGACAAAAGTAAGTTCTCATATATGACGTCAACTTGGCGATAGCTGGATAATTTGCCGAAATTCCCATTGAAACCTAATTTTTCATAATCGAGCGAACCGAATTTTAATTTAAACTCCGTGCATTTAAAGTTTCTTTCAAAATCTATGGGTCAGAATTTAAAGTGTAACGTACTAAAATGTACGTCTTTACATCTTCAATCCGATGCTACTAATAAAATAATCGCCACTAGAAGGCGCTGTGCTATCTGAGCTCCTAACTGCCCGATTTTAATGAGCTTTACATAGCCGAATACAGAAATTAAATTCTCGGTACTTTCCGGTATAGGCGCCTTGGCGAAATAGAGAAAACTGTATATATCTTGATATCTCATTTTCCGTCATTTTTGACGGGCTATCTTTCTAGTTTTAAATAATACCCAATGTCAGGTTATGCCAAGGGAGGATCCACGCAATTCTTTGCTTGCAGGCTCGACTTTAAATCGCATAAAAAGAGGAAAATGTTTTTTCTTTTTCTTTAGGATCACTTACACAATTGTGTAGGTCAGGTCTTAAAAGGGTTACACCATTTAATATTTGCATCGTTTAATGCGGACATCGGTTAGTTTAGGCCAAAAATGGCCTCCCTTTGAAATCCGCTCTTAAAGCATTGAAAAAAAAAATAGTATAACGTAGCTCCATAAAATTGGGGGCAGCATCGCTGCGTCCAATTTTATGGGGTAATTTAACCGATATAACTGGTGTAATGTTACACCATAATAATATGAATTCTGATATTTTCACATTTTTATATGGTGTAATATTGCACCAGTTCTCCATAAAATTGGTGACAACATGTTGCCACCAGTTGTATGGACTAACATTACACCCATTTTTTACAGTGCTGCTGCTCACTGTATATCAATCGTTAATTATTTCTGTTAAATTTCTGTTGATCAATTTCAAAGGTAATGCAATATTCTCAATTTGATTCTATGTATACTTTTTTCCTTGCTCATATATAAATCTGTTACAGATTTGAATATATTTTTTTGAATGGATGGATATTTTTGACTTGATTTCATAGAACATTTATTAAAATATCTACTCGCGATATCTATTATCTTTTTTATTTTCTGTAACCATTGTAAAATACCAACACCTGTTATAATTATAAATTTCAAAAGACCTGTAAATTATGTATTATATATCCTTTCGTTTCATTTACTTAAAACCACTGTTGAAAAATCATTTAATTTATTCTATCTTCTCTGCTTTATATGTTTCTATATGCTTTAATCCGAGCTTTGTAAAGGTAATTAAAGAACCATTGAATGGCATAGATTAGATGAAGTCTATTTGTTGAATCCAATTTTTGAAGTATTGTGTACGTTTATTCTCTAATTTTGTGATGATAGAAATGGAATATGCGTTGGAGTATTTTGATTAGGGATGCACCGAATATTCGGTATCTATTCGATCGTCCTTTTCGGCCATGTTACTGAAAATTCGGTTTGGCCGAATATTGAAATATTCGGCCCAACCGAACACTTAAAAAAAAAAACTTTTAAAACATATTTTTAAAAACCTTATACAAATTCTACGTTTAACAGTCAACTTATAAAGATATTCAGAATAATTAGAAACATAATCGTATTTAAATAAAAGAGAATGTTTTTACATTATTTATTTGCCGTTTGTTAAATATCATTTAAGACAATTAACCAATCACGGGGATTTTCATAGGAATAATTATGTACAAATGCAAGTTCCTGAACATTGTCTAGTAAATAATCTGTTTCTTGCTAAGATTTTAAGAACAATGTTTACAATCTCTGGAAATGATTGTCCACTCCAGACACCGATCTAGGATGCATTTAAAAACTTCCTTGCATAGTTAAAGGGAGTAGAACAGTTATTCTTGCTAAGTTGCCGTTGCCACCATATAGAATTTGAATAGATTGTATTATTTATTTACTTTTACTTTAGTTCTTCGTGACAAACAAATAATATATAATCCTGTACAATTTTTCTTCCAATTTTTTCACAATTTCTCTTTGATTTTAAAATGTTTGGTTTAGAATTTAAGAAAATTTTATTCATTTGTTTTAATTCTCAGAGGAAGCCATGAAATTTAAAATTTTATTAATTAAAAATTTTTTATAACTATCCTCTTCTTAAATAAGTCAAAACAGATTTTTTTCAGCATAAAGTTTACTTGAAAAAAAAGCTCTTGTTTATTAGAATAAAAGTTTCTGTTTAACATTTTAATCCCTTTTAACTTCAAAATATAAATGTATTCTACAAGCCAAATATTCGGTATTCGGTCGAATAGTTACTATTCGGCAGGCCGAATATTCGGTATTCGACCTAGCAGTTACTATTCGGCTAGCCGAATATTCGGTATTCGGTTCGCCTGTAAGCCGAATATTCGGTATTCGGCCAAATTCACTATTCGGTGCATCCCTAATTTTGATACAATGCTTTTTCACAGTATTTTGATGTAATGACTTTTTGAATTCTCAACAATGTTATCTAATGCTCTATCTCTTTGTTATGATTATGTAAGTATGGCTGTGTATGCTAAAAAATATTTTTACACGAATTTCAACATATAAAGTACCAACATATTTAATATAATTAAAATCGTTAATTTGTTGGTATTAAATGTTTAATAATCGATTTTTCCCTAACTGTCATCAAGCACTAGCTCCTTTTATGCTTACAAATTTCGGAAGACCAGTAAATTATATTCTATATCCTTTGCTTTCATCTACTCAAAACCGCTCTTAAAAGATCATTCAATTCCTTTTCTCAGCTCTGTTTTTATGTACTTTAATCCAAGCTTTGTAATGCCAATTAAAGCGTCATGGAACTACATAATTTCCAAATTTTGAAGTATTGTGAATCCGGTATACGTTTATTCTCTAATTTTGTGGCTATAGAAATGGAATATGCGTTGGAGTATTTTGATGTGATGACTTTTCTCGCTGGCTTTCTGAATTCTCAACAGAGTATAGATATAAGTTACGTTTGTGTGAGTTCGACTGTATATGCTGAAACATACAATTTTCACACATATTTCAGTATATAAAACACAATGATAGTAAATATACTTTCTTTTTTATGTGTAAAATCGTTAATTTTTAGTATTAAACATTGTTTAATGAATTTTTTATAACCATCATCAAGCGCTAACTCCTTTTATACTTACACATTTCAGAAGACCAGTAAATTATATTCTAAATCCTTTGCTTTTATCTATTCAAAACTACTCTTGGAAGATCATTCAATTCCTTCTCTCTTCTCTGCTTTGTATGCTTTAATCCAAGCTTTGTAGTGATAATTAAAGAGTCATTGAACGCTATAGATTGGAGGAGGTCTGTTTAAAGGATCCAAATTTTGAAGTATTATGAATCCGATATACGTTTATTCTCTAATTTTGTGGTGATAGAAGTGGAATATGCGTTGGAGTATTTTGATGCGACGACTTTTCTCGCTGACTTTCTGAATTCTCAACAGAGTTATTTAAAGTTCTAAACTCTTTTTTTAAGAGCGTGTGGTGTTTGGCTGTATAAGCTGAAACTTAAAATTTTCAGACAAATCTCAGTTTATAAAGCCCCATGATAGTCAATATATTTTTCTTTTACTATGTAAAATCGTTAATTTTTATTATTGGACTTTATTTAATCAATTTTTTTATAACTATCATCAAGTACTAACTCCTTTTATACTTAAACGTTTAAGAAGACCAGTAAATTATATTCTACAGAGTGTTGGCGAATTCGACCGACAAATTCAGGGGCGTGGTAGTAGGCATCAAGAGGATGAAAAATGGCCATAGAACATGGGGTCGCAAACCACTTATTTAGTCACAAATACAGGCTGTTTCATTCTAACTGAATTTTGGTTGACGGTAATAATTTTTAGAAAAATAAAAACATTTCAATGAAAATGCAACGATATGTACCTATTTTTGTATGAAATGTTATAACATCATGAAAAGTTCTAAAAAAATTGGGTGCTCAAGTCAAGCAGTCGATGATATCGTATGAACTGGTCATCGCAGTCCAAAATGTGGAGCGTCGAGTTAGAGGTCTGCACGGGCCGGAATTTCCAGGCCCGGGCCCGGCCCGGCCCGTACGAAAGCTGTCTTGGCCCGGCCCGGCCCGTGTAAAAATTGGAAGTTCGGCCCGAGCCCGGCCCGGCCCGTTGTAAAAATTGGAAGTTCGGCCCGAACCCGGCCCGGCCCGTTGTAAAAAATGGAAGTTCGGCCCGAGCCCGGCCCGGCCCGTTGTAAAAATTGGAAGTTCGGCCCGAGCCCGGCCCGGCCCGTACAAAAATCAGTGAAAACGGGCCCGGCCCGATACAATTTCTACAAAAAAAAAAAAAAAAAAAATCCTTTTTTCTCAACATACAATTAAGATTCTTTTAATGAATACTACATACATATTTATGGGAACATTTTACAGTATATTTTACATTGCTATGATGTTCGCAAAACAGAAAACGCACAATAGTAAACATTAACGATTACTTACAGTCATCGTGTCTACAGACATTTCAAAATGGAAATAAAGATTCATTAAAAGATTAATGTAGTTCAGAATAAAGGATTAAAAACGAGATAACATTTGAAGCTGTATAATAAAAAGTAGATTTGTGAAAATATTTCTCTCATTTTTAAGACTTTTCTCAAATCCAAAGGAGCTACATTTCGACACATTTATGAAGTCTTTTCTTTTCGGAAACGTGTAAGATTGGCAGGTATTCTTATTCAAAAGCTATGTAAATGTCGTTTTTTTTCATAGATAAAAGTAATATATCTTTCTGAAAATACTGTCAAAGTTAGCGTTTTGAATCGAATTTCCGGAAGCGATAGCACAGAAAGGAGAAAAACGTACAGTCACGTGACAGGAATCGCTGTTATCTCTGTAAGTAATTTATTAAATATGGAAAAAGCTATTCGTTTCCAAATGCCTTCAATAGGCAGGCCTGTCAATTTTATGCCTTTATAGTTAAAGTTTTTGTCAGAAACATGTGTCTGAAAGCTTTGCATTGTTGAGCAGTGAATATGAGAACCACCTTAAGGTATATTTCCAAAGATACTGTTAAGAGAAGTTCATTATCACTATTAATATTACAAAACAAAATGACTGTTCTACACATCCTGAGATCGATTAAGACCACTTCCTTCCAGGCACGAGTCTGCTGAAAAAAAATTAAACTCGGAATCAGACATCTTGTAACTGTACGATGCCGATCTCTACGATGGACACGTTACATTTCTGTATTGATGTTGTTAAACTCGCATCGGCTCGTGACGCACATTTATACTTCACGAGAAAATCATATTCATTGAAAATGGCTCGTATTTTATCTGCTTCGCTTAAATTCTTATATCGGGCCGACAGGCCCGATTAATTTTTTTGCCGGCCCGGCCCGGCCCGTTGAAAAAATTGTCCTAATTCTGCCGGCCCGGCCCGGCCCGTTTGAAATTTCGCCTTCATTCCGCCGGCCCGGCCCGGCCCGCGGGCCGGGCCGGGTACGGGCCTCGGGCCAAGCCCGGGCCCGTGCAGACCTCTACGTCGAGTGCATACTGCTGGTGCGTATAATGGAAACTTCTACCACTTTTTTTTAAAATATTGTCGCATTTACAACAAGGGTGTGAATGTCCATTAAAAGTTTTATTATAATATACTTCAGTTTTCTAAAATTTATTACTCACAACCCAAATTGAGTTAAGCTGCTATCAGATTCACCAACTTTTGGAGCAACCAACCTCTCAGTCGATTTTAACCCCAACTTTTTCCCGTTCAAAGGGAAAGAAAGGTTACAATTGTCGTTGCTAAAGTTGGAGGAAAACCAGTACTACAAGTACCAGCCGTTAATATTTATCGACTATTCGTATCAATCGCTTACCTCTGATTGGTTCAAATGTTGAAAGTTGGGGGGAAAAGTCGGGGCTAGCGCATACTTTTTTAGAGCTGTGGATAAAAAGTTGGGGATATTGCTGTTTGCTATCACACTGGGTGTTGAGACAATATTTCGCAAAAAGTTGGAGGAAATCAAGAGTTGTCTCAAAGTCGAAAAGTTGTTGAATCTGATAGCAGCTTTAGTGTAGAACACCCTGCAGATTTGATAAAATACGAGGTTTGGGTCGCCATGTTCTGTGGTCATTTTTCATCTTCTTCTACTATCTACTATCACCCTTCTGAATTTGTTGGCCGAATTCGGCAACACCCTGTATATCCTTTGCTTTTATCCACTCAAAACCACTCTTGAAAGATCATTCATTTCATTCTGCCTTCTTTGCTTTATATATGCTGATATATACTTTAATCCGAGCTTTGTAATGGTAATTAAAGAGCTATTGAACGGCATAAATTATATGAAGTCTTATTTAAAGGATCTAATTTTTGAGGCATTGTGATTCTAATTTAGGTTTATTCTCTAATTTTGTTATTACAAAAAGAGAATATACGCTGAATTATTTGCATGCAATAGTTTTTTTCGTTGACTTTATGAATTCTTAACAAATAGTTATTTAACCTTACGACTAACAAGACGTGTCTGTTGGATCCTTTGTCCACTTAATGTCACGTAGATAAAAAATACAAATAATCAAAATAGGTGTGTTATCATTATAATATATTTTTATTTCTATTTTGAATAGATTATGTTGTATTATTTATTAGTGTACTCATTATAAATCAGTCGTTCATTTGCATTTTGGTAATTCTGTGTATTTACCTGTGGTTCCAATGAACTCCAAAGGTTATTGATGTATAGTCTTTTTTTTTTTTTTTTGGTAATCGGAGGGCTAAAGCCCTTATGCTTTGTTACGAGTGTATGTGTTGCTATGTCTGTTGAAAACATTGAGATTGTACTATTCGACTGAAATAAAAATTAAACACTACCGACATTTCATGAACCTACATAAATATATTTATTCAGTTTCAGTTGAATCCGGATTACAGAAGTTTCTTTAGTATCTATTACTTTCATTTGTTGAAAGAAAGATTGTCATAACTGTTATATATGTTGAATATTTTTGTATATAATTACGTTTATATGTTATAATACGTATGTAAATATAGAGGTAGTGTATTAAGTATAGCGTATTCAACTTAAAGGTAATTTGGAAGTTAAAATGTATTTAATTAATCTTATAAACATAATTGACTTAAATGATATCTGTCAATTATAGTCCGAGAGACAGTGTCATACTTTTGCAACCAATTTTAACGTCGATGATTTTAATATGTTAGATAGACTAGAATGGTACAGATAACGAAACTGCCACTCAGCTCAACCGGGGGGTGTGCCACAGCAACGTCTAACAGCATGCTGTAATGTGAAATGAATGGCAACTTGATTACTGATGTTACCCTGACTCGTAGGTAGTCATCAGTAATCGGGTTGCCGTTCATTCCACATTACGATGTTGTTATGTCATCCCTTATCCCCCTCCGCCCCCGGTGGCTTGACAGCTGACTGTCAGTTTCGTTATCTATGCCAGCGAGTGTATCATATAAAATCCATAAAATCCAATCGTAAAACTGGGTGAAAATATATGACACAATCTTTCAGACTATTAGGCTTCTTTTTTTTTTTTTTTTTTTTTTTTTTTTTTTGCATAGTCAATGTTAACAGAGCATACTGAATTTCACTTGCAGTCTTTATGAACAGGGCGATTCAGAGTAACTGTTAAATATTTTACAATAAGATAGAACACACAACAAAACCGAAAAGGGGAGGGGGGAGTAGAAAAAATTCTCAAATAGACCCCCCTTCGGAGTTTTCAACTTGTGTCATCAAGTTTTGCGCCTATTTTATGAAACTTTGCAATTGGAAATATGTGTCTAACAGTGCAATATTTAAGGAAATAGACGATTGTTTCCATCCTTAAGAATAACTCTGTATAGGTAACTGGGATCGCAATCCACTGATTTAGATAAAAAGGTGAAGTCCATTAATATTAAAAAATAATTTCCTCTCTTTAATAACCGATATTAGTTTCTTTTAAAATACTTCCCGCCTTTTTATTTGTAGAGCATTGCTCTTAAATTGTGACGTCATATATTTCTTTGTTCAGGTGTTACAGACATTTTTGATACGTCTTACGCGAGACAGGTGCGGAAACAAAAGCCTCCTTATTCGCTTCCTGCTGTGTGTATATCGAGGAGAAGTGCTCACAGACTACCAACATTAGAACGTAAATAGCTTAAACATCGTGTTGTGTTTGTAGATCTTAGAGAAGCACTGAACTTGAATTGGCCAAATTGGAAGCGATGGGTTTTTGACCGCTGAAATAGACCAGAGACGACTCGTGGCATAACACAGAATTGATGTTTCTACCTTAGAGTAACATAGAAAAATTGTTTGTTGTCAGATAAGTGAAGTAATATCAGAGAAGAGTGCTTAAGATTTATTATCCTCATTTTTATACCTTCCTATAAGACTAAAAGATTTTATTAACTTTTTCAGTAGTATTCCCGCATATTGTCTAGTTTTACAAGTAGGGGAAGGAAGGATAAAGTGCGACCATTCTAAGGTTTGATGAATTATTATGATTCCATTTTATTCAGTAAAGCTCTAGAAACAAATACCAATAGTAACTCTAGTAACTGTAGTTTAAAAAAAATATACTTTAAGATGTAGGGGAGACCGGGGCAAATGGCGCCACCCGGGGTTACGCCATCACCACGCCTAGTTTAAAAACTAACGGCCGTTTGAGATAGTGAATGCGCCTGCACTATAGCGGCCAACAATAGCAACAGTGCCTAGAGTGGGAGTGATTTTGTTGTACGTCGTTCGTTTGTTCTAGTGAAAAATTTAGTTTTCATCTGGTTGCTTCTTATTTTGGAGCTTCAAATGAGTAGAAATAAACACCTTTTATTGTAACATTATGTACTTAAGATAATATTACCTGTAATCTACATGCATTCGCCGACATTTTGATGCAATTTGTTGAAAAAGTTCGCTTCTTCTTTCGGCTTTGCTGGGGGATTTCCGCTATATTGTCCTCTCGGGTTAATGCTGCCACCATGGCAAAGGGTGACTTTTGCAATTTGAGTTGAATTGTAAGCTTAGCACATTAATAAATCTAGCTTATGTAACATTGTATTTATTCATCATTCTGCTAAATTACATTGCTTTCTAAATATTTTCAGTAGGTTATGTGTTTCCTGGTATCCATTTTATGTATTTACTAGGTCATTAAAGAGTGGCGTCATTACTCCAATACAGTGGCGGAATTACCCCAGTATCCTGGGTAATCCCGCCACTGTACAGAGGTTGAAAGAAAATTTTTTTTATGTGTGCTTACTTTACAGTTATGATTACGGTTAAATTTATACAGAAACTACACATCATGATTCAGCTTTAGAATTTGTACTATTAAAAAATAAACATTTTTTTGAGATGGAAAAATTTAAATTCCCTTATGGTGTCGCCATTCCCCCGGTCTCCCCTACACTTTACTTTAAAAGAAAAATTACAAAATGGACACTTTGCCGATTAAGCTGAGCAAAATGGCCAACATGGGTAAATGAACAATTCACATTGATTCGAAATGTATAATTAACACAAGCTAAAGTTAACACACATTAAGAATAAGTATTAGGTTTTGTAAAATTTTAACTATTAAATCGTTACAAAATAAAGTAAACCGTAATGAGTATCAATGTGACGAATGGAGGATTGCAATGGAGGATCTCTTTGTGGTCACTTTGCCCGGGAATGACGCCATTACAAAAACATTGGCCTAGCGTCTAATCTATACGAGTTAGTGTTTTCAAACACACATCATTTAAAAGGATATTTAATACTACTGATCAAACAGCATAAGAGCAAATAATTATAATACCACATATTGTTTAGCTATAATCAAGAAATTATACCACGCCTGAAATCACAAATGCGAAAAAACAATAAAATGAGTTAAAAACTTGAAAAATGTAGCCTTCCGCTTCAAAATCGCAGACAATATTACCGGCATCTGTGACGGCTGTTTCGCACAGTTCCAGTGTGGCGGGGGCACTATGCAGCGAGTATAAATCAAATGACCACTTTGCCCACTTTGCCCTTCCTTCCCCTAGTACAAGTTTTTATTACTTTTCGGACACACACAATGTAAGGAAAGTATTGTAATCATGATAAAAAAAAAATCATTGTGGATATTTTCAGTTTCTCTGAATCCGCTTTCGCTATTTTGAAACTTATTCCATACGTATGTGTGTATGTATGTGTATATATTGTAATTTGCTCCCATTTTCAGGTCTTCAAAGTCCGTCCTTTGTGTTTTTTCAATGATGTCGGTATGTATGTGTGCAAATGAACACGATAGCGCTCTAACTGTCCTTACGATTGAGCTCCCATTTGGAAAATATGCTAGGCCACTGTTGCAATAGCTGTATTCATTTTCATATAAATCGGATGACGGATTTGGTAACTAAACCATTTTGCAACCATTCTGTGACCAAATAAAATCGATAAGTAAGTGTTTGGAATGGGAGTGAAGTTGTTCCTTTTTTTTCTCTGATCAAGGAGTACGCCCTATATATACATTTTCATTTCTTATACTGCACTGCATAAAGAGTAAAAACGCGTATGATGTACGTTGTAGATGGAATTTATTAGAGAGAGTCAGTGACAGTTATTGACGATGTTTTAAGAGCCTACACTATTCCAACGGTGTTGTTAATTCTATGGGAGGATTGTTTGCAAATTTATCGCTTGCATTTTAATATTTTTGAATGTTTTTTTTTTTCTTTTGCATAAGCCTATTTTAGGTCGATATTTTTTATTGTGCGTTTGTACTTTTTTGATTTTTGTTGTAGTATGAGGATAGTTTCATTTTCAGAACCGGTTCTATACAGTTCCAAAAGTGAAACTATCCTCATATAAAAAATCTGTAGCCAAATTGAAAAAGTACAAATGCACAATAAAAAATTTCCATCTCAGGTACCTTATGAAAAAAAATCATTTCAAAATAATAAAATGCGAGCGAAAAATCTGTAAACAATCCTTCCATAGGATTAACATTAGCTTTAGCGTTTCTTTCCGTGACTAATGTAGACTCTTAACAGTTTTCAAAACTGTAGGATGTGGCACAGCTTTTCCCTTAAAAGAAAAAAAAAGCCCTCATTCCTACGGTACTCAATACAACGGGAAAACATACTCCTGAGAAAGTGATTAACAACGCTGCTTATTGATTTCAATCATCGGAAAAGTCGTCATCTCATTTATGATAAAAGCATGCTTATCTTGAAAATAAATCCTTATTGTACTATGGAAAAGAATTTACTAATTGCTTTCCATAAAAAGTGCGTAAAGTTCTTACATACAAATTATTTGTTAAAAATTCTTGTGTTTTACTTTAAAAAGTAATTGACCCAGTCCGTTAAATTTTACTTTCTTATTTCATTGTAATTCATACTTACAAAATAATTGTTTAAGAAAAGTTTACTCTTAAAATTGATGTATTTTAAATTCATTCAGTGTGACTTTCGTAATACATGAAGTAGTTTACTTTTCCAAAATAACCACTTGTGCTTACCGATTAATTTTAAGTAGTATCTCCTCAAGGCAGTCCACCAGCTTATTGTTGAAGTGCTTGCTCATCAGGTGGCAGTTAACACAGGTCACGTTCACCAGGAATAACCTGATTACCATTTCTAAGCTTCACTGGCAATGTTTTTGTGTACTTAGTCTTCTGCGGATGGGTATCTCTCAAGGGAATTTCGAGTTTAGTTGTTTTAGTCTTGCATTATATGATAAAAGTCCAGAGATATAACTCCCCATATGCTCGAGAATTGTTTGGCATTTTTTCAGGAATTCATTTTTTATAGGTTTAAATACTATTAAAACAGAAAAAACTTTTACGACTTACCAAAATGTTTCAAAGCTATAAATCACAAACTTTACCAAGTTTCCCCATCTAGAAATTATATAGTTGATTATAATTGTCGTTTTGAAGTAGCATTAAAAAGTTTGTTTTCACGAATTAAAATTATTGTTATTACATTACTGAATGCTTTGTTTCCTCAAATAATTGTTTATTTTTTCTCTATTAAAGAATGTACTTCCATTTCGTTTTAAAAATAATAACCCCGTGCTGGCACCCCGGCTGCCAACACAGTTGCTATAAAATTTACAAGCTGCTGTCTTTAAGAGTGTTATAAAATTTCTCAAGTGTGGGGGAAGTCGCGTTGCTATATTGACTGCGTGGTGCACGTGACAAAAATAATTCAATTTTTACTTCACTTGGTGGCTTGAATTCACTTTCACAGAGTCGGTGCTTGAATTCTCTTTCACAGAATCGGTGCTTGAATTGGATTTCATACTATCGGTGCTTGAAAAATTCAGGGATGAAAGAGTTTCTCCTAAAGGAGGAATTCCACCTTTTTGAATACAATTTTGGTCATTCTCTGGATTGATGCAAAAATGCAAAGAAAATGTTGAAAGTATATGGGGGGAAGGGGGGTCAGGTAAATTTACTCTTCAGACATTTTGTCTATTTAAACCCTTAAAATTTCTGAACTGCTGTGTAGAAGAGCTGTTAAATCAAAGGTCAGCTTATCCTATGACCATCTCAAAATTAGGTAAATGAAGTTGATTGAGATGTCGTTTCCGAGTGAATTTTTCTTAGATTTTAAAAGGGAAAGGAAGTTTACATAAGGTTATTTTTGAAATAGAATATTTTATTCCATTTATACAACTTTTTGGAGTAGTTTCAGTGATGTATTTCTGGTGCAACGGTAACTTTGATGTGCATATATTTTGCATGGAGAATTTTTTTCCCTTAGAAAAGAGAGAGAGAGAGAAAATCTTAAGCAACCAAACCACCCAGAATATATGTTTTAAAAAAATAATCACTGCACTGCACATAAATTCATCAGATATATCTTTTGATTTATACTTTTAGTAATCTGCCTTCCATTCTCTTTTTTTGATTCAATTAACCTATATAATTTTTGTTAGTTTATTTATTAAGTAATTTCTAAGTTACAAAAAGAAAATAACAATCATATGTACAATTATATTTCATTTTATTGTATAAATCCCTGTTAAAATGTATCGAAATTACAAAAAATTACTACCGTTGTATAGATGGAAAAAATTTCCACCTTTTTTTTTTCCCATTTCCCGCTTTTATGCCTGAAAATTACAACATAAATAGCTGGAAAAATCACCGTATTTTACAGCAGAAGGTTCTGGCACCCCCGGCTTTGCTGTAAAATTTACCAGCGGCTGTCTTTAAGTGTGCTGTAAAATTTCTCAAGTCTGGGGAAAGTGGCGTTGCTATTGGCTGCGTGATGCGCGTGACAGAAAAAATTCGATTTCTACTTCAATTGTTGCTTGAATTCGCTTTCACAGCATCAATGCTTGAGTTCGATTTCACCTCATCGGTGCTAGAAAATTTACCACACAAAGTGCAGAAAAAATCACAACATTTTTTACAGTGCATCTCGTATATTTCTTTGTAATTTATGCATTTAGCTTCATCGTTATAAGTACTTAACTTTGTGTAACATAAATTATTTATTTAATGTGCCTTTCGTAATAAACAAAACAGTTCTTTTTTGACAATAACCGCTTCCATTCTATAATTAATTTTAAATAATATCCCTTGAAGACAAGATGGCTTAATAAGACATTTGTTTTGAAGAGCTCATCAAATTAGGTTTAATACGGCTCGCCTTGTCTAAAATTAACCTCAGCGAACATTAAAAGTAATAATCCATGAAAAAAAGTTATCAATTTTCGTTTATAACTACACAATTTTTACCACATTTCTATCTAAAAATTAAATTGTGTTTGTTTGCTAGAGCTATTTCGAGACAAACAAATAAACAAAAATATATTACAGAAAGTGAAAACACTTCTGAAAGAATCTAAAGTAATTCTGCCTTCTTTTCTAAACTAAAAATGAAATATTCTCAAATAGCTCTTTAATTTTCTTCTCAAAATTGCATTAGGTTCTTACAAACAATTTATTTTGAAGTAATTCTTATGTTTATTTAAAAGAAAACTCATCTGGTCCATTAAATTCCATTTTCCTATTTCATTCTAATTCACTTATTTAAAGTAATCATTTAAAAATACTTTATTCTTTAAATGATCTTATTATGAATTCATTCAATGTGTCTTTCTTAATAAACGTAATAGCTTCTTCTTCTAGAAAAATCACTCACGCTTAACAATCATTCCTAGCAGCATTTAGAAGATACTTGTTCTTGAAATGTTCATCGGGTTGCAATTAATATAGGTCACGTTCTCCGAAAATAACGTCTGTGATTAGTACAGGTTTAGGATCTAGGCAAAAACTTTTTTTAAACAAACGAATGTGTTTCATGGATAACTACACAACTTAATTCACATTTCTGTGTGGAAATTAGTGTGTGATTGTTTATAGAGAAGTTTATTTAGAGACAAACAATAAAATTGAAAGTGGTTTAGTTTCTCTTAGAAACAAAAATTACTCCATCTCCTTTTTTTCAAAATTGTAAAATGTTGTATTTTCAAATAAAGTGTTTTATTTTCATCTCAAATTTGCATTAAGTTCTTGCAAACAAATTACTGGAAAAGAATTTTCGAGTGTCTTTAAAAAGTCAATTAAATTTTAAGTTTTATCTAGTCCATTAAATTTCATTTTCGCATTTCGTTTTGAGTCATTTATTCAAAATGATACTTTAAGAATAAGTTCCTGTTAAAACTGACTTATTTTTAATTCATTCAATATGCTTTTCGTAATAAATGAAATGGTTTCTTCTTTCCGAATAAACACTTGCATTTCTCGATTAATTTTAAATAGTTATCTCCCCAAGGCACTTTGCCAACTGTCTTAAGAAGATACTTGTTCTTGATATATTCCTCGGGTTGCAGTTAATATTGCTTTTGTTCTTTAAGAATAACGTCATTAAACATTATGAATTTAGAATTTATTAAAAAACCTTTTGAATTTATTTATATGTGGAAATTAAGTTGCTATACTGTTTATGTGAGATATTTAAAAATAAACAATAAAAAAAAGTATTACAGAAATTGAAATATTACTTTAAAGAAACTAGAAATGTCAAGTTCTGTTTTTTAAACAAAAAATATTTTATTCACGAATTAATTGTTGTTTTTATTTTTTGTAATACGCATTAAGTTCTTACAAATAAAGTAGATAATGCCCGTCAAAACTGGACGGTAAATGATTTAAAGATGCGGAGAAAAAAAGGTTCATAGCATTATTAAAATGTCAGACGATTTTTTAATAGAATTTTCGTCCGCAATAGTTAAAATAAATAAAAGCACCTCTTTTTTTTATAATATTTATATTAACTGTCTTTATACGGACAACAGAATATTTTCCAGATTCAAAAAGAGCAACCTTTCTTTCTTTCTTTCTTTCTTTCTTTTTTTTTTTTTTTTACACATAGACCGGGAGCCGGCAGCTCAGACAGTCACCTCATCGAGTTCACGGATGAAATTGTAGGATTAGTTAAATCTTGATTCGCATATTAAAAGGCAATCGGTCTGCCAAATCATATCTTGGTGGAAAACAACGGAAAACCCGATTTTAGCGGCTAACTCGTAGGTTTACCATTGTGTTTTCCTGCACTTAAAGGTATGAAAACATAGAGGATTGGGAGCAGGAAAACACTATGGTAAACCTACGAGTCAGCCCCTAAAATCGGGTTTTCAGGTGTTTTCCACCAATATATGACTTGGTAGACCGATTGCGTTTAATATGCAAATCAAGGTTTAACTAATCCTAGAATTTCATCTTTGAACTCGACGAGGTGATTGTCTGTGTTGCCGGTTCCCGATCTAACAAAAGTTTTTTTTTAATATAAACATTTAACTGCATTACAAATACTAATACTTTGCACCACAGTTTTCTTAATATATAGGACTTATCTTTCAATGGTAATAAATTTTTAAAAAAATGTAGATCGTTGCATTTTACTTAATCTATAATTACAAGCGAAAGCTTTTAATTTAAAAATTAAATTACGTTTGTTTCACTGGGGTATTCGAGACAAATAACAAATAAACAAAAATATATTATAGAAAGTGTAAACTCTTCCGAAAGAATCTAAAGTAATTCCGCCTTTCTTTCGAAAATAAAAATGAAATATTCTCAAATAGCTCTTTAATTTTCTTCTCAAAATCTTCAAACAATTTATTTTTAATTAATTCTTATGTTTATTTAAAAGGAAACTCATCCGGTCCATTAAATTCCATTTTCCTTATTTTATTCTAATTCACTTATTTGAAATAAATCGTTCAAAAATACTTTATTCTTTAAATTGACTTATTATGAATTCATTCAGTGTGCCTTTCTTAATAGATGAAATAGTTTCTTCAAGAAAAATCGCTCACGCTTAACATTTAATTTTAAATGGCATCCCTTCTAGGCAGTTCACTTTCAGCATTTAGAAGATTTTTGTTCTTAAAGTGTTCATCATCAGGTTGCAATTAATGTAGGTCACCGTTGTCTGAAAATAACGTCAATAAATAGTACAGGTTTAGAATTTATGCAAAAAACTTTTTTAAACACACAAATGCGTTTCATGAACAATTATACAACTTAATTCACTTTTCTGCGTGAAAATTAATTTGTGATTGTTTATAGAGAAGTTTATGTAGAGATAAACAATAAAATTGAAAGTGATTTAGTTTCTCTTACAAACTAAAATTACTAGGGTCCTTTTTTCGAAAGTGTAAAGTGTTATATTTTAAAATAAAGTATTATATTTTCATCTTAAAAATTGCATTATGTTCTCACTAACAAATTACTGGAAAGGAATTCTAGAGTGTCTTTATAAAGCCAATTAAATTCAATTATTTCACTCATTCTAAGTTTTATCTAATCCATTAAATTTCATTTGCTTTTTTCGCTTTGAGTCGCGTATTCAAAATAATAGTTTACGAATAATTTCCTCGAAAAACTGTCATATTTTAAATTCATTCAATATGCTTTTCGTAATTAGTAAAATGGTTTCTCCTTTCAGAATAAACACTTTCATTTCTCGATTAATTTTATATAGTTATCTACTAAAGTCACTTTATCAGCTGTCTTAAGAAGAAACTTGTTCTTGATATGTTCATCAGGATGCAGTTAATATAGCTTTGTTCTCCAAGAATAAAGTCATTAAACATTATGAATTTAGAATTTATTCAAAACCTTTTGAATTTATTCCTATGGGGAAAATAGGTTGCTACTGTTTATAAGAGTTATTTCAAAATAGACAAAAAAAAAAAGTGTTATAGAAAGTGAAAGTTTACTTTAAAGAAACTAGAAATGTCAGGTTCTTTTTTTTTTAAACAATAAATATTAAAATGTCAGATGTTTCTACAGAGCTTTCGTCAGCAATAGTTAAAAGAAATAAAATCTCTTTTTTTTATAACCCTGCTGGGGTCCGTGTGCATATTAACTTTTTTTTTTTTTGGGGGGGGGGGGGGGGGCGATACAGGCAACAGAACATTTTTTTTATAATTCAGTTTTCAGATCCAAAAAGATCAACTTTTTAAATTTTTTCATAAAACTTTTTAAAGTTAACATTTTATTAATTTTCTTAAATATAAATATTTAACTGCATTACAATATTAATAGATGGCACAACAGTTTTCTTAGTCTATAGGCCTTATCCTTCAATAGTAATAAAAAAATATACCAAAAATTGTACATCATTACATTTTATTTAATCGATAATTTCATGCCAAATCTTTTAATTTAAAGATTTAAATACAAAATCTTTATTTAAAAAATATATCGGGGGATAGTAAATTTTCCGTAATAACAATGAAGAAGAAAAAAATTCTATAACTTTTTCTTCTCGAATAAAATATAAATTACATTATTCAACCGAGTTATCAGAACGCTAACTATGTCTACGAAACATCTTATGCCATAAGCAGGGTCCGAACACTTTAGAGAACCAGAAAATTTTCTTTTTGGCCTCTTAGGCTACTCAACTATCTTGACTGCCCTCTGAAAAGAAACCAGTTCAAAACTGATTTCCTACTCCGTTCAGCGACAGGAAAACACCCTAAAGTCCCCATTACGCATGCTCAGATCAGTCAAAAACGGTCTTAACAGATCTGCTTTGAGTTTTAAATAAATAGATTACTTGGAAGAAAATTTAGATTCCTTTTAAAGAAGTTTCACAGAATCTATTACATTTCATTTTCATATTCCATTGTAATTCACGTATTCAAAGTAACAATTCAAGAAAACTTTGGTCTTAAAACTATCGTATTTTAAATTCGTCCAATGTGTATTTCGTAATACAGTCGGACCTCTATTTAACGAAGTCGCTAAATTCCGAAAAGAAGTTCGTTATATGGAAAATTCGTTAAATAGAGAGTTACACTTTAAAATACTTTAAACTACGTAAAACACATTTTAATCCATAAACACTAAAAAAAGTAATTGGTCACACTTTTTTTTTTTTTTGTAAATTATATCTATTTGTTTTACTTATTTTACCCATCAAAAAGAAATCTGAAAAAGAAATAAGAATGAAACAAAACATTGTCTGGAAATACATTGTATTTTCAGTTAAAAAAATAATTTTACATCAAAATCACGATTTTTTATTATGGTTGATAAGCTGTTTGGAGGAATACCAAATTTTAAAGCAGTATTCTTTTTCTTCATGCCTTTATCCACCTCATCAAGTATAATTTTTTTTTTTTTCTTTGATGCTCAAGCACTTTCGCTTTGACATTTTCGAGTTACAAGAACCGAAATTACCAACACGATTGATCATGATCAACAATCTAGAAAACGGGAAACTATAGTTTAAGGACACGGTGCAGCTCCATTGAGGGTTAAAAGGGGATATTGAAAGTTTGCTCTTCTTGGATGGAAAGCAAAGAATCGCAACGATTTTACTGCTCTCGGTGAGTTAGGTGCCTGGTAATACCTGTTCATGGTCATTTATCATCATAAAATGTGTTAAAAGAAAGAATAAGTTTGAAATGTCCAGTAATATTTTAAGAAATAGGGAGAAAAAAAATTTAGAGCCCAAGGAAAAGTTCGTTAAACAGAGAATACACTTCGCTATTTGGAGGTTATTTTACGAAGAAATTTGCAAAATGTTCTTGGTTCCAAGTAAAAGTTCGCAAAATAGAGGTTCGTTAAATAGAGGTCCGACTGTAGATTGAATTGTTTCATCCTCCAGAATAACCAATTATCGTAGGGTTGCCAGTTTGTACGTTTCCCCGTAAGCTGTACGTTTTTTAGGCCTATCGTATGGTGTACGTTTAATTTTGCGCCGTACGACGATTTCTTCTATTTTTTTTACCACATCTTGCTTTTGACAGTTTCAAAAAAATTTTCTTTTTCAGTTTGCTACAAAATTTCACCTTTTGCTAAAAAAAAAAAAGTTATACACATTCGCATCAAATGTAAAATGCGGTTTGCTTCCGTTCAGAATGAGAAAAATCTTGAGCGAGTTGTGTAATATTAACCGCACATTCATGAACTCCTTGGATAGCGTTAGGGTTAGATCATCTGAACGTAACTTTATTATAGATTATAAGTTAAGTGTCTACATTATAAAATTCTTAATTTAGAATGTCTGTACCTTAAGTTTTAATATTTTGTTTGATTTATTATCTCCCTTTATGCTTAAATACAATGTCTATTGCTAAAATTTTCATGATCTTCATTGAATTGTGCGATGTTTTGATTTATTTTTGTTCTTACAATCCAATTAATTTTTCATTCATAATGGGGTATTTTACTGCAAAATTAGTTTGTAAAATGTTGATAGAATAATGTAATACAAATACAATGGGAAAACAATGATTGACTCGAGTAGTTTATAATCTCTTTTAAAAGGAATTTGTCACCGAAAACATTACTGGTACATTCAAGATAGTTTAGTATGGTATAAAAAAGGACGATAGTGCGCTAAAACCAAAGCGAACTAGCGACAATCAAAATCCTCCGTTTTTTTCTGAGATAAATCTGGCAACCCTACACTTGTGTTTATAGATTGATTTCATCAGTTGTCTCCTCAAAGCATTCCATCAGCTGGCTAGCTAAAATGTTATTTGCAGGGCTGCGGAGTCGAAGTCGCAGTCGGGCCCATTTTTGAGCGAAAGAGTCGGAGTCGTCCATTTTACAAGCAGTTCTGCGTTGTCGGAGTCGGCCCATTTTTGAGCGAAAGAGTCGGAGTCGTCCATTTTACAAGCAGTTCTGCGTTGTCAGAGTCGGCCCATTTTTGAGCGAAAGAGTCGGAGTCGTCCATTTTACAAGCAGTTCTGCGTTGTCGGAGTCGGCCCATTTTTGAGCAAAAGAATCGGAGTCGGATCTGTTAAAATTCCCGGAGTCGGAGTCGTCCATTTTCCCCACCGACTCTGCAGCCCTGGTTATTTGTTCTTGAAATGACTCATCAAGTTGCAGGTAATACAGGTCACATTACCTAAGAGTAATGGCATTAAACATTATGAGTTTATTTTAACCCTTTGCGGTCGTATGTCTACTCTTAGCCATCAAAATTTTTGTACAGTTCCAGTCGTATGTCTGCTCTTCAGCCACCACAGCTTTTTTACCTCTCAGCCACCACAGCAAGAACCCTACTGATCTTGTATTAAGGGGACTTATCTGAAGGGGAAGAAAAAAAGTGGAATCCGATGTTATCCTATGGGAAAAATACTTATCCTTCTTGTTTATTCAAATTTGGAAATTTCAACAATATTTTCTTTTCAGCACGTACATGGGAAAGTTCTTTATTCCTCTGTAAACTCCAATTTTTTTTTTTTTTTTTTTTTTTTTTTTTTTTTTTTTCAGTAATAAGTTACAAACGAGTAAAGAGTACTTTTTACACTTTTCGGAATTTTTTAAACCTTTAACACAAGTTTTAAAATACTCATAATTGTCTTTAAAAAGTTTTAAGCTTACAAAGTGATAAAGAACCTTCCTATCTACGTGCTGAAAAAAAATATTGTTGAAATTTCCAAATTTGAATGAACAAGAAGAATAAGTATTTCCCCATAGGATAACATGGGATTCCACTTTTTTTCTTCCCCATCAGTTAAGTCGACAAGCATCGGAGATACGTAGAATTTGAAATAATATTTTACAAATTGTGTTTAAGTGTCATTAGGTATTTTTGCTTCTTAAAATATTTTTGAAATAATACTTTAAGATGGCAAAAAGCAAGTTACCGAAAGAAATGTACCGTAAAATTTAAAGTAGTTTTAAAAAGATAAGATGTAAAGAGTAAAGAAAAGATTGTTCTGTAAGTTCAAACAGAAAAATTAAGGATCTATAAAATATAATGTTTACATGCAATTAAAACGCATTATTGTGTCACATATATCTAAAGTTAAAAAAAGAATTAATAAATTTTGTTTTCCCTTCATGTTATGTATTACTGTTCGTTCAACGAAAATTAATTCCGACCAGCATGACACCTACGTATAAACTCAATACGACCGCAAATAGTTAAAACAAAACTTATTTAAATATTTTCCTCACGGAAATTACGCTGCCACTGTTTATATGGTTATTTAATTATATATATAAAGAAAGAAAAGAAGAGATATATGCTTTTCATAAAAGGAAGATTTTCATAAAGAAATCCTTAATACCCAGCCTCCATTTTCTAAACAAAAAATGTTCCATTCACAAATAATTGTTTAATTTTTCTCTGAAATATGGATAATGTTTTTAAATTGCTAAATAAAAACTACGTTTCTTTTACAGAATTTTCGCAACATCGATTAAATTTCATTTTCCTCTTTTATTATGTAATTCACATATTCAAAATAATGGTTAAGAAAGAATTTACTCTTAAAACTAACATATTTTAAATTCATTCAGTGTGACTTTCGTAATAGACGAAATAGTTTCCTCTTCCAGAATAACCACTTGTGCCTATCGATTAATTTTAAATAGTATCTCCTCAAGGCAGTCCACCAGCTGGCTTAAGAGGATACTTGTTCTTGGAGTGCTCATCAGGTTGCAGTTAATACAGGTCACGTTCTCCGAGAATAACGTGATTGCCATGAAATATTTCTCGGCTTCTATTTAGCCATCGATGGAAATATTTGTATTATGTACTTGGTCTTCCGTGGATGTGTGTTATGAGAATTTTGAGTTCATTTTAATTTTCGATTTTATCATAACAACATGATGATCCAATTCGGACCTCCCGTGTTACAGAATATAGGGGGAAATTATTTTTTTATTAATATACGTATTTTTAGACTTGCTCGTCCTAGAAAATGCTATTTTAGTTAAAATTGTTTTTTTTTTGTTGTTGTTGTTGTTGTTTTGTTTTGTTTTTTTTTTTTGTTAAAAATATTCCACTTAAATAAAGGGTTTTCTATCTGTTGGTTCATTTTTATTATGAAAGAAAACGCATTTTTTTATCAGTGAAAATCGAAATTCTTTATTGAACATGGAGGGTGGGTGTATGTCATTTATGTATGGAATACAATATCGCACATGTGGCCACTGCGGCTCCGCTTACATGTCATCATCCGACCATTAAAATTTTCGACGACTTTTCCCAGAATGAGCGGATCCATGGGAAAAATTTCAGCCCGAATGTTTAGTTTGAGGTTTTGGATTGTGCGGGGGGCATTGGCGTGCACTTTACTTTTAAAAAAATTCCAAAGAAAATAATCCATTGGGGTTAAATCGCATAATCTTGGTGGTCAATTCACATCATAATTTCTTAAAATTACGCGATCTGGAAATTTCTCATTCAATAAGTTGATGGATTGGAAAACAGTGTGTGTCGTTGCACCGTTGGTGTGTTGTCAATGAGTCCATAATTACAAATGCATTTGACAATTCATACATGCGTGACTCATGACAGCTGACACAAATAATCTGTGAAATATTCATAGTTCAAAAAAGAACCAACATGCGAAAACCCCCGTACTTCTACTATAAAATTCACACTTATTTTGGGGGAAATACTCAGGTACCTCGTACAGTTTCCACTCAAACCGTGTCTGGATCGGTTTCTGTCTGGATGGTAAATTATAAATTTAGCCATAAAGCTATCAGAAATTACAACTAATTACATTACGTTACAGTAATAAAGGCACCATACAGCAATAAACATAACTATTGCTGGTTCCTGCTTAAGAAGCACATGTAAACAGTGAACAAGACAAAAACATTTAAAAGGGAGAAAAAGGAAAGGGCATCGCGATACGTAAGCATATTGTAAGGATTTTTGATTTTCTATCATCTGTGATCATCAAAATTTTAATAGCAGCTTTTTTATATTGATTTTCGAGCGAAGCCTTTTGACTCTGCTATTAACTGAGTCATTTTCCAGGATCTTCATCTTGTTGCCATTGTTTGACTCAACGTGCCTAAAGACATTATAAGCTTTTTATTGTAAACGGCGCAGAAAAAAAAAAATTTCGCTGATCTGTATCTATCCATTTTGACTTTTGTATGCTTGGGTATAAACTATTTCAAACTTAATAGTAGGAGAGCTGTTGAACATTTTTGAGTAGGTATTTGAGGCACCCTGAAAATTTGTGCAACACTTCTTTTGTAATGCCTGAATACAAAATCGAATGTCTGGCACAGTTTTTGTGCCGACTAAAGTGTCTGTCATTTTCAAAATATTTTTTTCTAAGCATAAATATTATATTGCCTCAATCTCAGCGTGCCTCAAATACCTTTTTTGGGTAGTCAAAAAATGGCACTTGACACGTGTCTGGCACAGTTTTTGGGCCGACTAAAGTGTCTGTCGTTTTCAAAATATTTTTTTCTAAGTATAAATATTATTCTGTCTCAATCTCAGCGTGCCTCAAATACCTTTTTTTTTGGGTAGTCAAAAAATGGTACTTGACACGTGTCTGGCACAGTTTTTGGGCCACGATATCCTTCAGCCAGACATTCGATTTTGTATTCAGCCATTACAGAAGAAGTGTTGCACAAATTTTCAGGTTGCCTCAAATACCTTCCCTAAAATGTTTAACAGCTCTTGGACTATAAAGGAAATTCAACCAAAGACAACCTATTTCGTAAATCCCATATTTCGTAATATGGCTCATTGGAAATCACCATGCTTGTGACAAATGTCAGCTAAAGAAAATATTTCCTGTTGTACTACCTTGAAATAAATAACAATACTATCGAAACTGTCTGCGCTTCATCCCGCCAACGTACAATTTTTTGCTAATGAAAGAAGAAGAGAGAGTGTAAACGCACATACAGTCAGCTTTTCACTGATGCATTGCGTCCCGTATTTGTGCATTAGCCCATGAAGCAACAAGAGCCATTGAACGGTAAAGTTTCCAGTCTTCGGTAGCCACTTCCATGTATTGTTAAACCCCGCGGCTCGATTTACTCGATGGGAAAGTACACCGGATTGTGGGTGGTTATAAACATTCAAATTGTTATGCAACATGTCTATTCATTTTTTATCCCCTAAAACAAATGTTGTATTTTTTTACAAGAAATTGTTTTGCGCTTTCCTAGAAGTTATCTAAGTTTAAAATACAATCTACGAAAACTTTATTTCTGTTTTTGTATATATTTGCATTACGAAGGATTTAGTATTATAGGGTCAATTAATTTCAAATCTCTCAGTCAACATTCAAATTGTTATGTAATGTCTATGCCATGTTTATCCCCTAAACCAAATTTGTATTTTTTAACAAGAAATTGTTGAAGTTTAAAAGCCAATCTGAGAAAGCGATTTCTGTATATTGTAAATATTTATATTACTAAAGATTCAGTATATATGTGTAATAGGTATACGCTCCTTCCATTTCAAATCATCTAACTAACATTCAAATTATTATGTAGTATATCTACGCATTTGTTATACTTTTTTTTTTTTTTTTCTTTTTTTAGAAGAAGTCGAAGTTTAAAAACCAACCTAAGAAAGCATTATTTCTGTTTTTTGTAAATATTTGTATTACTAAAGATTTAGTTTATATGTAAAGATTCATTACATTTCAAATCATTCAGCTAATATTCAAATTATTGTGTAATATGTCTGCGGATTTGTTATACTTTAAAATAAATTGTTTTTTTTTTTTTTTTTTTTACAAGAAATTGTTTTGGCTTTCCTAGGTCTTATCGAAATTTAAAAGCTAATGTACGAAAGCTTTATTTCTGTTCTTTTTTATTTCCGAAACATTTAGTATTTATGTATAGCCTTATTCCATTTAAAGTCCTGCAGCCAACATTTATAATGTTACGTAATATACCTGAGGGTTTTTTTTTTTTTTTCCATCAAATCCACCATCTCCTCATCCTTTCCATCAGCCTTTACATCTCAGAATTTGCCCGTATACTTGGCCACGTACCAGTAGTGGGGCACTAATTTTTAAAGTTTAAAAACAAGCCCAAAATGCATTTCTGAAAAACGACTGAAAGAAATCTGATTGACTAACATCCTTAAATGTTAATTTTCCGTAAATTGTTTGGAATAATTGTTTTTCTTTTTCTTGCTGGAACATGTTTTTATTTTCTAAGAGAGTCTTCTAAAAGCAGATTTTTTGGAAAATTCTTAGAAATTTCATTAAGAGATAAGTTTTTTATTTAAAACATTGTTTCTTTAATATTATGTTTTATTTTAAATTAAACTACTGTTGATATACTTTATTACATTGTAAATAATTTGCTGGATAAACCAAAAGGTTAAAGATTCATGTATCAAAAATTCATTAGACCCACTACTGGAGCATAGAGGAAGGTAACATTTTTTTGTTTTTTCCGAAGAATATATTTTGAAACTTTGAATGTTTGTTCTGATACACGAAGGTTAGGACTAGACTAAAAAATATATATCTCTTTTGGATTTCTTTAACACTTAAATAATAATTAGGTAAATGTATTTAAGTGGTCCACGACTGGTACGTTTCCCTTATGCATATTTTATCCCTTTAAACACATCGTATTTTTTGCTTATCCATCATACGTAGTGTAGGGTAAGTCTTGTAATCGTTTTAAACATCGAAAAAAAAATCTTTTGACGGATTTACACGTTTCAGACACTAGAGATTCCGAAAAACATATTTTTAGAAAAAAAATTTTGGTGTCCGTCTGGATGTGTGTCGGTGTGTGTGTCTGTAGTCACTCTATCTCCCGAACAAATTAAGGTAGAGACTTGAAATTTGGTGTGTACTTAGGAAGTAATAATGGGAAGAAGCCTATTGAGTATCAGTAACCTCGATTATTCGGAACTATTTTTTTCCGACTCTCGAAATATTCGTTCCGATAAAAGGTATACAAAAAATTTCGAAATTGTTTATTTGAAGGAGTGAATATAAAAAACAATAAAAAAAAGGATAAATTTTGCATCAAGAATGAAGTCGATCGGATAATTAGTTGCCGAGATATTTGTAATCATATTTTTCACACTCTTCGATTTTTCCTGATCCTGTATTTCATTCAAATTTCAATTCAAAGATATATTTTAATTGGAAATGAGATTATTAATCCGACGCAGTAAACTGTTAATTAATGTGATTATAATTTTTTGATTTATAAGGATGTTTCTTCTACGCAATTCGGTACTACTCGATTATCCCGCCAACCAAAAAACTATCGCCAAACTATAAGATTAAATGCCAATAATGTCTTATCGTAAATGTCAAGTATTTAATGCATCTCCGTACCTATAAGGGGGGTTACCATAGGAGGGACCCTGTTATATCGCCAAATGCCGCCATTTTTGTCGCCAAATTTGGCGATATATCACCAAGTTGGCGACAGACTTATACAAAATCGTACACAAACAGAATTTAAGTTTAAACGAATTAGCGATATGGCATGCAGTGGCGCCACAGTATGCCATATCGTTTATTCGATTTTTCTTACATCTGTTTCCATCTGATAGATGCCATTGCATACTCCATCGTTGGATTCGTTTAAATTTTGATTCTGTTTTCGTCCGATAGACGATATCACTGCATATTCAGTTCTTATGATTGGTTGAATCGATTATCGTTTGGGAACCTGAACTTTTCAAATTCAAGGCGGCTTGACTTGTTCTTTAAAAGCAATGCAACAACTCTTTCCTGAAGATGGTCATAGATGATGACCGAAGCGTCGATTGTTATAATTTTATTTTCATGCTTGTTTAGTTTTTAAATTTACACCATTTTGTATACACCATTTAGTAAATTTGAGATTTTCTAACCTTCACGTTAATATTGACATATATTTATTTTCACAGATTTTTTTTTTTTTTTTTTACTTTCTTTACTGAAATAAAGTGTTTCTTATAGATTCCAATATGAATATTACCTTGATACTACATACAAACATTTTTCTTTTCTTTGTATAGATATTCTAAACATATACTTCTCCTTAAAGCTCAAAGATTGCCGAAAATAAAGAGTTGTTAGATACAAATTTACATATTACTTGATACTACATTCAAACAATTTTATATTCTTTCTATAGCTATTCTAAACATATGCTTTTCTTTCAAATTCAGCGATTGCCGAAAAAAAAAGAGAGTTGTCAATAGATAAAAATTTGCGTATTACTTGATACTGCATTCAAACTCTTATATATTTTTTCTATAGATTTTCTACATATCTACTTCTTTTTCAAGCTCTGCGATTGCAGAAATGGCTAGAGGATATTTTCGTCAAAGAAAATCGAATGTATGTTTATTTTTGTAAATCAAGGATAAGGAGGAGATTTCGGATTTTTATTTTGGTAAAAGCTTTGTGTTTTTATCACCTTAGTTCTATAGTGAAATTTTAACGAAAAATAAATAGCTTTTTACTTCCAAAATCGGGTACTTTTAGCAATATTACGTAAGATAAAACAGGAAATTTTTTGTAGCATAAATGTATATGACATTTTTTTTTTTTAAATATTTATGACAAACAAAGTGTAAAACAAATTTTTCAGCCGTCAAAAATGCCAATTTAAATAAAAATATATTTAGAAGTTTTATATCCATATTGAATAGACATAGCCGACAGTAATTTTGAAAGGTTTTCAGCATATCGCATAAACATATCCCAGATGCGAATTATAAAGTTACCTTAGAGACAGAGAGAGTTTAAATAACCTGCGTAATGAACACTGTTAAAAATTACTGTAAACACACACACACAATATAGTATATATACAGGGTGGTCATAAAGAAACTTTACGATATATGGAACTCTAGCGGCCGGTCCGTTTAACCGATCGAGATGAGATTTCAGATATAGTTATTCAGAGGTATGAGTTCCGGATTCTGTGAATGGCATCAAATTGGCGCTCATGGTTACGGTTATAGGTACAGAAACTCGAAATTTTCGAATGGCAACGCCCATTTTTTTTCATCGCAAAATGCTCAGCGCATGCAAAGACCCCAAATAGCGCTGGAATGGTACGTGTATCGAAATAAACGGACGCGTTATGCACGCACAAAAAACAGCTCTGCGAACGGCCAAAAAAAAAACACGATCGGGGCGCACGGAGGAAATAGACACCGATCACAGAACATCATTCGCCAGATAGCATCGAGATGAGATATCAGGTTATATCAAGTCTATGATAGTCAGCATAGAAAACTGATTCTTGCCTCTGTCATATGCAAATTTCCTCCGTGCGCCCCGATCGTGTTTTTTTTTTTTTTTTTTTTTTTTTGCCGTTCGCAGAGCTGTTTTTGTGCGTGCATAACGTGTCCGTTTATTGCGATACACGTAACGTTCCAACGCTATTTAGGGTTTTCGCATGCGCTGAGTATTTTGCGATGAAAAAAAATGGGCGTTGCCATTCGCAAATTTCGAGTTTCTGTACCTATAACCGTAACCGTGAGCGCCAATTTGATGCCGTTTACAGAGAACCCTGAGCTCATACCCCTGAATAACTATATCTGAAATCTCATCTTGGTCGGTTAAACGGACCGGCCGCTAGAGTTCCATATATCGAGTTTTGAAACTCACGTCCTCTTATATATATATATATAGATATATATATCGGTAATTTACACTGGCTCTCAATTAAAGAATTCGATCAAAATCTCCAGTTCATAAGTTTTTTATAGATTGGTTGATGAAAATAGTGCTTGAACCACAAATTTTTTGTAGAGGAAGACAGGAGGTGCAATCCAATTCATATGAATTTACAGCTAATAATAATGCAGTTTTCCAGTTATTTATTTCCAGATTTTACGCAATAACGTTTTCCTTTTTTTTTCTTGCTGATGCAAAAAATGGCAAGGGAGCGAAACGAGCTGGGATCGCGTTGATGTCCCAATGTGAATTGCGTTGCAATTCATGAGGGCTAGCGAGCAAGGGGAGACCCCCCCCCCCCCCCTAGTGTATTATAATAATAAACAGTTGAACAACAAAACAGCAACCTCCATCGTTGTCTTTTCTTTCTTTTTTTTGTGATGTAAAATTACAAAGTTTACTGCATATGTATGCATGTAAACTTACAAATCCTTGGATATTTTTATAGATGCAAAAATACAGATTTGTTTCTCTGATTTTTAACGAAATCTCGGTTTCAGTTCTCTGTAAATTTGCATAAGACTGAAATGACGAAAAATGTATGTTTTGTAATTTGAAATTTTAATTGCTGAATTTTAATTTCAAATTACTAAAATGTAGGCATGCGAAATTTTCTACAAATTTCCAAAAAATTACATAATGTATCCTTTGTTATTATTATTTTCATAATGTTTAAATCTTTCAGAATCTCGTACAGTTGGTCCGATAGAAAAAATCTGAAAATTACGGTCGCACGAGCTTTAAACATGCCACGAACCGACGATACTAGCGAAGGGGGAAAAAAAGTATACTCAATTATCTGTCCAAACATTGTTTTTCAGCAGTTTTGCCACGATAACTTTGAACAAGTTAATTGATTTACATGTTTATTGTTTTATAATAAAGGAAATTAAATTCTCTATAAACTATACCAGAAAAACAAACAAACAAACAAAAATTTTTTCAAGTTATAACAAAAAATATTATACATTTTTCGGATTTTGGAATTTTTACTACATATATGACACAATGACGTCATGGAATCGTGGCTGGTGTAACTATTACTTAATGTTGTTCTCAAATCCAAAGGGTCAACTTTATGATACAAGTTTTAATTCATTTTTGTTCGGAAACGAATGAAATTAGGAGAGTTTTTATACAGAAACTTTGTAATCGAAAGACGTTTTCTATTTTTTGGTAAACGTAAAATATTTTTTCAGAAAATACCGTGAAAGTTGGCGTTTTGAACCGAATTTTCGGACGAAAGCCGAAAAACCAGCCACAGAGAGGAGAAAAACCGGCCGTTACATGATCAAAAATCGCTTAAAATGCGATAATTTATTTATCAAAAAACGGAAAAACGCTATTCGATTCCAAAGTCATCCTGCCAATTTTGTGCCTTGAGTTAGTAATGAGTTAGTAAATGTGTCAGAACGTTTCGCGTTTGTTGAGCAGTGAACTTGAGAACCACCTTAAAAAACACACAATTCGTGCGCATGGCTCTTTATTGGGCTCATAGGAACATCTTAGAGCGGAGACCACAGTAATCCAATTACTCCGGGATCATTTCCCAGCTGCCTCGACACCTGGATCTGTTCACTAGGGCAGCTAGTAGAAGACTAACCGTAACTGTTAGAGTTTGCTAGGAACTGGCACACTCAAAGAGAGTGTTTTATATCCTTGCAGGGATTTTGTGGTAGATAGATACTCGAGAATAAATCTTGGATAATTATATTCTACTTCAACTTCAGAATATGTCAAGTGTCTATGCGCTCGAAGAAAAAAATTATAAATATTTTGTAATTGGGCTATGTGTTGCAAGTTACGTGGAATTTTAATTGGGACTTATAGTAGTGGAGAAATTTAGCATACATTTGAGGATTGCCGAGACATCGAACATTATGTCTGCACTTAAGATTCTCAAACTGAACCCAGACATATAGAAAAACAGGCTATACTTGGTAATGGCCCCTTTGGCCGTCATTACTGCGACATATATCTCTTATGAGTTTCTAACTATTTGTAGTGTTAATTTGGGGCAGATATAGAAGTTGATTTAGCGACTGAGGGGAAAATATATTAATTGTATCATTTCAGGAACATATAGAATAAAATAATAGAGCACCTTATCAATTTTATAATTTTTTACAATATTTATTTTTTTTTTCTGGTATAATCTAAAGACAACGTAATAAGCAGTATAAATAATAAATGATAACTTAAAACTATTTAACCTGGACTTCAAAATCGTGGTAAAACTAGTTTTATAAGTTGGAATATACATACATTAAACGTCTAAATTTGAAACTTTTAAAAGGCTAAATAAAATAAATAAAGTAAGACAGATTTGAATAAAGTTTAAAATAAAACTTATAAAAAGTTTAAAATACTAAAAAAAATGAAAAATACATTTAGTAAACGTTTCGCCAAGCAACCGCAAGCACTGTAAAAAAAAAACGGACTAAAAAACGGAAATACTACTGGCAATCTAGACGCCAGTACTATTTCCGTTTTTTTAAGGAATTTTTACCCATAAATTACAGAAAATTTTCCGTTTTTAATCAGAAAAACGGAAAATTTTCTGTAATTTATGGGTAAAAATTCCGTAAAAAAACGGAAATAGTACTGGCGTCTAGATTGCCAGTAGTATTTCCGTTTTTAGTCCGTTTTTTTTTTACAGTGAGGCCTCATCTGTGCAATTTAAACATAGTAAAACAAACAACAGAACAAATCAAGTACAGTTAAAGTTTTTTTTTTTTTTTTTTAGAAACAAACAATATTCGCCCGGAATGGAACAGGCTTGATTCAATGTTGGCGATTGTATGTACCATGATAACTGTTACAACTTGATTTCAAAATAAGAGCGGTCACAAGTAGCGGAATGTGATCCGTTTCAAGAGATTCAGGACTATTTTTGAATTTTGATTTCCTTTTTTGAAAGCACTAATATGTTCCTTCAGGCGAATTTCCATCGATCTACCCGTTTCATCAATGTAAATGCTATCGCACTCTTTACAGGGAATGGAATAAGCAACACCTGTTAATTTTGACTTAATATATTTAAATTTATGCTTATTAAAAAAAGGAACTCACTTTATTAATTGGTTTAAAAGAAACACCAACATTGAATGATCTTAGAATCCCAGAAATTTTATCTGAAATGTTATTAACAATTTAACAAATATTTTGTATTTCTATAAAACCTAAATAAATAAATGAAAAAAAAAGTAATGGTCTAAATTGATTACATGCATCCTAAGCCACAATCAAACTTCAGTCAATTTTCACCATTTCTGTATATTTTAAGGAAAACGATTACAAGTAAATTCTATGATCTGTCTGAGAGAAAAAAAAATATTCGAAATTTCTTTATCATTTAACGACTTTAGATATAATTATTTCTTTGGCTGTAGTGGAGATTTCAAAAAACGAAATGGAATAATTAACTTGTATTGTGCATTTCTATTAATTGCTTTATTTACTTATTTTTACCTTTATTGCATTCAATTATTAAATATAATATTTTGGTACTTTTGTCTGTTTTATGATATTTTATTATACTGCTGTGTTAATTTACTGTGCTATTAGCTGTGTTAATTTACAAAAAAAGTATTCTTTTCTTTTTAGGTAAGTTCACTTTGTATGTTCTTCAATCTTGCTATTCAAAGATGAATGAGGTAAAAATAAATTAAATATCTATTCTTTTTAATACGTTCGAAAATTCGTATGGAAAAAATTCAGTAATCCTGCTCTGAATCTTGTTAAAATCGACTTATGTTGAATAACATATATTATGATCTAATAATAACATGTGTATACCATGTTTATGTATTCAGTTTTAATCGCATTTTTCTGAAGGACTGAACATGCATTAAATGAAGATTTAACAATGGATTTTTTTCATCCGGTCGGAAACATCTAAGAATGTTGTAGAATTATCCGTTTCTCTTATTGTGATTCTTGAAAAATTTCTCCTCGTGGAACATCGTCGTAATTTGTACGTTTCCATTGTTATCGGATAATAATAATAATAAGTACTAGAGGGATTTTGAAGTCTTTTGTTTTAGCTTGATGATATCTGTGGAATTATTTCGTTACTAAGTTATTTTACTTTGCTAGGAGCTTAAATATTTTTATATGAAATGAATTTTTGGTGGTTATATTTTCGAACTTTTCTTGTGTATTTGTGTGTGTTGTTCGTACGTGCGCGTGTGTATTTGTTTCACATGGTTCGATCGATTAATTGAAACTTAAATATTTATTGAAATTGGAACACTAGTAACATACACTATATGGCCAATCCCTTATCATTCAGCTGCTTTTAGAGAGCAACTAAAAATTAGCTCAGTCTATCGCCGATATCTATCTGAATTTTCAAAATATTTGACTGGATATTTTATATGATTTGCTGCATAGAGAAGACTATTAAATCAGGAAAAGAAAATCTTTTTTATCGTTCGCGTATGCTCAGATAACAAATATTTCATACAACTGCTCATATTTCATTAAATGTTTAATATATTTATCTTCCAATTGCACTATATTGTTCCTATTATATTTTGCCAAATTTTCTTAAATTGGCGTTAAATTTGGTTGAAAACCCTGCATGATATAAGCAAAAAACATGCAATAATTTTTTGAACTTTTAAAACAAATCGCTATATCTTCATGAATATACATGCTATTCTTGCACAAAATGAATGCACATGTTTGTATCCTATAGCGATGGATCATTTTGTGTATTTTATTTTACAGGGTGATCCCAAATATTATTATCCTTTGATTTTTTTTGTTGGCCCCCTAATTGTCCTCCTTACCAAATCGACGTTGATAAATATGAGGATGAGGTCAAACATATTCTTTATAATCCTGAAGATCCAGAAGAATCCAACAAGTACATCTTGAAATATTGAACAAAATGTCTGAAATTGAAAGTGTCCGGTGATTAATGGCCATATAGTGTATTTATACTGAAGCTCCCGACTCGATAGAATTTCAGTTATACGTTTAACCGATTATACGCAGGTATGAAAAATGTATACCTTAAAGGTACGTTTAAACGCATACGGATACGTATAAGCGAATATCAGTTAAACTTATAATTCAAGTATACGTATATTTCAAATATATGTATTAACTTTTAATACCAATGGATCTCATCAGTCTTACGTCACTGAACGGGGATCAAGCTGGAAATCGGTGGCGTTAACAATCTGCATAACATGTTTCATACATAGGATCGTCTTATTATTCTCTATACATATTTTAATTAATTTATGTTACTTCTAATTTTCAATGAATAAAGTTATAAAATGTCATAAATTTGCTGTAAAAGCTGTTGGAAACAAAGCGTTAATCATACAACTTCAGCCGTTCCGTTTTTAGTCGAAATTTCAATATCATGTATTGGATGTCTATCTGTAAATCAAAATTACTTATTTTGATTTCCAGATATGATGTAGATAGATCATTAATGATACCTGCCAAGTAATTTTAACAGTGCTTAATTTGTGCCCTTTGATTTTAGTGAATATTCAAATATTGGGCGGAACTTACCGGAGCTCTTAAATACTGCGCTCCGGAGCCCACCGGAATTGTGTGCTTTGTTTTGCTGGTTGATACAAAGAAATCATTGGCGAGTAGGTTTTTCTAAAAATTCCCCCACCTTTGATTTTAATATTTTTTTCTGTTCATGCATTAGATTTTATTATATATAAACGTTTAAAGGTATAGTCAAAATACATGCTGCAGACGCTTAAAATTTTGGGTACTTGTTAGTTATCCCGTCGATCAATTTCGCCAAATTATATAAATCGCCAAATTATACAAATTGCCATAATTTTTATTTTAAATAACGAAAGAATAAATAAATTAGTATAACATTAATAAAAATACCAATAAAACGTCGAAATAAAAATCACTTGATGGCATAAACACGTGTAACTTGCTTAAAATCCAGTGAATGTGACATTTACGATCAACCTTTATTGGCATTTAATCTTATAGTTTGGCGACAGATATTTTGTTGACGGGATAACTAACAAGTACCAAATTTTGTAAATAATATATAAAACTAGAATACAGGAATTCTGCTTTTTCAGAATTTAATGTCGCCCCGATGAAAAAAAAATATGTATATATAAATAGTACAAAACATATTTCAATTTTAAGACTTAAAGCACACACAACATCTGATGTAAAGCATAGGATGTCACTATCGCAAAATAATGCACAAATGCAGCAAAAAGATGCCGTCATTAAATAAACTTGAGACAAAAAAACTGCTATCTATAATGATTCGCAGGCCTTCATTTGTTTGTAACATTAATATGGCTACTTAAAATTAAATATAGTTTATAATAGTTCCATGTTTTAACATAAATTATTCGTTTATATTTTTTCAAAATAGCACGTATTTTAATTACATTTTCTTTCAGTTGTTATGAGAAAATGGCAACAAAAAGATATAATTGCTTTTTTTTTCAACTATTTTCCCTTTACTTTCTACAAAAATGGAGTACTTGAGTTGCCAAAATTAAACAAATGGGGATAAAAACTACAAAAAAATTAATATTTCAAAAATAAATAGCCCAAATACAGTTTTCAAACAAATTGTATTTAAAAGTACTTTTCTTTTTCCAATACGACGGTATAAAAATTGAAAATGTGCGATGCTTAGAAATTTAAAAAATTGCTATAGAGCATTTAATTGTACAATGATACATCTGCTTTGTTTATTGCTGCCTTCTGTAAGGTAACGTTATTTTTGGGACACAAAAGACGATGGGAGAAAGAAATAGCATGCCGTACTTGGGGCTAATATAAACATGCGTATGGAGGTTACGTGGGAATGTACTACGTTTGATATTACTGCAGAGTATTAGAGCTCCGATACTTTTTTTTTTTTTTTTGTTAAAAATTAAGCACTGAATTTTAAATAATCCTATAAGAATAGGCTTTTTGTTTTTAATTCGTTCAAAAATAAAGAGGAAAACCCAAACCCATAATCCTGCTTAAAATCTTGTTAAATCGATTTATGTAAAATACAATACGTCGTTACCTTCTAATAGCATCTGTATATCATATTTATGTTTTCAATTTTTTTTTTAATCTCATTTTAAGAAGGACTGACTCTGCATTGTTAAATATAGATTCAATGCTATAAAAAAGAAAGAAGAAAAAAAAATCTTCGTCGGAAACATCTAAGAATGTTCTAAAATAATCCGTTTCTGCTACTCTGACTCCTGTAGAATTTCAGCTTGGGAAACATCATCGCAATTCGTTCTTTGATGATCTTGAATTCTCCGGGGATTTAAAAGCCGTTTATTTCAATTTGATGATATCTGTGGAATTACTCCGTTGCTAGGTAATTTTACTTTGCTAAGAGATAAAATATTTTAAATGTAAATTGAATTTTCGGTTGGTAGATTGCAATTTTTATTTCTCGGAGTGTGTTACGTAAGATATCTAGTTTAACGGTTTAATTTTTTTACATGTTATGCGTAAAATTTATACATTTCAGTTATACTTAATGCTTTTGCGCGTGGATTTTCCTTTGAAACATTTGCAAATGTTTTTGCTTTTTCTCATTTATTTTTCTTTTCGGAATAATATTTTTAAACCCGGTTTTTCTAACATGTTCCTTTAAGTGAATATTTTTTTAAAGAAAAATCACTCGCAACTCGCATGCGATATTTAAAGGTATTTTTTATAAAACGGATTTTAAATAGCCTTCTAGAGAATTACGGTTTAAATAGTATACGCTATCTAAGGATCTAAAATGCAAAGAATGTTTACTTTTTTGCCCCCCCCCCCCCCCCCAAAAAAAAAAAAAAAAAAAAAACTTAAAAGAAATATGTGGAATATATTGGTTACAGTAGTGTATTTTTTTAGTAAATAAATAAAAAAAAAAAACGCTCATATTCTGTAAAAAGGTTTAATTTGAATATAACATTTGTTCAATAAACTTACTCTTTATATTTTATTTTGAGGGATATTTTTGAGTTTTATTTTGAGGAGATAAGCAATAAGCAAAACAATGTTAATCGTTGAAAAAGGCTGGGGTCACTATGACCCGACGCGAGTGCTGGAGGGTTAAAAAATGTATATTTTCAAAATTGTAACACATATCATAATAAGTGATATATGAAAATAAAGAAAAAGTGTTCTTAAATAAAGTTTTCTCTCGGTTACAAATGTTCGATGTGTGAACCTTTCGTAACATGACAAACATCTAATCTGCAATCAAGTTCGTTCCACAAATTTTGCAGTTTTACATTGTCAACGCTTCTTAATGCAGCAATGACAAGTTCTTTAAGTGTTTTCGGCAATGGTGGTTCATAAACAAGAACTTAAGGTAACCCACTCAAAAGAAATTACATGGCGTAAGATACGGGGATCTTGCTGGCCATCTGAATAATTAAATCATCGTTACCCACACGTCCAATCCTGCGTTGAGCGACGGCAACAAAAAACTTGAAATGCTTTTCTTTATTTTCATATATCACTTATTATAATATGTGTAATAATTGAGAGAAAAAAAAATATTTTTTAATCCGCCCATTCGTTTATGCTAACCCTCAGGTGATATTTATGGTAGACTTCTCCAGACCGCCGCAAAAAGTATACGATCCCATAGAAACAGGTGAGAGAAATCTCGCCCAAAAGCCAAGTTGCTAAGTTATAATTAAATTGAGCTATTATAAACAAATCTTACAGGTAGCGCATGTTACTTATCATTTCTACTATGGAATATAACGGTTACAATTTAACCCCTTAAAGGTGTTTTCAAATCCAAAAGGGCAACTTTCTGACATAAATTTTAATTTATTTTTGTTCGAAAATGCATGAAACTAGCTGGTGTTCTTGTTCAGAAACTATGTCATTGAGCTGTTTTTTTCCATTTTTTTACAAACGCAATAAATCTTTCCGAAAATATAATTCCAAAGTGGGCATTTTGAACCGAATTTCCGCGCGAAGGAAGAGACTCATATATATATATATCAAAATTTATTCATTGATGCTTTATCATTTACATTTCATAAATTCGAATTATGAATTTTAAAAGATATGATATGGAAATTTAAGTGACGCCTTGATGTTGCTGAAAACGATTAGTTTTAAAATTCAATTTAAATTTTCTTTTGGCTAAATACATTTACACATCTAAATAATACTTTTCATTTTCAAATGCACTATTGAATATATTACTTTCACTGAATCTATATAATGCACTGAATTGTATTCATTTGAATAAATTGATTTATCTTTTGTGCCACGCTATCCAAAAATCAAAAGTAAAATTTATGTAAATAGTTTTTTGGTCATATTATCCATTTGCATACATTTAACTTAGTTTGGATACAATGACGCAAAAAACTATTTACATAAATTTTACTTTTGATTTTTGGATAGTGTGGCACAAAAGATAAATCAATTTATTCAAATGAATATAATTCAGTGCATTATATAGATTCAGTGAAAGTAATATAAATTCATAATTCGAATTTATGAGATGTAAATGATAAAGCATCAATGAATAAATTTTGATATATATATATATATGTATAGGTAAATTAATAGCATTGCGTCACTCAAAATTTGATATCATTATTTTTAAGTTCCAAATTTAAAATTCTTAGAGCTAAAGATAAAGTGCTGCGTCACAAACTTTTAACCCGTTAAGGGTTTTTGTATTGATATCATTACTTTTTTTAGGTTAGTGATAAAAAGATAAAACCACAAAAAAAAAAAAAAAAATAAAGACATAGTCGTGAATAAATTCATAGTCGTGATTTCCATTGACCTTTACAATCCTCCATCTAAAACGAATCAAAGTGTCACAAGAATTTATGAAAACAATTTGTGTGTGCATATTCCAAGATTTCATTAACTAAAATCGAGTTAAAGAAATCTTTTAAAATTTGAACTTTTTAACACTATAGATTACTCATAAGTATGATACAAATAGAAATAATTTATCTAACTGAAACTGTTTTAGCCAACATTTCAATTATCAAATGTAAAATAAGCGATATTTGGAAATTTAAGCGTTCCATGTTGTTAAGATTTTACGTTTCCTTTTCACATGTTTCTATGAAAACGCAGACAGTTATTATAAAAGAATTTCATTTTTACTTTATATTTTTAATGTTTTGAACTCTTACACTGTAATACACCAAAAGTGTTAACATTTTTCAATATGGTATGAAATATGCTAAAATTGACGACACATATATATATTTTTTAATATATAAATACATGTAAAATAAAACTTTTTCACATTATGATCCACCTTAGGTTTATTATACAGCTATAAATAAATAAAACGAATCAAAGTGTCCAAGAATTTATGAAAACAATGTGTGTGCATTATTCCAAGATTTCATTAACTAAAATCAAGTTAAAGAAATCTTTTAAAATTTGAACTATTTAACACTATACGTTACTCATGAACATGATTCAAATAGAAATAAGTAATCTAACTGAAACTGTTTTAGCCAACATTTCAATAATTAAGTGTAAAACAATCAATATTTGGAAATTTAAGCTTTCCATATTTTAAAGAATTTATATTTCCTTTTTACATGTTTCTATGAAAAAGCAGACAGTTTTTATAAAGATAATTCATTTTTGCTTTATATTCTTAACCCCTTCGGGACGGGAGCCTTTTACGAAATTTTTATTCTTTTGTCACCGTTTTTTAAAAGCAGAAATTTGTGTCTTCTTCAATCGAGAAAATGCACTGATTAAATAAGGCAAATTTTACAGTAAAATTTTACTGGTGAGGAAAAACAAAGATTCTGAGCGCTTCATGCGGCACGTATACGTGTCGCTCGTCCCCAAGGGGTTAATGTTTTGAACTCTTGCGCTGTAATACACCAAAAGTCTTAAAATTTTCCAACATTGTATGAAATATGTTGAAATTGATAGGAAAAATTCTTATTTTTTTATAAATACATGTAAAAACTTTTTCACATTAAGATCCACCTTTGGTTTATTAAACAACCATAAATAAATAAAACAAATCAAAGTGTCACAAGAATTTATGAAAACAATTTGTGTGTGCATATTCCAAGATTTCATTAACTAAAATCGAGTTAAAGAAATCTTTTAAAATTTGAACTTTTTAAACCGTGAAAATAGAAAAATAATTTATCTAACTGAAACCGTTTTAGCCAAAATTTCAATCAGTAAGTGTAAAACAAGCGATATTTGTAAATTTAAGCGTTCCATGTTTTTAAGATTTTACGTTTCCTTTTTACATGTTTCTATGAAAAGCACACAGTTATTATAAAGATATTTCATTTCTGCTTTATATTGTTAATTGCTTGAACTCTTGCATTGCAATACACAAAAAGTCTTAAATTTTTTCAACATTGTATGAAATATATTGAAATTGATGAGTTTTGTACCGTGCATTTGAAAATAATAATTTCAGCAAAGCATTGACGTTTGTTTGGTTATGCTTAATGCAAACCTATGCTTTGCTCAAGCACCAATGAAACTTTAACAATAACTTATTTTATCTCAATAAAGTTTTTGTTTATTTTACAATACACAGGAATATTTCCTTCTGTAAAATTATTGCTAATGTATTTATACCTACTTCTGCATGCTATATGTGATTATTCCAAGAAATTATGTCTGAAAAAAAAAAAAAAATCATGATCCATGTAGCGCTTTCAACTGTTCAAATGCTAAAAATGATCAAAAAATTGGATGCTAGACAGCCAGTAAATTTTCTTGTGAAATAATTTGACATGAATCTGAGCAGTGTGTTTATGACATGAAAATAAAGTAACACAATATCATGCTGAAAGTGATTCAAATGCAGAAATAAACATAAATGGGATATAAATGTTTAAATTTTCTTGAGCAACAATGTAATAATGGACTAGAAATCATAATGAATGCTTATAATAAAGTGAAATACAGTAAACTCTGTGAACTCCGTAAAATGCATAATCTGCAAACATCTATTATCTGCACTACGTGGAACGTAAGTAATGAAACTCATTTTAACATTTAAGTTCATAGATGAATTTAAGAATGATTGTTAAGAATGCCCTTTTTATCAGAAGAAACAGAAGAGCATGATTCCCAAGATACCGTAAAAATTTATTTGAAAGATTATTGTTTGATGGCTTCAGATTCCTGGAATCTAGCAAAATCCTCAACATTAGAACGGGCTTGACATAATAACAATATGTATAATGTTAAGTTCATAGATGAATTTAAATGATGTGTTAATTTTCACTAAATAACAATTTTTCCTTGAAATAAACTGTGATTTAAGAAAAATCATACATTTTGTACCCAGCACTCAAAAATAACAATTTGAGCTTGACCTTTGTTTCTTTGGTTAGGCTTAATGCAAACCTATGCTTTGCTCAAGCTCCGATGAAACTTTAACAATAACTGATTATATCTCAACAAAGTTCTAGTTTCTTTTAAAATACACATGAATATTTCCTTTAGTAAAATTTCTGCTAATGTACCTATACCTACTTTTGAATGCCATGTGTGATTATTCTAAGGCATTATGTCTGGACTAACAAGAATCACGATTCATGTAGTGGTTTTACATTGTTCAATAGGTACAAATGATAAAAAAATTGGTTGCTAGATCATCAGTAAATTATCTTGTGAAATAATTTGCCATAAGTCTGAGAAGTGTGTTTATGACATCAAAATAAAATAACAATATCATGCTCAGGGGTAGGAAAATGCATCATTTTACTAGCCACTGGCGAGTGAATTTTCTGACAGGATGAGTGAATTTTTAGGTAGTTATTGAAAACTGCAAACTATACAGGTATGCCGAAAACGTTTTTTTAATAAGTAGTTAGCTATATTTTTCAACTTTCCTAATTACTGCGATGTAAACATGGTACAAAATTCTATTTTATATTAAACTTTCATCTCTTGTTTATATTTCTCAATTGTATAGGAAAGAAATATATGAAAATGCATTACAGTAATCAGTGACCTGGAGCCGGAAAATTTTTGATGCTCCAGCTCCGCTCCGAGATAAAATACTGTGGCTCCGGCTCCGGGAACTGCTCCAAATCGGCGCCGACTTCGCACTTCTGAGTTGCAGATTTTAATTTACACATTTAATTTTTTGCTTACAAATTCTTTTTTTCTTTACCTTTATTAAAGATCTGACAAAATGCATTTTTCTTCTCAACAAACTTGAAATGCTTGTTCAGAAAACATGACATCTTTTAGCTTTTGCTTTTAAAATAGAAAGTTTGGTGGAATTTTAAACACAAAAATCTTAAATTTCTTCTACGCTTTTCAAACAACCAAAATTGTACGTGTAAACAACAGGCAGTCATATTTGTTTTCAAATAGTGTTGCCACTTAGCTCAAGTAGAAGTGAAGTAGTGTTACCATATTTTTGTGAGAAGTTTTACATCTTTAATTTAAAAAAAAAAACCTTAAAAAATGATATAATTAAAATACTGAATAATGATGTAATTAAAATATTTTAAACCTGGACATTTAAAAGACTGAAAAAAAAAGATAAAAAAAAAATAATAAAAAACTAAACGAGCCCTGGAGCAGAGTAAATTTTAGAGCTCTAGCTCCAGGGAAAATACAGCTCCGGAGCGCTCCGGCTCCGGGTTACAGTTCCAGCACCAGGTCTCTGACAGTAATAGTAACCAACTATTTTGAGTTGCGTAATTTTGTCATAAAATTTTTTAACTGTACATTGCATTTTACTGGCTGTTGAAATAAATCCTTGGCTGGTAAGATTTTCTAGAAATTCTCCATCCCTGGTCATAAACATAATAGAAATAACTTATCTAACAGACACTTTTTTATCCAACATTTCAGGTGTCTGACTATGTACAGATGTACAGAGCAATTGAGCTATTTAATTATTTTTTAAACGTATTTTTATTAAGATTATGACTAGAAAATGTGAAAAAAAAGCAAAAAATATTTCCTTCATTGATAAAATTTTGGTTAATGGAGGAATTTATAGTAAAAGAGTGAAATTTGGCCCAAAATGCTGTAAAGAAAATTTCGTACTTTTCGGTTAGCCGGGCGCCAGTGTTATATATACATGGATATGTATATTCAGATGTATATATATATACTTCTATATACATATACAAATATGTGCATACACATGCATATATGTGTATAGATACAATATATGTATATATACATATATATGTATGTATATCCATGTATTTATAACACTGGCGCCCGGCTAACCGAAAAGTACCGAAAATTTTACTGTATGTTAGTTTCCTTTGTACATTTCATATTTATGACATTGGTGAAGGCAATGAACTAAATTCTAAGAAACGTTTTAAATGTTTCAAAACTTATAGCATATTGCACTTGTTTACATGTTAATTTTCATAAAATTCATCAATGTCATTCCACAAAAACATCCATAAAACAAAAAATATTTATTTTAAATTTAAATCTTTAGTTCATTGCCTTCACAATAGTGTAAACAACATAATATTTTAAATTTCCTAGTGATATTCCAATAATTTTCTGAGGAATAATGTTTTGCGTATGGAATTTTCGCGGAAAATTACATTATCCAAAAAATGCATTTAAAGTTTAGATTTTTGTTTTACTACAAGAATTTCAGTAATTATACATCTAAACTTCACTGTTTTTATAAGTCACTCATTTCTTTAAAAGTACTGACCCTTTTTTAATCTCTAGAAGGCCATATTTTGCCCCCCCCCCCCGCCCAGTTTTTTAACAAAGCAAAGCATGACATTTTACATCAAAGATGCGACCGTTATCACAAACACCATATCCTTCAGTTTTAAGTGACTTGGATTGTTTGTGGCTTATTCAATACCTTTTAATTTCATGTATAATTCATTATTATACAATTTTACAGGTAAAAAATAAAAAAAACAGAGCTCGTCTTCTGTATCTAGGCTAGTCAGTGATGATTTGGCACCCAGAAGCAGAATTTTCAGTATCAACCTGCAGCAAACCAAAATTTATCTGCGACCCAACAATACTGAACCAAGCTACTATAATAAATACTCACAGTAACCCATAAAATAAGCAAAATTTACATTTTACAAAGAAAATTAATAACAAACACAATAACTCCTAAAGCAAAGTAAATTTGATTTTTTTTTTTAAGCTCAATATTTATTTTTAAGCTGGTAGATTGATCTGCAAGGTCTAAAATAATCTGCAGCGCTGCTGCCGTGCTGCACAGTTTCTGCTATGGACATTTGGTATACGATCACTTTCTACGCCATGTCATTCATATCATTCCACAAAAACACCCATAAGACAAAAAATATTTCTTCTAAATTTAAACCTATTTTAAATTTCATAATGATAGTCCAATAACTTTTTGAGAAATCATGTTTTGCGTATGGAATTTTTACCGAAAATAACTTTTCCAAAAAATGCATTTAAAGTTTAGATTTATGCTTTACTACAAGAATTTACAGTACTATACATCCAAACTTCACTGTTTCTACAAGTCATACTCATTTTTTTAAGTACTGACCCTTTCTTTATCTTTAGAAGGTCATATCCCCCCCTCCCGGTTCTTCAACAAAGCAAAAGATGACGTTTCTCATCGATGTAACCGTTATCGAAAACACAATGTTCTTCAGTTTTAAGAGACTTGGATTGTTTATGGTTTATTCAATACTTTTTAATTTCATGTATAATCCAATATTATGTAATTTTACAGGTAAATAATGAAAAAAAAATAGAACTCGTCTTCTGTATCTAGGCCAGTCGGTGCCGATTTGGCATGCAATCACTTTCTACGCCAAGGTTGTCAATCCAAAATAAATTATATGTGTTTGCCAAATTACTTATACATTTATCGACAAGCTTGACAGAGCATCCCAGAAGTAGAATTACACCCAAAAATAGAATGTTCATGAAATTTCAAATGAAGATATTGATTGTTTATAGTTTCATACAAAAATGTATGTATATATGAAGTAACAAGATACTCGCAAGCTCATGTTAAACTTATTGGAGCGTTCTTTTCAAATTTGTGAAATTGAAAGTAACTTTTAAAAAAAATCTGCAACCAAAATCGAAAAAGTAAACACTAGCCCAGTTAGAATTCAATCTCAGCTATTCTAAGCAAGAAAAATAATCATTTAAAACTATTAATATGCAAGGGAGAAATTTTTAAATGTACGCTCCCATAGGTTTAACGTCAGCAATTCCAGTTTCTTCTCATGACTAGTGCAGATTCCTAACCTTCAAGTTAATATTAATCCTATGAGAGCGTTGTTTACATATTCATTGCTAGCAAAAATACATTTTGACAACATGATTGTAAAAACGAACTTTGAAGCAGGATATGAAAAAAAAAATCAAAAGAAAATTATTTAAAGCTTTCTTTTAAGAATATTGACTTTAGAATTAAATAAAAACAAGTATCTTACCTTTGCAATAAAAGCTATTATATCTCTTATTTACCTATAACCTTTAATTACTAAATAAACAAAAAGAACATGAAGAAAAGTTTTACTTTTAGAAGCTCAAAACAACTAGTCGGGATAATATGATTCATTTTGAGCTAATCGTGTGCTCTGAACAAATTATTCACGTGTCTTCCGATTGGCGTTATAGCAATAGGTCGTTTCCTGCCAAACATAATCTGCAAATATCACAAATTTTCTTTTAAAATAGCATTCTATTCTAATACTACAAAAGAAAAACACGATGTCTCTGTCCCCTTCATTTTGATCTCAAATAGCAATGAAGTAAGCTGAACATCCATTGCACATATCATCGGAGTTGAAAATTAGTTTGTTTCAAGTTGGGAAATTTTTTAATCCCCCCCCCCCCCCTCCGCCCAATAAATATCTGTCGCTACGCACCGACGAATCGATAAGAAAACGACGTATTTAAACACTAAATCCATCATTATAGCGAATTTCTGCCCGTTAACAAGTAAACAAACAAACGTGGTTTAGGATTCAATTCAACAAGATTCAATCTTATGGATTCAATAAACGATTCAAAACGCGAGCTACGCTCATAAACAAGAAATTGAAAATAATTTTTTTGAAACTTGAAAAAAAATTATAAATAACAATTATATTGAATGCATATAATTTTAAAAAAATTTCCCCCTTTTTAAAAATGAATCTAAATATTTTTTCGACAAAAAGCAGAAATGTGAAATAATAATTTCTTCATAGCAAAAGAGAAAGATCGAATATGAATCGAAATTCCATTTAATATATTTAATATTTTAAAACACATAATAATTAACATTCTAATCTTTAAAAAAAAAAGATTTACTGCCTAGATTCAGATTGTTAACTCAACTTAGAATACCTAAAATGACTTTGCAAATTTTGTTTCTGATTATACCCACAGCAGATGGATTAAGACTCCTCCTACATACGATGTGACGTCAAACCTATTCACCAATCACACAGACCAGAAAAGTAAAAAAAAGTGATTTTTAAAAATAAAACGAGTTTTCCCAGAAAAAAGAAAAGTGTTATTCACCTCGTCTTAATCAGATTTATATTATATATCAATTTAAAGAAAATCGTTAGTACCGTTTTCGAAATTTTGAAATTAGGAACTTCTTACCAACGCTTTCGCTTTAAAAATGGCTATTTAGATCTCAAAATATACTGCACGTAGAAATGTAAAAATTTCAGTATACGATCAGACTGCAGATATAAGACTGTTCTAGAAAAATCAGAACAATAGGACCTATATCTGCTGAGTTATTAAAAGGCGGCTTTTCGCGTTTTCTTTGATGTCGAGTTAGCTGTATATATGAATTCCGCCATCTACGAATTCTACGATACGATACGATACGATACGATTTTAGGCTTAAGGCTGCGTCACTCGGAATACTACCGTCTTCCATGATTTAGCCCGACCGATGTACTACGAGCCAGGCCCGTGATAATTTGGCCGAATAGAAAACCATGTGTCTCACACGTAGTTATAGGTTAAGGGGTTAATAAATTTGCGAAAAAAATTACAATTTTGTTTACATTGATCATTATTCTTAGGTTACTTTTTATGTTTCCATATTTTTATACAAACAGATAATATATCATAAATTGGTGGTGGAACTGTATAGTAGTGCTTGATTACAATGTTTTTTTTTTCAGTAATTTCTTACAGTTTAATGTGATTACAATAATTTACAATTATGTGTAAAGTTTTTTTTGTTGGATTTGTAAGTTAAATATTCTTAATTTAATAAAACTTACATTTAGAGATTTATTTTAAGAATATTGGAAATGTCTTTGATTCTTCTTCAGTAGGAGCATTTTCTACGTCCATTTATAACTCTAAATGATATTTTCGTACCTAACATCAATTTGTACTTGAGCTCTCATCATTATTTCACGATAACTGTTATCCCTAAGGGATTCGCCGAGTTAGATTCCATTTTGATCTTTGGGATGAAATGATTCTTCCTTACTTACCTTTTTACTTATATGGTTCCTGCTGTATTTAATAAATGATCCAACGGTGCTTTCTTATAATGGAAAGGAAATCGGCATTTTGATTTTTACTTGAAGTCATTTAGAGAAAGTGTGTGTTAAAAATAAATTCCTTGTGTTAAAGAAAATAGCTGTTTTAAAAAGTACGTTTTACTACAATAATCATATTTTAAAATTTTCGCTTAAACCAGAAAATCGTGATGACAATTCAAACTTGTCGGATGTGCCAATCCCAAAACTTTCTTCTGTCTCATGCATGTCAATACTTCAAAATTCGCTAGCACAGTGCTAAAATTAAATGGCTATCTATGCCCATCATGAGGATTCTAAAGATATGAAATTCTGTGCATTAGTTCTTGACATATGACTATCGCTAATATCCTGTAAATCCACCTGTTTACACCAAAACCTAATCAGCAATAACTTATGCAAAGTCTAACTGAATCTGAAGTTTGATGAAAATCCGTGCATTAGTTTTTGAGCTAGAGCTGTTGCAAAAATCGTGAAAAATCCAACATTGCAGCGCCACCTATTGGGCGATTGGCACGAAAACCTAACCAACTACAACTTGTGTCAACGTCTAACTGAATCTGAAGTTAGATGAAAATTCGTGCTTTAGATCTTGAGATAGAGCTATTGCGGAAATCGAAAAAAATGCAGCATTGAAGCGCCACCTTTTGGGCGATTTACACCAAAACGCAATCAGCACCAATTCATATACAGGACTAACTGAATCTGAAGTTTTATAAAAATCCATCCATTACTTTTTGAGATAGAACTATTTCGGAAATCGTGAAAAATACAGTATAATAGCGCCACCTATTGGTCGATATACACCAAACGCAACTTTAGTCTTTAGTTTCTTTAAGTCTTTAGCAACTTATTCATGATTATAAATATTTGCCAATTTAATATAAATTGGAAACTGAAACATATTTCCCTTAACACGAAAATTTATTCTGAACAGTATACTATGATTTTTACTACGATTTTTTTTTTTTCACTGAAACATCGAAAAAGTAAAAAAACGGCCTTTGTACAGATAAATCTCGGCTAGCCAATTAAATAAATAATCTTTTAAAAATAATAAAATGCAAACGAGCTACCTACAAAAAATTTCTTCGATAGGATTAACATTAGGGAACCGGTGTTTTCGCGTGAGTGAAGTAACCGGCTACTTCAGTGACGCAAAAAGACCCGCTCGCTAATGCTAATCCTATGGAAGAGATTTATAAAGATATATCGATTACATTTCAATATTTTTAAACGATTATTTATTTATTTTTATTTAATTTAATTTAATTTTTTTTTTTTTTGCCTTGGATAGCTGAGATCGATCAAAGGCCGTTTTTTACTTTTTCAATTTTGATCGCTAATTTTTTTTTCATGAGGATCCTTTCACTTTCGGAAAAGGTTCCAAAAATGAAAGTGTCCTGATTAAAAATATCTGTAAACAAAATCAAAAAGGTAAAAAACGGCCTTTCTCAGCTATCCAAGGCAAAAAAAAATGCATTTAAAAATATTGAAATGCGACCGAGATATCTTTATAAATTTCTTCTATAGGATTAGCATTAGTGAGCGGGTCTTTTCGTTTGACTGAAGTAGCCTCTTAAGACCGCCCATCTACGAAATGGTATAAGACCATGTTAAGGCTTAAAATGATCTCCAATTCTTAAATTATCTTTAAACATTAACTGCTGGGGGGGGGGGGGGGGGGCGTCTCACAGACCTCTGCTTTTCCCAATTTTCTAACATGTAATTTTCAGTTTAACTGCACTTACTAGTGAAATTTTGTTTTGTGTATAGCCCAAGTACTATTGCTAGAAACTTCTGAATAGGCGAATTTTAATTATAACCCTTTGCCCTCGAGAGTTGACGCTGACTCACCACTAGTGTTACCAGGTATCACGCGTAAATCAGGACTCCAAATTCTCTGGACACCACTTATTTCTTTTATAGTTTATTTCGCCATCTTTAAGGGGGTCCGGGACACATTTTAAAATAATTTTTTATTTATTGAGTGAGAATTTTGAATTTTTTTGTGATGGTTAACCATATCATTTGTAAAAGAAATCACATGCTAAAACTTCTCATAATTTTTTTTTAATTTTAATTTAAAAATTATTGAAAAAGTGGGGTAGTTTAAAATCGTTATAACTCGAAATATTATTTATAGAATTTCAATTTTTTATCATTTAAATAAACAGAAATATAAGTTTTAATTTAGATTCAGCATTTAAAAAAATATTAATTAAAAAAAAAATGAAATATTTAAAGTAAAAATTTAAGAAAAATTGATGTAACTTTAAAAAAAAAAAAAAATCATATTTTCAAAAGTAAATATTTTTTTCAAATTTGCTGAATCAAAATTAAAGTAAACTAATTCAAAAAGACATATTCCAAGTTTGAACCATTTATCTTTAACGGTTCTGGAGTTATAACAATTTAAATATGAGAAATGGTGAAAGAAATGATGAAAAAATCCATCATGAAGAAAAATGCACTTTAACAAGAAGTCGTTTGCATGACAACCATTGCTTGAAAGCTAGATTTTGAAAACAAACCAAAACGAAAAAATTAATATGTTCTGTTCTAATAAGGATATAAACATGATTTAAGCGTCATTTTAAACCGAAAAAAGCGGAGAATTTTTTACGGCAATAAAATATTTTTAGAAAATTTGAAGATTTTCGTGTCCCGGACCCCCTTAAACGCAAATATTTCTGCCATTAGATAAGACTAAGAAAATCCCTTTAAAATACTGGTGTCCAGAGCATTTGGAGCTCGAATTTACGCAAGACACCTGGCATCACTAGCGGTGAATGAGAGTCATCTCTCGAGTGCAAAGGGATAATAGTCCCATACATAAAGTGTAATACAGAAACCGTATCCTGTGAGTTAATGAAACCTTCTATTCATTCTTCGATCAAGCTGTCTCAGAGACCGCTCACAGTATCTGTGCAAGGCTGCCACAGGCGCCTATTTTTTAATTCTAACTGGCACAACTTTTTCAAAACAGAAATCCTTTACACACACTTTGACAACATTTGCAAGAGAAATACATTTCAAAATGTATGTTATAAAAATACTGGTGTGTGCAGAATATAAAAATAGTCGCCTGTAGCAGCCCTGCTATGTGACAAATTTTGTCGCAGCAGTCAAGGGCTAAATCATATTCCCATACCTGTTTCAACTATAATTGAGCAGCAAAATTAGTGAATTTTATTTTTTTATGGAAAAAACTCCTTTTCATCCTGAGAATAACCTGGCTACATTTTCTTTTAAATTCCCATCTCAAATTTAGAAGAAAAATTGCGAGAAAAGAAATAAAAGTTTTCAGTCCCTGTTTACCATTAGAGTCATTTAGCGGTTTCCCCTAATGGTACTTGTTGCCTTTAACTTTATCGCAGTTTAAACACCGATGATATATTCGAATATTCTGATTTTCTTTTCATTTTTCTAAAATCTTCGCCACGTTCAACATTTTGTTAAGGTTAAACATTGTAAATTTCGAAAGAACTATTATATATTTCTATGATATTCAACTAATGTATTTTTCGAACATTAGTGTTGATTTTGTTCGATGAAACATATTTTAACTTTTTTTGTGGTTTCCATCTCTGAAACTCTATTGAAATATCTCAGAACTTTTCATTTAGTGCAACAAAATACGTTATAAAAAAATATTGAGAGAGTATAGATGAAGTTGAATTGGTAAAATTTAACAAAAGGGGTTATAGTTGTGTGCTATTTTAAAAGGTTTAACCCGGGAGAACTCGCTACATGAGATTTTCTCTCACAGTCGTACTTTTTTAAGACTCTTATTTAACCCGGGAGAACTCGCTGCATGAGATTTCCTCTCACAGTCGTACTTTTTTAAGACTCTTATTTAAATCATTTTTCATTTTAATTAAAATTTCAAAATGTTTTTCGATTATTTTACCTATTTTGTGAATAAAAGTACTAAGCCAACCAAAAAAAGTTGATATTATATGAATGTAAAGTAAAAGAAAAGCAATTGGGCATTCTGACAAGCGAGTTCTCCCGGGTTAAATCATTTTTCATTTTAATTAAAATTTCAAAATGTTTTTCAATTATTTTACCTATTTTGTGAATAAAAGTACTAAGCCAACCAAAAAAAGTTGATATTATATGAATGTAAAGTAAAAGAAAAGCAATTGGGCATTCTGACAAGCGAGTTCTCCCGGGTTAAATCATTTTTCATTTTAATTAAAATTTCAAAATGTTTTTCAATTATTTTACCTATTTTGTGAATAAAAGTACTAAGCCAACCAAAAAAAGTTGATATTATATGAATGTAAAGTAAAGGAAAAACAATTGGGCATTCTCACTAGCGAGTTCTCCTGTGTTAAGGAGCAAGTAAATATATAACGAGTAACATTATTTTAAATGCAGTCGGACCTCCATTTAACGAACTTCTGATTTATGAATTCTTCTATTTTACGAACTTTTCCTTGTATCTAAGAATATTTTACGAATTTCTTTGTAAAATAACCTCTAAATAGCGAAGTGCATTCTCTATTTAACGAATTTTTTCTTGAGCTCTAAAAACTGTTTTATCCCCTATTTCTCCACATATTTCTGAATATTTCAAATTTATTCTTTCTTTTTACACAGTGTATGACCCTCTATGAACTTGAACTAGTCTCACCAAGCATCTAACCCATGGGCGTACAGTGTACGCCCATGGGTTAGATACATAGAGGAGGGTGGGTTGCTAAAAAACTACAGCTCCGCTCTCCGAAATCAGCTGAAATCTGAGTTTTTTATCTAATTTTAGGCACATTTTATCCTATTTCCCTGATCAGCCCCTCTATGCCCTCCCCCTCTTCCCCGAAACAAAATGCTGGTTACTCCACTCTCCTAATCATCCGAAAGTTGTAAAAATTGTTGTGCCATTCTTTGCATTTCATTCAGGCAAGGTTTTCTTCTTGTGCCCCTCTTCACTAGGAAAATTTTACTTACATTTTCACTTTTAATAGCGTTATCCTTGAACCTATTTTCAAGATTTTTGATTTGTCTTGTAGGTCATTTCTTTTCCAGTAGTTCAAAATTATCCAAATTTTCAGTAATTAAATTGAAGAACGCGTGTTATAATGCAAGCTTAAAATTACTCTGACATAATAAATACGGTAATATAATAATAAGAAGAAATCATTAACTTTAACCTTTAACTGATATCACAGAAATTTTCATATAACTAGTGTGAAGCGGTCTGTGAGACCGCTATAACGAAAGATGAATAAAAGGCACGATTAACTCATAGTATGGTGTTTTTGTACTAAACTTTTTGCACAGGACTGTTATAATTAAAACTCACCTATTCAAAAGTCTCTGATGATAGTACTAAAGTTCCAAACGAAACAAAATTTCGGTAGTGTTTGTAGTTAAACTGAAAATTGCAAGTTAAACTATAAAAATTGAAAAAAGCCGCGGTCTGAGAGACCGGTAACATCAGTTAAAGGTTAAATATAAAAATATTTTCTTAAACTAAAAGTATTGTGCATTCCTGTGTTTTATTTTTGTTTTTTCTTCAAATGTTTTTTTATGAATAAAATAACTAAAATGTAATTAATTACTTTTTATATAATATTTAGCGTTTATGAGTTTAAAAATTGTCTTTTTGCAATTCAAAGTTTTTTATTCTTTATTTACTTTGGATCTTTATGCGACGAATTTTTTGTATAACGAAATTTTCTCTGGATTTAGCGTATTCGTTAAACATAACTGTAAACATAACGGTCTAAAAATTGAAATTGTGCTATGTTTAAAAGTAAATTTCGAAAAAAATTGCAATAAAAGCAAAATTTATTGGATAGGTATTGCCATCGTCAAAATGACGTTAAAGTTTCTCACGGACATATTTTGGCTTTATAATATAGGTAAGTTTAGATGTTGCTTTACTAGCATATTATGTGTGAATAGTATAAGAATTATGTTTCACAAAATAAGTTTTTTATCTAATCGAATTGTTGTTTTACTAGCACGTATAGACACTATCCTTTACACAAAAAAATATCATGAAATTAAAAGAAATAAGGTACTTCTTAGTTATCCCGTCGACCAAATTACTGTCGCCAAATTGTAAGATTTAAATGCCAATAATGGTTGCCATTAATTAATTAATTGGAAGATTAAATGCCAATAATGGTTGCCATTAATTAATTAATTGGAAGATTAAATGCCAATAATGGCCAATAAAACCATTAATTCGACGTTTTATTTGTATTTTTATTAATGTTTTACTAATTTATTTGTTCTTTCGTTATTTAAAATAAAAATTATGTCAATTTGTATAATTTGGCGATTTATATAATTTGGTGAAATTGGTCGACGGGATAACTAAGAAGTACCAGAAATAACCTTTAAATTACATTTTTATCCCCATTCTTACAATATCTTAACTCCCAAAGTACTAAATTTTCACATTTTAAAATATAAAAAAATCGTACTTATTCATTCTGAAATTATTCCATCAATAATGTTAAAGATTACATTTTCCTTTAACTTTCCCATCTTCAGTTTAAGAGCATAATTGCGAGAGAAGAGATTAAAATGTTCAGTCCCTCGTCTAACGTTAGAGTCATTTAGCGGTTGCCACTAACGTAAGCTATAGCTTGTAACTTTATCATAGTTTTAATGACTCAAAATTTCATTCGAATATTCTACTTTACATTTTTCGAAATCTCCGACCCGTTGCACATTTTATTCTGCTTAGACATAATGTTAAAATAACTATCTGTTCCATTGATATTCAGATAGAATATTTTCTCGAGCATTGGTACTTTATGAAGATGATTTTGACAGTATATTTTCTGCTGTGAAAATTAAGTTGAAATTATTTTGCGGAAAGATAGTGAGTAGTTAAAAAAATATATATATATATATATCTAACTTGTGGCGATGTGTTAACTAGTCTATATAACAGCAAGTAAAGCCGTGCGTTAACATATTTAGTAAAATACAGTATAACCATGATTTAACGATGAATTTCGATGGTCCGAATTTACTTATTTCTATTTCCATTTTAACGCATTTGTTTATTTTTAATGTCAATGTCTTAATTTCACCTTTTATATGTTTTACTATTCTTTTTGGCGCAGCTTGCCCCTTAAGGGATCTTGCGCCATAAAATCCCATACAACCAACCAACCAACCAACCGGATTTACTTATATTTATTTCTATATTAACCCGTTACTCCACACTTCGGTTGAGCATACGAAATTTCCTGTTTTAATTTTAATGAGAAATCCAACTGTAATATATTTTTTTAACGAAAAATTTCATTTTTTAAAAATAAAAAATGCGGATTAATCTGCATGTTTAAAAAAAAAAAAAAAAAAAAAAAAAAAAATCATTGCCATTTGAAATTTTCATCACGGGATAAACAATCCTTGTTTTAATGATTGTTTTCCCCTGGTTTAACAATAATTTTGATAAATTTCAAAATTTTTAAAACTCATTTTTTTATTCAGAAGAATTGTCAGTTTTTACTCTCTGTTGTTTACCTACTGACCGATGTGTGATAATGAAGATTTTGATTTGGGAGAAATTTAAACATTAATTTAGTATGACATTTCTATCTAGAACTTTTCACAAACTGCACAATGTGAGGTTTAAAAGTTCACTGTTTATTTTGAAGGTGGCGAATAATAATACAAATGTTAAAAGTTTTAAATTTCCGAGTACTTTCCGTCTGCATCCGCAGCCTTCGTCAGGGAATATTTTCATTAACTGCCGTTCCATTCATTCCAAATACGTCATTTCATTTGAAGCAAAGTGACGTATTTGAATGAATGGAACGGCAGTTAATGAAAATATTTTCCTCTGCCCAAGTTTGGTCCGAAGCGCTACTACCTCTACTTCCAGTTATCCCTAAGAATTATAGACTCTCCCATTTCAAACGAAGTGGCGTGTTTGAACGAATTTAATAAAAATATTCCCTAACGAAGGCTTCGAATGCAGATCGAAAGTACTGGGAAATGTAAATAAAATGTACATTTTAAAACTTTTAACATCTACTTTATTATTTTAGTCGTCTTTTAAGTAAAACGATGAGCTTTTTAAAGTTCATATTTTTTTTTTTTTTTTTTGTGATTTGATCAAGGTGGAATATTTCATGTCGTCATATGATTTTATTTAGAACTTTACATTTATGTGACAGCTATTACTCACAGGTTCCCATTTGTGAACTACGTATTTTTCACAAAGTTTGTGATGGAAACAAACAAAATTCGTCTAATTTAGCTGAAAATTCTCACGCACAGCATGATAAAATCTCGAAATTTTTTCCAGTTTAATCAAATCTGGATTGGATATAGAAAAGAAAAAAAAAAATCCCTGCCGTCCCGGCGTACAGGCGAAGGTAGATTTCGAAGTTAAGTATACTAATTTCACCAACAAAGACTAAATCATGATTAGAGATAAACCCACTTTAACAATTTTATCTGGCCGCTTTTGACGAGTTTTTATTTAATTTTTATATTAGAGCTGATTTTATCAGAATTATGTTAAGGCGGTATTAAAAAAAAAATTTCCACGCCATCGAAATTTTCTGGCACATTTTCAGATTCATTTTTAATAGAAAAAATATTAAACTTACTGACGTGATTTTTGAAGAGATTTATAAGCGAACCTGCGTTTTTATTTTTCGTTCAATTAATTAAAGCTTGATTTATAAATAATAATTTTTTCAGTAGGACAATATTTTTCGTTTCTAACACAATCGCTACGAAAAATTCGGCTCAAAATTCCCACTTTGACATCATTTTTTAAAGTATATTCTGCCTGTATCAAAAAATCGATACTACGGTACATTATATAGTTTCTGAATAAGGGAATCTACCAATTGGATGCGTTTGAGAGCAAAAATGAATTTAAAAATGGGCCAGAAAATAAGCAGTTTGGATTTGAATACACCCTTAATACGATGATTTTTTTTCTTCAATCCCTATGTATTTAATTTGTTTTTGCTGTAAGAATTTGTCCTATCAAAAACTTGTCAATGTAAATGTTGTAGACAATATTACGAAGATATATAATAAATTCATGCGGATTTTATATCTTGTGAATTGACGAAGTTATGGATTTTTTCTTCTTCAACTCCCCCTTTTTGTTTTCGTTTTTAATTTTTTTGCGGTACGAATTGGTCCTATCAAAACTTATCAGTATAAAAGTTGTAGATAATATTAAGAAGATTTATAATAAAGTTATTTAGATTTGATATCTTGAGAATTGGCAAAGTTATGATTTTTTTTCTCCCTAAAACCCTGTTTTTTGCGTCCCTTGAGCCTATTTTTAATTTTATTAAAAATCTGTGATACATAAATTTTTGGCTCAATTTTTAGAAGTAATAAAAAATTTAAATTGATTTGATATGTACAAAAATTAAGAAGTTGTGGGGTTTTTTCGGTTTTCACAAAACCCCTCCCTATTTCCATCCCCTTAATCCGACTTTGCCCTTAACGAACTTGACCGAGATTTTATGCCCCTTGATTTTATGTATCAGTTTGGAAGAGATTTGTGCAGAATTATGGAAGTTATCGTGTCCAGAAGAAAGTTATATATATATATATATAGAGAGAGAGAGAGATATATATATATATATATATATAAAGTTTTTTACTGAGGGTTGTTTTGGGTTTTAGGGGTCATGATCGGTGTAGATCTGCAAAAAAATTTTCAGAAATTCCAACATAGGGAAGAATGTAATAGGTAGTATTTCATACGAAATCTACATAAAATACTTCAAGAGGTTGATATGGATAGATATTTAAATTCCTTTTGTAGCAGTCCATGTCACCGGCTGTACTTAATTAAAAAGCAAAGCAATTATCAATATTTTTTAAGTGTATACTTAATGCACTAATAGAAATATATAACTAAAATCCTATTTGTATGAATACATATATATTTTTTTTAATTTAATAAACATTATTTCGGCATTTTTACTGTATTTAATGCGTTCTCGATTTAACGATAACCTCGATATAACAATAATATTCAAGATAGCCTTTGCAACTGTTGAATCAATCTTCGACCGCATTTTCAAACATGCATTCATGATGAAATTTTAAAATTTGCATTAAAATTTTTTATTTGATTTTTGAATTATTGTATACCTAAAAAAAATTCATCAGGCTTTTTTATGCATTAGATTTTCTTCCTAAGATTCTTGCGTAAACTAAATTTTGTTATCATACATTTTTTTTCTTCCATATTCAAAATTTAGTAATCATTGTTTCGGCATTTTAAATGTATTTAATGCGTTCCCCGATTTAACAATAACCACGGTATAACGAGAATTTTCAAGCTACCCTTTTCACTCGTTAAATCGAGCTCCGACTGTTTTTTAAAACATACATTCATGCTGAAAATTTCAAATTTGCATTTAAATTTTACATTTGTTTTCCGGACTATTATATACTTGGGAAAAGGAAATTTTCCCAACAGGCCGTTTTCATGCATTATATTTCTTTCTTAAGATTCTTACGTAAACTAAATTTTGTTGATCATATTTTTTATTCTTTTTAAATTTTTTTCCCCGAAAGTTAGTTTTTAAAGTTGGTAGTTTAGAATTTTATTTATTAGATATATTTAATTCTAGCATACTTTTACAGTTTTTCAGAATATTGTGATGATATATTTTCATCAATTATGAACAGGAGAACATATTTATCTTATATTTCTCCTTTTTCTTAAAAATACTAGAAAAATCTTCCTTATATTTCTAGATGCAGTTTCAGGACATGAAATAAATTAAAGAAAAATATTTTAATGAAGATTCGAAATCTAGCCTGAAGAAATAAATTTTTTTCTTTAGTTTTGGGGGGATAATTTACTTGCTACTGTATGAAATGAAATTAGTTAAATTTTACTAGACTACGCAATGGAACAAAAGTCATTTTAGTCTCTCTATATATTCTTTTTTGCAAATAATTTAACGGAAAAATTATTCCAGAAAGAAGCATTCGTGCTCATAAAATAAATTTTCCCTTGGGTTCTTTAAAAGCATTAGTTTTATTTCTCAGTATCTAACCTAAATTTTGTTTATCATATATTTTATTCTGCTTTTATATTTTCTGTGAAAACTTGTTTCTAAAGTTGCTAACCCGAAACTTTATTTTTAGATACATTTAATTTTATGACACGAAACAAATATCATCTCATTTTCTTAAAAATGTTGCTCTTTAAAATCGAAAATAATTCTAGTAGTGAACAACATTTTCAGTGCTAAGTTAGTTCGTACCTATGTTTTTTTTTTAGGAAGCTATAGAGCTATTGGAAAAAACATGACGCGCAATTTTCCAAATTTCACGCTTTTTTATTACTACTAATAATATTCCTTTCATTATAAGTTATTAAACGACAATGCTTTCCCATTTCTTTCAAAGTGGGAGGTGGTGGGAGAAATCGCCCCTCTAGTTTAAAATATTTAAAATAGTATGCCGGTTGTAATAATTTAGTATGTTGGTTGGTTGGTTGCTGTTCACATCTCTTAATCCTTAACTGTTGTTATCGATCTCTCAGACCGCTGCTTTTTTTCAATTTTCACAGTTTAACATGTAATTTTCAGTTTAACACTTAACCGGAATTGCTAAATTGTTCCACATTACTGGAATCTTGGGTCCAAATGGACCCTTTAATTAAAATCCAAGTTATTTTCTAATATATGTGAAATTACCACTTAGATGGGTTATAAGTGCATTGAAAAAAGTTTCATGTACAATATAAATCAACTTTTATTCACATATATCTTGAAATTATAAACGGTTTTTTTGTCGTTGTCCGGTCAAAATGGACCCACGATTCCGGTTAAGGGTTAACTATAAATACCAGTGAAATTTTGTTTCATGTGGAGCCGTAGTACTGTCGCTAGGTGCTTCTAAATAGGTTAATTTTAATAGTCCCGTACGTAAAGTTTAGTGCAGGAACAGTATTCTATGAGTTAATCAATTATTTTATTCATCCTCCGATCAAGTGGTCTCAGAGGCTGCTTGACAGTATTTATGTGACAATTTTTGTCACAGCAGTTAAGTGTTAAAAGAGGTTTTTTATCCTTTAACTGATATTACCGGTCTCACAGACCGGTGCTTTTTTCCATTTTCATAGTTTAACTTGCAATTTTCAGTTTATCTACAAGCACTACTGAAATTTTGTTTCGTTTGGAACTTTAATGCTAACACCAGAGACTTTTGAATAGGTGAATTTTAATTATAACACTCCTGTACAAAAAGTTTAGTACAAAAATAACATCCTATGAGTTAATCGCGGCTTTTATTCATCTTTCGATTTAGCGGTCTCACAGACCACTTCACACTAGTTATGTGACAATTTCTGTGACATCAGTTATAGGTTAACTATCATCTTTCGCTCAAGCGGCCACAGAGACCGCTCCCAGTAGCTATGAGACAATTTTCTGTCACAGTAGTTAAGGTTTCATAGAGCCTTTTATTCATCTTTAGATCAAGCGCACAGAGACCGCTCACAGCAGCTATACGACAATTTCTGTCAGAGCAGTTCAGATCTAAATTGGTACTAAGGGCTTTCAATGTGACGATGTTGCATTTCTTTTTCTAATATTAATAAAGAGCATGCATTGAATGACAAGGTATATCGTGGATCCCAATGGGCATTTGCTCGGCCCCTCCCCCCTCAAACCTTGTTCACAATTTCTGTGGGGTTTTTTTTTTCCCCTTATGGTGGGAGAGGGGAGCGTACTGACACGCTCACTGTAAAAAAAAAAAAAAAAAAACGGAAATACTACTGGCAATCTAGACGCCAGTACTATTTCCGTTTTTTTACGGGAATTTTTACACATAAATTACAGAAAATTTTCCGTTTTTAATCAGAAAAACGAAATTGAAAAATTGGTACATATGGTTTTTCACAACCTTCTGGAATGTGCATTATAATAAAAAATTGAAATGAACCGTACTTTGTTAATATTTTTTTATCACACTGTGCATACTTTTCAGTTATAATATGTTGACATATTGATGATACATTTTCACTTTTAACTATGAAAGATTCTTTGTTTGTTTCTTTCTTTAACTATATTTTTTTCAAGCCTGAATTAAATTTAAAACAAATAAAAAATTCGAATTCTAGCATGAAGGAAGGAATTTTGTTCTTTCATTTATTAGACAGAATTTATTTGCAATTGTATAAAATAAAGTAAAAAATAAGAATTTTACTACACATTGGAATAGAAGTCGTTTCATTTAAAAAATGTTTGTTTAGAAATTACCAGAAATATTATTCTAGAAAATGATATTTGAGTTCAAAAGTAAATTTTCCTCTAGGCAGTTTTAAAACATTTTAGAGTTTATTTCTCGATATAGTATGTAATCTAAATTTTTCGGATCCTATTTTATTTTTACTTTAAAAATTTATTTCTAAAAGTGTTTGTGTGGAATTTCATTTTTCCAGATGTAATTAATTTCATGCCTCAAAACAAATATTTTATACTATATATATATATATATTTAATTTTTCAATTTAAATTTTGAAAAAATTATAAAAGCGAACGACATTTTAATGTCAACACTGCTGTGCTGGGCCATTCTATAAAATATGCAGCTCGCGGGCCGCAGGTTGAGTATTATGGCTGATATATTGTATATTAATAATCAACTTATTATGTTTGGTTCTTACTGTTATTGTTATCATTATTATTACTATTGTTGTTATTACTATTATTATTATCATTGGGCCATTCCATGCCACATGTGGGACAGCTTTTCCGCATATTATTGCTACATTTTTTTTTTTTTTTTTTTTTTTTTTTTTTTTTTTTTTTTTTAACACTGCTATTATATCGTCAAATTAAAAAACTATGCTAATATGAAAGTCTAGAGGGATTTGTTATTTTTAATGCATATTTTATATTTTCACAACTTTTAATTAATATATATAGGTATTTATGAAAGTGTTACACGCAAGACACTTTCTTCCGTTTTTCATTGTATGGTCTCGAAATCGTTGAATTAGGTCTAGGGTTTAAAATGTGGAGATTTTTAAACCTATAAAAGGGCCATTCCATATCTCGTGTGGGACAGCTTTTCTACATATTACTGCTGTTTTAACAATGGTATTGCATCCTCAAATTAAAACAACTATGCCAATATGAAAATCTAGGGTTTTTAGTTATTTTTTTTTATGTATAGTTTATATTTTAACAAATTATAACTTAATTGATATAGGTATTTATGAGTGTCACGTGCAGAACGTTTTGTCCGTTTTTTATGGAATGGCCCTATTACAGTTTATGAAGTAGGGTCAGGTGAGGTAATTATAACCAGGGGGTAATTATGACCGCCGTCATATTGGAGAAAACTGTGATGGTAAAATTTTGTTTCAAGCTTAGATATTAATCTCATAATGTATATTTCATCTAGGTATTCTTTATTACTAGTCTGAAGCCTTTTTGAGATCCAAATAGCAATTTGAAACTAAGTCTATAAAATTTTTGATGAACGGATTTGTTACTTTGGAGTTCAAAGTGGTCATAATTACCCCAAACAAATGTGTATTGGCAAGTATAAAGATAAGATATAGTGGTCATAATTTCCCCACTAGTGGTCTTAATTACCCCAAACTTATGTGATTGTGAGTTTTTGGTGGGGTCATTATAACCACCCTTTTAACTTTAAAAGAAAAACAGCTATGAGAATTAAAACTTTTAAAATGTGTTCTTAAAGGATCAAAGTTACTTCCTATGTACTAAAAACAGCACTTTTCCAAATAGAAATAAGCAAAAAAAAAAAAAAAAAAAGTTGAAAATGTAAAAAGTGGTCATAATTACCTCTCCTGACTATACAGAATACTTTTTCATTTTCCATCTTGACATTACATTTTAAGGGAATTCTTCACTCCCTTGAAAACTCCCGCTCGGTAATGTTAAGGAGATGTGTCGGTAATGTTAAAGTAAGCTATGGAGACGTTTTCTTCTAATTTCTCGTTTAAATCTGAATATTTTTAAGCGATTTTTTTTCCCATGGGATAGTTGAGGTCGATCTCTAATGTGGTTATTTTTTACTTTTTAGATTTCGATTCCAGATTTTTTTTAAAGATAATTTCCCTTTTGAATCCGGTTCCGAAAGGGGAGATACCTTTATTAACCTTTAGCTGATGTTACTGGTCTCGCAGACCATTGCTTTTTTCAATTTTTATGGCTTAACTTGTAACTTTCAAGTTAACTTCAAACACTATCGAAATTTTGCTTCGTTTGGATCTTTAGTAATATCACCAGAGAATTTTGAATAGGTGAGTTTTAATTATAACAGTCCTGTACAAAAAGTTTAGTACAAAAACACCATCCTATGAGTTAATCGCGCATTTTATTCATCTTTCGATGGAGCTGTCTGATAGACAGATAGGTCCGCTTCACAAAGGTTTAAAAAAATCTGCAACCGAAATCGAAAAAGTAAGAAATAGCCATATTAGAGATCGACCTCAACTATCCCATGGGAAAACATCGTTTAAAAATATTCAGATTTAAACAAGAAATTCGAAAACAACCTCTCCATAGGTTTAACATTAACGAGCGAGAGTTTTCAAGTGAGTGAAGAGCCCCCTTAAGAGTCCACACTAGTCACTCAAAAAGACTCGGATAATAATGTTAATCCTATGGGGAAGTTATTTTCAAATATCTTGTTTGGATTTTAATATTTTTACATTTTTTTGTTGTTGTTGTTCTTTTTTGCATAGGATAGCTGAGGACGATCTACATCCGGACTAGTTTTTACTTTTTTGATTTTGGTTATAATTTTTTTATATTAGGATAGTTTTTATTTCAGAACCGGTTCCAACCGGTTCCGAAAGTAAAAGTAATTTTTTTTTAAGAATCTGAAACCGAAATCGAAAAAGTAAAAACTAGCCCCGTTGCAGATCGTCCTCAGCTATTCTATGCAAAAAAATCATTCAAAAATATTAAAATTTGAGCGAGATATTTGAAAATAACGCTCTTATAGACTTAGCATTAGCGTTTTCCTTTCTTACCGTGACTGAAGAGGGCTCTTAATCGCCTAAAAGAAAAAAAAAACATTCATACAATGCAAAAAAAATGTAGCAACAGCAGGAATAATTTATTCCTCAACAAAATTAAATCAATATGCAACTAACTCGCTTTATAAAATGTTCTTTATTTAAGTTAAATACAAATTTCGATTCATTTTATATAATAACATTTAAAAGCGATGTAATGCTTGACACTCAAACTAATTTATCTCTTTCCAAATAGACAGTCACCCTGATTCCATTGCATTTAAAGTTGCAATTTGATTTGCTAACTCTAATAGTATCACTCGATTAAAAGGGGAAATGTCGGTAATTTGTAGCTTCTTAATTTAAAGTTCCCAATTTGAATAAAAATTTCCTTTCAATTAAAATATTTCAGATATCAATTCGATTATATCTCCATTTGAATTCTATACGCCAGTAATTCTAAGTTAGATCCTTACAAATTGTGTTAAAGAATTGTTAAGCTGGCAATTATTGCATTATCTCCCGCGTTTGAAATATTAATTTAGTAAGATAAAGTATCGTGATATCCAAAGATGTTCGACGAGTTAAGCTTTTAAAGTATTAAATTTGAGAGCAATAAATTAATTAGCTCTATTGTGTATATTAATTATTAACCTATTTACGAATTCAAAAATGAAAAATTGTGACTTTTAAAATTACGTATAACTCTAATTTAGATTCATACAAATACTGTTAAGTAATTAATGTTAGATTATTGTCATATAATGACATTAATGTAGTAAGTTAACGTATTATGAATACAAAAGGTATGTTAGATTATTGTCATATAATGACATTAATGTAGTAAGCTAACGTATTATATGAAACCAAAAAGTTATTGAGGATGGAATTAAATATTTAACTCGTAAAATTTATGCGCACTGCATTAATTATCTCTAATAAATAAATTAATTACTAATTCGTTCAGTAATTTGAAATAAAAAATTGTTTCTGTTTAGAGTTGTTTTGATGTTCTGAATAAGTATGCATACGGAATGGGGTAAACAAAAAATTGATATTAATTGATTATGTAATTCTAATTGCGATCTTTATAAAATGTGTTAAATAATTGTTAAATTGATAAGTATTCCACCAACTTCCATATTTCAAATATTATAGTCGTGAGTTAATTGTGATAGCAAAAGATATTTGAATTACACATTTCACGCATTAAATTTGAAAGCAATAAATATAAATTAGTTCTATTAAATACATTAATTACTAAAATATACACGAATTTAATAAAAATGGAAAATTATGACTTTTAGAATTGTTTTTGTCTTAGAGGTTATTAACAGGAAAAACTTGGGTAATAGACATGTGTTACAAAATATTCAATTGTGATTTGTTAAAAAGGGAATCAGTGACTTGTACTCCATTATGTTCCTATTTGCATACAAATCAATGCTAGGATAAACTTGATGCCAATCTCACTCCATATAAAAAATTTAAAAAATTTTTACACAGGCTTGTTTTCGATGGCAATACAACATTTTAACCTTTTTGGAACTTAATTATTTATCTGTTAACCGTGTGCAGATGGTAAATCACCAAATATTCTTTCAAATTAACAATAAGGTTACAACTGTATACAAGTTACAGCAATGGAGATAATTATGCGCCAAACCACATTCAATAACTTGGCTATGAAACTGTAACAATAAAATTTTTTAACTCCAAAAAGGAGAAAAAAATATATGCAAGAAAATTGATCGAAAATTACAGGTGTGTGTTACATGCCAATTAGACAAGAATTTTGCTTTTTCAGAATTTAGTGTCGCCCCCTATGAAAAAAAATAAATATATAGGTATATAAATATAGATAGTACAAAACATATTTCAGATTTAAGACTTAAAACACACGCTTTTATTTTATATAAAATGACGTCATTCGCATCCACTGAAGAATTCTGCATTTACAATCCAGTGTTAAATAACATCTACAATAAAGTATGCATAGACGTCACTATCGCTGAATAATACAAAAATCCAGCAAAAGGTGATGTTGTCATTCAAGAAACTCGACAAAAAAATCAGTTATCTAATGATTCATATGCCTCATTCGTTTGTAACATTAATATAGATACTTAAAATTAAATATAGTTTATAATAGCTCCATGTTTTATCAGAAATCATTCATTTATATTTTTTCAAAATAGCACGTATTTTAATTACTTTTTTTTCCAGTTGTTATGGGAAAATGGCAACAAAAAGATATAATTACAATTTCCAACTATTTTTCCTTTACTTTCTACAAAAATGGAATACTTCAGTTGCCAACATTAAACAAATGGCGCTAAAAACTACAAAAAAATATCACAAAAATAAATTGAGATGCAGTTTTCAGATTGCATTTAAAAATACTTTTTTTTCTCCAATATGACGGTATAAAAATTTAAAATGCGCGGTGCTTAGAAGTGTAAAAAATTGCAGTAGAGATTTTTCGTATTTAGCCGTACAATGATACATCTGCTTTGTTTATGGCTGGCTTATATAACGTAACGTTATTTTTTAGAGACGAACTTTAATTGCTGGCCGAAAGAAATAGCATATTGAGAGCTAATAAATTAAAATAACCAGTGTAATATACATTTTTAACACTTTCCAACTTAGTTGAAAAGTGTTTATGAATGCGATTTGCCTGGTCGACTGTCCGTGCTCTAACTCTCGTAAATATACTCGAATTATTGCGAAATTTTTATATGTTATTCGAGCCTACCATGGCATGCTCGGTATTGAAAAGGAAGTATGTAGCATTTAGACCAATGTCAGACGGGCGTCTTTTTTGCTTACGTATTATCCATTCACAATGCAGCATTGTGAATGGATAATACGTAAGCAAAAAAGACGCCCGTCTGACATTGGTCTTACGGTTCGTTTAAAGGAACGCTCAAAAGAATTCCATTACATTACGGTCTATGGGGGGGTGGGGGGTGGGTTTGTTTGCCTGTGTATATCAATGATATTACATTATTTTGAAAATATTGAAATTTATGTATAATGTATCACTGAGATGTACTACAAGGCGCTTACTATAGAATCGGGTGTGCATAGAATTTATCGTTCATTTACAGGGACACATAAAAGAATATGGCTGCAGTACTACCTATGAAAAATAATTGCTGTAAGTGTGTTTTCGGTTGTGGTACACCTTTTTAAATTTAACTATTTTTTTTTTTCATATTACTTTGTGTTTATAAATTCCGTAGATCATATACAGGCTGGGTTCTCGCTGCCGCTCGCCATTGCGCCAAATCGCGGCAAAATGCTTCATTTGGCGAGTAAACGAACAATCAGAGACTCGCCAAATTGCAAGTGCTCAATTTTTGCTCTTTTCTGTGTGTGTATGAAAGACACAGAAAGGTATTTCTCTATTGTCAGTTAATCTCTAGCTATGAGCCGGCGTCGCGCCGGTAAAAACACAAACAAAATTCCTCGCATAAGGCGCCAGGTAGAGGGAAGTTTTGCTATAATGCGGTGTTAAATTTAGCCATTTACTATACTATTTATTAGTTGTATGCAAAGCATCATTGGCCGGTAAATTTTTTCTATTGGTTGGAGTCGAAATCTCATAGTAGCTTTTAGTGTATATTTCACAACGGTAAATCAAAGATCGCTGTTTTGAATTGTTATTTAGACTGTTACAAGAATGGCTGAAACAATCACATATTTAGGAGATATTTAGAAGTTACTTATTTTTAATAGTTTCTGTAGCGGATAGCCGAATTTCTATTGTATAAGTAATTGCAAAAATTAAGTTATTTTAGAACATATTGAAAAAATGGGTACAATAAAGGGTTAAAGGTGCCAGCGAGAACCCTGTATGCAGGGATGCACAAAAGTTCTCAATTCATTTCTGTGCTAAGTGGTAATTTTCAACTATACTATGCCGTTTAACTGAACTAAATTTTAGAATACTATACAGCATGCATACAAATCTATAGATCGTACAAAAAAAGAGAAAGTGAGAGAGATTTCCGGCTATTGATGGTAATTGCAGAAATTTGGTTTGCAAATGCGGTATGCGTTTTTTAAACTGTTTATTTAGACATCTTCTTTCACCTTATTAATTCTTGTTATCAGTCATGCTAGCAATTCCCCTCTCTAATGCTAAACCTATGGGCTTGGAATGCATCCGCATTTTTAAAATTCCTGCTCGAAAAAAAAAAAAAAAATCTCCTATTTCCTGTATGCTCTTCTTGAAGAATGCTTCTTTCTTTTTTATTTGCGAAAATGTTTCTAAAATATATATTTAGTTTTATAATTTAAGTGTTAATATCTAAATGAAGCAGGCGAGTTGTAAGTTGTAAGCAAGATTTTAACGCTTTAACCTTTTATGTACTGAATTCTGAATTCATGAAAATTTTATCTTCTAAAGCATTTTTCGTGAATTGTTTAAACTACATTAGAAGATTTGCATAATCATTTAATAAATTTTAGAAGGATTGGGGGATTTAGAAGGATTCATTAAATTTGAATTTATAGGGATTTTGTGCAATATTTATAACCCCACTCAAATCTTTTATTTTAAATATTTTTCTTAATATTTTGTAGAGTTGGGAAATGTACAAATATAATGTTCTTACAATAGAAATATAGAAATTTTTCCGAATTGAAAAATTACCCCCAACGGCAAGAAAGCTGAAAAGATGCAAAGGCAAAAGAAATCATCCTTTTAAAAATATTTTTGTTTCGTGTAACCAATAATACTTTTGGAACAAGGTAAAGTAATGCATCTATAACTCATTCTAAATTGTATTACAACTAATCGATGTATTAAATGAATTTTATAAGAAGTTATTTTAATGGCGCGTATAAGTACCGTCAGTATATAAAGGATTAATTAAATAAAACAAACAACGCATTTTAAAAACATTTTATCCAATAAAAAAGAAAAAAAAATATTTTTCAAGAAGAGCATACAGATAACAGAAGAAGAGGAAAATTAGTTTTCCGAGAATATATTTGAAAAATGCGGATGCATTTAAAATCCTTGGGTTTAGCACTAGATAGGGGAATTTCCAGCCTAACTGATAAGGAGCCTTAAACAATGAAGTTTTGTTACATCATTCTGAATGTGTTGAAAAGTGTTTAATAATCTCTGCTGGAACGCATGATTTTTCGTTCTTGTTTTTGATATTTACTTCGGCACCACCCCTCAATATGATAATGGTGTTATTTTGCTAACTCACGCAGTTTGTTAAACCAGTAACAATCGTAACACATGGCTTAAGAAGCCTTAAAGAGTAAAGTTTTGTTACATCATTCTGAATGTGTTGGAAAGTGTTTAATAATTTATGCTGGAACGCACGATTTTTCGTTCTTGTTTTTTATATGCTTTTATTTACTTTGGCACCACCCCTCAATATGATAAATGTATTATTTTGCTAACTCACGCAGTTTGTTAAACCAGTAACAATCGTAACACATGGCTTAAGAGGAACAATGCTCTCTCTGTAGGTTATTTTTCCCACTGCTGTTCTTTTTTACCGATTAAGCTAAAGAAACCGGCAGAGTGTTACCATTAAAAACCATTGGAAATCGGTCATGACCTTTTCTGCTGTTAAAAAGAACCTCTGGGTGTTGCGTGCAGACCTTGCGTTCCGGTCACATATCATGCACGAACTTTTTTTTTAATATGATGCACCCTGCCTTTGATTAGATATTGGAACCATTTTTCTGTTAGTGTGCCATTTATAATTGTCTGTAGTTTATGTTGGTTTTATTTTAAATTAATTCGTATTGTTTATAAAATATTTTTTATTGTATGAGTTCTTATTTTTTTTTTTACTTGATAGTTACTCAAAGTTAATAAACCATATTCAATACAATACAATATCGTTATTTTTATTTAAGTCCATTACACTGTTCCAAAATTTTATCCCTTTTCTACTGCTAAAAAAAAAAAAAAAAAAAAAAAAAAAAAAAAAAACCGCTGCTTCTGGATGTTGCGTGCAGACCTTCCGTTCCGGCCACATATCATGCACGAACCTTTTTAGATGCGTTCGTAATTATATAAATACTCAGCACCCAATACGTCCACGTTTCGTTCCGTCTGTTTGTCTGTCCGTATGTAACAGAGCAAAAGTTACCCAAACGAATGATCTGAAATTTTAAATATATAATTGTTGCAAAATTTTGTCGTGTCATTCCAAATTTCGGATCATTCCAAAATCGGATGTATAGTTTAATTACAGGGGCAGTCAAAAGTTTTCCGTTACACTGCGGCCAATGGGAAAAAATTATTTCAAGTGCATTTTAATGGTGTTACAGCCTTTCGAAAAGAATGAAATTTATATGCACTTATGAAGTGCACTAAAATGTACATTCAGTACAATATGCGGTGCAAAAAATATTTATAAAACTAGTTATATTACGAACGCACCTCATTTGCCTCGTTTCACGTGCAATTTCCAACTTGTTTATATACACACTGCCTTTGATTAGATACTGGAATAATTTTTCTGTGCCTTTTGGAATTGGCTGCCATTTATGTTGTTTTTGTTGTAAATTAATTCGTATTGTTTATAAAATATTTATTCTTATCTTTTTTTTTTTTAAATAGATAGTTACTTGGTTAATTAAATATATATACATATATCGTTATTTTTATATAAGTCTATTATACTATTCCAAACGATATTCATTCGAAATGTATAAAATCTCCTGCGTAATGCGTGCAGATCTTGCATATGAACTCTTTTTATATACTACAGTCTGTCTTTGATGAGATACTAGAATAATTTTTGATTCACTTCTGGAATAATTGATTCACTTTATTTCCACATTAAATGTACATAGACCTCAGTGTGCTGCGTGTAGACCTTCCTTTTCGGTTACATATCATGAACGAACTCTTTTATATACGTAGATCATGTCTTTGATTAGATTCTGTAATCATATTTCTATTAATGTATGTGTCATTTTCAATTGTCTATATCATCTTTGTTGATGATATTATAAAATTACTTGTATTGATTATTTATCAGATATTTGTTGTTATTTATTCTTCGGTTTGAACTTGAATTGATTGTTAGATGGTATTAAATAGCATTTTATATATATATAAAAGTTAATGATGCTGTACTAAATTTTGTTCTATAATTAAAAGTATTCACTCAATTTTCGAATCAAATGTACATAGACCTCTGTGTGTTGCGTGTAGACTTTTCGTTTGGACATTTTTCTTTTTTTTTCTTTTGTTATGGACCCTGTTTTTGATTAGATACCGGAATCATTTTTCTATTAATGTGTCATTTTGATTGTGTACTATTTCTGTTGAGGCAATTGTAAAATAGTTCGTTTTAATTACACTGGACAACAGTGGTTTTGTCCTAGAACTAAAATTAGTTGATTCTAGATCAGTTTTTGGCGCTGATTCCGAATAAGCTTTCCGTTTATCAGTAGGTGGTCCAGGTTTTGAGAAATTTGCATATTTAAACTTATGCAAATTTAAGCTTTTTTGTGCTATTTTATGCAAATTTTAGATACAATATATGTCACATCTAATTACTTTTTCTAGATAATGACTACTTGACTATTTGCTTCAGATAAATGTCACGATTTTCATATTCTTAACATTTATTTATCAGTTATTAAGCCTAATTTGCATATTTTTTAAATGGTGTAATGTTTACATCACTATCAACTTTAAAATAGTTGCCACAGAATTGACGTAAATGTTTTTCTAGACTAGATTTTTATGCTGATTTCAAATCTGAAGTCTGTTTTCTTATGTCATGTCTAGTTTTTGAGTACGATTAATTTCTACTTTTGCACGGCATTAACACAGGTTTGATATAAGATGCTTTTTAGGGGTGTGTAATTCATTGACAAGAAGGTGAACAGGGTCAGATTCATATGAGAGACATAAACGAAAATTTATATAATCGAAAAAAAAAAGTAGTAGAATCTATCCTAATTAGTTGAAGTTTATCATACAAAGTATCATAAAAAGCTATTTCTGGCTTTTCTGGCTTGCATCGGGTTATAGTTCTTTAAAAAATTTTTGTCGGTTAAGATTTGGTTCGGGACGGGTTTCAGGTTGACTTCGAATTGAATTTTTAGGTTCTGGTAGCGTTGCGTGTCCACGGAAACTAATTTGTCTAGTTCGGATCCGGTTATGGATCTTTGGAATATTTTTGTCGGTTATCAGATTTGGTTCGGGATTTCGGTTTTTTCAAATGGAACTCTCAGGTTCGGGTCGGGTTGCATGTAGACTGAAACTATTTTGTCTTGCTCGGATCGGGGTACGGTCTGTTGTAATTTATTTTTCGGGTTTGAGTAGGGTTATGCGTTAATAAACCTAATAAAAAGAAAATTGCCCAGTTAAACTGATGACATTGAGCTCACAGGCTATTCACACTAATTGTATACTATACTCTTATTTCAAAGAATAATGCCCCTCGAAAAATAAATGAAGGTATTAGTCCCCGTTGCCGTCCTGTCTACTTAACCAAAGAACCTCCAAATCTAATCAGGGAAGCTATTTAACATAATAAACTATATATACCAAATTTGAAGCAAATCAGATAATTCTGCATGAAAAACCATTTCACTAAATTAAGGGGGGGGGGGTATTAGCTCCCCCATTTCTCCCTTTATGCTGAACCAATGAACTTTCAAATCTAATCAGAAAAGCTCCTTATTAGAATGAACTTAGAAAAAAAATTAAATTAAATTAGATAATTCTGCATGAAAACACATTTATCTTAATTAAGAGGAGGGGCAATTGCCCCCTTTCCCCCCTTTTATACTTAACCAATGAACCTCCAAATCTAATCAAGGCAGCTCCTTAACATAATAAACCGGTAAACGAAATTTGGAGCAAATCGAATAACTCTGCATAAAAAACCCATTTATCTAAATTAAGGGGGGGGGGTAGCCTCCTTTCCTCCCTTTATACTTAACTAATGAACCTCCAAATCTAATCAGGGAAGCTCCTTAACATAATAAACCGGTATACGAAATTTAGAGCAAATCGAATAACTCTGCATGAAAAACCCATTTATCTAAATTAAGGGGGGGGGGGGTCTAGCCCCCCTTTCCTCCCTTTATACTTTACTAATGAACCTCCAATTCTAATCAACCCACTCCTTAACATAATAAACCAGTATACCAAATTTGAGCTAATCGAATAATTCTATATGAAAAACGCATTTATCTAAATTAAGGGGAGAGGCAATTGTCCCCCTTTCCCCCTTTATACATATTAATGATCTTCCAAATGTAATCAGAGAAGCTGCTTAACATAATTAACCGGTATACCAAATTTATAGCAAATCGCATAATTCTGCATGAAAAACCCATTTATCTAAATTACGGGGGGGGGGGGCGATAGCAACCCCTTTCCTCCCTTTATATGTATCTAATGAACCTCCAAATCTAATCAAGGCAGTTCCTTAACTTAATAAACCGGTATACCAAATTTGGAGCAAGTTGAATAATTCATCATGAAAAACCGATTTATCTAAATTAAGGGGGGTAGCCCCTTTCCCCCCTTTATACTTTAATAATGAGCTTCCAAATCTAATCAGGGAAGCTCCTTAACACGATAAACCGGTATACCAAATTTGGAACAAATCGAATATTTCTGCATGAAAAACCCATTTATATAAATTAAGGGGGGTGACTAGCCCCCTTTTCCCCTTTTATCCTTAACCACTGAACCGCAAAAAATAATCAGGGAAGCACCTTATCAGAATGAACCTAGAAAAAAAAATCGAAGCAAATCGGATATTTCTATCAAGAGTTATCGCGTTACGTACATACGTACGTACACACGTACATACAGAATCAGCGGGCACATAAGCTCTCAGTCTTTGATAGCCTGTGAGCTAAAAATATCACCCTGATCGGATAATAAGTGGTCATTTTTCAATTAGCCTAACGCTTTCTAGGCTCTTTGCAATAAGCCTGAAAAATATCAGGCTAATTGGAAAAAGGGAGATGGATTCTCCAATTAGCCGGGCTCTTTGCAAAGAGCCTAGGCTGTTTGCAAAGAGCCGGATTTCTCAATTAGCCTACGACATATACGGCATATATATATATATATATATATATATAAAACTTTTTGTAATTTTATATAAAAGTTCATTATAGAGCTATAAAATATGTCCATGTCTTAAATTTGAAAAAAGAAAAAAAAAAGTTCATACATTGAAAGGTTTAAGCATTAGAACATACACCGATTTTTCAAAAAAAATTAAAAACTTGTTTCAATAAAAAGGATTTTAAAATTTTTATCAACCCTTTTTTCAGCTATGACACTCGCTCGCTCGCATGATTTTGAGGTCATATTATAGACACTTAAGTTAATAAAAATTAGGGTACGCCCTTTTTAACTTTTTGGGGGGAACTTCCCCTTAACGGAAATTTAATCTATAATTTGTATTTGAAACTGGATAAAGGAATAAATTAGCATTTTACTTTAATATTAGTTAACCACCACAATATGTATTTGTTAACTCGGGAGAACTCGCTGCATGAGATTTTCTCTCACAGTCGTACTTTTTTAAGACTCTTATTTAAATCATTTTTAATTTTAATTAAAATTTCAGAATGTTTTACAATTATTTTACCTATTTTGTAAATAAAAGTACTAAGCCAACCAAAAAAAGTTGATATTATATGAATGTAAAGTAAAAGAAAAGCAATTGGGCATTCTCACTAGCGAGTTCTCCCGGGTTAAGTAAAATAGTAAGAAACTGGCATCAGTTAATAAAAATATAAAGTACTAGTTTAATAACACTATGCAACTTAGATCACACTATGCATTATTTTAGTTTTACATATAATACGCGTACCAATGTCATCGCGTACGTAATTTTTTACTCATCTATAAGGACAGGCTTCTGCTTTATTCTTATTCTTCTGTTCATATTTTTAATCCGGAACGCATACGTAGTATTTTTAAGTTGTATAGCGTTATTTAAAAGCAAAAAATTTTTTTAATGTCTATGCATGTAAAAAGCCATATTTGTACTCCATATTAAATTCCGATAAGTAAATGCAAGTAGCAGATGAAATCACACTAAGAAGAATTTTACTTTAAACATTTTTACTATGGCTTCACTTCCTTCTTCCGGTCTTTTTCCAGTTTTTATTTTTAATTACGTAAAATAGACAAGATACTTTATATGAGACAATAAGTAGATAGATGATGTTTGTATTATGTTATAGTACAAACGTTTTTCATAATTGTGCTTCGAATTCTTCTATAGAATCGTGTATGATAACTTAGTAATTTTAATGTTTTGACTTATGTTTCATGTACAGTTTTATACTACTCTTATATTTTTGCATTGGATCTGAAATATTTTTTAATTATTATTGTGTTTATAGGGTAGCACACCTATAGTATATTTTGAGAAAATTCTTTCATTTCTAAATTAAAAATATTCCATTAAATAAAAAGTGTCTAAAAGAGTTTAGAGCAAAATTCAAAACTCATAAACAAACGTCAAACATTCCTTCTAATTTGTTTAAATTATTTAATTAGTATGACATAGTAGAAAAGAAATCTCAGTGGTCATTCTAATTAAATATTTTTAGTATTTCAAATCAAAATTTCAGTTATTCCAGTAAACGTTAAACCAAATAATCACGAATGAACGTGTGTTATTGAAGGAAATTCATTTCAATAGGCGCGGTTACATGTTAATGCTGGAATCTCTAAATTTACTTCAACGTTCAACGATGGTTTCTATGAGCACATCACGTACGAAATCTTGACCCGTTTTTTCTCTTCTTTTCCGCTTTATCGGATTCATTCAGTTACTTGCTTGGAGAGTGTGTGTGTTCGGAGGGAAGTGTGGGTGGGGGATATTGTAGTAGTTAAAAGGTAAAAGCAAACAGAATATTAAATATGAATTACTGAAAGCAAAATATGTGGTTTAGAAAGGAAAATTGCGTATTATTTAAATATCTCTAGAGTAGGAACAACCACATGTTAATACTGAGAATTATTATAAATTGGATGCTGTAGAGGAATTGGGGGGGGGGGGGGGGGTCTTTCTTTCTTTTTTTTATGTGGTAGTTCAGGGTAAGGTTAAAGTTTCAATTATGCGGTTTTTATTTTTCTTATATAACCACACATTTTGCTATGAATTTATTGTTAAAAGATGAAGTTGTTAACAGATTATGAAATATGAGAGCAATTGTGGTTTAGATAGTGTAAAATTACTTTGTAATACCCTGTATTTTAAACAGGTGTAATTACTGGCAGTGATTTAATACCTCTGGAAGTTGTAAATTTTGTTTTATGGGGCTGGCGTGTGTTTACGTTAATGTTTCAATTATGTGGTTTACATATTTTTTTTAGATAACCGCACATTTTATTATGAAAATTAATAACAGATTATGAAATATGAGAAAGCATGAACTGTGGTTTAGATAGTAAAATTACTTTTTAATTTCTTGTATTTTAAACAGGTATACAGCTACTGGTAGTGATTTAATACCTCTGGAAATCGTAAATTTTATGTTTCGTGTCGTGTCGTGTGTTTACGTTAATGTTTCAGATGTGTGGTTTATATATTTTTTTTTATATAACCTTCCATTTTATTATGAATTTGTTATAAAACGATGAGAGTTATTAATAGATTATGAAATATGAGAAAGCAGAAATCGTGGTTTAAATAGTAAAATTACTTTGTAATTGCTCGTATTTGAAACACGCAGTCGTGGTTTAGATAGTAAAATTACTTTGTAATTACTTGTACTTGAAACACGTATGCAACTTCTGGTAGTGATTTAATGCATCTGGAAGTTGCAAAATTTATGTTTTATGTGGTGGCGTGTGTTTACGTTATTGTTTCAATTATGTGGTTTATATATTTTTTTAGATAACCGTCCATTTAGCAAGAGTTTGTTCTTAAATGATGAGAGTAAATTATTTACAGATCGAATTTTTCCAACTGAGAGAAAAACCCATCGTTTAAATGGAGTTCCTTTTCCTTCCGGTTATTCTGTTGAGTTGTCTACATGACAGACCAGATGTCATTACCAATAAGGTTATCTGAGCGAAATATGCTCACCGGTTGTGAGCCTAGTTAGCTTAAACGGTAGAGCATTGGCCCCCTAAGCCAAGGATCTGGGTTCGATTCCCGGGCTGGGCATTTTTTCGCTCAGTTGGAAATATTCAATCCGTATGATAACTTTACCAATCAGTTTGATTGTGTTAAAATAATAGTAGATTATGAAATATGACAAAGCATAAATTGTGGTTTAGATAGTAAAATTACTTGTATTTGAGACACGTATACTACTAGTGGTAGGGATTTAATACCTCTGGAAATTTTGTGTTTTATGCGGTGGCATGAGTTTACGTTAATGTTTCAATTAGGGATGCACCGAATATTCGGTATCTATTCGGTATTTGGCCATGTTACCGAATATTCGGTTTGGCCGAATATCAAAGTATTCGGTATACCGAATATTCGGCTTGGCTGAATAACAAACTATTCGGCCTGCCGAATATTCGGTTTGACCGAATATTGAAATATTCGGCCGAATCGAATACTTAAAATAAACTTTTAAAACATATTTTTAAAAACCTTATACAACTTCTACGTTTAACAGTCAACTTATAAAGATATTTAGAATAATTAGAAACAGAATCATATTTAAATAAAATAGAATGTTTTTATATTATTTATTTGCTGTTTGTTAAGTATTATTTAAGAAAATTAACCAATCACGAGGATTTTCATAGGAATTAATTATGTACAAATGCAAGTTCCTGAACATTGTCTAGTAAATAGTCTGTTTCTTGCTAAGATTTTAAGAACAACGTTTACAATCTCTGAAAATGATTGCCCACTCCAGACACCGATCTAGGATGCATTTAAAAACTTCCTTGCTTAAGGCTCCTGTCCCTGCCTGTGAAGACACTCACGAGCTAATGCTAATTGTACGGAGAGGGATTTTCTAATATCTCGTTTGCATTTCGACATTTTTTAAAAAAAATTTTGCATTGGATAGCCGATGTCCGTCTCTAGATCGCATCTTTTTTACTTTTTCGATTTTGGTAGCAGATATTTTTAATAAAGTTACTTTCATTCATTCTAAAAAATATCTGCAACCAAAATCGAAAAAGTAAAAAAGGTGCGATGTAGAGACGGACCTCGGCTATCGAATGCAAAAAAAATAAAAAAATAAAAATAAAAATAAAAATAAATAAAAAATGTTGAAACGCAAACGAGATATTCGAAAAATCCCTCCCCATAGGATTAGCATTAGCTCGTGGGTGTCTTCAGAAGCAGGGACAGGAGCCTTAATCAAAGGGAGTAGAACAGTTATTCTTGCTCAGTTCCCACCATATAAAATTTTAATATATTGTATTATTTATTTACTTTTACTTTAGTCTCTTCCTGGCAGACAAATAATATACGATCCTGTACAATTTTTCTTCCAATTTTTTCACAATTTCTCTTGGATTTTAAAATGTTTGTTTTAGAATTTAAGAAAATTTTATTCATTTGTTTTAATTCTCAAAAGAAGCCATGGAATTTAAAATTTTATTAATTAAAAAAGTTTTATAACTATCTTCTTAAATAACTCAAAGCAGATTTTTTTCAGCATAAAGTTTACTTGAAAAAAGCTCTTGTTTATTAGAATAAAAGTTTCTGTTTTAAATATTATGTAAAATTATTTTAAAATTTAACAATTTAATGCCTTTAAACTTTAAAATATAAAAGTATTCGACAAGCCGAATATTCGGTATTCGGCCGAATAGTTACTATTCGGCAGGCCGAATATTCGGTATTCGGTTCGCCTGTAGGCCGAATATTCGGTATTCGGTCAAAATCACTATTCGGTGCATCCCTAGTTTCAATTATGTGGTTTATGTTTTTTTTTAGATAGTCACCCATTTTATTATGAATTTGTTGTTAAACGATGAAAGTTAATAACAGATTATGAGATATGAGAAACCATAAACTGTGGATTATATGGTAAAATTACTTTGTAATTACTTGTATTTTAAACACATATGCAACTACCGGTAGTGATTTAATACATATGGAAGAGTAAATTTTATGTTTTATGTGGTAGCATGTGCTAACATATAATGTTTCAATTATGTGGTTTATGTTTTTTTTTTTTTAGATAGCTGCGTATTGTCTTGATGTGAATTAATTATTTATATTCAAAAAGGGACAATTAACAAGATTATTCTAAGGAAGTAGTTGAAGGAAATCAGCAACTATACTTTCGAAAATAAAAATGCTTAACTATTTTAAAATCTTTGGAATTTGTGAAAATAAATGACTGACTTTTAATACTGTAAAGTGTTGTACATTATTAGAGTTCGTTGTTGTCACAATAATACCTTATAATCTTTTTTTTTTTCCTGATTAAAGTTATGAGGTTAGATTAATACTTCATCTACGTGGTTATTTTTCTTGTGTTGAATAAAACAAAAAAAAGGTTTCGAAACTTTATAATCTATAAATTATTTATTTGTATCTTCTGATGTGTTTTGCGCAATATTTTAGCATCAAGTTTGAATCAAACTTAGGGTAATAAATAAAAATGTTCATTTTGTTAAAAAGTAAAAGCCTGCGTAATATTACATACCATAATGTAAAAAAAAAAAACGACATATTTACAGTACAAAGTACTGTTCATCTCGCGCACAAACTCGATCACAGTTGTATGTACTGTATCTTTCTTTGGTTTCCTGACTGTTTAAACATGGAAAATACAGTAGTTACGTAAAATTAACAGCACAATGTACTGGCAATTTGGACGCCAGTAGTTTGTGCTGTGGTCCAAATACGTCCAAAATTGCCAGTACATTGTACTTTTAATTTTACGCAACTACTGTATTTTTCATGTTTAAATAGTCAGTAAACCAAAGAAAGATACAGTACATTCAACTGTGATCGAGTTGTGCTGGCAAATTTACAGTGGTTTTTTTACAGTGCAGTTATGAAAATTATGATATTAACACAATCTGCATATTTATGTTGTGACATAGGCAGTGAAATTGTTTTCGTTTTAAGCACTTTTAGAGAAATTCTATATTTGAAATGATGTTTCTGTTATCAAATTTTAACCCTTTGTTGCATACTTTAAATCTGGCAAATCCTCAGCATTAAATTTGCTATTTTTTATAAGCTATTTTTACTGGAAGCATAGATGCCACAGAGCAGAGGCCTGCACGGGCCGAAATTTCCAGGCCCGGGCCTGGCCCGACCCGGCATAAACGCTAAAAGTTTGGTCCGAGATTGGAGACTTAAATATTTGAAAAATGCTATACAGTAAAATCTAAGCTGGAAACGAATATTTAAAAAAAAAAAAATGTGTTATAGACGTTCCCATCTTAGCAGTTGTAAATGTATTATATTCTTTTATCACACATTATTCTATTCATTTTGCATGGATGAACACATTTTTTCGTTTAAGACAGCATTCCGTCATAAGCAGGTTCTTTTTCACAGGTTTTACTGCACTTTAATTAACGTGTCTATAAATCTATTATCCTTTACAAATAATAAATTTTAAGTTTGATTCTAGAATAATGGGAATTTAAAAATGTATGCATTTTTGTAAAAATCTTTGGGCCTGGCTAAATTTTACTGATCTTTACACGGACTAGGTCACGCCAAGACAATGATTATCATACGAGCTGGGTCGAGAGCGGAACTGAAAATTTCGGCCAGAGCAGACCTAGGAAGAATGTAGCCAGTCCCGGCTCGGTACGGAAAAAATTAGTTAGACCCAGCCCAACCAGATCCTTCAGAAAAAAGTAAGATCCGGCCCGAAAAGAGTGAAGACCAGGCTCGGCCCGAGCGTCGTGAATGAAAATAGGCCCGAGCTGGTAGGCAGACCTCTACCACAGAGTATCATAAGCTTTGAATAAGAATTACAAATGAAATAGATTGGATAGGGAAAAAATAGCATTTTTCTCCACTGTGGTGGACAGTATGGAACAAAGGGTTAAATTTATTTTTCATTCAGTTTGCAAGGAAAAGTTTAAAACAAAGAAAGTGCCAACAGAAGTTTTAATCTAGATTAAAACTCAATACAAATGAGATAACTTCTTAAAAATACCATAAAAAATATGGAAAGCATAATACATTCTGAAATAACTTAATTCTTCTTTATCAGGTGTAAAAAAAGATGATTTTTCACTCTGAGAAAAGGAAAAAGACTGCTTCTGAGATCAAAAAACAAAAATCTTTATTTGAAAATTAGCTGAGAACCTTATGTAAATCCACTGATATTATTACAAATACAAATTAAAAAAGTATTTAAAAAATTTCAAATTTTCAATCATAATTTTTTTTTTTTTTAATATTCGGATTATAATTTATCAGATAAAAAAAAACTGAAGTGTTCCTTTTTTTTCTCTCTTTCTGTATTCTTTAGAACAAGATTTGGTTAATAAATTAATTTTGTCAGTTAAAAATGGTAACTTTAGTTGAATTTCGGATCTTGCATTAGCACAAAACTTTAACCTCTGTGAGCATGTGATATAATTACGCTTACGCATATTTCATTAGCGCTGATGCTTAGTCAAACATCAGACTAACATTGAATTACATTTAAAAAGTTTTCTGTAAACTTTCATTAACATGAGTGAGTGACGCAGTTTCACTGGCTGGCCTTCTATCGATTGGTTAATGAATCATGGGAATCATCTCTCGTGAACCGTTCTCATTAACTAATAACCTATGTGAAATGATGCAAAATGATTAGCTCTCGGCAAAGCCGTGTTGATTGCGAAGCGGCGCGATAGTGAATTTATCTCAGCCAATCGCAACATCCATTCCCGAATTTCGCAAACGATTAATTAATAAATTCGGGAAAATCACTTTTTTGAATTATTCAGGATTTACTGATTTGTAACATGTAAATAATTTTTCCTACATTAAGGAGTTATAGATATGTCGTATAACAAACTTTACATTTAGATAATATAAATTTAATTTATATTATCTAATAACAGTTTTGAATTATAAAATTAGTTTTAAGTGAAAATATCTTAAATAGTTTTTTTCCTCAATTTTGCCTTTAAATGTAACAATAAAAAAAGCTAATTTATACTATTAAGTCTATTTAATGTTACTCTGAATATAATTTAAAAAATAATTTCTTAATTATCACCATTGTATATTATAAGCATTTCTTTAAAAATGAGATTCCATTTGTTTGCTTGTTTTAACTTCCTGATAAAAGTATTTGACTTGTAAATTATATTTATCAGTTGTTAGTGGTGACTTTAGTTATGTTTTGTTTTAAATTAACGCAAATTTATGTAACTTTAAGCTCATACATATTTCATTATTATTGTTTTGTTTAGATGTTTGTTCAAACTTCAGATTAACTTTGAATCCCATTTAAAAATGTAGTGAAAACTTTCCATTAACATGGGTGAACGGTACTGTTTCACTGCTGGCATTCTATCGATTGATAAATGAATCATGCGAATCATCTCATTTGAACCGTTTTCATTAACTAATACTCTGCATGAAATGGTGATTAGCTCTCAGAGAAGCCCTGTTGATTGCGATGTTACGCGATGGAGATCATATTTCAACTGATCCAAACAGTCATTTCAGAAATTCGTCATCAATTAATGAATACATTCGAGAAATGTCTTTTTTTGATTGGGAAATATTAATCAGAATTTTCTGATTTGCAACATGTAAATAGTTTTTACGACATTTTGTAATTTACAGATACAGCCTACTTTTGATAGCGTACTTTAATATTTATAATAAGAGTTGTATGTATAATATAAATATTATCTAATAACAGTTTTGTAAATATAAATTGGTTAGAAAAGAATTTTCTTGTGATTTTGAGACCTTTAAATATCGCATTAAGGGGGGAAAAACTGGTGCTATTATGTCTATTTAATTTTACCTAGAACGTATTTCAAAGAAAATTAATTTTCCGGTTGCTCATTCTATTACAATAAACCGGGAGGCGGAACTGAGTTGGACACTTCAATGAGTTGTCAGCTGAAATTCCACGATTAGATAAAATTCGATTAGCATATTAAAACGCAACTGGTCTGAATGGCCAAGTCATATCTTGGTGGGAAACACCTGCAAACCCGATTTTATCAGTTGACTAGTAGCCTTATCATTGTGTTTTCCTGCTCCCAGTCCTCTCTCCATGTTTTCATACCTCTGGGTGCATGAAAATACAATGATAAACCTACCGACCAACCACAAAAATCGGGTCTGCAGGGGGTTTCCACCAAGATATGCCTTGGCAGACCAGATGCATTTTAATATGCTAATCGAGTCCTGTCTAATCCTGCAATTTCAGCCGTTAACTCGATGAGGTGATGGTTAGTGCAGCTGCCTATAAGCATGACGTAAAAATAAAATAAGAATAAAAATTAGAAATGAAATCTATCCAGTTTGTTTGTTTTTTCCTTCCCGAGAAAAAATATTGATTAGTAAGTTATAGTTAGCAGTTTCTAGTGAAGATTTTTAAGTTTTGAGTATTTTATTAACACAAATGTCTTTAATTTTAAGCCTATGCGTGCATGTGATGTACACTGTAAAAAAAAAAAAAAAAAAAAAAAAAAAAAAAAAAAAAAAAAAACTTTAAAATACGGAATTCGTACTGGCAATCGAGACGCGAGTACTATTTTCGTATTTTAAAGAAATTTTTTCCGTAAACTTTGTGAACAAGACGGATTTTTTTCTGGAATTTACGGAAAAAATTCCGTTAACATACGGAAATAGTACTGGCGTCTCGATTGCCAGTACAATTTCCGTATTTTAACGGATTTTTTTTTTTTTACAGTGTAATTACGATTGTGCATAATTCATTATTGCTCGTGTTTTTTCAAACATGGTACTAACTTTTAATCACATGTAAACAGTTCTGTGGAAATTTTCATTAGCATCAGCGAGTGATACAATTTCACTATATTGGCTTTCTATCGATTGGTTAATGAATTATGTAAGCCATTTTCCTCGAACCGTTCTCATTAACTAATAACCTATGTGAAATGATGCAAATTGATTGGCTCTCAGCGAAGCAATGATGATTGCGATGTAGCGATGTGATCGTATCTCTATCAATCGTAACATACATTGCAAAACTCCGTGAGGGATTAATTGATATATTAGGAAAATGGCTTATTGAAAATTGAAAACATTATTCAGAGTTTACTGATTTGTCAGCATGCAAGAACAGTTTTTTAGCCCCCGGTATGGTATGCTATTTCTTTCTCCCAGCATCTTTTGTGTATTCCAAAAAAAAAAAAAAAAAAAAAGGTTACCTTACAGAAGCCAGCCATAAAACAAAGCAGCACGATTAAACACTCTATACTCTATAGCAATTTTTTAACTTCTAAGCATAGCACATTTTCGATTTCTATACCGCCGTATTGGAAAAAAAAAGTTCTTTTAAATGAATTTTGTTTGAAAACTGTATCCCCATTTATTTTTGAAATATTATTATTATTTTTTTTTGTAGTTTTTAGAGCCATTTGTTTAATATTGGCAACGGAAGTACTCCATTTCTGTAGAAAGTAAAGGAAAAATAGCTCTAAAATAGTAATTATATATTTTGTTGCCATTTTCTCATAACAACCGAAGGAAAATGTAATTATACGTGCTATTTTGAAAAAATATAAACGAATGATTTCTGTTAAAACAATGGAGCTATTATATACTATATTTAATTTTAAGTATCTATGAATCATTAGACAGCCGTTTTTTTGTCGATTTTCTTGAGTGACGGCATCTTTTTGCTGCATTTGTGCATTATTTCGCGATAGTGATGTGCTATGTATGCTTTACTGTAGACGTTTAAGAGTAGATCGTAAAAGTGGAATTCTTAAGTGGATGCGAATGGCGTCATTTTACATAAAATAAAACGTGTGCTTTAAAGTCTTAAAATTGAAATATGTTTTGTACTGCAGTGGAGTCCCGCTTAACCGAGTTATTTTCTTCTGATGGACTAATAGCTTCTATTATTATGAAACAGCCATTATAAATGAAGTGTTAGGTGAAGATGAAAGAGCAGCCGTAAAAAGTTAGAACTCTGATTTTCTGGTCAGAATGTGGGGGGGGGGGGGGGAATGGCCATAATTAAAAAAAAATATGGCCATTCCCCCCCCCCCCCATTCTGACCAGAAAATCAGAGTTTTAACTTTTTACGACTGCTCTTTCATCTTCACAAAAGACTAGATGGCTGTTTCATAATAATAGAAGCCACCAGTCCATCAGAAGAAAATGAAGTAACGGAAATGCCGTGGGCGATACTAAATTCTGAAAAAGCAGAATTCCTGTTCTCTAGTTATATGTATTTTTAATGGCTTTGCTAATCTGTAAAAGGTGTAAACTTTTTACATGAATAAATTAGCAAGATTATTATTAATAAAAATGACAAATCATTCTTTTTGTGCAATTAATATCCTTATTCGTGTAATTCTTAATAAAAAATTATTATTAATAATACAATTTAAGCGTTACAATTTAACAAGTTAATTGGCACATCACACTTGTCACTTCAACAACCTTATTATTTATGTATTACTAAAGTAAAAACATTGATTAAAAACACAACTTAATCTTAAGTAAAGAAAAGGGAAAAATACAATTTTAAAATATCTCTCATATCATTATTCGTGTTTTTCAATTAGTTTGCCGTTGTTCTGTTTGGACTTTTTTTATTCTTTTTCATTGTACTTGACTGATTATAATAAGGGGTTAATTCAATTACTTTTTAATAAATCTGTCTATTTTCGTTAAAATAAAAATTTAACCCATTTTCTTCATCCGCTTCATGATTAATTTAATAAAGGCCTTTTTAAAGTAATATTTTTAAAATTGGTATTAGTACTATTTTTACTCATGATTTTTTTTTTCTAATATAATTTTACCCTTAAAATATCAAATAATTTTTGCAATTAAGCTAACATACGTAACTTAATTTGGGCTCCCTTTAAATCCACAGATTTATTATTTACTTGTAATTTAATATTGATAGCTGAATTCATGAGTAAACGATGACTTGTTTCAGTCAGATGAATGGCCTTAATAAAGATATTTTTCCCACACTAAAATTTTATTTAAAATTATTTCTCTTAGTAATACATGGTGTTTCAAACTATATGTCAGAAATGTAAAGGCAGGTAGAGAGGAGCTAAATAAGCAGATTTCGTATAGGAATGTAGCTGCGGAACTGCAGCGTTGAGGCAGTAGAAGGCCCTGTTGTGTTCGGCGGATGAAAGCACTTCGCTGACTTGAATCCTCATTCCCCGCACGGATTTCGCGTAACACGCATCGTTACACCAATGCGGAATTTGCCGACATGCATTTCATGTATGGGGCTGCGCAAGAAAATGGCTCACACCAAATAAGCGTGTAACAGCTGTCGAGCTTGTCAAAAGACTATCCTCTACAGTGCGTGATACTGCTTCTTAAACTGCAGGAATTCTGGGATATCTTTCAGAGCCCGTATCACGCCTCGAAGCATAAAGCGATCCACTCGCGCACAACTCCAGATGAAGACACTCAAATGTTCGGCGATCCGGCTTATTCCTGCCACAGACATCTAATATAAGTAGACTCCAAATCGGCAACTTTTTCTTGACTCCTACATCTCTGTCCTCTGTCACGCGACGGAAGACAGATTTAGCGCGTCAAATCGGTTTTTCTCCTGCCAAAATCTCCTCAGAATCTCTCTCCAGATTCCCGCCGAAACATCATCATATGTCTGCGTTTGTCTTGAGTTGACCGCACTTTTGCTTTGTCAATAGAGGGATTCCCGCCAAAATACGGCACCCTTTTGGCGATGAAAGCAAAAGATGTTGGATTCAAAACCTTGCCGAAAGAACAATGGAATTGGGAGTCTACTTATATTAGAAGTCTATGATTCCTACCCGGCGGAATCGTTCCATGTAATCCCCTGAACAGCCGCTGCATTTCCTTGCGCAGCCCCATGTATGAAATGCTGTTCAACAAGCTCCGCATTGGTGGAACAAGGCATTTTGCTCTAATTCCGTGCTGAGAATGGCGATTCAAGCCAGCGAAGTGCTTTACTGAATTCAACAGCGCCCTCTACTGCCTCAACGCTGCATTTTCGCACACACATTCCTATACGAAATCTGCTTATTTAGGACCCCTCTACCTGCCTTTACATTTCTGACATATAGTTTTCAAACACCCTATTATATATATTATTATATATAACTTATGTAAACCTTTTTGCAACTCTTTTTTTTTTTTTTTTTTTTTTTTTTTTTTTTTTTTTTTTTTTTATTCTTAAATGAGGAAAAAATAATGTTTATTTCGTGCATAGCAAAATATGTTTTAGATACTGGATAACTTCTTAGAATCCGCTTTAATGGTATCAGCTTTCATTGAAAAACAATAAAAAAAAATAGGTGTCTCTTTGTATTAAAAAATTTCTCGCAAGTACCATTTTCAATAGGAACTATTCAAGAATCGACAGCAACCCGATCTTTAAACATGCTGTTTAATCGACATATTAAAAATACAACCCGCTCTGAGCATTTAGTCGAATTTAAATATAAAAGGAGTCTGAAAAATCGTAAGCCATGAACATTTCTTTTTCAGTAGGATATATAATTAGTAATTACATTCTTATAAACATTGTGCAAGTGTTATGACTTTAAAACAAATATAACTGATAGAAAAGTTGTCAAAAACAATTGCAAGATTCTATCTTAATACAAAAATTTAGCTACAATGAAAACAAAACAAAAAATATTTCCAATAAAACTTCCTATGAAACATTTCAATTTCGCAATGGTTTTGATATTTTATTGATTTCTTCTGTAGCGAGCTATTTTATTTTTCATATTTTAATATAAATTTACAATCCACTTCTTTCATAATCCCCTTCCTTCTAGAAGCTTTGGAAACTTAGTACATAACTGCACTCTTATAATATCTTCGTGCAATGTTTAAAAATTATGGCAACTTATTATGCCAGACAACCCTTGTTATAGAAAATTTCATTCGTACATCAACTTTCGTTTTCTTTTTCCTTCGCAATCTCTCCTTTTTCTCATTTTCTCTGTAATGAAAGACTAGCAAAACGTTTTCACGGTGTCAGGCATTGCTAAATTTATTTATTGCCGTAACTTTCTTCTAATAAATCTACTGGAGAGATTATATGATACCTATTTTCAAAATGTAAAAGAGAAAACTTTAAATAGCAATCAGATTTCGCCCTTTTTTATTATTATTCAAATGTATCTAGAAAAGTTTTTTCAAGGTTTCGAAGTAACCCACAATTTAATAAATACAGGGTGTTGCCGAATTCCACTGACAAATTCAGGGTGATAGAAAAATAAAAATTGCAACGGAAAATGATCGCAACCACCTACTTAATCAAAAATACTGGGTGTTCTGCTGTAACTCAACTTGGGTTGTCGGTAATAACTTTCAGAACAGTGAAGTATATTACAATAAAACTTTTAATAGACATGCTCATTTTTGTTATAAATGTGATAACATTAAAAAAAAGTTGTAGAAGTTTCCATTATACGTATGCCAGCAGTACACTCTAAACTGAAATGTCTGAAATTCAGACACTTAAGTGTCTGAAACGCAGTGTTCAATTTTCAGACGTTTTAAAATGTCTGAAAATTATCAGACACTTCTTGTGTCTGAATTTCAGACACTTAAGTGTCTGAAACAAGACTGTCCGTTTTTCAGACATTTTAAAATGTCTGAAAATTTTTAGACACTTCTTGCATCTGAATTTCAGACATTTCAAATGTCTTAATTGCGGCCATCTTTGAGCCGGTTTCCTCCCCCCCCCCCCCACCCCCAATATGAAGCCATCTTTGACCACTTTTCTTTCTAAGCCACATACGCAGCCATATTTGACCACATTGAAACATTTTTTATAAATGGGAATAATTTGTTACCATAAAGCAAAGCTGATCGCAGCGCAGGAAAACTTTGAAGCATCTGCCCCCTGATTTTAGGGTACCCCAAATTGGGTACAAAATTTTCATAAAGCTGATATTTAAAATCACTTTTGAACTTATGACGATTGTAATCAGTATTTTGTAGTTTCGGAACAGGTTATTATATATATATATATATATATACAATCACCTAAAAATGTATTTATGTGATATCATATATGCGCGCATAAAAAACGTTTATTACTTTCAGTGAGAACTTTAAATTAATTCTAGTCCAAAGATCTAGTATTCATTCGCCTCCCCCCCCCCCCCGCGCCTTTCATATACTGTTACAAAAAAAAAAAAAAAAAATAAGCCTATTCAATGCCATTAAATACAAATACATATTTGGATAAATATTTCTTTTTCTTAACCTAATCATTTTCTAAAAGTACAAAATATTTATTAAAATAAGTATAAGATCAAAACAAATTTAAAATATCAGCTTTATAGAAATTTCATACCAAATGTAGGAGCACGTAAAGCTAAAGGCACAAAGAAACAGCCTAGTTTGTCCATGCTGCAATCAGCTCTGCTTTATGGTATCAAATTATTCCCATTTATAAAAAAAAATGATTCACTCCTTCAGAAAGAATCTCATCCCTGCTTTGTTCAAATTTTTTTCCATATAAATTAGATATTTCCAGTGACATTTTTATTTGTGTGTTAAATAAAATCTAACACTAGATTACACAAAATTTTCAGTATATGAGATCCCAACATTAAAAAAAAAAAGTATGAAACTCTTACTTTTTTTTTTTGTTGTTGTTGTTATTATATTATTTATCATTAGCAAGAAATATTGAAACATTTGACAACAGCACATTAATCAGCATAATGTTGAAAGACATTCAAAATATCAGTTTTACAAAAATAGAATACCAAATTTGGGGCCACCGGCCACCAAAATACAAAGGGAAGGGGGCATCGCCCAATTTGCTAATGCTTTAATAAAATCCTGCGTCTGCAAAAAATCCAACCCAACGTTATGGTTCGTTAAATAGAAGTGACCAGAATTCGGAAGTGTCCGCTAATGAACATTCCCAAATACCAGAAATCTCTGTGTAGCGAAAACCTTCTTAAATCATACCATATTACTCTAACCGTTCAAAATATTCATTATAATCAGCGTAATTTCGAAAGGTATTCAAAATTGCAGATTTACGAAAATTGTATCAACCCCCCTCCCCCCAATTAAAAAACAAAAAGGAGCAGGTACCCTTAGCCCATGTTTTAAGCAGAAGCCCTATGATTCGCTAAACAGACATATCCCCTATTCAGGAATGTCCGTTACGCAGGTTTTACTGTGTGTAAAGTAAAACCTCCATAACGGAAATTGCTGAATAGCGGACACCTCTTTTTTTTTTTTTTTTTTTTTCTTATCCCCAACACCTTTAAATCTGTACGTCTTTACCTCTTCAAAGTGGGCACCACCAAATAGCGGACTAATTCCGTGCTCTCGAGGTGTCCGCTATTCAGAGGTTTTGCTGTATATTCATTTATATGCACATTCTAAAGGGTAAAAAGTATTTACCTTTTTTGTGACAGTATAAGAAATATGTTCCAAATAAATTCTAGGAGTTGTTGATACTATTTAATAATATTCTACAAACTAAATTTAAAAGATAACGTGTGTTGATACTAACGTTGTCATTAACGAACACAGACACACACACACACACACACACACACACACAACAAAAATAAATAAATAAATAAATAAAACTTAAAATCCTTTAAAAAAATTTTTTTTTTAATGAGTTTCTGTTTTATTATTATTTTCATGGATTCTTTTTAGCACCCAGATATGCTTAAAAAAATTCTTTGAGGGTTGAAAAACACTTCTAAAAACATTTTTCTTCCCATAAACATCACAATAAAAATAATTTGTATTGAAAAATTTTATAATAATATGAAAATATATACATACACGGAGCAAAAATAATTATAAGAATAATTAATCTTCAAACCATGCTACTTTTTCAAAATATATTAAATATCAGCATAGTTACACTTTATCAATCAGTCAGAATTATTGGCAATACTTGTTTGATATCTTGCATTAGAAGTGCGTTTTCACAACATATTTATTTAGGTCTTAAATTTTATTACAAAAATGAAAAATATATCCTACTGTCATGGGCGAGAATTCTTATATCCATCTTCTTCTTCTTTTTTTTTTTTTTTTTTTTTTTTTTTCATATTATTGAAATTTGTTGCATGATGTTATTTAAATTGATTTTTTTAATATTTTCCGTACATATTTAATTAATTGCGCCGATTTTTATAATTTGTTTATAATTACTTTCAAGATCGCTTCATGTTTTAAAATTTAAGTATGGTGTTGAGATGTAACGCATGAAATACATACTAGGTATATTCCATCTTGAAATAAATTTTCATAAGGATTATTAAATATATAGTATCGGCGTGCAGTTGAATACAATAAGAGTGATTTATTTCCAATAGGAAAAACTGCAAGTTTACAAGTACTCCGAAATACACGATAACACAAACCCTTATACTTTCGAGATTTCTTTTCATACTCTATATCCACCATATAAAACAAAAAATAAAAAGTTCATGGTTTCTCAAAGATAAATTTAAATTTGTTAATATAAAAAAAATCACTTCAATAATATACTCTGTAAGATAAATAAATGGCACTCTTGTCACTAAAAATGAAAATTTGTATGTAAAATTATATCACTAATATAAAATAAAGGAATTCGCAAGGAAAGAACTTACTTGTGCAAAGTTATATAAAAATTAGCTTCTTTTTAAACTTATACTGAACAATTTTTTTAATATGTTGCTCCGATGATACGAGCTATTTAACAATCATTAACAAAATTATAAATATTCTTTTAATAGCATGCAAGAAACATTAATTCTATAATTTCAAAACTTCTTTACATCTTACCAAATCTAATTGAAACTGTTGTATTTTTCACGTTATTATTCAAACAATAAATAGATTATTTACTACGTGAAACTTTAATTTATAAAGTAAAGATCTAGATGAGAATTAAATATATTTATTAATACTGAAAATCATATGCACTCATTGAAAAGCATCAGAAATAAGCAAACAAATCTTTTCACACAAAATATATTTATTTGATAAAAAAAGGACAAAAATATTAAAAATGCAAATTAGTCTAATAAGAATAATTTAAATAATAAATAAATAATAATATATATGTAAGAACGTTCTGTGAATTATCATTCCAAACCTGTGGAATACCTTACCTTGGCGTAAATATCCAAAACTGTAACAGCTAATCCAGTTTGAAGGACATATTATTTTACGATATTGAACGCCATTTTAAAAATATATGCGTATTCATATTATTTTACCACTGTATTTTTATAAATATCATGCTATTCTTTTGAATATTTGGTGAGTCTTGAATAAAAATTATCGTAAAAATATTGAAAATTTTATATTTCCATGAAAAATATAATTCCCAATCGATCTCCATTTACAAGTACGTACTGACAAACCATTCCAATAAACCGAATATAAATTTTCGTCTAGCATTTTTAAAATGAAGACACAAAGATATAAAATGCAGACATCGGATCACTATGCTAAAAAAAAAAAATTCTCTAACGACTAACACAGCAACGAATGTAGCTGTAGATGTGCATACTATTTCACAAAAGAAAGTAAATACTGCGTCACTACTTTCTCTTCATTAATGATGATACACTCACTTTCTGACTCATCTTCGATTTACAAGTAAGAGAATTCAAAGTTCAAATCTTCAATCAGTGTAATGTTTTGGAAATAAAGCAGAAACTTTAAATGCGTTATAAGATTATAACGACGATTGACGATTCCATTTATTATGTGAATAACAAACGTCATTATAGAGATTTCGGATTGAGGAAAAATATATCGTCATACTTTCAAATAATTTATCAAATGTTGATAAATTTAAAAGCAATTTTAACACTTCAGAAAAATTTACTGTACTGAGATACTTTAATTCACTTTCGCCAATCCGTTGAATAAAAGCTCGCCAAATCAGGAATAATCAAATCCGGTCGCGTTCTTCTCGCGCACCGTTCATGCTTGCAACAACAAACAAACCTACTCACTTCAGTTCATTTTACTTAGTGAGTGGTTCAAATGGCTGAATTCCTGAAATGTCTAAAATTGCAAGTATCTTAAATTCAGACATATAATCATAATTCTAACATTTTTTTTCAGTTCATTTATGCCATGATCCTAATAAGACATTTATGTGTCTTAAATTTAGACATCTATCACGTCTGAAATTTTATTTTCAGACGTTTAAGTGTCTTAATTGCTTTTTCAGTCACATATGTGTTTGAATTTAAGACGCCTCTATTTGCAGTGTATGCACTTAACGCTTCACATTTTGGACTGCGATTACCAGTTCATACGGAATCATCGATCACGTGAGCACCCTGTTTTTCCAGAACTTTTCGTGATGTTAACACATTTCATACCAAACGAGATACATTATCATTGCAGTATTTTCATTTTTATTAAAATTATTGCCGTCAATCCTAGTTCAGTTATTTGTGGCTGAGTAAGTGGTTCGCAACCTCATGTTCTATGGTAATTTTTCATCCTATTGGTGCCTACTATCACCCCTATGAATTTGTCGACCGAATTTGGCAACACCCTGCATACAATTGAAGTCTCTTAATAAAGAGCTCTTAATAACCTGAACTCTTAATAAACTCCTAAAACGAGCGAGACATCTATCTTCATTTCGATGAGCGAAAGGCAAATGTCACCGAAAAGTGGCGGTAGAATTCCGAAAAAAATCAGTTTTTTTTTTAACGTAAAATGTTCTCTTTCAGTAATAACATTTCTAAATTACAAATGTCTGCCAAAATTTAGTAATTTATCAGTTTTATCAGATAGAATTTCAGCCTTCAAGAAGACACCCATACACTAACCCAGTGGCGCCAACTTTTCAAAAATATTGAATGGGCTCAAATCGTTTTTAGTAAAATGGCTCGGCCAGTTTGGTTTTCTTTGACTGGTGGACAAATTGTGAAAGATGACAACTCAAAGTCAAGTTATCATGTTTTAATAAAGTTGTAATTTTATCAAATTATATTTTCGCGCGTTTTTATAGATAAAGACACTAATATTTATAATTTCATCATACTATAAATATAACTACAAATTGAAAAGGCAAAAAGTTAAACATGGAGCAAAACATTTCAGTCATTTGGGATTTATGCGTGTCAGTCAGAGAATGAAAACGGATGGTCATTGATAAAATTAATTTCGTTCCAGGCTGAAAAATAAATAATGAAATAATAGTGAAAAATGTAATGAAATAGAAAAAATAGAAATTGGACACACTAGGAGGGAAAATTATTGGGTGGGTTCGAGCCCCACGGGCCCATATAAAGTTGGCGCCACTGTACTCACCCAAGTAAATACAAGGGAATCTTTGAAGAATGAATGAATGAAAGAAAGAAGATATAATGGCGTTCCAAATGCTGCCCCTTTATAAGATTTAAAAAGAGCCATGGAGGTGAATGAGCATTGAAGAAATCTGTTATTCGTTTCATTCTTTAAATCCGGATTCTAAGCTATATTAACCAGCCTTTTCATGCCTCTTACTGAGCTCTTAAAATGGAAAAGATATATGCGAAATCAATAACTCGAAAATTGCGATGACTTTTGCAATGTTAGTGAAGTTTTTCCGGGCAAAATGGAAGTGTTAAGTTTTATTACTGTATGTCGTTCATGTTCTTTGGAATTACTAGTTTTTTTTTAGAAGCTTTGACTTCAATACTGTGATTTTGTCTAAAGAAAATGACACTCATAAAGTAATATTGAATATTTTATGTTAACTTTATGATGATAACGATAAGTTAATTTAAACATTGAGATAATTAGAGCAAGTATTAGTAATTACTTTAATTATATACGCGTATTTAAGATTTTTATTATCTTCGCAGGTATTACTCGTAACTGTTAATACCAGAATGTTTATAATTCCCCTGCTTCTCGTATTAACAGGGGTCTGGAAGGACATTAAGTTAATTTTAGAAATTTAGCCTATATCATTCGTTATTGAAAATTTATGTGATATCGAAGTAAGCTCTTTGTGTTCAAATAATTTGTTCATCACAAACTACTTAATATGAACTTTAAAAAGTTTTCTATTTACTTAAAAAGTGACAGATAATAATAATACAAATGTTACAAGTTTAAAATATACATTTTATTTAAATATCCTGGTACTTTCGGTTTCCAATCCCGCAGCCATCTTCAGGGAATATTTCCATTAATTGCCGTTCTATTAATTTCAAACACGTATTTTCTGTTGAAATGGGAGAGTCTTTAATTCTTAGGGCAATTAGAAGTATTAGTAATATAGTGCTCTGGATTAAACTTTTGTAGAGGAAAAAAATATTTAACTGTCGCTTTAAAGTTCATATTGCGTAGTTTGTGATTGAACCAATGTTAAAAATTGCATTTCGTCTTATGATTTTTTTTTTAATTGGTACATTTTTTACTGCATTTTGATAGATAATTACTAAATTAGTTCAGTCGATGGAAATAAATAAAAGATTGTTGCAATATTTGACGTCGCGACGTGAAAAAAATAAGCCGAAACATAATTCCCATAAAACCTTCCAGGAGAATTTTAATAAAAAATGTTTCAAGTAATTGGCTCGTAAGGCATTTGACACCATACTCATTTCTAACGCAGCGATGTATTCTATCTTTCATGCTTTAATAAAAATTTATAACCCACTTCTGTTGTAATTTGCCCTCAATTTCTTGAAGCTGTAGATACTTAGTATATATAACTGCAATTTTATTATATTTTCGTGTAAGGTTTAAAAATTATGGCAACTAAATATATCTGCCTGACTTGTTACAAAAAATTTCATACTTACATCTCTCTTTTTTTCTGCTATCCATTTTTTATTCTCATCGTTTTGCCTACAATGAAAGACTAGCTAACCGCCTTTACGGTGTCAGGCATTGCTAAAGTTATTTATTGCATCCTTCTTCTGTAATAAATCTCCAGAAGAAACTTGTCTAGAAACCTCTGTTTGTCCGGTATCTACATGGAAAATTTTATGAAATTTTAAGCAGAAAGGATCGGATGTTGTAAAATATCTCTTTTATCAATAATATCTCTTTTATCTCTTTTATGTTTAATATTTTATACCTACGTGCAATTTATACGTGCTTTATTATATATATATATATATATATTATTTGTTGATGTTTAACCCCTTCGGGACCGGTGGCTTTTACACAAATTTCATTCGGTTGGCACCACTTTTTTTTTTTAAGTTACTTTTACTTAAACAATCACGAAAATGCTCTAATTAAATAAACTAAATATTACTTTTCTTTTTTACTGGTGCATAAAACAAATTCTGTATGCTCTTTTTGAGGGTGCATATATGCACCCATGGTCCCGAATGGGTTAAACTAATGCGTAAGTAATAAATAATTTGCACAGACATTAATCTACTTCATTTAGAAATTCAACACTTAGATCATTTGTCATAAATTATATAGTTTATTATTATTATTTATTTATTTGTTAAATATTGAAATAATTGATTATATCCCCATTTTTTTATTGTACACGTTAAGAAAAAAACATCTGAATCAATTGCTCCAATGAAAATCGTAAAAGATAATTCCAATACTTGAGGAAGAGAGGGAGGTATTAGACTAAAAACAATCATCAATAGGAAACATTTTTCTGAAAAATTTTTAGGCACGTCTCAAGTAATTGGTTCATAAGGATTTTGAATGTCGACAGTGATCTATTTTATTTTTCATGCTTTAATGAAAATTTATGACCCATTTATTTCATAATTTTCTATCCTTCTTGAAGCTGTAGAAACTTAGTACGTAATTGCAATCTTATTATATTTTTGTGAAATGTTAAAAAATTATGGCAACAAAATATATCTGCCCGACTTATTACGGAAAAGTTCATTTGTACATCGTTTTTTAAACTTTATTTTTTTCTTTCTGCTGTTCATTTTTCTTCTTTGTCGATTTGCCTGTAATGAAAGACTAGCAAACCGTTTTTACGGTGTCAGGCTTAACTTATTTATTGCAACCCATTTTTGTAATAAATCTCCTAAAGAAACTTGTCTAGAATCCTCTCCTTGTCCAGTATCTACTTGGAAATTTTTGTGAAAGTTTAAAGAGAAAGGGTCTATATTATACAAACCCTCTTTGTTTAATCTGCGTGGAATTTATAATTGCTCCTTTTGAAAATATCATTTTTTCTCTCCATGTATTTCAAACTAATTCATAAGTAATAAATAATTTGGACAGACTTTAATCTACTTCATTTAGAAATTCAGCACCCAAATCATCCGTTGTAAAATATAGAGGGTTTTTTTTTTTTTTTTTTTAAATAAGTCATATTATAAATATTGTATTGCGAAAAAATCATCAATAGAAAGCATCTTTTAGAAAAATTTTAACCCGGGAGAACTCGCTGCATGAGATTTTCTCTCACAGTCGTACTTTTTTAAGACTCTTATTTAAATCATTTTTAAATTTTAATTAAAATTTCAAAATGTTTTTCAATTATTTTACCTATTTTGTGAATAAAAATACTAAGCCAACCAAAAAAAGTTGATATTATATGAATGTAAAGTAAAAGAAAAGCAATTGGGCATTTTCACGTTAGCGAGTTCTCCCGGGTTAAGAAATATCTCAAAATTTCAAAGAAGTAATTGATTTGTAAGAATTTGGTGTACCAAACTAATTTCTTTCACAGCGGTCTATTTTTTCTTCTTTTTTTCATGCTTTAATAAAAATTTATAACCCCCGTTTCTGTCGCAATTTCCTCTCCTTTTTGTATGTAATTCAAATTATACTTGACTTTCCTTTTAAAAATATACATTTTTTTTATTTATTTCTAATTCATAAGTAATAAATAATTTGAACATATTTTAATCTACTTCATTTAGAAATTCAGCATCCAAGCCATTCATTATAAAATATATAGTTAGTTTAAAAATACCGGTCAAGTGCGAGTATTACTCGCGTACAGAAGGTCCCGTACGATAAATATATCAATTAGTAACTGGGCATTACATTACATAAATATACTATCATTAAAAGTTGTTATCTAGGCTTTAAAAGCCGATGTCGCACAGACATAAAGACACCGCCCGTGTCTTTATGTATGTCCAAATCGTTCATGTCCTTTAGGGTTAATATCGGGGCTAATTACCGACATTTTTTTTTTTCAAAAATCATTATCAACAATCTTTTTACATTTCTACGATGACAGGTACCTCCAGCAAACCTCAACTCCTTTGCTGAACGCCCGCTAATCGAAATTTGTGTCTAACAGAAAAGTGCGATTTTCTCAAAAACTATGTGACCTAGGGTAATCGCTTCAATTTTCCTGCAATGTTTAAATTACCTTCTACTACCCCTAATTTTTTAATAATTTTAGTTCCAGTAGATTTGGAAATCAGGGGGGGGGGAGGGCATATTTTTGCATTACGTTTTCGACGATATCTCTGAAAATATAACACCTAAAATTAAAAGAAATGTATTTTTGAGGTCGGCGTTACGAAAGCTTTCACTCGATACCCTGAACGATGTACAAAGAAAAGATTCTTTTAGAGTAACTTAATTAGCCCTTCGACATTTTTCATAAATATATTTGTAAATGGTTAATAATCAGGGCTGCGGAGTCGGAGTCGGGCCCATTTTTGAGCGAAAGAGTCGGAGTCGGTGTCGGATCTGTTAAAATTCCCGGAGTTGGGGTCGTCTATTTTACAAGCAGGTCTGCGGAGTCGGAGTCAGGCCCATTTTTGAGCGAAAGAGTCGGAGTCGGTGTCGGATCTGTTAAAATTCCCGGAGTTGGGGTCGTCTATTTTACAAGCAGGTCTGTGGAGTCGGAGTCAAGCCCATTTTTGAGCGAAAGAGTCGGAGTCGGTGTCGGATCTGTTAAAATACCCGGAGTCGGAGTCAGAGTCGTCCATTTTTCCCACGGACTCCGCAACCCTGTTAATAATCTATAAATATGAGGGTCATAGCCTTTATTACTTCAGCCAATTTTAACTTTCCACACTCCATAGTTTGCGAGTAAAATGGCTGTGACAGACCGACAGACAGACAAAACACTGATCTTATAGTGTGTCTTATCGTATAGTGGTTCCATTGTTTTTTTTTTTTTGTTTTTTTTACTTTTTAAGTACTGAACTCTAAACAATAATAAGTTCATTATATTAAAAATATTGCAATAATTGATAATTACAGTAGAGCGCCGATTATCGGAACTCCAATTAACCGAACTTCTAATTATCCGAACAGTCAATTTCTCTTTTTTTAACCGAACTTCCAATTATCCGAACAGCTTATTTCTCTCAAATCTTTTTAGGTGCGTTCGTAATTATATAAATACGTAGCACTTATAGTCGTCGTTCAGTCCGTCTGTCTGTCCGTCCGTCCGCATATAATAGAGCAAAAACTACCCAACCGAATGGTCTGAAATTTTAAATATATGATTGTTGTAAAATTTTGTCGAGCCATTTCAAATTTTATGAAAATCGGATGTATAGTTAAATTACAGGGACAGTCAAAAGTTTTTCTTTACATTACGGCCAATGGGAAAAATTATTGCACGTGCATTTTAATGATGTTAAAGCTTTCCGAATGGTCTCAAATTTTAAACATATAATTATTGCGACATTTTGTCGAGCCATTTCAAATTTTATGAAAATCGGATGTATAGTTTAATTACAGGGACAGTCAAAAGTTTTTCTTTACATTAAAGCCAATGGGAAAAATTATTGCAAGTGCATTTTAATGATGTTACAGCTTTCCGAATGGGCTGAAATTTTAAATATATAATTGCTGCAAAATTTTGTCGAGCCATTTCAAATTTCATGAAAATCGGATGTATAGCTTAATTACAGGGACAGTCAAAAGTTTTCCGTTACAGGGGAATGGGAAAAAATTATTGCAAGTGCATTTTAATGATGTTACAGACTATGCACTTATGAATTGCAAATAAATACACATTCAGTACAATATGGGGTGCAAAAAATAATTATAAACTAGTTATAGTACGAACGCACCTCATTTGCCACGTTTGACGAGCAATTTCCAACTTGTTTTTTTAAACGAACTTCGAATTGTGCAAACACCCTATTGCACCTGGATATCAGATTTTAAATAAATGATGATGAGATTGTGGATGAGATTCAAGACGAAAAAGAAATTGATAAACATGAAAACGAATGCTCTGAAATGATCCAAGTCCATCACATAACGAAGCCTTGAATGTTCGGAAACAGCTATGAAATGGCTCGCACGCCAGAAGAACACTGATCTTATTCAACTAACGTATTTAAGAAGAATTCGAGATATTGCAGCATTGAAAGGAACGTCTTCTTTGAAGCAAGCAACAATCAAAAGCTTTTTTTGCTTAAATTGTAATCTCTCGAGCTCAGAAAATTATATAAAAAAGTAAACAAAAAAATTAAAAAGACAAAAATCAATTTTTAAACATGCCAGCATTAAGTACTGCTGTCAGTCCGAAGCGTGGATAATGTGTGAAGATTTTAGTATAGTCAGGAACATCCCTTAAATTGTCTGTCCATTTATCCGAACTTTTGCTTATCCGAACTAGGGTCGGTCCCGACTTGTTCGGATAATCGGCGCTCTGCTGTATTACCCTTTTTTTTTTGTATGTGTGCACGCATAAAAAAAAAACTTTTAAATATATTTTGTCAATGGAAATCAATTGAAGGTAATTCCAATACTTTAGGAAAAGAGGAATAGATCAGACTAAAAACAATCATCAACTTAAAACATCCTTCAAAAAAAATTTTTTTTAATTCTCAAGTAATTGGTTCGTAAGGATTTTGACACGAAACTCATTTCTCGCATAGCAATCTATTTTATTTTTCATGCCTTAATAAAAATTTATAACTCACTTCTGTCGTAATGTCTTCTCCTTCTTGAAGTTGTAGAAATAGCTTAGTATGTAATTCCAATCTTATTATATTTTTTGTGCAATATTTAAAAATTATGGCAACTAAATGTCCCAGCCAGCCTTGTAATAAGGAATTTCATTCGTATATCATATTCTTCTATTTTTTTCTCTGTTTCTTGTGCTTCCCTACTAAACATTTATCCTTTTTTTTTTTTTTTTTTTCCTATTTTGTTTGTAATGAAAGACTAGCAAACCTCTTTTACGCTCTCAAGTATTGCTAAATTTATTTATTGCACCCCCTTTCTTCTAATAAATCTCCTGGAAAGATTTAGAAACCCATTTAGAAAGTGGTTAAAATCAGATTAAGGGGGAAATGTTAAATGGTGATATAAATATGTTTTTTCCCCTTATTTAATGATTACTAGAGTATCTATCCCAGGGTTCTCTGGTTAGAGAACATAGAATTTTTTTTATTTAAAACTAATAGTTTTATATATATATATATATATATATATATATATATAAATTTTTAGATTGCTCACTAACCCCCAAAAGCATTTTTATATGAAAAATATCATTTAACTTTCGAAATAAAAAGGCGATATATTCTTACTAGCCAAAATGTCAGGAGTTGATATCAGAAAAAATCGCCAAAGATTTCGCTATTTACAGCAGCATTTTTTATTCTGATAATTCCTGTGGTTTAAGCGTGTGGTTCGATTACATGTCTGTTAAATTTGTATTTTATTTATACTATTTTATTATTTTATTTATTTACTGATGACGGTAGATTTCAACACTTAAAATATAAAATTAAGTATATATTTTAGAGAAATTTTGTCAAATATAAAAAAAAGAAAGATCCTTCAACAAGAGCATACAGAAAAAAAGAAGGTAGCTATACATTTTTATTTTCAGAGGAGAAATTTGAAAATTACGAATGTATTCCAAGCCCATAGGTTTAAGGCTGCTAGTCACTCAGTTTCCGAATTCCACCCACTAATGTTAAGTATATGGGGTTTTTTAGTTTCGTTATGAAATATTAGCCGGAAACATATGCGGAATTATGTATGTTGTTTTAAGTGCAAACGGGTTCATCTTGCATAATTGGGCTACGCACGATAGAGATAGATTTAAAAAATATATATTCTTGATAATTATTTAAAAAAGAAAAGAAAATCCGTAAATAGAGATACAGTTTTGAAGTAAATTTCATTTGAAAGATCTTTTTAACATTTTCCAACAAAGTTGGAAAGTGTTTATGCATTCGCTTTGTCTGTCCGTCTGTCAACGCTCTAACTCCCGTAAATATACTCGAATTTTCATGCAATTGATAAAGATTATTTAGGGTCACCAAAGCATGTTTGGTATTGAACACACGAGAAAAACTAGTTGAAACAACTAAACTTTGGTTAGATTAACCAAATGATTTTGTTAATTCAATAAATTATTTGGTTAGTCCAATCAAAATTTGGTCATTCCAACCAAAATATTTGGTTGGAGCTATATTAACCAAAATTTAGGTGTTTCAAGAAAACAGTTTTTTCCGTGTATGAACTATTAATAGTTCATTTAAATGAGTATGCAAAAGAATTCCATTACATTATGGCATATGGAGGAAAATCGTTTGCAGAGTATTTTAATGAGATTACGCTATTTCAGATGTATTGAAACTAATATAAATCACTGAATTTCACTACGATTACGTTAGAACAGGGCATTCATAGCAATTTTTAATCATTTACAGGGACACACAAAAGAAAGCAGTTACAGTACTGTCATTGAGTAATAACTGCTGGAGTGTGCGTTTTAAAATTCGGTATGCGCTTTTAAATTTAACTAATTTTTTGCATGTTATTCGTTACATATAAATTCTATAAACTTATATACAGGGCTGAACAAAAGTATTCACGTACCATTCTCCTCATTAGAGGAAGTTGCTGAAGGGGAATTTTCAACTGAGGTATTGTATTTCTTAAGTGAACTAAATATTGGCCTGCGTGTAGTTAATAGATACAAATCTATGTATCATTTATAGGGCTGCTGAAAAAATTCGGATTCATGCTTGACGCATGATTTTTTCTTTCTTGTTTTTTTCTAATCAACGGTGTAAAAATTTAAATTGTATTATGTTTAGACCCTTTTTTTTTAAGTGCAGCAAAAGCGAAATTTATACGTCAGATGTTGTCGTCGTGAATATGGCGTCAGTGCTTCTCTTGGATATGTTTTTGTTTTATAGTATATCCTCCTGAGACCTGACATCTATTAAAATGGGTGTTTTATAATGTATTTTAAATTTTGCCCAAGTCTCAGGAGGTTATAGTAGATATGAGACAGCGGAAAACTACATTTTGTCATAAGTATGTACAATTTCTCTCAAGTGTATAAAATTAATTTATAATGCAATAAATAGTTTGGAGAGGAAATGAAATTACTTCATTTTGAAATTTAGCTCAAGTAATTCGCCGAGGAAAGATCCATTTCGCGTAATTGAAGTAAATTCTTTATATTGAAATAATTGGTTCATTTTTAGTACACTTTTGTGAAACACTGTTGAATAAATTCGGTCAAGGAAAATGGATGGAAAATAATTCCTATATTTCACGAAAAGGAGGAAATAAGGTGAAACAAAATTCATCAAAATGTCTGGCAGAATCTTTTCACAAAATATTTATAGTAATTGCCTCGTAAGACTTTTGACACCATACTCGTTTACCACGATTCGTTTTATCTTTCAAGCTTTATTAAAAATTACTACCATATCTGTTATAATTTGTCCTATTTCTATAAGCTCTAGAAATTTAGTATATAACTGCAATCTTAATAGATTTTTGTGTATTTTTTAAAAATCATAATCCCTCGCTTTAGTTTTAAACCTATGGGCTCATAATTCATCATTATTTTTGCAATTTCTCCTCGGGAAAATAAAAGTTTTACCTTCTTTTTTCCATATGCTGTACTAGGAGGATGTTTCTTTCTGTTTTATTTGAAAAAATATTCATTAAATATATTGGTTGATTTTATTTCATGTATTAAAATCTTATTTACAACTCGTCTGTTTCACTTAGATTTTAATACATAAAATATAAAATTAAATGTATATTTTAAAAAGATTTTGTCAAATAAAAAAGACAGATCCTTCAAGAAGAGCATACAGAAAAAAAAAAAGTGTAAAATTTTTAATTTTCAGAGGAGAAATTTGAAAAATACTGATGTATTCCAAACCTATAGGTTTAAAATTAGCGAGGAGAACTTGCAGTCAGTGTTATTACAGCAAGTTTCATTCGTACATCTTATTAAGTTTTATTTTTCTTACATGCTAGCCTACTACTCATTTTTCTTTTCTCTCTCTCTCTCTCTCTCTTTTTTTTTTTTTTTTTTTTTTTTTCCTCTCATTTTGTTTGAGATGAAAGACTATAAAACCGCTTTTACGGTGTCAGGCATTGCTAAATTTATTTATTGCACTTCATTATTGTAATAAATTTCCTAAAAAAAATTGTCTAGTATATATTTTGACAATTTTCTGGATTTATTTAAAGAAAAAGTATCGGATTCTGCATTCCTTTTCCTCCCCTTTCTTTAATGATTTAAATGTAAATGCAAACTGTACTTTCGTTCCCTTTTAAAAATCTGAAAAGTCTTTGAGTTGATTACAATAATGTATGTAATTCTTTATAATATAACAAGTATTTTTAAAGCAAACTTAGAAATCCTTCCCAAATCCTTTTTTACTGAAAATTTATTCAGACGAACGTATTGAGTTTTATTTATTGCACTTAATGCATCGTTTTAATGCACTATAATAAGAAGATTATTCAATAATTAGTCTTTAACCCCTTCACGGTCGCTTAATATTTGGAAAAACCATCAAAAAAGTACCTATTTATTTTATTACAGAAATTGAATAATTATAAGGTTTCTAAATAAAATATGCAATTAGTTTTTTTTAAGGCGAAACAAAAAAGATGTTATAGAACAAATTCATATTTGTAGAAAAGCCATCATGCGAGAATTCTGTGTCTTAATGTTTGTTTTACACCGTACAAATTAATGCTAATAAAACCTTTATTTTTCACATCTTAGATCTTTATTTATCATCATCACACACATTTTTACAAATAATATTTGAAATAATATATATATACATTAAGTTTTGATTATTAATAAATTTTTGAGTGTTACATAGTATTTCGAAACATGCAATACAAAATTAAAACATGAATACATTAAAATGATTCTCAGTTTTTATTACTAAAATAGGTGCTATAAAATATAATTTACAGGTTTTAAAACATTAAAACCAATAATCAGATGGTAAAAAACTTCCCGAGCGCTTTCGACCAAACCCTGGTCATCATCAATGGGATGAAAATCATTTTAATGTATTCATGTTTTAACTTAAAGTATTCAGGTGAATGTGTCGTTTCTCTTACATATAGTTTTCTATATATATTTAATGTAATACAAAGCCCAACATTACAGTCAGCGCAAAAGCCAAACCCAAACGCAATATTCAAAGACTTCACACCGAAATGCCAGTTACATTTTTCTCGTTTCAGAAGTTTTTTCCAGCAATAAATCTCCAGCCTGGAAATATGACGGGAGCGAGAAATAACGAACGACACCTCAGCCCGTAATATTGACGGGAGCGAGAATTAAGGGGTTAAATTAAATCTGTGAATTAATTGTCATATGCAATAATAGCATTGTTAATCAATGGGTAAATATTAGGGGTTTTTTTTTCTTATAATCTCTTTCTTTCTATTTTTCTCCCGCTCTTTCTGACTTCCTGAGATGCGTAACCGTAAATTAATGTTTTATTAATTTCTTGCAATGATTATTTTCTTCTTAATTTAATTTTTAGGGGATTCTGTGGTAATTATAACTATAGTTAATTTGAATAGTCATATACACATAAATTAACTGTATAAATATGTATGATTTGTATGTATCCATAAAAAGAATGTATAAATACAGTTTCCTCTCCAAATCTTTACATATATATCTTTTTATAAGTGAGCCATTTATTTTTTTCTTCACAGGTGTTTAAATACATTTAATTTCTGTAAACAGTACATACTTTTTTAGCAATGTTGGGTTTATAAACAGGTCAGCACATAGTATAGTGTGATAACTATAAATTCGCGTTTGGTTTAAATTCACTTTTATTAAGTAATATCAATTTTCTTGCCAAACACCTAACGTTTCAATAACGTAAAAAAAGGTTACTGAAATGTCTTGAATTTGGTACTATGAAATTGTATTGTTTTACTATATAACTAATACTTATAAAGGTGATTTTTATACGCGAAACGTTAGCTGTAGCCTTTAGTTAGCTGTTAAGAAATGTAAATTTCAGGGACAGAAATGATTTATTACTTTCACATATGATTTTCTAATTCATAATTTAGTTTGGCACGTCATCATAAAGACAGACTTTCTCTAATTTCCAATTCTTCTTTTAACACATCAAATTCACAAAAATCTAAATTTCTGAAGATTTTTTTTTCTTTTAATCATTTTACGAAATTTATCACAATCACGTGCTATGAATTTTTCTTTTTTTTCCGGCATTCGTAATTATTTTTCCTGAGGTGACAGAGGAAAATTAAGGCCTTTATCTTGATTCACATCATTCTACGTTCGTTATCATCTTTCGCTCTCAAGATAAATCTTTATACCTGCCGCCGGTAAATATTAAGTGCCAGCTTTGTTCTAAAAAAAAGACTTTAGCGGTGGTTTGTGGGCGAATAGTTTTATCAGACATTTATACTGCTGAGACGTTTTTTCTTTCTCGATAAAAAGTCTAAAATAATTGAATACCTGGCTTTTTTACTGATTAATTTATTATTTTATTTTCTCTAAATTGTGTTGCCTTAATTTATAGAATACTTCACTTACATTCTTATATGAAATATTCATAGAAATAATTTTCCTGAAGAAATTACAAGAAAAAAATTTCTGTCAAACATAAGTGATGACACACTTTCCAGTTTTCATTCATTATTAAGAATTAACTTTCTAAGCTAGTGGTTCTTAATCGGTGTGCCGCGTACAGTGGTATTCCGTCAGAGGACCATTTGCTACAAGTACAATTCCAACGTTTTTTATGGTTTTTCGCTACGAAGATCACATTCCAATAAAAAAAAAAGTAGATGTTGCCATTTGAAATTTTCGAAATTTTGTCATTGTAACCGTAACTGTTATAGTTTAACTGTTGTTTTTCATATGATTCTTGAGTGCATATTTCAAAATACTTTAAACCAAAATTTCATTTAGTTTCTGTGAATGGTATAGCTAGGAGCTCATATATCGGGATAGTTCTTTTTCTTTTTAATATATATATATATATATATATAATCATCCTGTATAACATTTTGTGTTCACACTAAAATTTTTTTACAATACTGTCATTTAGACTAATTAAATATTTGGTATATATTTTATGTTTAACGTAATCATTCCATAGGTCATTTGGCCATATATAAAACTAATGTTCAACTTGTTTAAAACCCTTTATTAATGAGACTTTTCCTTTTTTAATCAGCACAGTAATAACGCTGTGGAGAAATGACAAAACTGTAAATAAAAGTAAAAAACAAATAAATTATAAAATACATGGACACCTATTAATAATACTCATATATTAAAAAAATACGTACCAAAAGTAGTATTTTTTGAAAAATTTGGCCAAAAGAAATAATTGCATATTTTAACTAAGTTTATTGATATGAAAATTATCGATAAAGAAAATTTTTAGAACTTTTGAAAACAATGTAATTGTGTAACGTGCGATGATGGACATGTGAAGTGTGGTGTATAAGAGTGAAGATAATTACAGTTTATCATCATAAAACATGTCGTCAATTGTCACACATGAATAACAACAACATATCTTGTTGTGCAAGAGTGATGAGTCAAAAATGTAATTAGACATTAAAGTTATATCTGAAAAAGTAATGTAAGAAAAATCATATGAGATTTTTTAACTCAAGGGGAAAATAGCACATTATGTATTAATAAAGAAAAGTACAAGTATTCATTTAAAAACCTACGAGAAGCAGATAGTTTCTGTGAAGAAATCGCCGATCGGGAACAAATTTGAAAATGCAAACACTGTCATGTTGATATTGTAACAAATGCAAAGCGGTTAAGAATAGACACATTGTTTCAAAGAGGAAGTGATCTCAATAAAAACGAATCACTGGAAATTAATAGATAAAAACTTTGGAGTTAGCTTTACTGCAGAAATAATCTTTTTCATTTTCTCTTTTAAAGTACACTGTAAAAAAAAAGAGAAAAAAAATACAGAAATTGTACTGGCAATCGAAATGCCAGTACTATTTCTGTATTCTAACGGAAAATTTCCCCGTAAATTCCAGAAAAATTTCCGTTTTTCTGGAATTTACAGGGGGAAATTTTCTGTTAAAATACGGAAACTGTCGTCTCGATTGCCAGTACAATTTCCGTATTTTATTTATTTATTTATTTATTTTACAGTGTGCAGGCAAGGATGCTTTTAGATTTTTATTAACCGCGTATTATACTTGCCCGAGATATTTATTCTACATTTAAAGAAAGATTCACTGTCTCAAAATATTATCTTACAAAGGGGGCCAGGAAATGAAATAAAATTTAATTTTTGAGCATTTATTTAAAATAAAAAGAAAAGGGAAAATTAAGAAAAACATGTGATTTTAGATCACAACCCTTCTTGCTAAGCAAATTCTTCCCTATGTTTGTTTTAATTCAGCTTTTAAGAATTCTGCGTTTTTTCCTTGTTAGAGACAACATTTCTTTTGCGCATTATATTCTTTACAAGAAATTTAAACTGTGTTTCTTCTAAATGAAATTGAATACCTCACTTTAAGCGTATGTACATGACTGAGAAATTAATTCTACATTTAAAGAAAGAATCGCTGTTCCAAAAAATTATCTTATTACAAAAGGGGCCAGGAAGAGCATGAATTGAATTTTTGAACATTTAAGTAAAATAAAAGGAAATGGGAATAATTAAAAAAAGACATGTGATTTCGCATGACAACACTTCTTAAGGGGGCAGTGAACATTAAAAATAAAATCCTTCAATTTTCAATGGATTCATTAAATTGGAAGACTTGTTAATGGCAAGCTTAAATAGTCATATTCTAAATTTTGTGTTAAAATAATAAAAAGCTTTTGAATTATTCAATATTTAATTTTTTTAAATAACGAATAATTGACAGATTTTAAAATGCCCCAAGCGCATTTCTTTTGCATAAAATATGACAATATTTATTTATGAGATACATATTATATATTACAATGGAAATGGGCATGAATGATAAAAATTCGCTGAATGTATAAGCGGAAAAAATATATTTTTATAATTATGCTTTGTTTTTTTTCTAAAAAAGTATCTATATATTTTCATACGTATATAAATTTCAACATTAAAGTACCTTTGAAAGTGAAAGGCAACTTTTTATGCTAACATTTTTTTTTAGTATTATATAACGGATGTACGGTATAAATTTCAAAAGAATTTGATCATTAGGAATGCGCGTGGAAGGTTTCAAAAGTTAGAAATGTGCAAAATTTTCAATTTTGGGAAATCAGCATTTTAAGTTAAAAAAAAAAAAAAACTGTATAATTATATACAGTTTTTACGGATATAAAAGCTTATATCTCTTCAAAGACGCGTCGGAATTGAAAAATCCTTTTGAAGCAGATAAATTTGAGCATCTATTTTCACAAATCACAAAAAAATAAAAACAGATTTTTTAGTCAAATTGCGTGATTTTGAAAGTCCACTGTCCTCTTAACACGCAAATTCTTCGTTCTTCATGTTTTAATTCAACTTTTAAGAAAATGGGAGTGTTTTTTCTTTCTAGACGACACATTTCTTTTGCGCATTATAATCTTCACAAAAAATTTGAAGTCTGTGTCTTCTAAATGAAATTTATATCCAATATTTTCTTCAATTGAAAGGTCTGCATGAAGAAGGAAGTAGCACCCTTTTTGAGATGTCCACTTTCTTATTTAAAAAGAAGCCACTCAGAATAGGTATTTTTGGATATTGTTGGTGACGAACTATGCGTGGGTGCATAGATTAATGCATAAGCAAAAAAATCCAATAAACTTTTGAAAAACTGTAAATTTTAAATTTTAAAACTTTTTTTATTTCACAAAAGTGCAAAAATGGAGCTACCACGTTCTTGCTGCAAATTCTTCAATTATAGAAATATCCCTTTTACTTGGAGAATTCTTTTGTATCTATTTAATTGAGTTACATTAGATTTTTCTTATAAATCCATTTTGCTTAACAAAATAATGTATTTTACACGTGTTTGAATCTATTAGTTAAAGTACTTTTTTTTTATATAAATGTATAATATGCAAGAAAGTTATTTACTATTAATTCTTTTGGAATTTATTTCATTAAAACGAATTGTGTTTAGTTTGGTTAATGAACATTTTTCTTTTTATTGAAATGGAATGTGTTAGCTAAACGAGTTTCATTTTTTATGCACGTTTAATATGTGCACAAATTGTTTGCTTAATCTGTCTTAATCTTTAGGTAATTTTTTTATGGTAAAAGAAAAATTGACTGATTAAACGTCGAACTCGACTTCCTAATTTATTCTACTATCTGCTTTCTTAGTAATTAAAGCAATTTATTAAACGTATTAATAATTAGATCTAAGTTTGTTTTTGGTAAAGGAAAAAAGCATAAATACTTCTATGCGACGAAGTAGAATACTTTGTTTCGCTTTTATTGTTTAATTATTCATGTTATCTTAACAATGTGTTTGCCTTTTCATATTTACTAATTTTTTTTCTATTTTTATTTCAGGTAAGTGAAAGAAGTTATCTATTTTTTCATTAAAAAAAGCATGGGATTTGTTAGCAAGCTTATGGTACGTTTACCTTTGAGAATCTTGTTATTTTCTTTTTTATGTTTTAAACTTGAATTAATTCTTCAACCTAAATTTCACTGACATAAATTGTTAAAGGGGAATAAAAATCATTTATCTAAGAATATCCAACTCTCACCCGTTCTAGAGCCATAATTTATTTTATCTTTTTAAAAACGTGTAATCGTTACTTTTTTTTTTGTTGTTGTTGTTCAGTTAATTGACCTTTTTGATTTAGAATAACATTAACCGTTTTGAGAGACAGTAATTGTGTTTGTGTAATGTGAATTCACACCTTAATTTAAAAAAAAAAAAAAATGTATTTGAAATTGAAGAAGTGTAATTTTGAAGTTTTTTTTTTTTTTTTTTCACCAAAGTTATCAAAGTATTTTTTTTTTTTCCAGGAACAAATGTTGATTAAAATTAAGTGATATAAAATATAGCCCACTACACTTCAGGGGATTAACAATTGTATTACATAAATCCCAGTTATTAAGTGATTAAATCAATTTGCGTTATTTACTGTCATTGGTAGAAACAAAAATCTAGAGTAACACCACTCACTTTCTATGTGTCCAAAACATTGTTCTATGTGTGCAGAAAAAATAAAAAATAAAAAAGAAAAATGCCCAGCTAAACTGATGGCATTGAGCTCACAGGCTATTCACATTAATTGTATATCATACTCTTATTTTAAAGAATAATGCCCCTCAAAAAATAAGTGAAGGGGAATTAGCCCCCGTTTCACCCTTTATACTTAACCAGTGAACCTCCAAATCTAATCAGGGAAGCTCCTTATCATAATAAACCGGTATACCAAATTTGGAGCAAATCGAATAATCCTGCAAAAAAAAAAAAAAAAAAAAAAAAAAAAAAAAAAAAAAAAACCATTTATCTAAATTAAGAGGGTGGACTAGCCCCCCCCCCCCCTTTATCCTTAACCAATGAATCCTCAAAACGAATCAGGGACGCTCCTTAACATAATAAACAGGAATACCAAATTTGGAGCAAAGAGAATAATTCTGCATGAAAAAACCGTTTATATAAATTAAGGGGGGGGGGGACTAGCCACCCTTCCCCCTTTATCCTTAACCAATGAACCCACAAAACTAATCAGGAAAGTTCCTTAACATAATAAACCGGTATACCAACTTTGGAGCAAATCGAATCATTCTGCATGAAAAACCCATTTATCTGAATTAAGGGGGTGGGCTAACCTCCCTTTTCTCCCTTTATCCTTAACCAATGAACTCCCAAAACTAATCAGGGAAGTTCTTTAACCTAATTAACCGGTATACCAAATTCGGAGCAAATCGAATCATTCTGCATGAAAAACCCATTTATCTGAATAAAAAGGGGTGGACTAACCCCCCTTTTCCCCCTTTATCCTTAACCAATGAACCCTCAAAACTAATCAGGGAAGTTCCTTAACATAATAAACCGGTATACCAAATACGGAGCAAATCGAATGATTCTGCATGAAAAACCCATTTATCTGAATTAAGGGGGGTGGACTAACCCCGTTTTCCCCCTTTTATCATTAACCAATGAACTCACAAAACTAATCAGGGAAGTTCCTTAACATAATAAACCGGTATACCAAATTCGGGGCAAATCGAATCATTCTGCATGAAAAACCCATTTATCTGAATAAAAAGGGGTGGACTAACCCCCCTTTTCCCCCTTTATCCTTAACCAATGAACCCTCAAAACTAATCAGGGAAGTTCCTTAACATAATAAACCGGTATACCAAATACGGAGCAAATCGAATGATTCTGCATGAAAAACCCATTTATCTGAATTAAGGGGGTGGACTAACCCCGTTTTTCCCCCTTTATCCTTAACCAATGAACTCACAAAACTAATCAGGGAAGTTCCTTAACATAATAAACCGGTATACCAAATTCGGGGCAAATCGAATCATTCTGCATGAAAAACCCATTTATCTGAATTAAGGGGTTGGACTAACCCCGTTTTTCCCCCTTTATCCTTAACCAATGAACTCCCAAAACTAATCAGGGAAGTGCCTTAACCTAATAAACTGGTATACCAAATTCGGTGCAAATCGAATCATTCTGCATGAAAAACCCATTTATCTGAATAAAAAGGGGTGGCCCCCTTTTCCCCCTTTATCCTTAACCAATGAACCTCCAAAACTAATCAGGGAAGTTCCTTAACATAATAAACCGGTATACCAAATTCGGAGAAAATCGAATCATTCTGCATGAAAAACCCATTTACCTGAATTAAGGGGTTGGACTAACCCCGTTTTCCCCCCTTTATCCTTAACCAATGAACTCCCAAAACTAATCAGGGAAGTGCCTTAACCTAATAAACTGGTATACCAAATTCAGAGCAAATCGAATCATTCTGCATGAAAAACCCATTTATCTGAATTAAGGGGGGGGGGGGCTTCCCGTTTTCCCCCCTTTATCCTTAACCAATGAACTCCCAAAACTAATCAGGGAAGTTCCTTAACATAATAAACCGGTATACCAAATTCGGGGCAAATCGAATGATTCTGCATGAAAAACCCAATTATCTGAATTAAGGGGGGTGGACTAACCCCGTTTTTCCCCCTTTATCCTTAACCAATGACCCCCCAAAACTAATCAAGGAAGTTCCTTAACATAATAAACCAGTATACCAAATACGGAGCAAATCGAATGATTCAGCATGAAAAACCCATTTATCTGAATTAAGGGGGGGGGGCATCCCGTTTTTCCCCCTTTATCCTTAACCACTGAACTCCCAAAACTAATCAGGGAAGTTCCTTAACATAATAAACCGGTATACCAAATTCGGGGCAAATCGAATGATTCTGCATGAAAAACCCAATTATCTGAATTAAGGGGGGTGGACTAACCCCGTTTTTCCCCCTTTATCCTTAACCAATGAACTCCCAAAACTAATCAGGGAAGTTCCTTAACATAATAAACCGGTATACCAAATTCGTGGCAAATCGAATCATTCTGCATGAAAAACCCATTTATCTGAATTAAGGGGTTGGACTAACCCCGTTTTCCCCCCTTTATCCTTAACCAATGAACTCCCAAAACTAATCAGGGAAGCGCCTTATCACAATGAACCTAGGAAAAAATTTTGAAGCAAATCGGATGTTTCTATCAAGAGTTATCGCGTTACGTACATACGTACGTACGTACATACATACATACATACATACATACAGAGCGGGCGGGCACATTAGCTCTCAGGCTTTGATAGCCTGTGAGCTAAAAAGTCTGACGCATTCAACCAAAAAGGGCGGCCTAACAAAAAAGGTTTATCTTATATCCCTGCCCTTAGGGAAACTTAACTGCGAGCCACAAACAAATGGGAAAAAACCTCTGAAAACGAAGACGCCCGACCAAAACAGTGGGAGAGCCCCTACCTCTCGATGAAATTAATTTTGAAAAATTAACATTACACTGACATTATTTTACACAGAGAATACCTAAATAGAGTAGTACAAAACAGAATAATATACAATTATAACAATACTCCATATTATACTTGTGCCGAAAAATCAAAAATGCTATACTGCAATCAAACCAATACATGTATACAAAAGTTTTATCAATTGTTAACAAGTTCTTTAACAAAGATTATTCAACTTATCACTGTCCGCGTTGACTTTTCCAAATTGAAATATTGACAAAAACGATGAATATTTGCGCTTCCTCTTCTTTCCCCTCCTCTTTTTTTTAACTGTTCATACAATTTGTCGGATTCTTTAACCTAAATTTCTACTACTTTTTTTTTTTTTTTTTTTTTTTTTTTTTTTTGTTTCACTATTGTGAGCACACTTAACAAATTCCAATATTTTCAAATTCTTTGACCAAATTCATGAAATCGTCAAATAAAGTTATGATTAAAAACATGTCTCCCGTTTTAGACGTTAACCTCTGCGCTCCTTATGCTTGATAACTTCGCCGCAATATTTATCACTTATTTTCTGTTACAGTTCCTCAGTGATTTTCCCCATAGAATCAGTTGCAAAGTGGTTTGAAAATGGATTGAATACCTAAACCGTCGACTAATTTCTACGAAAATCTGTATAGTTCTTGCGACAATGGATTGCATTACTTGCCTTACCCTGTGTTTTCGGAAAGTAAAAAAGCTTGGCATAAAGTGTAGTTATGTAACTTAATTTTAACTAACGATGTATTTATTTTAATCAACAATATACTATTCAAGGCTGTACTGTTATATAAATATATTTTCATTTATTTATTTTCCAAAGGAGTGATGTTTTTGTTATGGAATAAAAAACTACTTATTTTAGGGATTCGAACCGTAATATTTTCCAGTTCCCATTTTTTCATAAAGTACAATATAATAATTGTCCTCAATTTGAATTTTAAACTATTTAAACTGGCATTGACCTAGTTAATCCATCCACTCTCGAAATAAAAAAATATTTCCGGTTCAGTTAAAATGCAATATTTTATTTCTTTTACGATTCTCCTTTCATTAAAAAATAACGGATTTCGGTTCCGTTCCATCAGAAAACTGTTTTCTTTTCTTTCTTTTTTTTACGGTATTTGCTTCGGTTTTGGCTACTGATTTAGGCACATGGCGTAAAGTGGCACCATTAATTTGTTTGCTTTAGTTACTAAATATTATTATTTTTGACTGTTTAATTATTTTCAGTATGCATAATTCCTGTAAAGTTTGACATAATTTATGTCTATGACCAGAAATAAATTATATCAATGGGACAATATCACAAAAGATGAAAATTGCAGTCCGCACAATGAAATGTCTATTAAATGTTAGATAATGCAATTTTCTTGTTTACATTCTAATAAAAAATATTCTTAGAAGTATTTTCAAGACATATTATATTCATAATAACACAAAAATAAAGCAATTAAAAGACTTAAACTTTCATATTGTCATTTTTCTGGCATATTACACTGTGATATGTGCTAAGTAAAAGGCTTTCTGCTATATTGTACAAATATCTTTTTCTAGTTTTTTTTTTAGTTTCTAATTATTAATCATACCTTATATATAACACATATACGAGGAAGGTAACATGTTCTGTATTTTACAAATAATTTTTCATAATTAAAATATTATTGTCATTGAAAATGAATGTAATTTTCCGTGCCTGCTCATTTGAGTTCTTTATGAGGTATAAAGATGGCGCTGTAGAGTAATTCTTCTTGTTCTTGGCATAGTTCAAGTCAGAAGTAGTAAAATCATTGCTATCAGCAAGATGTTTTAGACATTTCTTTGAAAATAATGTGTTTAAAGGCTTTGTAAAGTTGAGTAGACTTTTATTATGCCATTTTCCTGGCTTCAATAATTTACAAATAAAACTGAACATTACACTGAATTTGCGGTACTATAGAGGAAACATGTTCCTTTAAATGAAATTAAAATGTTAGATCTAAAAAAAAATGTGAAAAATGTTTTAGAATGAAATTGTCATTATCCTGGCATACATATGCCAAGAAAATGACATATTATTGTAATTACATAGAAATCAACTTAAGCTCTTCAAACTTTAACAATTTCACACGTAAATTCTTTTATTTAGCTGCTCAAAAAACATTTTTAAAAGAATCAAAAGCTTTGAAACGATTTAAATTTTCAAAAATTTTTTTTTTAAATCTCACATTTCGTGATATTCATCCCAATGGCTTGTATAATAATTTATCTTTTAAATATAGGTACAATTCTATCAAAAATAATGATTTTCTCCTGTTTTCGTTTCAGTATCGATTTTAAACTCTGTTTTATTCTGTGAAATTGACGATTTGACCTTTCAAACCGCTTATTGTTTAAGCAATTTTATTGCTTTAATTTGAAAATAATTTATTAATGATTTAATTTCTTAAGTTTTTTACTTTTTGTTTGTTTAAGGGGTTTCAGGAAATGGGTATTATTTATTTCATAACTGTAACTAATTTCCTATTTTTTCGTAAAATAAAATCTAATAGTCCTCAGATTGAATTTTAAACTATTTAAACTGGTATTTATCTAGTTATTTCAACCTCTCTCAAAAAATAAATAAATAAATAAATATTTACATGTTAGTATTCTTTATTGAATGGAGATGCCAACTGCTTCTGTGTAATGGTATAGGGATTACCCATAAATGTTCTCTAAAATATTTTTTTTTTTTTTTTTTTTTTTTTTTTTTTTACTGTATCCCAAGCAAAACTATTTTAAATTGGTAGTTTTATATCTACTATACCATTCCAGCTCGATGTATTTATTAAAAATATTCATTTAATAATTGTAATGAAAATTTTCAGCATTCAGAATTAAAAAAAGAAATTTTTAAGAACATTTACTATTAGATTTTCTTCAGGTATTTGTCATCTATTTTTCTTCATTTAATCTCTTATTTCTACTCCCCTTTAAAAGATAAGTGCTTCAAGTATGCCTGATCAATACTATGTTCCCCCCAAAAAGTAAAACTTTGGCGATAAATTCCTATTTAAAAGAGAAAAATCCTTTAAAAAAAAAAGCAGCTGGACATTTTTTTTTAACATGCATTTGTAGTGAAAATTTAAAAATTGTTTTTTCTTCCTTAAAATTTAAAACGTTTTTAATGAGAAATGCAATTAAATACGATGCAGTAACGAATGAGAATTCTCATGTTTCTCCGATGCAATTAAATACGATGCAGTAAGGAATGAGAATTCTCAAGTTTCTTCGTCTAACCACGGTATATTTTAAGTCGTAATTAATACTTAGGCATGCGTAAGGTAGGCTCTCCTTTTTTTTTACTCGAAGATTGAAATTTTTTGGGAGGAAATTAATTTAATAAGAAGAGATACTAATTTAATGTAACGCTTTTTAATTAAGCAGAAAAAAAACCTAGAAAATTCAATGAAGATAATTTATAGGTAACTTTTTACCGTGAAATTGTAGAATTACAGAAATATCGTGTGTTGAGGCATCTAACGCGCGCTTTTGATATAAGAAAATGGACCGAAAACTATAGGTGCGTGTTGTGCGCCGATTTTAAAAATAAAAGATTAAAAAGCAAGGAAAAATGATGATCATAAGAATTAAGATTTCCAATTTAATGAATATGCTATTGATTTTTTTTTTTTTAAATAGTTTTCGCTGTCTGATTACGAAAAGTAATATTACACATTGGAATACACAGTGAACAAGTAAAATTTAAATTTTAAAAGTCAAAAAACCCGACTACGTAAAAAGCGAACTAAGTAATTATTTCTCATTATTGTGAAAATATGTTTTATATTTATTACCTTTTTTTTTTATTATTTACTTGTATTGAGGACTTTTAAGTTGTGTTAAACTGTTGGTTCCTATCTATAAACACTGTTTTGATGAGGCCTATAGATGTCTATGAAGGTTAGAGTTGCAGTAAAGCTAGAGAACCTACCTACACAACTTCCAGGTTGTGTAATATTTAAACGGAGCTTCTGACTGTAAAATAGCCAATGAAACATCGTCTTCATTTTGAAAAACCTATCCAATGATATGCCACTCAATAGGGTGCGTAATTTTTTTTTTGTCCTTACCGCCATTTTTAATTTATAAAAACAAAATCTAGCCTATAACCATGGGACGGTTAAGGCAAACTGGTAGAGACCTCATTCATTAAAATCCATCCAGCCGTTGGGATGTTTCGAAGGTATAAAGAAATCCACGTACACAGATACGCGTCAAACATATAACCCTTCTTGGCAGTAAAAAATAATGGTGTAACGTTAACTCAATAGAATTGGTGACAGCATGCTGTCACCAATTTTGTGGAGTAATTTAACTGATATAACTGATGTAACTTAAACCGATATAGCTGATGTAATATTACACCATACCAATGTGAAAATATCAGAATGTACATTATTATGGTGTAACGTAACACCAGTTATATCGGTTAAATTACTTCATAAAATGGAGGCAGCTGGGCTGCCACCAAATTTATAGAGTAACGTTACACTAAATTTTTTACAGTGTAATCTTTATTTCATTTTTTGCTGCGTATCTGGTGAAGGCTTCTTTGGAAAGAATGATTTGCGCGTTATATGACGAATGTATCTAAAAATAGAAAAATGAAGTCTGAAAGTTTATGCATACACTGGAGCGCATTACACGCCGGAATGTACTGTAATAATTTTATATACAAATTAAAATCTTTGATCTGATAGATTCTTTTTTAAAAGTTCGGTAATATTCTTTAGTATAATAGTTACATTTCTCTACAATTTTGTTTTTTTAGAAATCTTCTGTAAGCATCCATAATTTTACTTTTACTGTATTCTATGTTGAGTCTTGCGTCGGATCGGGTAACCCGCTTTTACCCGAACTCCACCCGACCCCCGGATCGGGGCGGGTTGCTTCGGGTCATGCACCTCATTCTTTGCAAAGGAACCTTCATCAGATACATAGCAAAAAATAATATAAAGTTTGTTCCAAATATTAGACCTGAAAAAAGAAATTTGGGACAATCCGACCCGATCAGGACAATGCTCTTTTGAAGGATCCCGACCTAGTGCTTTATTCAATAATTCCCAAGTGTCCGCTATTCAGTGGTTTTATTATACTATCTTCGTGTTAAAGAATTATAGATATATCCATTTTTCTATATAAAAGACACCACAAGAACACGAGACAAATATCAACAAAATATATTTTCATTTTATTATTTATTAATTTGTTATCTCGAAGACGGTGAAAATACCCTTTTCATATTTTCATTTTTATCTCGCTTTCTAAATTAATTTAACAGTTTTCCATTATTTGTTATTATTAGAAAACTGTTTCTCGAAAAATGGTACGTGTTGGTACAATTTAAATGCCATACATAAGTTTAGGAATGTCAGATCTAAATATTTCATATATTTGTTTCCCAGGAACGCATATATTTATTTATTTATTTATTTATTTATTTATTTGCCTACCAGTGTCATTTACGCTAGGAATATAGGTAAAAGCGGGGAGGAGGGTCATCGATAACGACCTTTCTAAAGGAACCTAAACTGTATTAACGAAGTTTTTATGCAAGTTCGGGAAAAAACTACAAAAACTCCGAACGATTAGGACGACGATCGCGACATAGGTTCGAACCGAGCAGTTCCTGTGTACAAATTTTGACAGCTGAACCTCTCAGTCGCTGGTGGGGCCGGTAACCTAAAGAAAACTAATAGAAACCAGTAACTTTTTGTAAATTTTACTGTTCGTATCAGCTGTTTTGTTCAAACAAAGTTCACTTACACACTCAATCCATATTAGTAAATTACTTTATTTTATTATTATTACTAGCAGGCTATGCCCGCTGCACTGGTCAATATTTCCAAATGAACCTTGGATTAAACTAAATAGTGAATTTGAACTTGTATTTTAAACAATATGGACCTTCAGCTGGAACTTGCTCATTACTGAAAACAATGCGAACGCCATTGCGATATAATGTTATCTTAAGCGCTGGACAAAATTTATATATTAATTCTTTTAGTTGATTATAAACAGCGCACATTTGGTAGGGTAATGAGACCGTTATGACAACAGGAATTAATAGTTCTATAACTAATCGACATATAATGAAATCTTATATACTAACACCATTCCTGAAAAGTCATGTAACAGGGCCACTTGTAACAAAATATGTTCTGTAGATTTTTTTAAAAAGGCTAAACTTTCATAATCAGGTTCAGTTAATTTCTGAACTTTTACTGTTGCTCTATAACTAAGTACCCTTGAACAATATGTATACACTAAAACCTTTCCAAAATTTTTACCTAACTAATTGTGGTATGTCCTACGAAAGTATTATAAACAATCCGAATGAAATGCAAATTTCCGTTGTAAATATATAGTAGATGATGATGAAGCGATTTTGTGTAATAGAATTCATCGTAAAATTTTCACTTAAATCATAAATGATGCTTTCAACATCATAGCTAATACACCAATATGTGAAGTATCCGATTACGGAAGGTCAACTTGGATTCTGATGAGCAACTTCCCAAAGAAAAGTGAATATGTGGCTTTTGTGATACTTTTATGTTAGCCGGGCGCAGGTAATAAATCAATAAAGATTGTTTTCATACCGTATTCTTATTTTATTATTTTCATTTAAAACACAAACCTTTCACTCATTTCATTTAAAATGCATGCCTTACACTAATTTCATTTAAAAAACCGAAAAGATAAACAATAACAGGAAATAATGCCATAATTAAAAACAAAGAATTATTTTTAATTTACATACGCAAAATGTAACTACTGCTACTGGGAATTTTAAAAATACTATTAGCTAGATATGCGCACGATTGTTTTAAATGTACCCATTTTTTCTTCTTATCGAGGAGCAATTTATAAATCACCCAATATTATTCCAATTTCTTTCATTGAGGAATGGACCCTTGACCGGAAAAATGGAAAAATACTCTTTTAGATTCTTCGGATGGCGGCATCTGACGCCATAAACCGAGTTTATATATATGAAAATGATTTTTAAGTCGTTACAAACATTGCTTTCATATTTAAATATTTTCGTTGGTACTACTTGTTACCCGTCGATCAATTTCGCCAAATTACACAAATTGACATAATCTTTATTTTAAATAACGAAACAACAAATAAATTAGTATAACATTAATAAAAATACAAATAAAACGTCGAAATGAAAATCACTTGATGATGTAAACACGTGTAGCTTGTTTAAAGCAAGTAAATTTGAGATTTACGATCAACCATTATTGACATTTAATCTTATAGGTTGACGATAGATTTTTGGTCGACGGAATATCTAAGTAGTACCTTTACCATTTTCGTTTTATAATGCTAATTTCTCAGTAATTTTTTTCCTTTTATTTTACATAAAACCACTAATTTTTTTTTTGTTGTTTTTTGTTTATTAAGATGCTTGTATTTTTTTTTTTTTTTTTTTTTTTTTTTTCAAACTCATAGAGCCGTTTTTATTCTTTAGCCAAAAGAGTTGATTAGGATTTTTCCGCTGCTAGAGTAACGGATGTAATGATAGATATTATGAGGTTTAGACGCCAAAGACACCGCCAAATTAGAAAAATATGAAATGTGTCATGAAGTGTTGGACTTATAAAAATTTACTTGGTACTATTCGATTCAGCATACAAAACTACATTAAAATATGCTATCATTTGACGCATAATTATAACATCCGATTTTTAAGGAATTTTTTCCCTCCCCTTGCAAAACCCATTAGGGGTGACACTTTAGAAAATCCTTTCTTAGCAGAAGTCTCTGTCATAAGAAGTATTTTTACCACGATTTTCAAGATTTTAGGTTCAGTAGTTTGCGCTGTGCGTTAATTAGTCCCCTAATCCAGACTTTATTTTATATACTATACTAGCAGGCTACACCCGCTTCGCTGGTCCATTTTTCAAATGATCATTGATCAAACAAAATTATGAATTCGACCTTGTATTTTAAATTAATATGAACCTTCACCGGGAAAATCTTTCCGCATTTGCTTAATACAATGCGAACGCTATTTAGCTATTATAATATCTTATGGGTTAGGCAAAATTCGGACTATTTAGAAGAAATTCTTTTTACAGAATATACTTAAAGTAGAGGTTGGGAAGAAAATACGGCCGTTGTGATAATCAGAAATGTTAAAATGTTCTCTAGTCACCACTCTACTAAAAGGAGAGATAATTACAATGATTGCAGAGAGTGACCACTGAACATTATTTATGTTCGGATTATTAACTTTCGTTTGATAGTTCTTGAACTCCGGGCTTCTCAGCTTGGTGCTATGTGTGGTTCTGGTAGCTTAAATACAATTTCTCTCTACGTTGCATTATATTTTGTAATACACGTCTTCTAGCAGGCCTATTGCAGTTTTCTATCTTCGGATTACAGCAGAGTAAATACGGTACAAAAAAATGTAATAAATTGTTTGCACACAAAAAGTCTTTAACTTTTATTAAAAGAAATGTGAATCACATAAAAGTGGATTTTGAAAAATGAAGTGTTTGAATAAAATTAAAATAATGTCATTTCCATTACCATTTCCTTTTTATATATATACCACTTGCAATTATGTAACTGTTAACCTGAAAAAAAAAACTCGATAACTCATTATGATAGAAAAATAAACCTCTTGTTTTCATCCAATCAAAATCTTCCCAATCGTCCATAATCGGGTGCACAGCTAAGTTTTACGGCAAACATTAGAAGTGTTTGCAAACTATATGGTTACAAATTTACCAGAGTTAACACACGTAGAACATACGTAATTATGCGCCAGACTACATCCCATTAAATAAAAGTCAAATTGCTGTTGGCTGAATTATAGATCTTTCGCCAAAAATACTCTTTGTAAATGACAAATAAAGGCAGTTATACAAAACTTAATAACCTAACACGTTATAATATAACGAAATAATCTTTTTGATGCACCGAAGACCTTTTTTCATTTCTCTAAAGAGTGCAATAACACGGAGAAATAAATACACTTTTTATTTTCAAAATTACATTATTCTTCAGTCTGCTGCCTAAATAAACCTACAATCGTTAATTTTTTCCTCAGTTTAGCGAATAGGATTGTGCGTCAGAAGAACTTGCTTTATAATGATTTCTATTTTCATTTTATCTGCATTTCAGGTACTTTTTTTCTTATCTAGGCTAAAATAATAAATCAACAAATATTGTTCCACCAGCCACCATTGGAATTTCAAATTTTTTCCCCAAGTATTTATTTTTTAGTGACAGTAAAATAACTGCAAATAAAAATATATATAATGCTAAATCTTCTGTTCTCCGTTTGCTTCATAATGAAAAGCCATAAATTTACTAATAGCTAAGTACAAATTTCATGTAATCTGCTACAATCGCGATCACTGTCTGACAGTCACTGTCTGATCACTGAACTGACTCTTTCAAATATAAAAGGAACATCTAAATAGTTCAGTAAATACACTAATTAGCAGGTAACCTGATTACGGAAGATTAATCCAATATCAAAAACCTTAAAAAAACTGAAAATGGGATGACGAATTAAAAAGACAATCGAAAATGTATTTCAGTAAGCAATTTTTATTGCAAAATATTTTCTTTTGTGGTATTAATAACGCAAAATTTCATACATTTTCTTAAGAATAATATTTAGTACTTAACATTTGAAACAGTAGATTTTTCTAAAAGAAAAATTGGCGATATATGTTTAAAAAAAAAAAAAAAAAAAAAAAAAAGGAGAGAGAGAGAGAGAGTGTGGACAATATTTGTTGATCTGAGTTCGAGGTTATAAAAGTCATAAGTTTGGGGAAATACAAAATAGCATGTATCCGTAGTAAAGTACACGAAAAATATTTTAAGTATCTGAAATTAAATTATTTATAATATGTGTGTGTGTGGGTGGGGGGGGCAAACGTTTGCATTAAAATTTAAATATTTGACTCCACTTTTATAATATTAACTGCTATTTATGTAATATTATTATTTTTATAATTACATCTGCTAGTTTTTTCTGTAAGAGATACATAATAATAATAATAATAATAAAAATTGTTACTCACAAGGAAGGTCTCCTTAAAACGCATACTCAAAATATTTTGAAAAAAGAAATGCCAATAAAATGTATGTAAAAAAGATCGGTAAAAATATAGCGGTCGAATCGCAGTAGAAAATCTGTAAAAAAATATTTTTTCGAGTATTTGGCGCGAACAGACGAACGTTCGACGCCTTTGGCGAACCAATAGGTTTCCTCGCCAAATGCAAGAGATTGAAATGCATTTATAAATTCCTTGTTAAATAAGTAATTAAATGCCTAATGCTCAATGAATTTAAACTTAAACTATGGATTAGTTTACTACTTTTGCTGTAAGCTTATATAATATATGCAAATTGCGTGTTACTTGTATTGAGCTATTTAATTTTATACGGTGTCACCGGCTGGATAAGTTTTAAGGGTATTTTAATTAAGAATGCTATCATTAAACATTTCGATATTAAATTGTTGTTTCCATGGCAATAAAACTCACTTGTTGTCTCTGACACTAACAATATCGAAGTCAAATTGCCAATGCTCAGAATCGGACCTTAATTTGAGTTTGAAACACTTTTAATCCATTTAAATTTCATTGTAAACGGCATAAATACGATCGTTAAATTTCATTGTTACATATATAAATGTATATGACAAAACTGCAGTTATAAATATGTATTTATTTAAGTTAAACTTACTTAAACTAACTTCGTATCGAGAGTTGAAAAAGTTTTTCTTAAAGAATATTTATCATAGTATTATTCAAAATTTTATCGTGTCGCCATCCAGCGCTAAATCGCAGAAAATGAAATTTTCATTATTTTTTTAGAAATGCTAAATAGAGGTTCTGCCGTTTTTTTTTTTTTTTTTTTTTTTTTTTTTTTATGGATATATATATATTTATGAGAAGAATATTCTATAATTTTTTTTTTCAAATAATGCTGAGCATGCGCTTATGGGGAACTTCCTTGATATCATTTTATCAATTTTCAGATGCATTTTTCTTAACGTGATGCAAAAGATAAATCGCCAAATATTATTTCAATTGCAATATTTCAACTGAGTAATTCTTTAAGTATTACGAACATTCTCTTTCATGTTTAAATTAAATATATTCGTTTTTTAATATTATCACTCATTAAAATAAATTTCTTTTTTTTTTCTTTTTTAAAGATTTTAAATAAAATTAGTAACAGTTTTTTGTCTTTTATTTTTCTAGGTGTAATAGCCGTTTCAATTTTTTCAACAACAAAAAACTTCGCCAAGAAATAAAATGGTAACCTTATCGTCCAAAATAACAGAACTTTCCGTCATACTTCTATAACGAATCTAAGCAGAATGATGTGTTATAGCTTAAAACCTTCCCTGAAACGATACCTATCTAACGGTATAAGTTCCGTAAAAATCCATGCAGTAGAACCCGAAATCTAGGGGTTCGGAACGAAATTTCCGTTTGGATTTTATATATATAATAGATAATAGAATAGATAATAGATTTTATATATATATAATAGAATAAATAATAGATTATATGTTATGAACTATCTCAATGTTTAAAACAGATCGCATTGTTAGATTTCCTAATTTTAACAATATCGCGTTATGTTAGTTCCACATTCCACCACCAGGGAGCGCACTCTATTCTTAACGAAAGCGTATCTGAACGAAACTCCTTCATGCAATCTTTCCGTAGATACAGGAATCGGGAGGGTGTCGGTCTTAACCAATAATTTAAGATAATTGCTGAAATTACTACGAAAAATATTTTAAAGGGGCCCTACGCGGGCCCCTAATAGAGTTAGAGGAAATCGGAAGACGGCAAAATAATCGCGGGGAAAAGTTTGCTTGGGTGCTTCGGAGCTACTTTTGGCGCGAGATCTAAACTCTACGACCAATAGGAGACCAGATATTTAAGGAAATATGAAGTAACAAAGTCCAAAATAACAGAACTTTCCGTCATACTTCTATAACTAATCTAGGTAGAATGATGTGTTATAGCTTAAAACCTTCCCTGAAACGATACCTATCTATCGGTATAAGTTCCGTAAAAATCCATGCGGTAGAACTCGAAATCTCGGCGTTCGGAACGAAATTTCCGTTTGGATTATATATATATAATAGACTAGCAGGCTATGCCCGCTGCGCTGGTCAATATTTCCAAATGAACCTTGGATTAAACTAAATGGTGAATTTTAACTTGTATTTTAAACAATATGGATCTTCAGCTTGACCTTGCACATTACTGAAAACGATTCGAACGCCATTGCGATATAATGTTATCTTAAGCGTTGGACAAAATTTAGCAATTAAGAAGTAATTGTTTTAGTTGATTATAAACAGCGCACTTATGGTCGGGTAATGAGACCGTTATGACAACAGGAATTAATACCTCTGTAACTAATCAACATATAATGAAATCGTATAAACTAACACCATTCCTAAAAGTCATGCAACAGGCCACTTGTAACAAAATATGTTCTGTAGATTTTTTTTTTTAAAGGCTAAACTTTCATAATCAGGTTCACTTAATTTTTGAACTTTTACTGTTGCTCTATAACTAAGTACCCTTGAACAATATGTATACACTAAAACCTTTCCAAAATTATTACCTAACTAATTGTGGTATATCCTACGAAAGTATTATAAACAATCGGAATGAAATACAAATTTCCGTTGTAAATATATAGTAGATGATGATGATGCGATTTTGTGTAATAGAATTCATAGTAAAGTTTTCGCTTCAAACAAAAACGATGCTTTCAACATTAAAGCTAACACACCAATATGTGAAGTGTCCGATTACGGAAAGTTAAATTGAATTCTCATGAACAACTACTCAAAGAAAAGTGAATATGTGGCTTTTGTGATACTTTTATGTCAGCCGGGCGCAGGTAATAAATCAATAAAGATTGTTTTCATAGCATATTCTTATTTTATTATTTTCATTTAAAACACAAACCTTTCACTGATTTCATTTAAAATGCATGCCTTATACTAATTTCATTTAAAATGCTGAAAAGATAAACAATAACAGGAAATAATGCCATAATTAAAAGCAAAAAAATATTTTTAATTTACATACGCAAAATCTAACTACTGCTACTGGGAATTTTAAAAATGCTATCAGCGAGATGTGCGCACGGTTGTTATAAATGTACCCATTTTTTCTTCTTATTGAGGAGCAATTTATAAATCGCACAATATTATTCCAATTCCAATTTCTTTCATTGAGGAACCTATGACCGGAAAAAATGGAAAAAAGACTCTTGTAGATTCTTCGGATGACGGCATCCGACGCCATAAACCGAGTTTATATATATGAAAATAATTTTTAAGTCGTTACAAACATTGCTTTCATACTTAAATATTTTCATTGGTACTACTTGTTATCCCGTCGACCAATTTCGCCAAATTATATAAATCGCCAAACCATTCGCCAAATTATATAAATTGACATAATCTTTATTTTAAATAACGAAATAATAAATAAATTAGTATAACATTAATAAAAATACAAATAAAACGTCGAAATTAAAATCACTTGATGACATAAACACGTGTAGTTTGTTTAAATTCAAGTGAATTTGATATTTACGATCAACCATTATTGGCATTTAATCTTATAGTTTGACGATATATTTTTGGTCGACGGAATATCTAAGTAGTACCTTTTCCATTTTTGTTTTATAACGCCAAATTCTCAGTAATTTTTTCCCTTTTATTTTACATAAAATCACTATTTAAAAAAAAAATTAAGATGCTTGCATTTTTATTTCAAACTCATAGAGCCGTTTTTATTTTTTAGCCAAAAGGATTGATTTGAATTTTTTCCATTGCTAGAGTAACGGATGTAATGATAGATATTTTGAGGTTTAGATGCCAAAGACACCGCCAAATTAGAAAAATATGAAATGTGTCATGAACTGTTGGACTTATAAAAATTTATTTGGTAGCATTCGATTCAGCATACAAAACTATATTAAAATATGCTATCATTTGACGCATAATTTTGATATTCGATTTTTTTCCCCTCCCCGTGCAAAAACCATTAGGGGTGACACTTTAGAAAATCCTTTCTTAGCAGAAGTTTATGTCATAAGAAGTATTTTTACCACGATTTTCAAGATTTTAGGTTCAGTAGTTTGCGCTGTGCGTTAATTAGTCCCCTAATCCAGACTTTATTTTATATACTATATTAGATATGCGATTTTGCGGTGAATCGATGATCGAAAATTAGTCCAATATCATTTGAAATATTACATAACAGAGGAGAAAGTACGAAGAAAGACGAAGAAGAAATGACGAATTACAAAAGACTTGTAATTTTTTTTTTCAAAATGTTGAATTTTTCCATGGTAATAACGTAATAAAACATAAATTTCCTTAAAAATTATCTTTATTTCCTAGATTTCGAATCTGTGAAATTTTCCTATAAATGAAATTGGCGATATGACTTGAGAAAATAGATAATATTTGCTTAAATAAAATGGTTAATATTCGTTGATCTGAGTTCGAGTTTATAAATATCACATGCTTTCGGAATTACGGCGAAAAACATTTTAAAAAGTATGAAATTATTTTACAATATGTATGTGTGGCAGAGATTCACACTGAAATTTAAGCATTCGATTCCATTTTTAAAATATTAACTGATATCTATATAAGCTACAATTGAATATGAAAATGTACTCAAAAAATGATCTCTTTCACCTAAAAAAACACCATTTGTGAGAACATCCTCAAGCTAATGTCACGCTTATGCATTTTTGGCTTAAAATCACATCGTTTGGCGACAAAAGAAAAATAAAAAATTGTAAAGAAACAAATAGTAATTACACATGTGACTCACAATTACATCTGCTTGTTTCTTCTTTAAGTCACGTGATGGGACAATTAGATATTAAAAAAAAAAAAAAGAAAAGAGCAGAACTGAAAGAAAATGTCGTTAAAATTTCATCTAATCAAATTTTCTGATTCGTTTCCATATCTAACGCAAGCGATAAAGAGTCAAATATTGCGTATCAAGTGTAATATTTCTTATTAAATTAATTTTTAAGCATTACAAATATTTCTTTCAGGTTTTGATTAAATGTTTCCGTTTTTTAATATTATCACTCATTGAAACGGATTTTCTTTTTCTTTTTTTTTCATTTAAATAAAATTAGTAACAGTTTTTCTTTTATTTTTCGAGGTTTAATAGCCGTTTCAATTTTTTTTTATCAACGATGAATTTCGCCAAGTAATAAAATGGTAACCTTATCGCCCAAAATAACAGAATTTTCCGTCGTAATTCTAAAACTAATACAGGTAGAATAATGTGTTATAGCTTAAAACCTTCCCTGAAACAATACCTATCTAACGGTATAAGTTCCGTAAAAATCCATGCAGTAGAACTCGAAATCTAGGCGTTCGGAACGAAATTTCCGTTTGGATTTTATATATATAATAGATAATAGAATAGATAATAGATTTTATATATATATATAATAGAATAGATAATAGATTATGTGTTATGAACTATCTCAAAGTTTAAAACAGATCGCATTGTTAGATTTCCCAATTTTAACAATGTCGCGTTATGTTAGTTCCACATTCCACCACCAGGGAGCGCACTCTATTCTTAACGAAAGCGTATCCAAACGAAACTCCTTCGTGCAACCTTTCCGTAGATACATGAATCGGGATGGTGGCGGTCTTAACGAATAATGTAAGATAATTTCTGAAATTACTATGAAAAATATGTTAAAGGGGCCCTACGCGGGCCCCTAATAGAGTTAGAGGAAATCGGAAGACGGCAAAATAATCGCGGGGAAAAGTTTGCTTGGGTGCTTCGGAGCTACTTTTGGCGCGAGATCTAAGCTCTACGACCAATAGGAGCCCAGATATTTAAGGAAATATGAAGTTACAAAGTCCAATATAAAAGAATTTTCCGTAATAATTCTATAACTAATCTAGGTATAATGATGTGTTATAGCTTAAAACCTTCCCTGAAACGATACCTATCTAACGGTATAAGTTCCGTCAAAATCCATGCGGTAGAACTCGAAATCTCGGCGTTCGGAACGAAATTTCCGTTTGGATTATATATATATAATAGATTAGATATGCCATTTTGCGGTGACTCGATGATCGAAAATTAGTCCAATATCATTTGAAATATTTCATTTCAGAGGAGAAAGTACGAAGAAAGACGAAGAAGAAATGACGAATAACAAAAGACTTGTAATTTTTTTTTTTTTCAAAATGTTGAATTTTTCGATAGTAATAACGTATTATTGCATAAATTTCCTTAAAAATTATCTTTATTTCCTAGATTTCGAAGCTGTGAATTTTCCTATAAAGGAAATTGGCGATATGACTTGAGAAAAAATGAAATAAACAATAGATAATATTTGCTTTAAAAAATGGGTAATATTCGTTGATCTGACTTCGAGTTTATAAATATCACTTGCTTTCGGAATTACGGTGAAAAACATTTTAAAAAGTATGAAACTATTTTACAATATGTATGTGTGGCAGAAATTCACACTGAAATTTAAGTATACGATTCCATTTTTTAAATATTAACTGATATCTATATAAGTTACAATTGAATATAAAAATGTACTCAAAAAATGATACTTAAAAAAACACCATTTGTGAGAACATCCTCAATCTAATGTCACGCTTATGCATTTTTGGCTTAAAATAGCATTGTTTGGCGACAAAAGAAAAATAAAAAATCGTAAAGAAACAAATAGTAATTACACATGTGACTCACAGTTACAACTGCTTGTTTCTTCTATAAGTCACGTGATGGGACAATTAGATAAAAAGAAAAGAACAAAAAGAAAAAAATGTCATTAAAATTTCATCTAATCAAATTTTCAGATTCGTTTCTATAATCTAACGCCAGCGATTAAGAGCCAAATATTGCGTATCAATTGTAATCTTTCTTATTAAATTATTTTTTTAAGTATTACAAATATTTCTTTCTGGTTTAAATTAAATGTTTTCGTTTTCTAATATTCCTCATTAAAACGGATTTTTTTCTTCTTTTTTCCTTTTTTTTTCTTTTAAATAAAATTAATAACAGTTTTTTTCTTTTATTTTTCGAGGTGTAATAGCCGCTTCAATTTTTTTTAATCAACCATAAATTTCGCCAAGAAATAAAATAGTAACCTTATCGCCCAAAATAACGGAACTTTCTGTCATATTTATATAACTAATCTACGTAGAACGATGTGTTATAGCTTAAAACCTTCCCTGAAACGATACCTAGATCTAACAGTATAAGTTCCGTCCAAATCCATGCAGTAGAACTCGAAATCTAGGCGTTCGGAACGAAATTTCCGTTTGGATTTTATATATATAATAGATAGATTATATGTAAATTCCACCCCTAATATCATTCATAAAAATATTCATAGGGCCTGTAACCTAAAGAAAACTAATAGAAAGCAGTAGCTTTCTGTAAATTTCACCGTTTGTACCAGCTGTTTTGTAGAGAAAAAAAAATTTACTTACACACTCGATTTATATAAATATTATTATTATATGTAAATTCCACCCATAATATCATTCATAAAAATATTCATTTTATTATTTTAATGAAAACGCTACACACGCTATCTTTCTTTAAAATATTCATTTCTACTTTAATGAAATTATTCAGCATGCTGTATATAAAAGAAACTTTTTAGGAAATTTTTGATAGCAGGTATACTATAAGTATTTTTTAGCTAGTTTTCTATTTTTCCTCACCTTTCTTCTTTCTTCCCTCGTTTGAAATGCTACATGTCCCAGGCATGTTCGAATAACACTTTATTCCAGATACAGAAGCTAAACTATACGGCACTATTAGTGTTGACTCTAGAAAAAAGGGTTGTCGGGCGTGAATTCAGAAAAGGTACACTATTTTAAAAAGGGGCACACTTGTACCTTGTTCACAAAAAAAAATTTGAACTGGTTTGTTTAGAGGCCCCTAATATAATTTGCGATATTTTTCTGCGATCAATTGAATTTCGCGACTGTCTCCCGCTTTTCCTAGATCGAACCGCACCACTCACTAGAGTGTTCACGCAAAGCCTAAAGAGTTGAAGTAAATTTGCCGGGAAAATTGCGTGGGTAAAATTCCGAATCCGATCCAGTTTCCGATTAGTTCACATCTCATGGTCGAAATTCTCGTTATCACACCGCTAAGAATGGGACCGGACAGAACAATATGCACTTGTTTTTTGTGCAAAGGCTCATAGAAGACAAGAAATTGGCGGAATTTGATTATAAAGAAGAGCAATTGGGCGCTCTGAAACTCTCTTAAAGACCACGAGGTGTTCAAAAAGTGTTAAAAAAGGCCACCGTGAGCATAAAATAAATAAAATGGGCCGCTGAACGCTGCGCCTTGCTAAAGCGGCTTAGAGTCTAACACTAACTATACAACAGCTAAACAAAAATTGCAGATAAGCTTTGTATACTATATATGGGGAAACTTTTAAAAAATGGTTTTCTTGTAGCAAATAATGACAGTTCTCAAATTCTACGTTCGGCCACAGTATATTATAAGCCGTTTAATTAATATTCATGCATTCGTAATGAGAGCTGTTTTTTTCACTCGAGGTTTGATTTTTTTAATTAATAAGAAAGAAGGAGATGATAATTTAATGTAAAGTTTTTAATTAAGCAAAAAGAAAAACCTGGAAATTTTAATTAAGAGAATTCGTAGTTAACTTTTTATAATGAAATGTAGAAATAGTCAAATTAATTAAGAAATACTTTTAAATAAATCATTGATCGGGTAGATTCTTTGTTAAAACTTAGATAATATTTTTTGAAAAAGTTTTTCCCCCTCTAACAATAACTATCTTTATGGAATTTTTTCCTGAAATTTTCTTTTTAATATTCTTTTTAATATTTTAATGGCAAAATCGAGTGTAAATATAGAAACAATGAAAATGATTATATAAAAATATGATGTAAAAAAATAAGCAGTAAAAAGAAGTAAAAACAGTATGTAAAAATTATTTTTGAATAAACCATTGATGGTTATATAGATTCTTTGAAAAGTTTGATGTTCTTTAAATAATAAATGTCGTTTTATTTAACCCTTTATGTACTGAATTATGAATTCATGAAAATTTTATCTTCTAAAGCATTTTTCGTGAATTTTTGAAACTACATTAGAAGATTTACATAATCATTTAATAAATTTTAGAAGGATTTAGAAGGATTAATTAAATTTGAATTTATAGGGATTTTGTGCGGTAACTGAAAAATTCCCCCCCCCCCCCCCCCCACCGCCAAGAAAGATGAAAAGATGCAAAGGCAAAAGAAATCATCCTTTTAAAAATATTTTTGTTTTGTGTGACCAATAATGCTTTTGGAACAAGATAAAGTAATGCATCTGTAACTCATTCTAAACTGTATTACTACTAATCGATGTATTAAATGAATTTTATAACAAGTTATTTTAATGGTACTTAAAAGTATCGTCAGTGAATAAAGGGTTAAAGTTTGATAATCCTCTAATTCCCATGGTAGAATACGTTCTAGAGATTCCATAATTCCGAGAATCTGAATTCACCCCAGAATATTTCAATAATAAATGTCGCTTTATTTAATGACGGAATACCTGTTATTAAATAAAGAAAATATTGCTCTTTTAAATTTCTGGTATAAATTTGGAATATCTGAATTAAAATATCGACTAAATTTGAAACACTGGTGGTAGCACAATGGACATTAGAGGGGTAATATTTATGGATACAGTTTTCTCTTCTAATAACATTTTCGAAATTCAAGTTTCGAGAAAAAAATGTCACCATTTTAAAAATTTAATTTAGTGATGAAATCAGGCCTAAATATTTAATTGATAAAAGTAAAATATAAATGTAGTATAAAAAATAATGCAGGAAATATAAGATGTAGGAATAGTTAAGTTATATAAATGTACTTTAGAAAAAATCTGTTATAGAATGGATTCTTTGTTAAAAGTTTTGTAATATTTCTGACAAGAGTTTTTCTTCCTCTGATAGCAAGGGGGAAAAAAGATATTTTCTGAAATTGAGTCTAATTTCGTTTTTGTTATCTTAACACTGGTTTTCTTATTGTTCACTATTTAAATATCAGTCAACTATGAGTAACTAATGAAGCTTTTTCTTCTTCTTCTTCATCTTCTTTAGTAATTAAAAATGTTTTAATTTATTAATTGTTACTTCCTCACGAATTTTAATTAGTAGTAGAGATAATTTTGTTGCTAAAGCTTGCAAACTTGCTTGAATTTTTTTACAATAGACAGTTCAAGTACACTTTCAAAGAAAAAAAAATCATCAAAAAACTTAAAAAGTGCAGGCAGCAATTTACCGAACACTCCTGTCATTGGAAGATATTTTTCAACTATTTGCAGAAGTTTCCATATTTAGTCTGTAGATATTCAATAAATTTCTATCTTAGGTTCGAGTACGTTTCGATGTTTTTAGGGGTGGAAAAACATGCCCAAAAATTCAGTTCCTAATGTAAAAAAGTTCTAAGCATAGCACAGTTGCCAGAACACCTCTGCGATTGGATGAAAACGCAGCTTTAAATTAGAAAATTTCAGGTAATTTTTAACGTAGATTTCTATAATTTGGAGGGAAATGATCAAAGTAAAGCGGGAATTTTCGTTCTTTAAATAAATTTGATCAACGAAAAAAATTCATTCAATTTTTTGAAAGTTTGTAATATCGCCTTAAAGAATAAGAAACAAAAAAACATATAAAGGAAAAAGAATAACCATGACTTATTTCCCTCACAATAGCAATGAGAAATGTATACCAGAAATATTAACCTCTTCGGTCCCTGGGTCCCCAAACGGGGACGTCTGTTCTTTTCCTTATAAAAACTAAAATGTCCGATTTTTTTACATTTTCACATCACTTCTTAATAGCTGAATGTTTTTTGCGTTCAAAGCAAACGAATAAATGGCAGCATCTAAGCTGATTCCCAATTAAAATAAATGTTATTTTCACCTGAGTTTGCAAAATACCTAAAAATGCCCAAAACCAAGAGTATGAACAAGAAAGTGAGAAATTTTCTTAAGTATTTAACTTAAATCTTTTTTCAATAAAAAATTTTCAGGATTTGTAGATTATTTGCTTGTATTACTCTTAAATTTGTGAATGCGTTAATTTAGGTTAATGGTTATTAAATTGATGTTTTAAGAGGGGATTTGTAGTTTTTGATCCCTATTTTTGAACTAAATTACTAAGAGCCTAAACGATCAATTCCAGAAAAGATATTTTTTCTGTCATTTACGATGTCATTTTGTTTGGAAAAAACCAATGAATAAGCATTTGTATTATTATTTTAGCTTCGGAACTGGAGAGGTTAAACAAATACATTATAAGAGAAAAAACTATTGCACTAACAGTTCATTAAGATTTTTTTTCCTTTGCAATTTTCTCTAGCGAGGAAATAGAATTTTTTACAACTTCGTTGTATAAAATTCTCTTCTGTTCTCTTCATTAAATTTCTTAGAGTTTTTTTTTCTGTAAAAATAAAGGCGTTAAAGTAAACAAGCATATTTTTTTTCAATTAACTACTCTTTAAAAAATTATTAAAGAAAACTCTCTTACGGTTTCATAAGTATTAATTAAATGATTTAGACAGAGAACGTGAGGATTTTCATTTTTTTATTTGCACGTTATTCAATTGAATTTCTCGTGAAAACGTCATAGTATTTTCTGAAGAAAAAACACTTTTAATTTTTCTTTAAACGGACCTAAAAATCGCATTACCGACATTCTTTCCAGCTGCTTTGGGCATTTAAATGAAATTTAAGAAAAAGGAAAAAAAAGCATCAATTAGTCGTTAAGGTAATTTATTTGGGATGGAGAACATGGTTTTACCCGAACTTGCTTGAAGGTGTTATTTTTAGTTTTTTAGTGTCGGGGAGAGAAAAAAATGGGAAAAAGAAATGAAACTAGCTGACAAATACTTAAGGCATATCTGATCTCTTGTTTTATATAATTATAAAAGTTTTTTTTTTTTAATTGAAAAAACATTTAAATATTTTAACTTCATCCCAAAAGTACAAGTTCTTATATCAGTGTTGCAATTAAAGATTTGCGAAAAAAATCTTACGTAATGGTTAAAAATGAAAGTCATTTTCGGATTCATCGCTACAAAATACAGTGAAACCTCCTACAACGGTCACTCCGAACAACGGTAACCTCCGAATACCGGCCATATTTTAGTATTACCAAATCTCTTCCATAGAAATAACATTACACTAAACCTCTGAACAACGAATTCCGAATAACGGCCACCCCCACAGCCTTATTTTTTTTTTTTTTTTTTCGTTATAACTGAAATTGAAAAGAATGTGGAGGTGGATTTTTTTATTTGACGTCCTTATAATTTCCTTACTGATTTCTAGTGGTTGCTTAGCAAAATCTCGTTTGTAAATAGGTGTGGCGAGAGGGGGTGGGGGTGGCGCAATTTAAGTTTTTGTGTGAGGAAGCAGTAGTCAAACGACTACTATCAAATGTACTCTTTTTGAATCGCGTGATGATATTTCTTGTCTATGTGTAGCACATGTTTTTCACTAAAAGAATGAGTTCAAAAGTGAAATTTTTTTAACTTTAAGTGATAAGTTGAAAGTTATCCAGGACAGCAAAAAAAGGTGTAAGTGCATGAAAATTAGCTGAAATGACATTTGCGGAAGGACCCAAACAGATGACATTTTGAAAAAAAGTGACTTTTATTTAGAAAAAACATTTCAAGGTGTAAATTTGGAATCTAAAACTAAGCGTTAAAAGAACTAGTTATGATGAGATTGATAAGTTGCTTTTGGAGTGGCTTTCGAACTCTCGAAAGAAAAATCTCCCAATTTCTGGACTATTGTTGCATGAAAGTGCCCGAGACATTGCAGAGAAACTGGGAAATTAAAAATTTTGCACTCACTCAAAATGATAACGAATTCTACAACAAATCTGTGGAAATGATTATGCATTTAGAGAAAGAGATACGCTTTAAAATAAAAAGAGTGCGAATAACTAGAGTAAAACCTCCCTAAAGCGACCACGTTCCGTTCCAATAAAAATTGGTTGCTCCGAGAGGTGATCTTTTAATGGAGTTCATGTTTAAATATAGATTTGAATTGTTTAAAAAGGCTAACAATTAATGTTACTAAAATTTATTTTCCACATTAGGAAAAAATAAGAAAATTTAATTATCAGAACAAAAGTTAATTACGCAAGTTAATTGTTGCAGAATTTAAAAAACTGACTTTGCTTTGATTTTATGGTTTTATCTCCTTTAACTTTTATTTCCAAGTCTTTTCGAAGTTCAGTACATAAACGCAATTTTTTTGGACGGAAACAAATAATGACGATTTTATTAATTTACCTATTTCTTTGAGAGTTTCCTGACAGAATAGGACCGAGGAGTTTATTGACCATCATCCTTAATTTGTCATCAGAGTTAAATTCATTGCCTAAAAAGGCACAAAGGGGTTTAAAAACTTTAAAGTTACTGTAATAAATAAAAATTCTAAACTTAGTTTAGAAGTTTGATAAATAATGTGCTCTCCGGAATTATTATTTTAATAAAACCTTCTTCAAGCGACCAGGAAAAAATGGAATTTGTTTCATTTTCTTCAAAGAAATGGGTCGCTCATGAAAGAAGTTCAACTGGGGTGGTCTCTGAATAGAGGTAAAATTAGTATTGAGCTTATGGGAATAAATTTTGTTCCTTGAAAAAATGGTCGTTCAGGGAGGTGGTCGCACAGGGAGGTTTCACTGTAATTTCTTTAGCGTAAAATAATAGTATGTATCTTTTAACTGCAAAAATAAAATAATAAAATAATTTTGGTGAGTTATTGTTATTTTAATGTAATGTAATTTTGATGTTTTAAAATGTGGAACCTCTGAATAACGACAACCTCCGAAGTACGGTCACTTCACCGTGCTCCCAGTGGTGGCCGCTATTCAGAGGTTTTACTGTACATAAGAATCGATTATCAAAAGCTAAAATACATGATACAACACAAATTTTGCAGGCTGTGTTATTATCCCAGAAATATATTTTTACATAGCTAATAATATTACATCACCATCAACAACGATGTGTTTAAAATGTTATTTCTTCGATATTATTGTTGTCAAGATGACAGAAATACTTGCATTACGAAACAACTTGAGGTGGACATGCTAAAATTTAATACACGTAATTGTTGAAAATCGATTTGTAGGAGCTACTGCTTTCGAAAACGCGTGACATTAATTTTTTTTTTCACCCTAACGACATATCGTATTGATCGATAATTATTTCTAGTCTGTAATATTTTGAGAAACTGTAATTGCCATATTTTTTTTAATAGAAAAATATTTTTAATGGCGTCAGTCCTCCATTAGCAGGGTCGAAAATAAGCGCTGCTTATGAGGGCCCGAAACCAGATTAAAAGATATTTCTTAATCTTTTTAGGTGCGTTCGTAATTATATAAATACGTATCACCTATAGTCGTCGCATGTTCCGTCCGTCTGTCCGCATATGACAGCGTAAAAACTATCCAACCGAATGGTTTGAAATTTAATATCTATAATCGTTGCAGAATTCTGCCGAATCATTTCAAATTTTATGAAAATCTAATCAAAACTTTAAAAGATATTAATAAAAAATTTCTTCATCCTATTAAATCCTATCATACGTTAATAATTCAATGATATCCCATGATAGATAATGATTGTAGGTTGCCATGGTGATTACGTCCTATTTAAGATGGAGTCCTATTATTTCCGTATTACTGAATTTAATATACATAATGGTAATAAATTTTGTATTCATGCATTTTTGCATAAGAGTGCAACAGCTATTGCACCAAGATCTGAATATTTATAAAACTAATCATACTACGAACGCACCTCATTTGCCACGTTTGATGTACAATTTCGGACTTGTTTGTCTTATATACGATCATTCGTTTAAGCCAGCAAATCCTAGATTATACTTTGCGGAATCTAAAATTTCATGAAGGAATCAAAATGCGAATTCAAACAATAGTAGATAAATTGAATACAGTATTTTAGGTGGGGGGGGGGGGGGGGGGGAGTAAAGGTATATTTTTCCAAATAAGACAAAAAGAGAGACGCTCATGCCAGTGCAAATGCATAAGTATATAAAACTTATTTTATTCCGTTTATAAAAGCCCGAGGCTTTTAAAATAACTTTAGATTTCTGTCTCATAAAAAATATATTTTCTCTAAACATTATGATCGCTGATATCTATTAACACTGGTGTGATATCAACTAGAAGTTTTATTTAAAACGGCAAAATAAAGATATCCTTTAAAAAAATCAATTTTAACTTTATTTATTTATTTTTGGTAGAAAAATCAAAAAATGATTAGTTATTGTAGGTTATTCTTTTTGAAGATACGTCTTTCAAAAATTCTTGAGATTACCTGTTTTCCTTTTCTAATGATGTTTTCTTATATTGATAAGTGATCATTTCTAATCTCTAGTATTTCCTTTTGAATGTTTTGAAACTTGTTGGTATTTTTTAGGCGTTTTATTTTTTACTACCATTGCGTTTATTACACGCATCAGATACTTCGTTCATTCATGTGCAGCGAAAAATTTTGCTTTTGATAAACATTATCATTTTTACTATTTTCATGTAAATGAATTTCATCGTAAATTTGTACAAATAAAGGTTGAATAAATATTTTCCTGATCAATAATATTGAATTAACAATTTTCCATCTTAGATTCATTGTTGTTAATGTGTAAATAACAGTGATGCCATCGAAACAACCGTACATGGCCATACATCGATATTGTATAAGTTGTTCTTAAAAATCGATTTATTGGAAACCTTTGTTTGCCAAAAATCGTGTGGCATTGAATGTTTTCTCTCTCTAAACTGCATATCATATTGATTGAAGATCATTTGTAATATCTAGTTGAATTATTTGAAGTTATTGTGTTTTGAATGAAGGCCAGGCATGAAAGAGTTCCTCCTAAAGGAGGAATTCCACCTTTTTTAAAGCAATTTCGGACGTTCTCTGGATTGATGCAAAAAAAAATTTGGAAGGATAATAAGGGGGGGGGGGGGTCTCAAAAATTTATTAATCAGGCATTTTGTCAACTCAAATCCTTGGAGTTTGTTTCTGAATTGTTATGAAAAGAGCCATCAAATCAAAGTTGAGCTTTTATTGTACAGTAGAGCGTCGATTATCGAAACTCCAATTAACCATACTTCCAATTATCCGAACAGCCTATTTCTCTTCAAAAAATAGATAAATAAATAAATAACCGAACTTCCATTTATCCGTAGAGCCTATTTCTCTCAAAAAATTTTTTAATGATGATGAGATTGTGAATGAGATTTAAGATGAAAAAAAAATTAAGAAATGAAAACAAATGCTCTGAAAATGATACAGGTCTATCACATAACGAAGCCTTTGAATGTTTGGAAACAACTATGAAATGGCTCGAATGGCAGAAGAACTCTGATCCTATTCAACTAACGTATTTAAGAAAATTCGAGATATGGTAGCATTGGAAAAACGTCTTCTTTGAAGCAAGCAACAATTGAATGCTTTTTTGCTTAAATTATAATCTCTGGAGTTCAGAAAATGATAAAAAGAGAAAAAGAAAATTTTAAATGATGAAAAAGTAAACAAAAAAAACAGTTTTTAAACACGCTAGCACTAACTGGTGCTGCCAGTCCTAAGCCTGGACAAAGTGTGAAGGTTTTAGTATATAGACAGGAACATTCCTAAAATTGTCTGTCCATTTATCCGAACTAGGGTCGGTCCCGACTTGTTCGGATAATCAGCGCTCTGCTGTACTTGTATAGGAATCTGAAAGTCATGTAAATAAAATTGTTTAAAGTGTCTTTCCAGAGTGAAAAACTTTTTAGACTTTGAAAATTAAAAGTGAAAGGAAGTTCCAGACGGTTCTTTATGGAATAACATATTTTTCCCTATTTATACATCACTTTTGAGTAATTTCAGTGATGCATTTTTTGAGATGTATTTCTAAAGCAAAGATCAATTTAACAATCATATATTTAGCATAGAGATTGTTTTCTTTTGAAAAACGGAGAAAATTTTTAACAGCTAAACCATTCAGAATAGTATTTATTTTGAAAAATTAACCACTTTACTTCACATAAGTTGATGAGATGTATTTAGATTTACACACACCTTTAGCATTTTTAATACTTTCTAAGTTACAAAAAAAAAATAGGAATTATATGTACAAATATATTTAATTTTATTGTATAATTATCTGGTAAAATGTGACTTATAAGAGTTTGGCACCATTTTATAGATTGATAAAATTTCCACCTTTTTTTTTTTTTTTTTTTTTTTTTTTTTTTTTTTTTTTTTTCATGTTCCACTTTCATGTCTGGAAGACACAACATTTTTTTTTTTTTTTTCGCCACAAAAAATTCTGACTCATCTACGGATTCATTTTCAAGCGCAAAAACATGACACTTAAAAACGTGATTTGGAATCGAATAGTTTTTTTCATTTTTTGATGATGAAACGAACTGCGATTATTTTTTTCATAACGACTTTTATCAAGCTATCTCCAAAGGAAATTCTGTTCAAAACGTCCACCTTGACAATATTATCTGAAGATGCTCTGAATTTATTGAAAAAAAAAAATACTAAACGATTTCAAAGTTCCTGCATAACAGCCTCTGCCAATCTCATGTGTTTACGAGTAAAAATGAAATCAAGAATGTGTCAAAAAGTAACCAATTTTGATTTGAGAACAACCTTAAACCCTAATTAAAAGCAAATTGTTTAAAATCAGATTTCTGAATGCTCATTGTGGCAAACATTTTGTGCATATATTGGGGTGTAAGTGCTATTATACGCAGTGGTGTAGTCGTAAAAGCACAGAGGGTATACGCTCAAAGCAGAAGGTATACCCTAGTGTATATATACTATAGCTTTCTTGAGAAAGAGAGGGTATACGGTGTTCCTTAAAAAAATCCAGAGGGTATACGGCGTATACTCCTGTATACCCTCCACTACATCGCTGATTATACGTGGGAAGACTTCAGAAATCCCCTTGATCGCAGTGACACTCCGTTTTGTGATATTCATTAAATTTTTTAATTAGTATCTCTGTTAATTAACAAAAAATGAAAAATATGAGGTTCAGTCGGACCTGCCTTGCATTATCCTCATTAAAATTTTTAGACTTCTGGGAGTGGTAGACAGAGACACACAGACAAACGCCTTTCTTTCCTTAGTATAAATAAAAAATAGTTTCTTCTATGTTAATTCGATCACGATCGATGTTCGTTTATAGCGCTTAAAATGGTTTGTTTAACCCCTTAAGGATCGCTTAATATTTGGAAAAACCATCAAAAATGTAGCAATTTTTTTATTACAGAAATCGAATAATTATGAGGTTTCTAAATAAAATATGCAATTAGGTTTTTTTTAAGGCAAAAAAAAAAAAAAAAAGATGTTATAGAATAAATTCACATTTGTAGAAAAGCCATCGTCCGAGAATTCTATGTCTTAAAGTTTATTTTACACCATACAAATTAATGCGAATAAGACCTTTATTTTTCACATCTTTACAAATTTTTACAAATAATATTTGAAATAATATATATACATTAAATTTTGAATATAAATAATTTTTAGGGTGATTTTTTACAAATGTTTAAATGTTAAAAATATTTTTTTTTTATCCATAATTTACCAAATTATAGATCGTACAAACTAAAGCCGAACGCTGATATTGAAAGACTTTACATTTAAATGACAGTTAAATTTTTCCTGGTTTCAAAAGTTTTTTCCAGGAATTAAATCTCCAGCCCTGAAATATGAGGGGCACGAGAAATAACTAACGACACCCCAGCCGTGGTATTGACGGGAGTAAGAATTAAGGGGTTAAAGAAAAAAAAATGCGATCCTTTCGAAAGTATTAGTTAAATTGTTTCATTTAATAACACACATTAATATAATTTGTTTTATAGAGAAGAACTATAATTAAACAACAACAATACAGCAAAGATCACACTTCCAATAACAATAAAATTAGAATTGTGGAGTGGGGGGTTTCAAAGTGTACATTCTTTTTTTTTTCCAATTTTTTTTTCAAAAAAATTTTTTTTACAATTGATATTTATTGAGCTAGAACTAAAACAAAGAATTATTTTTTTTTTAACTTTTCCTCTATCTCTTAACATTAATGAGTTATAAAGTGAAGTCAAAAACTATTCCGGATTAAAATTTATTATCCTCAAGTAAACATAGACAGCAAAAATTAATGACACTATTTTTCATAAGCTCTATTTATCCCCAAAGTTTCTTTTTTTTTTTTCGGATTATGAACGTTCTTTTTAACACTTTCCAACATAGTTGAAAAGTGTTTATGACTTCGGTTTGTTTGGCCGTATGGCCGTCTGTCCACTCTCTAACTCCCGTAATTATACTTTCATGATTTTCATGAAACTTATAAAGGTTATTTAGGGTCACGAAAGCATGTTTGGTATTGTATATGAAGTATGTAGGATTAATCGTTCATTTACAGGGGCACTCAAAAGTATTCCATTACATTATGGTATATGGGGAATAAATCCCGTAAATGTACTCGGATTTTCATGAAATTGATAAAGGTTATTTAAGGTCACCAAAGCATGTTTGATATTGTATATGAAGTATGTAGGATTAATCGTTCATTTATAGGGGCACTCAAAAGTATTCCATTACATTATGGTATATGGGGGAAAAATCGTTTGCAGAGTATTTTAATGACATTATGCTATTTCAAATGTATTAACTGATATAAATCACTGAATTTCACTACGATCATGTTATAACAGGACATTCATAGCATTTTTTATTCATTTACAGGGACACGCAAAAGAAATCGGTTACAATACAGTACTGCCTTAAATAATAATTGCTGGAGTGCACGGTTTAAAATTCGGTATGCGGTTTTAAATTTAATTAATTTTTTGCATCTCACCCGCTATATATAAATTCTATACCTCAAATACAGGACTTCACAAAAGTATTCACGTACCGTTCTCATTATTAGAGGAAATTGCTGAAGGTAAATTTTCAATTGAAGTGTATGTAGCTCTTAAGTGAACTAAATTTTAGCTTGCATGTAGCTAATAGATTCAAATCTATAAATCATATACAGGGCTGCAATTCGCATATTTCCGATTGTGGATGGGAACAGCTGAAATTGGGTTCTGAAATGTATTATGCGTCTCCATGGTTGCATTAGACGTAATATTTTAATTTTGTAAACAGTGCAGTTTTGTTACATTATTCTGAATGTGTTGGAAAGTGTTTCATAATCTATGCTTGGCGCATGATTTTTTCTTACTTGTTTAAATATTGTACACTGATTTTAATTGCACACAGATCCATTATAATATATATTTATGCATTATAATGGATTAATCAGTGTAATGGATTAATCAGTGTGTCTTTAATAAATGTTTTATTAAAGACACACTTTACATTAAAAAAAAATTCTTTTCCTAGGAATTATTATATTGCTTGGTAATTATTTGTAATTTATGATATATTCCTTTCGGATAATTTGAAGTCTCTGTGGATTTTAGAAAGAATTGTACTTTCATAGTTTCCTGCGTTCATTACAGGCGTGTACGGAATTGAATGTACGGAAATACATTGACGGAAAAAAAAGGCCATTTCTGAAAATCGTATTATCATATAAATAAATTTGTTAATGTATGATCTTTTATTTAATTATTAGAGTTAATTTACCATTAACACCAAATCTTATTTTTTTATTATTATTATTTGTTCAATCTTATCGTTGTCAATGTATCAAAAACACTCTGTCAATAAAACAACCTTAGGTTAAACGCATTAAAATGTTGTTTCTTCTAGTCTATATAATAATAATGATGGAATCAATTTAACGGACACGCATGCATTATACTAATTTTTAAAAATCGATTTACTGAAAACACCTTTTCGAATATCGGCTCTATAAAGTGTTTCTTCTCTAAGGATATATCATATTGATCGATGATGTTTTGTTATCTCTAGTATTCTGTCTTAGACAATTTAAAATTGTTAGTGTTGAATTTTCATTTTTCATTGAGTCTGTTACACGCATCGCGTGTACGTCGGTCATTAATTTGCAACAACAAGGGGGTTTTTATAACTTATAATATAAATATTTATTATACAGGGTGTCTGGTCTCAACGGTGTCCAATGGCTAATTCCTAAACCGTTATTCATAGACATATAGTTCCAATTACAAAAATGTTTTAATTCAGGTAAAGAAATGTTTTAGAAGCGATTTGGGTCAATAAAAACATTTCTTAAAAAATTACGAAATTTAAATTTTTAAATGGTCCCCCGGTCCTATAAGTTATATTTAGTAAAATTTTCCTTTAACACTGACAAGTAATGCAAAAAAAGTCCCGTTGTTCTACGATTAAAACTGACCGAGTAATACCTGTTTAAAGTTGGAGCATATTTTTTGCTGCATATTGGGGGTCATTCACAAATTTAGTCGAAATATGATTTCGTCAGATATATTAAAAAATGGTTGAGAGTAAAATTAACATTGGAATATAAATTTGAAATCTTTAGTCATTCTGACATATTAATGCAAAATATACAATTTGTAATACACATTTAAGAAGAAAGAAAAAAAAACAGAATTTTTGTTAAATAAAATGATGCTAAATTAACAACCTCAATTCTTTACAAAATGATACGTATTTTAAAATATTATTAGATTACACTAGCCTGCAAAAGTTTGATTGTCATGTTTTTTAGCTTTTGATAATTGATTCTCATGTATTCTGTACCGATGAATCCGGAATTGACCTTCATTTTTAGCCATCACATCAAGATTTTTCGCAAATTGTAAATTTCAAAGTTAAAAAGTTCAAAGTTAAAATTTAATCTCCTCCCCCATCTCATCATACCACCCAGCTGTAACAATCCCAAGATAAGCAAAAATATCGAATAAATTATTGAATAAAATAAAATAAAAAAAGTTTTACATATGTTTTATAGTATGAGATTTTCGCTATATTTTAACTTACACATTTGCAAAAAAATCTAACGTGATGGTTAAAAATGAAAGTCATTTTCAGATTTAGTGCTAAAAAGTACGTAAAAATCAATTATCAAAAGTTAAAAAATGCAACCATCTCCTCTACTTTATAGTATCCGATTTTTCTTATTCTTTAAATTCGACAATTTATGATTTGCGAAATATCCTGACATGATGGTTAAAAATTAAGGCAATTTTCGGATTCAGTGCTAAAAAATACATAAAAGTTTTAAAAAAATCAACAATCTCCGTCTTGTATTATCTAATCTAAAACTTTATCACAAACTTCTTGGCGGTAATCTATCCGAAATTTTTTGCGTTATCCTATAAAATAAGTATAAATGGTAACCACCGAAAATCATAATAATATTAGATTGTTATCGGATTTGCGCCAGTATGTAAAATGTAATCTCGTTCGGATATTTGAAAGTGGGTTAAAGTTCGAATACAAATTTTGAACTGGAAAAACATGCATAAGATCGTTGAAGTAACATAAAAACTTATAAAAATAACATAATTTTATTAAAAGAAATCATAAAAGAAACAGTCTCAAATCCTGACAAAATAAAACATATATTATTTCAGCCAATCTGAAACTTAATAAATGTTAACTTAATCATAATACTTGTACGATTTTTTTCAAAGCGCAAATACACATGAAATGAGATCTTCGAATACTTTAAGCACTTGAAATATGACCCCTCAAAGACAAGCCGAACTCATTTGTTTACAGAGCAGAAAAGTGGCATAAGTCATGCATTTTTAAAGTTTCATAATCTCACAATTTTAGTGTTATATGAATGGGACTTTTATTGTCTTACTTCTCAGTGTAATAGGAAAATTTTACTAAATATAACTTATAGGACCGGGGGGCCGTATAAAAATTTAAATTTCGTAATTTTTTAAGAAATGTTTTTATTGACCCAAATCGGTTTTAAAATATTTCTTTATCTGATTTAAAGCATTTTTCTAATTGGAACAATATGTCTATGACTAACGGTTTAGGAATTAGCCATTGGACACCGTTGAGACAGGACACCCTGTATAAGGGTTGCTCAAATGAAAAGTGGACATAGAGTGATAACGTTGCTAGGTCAGCTGCCCACTTTTCAATTGGTCATTCCTTATATAAATAAACTTTGAATAAATAAATAGCTTTACTATGGGTAATTTCACTAAATGTGATTTCTTTGATTTCATTCCTACCAATGTATTAATAACAGTAGTTTTAATGAAATAGCCTTAGGTGAACTTATTAAAGTATTTTTCTTTGGATGACATTTTTATCAATGTCAATATAGTAACAATGTTAAACATTAACATTAATTAACAGCCATTAGGTAAACAAACATCCACTATAAGTTAATGTTAAAAATCGATTTACTGAAAATTGCCCTTTCAGAAATTCGTGTTATTAAATCTTTACCTTACTCTAAAAATATATATTCTTATATTAACCTGTGACCATTTGTAGTCACTGGTATATTCCCTCTTGGATAATTTGAAGTCGCTGGGTTTTGGGTGGGGTTGTATTTTCAACCTTCATTACCTTCATTACACACGTCACGTACGTTATTCATTGGTGCTCAGCAAAAAATACCAGATTAGATAAACAATTAGAGCAACTGTGTTAATATCGATAAATTTCCTCCTTAAATTATTCGAATAATGCTCGAATGGCATTTTAATTAATAATGGAATGCTAATTTAACATTAACATCAGTTTCAAAATTATTAGTTGCTGAAGGCATAGTGTAAGGATGTGTTATAATCATAATGTGTGTTTCTGTGAGAAAGAGAAAGAGATTGAACATAAAAGCTTCCAAATTCTACTTACGATTAATGATGCCAGGTCCAACGTCACAAAAAGTGGGACAGCGGCTTCTAAATCGGAGCCTAAAATTATAGTAAATCCTATGAAAACAGAACCTGTCTACAACGGAATCCTGTCTGAACCCTCCGCCTACCAGACAAATCAAAGATTGAAAATTCTGTAAATATGTGACTTTTTTCAAATATGTCACTTTTGTAAATATGTGACTTTTTCTGTAAATATGTGAAAAGGTTACATACTGATTGTTTTCGGAAAGCAAAACCTTTCACGTTTTTGCGCATGCGTCTGGTCTGCTTTGATTTTATCAACATAGGGACGAGCGAAGTTTGTTTAACTGCGTTTGTCTGGGCGCCAATCTTACACTGTTAAAAATATGTAACTTTTGCTGCATAGTTACTCCACCGCTTTTATAGAAAACGATTACTTGACTATATTATGGAGCATCCTCATTGGTCAGAATGAAGATATTCTATAAAAGCGGTGGAATGACTATGCAGCAATAGCTGCAGATTTTTAACAGTGTAGTGACAACGTATAAGTGAACGCCATGGAGCTATGAAGATTAAAAGACTCGACATAAATGACGTCATTTCATGCCGTTGCTACCCCACCTTCCGCGTCCGCCATATTTAGCCGTGTCTTGCACTAGAGACTGCTGATTGGACTGCTATCGGTCAAAGTCAAATGTGGCGGACGCAGGAGAGGGGGAATGAACTCGTTTTTTGGCATCAACACTTTCCACAGAAGAAAATTGTTACTCCTATTGTGTTTACTCCTTTTCTATTCATAGCTCCATGGTGAACGTCGAAGTAGAACTTCGGAAATTACCCATCTCAACGTAACAGCCCTTTGGATAGTAGAATCGTCTCAGATTGCTAGGCGCAGCTTTCGAAAACGAATAGTATTTGCAGAATTTTCAGGCTTTTTTGTTGCCCCCATGAGAAAAATCATTTTGAATGTACCTATCGAGTCCATTGGACCCGTCTGGTAGGCGGAAGGTTAAACGTAAATATTTCGTGGTCTCAATGGTAGGAATATTATACTATTATACTTGCTAATACGAAATCATGTGTAAAACGGAATTTTCTTCCTGTCACTTACAGTTTCGTCTTAGTAGATCTTAGTAGATATCTGAAACAAAATTTCTTTTTAGCATGTATAATTGTATAGCATTCTTATCATGAGGACAATGAAGTTTTTTCTTTTAAAACAGAAATCCGTTATAAACAGGCTTTCTCTCTATATACCAGGTTTGATGAACAAAATATAATAAAATTTATGAAACCGAATTGCTAGAAACCATTAAAAAATTCCGTTTTAAACAGATTTCCGTCTAGGCAAGTACATTTTTATGTGAGGAAACTGTTAAAAATTTTTCATGATACATAGGTTCTCTCTTCACAGGTTTTACTGTATTAATTTTCACTCGAACTAACGAATAGCCTGATGCTAAAAGAAATTTAAACGATTTTTGGTACATCATGAAAAAAAAAAAACGGGACTTTTGGCGTTTTGCGCAGTGATTACGCGGGACAGGTCTTGGAGCCATTGAAAATCGGAACATCCCGCGTAAATCTGGATACCTGGCAACACTATTTCCGATTGAGCTCCCATTTGGCGAATATGTTATACATGGTCTGTCCATTAAGTAATGAGACCGAATTTTTCGCGCCAAGCAGAAGGCCAAAGGGACGGAGTTTGCGAGCGATACGTGCGGTGGGGACTATCAGCTACAGATGCTCCAATTTCGAAAAATGTTTGAATCCAGCTGATTCGATTTTGTCAGAAATTTATCTGAATCCACGGTGTTCTATGAAATGTTCGGAAAAATCGAGCTGAGTCATCTCATATATTTATTATTATTTATTATTTATTTATTTACTTTATTTATTTATTTATTTATGTATATATTTTGGTACTAGCCAAATAACATTAGGTGAACGCATCTCCATTTTAAGTTATTCTAAAAAAATCGATTTATTGAAGATACCTTTTCCTAAAATCATTGCCATTAAAAGTTTTCCTTCTCCGAGATTATCATATTGATCGTTGATCACTTGTATGTTCTAATAATCCCTCTTGAATAATTTTAAGTTTGGATTTGGGTGGAGTTGAGTTTTTGATTTTCATTGCCTTTGTTACATGCATTCCTTGCGTTGTTCATTGATAGAAAACGAAAATAATGTTTTTGATAAATATTGCCATATAAATGAATTTTGTTTTTATATAAACAAATTTTCACATAATTAGAGACATGAATGTGATGAATACCAGTATTTCAAAAATGTTATTTTTAATGTTATTTGTTTACTGTCAGAGTATTAATAACGTTGACAGTCAATAAAATAACTTTAGATGAACATACTAAAAATATTACTTTTTCTATAACATTGATATCAACTGACCCTAATAAAAATCTTAGGTGGACATTTTAAAAAATTTTGTCCTTTCGATGCAAAAAAAAAAAAAAAAAAAAAAAAAAAGTAACAATACTGACACTAAAAGAAATAATAGATGTTATATCCATAAGTTGTTCTAAAAAATCCTCTCTTAAAAATACCTGACATTAAAAGTTTCTTTCACTAAAAACATATTCTCATGAGCTGTAACCATTTATACTAGTATCTAGTATTCCCGCTCTTGTGTTAATTTGAAATCTCAGAGTTTTGGGTGGAGTTGTATTTTCAACTTTCATTGCCTTCGTTACACGCATCGCGTACGTCGTTCATTGATGCGCAACAAAAAAAATTCCGGTTTTATAAACATTATTTTCGTCTTTCTTAAAACTACGGTCACGTACTGCCTTTTTCCCTTTTTGAATTTAATGAATGGCCATTCGGAATCAGTATGCTGGAGTTGGCGCATCGGAGTCATATAATTTTATACAGAAATTCTATTTTGGTTTCATTTCGTATACGCTGTGCAATCTAACTGTTCTGAAACTTAAATATGATATGTGTTGTGAAACTTAAATAAATATGATAAATATTGTTGTTGAGATGCGTTTTAAAATCTCGCGAGGAGTAATAATTAATCAAACTGTATATAATTAGTAATAATTTAAACGTTATACATTAGATTTGCATAATTTTCTGCAAAATTATCTATTGTCTAACAAATTATATTAGCTAATTAAGGTATACTTCTGTCTGCATGTATCTATTGATTTGAACAGTAGGTTGACTCAGTGCCTAATTGATTAACTTAAGCTGATTCGGCTCTAGCGTGTGATTTTTTTTAGTTTTAGATAATCAATAATGTTTGATAATGTGTATTTCGTTAAAACTTTGCAATCCTGGGCAAAAATTTGAATACTGTAAAAGCATTTGCTTTCGCGAGGCTTTAATTTTCGCGATTTTCGCGAGTCCGTCGTAATCGCGAAAATTTAAGCCTCGCGAAATATTTTTTTTTCCGCCTCAAATAATAATAAAAAATCAGAAATTTTTCACTTATCCAAAATTTAATGATTAAAGTTATTTAAATAAGAAATAGGTACAAAAATTTCTTGAATACTTAACACTATTTCTTGAATACTATACAACTATTTCTTGAATAAAAACAATAATAGAATTAATGGAACGAAATTTTCGGACAAAAGGAAGTTTCTTAAAATACCTTATGCAAAAGGGTTTCTATTTAGGTAGTTTCGGGATTTTTCAACTTTCGGTTCTGTTCATGTAAAATTCGCGAAATTTTCAATCCGCGAAATCATCGATATCTTCATTTTCGCGAAAATTACGGCTCGCGAAAATAAGTGCTTTTACAGTACTTATTTTTCTGTAAAGAGATAATAACAAAATCTGACTACCAACCGGTTTCATTTTTAAAAAGAAAGATAGTTAGATTTTTGTGCAATCGGAAAATTTTTGGAAGAACAAATAATTTTTATGAACAAAATAAAATCGACTAGAAGGTATTGTTCCTTACATTGATATTTACTTATTGCACTAAAAATCGCATCTTTTGACTTTAGCACAACAGAGTGTTTCTGTGGTAACACTTTGTTGTTACCCTCTTTCCTTTAAATTCCAATTGCCAACATCATTTTGTTTTGACGCACAGTAAACGATTATACATTGCAAGTTTCGAAGTGCCGGAGTAAAAAAAAAAAAAAAAAAAAAAAAAAAAAGAAAGAAAGAAAGAAAGAAACTAAGATATAACAATTATTTAAAAGCGTAAAATAGTATTGCGTGCCTTAACATTACATATTCAAAATCCGTGATGGTTAGCCAATTTTTACAAAAGTTAGACCCTGTAAAGACAATACAACAGACAAAAAAACCAACACACAATTTTGCGAAGCTAATGAAATTGAAACGGGCCCACCACCAAAACGAAACCTTTTTAATAAAACAAAATTATGAAAATTTGAACATACGGGAAAGTAGCCGAATTTGGACCACTTTACTTATTTTCAGGTGTAACTCACTTCATTTTTGGAATATCTGTAAAATGTCACTAGATGTGGTCAGCCTATTTATCTATTAACTAAATAAATATTTAAGAAAATTTCTATTTGAAAATCTCAAGTTTTATTTTAATTTGAAAAATTTGTCAAGCCTAACTTGGACCCCCCAGTCTCCTAAATTGGACCAAACAATATTAGGCTGTTTAAATGAGTAAGGAATATAACTAATTTTATTAAAAGCAAAGTTTGCAATTAATAAAACAATCAAACAAAACAACAGCAATGAAGTACAATGAAATGAAATGTCTGAAAGTAAGAGTAATTGTTTTAAATCAAAATGTATTCAAAATATAAATCAAAGTTACAAGTACCGTCAACCGGGGCTACTTTGGGCCATTTTTTCATGGTTCGACTCCCATTTCCATTATCAAAAAATATTATATGTGATTTTTCAACGTCGAAATAGAGTTGTAAACAATTAGGATGAAACAATGAAGCAAACTGTATGGTTTTGAAGAGGAAATTATTTATTTATTTTTATTTTTTAACTATTTTTAAAGTTTTGGAACAAAGCAGTTTCATACGTAAATGAATACATTTTTATTGAAACTCCCTTGCAATAGCATTTGCTAATAAATTAATACTGCAAACTCCATGAACAAATGTTTTTTTTTTTTTTTTTTTTTTTTTTTTAATCATTTAAACACAATAAAACAGTTGTTAATATTAAAGAAACGAGAAACAGTTTTCGTCATGTTATCCTCAGCGACTGGGTCAAAAACAATTAATGTAACATTTTGCTGCAGTAACATTTGAAAAAAAAATGTTACTTAAAACATGTTTAAAGGTATTTGGTTGTATAAAAGGCATTTCTAAGTAATTGGGGCTATTTTCGGGCCAAAAAAGGCCTGGCACAAAGTAGCCCCGAAATACTAGTTTTCATGTTATTTTTATGAAAACGCGAGCATTTCCTCTCAAAATAAAAAATTAAAGGGAAAACTAGGATCACACATGGGTTACAAGTTACTAAAGATAATACTTTGACACTTACCTTATTTGTAGCTCTTATCCAGATTGTTTCACTATAGAAAGTTCGGAGAATTAAAATTTACACACGAAAACAGTTGTTTACAAACACATCCAGTGTTGCCACTAAAAAAATTTAAATTACACCCAAACTATTCAAATACTCTATAGTAGGGTATAAAATATTTTTCAAGGGCAAAAACTCCAAATTATCTTGTATTGTTTGTTCAATGCAAAGAATAAAAACTTTTTTATGGGATGGACCATGGACCAAAGTAATTACGGTAATTAAGACGGTAATTAAGAATAGAAATTATGGAATTAACTGCCAGTTACATGAATATCATGTAAGAAGTGATGCAAGGTTTACACATGAATTTCTTTTGTTTAATTTTTTATTCCAGCATACACAACATGGAATTATATTTGGCAATCTCAACACTGAATCATTTCTGCTATTTTATTTTCTTACAAATTAGGCAAATCACTGTCTTGATTTTTTTTTCTTAGATTCTGAATCATTAGACATTTTTTTTTTTTTTTTTTACCTTATGCTTTGCAGTTCTTCCCTTTCTTCATTTTCTTTCCAATTGAATTACGCCTTTTTTTTTTTTTTTAAACTTAATATTCGAATTGTTTTTGTGCGTTGAGAACTTCCTTTTTACCGGCCGCACCAGTGGCTGAGAGGCTCTACTCTCGAAGCTGGTAGACGGGAGGTGCTGGGTTCGAACCCAATCACGCCCGTCGGCCTAACCGTTTCGGAGTTTTCGTGGTTTTCTTCGAAACCTTGGATTTTCCTTGCGTAAATACGGGTTAAGTTCCCTTAGAAAGACCCCCACGGAGGGCACTCTCCCTAGGGCCCATTTCCCTCGAGTAGATAATCGGCCGTCAAAAATCAACCCAACCCATCCTTTTTGCCGTTTGCCCCACCAGTGGCCGAGAGGTTCTGCTCTCGAAGCTGGTAGACGGGAGGTGCTGGGTTCGATCCCAATCGCGCCCGTCGGCCTAATCGTTCGGAGTTTTCGTGGTTTTCTTCGAACCTTGGTTCTCCAAGCGTTAATACCGGTTAGGCTCCCTTAGAAAGACCTCCACGGAAGGCACTCCCCCCCTTAGGGCCTATATCCTACGTGCAGATAATTGGCCGACATAAATACAACCAACCAACCAACCAACCTTTTGCCGTTTTTGTTTGTTTTTTCATTCCAAGGTTCACTTTTTATGGCGAAGATGTTAACACAGCTGTTTTTTAGAACCCTCTGTACTTTGACTTAACGGATTTTGGCAAGGAAGATAACATTTGAATGATTCTTTGGCTTTTCTGGGGGAGATAGTAACCCATTATAAAATATTTTAAAATAAAAAAAAATAGTGTCCAAAGCGTACAGCCCACGAAATTCATTACTTACTTTTCAAATTTATAATCGTATATCTGGTCCAATTTAAGCAACTCAAATTGGTCCAATTAAGGCAACTGCGGCATTTTTTAAAACAGATAATCTCAAGATAAGATAAAAAAACAAAAGCAAACAAATCCGCATGAAAAATATGCGCAATAAACAGATGAATTTAGATATGTATGTGAAAACATAAAACTTACCTTAGTTATAAAATATTCTCTTACATTTAATAGGAAAAAGTTAGAACAAAACAGCTAATTTTGGGTTTTTTTCAAATTGTCTCAAAACAGCACGTGGAAGGCGGGTGCTTCTTCTAGTCATAAAAGACGTCATTCTGATGCGTAGAATTTCAGCGGTAGAAAGCGTCTTTTTTTGTAATTAACGGCAGAATTGCAGCGGTCCATTTAAAGCACCGGTCAAAATATGGCTACTCTCCATTACTTATTTTAACATAGGTGTGATTATGTGTCATAGGGTCTGTATCTAAAGTAAGAGGCAATTCATTAAAAAACTAATTAATAGGTCTTATTTCTAAAATTTTCCTATATAAATACTACAAGCACATTATATAATCTCCTTTATTTGAAGTCAGCGTACACACTAATAAATGTTTATTAATTTGTAAGAGATCCTTAAAATCAATATGATACAGGTCCTCCGGATGATTTAAGACGACCGTAATCCTGTACAAAAATTTAAACATGCTACAATTCATACATTACTAATGCAATTATAAATTATATTTGAACAAGATCGCGTTCACACGTTAAGCAGAAAAACATTACACCGCCAAAGCAAGTGATTTAATTAACAGAATCACATCATGTAACTCTTCACCCGAGAAAAAAGATTAAAAAAAAAAAAATCACAGTTTATTTCTAACGTGTTACTTACCTTTTTTTTCTTGTGTTTATTCACTAGTTACAAATTCAACAAGTTTCAGCATATTGTTTTTTTTCTTCTGTTTACGTGCGTGTGGATTCATTGACCTTTTCATACTTGACTAATAGTGAGATCTTTACATTTTTGAGCTCACGTATTTAATTACGAAACTATGCATGTTTGATAATTAAATGCAAACTCTATGTGTTGGTTACTATTGTCTTTCATCATCTGATCTTCAAATAATTCAAAATTGTGTTTACACTTTGAAATAAATTCCGGAACTTGTGGATCTTTTACTTCTGGAAGTGTAAATTAATATCACACGCTGTGACAAATTTGCCCAGAGAAATTTAAAAAATGTTTCTTTATTCATAAAAGAAAGACAGTCTTTTACTCATCATTATTTGCTTTTATAATTAAACCTTAACAAATCTTGCTTTGTTATTTTTTTTCCCTTTAAAATAATTTCATATCACTTCATATCTACAGTTGCTTTGCAAAGGGCGCTGCAAATCAATTTTTAAAGCCTAATTTAAATAACCAAGTTACTACATTCGTTAGAAATTATTAAAATTATTGAAATTATAAAACTTTAAAAAAATATTGGTACTGTTTGAAATAAAAATAATTAATTTTTATTATGTCATAAACTCAAATATAAAACAAATTTTTTTCCTCTGTCACTTTCAAATTTTATCCTTTCTAATTGTTCTTTTTCACATTTTTACCTTTTACCAGTGCTTCTCTTAAAAGCGCTTTTTAAAAATGCTTCGAATTTTTAGACTTTTGTTGTTAGCATGCCTTTGACATTAAACATTATTCCTTCCCTTTTCCTACTTAGTCTTTTGTTGCAACATTAAGAAAAATAAAGTCATGAATTTCTAGCATCTTGCTTTAACTACCCATTCAAGCAATAAAATGCTGTAAAAAGAACTTAAAAAACTCATTTATATTATGCAAAGAATGAAATTAAAATGAATTCTTTCAAATGATTTCTTCCTTTTAAAATTAGTATATTCCTTTTGATTGTATCCCTTTATTTCGTGTTGTTGCAGTATACGCTTAAAAAAAGAAAAAAAAAATGTGTTTATATATTTCTTGCAGCTGTTTCTTACATTTTACTTTGTAAGTATTTAATAACTCAGAATTTTCAAGTCAGACGATGAACATTAAATAAAGGGTTTTTTAAATATGTTTCACTATCTTTGAAAATAAATTTAATTTCCATTTGTGTAGTACATGATTTTTTTTTTATGCTGTCATTAATTTCCGGACAGCTTAACTTGTAATTTGCTTTTGTGAAAATGTAATAAATCACAAATTAAATAAAGCCAGTACTTTTATAAAAACTTTTGGCCGGCACCCGGTATAAGATTCACGATGGACTGAAAATCGAATTTAGTCATATTTTAAAATTCCTTGCAAATACATTATTATGCTTTTACATCATCTTTTATCTATATAGCTATATAGGTAAAATACAAACTAGATTTACATTTATGGTTGATTGTGGGCACGTTTGATTTGTTAAAAAGCATTATACAGGTCGCCCTCTTTTATCATTGTATAATAGCTAATTTTAAAAAGGTTAGTTTCAGTGGTTTAGTTCCAACTGAAAAATGTCTCAGATATTATTCTGCACCATATTAAATGTTAGATATGTGAAAATATTTATTTTTTATACAAACTGCGAAATTTTAATTTTAATGAACCTATAAGTTATGTAGCCATATAGTGGCCCTAAAAGTTGTACAGCATGTCAACAAAATCTCTTTACAATTTGTTCTCAAATCCAAAGGGGTAACTTTATGACATAAGTTTTATTAAGTATTATTTTAAAATACACGTTTTATGATTATATGATTGTCTATTGTTTGTCAAAAAAAGCGATATTGGAAAAAATGAGATTTAAAATGAATGCAAATAAGAGTCGCTAATAAGTGGTTCAACACTCTGCTGATCCAAACTACTTTCGCTAAAATACACCACCTAGCTTGCATGTACTAAATATCAATGCAATAAGGAAGAAAATGTCCTTTGATGTCAGTTTTTTTTTTCTTAAAAAAATACTCGTTTAATGTCTTATTTCGCTCTCAAATATAGTATATCCCTTTAAGTTTTAACAGTTTATCTCACGTTTGAGCATTGTATACGAGAAAAATTCTTTCATACATGCATTCTCACAGAAACATCTTATTCCTTACTTTTGTTAGAAATTCAATAAATCAGAATTTGGAAGTAATACCTTTTTATATAAACTTTTGGCAGACACCGGAATAGAATTCACGATTGACTTGATATCGAATTTAGTAGTATTTTTTAAATTCCTCTTAAATCTATTATCCGATTTTTATATTAGATTCACGTATCTCGCGAATGCTTGTCTTTATTATTATTTCTTATAAATGGATTTGCATTTATGGTTGATTAAGCACATTTTTCATATGTTAAATAAAAGTATGAAAATGCTTTAAAAAATATTTTTTCAGTATATTATTTTATTTAATTTTATATTTATATATTTTAAATCTTTGTTCATATTAGTATTATGCTTGGTGCATCGCTTAAATCTTCTCAAAGAAAGTTTTAAATTCTTCTAAGAAATTTTCGATCTTTTAGGATTTAGAATTACCCTAGCATATTTTTTACTATTTATTCCTCAAATAAATATAATTAAAAATTTTCTCAGCATATCTTAAATGTAAGAAAGAGAAGCAATAACAGGGTTTGAGAATGAATTATATAAATGTATGTGTACGAGGGGCGTTCCAAAACTAAGTTTCGTTCTTTTTCTTCACACGGAAACTTTATTTCCAAATGAAACACACCATAGAAACATGAACTATACACCTTGCACTATTTTTCGACATAGTCTTCACTGACATAGAGATATTTGTCATAGCGTACACTCATTTTGAAGAAACCATTCTGGTAAAACTTGGTGCCCTGCGATGCAAGGAATTGCCGCACAGCCTGCTCCACGCCAGCATTGTTTTGGAAGTGACGTCTCGAGAGTGCGGCTCTCAATGCAGGGAATAGGTAAAAATCCGGTGGTTCAAAAGCAAATATTATTAAATTACTACTGTAATTTCTCCATGTATAGATTTTTTTACTAATAATATTTGCTCTAAAATAAATGTTATTATATCACTAATTTCATTATCAGAATTTTCTTCTAAAAACAATTTCCAACATTCAATAGCCTTAGAATAATAATCGATTTTCTTATCATTTGATTCAACAATTTCCTAATTTTTAACATTAGTCAAAATATTTCCTAACTCTCCCCAATAATTCAAAGTATTGTTAGTTAAAATTATATCAAAATTGGGAATTATTTGCTTACCTTTAAAGACGGTTACTTGTGAGTTTTTATTGATTTGCACAGCTTTAACAATTTCCACACATTGATAACATTTAATAAATAATAAATGAACGCATTCATCGCAATAATGGACATTTACATTATTGGCTTCAAGAAATGCCCCAATCGTATTATTTTCTCGTTTTAGTTCTTCTTTAATATCAGAAATACAGTTAATTTTTTTTTTTTTTTCTAAAGAAAATTATCCAATAAATCGTCATCTAGATTTTCCATCTTCCTTTTTCTTTCAATCGTTGCATTCCTCACTGGAATTTTTTTATTCAGGTAATTGGGACAGTTCGGAAAGATTGTTGGATAAGTATCATCTGATAATTTTGGGTACTTCCTTTCATATACTGTCAATGTTCCGTCCTTTGATGTGACTTTAACAACCAAAATGATTGAATCTTTTTCAAAATGTTTGATGCAAACAACACTATCATTATTTGGAATAAAATCCCTGGGGATACTTTTCATCCATTTTCTTTTCAATATTTCATCCTTTGGAAATCGAAATGATGTAGTGTAACTTTCACCAGGCCTATTAGATGTGCAGTTCGGAATGCAGCAATATCGGGGCATTTTTTCAATATATCCAAGTACGCATTCTCTCACAATTTAACGAAAGTTTTACACAGGATCTTTTTTTATTTTTAATCTTTTACAGAATTTAAATCATCTCATTTTAAAGCACATTAATCCAAATTTTGCATCTAACGAAAAAGCGTTACAAACATACAAACTATCAAAGCAAAGCACGTGTTCACTGCTCACACCATAGCAATACACAGAACAAACAGAAGAGGAATCGGAGCGAGGTTAAGATTTCAAACCTCCTTTCCTCCTTTGATCACGTAAGGGGCTGTGCATATATAACGTTATCACTTTTTTGGCAATGTTGAACCCCCTTACCCCCCTTACGATATCATACGTTATCATCCCTCGAACTCCCCCCCCCCCCCCCCCCCCCACCGTAATGATATCGTTATCAATGTCTAAAAATTCTTTTAATTTTTGAAATTTTTTTCTTTTGCTTGGAGTGATATACAAATATGGTTACATTTATTTTTCGCATACTTCAGTGATTCATATGAAGAGAACTCAATAAAATATCACTTTATATATGAAAAAACTTTTTATCAAATAACACTTAAAAGAAATAGTTATTATTTAAAAGTATTTTATAATAGCTTTTTGTTACATAATACGTTCAACAGTAATAATGTTTTCTTGCACTTGACCCCGCACGAAGGTGGGGGGGGGAGGAGGGGAAGACAAAGCTTCTTATCACCAAAACAGGTGGACGACATTCTTTCTCTTTTATTTATTAGTAAACACAGGTATCATTTGAAACATACTCGCATATGGTTTCTCGAACAGCGAGTTATATATGCATACACATATGGCAGAAGAAATAGGAAATTTGGAATGAAATAATTTTATAATCATTTAATGATTTTAATAATAACTTTGTACTTTCATAAAAATAGATAGCAGGCTAAAAAAAAGATAACATTCTATTTTGATGTAAAGGCTAAGTTATAAATAAAAAGAGAAAATTTTGGTTGGATCAAAAATGATAACGATATCAAAAGACGACCCCCCCTCCCCCTAGAGATATCTAACGATATCATTTGCCAGATTCCCCCTCCCCCCTAAAATGATAACGTTATATATGCACAGCCCCTAACTTTCCCCAAAGTGACCTCTGTCCAAGCCCGATATTATTAAGATAGCCCTGGCTGTAGGCCGGGTGATCCAATTTCTCCCATCCGAAGCGACGAATCTGATCTTGTATGAGCCTTGCTGTATGCCCGTCAGACTTTCACCTGTCCCCTGCATTGAAAGCCGCACTCTCGGACCTCACTTCCAAAAAAATGCTGGCATAGAGCAGGCTGTGCGACAATTCCTTGCATCGCAGGGCACCGCGTTTTACCACAGTGGTTTCTTCAAACTGATTGCACGCTATGACAAATGTCTCTGTGTCGCTGGGAACTATGTCAAAAAGTAGGGCAAGAAGTATAGTTCATGATAACTCGGTGTGTTTCTTTTGGGCAATAAAGTTTCCGTGTGAAGAAAAATGACGAAACTTAGTTTCGGAACGTCCCTCGTACATTAAAAACTTTTCTTTCTCGAAAATAAAAAACCCTGTTACGCAATATTTAGTTAGTACCTTGCTTTTCTTTACATCAAACATTCAGAAAAATAAAGCCAAAAATTTCTGTCGTCTTATAACTTCATTTAGTTACCTACTCAATAAAATGTTCCAAGGAATTTTAAAACTACTCACTCATGAAATGAGTTAGTTTTCCCCGTTCAAAAATAGCTTATTCTTTCAGATTTTCATTTGTACAGAACATGCTTTTGAAAAAAGTGCATTCACACATTTTTCCCAGCATCATCTTATAACTTGCTTTGAGTATTTAATAAATGATAAATTAGGGTAAATAATGAAAAGAAATGGATAATAAGGAATACACATTTTTTTAGCTACTTATTTCACTTTCGTAAAATGCATGTATTTGTGAAGAATGCATTCATACAATCATCCTGATAGCAGCACCTTATTCTAGACTTTTATCAGAAATGTAATAAATTAGAATTTGGAATGACTTGTATACAAACTTTGAGTAGACACTGGCATAAAATTTAAGATTACTTAATAATGAAGCTTAGTCGTGATTTTAAAATTGTTTTCAAATATGTTTTATATTTTTACATTATCTTCATGTATCTCTCAAATCCTTTTTTTTAAAAAAATATTTATAAATAATGTATAAATACAGACTAGATCGTATTTTACAATTCCTTTCAATTCCATTATTATATTTTCACATCATTGTCACATATTTCACGATTTCGTTTTTTCCCTGTAAAAGCAGACTATGTTTGTATTTTAATTGGTTGCACATATTTTTCATATATGAAGTAAATAGTAAGAGAAGTCCTTTAAAAAAATATTTTTACTCTCATTTCAGTTTATAATTCTACATATTTTTGTTTTTATAATACAATGTCTTTTAAACCCCCAAAATAAGTAAATGAAATTGAAATTTTCGCGAATCGCGCGAGTGTAAAGTGTTTTATGTTTTTATGTTTAATTCCATATATTTTCTTATGTTTTAAAAAAGGGGGAGAGAGAGAATAAAAGACTAAATAAAATAAAATAAGACAGACTTGAATACAGTTTAAAATAAAATTTATAAAAAGTTTAAAGTACTAAAAACATTAAAAATGCATTTAATATACGTTTCGCCAAGCAACCGCCAGGCCTCATCAGCAGTGTTGTAGTCGTAAAAAAAGCAGCGAGTATACAGTATAGGCAGAGGGTATACACTGGCGTCATGAACGTTCATAGCTACGCTAATGCTTTATTTGAAAAAAAAAAAAAAAAAAACAGGGGTATACGGAGCTTCTTAAAAAAAAATCCAGAAGATACACGGCGTATATCCCCCGTATATCCTCCGCTACACCCCTCCTCATCCGTACAATTTAACCATTGTAAAACAAACAACAGAACAAATCAAGTACAGTTTTAAACTACAGTGAAGTCTTTTAAAAGTTTCAAACAGACAGACGTTAACCGTATGAATATTGCAAAAGAGAGAGAATACTTTCTTAGGTGTTAAAAAAGGGAGAGAGAGTATGTGTGTTTTCCCCGTTTGTTTCGCAGGTTAATTTTTACTTTTTTCTGCGCATCACAAACACATCTGTTCCCTCTTTTGTAATGATTTATTTCTCCCCCATTTGCAGAATAATGTGTTTGTTCTTTTTGAATTTATCAATTTATTTCACATATGCAGTTCAGAAAATGGCATTATTACATACTTCGTCGCGGCATTTTATACATTGCTTTTGTGTGGATTTAATAAATAAATTTTGAGCAGACATTGAATTTAAAGCGAATTTTTTTTTTCAAAAAAAGATTACTTATCCCATTTTCAAAGACAGTATGTTCTTTTAAATTTTAGCTTATTTATTTCACGTTTGTGCAATACATGCATTTGTAAACAGTTTATTCATACACGAATTCTCAGCAACTGCATCTTATTCAACGCTTTTGTGAGAAATTTAATAAATCAGAATTTTGAAACTAACACCTTTTACATAAACTTTTGGCAGACAGTGGCATAAAAATCCCGATTGACTTAATATCGAATTTAGTTTTGTTTTTTAAATTCCTTTCAAATCCATTATTCTGTTTTAACATTATTTTCAATCATCCCTTGAATACTTTTTATATATTTATAAATTCAGACTATATTTGCATTTATGGTTGATTGCACGTGCTTTTCGTTTGTTACGTAAAAGTATACAAATGCTTTTTAAAGTATCATTTTTAGAATGCTTTTATTTTACTATTCTACATATTTCCGTTTCGTTGCATATTAGCATTATTCGGGATACAAAAATTCTCTCAAAATTTTCTCAAAGAAATTTAAAACTAAGAAATTTTTCCGCATTTAAATTCAGAAATGTATTAGTAGTATGAAGTAGTTTTCCGCTGATTCTTCAAAGAAATAAATTTGAGTATTTGCCATCATTTTTTAAACGTAATAAATAAAAATAGTTATATAATAATGAATTATGTAAATCTAATATTTTATTAAACTGTTTGAATGCTGGAAGAAAAAACTTTTTATTAAAGGTGTTCGTAATTATATAAATACGTAGCACCTATATATAGTCATCGTCTGGTCTATAGTCCGTCCGTCCGACCGCTTGCACGTAACAGCACAAAAACTACCCAACCAAATGATTTGAAATTTAATATAATATAGTCGTTGAAGAATTTTGTCAAGTCATTTCAAATTTTATAAAAATCGAAAAAAGGTATTAATAAAAGATTTCTTCATTCTATTAACTCCTATCATACGTAATTAATTCAGTGATATCCCATGACAGGTAATGATTCTAGGTTGCCATGGTAATTACGTCCTATTTAAGATGGAGTCATATTATAACCGTATTATTGAATTTACTAATATCGTAATAAATTTTGTATTCATGCATAAGAATGCGACAGCTATTGCACCAAGATCTGAATATTTATAAAGCTAGTTATAGTGTGATCGCACCTCATTTGCCACGTTTGACGTACAATTTCCGACTTGTTAAGAATTTAGTCTTTTGCTGCATTTCTAGTTTTATAGTTGTATCAAACATTCAAAGCAAACAATGCCCGCAAATTTCATGCGTCTTGTAATTTGTTTAAATTATCTGCTCAAGCAATGAAATGCTGCAAGAAAATCAAAAAATACACGTTTGTCTTAAACAAAAATCAGGTTTTTTTTATGAACTTATAAACTTTGCTTTTATAAACTTTGCTTTTCGTGGCCGTGTATAACGAATCAAAATTTCATGCAGGCGATGGGTATTTGTTTTTTGTTTTTTGTTTTTTTCTTTTAATGACTCACTTTTCACTTTCAAAAATATTATATTATGTTTATATGTTTATTTATTTCACGTTTGAGCGGTGTATGTTTATGAAAAAAATATATATATACATTCATACATGTATTCTCACAGCAGCACCTTATTCTAAGCTTTTGTGAGAAATTTAATATATCAGAATTCTGAAACTAACACCTTTTATATAAACTTTTCGCAGACATCGGAATAAAATTCACGATTGATTTAATATCGAATTTAGTCGTGTTTTTAAAAACCCTTTCAAATCCATTATTCTGTTTTAAGATTATCTTCACGTTTTTCATGAATCCATTTTCTTTTTTTTGCAAATCCAGACTAGATTTCTATTTATGGTTGATTTTCATGTGTTAAATAAAAAATACGAAAATGTCTGTAAAAGTGTTATTTTCACAAAAGTTTTAATTTACAGTTGTTTAAATGTTCTTCTTTAATATATTAGTGTAATGTCTTACAATTTCAATGATTCTAGAGATGTTTGAAAGTTTTTCAAGGGATTTTCAAGTTTTTAAACATTGCAACATCAGACATATATATTACAGTAGAGCGCCGATTATCCGAACAAGTCGGGACCGACCCTAGTTCGGATAAACAAAAGTTCGGATAAATGAACAGACAATTTAAGGGATGTTCCTGACTATAATAAAACCCTCACACTTTATCCAGGCTTAGGACTGCCAGCACCAGTTAGTGCTGGTGTGTTTATTTTTTTATTTTTTTTTTATTTTTTTTTTTTTTTAACCATTTGGAAAAATGGTTATTGTTCTCGTCAGGATGGGAAATCAAAAGCATATCTGAAGGTTTTCATTGGTTTAATCTGCAATTTATTCGTTTTCTGATTGGTCTATACAGTAATCTGTATTTCCCTTTAATTTCAACAACGATGGATACTTTCTGTTGCCACTATGACAAAAAAGTAATAAAAACTACAAAAAAAAATTAATAACTCAGAAACAAATTGAGATACAGCTTTCAAACAAATTGCATTTAAAAGTGCATTTTTTTCTCTATCCGACGGTGTAAAAAGTAATATTGTCGGATGTTTAGAAGTTTAAGAATGAAATTTCAGTTTAAAATTGGCCGTCAGATTTCTTGAAAATCTGACGATGGAAAGGCCTTTTCCCGAACAGCCAATGAAATGCTTGGATATTTACGTAAGTTTCAGGTGGATAATACTTAAGTTTCATGAAATCTGACGGGTCGCAGGCGATATTTTTGGCTTGCAGTTTTTACGTGTAATAACACTATTAATGTTTAATTCATGGCGTACGTAAACGTATGATCAATTCCGTGCGATTTTTTATGTCTTAAATTTTAGTCTTCAAAAAAATCGTTTTTCCAAATCGTCGTTGTAATTTGATAAATTGCTTTTTTTTTTCTTTTTTTTTTTTTTTTTCTTTTTTTTTAATTTTGTTTACTTTTTTATCATTTAAAATTTCTTTTTTTATCATCTTGTGAACTCCAGAGATTATAATTTAAGCAAAAAACTTTCGATTGTTGCTTGCTTCAAACATTCTTTTCAATGCTGCCACATCTCGAATTATTCTTAAGGGTGTTCTCAAATCCAAAAGAGCAACTTTCTGACATAAGTTTTAATTTAATTTTATTAGAAAATATATGAAACTAGCTGGTGTTGTTGTTCAGAAACTATGAGACTTCAGAACTTCAGAAACTCAGAGCTGTTTTTTCCTTTTTTTTTTTTTATGCAAACGCAATAGATCTTTCAGAAAAGGGTGTCAAAGTGGGCGTTTTGAACCGAATTTCCATGCAAAGGAAAAAAGAGCACTCAAGAGTGGGCGAAAAACGTGTTTGTCACGTGATCGATTTCGCTTATAACTCAATAGGTAATTGATTGATCCAAAAATGGAAAATACAGTTCAATTCCAAATCGCTTCCATGGCCAGGCTTTCCAATTTATTACCTTTCCGTTAAAAAATGAATTTATAAATGTGTCAAAACGTTTTGTGCTTGTTGAGCAGAGCAGTTAAGAACAGCCTTAAATACGTTAGTTAAATAAGATCAGTGTTCTTCTACTGTTCAAACCATTTCATATCTCTTTCCGCACATTCAAAGGCTTTGTTATGTGATGGAACTGGGTCATTCTCAGAGCATTCTTTTTCATTTTCTTCAATTTCTTTTTCCTTGTTACTGCCCCCAACGATACACTAATTGTCGATTCGATTTCGCATGTTAAATCTGAAGAGGGGAAATGAGAGAAACAGGTTGTTTGCAGGGCCTGATTAATGCACGGGCCTCCGGGGCCTCGGCCCTGGGGCCACCAATTTCAGGGGCCCACAGATTTGTGTGTATTTTCTCACACTTTACGTTTTTCCACTGTTTGCATTTTATATTTTGGTCCCTGACGTAAAAACAAAGTTTTACTGTAATAAAAACCTGCCTATTTGATTTTGCTGTAAAAGTCCTTTTCAATTTGAGAGTACCTATAATTTTCAAAACTTGCCGTATCCAGAAAATCAGATTTGGGGAAAATACCAAAAACTGCATACTGTGTCTATTGGTTTCAATATAAACGAGGATTTTACAATGCCAGAATTATAATGATTACTAGACTGTTAGGGAAAACACAATTTTTATGATTTTGGATAAGGCGAGTTTTAGAAAAGACGTTCTCATTTATTCTGCAATATAAACTGTGGATCATAGATGTTTGTGAATTATACAAATACTTGTTTGAGAAAGTGGACGGTAATTCATTTTCTTGATTATTCTTGTAAGTTAAATTTTTTTTTGTAAACTTGAAACTTTCACCCAAACAACTTTGCCAACTCATCAAATAAACCTACTTTTTTCTGAAAGTGTCGCCGGGAATGGTGAGGTAGGGGGAGGGGGTCAACTTTTTAACAGACCCTAAGCACAACTTCAGCTTGATCGGCTCTGGGTGTTTGGATAATTGGAAGTTCGGTTATTTATTTTTTTTTATTTTATTTATTTATTTATTTATTTATTTATTTATTTATTTATTGAGAGAAATAGGTTGTCCGGATGATTGGAAGTTCGGTTAAAAAAAAAATTTGAGAGAAATAAGCTGTTTGGATAATTGGAGTTCCGATTATCGGCGCTCTACTGTAGTTTCAAAGCAAAAATGCAAAAAAAATTGATTTTGATTATTTAAAAATATAATTCTGCATACGTCACAGGGTTGCCGGCTTTTAGCCAGGCCAAAAAAAGCCGGCCGGCTTTTTTTGGTTTTATCCACTTAAAAAAAGCCGGCTTTTATTGAAAAAAAAAAAGGCTTTTATTTTTAAAAGTTGGTTTACAGTTAATTCGTTTTAAATTTGAATCGATTAATTTTTAATACACTTATAATTATTTTCTACTAAAAAAATTATAAAGTTCTATTAAATTTTGTCAAATAAATAAGTTTTTATAACTGCTAGAAGGCAACTGTGAAGGCATTATGTCTGGAAAAAAAAAATTATAAATATTGAAAACGAAAATAATTACTATAAGTTGGACTCCAAACTGGTGTTTTGAAATTATATATTACATAGCTCTACAAATACTACACATTTTAAAGATTACATTTAATTAAACAATGACAAAATGTAGCACATCAAAATGGAAACATTCTTATGTGTCCATATGGAGAGGCTAAGTTATAAATGTTAAACGAGGAATTGGAAAGGATACAATATTTGAGGAGGAGAATTTGGTACATAAGTGTATAAAAAATAGAGCATTTAAACAAGAACAGAAAGTAAATTAATAAAAATTCTCTAAATAAAATTTTGAAAAGCTTGTTGCTAAGCGTATTCGTAATGTTTTTTAATAGTGAGAAATGGTGCTTTTATATGACTATGTATAATTTTAAATATTAGAAATAATTAAGTGATAAAGCCTGTAAACATTGTCCTCTTTAATTTTATAAAGCAGTAAAAATGAAAAAATGGGGGGGGGGAGCTTAAAAGTCAGTGTAAACCAGATAAAGCAGTTGGTATGATCCTTTTAAAATTTAGCTGACATATTTGCAATTCTGAATCTGACTACAAATCACTAGCAAAATTATCTAAGTTTTATTCCAGTATTAATGTCTTCATGATTGAGAAATTGTTACTTTTTAAACTCTAAATCAATTAAATGTCATTAAAAACACTTTAAAATGTGTAATTTAAAATTACAATGCTTCATTGTATAAAAGCCAATTATGGCCAAAAAAGGCCAATTTTGGCCAAAAAAAGCCGGTTAAAACCAATAAAAGCCACCGGCGTGGCTTTTTTTAATTTTAGCCGGCTTTTTTGCAACCCTGATACGTCATGAACTCTTCTATTTGAAATATCGGGACGTATGTGCGTACGTCCTCATTTTAAGTCAAGACTATAATGTTCTAACGTTCTAAGCATCTGTTTTGTTTTTTTTTTTTTTTTTTCGTCACTAATTGATATTGTTTGCGATTCGTTTTGTAGGGGTTTTATAGCAATGATTGCTTTCGTACCCAATAGATGGCGTTACGTGTCAAAAATAAAAATCATTAGATTACCTACTACTTTGTTTCCTTCCTCGTTGTTCATTTGTTTGTGAGTTTCGTAAATTGCAGTGTTTCACTTTCGGTTTTGTGTTTGTTTGTATCTCTGATAGATAGTGATTTTATGGAATAATTATGCCAGACATGGACAGTGATTATGTTTCTACTTTTGATGATGACTTGGACGATAGTGATGATAGCTTTGAATCAAGCAATGAAGATTAGAACTTCGAACCTTATTTCTGTTTGTATAATTTAAATAAACATTTATTTCATCTCCTCACATTACATGTAATTAAGTAATTCACATGTAATTAAAAATAACGACATAAACTACTTTTTGACGAAATTTAATGTCTTCTATTCAGTATACTATCACTAAATTGAATATGGTGCTGATCACTCAGCTTCGGAATTCTCCTCCGTAATGTTAAGTCTATGGACTTTCGATGCATTCGTATATTTAAAATATCTTCTCGGGAAATTCATGTTTTTCACATCTTTTTTCTGTGTACTCTTCTTAAAGGATGTCTCTTTTTTTCTTAGTTTTCAAAATATTTCTAAAATTTATCTTGAATTTAATATTTTATGTGTTAAAAGCAGGCGAACTGTGAGTAAGATTTTAACACTTCCTATAAAATTAAGTCTAAATTTCAGAAATATTTTGAGAACTAAGAAAAAAAAGAGACATCTTTTAGGAAGTGCACACAAAAAATAGAAGTTAAAAATATTAATTTCCCGAGAAGATATTTAAATATACGAATGCATCAAATGCCCATAGACTTTACATTTGTGAGGGGAAATTTGTGCTGGATTTGAGGGGGATTTGTGCTCAGTGACCAGCCTCCTTAAGGAGTTAATATCCCACAGAACATCAATTGATGTTGTGCGTTAGCGCTCAGTTTCTAATTTATTGTTCAAACCATCATTACAGATCTCAACAGGGTGTCAATGCAGCATTTATATTTCTTACACACACACACAATATCCATTATATACATGCATATTAAAGGGGAGTTTTTATATACCCGTTAAAAATTTTGATTGAACCAGCTTTCTTGTGCTACATTAGCTGCAACCGTAAAAAGGCGAAATCTTGTTCTAACATTTCGAGCTCTTGTTGAACCATCGCACTAAACGTTGTTTGAACAAAGAACAAAATTTTTAACAGTATAGATGATCTTGTGAAATTTTTATGCGTTTCTTATTTATTTTATTTATGGTTAGCAAACATAAATTTCTGTTGTAAATCTTAATCATTTACTAATTTAGTCACATTAGAATGCTCTCTAGAATTTTTTGAAAAAGAAAACATTTTTATATGGAACCGTTTGATCAAACAGCCTATTTCATTCGCAAAGGTACGATTACGACGAACGGCACTTAATTTTATCTTCAAATGCACCTACGTATATTCTTCAGTATTAAATATTTAATACTTTATCGGAAATAAAATCTTCAAAAAAAAAAATATTAAATATTTAATACTTTATCGGAAATAAAATCTAAAAAAAAAAAAAAAAAAAAAAAAAAAAAAGATCGGCGATGAAAGAGGATGTTTAGTTGAAAGTTAGTAAAAGTTAAAATTTATCTTATCCGTAACGAAACACAGGGCATTTGTCTTAAGGGGGCTGGTCACTCAACTTTCGATTTCCCCTCACTAATATAAAGTCTATGGGCATTGAATGCATTCGTATATTAAAAATATCTTCTCGGGAAATTAATATTTTTAACTTCTATTTTTTGTGTACACTTCCTGAAAGGTGTCTCTTTTTTTCTTAGTTCTCAAAATATTTCTAAAGTATAGACTTAATTTTATAGGAAGTGTTAAAATCTTACTCACAGTTCGCCCGCTTTTAACACATGAAATATTAAATTCAACATAGATTTTAGAAATATTTTGAAAACTAAGAAGAAAAAAAAAGACATCTTTAAAAAGAGTACGCAGAAAAAAGTTGTTAAAAATATGAATTTCCCGAGAAGATATTTTAAATATCTTAATGCACCAAAAGTCCATAGACTTAATCATTACGGAGGAGAATTCCGAAGCTGGGTGACCAGCCCCCTTAAGCAAGCTGTTAATTATTTTCATTTTTCTTTTCTTTTTTTTTTTTTTTTTTTGGAAAATCAAAATATTTAAAATTCAAATATCTATGTTTGTTTAAAATTTTCTCATGTTTTGAAAAGCCCCAGTTTTTCACGTTGAAAATTTTTAAAGCACACCTCTAATACTTTTATTCATTCAAATGCACCAGAATAGAAAATCAATGTAGCAAATATTCAAATATATACTATGCCGCATTTCGCCTAAAAATATTTTTAGAAAATGGCTTTCGTTACTGAATACATAATGGCGAAAGTAAGTAAATGTGCACACGCACAAAGAAAAACGGATTAAATTATTCAGAGACTGTATCTCTTGCTTCCGTTATTGCCGCTTACTATCAATGCGAATAAGCAAATTTATTTCTATTGGTTCAAAAATAACTCACTTTACTGTTTCGGGAAAATGTAAAATCAATTAACGGGGTGAAAAATTATTTAATAGGAATCTTTTCTCACTCAGAATAAAATTAACTGAAATCAATATAAAAATAGAGTAACGAAATTTTAAAGTGATTTATCAGGAAGTATGTTGATGATTTATTCTACCGATGATGGACGAGGGAAACGTACAGTCTTGGAGGGGAAAAAAAAGTAAACACTCCTACTAACTCTTCAACAAATTATCGTAGAAGAAAGTTACTGGTACTGAACGATTGGAAATAAAGTCTACCTTTAAATGATGTATATAAAATTTGCTTAGGGAGCCATCTACATATTAAAACGAACCATAACTTTGTTTTTTTCAACAGCAGTACACAATTCTTACAGCATAAATGAACTCTACACCTTTCAGTTAGCCTAAAAACAAATTTTTATGCAATCCGTACGGTAAATTTCCGAGAACTTAATTATTTTAAAACGAGCTTCTTTTAGGGGCTGTATCCAAATTGAAGTTCGGTACTCGATTGTTGACCGAGAGAGCCTCCTTCTTGATGAAGGCATCTTAAGCGCTACTCAAGCAGTCTTTAAAGACTACTAGATTACAAGATAGGAGAAGAAATTTCAAAATATCTAGTCACTTGTATCATAGATGACCCCGTAATCCATCATTTTGCCGTTTTTTAAGCATACTTTGAAAACTACTTGGAAGAAAAATGGGAAATTTTGGATTTTCATGAAGCAGGACTTAATAAATCTAAATCCATAAAAAAAAAAAAATTGAAGGTTGCAATTCATAATTTTTTCGAATATTAAATTCATAATTCATATCATAAAATTATAAAAATTGCAAATTCAACGTATTTATGTTTGGGTATATTAATATTATTGCCACACAAAAAATTAGCACATTAGGAGTATAATTTCAGGAGATATAAATAAAAATATGAAAATGTAATTTAACATTAGAAGCACTAAATTTAGAATGTTGATAATTCAAAAACTTATCATTTAAATGCCTTGAAATTTGGTATCTAGGCATAGTTTGAAACGAAGATTTGAATTAGCTTGTTAAAATTGGGTATTGCCATTGAAAAAAAGTTTGGTTCGTTTTAATATGTAGATGGCCCCCTAAGCAAATTTTATATACATCATTTAAAAGTAGGCTTTATTTCCAATTGTTCGGTACCAGTAACTTTCTTCTACGATAATTTGTTGAGGAGTTAGTAGAGGGTATTTACTTTTTTTTCCCACGACTGTACAATATAGACCAGGAACCCGCAGCACAGATAATCACCTCATCGAGTTCACGGCTGAAATTCCAGAATTAGTTAAAACTCGATGTACGCATATTATAACGCAATCAGTCTGACAAGTCATATCTTGGTGGAAAACACCTGAAAACCTGATTTTAGCGGTTGACTCGTAGGTTTACCATTGTGTTTTCCTGCACACAAAAGTATGAAAACATGGAGGACTGGGAGCAGGAAAACGCAATCGTAAACGTACGAGTCAACCGCTAAAATCGGGTTTTCAGGTGTTTTCCACCAAGATATGACTTGTCAGACTGATTGCGTTATAATATGCGTACATCGAGTTTTAACTAATTCTGAAAGTTCAGCCGTGAACTCGATGAGGTGATTATCTGTGCTGCGGGTTCCTGGTCTAATAGATTTCCGTAATTCCAAATTCAAAGCTAAGTACATGAAGACCTAAAATGATTTTTTTCCTTTCTTGTTTATTCTGAAGCTCGGTTCATTTAACACTTTTTAATAAAACTTCATAATTTTGAAGTGCGCATAAAAAAATTTTCAGGAGGCAGTGTTTATGTGTAAACGTATATAATAAAATTTATATCAAAATTCAGCCTTGCATATAGAATGATTCAAAATTATGGACTTTATTTCATGCAGTTTTATATATGAATAATGTAAATTACATTTTATTGTACTAACATTAAAGTTGATACATGTTCGCTCGTTCTCTGTATCCCTCGAGCTGTTTAGATAACATCTTGAACAGACAGTAGCTGATTTCACATCCGTTGAAGAAAGTCTTGCGTCATTGACTTCGCCACATCTGTATGATACAGTTCATTAGGTAATCGAAAGTTGTTGCTAGAGATGACACATAGAATTAAGGATTTTAGACAAAAAACGTTGATCATATTTATAAAAGCCCTAAAATATTGAAATATTCAGTCAGCTGAATCCTTTTTGTTTATGCATTATCACCCCAAATTTTATACGAGATTATTTATAGGAGCTTCGAACCATCAAAATTTGTAAAAGATCAGTGTATACCACTCTACTAACTTTTCTTTTAGCTTACATACATTTGAAACTGCTGTACACTAAGCAAGATTTAAAAAATTCTTGTGATAGTATTTGAAATTTTGATTTATTTTTTTTAATTCCTTCAACTATCGATGCGGGATATTTTTTATACCACTTAATTTTAATCAAGATTTGTACCATAATTTTCGAACAAAATTCTACTTTTATAGATTTATTCGGAAAGAGCTGTAAAATATCATTTCCTTATTTTCAAATAATTTTTTTTTTTTTTTTTTTTTGAAAATTCTGGTGTGAATTCAACATTAGAGAAACACAATTACTTGCTTGTGAAAGGGTTAAAATAATCTGTAGCTCATTCGCATAAAGTGTATAATTTAGAAGTTCGAGGTCATTTCTTTTTCAATACTCCGTATTTATACTCAAACTTTTACTATGTTTATGGGATAAAATTGCGTGCAACTTTCTTTATACTGACATGAAATTTATTAAAAGTATTTTTTTTTCCTTTCTTATTAGTCATGAAACATGAAACAACGTCATGGAATGAGAAAAAAATAAGTTTAAATATTCCTTTTTTTATGTACCTATTTTTCTGTGAACCAAATATTTAAAATTAAAATAGTTACGCTTGCTAATTTTAATTGCTAAAAAGTATAAATTAAAACTTTAAAAACAGTAAAAATAGATTTTATCCAACTGTTTACATGTGTTGACTCTAACTTTTAATAAATAAATTTAATAATAAATAATTTTAATAAATAAGTAATTTATTTATCTGTTTTGAAAATGACTCGGGTAAGTCGAAAGATGTAAACAGTTGAATAAAACCAATTTTTACTGTTTTTAAAGTTTTAATTTACACCATTTTAGCAATTGAAATTAGTATATTATTACAAGTTGTTAATTTGTTATATATTTAGTTACGTTTGTTTAAAAGTTTTACTTATATTCAGAAACTGCAATTTTAGTTGTACAAGTTTTAATGCGGTTCATTACATAATTCAACGATATTGCCACACTAATCGAAAGTCATTGAACGAGAAAGAGAAAACTGATATAAATCCACAACCAGGTTTTTCAAAAACCCAATATACATAAATAGATAATATAATAATGTACTGTGATATGGCTTTTGCTGCGTTATTGTGAGAAAATACGTGTTATATAGTTTGATTTGAAACTTTTAAAGTGTATCTAATTTGCATGAATTTCAATTTACTCAAATATGTGAGGTAGTTAATAAATAACTATTGAAAAATATTGATAAATCAATTTTAATTCTGCATTACTACAATTCTTTAGAGTTTTTTTTTTTCTGTCAGCTTACTTATTATTGGGTTATTTCTTTAATTACATAGTTGTTTGTGATATAAAATTATATTATAATAAACTACAATATGATTACTTTAAACTAACATACATTATAATTTATTTAAGATAAATAACAGTATGATTATTTTAAACTAATATACATTGTAATTTATTTAAGATAAATTACAGTATGATTACTTTAAACTAACATATATTATAATTTATGAGAAAACTTATCATTTGCGCATTTTTTTTAAAAATCTTGTAGCAAGACAAAATTTTATTTTATATTTGTACTTATGTAATTTCATTAATGTCTGTGTCTATATTTATCAAATGCTGTCTGAAGAATTCTAATTATTGAATAACTTCTTAGAATTCTTTAATGTTTTTTTTTTTTTCGGCATTTTTCTCAAAAACATCACTTATTTCGTGCTTTGCGAACAAATCGAAATTTTGCATCTAAAGAAAAGTTTACTGCACTCACTGAAAATCACACTAACTAAAAACTCATTAAACAAGGGATACCTGCACATTGATTTTAATTGATTAGTTGGGTAAAAAAGCTGAAATACATAAATAATGCTTTATTTATTAAATTTATCTAGAATAAAAAATCAATATTGCTCTTATTCTGATATATACTTAGCCATATCTTCTCTATTTTTTGCTTTCATAAAACGTTTTCTGCTACTAAATATCTAATTGCGAAAGTAAGTAAATATATACACGCATAAAAATAATCGGATTAAATTATTCAGAAGGCGTGTCTCATACATCCATTACTGCTTCTTTACCAACGTGAATATATTAGCAAAAATATTTGCATTGTTTCAAAAATAATTTACTTTATTATTCCCGGTAAATACAAAATCAATTAACAGGATGAAAAGGCTTTTAATAGCAACCTTACCTCGCTCAAAATGAGATTAATGTAACAATAGTTGGAGAAAACTATAAAACGATTTTTCAGAAATAATTTTGATAGCTTATTTGAACGATAGCTAATAAGAGAAGGATATTGGAATTTACGGTGTCTAAAAATAGCGAGTTTTGTTTTTTAGTGTTGTAATATTTGCACTTTATTCGCTGCATTTTCGATTTAACCCTTAAAGGCCTGATTTTTCAAAAATCATTGTAATAATGTTTTTCGGCTTTCATTTTTTAAATAAATCATGGAAAAAATACTTTTAAAAATCATATTTTGTGTTAAGTATGGTTTACGGCTAAAAAACAGTTTGTTACTAATCGGCAATACTGGTCTCTAATTGAAAAAATAATTTTCCTTGATAAAATTCTATAATATTAAACACACAAGAATTTTAGGAACTATACTAAGAAATAAATTTTTCTTGCTCACTGCAAACAAAATAGGGTATTTCGAAAGCTTCCAAACAGAACAAAAAGAACAAGTAGCCACAATTTAAAAAATAAATCTATCTTTATTCTTAAACAGCACAAGTGTTGCCATTTACATGTTGAAAATCGATTTAATAATATTTTCAGAATGTGTTTTATTGGCAACATTAGGCATTATAGCTTCAATATTATTCTAATAGTATTTTAGAAGCCTAAATTGGGTATGTTGATGAAAAGCAACACCCGGCATTTAAGGGTTAAGTATTATTTATTTAAGGTATGTGCCTACCTTCGGGGCACTTTTTTTGAAAAATATGAAATTTTTATCAAACCCATGTGTTTTTAGTTAAAACAGGGAATAAAACTATGAATTCATATAAATTTTTAAAGGAATTTTTATTAACTTTTCAAATTTAGGCAATATTTAGAAAAATTTTAGTAAAGAATTGCGTCTACGCCAAATCTTCTATAACGAAATCTATTCAATATATTTCCCCCTTTTTTTTTTTTTTTTTTTTTTTCAACAATATATTAGCAAACCACTTACCTGCGTCATGAAGCAAAATATTTGCAAAACCTCTTAAATTTACTAACTTATGCCAAATTTTGTATACAAAACATGATTTTTTTCTAAAAAAATGTGTATTTTTCAATAAAAATGACTCTTAAATTAATATAACCACCTGAGACTTGACATCCATTAAAGTGGATGTTTTATAATGTATTTTATTTTTCTCAGGTCTCAGAAAAATATACAAACTTACAAGCTATATTTTGCTTCATAACATACCTATAAATGAGCAGAACCTTGTGACAAAATTTTATTTCAATATCTTAAAAACTTTTTAAGAAATGGTGTTTCCCGTAAACGTAAACAATGAAAAATGCAGTTTTCCAGAAAACTCAAATTAAGATTTTGATAGAGCACAAAAAATTATGTATAAAGTTTACAATTTTGAAATCCACCCTATTTGTAGGAGTTTATATGTTTGTGTATATGTTATATATTTGTGTATTAAAATGTATTCTTTACCTTTCTGTGTCTCTTTAAACGGTCACTTCCGGTTTCAGAAAGGTCATTTCCGGTTTATATTTTGGGCTTACTTTGCTTATTATCGCTGAACCAAAAGTAAAGCATTTTTGGAATCCTAAATGTTTCAACTTTAATTTAAAATAATAAAAAAAGAAATCGAAAAATTTAGCAAAAGCATAAATTTGAGGGTAGGCACATACCTTAAGGGGATTCTTCACGCACTTGTAAACACATGCTCCGTAATATTAATCCTATGGGCAGGCTACTTTCGAATTTATCGTTTCAGTTTGAATATTTTTAACCGATTTTTTTTTCTTGCATAGGATAGCTGAGCTCAATCTTTAATATGACTCTTTTTTAGTTTTTCGATTTTGGTTGCAGATATTTTTTTTAAAGGAACTTTCAGTTTCAAACCGGTTTCGAAACTAAAGTACCTTTTTAAAAAAAAATCTGCAACCAAAATCGAAAAAGTAAAAAAGAGTCATATTAAAGAGTGAGCTCAGCTATCCTATGCAAAAAAAATCATTTACAAATATTCAAATTGAAACGAGAAATTCGAAAATAACCTGCCCATAGAATTAATATTACGGAGCGTGTGTTTACAAGTGCGTGAATAATCCCCTTAAGACCGCTGATGAGTCGAAATTTTTGCCAAGGCATTCAGTTCAAAATCGAACGATTACGGACTTGCGTTGGATTCCAACACATTCTGATTTGTTCATTAAAACTTGCAGCATAAGATTGTAGAGATTATAGATATAAAATAAATACATATGAAATTTAAGTTAGCACTTTCATATTACAAAGCAATTGGCGAGATACAGAAAATGGCTATGGAATCAGAAGGAACATTTTCATAAGTACAGTAGCACCCCTTTAATCCAAACTAATTGGGACCGGTGTCTGTTCGGATTACAAAAAATTCGGATTACCCGAAATTCCAATAAAAATAGAAAAGAAAAAGATGCGTGAAAAAAAAAAAAAAGTTACTAGAAAACAAGAATTCTGCCTTTTCAGAATTTAGTGTCGCCCCGATGAAAAAAAATATATATGTATATATAATTAGTACAAAACATATTTCAATTGTAAGACACACGCTTTTATTTTATGTAAATTGACGTCATTCGCATCCGCTTAAGAATTCCACATTTACGATCCACTTTTAAACATCTACAGTAAAGTAGGCATAGGACGTCACTATCGCGAAATGATACACAAATGCAGCAAAAAGATGCCGTCATTTAAGAAACTCGATCAAAAAAACAAACAAAAACAAAAACAAAAAAAAAAGGCTGTCTAATGGTTCATAGGCCTTCATTTGTTTGTGACATTAATATAGATACTACTTATTTAATTAAATATAGTTTATAATAGCTACATGTTTTAACAGAAATCATTCGTTTATATTTTTTCAAAATAGCACGTATTTTAATTACATTTTCTTTCGGTTGTTATGAAAAAATGGCAACAAAAATATATAATTAATATTTTTTACAACTATTTTTCCTTTACTTTTTACAGAAATAGAGTAATTCCGTTGCCAATATTAAGAAAATGGCTCCAAAAACTACAAAAAAAAAAAAATAAATAAATAAATAAATAAATTCAAAAATAAATGGAGATGCAGTTTTCAAACAAAATGCATTTAAAAGTACTTTTTTCCCCCAATAAGACGGTATAAAAATTGAAAATGTGCAATGCTTCGAAGTTTAAAAAATTACTATAGAGTATTCAATCGTACTGCTTTGTTTTACGGCTGGCTTCTGTAAGGTAACGTTATTTTTTGAATACGACACAAAATAAGCTGGGAGAAAGAAATAGCATACCGTACGGGGGGCTAAAAAAAGTAAATATAATAAATAGTACAGTAAACTTCCGATTATCCATCACTCACGGACAGACGGTGTGGCGGATAATCGAAAGACAGTAGAAGACTGTTGCTAAAATTACATTTCTATATGTTAATTTATGAATATGAATAATTAAACGATTTTTTTTTTATTTGTTGTGTACTTTCGTTTATAAAAAGCATAACTAATAATAAATCTATTTATCAGACATTTAGAATTTTACTGAATAAATATGTAGTACATGTATTCATACAAAGTAATCCATTATACTTTATTGTTTGCGTTTTTTACGGCAGCAAGATTGCGAATTCTACGTTTTAAATGTACTTGGGTTGCATCTGCTTCCTCTTGCATCCCAAATCAATTAATGCATTTAGGGAGCATAGTGTGCATAACTGACTCGTGGATGATCTTTCACATATTCATCCGCTTCAGGTTTCTCTGGACTCAAAACATTTTGAATAACTTCGTAATCCATTAGTTCTTCATAAACAATATCATTCCTGTCACAATTAAGCCAGTCTGTGATTTCATCCGCAGAAAAATTCTCTAGCTGTTGTTCCTGACGTCAGGCAAGCATTTTATTACTCAAATACTCATCACTCCGGTTTATGTGCATTTGAATTTACTTGGTTAATTTCTAATTAAACAAGTAGGAAATTGCTCGTGAAACGTGGCAAATGAGGTGCGTTCGTACTATAACTAGTTTTATAAATATTTTTTGCACTCCATATTGTACTGAATGTATATATTTTTTTTTTTTTTTTTTGCACTTCATAAGTACATAGTCTGTAACATCATTAAAATGCACTTGCAATAATTTTTTCCCATTGCCCGTAATGTAACGGAAAACTTTTGACTGAAGCCAGTCTGTGATTTCATCCGCAGAAATATTCTCTAACTGCTGTTCCTGACGTCAGGCAAGCATTTTATTACTCAAATACTTATCACTCCGGTTTATGTGCATTTGAATTTACTTGGTTAATTTCTAATTAAACAAGTAGGAAATTGCTCGTGAAACATGGCAAATGAGGTGCGTTCGTACTATAACCAGTTTTATAAATATTTTTTGCACTCCATATTGTACTGAATGTATATATTTTTTTTTGCACTTCATAAGTACATAGTCTGTAACATCATTAAAATGCACTTGCAATAATTTTTTTTTCCCATTGCCCGTAATGTAACGGAAAACTTTTGACTGAAGCCAGTCTGTGATTTCATCCGCAGAAATATTCTCTAACTGCTGTTCCTGACGTCAGGCAAGCATTTTATTACTCAAATACTTATCACTCTGGTTTATGTGCATTTGAATTTACTTGGTTAATTTCTAATTAAACAAGTAGGAAATAGCTCGTGAAACGTGGCAAATGAGGTGCGTTCGTACTATAACTAGTTTTATAAATATTTTTTGCACTCCATATTGTACTGAATGTATATTTTTTTTTTTGCACTTCATAAGTACATAGTCTGTAACATCATTAAAATGCACTTGCAATAATTTTTTTTCCCATTGCCCGTAATGTAACGGAAAACTTTTGACTGAAGCCAGTCTGTGATTTCATCCGCAGAAATATTCTCTAACTGCTGTTCCTGACGTCAGGCAAGCATTTTATTACTCAAATACTTATCACTCTGGTTTATGTGCATTTGAATTTACTTGGTTAATTTCTAATTAAACAAGTAGGAAATAGCTCGAGAAACGTGGCAAATGAGGTGCGTTCGTACTATAACTAGTTTTATAAATATTTTTTGCACTCCATATTGTACTGAATGTATATTTTTTTTTTGCACTTCATAAGTACATAGTCTGTAACATCATTAAAATGCACTTGCAATAATTTTTTTTTCCCATTGCCCGTAATGTAACGGAAAACTTTTGACTGAAGCCAGTCTGTGATTTCATCCGCAGAAATATTCTCTAACTGCTGTTCCTGACGTCAGGCAAGCATTTTATTACTCAAATACTTATCACTCTGGTTTATGTGCATTTGAATTTACTTGGTTAATTTCTAATTAAACAAGTAGGAAATAGCTCGTGAAACGTGGCAAATGAGGTGCGTTCGTACTATAACTAGTTTTATAAATATTTTTTGCACTCCATATTGTACTGAATGTATATTTTTTTTTTGCACTTCATAAGTACATAGTCTGTAACATCATTAAAATGCACTTGCAATAATTTTTTTTTCCCATTGCCCGTAATGTAACGGAAAACTTTTGACTGAAGCCAGTCTGTGATTTCATCCGCAGAAATATTCTCTAACTGCTGTTCCTGACGTCAGGCAAGCATTTTATTACTCAAATACTTATCACTCTGGTTTATGTGCATTTGAATTTACTTGGTTAATTTCTAATTAAACAAGTAGGAAATAGCTCGAGAAACGTGGCAAATGAGGTGCGTTCGTACTATAACTAGTTTTATAAATATTTTTTGCACTCCATATTGTACTGAATGTATATATATTTTTTTTTTTGCACTTCATAAGTACATAGTCTGTAACATCATTAAAATGCACTTGCAATAATTTTTTCCCATTGCCCGTAATGTAAAGGAAAACTTTTGACTGTCCCTGTAATTAAACTATACATCCGATTTTCATAAAATTTGAAATGGCTCGACAAAATTTTGAAACAATTATATATTTAAAATTTCAGACCATTCGGAAGGCTGTAACGTCATTAAAATACACTTGCAATAATTTTTTTTCCATTGGCCGTAATGTAAAAAAAAAAAAAAACCTTTTGACTGTCCCTGTAATTAAACTATACATCCAATTTTCATAAAATTTGAAATGGCTGGACAAAATTTTGCAACAATCATATATTTAAAATTTCAGACCATTCGGTTGGGTAGTTTTTGCTCTGTTATATGCGAGCGGACAGACAGACGGACTGAACGACGACTATAGGTGCTACGTCGTATTTATATAATTGCGAACGCACATAAAAAGGGAAATTGGAGGAAGCGGTTAACTGAGAATGGCGGCTGATAGAATGGCGGATAATCGGAAGTTTACTGTGTTTCTATTTTCCAAATCTTAATGTTACTTCTAAATTTCATCTTATATTAAGCCTAAGATCGTTCCTTCTACTGAGTATTAATTTTATTTTATTAGAGCACTCTTTTTTGCCTGTTCTTTTCTTTTTACCTGCTTCGTATTGCAATAACTGTATATCGGAGCAATAACTTATTAGTTAATTTTGTATTTCATAGAAAAGCCTACAAAATATATTTTTGTAATCTCCTCTGATGCACCTTTCGTTTAACACCCTTCTTGAAAAGACATTTCCGATATTTTTATATCTTTTATTTACCTGACACCCGCAATGGCTTGTCAAATCCAACGATCCCTCAAATATTAAAATCAGTGATTGTAGTTTTGACCCTAAAAGAATCTATATCGATACAATCAGACAAACAAACAAACAAACAAAAAAAGGACTCCTATTTATTCTGCTGTAGTTATTTATTTTGGTCGTGATAGAAATTCTGACGATGTTGGTAGACTTACCACTGTGAAAAATATGGTACTGTGAAACGAGATACCACATATATATATGAGAATTTAATTAATTTTTGTTTAATTAAGTTTCATTCCTCAACAGATTTTAATTGGTTCGTTACTTATATCTGCTATTTTCTCTAAAATGTTAAGCGTTTTGGAATAAAGATATAATGTTATATATTGATTTTTTACTTTCACTAATCACTTCAAATTCATGTCTGAAGTGACCGGTTTAATTAATAAATTTCCTCAAAAATAGTTACTAACATAGATCCTAGTGCTCAGAAAGGCTCTTGTTAGAATGTTGCAAAACATAAATATACTTTATAACATTGTTTTGCTACTCGGTTAAAACGAAAGAGAATTTCTGTTTTGTTTTGTTTTTCTTACTTTTTGTATTCATTCGAAGTGTCTACAGCTAACACTTTCTTCTAAGTTTTCTTTCTTTATTTTGTTATTTTACACTATATCGTAGAGCGATTTAATTAATTCATTTAATTAATTTGATTAATTGATTTAATTAATATGACCGGTTTAATTAATAAATTTCCTCAAAAATAGTTATTAACATAGATCCTAGTGCTCAGAAAAGGTCTTGTTAGGATGTTACAAAATCTAAACATACTTAAAAACTATGTTTTGCTACTCAGTTAAAACGATGGCGAATTTCTGTTTTGTTTCGTTTTTCTTAGTTCTTGCATTCATTCAAAGTGTTAACACTTTCTTCTAACATTTCATTATTTATTTTGATATTTTACACTATATAGTGGAGCGATTTACTTAATTGATTTAGTTAATTTGCTTAATTGATTTAATTAATGACCGGTTTAATTAATAAACTTCCTCAGAAATAGTTACTAACAAAGATCCTAATGCTCAGAAAGGCTCTTGTTAGAATGTTACAAAAGCTAAATATCTATATATATATTACACTAACGTACGTGGCACAGAAATCGCGATTATTTGTTATTGTTTAATGGCAACGCCCGAGAAACGCATCTCATTGGTTATTGTGTGAAAGTCCTTTGGCAGGATTTAGGGCGATCGGGTTTATTTACGTTTCGCTTCGCTCTTTCGCTGCAATTATGGAGCATCAAAATATCATTTGAAACGCCCGAAAAAGATCTTGGTGAATGCTTGAAAATGAAGAAGAAGCCGAATTAAGAAGAGAAAATCGAAATAGATTGGATCAAGAACGCCGTCATAAGCGACCGCCAAAATAGACTTAATAACCGTAGCATGCACGCGTTGCTTTTGAAATAAAAATTACTGATTTAAACGTCCCGGGGCATAACTGTGGGACTTTAAGTGAAACGTGCAATTTCTGCAAAGCACTGTATTGTAAATGCGAATTAAACAGCAGCAAGAAGTTTACAAAATGTTGTCATGACAGTAAAGTAATTTTGTCTCCCTTATCAGAAACTCACGATTTGATAAAAGATTTGTTGTGTCAAAATTCGTCCCTGGTAATTTGCACCATCTCTACTCCCTCTGTGCGGACTTGCGATACAAATTTCAGGTTAATAAAACCTGCTTAGGCGGAAACTACCAGTGATAAATTCCGTTTAATGCAGGTTATTTAAATTGAACAAAGCATAATAGCATTTTTGGGGGGAGGAGGGGGCTGAAAGTTTTTTTTCCCTTTATTGCAGGATTCCGTTATAAACAGGCTTTACTCTATCAGAAAATAAATTTGCTGGATGGTACTTTAAAAAAAAATCTATATAGTAATATTTGCTTACAATTTTATTATTTCTTTTTCAGTATTACAGTTTATGTTGTATTTGTAATTGCTTTTTCATCTAAAGATTTTAAATAAAAAATTATTGAAAATATAAATAAATTTTAATTGAATTCATCAATTTGGAATAAAAAAGTTTAAAGTATGAGCCATATAAAAATTAAAAAACTTAATCCGTGACTTTACACAACTTTGGAACTGAACAAGAGTCGTGCCCTGGTAATTTGCACCGTCTCCAACCCCCCACCCCACCCCCCACCCCCTCTGTTTGGACCTGCGATTAAAATTTCAGATTCATTTAAGGATATTATTATGGGCCCGGGCAACGCCGGGCGGTTCAGCTAGTACTTTATAACTATATTTTGTTACTCAGTTAAAACGAAGGGGAAATTCTGTTTTGTTTTGTTTTTCTTAGTTCTTCTATTCATTCAAAGTGTCTACAGCTAACACTTTCATCTAACTTTTCTTTCTTTATTTTGTTATTTTACACAATATCGTAGAGCGATCCTCCTTGAAATATTTCGGAATGCGGGTAGCATTCATAATACAGTTGTAGAGAGCAAGAAGAAAAAAACGACGTAGAAAGTCCGAAACGATACCTGTGCCTGTCAAAGGATGGAACTTCGTAATTGAAACTAGATTCTTTTGATGATTGAACGTAGAAATGAGATTACGTTTCTTCCTTTGGAAGAATTTAGTTCCGCATTGGAAATGTATATCACGCCCAGAAAAAGAAATCTAAAACAATGCTTCTTCCCGAACTCTATTCTTTTAGACAGTGCCCTCAAACCAACTCCATTCATTGTCTGGCGTTCTTTTAATGGAAAAAGTCTTTCACCCATCCTTTACTGCTATATTTTTCCAACAAAACTTTCCTATAGTGTAAGAAAGTAATTTGTAAAGTAAAATTTTCAAAATTCCAATATCTATAAAACTATATATAAAAATCACTTGTAAACATCAAACTAATTTAATATTTGGTTAAATTGATAAAAATACATTTAAAAAGGCAAAAAATACCTAGTAGAGCGCCGATTATCGGAACTCCAATTAACGGAACTTCCAATTATCCGAACAGCCTATTTCTCTCAAAATAAATAAATAAATAAATAAATAAATAACCGAACTTCTATTTATCCGAACAGCCTACTTCCCTCAAAAACATTTTTTAATGATGATGAGATTGTGGATGAGATTTAAGATGAAAAAGAAATTGAAGAAATGTAAACGAATGCTATGAGAATGACCCAGGTCCATCACATAACGAAACCTTTGAATGTTTGAAAACAGCTATGAAATGGATCGAACGGCAGAAGAACTCTGATCCTATTCAACTAACGTATTTAAGAAGAATTCGAGATATGGCAGCATTGAAAAGAACGTCTCCTTTGAAGCAAAAGAATTCGAGATATGGCAGCATTGAAAAGAACGTCTCCTTTGAAGCAAGCAACAATCGAAAGCTTTTCTGCTTAAGTTATAATCCCTGGAGTTCAGAAAATGATAAAAAGAGAAAAAGGAAATTTTAAATGATAAAAAAGTAAAAAAAAAAAACAGTTTTTAAACATGCTAGCACTAACTATTGCTGCCAGTCCTAATCCTGGATAAAGTGTGAAGGTTTCAGTATAGTCAGGAACATCCCTTAAATTGTCTGACCATTTATCCGAACTAGGGGCTTTCCCGAAGTGTTCGGATAATCGGCGCTCTACTGTATTTACTCAGATTCGATATGTTTAATTGCTCTGACGACAACATTTTCAAGAAATAAAATAATACAAATATTTTCCCAAAGTTTAAGTTTAGCCCAAATTATCATGATTTCTACTCTGCTAGATAGCGGATTGGTCAGAATCAGACTTCAGTTTTGATTCAGGGTTTGCACGATTGCTCAGAATTTTAATTTTAGGCTGCAGCGCTTTCTGATGATTAACTTTGCACATTATAAGCAAATGAGTATGCTTTTTTTACATCATATGCCTCGTTAAGTTCATAGGCGATTTTCACAGATGATTCAAATTTATACAAGCATTTTCAAAATTGTAATTTTAATTCTTTCTTGATTTAATGCTGATATTTCTCTTTTAAATTATCAATAATGCATTCTCGTGTTTCAGCTGTCTACTTATTTTTCATACATACAACTCATTCCATTTTTAACTTCAAATGTATTCATGCAAAAATGTTTTACTCCATCCTTGAATATTTCGCATTCGTAGCAATAAAATATTTGCTTTAGATTTAATTTTTAATTTTGTATTTATTTCCAGTGTAATAAATTCTTATGATTCAGTGTATGCTTCCAATTTATCCCTAAAGGGGATTATTCTAGCAAAATTCTACAGAAATACATTGCTGAACTCAAAAACAAAAAAAAATTCTCTTCCTAAAATGCATCATGAAACTGTTTTAATCCTCCTGGTAATTATTTTCCTGCGTTATTCTTTAAGTATTGCATTATTTACTTTTAATACTTTACATAAATTTGTAATTTGTTTAATTAATGTTGTACAAGTAAAAAAAAAAAAAAAAAAAAAAACTAGCAATATTAATTCATCTGTATACAGATGATATTGGTGAAAATCTTGTTCTGAAAAAAGAAAAGGATATGCTTTGTGTAAACATTTTTTATGATATTACAAAGTAATTTCTTTTTTCATTCATTTTCTTGGAGTAATCCTTATTCAGTGATATATTATTTTCATATTTATTTCACTCAGAAAGTATTTGTGGTTGCTATTTATATTGAAAATTGATTAATCATTATGGCACATTATTAGAGGGCTTTTATAGATGACTAGCAAAACCTCCCGGCGTTTACCTTTAAGAACTTACGGGCTGGGTTGCCCAGTTTTAGCCAAGCCAAATAAAAGAAGAAGAAAAGCTGTTTGTTTTTTTTTTGTTTTAGCCAGTAGCTTTAATTGAAAAAAAAAAATCGGCTTTTATTATTTTTTTTCCTAAAGGTAGTTTCCAGCTAATTTACATGAAAGTTGCATTAATTTTTTTAATGCACTCAGAAAAGTTTTCTACTAAAAACGTTATCAAATAGAGTCTTTATAACTGCTAGAAGACAACTATGAAGACAATATGTCTAAAAGAAAAATATACATACATTGAGAAGAATACAATAAATCAATAAATTAGACTCCAAAGTGGTGTTTTGAACCAGTGTGGAAACTGTATTCACTCTCATTAGGGCACTCTGCTTAATGCGTCTCCGCTTAACTGGTACCACCGGTTAATGAGGACAGTTTCGTTTTCTTCATCATTTCCGCTTTTTTAAATTAGTGTTAAATATATCGCTTAACGGGTACTACTCATTGGATAATGTAGATATTTTTCTCACAAATCGACCGTATAGAATCGAAACTAGTTTAGTACATTATTTCTTCAAAAGCAATATTTGGTGTAACTTTGGTTATTGGAAGATCAAGAAATTATCACTGGCAGGGATGAAGAGAAAGAAAACAATCCAAAAATGTAATAGGTTCAAAAATAGGTCAGTTTCAACTGACATCACACCCTAGTAACGAACTTGATAACCTCGTGGGCATTTTGTTTGCCCATCAGCTTTGCTCTATTTGGATTGGTTGAGCGATAATATTGGCTAAAAAATCGGTGATTTTGGTTGGTTAGTGGAAAAATGAGGGACCGTAGTCACGTGGCTGAAACAGATCTATTGCTATCCACCCATAGTACCAATCAAAATGTAACGTAATAAAAAAAAATTCGTGTGTATAGCAAAACTGGAAATTGGTGGTGTTAAACGATCATTTGTCCAGCTATTTATTTGCTAGATTGCTTCGATTATAGTAAAATTATAAAATTCTGCAATTTATTTGCATATTTCGATTTCCTGCATAATTTATTTTTTTGTATTAAAAATTTTTTATTAAATTGCTTTTTTACTAAAATTAGTAAATTAAAAAGAATGTTGTTTCTTCTAGCATAAAGTTGGTAACCCGCTTAATTTCTGTCAAAAACTGAATTCTATTTATTGCAAGGGATCTTTTTGCACCTTTGAAATGGTTTACTACCATTGTTTATTGTGGGCGAAAAATGGGAAATCCACACTAAGGAAAGTTCACTGCGTTGCATAGCTCGACTCCACATATACTCTACAAGTTAAAGGTTATATTTAATTAAACAATAACAAACAACCACGCGTTAAAAGAGAAACATTACAGCGATAAAAACAAATTTAAACTTTTGCTCTTTTGCTGAAGTGAAATTAGTTGTTTCTTATTCAGATTTCTGCGCTGATTCCGAATTTAATTTTAAATTTACTCCAGCACGTCTAGTTTTTGTGATATTTGCGTATTTCGATTTATGCAAATTTTGGAATTTTTGTTCAATTATATTAAAATTGAAGGCATAAAGCAACATCAGACTGGCTTTTCTGTTTTATGTTATGATTACTGTCCAGTTTACTTTACAAAAATGTTGTGTTCGAGATTATACTATCATGTGACAGTGAAATATTGTTCCTAATTTGCATATTTTTTATATTTTTCTAATAACGTTTCCTTGACGTCCAAATATTTCTGCCACATGAGTACATGCTAATATGTTTCTAAACCAATTTTTTGCATTGATTCCAAATCTGGTATCTGTTTTCTATCACGTCTAGTTTTTGACAATGAGGTACACACCCTTAAAAAGCATTTTATATCAAACTTATGCCAATAATATACAAAAGTGGAAATTCATTTTACTCAAAAACTAGACGTGATAGCAGATTTGAAATCAGCATGAATATATCTGGTCTAAAAAAACTGTACGTCAATTCTGTGGCAACTACTTTAAAGTTGAAAGTAATGTAAACATTGAAAATTATGCAAGTTAGGATTAATAACTGACAGATAAATGTTAAGAATATGCAGACTACCACATTTATCTGAAGCAAATGGTCCAGTAGTCATAACATAAAACAAAAAAGGCCAGTCTGAGATTTATTGTACATAAAATTTGCTTAAAATAGCCTCAAAAAAGCTTAAATTTGCATAAATCGAAATATGCAAATATCTCATCAACTAGACGTGCTGGAGAAAATCTAAAACTACATTCGGAATCGGAGCAAAACACTGAATGAGAAACAACTAATTTCAGTTTAGTAGCCGAGCCATCCAGTGTTATTCTTACATACCGTTACATTATTTTCAAATTGATTAAAACTAAATAATTTATATATATTCAATAAATGAAATTATCTGATTTAATACTTGAGAACATCCATATTTAATAAGTAATCAGTGTGTTCTGATGCTTTATAAAAACTGACATATTTAAAAAAGTTTTTCTGTCATTTCTGCTACTAAACGATTTCGTAAATTATTACAGATAATTCCATATGGAGAGATTCAATCACAGAATGGTCAATATTCAAAGAGGAATTAGGAAGGAGATAATATTTGAGGAGATTTTAGTATTACATTTAAGTGTAGAAAAAAAAGAGAACAATAAAAAAACAGTTGAAAACGTTGCATATATACATCATTTCTTTGCTCTTCTACGAGAAAGTCTGATTTCGCATCACGCCCCAAAAGAACTCCGATTGATGCAGATAATACCATATTATTCTTATTAGCAACTTAATTTAACAGCTAGTGACAGAATTCTCAATTATCAATAAAGACAACTCTTCATACATTACATTTTTATTTTTCACACTCTAAAAAAATATTCTGTATTTTAAACAAAATGTACAAGCACTCCGGCTGCCAACACAATTGCTGTAAAATTTATAAGTCCCTGTTTTTAAGAGTGCTGTAAAATTTCTCAAGTCTGGGGAAAGTCGTGTTGCTATTAGCTCCATTGTGCACGTTAGAAAGAATTATATTTTTGCTTCACTTGTAGCTGGACACTTGTAGCTTTCACAGCATCGGTGTTTGAAAAATTAAAGCATAAAGTGCAGGAAAAATCACTGTATTAAAAAAAAAAAAGGTGCTGGCACCTGGTCTGCCAACATAGTTACTGTAAAATTTACAAGTTGCTGTCTTTGAAAGTGCTGTAAAATTTCTCCAGTATGTGGAAAGTAGCGTTCCTATTGGCTGCTTAGTGCACGTGACATAATAAATTCAATTTTTACTTCACATGCTACTTGAATTCACTTTCACAACATCAGTGCTTGAATTCAACTTCACAGCATCGGTGCTTGAAAAATTACATCATAAAGTGCAAGAAAAATCACAAAATGTTTTTACAGTGCATTTTTATATTTTTCTCTTTTTTTTACGTGTAAATTTAATAATTCCATTGCTAAATTAATATTGAAATTTGGAGTCATTTATCGTAAAAATCACCGCAGTCATTGAAATATTACTTTCCGTATGAAACAATATTCATAATATGTGCATAGAAATAATATTTTCCCCCTTAAAGGAAAAAAAAGTAAAAGATAAAATATCGATTCAGTGCTCAGAAAGCCAGAAAAAAGCTCCAAATACTGCTGATAACACATTATTTCTTTACTCTTGCAAGAAAGTAAAAGTCTTACAACAGTCGAAGTTCCCTTCACGCCTGAAGAAAACTCCGAATGATGCAGATAATACTCTGTTGCTCTTTTATTATCGATTTAATGTAATAGCTCTTGTCAGAATTTCCCAGTTATCGATAAAGAAAACTCTTCATACATTACATTCTTGTTTTATTTTTCTCTTTTCAAGTGCCAAAAAAAAAAAAAAAAAAAAAAAAAAAAAAAAAAAAAAAAAAAGTTTTCATTGCTAAATGAATATTGAAATTTCGAGGTCATTTATGATAAAAATTACTCCCGATCATGCCATATATTACTTTCCGTATGAAGCAATGTTAATATTCTGTGCATGGAAATAGTACTTTAAAAGGGGGGGGGGGGAATGGAGATAAATATTGATTCAGTGTACAGAAGGCCAGAAAAGAGTTCTAAGTACACTACAGATAACACATTATTTCTTTGCTGAGGCCGAAAAGTAATAATTCTTGCAGCAGTCGAAATTCTTTTCACGCTTGAAAAGAACTCCGAACGATGCATATGGATACCATATTACTTTTATTATCTATTTAATGTAATAGCTGTTGACAGAATTCCTTAGTTATCTATAGCGGAAACTCTTTATAGAGGTGATTTACTCCCCCCCCCCCCTAATATTTAAATAAAATAAACAAAATGCATTTGTATTGCTGAATCAATACGCAATTTTCATAATGGTTTGTTAATCTATCTGTAATAAATTCGAGAACATTAAAAATACTTTAAAGTAAGCAAAAAATACTAATTTTGAGAATTTCTTCGACTTGTAATAACTATTACATTTTAGAATTATTAGTATCATTATTCATTGAAATTTTTTTAATAGATTTTAAATATTAGAGCAAAAATGTTTTTAAAAGGCTAATTTATTTTAAATTATAGCTATTCAACTTTTTTGTGCTAGAAGACATCGAGTAGAAAGTTTCAGCTTTGAAAAATGTTTTATAAATACGTTTTGTATATTCTTGGTTCTCTAAATACATTACATATAGTACATTTTCTAATTCTGTAAAATACTAAAAACAATATTTAAAAAATAAAAATTTGAGTAGAATGGTAAATATTCAACAGTATCCCTATAAATACCGATTTATTTTATACATGATGTTAATGCATGAAATATATAATTAATTTATTATCGCTATTAATATACATACTAATACACGACTTCTTTAAAATGCAGTGTACTTTCACATGCTAAAAGTGATTATAGTAGATATGAAAAGTCTTAAAAACCTTTAATAACAAACAGACTAGTTTCGCACACTTTCAACGGTGATATTTTCAAGGTTTGCAAATAATAAATAAACTTTTCCTGCATAAAATTCATGTTAAATAAATTTTATTTATTATTTGCAGACCTTGAGAATGCCGCCGTTGGAAGTGTTCGAAACTAGTCGGTTTATAATTAAAAGGTTTTTAAGGCTTTTCATACCCACTGTATTCAATTTTAACTTGTTAATGTATCTATTTTGTTTTAGTGATAATAAATAATTTTTTTCTGATATAATTAGATAAAATCTTTCATAAATTTATTTAATAATTATACTAATCGTTTAACGGATTTTCTAAAATTTAGAAAAAATGCTTCGGAAGTTGAAATTTTCATTGTTTCATAATTTCAGACATAAAAAAATTAAAAATGTAATTATAGCTATGCTAAACATAATTTAAAAAATATATTACATTCGAGCCCCAATTTAACGAATCGTTCGGGACCTGCAACTTTGTTCGTTAAATCGGGATAATCAAAGTTTTTTTTTTTTTTTTTTTTTTTTTACAACGGAACACGTTAAAAAGGGGCTATAAATAAAAAGAACAATGCTCACTTACCTAAATAATGATGTTAAATAATTGCTGCATTAAGAAAATACGCTGTATAAAAATTGATTCTTTTTTTTATGTACTGCTATAAATCACAAGCATCACAATTAAGATAAAATCTCACTTATTCAAATTTTATAGATACATTAGCGGACTTCGCCCGCTTCGCTGGTCGGTTTCTCTAAAAGAACCTTGAATCAAACGAATACATCTAGCAAAGATGAAATGTGTTTACCTAATTTTCTTGTATGTTTGTTATCTTGAATTTCACGCTTCTACCTTAAAATGGCTGCTGAGATATGCCAAATGTTCTAAAATTGTCGACCCCCCCCCCCCTTTTTAAACACCTTAGGGTGGGGAATTTGTAAAATCGCTGAAACATGTTTTCAATTTCTTTTTAGTAGATTTATTTTCTGGAATTTCCCGCTTCTACCTAAAATGGCTGCTGAGATATGGCCAAATGTTCTAAAAGTTTCAACACCCTCCTTTTAACGCCCTTAAGGGTGAATTTCTAAAAACGCTGAAACACATGTTTAATTATTATTTTACTAGATTTATTTTCTGGAATTTTACGCTCCTAACTAAAATGGCTGCTGAGGTATGGCCACATGCTCGAAAATTGTCGAGCCCCCTTTTAACCCCTTTAGGGGGGATCCGTCCTTAGTGCTTACCCCCCCCCCCAATTTTCATACTTCTAGGTTCTGTAGTTTGGGCTGGGCCTTTTATATATGGAGATAAAGATTAAAAACTATCTCAAACGATTTTTCCCCATAGGCCGTAATGTAATAGAATTCTTTTGAGTGTCCCTCTAATCCCCCACTTCCATCCACCGCGACCAAACTGCCTTGCTAACAGCAGGAGACCAATGGCTATCTAACCACTACAATCGCGTGTGGATGGCAGTAGGTGTTCACGGAGAAAAGTCTGTCTTTACCCACAGACAATTGACTTATATATATATATATATATATATGGGGCATTCTCACAATCTTTTGACTTTTGGGGGGGAAAATCTGACAAAATTAAACTTGCTAAAATAACATTTTAATCTGATAGACGAATGCCTTAATGATTCAAAATAAAGAAAAAATGGTCAGCAGCAAAAATTTTTTTATTTAACTGAGGTTTGAGTTAAACTTGCGAGTTTAATTTTCCTTACCATTTTACCCCTATAACTTTTTATTTTCTTCTAAATTTTTACTTATAATGAATTTGCATAGTACCCACAAGGTATTCAAATAAGAAATAATAACAATGTAGTACTTTTAATACAGAATTTTTGTATAACATTGTTTTAAAGGGGTGTTAAAGAAGGGACGGTAAGGTAAAAAAAGGGGATGGTATTGGAAATATGGGACCAAATGGTAAAAAAAAGGACAGTAAGGATGGAACGGTAAGGAAAATTACCACCTGTTTTTAGGAAAATCATGTTAAGACTAAGTGATAGCTACAATGTTCGTTGATTTTTAGAAACAGTTGTTAACATTGGATTTTTTTTTTTTTAATTTACCTCGAAAAGTGCATGAATAAAACTTGGGGACGGTGAGACTACCAATAAAGCCACGATGTTTGAAATTGATATTTAAATGCTGATTTAAATTCTACAGTAAATTTCCTGCCAAAGAATTTTAGACATTATTTCTCTAGCATACTTCTGCATGAGAAAAAACTTGAAAAAAAATTCTGTGGCTACATCTGAAATGATTTTTTGTATAATTTTAGAAGAGAGATGGTATGTAATCTAAAACCCAGGGACAGAGTTTAAAAAATAATAACAACCCTAAAAATGTGTGCAGGTTAATTTTTAGCTACATATTTATATAAAACAATAGTTCCAGTTTCAGAAAAAAATTACATCGAATTATTTTTTTTGAAACAATTTTATCCAGACAGCTCCAAACTTAAAAATCAGCATCAGGGACACGGGACGGTATAGGAGTTTTCCAGGTGTTTGGACCCCCAACATCGTCCAAAACTTATTTATCTCGTTAATATCGTTGTGCAATCCTGCAATGGGATGTTCCCCTGTATATGAAATATAAAAAAAAACACAAGAAAGTGTAATAAAAATTATTATTCAGGGACATGAAAGTCAAAAGAATGTGAGAATGCCCCATATATGGATTATAAGATATTTTTATAGATGTTTATTTGCTTTGTTTCGATTTTGTATTCCAAACTTCTGTATTCATTTTTTCCTGAAGCAGTGAAAACAGTGTCATCAGTATAGTGCGCCATCAAATACCTTTTCAAAATGTCCAACCTGCTAATTGCTTCTTTGAATATTGTAATCTCTATTTCGTCTTCTTCACCCGTCCTTTACTACTGTTATTAATAACCTCGCTGTAATGTACATTTTCGCATGTACATATTTCTGCATCCCAAGATACACATTTAGAAAATTAACAATCAGGGAGATTGAATTTTTTTTTTATAAATATTAGAAAGTTTCTTCAATATTTCATTTTTTTTTTTTTTTTTTACATCAAATGTTATTCGTTAAGGGGGCTCAGGGCTTGGAAACTAAAAAAAAAAAAAAAAAAAAAAAAAAATCGATTTTTTTTTTTTTTTTTTTTTTTTATCTATTTTGATTATTTAATTAATTCTAAACATAGTACAAAAAACCACATAAAAATATTTGCATTTTTAACGGAGTTATAAGCATTTATGTAACAATCACTTTCAAAGCCGCACCCATCTAATTGCAACTTTAAGTCGTGCTTTCTCAAAACTTGATTTTTGACGACTATCCGTAAAATTAAAGAAAAAAAAAACTATTTGATGGAATGGTTCAAAATATTTTTTTGCATGCATATAACATCATTATCTATAGAATGAATTAATATATTTTAGATAGTTTAACATTTTGAGTATTTTTAATGAAAAAAAAATTTTTTTAGGGTTTTTTAAATTTTTAAATTTGAGAGTTTTTTTTTTAAATAAAGTTTCCTTTGAGTGATAGTTGTATCCTTAACTCATTCTATAGAGTAAATTTTCCTGATCATTTTAAAGCAAAAATTAGGTTCTTATGTCAATTCAACGTTAAGATATCTTACGGATAGTGATATGACACCTAAATTTTTTTTCGAAAATTGTGTTATATAAATTTTGCTATATTTTTTATTTTATTACATTTAAGTACTTCCTTTTATAATTTTATAAGACTATAAACATATCTTAAAAATATCAGAAAGTTTAAATTAGTTACATTGAATACTTCTGTTTTTCTATGGGCTCGAAGCGAGAGTTCTGTTTACGTGTGTTTTTGGTATCGATCAAGCCTTGAGACCCCTTAAATCGGAATTATAAATTCGTTAATTTGAAGTATTTTTGTTCCATTTTCGTGGGGACCGTAAAAAAAATTCGTTAAATTTTTATAAAAAGAGCATGTTGCTCGTGAGATAATTTCTTAGCTATGCAGTGTAATATGAAAAAACATATCCTTTGGTTCAGAACTCACGATTTTTAATGATCTACTGCATGAGGATTTCCACAAATTTCTAGAAGCAGTCAACAATAAAATCAGTCCAATTTTTTTTTTTTTTTTTTTTTTTTTTTTTTTTTCTTTGCCTCCCAGAGGTTCGTGTAACATTTTTCTGATATTTTGAAAGCTAAAATACAAGAAACATCACTGCGTATTTGAATTGGTATTGAAAAATTCAAAATTCGTCTTCGTGCGTTGCGAACATATTAAAATATGTAGTATTTTATATACGGCACTGGTATATAACGCTATAAAGTTTTTTTCCGTTCTTTTAGAAATCTCTTAGCATTTCTTGAAAGATATTTTGTACCATGTTTCACGTCTTTCATTTTTTTGTCTGCATACATTTCTTTTCTATTTTTGCTTTTGCTTTTTCCCGTATTAGAGTTCCATGTTCACACTGTGTTAGATGATTGAAATTCAGCTTTACCTCTTACGGGCAAAAAAACTAAGTAGTGGATACATAACATTACATATTTTATTGTTGTAGTTGTTGTTATTTCCGCACTTTAAAAAATAAATGCGTAAATTTACACATTAAAACAGGTATACTAATGATACAAAAACGGTATGTCTATATGTGTAAAGTGGCGTGTAAATTGCCAAATACACGCCTGGTGTGTCAATTTCATAATGCACACTGTGTTGTTTATTTTGTTTTTCTTTTTGTAATTTTAAAAATACGTACACGAAATTACCACTTTTCTGAGAATTACTATTATACTGCTAAAGTGTAAACCAAAAAAGAAAATAAAAGTTTTTTTTTTTTTAAATATTGTCTATAATTATATAAATTATGATAAAATATTATATATATTTAAAATATTTTATTTTAAAATATTGTTATAATTTTATGGAACTCAATGCTCCTACATTTCGGCCTGTCGGATGCCAGTTTTAATTAATAACAATTAATGAGGGTTTTTTTTTCAGATTTATGCAGTTAATTGTAATCTGTTTCTTTTGTCAGCTTAACATGCTTATTAGGAAGATGAATATACGTTTCTTCATTTAAGAGAATCTGAAAAAATATATTCTTTGTTTCTGTGCCAGAATAAATATTTTTTTAGGCATCCAAAATTGATAAACGGGTAAACATGTTTCGTGCTTGACGGCGATTCATAATATCATGCCAGTTTCGTTGCATAAAAAAAATTAATAATGTTTGTTTTATTATAGGAAAATATGTTTTCTCTTTGTAATTATCATTTTTCAATACTTTTCGCTTGGTTTTATTAATTTCATTACGTTAATATATTATTATTCGAAAAGAAAACTCTTTGGAAATTTCTTGAAAAGTATATGTTTTATTGTTAAAAAAAATCTATTATAAAAAGAAAACCTGAACATGTATTTTTGTAATGAGCGGTTATATTATAAATAACCAACTATTTGCTTTAACACATGTTAAGGTGTTTTCTTTTTTTAATTGTCGTTGTGCAGCAATTCTTGCTTGTTTTTATGCTTTGTATTATGTTCTAAATGTCGCTCTCACGAAAAGGGCTTTTTATGGTCATAAGCGGAATAACGTTAGGAAATGTAGCAAATTTCCAAATACTTTTATTCCTATGTATATATATAAATTTTAAGTAAGAATCGACCGAAACAGGTTTTTAAGACCAAAACCGAATTTCGGTAATCTTCCTATTTTCGGCCGAAAACGAAAATGTTAAAAAAAAATGCAATTTAACAAATTACAACGACTATAATAGCACGGCGTTGATCATACACTGTAAAAAAAAATGGACTAAAAAACGGAAATACTACTGGCAATCTAGACGAAAGTACTATTTTCGTTTTTTTACAGGATTTTTTACCCATAAATTACAGAAAAATTTCCGTTTTTAATCAGAAAAACGGAAAAATGTCTGTAATTTATGGGTAAAAATTCCCGTAAAAAAACGGAAATAGTACTGGCGTCTAGATTTCCAGTAGTATTTCCGTTTTTTAGTCCTTTTTCTTTTTTTTTTTACAGTGTACATTACGTACGCCATGAATTAAACATTAATAGTGTTATTACACGTAAAAATTGCAAACGACAGAAATCGCCTTCGACTCGGACGTATTATCCACCTGAAACTTACGTATTATCCAAGCATTCCATTGGCTGTTCGGGAAAAGGCTTTTCCATCGTCAGATTTACAAGAAATTTGACGGCCAATTTTAAATGAAATTTATTTCTTAAACTTCTAAACATCCCACAATATTACTTTTTATATCGTCGTATAGAGAAAAAAAAATGTACTTTTAAATGCAATTTGTTTGTAAGTTGTATCTCAATTTGTTTCTGAGTTATTAAATTTTTTTGTAGTTTTTATTACTGTTTTGTCATAGTGGCAACACTCTGTTGAAAATAAAGGGAAATACAGATTACTGTATAGACCAATCAGAAAACGAATAAAATGATGATTAAACCAATAAAAAGCTTCAGATATGCTTTTGATTTCCTACCCTGACGAGGACAATAACCATTTCCCAAATGGTTTTAAAAATAATAATAATACATACATAAATATACAGAACCATTAACTAATTATACGTGTAACCATACGTGTGGCCCTAGTTGGATCTCTGTGCCTCTGACCAAAACTTTTTATTTTCATATAAAATAAAATGTAATTTGCACTCACGTCTTGAGACAGTTATGACTGATAATTATAAACAGCGAAGTTCATAGAAATAAATAGTGTCTCATTTCAGCGGATGCAGCTCAAATCAATGAGTAATCTTGTAAATTTTCGAAGGAAGAAACGAAATTTTTGGAATACAGATTGTTTCGGTCGAGTTTCGTTCGGGCCGAATTTTCGGCGAAACTCAGATTTTGGGTCGAAAACGAAACCGAATTTTCGGTCGATCTCTACTTTTGAGTAAGCTAGCTACATGCATTTTTGTCAAAATAATTTTGAATATTTAATTTTAATATTTTAATGACTATAAGTCTAAATTTTCCTCCACGGACGTACCTATATCTAAAACACAAAATAACTTTCACCGACGTTTAAGCAATTTTTTTTTCTTTGATAACTAGTTAAAAGTCTTTAGTTAAGTTTTAATTCAATGTTTTAAAAATTGTTTTATTTTTACTAAGGAATTAACTTGTAATCTTTGTCTCTAGCTAAAATAGTCTTTCTCCGTGGACACTGGAAATAACTATAAATAAACAATTAAATTTAAAAAATCAAAAAACCCGACTGCATAAAAAGCGAACTAATTAATTATTTCTCATCAATGTGAAACTATTTTTTTTTTCAATTCCTACTATTAGCTCACACTCTCGCTATATATATCTTGTTCAAATTTTCAATCTTTAATAAAATACTTATTATTCATCCAATCAAGCTCAAATAAATTTTTTTAACTTGTAGTGGATGACACTTGATGTTCATCCAGTTTTTTCAAATATTAATTCATTAATTAAATTAAATTAATTAATTTTCAATAATCGACAGAGCCCTCTTCTTGATCAAGGTATTTTAAGACCAAGAGAGCCCTCTTCTTGATCAAGGCATTTTAAGCGCCGCCACTCAAGAGAAAAGTAGAATGGGAGAAAAAAAAATTCTCTTATTGATCTAAGTAGGAATTGACTTAAAATATTTTTTTTTATATTACTTGTTTATATTACTTACCTATTTTTTTTTATTTACTTGTATTGATAACTTTTAAGTTGTGTTTAATTGTTAGTTCCTATCTATAAACACTGTTTTGATGAGACCTATAGATGTCTATGAAGGTTAGAGTTGCAGTAAAGCTAGAGATCCTACCTACACAACTTCCAGGTTGTATAAAATTTAAACGGAGCTTCTGACTGTAAAATAGTCAATGAAACATCGTCTTCATTTTGAAATTCCTATCCAATGATATGTCACTCAATAGGGTGCGTAAATTTTTTTTCGTCTCTACCGCCATTTTTTATTTTACGGCCGCCATTTTGAATTTATAAAAACAAAAGCTAGCCCATAACTATCGAGCCGTTAAGACGAATTGATAGAGACCTCATTCATTAACATCCATCCAGTCGTTGGGATGTTTCGAGGGTATAAAGAAATCCACATACACAGATACGTGTGAAACACATAACCCTTCTTTTCAGTCGGGTAAAAAGGGTACCATTGATGACAGTACATGCCCAATCGTCATTAGGTAGTTTGGGAGAAAGAGAGCCATTTTCAGATTTGCGAAGCCACCGGCTTCTTGCACACCAGTATTATCTTAGAGATAGTGATGCTCTTTTAAATACGCAGAATGTTCCAATTAAATAAAACAACATTTTCTCTATTAAAATACTGGTATCCCAAAAGCCGGAGACTTGGCAGCTCCGCATTTTGTGCCTTAGATATAACTCTTTGTTCTGTTGTGAAGTTATTGAATCTTTTCCGATTTATAAGTTTGCTAAAGTTCTTAGTGTATGACTCCGTGGTCATCACAAGTAAGGTAAGAAAACTAGGAACAAAAGAACTTATTAAAACACAGTAAAAATAAAGAAATGCGCAAAGCCTTTCAAAAAAAAAAAAAAAAAAAAAAAAAGAAAGAAAGAAAAAGAAAGAAAAGAAACAGCTTCGCATTTTGTACCTTAGATATAACTCTTTGTTCTGTTGTGAAGTTATTGAATCTTTTCCGATTTATAAGTTTGGCAACGTTCTTAGTGTATGACTCCGTGGTCATCACAAGTAAGGTAAGAAAACTAGGATCAAAAGAACTTATTAAAACACAGTAAAAGTAAAGAAATGCGCAAAGCCTTTCAAAAAAAAAAAAAAAAAAAAAAAAAAAAAAAAGAAAGAAAGAAAGAAAAGAAACAGCTTCGCATTTTGTGCCTTAGATATAACTCTTTGTTCTGTTGTGAAGTTACTGAATCTTTTCTGATTTATAAGTTTGCTAAAGTTCTTAGTGTATAACCCCGTGGTCATCATAAGTAAGGTAAGAAAAACTAGGAACAAAAGAACTTATTAAAACACCATAAAAATACAGAAATGCGCAAGGCCTTTCAAAAGAACTTAGTCTTTCTTCATCAGGTGCAAAGAACACGTGCTTCTACATTGAAAGCAGGAGCAAGACACAAATAAACCTAATTTATAATTATAATGTTAGAAAAGCTGTTACAGGGATCGTACGCTTCAAGGAATTTGTCAGGAAAAAGATCAGTATTTTCTTATAGAAAAATAAATTTAGGTTAAACCGCCCGAACTTTCGCCTTATTTAAGAAGAGATTTTCTATTTAAAAAATACTGGTTAGGAAGAATTTCCTGGTATTGAAATTTCAGGAAGCGTACAACCCCTGCTATTAGAAAAAGCTAATTTATAATTATAAAAAAAAAATTTAGGCAGCTTTAACATTACATTCAATTAAAGGAAATGCACTTTATAGCAACCTTAAAGCCAAAGTACTTAAAAATTCAAAACTTAGTTTTCGTCTTCTCCATGCTATTCCCTCTGTGGACTTGGCATATCCAACGTTATAACAATATACATACATGCGTTGTATATTGTCGTAAGAAAAATTTTTAAGCCTATTTCATATGGAACAATCAGTGTGTATATCCGACATAAGCAATTACTGCAGTTATTTTCACTCAAAGAGGAAAATATTTGAATTTTCTTTTCAATAATAATAATAATAATAAATCTGTTATATTTTAATCTAGTAAATAAATTATTATTTTCCTGGGAAAATTTGGTTTTTCATTTATTTCAGCTTGACTGTAAATTTCAATTTACTAATGCACGATTTGTTATTTAAAAAAGCGTTATTTGTTTAAAAATGTATATTTTCTTATACTGATCTCTAATAAGTACTTTTACAATTTAACTATTAACCCTTAAATGCGGGGTGTTGCTTTTCGGCAACATACCCAATTTAGACTCTAAAACACTATTAGAATAATATTGAAGCTATAATCCCTAATGTTGCCAATAAAATATATTCTGAAAATATTATTAAATCGATTTTCAACATGTAGATGGCAACACTTGTACTGTTTAAGAATAAAGATAGATTTATTTTTTCAATTGTTGCTACTTGTTCTTTTTGTTTTGTTTGGAAGCTTGCGAAATACCCTATTTTGTTCTGCAGTGAGCAGGAAAAATTTATTTCTTATTATAGTTCCTAAAATTCTTGTGTGTTTAATATTATAGAATTTTATCAAAGAAAATTATTTTTTCAATTAAAGACCAATATTGCCGATTAGTAACAATCTGTTTTTTAGCCGTAAACCATACTTAAAACAAAATATGATTTTTTAAAGTATTTTTCCCGTGATTTATTTAAAAAAATGGAAGCCGAAAAACATTATTACAATGATTTTTGAAAAATCAGGCATTTAAGGGTTAAAGATAAATCTGTCATCTATGTCAAATGATTTATCAATTATGTCTCCATTAAAACTTTTAAACTGTAAAAGTCCCTTCCGTTGACTATCATGTCTCCTCCATGAATAGGTCAGAATTTAACCCTTATCGGATGCTAGCTTTTTATACATGATTCTATTTTTATATTCTATTCGCAATACGATATTTTAGAAATAAATTATGTAGTACATTTCTCTTGCACATGTTGTCAAAGTACAAGTATCAAATGCAAGTATCAAATGTTTCTTAAAATAAAGTGGTGCCAACCTAATAAAATTCGTGTAAGATATGCTGATCACGTCCCGCTGTCACGTGTGAAGTGACATACGGCTGATAAGGGTTTAAAACGTCTCAAAATCTTACGGAAAATAAATTAGAAAACTTAGTTACTAATACAAGGGCATTTATAACATCCATGCAATTTTTAAGCTTTTTTTTTTTTTTTTATATATATATATATATTTTTGTAAAACAACTTTTTTTAGCTGATTGTGTTCTTTCTGTGAGAATGTCGCATATTAAGACAGGACTATATTAAAATAGCAATTAAAGCCTTTGTGCAGGAATATAACCAGAAATTCGCTGCTTTCAATACTTTTGTTTTTCGGGCCAGCAATATTTGTTCCACTCCTCAGTTACTTAGTGCTGAACTTAATTACCTCAAAGCTATTGCTGTTGATCGTGGTTATTCCTCTAATATTATTGATTCTATTTATAAGAAATTGACGAAATCCGTCCATTCTGAAAAGCATTTTAATTCCAACTCTAATACTTTAGTTGTGTTACCATTTTTTCCTAAAATCAGTCAGCAAGTTGCTAAAATCTTAAGAAGGTTTGATTTTAATGTTATTTTTTCTCCTGTTAATAAAATCACTTTTTCAAATCTCAAACACCCCGTTGATCGCCTAGATAACTGGGGTATTTACCAAATCTCTTGCCAGTGTGGCCTTTCTTATATTGGCCAGACTAAACGTACTCTTAGATTTCGTTTAAAAGAGCATGAAGGTAATGTTAAAAATCAGGAGCTCAAACGTTCTTCTATTGCTCAACATTCTTGGTCTTCTCAACATAGGTTCGATTTTTCCTCAGCCACCATTATCCAAAAATGTTCTTCTAACCTTGATCTTGATTTTTGGGAAGCTTACCACATCATTAAAAATTCCCACTCTTTAGTCAATGACTTATCTAGTACTCCAGATTTTCCAAGTATTTGGAAAGCATTAATTTAATTTCCTCTTTTTTGGTTTCTTTTTCTCTCCTTCTCCGGTAGATGTGGCTACTTGTCCACCCAGTCGTTTCCACTGCTTCCCTGTCGTTTCCACTGCTTACCCTATGCTACCCGCATAGGGTATATAAGGCAGCGCGTCTCTGTGTATCATTTTTCTCAGCCTTGCTTTTTCTAGCACGCTGGTCCTTTTTTCCCTATCTTGCACTGAAGAAGAATCTCGCTGTAGATTCGAAACAGCTGTTTGCTGCTTTTCACGCATTATTTGTGCATTTTAAACGAAGGACTATATTATTTCACTTAATTACGTCACAATATCATATGCCACGCCTTTTGCTTCAGTTTGTGTCATAAACGTCATAAAAAAGGTAATTTTAATATAGTTGATTTTAATAAGCAATAATTAATGTGATTTCCTTCGTTTCTGTACAGTTAATTAAAATCTGTTTATTTTGTTAGGCTATCAGCATTATTTGGTAAAATGAATATGCGCTTCATATTTTCTTCGTAAAACAAACAGTTATTTTTTTCATCACATACTACTTTTGTGATTATATTGTCATCCAAGATAACTAAGTAAACATAGCATATTCGATACTTGGGGTAATTTATAATTATCATGGATATTACATTTTGTGAAGAAAATGAAAATGCGTTTTAATATCTGATATTAAAAGTGTTTTCTCTGCTTAATTATCTTTACTTTTTCAGTGTTGTTGGCTTATTTTTGTGTACTCCATTATGTTAATATTTTTTTTATGGAAAAATGCTTGAGAGTTTATGTTCATTTTAGATAAATTGATATTCCATAAATATTATTGATTTTATCTAAACAAATATTTTTTTGAATTAAAAATTTCGGTGTTTTTCTTTTCCAACATATCTTTTACATTTATTGTAATTGCATCGTTTATCATAAAGCTCAAAATAATCAGCAATTAAGACTAGTTTTGTGTGGTGCATATTTTTCTTTGGATTTCAATTACAGATCATTTGTACCTTCCTTAAGGCGATTTTCAAATCCCTTGCTCAGAAACGTGAAGCTTTCTGACTCATTTTTAAACGTAAAGGCTTAAAATTGGCGAGTCTGAGTATTGAAACGATTTGGAATCGAAATGAGCTTTCTATTTTTCGGTAAATAAATAACTTATCTGGTTATGAGCAACTGTGGTCATGTGACAACCTGTTTTTCTCATTTCTTGAAGTATCGCGCCGGAAATTCGTTTCAAAAACCAAACTTTGACGATATTTTCTGAAAGACCTATTGTGTTTATCAAAAATGGAAAACGTATTTCGATTACAGTTTCTGGATTAACAACACCTGCAAATTTCATGCGTTTTCAAAAAAAAAAAAAAAAAAAAAGAGATTTTAAAAATGTGTCAGAATGTAGACCCTTTAGATTTGAGAATGTTTATTCTGATGGTTTAGTACTAGTCTAAAAAAATATATACCTTTTGAAATTCATTAACACTTTAATAATAGATAAATGTTCTAAGTGGCCTACTACTGGCGCTTTTTCTTAGTATTTTGAGTAGTGGTATACCGAGTAGTACTTTGGCCGAGTACCGAGTACTCGGCCGAGTACCGAGTAGTTGTGTAATAAGAAAAAAAAAAACACTGATGTGCACATAATGTGAGCTTGTGTGTACATATATATAATATTCATACACTATGACGCAAAAGTTTAGACAATGACGTCATTCAGCTTTAAAATGTAGAATTATGACGTCAGAATTACAAAAACCTGTAAATATATTCAAAAACTGATTTAAAATGCTATGTACAAAAGACAATCGTTTTATTTGCTATAATACTAATTTTTTTCATAAAAATTCAAATGTGCTTGTCGCAAAAGTTTAGACACTATTCTAAATTTCTTTGAATATTCGCTGGCATATGCAAATTTAGAATCGATGATGTCACAAATTTGGAGTACTTAAGTTCTGCAAGTACTCCATAGTCCTCCTTCATAGTCGACATGCCGAGATCTAAAGAAATTCAAGTGAATGAGGTTTCAAGGATTTGGCAGTTGAAAGGTGAAGGGAAGAGCGTTTCTGAAATTTCTGCTATTATTAATAGGTCAAAAAAATCTATTTATCGAGTTTTATCGAGTGGTTCCGAATATAAAGCAAAATGTCGGTCTGGGAGGCCACGTGTGACAAATGTACGAGAGGATCGCCTGATACAAAGACTAGCGAGTACTCAACAAATGAGCGTACGTGGAGTTCAAAGCTCATCGGGACTCTCTGTATCAAAGGATACGATTCGTAGACGAATTTTGGAAAAAGGAACAATCGTTTATAGCAAAATGCAGAAGAAACCAGTTCTGAAACCATATCATAAGTTACAAAGACTTATGTGGGCTCGAAAGCATATGTCATATGGAGAGAAATGGCAGTCAGTCATATTCAGCGATGAAAAAAAGTGGAATCTGGATGGTCCAGATGGTTGTTTATCGTATTGGCATGACTTGCGGAAGGAACCTCGACGTTTTTTTAGTCGCAGACAAGGAGGGGGCTCGGTGATGGTTTGGGCAGCCTTTTGCTATAATGGACAAGTATCTCTGACCTTCACCAGTGGTCGTCAAACTTCACAGCATTATACACAGACATTAGAAGAAAACCTACTGCCATTTGCTGAGCTTCTAGGGGGTCCTCAGTGGGAATTTCAGCAAGACAATGCTTCAATTCACACTGCAAAACATTCAAAATCTTGGTTTAATTCCCATAATATAAGAGTTCTCGACTAGCCAGCATGTAGCCCAGATCTTAACCCTATAGAAAACCTTTGGAGCATCATGTGTCGCAAAGTTTATAGCAACGCTAGACAATACTCTTCTGAAAAGGAACTTAAGACATCAAGTGAGAATGCATGGTACGATATCGATAAACAAACTATGCAAGATTTAGTTTCTTCCATGCAATCTCGTGTATATGGCGTAACACATAAGCATGGATGCGCAACCAGGTTTTAAAAATTGTTTATTTCGATTTTATTTAATTTGTGTCTAAACTTTTGAGACAGCAGTTTATTTTTGTTACCATTTAATTTATTGCAATATGCACAATTCCACTTTTCTTTGTTATAAATATTGTTTATATGTACAGCACATTAATTTCAAGCAGTGATTTGAAAATTGAATAAATATTTTTCAAAGTATGTAAGAATTTCTTCATTGTCTAAACTTTTGCGTCATAGTGTATATAGTATATATAAATTAACTAATTAAATTTGAAATTTATTTGTGCACTTTTTAAAGACAATTTTTAACAATTCAAAACAGTAGCAAAAAAAAAAAAGGAGAATTGACACATAATAAGTACAATTATTAACCAATATAAAATTAAATCATTCTTCAACCCTCAATTTATTCTGATACCTGAAATCTGTCTATGAAAAATAAAAATGTTTATTGGTTACTGTAACAATTCATTGAATGATGCAAAGCATTTCATGTTTATTTTGTAACTGTACCTTATTTTCTTTTCATTAAAAATAAAAAGAGAGGTACAAAAAGAGATACAGGCTTTCTTAACAGAAGACTTATGTAAAACTGACACTCCATTTGCATGGTGGTGGAGGGGGGAAGGGGATTTCAGATTATGTGCAACCTTGCAAAAAAATTCTTATGTGCACCTTCAACCACTGTTTATTCCGAATGTATATTTTCAGAGGCAGGCCAAATTTACAGTAGTAAACGAAATGCCCTGTTTACTTATAATGTAGAACGTTTGGTGTTTTTGCACCATAATTTGAAATATAATAAATTTAATTATTAATTTTTTTATTGCATTTTCAGTTTCTTTATCCAAAATAAGTCTTTTCTGTTTTCCTACATATTTAAAAAAAAAACTTATTTTTATTTGTATAAAAGTGAAACTAATTTTAATCTGGAATTATTTTATGGGGGTTTTTGTTCTTAACTTTTTCTATATTTTGTAGACATATTGTTAAATACCGAGTAAATAATTTGATAAATTATTGCATATATTATACATTGATATTCGAATAACTTTTTACAGATCAGTTATAAGTTCATATGCTTAAAAAATGAAATTCTGACAACTACTCGGTATTGGCCGAGTACCGAGTATTTACCGAGTATTCGGTACGGCTCTAATTTTGAGGGGGGAAATGCCTATAAAATAAAAGTTTAGGAGTTCTAGTGTTAAAAAAATAAATCATTTCTGTCTAAAATTACCTGTGCAGCCGTACATAAATGGTTAATTCTTTTTCTACATTTCCTTTCTTCGTGAAAACATGTTTTCCTCCCATTGATATATTTATCGTTTCTTCGCTCCAAAATTTGTGCATACTCTAATTCATAATTAAAATTTTATTTTCTTACATTTTTATCTCCTTCTATGTATACAGTAATACCTCGAGGCTAACGAGAAAGACAGGCTGCCGCGGAGGGTCCGTTTCTTCTTTTTATACAGACCGCTGGAGTCACGTGATGCTCTTTTCACGCACCTTTATTGGTGCATCCGAGCATCACGTGACTCCAGCGGTCTGTAAAAAAAAGAAGAATCGGACTCACCGCGGTAGCCTGCCTTTTTCGTTAGCCTCGGTAATACCTCGACTTACGTCAGCAATTCGTTCCAAGACTAGCGACGTAAGTCGAAAATGACGTAAGTCGAGGTATATTTAGATAATCAAAAAAGGATAAGTAGTAAAAATTCACCAGAATCTAAGGAACATATTCTGTTGTATTTGTATATAAGGATTATGTGGCATACATTTAACATTTGCAAAGAAATGCATTTACAATACAAGAATTTGTAATAACTCAATGTTGTTAATTTACAATTTATTGTTCTTCTAGCCGTCCCGTTTCAGACTTAGAGCATGTGAAAAAAATCTTGCAATGAAGTTTGAACTTTTTTTTTTTTTTTTTTTTTTACCTTGGAAGATCTTTGTAACAGCAGAGTGGGTTTTCTAAGCTTTTTCTAGTCGTTGCTACTGTCTGCTCCTCCGAATCAATACCGTCAAGAACCGTCATTACAGCTTTAATAAGTTTAGTCCTTCGGCTAAGTTTGCAACCGTCATAACCTTTTCCGTTTGTTCGAAATCTTCACCTATTTCTTCGACAGCACTTTGTTTCTTTAATTCAATAAGTTCGTCGGTGGTTAATTCCGGATCAGGGGAATTTATGAAATCAACATCTTCAGCATCCATCTCTAAGTTGAGTTGTCTTTCATTTTCGATAATTTCATTAATTAGGAGAGATACAGTATTACAGTTTTCAGGCGTTTTCTTAGTCTCTGCGAAGAAAAAGGGGCATTTTTTTTTCAGGCCAGAGGGCGTAAGTGCGGGGGGACGTAAATCGGGGTACTACTGTATTCCATTTAAGCAAAAATATAATAATTAAAAAATGTGATAAAAAGAAAATGCAAAACCGTGGAGCAAGAGAGGATAGTATTTTGTCAAATAATGGCTAATTTAAGTTAATTATGCAAATTTGAAGAAAAGCCAATCTAATTAATAGAATATAAAAATAAATTAGTAATTAATATTTATATTCGATTCATTTTATTTCTAAAATGTATACCTTTAACAAACATGTGACAGAAAATTTCGTAATCTCTAGGGGGAAACTTGCCTGGGAAATGAAAGTTTGGTAGCCATTCTAAAAAGGAAAAAAAAAAAAAAAAAAAAAAAAAAAAAAAAAACAATTTTCTTCCAAAATTCCTTGTGTAGCGGTATATAAAGGTTGAATTCTTTTCCTTCATTTCCTTTCTTTGTGAAAATCTCCCATCCCCCTCCCCCACTGGTATTTATCGTTTCTTCGGTCCAAAATTTTTGAATACACTGTTTCATAAACATCTTATATTTTGATTTTCCTGCATTTCAATTTCAATTTTATCCATGTTCGCTTTTATCAAATAGCGTTCCATAAAAAAGAAAACTAATAACAAATGGTGAAACAGAAGATTTTGTTATTGCAACGAAAATGACTGTTTCTCTGAGTATGTTTTCTTTTTTCTGCTCTCCGAAAAAGTCAAATGTCAAAATTTGAAGGAAAAAAAAGGGGGGGGGGGTGAGGCGGGAATATTCGAACTTTTGATTTATTTTACTTTTACTTGAATTATATTATGAATGCAATATAATGTTTTGAAAATTTCCAATATGTTACAATATTTGTAGCAATAAATTCAGGTGTCAGCTCGGGGGGAGGGGGGAGGCACTTTTTCCGGAAACAAAAAATGCCTCTCTGGAAGATTTGAAATTTTGTGTTTTGGTACTGGTTTATAAATGTAATTACCCCCCTCCTCCGCCCTGAGATTCCACAATGTTGTACCGGAGCTGAAAGATTACATCCAAGATAAATGTGACTGTATATTAGAGTAGAGTTCTACATCGGGTCAAGTAATTAAATTTTACTCCAACCGACTAGTTCTAATGAGAACCAGCAGTCCGACTAGTCCTAATGAGAACCGACAGTTACGACTGTCGGTTCACATTAATTTCTTTCGTTGCGCATCGGCTCCGGGTCAGGTTAACGTAAAATTTTTCGGGTCGGTTTAGTTTGGGTTTTGACTCTTTCCAGACCTGGTTCGGTTTGACCCGATTTTTCAAAAGAAAGTTCTGAATATTTTTCAAAAGAAAAAAACTATATTTGAATATTAATGTGTGTATATGTGTTCATTTTTATACAAAGAGATAAATCTGTATATACTTTAGAGTTAAAATATGTAAAACTTTTTTGTAAAAGAGTTCTTTTTTAATATAGAATTAGTTCTTTTTTTAATATAGAATTAGATCATAAAAAAGAGATCGCGGAAATCGTGAGTTCCGCAAATTTTGCTACTTTTACGTTGCCCGTGGAATCGCGGAATGCGCAGCAAGAAGGTTAAAGGAACTTAGAATTATACGAAAGACTTCTTACACATTATCAGCTATTGGCAGCAATCCTGAAAAAGGATTTTTCTAGAGTTATGTCTTTTTTTAAGTTGCTTTATTTAAATATCTTATTTAATTCTAGGCAAAAAAGAAATTTCTTAATATTAACCTTTAAATATTAGAAAGCGTTTCATGATCTATACCTGTTGCATGGTTTTTCGTTCTTGTTTAATCTAAAATGAGTAACAAACCAGTCGAAGAAAGCTTAATTTCCTTTTGAAAAATACGTGCCTCCAAAATGAAAATTTGGCAGCCATTCTTAAAAAAACAAATGATCACTTTTAAGTTGTTTATGAAATTACACATTATAAGCATTAAATTCTTTTCATAGATTCTGTTTCATTTGTGAAACATTATTTTCACTGGTGTTTACCGTTTCTTCGGTTTTAAATTTCAGCGAACGCTGTTTCATAAATATCCTAAGTTTTGATTTTCTTTACATTTCGATCTCATTTCTATCCAAAATATTCTATTTTATTGAATAAAATATTCTTAAAAAAGAAAAAAAAATGAAGGAAGGAAAAGAGAAGAGGAAAATGGAGGGAAAAAAGAGCGTTATTACATCTCGAAATGGCACTTTCTCCAAATCTGCATCATTTTCATTCCCTGCTCTGATGAGAGCGACAGCATGAAAAAGCGGAAAACACTCGAAATCCTATTTCATTTTAAATTTATTCAAAGGGTTTTGCAAAAATAACATAATGTTCCAAAACACTATTGAAACATTTGGCCTGCCGTAACATTTGTAGAGGCGGAGGCACGATGCATATTTTTTTCTTTTTTGTGATTATTAGGAGAAAGCAATTTATATTTATCCAAGATATGTACCAAATAAATATATACATTGCCCCTGAAAATTTTCTTTTCGATCATATTTAAAAGGAAAATTTTGTATGTACTTGTAAGATAAATTTTGATTCAAAGGTACTTTATATATATATATATATATATATATAACCATTATAAAACAACACAAATTATCATTTACGAATGTGCATGTATAGGGGAGAGTAGCCGAATTTGGACCACTTCACTTATTTTCAGGTATAACTCACTTAATTTTTGGGATATCTGCAAAAGATCATTACATAGGGTCAATCTATTTATCTGCTAACTAAATAAATATTTACATCAATTTCTTTTTGAAAATCTTAAATTTTATTTTAATTTGAAAAATTAGTCAAAAGTGGTCCAAATTCAGCAACTGGTCGCCTAAGTTGGACCAACAGTCTCCTAAATTGGACCAAATAATACCAGGTTGTTTTAATGACTAGGGAATATAACTAAATTTATTAAAAGCAAAGTTTGCGATTAATGAAACAATCAAACAAAATAAAAGCAATGAAATACAATGAAATCAAATATCTGAAAATAAGAGTAATTGTTTTAAATCAAAATGTATCCAAAATATAAATCAAAATTATCAGTAATTACGAATAGAAATAATGGAACTAATTGTCAGTTACTTGAATATCACGTAAGGAGTGAAGCAAAGCTTATACATGAATTTTAATTATTGTTTTTGTTTTCCAGCGCACACAACATGGAACCTTATATGGCAATCTGAACACTGAATGATTTCTGCTGTTGTATTTTTCTTACAAATTAGGCAAAACCAATCATCACTGTCTAGATTTTTCTTTTTAGATTTTGAATTATAAGAATTTTTTTTTTTTTTTTTTTGGCAACAGAAGTTTTCTTTATATTATGTTTGTAGTTCTTCTCTTCCATCATTTTCTTGCTAATCGCATTACGCCTATTTTTTAAAATTCGATGTTCCAATTGCTTTTGTGCTGTGTTAGCTTCCTTTTTGTCTTATTCTTTTTTCATTTCAAGGTTTAGTTTATATGGCGATGATGTTAACACAACTGTTTTTGGCTCCCTCTGTACTTTGATTTAACTGCATTTAGCAAGGGAAATAACATCTCTAATGATTTTTTTTTTCTCTTGGGGAGGATTTGTAGCTGCAGCCTTGTTGCAGGTCAATTTCTTCACAACTTACTGTCTGCTTTTTGTTTCCTATATCTTTAACAGCTTTTGCTGTCACGGATGTTTTTCTTCGTATGTCTTTTTCAACATTTTCATCAAGATTTGATATTTTATGCGTTTTAATGGCAAAAAAGTTATAATTTCACCCTCCAGAACTGTAAAAAGTCTTCCATCATAAATATCCTGCAGGAGGAAAATGTTTGAATTCAACTCTGTAAATCAAATATGCCGTAGAAAATAAATACAATTACATATAAGATAAAAGGCAATGCAAACAAAATTTATTGCATAGACATGTAAAAATATTTTATCTTTATATAGGCCTAAACTGTATAAAAAAAATTAATCCAGATATACAAAAAAAAAAAAAAAAAAAAAAAAAAAAAAAGACAAGAAAATAGTGTACAAAGCGTACCGTCCGAAATTCATTACTTACTTTTCAAATTTATGATCGCATATCTGGTCCAATTTAAGCAACTTAAATTGGCCCAATTACGGCAACTGCGCCATTTTTTAAAACAGTTAATTTCAAGACTAAGAACAAAAACGAAATCAAAAAAATCCGCGTGAAAAATATGAGCAATAAACAGATGAATTCATATATGTATATGAAAACATAACAACTTACCTTAGTTTTAAAATATTCACTTACGTTTAGTAGGAAAAAATTAGATCAAAACAGCTAACTTTAGGTTTTTTTAAATTGTCTGAAAACAGCACGTGGTAGGCGGCTGCTTCTTCTAATCATGAGTGACGTCATTCTAATGAGTAGGATTTTAGCCGTAGATTGAGTCTCTTACTGTAATTAACGGCAGAATGGCAACGGTCCAATTAAAGCGGCGGTCCAAATATGGCTACTCTCCCCTATATATATTGTAGGAAGAACTTGCCTACTATATTTTTATTTTCAAAGGATTTATATATACACTATATGGCCAAAGGTGACCGGTCACTTACGATTTTAGACGTTTTGTTAAATATCTAGAAAAATACATGAGGAATTAACCTGAAACTGCAGGTGTGTAAACAGTATTGTATAGGTCATATATTTCCGTCAATATCCGCGTTTTATTTCGAGATGTACTAGTGTCGCCGAAATGTCCAAAAGTCGATAGCACAATGCTACATATATATATATATATATATATAATTTTTTTTTTCCCCACAGCGATTTAACTGTTCTATCGATCTATTATGCATTTAAATTTATTCAAATGGAAATTGAAACATTAAACAATCAAGACAAAATTCATAATAGTTTTGAATAAGTCGAACTTATCCTTCAAGTTCCAACTATAACAGAAATAAAATATTAAAATTGTTATATGCCTAACTACATTTAGTCCATTGTGATAGTTATTTTCAAGTGCATTTCGAAAGAGTGAAAATAATACTAATACTTATAATTTAAAAAAAATTCCTCCGTGCTCTAACATAAAAATTCCTTCCCTCTATGTTCAAAACTTACCGAGTTGGGATACTTTGAATTTTATGAATTTTCAGCGATTTCTGACATTAAAAACGGGAAAACACAATAAGACAAAGAATAAATTTTTACCGACAAGTTAAAATTACTATTTATTCATAGTTGTTTTGTTCGTATTTTTTCCTCAGTGATCTAACTATCCCATCGATCGGTTATGTATTCAAATTTATTCAAATAGAAATTGCAATGTTAATTAACATAGACAAACTGCATAATAGCTTAATTATTGTATAAGTCGAAAATATCATTCAAGTTCAGCCATAAATATACATATATATGCATATATATTTTTTTTATATGCCTAACTATATTTCGTGCATTGGGATAGTCATTTACAAATGCATTTTTAAAGAGTATAAACAATACTAATGTCGTTTAATAATAATAGCGTTTTAATTTTTTATAGCAATCTATTCCATCGATCTATTACATATTTATTTATTTTTATGGAATTGATAACATTAACGCCCAAGGCAACTAACTAGTCGATTGTCTAAGAATTACATAAATCGAAAGTAATGTGATAACTTATAAACACACACACACACACACAAATAAATAAATAAAATGTAAGATTTTTATGATTAAAACATACTTAACTAGATTTCATGAATTATGATAGTTATTACCAAGTACATCTTTAATGAGTTATAGTTATAATAGCATTTAGAAATTAGAAATAACCGAAGGATGTTTTATAACCTAAAGCAATGAAATAAAGAATAATTATAATCGTCAAAACTACATCACCATTTATTCATGTTTTATAGACCAGCGATATAATTATTCAATCGGTCAATTACTTATTTTTTTTTATTATTTTTTTTAATGGAAATTATGATATTAAACACCAAAGGCTTGTTGTTTTAAATTATATAATTCGAAAATATTCTAGTTCACACACAGAGAAAAAAATAATAAAAATAAATAAATAAAAATTAAAACTGTTATAATTATGACATGCTTAACTGCATTCCGCGTATTACAGTTGTTATGAAGGACATTTTTAAAGAGCGAAAGTAATAATACCGTTCAGAAATTAGAAATGTCCCAAATATGTTTTATAACCTAAATCAACGATACAGACAATAATTACAACTGACAAGTTAAAATTACCGTTTATTCTTTTTATTTTTCACAAAAGCCCATTGATCGATTAGGGTATTTAAATTTCTTTAAATGGAAGTAATTATAGAACAAAGAAATTACCTCCAGGAAAAACAAATTTGATGAAAACTGCATTTATATTTATATCGGGTGATTGCAAAAGTTAGTGTCCTATTTCTCAGAAATTTCCAATTTTGACTGTGTTGATGTTTCTTTTATAACCGTATTATTAACTGACAGTTATCTACATATGTCGTGAGTGAACGTAACGTTAAATTAAAGTTTTTCAAATAAATTTGTGTACAAGGCGGGATTCAAAATGGATAATGAAAAGTTACATTTTCGTCATGTTATGTTATATGAGTTTTAAAAAGGAGTTACTGTTGGACGTGCTGCAAAAAAACATACAAGACGTTTATTTCGATCGTGCTCCCGCTCTTAAGACCGTTAAAAAGTGGTTTTTATCGATTTCGAAATGGTGATTGTAATTTAAACGATAAAATTCGCTCTGGGCGACTTTCTGCCTTTGATAATGACTTAATCCGTGATTTAAAAACAATAATCCACGGATTACTACTGAAAAAATTGCTGAGAGACTAAATGTTGATCGACTGCATTTCGCCATTTAAAACAACATGGTTACACTTCAAAACTCGATGCATCGGAATTCGGACACGAACTTTTAAATTCACCCAATATAAATTAGTTACAGATTATTTCCCTTTATTTTACTTCGATATTTTTTTTTTTTTTTTACTGATTGCGTATGTATGCACCCTTTTTTATCACTAAAATATATAATGCATAACCCGTTCGGGACTGGCGTCATATTAATAGAACATGTGTTTTCATGATTTTATCTTAACAATTATTTTCGTTATTATCTAGATGTAGTAATGATAGTAGTAGAACCTCGATTATCCGAAGTAATTGGGACCGACCATCTTTCGGAAAATCGAAATTTTCGGATAATCGAGAATGCTTCAATTTTAAGATTAAGGACAAATATATGCGCTGATTCTTATTATGGTAACAAGTGCTTAATAAAAATAAAGCAGTAGAAAAACAGAAAGAAGAATAAATTACGTGAATTTTAATTTTGAAATTGAGTACGTTTTACATATTTCTCAAGTTTTCGAAAAACAGTTTTGTTTGTCGCAGTTTCGACTGCCTCTGCTTTGTAGCTCTATCACGAAGTTTTTGTTGTTGTTGTTGTTGTTGTTGTTGTTGTTTGTACAATTAGCTCACCAGTATCACATTCTTTCTGCTGCTCCAGCCATGCCAAACCTTTTGGAAAACATTCAAAAGATTTTGAATGTTCAAAAGAATTGCTAATTTGTTCGTTTTCTTCGCCCACATCGTTGTCCTCTTCTTTGCTTTGATAAATGCCATAGTAAAAAAAAAAAAGCTTCGAAAATGGGTTTTGCACACAAGGAATGTGATAGTAAAAAAAAAAATAAAACAAGCTTTAAAAATGGATTTCGGTTAACAGAGAGTTTCGGTTAAAAGAGTTTCGAATAAAAGAGGTTCTACTGTATCTGTCTATACCCTTATTTTATTGCTACATTTTCATTTATGATGATCATTTAACCCTTCACTGCACCACGTGCCATATCTGGCACATACCCAGGGTTCTCGCTGACTTTTTACGAACGTTAGCAATATGGCTAATCAAAAGTAAAAAACATTCGCCAAATGAAAAAAAAATAGCAAAATAAATTCGTTGTGAAACATTGGAAAATAGATCTTTAATGTATCCCCTTAATGTCCTCTTTTTTCAATATTTTCTAAAATAGCCTAAGTTTTTGTTACTGTTTTTATAGATCAGTTATTCATCTAAATTTAATTATCCACTACAGATTCTCAAAAAATAACTGTATTCTAAATGTCCTGCGCAATCAAGAAAAAAATTTGGTACTTGTTAGTTATCCCGTCGACCAATTTCGCCAAATTATATAAATCGCAAAACCACCCGCTAAATTATACAAATTGACATAATTTTTATTTTAAATAACGAAAGAACAAATAAATTAGTATAACATTTAAAAAAAATACAAATAAAACGTAGAAATAAAAATCACTTGATGACGTAAACACGTGTTGTCAAGTGAATGTGACACTTACGATCAACCATTATTGGCATTCAATCTTACAATTTAGCGACAGTAATTTGGTCGACGGGATAACTAACAAGTACCAAAAATTTTAAATGTGGTTTAACTCAATAAATGTTATGAAATAAAACTTCCAATCCCAATTAATTCAGGATTTCAATATATTACAGTCAATGAATTCTGGAAAATTCAAAATATAAACCACAAAATGTGTCAAATTATTTAGTTTTCTAGAATTCTTCGGCTTTTCATTGAAACCCATATTTCAAAGGCAGTTTCAAAATAGTACTTTTGCCTATTGGACGCATAAACAGATACTGAAATGATATTTTTGCATACTGCGGCTTTGGCTGATGCTAAATTGAACTGGTGTTAGGTTAGCCTCTAAAAATAATATAAATTGTAACATACGATTGAACATAAGTGGCATCAATCGTTCAGTAATGTAAATAAGAGTGTCGCTTGTACTGTAAACACACACGCAAAAAAAAAAAAAAAAAAAAAAAAAAAAAAAAGATGAGCAAAAATTGAGCACTCGCAATTTGGCGAGTCTTAATCATCCGTTTACTCGTCAAATGAAACATTTTGTCGTGATTTGGCGCAATGGCGAGCGGCAGCGAGAACACTGCACATACCTAAAAACAGTATAATTCTTATTATGTGCCTGTGCCATGAATTTGGCCAATATGATTTCTGACCCTTATCAAGAACAGTCCAAAGGATGGAATAACACTTATTTTGTTCATGTCAGATAGCTTCATTTGACAAAAAATTAGAATTTATTCTTCGGAAACAAAAAAAATTCTCGATCAAGCTATTAAGGAAGATTTACTTTCATTATTTTTACTGAATACTTAAAAATATTAATATAAAAAAAAAGTTGCAGAGTGTTAAGAAGATAAAATTAATTATTTTAAGCTCATTTATTGCAAAATATAGCAATACAATATTTTAAAACCTGAATTGGGTACATATGGCACCATAAAATATCAAATTTTAGCTGCAAATTTGAGATTTATTTATTTATTTATTTATTTATTTATTTATTTATTTATTTTTTACTATTTTTCATATTATTATACCGATAAGCATTTCAAATAAAAAAATTCATAAAAACAGAAAAAATCGGGCAGTGAAGGGATTTTAATAATAGTAATAATTAACAGTATTTATGTAATTAGTACTAGCAATAATGATAAAAGTTTACTTATACCGTTTGCAATTCTTTAATTTCAAACACATGTATGACTCTTTAAATTTGAAATAGGGGCCACTTTTCCAAACAATTCATTTGTGATAAAAATGGCAGAAAGTTGTTACGCAAAGTTTCTTAATCTACGAAAATATCATATAACTAATAATGAAAATATACAATAACCTCCTCCGAGTGACCATGATTCCAAAAAGTGTTTTTTTATCATCAAAAACTCCAGAAACCAATAGATTTTTGAGATTTAAAGAATCAGTTTTAAAAACAAAGTTTCTTTTGTTGCCTCACACTGATTTTCGAAAACGTTTCCGAGTACAGTTTTTTTTTTTTTTTTTGGGGGGGGGGGGGGGTATCAATCAGTTTTCTTATAAAAATTTCATATCTGTTCTTTAAAATGAAATCATAGAAATATTTCCCGAAAATTACATTATTAGCAGTCATTTCATATTACGTATATATAAATAAATCATTTTTAATTAAATACCGACAAAATTTCATATCTATTCTTTAAAATGGAAACATAGAAATATTTCCCGGAAATTACATTGTTAGCAGTGATTTAAGGTTCATCTTTTTAAACTGTTTTATTGACCTTATTTTTGTCCTTTTCAAGGTATTCATACGCTTATAACAAGCTGTTTATAGCCTTATACATCAGTTTTTAAATAACACATTTTTGCGAACTATGGAATGAAAGAAAATTTCCAATCATTCTGGAAATTGAATTAATGAAAGCCATAGCATTCTTATACTTTTATTGTTCTAAATATGGGCTGAAACCTTGAAATTGTAGTCAAATTATATACATACTATACATTTATTAAGCAGTATTAAACCCTATAGTGACATTTTTAGATAATACATTTTTTAAATCATTGCAATTAGAAAATATGTAATCACAGTTTCTTCTGTAGTGAGAAAACTGAAACTTTTAAATTTTATATCACTCTTATATCATTTCCGTTAAATATTTGCTGAAACTGTGAAACTGCGAAAAAATTGAATGAGAAAATAATACCAGTCGCGTTAAAAATTGAATTATTGTAAAACACAGCACTCGTATAACATTTTTACTGTTGTAATTATCTGCTGAAACCTTGGAATTCAATTTTAAAATCTGTATATACACATGTTAAGCAGCTTTATATCATACTTTATTCTGTTTTGAGAAAACTGAAACTTTTAAATTTTATATCACTATTATATTATTTCTGTTATATATTCGCTGAAACCGTGAGAATGAGAAAGAAATTGAATTGAGAAAATATTACCAATCGCGTTATAAAAACTGGATTATTGCAAATCACAGCACTCTTATTATGTTTTTATTGTTGTAATTATCTGCTAAAACCTTTGAATTCAATTTTAAAATGTGTATATGCACATATTAAGAAGCTTTATACCATTCACAACAATTTTTAAATAACACATTTTAAGAAAAATATGATAACACAATATGCAGTCATGCAGAAAATTGAAATTTTTAAAGCTCTTGAAATATTTCTTTACATTAAATATTTGAAAAATAATAGCATGGCTATTTTTCAAAATGAAAACGTTCAAATATTTCCTGCAAATTAAATTCTTAACGTCCATTTACCCTTACGTCTATTTCCCTAAATTGATCCATTGAACTTATCTTTAGATGTCTTTGTCCTTTTTATTGTTATCCATACACTTATAACAAGCTGTTTATAGCCCTATACAACAGTTATTAAATAACACATTTAGCGAACAATAGAATGAGATAACTTTACCAATCATGCTGGAAAGAGAATTATTGAAAGCTATAACATTCTTACAATACTTTCGTTTTTGGGGTTTTTTTTCTTTCTAGACTTCGAAATTATATTTGAACTTATATATCAAATTGCTTTAAAGAGTTCTTTTGGGTTCTGTACAGCATATGTTGGATAACACGTGTTAACAACTATGCAAAAGCTGATCATGGTACTTTGAGCCATCTTGTAAGCTGAAACCATTAAATGTATATCTCTATTGCTCTAAATACGAATTTCACTTAAAATCTTACTTCAAATTAATTAGTACTTTAATCTTATTAATGATTTAATCGAATTAATTATTACGTCGAATTTAATTGTTGTAACATTCTTACAATACTTTCGTGTCCCCCCCCCCCCCCAAACTTTGAAATTCTCTTTAAACGTATTTATCAAGTTGTTTTAAAGAGTTCCTGTGGGTTCTGTACAGCATTTGTTGGATCGCACGTATTAACAACTATGCAAAAGATAAGTATGGTACTTTCAGCCATGTTAAAAGCTGAAACCATTAAATGTATATCTTTATTGCTTTAAATGCGAATTTCACTTAAAATCTTACTTCAAATTAATTAGTACTTTAGTCTTATTAATTATTAATCGAATTAATTATTACATCGAATTTAATCACATTAATATTTGATCGAATTAATATTTAATCGAATAATATTATTTAATCGAATCATTAATTCAATTCGATTTATTTCGAATTTTACTTAAAATTCAAAAAAAAACTTCTGCACACATATTACGTAGGTTATTAAAAATAATACTAACAGTAGCATGGTAAAAATGCCTATTACTTTTTTCAGTAAATATTATGTTCATGGTCTGATTATTATTTAGATAAAGAATCCAAATCCAGTCATGAGTAAATGTTATCAGAAGAAGATACAACAAAATCACTGTTTTCTTTTATCTTTTTTTAAAACTTATAATGACCAAGTAACGTATCCCATCATCAGAGCAAAATCTTGTTTTATTTTTGCTATGTTCTGTTCAACCATATGATTACAGAAAAATAAGGTAATGCATAGCTTTAAATTTCAGGATAATTTTGATCTGCTATTATTATTTGAATAGCTTTGATCGTCTGTTATTTTTTTTTTTCTGTTTCTTATTTGTGCTTTAACCTTAATCTTTCAATCTCAAGACGAAAGTGGGAGTAATTTTTTCATGTTTTTACTAGTTCTAAAATTTAAGTAGGCTATCTTTATTTATTTATTTATTTTCAAAAGTTGAAAAGAGTTTTAGATTGCAGTGCTGGAAGGTTTGATACAAAAACCCAGTTTCAAATTCTTTTATTTAGATTCCTTGATCCAGGTAAGACCAAAACTTTTTTACAAGTTTTTTAAAATCAATTTTGAATTTCAGGATAATTTACATCTGATTTTAATTGAATAGTTTTGTCCTTTTGAATTTTTTTTTTTTTAATATTTGTATTCCACCCTTAATCTTTTAACCTCAAGATCAAAGTAGTTTTTTTTATGTTTTTACTGGTTCTAAAGTATAAGTATGAGGATAAATTAAAAAAATGTTACAATTGTAATAAAATATTATTGATTGACAATAGACAGAAAATGCAAACAAGAATTTAGAGGTATACTTGCCGATCTCTTTTCCACATGATCACCAAATCTATTTAAGCATTTATCTAAACACAGGACCAACTTCTTTGACTCCACTTGGTAGAAATGACGTCCTTGTTATTGAGCCAAATTTCGGCAGCTGTTTTCACATTACTATCTTAAGAGAACCTTGTTCCAGATAAGTGCTATTCCAATATCGGAAAAAAATAATTAGTCATTGTGTGCCAAATATGGGCTGTATGTGTTGGCTCCAGATTTCTCACTTGATATTCTGCATCAATTTTTGAGTTTGGCGAACAATATGGGGCCTGGCATTGTCATGCAGGAGGATGACCCCATCACACAACATGCTAGGGTATTTGCGTCAGATGGCTTCACTTAACTGTGTCAAAGTATCACAAGCAAGACCAGTTTTCTAAACGTCTTGCTTGCTCTAACGCGTCTGCGAACTTAATAGTTACGTACCCGCACAACCGCTGTAAGACAACTAGAGTGATCTGTCTCCATTTTGGGGAAAACATACTGTCTCCAGAAGAATTACTTTTCAAATGCTGCTGGGTCATTCCATGAAAAACGGACAAATTGCCCTTCACGTGACACTTTTATAAATACCTATATCTATTAATTGATAAGTTGTTAAAATATAAACTATACATTAATTATACATTATTAAGAAAAACCTTAGTTTTTGACATTAGCATAGTTGTTTTAATTTGAGGATACAATAGCATTGTTAAAACAGCAGTAATATGTAGAAAAACTGTCTCACACGTGTTATGGAATGGCCCTTTAATAGGTAACTTACATAAATACCTATATCTATAACGAAGGGAACGAATATTTTTTTCAACTGGATTAAATCATATTCAAGGTTGGAGTAGTACAGTTGACATTTATTCCAACAAAGCAAAAAATGTCCAGACCAAGAATCGAACCCGGATACTTGGCGTGCCGTGCCAATGCCTTTACCTGTTAGGCTATCCGGACAATACCTGGCTGACATAATTCACTCTTATTTGTTGGACTTGGCTGCGAACTGCAGCTCTAGTTTCATTCATCCGAGCTATAACTATAGCATTTGCATGATGAAAGTGTGTTTTAACACGGAAACTCCTGTATACCATGTAATTAGGTCATAACGAAGGGAACGAATATTTTTTCCAACTGGATTAAATCATATTCAAGGTTGGAGTAGCACAGTTGACGTTTATTCCAACAGAGCGAAAAATGTACAGATCAGGTCGAACCCGGATACTTGGCGTGCCGTGCCAATGCCTTACCATTCACCAATTGGAAATTGGCCAATCTCTGGAGGCAGCATTTGGCAATGCCAAGGGTAAGGCATTGGCACGGCACGCCAAGTATCCGGGTTCGATTCCCGGTCTGGACTTTTTTCGCTCTGTTGGAATAAACGTCAACTGTGCTACTCCAACCTTGAATATGAATACCTATATCTATTAAGTTATAAGCTGTTAAAATATAAACTATACATTAAAAATAGCAAAAAACCCTAGATTTTCATATTAGCATAGTTGTTTTAAGTTGTGGATATAGTAGCATTGTTAAAACAGCAGTGATATGTAGAAAAGCTGTGCCACACGTGTTATAAAATGGCCCTGCTGCTTATAATATATATATATATATATATATATATTATATCCACCCTCGTAGGTATTTTAAGTTGTATTTAATAAAATTTAAGTAGTATTTAATGATAATCTTTATTATTATTTTTTTTTTCTTTTTTCAAAAGTTGAAAAGAGATCAACATTTATCGGAAATATTCATGGTAAATATTAAAGTATTAAAATAACTTTCTGTAGATAATAATTTAAATGGAATAAATATTGAATGTAACTTTGAAAATTTCAAGCTATGGATTTTAAAATGTAACTTTTAAAAATATGTTAATTACAGTTTAAAGTATAAATTATAAGCTTGTAAGAGGTAATTATTTATCTTTGAAGTACTTCTAACACAATTTTATGCAACTAACAGAAAAATATTCATGTTTTAATAAAGTGATTATATATCTTAAAGTTTCTATTCATAAATTATTCTTCTACTTGTACTAGACTTTTCTTTGTTATCACAAAATCTTTAGTTTTTCTTTATAAAAACTTCAGACTTTTATTGTTCTTGTCTTTAATTAAAGTAAAAAAGGATTAAGAATAATTCAATATTACTTAAAATATTTAAAGAACATTTACAATAATTTCTTGTATAGTAACAGTAAAAAATAAAATTCCACTTATTAATGTGGGTTTTTTTTAATTAGTATTAAAATATTGTAATAACTCAGTTGAAGGTTTTTTTTTTTTTTTTTTTTTTTTTTTTTATATGGAGGCCAGACTATTTTTTCTTGGCTTTTGTTTAAATTCGCTTGACTATAGTTATTTATCTTTCATTATGACGATTATGACGATGTACGAATATTATCGTTATTTTTAAACGATCTGTTTATATTTTTTATGGGCTTTATTAATTAGGTGTTAATTAATTAAAATTTCAATAAAGAATCTTTAAGCTGAATGACTCGGTATATTATTTCGTTGATTGCAAAATTCCGAAGTTAGAACAAATCATGCAAAAAAAATTTAAATAATTAAATCTCCAATTGCGAATCATTATAATTCCATATCTATTACATTATTAATATTTATTTAGCAAGTCATGAATAATTGAAATATTGCATTTTCTTTAATAATCGTATTATTATATTCTTATACTGTGAAACCTCCCTCAGCGACCACCTCCATTAAGAGACCACCTCCCTGAACGACCATTTTTTCATGGAACGAAATTTATTTCCATAGGCTCAATACTAATTTTACCTCCATTCAGAGACCATCCCAGATGAACTTTGTACATGTATAATAATAATATCAACGTTTAATAGATCAAAGTCAGAGTGCAATGTCCTTTTTACGGCGAAACCACCTTTAGCCGATATCGCCAAATCGGGGAATCACCAAAGAGGGTTATTTCATCTAAAAATTTTAGCTAACTTTTATGGGTCGAACAACATTCAAACGTCAAAGTAGGTAGAATTGACAACCGGAAAATAAAACATACTCAGTAAGGATTAGATAAATAGCAGCGGAATTGCACTCTGATTTTGATCTCGAATTAGTTTAATTCATCTTGTAACTGATCCCTCAATGAAAGACAAAATCGTGTGCAAAAATCTCAAACTTTGAAATTTAATAACTATGTCAATTTTTGCAGTACAGATGTCAAACTTTCTGTGTTATATCTGTTATGATATGTGTAAACTTTTACTAAATACAACTATAAAGAATGGGGGACCGTATAAAAAGTTAAATCTCGTAATTTTTGTAAAAATGATTTTTTACTTTAAATAATGCCACAACATGAATATTTACCTAATTTGAAAGGTTTTTGTAATTGGAACTATATGTCTATGACCAACGGTTGAGAAATTAAAGGTCAGCGATAGATAACATATTGCACCTTGTATAATGGTTTGACATCACCCATGAGTGAAATATATTTCTCAAACAAATACAGTAAAATCTGTTAGAACTGAATCTGAATCAGCATATGATGGAATCCTGTCTTAACCCTTTCCGGCACGGGCAATTTTTGTTGTAAAGTGATGAAATGATTGACTGTCACCGGAATTTTAAAACGACTTTTTTAGAAATTAAAAACATTTTAGCTATTCTTGGTGCCGTTCGTAAGTTTGGAATTAAAATTAGGTATCCCGATCCGGGCACACTGTGCCGGAAAGGGTTAAACAGAAACATTTCCGACGGAAGGAATACCTCGCAGCTATACCTGCTAAGACTGAATTAAAAGGGATTTCTTTTCCCGGACCCTTGCAATCCCATTTTCACAGATTGTATTTCATTCTTCTGGACGGGAGTTAAAACAACTGTTAATTTTATTAAAGGGGTATTCTGGTCTAGAATTTTGGAATTTCTTTTTTTCATATTCTTAAATTTATTACCTTTAAGAATATAGTCTCGACATAACATTTTAAAATTCCAATAATTTACGGAGTTATAGTTATTTTATTGACGCAGCATCTAAGCCCGTCACGCCGGAGCAAATCGAACAATAGACCATGGGCAATCTCCAATCATTTTTGGTTTTGTAACGACTCGTCACCAATGGAACCTTTTGTAAATCATTTAAATCAGCACTATGCTTAACATTTTCACATCAAACATATACTTTTCGCACGACATTATTACTGTGTTTTTCTCAAAACTACTTTTTTTCAACATGGTTGACATGATATCTCAAGTTCTATTTAACCGATTTACTTCAAATTTTGTATTAGCCTTCAATGTATAACTTTCTATCGCCCCTAACATTTTTGTATCTTTATATATATATATATATATATATATATATATATATATATATATATATTACTTTTTTAAAAAATTATGAAAAAAAAAAGAGAAGAGAAATACTTTTTTTTTTCAGGCATTCGCCGCTTTGAAATTTTTTTTCGTTTTCTCTTAGGTAAGAGCTATAGCGACAATTCTTACAAATTAAGAATCTTTTTTTTTTTTTTTTTTCGTTTCAGATGACCAAAAAGGGTTGCAATTATGGCAACCAGCACACCCCCTTTTTTTTACCGCAACTTTACCAGTTTATAACTTATTTAGTTTTTTTTTTTTTTTTTTTTTTTTTTTTTTGTATATTTTCAAAGTTATAATAAATATCTTGTAAAAAAATATGCATTTTTTTTTTATCGAGCTCGAAAATAATACCTCTAAACCAGAATACCCCCTTAAAACTATTTTACTCTATTTTTAATGTCATTAAGTCTTTGCAGCGTAATTTTTTTCTATTTTAGAAATCACTTACTAATGGAACAGAAATCATGAAAAAGGAAAACAGTTGTTGTTTTAACAGTTTTAGAGATATTAGAAATTTTTTTTTAAAGAAATAGTTAATGCTTTGATATTGCTTATTGCTTAACTTGGCAATCAAATAAATATATTTTATTTTGTATTTTTATTTTTTGCAATTAATGGTTTCATTTAAAATAACTTTCTTAATTTTTTTATTTATTCTTAATTACTTCATTAAACACTACACCATTTTCTCTTTAAAAATGCGTACTTGTTAATGCTTTAAACTTAAAACATGTGAAACAGCTGTTGTGAGGGGAGTTTTGTATAAGAAAAAACATCGTTTAAAACTATTTTTGATTAGAACTTACGATTATAATTACTATGTCTTTGAAATGTTTTTAATTTAAATGTCTGTGAAGTAAACATACTGTTATTAAATTTAAACTTCTTGTAAGAATTGCTGCTCTCAGAAAAAACAATAATTTTTTGTTGTTGTTGTTGTTGTTTCATTTTATTAAGAGTTACGTAACAACATGCCAAGAAACTGGGAAATTACTTCTCTGTGAATTCTTTGACAAGTAAAAACACTGGAAGCAGCTGTTGTCTTAAAATATTTTCTAGAGAAAAATTGTATTAAGAAAAGTTCCATTTTAAAACTGTATTTTGATTTCAATATAAATTGTTTTGTATATGTTAAAAAAAAACCTTGTTAATAATTTTCCTAAAATATGTTTACAAAATATCTGACATTGAATTTGATTTTTGCTTGGTCGAAAAGCTGCTTTATGGATACATTTTATTTACGAGCCAGAAAAGTTAAAAGTTAATAAATATTTTTTAAGTTTTAAATTACCTTTAAACTGAATATATTATCTCCATATTTACATGAATGTTTTTCGTATACGCACTGCATGCATACATGTCGCATACTTACCTGCATTTTACATATTTACACACATCTTATATATGTACAGTGGTGAAAAAAAAAAAAGTTAACACACCCTACTAACTCTATAATAAATTATTGTAGGAGAAAGTTACTGGTACCAAACGATTGGAAATAAAGTCAGCATTTAAATTATGTATATAGCATTTGATTAGGGGACCATCTATATATCAAAACAAACCCAAACTTTGTTTTTGTTTTTTTCCAATAGCAATATCTAAGTTTGACACAATAATAAAAAAAAAAAAAAAAAAAAAAAAACTTAAATTAACCTAAATACAAATTCTCAGGAAATTCGTAAGATTTGTTTCAGAGAAATTAATTGTTTTAAAATGAGCATATTTAGGGGCTGTATCCAAATTAAAGTTTGGTACTCGATTGTTGAAATGCTACAGAATGACTAAGTCATTTCTATTAATGTATTATTTCTTGCCAATATGAATATTTCACTCACTTAATGTTTCACTCAGCTATTGCCAGCCCAAATGTTTCAATAAAATGAGTAAAATATATTTTTTTCAAATTATGCTTTTCTACACGTCATAGAACGCCCTTAAACTGTCATTTTGACGTTTTTTAAACATAATTTGAAAACTACTTGGATAAAAATTTTAAAATTTTGAATTCGCCATAAAGCAGGATATAATAAATATAAATCTGTCAAAAAAATTGTAAGTTGCAATTCAGATTTTTTTCGAATGTTAGTTTTATAATTCATATCATGAAATTTTTAAAACGACAAATTCAATGTATTTATGTTTGGATTTTTTAGTATTATGGCCACACAAAAAATTATTACATTAGGATTATAATTTCAGGAGATATTAATAAAAATATGAAAATGTAATCTAACATTAGAAGCTCTACATTTTGAAATTTCGTATCTAGACATAGTTTGAACCGAAAATTTAAAATATATTGTCAAAATTGGGTGTTGCCATTTAAAAATACAAAGTTTGGTCTGGTTATGATTTGTAGGTGTCCCCCTAAGCAAATTTTATATTGTACATCATTTAAAAGTAGACTTTATTTCCTATCGTTTAGTATCAGTAACTTTCTTCTGCTATAATTTATTACAGAGTTTTTCGGGGTGTTTACTTTTTTCCACGATTGTACACACTTACAAGTAACAATTTTCGATGCGTACAATAGACATAACAGCTGTTATTTTTTCAATAAATGAAAGTAATAGTAACTAATGAAGAATCTTTCACGGTTCCGATTTAATTGAAATTTAGTAAATATATTATCTCCATTGAAACATTGATAGCATTTAATTCAATACCTACTATTAGTTCACACTCTCCCTATATATATTTATTTTATATATCTTGTTCAAATTTTCAATCGCTAATAAAATACTTATTATTCATTCACTCAAGTTCAAATACATTTTTTTAAACTTGTAGTGGGTGACACTTGATGTCAATACAGTTTTTTCAAATATTAATTCATAATTTAATTTTATTGATTTTATTCAAAATTTCAATCGTTAATAAAATACTTATTATTCATCCACTCAATTTCAAATACATTTTTTAAAAACTTGTAGTGGATTATACTTGATGTTAATACAGTTTTTTCAAATATTAATTCATTAATTAGATTTAATTAATTAATTATGGAAATTTTCAATCGTTAATAAAATACTTATTATTCATTCACTCAAGTTCAAATGCATTTTTTAAAACTTGTAGTGGATTACACTTGATGTTAATGCAGCTTTTCAAATGTTAATTAATTAGATTAAATTAATTAATTTTAGTTTTGCATGGGAGAAAAAAATTTCTTTTTCAGATTCTTTTTTCATTCTGTGTTCTAGTCTGCAAGAAAGCAAGGCAATTCACTTTCTATTTTGCCACTTAATATTGTGATTCTATCATATGTATATACATATTTATATTAATTGTAATTATTTCATAAAAAGTAACTAAAATATATATATATATTTTTTTTTTTTTTGACCTAAGTAGGAATTAACTTAATTCTTTTGTATATATATATTACTTGTTTTTATATGAGTTTAATAGCATAGCGAAATGGGTCAGTTATAATTTCAATCCCAGCTATTCTATTCAAAAAAGAATGGCTTTATTACATGATCGGTGCTCTTTTATGACAAAGTAAAAAAAAAAAAAAAAAAAAAAAAAAAAAAAAAAAAAAAATGTTAATTTTACAGAAAATAGCTGTCAAACAGGACGTCAATACTTAAAATATAATTGAAACTTAAAAGTTCTAAAAAATCTTAAAGTAGAAAATTTCATGATTTTCCAAGTATACTAGTTTTATTTTGCAAAGAATTGTCAACATTTTTTTTTTTTTTCACGGGACAAAAAAAAGGAAATAAATGGTCCGTTTCTCAGTTAGCAATACAAAACTCTATTGCTTTTACAGAGAAACTGTCCGCCAGTAAAAACTGTTTATTTTGCACAAAGTAATAATAATAATAATAATAATAATAATATATATATATATATACTAATAGTATGCCATTTTTATAGTGATTAATATACATATAAGTATATTTAATATAAATAAAGATATACTGTATGTATTAAAATTAGGTAATTATTTTTATTATTCCTCTATTCTTATTAATATTTTAATATTTATCTATTTTCACTTTGTGTTATAATATTTATTATCGGTTTAATGTTTTTGAATGTCCCACATTCATACTTTTTAGGATTTTTATGGATGTATGAAAATAATCCACACACTATATTTGTGCTTTTTAGGTAATCGGAATTTAAGTATCTGTTTACCTTCTTTATACTCCCATATGTTTTTTATTTCCTGTTCATTTTATAATTATCTTATATATAATAGTTTTTATTAAAGATTTTTATATTTTTAATAATTATTTATATTAATTATTAATGAATTTATTTTGTTTTATAGCATATAGCTATATGCTATATATTATCGATGTTATAGAATTATTTAAATTCTTAGTGTAGTTTAAATAAGTTAGCTAATAGAATATTTCGTATGCTTTTTAAATTTTATTAACAATAGTTTTTTTTTTAAATACATTGTGTGGTTTATATTCGGTTTATAATTATCTATATATAAGGATTTGTTAGGTTTTGCTGTTAATAAAACAATTGTTACATTCAAATGCTTACAACTGTTTATCTTGTGACAATTGAATCATAAAAGTAATACTAGATGGCAGCCCCAAAATTTGTATTTTTTCGATAAGTTCTAAATTTTACTTTTTCCAGCTACATTTCAGTTATAATTTACTACACCAGGGGGAATTTTTAGCTAAATTTTGACGATATTGTTAAACAGTTTTTAATTAATTTAATAGTGCATTTTAAATATGTAATTACTTTCTATTTATTTTATTTTATATTATATTAAAAGTTATTTAACATTTATTTCAAAATGTATTAACTGCATCCTATGGTATCATTTACTGTGATTTCTTAACTGTTTTATTCACCTTAATCTTTACGATATCTTGGGTGCCATGTGCGCGTGGATTTATTCTAAAATATTGAAATATTAATCGGTATGGTGTTTATTATTTCTATTTTATATCCTATAAATATTTAAATAGGTTTTATTGATTTTTCCTTTTCATATTATTTGTTTCTATTCTGTTTTCATTTTTAATCAATTCACTTGATTTTAATGGTTGTTTGGGCACAGGGGAAAATAACTTTTAGCTTTAGCTTATTTTTCTCACAGAAAACACCATTTTGCTTATATCATTGAATTCTGTGCCCTTGACAACGTAATTCAATATATAAGCATTTCCATTATTTGTTGGTGTCCACTTTCTTATTTTTCTTCCATAATAATTCTTATAATAAATTTAAAAAAAAAATTATACTTACAGCTTTAATTCATAATATTACGGTTTTTGATGGTGGTAGGTTATGTTTAATTAATGGTTATATATATATATATATATATATAATAAATTTGAAATCACAAATATATGAAGAAGTTAGCAAAGTTCTTAAGATGATTTAGAAATGAACATAGGAAACCAGTATGTAAAATAAGAAACTATGAATAAGAACTTTCTGCATCTTTAACAGTTTTGCCCATAAAATAAATAGTTTGCAGATTTCCTCCGAAATAATATCTATGTTTATTACGAAGTTTTTGTTATTTTAACAGATTTTACAGTAAAATAAAAGGTTTGCAGATTTTTTTGTGTGTGTGCGTGTGTGAAATAAACAGTTTTTTACTGCTATCCTAGATGTATTACTGTATACTGCTAATGTATACTACTTTATACTGCAGTATTGTGTACTGCTTTATTACTGTAAAAGTCACAGGGTTTTTTTTTTTTTTTCAGTGCACAAAGAACATTACATTTCTCCGGCAATTGAAACAATTAACTTTCAATTTTTCTTTACTGTTTAAAAATGAAAAAAGGGAAATTTTAAAGAAAATTTTAATTTTTCTGGGGGAGAAATTTTAAAAAGCACTCCATGGCTGTAGTTTAACAGTGAAGAGAGGATTTCATTATTCACAGTTCGCACGTTGAAACAAAGTGCTGTATAGTTTTATTAATTGGTGCCGGTTTCTTGGTTGCACTTTTTTCTTCCATTTTTACTAAATAAGGGATCGTTTATTAATTACGTCACATTTCAAAAGAGGGGAGGGAGACTCAATAGTGTAACAAGGAGAGGAAAAGTGATTCTCAGGTCGTAACATCACATCTAAAATATCGAGGCTAACGAAAAAGACAGACGGTCGCGGTGCGTTACAAATGTCTCTTTTTTCAGACCGCTTGAATCACGTTATGCTCGAATGCAAGTGCGCAAGAGGGGGCATCACGTGACTCTAGAAGTCTAACATGAAAGGCAGTGAGGCAACCTTTCTTTTTCCACAGCCAATCATAACATGAAAACAGTTAGGTAGGCATTATTTTTCAAGCAACATTATAAATTTCACTTTTTTTTTCTGGTAGTATTATATAAAATTAGCTCTTAATTAATAGGTATAAAAGGTGTGACGGCACAAAGACGGGATACCTCGAATGTGACTACCTGTCAAAATAAGAGGAGGTGTTAAAAACAGGAAATTCGCGGGATTAATGGATGATCTACTGTCCTCAGAATACCAGACCTACGCGCTGACATAAAAATGGCGGCTGTCTTAGGCGGATTTTTTTTTTTTTTTTTTTTTTTTTTTTTTACTGGTGTTTGCACAGTCCCTTCAATAGTGAATAACACAGTATTTCCCGAAAGTATTCTTCGCCTTATTTAATCGCAGAAAAATAAGGTGAAGAACAATTTTAGAAAAATCTGGGAATCAAATTCAAGAGTCCGTACGAAAGCTGAAAACAAAACAAAACAAAAAAATAAATAAAATCCGCGTACGACAGCCGCCATTTTTGCTTCATAAAATAAATATTTTTACGAGGCTTGGCGGAGGCTTAATATTTAGAGGTCTGTGGATGATCTTTAATGAGTGGAATATTTGTTTGATTTTTTTTAATATTTTAAATAAATAAAACTATTAAAAATGATAAAATATAAGATATACAGATGAAAAATTGTAGCTATTTTTAATTGTAATATAATGATTTATTTATTTATTCTTTTCAGCTCCCCGAAAGCACGGATCTCAGTCTGGCTGACCTCCGCCAAATGGCGGCGCGTCAGCAGCATCAGATCGAAGCACATCAACAGTTGCTGGTTGCTAAAGAGCAACGTCTCAAGTTCCTGAAGCAACAAGAAGCCAGGCACCACCCGAACCAAGGGATGGGCCAGCTCCAGGATGGAGACAGACTGAGGTACCTCAGGGAACGAGTGGAGCTCCAAGAGCTGAAACTCCGGAGGCTGAGGGCGTTAAGGGGCCAAGTGGAACAACACAAATCCAACAACTCCAACTTAGGTGAGATTTGAGCAGAATCTGCGTATTTACTTTATTTTCTTGTGTATTTTGAAGTGAAGTCCCTCTAGTTCAGGGACGGCGAAACATTCGCGTGCGAAGTGTTTTCGAAAATATTTTCTTGACCATGACGTGCCAACAATTAAAAAAAAAAAGGAGGTATCAAAATTAATGAATCAAAATTACTTGAATTTTTGTTATCAGGATTAAAAAACATTGAGGTAATACCATATAAGCATCACACTGTAATAATTATAGTTACAGTTAACATTTTAGAACGTATTAAAAAAGTAAATACGATTTCTGTTATTCCATCTTGATGCCAAATAATTAATTATTATCGGGTTTATTCCTAGTTACTTTAAACGGAATGCAACTTGAATTGGAGTCTTTTGACTAGTGGTTTGCATTCGAGGTTTCCATATCATTTATTTACGCAAATGATGACTCGCAGGGATATGTGGAGAGAAAATTTGGCAAAATGGCAAATGTCATACCTAGTCACTATAATTTTATCATTGGTATTTGGCTTATAATGCCTAATGATGATTATTTATGATTTCCCCCCAAACTTCCCTTAATTTGGAAAATTATTGAGCCTATGTGGAAATAGATTGGAATTCAATAAGTTCTACTTTAGTATCATGAATTTCAAGAAAGTTTGCAAAAAATTAGAAAAATCATCTTGTTTAAATTCGTGTATTTTATTTAATTACTTTTGTTTTAAAACATCAATCAACATCGTGCCGAAAATATTCTGTTGCGTACCACGGGTCCCTGCTGTAGTTCAATCTTATAATGTCAGTTAAATTTAATGTCTTCATCTTTTTCTTTCTTGTAATATTCCTAGTATATTTCTCAGGATCTTGCACGTTAAATGGCAAAGTGAATAGATGTATCGGGCCCAGAGTGTCAGACGTCAAGGACCGTCAGTGGCATAGTGAATGAGGCAGGGCATGGAGCGATTGCCACGAACGCTAAATATCTAGAAAAGCCAGAAAATTTTTGCATAAAGAACTAAAGCATAAACAACAATTGTAGGTATTAAGAAAGGGGTGCATTATTTTAAATTGCCCTCGGATGCTCAAACCAGCCCTACGCTACTGCCGATTACATATAAAGTAAATATTTCTACAGGGTTTGTAGTAGGTTCTTAGAGTATAAATAGCACATCGCGCCATATTTTCTCTACTCACACATGATATTTCTACACCACTTTCCATGGCCGAGACGCTATACATCGGTCATGTATAGCGGTATGTGTACATTTATAGCTAAAAATAAATCCTTGGCCGTATCAAGCCTCTTCTCTGTGTAGCGAAATGTCTAGATTTATATCTAGATTTACAAATTTTGTAGCTAAAATTAATGTGTTTCATGAAGTTAAAATTAAAGTACTTTAATGTAACTTTTAAAGCCATTGGCCAAATTACAGCTGAATCTTCATAATCACTGAATTCTCAACTACGAAACAATATTTTATGGAAAAAAGAAAGTTAGTTTTCTTACGTCAACACAAACGAAAAATATAAAGCAGATGATGCTGTATAGCAACGGCTAACCTCCTTCTACCTATTCTGAAGCTGCCGAATGTGAAGTAAATAAGACGTTGCCGGGTTGCCGCATTCTCAGTTAAGGGCGCTGGTCACTGGCGGAAAATATCGCGTTCAGCTCATATAGTAGACCGTTCCTACCCCCCCTTACGAGCTGTCAGAGAGGCGTGTGTCATTAGTAGCCGTGAAGTCCAAGAGATCTTATCGGCTATCTGTTGACAAAATTTACGAGCCAGTAGGAACGGAAAGTTCTCCTATAGCAGCTATTTTTGTTATTAGGGCAATACTACAATTTCTTTTGCAGTTTTTAAAATACACGAGATCACATTGAACAATTTTACTGTTATTATTATTATTAAAGCGACGCAACCGGGAATTCCATCAAAGAATAAGTTTCGGTTGAATAATTTCGACTTTTATAAATGCCTAAATTTTAGAAAATGTTTGATAAAAATTTAAATACGACAATAAAAATTCATTCAATGTAATTCTCCTGTCTAAAATGATTTTGATGTTTCACCTTACTTTATATTATGTTTATTATATGTTCATGTTTACCTTCAAATTTAACCATCCTAAATTTTAAACAAATAATTATTAAATCAACTTGTCTATGACTCGTTTTCATAATTTAATTACGTAATATTCAGTGTTTGTGATTTCTTTCCTTTGTTTATGTAAAGCAACATTAATTTACTACTGAAAAGTCAAAGCACAATTGATTATAATTAATTACCGCACCCGTCGTAAACGCCGCACTCCTCAAATTGACCTGAATAAGCTTAAAAATATCGGAATCGCCGCATCCATCGGAACGCTACTTTTGTCGACAGCGTCACATTGACCTAACTTTAATCAAAGTTTTCTGAGCAGTGTAGGATGCCTCGTTTTTAATATCTTAAGATGTCTGAAGTTTTATTTAAAATATTTAAATCCGATTTTAAATTTTTTTTATGAATTTTTAAATTAAGGAAACTCAGTTGGTATTTAAAAAAAAAATCGTAAACGCCGCACTTGGAAAAAAATTAACTTTTAAACTCGTAAACGCCGCGGCGTTTCTTCCATAAAATACGGTACTGCAATATGTATTTTTTTTTTTTAAGTTTGTTTATAGATAAAAATATTATTATAAATCATCAGATAAAGAAAATATGGACAGAGTGAAGATTTTGGTCTGAGTTACACATTCAATTTTCAATATGATATATTTAAAAATATTTCACAAATTTATTGAACACTTTAAAATTCGATGTTTCGTTGAGATTTTGGACCTATTTTTAGGAACGATAATAGATACAGCCATCGGTATTTCTCACTGGGTAAGACAAAGAAAATCTGTTGAATTCTCAATGTAGTAACCCCTCCCCCTCTCCACCTAAAAGCGACAAAAACAAAAAAATAAATAAAAGATTGTAAGAGAATTTTATCAAAATATCTCCGATTATTGAAGTTATTCAATATATTGGCACGTATTTAAGTATTTATATGATGAAATTAAACTACAGTGCAAAATGAACATAAATTATACAAAAAATACTCCAAGTAGTGTTTTTTTAATACAGCTTTATTTGACAAAAGCATAATATAAGATTTCCAATAACTCAAATTAACGGGCATAAATTCGAAATCTGAAAGTTATTTCATTTAATTTTGATCATCTTTTAATAAAATTAACATTATTAAGAAATATTGAAAATTGCGAATTTCAATACATGTAACGATATTTTCCTTAATTCTCTATTCAATCAAAGGATACAATATTAAATATAGATACAACATACATGCAGCAATGTATATACGATTCACAAAGACAAAATATCAAAGTATAATATTAATATGTATAGAAATGAGGAAAAAAATCATTAAATGAATATTAGTATTGCGCATGCTAAGTACACCCCCTCCAGCCCCCCCCCCTCCTACTCAACCTTGCTCCCACCAAAAATATCTAACAATATTAACTGAAAGGAAAGTAAAAACATAATATGTTTGCTCTGCATATTTAAATTTTCAAATAGTATTAATTTTTTTTAAATTATGTAATTGTAAATTTTAATTAAAGATGTGGAATGCTTCCTCAAAAAATTATTATTATTATATTTTCCCCCAAAGCTCTGTTAACCTTGCCTTGAGTTTATAAGAATTTTGTTATATTAAACAAAGAAACTAACTATAATTTCTGTATTTATATAGTTACATCCGAATGTAAATATTACCCGAACTTTCTTTTTCCTTACAGAGTATTTAAATAAAACACATTTTTTTTTTTTTTTTTTTTTTTATGTAGATTAAAACTTAGCACTAAAAATTATTTTAAAATCATTAATTACCCATAGTAGTTTTCTCATACATTAGGAGGGTTTACAGCTATCTTCCACACATTTTAACAAATTTTTTTCTTTTTCTGATCATTTTTCAATAAAATTGACATTATTAACAAATATCCAAAATTGCTAAGCTCAATACATATAATTAATTTTCAGTTAATTCTGGCATTGTCTTCTATTCAATTAAAGTTTACAATATTCAATATGAATGCAATAAAGCTGCAGCAACATATATATGATTCACAAAAACAAAATGCCAGAGTATAATATTAATACATTGTACAAGTGAGACAAAAAAAAAAAAAAAAAAAAAATCATTGAATGAAAATTTGTAATGTGCATGCTGAGTTCCCACCCATCCCTCCAAGTAGTTTTGAGTTATGTTTAAAAAATTAACCACTTTCAATCTGGTTTGCAACCGTTACAGCTGGATTTAACATTAGGAATTCCAAACTTTAAACATGCCTAACTCCAAAACTACTTTGCTGAATTACTTCTCTTTTGATTTCTAATGTAAATATTACCAGAAAAGAAAAAAAAAAATGTGCTGATAAAATTGTGTTCGAATTGAAAATTTCAGAGTTTAGTCCAATTTCACCACTAAGACGAACCCAAAACTTATTTTTAAGATATAATTTCAGCTAATAGCTATTTTCCTTTATTTCTGGGACAATTTGATGATTAAAATGTATAAGGTGTTTATCTCACTCACTCTCCTCTCCCCCCTCCTTTTTTTTTCTGCCGACTGTATATTTTAGAGGCAAGAATTTTGAAATGGATGAATAAAATAATTCTTCAGTTAATTCTCCATTCAATCAAAGGATATAATATTAAATATACTAGATAAAACATACATGCAGCAATATATACAGTATATATATGATTCACAAAGACAAAATATCAAAGTATATTATTAATATATGTATACAAATGAGGGCGGGGGAAAACATCAAATGAATATTAGTATTTCGCATGCTAAGTACAGCCCCCCACCCCTCAAACTTGCTCCCACCAAAAATATTCATAACAATGTTAACTGCAGGGAAAATAAAAATAATAATAGGTTTGCGCTGCATATTTAAATTTTCAAATAACATTCATTTTTTAAATTATGTTATTGTAAATTCAAATTTAAAAGATGCAGAATGCTTGTCAAAAAATTATTATTGTTATATGTTTTTTCCCGAAGCTTATTGTTACGCCTTTCCTTGAGTTTATAAAAATTTTGTTATAGTAAAAAAAAAAAAAAAAAAACCTATAATTTCTGTATTAATTCTGTATTTATATAGTTACATCCGAATGTAAATATTACCCGAACTGTCTTTTTTCTTACAGATCATTTAAATTAAGCACATTTTTTTTTATGTAGATTAAAACTTGGCAATAAAAGTTATTTAACCCTCTAAGTGTTTGGGGCGCAATATTCCGTTCACTAAGCTCCAGGTTTCACAGCAATACAAGCAATATTTAAGATAATATAATTCTATAGATTTAAGGAATATTAAATACATTGAAGAATGATTAATACTCTCAAGGATTACATTCATATTTGTAATTGAGTTTTTTTTTTTATATAATGTTGAAAGAATCATATTTTCTTAGCATTTAAAATAAAATTAAAGAAAACAACATTACAATTTTACCCTTTTGCAAGACGCTCGGAGGGATAAAAAACATTAATTACCCAAAATATACCATAGTAGAGTTTTCTCATTCATTGGGAAGATTCATATCTGTCTTCCACATATTTTATCAAACTCTTTTCTTTTCTTTTTTAATTTTGATCATCTTCAATAAAATTTACACTATTAAAAAATATCCAAAATTGCTAAGCTCAATACATATAATTAATTTTCAGTTCATTCTGGCATTGTCATCTATTCAATTAAAAGATACAATATTCAATATAGATGCAATATATCTGCAGCAATATATATATGATTCACAAAAACAAAATTCAAGAGTATAACATTAGTACATGTGCAAGTGAGACAAAAAAAAAAAAAAAAAAAAGTCATTGAATGAAAATTTGTATTGCGCATGTTCAGTTCCCACTCGGCCTTCAACTTTACTTCCACCAAAAATATGGATAACGATATTAACTGAAAGTGAAAACAAGAAAAATATGTTTGAGCTCCAGATTTAAATTTTCAATTAATATTCATTTTTTAAATTATGTGATCGTCCCTAAGATATTTATATTTTTTTTCACTTACTTCTTGAACTTCGTGTGATTATCAAGGAAAATAAGAAAAAAAACAACAACAACAAAAAAAAAAAAACCGACTACAATTTAAATAACAAGTAAGTTTCAAATTTAAATTAGTGTATTTTGCAAGTTTTACAATTAAAATTACGCAAAAGAGGTGATATATCAGCAAAATTTCAAATAGAAAATAAAACAATAAAAATATAGAAGGAAATGAACAAAAAATAAAGAAAGAAATATATGGCACGTAACAAATGAAAAATGTATGCTTTGAAAACTTAAACTCGTTGAAAAACTAAACTCATTTGCAAAATTTACATATATATATTTTGATTATACATAAAAATTAATTTTTTCTTATTTACATAAGTAGATAGCTTACTCATACGTATTGCATCTTCGATAAAATTTTAAAATATTCACAAACGAAAAAAAAAGAAAAAAAAAGTTGACAGTGATAGCCTGACGCACGGAACATACATAATTGAATTTGGAATAGCATTTTTTTTTTTTAATTTCTTTGATTTTTTTTTATTTTTGTATGCTTCAATTGCATCTAATAAAATACATTTTGATTCTGTAATTCTCATGGTTCTCGTTTAGCGGAGATCTATTAGAACTGGCAAAAAGACAAACTGAAATAAAACTCTTTAAGCTTATTTAATTTTGAAGTTTTTTCTGATTTTAATAGCCACGTGCAAATAAATTTTTAATCGTAAAGGAATATTTTTCTTTGCGTGGTTTTAGGTAGCTTTCATTACAAAAAGCTACCTATTGCAGCCGTTCGGAGGAAAGCGATTTCAAAATATTTTGATATATTTTCATCGATCATGACCCCCAGACCCCGAAACCGCCCTCCGTTCAAAATTGATATATATATATATATCTGACATTTGTCACACTGTAACTCTCGTATTTATGAACCGATTTCAATGTAATTCGGTGTGTACATAGTACATACCAATGTCTCGACCGAGTTCGTTGGCCAGCTTCATCCGCCGTTTTGTTTCAAAATGGCGGCCATTTAAAATTTTTTAAAAAAATTTAAAATTTGAAATGTGGTACCAAAAAATTGTAAATGGAAAAATATTTTTTTCTTATGTATTTGACCTTTATACAAAGATTCCGGAGCAGTTTTTGTTTCGTCTATATCTTAAAAAATGGCTGAGTTATAGCATTTTGAATTTCTAGCGTGGCTGACATTTTGAAACGTCCTGAATTTTGTCACGCGATAAATGGCGTATTTATGAACCGATTTGGATGTAACTTCGTTTATACATAGTACATACCAATGTCTCGACCGAGTTCGTTGGCCAGCTTCATCCGCCATCTTGTTTAAAAATGGCGGCCATTTAAATTTTTAAGAAAAATTTAAATTTGAAATGTGGTACCAAAAATTGAAAATTGAAAATATATTTATTTCTTATGTGTTTGACCTTGATAAAAAGATTCGGGAACAGTTTTTGTTTCATCTATATCTTAAAAAATGGCTGAGTTATAGCATTTTGAATTTCTAACGTGGCTGACATTTTGAAACGTTCTGATTTTTGACACGTGATAACAGGCGTATTTATGAACCAATTTGGATGTACCTTGGTGTGTACATAGTACATACAAATATCTCGACCGAGTTCGTTGGCCAGCTTCATCCGCCATCTTGTTTCAAAATGGCGACCATTTAAAAAAATTTAAAATGAGATACCAAAAAATTGGAAAATGAAAAAGATTTTTTTCGTATGTGTTTGACCTTAATACAAAGATTCCGGAACAGTTTTTGTTTCGTCTATATCTAAAAAAATGGCTGAGTTATAGCATTTTGAATTTCTATTGTGGCTGACATTTTAAAACGACCTGATTTTTGTCACGCGATAACAGGCGTATTTATGAACCGATTTCGATGTAACTTGGTCTGTAAATAGTACATACCAATGTCTCGACCGAGTTCGTTGGCCAGCTTCATTCGCCATCTTGTTTCAAAAGGGTTGCCATAAAAAAATTTAATTTAAAATTTAAAATGAGGTATTAAAAAATTGGAAAATGAAAAAGATTTTTTTTATGTGTTTGGCCTTGATACAAAGATTTCGGAGCAGTTTTTGTTTCTGAAAATTTGTTCTTTTGTTTATATCTTAAAAAATGTTTGAATTAGCACTTTGAATTTCTAGCATGGCTAACATTTTGAAACGATCTTGTATGTGTCACGCGATAACACACGTATTCGCCTATTTCGATGCAAGAAGGCATGTGGATAGTGTACATCAATATCTCGACCAAGTTCGCTGGCCAGATTCATCAGCCATCTTGTTTCAAAATGGCTGCCATTAAATTAAAAAATGTATATATATTTAAAGTGAGGTGCAAAAAAATTAGAAATTGAAAAAGTATTCTTTCTTAAGTATTTGACCTTGATATAAGGATTCAGGATCAGTTTTTGTTTGTCTTTATCTTAAAAAATGGCTCAGATATAGCACTTTCAATTTCTAATGTGGGTGACATTTTGAAAAATCTGATTTTTTGCCTGCAACAGCACTCTTATATATATACCGATTCTGATGTGAGTGAGCATGTGCACAGCAATTACTAAAGTCTCGATCAAGTTCACTGGTTAGCCTCATCCACCATGTTGTCTTTAAATGGCAGGCACTTTAAGAAATTGCCGAATTTGTCAGCCAAATATAAGTTAATTTAAAGGAAAGCAGCTTGGATAAAGCTGACTAATTTCGCGAAATTCTCATTCATTATATTGATAAAAATTAGTATTGAATCTCCTATATTCGGTTTCCACTAAATTGAGCTTAGTGTGTTTGAATAATATAAGTTGGCTTTTTTAAAATAAGGAATATGAAAGCTACCTCTTCCTCCCGGCACTGGCCGGAAGGACTTTTTAAAATTGGTAACAATTTGAAATAACCTTTCTAAAATATGAAAAAAATAATCTCTTGACATGATGAAAGTTTGATTAAAATAAATAAGAAATTATTATTTATTTAATATTATTATTAATATTTAATAAATTATTTTTCATGTTTTCCTGAAAAACATAATTTAATGACAATATTGCTTCACTTTCGATTGAAATAACAAATAATTTCAAAATCGAAATCTAATAATTCCTATATTTTCCGTTTCTTCTCTTTTTTACATAAAAAGGGTGTCATTTTGTTGTCATCATACGAGAAATATCATTAAAATTGGGGAAAAAATTAATATCTCGAAAATTTATTCAAATTTAAAAATCCTTATGTCATTTTTGATATACGCGGATCAATACGGATAATTGGTGTTAATTTCTCCGGAAAAGGTTCTATATTTTAGGAGTAATAGCTGTGAAACATAATCAGTCGTTTCATAAATTCGTTTCATTAGGATTTGATATATACCGCGTAGATAAGAAAAAGCATAGCATATATAAAAATTCACTACAAATAGCCGGAAACGTTCTTGAATTCTTTTGTACAGCCCTGTATATTACCTATACATTTTTATACATGTAATATATTAAGTTCAAATTTAATTCAGGGAAAAAAACGCTTAAAACTCTTCACTCCTTTTTTTTCTCTCTCTCTCTCTCTACTCCCTAGCAGCTCTCTACCTCTTCCAAAATTTTTGAAGCCCGCCCCCTTTCCTTTCTTCTTTTGCCTATACACTAAGTTTAAAATACCATATTATTTTGAAATAACTATTTGTAAATAGTCTTCTAAAAATCTACTGCCGCACGCCGAACCCCCTCCCCCCGCCATTTGAATGTTTAAATACTGTATTTAAGAAAATGCAACCCTATATTAAAAAAATGCCTATTCAATAGTTTATAGGTCTTTAAATATTTTTTGTTTTGATCTTTGAATCTCCCTGATTTATATTTAAAGAAATGGGTACAAACCCTTAATTAATACTTTGACATATGTGAAAAACTTTAATTCACCTTTTAAAAAAATATTTTGTGAAAAAACATAAGAGATTTAAATTAAAATTATTACTTTAAAAATAAGAGTAATGAGAATTAGGATTTTTATTTATTTATTTATTGGTAAGTACAATTTGTTGTATTTTTTTCGTTATAATAACTGACCTACATAGCTAATATAAATAATCTAAAAGTGAATATAAGTACTTAAAACGTGAACAATTATGAAAAACTATAATAGAAATTATTAAAAATACTTGGAAAATTATTGAAATGAATTACATAAATATTTAAAATAATCATTTTAAAAGCATGGAAAAAAAATTCTGGTTATAAAATTACGATTTCTGAAAATTAAATGCACTTCTAGGCAGGACCCGACCGATGAAGCTAGGGGGCACAGCTTCATTTCAGTGCCCTCTTTCATTCGAGAAAGGTTTTCTAAATTCAACATACTTAGAAACTCACCAATACTACAAATATTATTCCTAAGAGTGGCTCAGTCGAGTTCACATATAGCTAATAAAACAACTTTTTTTTTTATGTTGTCTTATATATATGTACAGGAAAATTGGATACAATCAAGAAAATTATGCAAAGGTGATTTTGCATTGTATTAGCATAAAGATGTTGAATTCATCATGTATGCTCAATTGAAAATATCAAAATTTTGAAATACTTCTTTTAATTTTGGCAAGTATTATTATTATTTTATTAAGTAATTTATTTTATTAAGTAAATACATATATATAATTTTTGAATAAAACTTGTGGTTCCCTGTTTTCTCAATTTCGGATCTCAGCACATGCTTCTTGTCAACCTTGCTTCGCAATCAGGAACTGACTTTGAAAACCGCTATCTAAAACATTTTATCCTACCTATTTCTATCCCCTAACTTTCATCCCCTATTTCTAACATCCCCTACCTCATTACTCAGGAGGCGGAAAATCGCAACGGGGGATTTTTTCACGTGGCGTGATAAATTGCCTTGTGGGGGTAGGAACTGAGCCATTCAGGATAGACATGTATGCATTTTGTTTTAATTATAGCTACTTACCTAATTAATTGAAATGAAATATTTTTATATCAATGGATAAATTAGAAACTGTACATTTTTTCGTGTTTTTTAAAATTTCTAAACGATCTAATAGAACTATCAGAATTTACAGTTTAATGAGAGGTAGCAATTATTTTGGCCATGCTTCGAGTATTTAAAGTAAAATCAAATATTTAAAATTATTTTAAATATAAAATGAAAACTAGGATGAAAAGCGGCAAGTTTTAAGAATTGCCTACAGAAAACGAAATTCAAAAATCTCAAATTTTTCATGAGATATCCTTAGAAAAGTGAGAAAAAATATTCCCATAGGTTAACATGGAGAACGGAAAACGAGATTTTAAGTAACCAGCACCCTTAAGAACGTGTTGTCTATAACAAACCTTAATTTAGTTCACATTTGCATTTGTAATAAATTACCAATATTCTAAAGGAAATGGAGTCTGCAACTCAACCCGATAAGGTCAGTGGTTAGATCAATTAATTCTTTGCACTGAAAAGATCGCGTTCGATTTACTATAGGTCCGGGTGAAATCACCTTATACATATAATCTAGGATTTTTTATGGAACTATGGGGATCAATCGTAATGTAGAATTCAATTCCAAAACTTGTAGAAAATTTGGACTTTTTAAACTTTTCCCTTTTTTTTTTTTTTTCTTTTTTTTTTTTTTTTTTTTTTTTTTCCCGTTGCTAACTTTAAGGAGCAGATAATTTAAATTATTGAATGAACTCGACGGCCGGAAATTAGACTTGAAGAGGTTAAATAAAATAAATTTTCGCTAAAATTTTAAGATTTTTGCTCGTTTCTCATTGGTTAACAAACTGTAATAGAAGTTTTGCTTATGTCCTTCTGCTAAACGTTGTCATACATTTCTTGATAAAATTGTTACTAAAGAATGAATTGGTTGAATTTTTGACGGCCAATTATCTGCTCGAGGGATATAGGCTGTTACTAAAGAAATGTATCTATTTTATTCGACAAAAAAAATCTATTAAAAGTTCAGTTATAGTAGATATTTTTTGTGGGTATAGAAAAGAAAAGGATCAATCGTTTAATATATCTAAATCAGCAATATTATGAGGTGCGGTATTTCAGATGTAAACATTTTAAAAGCCGCTATAATTAATTACTTCCTTTCCTTTCGTGTACTTCACATATATATTTAATATGTTTGCCCTTTTATTTAACGTAACTTGACTTGTATTCTTACATCCACCTGTTAATATTTATGGTCTGTTTTTATTTGTAAACATTAAATAACCTGATTTTGAAAAAAAATGAAACGTCACAACTTTTCTGTTACACGAAATTTAGTGGAAAATTTTGTTGTGCTGCCATCTATCGAAATTCTGCGTAATTACATTTATCATTTATTATCTCCTAGATTAACAGTTTAGATTCCCAAATTGTTTACGTATTTTTTATTATCCTAAGTTTATGTAATTTATTAAGATTATTAGAAAGAGCAATTAATTAAAAAAAATTGATTAGGCACATAAAGGTTTGTAATACCGTACTTACTTAAAAAAAATAATAATTGAAAAGTGGAACTCATAGTGACAAATTTATTTGCGGGCCAGTGTGACTTAGATATTTTTTTAATTTAAAAAATACACATAATTAAGTATACTTTTAAATGATTAATAATTTTCATTTAAAAAATACTTTTATGAATACTTTTAGATTTTAATTAAAAACTCGTGCTGCTTAATTTTTTTTTTTTTTTTTTTTTTTACAGATGCGGCATATTTTTAATGTTTTGTATTGACAGCTCAAAATCCCGATTGAAAATCTCCTTATCCGCGCCTGCAAGACGGGGGAGGGGAGTTTTCTCTCTGTGAACTTGTAATTTAATTAAATGTTCTTTTTTCTCTGATTAATCTAAAAAAATATCATAACAGTTATTTAAAATAATTAAATACAGCAAAAAATCTCCCTAAAGCGACCACGTTCCGTTCCAATAAAAATTGGTCGCTCCGAGAGGTGGTCTAATGGAGGTCATGTTTAAATCTGGATTTTAATTGTTGAAAAAAGGGTAACAATTAATGTTACTGAAATTTATTTTTCACATTAGGAAAAAATATAAAAATTTAAGTATCAAAACAAAAGTTAATTACATAATTACTTCAAAGTTTAAAAAATGAATACATTGACGTTTGCTTTGATTTTACGGTTTTTTCTTTTATAACTTTCATTTCAAAGTCCTTTCGAAGTTCAGTAAATAAATGCAATTTTTTTGGACGGAAACAAATAATAACGATTTAATTAATTTATCTATTTCTTTGAGAGTTTCCCGACAGAACAGAGCAGGGAAGTTTATTGACTGTCATTCTTAATTTGTCATCAGAGTTAAATTCATTGCCTAAAAAGGCACAAGAGGGGTTTAAACACTTAAAAGTTGCCAGAATATAAAAATTTGATGAATAATGCGCTCTCCGGAATTATTTTTCTAATAAAACCTTCTTCAAGTGACCAGGAAAAAACGGAGTTTGTTTCATTTTCTTCAAAGAAATTGGTCGCTCATAGAGGGAATTTTCTGAATGGAGGTAAAATTAGTATTGAGCCTATGGGAATAAATTTCATTCCATGATAAAATGATCATTCAGGGAGGTTTCACTGTACGTAGAGTGAAAGGGACTTTCTTCAGGGGAGCGACTGCTCCTTGAAGCCTGGAAGGGAATTTTTAATTCGTTGTTTTGTTTGTATTGCTTTTTTTTTTTGTTGTTGTTGTTACTACACTTCATGGCCGTAACCGCATGAAAGCAGTGTTGGCTGAGCCCCACCCCCACCCTTTGAGCAACTTTAGTGCCCATTATAATATTTTAAAATTTTAATAATAACACTTTAAAACTTTTCATTGCAAACACATTTTTAAATTGTCAAAATACAGAAATACACCAAAAATCCGAAAATATAAGATAAAAGCACTTTAGGCACTGTGTTTTATTATCAAACATGGCAAAAGCATTACGAATTAGTTCCACCAAAAAAATTTTAGAGCTTCATGTAGCTTCGCTGACTGATTACGGCTCTGTGTGTTATATGAAAGAAATAGCGATCACAAATAATAACAAAATATAAAATATTCAGTAACTTCATAAATTTTTTACCTCAAATTATTACAAAATGTAATTCATGTCAGTGAATATAAAGGAAATGTTTTTTTTTTTTTTTTTTTTTTTTTTTTTAACTAAACTATTTTTGACGCTGTTATGTTTAGGAGTTAGTCATTAAGGGAAATATTCTTAATGATTTACAGTTTGAGTTCAAGGTTTATTGAGCACAGAAAAGGTGTTACTCACTCTTAATGAGTTTTAATTCAGATCACTGATTTTCCGCGTTCGCAAAACAAAAGATTATACTAGGAGGAAAAATCTATATATATTTCTTTTACAACTAAAAGTAAATATTACTTTAAGTAAGCCTTTGGACGAAGCTTCTAATTATATTTATTTCTTTTGTTACTACAAGTTAATATTATTTTAACACCTTAAAAGTTTTTTTTTTTTTTTTTTTTCAGAAAAATATTTGATTTTTTGGGTTTCCGTACTTAAAAAGTAAAAACGGAATCATTATAAGATCACTACTATGTCTGTCTGTCCGTCTGTCACAGCAATTTTACTCGTAAACTATGGAAAGTTCAAATTGGGGGAAGTAATAAAGACTATTGACCCACATATTTTCATGTTATTAAACATTCATAAATATATCTAGTAAAAATGTAGAGGGACTAATTAAGCTACTTGAAAAAAAAAAAAAAAACTCTTTTCTTTGTATATCGTGCGGGGTATCGTGTAAAAGCTTTCGTAACGCTGAACTCAAAAATACATTCCTTTTTAATTTTAGATATTATGTTTTCAAAGATAACGTGGAAAACGTAGCGCAAAAATATGTTCCCCCCATTTAATTCAGAATCTACTGAAACTAAAATTATGAAAAAATTAGAGGTAGTAGACGTTAATTTAAACCTTGAAGGAAAGTTTTAGCGATTACCCTAGGTCACATAGATTTTGAGAAAATCGCTTTTTTCGTTATACACAAATTTAGATTTACGGGCATTCAGCAGAAGTGTTGAGCAGCGCTGGAGGTATACCGTATGTTGCAGAAGTATAAAAGCATTGTTGTTAATGATTTTTGAAAATCGTCAATAATTAACCAAGATATTGACCCTTAAAGATACGGACGGTTTGGACATACATAATGACAGGGGCGGCGTACTCTGTGTACCATCGGCTTTTAAAGCCGAATTAGCAACTTTTAATGATATATATGTGTAATGCAATGTCCAGTAGCAGTATAAAAGCAATAAATGTCAAATTGTTCAAAACAGGCTACTTTAAGGGGTCTCAAGACTCTTAAAATTGGAAAAAATGAAAAAAAGACCATTTTCTACATTTAATATCTTAAAATATATATGATTTTAAAACACAATCTTTATTGTGATGAAAGGTATAAGTATATTCTTTCATTTCATGTATTTAAAAAAATTGCAAGAAGCAGAATTATTCTTGATATGGGGTTCGAAACTGTCAGACATTTGTCCAGCAGAAAATTGGTATAACAGCTTACGCGCGAGATTACAAAATAAATATTGCAACTAGAATGAAAATTTTGGTGCCTCCTTATACTTCAGATTATAAGAATTACCCTGAACCTAAATAAATTTGTATTTAAAGCATTTTTATATTTTTAATGCAAAGTTGTATTTAGCTAATACAAAATTTTGAAAATTTCAACAATATAATCACCTAAAAAAATTTTTTTAACAATAAAAAGAAAAACTTAGGTTTAGTTTATACAGACTAACATGAAATATATGCTTTGAAAATTTCATGAAAAAATATTCAGAAGTTTTTGATATATCCTGCGCGTTATGCCCAAAAACGTCATTTGGAGAAAAATGACTTCAAAGTTTCGGAAAGCCGCGCCGCTTCAGCTATTGAGCGGGTATAATTCTAAAAGCCATAACTTCTGTTCTAATGGGAATTTCAAGGAAACAATTATATCAAAATATTCAGAAAAGATAGGAGTTTAACATCTAAAAAAATTAAAATTTCTAAAATTTTGAAGCTTTAAGACTCTTGAGACCCTTTAATTAGAATGAATCACATGAATACTACTATGGGACTCGCGACTAGTTTGCAGTAAATGGATCTTTCAATACGCCTCCAGTGACTTTAAAAGTTAATTAAAAACCATCTGGAAAAACGCGGCACGGACCAATGCAGCGTTGCAACTTTGCGACCTCCTTTCGAAGCGCGCTTAGCACGATGCCAAATTTAAACATTGAACAAAGGTTTTGTTTTACTACAATGTAGAAAGAGTAGTTTTCTAACCGAGTAATTTTCTTCTGATGGGCTGGTGGTTTCCATTATTATGAAACAGCCATTAACATTTGTTCCAAGCAGCCATTATTAAAAAAAAATGGCCATAATTTTTTTGCAAAAAAAATTATGGCTATTTTTTTCCATTCTGACCAGAAAATCAGAGTTCTAACTTTTTACGGCTGCTCTTTCATCTTCACCTAACACTACATTTATAATGGCTGTTTCATAATAATGGAAGTCATCAGTCCATCAGAAGAAAATGATCCATTCCAAAGGTATAATCCTTCATTTGGCGCCCCTTCATTCTGGCTCCCCGGGGCACATGCTTCCTCTGCCCGCACCCCCTCCTTAGTTTCGGCACTGAGGCTGTGCGACAATTCCTTGCATCGCAGAACACCGAGTTTTATCAGAGTGGTTTCTTCAAACTGATTCCACGCTATGACAAATGTATCTATGTCGGTGGCGACTATGTCGAAAAATAGTGCAAGATGTTATAGTTCATGTTGCCATAGTGCAGGGGTCAGCAAGTAATTTTAAATGGGGTCCGAATGATTTTGAAAAATTTGATTGAGGTCCTGAGAAAAAAACACATTAAGTAATACGAGTACTTATTACTTTTAAACTGCTATTTTTACATGCACATACAAAAAATAGAAAATAGAAAAGTCAGGTGTACGTTCTGAAAATTTTACATACTCATAATAAAATAGAAAAGGCAGGTTTTCATTGAAAAATTACCCTCGTGGTCTTGAGGCGGTTTTTTTTATAACTTGGTTCGCGTGGTGAACAGTTAACCCTTAAATACCGGGTGTTGCCTTTCGGCAACATACCCAATTTAGGCTTATAAATAATATTTGAATAATATTGAAGCTATAATGCCTAATGTTGCCAATAAAGTACATTCTGAAAATATTATTAAATCGATTTTCAACATGTAGATGGCAACACTTGTGCTGTTTAAGAATAAAGATAGATTTATTTTTTCTATTGTTGATACATGTTCTTTTTGTTTTGTTTGGAAGCTTGCGAAATACCCTATTTTGTTCTGCAGTGAGCAAGTAAAATTTATTTCTTATCATAGTTCCAGGGTTCGCACAGACTCCTTAGACTCCTTGGAAACTCCTTAGAAATGAAAACATTCCCAAGTAGTACTTAGAACTACTTAGATGAGCCAACCACTACTTAGAAACTCCTTATATTCTATTGCGGTTTCGGACGCAGGAGATATTGCTGCCGAGGGAAAAAAAATCGTGATTGAAAAACGCACGGTAAATCCTTTATGCACGTCATTCAATCTGAAGCACAACATTAATTGGGTAGGGTAATCTTAACAGTAGGGCTCCCACTAGGTCCGTTTTTCAATTATTAGGTCCGTAAAGTCCGTTTTTCGACACTGTTAGCCGACCTTTATTTTAAATTTTATCGATGTTTGGCATTTAACCAAGAATCTCTGAAAAAATCGCTTTTTTCTCAAATATGTTAAAAAGAAATACCGTCAAATTTCGTCAATCGATCGTGGAAGAAATTCATAAATTTTGTCAAGGGATCGAAATAAAACGCGAATTCCATTAGAAGATCGTAAAAAAACGCGTATTTCCCAAGAAGATCCCGAAAAACACGCGAATTTCTTCAAAAGATCGTGAAAAACACGCGAATTTCCTCAAAGGATTTCGAAAAACACGAATTTCCTCAAAGGATCTCGCGAAAAGTATGCGAATTTCGTCAAAGGATTGCAAAAAACACGCTGTTTCCATCGAAAGATCGCGAAAAAAACATCAGATTCGTTAAACAATCGAGATAAAACGCGAATTCCATTAAAAAATCGCGAATTTTCCCAGAAGGTCACGAAAAAAAAACGCGAATTTCTCCCTGAAGATCGCGAAAGAAACGCGAATTTCCCCCACAAGATCGCGAAAAAAACGCGAATTTCATCATAAGATCGCGAAAAAAATGCGAATTCGTCAAAATTTCACCTTCAAAGAAAGCGATTACTGCTGTTCTAAAAGAATAAATTCAAAACTTGTTATATTTTTTGTTGCATTTAGCATTTTTTTTTTTTTTTGCCTTTTAAAATTTTTCTTTAAGATGTATCATGTACGTAATATGCATAATAAGTGTTTGGGGTTTTACTAATCTCTATTTATATGACGTAGGAGTGATTCTAGTCCGAATTTTCCGAAAATGTAAGGCATTCATTTCCGAAAATTTAAAAAAATCGGTCATCAGTCCGAAAATTCGGACATGGTCGCGAAAAAAATAAATTTTGTCAATCGTTTCCAGAAAAATCGCCAATTTCGTCAAAGGATTGCGGGGGAAAACGCAAATTTCATCAAAGAATCGCGAAAAAAACGCAAATTTTGTCAAATAATTGCGAAAAAACCTGCAAATTTCATTGAAAGATCGCGAAAAAAACCACAAATTTCGTCAAAAGATCGCGAAAAATCCTACAAATTTCGAAAGATCGCGAAAACCCAAAAATTTCGTCAAAAGATCGCGAAAAAACCACAAATTGCATCAAAAGAGCGCATAAAAACCCACAAATTGCATCAAAAGAGCGCATAAAAACGCACAAATTTTGTCAAAAGATCGCGAAAAAAACCACAAATTTCGTCCAAACATCGCGAAAAAAACTACAGATTTTCGAAAGATCACGAAAACTCAAAGATTTCGTCAACAGATCGCGATAAAACGGCAAATTTCGTCAAAAGATCGCGAAAAATCGACAAATTTCGTCAAAAGATCGCGAAAAAAGCCACAAATTGCGTCAAAAGAGCACATAAAAACCCACAAATTTTATCAAAAGATCGCGAAAAATCCACAAATTTCATCAAAAGCTCGCGAAAACTCCCACAAATTTCGTTAAAAGATCGCGAAAAAACGCGGATTTTGTCAGAGCCACCAAGAAAATACTTATAGCTAGTGCCGGGAGTGGATTCCCCACCCCTCTCTGGTGTAACTTTTCAGAAGATTTTCTGTTCATTTCAGATTTTTTTTTTTACTCAGAATCACCCCTGTGACATGACCATTGGTCACTGCATAAAAAAGTAGATTGTTAATTTTGTATTTAAACTTAGGAAATCAATAAGCAATATATTGTGAATACTGTGCAATTTAGCACTAACAATTAGATTCTAATAGAGTAAAATTTGTTTTTGAAATGTTTTTCTCTCCAAATTGGGCATTAAATTAGAGTGTGCATACCACATAACGATGCAGCACATAAAAAGATCGACAACAACAACAACAATAAAAAAAAATGGCAAATCCTTAAAATTTTTTTGACTCCTTGGATTTTTTGGGTACTCCTTGGATTTTTTCTTCCCAACTCTGTATGAACCCTGAGTTCTCAAAATTCTTGTGAGTTTAATATTATAGAATTTTATCAAGGAAAATTATTTTTACAAATAAACACCAGTATTGCCGATTAGTAACAAACAAATTTTTAGCCGTAAACCATACTTAAAACAAAATATGATTTTTAAAAGTATTTTTTCCATGATTTATTTAAAAAAAGGAAGCCGAAAAACATTTTTAAAATGATTTTTGAAAACTCAGGCATTTAAGGCTTAATGCGAAGTTCACAAAACGTTATTTTAGCGCACGACAATAACAACGCAAATGAACGAAAGCTCCGCACAAGATCGCAATCTAATGAAATGACGCGCTATTTATTACTTGTAAAATATAAGATACAGGTGGTTATCAAAATAATGGAAACACTTGTGAATGAAAGGGACATTTAAGAATTCCCTTCGTAAGCATTAAAATATAATCTTAGCTACCAGATTTTTTTTAATATAAAAAGTACATGTATTAGGTAGTATGAGAGAGCTCTAGAAGAGTTGTCTACGTTTTGATTTTTTTTTTTGTCAGAAGCGTAAAATGTCAGACCTCACAAATTTTCAAAGAGGCCAAATTGTAGGAGCCCGACTAGCTGGAGCAACGGTGACCGAAACATCCCAGCTTATAGGCGTTTCCAGAGGCACGGTGTCTAAAGTCATGACAGCATACACACAGCGCGGAAAAACAAGCTCAGCAAAGCAAAATAGTCGACGGAAGGAGAAGCTGAGTGAAAGAGATCGACGGGTATTGAAGCAGATTGTAATGTCTAAAAAGAAAACAACTGCAGCCAAAGTGACCGCAGAGCTCAATCAGCATCTGGATTCTCCAGTGTCAACAATTACAGTTCGGAGATACCTTCATAAAAAGAACATTTACGGCAGAACAGCAATTCCCAAGCCACTTGTCACAGATGCTAATGCCAAACGTCATGTAGAGTGGTGCCACAACCACAAAACCTGGTCGATTGATAAGTGGAAGACTTATATGGTCAGACGAATCATCTTTCACATTGTTCCTCACAACAGGACGGGTACATGTCTGGAGAACACCTGCACAAGCGTATGATCCTGATTGCCTCCGTCCAACTGTCAAGCATGGAGGTGGATCGGTCATGGTATGGGCAGCCGTGTCATGGTTTTCTGCTGGTCCAATCGTAACCCTGAAAGGAAGGATCACTGGGGAGAAGTATAGAGAAGTTTTAGCTGACCAGGTCCATCCCATGATGCAAATTTTGTTTCCTGCAGGAGATGGAATTTTCCAGGATGATAATGCCCCTATTCTTGCAGCCAGAGTTGTCCAATCATGGTTTGATGAACATGAGGATGAGGTGGAACATCTACCTTGGCCCGCACAGTCCCCAGACCTCAACATAATCGAACCGTTGGGGTCTATTTTAGAGCTTTCAATCCGGAATCGATGTCCTCCACCGGCATCTCTCACGGAACTTTCACAATATCTCCATGAAGAATGGTACAATATTCCTCTAAACACTATTCAGAATTTGTATGATTCGATTCCCAGGCGAATCCAAGCTGTATTACATGCCAAAGGCGGTCCTACGCCATATTAATAAAGAATTCCTTCAAAATCTAGGGTGTTTCCATTATTTTGATAACCACCTGTACATGGCTATTGCTCAATCGTATCATATGTAAATATTAATAAATTATTTGTTCAAGTTGAAAATTTTTGACGGTTCAGGTTTCAACCTTCCGTGGTCCGGATGTGGATCGTGGTCCGCCTGTTGCCGACCGTGGCCATAGTGTATTATTATTTTGGCAGTAAAGTTTCAGTGTGAAAAAAAAAAAAAAAATGACGAAACTTAGTTTCTGAACGTCCCTCGTATATATAATTCAAAAACTTAGCAAAATTTTATTCATTTTTTTATTTTTTACCAATTGTTCTATACATATTGGGGACAATGGTAGAATCCATTTCTATATATTGTGTATATGCTTTTTTTACTATTTACAAAAAAATTTATATGACAATGGTAGAATCGTAAAATCCATATAGTGTACATTTGCTATTGTACCACATATAGGAAAATAATATTATTGTCGCAAAAAATGCCATTACAATCTAATGAGACAACGAACAAAACTATATAATTTAAAATCGTACCTAAACTTTATTCCTTTTTTTCTTTTTACCAACTGTCCTATATATAGGACAATGATAGAATCCATTTCTATATATTGTGTATGTCTGTATGTAATTACACAGCTGTACTGAGTTTTACTAAGCAATAGTATCAACGACTTGTCATGATTAAGCTTCAGTGGAATTTCAGCATATTGTTTCCACAATTATTAGTATTTTTTTTATGATATATCAGATAAAACAATAAAATTAGCCAAATTCAAAAATTTGAAAAACGAATATAAATTATTAGTTTCTATCTTTTTTTAGAGAAACCCAGAAATAAATATTTATTAGAAATCGAAAGCGGATTTTCTGAAATGATTTTCTCTCTTTAACCTACAAAACATATATATCTGAGATTGTGACACTTGTAATCGACATTTAACGATTAGACTACCAAATGATTTATTTGAATTACTAATGATTTTATAATCCTGCAAACTATTTGTATCTTCGTATATGTATTCTTTTTTCTAGTCTTGGAAATCTGTAAAATCTCTATGCTGATTATCGATTTACAAAACCTGACAAGCATGTTCATTTGTAAATCAAAGAGATTTTGTTAAAATATTTTCTATCCATTTCTATTCAACGGGAATCCGTTTAGGAGAAATTTGGGTTCCTTAATTGACCCTTCACAAAATTTTCCATTTTAAAACAGAAACCTTCACAAAAATCTTTGTCATAAAAACAAACCTTCACAAAAATCTTTGTCATAAAAACAAACCTTCACAAAATTTTTCAAAACTCATTTTACACGTAACGTGACCACAATGTGAACACTAAGAGTTGAATTTGTATCACGCTGCTTTCACATTTTGCTTACATTTGGGTTCCTGCGCTATCATGGAAATACGCCAAACTCTCTTTTTACCCGACTGAAAAGAAGGGTTATGTGTTTCACGCGTATCTGTGTATGTGGATTTCTTTATACCCTCGAAACATTCCAACGGCTGGATGGATTTTAATGAATGAGGTCTCTATCGATTTGTCTTAACCGTCCAATGGTTATAGGATAGGTTTTGTTTTCATAAATTCAAAATGGCGGCCGTAAAGTACAAAATGGCGGTAGTGACGAAATGTTTTTTTTTTTTTTACGTACCCTATTGAGTGGCATATCATTGGATAGGTCTTTCAAAATGAAGACGATGTTTCTTTAACCCTTTTGCAGTCAGAAGCTCCGTTTAAATATTACACAACCTGGAAGTTGTGTACTTTGGATCTCTACCTTTACTGTAACTCTAACCTTCATATAGCCATCTATAGGCCTCATCAAAACAGTGTTTGTAGATAGGAACTAATAATTAAACACAACTTAAAAATCATCAATACAAGTAAATAAAAAAAACGGTAAGTAATATAAAAAATAGTTTCATATTGATGAAAAATAATTAATTAGTTCGCTTTTTACGCAGTCGGATTTTTCGATTTTTTAAATTTAATATATTTATTTACTGAAATATTGAATAAAACATTATTTTCAGAATTATTTGTATTCTTTTTTTTTACTAACTACAAATGTAATAGCAACATCTGTTTTAAACGAATCTTGCATAGTTAAGGCAAGAAATGTTGTTATAGAAATTTCATTTACCAGACCTGCCAACCTTTGAAAATGAAAAATCGTAGCACACAAAATTAAAATTAATCTGGAGATTGGTTGGTTGGTTTTTCGTGTTTGGCAGCAATTTTTTGACATTCGTAAAAGGAATAAGGTTTCAGTCTTTCATCTGCATTTAGTAAATTTTTTTCTCTGAAAATTTTTTTACGATTTTTAGAATTTCTTTTCATTTTACAGCTTTTTTTTTTCCACATATGTAAATGGAACCTGGTTCCAATTTTTTAGCCCAGTGCAGTAAATTTTGATGAAATACCCGCGATCATTTCAGGATATTCACAATTTTTTCTCATAATCGTAATTCACATTTTCCTATCACGATTCTTTGCTGAAATTCGCACTTTTTACCACGAGCTTTTGACAAAATTCGCATTTTTTACCGCACTCCTTTGACGACTTTTGCGTTCCTTACCACGATCCTTTGACGAAATTAGTGTTTTCTTTCCGCGATCTTTCGGTGAAATTTGCGTTTTCTTACAGATCTTTCAATGAAATTTGCACTTTCTTACTGACCTTTTGGTGAAACTTGCATTTTCTTTCTGCTATATTTTAACAAAATTCACATTTTTTTCACGATCCTTTGACGAAATTAATTTTCTTCTGTGACCAATTGACGAAATTGATTTTTTTTTACGCGGCAATTTGTCAAAATTCGTGATAGTTTATCGCAACCGATCGGCAAAATCTTCGATATCTTTTCGCAACCAATTAACAAATTTCAGTACTTGTTTACAATGGTCCTTTTGACGAAATTTGTAATATTTTTCCCTCGATAGTTTATCGATATAAAATTCGTGCTTTTTTGCGCAATGTTTCAACGAGATTCGTAATTTCTCTCTGAACTCTTAACGAAATTAGCGATTTTATTCAGTGACCCATTGAAGATAATCACTATTTGTTTCTGAGATCGTTGACGAAATACCCGATACTTTTACAAGATCACTTGAAGAAATTTTCTATTTTTTCCGCAATCGGTTCATGAATTAATTTGGGGAAATTCCACAAAAGAAAAAAAAATCGCGGACTTCCAATAAATTTCAAAATATACTCGCAGAAAAATCATAGATCTGTAGAATAATTTGCAGGGGGAAATACTGCACAGCATTTTTCATTATGCAGGACTTACCTTGCCCCTCAACGAACACCCCTCCCCCCCCCCCCCCTCTCAAGAAACTCTTAAAATGGCACCCCTGTTTCTAAGGAAGGGAATTCCAGTATAAATATTTACAGAAACACGATTCACTCGAGGTTAATATGCATAAAGAGGGTTTATGTTAAGAAGTTTGTATTGCAGCCCCGATTTTCACATGAGCATTTTTAATGTCCGAATTTTCGGACTAATGACCAATTTTTTAAGACTTTCGGAAATGAATATTTTAAAATTTTGGAAATTTCGGAACAGAATCACTCCTGAAAAATATGCTGCACGGGCTAAAAATCGCAAGTAGGAACGAAAAATGCGTTTGTGTTTTTTGCTAAAAATCGTAGTTTAAGACCAATTTTCGTAGCATCGTAGTTTAGAGGTCCAAATCGTAGCAACTACGATTTTTTCGTAGCAGTTGGCAGGTCTGCATTTACTGATTTGCTTGCTTGTTTACGGGTATGTCTGATCAGTTTTTACAAAATACATGTTTAGCACCAAATTGTAAGCCGGATATCTTATATAATTTCGCCTTTTCATTTCAGGAGCTGAGTTGGAATCTATTCGAGCTTTGTTTAATGAAAAAGAAAAAGAGCTTTCCATGGCTGTGGCTAAAGTTGAAGAGCTGACTCGACAACTGGAAGATGTTCGTCGAGGGGATGTTTCTGGACTGAAGCATGGAAACACTCCCTCTCCTGCTGCTTTGGAGTTCCAGAAACTCAAAAGAGAGCTTCTTGTCAGTATTGCTATTTTTCCTTGCTTAATTTATTGTAATTCCTTCTACTTGTGGCTTATTATGCCTTGATTTACAAAACGTTTTTAAGGTATTTGTTTGTTATAGGGGCCTTGGCGCTTTTTAAAAAAGCTTGGCGCAATTCGGGCTCAAGAAAGTGAGATTTATGAGCAAATGATGTAAACAGCTATGCGAACAAACTTCATAAACTTTTATGCTTGTTTATATATGTATTTATATATATATAATATTTTTTATGTACAAATTACTTCTGTTTGTATATAAAAAATAGGTAAATGGTTTCTTTATATTAAATAAGTTATATCAATATTTAAAAAAAAAATTGCGTGCATGTATAAATATTGCTTGCGTGTTCAGGTGCCAGAAAATTACGTGAAAAATTTTCTTCTCTTGCCAAGATCGTGTTCTCTATCTCGCCAATGCCCTTATAACAAATAAGAACCTTTTTTTAAAATTTGTATAAATAAAAGTGTTCGCATAAGTGAACGTGCATTAATCAATCAACGATATTTGTTTTCACCGTAGACTACATGTAAACTCTTCCGTTTTGTTATATGCAGAGAAAACATACCAATATTTGCATTTTTTCTGGGTAGCGGGGTAGGGGGTAGGGGAACTCGAGAATAAACGTACCCCTACACATTTTCAGAATCCAACTGGAAAAAATGATAACAGTTAGTTTTTTTTAATTTCCACTAAACCAACTTCAAAAGTATTGTAGATATTTGTGCGATTTGTTAAGTTTTATCTACATGATGCTAATGAAAAAATGTTTTAAGTGTTCATGTATTCTTGGCAGAAATTATTCAATGTTATGCCGACAAAATGGTATTTTTTTTTTAAGTCAGTCTGAGAGTACTCCCTTTTATTTATTTATTTATTTTATTTTATTTATTTATTTATTATTTTTTTTGAAAAAAAATGTTTTATTGTATATTCCTATTTGGTTTTTAAATTTTTTGAAGTGGAATTGCATCGAAATAAGCATTATTTAAGACCGTTTTTTATAGACTATACTATTTGAACAAAATAGAAAAATATTTTTAAAATTTTTCTTCTTATAGTATTTTAGAGTTTATATAATCCATCAAATCTGTAACCTTTTTGCATTTATGAAAAACATAACACGCTCACTACCATGAGCATCACCGGTGGGTCTCAAAATTTTTTCATTCTGTGCCGTGAGCATCATCCGTGGGTCACAGGTACCTTTTCATATAGGTAATATTAAATAAAATTCGTGGGCATGTGAGCAATGACTTTATATTTGTATGTGGCACTCCGGGATAACTGCAACTAACTATATTTTGTGAACTTATTCCGAATTATGTATATACTGTTTTTATTTTACAACAAATAAACCCTTTAAAAACACTTTAATTAGTCTTTTTAAGTTTGACACCTTGGTGATCACTTTAACTTCCTATGGACAGCAGTGAATGTGTTAAAACTATGCATTACATAACAATATTTTTCTCTTTGATTATTTTGTTTAATGACGTGCGTCATTGCTATTCATAAATATCTTTCATTGTATTATTAAATTACATCATAATTAAAGATACAATATCAATTTATAGTTAAACCTTTTTTTTTAAATTTTATTTACAGTATCGCTCAAAAATAAACGAACAGCAAAATGCTAGGATAGCACAGCAGAGGGAGACATTAGCCAGGCGGCAGTCAGAAATATCACAAATGGACCAACGTATAGCAGAGCTGCAACAACGATTGCAGCGCAAAAGACTGCTTAATCAACAGCTGGGCAGTCAGCTGCACGTTGCCAACAGAAACAGGCCACGAAACAACATTGCCACAGTCGAGCCTTTAAAACGAGCTGCACAAGAAGTTGAACTTATACGGGATGACTTAAAAGTACCCAGTGATTCAGAGTTTACGCCTAATAAAAAAGATCCTAAGTACCAGACTCTCCCTTATAATACTAAATTCACAGGTAGTGGCAATGTGGACGCTCAAAAACTTCAACATATTAATGGGACTGACAGAGTGGAAGAGAAGCCTGTGATTCAGAATGGTGGTCCGCCACCTTATCCTGAACCACCTAGTGTTCATTCACCACCTAGTAAACCACCTCCACCTAGGGGATTGGGTGCACTATCTCCGAGACCTTTTAATTCTTCCTCGTCAAACAATTCTGCCCCAAGAGGACCTCAACAGAGAATCATTGTTACTACGTCTAGTGGAATGCCTACAATCACCACTGTAAGTATGATGTAGTTTAAATCCATAATTAGTAGCTGTAAGGGATAATTAAACTAATATACCAAATCCATCATATTAGTTATAGAAATAATTGAAATAATCTAAAGCCATGTTACTTAAAGGATAAGAGAGGTAATCTAAATTCTTCCTATTAATTAGAGGGATGAGTAATGTAATGTAGATCCATCATATCAATTCTAGAGGATAAGGGAAGGAATATAAATCGATTATACTATCTAGTTAGAGTAATATAATTGTGTCATAATAGTCATAAGGAATTGGCGAAAAATATAAATCCATCGTATTATTTGTGGTAGAGGAACGATGTAATATAAATCCGTCATATTTGTTTTAGCAGATTTGCGAAGTCTTTAAGATTTAAAACTTCTTCTGATAAAACTATAACATCCTTCTATAAGTTATTCTAGATGTTCGCTTGGAACTATTTATATAGATGTTGCTGTATTTATCCCTCCTTCAGTAATCCTATATGAAAGCTAGTAAATATGATCCATTTTCAATATTATTAGTGAATTGCATCATTCAGTAGTGATTAGATTCATGTCCAACTGGTCCAAATAGATGCCGTAGTATGATTTATGAGAACTAGCGTTACACGTAACTAGTATCTGAATCTTATCTCTTTGGAAATTTATCTTTGGAGACATCTGTATCAGTGACAAATAAACTAAAAATGACCAATATCAAGAAACACTTTTCTTTTCAATGCAATGCAAGATTTTGTAATTTGGTTTTAAACTCTTTCTTGCATTTATCTGTGAAAAGCTTAACTTTCATGCAATTTTATATTTGATGTGTTCTTTATAAATCTATCTGGACTTCTAGAAGTGTTTAGGTGAATATGAAGACTATAGTAAGTCACATAAGAAATTTGATTATTCGTGTTCAACTATTCATTAAATTAATGCATAATCCAACATTTGAAGATGATTGTGAGAAAATACGTCATCTTATTAAAATAGATCAATTAATGCTAGAAAACTTTAAGCGTTACAAAAAATTAACCCATTCTCAAGCAGCGGGGTACTAAGTTCCCCACTTAGCCAAGCGCTGTTCAATGAGATGAATGTTCGATAGCCAAGTATTTTTAAATAATAAGCCAAATGCCGAAAAATTCTCGTATAATACTGGATTGTCATCAGGGTACTCCCTGGTTTTTGACTAACGTTAACAATTTGACTAATCATCAAAGAAAAACTATAGCCAGATTAGAATAACGTCACCAACAGATTCATCCTGAAACACTGGTTCTAAAATCTTTCTTTAAATTCCCTAACGTACTTTCTTTTTCCTCTTAAATGTATGTTTCAATTTTTTATGATTAATTTTAGAGTAGTAGTTAATGATCTAAATCGACTTATCGGTTATAGAAACTGATAAAACAATTGCATTACAGATGTTTTGAAAAATCGGGGGGAAAATTCCGTTTTGATTCATTTCTAAATAGTTTTATGAAACAAAACTCGAGTTAACTCAGAATTCGGGATAGTATCCTAGAGGTCTGCACGGGCCCGGGCTTGGCCCGAGGCCCGTACCAGCCGCGGGCCGGGCCGACAGACAAAATAAACGGGCCGGGCCGGCAAAAAAATTGAACGGGCCTGCAGGGCCGGGCCGATAAAAAAAAATAATCGGGCCTATCGGCCCGATATGAGAATTCAAGCGAAGCAGATAAAATACGAGCCATTTTCAATGAATATGATTTTCTCGAGAAGTATAAATGTGCGTCACGAGCCGATGCGAGTTGAACAACATCAATACAGATATGTAACATGTCCATCGTAGAGATCGGCATTGTACAGTTACAAGATGTCTGATTACGGGTTTAATTTTACGGGTTTAATTTTTTTTCAGCAGACTCGTGCCGGGACGGAACTGGTCTTAATCGATCTCAGGATGTGTAGGACAGGCATTATGTTTTGTAAAAGTATTAATAGTGATAATGAACTTCTGTTAACAGTATCTTTGGAAATATACCTTAAGGTGGTTCTCATATTCACTGCTCAACAATGCGAAACTTTCAAACACATTTTCTGACACATTTTTAACTATAAAGGCATAAAATTCACAGGCCTGACTATTGAAGGCATTTGGAAACGAATAGCTTTCTCCATATTTGATAAATTACTTACCGAGATAACAGAGAGTCTTGTCATGTGACTGTACGTTTTTCTCCTTTCCTGTGCTATCGCTTCCGGAAATTCGATTCATAATGCTAACTTTGGCAGTATTTTCAGAGAAAGATATATTGCTTTTATCTATGAAAAAGAAGGCATTTATATAGTTTCTGAATAAGAATACCTGCCAATCTTACGCGTTTCCGAAAAGAAATGAATTCTCAAATGTGTCGAAATGTAACTTCTTTCGATTTGAGAAAAGCCTTAAAAATGAGAGAAATATTTTCGCAAATCTACTTTTTATCATACAGCTTCAAAAGGTATCATGTTTTTAATCCTTTATTCTGAACTACATTAACTTTTTAATGAATCCTTATTGGAATTTCGAAATGTCTGTAGAGACGATGACTAAAACACTGTGTAATCGTTAATGTTTACTATTGTGTGTTTTCTGCTTTGCGAACACATAGTAATCTAAAATATATTGTAAAATTTTCCCGTAAATATGTACGTAGTACTCATTAAAAGAATCTTAATTGTATGTCGAGAAAAAACGGAATTTTTTTTGTAGAAATTGAATCGGGCCGGGCCTGTTTTCACTAATTTTTGTACGGGCCGGGCCCGGAAATTCCGACCCGTGCAGACCTCTATAAGTATCCTTTGTTCCTTAAGAAAAAAAAATGAGAATGCGGTATCTTTTGTTCCTTAAAAAAAAAAAAAAAAAAAAAAAAAAAAAAAAATGAGAATGCGTTTTGAAAAATAACAAAACACAAATACGAAGTTATACAGGAAACTTTCAATCGTTCAACAACATCCTTGACAGTGTCACCGAAAAAAAAAAAATTAACTCTTGCAATTTGGTAATTTCAGTCTTTCGTTTTTTCACCAAATAAAACTTTTTGTTGCGATTTGGCGCAATAGCATTCCGCATCGAAAACCCTGGTTTTCATGGACTTTGATTTTGGCATGTGATTACTCTTTATAAATGTCGAAAAGCTCAACGCAAATTCTCTCAGTTTTTTGCTTAGAAGCATCATTTAGCACAAAAGAGACATCTCAAGCTTTGCACATAGAAAACTCTGGGAGCAAAGGGGCTAAAGTGTTATTATTTTCAATGTTGAACTGAATATTTTGAGGCATGCTATTAGTTAACTATCAATATTTTCTCACACGTTTTACTTTTTTCAGGCTGTAACATCTCAACCTAAACCAAGTTCGATTGGTCCTCCTCTCCCGAGGTCTAAAACACCCGTCAGCCTTTCCAATCATCAAGCTGTGCTTCCGCCAACAGTAATGACCAGTGGTCAGTCAGGTTTATCACGAACTATTCCTCAAACACCGGCTAGGCAGCATCCTGCACCTAGTTACAATCAGGCACGGTTACGAGCGGTGGAGAACGCTCAAAAACCTGTAGTACCGCCAAAACCTAGTACGCCTGGTAAACCTGTGCCTCCACCACGTCAGACACATGGTGTCTTGAATAATTTACCGAAGCCTGATACTGTCGATCAAGCTCTATCGGTTTTGAAAGGAGACATTAGGAGTACGGAAAACCAGAGGTAAGTTTAAAAAAAGTAATTATTTTTTGATATGGTACCGATTTTTATTAATCCTTTTTCAATCTACGTGTTATTCCACAGTTGTATTTGGAATTTGGTATCCCCACTACAATTTACATAGTCGGTACCCACACATCTTCTAAGATTTAGCATATTTCGATACCACCGCATTGTTAAACATTGCTATATAGAGTATAAAGTTCTATACGAATTATTCAAATTATCGTCGTCTTAAATTATATTATAGTTAAGTTTCTGATTGGTCTCTCTACAAAAAGTATCACTGAAAATATGACAATGTCCAAAAATGAAATTGTTTCTCTCTGTACCAGAAACGTGTTCAAATTTCGTAGCCTTTCAAGTAATTTTACGTAGACAAGATATTACGACCGGGATCCAGATAGATTTTGCTCCGTTAGCGAAAGGAGATTGACCAATCAGAAAATTTGTTTACTTAAAACAGCGAAAGGTTCGCGAAAATGCAGACTTCTGATTGGTCAATCTCCTTTCGCTAACAGCGCAACAGTTTAAATATATCTGGATCCCGGCCAATATGTTGAAAATTTTTTGTTGTCATGTAAAAATCTACATGCTATGTAGTAACTGATTATAAAGTCTAAAACATTATTGTGCATCTTTAGATATTTTTTATCCATTCAAATTCTGTGTAGATTTTTTTTTTTTTTTTTTTTTTTTTTTTTTTTATGAAAGTTATATGCCGTAGAGATAGGCAAACAAGCATGTCATTTTTTAATTCCAAGAAAACTGACACGGGACCACTACGAATATGAGTCCTTTCCGTTTAAAAAGAATTTATCAAAATGTATTTATGCATATAAAAATATACTTAAGATTCTTGGACACAGGGCTGTAGGTAGGTACAACTGTTCTCATAGGCTCTTGTTTGCTGCCCTTGGTTTAGTTAATAATAACGGTTCTTGCATACAACTTATGCAATTAATTATAAATTGATATTGGCTTCAGGTGTAAATTTTTCTCTCATTGCAAACGTTACAGCCATAACATATATTTCAAGCAAGGTGCATTTTTTAATTAATAATTTAAACAACGTTTTGTATTTCTTGTTGTTCAGTTCAATAACTCTTTATTGAACTGAACAACATTAACTATATAACTAGAAACTGTGATAACTAGATTGTTTTTTATATTTTTATTTTTATTTAGAAAAATAATTTGAATAAACTTCCACTATACATTTTTTTTTTTTTTTTTTACAGGCACATCAACCAACTACCACCTCCTGTAAGTTTACATCAGAGATTGGCACCTTCTGTTTACGGCCAACAGCACCTTCAATCTAAATCAAACTCAGAAAATTCATCCGAATCAAACAGATCGCCTAACTCAGACAATGAGTCTCGAAATTCTCCACAAAATCGTCTTCCAATAAATGGTGTTTCAACTCATAACTCTGAAAGCAATAATGTCCACATATCCATCAACAGGCGCATTGGCCTACCACCATCGTTCTTCTTTCCGGAGAATCAAACACCGCCATCAGATCTTAATGGTGACATATCTGCATCAAAACGCCGGCCGTTTACACAAGATGAAACGCAGCTTCTCAATCTAGAAATTCCGAATTCTGAAAGTGAAACACATTTGTTGAAAAGTTCCCATTCTTCCCCCAGTACAACAGATAAAACCAGTAAGTGTTTCTTCAGTTATATCAGTTGTTTTAGTTATTTTAGCCAGTTAATGAAATAAAAAAGTGTTTAAAATAGAATAAAATGTTAAATAAAACATTTTTAACCACATGAGCTCAACATTGGAGTAAAAACTCCTGTAACAGAACTTTTCATTTAGCAATAGCTTACATGTTTCACTTGGATTTAACTTATTGATATAGCTACAAAGATCCAAATGCACGTCACGAGACTGCAATGGTTTGAGGCAACTAAGATTGTTTTGTGACTCTAAATATAAATCATGTCTAAATTCCATACCATATTAAAATTACTATGTACTATATAGATACAATTTAATTGTTATTGATTGAGCAATTTCAGTAAGTTATACAGCATATTTTTAACATTAAAATTATGAAATTCATTGCAAATATACACAGAGCACTTGGTATACTAATTACATAAACAATAAACTATAACATTTATAAACCACTATGTGCATAAAAACCTGCAAGCTAGTGAAGAACAACTCCGCTCCTAGTTGCCAGACGGTTCATCTGTATCCATTGGAATGGGAAAGGGATGTTAGGATCAATAATGGGATGAATTGTGTTTTCCAACGTAGTAATGTTTCAATTCTATATTCAACTCTGTATAATTTTTCTTATGAGGAGAACTTTTGAAGAATTAGTTGGCTCCACTGATCGAACTGCTGTGAGAATGGTTTACGCAGTTTATGTCTTCCAGTTAGTGGTGTTTAGGCTCTTAATTTTGAAAGGAATGGTGTCCACATATCCATCAACAACCGCATCGGTTTTCGACCTGTTTCCTACTTACCGAGGAATCAAACACCTTTATCAACTTCTCAAGTGAAACAAACACATTCACTGAAACATTTTAATTTTACCCCCAGTACAACAGATAAAACCATTAAGTTCTTCTTTAGCTAAACAAATTAGTATATCTTAATCAAATTTGCAGTTGATTACAGAAGAAAGTTATATCTTATTTTAAGTAATCACTTTTAGATAGCGGATTAAAAAAAAAAAAAAAAAATATGATTACGCGGATCTGAACAATGATTTATCCGCATGAAAACGTCAGTGTTACAATGTCAATAAACCTGTGATTTACTAAATGAAATCAATAACATAACACAGTCGTAATCTATCTTTACTCCTTCAGTATTTTACTGCAATCAATTATTCATGTTTTAAATTACACCTGCTTACACACTTAGCTCAAAGTTCTAATTAACTGATAATTTTTTCTTTTACTTTATTGATTGTATAATGTCAGTAAATCTGTGATATGCTAAACGAAATCAATAACATAAAACAGTCTTAATTTATCTTTACTCCTTCAGTACTTAATTACAATCAATTATTCATGTTTTAAATTTTTTAATTACTCGCGCTTACACAGTGAGCTCAAAGTTCTAATTAACATATATATTTTTTTATCTTTTTGTTTGTATAATGTCAATAAATATGTGATATGCTAAATGAAATCAATAACATAATACAGTCTTAATTTATCTTGACTCCTTCAGTATTTGACCATAATCAGTCATTCATGTTTTGGCTTTTTAAATTATTTCCGCTTACACACTTAGCTTAAAGTTCTAATTAACTGATTTATATATATATATATATATATATATATATAAAATTTACTTTGTTGTTTGTGTAATATCAATAAATCTGTGATATGCTAAACAAAATCTATAACATAAAACAGTCTTAATTTATCTTTACTCCTTCAGTACTTAATTACAATCAGTTATTGATGTTTTAACTTTTTAAATTACTCACGCTTACACTCTGAGTTCAAAGTTCTAATTAACTGATATTTTGTTTTACTTTGTTGCTTGCGTAATATCAATTAATCTGTGACATACTAAATGAAATCAATAATATAACACAGTCTTAATTTATTTTTAATCCTTCAGTGCTTTACTACAATCAGTTATTCGTGATTTAATTTTTTTAATATTAGCGCTTACATCCTGAGCTCAAATTTCTAATTAACTGATAAAACGATTTACTTTGTTGCTTGTCTAATGTCAATAAATCTGTAATTTTTGGAGTCTTACATCAAGGTCGCTAAATGAAATCAATAACAGTTCAGAGTCTTATTATGTGTTCACCTAAGTTTCATTTTATAGTTTAATCTTCGCTTCCTTTTATCAGGTGAACTATTCTTTCAGCTAGGTAGAAATTCATCTTATGCTCAAAAATAGTTGAGTATTGTTCAACATTATGTAACAAATGGAAAATTTCCATTTCCATTCATTCAAATTGTGTTTATAAATAAGTAAATGATTTTTTTAATTAAATAAACGTTTCCTGGATTCAGTAAAGGAATATTTTTCTCTGTAAATCATAGATTATATTCATCCTCCCGCGAATTTCCTATTTTCTATTCTTTCAAAGTAGCTGTCAATTTTTCGTTTTTTTTCCAAACGTTTGAGAACCTTTTTTGTGTCAGTTGCTTAAATATAAATGCCAATGTATAATTAGTTGTACCCTGGTATTGATTCAATAACACTTTTTTTCAAGTGGAAGTTATTAAATAATATGAGTAATTTCCTGTTTTTGTAACGACATTTTCCTGTCACTCTAAAATATTACGGAAATATTTTCTGGCATGGACGAACTATTTACAAAAAGTAAGGAAAGTTCATAATTACCCACGATTCTAACCTTTCCCTTACCTTCAGAAACTTTTTAAAGCGAAACCTATCAATAACTTCATAAACTAATTGGTTTTCGAAATTAGCAAAAACGTCTTTTAAAAAATTTATGTGGAGAAAAAGTTTCCTTTTATCTTAAAAATATTTCTTTAAACATCCAAAACCAATTGAAGACTAAAAATAAAAAACGCTAAAAGTACCAAAAAATCGAATTTTTTTTTTTTTTTTTTTTTTTTTACGAAAAAATGTTTTAAGTACCAAGCTTAACAAACAGGAGAACGCTCGAAGTGTCAACGGCAGTAGTAATAGTTAAAAAAAGAGTCAAAAGATATCGCTGGTTGAATGCGCCACACGAAGGGAAGTGAAGAACGCTGAAAGTGTCAGTGATAAGACGCGCGGCGGCTGGTGGTCTTTACACAACTTGCTCTTGTTGTCATTGCTTATATCAATCGGATATTTTAAAGAAAATTCGAAAATATTAAAAAAATAAATAAGATAAATGTTTACAAATAATAATATTAGGTATTTAAAGGCTGAACGAAAGGAAGCGAGGTACCTACATTTTAAAGTGTTGACTAAAATCCAAAAGGAGTGGAGTGGAAAACGCTGTAAGTACCATAAGTTGGAGTTTTTCATTTTTTCGCTCTCTTGAAAAATTTCCTCTTTTGGGCTTTCAGCGTGTTCCATTCCAATTGGTTTTTGAAGTTATTATTGGTCTCATTCCAAAATGGTTCAGGAGATAATGTACGAATCCTAAATAACGATTACCGACATTGTAGTGAAGTTTAGTAAACGTGTCTCCTATTTTAAGGGATTTTCTGTAATTTTTCACTATGTTATTATAAACTATGTATTTTCCAATTTGTAGTAAAATTGCGTTTTCTTTCCTTGTAAATAAATAAATATTTTTTTTTCTTTCAGAAGACCACGAAAATAAACTTCCTTCGCCTGAAACCCCACCTCAACATTCACCGATTGGAAACACGTCACAAAATTCCTCCTCTTTATCTCCGGATTCTACAGACAGGAGCGTTTCTTCTGATATTGACCAACTATCGGACAGGACAGCAGTGGGTGCAGCCCTGCGAAGAGTTAAAAAAGGCAATCTGAAAATAAAAGGTGCTGCTAGGAACCCGCGAAGAGTCAGCTTCGATCCCCTTGCTTTATTACTGGATGCTGCCTTAGAGGGAGAGCTTGAACTGGTCAAGAAAACGGCGAAAGAAGTAAGTTTAAGTGCGAAAACAGACCCTGAGTTAGAAATTTTCAAATACATATAGTGGTTATACATTGATCAAAGTCTCAGTAATCAGGGCCCGACTTACGCGGGGCGGCTGCCCCGGTCCCTCTTTTTAGCCCCCCCCCCCCCCATGAAAGTAATCAGGATTTTCATAAAAAAGTGCCAAATGGTTAAAATTAGCCAAAAGTAATCAAAATTCATGTATTTTCAAACATTTAGGATGGGAGTGTGGACCCTCTGCTTCCAGTATCCCCACCACCCATGCAAAAAAGCATATTATTAGAAAACTAATGATTAAAATTGTATCACAACTTAGTATTCTATTGTTTTCAAAAGAAATTCTTTATTAACGTTTTCTCGTAACGTGGCAAGTTAAAACCATTAATTATGACCAGTTTGGGGCATTCTCTTTTAGACATCTTATAACGTACGTAGATAAGCAAAGTAAAAGTTTGCAAGGAAATACTCGTATCAACCAATCTATCATTTTTTCTACTATTATCCTACTAGTATTTTTTCTTAAAGTTGTGACCATCTTTTTTGTGATACCCTGTATACAGATGTGAGCAGTACCGGGTACAAAATTCATGCATGCATACAATATGTATGAAGTGTAGCAGTAACCACTTCCATATTATTCACAAAAAAATTCTGTAGATAAATAGAAGCCCCCCCCCCCCTAGAATGATGCTTGCTCCGGGGCCCCCCATAGCCTAAGTCGGGGCCTGTCAGTAATGACTGCATTGTCATTATTGTGAGTTTGATAAATCACCTTAGTAGGAAGCCAGTATGGGTCCAATTGGACAAATATTTCAGTTATAGGCATAAAATACTAATTATATATAAACATTGTTCGAATACTCAGTGTTGATATTTTTATAATATTGTGCCGATATTAACAAGAAATATTTAGTCAGAATAAACTCAACCACAATATAATGGCATACGTTAGGCGTTATTGCCGTATGTTAGTCAATACGGGCACTGCAAATACGATTTCCTGCATTTCCAGTACAACGACAATATTAATCCAAGATTGGTTTTATTAATTTTGCATTGGCTAAGAATGTTTTGCCAATAGTGGCGCAATGTTGGCAAAATGTCAACAGTCCAATATTGAGATAATATTTTCTTCCAATATTTAGCCATGATATACCGATATTGGTCCAATATTATTTTGTTCTTGGACCTAAATTTGAAACTAAAAAATAAAACACTATTACAAATTATATGTAATTAGTTTATTTTTAATATATATATATATATGCGCAATAATTCAATTTACACAGCAAATGCACTAATGTATAGAGAGGGGTACAATTACTATTATGTATATGCATTTGCATAAACTAGGAAATATACTTTATTCAGAGGCTGAATATGAACACTCGCGTCTAGTGCTATGTTATATTGTTACTTTAAATTGTTAAATGCTATTTATTTTTTCATTATTATTATTCCGCTCTTTCACGATAAATCGATAAACACTAAGCCGTTAAGCTAAGCCGGAGCTAAGCCGTTGCCACCGAAACACTCAAGGCCTGAGGACACGAGTTGTGACGTCATCACTAATGGACCGACTTCTCACTAGTGTTAGAATTCACACCGGAAATTTTTGAATGCAATTTTCTTTTATTTTATTTGAGGAATAACTATCATCTGATAAAACAATAATAACTATTTACACTTACTGGTGAGAATTTGGAGTACCCCAATAAAAATTCAACCAGATGCGGCAACACTGAGTCATTCCGCATCTGGCTGAATTTTTATTTAAGGATTTCGAATTCTCACCAGTAAGTTTAAATAGTTATTATTGTTTTATAAGATAATAGCTATTCCACAAATAAAATAAAAGAAAATTGCTGTTAAAGATTTTCCGGTGTGAATTCCAACACTAGTGAGAAGTCGGTCGATTAGTGATGACGTCACAACTCGTGTCCTCAGGCCTTGATTGTTTCGGTGCACAGAAAAAACTGTTTTGTTGAAGCAACTAAATTTTGGTTAACATAGCTCCAACCAAATATTTTGGTTGGAATAATCAAATTTTAGTTAGATTAACCAAATGAGTTTGTTAATTCAACAAATCATTTGGTTAGTTCAACCAAAATTTGGTCATTTTAATAAAAATATTTAGTTGGAGCTATATTAATAAAAAATTAGTTGTTTCAACAAAACAGTTTTTTCCGTGTGGCAACGGCTAAGCTTTATAACTTAGTGTAATCCCTAGATGGTCACACATATTAAAATTCAACTGTACAATACATGCAGTTTTACATTTGATTGCTGCTCCATGATTCAGTAGTTGGGAAATGATTCGCTAACTGAAAATTACAGCAGACTATGGGCTATTAAATCTAGACAAACATTAAAAAATGTTCAAACTGTTCTATCTATTTTTAATATAATTATTTCTTAAAAAAAATAGTTAAATGATCTGGGTTTTTTCCCATAATCTATTACTTTTGTAAAATACAATAGCATAGAACAGGATTAAAATACGAAATGCAAAATAAAATTACATGATAAAGGGCAAAGTAACATAACGCAATATTTCATGCAAATTATAAAAATCATGTCAAATAATGTTTCATTAATTTCTCAAGGGGAGAAAAACCCCCTAAAAATTAACTTGGAGGTAATATGACTTAGTAAGTCTAATTCACATAAGTTTCAGATATCTTTGTCAAAATTGCTCTATCCTGAAATCGATTTCTTTCTTTTATAGGTTCCAAATCTGAGTGCTGCTAACGACGAAGGAATAACGGCTCTTCACAACGCTATCTGCGCTGGTCATTTAGAAATCGTGAAATTTTTAGTGGAATTCGGATGTGATGTTAATGCACAAGATAGCGATGGATGGTAATTTTTATTTCACATAAAACGGACTTATTACTTCAAAATACTTTGATCATTATCGTAACTTTTCTAATTTTTCTTATTATTGTCAAATGGATACTACTATAAGTTAAGTTAATAAAAAAAAGACAGATTTTTCAATAACATTTGTTGTTAAACTTTTTGTACAATTTTTTTAATACTACTCTTATTTTTACACTGTTTTATTAGGTGCGTTCGTAATTATATAAATACGTAGCACCTATAGTCGTCGTCTTATTCGTCCGTCTGTCCGCATATAACAGCGCAAAAACTACCCAACCGAATGATTTGAAATTTAATATATATAATCGTTACAGAATTTTGTCGTCATATCTAATTTTACGAAAATTGAATCGAAACTTAAAAAGATATTAATAAAAGTTTTCTTTATTCTATTAAATCCAATCGTCCGTAATTAATCATATCCGTAATCAATATAGTGTCAATAGCGAGGTAGCCTGAGTTACTTATTTCGTTTAATGGTATTAATTCCCAAGAAAGAACATTTTTAAATACAACCGTTATCAAAAAATTATAAATAATATGAATTATCATATATTTGATTTTTAAAGAGTTTTCAATTTTATAATTCAAATTTTGAATGCCCTACATATGATATAATAGAAGAATTTTTATTTTTTTTATTCATAAACATTTTGAAAATATAAAAAAAAAAGGATGAGAGAAAAATGCTTTTAAACATTTCATTCAATTGGACAAATAGTTGATAGGTGTTTGTTAAAGTAGCTGTAGCTGTATACTAGGAGTAAATCTCTGAAATTTTATTGTGAATGCACTTTAGGATATTAGGGTAATCCTTCCAATCTGCTAGTTGCACTCAATATAGAAAGCTAAAAACACGTGGGAAAAAAATAACTAGAATATAAATACTTGTTAGCGTAACTTTAGGATATTAGGGTAATCCTTCCAATCTGCTAGTTGCACTCAATATAGAAAGTTAAAAACACGTGGGAAAAAATAACTAGAATATAAATACTTGTTAGCGTAACTTTAGGATATTAGGGTAATCCTTCCAATCTGCTAGTTGCACTCAATATAGAAAGTTAAAAACACGTGGGAAAAAAATAACTAGAATATAAATACTTGTTAGCGTAACTTTAGGATATTAGGGTAATCCTTCCAATCTGCTAGTTGCACTCAATATAGAAAGTTAAAAACACGTGGGAAAAAAAATAACTAGAATATAAATACTTGTTAGCGTAACTTTAGGATATTAGGGTAATCCTTCCAATCTGCTAGTTGCACTCAATATAGAAAGTTAAAAACACGTGGGAAAAAAATAACTAGAATATAAATACTTGTTAGCGTAACTTTAGGATATTAGGGTAATCCTTCCAATCTGCTAGTTGCACTCAATATAGAAAGTTAAAAACACGTGGGAAAAAATAACTAGAATATAAATACTTGTTAGCGTAACTTTAGGATATTAGGGTAATCCTTCCAATCTGCCAGTTGCACTCAATATAGAAAGTTAAAAACACGTGGGAAAAAAATAACTAGAATATAAATACTTGTTAGCGTAACTTGAAACAAAAGTTCACTCATACCATAAACTTCAGTGGCGTTAAACGAAATTCGACATTTAAGTATGACAAAATACATAATAAACCTCATTTTTATAGATGCAAAAATTGGTTTTTTTTTTTCATCCTAAAAAATAGAAGTTTTTTGCTTTAAAAAAAAAATTATAAAGCAAAATCTTCTCGGATATTTAGAACATTGGAATATTTTCATCCAAAATGTAATTTTTTTAACTGTGTGCATCGCCATTCGGATTTACATCTTCTGATCCCGGTTACGTAAAAATTTTATGTTACTAAAATATTTATGAAACTGATATTTTATACTTCTGTAGTTCAGAGTATTTCCATAACTGAAATTATATTAAAGGCTGTTTCTTACAAATTACAATATTGTGCCATATCTTACTTATTATGCAATCTCTTAGATCTGGAACAAGAAACATGGCTATTATCTCTTCAATTCTTAATTTCGGATATTCCTATTAACAAGATCTAAAGCCGTGTGAAAATTATTAGAATATTTGTGAAATTTACATTAAAATCTTGTTATATTAAAGAAATAATACATTATTTAAAAAATATAGATACATTTAATATTTAGTGTGCATCCCCTTGTTTTTTTATTAAAGATTCGATATGTCTTGGCATACTTTGAATGAGTTTTTGTTTTTGACAATTACTTTGTATTTCGTTGTCAAGATGCCAAATTTGGATGAGTCTTTCTATCAGACTATTCTTGTTCGTGATGCTGCATTTCTTTAATTTTTAATTAAAGAAAACACTACCATGGCCTGTAAACAGTCCAGATATGAACCCCATAGAGAATCTTTGGCCATTGTAAAGAAAAAATTATAAAAATGCAATATCACAAACAAAAATGGTCTGATAAAAAGACTCATCCACATTTGGCACCATGACAACGAAATACAAATTAATTGCTAAAAACTCACACAAAGTATACCAAGACGCATCAAATATTTAATAAAAAACAAGGGGATGCACACTAAATATTAGATGTATCAATATTTTCTAAGTAATGTATTATTTTTTAATATAACAAGATTTTATTATAAATTTCACAATTATTCTAATAATTTTCACACCTCTGTATATTCTATATATGTTCTAACTGTCCCAAACCGATGACAAAATATAATATCAGAAAAAGGCCTCATCTTATATAATAGCAAATTATTCATTAAATCAATATGGGAATAAATTGTTGGATGTCCTTTTCTTCGCAAAAGATGTTAGACTATTTTCATTTGTCGGGTTTTTTTTTTTTTTTTCTTTTCCTGAATATAATTTTTTTTTATAGTTCGTAATTTTTTTTTTAAATTCTGTGGAATAACAATATTCATAACTGTATTATTAACAGTTATGGTACACATGATTTTTATATGAATACTTTGAAAGCCTAAAATCGATCATTTACTTGTCGCAGTTAGAAGATGTATTAGTTAGTTTTTGCTCTATGAAATTCTAAGCAATGAATTTCATAGACACTTCCAATATTTTCCACTATGTCGGAGTTCCGGCATGACTTTCTCTATTCCATTTAATCTGCACACTTGTTTTCCTCCCCACCCTTTTAAATATCTACAGTATGAAATATTATACTGAAAATTTAATTGTTATCTTAAATACTTGCCTTGTCCTCATATAGTTTATATACAGGATTGGCAAAAAAATCTATATAAACTATAAAAAGATGATTAAAAAAAAGACATTACATAATGTTAAATGCATTTTTAATCGTTGCGAAGCAGATTTCAGTGTGGTAGCTTTTGAAGCATAGCTCATAACTACTCGGCAGATAGAGCTATAATTATAAATTTCTATGTTTGAAGCTTCTAGAAATCAATTTCCGTTAAAAAATTTCATCGGTTGTATTTTTCTCGAAAAAATATTTTTTAAATTAATTTTCTAAAAAAAAAAAAAAAAATGATTTATAACAGAAATCGATTTCTATAAGCTTCAGATATGCAAATCCAAAATTACAGCTTATTCCATCAATTAGTTTTTGAGTTATTCTTCAAAAACAGGGTGCATTATAATCTATTTTGTAACCGTTAAAAATAAATTTAACATTACTTTTTACAAATTTGAAATCTACATAAAGTAATGTATTCAAATCAAATACAACATGCTAAATGGTACGCACAATAAAACAGTGATTTTACAAACACATTTAAAATATAATTAAAATCTATGTTTCGTTTCGCTTCTGCGACCGTCATCAGGATATAATGTTACATACAAGTCTAAAATTTCGAAATGGACATAGACTTGTATGTAATATCATATCCTGATGACGTTCGCAGACGCGAAACGGAAAGTAGATTTTAATTAGGGGAAGTTGGCCTAAAATGATCCCCTTAAGGGAAAAACTTGTGTAAAATAACATAACTGTTTAAAAAAAAACTTTTGACCTTTGTTAGTATGTTTTACACTATATTTTGCATTAGAAACATACTTTAATAATATTTTAAACCCAAATTGAGTAGTGAAAAAAATAGATTTTAGAAAAAGTGTCCAAAGGATCATTTTACCCGCACCCAAGGGCAAAATGATCCTTCATTTAAAAATAATTGTAAATCGTTTTTTATAGGCAAAATAAAGGATGTAAAATTAATTATGACAGTACATAAATAAATAAAATAAGTTTTACAATCAAGTAGCATACATAATTTATTTTATGCAAATTTTAAAATAAAAAAGTGTCAAATAATTTTGAAAAAAGAATAAAATGGAATATTTCAAAATTATGATCCAAAAATAATTGTCAACAATAAACGCAGAAATAAGTTAAATAATACCTATTTCCTCCCCATTCGAAAACTCCGTATATTTGAACACATATCGCAAAGATACACATCATCGTCATTTTCATCTATCCCTGCGCATGCATCATGCGCCCACTTACGGCACTTGTGACACTGGATCCAACCTTCACCTGCTGCAGAGGAGGAAAATAGTTCATCGCAATAAATACACTTGTATTCATCTTCTGAATATGTTTCACTATATTCCATATATTGGGTTTTAAGCACCCTTTTCTTCTTTATGGAAATACGTCTTTGCTTTGACTTCGTGCTTTTTTCTTTGCTTGTTCTGGCTATTTTGTTTTCAGCTTTAGCATTTTTTAAGTGAATTTTCTTAGCTGCAGCCTGTTTTGTAATCTCTTTCTGTTCTCTGTTTTTCGTTTCCAAGCTCAGTTTATTCTTATAAGGACTGCTTGTTAAGATGGTACTTCCCATCGATTTTCTTTTTCTCGAAGTGCTTGATTCCGTTTTCCTTGGAAAGGGTATGATATCACGTGGACTTAAAGAGAAAGATTTGGGAAAGTCACACATTTTGAGAGCGGTTGAAGGGCTCCTATGATGGCTAGGGCCCGGTACCGTATTCTCTTCAGACGATGTAGTAGCAGCTAGCTGCAGTTCTTGAGAAATGCCTCCCTGTTCAACATTTCTCTCTTGTTCTTGACAGTAACCTGGTGTGACTGGATGTGGCTTATTTGTAACTTCTGCAGCAACAAAATCGATTTCAGAGAATACATCCGGGTTTAAAGGTACAATTCCGGTTTCCTTAAAACCATTGATGGCGTTTAATGGTACACAAGCATGCAAGTAAGCTTCACCAAAAATTTTTGCGATTTCATTTATTCCAACTCCCCCTTTTTTGTTACTGTTGGTCAGCCATTTTTGTCAGCCAAAAATGTGCACCTACTTAAACGGGTTTAAAAACAAACGATACTTTTTTCAATTTCGGCTATTTGGGCCGCTCAAAGGGATAATTAAGAAATGTGATGTAAACAATACTGTTTTAATTAGATGATTATATATTTAATTTTTTGTTTGGCCATAATTTGAATAAAATGTGCATCTTTCATGTGATTATCAGAACTTCTTAAACCCCCTTAACAATGTGCATAAAATTAGAACAGATGTTTTCGATTGTATACATGATAGTAATAGGCACGATATTTAATATGTCTAGGTCAGTGGTTCCCAAACTTTTTGACTGGCGGAGCCCTTTTTAGAATGAATTTCTACGGCGGAGCCCCTGAAGCCTACCGTATCCTATGTTACAAGGTTATGTTTTTTAGGTGCATTGCTACTGACCACAAGAAGAGGGAATGAATAAGGAATCTAAACAATTGTGCATTGTCCAGAAATAAAATTATATTTTGAAACTTTTACTGTAATACTGAATTTATTTTCAATTATCATCAATAATTATTAGAATAACGCATAAACGCTTAATGTGATTGGATTGTTTCGCACAAATGTCTGAATTCAGGTCCAGTTGACAGTAATTTCAGGCGAATGTTCTGCATTTAAGACTTCTGCATTTCGATTAGGTTTAAAAGTAAAATCTTTAAAAGTACTACATATACAGGAATTTAACTCAAGTTTTATAAAACTATTTCAGACAAATATTTTTTATTTAAAACCATTTTAACTCTTTTGTTTAACATATTTCTGTTTTATTTATATTTATTTTATGAAACATTTCTGGTTCATATCGAAATATGTACATTTGGTACCACCAAATAACCGGTTGTTGTTGGTACATTTAGTATAACTTGCTATGAGATGTAAAATCAACGAGGACCTCAGTGTTTCACTGAGTTTAAGCTGGGAGGGGTTTTTTTTTTTATAACGCTGAATACATTTAGAGTCGTTCAAAACCTTTTCTATTCAGCTGTTGAAAATGTTTTTTTGAAAGAGTTTTTCAAAGCTGTAGGATGCCCCTGAATATTTCTTTTGATATATTTTTTTTAATCTGGTGTTGTTTCTATTCCTTTTTAGAAGAGGGACGTAATCGATATCATCGTTTTACTCCGAATCAGACTAATACACGTTTCATTTTAAAAGAAGACAAATTCGGTAAATGAATCAGAAATTGTGACATTTTCATTGCAATTATAGATACATTTATTACAATTTGCTAAACATATAAGGTAAAAAGGCAATTAGAATTCACAATCTTCATTAGTTAAAAGTTTTGCCAGTTTGGAGTTATCGTTCTTCTGATATCGCTCACCCGCAAGAAAAGTGACACATTTTGCAAAAATTCATTTTGCGTTTTATTCCATTAATAGGTCTGTCATAGGTGCGCCTTGCTACACAAACAGTTTCATAAGTGTAGCTATACGGAAAATCACTTTCTTACGCTATAGGTCCATTTGTGATCACAAAAGAGGGGTGGAATGTGTGGGGAGGTAAAATTACCGAAACCTCATCTCATGCCTTCATTTTGGAGGATTTTATGCTTTTATGCACGCTTTTACTCCTGCATGCACAACTAAGTGCTATAATTTCATGTTACAGTAAAATCATGCAAATTTTCTTTTGCCTCTCCTGTAAAATTTACTTTTGTCGAGATGTGTCACTTTTCTTGCGGGTGAGCGATATCACCTCTGCTGGCAATCGTGTAAACTCATTTCATAGACAATCTTACTTCGGTTTGTAGTAGGAGGGACGGATGCCGGCATCCAATAACTTCATATATAAGCTTAAAAAGTTTGCTTTTAAGTGTTCGTGATTTTATATAGTTTATTATTTTAATGGCAACGTTTAACCATTTCATAAGTTCAGAAGACATTTTCCCGGGGATAGCGTGTACCTATAACGCAAGGGATGGTGCTACGGTGCTTTATCATTTCTTTAATTTTTGCAATGGCATTGTGACGTGACCCATCATTGCTTTCGCATCATCAGTGCATTCATGTTCATTTGTGTTTTCCTACGTATTAATCAAAAAATACATCGTCCGTTAGTGCGTTGGTGTCTAATGATCTGCAAAAAATATGATCCTGATAGCTTTGTGAAACCTCTTTCAGACTGGCGTTAAGTCGCTTAATTTTAATCAAGTTAATGTTCTCAAACACTGTAATAATAGAAAAGTCGAGTTATGTTCTGGATGCCCGTTTCAAAAATGTCAGTTAAGACTCTTAACTTCCCTGCTCTGAACGGGATATTAGTATATGAAACTGAAAAATACTAACAAAACTCCAGAGATGTCAGTAGATTCATGCATTTGTAATGCAAATTTTGTACATGCTGTTAAGTGTTCTTTTACGTCACCTGTTATAGAATTCATTTTAAAAAAAAAGATCTATTTGACAAGGAAATATTGACACTAAATTAACAACTTTTTCATAAAGCAAATTAATGACAATATCAATTTTACGAGGCTTATTAAAAGTATTTACAATTATATGATCTTCACAAACTCAAACAACTCTGTAAAATATCAGGTAAGCGCCGTGGGGTTATAAGCGATGACTTATAACGGCGGCGACGGGGTCTAACAAGGCAAACTTCTATCACTAATTATAGAACATTATTTTTTTTCTAATTAATTACAGTGATTAAACAGGTTAAAAGGAAAAATTTAAATTAGTTGTAGAAATATATCTTATTGCCTATTTCGACCCATGAAGTCGGCACATATGTACAGGACATTTCATATTTGTTTTAACAAGTGTTGTGATATTTTCGATTGAAGCATGCATATGCATACATTACTTTGCCCTTCATAGTGAAAAAAATCAGGCGGTTTATCTTTCAAATCAGATTGATTCATTTCAAAATGTTGACATAGTAGAGCATGAAACGTGGAGTCATTGGATTCACCTCAAGTCACAATGAGAGGAGGAGTTGGGAAATTCCAATAATTAAATGCTTTTTTAAGAATACAATTTCTGGTTTTCTTACAGTAAATATACGTTTGTTTCTCCATTTATCGCATTTTTTAGTCGGAAAACGTAAACATAGAGCGTAACATTAATATTTGCACCAGAAATTTTTTAAAGAAAATAAAATGTAGTTAATTAAAAGAGTTCAGATTGTTGAAGACAGTTATCATCAATGTATAAAGACTTTTGTAACAAAAGAATCTGTTCTCATTACAGAAAAAAAAAAAAAAAAAAAAAAAAAAAAAAAAAAAAAAAAACTTGCTTTAAATGTGTTGGTTTCGTTCAAATTTTCATTATTTTCCTAAAGCGCGGCGGAGCCCCTGGATAGTTCATGCGGAGCCCCTAGGGCTCCGCGGAGCACAGTTTGGGAACCTCTGGTCTAGGTTAATAACCAAAATTAACCTATTAAATACAAAATATTTGCAATTTGGAAAACACTACTTATTAAAGGATTTGTGAAATCATTTAAACATTTAATAAGGGCAAAATGATCCTCTGCGGGTAAAACGATCCACATAATGGATCCTTTTGCCCGGAAACATGGCCGCCCATTTTAGGTCATATTACTGGATGACGCCGAGAAATATAACAAATTTATAAAGTGTAATTCACAGCTAACAACATACTCCATTAAGTAAACCAAGTCATATTTCTGTACATGAAAGATTATATATATAAATAAACATGAAAGTTAGTGCTTACCTTATAACAGATGTTAGGATAACCACTTTTTCAAAGATTTTTCTTCAGGAGCGTGATAATACGATCTCTTGAATATCGCCATTGCTTCTCCTTGAGTTACCAGATCTAGTTTATGTGTTACTCGGTAGATAACGCGACCTGTCTGCCTAAAAACATATGTGGATCGTTTTGTTCGCTAGGATCATTTTAGGCTAACTTCCCCTATATTTTAAATGTGTTTGTAAAATCACTGTTTTATTGTGTATACCATTTAGCATATTGCATTTGATTTGAATACATTATTTTTAGTATAAATTATGGTGCAGTTGGTCCAATTTTTAATTATTGATATCTATATCTACATAATTCCTAATCTACTTTCCCGAATGATTTCCCGTTTAGAATACAAAAGTAAAATTTAATGTGTGTAGGTTACCCCTAAGCAAAAAAATTGAGTACAGCAGTATAATTAGTAGGAATAGGTTGTTACTAATTGATTGGTACTAGTCACATTTTTATAAGATGATTTACGACCGAGTTAGAATGAGGCATACTTTTTTCCCCACGTTTGTAGATTTTCCTATTTTTTATGCGCTGTTATATAAGAGTTATCGTTAACTTAATTATTATAAAAGCATCATTTACAATAATATTCTTTTTTGTGTAGGACGCCCCTTCACTGTGCGGCTTCCTGCAATAACTTGGCCATGGTGAAGTACCTGGTGGAGAGGGGCGCATGCATTTTCGCCACAACGCTCAGCGACCACGAAACAGCTGCCGAAAAGTGTGAAGAAGATGAGGAAGGTTTCGATGGATGTTCCGAATATCTTTACAGTAAGTTTTCTTCCGGTTTCATCACATAGTGATGAGATATTTAACTTGTGTACTTTAAATTTTATTACGTCGCTTTGCTCAGGTTTTAAAGTACAGAAGTTAAATATTTTCTTCTACCCATGGAAAGTGACGTATGAGAAAGAAAGTGATGTCATAAAGTAAATGGAACTGTAATTAATAATAATGATATATATTTCCTCTAATTAAATTTAATCCAAGAAACTGCTACTGCTACTTCTACTTTCAACTCTAGTAATTATTGGCTCTCTCATTTTCAAAACAAAGTGACGTAATTGTATAAATAAACAACATTTAGTATTAAGATATTCTCTGATGATGAGCGTGGAAGGCTTGAAAGTACTAAGAGGTTTTAAATAAAATGTATATTTTAAACTTGTAGCATCTTTTTCATTACATTAATCGCCTTTTAAGTAAGATTGTGGACCTTTTAAATGTTCACATTATATATTTTATGTTACAATCAAACAACCGTGTGTGTATGTGTTCATTTGTTTGATCCTTTTTAACACTTTCCAACAAAGTTGAAAAGTGATTATGAATTGGGTTTATGTGTCCATACTCTAACTTGCTTAAATATAGTGTGATTACCATAAAATTGATATACCGGGTGTCCCAAAAAGGACTGACTGATTTTAAAATTCAATAACTTCCAAACGGTGACAGATATTAAAAAAATTCTTGCAGGAGGGTTATGCATAAAGTCAAAAGTTTTATTACAGTGATTTTCGATTTTAGTTCGAATTACAAACAATAGATGGCGCTGTAAACAATAGTCGCTAAATACAGGCTCGATTTTTGGTCCTTTCTGTTGTTCCATGCAGAAAAAGGAGATGGAAATGTATTATCCGGGCCACGAAGTACCAAAAATCGAGCCTGAATTTAGCCTCTATTGATCGCAGCGGCATCTATTGTTTGTAATTCGAACTAAAATCGAAAATCACTGTAAAAAAACTTTTGACTTTATGCATAACCCTCCTGCAAGAATTTTTTAAATATCTGTCACCGTTTGGAAGTTATTGAATTTTAAAATCAGTCAGTCCTTTTTGGGACACCGGTATGTTATTGGGGTTTACCATGGTATGTTCGGTATTGAAAATGAAGTGCGTAACACTTACGGTTCATTTACAGGGATACTCAAAAGAATTTCGTTACACTGTGGCCTATGGGGAAAAATCGTTGGCGGTGTACTTTAAAGATATTACACTATTTTAAACATATTGAAAATTATCACTGAGGTGTACTACAAGCGCTTACTGCAGAATCTGGTTCGCATATAATTTATCGTTCATTTACAGGGACACACAAAAGTATTTTCCACTGTAGTGCCTATGAAGAATAATTGCTGGCGGTACTTTTAAGTTGTAGTACGCGTTTTAAAATTTAATCATTTTTTTCGCATATTACTTGGTGGGTATAAATTTTATAGATTATATACAGGGATACACAAAGAATATAGAGTACATTTCCTTTTATTGTTATCTATTAATTGCAATTTTAAACTGTGCTATGCGTTTAATTGAACTAACTTTTAGCGTACGATGTAACATAAATGCCAATCTATAGATCATATACAAGGATGAACAAAAAATTCTGATGTTTTTCCAACTATTGATATGCAGTATTCTAAATGTGTGGGAAAGTGTTTCATAATCTATGCCGGACGCATGATTTTTCGCTCTTGTTTATCCTACTGTCCTTCTCTAGTGATATAAATGTTGTTTCAAAAAGGTAAATGCATTTACCTTCGTAAAACAAAATCTATCTTGGATGTTCATAAAAGTTGGAAATCTTTTTCGGTAATGAGTATTATTAATCTGTAACGAGTTGTATTTCACAATTGGAAAAGACAAAAGTGTCAATCATTTAAAAATTATATCGTTGTTTTCAATATCCACTGTAGGAATTTCTTTCTGATGTTTACATATAATTTGATTAAAGAATCAAATACAATTTTATTTTTTTTTATACATTAAGCATTCTAAACGGTTTTCCAATAAAATTATTCAAGAAAAAAAAAAATTAGTGCACGATGTGCTGTCGTTAATAGGGCATTGGCCTTATAGCTGTTCTCAAATCAAAACTGGCTACTTTCTGACATATGATTTTATTTTGTAAGTGCATAAATTTTTGTACTTATTTTATTACATGATCAACCCTATGATCATATAGGAAAATAGATATGATGAGATATATTCTTTTTTCTACCATTTCTCATTTAAATTATTCATACATATATTATCTTTGGATTCATCATAATAATTGAGATACGCTGTATGAATTAATATATATGTACGAGTATATATATACGCAACAAGCATACTTATGCCCTATTATTACAATATTACTATTCAAATTTATTTTATATGTTCTCAAAATTAGTTAATCATGATTGTCTGTATATGGGGCATTCTCACAATCTTTTGACTTTCGGGAATAAAAATCTGGTGAAATTAAACTTGCTAAAATAACATTTTAATCTGATAGACGAGTGCCTTAATGATTCAAAATAAAGAAAAAATGGTCAGCAGCGAAATTTTTTTTATTTAACTGAGGTTTATGTTAAACTTGCGAGTTTAATTTTCCTTACCGTTTTACCACTATAACTTTTAATTTTCTTCTAAATTTTTACTTATAATGAATTTGCATAGTACCCACAGGACATTCAAATAACAAATAATAAAAATGTAGTACTTTTAATACAGAATTTTTGTATAAGATTGTCTTAAAGGGATGTTAAAGAAGGGACGGTAAAGAAAAAAAAAGGGGACGGTATAGGAAAAAGGGACGGTAAGGATGGAACGGTAAGGAAAATTACCACCTATTTTTAGTCAAATCATGTTAAGACTAAGTGATAGCCACAATGTTAATTGATTTTTAGAAACAGTTGTTTGCACTGGATTAAATCAAATATTTTTTTTAATTTGCCTCGAAAAGTGCAGGAATAAACCTTGGGGACGTTAAGACTACCAATAAAGCCACGATCTTGAAATTGATATTTAAATGCTGATTTAAATTCTGCAGTAAATTTCCTGTCGAAGAATTTTAGACATTCTTTCTCTAGCATACTTCTGCATGAGAAAAAACATGAAAAAAATTCTGTTGCTGCATCTGAAGGGATTTTCTGTATAAGTTTAGCAAGAGGGACGGTAAAGATGAAAAACTCAGGGACAGAGTTCAAAAAATAATATCAACTGTAAAAATGTGTTCATGTTTATTTTTTGCTACATATTTATATAAAACAATTGTCCCAGTTACGGAAAAAAATTACATTGAATTACTTCTATTGAAACAATTTTATACAGACAGCTCCAAACTTAAATATCAGCATCAGGGAAACGGGACGGTATAGGAGTTTTCCTGGTATTTGCACCCCCAACATCGTCCAAAACTTATTTATCTCGTTAATATTGTTATGCAATCATGTAATTGGATGTTCTCCAGTATATGAAATAAAAAAACACACAAAAAATGTATTAAAATAAAAATTATTATTCAGGGACATAAAAGTCAAATGATTGTGAGAATGCCCCATATGTAATATCGAAGTATCTGTTTTAATTGGATCCATTTTTCATAGAAAAATAACTGGATTTGATAGTTAAAAGCATTTTTATCTTTTTCTGAAACACTTTGTGCATTTTACATTTTAAATGGAGATGTTAACCGTTTATTTTTCCCAATTTTTCCCTAGGTATGCAGGAAAAATTAGGCATCCTAAACGGCGGAGTGGTATACGCCCTCTACGATTACGACAGCCAAAATTCCGACGAGCTTTCATTCCGAGACGGCGACCAACTGGTCGTCTTGAAGAAAGGGGACGACCTCGAGAGGGAGTGGTGGTGGAGCAGACTCAATGACCAAGAAGGTTACGTTCCCAGAAATTTACTTGGGGTGAGTTACGGTCTTATGTTTAAAAATATAAAATTAATTTGGCAGAATAAAATAATGAAATAAAATAAGCATGCATTATTCAACACAATCATGAAAGACAATACAAATTCTACAGATAAAGTAATTTTTAAATGAAACACATAATTTTTCAAGCCATACACATTAGAGATGAGTTCGGGCTCGTTTTTTGGAGCCCGGGCCCGCCCGAGTCCGACGATTTTGAATCCGAGTTCGCCCGAGCCCGAAATGTTTTTTGTCATCAGAGCCCGAGCCCGATACCAAAAATATACATAAAAAAATTGCATGATGTTAAAAAAATGTTTCGAAAGTGGTATCACGTTTTTAAAAACTTCTTACATAGAGATAACTGTTAAATGGAAATCTTATCAAAAGAGCAGTTCCGTATCAAATAAAAATATACTTTATACTTAAAAGGATTCTTGTTTTTTTTTTTTCCTTTTACACGCAAATTTGATGAACGCGTTAAAAAAATATGTTTAATGAAGAAAGGCATGAAATTTTCAGAAATTACTATTTGTATGCTGAAGAATCGAACAAAGAATTTCAATTTCCTATAAAAGATGTACATCTTTAACTATAATCGATTCCTTTCTCATAACAGTCTTCCTTGATTGACGTGAACCGAAAAATCTACGTAAATTACAAAATTGACACCGTTATCTTAAAGGTCCGATGCTTTTATATTAAAAGAAGAAGCACTGACTGATTGCTTTCTATCAGAATAACAGGGTAATTATATTTACTTACGAAGCAAAGTGACCTCGTAAATCTACTACAGAGTCCTCAGCATGAGCAGAATTCATGACAAATAGCTATAATAACCAGTAAAGTTATTTTCATATGAAGAACGATTATGACGCATGCGCAATATAAGATTAAATAATTTCCAAACCTCAAGCTAATTCTGGTCTACTAAAAATTGAAGAAAACATTCTCTTCGTGTTAGATAACTAAATAAAAATAAATAAACGATCGGATTAAAAAATATCTTTTGTCGCAAACGAAAATCCTACTAAAAACAAATTCATTGTTCCTGCTTGTTTTGATTGGCGCCATATTAATTGATCGTCGTCGAAAATGCCGTAGACATAAATCTGAAAACATCACAAATTTTCTTTTGAAACAGCAATCAAATACTAAAATAAATAAACACGATTTTTGTTCCCCCTTCATTTTGATCAAAATAACATTGAAAAAACTTGAAAAGTAATTTTAAGCGGGGGGAGGGAAAGTTTTTTCAAACTTTTCTATACATAAATAAATAAAGTTTTCCGGTTTCAGAAAGAACGAGCCCGAGCCCGAAGACTAGAATAAAAAAGACTAGAATAGACCCGGCGTCGGGCCCGGGCTCGGGTTTTCGGACCCGGGCTGAGCCCGTCTCATCTCTAATACACATAAATAAAAAAAAAAGTAAATCAGAAACAATTTGAACTCACTATGAAAAATTTTAAACTTTTAATATGCAGCTGAAAAAAGAAAGGAAATTTACCCTTCTAACAAGAAATCTTCCTGGGATAGTATTAGTAAATGTTGTTTTTTGTTTGTTTGTTTTTGGTAATGAGTATATTCGGTATAGAATTGTATTTCAAAATTTGAAAAACAAAAATGTCATTTAAAATTATATGTCTGTTGTAAGAATTTCTTACAACCAGGGCCGATTTACTTCTGAGACCAGGAGAAGCATAGTATCATTTTTGGGAGCCCTTTCATTTGGGGAAAGTTTTCTAAATTCTATATGCATAGAAACTCACCTATTCTACGAATATGATCCCCAGTAGTGACTGAACTGAGTTCACATATACAGGGTGTTTCATATGGGCAAAACTTTAAGAGATAATAGTACACATCCAAAGAAATAACTTTCATCAAAGAATGCATGGTCGGAAATAAAACGCAAAGGTGCTGGCCTACTCATTCCATGCAAAAGTTAAAGTACGATTCCTGTTGCGAGTTATCGGGAGAAGAACGATACTAATAGCATGCAAATGTGATACGGTGGAAAAGAAGAAAGCTTATGCCAAATTTTGCCTTCATTAATGCTTAAAGGCCGCTGATCCGAGTGTGCAACTGTCAATCGCGGTGGGAATGTATCGGAAGATGTTGCCCTTCACTAATAGGGAAAAGGCTGATATGTATTTTATATACGGACTGCAACTGGAAATGGCCCAGAGGCTCAAGGATTGTACGGATAGTGGTTTCCTACGTTGCTTTTGTCACTTAATCGTTCTTTGTGTGTTTTTACATCGTATAACAACATCACCTTCGACGCCCTCTGGCACTTTTTCGTTTTAATTCCGACCATGCAGTTTGTTTGTTTGAATGTGTACTATCACTTCTTAAAGTTTTGTCCATCTTTTAGAAAATACCCTGTATATTCCATTAAATAGCTTTTTTTCTTGCTCCCTGTATATACTTTAGTAGATTATATTTATAGTATATTTAGTTCTTGTATGTTCAATTATGCTTGTGGGTTCTATAAGCAGCACATCAGAACGCCATATGATTGGTTAAAATCCTATTGGTCGCATTCAGATTTTCCAGTTAGATAAGTTTCCTGAAGTAGTGTGGGGTGAATATTCCTTTGCATTAGGCAAATTTTTTCCTCCTCAAAAAACAGTTACAGTATAGTTTTACAGTCATTTTGAAATTCTTTTAAATTTTGGAGGGAAATCAGTGCATTTTGAGTAATCAGACGCTGCTTACAATGGAATTTCTTTTTAATGTATATTTTACATAATTCGTTTAAGGGGGTCCGGGACACAAAAATCTTCAAATTTTCTAAAAACCTTTTATTGCATTAAAAATTTTCCTGTTTTTTTCCGCTTAAAATGACGTATAAATCATGTTTTTATCTTAATTAGAATAGGAAATATTAATTTTTTCGTTTTGGTTTGTTTTCAAAATCTAGCCTTCAAGTTGTCGTGAAAACGACTTCTTGTGAAAATTCGTTTTTTGTCATGATTGATTTTTTCACCATTTCTCTAATTTAAATTGCTATAAGTCCAGAACCGTTAAAAATAAACGGTTCAAACTTGGAACATGTCTTTTTCAATTAGTTTAATTTTGATTCAGCAAATTTGAAAAAAAAAATTTACTTTTGAAAATATGATTTTTTTTTAAAGTGACACATTTTTTTTTTTTTTTTGAAATTTTTAATTTAAATATATTTAATTTTTATTTGAATTAATATTTTTAAAAATGCTGAATCAAAATTAAAACTTATATATTTCTGTTTATTTAAATGGAAACAAATTGAAATTCTTTAAGTAATATTTTGAGTTATAACGATTTTAAATCCCCCCCCCCTTTTTAATAAATTTTAAATAAATTTTTTTTTTTATGTATGAGAATTTTTATCAAGTGATTTTGTTTACAAATAATATGGTTTACCATTACAAAAATTTTCAAAATTTTAACTCAATAAATAAAAATTATTTTAAAATGTGTCCTGGACCCCCTTAAAAGAATCAACTGGATTTTAAATTGTTGCATATTAAGCTGTTTTCCAGTAAAATTGTTACTGAAGAGAAGATATTTTTTAGTGTCCCGTGTGTACTATCGCTAATAGGGCACAGCCTTTTTGATCTTCTTCTCTATGTGCATAAATTCTGCAGGTAGTATTCTTATTCAGATACCAGATAATTGAATGGTTATATAAAAATAGCAATTAAAGCCTTTGTGCAGGAATATTAAAAAGCAGAAAACCAACGTTTAAAAATGCACAAATAATACGTGAAAAGCAGCAAACAGCTGTTACAAATCTCTCAGCTTTGCTTTTTCTAGCACGCTGTGTCTTGCTCTATCTTGCACTGAAGAAGAATCTCGCTAGTAGATTCGAAACAGCTGTTTGCTGCTTTTCACGTATTATTTGTGCATTTTTAAACGTTGGTTTTCTGCATTTTAATAATTGAATGGTGTTTTCTATTTTACTATGGCGACAAATCATTTTCAGAAAAGGCCGTCAAAGTTCTCGCTTTAAGGCCTTTCGATACGCAACAATCATCAAAGAGTTAACCTATTATAAGTCAAGATGTATCACTTTTACATGAAAATGAAAAATATTACTATTAGATGTTTAAATAATTTAAATGTTGTCTGCAAATTCCATGCATTTACGTGCAAATTTGAGATCGTGGATGTGTTAGAAAAATGCGTTGTTGAGCAGGAAAAAAAAAAAAAAAAAAAAAATGGGACCATCCTTGAAACTTTTTAACAGGTGAAATGTATCCATGATCTACTTTTATAGGGCAGCCAATGAAAATTTCTGAAATCGATTTAAGATATAAGCAACATTTTTTTTTTTCTTTTTTAACACCCGGCCATCTTAAGGAGAAAGTTAGCCTTGGTTATGAAACCAGCTTGGATCTTTTGTTTTTTTAATATGCTAATTGTCAACTGAAATAAATACTGTAAAAACTTTAAGATCTTGTTTCATTTTACTTCAAGTTATTGCAATGCAAAGGAAAAAATTTACCTAAATACTTTTTGAGTAAAAATACATATTTCTAGGAATCTTATTTATACTCCTTGCGAACATTTCCGATCTAATTGCTTTCCATATTTTAGATGTGACGCCACCATGTGTCAACCAAGGCTAATGAAAAATCGACAGGTTGCCAGGCATTTGTCTCTTTTCGGACCATTTGAGTCACGTGATTCTTTTTTGTGACACAAGTGCAGGAAAAGCACGATTGCAGGTGCAAGAAAAGAGCATCACGTGACTCTAGCGGTCCGAAGGTAGACGAACGGGGAACGTAGTGCGGCAGCCTCTCTTTTTTGTTAGTCTCGGTGTTAATTCATCCCTTCCGCTGTCACACTGTATTACATTTGTTGGACCCTTTTCCTTTCCTCTTGAAATGTGACGTGATTAATTAATACGTTTTCTGAAAAGAGATTTCCGAATAGAGATATTTGATTACATAATTTCTGAGATTAAATACGATGAGGATGATTATTCGGAAATGGTGGTACTCTAAAAATTGTATGTTTTGCATTATGCATATTCAAATACTCCTGGCGTTTTGCTCCGTAAAATACATTTTCATTAGCATGTTATGGCTGTTATTTAAAAAGAAAAAGAAAAGTCCGAATAAAAATAAAATTTATTTTTTTTGTACGTTGTGCAGTTTTCCCAATTCTTAAATTCAATTGCAAATTTAGGATAGAGATATACATAAAATCTCGATTTAAAGAGATTCATTTGTGTGTCTTTTTTATGTTTTTACTCGTTTCAAAAAATATTCAACTTATGCTGTGTAAGTATTTATAAATTGTACAACATCACTTATTAACAAAAATTTTCTGATTTCAGCTTTATTCTCGTGTTACAATAATGAAATATGTACCCATACCATAACTGGGGTTATGGGATGCTTCTATTTTGCCAATATTGCACCAATGTGAGCCAAAAATATTTCGCAGTTGCATTGCCCATATTTCTAGTATAAAGACATTGTTTCTGCAATATTGCCGTTTCATAACAAACATTTTTAATATAAAACCGGAACTTCTCTAACATCAGTCTATTCTATCAATATAAACCGCATATTTCTGCATTACATTGTCAATATGTTTAATATAAAGCTTTTTTTTTTAAGTTGACGTTTGGTATCCAGTATTTTGGCAATATTGGTGTTTTATTGCCAGTATATCTGTAATAGTGACATTTTTTGCAAATATTTTCAATATAGTTCCAATATTCTACCTATATAGGTTTTTCATTAGAAGTGTTTACGGTGAATGAAATATTGAACCCTAATAAAACCAGCAGTGGTTTACTACCAAGGTTGTTTTCAAAAATATTCAATTTTATGTTCTAAAATTATTTAACAGTTGTATAAAATCACTGATGCATAAAATTTTCTTATTTCAGCTTCATCCTCGTGTTACAGTAAAAAAAGACCAACAATAGCACAGGACTGAAGTCGTACCTCTCTCCTCTCAAATTACTTTTGAAAGCAGACGAGGTATCACAGACAGCTGACATGGCAGCTAAATCATCAACAAAAAGGAGGTCTTTCGGTTACACAAAGGAGCTTCTTCACTCAGCTCTTGGACTGAGAACTTGAGTGAAGACCAAACTGTTTGCTATCAAACACTACCTAGCAGTGTCCTAGGATTCAGATGTTGATGATGGCAATTCTTGCAATGATTAATTTGTGCAATACAAAAGAAATTTTACTATTATTATTTTGATGCTTCAACTGCTTTTCGAATCTCTTCCAATATGTATTCCACTGAGAAATTTTCATTCAAATGTGGGGGCATCTGAGAAATTACCATTCAGATGTGCACTCTGTTGAGAAATTATCACTCGGGTGTGCACGCTGTTGAGAAATTATCGCTCAGATGTGAACTCGATTGAGAAATTATTCCTGACATGTGCATTTCATTGAGAAATTATCACTCAGGTGTGCACGATGTTGAGAAATTATCACTCAGGTGTGAACTCATTTGAGAAATTATTCCTCACATGTGCATTTCATTGAGAAATTATCACTCTGTTGTATACGCTGTTAAGAAATTATCATTTAAATTCTGACTACTTAGATATTTTCATTTAGTTATGCACTTTATTAAAAAAGTTGCATTCAGATAAATACTCTTCGGGGAAATTATCATTCAGATAAGAACTCCATTAAAAATTTTTCATTCTATTAATAAGCATACTTTTTACCGCATAGTTAAACACTGGTAAACCAGACATATTTAACAATGGATAAAAAAGTAATTTCTAACAAATAATTTATACAATCAAAAACAAGTTTTAATTAAAATTAATAACTTATCAATTAAATTTATTAAAAATTTGTATCGTTATTTCATTGTAATTATTCCGAATTATTATTTTATCACTAGTTAATTTTATATCAAATACCAATCTAAAAATAAGCAGCAGCTCTGAAATTCTTGATAGAGTACATATTGGAAGATCACCATTTATATAAGAAGCATTAATTCATTGAATAAATTTATATTTTGTGTATTAACCTTTAAAATGTGCAATATTAAAAATGTTGTGCATTATTTGTAAAGTATAAATGGAAAAATTGATTTATTTCTATATATTGATCCTCTTTATTTTGTGTAATTTCTGGCATGGTTGATGGTTTTAAAATATTTCCCATTTGAAATGAAATTTTCTGAATTTCATTTCAATTATCATTTTCAATTTTCAGAAAATTTTATTTAATATTTTGAAAAAATAAGTTTTTTATGACAGTGAAACTGAATAATAATAAAAAAAATTCATAATAAAGTATTGTTGCATACATCACCTTTTACAGTCAGTACCTTTTTGTTGTCACATTTTATTTAATAACGTTTATAAGTTTATAACTAAAATGTTTATAAGAAGCAATATGAATAAATGTTTAAAAATTACATCAACTGATAATAAGTTTAAAAGGAATTTTGTCACTTTTTAATATAATATATAATTTATAACTTTTCGTGATAAAATTGTTTAGGGAAAGTTTTAAGCAGTCCCAAAAGAATAAAGAAAACAAATGTTTAAAATTAATTTTAAAAAGCTAACTTTTTATAGTAAATACTGTACAAAATTGTATATCACTTTTCATTATAAAAATAATATCATGCGTATCACTGTTATTAAGTAATTCGTTATAACTTAATAAGTTCAAAATTTAAAGACCCAAATGTTTATATCTGCTAACAAAGAATTTAAAGAAAATTTTCAAAAACTTTATTTTTCTATTATAAATAACTGGGCATTCTTTCTTATTTACTGTCAAGAGCTTTTTGAGGCACAGTTATTAAGTCATCAATAAAAGTTGATAAATTAGAAAATTAGGGAGGGGAGTGAGTATAAATGAATAAAAAATCATATCAACTAACAATGAGTAAAACGAGTTTTGAAACGTTTACTTCTAGAACTCTATATGCACGTCGTACGTCACTATTTTTCTATAAATATGTTTTTGCATCACAAATGTTAATTGAATAAAAATAATAAATAAAACATGTAAAGGGAAGACATGGGTGGATGTTATAATAAAAAATTAGTAAGTTATTTTGAAAAATCATATTAAATGGCGATAAGTTTTGATAGTTTGCTTTTATAATGTGTAGATGTATGTCTTTGCCATAAGCCGAGCTTTTTATATCAAAATTGTTAATCGAATAACTTTTAATACATGAAATATATGTAGATGGATGTTTGAAAACCATATCAATTACTGATGAGTTTGAAAACCATATCAATTGCTAATGAGTTTGAAAACTTTTAAGTTTATAAATCATATCATAAGTATACCAGACTTATATTAATATTTATATACATGGAAATTCATTATTACAAATGCCAGCTCAAAAGTAATACAAAATTATTTATTTTTTATTAATTATTAATTATTTCTGATAGAAAATTGGGAAAAATGTATAATTCTCAAAGTGATGTGATTTGTACTGTGCCAGGAATTACTGCAAATTTAGTGTCGGATTGATTTTCTACTTGAATTACTTTTTATTTTAAACTGCACTCTGCAATGTGATGATTGTAGGTGATAATAAAATGAAACAAGTTGTTCAATGTAGCTTATAATAACTTTACCCCATTCTTTAGTGAATGGGAGTAAAGATGGCAAAATATTTTTCTGTGAACAGAGTAAATTAGACTTAGAAATTAGAATAAAGTAAAATTTTGTAATCCTTTGTGACTGAAAGATAAATACTCCATTTTTGTATGTAAAGTCTTTACATGTTTTGACTTGTATAATGTACAGAACATATTTTTAAATAGCTGAATTCTAGATTTTTTTAATTCCTTTTAAATGCAATACATATCTCAGTAGGGATAACATTTTTTTTTCAACATGAAACTAGATGTTGTAAATTTTTCTTTAGATGAAGCTTACAAATTGTATCATTGATAGTTATTAAATTTTGGGCATATCGGATTTCGTGAAAGGATTTCTTCTACCTTATTTAGAAATTGTTAAAATGAATTGAGATCACAAGAGATCAGAAAAGAGAATCAGAAAAAGCTTTTGTTCTAGTTTCGGAGACAATAGTTAAAATAGAGACAAAATACAGCAGGAGTAATCAAAAATCCTTTCCAAACAAAATTTTTGATTTTCATTCAAAGCTTTACTTCTAACTGAAACATTCATATATAAAACAAAATGGTGTGTTATTGTAATATTTAATAAAGTTATGCATAAATTACTCAAACACTATATATGTATATTATATCATGAAATAATAATATGCATAAAATTTTAATATTACAAAAGCTCATTCAAAAATAATACAATAAGTATACTCATTTTCTATAAATTACTTGTGATGCTTAGACAAATTATTTTTGGCATGTAGAAAAACATATAATTACTAAAATGATGCATTTTGTAAGACTGCTGTTTAATTGTAAAGTATTCTTTTTTAAGTACAATTGTATCAATTCAGGGTTTTTATCATTTGTAAAGAGAATTTCATTTATTAATGTCATTTTTGAAACACTAGGGCCTGATATGATTGCAGTGTGTGATGTGCTGTGAATCATAGTTATTTTTGAGACAACTTATAGTGTGCATGTATGTAACATATCAGTGTAAAAGAGTCTTTAATGTAGTGTTTTCTGTACCTGCATTCCTGTACAGCTTTTGTGGAAAAACTGCACGTGTAAATATTGCTGATATGTTATTTAGAACAAATATTTTTATATCTAAAGCTGATTGGCTACATTGTACAGAAATATGTGGAGGCCTCAAGAGGTATTCCGTCCATTGCTATAATGTGTTTAATAAAAATCTTTTTAAGAATAAAAAATGATTTTATTTTCATTTTCTCTTAATTACACACATAGTATTAGGAATTTCGACAAACATTGGGAAAATAACTGCAACGAAAGGTATTGCTTGTTTTACTTTTTATACAGCCAAAACACGTTTCCCCGTTTTTACACGTAGGAAACACCAAAAATCTCAAAATTCAAAGAACCATAACTCAGGTAAGTTTTAGTCATAAAAGAATTGGATTTTTACTGTTTTACTTGTGGAGAAAGTTGTTCTAAATGTATGGCACAAGGACCCTGCATGAATTTTAATTTCGTTACTTTTTAAATTATAACTATTTTGGTGCAAATATATTTTTATATTATGAAGAACATCTGAAACATTTTTAAAATTGAAAAAGCTACAGAGGTTGTTTGCACATTTAATATTATTATTATTTATTTATTTATTTATTACAATTTTAACTAAGTGTAAAATGTGTTTATCCATTTAATTTTTTTTTCCTCGCTGTGTCATCGATAAACTTAATGTAATTTTATCGTCTGTTTTTATTTGCAAATTAACAATTTTTATTTTTATTGCAAAATGGCAAGTGTAAATAAATTGTGGATAGAAAGGTACATTATTGCACTTTTCAAAGATAATTATTCATATTCTGTGATTCAAAAGCAGTGTAAAAATAATGAAATTAAAAATTCTAAAGGTCAAATTAATAATATTGTTAAAAATTAAATAAAAAACCAGCAAGCAGTGCTTTTAATAAGAAAAGGAATTTCAAACAAGTATCCTAAGAGGAAGCGAACTTCTGAAAATACTAGTATTTCAAAAGTAAAAACTTTAGTTCTATCTAAATGAAAACTCATCAACTCAAAAAACTGTTGCAGTAAAAAAAAAAAAAAAAAAACTCAGTTTCAACACAAAATAAAATTATTGGCACCGATTTAAATCCGGGCTGACCGCTTCGCTTTTTATATGCCAGGGTGGCAATTTTTTACATTTTTTATTTTTCGCGTGGTAAATTAAAACAATACTTTGATATTGAAATTAAAAGTCATGGTTTTTGGTATTATTTATTATTTTTCTTTTCTTTTTCTTAGAAAAGGGAAAGAAAAAGCGAAATTCATGAATTTCAAATTAAAATTATGTATTTTAAATAAAATGAGTGAAATTATTATATTTTAGATGAACTTAATGAAATATGAAAAAATGCGATTGGAAAGACAATGTTTGATGATTTATCACTTGCGCCTGGCTAGCTTAAAAAGGTACTACTTAGTTATACCGTCGACCCATTTCGCCAAATTATATAAATCGCCAAACCACTCGCCAAATTATACAAATCGACATAATTTTTATTTTAAATAGCGAAAGAACAAATAAATTAGTATAACATTAATAAAAATACAAATAAAACGTCGAAATAAAAATAACTTGATGACGTAAACACGTGTAACTTGCTTAAAAACAAGCGAATATGACATTTACGACCAACCATTATTGATATTTAATCTTATAAATCTTATAGTTTGGCGATATATTTTTGGTCGACGGTATAACCAAGAAGTACCCATAAAAATACGAAGTTCTTGATTTCTCTACTAGAAACTTCTGATTTGGCGAAGTATTGAGAAAGTAAATTAAATTTTGGATAAAAGTAACATGGTACATTGCTTAGCACACATCTAACGGAGACCAAACTGGTCGCCAAGGGCGGCTAGTAATAATACAAATAATAATAACTCGTAATAATAATGTCCATCGTCTTCTCCCAACGCATATTGCTGAACGAAGGATACCATGCAAAATTCCGTATGAGAATAATTTATCTGAAGGAAAATGGAAAAGTATTGTGACACTTGATGAAGCCCGGGTATGCCTAAATAATTGGAAAAAAAAAAAAAACAGAGCAATTTATTACCATAAAACAGGAGAGGAAAAATGGTTGTGGCTGGATTTCCATGTAAGCAGGGTTCGAAATAGAAAAATCCACGAACCGTAACGAAAATGTTAGAGAGCGCAATAAGCTATATATATATATATATGTATTATAATAATACGTTTCAATAATGGCAGGAACCGGGAAGATATTTACCATAATTTCACTAACCGGGATGTCGTTCCAGTCTGCGCTAGTACATTTCGAGCCCTGCATATAAGCGCAAGTTAAATTAAGGTATCTCAGGACTCTAAAAGTTGGAAAAAAGAACATTTTCAACGTTTAATATCTTAAAATGTATATGATCTTAAAAACCAATTTTTATTAGGATGAAAGATGTAAGCATGTTCTTTCATTTCATGTATTTAAAAAATAGCAAGATGCAGAATTAGCATTTATTTACAAGGGCCTCCAAAGTGTCAGAAATTTGAACGAGCTGAAAATTGGTATAGCAGTTTATGCGCAGAATTACAAAATAAATTTTGCAGCTAGAATGAAAATTTTGTTGCCTACTTATACCTCAGATTGTAGCAATTACGCTGAACCTAAATAAATTTGTATTTAAAGCATTTTTTTTATTTTTAATACAAAGTTGTATTTAGCTAATACAAAATTTTGAAAATTTCAACAGTATAATCACCTAAAAAATATATTTTTTTGAACAATAAAAAGGGGAATTTTAGGTTCACTTTATACAGACTAACATGAAGCATATATTTTTAAAATTTCATGAAAAATTATTCAGAAGTTTTTGAGATATCGTGCGCGTTATCCCTAAAAACGTCATTTGGAGAAAAATAACTTCAAAGTTTCGGAAACGCCGCTTCAGCTATTGAGCGGGTATAATTCTAAAAGTCATAACTCCTGTTCTAATGGGAAATTCAATGAAACAATTATGTTAAAATATTAGAAAAGATAGGAGTTTAACATCGAAAAAAATTAAAATTTCGGAAATTTTTTAATTTTAAGAGTCCTGAGACATCTTAAGGAAAGTTGAAAAAATGTCAAAATCCTTGTGTATTACCAGAAATGCATTTTATTTCCAATATTCAATGGTGAAGTACCAACGCTGTATCCATATCCACAGAGTCATAAAACAATGAAGTTCTATCAGGACAAATCAAACCAGCTGAAAAAAAAAAAAGATTCAGTGAAAAAACGGGAAATGTACTGACAGCAAAATTCCATTTTTTTCACAAAGCTTCCGTTTCGGTATTCTCCAGTTTTCAAGATCGAATTTTCCAGAATCCAAATTGGGAAATTTCTGTTTTTAGAAATAAATGTGAGCAATTACGAAATAAAAAATAAAATCTAAGTAATAATTATATATATTAATGCATATTTACATGGAACCAGTGCTTGTATTATACGTATTAACGTGCCTTTCTTACATCGCCTTGCATTCACCGGGTTCGAACCTCGGTACTCATCATTAGAGGATCAGGGGCTCTGTTCCCTGCACCATCTGGCCGCATCCGGCAACTTGGTTATCACCGTAAACACAGGGCTATCGCTAAGACTTTTTCTTCCGGGGGGGGGGGGGGAGTGGACTTTTGATTGTCAAGTAAAATTTCGGTATTTGCCAACTAGTTTTATAATTCTGCCAAGTTACTGCAATTAAAAAATGTAATATAGTTCTTATTTGTAAAATGTTTAATAATATTCCCAATTAGATTTGCAACTTTTGTCAGATCTATAAGAAATGGAAAATGGTTTATAGTTTTTAAAGATTTAAACAAATTTGCCAACTAAGTTTGTAAATTTGCCACGTGTAACATCATTAGAAAACGTTTTTTTTGGGGGGGGGGGGCTCCCCCCCCCCCCATCCCCTCCCCCTTAGCAAAGCCCCTGCGTAAACATCACTTAGGAAATTTTAACTAGAATTTTTCCATTTTCTCTCAGCTGAAAAAGAACATTTCCATTTTTAATATTCAATGAATAGGGATAAAGGTAAAATTTTCCTTTTATTCCGGGAAAATTTACATATCTACTGAAAATGGAAAGTTTCCGTTAAAAGACAGAAATTTTACAAAATCACCTGTATATATACGTGATTATCTTTACAGTGCAGCCACACTTCTATATCTACTGTCGAATTCCTCGAAAAAAACAAAATCAGATAAAACATTTAAGAGCATTTATTGTAAAACCCCAGATATGTCGCCACAAAATCGTTCAAAAAAAAAAAAAAAAAAAAAAAATGTGCGAACCAGTGTTGAACTCAGGGGGTGGCCCGAGAGGGAAATTTCCGTCTCCCCCTCGTCTATCGAAAGGCCCCCTCAGTGGAAGATTTGGGATTTTATATTTTATGCTTATTAATGCAGGGCTGCCACAGGCGACTATTTTTGTATTCTATTCACATCACTATTTTATGAAAATAAATTTCGTAGTATATTTCTCTTTCAGATGTTGTCAAAGTGTACCTAAAATTTTTTTGCTTTAAAAAAGTAGTGTGAGATAGAATTTAAAAATAGTTACCTGTGGCAGCGCCCCCCTCCTCAGAGCTTCAGAAATCCCTTCCGGAAAAAATGTCTGAATTCAACACTGATGCGAACAACCTCAGTATACCTCTAAAACTAACGGTTTATGAATTAGCTATTTGTCAACGGTATGAAGGGACATTCTCTATATTTAGTTATTCAAAACTTTATATTTATTAGAACAAAAGAGAAAACGCAGTATTTTACTCAATTAAACCTATACCTAGGCAATAGAAATGCACATAATAATTGAATTACTCATATCATCATGGTGGTAAGTGACATAATAATCATTTCTAGAAAATGAGCAGTAATGTTCCAAACATCTATTTGCGTCTATTGTCAAATGCCTCCTTTATCAATTAAAATCTCTGTGAGTATTGGGTTTTTTCAAATAGTAATTTAACTGATGGTAAAGGACCATTGATTATCTTCAGTAATATTATTAACTCAATCTTTATTATTTTATCACATACCACCTCTATCATCTGAGCTCTTCAATAATAATTAATGAAATTTATGTTGCAGTGATTTTCCACTGACAATTGCTTGCAGTTGAAAATAAACTTAAGATATACATCGGAACTGCCCTAATTTTATTAACCTAAAAGTTTTCTAAATACCATTTAAAAATTTAAGAAGACCCCTCAAGAAATTCAAATAATGATAAGAATTTTTTACAGCCTTTGAAATTATTTCCTTATGCTTAAACTTTCCAATCTACTATCAGCATCTGTTGTTGCAACAACTGTTGTCAACTATCAGCAACAGTACATGATAAAAAAAAAAAAAAGTTTTGATCACATACATGCTTTGCAAATCCTTTCAAAATTGGGAAATGGTGATGTGTTTAAATTATGTTCTGAAATAGCTTAGTTAGTGGTGTAAAGAGTGCCACGGTCAAACGCCGGATTTTCGTTACGGAAGCGCGCATTGAAAAATAATTGGTACTCACATTTGTCGTTAAAAATAGATGGTTACGGGAAAAAATTCTAAAAATATTACCTAATTTTATTGAATTTGTAGGTATAACAGGGAAGGGAGGGGGGAGGGGGCTACGAACTAAGTGAGAAAGAATCTATTCGTATGCATTTTTAAATAATTGCATAATAAGAAAGAAGTTGTAGCTAAAACTTATTAGCCGCCCCCCCCCCCCCAAAAAAAAACAAAAAAAAAAACAAGCTACGGGATCATTCGCTCAGAGAACTGAAGATGTTCAATTCTTATAGTAAGCAATGGTAGTAAATAAAAAATTCTTTTACATTTGTAATGAAATTAAATATAGTGAAAACTTTTAAAACAAAACTGTCATGCAATGAAACATTAGCAAACCAAAAATCTAAACCATTGACAAACCCAAAATCTTCCGGGGGGAATTTTTATGCTTCAGAGGTAAGGTCACCACACACACAAACACACAGAGCCATTGCCTGCACTCATCATTGTCTCTCTTAGAGATCTGCACGGGCCGGCCTGTGGCCCGAGCCCGGCCCGCGGACCGGGCTCGGGCCGATTTTCATTCACGGCACACGGGCCGGACCGGGCCCGTGCTCCACTCTGTTCAGGCCGGGGCGGGCCTGGTTTCATTCCTAGTCTTCACGGCCCAAACTTTTCAGCCCTAGTTTTGACCCAGCCCGTATGAAAATCGTTGTCTCAGCGTGGCCTGGTCCATTTAAAGGTGAGTTAAATTAAGCCTGGCCCAAAAGTTTTTGCAAAAAATGCATACATTTTTGAATCGCCATTATTCTACAGTTAAACATTAAAATTTATTATTTTTAAAGAATAGTAGATTTCTACGCATATTAAAATATAACTAAATTAAAATACAGTAAAATGTGTGAAAAGGAACCTGCCTATGACGGAACCCTGTTTTAAACTGAAAAACGTGTTGATCCATGCAAAATTAATATACTAATAAGTAAGAAAAGAATATATAATACATTTACACTTGCTAAGAAGGGAACTAGTCCATAACGCATTTTTTTTTCTTCTTTTCTATGCAATTCCATCTTAGAAGATTTTACTGTATAGCATTTTTCCGATTTTTAACACTTCTATACATGGAATATGGATTAAAAATATTAATGATAACTGAAACATTTACATACAGGAAATAGAGATTCATTAAGAAAATAAATATCGCAGCCTGCTGCACTTCTATAAAGATAAAGATTATAAACATAAAAAAAAGTTAAGATAAATATTTTTGGTCGTAACTCCTCGTACGAGACAAATTTTTAACCAATTCGACGTAAAAATCAATGTTTTGTAGAAGTTCACTCGGGCCCGGGCCGAGATTTTAACTTTTTTCCGGGCCGAACTTTTAATTTTTTTAACGGGCCGGGCCGGGCCAATATTATTTTTTCTACGGGCCGGGTCCGTGCAGACCTCTAGTCTCTCTAAAACTGAATTGGGTGTAAGGTTCCCTAATGCATTAAACGCTGCAGTTCGAGCTCATTTCTTTTCGGATCACGAGCCAGAAAAATTTTTGTATCATCAGAACACGATTACCAAATTACGTAGTAGAAAATTGTTAATAACATATTGTTAATCTGATTAAAATAGCTTTTTTTTTATTTATACCCAACCATCGGCAAAAATCTAAAAAAGTCACAATTCTTATTATTTTAAAATATCATTGTACAACTATGGCAGACAGATGCTAATGATGGACTCCAAACAGAAAGCGAGGATAAACAAGGGATATTCCACGGCTTCTTTATGTTACTAACACTGACAGTGCCAACGGTTCCGAATCAGACGGATAGAATAATTCAATAACAATTGAATTCCTCTTCAAATTGAATTTTAGAGGATTGTAAAACCCTTTGAGAAACTTGGACTACATCTGCATTCTTGTTTCTCAAACAGCAAGTATTTCTTTTTTTCCTTTTTTCAATTTATGAATAAATAATTTCCCTTTGAGCCTGAGCCCGAAACGAGTTCGATCTCAGCTTCCTCTCTAATTAAGTCCTTGTGAACAAATTTATCTGATGGACCAAACTACGTTACATTCTTATAAAAATTTCATCAATGACGATTTTTCCTGATTAAAATTATCGCTATTCTGGTGAAAATTGTTGACAATTTGAAATTTCTGGTTAAAAGGGAAAAATCGTCAAGATCTGAGAAAATATATTCAAAAGTTTCATTGAAAATTTTTATTTTATTTTTTATTTTAGAAAAAAAGGCATGCTGTAAAGTTTGGAGACTTCCATATTGCTCCATTTCCACTGCAATTCAATTATAAATATTATTTTGGTGCTGCCATCTGTAATGTAACTTTTACATTAACATTTAGACTATGCGCGTGAATATGTTTCTATTTTATGCTCATAAAATTTACTTTCTTCCACATTTTCCTACATTGTTTACAAATGCATTAAATTTCCTTAAGTTTTCCTAAAATTTCTGTTTACAGCTGTGTATGTTTTATTATTTTAGCCCCTGCAGGCGCAGTGATCTAAATATCAGGCTTTATGCTTTATTGTACGCATAAAAAAATATAAGGAAGAAAGCATTGGCATCGTTTGACAACTAAATCTCTGAAATTCTCAAATCCTGTAAGTATACTTTTACCAGGTAAAATATTAATTTATAATATATTCGAAACGTTGCTTTTTTATAATTAAAACTATCATATATAAAAAAGGAAGGAAAAATCCGGTCGATATTAATATTAAGACTTATAAAATAATTAAACTTTTAATTAAGATTAAGTCTATAAGTGTGCTAATGTAAAAATTAATTTAGAAAACCTTAATTTTGAACCCAAAACTCCTCCATTAATTTAGAAAACAGGAGAAAGAACTCTTTTACTTGGTGTTTAGTACTCAATAATTCTTTTAAATGTTTAGTGCTGCTATCTAGTAAGAAAGGTTGAAGATAGAAAGTCGGCTGTCCAATGTTTACATTTCCAACTCAAATTCCTTGAAGTTACTTCTTTCTTTCCCTGGTAGGGTTTTCTTTTTCTTTTTTTGGTTGTTCTTTTGTGGATCATTCGAGGCTACAGCCGTGCAGCTTTAGACCTCAACCCCCCCCCCCCCTCCCCCTTCAAGTTCAAGTACTTCTTTCTCATAGTTACAGTACGTTAAGTTACATATCTAAATATCTATCTATAGTTCCAATCCATCCTTCTCCACCACCCAAAGAAAAAAAATTATAATTCTCTGTTACTTTAATAAATTCTGATAACCTCTTTTTCGCTCTCTCTCTCTTCCTTTCTTTTTTTTTTTTTTTTTTTTTTTTTTTTTGAACGGCAATATTTGTATAGAGCTGTCATCTGTTTAAAATAAATAAAAAAATCGGAAAATAAAAAATAACTTAAAATAACTATTGCAATGTTTATCTGTTGATTAACACTAAAAATTGAATTATTTACTAAAAATTTTTTATTTTGAAATATATTTATTTTTATGACCCTTTTAAATACTAAATTTTTTATAATTTCAAAAGACTCAAAACTACATTTATTAGGTATATAAACTACACATAATATTTTCTGGTTTTTTTTTTTTTTTTTTTTGGTTACAAGTTTCAATATTGAAACTTTAATGTTATAGTTAATTTTTGAATAATAGTGAATGTCATAGTTAATTTTTGAAAAAAAGATTTATAAGATTTTTTTTTATTCATTGTAAACTAGTAAAATGCAGGTAGTTTAACTTATAGTTTATAATGAATAAAGTTTTAGTTAATTGTATTTATTAGTATTACTATTTCGGGTTCTTTGAAGTATTTAAGAGAGATGCATTGCATATAGATCCAATGATGTTTTATGGTCGAAGTTAAAACTTTAACTGTACATAAAATGTCGTATCAGATAATATAGGATATATTAAATTATTAGTAGAATCATTAATAAGTTATTATTATATTCCAGTATATAAATTTCAATATATACAGCTGGCGAACCATTCAGCACTTCTGAACACCTCTGTAGATAATAATAATTCAGATATCAGAATTATTATAAAAAGCTAAAATCTTAAACAACGATTTTACGCACAAACAACGTACAGAACGATAAAAAATACCCATACGATCGTTTCAAGGATTCCTCGATCCCCTTCCTCAGTGACGGAAAAAAAAAAAAAAAGGTTTAAAATGCGTTTGAATAACCCCTCGGTTATAGCCCCGAGTACTGGCTTATGGACTGATTGAAAAAAATGGCTTTGAAAATTATGGCTTTTAATTATTAAAATGATAATTATGGCTTTTTCAATCAGTCCGTAAGCCAGAACTCGGGGCTATAACCGAGGGGTTTTTCGAACCCATTTTAATTCCTTTTTTGTTTCCTCACTAAGGAAGGGGATCGAGGAATCCTCGAAACGATCGTATGGGTATTTTTTATCGTTCTGTACGTTATTTGTGCGTAAAATCGTTGTTTAGGATTTTAGCTTTTTATTACAATTCGCACAAAGTTTAATCTATGATCAGAATTCTTGATAAACGTTTTATGCAAAGCACTTTGTTGTTTAAGATGATTATAACTTGATATTAAAAAAAACTTATTAAAATAATTTATGTGTGGATAAATAGGTTTGTTCAGGTTCCTATATGGGTCGGTTGATTTAGTAGTTGACTTTAAACAAAATGTTGGTGAATTATGTACTTCTTTAGAAATATTGAGTTTGTCAGTTAAAACCCTTTTGCGAGCGGTGTCCTTAAAAAAGGACACCTAATTTTTATTTTCCTGGCACCCAGAATATTTAATTAAAATTTTCCTTTTATAACATACTTGAAAATAAGCAAGTTCGTATTTTCTAATAAATTCATTTATAAATTCTGGTGCAGTCCATCATTTCATCAGTTTATAAACAAAATTAATCAGCACCAGAAAGGGTTAAAACATTATTTGTAAAACATGAGAGTAATTTCGAATCAGCTGCAGCACTTTATGTAAATTCCAATCACAGAAAAATCTGATGAGCAGAGAGAATCCTTTAACATATACATGACGGGATTGTCAAGCGGTTTGAAGAGAAAAGCGAATTAAACGAACGTCCTCGAAAAAACAGCCTACTTTCTGACGTTCATTTTTATTTTTAGGTGAATGAAATTTGCGGAATCTTTTATTTGGAAATTACATTCTCGAACAGTTTCTCCCATTTTTTTTGGTAAAGGCAGAAGATCTTTCAGTAGACATTGTCAAATTTTGCATTTTGAACCGAATTACCGGACTAGAACACTGGAAAGGGGGAAAAAAACTACCGTTTTGAGATACAATTGCTTGTAACTCAAGTTGTAATTCCTTTATCGAAAAATGAAAAAACTATTCGATTACAAATCTCTTCAATATTCATGTCTGTACAAGTGTTATGCTTTTACGTTTAAAAATAAGTCTGAAAGTTTTGAGTTGCACAGCGGGAAAAAATATTTTTTTGAGAAAATCTGTGCCGAAGATGTGGAGCTTCGGAAACGGAAAATTTAGCGTATGAAATAGCTAGTGGGACAACAGTGCTCGTGAAGTTGCAGAACTTTTGGCGTTACTTTTATCTTCCATACGCAATATCATTATGAGGGGAGAACCCCTCATACATTCAAATTATGATTTTAGCCGTAAAACGCATCTGGTAGTACATCACGTTCCACATAAAGCTAAAACTTTGAGTTCTAATCCTGTGGGTAACCGAGAAGCTGGAAACTGTTTGCAGGACCTACAAGTCAAGAGTAATCATTAAATCATAGTCAGGAGTAACCATTAAATAACGAGTCTTTTAAGCACTACAACACTTGCTTTATTTAATGGTTGATGTTGATACATGATCAAAGCAGGGAGCTGTCCCTCTTACACAATAATATTTTGTAGTATCTTCTGCCACGAAACAGTCGTGTATTCGAGTTCTGTTGAATTGGCATACATAAGATAAAAACACACCAATATTTTACCAAAAATATAAAAATTAGACACAATTTGGCGAAAAATAAAAAACTTCAGTAAAATAAATCTGATGACATATGTTATTATTTCATCAAACAATATAATAACATTTTTAATAAATCATTAAATGATAGAGTAGAAAAAAACAGATTCTGTAACCAACTGACAAATTAAATCATTCTTTTTGATTTATGAAATGGTTTTCTTAAGAGGAAACTACCAGTTATCTATGATTACTGCTTAACGGATATGTGAAATACGTTATTTATGAGATACAGAATTAATATTATCCCTTAAAGTAATCTAAAGAATAATATATCACAGGGAAATCAAATGCTTTTATTTACAAAGTATGTAACGATTGTTAAATAATTTGCAAATCTTAATAATTTGCCTTTTATTAAGATTTAAAAAGAAAATACTAAAAGAAAGAATGCTTAATGATAAAAAATGGAGATTGTTTTTTAGAAGAAAATGAGTGTCTAAAAAATAGCCATGTAGTTTAATAAATAATGTTTCCTACGGAATTTAAGACAATTATATGTGATTGATACGACAATCATTCATAAGTTTCTAATATAGGATGACAAATAATAAGTCGAACAAATATTTTACCCTATAAATTGTTATAATAACATTCGAAATCAAAATAAGATTGCTAATAGACAAAGTATAGACATGTGACTTAAAGAAAAACTACAAGTTTCTGAAGGGGCCATCTTTAGCTGTTATGTAGAAAAGAAAACTTTTAATGAAATTTTCAGCAACGTACGCAGCATTTTCCTCATTCTTCCTGCTAAGATTTTCCCAGAGATTCAAAATATCTCTGAAGCTTAGAACAAACTCTTCTCTGTAACGTCACCATGCGGAATAACCCATTTGGTTAATATCTAGACAACACATGGCCATTTTTGTGTTCTTAAGATATTCGTCACATGTGATTGAGAGGCATTTAGTGGAGAGTATACGCTGTAAACCCTCTGGACTTCTTAAATAATCTCTGTATACCCTCTGTTACTCATATAAAGCTATACTGTCTAGTGTATGTCTTCTGCCTATTGCATATACCTTCTGGGGTTTTTTTTTTGTTGTTTTTTTGTTGTTTTTTCTCTTACAACTACATCACAGTATACTCTTACAATTCCTGTGCTCTTCCTGTACTATGTACCGAAAAGAACCTTGCTGGGCTTTTTTATTTCGTAGGTATTCGTTTTTGATGTCAAGGAAGCAAAACACTCTTCAAGATATTTTAAAGGTATCTTTGATGGTGGATTTTGAAGCCTTCATTCCACAAAAGTAAACTATGTTTTGCCAGTTGAACAAATTCCACCCAAAACTATAACCGAATAGAGTTTTTGCCGCCTTTTCATAAATGATGTACTAAGAACATACGGAATTCAATTGCTGTGTCATCTGTGGACGAACTCGGGAGTGAAAAGTTTAAAAAAGAAATCATTGATCATGCACTCATTGAATCTATTCATTTTTGGTATGTTACGTTTTTGTTGGCAACCGTAAGATTTTGGCTCTGATTCATTTTCTTAGACTGGTTGGTGTCCAAGGGATTGTTTCGACACTTGTTGAACGTGCTCCCAGTTGATGTTCATCTTTTTTGCGGTGTTTTTTATGGAAATGCTCGCAGCACGTCCGATCCTTTTTACGATTATTGTTTGTTTTTTGGGATTGTTGATTGCTCAATTTTTAGCCCGCCTTCTAGTTTTGTCAAGTTATTGAAACAGTTTCAAGGTATCCAATACAGTCTCAACTTTCAGCACCCGACCGAATTATCATTGCTTCTTGCATTCAGGATGTAATGGGATAATCATATTTTATGAGAAACCTTTGATGCAAATTTTAAACAGCATCTTTCAGTGAGGTTCATTCCGCATGTAGCGATAAGGAAATTTTAGAGGCGGAATTTAATTGTGTTTTTAATCTCAATTGGTAATTCTTACGGGTTATTATTTGACACTCTGTATATTTATATAAACTGCAGTTATTGCACAAATTTTCGCTAGAAAATAACAGAGAATGTTTGGCACGCGAGCGTTGTTCCAAATTGCAGAACCTCAGTTGTTGATAAAAAAGTGTTTTGGACAATTGGGGTTTATTCCACGCCGCGCAAAGAGATAGACGGCTATAACTGTCCAATATAGACGATCTCAAATCCTCGAGAATAGACGGAATAGTCTACTTCATCACCATGTTTCAAAGATCGCCTGTTGGAGCGGGTTCGTGGGATCTTTAATTTTAGGACCTTTAAACGTTTGTCCAAATAATATAATGCAGCTTTCACAGTGAATGCAATAAATATGAATTTTAATGTAGGATTTGAATTTAGGGAGTATATTTATTTCACTTATGACGCACATGAACTCTCTAGTAGTTATTATTGTCTATGATTTGAACATATGAAAAATAAAAAAAAAATTCACGGACCACGAGAACAATGACTTTTAACTTTGAAAATAAGTAATGAGTCAGTCTCTTTTTCTTCATCACTCATGAAGCATTGACACGGGAGATATCAAAATAGCATTTGGCTATATTAGACCTAATTAGAATACTTTACAGATTATACAGGGTGCAATATATTATCTATCGCCGACCTTTAATTTCTCAACCGTTGGCCGTAGACATATAGTTCCAATTACAAAAACATTTCAAATGAGCTAAATATTTCTGTTATGATGTTATTTAAAGTTAAAAATCAATTTTATAAAAATTACGAAATCTAACTTTTTATACGGTCCCCTAGTCCCTAAATTTATATTTAGTAAAAGTTTACACATATCATAACAGATATAACACAAAAAGTTTGACATCTGTACTGCAAAAATTGAACACAGTTATTAAATTTCAAAGTTTGAGAATTTTACACATGATTTTGCCTTTCATTGAAGGATCAGTTAAAAGATGAATTAAAGTAATTCGAGATCAAAGTCAGGGTGCAATGTCCTTTTTATGGCGAAACCACCTTTAGCCGATATCGCCAAATCGGGGAATCACCAAAGAGGGTTATTTCATCTAAAGATGTGAGTTAACTTTTATGGGTCGAACAACTTTCAAATGTCAAAGTAGGTAGAATCGACAACCGGAAAATAAAACATACTCACTAAGGACTAGATAAATGGCAGTGGAATTGCACCCTGATTTTGATCTCGAATTACTTTAATTCATTTTTTAACTTATCCCTCAATGAAAGACAAAATCATGTTCAAAAATTTCAAATTTTGAAATTTAATAACTGTGTCAATTTTTGTAGCACAGATATCAAACTTTTTGTGTTATATCTGTTAAGATATGTGTAAACTTTTACTAAATATAACTATAGGGACTGGGGGACCGTATAAAAAGTTAGATTTCGTAATTTTTATAAAATTGATTTTTTACTTTAAATAATGTCACAACATGAATATTCACCTCATTTGGAACTTTTTTGTAATTGGAACTATATGTCTACGACCAACGGTTGAGAAATTAAAGGTCGGCGATAGATAACATATTGCATCCTGTATATTTTAAGCGGTAACCATAGTGTATGTTTGAAGAAGCTAGTTATAAAGAATTGTAAAATTGTCTTTAAGGAATTAAATCAAAGTTTGTAGAATTTCAGCATTCTATTGCCATTAGGCTATTTCAATAAATTAACGTTTTGCTTATTACGAGTACCTTCCCATAATTTGGAGGCTCGCCAAAGATTTAAAAAAAAGGAAAACAATTATACTAGTAGCGGTGATAACGAAATCAAAAGGAAAACTTGTCGTTGGGGGTCACCGTAATACTTACACATCATGGATATGCATAATATAAAATATGAAAATAAAACATGTGTAAATTATTTATAAAATGCATTACAATTTCAAAATAAAAATAAAACGCATATGTAAATATTTTTCATACATAGGAATGATCTATTACTGAATTGCGAGTACTACTTGATTATCTCGTCGACCCATTGCGATAAATTATATAAATCGTCAAATTACTCGCAAAATTATACAAATTGTCATAATTTTTATATCAAATAACGAAAGAACAAATAGATTAGTAAAAGATTTATAAAGATACAAATAAAACTTCGAATTAAAAATCACTTGATGACATAACAAACACGTGTAATGTTTTTAATGTCAAGGGAATGTGACATTTACGTTAAGCCATTATTGGCATTTAATCTTATAGTTTGGCGGTAGTTTTTTGATCGACGGGATAATCAAGTAGTACCGAATTGGGTCAAAGAAACATCCTTATAACTCCAAAATGATAATCATATTAACTAACAGTTTACTGAGTCTGATTAAGCGTCTCATTTCCAATTAAAATATATCTTTGAATTGAAATTTAAATAAAATACAGTGTCATGAAAAATCGAACAGTGTGGAAAATATGATTACAAATATCTCGGCAACAAGTTATCAGATTGACTTCATTCTTTATGCAAAATTTGTGTTTCTTTTATTATATTTTATATTCACTCCTTAAAATAAACAATTTCGAAAATTTCTATGTACCTTTTATCAAAACGAATATTTCGAGAGTCCGAAAAAAATAGTTCCGGATAATCGAAGTTACTGATATTCAATAGGCTTCTTCCCATTATCACATACTAAGTACACACCAAATGTCAAGTCTCTATCTCAATTTGTTCGGGAAATAGAGCGTTTACAGACACGCAGACAGACGGACGGCAATTTTTTTTTTTTCTAAAAATATATTTTTTGGAATCTCCAGTGTCTGAAACGTGTAAATCCGACAAAAAATTTCTAATTTTAAAACGATTACAAGACTTACCCTATACTATGTATGATGGGTAAGTAATATGAATCAAATGCGAAACTGTCATGAATTGCCAGTGTCAAGAATTGGATTGTTAATTAGCAATGCAAGTGTGAAAACCGAAATCGTACCTTTCGAAGTACAAATTTGGAAAATAAACATAGGAGCCCTAAATAAAGCTAGAAGAATTGATCTCATAAATTTTTGTGAGGAGTGCGAGATTGAACTAACAGAAAAAAACGAAGATCACAATGCTAGCAAAACAGATTAAAAACTCAAAAGAATACGACGAAGATTTTATAAATGACCGCTTAGGAGTAGTTATGGCAGTTAGAAATGAAAAAGCAGAAGAAGAAAAAGAAAGGGAAGAGAAAAAATTACAAGTGGAATTCGAAGAGAAGAAATTTCAACCAGAACTCGAAGAGAAGAAATTTTAACCATAACTAGAAGAAAAGAAATTGCGGTTGCAATCGTAGATTTCAAAGAAAAGAAATTGTAAACTGTTATCGAAAAAAAGAAACTGGAAATGGAAGAAAGAAAATGGAGAGTACAATGGGAGCAAAAAATTCCGTAAGAGTGTTTGAAATTAAGAAAATACCGATACAAAAAACTTCAAGAGAACATATCGATGTGAACCCAAGGATGAAAGACAAATGGCGCAAACAGGTATTGACAAAAAAGAATGGGTAAGATATTTAATTAATCTAGTGCCATTGGACGTGATTTTATTTTAATGGATTCATCAAATTCTAAGTAGTAAACATTATCACTTATTAAATGCAGAAAAAAGAAAAATGTAATGTAGCTTGTAACTTACCACAAATTTATTAGACACAAATCAGCAGAAAATTAGCAGCAGCACAGCGAAAACAGAAGTTGAGCCATTTTCATCAGCACATAGCTTTTCGTAATATCTTTCCGGTGACCTCAAAAATTTTATTTAAATCTTCGTCGCCATTATTCTATTTGCAGTAATTAAGTATTAAATGTAACAGCACTCTTGCACAACATAGCATAATTTGAATAAACATTTTAAAATATTTATTACGTCACATAACAAACACCAAACGTAAGCACACATTCTTAGATTATTTACAACATAAGGAGTAGATCTTTTACATGAGTGAGGAATATCATTTTTGTGGTGCTGCCACATACATATTTTTTTACTCAACTAAAAACACTATAAATTATTTGAAAACAACGTTTAAACACACAATAAAACAAGCAGATTTGATCATACGTATACGTTTCGTGAGTACTAGGACTCACATCCTCAGTGTAAAAACTTTAAAAATAATATCCCCCCAACTGCATGTACGGTGAAAAAAACAAATATCAAAGCATAATACCAAAAGACCATCAAGTTCTAACAGCCAATGAAATTAATGCGGAAGTGAAGTGTCGTGACACAACAAATCCATCCAGAAAGTTGAGATGTATGGTGTACTAGATAAATCATTAACCAGGGAGTCTTTAAATTTATGGATATGAATAGCCTCAAAAAAGTCTAAATCCAGAGGAGTAATGCATTTCTTGATAATGGTAGCTGAGTCAAAATTAAAATTATGTCCCTCCCCCCAGCAATGAGAGGCGATAGAGGATTTCTGTAATTCTTTTATCTTTACATAGTTTCTGTGTTCATTGATTCTGTAACGGAGTTTTCGTTTAGTTTGTCCCATGTAGGACAAACCACATTGGCATTGAATGTTGTAAATGCCCCAATAATTATGTGGAGGAATTTGGTCCTTAAGTTACGAAAAAGATAATTTATTAACCGGTTTAAAAACCACATTAAAATCATAATGTCTTAAGATATTAGCCATCTTAAAGCTAATGCTATTATAAAATGGTAAAATGATAAGGTTGGAAATGGAAACCGCAGTAACAGGAGAATCAAGATTATTAACATATTTATTAAGACTATGAGAAATTAAATTATTGATATAAGATAAACTAAAACCTCGATCAATAGCCACAGATCTAATGTAATTTAATTCTGTAATAAGTGAATTATTATCTGAACAAATTAAGCGAGCTCTATTAATCAAATAATGAAAAGCCGAAGCTTTTTGGGAAGGGGGGTGACATAAATTGAAATGGGGGGGGGGAGTGTGACAGCAAAAGGTTTACGGTAAACGCAAGTGTCAAAGGCTTCTGACGTGTAACCAACACATCCAGAAGTGGCAATCTATTATATATTTCAACTTCATAAGTGAATTGAATGACTGAATCTATTGAGTTTAAAATCGTTAATATATTGTCAACAGAAAATAGAGAAAGGTCCAAGAGTGCAAAAGAATCGTCTACATATCTACAATAAAATGGGAAGTTGATAAGGTTAAACATTTTAACCTCAAAGTAATGCATATATAAATCTGCTAAAAAAGGGCTAAGGGGATTACCCATTGCTAAACCATCCGTCATAGAATAATATTGATTAGAAATTTGAAATGAATTTTGTTTTAAACAAGTACTGAATAACTCAATAATGTGGTTGATTTCATAATCTGTGTAATGAAATTCTTTCAATCTAGTAGTGAGACTTTGTAGTGCACCTTGAATTGGAACATGGGTGAACAGAGAAGTAACATCAAATGAAACCATGCGTAAAGAGGGGGAGGGGGTGAAGTTTTTAATCCGATTAACAAAAGAACTAGAATTCTTAATAGTGTAAATATTAGAACTTGAAAGGAATGAAAAGCGTTTCACTAAATATTTAGCAAGAGGGTATGAAGCAGAACCGATATTGGATACGATAGGCCGGAGGGGAACACCAATTTTATGAACTTTAGGCAGAGCGTAAAAGCGACTGCAGTTAGCAATAGACGGAATTAATGACATTTTAATACTGTCATCAATATAGGGAGAGGTTTTTATAAGCTCTTTTTATAATTATATAAAAAGAGGTTAATATATAAAAAGAGGAAAATTATATAAAAAGAGGTAAATTAATTATATAAGAGGTTTTTCTAATATTTATATGTTCTTATAAAAACCTCTCCCTGTATTGATGAATGTATTGATGTCCAGGAATTTATATGATCCCATTCAGATATAAAAATAATAATAGAACTTTTACATACATTGGAATGACAACCAGAAGGCTACAGGAAAGGTTGAAAGAACATATGGCTGATATAGGAAAGGGGAAACCATCTACAGCTTTAGCTCGGTTAAATTTAGAAGCTGATATTGACATCCTTTTTAGTAAAGCAAGGATCATCACACATACAAATCAATTTAACGCATGTATTTTGAGAGAGTCTATAGAAATTTTAACCAGAGGTAGAAACACTTGTAATGATACATTGTCCTGTCATATACCGAGCATTTGGTTTGGTCTACTGGGAGTCAATGGAACCTTTGGATTGGAATGATCAAGGTAGCTGTATGGACTCATCCGTCCCCCCCTCCCCCCCCCTTTTTACAGTTTTTGGAATCGCCCTGCGTTATTTATACCGGTATGTATTCTGAAGGTCTTCTTCTCATTTTTCACCCCATTGATGATGACCAGGGCTTGGTCGAAAGCGCTCGGGAAGTTTTTTACCATCTGATTATTGGTTTTAATGTTTTAAAACCTGTTAATTGTATTTTTAGCACCTATTTTAGTAATAAAAACTGAGAATCGTTTTAATGTATTCATGTTTTAACTTAATTAATCAAAGTTATTACTTACTGATTGGTATCAGCACACATATACAATGATTTGCGACAATGTTAGTAGAACTTTTTTTGTTGTTGTTGTTTTTTAACACTTTCCAACATAGGTGAAAAGTGTTTATGACTTCGGGTTGCCTGTCTGCCGTAAGCCGTCTGTCTGTTCGTGCTCTAAGACGCGTAAATATAGTCAGATCGCCAAGCAATTGATATGCTTATTGATATTCACTATCTCATGTTCGATATTGAAAATGAAGCTTGTAGCAGTTACAATTCCTTTACAGGGACATTCAAAACAATTCCGTTACATTACAGCCTACGGGGAAAAATCGTTAGCGGTGATTTTTAATAATTTTTCACAATTTCAAACTCATTGAAATTTATATATATATCTGAAGTACACTACAAAATGCCTACAATACGATATGGTATGGATAGCATTCATCGTTCATTTACAGGGACACTCAAAAGAATTTCATTACATTACGGTCTACAGGGAAAAATCGTTTACGATGTATTTTATTAATGTTACACTACTTCAAACGATATTGGTATTGATATACAGTGAAACCTCCTTGAACGGCCACCTCTAAACAACGAAAACTTCCAAATACCGGCCACAAGTTGATGGAACCAAACACGTTCCATAGCATTAACATTAGTACAAACCCCTAAATAAGGAATTCTGCACAACGGTCACTCAAAAGTCACGAGAAAATTTTTTTACAGCTTCTGGTAAAATTTCATATTTATTTGCAAACCGAAATGTGAAGCAGATCAAACGAAATTTACTTGATATGTGAACAAACAGAAAATGAAGATATTAACACGGTGACTGACACTGAAGCTGAAAAATTTGCAGTGTTTTAAGTAATGTTTAAGAAAGTGTAATCGTGTAATAAATAAAAGGAAAATAAAAGTCACCGGTGACTGACGTGGCGCTTAACGTGTTAATAATAATGGGATAATTTTATATAATATTCTTAGAACAGCAGGCATAACTATCATAAAGGCCAGCTTGTTTGTATGTCTGGTCGAAAATTTGGCAGTTACTGCCACATTTGATTCCATGCAGCAAATGGTGGAAGATAGGAGAGGGGAAGAGGAAATAGATTATAGAATCACCCAAAATTTCCAGTATTAACACATATACCGAAGATTTGATGAACATTGGTGAAATCCAAAATTTCTTATTAAATCATAATGCTGAAATGAGTGAATGACACCAGAATTTACATGCAAATTTATTTTATAATAAGCAAAAGCTTTTGTTCACGTACTTAGTAAAATGAAAATTTTCATTCAAATATTCTGGTGCCAATGTGACATATAGGAATTAAATTTAGGTGGTCCAAAAATGAACGACCGCCCTTGAAGGAGTTGAAACAATCAGGATTAATTAAAATAACTGTGTGTATTTCTATTTAAATTTATGTAATTTTGATTTTTTTGTTAAATGAAACCTCTGAATAACACCAACCTCTGAAGAGCGGTTACTTTTCACCGATTCCACGGGTAATCGTTATTCAGAGGTTAACTGTATATCTCAGCGGTGCGCTGCAAGATATTTACTATAAAATATGATGTGCGAACATTCATCATTGATATACAGGTACACTCAAAATAATTCGGGTACAGTAATCTCTATGAAAAATAATTGCTGGAAGTGCTTTTTCTTTTGTGGTACGCGTTTTTAAATTAAACTTTTTCTTTAAATATTTCTTAGTGTGTATAAATTCTACACATCACATACAGGGCTGCACAAAACATCTGAAGTACATTTCCGTTTATTGATGGAAATTGCTGGAGGGGAATTTTAAACTGTGCTATGCGTTTTCTAATTCAATTGCTCGAAGTATGATTTCAATAGTTTTAAGCAAGTTTTCAGCCGAATTAAATTTTAGAATAATATGTGACTTGTATAAAAATCTGTATTCTGTGTGTAATATACAGGGTTGTACAAAAGACTTCAAGTACGTTTCTGTCTAATGATAATAACTTGCTGAAGGGAAATTTTCAAAAAATAAATTTTACCATACTGTGCATTAGTGATGGGCGATTTCGATTTTTTAATCGATTTAATCGATACTATGGCCAACTCGATTTAATCGATACTATGAATTTTTTAATCGATGTCTCTAAGACAAAATAAGGTAATATCATTTTCATTTTCCTTCAAAAATTGAAGATAGTGCCAATCCCAAAACTTTCATCTGCCTCATAAATGTTAAAACTTCAAAATTCGCTATCACAGTGTCAAATTTAAATGATAACCTATGCGCATCATGAGGATTTAAAAAGGATATATGTGGTAGTATGTGCATTTTAAAAGAAAATATAAGCTTTGCATTTTCCTAACAAATCATTGAATTTCGGCCCACACCCTCTTACGCTAATGTCAGTCAAACGTCTTTTTGCACGCTTTTTACGCTCTTACGCCTTCGCTACACCTTCGCTATCATGTGTAGGGACGGTGTAAGAGCGAAAAAAAAAGCGTGCAAAAAGACGTTCGTCTGATATTAGCCTAGGTGTCCGCAACGGAAAATCCCAATTCAAAGAGCATAAAAGCGGCAGCTGTTCGGCAGTATACACCCAAGCCTAATAAGGATCTATTTATCTGAAAGTGTAACAGAATATGAAGTTTGATTAAATTCCGTGCATTAGTTTTGAGATATGGCTATCACGAATATCATGCAAAAAAAAAAAAAAAAAAAAAAAAACAGTATAGCCTGTTACATGATTAACAGGAAAAACTCAGGAACAACTTATGTCAATGACACATAATATTAAGTTTGATGAAATTCCGGTCATTACTTCTTGAGATATTATCGCTAATATCGTGTAAATTCTGAAAAACAGTGTTAAATTCAGGGGCTGGTACGGGTGGACACCCCCCCCCCCCGGAACATTGAAATGTCCCTCATGAAGATTTGAGATTTTATGCTTAATGGACAAAAGTCCAATTCTCCCCCCCCCCACCCCCCCCACCCCCCCCCAAAAAAAAAAAAAAAAAAAAAACTTTAGAATGTCCCTCTCCAGAACCATAGAAATCCCTCCGGAGAAAAATACCTGAATTCAACACTGCTGAAAAAAAGCAGCATGGCAGCACAACCTGTTATATCATTTACACGAAAACATAATCATGAACAACTTATGTCAGAATATTAAGTTTGATGAAATTCCGTTCATTAGTTCTTGAGATATGATCCCTAAAATCGTTTAAATCCAGAAAAAACGTGTTGAATTCCGGGGGTAGCCCGGAGGGACATGCACCCCCCCCGCCCCCCGTGCAACATTCAAATGTTCCCCCAGAAGGTTTGAGATATGCTTAACTAGCTGTTACCCGTGACTTCGTTCACTTAAGATTTAAAGAAGAATAAATTCATCAATTAAGCAAAAAATTTCGATAATTAAAAGCATATGTAATTAACCTTTTATCATATTTTATACTACAAAAACTTCTAATGATCCCAATTTGCTTATTTTTGTTTATATATATAGGATCATTTAAATTTCTTTCGTGGGCTTCAAATTTCATACTCGTTTTCTAAGATTAAATGAAGAATAAACTTACATCTGTGTTATTCTATTTTATTATTTATATTTATTCTATTTTATACTTATTCCGTTCATGGATATTGATTTACGTTTTTGTGACAAAGAATATTATTTAAAGAGATATATTAGTAAATAGTGATTATTAACAGATCACTTCAGATGCGTCTTTGAATTGATTAGAATAATCGAAAAATCAGCATATAACATTATGTTTCAATTCCAAAAAATTACATCTTGGAAAAGAAAAAAGGATAAATGGTATTAAAAAAAATCAGACGTGGTGAAGCATCAAAAGTCAAAAATAAATAATAAAAGTATGAGAAATTTCTTTAACTTTCAAATATTTATTATATTTTTATTTCATGGTATCACATTTTTAACAACTGTAGATCTACCAATAATATCAAAATGTTTATCACGCTCCGAAGACTCTCGAAGCCTAAATGCTTATTATTTAAGAGATTTATTAGAGTTGCTTATTGCTTTCAATCGCGGAAGAAATCTATTTATAGTAAAAGCAGTCCAGTTACGGCTAAATGTTTTCATATCGATTGTTGTGTTGTAATTTTGGATTATGGAGGCTTGGTTATTTGTAGAAATATGCTGCAATGTGGGACAGAGATTGTGTTTCAGGGATTTTTTAACTACAGATTTAGTCTTTTTTTTTTTAATCGAAAGAAAATTTCCCTTCTTCTCTTTCACTTTTCGTTAATCATGGCGCCTTTAAAAATTAGAGGGATGTGAGGTGAAGGGTGAATTTATTTCTTAATTAGTGATTTCACCTCTTCTTTACATGTAAACATTGTGACATGTGAAGCCTAATCTCTAATTAAAATTACTTGCTAAGCTTTCTTAAATCGAATTTCTGGGAGGTTTTAAGGTAAAAGGATGTTAATCATGTATTTTCTGGAAAGTCTGTGGAAATCAAACCATTTGGTATGAGTGATATAAAAATGCTAATATTTTCTGAAAGAAAACTGGTCAATGATTTAAAATATGATGACGTCACTTGGTTAGTTTTTCGTACGGAATAATACTTGTCGAGATAATATATATATATTCTTTCACTTCATGAATCATGTAAAACTATGCCATTTCACTTAATTAAAACATGAAACCGCTTAATGAATTCCTATATTGTTGTACATGTACATTTAGAAAAAATATTGAAATTCATTTTTAATAAATTTTAAATTTCAAATAAGAAAATGTAGAATAAATTGGGTGAAGATGCAGTAGTTAGTGACTTTATTGTTTTAAAAATCACCTGTTGTTTTTATTTGTTATTCATTGACTGCTTTTAGAAGTTTGCACCCTTATGTATCATTTAAAACCTTATTTCATTTTATAGATATTATATAAAGCATTCAAAATTTTGTTTTTGTAAGCACTTGCATTTCGGCATCTTACCCATACCTATGAGTAAGATGGCCAACTATCTAGGGGTAAGATGACTTGTGGAGTTTCAATGTAAACAATATTTTTTCTGAAGCAGTATAAAACATAATGGGACGAATAAAAGTAACTTTAATATTTTAGACATACTAAAGTTGTTAACTTACTATTAAAAAATTACAAAAATATGAATGTAACAAACGTTGGCAATTTAATAAAAAAAAAAAAAAAACTAATATTTGAAAAAAAAAAGTTATGTTCTATTTAACATTTAAAATAATTATGGCTCTTAAGTACGCCTATTTTTAAATATTATAATAAGTTTAAATACGATAAAGCCACTGTGAGTAAGTGCTTTAGAGTGCAGATTTTTTGTTGGTGTTTTTCATATGGCCCTTTGTTCTTTTAAGCTATAACTCAGATCTGACACAGACTGCACATTTGTTTAGGCACTTTGAGGAACTTGTATATAACCAACAGTTTCACTGAATGCATTTGATCCAATCACATTTTTCAGAGGTTTTGTTGCACTTTGCTATACAATCTTAACACTGATTCTCACTCACTTAAAAAAAAAAATTCTCATCTTCTGAATGTTGGTGGAAAATTCAATCCGTTATCTTTTCAAAGCAGATCAAATTAACGTGTTTTTAGAGTCTGCGGTGTCTGGATGGAAGTTGGCGAGCGTAGCTCGTAGGGGGCAGCAGACCCTAGTTATCTAAAACTATATTATGTACTACCGATATTTACATTTATTAAAATTATTTATAACTGCATTTAACATCAACGTTTTAACAATGGTTAAAATTAAAAATTATGAAATAATTATTTATAAGGCCAATAAAGTTTATTTATAACTCAGAATACATATAGAAACCTTTCAACGTATATTCACCTTAGATTTTAATATTTATTTATGTCATTTTAAACATTTACAAAATTTATAATTTTAACTAATTCATTTTTAATCAGTTGATTAAAATCACGATTTAATCATTTATTTAAAGTATCTGATTAAAATTGTTGACAAATTAGTTAATATACAAGAGTAATTCATATAATGAAGACACAACCAGGCATTTGACTGCAACGGAAAATAACCGGCATCTTACCCCCAAAAATTTTCGTAGACTTACCCCAAAGTATTGGGTAAGACTCCGGCGTACTCCACTGACGTAAAGAAGTGGGAACTGGCCACCATTTATGCTTTGTAGAAAGGCCAGGTATCAGTACTTTCTAAAAACATCAGATTTATTTTTCTGGTGTTTAAACTAAGACTTATATAGGAAAATATAAAAGTCACGTAAATGATTTTTGACACCTACCAGAAGTGTTTTGACGAAATAGCAATAAAAAAGTACCACCTTATTTTTTAAAAGAGCGCAAACAGAAATTAAAATATCAGTAGGGAACCATCTTCCTTACAATTGAGCGGCGTTTCCCTACAGCGCCTGCGTATATGAAAGCTACATTATTCGGCATCTTGTACAACACGGCGTCTCACGTCAAGTTACCCTATTTAAAATGTAAGCTAAGGTTACATTTTGAAATAATGCGACTTTTGATGCAAAACATTATTTTTGAAATGTATATTGTTATTTAATGGTTTCATTTTTAATTTCGAAGCTTGTGAAATGAAAATGACACCAATTGGATGAAATTAAAATAAATATATACAAAAGTTTTCTAATTAAAATTAATACTTTAATTGAAAAAATATAACATCATTTTTATCCGATAAAACCTTTTACTAAATACGCCTTTGTGATATGTTTTAATTGCCATCTGTTAAAAATAATTAATTAAAATAGCATACGATTTTTTAAAATTCAATTCATAGGGGCAATAACAATCCACTTAAATGTACTGAAGTTTAATTTACATCCTTGGTTTAAATGCCAATATGCTCAGACGATTTTTGCTTCTGTGGAATAAATTCATTCATAAAGCTTCAATGTGTGAAAATATGTTTTTAGTTTTAGGAAAATTTACTTTAATCATGTTTTTATAACATCTATACAAATTGAAATTAAATTCTTTTTAATTTTAAAGAGAAAATAGCGTAAAAAAATATATTAATCAATTTTATTTCCCTTTTTTTCCACAAATAATGTCTTCTACTGATAATCATAACATGAATTTTGAATGCAAACTCTCATTTGTATGTACCGGGTGTCCCAAAAAGGACTGACTGATTTTAAAATTCAATAACTTGCAAACGGTGACAGATATTAAAAAAATTCTTGCAGGAGGGTTATGCATAAGGTCAAAAGTTTTATTACAGTGATTTTCAATTTTAGTTCGAATTACAAACAATAGATGGCGCTGTAAGCAATAGTCGCTAAATTCAGGCTCGATTTTTGGTACTTCGTGGCCCGGATAATACATTTCCATCTCCTTTTTCTGCATGGAACAAGATAAAGGACCAAAAATCGAGCCTGTATTTAGCGACTATTGCTTACAGCGCCATCTATTGTTTGTAAATCGAACTAAAATTGAAAATCACTGTAATAAAACTTTTGACCTTATGCACAACCCTCCTGCAAGAATTTTTTTAATATCTGTCACCGTTTGCAAGTTATTGAATTTTAAAATCAGTCAGTCCTTTTTGGGACACCCGGTAACTTATATTCAAACTTATTAATCAGTATTAGTAAAAAATATTTCTCATTCATTTTAAATATGACGTCATTTTTTATCTATTTTCATTAGTTTATGATATTCATGCTCCTTGTATTTTTAACGAATACTTGAAAATACCTGTTTTATTTCAAGTATGACGTCATATTTTTGCAAGTTAAATATTTTATCAATAATATAATTCTTTTTCATTCTTTTTCCTTCTAATTATATCGCCGTTTTTGACAGAAAAAACCCTTATTAAAGTAACCGATATCCATGTTTTATATATAATAAAAAATACTTCATTTTTTTTTTTCGTTTCAAATATGACGTCATATTTTTTTTTTTTTTTATTCTCATTTTTTACGCAGAAATTGTTCAGTTAAAAATTAATTGCCGAGGAGAAATTTTTATACCAGACTTTAATTTTCTTGGCAACGGGAAAGAAAGATGGTTAAATTTATCGGGAAAATGTCAATTGATTCTGTATGAAAATGAATGAAATTTTGAATTATTAGGCAAAATACTTGAATAAAATAAATTAAACATAGCCTATGTTCATTTCCGGGCTGTAATCCATCTATATTCAAAAATACAAAAGCATTAATTCATCCGTTTAGACGCTGACTTCATTCAAACATTCGGACACACATTGACATTTATAATATTATAAGGATGTACAAAAGTCCAATCCCCTTCCCCTCTGTGGATCCGCAGAAATCCCTTCCGAAGAAAATTGTCTGAATTCAACACTGCTGATAAAATCTGAATAACAACGCTCCCTGTTGGGGGATTTACACAGAAATCTAATATGCAACAATTTATGCCAACGTCTAACTGAATGTGAAGTTTGATGAAAATCGGTGCATTAGTTCTTGAGATAGAGCTATTGTGAAAATCGGGAAAAATGCAGCATAGCAGCGCCATCTGCCAGTAGATTTACATCAAAAAGTAATCAGCACCAATTTATATGAAAGTCTAATTGAATCTAAAGTTTCAACAGATTCCATGCATTAGTTCTTGAAATAGACCGCCCACAATTTTTTTTGTCAGAGACAAATAAATAGACAGACTGACAGACAGACAATGTATAAAAATAGTCAAATCGTATTCCAGACAAGATCTTCTAAAACTATAAATCCTTCGAAAACCGAAGTTGAAATTTTTCACGAATCCAACGCTTTCTTTTTCTAAAGACAAAAGAAAGCAAGAAAAAATTAAGGCATCGATTCTGCCCGTAAATTAAGATCAGAAATGGCGAATCGATTCAGTTTCGATTCGATGCCAATGTCGATCTTTAGATGCGGGCAGAATCGCTATTTTTTTGATTTACTTCAATTCTTTAGATTCGGGCGAATCGATTCAGTTCAGATTCGATGCCGATTTTTAGATGCGGGTGAAATTGTTATTTTTTGATTTACTTCAATTCAAACCGCATCGCGCATGATCCACGATTCTGGTAGAATAGATTCCTCAAATTTTACGGTTTTAGTGGCAGAATTGCTGTAAAATTTTGTATAACAGCCTTTTTTTTTTCTTTCTAGGTTCAGTGTAGAATGGCGGGTTGATTTCTAGACTGCTTCGGTCGGGATGGGGGGGGGGGGAGATTTTAGAGTTCCGTAAGGGAGGATGCACATTTGTCCATTAAAAAGCATAAAATCTCAAAACTTTCGGGAGGGACATTCCAATGTTCTCCCGGGTCACCCCCTGAATTCAATACTAGGTTAAATCGTTATACTGTTGTTTAGAAGCCTAGTTATTTGGGTTACTAGTTTATTATGTTGTATTTTTCAAGTTCGTCCCTTCTAATCCTTTCCGCCACCCCCCCCCCCCTCCTCCTTCCCAATCTTAATTTACAGGGCCGTTCAAAATATGCATGCTATTTTAAAAATGCCCAATTCTCGTTTTATTTTATTATAAATCCACATTTTGAAACCTTGACCAAAGATACATTTCAGGTCACCCCTCCCACCGTTTGAGACTTACCTGTCCCCCGGGGGGCATATTTATTGTTTATTCCAAACCATCTCGTGTAACATATTGTTGAAAAGCTTTTAATGTCCTCTTTTATTTTCTGTCCCCCTTCTTCACTAGTTACACGCTCTTGGCACTTTTTAGCTCACAGGTTTTCAAAGCCTGAGATCTAATGTGCCCGTCGGTTTTGTATGTACGTACGCAACTCTTGATAGAAATATCCGATTTGCTTCAATTTTTTTTCTATGTTCATTCTGCTAAGGCGCTTCCCTGATTAGTTTTGGGGGCTCATTGGTTAAGTATAAAGGGGAAAGGGGGGGCTAATCCCCTCCCCCCCTTTAGCTTAGATAAATGGGTTTTTCATGCAGAATTATCAGATTTTCTTCAAATTTTGGTATACCGGTTAATTTTGATAACGACTTTCTCTGATTATATTTTAAGGTTCATTGTTATAGTCTAAAGGGGGGGAGGGGGACGAGGGGATAATACTCTCTCTAATTTAGATAGATGGGTTTTGCTATCCGATTTACTTCAAATTTGGTATACTAGTTCATTCTGATAAGGCGCTTCCCTAATTAGATTTGAAAGTTCATTGGTTAAATATGAAGGGGGGGCAGGGGGCTAATACCCCTTAATTTAGAAAAATGGGTTTTGCTATCCAATTTGCTTCAAATTTGGTATAACGATTTATTTCGATAAAGCGCTTCCCTGATGACATTTGGAGGGTCATTGGTTAAGTATAAAGAGGGGAAACGGGGATGGGCAATCCCCCCCCCTTAGTTTATTTTTCGAGGGGCATTATTCTTTGAAATAAGAGCATAATATACAGTTAGTGTGAATAGCCTGTGAGCTCAATGCCATCAGTTTAACTGGGCACTTTTCTTTTTAGCTCACAGGCTATCAAAGACTGAGAGCTAATGTGCCCGCAGTTTCTGTATGTATGTACAAACGTAACGCGATAACTCTTGATATAGAAATATCCGATTTGCTTCACATTTTTTCTTCTAGGTTCATTCTCATAAGGCGCTTACCTGAATAGTTTTGGGGGTTCATTGATTAAGCATAAAGGACGGGGGTACGAAGGCTATCCCCCCCCCCACTTAGATAAATGGGTTTTTCATGCAGAATTATCAGATTTGCTTCAATTTTGGTATACGGGTTAATTCTGATAAGACGCTTCCCTGATTAAATTTGGAGGTTCATTGTTTAAATATAAAGGGAGCAACAGGGGCTAACCCCCCTTAATTTAGATAGATGGGTTTTTCTATCTGATTTGCTTCAAATTTGGTAACCAGTTTATTCTGATAAAGCGCTTCCCTGATGAGATTTGGAGGCTTATTGTTTAAGTATAGAGATATGACGGGGGGGGGGGGGGGCTGATTCCCCCTTAATTTATTTTTCGAAAGGCATTCTTTGAAGTAAGAGTATAACCCTTTATCTACTGACGGTACTTATAAGTACCATTAAAATAAACTGTTATAAAATTCATTTAATACATCGATTAGTAGCAATACTGTTTAGGATGAGCTATAGATACATTACTTTATCTTGTTCAAAAGCATTATTGGTTATACAAAACAAAAATATTTTTAAAAGGACGATTTCTTTTGTCTTTACGTCTTTTCAGCTTTCCAACGCTGAGGGGGAGGGGGGAGGAAGTTTTCAATTCGGAAGTAATTCTATATTTCTATTGTAAGAACATCATATTTGTGCATTTCCTAATTCTACAAAATACTAAGAAAAATATTTAAAATAAAAGATTTGAGTAGGGTTATAAATATTGCAAAAAATCCCTATAAATTAAAATTTAATTAATCCTTCTAAATCCACCAATACTTCTAAAATCCTTCTAAAATGTATTAAATGATTATGTAAATCTTCTAATTTTGTTTAAAGAATTCACGAAAAATGCTTTAGAAGATAAAATTTTCATGAATTCATAATTCAGTAGATAAAGGGATAAAATACACTTAGTATGAACAGACTGTGAGCTCAATGCCATCAGTTTAACTCGATACTTTTCTTTTTTATTTATTATTGTTTCAGTGAGTGCACTCTGCATGTCAGCGAATGAGTCAATAACTGTTTATAGTTTTTAGATTACTGGTGGAAAAAAAAAGAAACATATAATCAAGGAATATACTTTTATTTATTTGTTAAGCTGAGAAAAGTATGTTATTTCATTGTTAATGACTCTAGGATGAGAACATTTTTTTTTTCTTAACAGCTGAAAATTTGGTAAACATTAAAAAGAAAGATATTTATGAACTGTAAATGAGGTTAAGGAGATATATATTTTAAAAAGGAAAAGAAATTTTAGTTAAATATATTATTAAAAGGAGAATTTTGATTATTAATTGGGGGATAATTAGTATGTGATGATTGGTTAATTACATTCATCACAGCTATTTTAAAAGAAGATTTGCAATATTTGCATTTCCCCCACGCTTATAGGAGACACTAAAAAGACTGAAAAACCAATTAACTTTTTAAACAAATTTAGAACCTTCAAAATTTCGCTCATCTGCGCATTTTTAAGTAGTTTATACACGTTTTAGGGAGTTTATAGGAAGTAAGTCCCCATCTGTTTGGTTGAAGGAAATAAGAGTAGAAAGTACATCTTTTCCGGATGAAAAAAAAATCATTTCTTTCTTTTTTTATATATGATTGAGATCTTTTTTAAAGATAAATCTAAATATAATATAAATTATTATCAAAATTACATCTTAAAAATAATAATTTTAAAAGTTAAAAAGCCTTATTATTTAACTCAAAGGTCTGTAGTAGCTTACTTCTGGGCCGCTAACATTGTCTAGGGCCCCCATAAATGGAGGTGAGGGGTGAGAGATAGTCGTTACGGCCCTGTTGATTCCCTACGTTTTGGAATTACTATTTTTCAGCTTATCTGTGTGAATCTGTGAATATCGAAATATCGATTCAAGTATCGATTCTAGAATATGGGAATCGATTCTTATTGCGATCGATTCTGTTTTATACGATGTCGATTTCAGTCGATTCTCAAATTTTCCAGAATCGCCCATCACTACTGTGCATTATGTGATAAATCTATAACTCATATACAGGGCTTCGCAAAAACATCAGCTTTTTTTTTTCTTTTTTTTTAATGGGAAATGATGAAATAGTCTTTTCAAATGTGTCATGCGTTTTAAAAATTGTTTATTTAGACATCTTTTTTCACCTTATTAAACTGTGAAGTTTTATTATAGAATTCTGAATGTATTGGAAAGTATTTCATAATCTATGCTGAATGCATGATTTCACGGGTTTTTTTTCTTTTTTTTTATATGGATTGCACAAAATACTGCTTAAATTTTCTTATGATTTTGCAGTTTTGAAGGTGTGTGAATGCTTTTTTTGGGCAATGTTTTGAACTAAACAAACTATTCTATCATGTGAAATATTTTCGTCTAAACAGCATTCTCATTTATTTATTTATTTGTTTGTGTGCGTGAGAATTGTAAAATGGGTTAGACATTTTTTGCCCACATTGTACTTCGCCAATGAATCACGGTTACCGTAAAATAGCGGCGAACCGTATTGCATTTAGTGTTCAACTCGCAAAAATTATTATTAATGCTATTATTTTTACACTTCTATTTGGAATTATGGACCTAAATTTTCAGGCAAATCGGAAGGTCTCTTTTGAAGAAGTTCTTTGAAAAAGTGCGTTCAACCAGTACCGGTTTTACCATCAGGCGACCATGTGTGACTTCCTAGGTAGAGGATGGCCAGTCTTTTCAAATTCGCCTGCCAAATCATTTTTTTCCATTCAATTCCTACTATTAGTTCACACTCTCCCTATATATATTTATTTTTTTATATATCTTGTTCAAATTTTCAATCGTTAATAAAATACTTATTATTCATCCTATCAAGTTGAAATAATTTTTTTAAAACTTGTACTGGATGACAATTGATGTTAATACAGATTTTTCAAATATTAATTCATTAATTAAATTTTAATTAATTAATTTTAGTTTTACATGGGAGACAAAATGGCGGCCATTGGTTATTGAAGCATTTAATGCATCTTCATATCTATAAGGGGGGTTACCATAGGGGGGACCTTGTTCTGTCGCCAAATACCGCCAAGTTTGTTGCCAACGTGGCGATATATCGCCAAATTTGGCGACCAAAATGAGTCGCCAAAAGTGACGCCAACTTGGCGATATCTCTAATAGTTCGCCAAATTCCCCTAGACTTCCATTGTAAACCTACTTGCTTATAGAAAATCAACAAATTGAGATATTTTAATGCAACAAAAACTAATATTAGCTTAAGGGATTATATTAAATTTTTTTTGATGACCTAATTAGTAATTGGCTTTTAAAACAAAATTTTTATATTACTTGTTTTCTTTAAATCATGATATAACAACAACGAAAAAATTTATCGGATCAAGTTATGATAAAATGGAAATATATACATGATGATAATTGAAATTTTGTTATTAGGGGCTATAAAATTATGGTAACATGCGTGTAAGGTTGTTATGATTTATAGAGCAATAAAAAATTAATGCTATTATTTTTTTTTTGCTGTTGCATCGTAAATGCAAAATAATTGATATCTTCACGCTTAATTACATTTAACAGAATGCAAGCTCAACTGTAATCATCTGATAGCAAGTTGTTTCTACGCGAGTTTTTCATATCATTCATTTCCAAAAATAATGATTCGTAGACATAGAAAACAAATGCCAAAATTGCAAAAGCCAACTTCCTTAAGCAGCTCTATGTGTCTGGAGTTAAATTCAAAGTTGCTATAATTTTTACATCGGCAGTTTTTCTATTAATGCCTCGTAGACTTTTGTTTTTGATAGTCTCCAAATTTTCTCTTAATCTGATGAACGTTACACTAATCTGATTTAGGCAAGCTGAGATAGTTAAAATTCATGCGTTGGCGTTATTTTATTGTATTTTGATTTAGAATATAAATCAATACCGTGCCGAAAATGTTGTGTTGCGTGCCAACTGTGGTACGCGACGCGTACCATAGGTTAGACGTCCCTGGCCTAACTGGACCAAAACCACATGGAGCACATTTCCATTAGACAAAACTGCAAGTTCGTTCGTCATTGAAATATGAAAAATAAGTTACAGAAAATCACTGAAAAAAACCCTTTTTTTTATTTTAAATATTGTTTTATTATTTAAGAAGAAATATTTTTATTTTTAGCATAAAATTTGTTAGTACGGTAAAAAAAATGAAAAAGAAACCTGTGTATACGGAATCCTGCTTTATATGGAATACTTTTCAAGGTCTTTCGAGACGGACACATTGCAGTTTCAGCAGATAGTACACCATGTCAAAACGAAAACTTGTCCAAATCGAAATTTTTATCGGTCCTTGCGTTTCTGGCTTAGCAAGTTTAACTGCATATTTCACTTTGCATGTGAACATACAAGTACATATCAGTAAGGGGCGTATGATTTTTCTTTTTTTTTTAACCATTTCGAAAAATGGTTATTGTTCTCGTCAGGGTAGGAAATCAAAAGCATATCTGAACGTTTTCATTGGTTTAATCCGCAATTTATTCGTTATCTGATTGGTATATACAGTAATCTGTATTTCCCTTTGGTTTCAACAACGATGGACAACAGAGTGTTGCCACTATGACAAAAAAGTAATAAAAACTACAAAAAAATTAATAAATCATAAACAAATTGAGATACAGCTTTCAAACAAATTGCATTTAAAAGTAATTTTTTTTCTCTAACCGACGGTATAAAAAGTAATATTGTCGGATGTTTAAAAGTTTAAGAATGAAATTTTATTTAAAATGGGTCGTGAGATTTTTTGGAAATCTGATGATAGAAAAGCCTTTTCCCGAACAGCCAATGAAATGCTTGGATAATACGCAAGTTTCAGGAAATCTTGCAATTTTTACGTGTAATAACACTATTAATGCTTAATTCATGGCATACGTAATGTATGACCAGCTCCGTAGAAGTTTAAAAATTTACAGTACCAAAAATTGTAAAACTGAAATTTCTTTTAAAATTTGTTCACGATAGTTCCAGGAATGTTATCGTTTAATCCATGGCGTACGTAATGTAGGATCAACTCCGTGCGATTTTTTATGCCTTAAATTTTAGTCTTTGAAAAAATCATTTTCCAAATGGTCGTTGTAATTTGTTAAATTGCTATTTTTTTTAAATATCACTTTATTTTTTTTTTTTTAACCATTTGGAAAAATGGTTATTGTTCTCGTCAGGGTAGGAAATCAAAAGCATATCTGAACGTTTTCATTGGTTTAATCCGCAATTTATTCGTTATCTGATTGGTATATACAGTAATCTGTATTTCCCTTTGGTTTCAACAACGATGGACAACAGAGTGTTGCCACTATGACAAAAAAGTAATAAAAACTACAAAAAAATTAATAAATCATAAACAAATTGAGATACAGCTTTCAAACAAATTGCATTTAAAAGTAAATTTTTTTCTCTATCCGACGGTGTAAAAAGTAATATTGAAGTACACAGTAGTATACAGTACCGAAAATTGTAAAACTGAAATTTCTTTTAAAATTTGTTCATGATGGGTCCAGGAATGTTAATGTTTAATCCATGGCGTACGTAATGTAGGATCAACTCCGTGCGATTTTTTATGTCTTAAATTTTAGTCTTTGAAAAAATCATTTTCCAAATGGTCGTTGTAATTTGTTAAATTGCTATTTTTTTTTCCCCTCGTTCTTGTTTTTTTGTTTTTTTTTGACAAGGGGCGCCATGACCCTTGCACTGGTGCTGAGTTCAACTGCACATTCTTTACACATTTTTGTAAAAACAAACCATTATAAATGGTTATAAAATCCAATCACAAGATTTTATTTTTTGTCATCTTGCTTAAACAGTCCGATCTTGTTTAGAAGAGGAATAATTAGAAGTGACAAAATGATTATTACCTCAGTAGGAATAAGGCGTAACTACGCATTTCTCTGTCAGTGATAATTATAAGGTGTAGTTCCCTAAATTCCTCGGCGGCCAAATACTTTACGGCTTTAATTTTTACGGTAAAAAATGAGGCGAAATGTTTCATAGCAAATACTAAGCTAGTTAAATACGTAAACACAATTTTACATTAGATTTTGCGTAAACTTACAAATGCACGTGTGTTTTGTAATTTTAGCGATCATTATAAACAGTGTTGTTTGAACTCCATACACGAAAAATGTGTTAAAGTGTTATACACTAATAAATTTAAAGTGCGCACATTAAAGTGAAATGTGCGTTCTTTAATTGGGCGTTATATGCTTTTCCGTACTTCGACAAAAAATAGCGGATTCAGAATTTTACAGTGTGCGGTTTTTTTTTTTTTTTTTTGGGTCATTTAATATTTTAAAAAAATTGTTTTTACTGTCCAAACTCTTTGAAATTTTTATGAGTCATAAATAAAATAGTTTCGAAGCTTGTATAACACATCCGTGAAAAAATATTGATTTTAGTGATAAAGATATTTGTAAGAAGACTTTTTTTTCAAATAGGGTTTTTAATAGTTAAAAAATATCGCTTATTGTCCAAACTCTTTGAAATTGTTATTAGTCATAAATATAATGTTTTTGAAGCCAGTGTAAAAAATTCGTGAAAAAGTATTGATATTAAGTTGTAAAAAAGCTGCGTTTTTTATTTTTCGCTTCGGGTCGTTTATTATTAAAAATAAAATACTTCTTAGTCGGAACTCTTTGAAATTTTTATGAGTTATAAATATAATGTTTCTGAAGAATGCGAACTTTCGCCAGAAATATGTATTGTTGTAAAAGCATGAGGAAAAGACACCCGCGTATTGATGTTCTGAACGAAAATTTTGCAGATTTTTTTTTTCTAATAATTCTAATCGTCCGAATGTTTCAAGATTTTTATATGTGATGTAAAACAAGTGTATGAAGAACGTGAAACTGATGGCTTTAAAATACCAATATTTAGTTATTTTTTTCGTAGAAAAAAGAATGTCTGCAGGAGACGCGAAGTGACCTCCAGTCGCGAATTGTTATCTAAAGGATTAATATTCGTATTTTTAAAAACGAATCGCATCGTCGTAAAGAAGAAAGAACCTTAATTGAGTGGGTATTATTCGTTTTTTCGCATATTTAAAATTGAGCTAGATGCTGATGCGAGCTTCGAAAAAAGAGGGGGGAAACCCGTGAAATTGAATTTTTTTCAACATTTTTTTTTAAAAGGTTAAAATACGTTTTTATGTGGTTTGCGTTCGAAAATAAAAAGAACGAAATTTAATAATATGTTTTTAGTTTGTCTGTATTTTAAAGGGTTCGGCCGTAGCGCGTTTGCAAAGACGGGGGTGTTTAAAAAGCCGCTCGACTTTTCCTTTCTTTTCTGCTAGGATATTTGCGTAAGTATCTTAACTGCACAGTCTCGACAGACTTTTTTGATAAACTTTCGTTTTTGTTTTTAATTAATAACTCGGCAAATTGTCAAACAATGAAAAATCCGAGTCTCATGAGCATCAGGGTCTTGGACACTCCTCATCCAAATTTTCAGACTTCTATGCGCGATAGATTTTTCTAGCAATCGCCGATAGGCCAGCCAAAGATACACACCAAGAAACAACTTTCTTAATTAATATAGTTATGAAATCACACTAACAAAATAAATTTTACTGAAGTTTTTTTTTTTTCCAAACGTTTTTCTTGCTGCAAAACAATTTTCTGCGCATTTCCATATAATGATGAAAAAGACACACACACACACACCTGAAACAACTTTCTTTTACTACTATAGATATGTAATCATATTAGCAAATTTTTTCAAACATTTTTCTTGCTGCAAATTAATTTTCTGCGCATTTTCGTATAATGATTCTTTAAGCGATGTCTTAATAAATCTTATCTTAATTTCTGTACAAGTATATCACATTTCGTAAAATGCAAAAAGTATTTAGAAGCAACACCATGCTTTAATGAAAACATTAAAAGTATCCACGAGGCAAACATGCAACGGATCTGAAGACCTAATCTTGTAACATAAAGATAAACTGTTGTCCAGTTTTTGAAAGATTCCTGCGCTGTGCACTTTTGTTTAAACAGTAATTCAAAACTATATCAATATAATTTATTGAAAAATATGGTTAAATTAAATGTGAAGACATCCAGTATTACATAATAATTCTCAACTACAAGTTTTCACATTTTACAATTATAACAGGCAAATTATTGCGCTGTATTTATTTAAATTTCGTTTAAATTTAATTGAAAATTTAATTTTTTTTTCGAAAGAATTTTAGTGCAGCAGTATTTAAAATAATACCACTGTTTTAGTTTTTATAAGAAACAATCCTCGCTAATAATCAACACTTAACAATCGCAGCATAATCTTGCAACACAAAGCTTAACTGCAGTCCAGTTTTTGAAAAGTTTGCTGTTCTGCATACTTTTGTTTAAATGGTAATTCAAAATGATATCATTAAAATTTATTGAAAAATATTATAATGATTAAATTAAATGTGAAAACACTTAGTATTTCATAATAATTCTCAACTACAAGTTTTCGCATTTTACAATTATTATAAGAGATGAGTTATTGCGCTATATTTATTTAAATTTCGTTTAAATTAAATTTAAATTTTAAACTTTTATTTTCTATAGAATTTTAGTGCAGCAATATTTAAAATAATATCACCATTTTAATTTTTATAATCCTCGCTTATAATCGCAACGATTCATTTATTAATCTTCTTTCTCCCGTGAGCGTAGACAGACTACAAATTTTCAAAATTTCGAATCTCGGTGACGTTACTGGTCGAGTTCGTGATGTCGCGTGCACCTCGTGACCGTGAAACATGCGCCCGAGTGGGCGGTGTCCTTCGGATCGCTAAACGTCACTAGACATGAAACGTTTTTTTGCGGAGGCGTTCAAAGCAATCGTCAACGGAATAATGAATGCGAAAAGAGATAAAAACAGCAACAATATTTTTAACAATATTTTTTATGGCTTTCATTTTTTTTCTATGCATATTTACTTCAATAAATTTTCTTTAACCCTTTAATGCATGATTTTTTATTTTGTTCGGAAATAATTGCATTTGAGTCTACACTATAAAAAAAAGGACTAAAATACGGAAATTGTACTGGCAATCGAGACGCCAGTAATATTTCCGTATTTTAAAGGAAGTTTCCCCCGTAAATTCCAGAAAAACGGACATTTTTCTGTAATTTACGGGTGAAAAGTACCTTAAAATACGGAAATAATACTGGCGTCTCGATTGCCAGTACAATTTCCGTATTTTAGTCCGTTTTTTTTATAATGTATTTTCGGTAATTATCCGCTAGAAGAATAGTGAAAAAATTTATTTATATTTCTATTTGACATAATGTCATAACGTCACTCCTGAGTTGCACAACCAATGATAATTTTAAACTATATTTACTTTAAAGTGTTAACACTGCATTGAATGATATAATAATTTTTATAATGCTTTTAATAGTTTGCAGAATTAATAATGACTACCTTATACAATAGAGAAAAAACGTCAGTCGAGCCCATTGCAAGCAGTATCAACAAAAGCTGTTATAACCTCCCCGTGATAATAAATCAGAACAAAAACAGGCATCACGACTTTAAATGCATGTTATCACACATAAGTAACACATTATAGTTCACAAAAAGACCAATAGAAAGCGCCAAATGATAAAAAAAAATATTATGTAACTCCTGAGTTTCCATTGGGGTATAAGTTGGTTTGGCTTCTTCAAGTTGAAAATCTTTAACGAATTGTTTATTTTACTTCTTTGTGAAAGTAGATAACTTCCATCTTCTTTTCTGTAAATTTCTATATCTAAGAAGTATTTTGCTTCTCCTAGTGATGTTATGGGATAAGATTTTTTTAAAATAATTTATTACTTCATTAACTTCACTTTCATCTTCTGAGCTTATCAGCATGTCATCTACATATAGTATGCAGGGGTCATACTCTTCAAGGATTTTTTCAGGACTAATATCACTATTTGTTTATAGAAAAATAAATCTTGGTTAAACGCGCGAAATTTCGCCTTATTTAAGAAGGGATTTTTCCATAAGAAAATATTGGTACCGAAGAATTTCCTGGTCGTGAAATTTCAGGACAAGTACGACTCGCTGAGTATGAGATGAATTGTGTTCTTTGTTTTTTTTCTTTTATGAACATACATGGATCAGCTTCACTTTGTTTAAATCCATATGCCTTTAGAGTATTCTCTATTTCTTCATTCCAGCACTTGGTGGCTTGTTTAACCCTTTCAGGGGCGCCGTTTGCAGTCTGCAAACGTTTAGTTATTAGTTTATTTATTATTTAGTTATTAGTTTTAGTTATTAGTTCCCAAACTTCCAAATAGCATCAGTAATTCCCTAGCACAATTTCAATCTCATAATATTCGTGAAGAAAAGCTGTTGATTATTTTCAAATAAATTTGTTCGTAAATCGCGGGGTGAATTAATTATTTGAACATTTTTGGATCAGAAATGTCTTGCTCCTGTAAGGGTTAAGAGCATATATAGCCTTTTTTAATTTACAGACTTTGTCTTTATTTTCTTCATCATGAAAGCCTTCTGGTTGAGACACGTATAATTCTTCATTAGCTAGTTTACCATGTAGAAAGGCTGTTTTAACATCTACTTGAAATACTTTGGCTTTATGATAAGCTGCCTAGGTCAGAAAAGCTCTAATGATTGTATGTTTGACGACAGGAGAGAAGGTTTCATCATAATCAGTGCCTAGTTTTTGAGTGAAACCTTTGGTAACTAATCGTGCTTTGCATTTAATTTCTTCTCTATTTTCATCACGTTTTGTTTTGTAAACCCATTTACAGCACATGCTGGCCTTTGGGTAAAGTAATAAGCTCAAATACTTCATTTTCTTTTAAACAATTAAATTCTTCCTTCATAGCTTGAAATCATTTCTGTTGATCTTTACTGGTAATTTTAAAACATCTTTAAAAGTTTCAGGATCTTGATTTTTGGAACAACTGTCTTCAGTTTTGTACGAATATCTTTCTGGTGGAATTCCTTTTGTCTCTCTGTTAGATATTCTTCTATGGGAATATCTTCACTTTCTTCTGTTGTTGGGCTATCTACTGATTTTTCACCCGTTTTTATTTCTTCTGCAGTATTTTCTATAGGTATAGCTTCGCAATCATTTTCAAGATTTTCTTCTGAAAAATTGAAATGCATTAAATCTGAGGTTCGCTCTTCAAGATTTTCTTGAAGTGAACTGTGAAAGACATTGTTAGAGTTCATATTTTCAAAAACTTCACTGTTCTGTTTATCACTATTTTTCTACCGCCTGTGTAAATTCGGCATCCCTTGCTTTTTAAATCGTAACCAACAACGACTCCTTCAGTGGCTTTTTCATAAAATTTTTGCCTCATCTGTTTATGAACATACACATATGCTTTGCATCCAAATACTTTAAAGTGACTCAAATTTGGCTTGTGCCTATTTTACAGTTCATATGGTGTCTTTTCAGTTGATTTTGTGAATAAGCTATTTTGTAAGTAGGCTGCTGTAGCTATGGCTTCTGCCCAGAATGTTTTTGGCAATTTAGCATTTATAAGCATGGCTTTACACATTTCAATAAGTAAGCGATTCTTTCTTTCTGCGACTCCATTTTGGGATGGCATTCACAGTAATTGCTAAAGCTAAATCATCCTTTTGAATTTTCTTGATGGATTCCAAATTTCTGTGGCCCAGCCTTTGGTTCTTCCCCCAGGGATTGCACTAAAACTCTAAAGCATTTGCTGGGTTTCCCTGGGTGGCCATCCCGGTCCCAGCCTTTGGTGCCATGTTAGAATGCAGTTGACATTAGAAAAAACGGGTAATATTTCTGAAGCACTATATACCTTTTTATTTGTGGGTATTATTTTAAATCTGTATAACCCCTCATGAGCTTTTGCATCTGCAACTAAGATGGTGTCCTTTTTAATTAAACACATATCATCTTTAAATGTTACAACAAAAACTTTCTCAGTACAAGACTGGACAGACAATAAATTACTATCCAACTTGGGGACATAAAGCACATGATCTAATGTAATTCTATTTGTTTGACCATTAAGTGTTTCAATATTAAAAGTACATTTACCCTTTCCCTTTGCAGTTAATTTAGTTCCATTAGTAATTGTATCTTTATTCGAATTCTTTAATTCTGAAAACAGTTCCAAAGAATTACATAAATGAACAGTGCACCTGAATCAATAACAAAAGTAAAACTTTTGTTTTTATTTCCATTTTGTTGAGATTTCATAACAAAATTTGAAGAATTTAACTCACGATAGTTTTGAGAATAATGGATTTTCATTCTGACCAGCAGTAGAAGCAGAGAAATTGTTTGGTTTTTTAAACTGCTGACGTGATCTTCCTTGAGAAAAATTTGATTTTGTCCCGTTAATATTATTACACTGTTAAAAATCTGCTGCTTTTGCTGCATAGTCACTCCACCACTTTCATAGAAAACGGTTATTTGACTAAATTATGGAGCATTCTCATTGGTCAGAATAGAGATATTCTATAAAAGCGGCGGAGTGACTATGCAGCAAATGCTGCAGATTTTTAACAATGTAGCCTTTAAGTGAAAACAATCTTCACGGTTGTGATTATTCTTTTTGAAATGAGATTTTTTTTTAATTCAAATGCTTTGGTTTATCCCAATTACCCTTTAAAGCAAATAGATTCAAATTTTGTTGAAATTTGTTTAGTTTCAATTCTTCTAAGATACTCATCAATTAACTTGTTTTGAATATATTTTAATCATAAATCTGTTTCTACTTTCAATAGCAATTATAAATATACTATAAGAATTTGGTAAGGAACAGAGCAAAATAGCTATTAAATTATCATCTTGTATTATTTCACCTATAGTTGTTAATTTTTCTGCCAATTTTTACACTTTCATTATATTTAATGGAATACAGCTTCCTAAGACGATAAAGTTTATTTGTTAAATTTACTTTTTCATGAATGGATTTCAATTGATCATAAGTTTTTTTTAGCACTTTTAGCATGTTTGACATGAATAATTTGTGAATCTGAGATATTTTGACAAATCAATGCCCTAGCATTTCTATCATTATTTACCCAGTTGTTTTTAGGTTTAAAAACAACATCATACAGACCTTCTTTGCTTAACAATTGTTCTATTTTGAACTTCCGTACTGAATAATTATCATCAGTTAACTTATCAACATAATGAGATTCTTCAAGACTAGACATTATGATATAATAATATTTGCTTATTTCACAGAAAGTGAAACTTTTTATCTTATTAATATATCAAAACAACAATTATAAACTCAAGTATAATCTTAATGATGAAAAAAGAACGAAATAAAATTTTTGAAGTTACTTTTGATTTCAGAAAAACCTGTTCTTAAATATTCAAATTCTTTGTTTAACCCTCTCGCTGCGCAACCCGAGATTTTCTGGGGCATGCATTTTACCGTCTAATTAATCCTCCTTAATTATTCCCACCAGTTTTTTTTTTTTTTTTTTTTTTTTTTGTAAATTTTGTCTTATTTAATCGGAGCATTTTCCCGATTAAATTACATAAATTTTCGTTGTGAAAAACCGGTGGCAAAAGAAGCTATTTTAATTATTTTGAAGCTATTTTAATAAAACAATTACACAGCGAGAGGGTTAATATATAAATTTTACATTTTCAACTTGCATAATAAAATTTCAATAAGAAACTGGAAAAATAAAATTCAAAATAACTTCTTTTCAGATCAATACACAATACTTTTGATTTCAAAATAAGAGCAATTTTTTAAATTTTCTTTTACATCATTCACTTGTGAAAAATACAACATTCAGAAAATAATTATTTATTTGAATTTAAATATTATATTTTCTTCTTTGATATTATTACATTTAAAATTGAGACATATCAGCCTCATAATCAAAATTGTTGAAATGTTATTCCATATGAAGGCATGAATAAGAAGTTCCCCAATAGTAAATAATAAAAAAGTTAAAAGTTTTACCTTTATGATTTGATGTATTATTCAGTAGAAATATATTCTTCTTAGGATGAACAAAAACATTTAATTTGAAGAGAAAATACACTAGAATAATATGCTGCACACAATAGTTATAACACTTCACAATATAAAAAAACAGATGCATATTCTTGAGACTATTTACAAACACAAATATAAAAAACTTTGAACTATGTATTAAACTATAGTTTGTTGCAGTTTTTAATGTATTATTATTATTACTTTGGAATATTAATAGATTTTTAATTCAGCAGCATTTTGCTGCTCACTGTTATGGGTCATGGAGGAACACTAATTGTTCTAAGTCTCTGTGCCAGTAAAAGAACAAAGAGGATTGTGTGATGCTGCCATCTGGTGCAATGTTCTTGAAACAAAAGAACAATTCTCTAACACTTATACTGGGGATTCTTACAGCTAAACAGCTCAGGATTCCAAGGGGGTGGGGGGGAGAGTGGATCACTTTTAAATTTGAAATTCACGATTTGTAAAAAATCCTAACGTGATGATTAAAAAGGAAGGTCATTTTCAGATTCAGCGGTAAAAAATACATAAAAAACAACTATCAAAAGTTTAAAAATTCAACAATCACATTTATTTTATAATATCAGATTTTCGCTTTCTTTTGACTTTTTAATTTTGAAATTTACCATTTACAACAAATCCTTACGTGGTGGTAAAAACTGAAGGCCATTTTCAGATTCAGCGACACAAAATACATAAAAATCAATTAAAAAAGCTAAAAAAACAGGACACGACTCAAATTTTGCAGACTAGTGTAATGTCTGAAATATAAATACGAGGGTGGAGAGGCGAAGGGGATACACTACGGAAGTTATTACTGCAGAATATTAGAGCTCAGTATTTTTTCTCAGATTAATCTTCGGATAATCGGTTGTAATAGTCCGGGAACCGGTGACATCAAAAGTCCCGTCATAGCGGAATTGAAAATTTTTTTATATAAATCGACAGTAAAGAGTTATGCGAACAAAATGAGCTAGGTACGACTAAGTTTGACGTGCCGAAAATAGGCTCAGTTAAATTAATAATTATCAAATAGCTGTAATGAATTACTGTTTTCGCGGAAAGTTGACACTTGGCCAGTGACCAGACGCGAAATAAAGTAGCCAACGGTAAAAATGCAAAGTAAAATAAATGTGTAATTTTATCACCGTCCTTCTCCTTAACCCTTAAATGCCGGGTGTTGCTTTTCGGCAACATACACAATTTAGGCTCTAAAATACTATTAGAATAATATTGAAGCTATAATGCCTAATGTTGCCAATAAAATACATTCTGAAAATATTATTAAATCGATTTCCAACCTGTAGATGGCAACACTTGTGCTGTTTAAGAATAAAGATAGAGTTATTTTTTCAATTGTTGCTACATGTTCTTTTTGTTTCGTTTGGAAGCTTGCGAATTACCCTATTTTGTTCTTCAGTGAGCAAGTAAAATTTATTTCTTATTATAGTTCCTAAAATTTTTGTTTGTTTAATATGATAGAATTTTATCAAGGAAAATTACTTTTTCAAATAAAGACCAGTATTGTTGATTAGTAACAAACTGTTTTTTAGCCGTAAACCATACTTAAAACAAAATAGGATTTTTAAAAGTATTTTTCCCATGATTTATTTAAAAAATGAAAGCCGAAAAACATTATTACAATGATTTTTAAAAATTCAGGCATTTAAAGGTTTAAATTAATAATTATCAAAAAGCTGTAATGAATTACTGTTTTCGCGGAAAGTCGACACTTGGCCAGCGTCCAGACGCGAAATAAAGTAACCACCGGTAAAAATGCAAAGTAAAATAAATGTGTAATAGGGTGGAGCGAAAAAAATTATTTTTTAAAAATCAAAAACGGGTAGGTGCCAAAAGTTGCCTTTATACTAGTACATCAACTGCGTGAAATTTTACCGCTGAAAAAAATGGCTTGAGTCTGCGCTTTTGGTCCAAAAGTCGAAATTTTGGGTAAAATTTGACATTTTTTTAAAAAAATTAAAAAATTCCTATAGAAAAGGTTATTATTTAAATGTGTTATTTAAACCTTTATTATTAATGACTTAAGATATTTAAACGATAAAACGGTATCTTTATTCTGTATAACCGGAGCAAAACTGACAACTTTTGGTAAAAAAAAGGCATTGCAACTCTGTTGTGTCATACAACTAATTGTTCTTTAGAATACAGCTATTACCTAGTTGCTTTCAAAACTACCCAGGAGCTATCACGTGGAAGTGGTTTAATTTCATGTCACAGCAGTGCGTAACTCGACCACCCAACCATCTGAGCACAATGTTTTATTTATACATTGAATTGTGATTTTTTATCAAAGAATGGCGTAAGTTTTCTAATTATCAACCTAGTCCATCTATCTTTGTATCTTCAGACGCTGGATGATGCTGCTGTAACAACACTCCTTCACGTATATTTATACTGCTTGTATATGATAAGGCAAGCAGAGTAATGCAGTGGATTTAATGAAGTCTATTCAGCCCTCTATTATCTTCACCAAAATTGCATCCAGTTAATGTATAGTGATTGGGAGTTCTGTAACTACGATATTCTACAATATTTAGATATTTGATCTTTGGGTATGCTATCATTTACTCTACCTCTTGCATTTTTTATATGCTGAGAAGCTTGCTATTTAATATGATGGCGATCGTCAGAGAGCATTGCAATAAGAATTTGCTCTCGATGGGCAAAGCAACCATTGTCCTAAATAATTTTTTTTAGCATTTGTTTTATGCCGTTTTCTGTGATGTTTAGTAGCCGAGTAATTTCCCATAAGTTTTTAGATCCATTTTTTAGATGTGGATTACATTTGGTGTAAACCATCCTGCGTCATAAACTCGGATTACATACTTTGTGAATGCTTTTTCTTACATTGTCGACTAAATTTCGTAGGTCTTTAGCGGAAGGCTGCGTGAGCTTATCTGCGTCTAAAAGTGAATTAATGTGTATTTCTGTTACTACTCTATCATTTTCGTATCTGTCCTTTAACGCTTGGAACAAAGATGAAAACGTATCTTCTGTTGTAATCCTAACCCTTGCATCATTTATTAATGCAGCTGATGACTACTACATCTAATACAACTATATAAATACAACAATATACTATGCTAATACAACTACAGACTCTGATGGTCAAACAGTGCTTATATAAAGGCGACAAATTTTATTCGCCCATGTGAGCCATCTTGCGTAGGACATGTTTCTTGGGTTCCTATTCGCTAGTTCTTCTGAGCAATATATTGATGAAATAACTTTGCAGATGTCTAGCAGGTATTTCTGGTCTGTGCTGAGTACCCTTTTCTCGATTTCAGGAAATAATGTTTCAAAATTTCTCTCTATGGCTTCAAAAAATGAAATAAGAAGAGAATGGCAGGTGGACAAAGATTTTCCCATTGGTCCGACGAATCCCTGTGGCTTAGAATCTAATTTTTGCCAATGATCTTGTCTAATAAATGATGCAGAGGAAATTCACTGGACTCTGAGGTGGCATGTGATCCATTGTAATGGTTCATTCTAAACATGTCCCACGCAGAATGGATGGCAACGATGAACAGAATTCTCCGCCTTTAAATGAGCACTCACTTCCCATCAGAGTCCCTATGTTCACTCAAAAAGTACTATGCAATCCAAGTTTTGCTCCAGGATCGTTTACCATAAATGTAATCCACTTCAAATGAAGGAATCTAAAAACTCTTGGTAAATTATTCGCCTACTAAACAACACAGAAAACGGAATAAAACAAATACTAAAAAAAGTTATTTAGAACAATGGTTGCTTTGCATACGCAGAGGAAATTCTAATTTCAATGCTTTCTGACGATCGCCATCACATTAAGCAGCTTGCTGCTCAGCACATAATAGTTGAAATATGAGAGTAAATGATGGCGTACGTAAATCTGAAATATCGACAATCAACTTTGAAGCAAATAATTATATAAATCAAATTGATTGGAAAATTGTTGTAGTAACAGAACGCCTAATCAATATGCATTTATCGGGTGAAATTTTGGTAAAGATAGGCTGAGAAATAGACGGCTGAATAGATTGCATAAATATCATCCCCACTGCATTACATTTTTTGCTTTCTCTTACACAAGCAGTAGAAAAATACGTGAAGTAGATCACAGCAGCAACATCCAAAGTCTGTGGATACAAAAATGAGATGGACTAGGTTGATACATTTAAAGCTTATGCCATTATTTGATAAAAAATCACAATTCAAAGTATAAATAAAACATCGTCTTCAGATGGTAGCGTGGTCGAGATAGATGTCCTAGGAAGTTTCGAAAGCAACTAGGTAAGAGCTGTATTCTAAACAACAATTCGTTGAATGACACAACAAAGTTTCAACGTCCCTTTTTACCGAAAGTTGTCAATTTTGCTCCAGTTATACAGAATAAAGATATCGTTTTATCGTTTAAATATGTTAAGCCGTTCATAACAAAGGTTTAAAATAACACTTTTAAATAATTACCATCTCTATAGGAAATTTTTAATCTTTTTGAAAAAATGTCAAATTTTACCCAAAATTTCGACATTTGGACCAAAAGCGCAGACTCAAGCCATTTTTTCTCAGCGGTAAAATTTCACGCACTTGATGTACTAGTATAAAGGCAACTTTTGGCACCTACCCGTTTTTGATTTTTAAAAAATAATTTTTTTCGCTCCACCCTAATGTGAAATTTTATCACCGTCCTTCTCCTTAGAGTAGATATGACAGCCTTTTTTGGCAGAATAAAGATTGTCATGCCAATTTTTTTCTGAAAGAGCGCAAAATTTTCTATAAAATACTCTAAGAGTGTTTAATATCCGCGATGACGGGAAAACATTATAGCTTTTTAATAATAATTAATTTAAGTAAAATTATTTTCGGTTTGTCAAACCTAGTCATACCTAGCTCATTTTGTTCGTATGATTTTTTACTATCGATTTAGATAAACAATTTTCAATTCCGCAATGACGGAGCTTTTGATGTCACCGGCTTCCAGGCTATAACTTGGCTGATGTGGTAAAAATTTACTTGCAACCCTAGATATATAAATTGTGAATTAACATTTTATCCAGTTTGTGTAAAAGGATAATTTTCTTTCGCATTTGAAAACATTTTCTGAAAAAACTTATAATTTTTCTTTTCTATTTCTAATAGTGTCACTTTACGAATAATCGTATAATACATTAAGTATAAAAAGTTAAGCTCTCTTGAATTCTGTTATTCGCTGTTACTCTTTAATTTCTTTTCTGTATATCAATCACTGCTTTTTAAAATTTCTTATGTTTAACCCTTCACTGCACGAGTGCCACATCTGGCACATACCTAAAAACACTGTAATTCTTATTATCTGCCGTGTATTTGGCCAATATGATCTCTATTCCTTGTCAAGAAAAGTCCAAAGAATGGAATAACACTTATTTTGTCCATGTCAGATGGCTATACGTATTTAACAAAAAATAAGAATTTGTTCTTCGGAAGCAAAATAAAATTCGATCAAGCTATTAAGGTAAAATTTACTTTCATTATTTTTACTGAATACTTAAAAATATTGATATAAAAAAAGTTGCAGCGTGTTAAGTAGATAAAATTAATTAATTTAAGCTCATATAGTTGTAAAATATAGCAATACAATATTTTAAAACTCGCTTTGTGTACATAGGATACAAGCCATAAAATATAAAATTTTAGCTGAAAATTTCAAATTTAATTTTTTTTACTATTTTTCCCATTATTAGACCGATATATAGATTTCAAATAATTTTTTTTCATAAAAATAGAAAAAATCGTGCAGTGAAGGGTTAACAGTAAAAGCTTTTCATGATCTCTCGTGTTTGACAGCTTCACTTTGCTAATAATTCCCATTTAAATCTCAGGGATGAGAGCGCTCCAACCCAAATGACCGATTACTTACCACTAAATTTTAATAGTATTTATTGCATTCTTTAATGACAAAATTTCTGAGATTTAATAAAGCAAATAATACTATTAAAATTTAGTGGTAGAAATCGGTCATTTGGGTCGGAACGCTCTCATCCCTGAAATCTGTTACATATTTTCTTTCTTTTCTACAAATGAATCAGGAAGTACCGCTCGTCCATCGCTGTGACGTCAAAACGTTTTTTTTTACGTCACCAAAATAGCTCGATGATGGTGGGGTATTTTTAAAATCTAATTTTATTTAGAATCCACTTGTTAGAGACGTAACACCAATGCAGTTCTTTTTAAATTTTGTGCCGTCGAATTTAAATTTCAAATAATTAAAATAGAAAGTTTGTTCCGTTCATGAAAGCATAATTCACTGGTGGATTTAGAAAGTTTATTTCATTAATGGTAAAGCAATTAAAGATGATTTTTATTTGTAAGTACTCTTTTAAAATACTATTTAATATTATTAACTTTTAAAACAATTAAAAATTAATTAACTAGTTCACATGAACTAATTATGGATCAAATATATATTTATTTGTTCAAAAAATGAATTCAGAAATGTGTCAGAAAGTAGCCGGTCGATTTGAAAAAAGCCTTAAACCATTTTTAATATACAGGGTGTCCACTCTGGACGGTGTCCCGTGGCTAATTTCTAAACCATTAGTCATAGACATATAGTTCCACTAAAAAAAATTAATGAGGTAAAAAATTATTTTAAAAGTCTTTTGTATATATATATATATATATATATATATATATATATATATATATTAAGTTGCGAAATTTAAATTTATATTCAGTCCTACGGTCCTATAAATGATATTTAGTAAACATTTCCTATCACTCTAATAAGTAAGACAAGAAAAATCTCATTCATCTAACTCCAAAATTGACCGAGTTATGAAACTTTGAATTGCATGACTTATACCACTTTTCTGCATCTGAACACGGATAAGTTAGGCCATGCTTCGAGGAATCGTACACAAAGTGTTTAAAGTATTAGAAAGATTTATTTCGCGTGTACATTTCTGCATTGCAGCCGAAGGACAAGCAAGGCTTCGAAGGGCTTCGAGAAAGTTTTAAGATAACTTTATTTTTTATTAATTTTTAGATTAGATAATCTAATAGCATTTTAAAATATGCATCAGTTTGTAAAGAGTTGAGTTGAGACTGTTACTTTTCATCATTTTATTTAATAAAAACTCTGTTATTTTTTAACTTATATTTTTAGTATAATCTGTATATTTTTCTTTAATATGTCAGAATGAAAATATAGATTTCAAATTTATATTGTAATGTTAATTTTACTCTCGACTATTATTTTTCTATATTTGACGATTATTTATATTTCTAGCAAATTTGTGAATGACCCCTGTTTCGCAGCAAAAAAGATGCTTGAACTTTAAACAGCTATACTCAGTTAGTTTTAACCCTCTCGCTGTGGAACCCGAGATTTTCTCGGGGATGCATTTTTGTGTCTAATTAACCCTCCTTGATTATTCCCACCAGTTATTATTTTTTTTGTTGTAAATTTTGCCTTATTTAAACGGAGCATTTTCCCGAATAAATTAGACAAAAATTTTTGTTTTGAAAAACCGGTGACAAAAGAATAAAAATTCTTAAATACACAATTTTTGAAGCTATTTTGATAAAACAATTACGCAGCGAGAGGGTTAATCGTAGAAGAATGGGACTTTTTTTGTTTTACTTTTTACTGTAATAGGACATTTTTACAAAATAAAACTTATAGGACCGGTGGGACAGTATAAAAATTTAACCCATTTATGCCTGAATTTTTGTTTTCTTAAATTTGTTCGTAAAATCACTTTAAAATATTGCAAAATGAACTGGAAAAATACTAAAAAAATTACGCTAAAATATTTTTTGTAGTTATTTGATAAAATGTAAACATACTAAATATGGGAATATCCATATGTGGAAAAATGCATAATTATATGTTTTGTCTAAATTTATATAAGTAAAACTTTTAAATTGTATATTATATACTATAAGTAGTATTTTTATGAACTATTAAAAAAATATATTTATTTCTTTTCAGAGACTAATAACATTATAAGTAATATTAACAATAAATTAAGAATAATCGTATTTGAGGCTAAAAAAATTTATTTCAAAATCATCTTGAAAAGGATTTTACATAAATAACTATACCCTAAATGGCTAATACAAATCTGTACCCATTTGCGCCTAGCGACCTATGTTTTGTACATTACAAACATGCATAAAAAATAGGCTTGAACATATAATTTCGCAATTCAAAAAAATATGTATTTCAAAGAAGTCTACAAGCTAAGATTATGACTTATTTATGTGGATCCTTGATTTAAAAAGTACAAATAAACTTAATTTTTTACATTTCGCTATCTTGAAAAACGAAAAATCTATAAGCACCGAAAAAAGTTCTTCATTTAAGCAAATAAATATCCATCTTATGCTGTCATCTCTCGGTAATAGATAAAGACATTTATAGACAATTACTTCACACAATTTTTATGTTATAAAGGAGAAGAAAATTATAAAAAATGATTAAAATTCGAAACGTCCCAAAAATGGGACACTAGGCATAAGTGGGTTAAATTTCGTAAGATTTTAAGAAATATTTTTATTGACCGAAATCGCTTTTAAGATACTTCTTTACCTTATTTGAAACATTTTTGTAATTAGAACTATTTGTCAAGGTCTAACGATTTAGGAATTATCCATTGAACACTGTTGAGTGTGGACACCCTGTATGGCATTGTATTATAAATCTTCAGATAATCTATTGTAATGTGGCTCATATTGGAATATAAAACTTACTTGCAACCCTAGATATAAAAACTGTGAAACATTTATGCAGTTACTACGCAAAAGAATATAGGCATAAGTGGGTTAAATTTCGTAAGATTTTAAGAAATATTTTTATTGACCGAAATCGCTTTTAAGATACTTCTTTACCTTATTTGAAACATTTTTGTAATTAGAACTATTTGTCTAGGTCTAACGATTTAGGAATTATCCATTGAACACTGTTGAGTGTGGACACCCTGTATGGCATTGTATTATAAATCTTCAGATAATCTATTGTAATGTGGCTCATATTGGAATATAAAACTTACTTGCAACCCTAGATATAAAAACTGTGAAACATTTATGCAGTTACTACGCAAAAGAATATAGGCATAAGTGGGTTAAATTTCGTAAGATTTTAAGAAATATTTTTATTGACCGAAATCGCTTTTAAGATACTTCTTTACCTTATTTGAAACATTTTTGTAATTAGAACTATTTGTCTAGGTCTAACGATTTAGGAATTATCCATTGAACACTGTTGAGTGTGGACACCCTGTATGGCATTGTATTATAAATCTTCAGATAATCTATTGTAATGTGGCTCATATTGGAATATAAAACTTACTTGCAACCCTAGATATAAAAACTGTGAAACATTTATGCAGTTACTACGCAAAAGAATAATTTTATTTCGCGTTTGGAAACCTTTTCTGAAAAAAACTTGTTCTTTTTCTTTCTTTTCTTTTTTTAATTGCATCACTTTACAAATATTCGTATGATATATTAAGTATGAAAAGTTAAGCTCTCTTGTATTCTATTATTCGCCGTTCCTCTTTAATTTCTTTTCTGTACATCAATCACTGCTTTTTGTATTTTCTTATTTTTAACAGCTTTCATAATCTCTCTCCGATTGACAACTTCACTTTGCTAATAATTTCCTTTTAAATCTGTTATATATTTTCTTTCTTTTTCTACGAGTGAATCAGGAAGTATTGTGTGCCTACTTCAATACGTCATTTGTACGTCATCAAAACAGTTTGATGGCTCCCTGTACTTCTCTCATGATGGTGGGGTACTTTTAAATTCTAATTTTATTTAGAATTCTCTTGTTAGAGACGTAACATCAGTGCAGTTCTTTTTAAATTTTGTAGTGGTGATATTGAATTAAAAATAATCAAAATAGATATTGTGTTCCACTCATGAAGGTATCATTCACTGGTGGATTTAGGTCGATATTTTATTATTCTCAAAGCAGTCAAAGATGCTTAATTCAAACTTTTTTAGTAAGTACTCTTTTAAAATGCTATTTAACTCTTTATGTACTGAACTATTAATTCATAAAAATTATATCTTCTAAAGCATTTTTCGTGAATTTTTGAAACTACATTGGAAGATTTACATAATCATTTAATAAATTTTAGAAGGATTATAGAAGGATTGAAGGATTTAGAAGGATTAATTAAATTTGAACTTATAGGGATTTTGTGCAATATTTATAACCCACTCAAATCTTTTATTTTAAATATTTTTCTTAGTACAGTACAGCCCCGATTATCCGCGGAATTGGGTGGCAAGGGCACCGCGGATAATAAAAATCGCGGATAACCCAAAAAAGACTGAAAATGGGTGTGCAAACACGAAAAAAGAAAATTCAACATAAAAACTATTTTTTAGTGTACAAAAAACATAATAAAACGTTTAAAATACATACATATGCACAGTACATCAGAAACAATTGATTTAAGTCTAAATCACTAAAATAAAGAACAGTAAACAAGAAACAATGTCATACATACTGTACAAAAAGAGCTGAGTTACACCTTCTTGAAAAAAAATCAGTCACTTGTTTTTGCTTCTTGCTTTGGAAACACCTTTTCTTTATTCTAAATTGTAAACTATTGTTTTTCTTTTAGTATGGAATAATTTTTATCACAAAAATTAAGTTATTCTTGATGTGCTATCCCGGAATTTATCATACTAGTCTTATTTAATTGTTAAATATTTAAATTGCTGTGTTTACGTTTGTTTAATAAAATCAAGAAAAGACATCAAGACTTTATATCTGATATTTCAAACATGGCAACCGAATCTAGAAACATTCTTCTATTACTTTCAAATACATGATTTTTTCTGTTTATATTTATTATTAGAGCTTATTGTATTTTCCTTGCTATTGGCTTGAATTAAAAAAAAAAATAATTTCGCTTCGCGGATAATCGAGGCTTTACTGTATAGTAGATAAAGGGTTAAGGGAACTCGTCACACACACACACACACACACACACACACACAAATTAGAACTTAAAAAAAAGTATTTTTAGATATCACTATGTAAATGTTAAATACAAATATTTTTTTTAAACAAGTAATAAATAAATTAAATTAAAAATACTATTTAAGGGCACACCGCAATCAAAACAAATTTTTTATCAACTTAAAAAAAAAATGTTTTTAGATATTGTTACGTAAATGATAAATACAAAGAATTTATATAAAAAAATAAACAAATAAAGTTAAAAGTACTATTTAAGGGACTCGGCAATTAAAACAATTTTTTATCAACTTTAAAAAAAGTATTTTTAGATATTGTTATTTAAATGTTAAATGCAAACAATTTATTCAAATAAATATTTTTAATTAAAAATGCGATTTAAGGGGGACTGGTAATCAAAATAAAAAAAAATTTCATTATCCACTTTTTTTTTATATTACTATGCAAATGTCAAATACAAATAATTTATTCAAAAAAACTCTTAAATAAAAATATTCTTTAAGGGGGACTCGGCGCCCAAAACAATTTTCTTTATTGTCAACTTTAAAAAAAAAGTATTTTTAGAAATTAATGTAAATGTTAAATACAAAAACATTATTTAAAAAAATTAAAAATAATAATGCTATTTAAAGGAGACTCAGCGTCCAAAACAATTTTCTTTAATATCAACTTAAAAATTTTTTTAGATATTAATGTAAATGCTAAATACAAAAAAAAAATAATTAAAAATAAATAAATATTCTATTTAAGGAGGACTCGGTGCCTAAAACAATTTTCTTTATTACCAACTTAAAAAATATATATTTTTAGATATTAATGCGAATGTTAAATACAAAAAAATAATTAAAAAAAAATAAAAATAAAAATACTATTTAAGGGGGAATCGCCGCCCAAAACAATTTTTTATTATCAACTTTTAAAAAAAAAAAGTATTTTTAGATATTAATGTAAATGTTAAATACAAAAATTTATGTAAAAATATACAAATACAAATACTATTTAAGGGGACTCGGCAATCAAAACAATTTTTTTTATTATCAACTTTTAAAAAAAGTATTTTTAGATATTATTATGTAAATGTTAATTACAAACAATTTATCAAAAAATAAAAATAAATAAAAATTTTAAATACTATTTAAGGGGACTCGGCAATCAAAACAATATGTTATTACAAAAATGTTAAATATAAATAATTCATTCATAAAAAACTTAAAAATAATTTTTTTTATCTAAAAATGTTCAGTTTTAACCCTCTCGCTGCGCAAGTAATTCTTCGCGATGAGCGTCTTTTACAGAATTTTTAATCTTTTATCACCGGCACTTTAAAGCAGAAATTTTTGACTATCGTAATCGGGGAAAATGTCCGGATTAAATCAGACAAAGTTTTCGCTAAAATATAACTGTTGGGAATAACTAAATAGTATTAATTAGACGGGAAAATGCATGCCCGAGTATTTCTCGGGTTACGCAGCGAGAGGGTTATTCACCGAATTTAAAATGTTGCTAAAGTTTTATTTTTTAAATTTTCACGGGTTTTTTTTCTTTTTTTTTTTCTTTTTTTGCCAGTAACGGTATTTTTAGTAGAAGTAGTTTCACAGAAAAAAATATCGATAAAATATAAGCAGAAAGAAGCAGAGAAAATGACTAGTTTTTGTATATATGTTTTTTTTTTCTAAGTTATCAAAATATTACACATCCGATACTTACATCTCTTATATATAGTACGATGTTCAACTAGAAAAGAATTCAATCCCTTTCATTCATATCTAGAAAATCCTTAGCATTCTAAAAACATAGAAAATCTGAAAAAAAAAAAAAAAAAATACGAACTGAGATAAATGAGTTTAAAGATTTTATTTAAAGGGTGAATATAATATTAGATGTTAAATCAGCCGTAACTGTAGTTCTATGTCTAGAATAAGTCTGAAATATTGTCAGAATGTAGATGAAAATATCTGATAAGACAGAAAACGGAAAATCGAAATATTTACGAAATTCCAATATTGGCGAGTGAGTCCCTTTAATATAATCAACTTTAAAAACATTTAAAAATTAATCAACTATTTTGCAATTATCAATTAATTTGATAATTAATCAAAATAATAATTATTATTTGATCAAATAACACTAGTCAACAAATTTTACCATTTTCCTGTATCTGGCTCATAAATGGGTGCATTTATCTAAATTTGGGGTGCTGAATTCAGTGTAATAGATTCTCTCAATCCCGTCACATTAATTAGTTACAGGGACAGGATAGCTACGTAAAGACAAAAGTGAAATATTTGACCAAAATTGACCGTTTGAAATACAAACAAAACATAATATTCATCAGTAAAAATTGTTTTCTTGATTACTTAACACAAACAATGAATTAATATGAACACCAAGCTGTTGCACAAAAGCCCATAATGTTAACATTAACAATGTGATTTTCCAAAACAGAATTATGTCTTTCTTGACGACATAGCTGAATATTTTGATAGTTACTTTTATAGCAGAATGCATCCAAGTATAGGTTTTAACCTACATTGGCATTTATTTCCTTATTATTTTACCTCAAAATGTAAATTATAATTTACATTTCACCACATATTTTACCACGTATGTAAAAATTAAATTCTAAAATTTTGTAAAAACCTTACATGATAGAAAAATTCTGATAGTAGATTCGGATTCTACATGCAAAATTGCTTTTTTTTTTTTTTTTTTTTTTTTTTTTTTACAAATCAGATACAAAATGGCTATTGACAAGTGATAATTATTGATTAAATATATATTTGTTTAGTTTTATTTATTTTTTAACTGTGTCGTTTTATGAATAAATGTGTGTTATATTTATTATGCATGAAAAGTTCACCCTTTATCTACTGCCGGTACTTATAAGTACCATCAAAATAACTTGTTATAAAATTTATTTAATACATCGATTAGTAGTAATATAGCTTAGAATGAGTTATAAATGCATTACCTTATGTTGTTTCAAAAGCATTATTGGTTACAGAGAAGAAAAATATTTTTGAAAGGATGATTTCTTTTGCCTTTGCATCTTTTCAGTTTTCTTGGCGTTGGAGAGGGGGGGGGGGGGGGGGAGGGATTTTTCAATTTGGAAATATTACTATATTTCTATTGTAAGAACATATATTTGTACATTTCCTAATTCTACAAAATACTAAGAAAAATAAATACTTAATAATTAATACTAAATAATTTAAAATAAAACATTTTAGTGGGGTTATAAATATTGCACAAAATCCCTGTAAATTCAAATTTAATTAATCCTTCTAAAATCCTTCTAAGATGTATTAAATGATTATTAAATCTTCTAATGTAGTTTCAAAAATTCATGAAAAATGCTTTAGAAGATAAAATTTTCATGAATTCTTAATTCAGTACATAAAGGGTTAAGCTCTTTTTCAATTCCTACTACTAGTTCACACTCTCCCTACATTTATTTATTTATTTATTTATTTATTTATATATCTTGTTCAAATTTTCAATCGTTAATAAAATACTCATTATTCATCCTATCAAGTTGAAATAAATTTTTTTAAACTTGTACTGGATGACAATTGATCTTAATACAGTTTTTTCAAATTTTAATTAATTAATTAAATTTTAATTAATTAATTTTAGTTTTGCATGGGAGACAAAATGGCGGCCATTGGTTATTGAAGCATATAATGCATCTTCATATCTATAAGGGGGGTTACCATAGGGGGGACCCTGTTCTGTCTCCAAATACCGCCGAGTTTGTCGCCAACTTGGCGATATATAGCCAAATTTGGCGACCAAAATGAGTCACCAAATGTGACGCCAACTTGGCGATATCTCTAATATTTCGCCAAATTCCCATCGAGCTTGATTGTAAACCTACTTGCTTATAGAAAATCAACAAATTGAGATATTTTAATGCAACAAAAACTAATATTAGCTTAAGGGATTATATTAAATTTTTCTTTGATGACCTAAGTAGGAATTGACTTTAAAAACAAAATTTTTATATTACTTGTTTATTCTTATATTCGCTGTTTCTCTTCGATATTTTCCCCTTTTTCATTCACTGAAAATTTGAATTTCTTTTTTAACAATAACAGTTTTTCATAATCTTTCTATGTTTGACACTTTAACTTTGCAAGTAATTCTCTTTTTAAATACGTTATTATTTTTTTCCTCTCTACAATTGATTCAGGAAGTATGGTGTGCCCATCGCTGTGACGTCAATACGTTTCTTTTACGTCATCAAAAAGGTTTGATGGCTGTACTTCTGTCACGATGGCGGGATATTTTTAAAAACCGTTATTATTTGGAATCTTCTTGTTAGAGAGGTAACAGAAATGTAGTTATTTTCGCTTCTTTTAAAATTTAATGACGAAGTTCAATTTACGAAGTTAAAATCGCTGGTATGATTCTTTAATGTTAACAAAACAATCAAAGATGCTTCACTCAAATGTTATTCGTAAGTACTCTTTAAAAATATTATTTAACCCATATTATCCGAATGTCAGGATTTCCTGCCAATCTACAACATGAATTAAAACACATGTTTAATAACAGGAATCTTAATATGGTGTCGCACCTATTTGAGATAATTTTATTTGGTAAAATTTCTGGTACAAAAGATGCCTGTTTTATACACGCGGCATTTACAGGTTTTAAAAAAAAAAAAAAAAGCATTTTTGTGCCTGTAAATTCATTTAAGAAAATGTGTGATGTAGTATTTATTTTAGTTAATTTATGAAAAGAAATTTTTAGTTTAAAATATGGCTATTTTACTTTGAAAAATAATAACAATAAATAGGAGGTTGGTATTTTATGTGCTTAAACATTTTCATATTCAAGAAATATATTTTACAGACAAACATGATAAATCAACAGCATTAACATTAACCATAAAATTAATATTGTTTTGTTGCATCTGTAAATTCAATTATGCAGTTGAAAAACATTAATTGGCAATGGATAGTATCCTAAAATCGTGTATTTTTGTATGAGAAAACCCATTAATCTAATATTTAACTAGTATGTTGTGGCCATCACAAAATTTCTTCTATATAAATCACGTCAATTAAATCATTTAAATAGTACAAGAAATAACAACGATTTAGCACCAATTCATATCAAAGTATATCTGAATTTGAAGTTGGATGAAAATTCGTGCATTAGTTCTTGAGATAGAGCTATAGCGGAAATTCTGAAAAATGTAGTATAGGAGCGCCACCTGTTGAGCGATTTACACCAAAAATAAACAGCACTAAATGATATCAAGGTATACCTGAATCTGAAGTTTGTTGAAAATCCAAGCATTAGTTCTTGAGATAAAGCTATTACGGAAATCGCAAAAAATACAGCATAGCAGCACCACCTGTTGAGCGATTTACACCAAAAATTAAACAGCACTAATTAATACGTCAATTCATGTCAAGTACTAACTAATTCTGAATTTTGATGAAAATCCGTGCAATAGTTCTTGAGATACAGCTCTTGCGGAAATCGTGAAAAATGCAGCACAGCAGCGCCACCTGTTGGGAGATTTACATCAAAAATTAAACAGCACTAATTTATATCAGGGACTAACTGAATCTGAAGTTTGATGAAAATTCGTGCATTTTTTCTTGAGTTAGAGCTATTGCGATAATCATGAATAAGGCAGCATAGCAACGCCACCTGTTGGGCGATTTTTACAAAAAAGTTATCAGCACCAAATTATATCCTGGACTAACTGAATCTGAAGTTTTATGAAAATCCGCGCAGTAGTTCTTGAGATATAGCTATTGCAGAAATCGTGAAAAATTCCGCATAGCAGCGCCACCTGTTGGGCGATTTTAACCAAAAACTAATCAGGTCCAGTTTATATCAAGGTCTAACTAAATATAAAGTTTTGTGAAATTCCATGCATTAGTTCTTGAGATAGAGCGCCCACAAAATTTTTGTCACATACAGACTCACAGAGTGACAGACAGACTCACAGACAGACATTTTCTAAAAACCATCAAGTCGTGTTCTGGGCATCCTAAAACGTATAAATCCGTCGGAAACCGGAAGTCGAAATTTTTCACGAATCCAATACTTTCTTCTTGTAAAGATAGAAGAAAGTAAAAATGAAAATTTGTCTGTCTGTCTGTAATTCTGTACACATCCATAGTTTTTAAGACAGAATTGCGAAATGTTACGTAATCCGGTATCGACATAACTTATAGTTAATTTTTAATTAATAAAAAACCACCAATTTAACAGCAATATCTTATCAAATTTAAACATTTTTCGTTGTAGCAGTTGCCAACAATTAAAAATCCACAATAAAATTCTTACCACAACAATTACTTTTCTATTGCAAGATTTCCACGTGAAAAATGAAAATGAAATAAATAGTTTGACGAATTAAAAAAAAAAAAGGGAATATTACATCATAACTTTTCTATTGCAAGATTTCCACGTGAAAAATGACAATGAAATAAATAGTTTAAAAATTGTAAAAAAAGTTAATATTACGTAATATTGGAAATATAATGGGCAACAGCAGGTGAATATATAACGTCATATGAGTTTGAAAAAACATATTGAAGCATGATAAAAACCCGATTATGGAAATATTGGCGTATTTTGACATTTTAAGGGGTTTTTTTTATTTGTTTTCGTCATTTTTAAATCTATTTCACATATATACATGTGTGTATGCGTGTATATTAGAATTTTCACAAAGTTTCAGGTCCTTACAGCTCATTCTTAGCGAAGAACTAAAATGAAGATTTCAGATTTTTAAAAAATAAAATACATAGAATTTATGAACTTGCCACTTTTCTATAATCATGGAAAAAAAATTATTTAAATGACAAAATACTCGGAAACAACTTTTCATAAAAAGGTTTTAATCTCGGTCTCAATCCAGATCACAGATTATATTTACTAAGTAAGTAGGAAATCTGTAGTTCGGATTAAATGAAAAAAAAAAAAAAAAAAAAAAAAAAAAAATGAGTGAAAATTATGTAAAAAAACAAACATTCTTAAAATTCCAGACAGTGCCGGGTACTTTAGCTAGTACGCTATAAAAACTACTAGGAAAAGTTTCCGAAATTCAGTGTCGGCAAAAGAAACTTTGTTTTTATAAATGATTCTTTAGATCCTGAAAATATATTCGTTTCGGAGACTTTTAAAGATAAAGAACGCTTTTCCGAATCATGGGTAACACGGACGAGATTATTGCACATTTTCGTTCGTGGTTACTGTTACTTTATATTTTCGTACAGATTAAGAAACATTTGTATATTTTCACAGTGTATCATAGAAAAGCATCGATATTATACTCACATGAATCTGAGTATTATTTTTTGCCATTACTAATATTCATTAATATTACTAATATACTATAATGATAATAACAATAATAAAAAAAGAAAGAAAAATGATGCGTCAAGTATAGATTATGAAACACTTTCCAACATTCAGAATACTGTAATTTATGAAATAAAATTTATGGTTTAAAATATGATTATTTGATTTAAAAAAAAATCGTGAAGTTTTGAGCTATTTGTTTTGCAATAACAGGTTTTCAAGGCAGAGAAAAAAATATCGGTATTTTGACAATAAATATTAAATATCTCATCAGGCATAAATAATAGATGACAAATGAAATAGGGTATAATTGAAATGCAGAGAATTAAAACAGTATATATTCTACATCTTTACTTTTAATGTCTGCTTTTATTATTTTATGATCTATATTCCCAATTTGTCAGACATCATTACACATGTTCTCTTCACTGAGCAGTTACCTTTCTGTATCATTCATAAAGGCAAGTCTTTATAAAACCAATAAATATGTTTTTCAAAATTTAAAATCTTTATTATCTTTAAGATAGGTTTGGTCTGTTTTTTACAAAATATGTCAAAATATTTTATATAAAAGGAGACTAGACTTAATATCCTAGAAATATGTCCTGTAGTTCATTCACTAAAACAGAAACGAGTTATATGAAAACGTTTTTGTATTCTTTTGATAAATATTATTTTTTGAAATAATAAAGATACATTAAAATAGCTTTTGATCGATAAAATTTGTAGTTCACAAACAATTCTTTTTTAAGTTTGATAGCCCATTTTCAAGTAACTAATCTCACACAAGCTTAGAGGCATTCTAATAAAAATGAGATAGCTTGTCGACACTGATTTTTTTTTTAAATGTAACTTTCTAATGGGAAATCTTTTATATGATATCGCGCTATATATGGATGGGAATGATCTATTTCTTCTTAAATTTAGCATTAGATGTTAATTTGATTAAACGTAAAATTATCTGCCATGTCTGAACAATAAACATAATCTGAGTAAAATGTATACTTTCAGAAGTTATAAAATTACTTAAAAAATCATATGAAATTACACAGGATACCTTAAAAGGCTATTTCACTAACGTGAAAACAACCGCTCGCTAATAATTTTAATCTTACGGGGAATTTTTTAAACATATCCCGCTTGCATTTCAATATTTTTAAATGATATTTTTAATTGGATAGTTGAGGCCGATCTCTACAAAGGCTTTTTTTTAATTTTTCGATTTTCTTTACAGTTTTTTTTTATTAGGATACTTTCACTTTAGTTTCGAAAGTAAAAGTATCTTCATAATAAAAAAATTGCAAACAAAAATGAAAAAATAAAAAACGGCCGTTGTAGAGATCGACCTCAACTATTCAATAAAAAAAAATCATATTAAAATATTTAAATGCAAACGATATATCTTTTGAAATTTACCTCATAGGATTAACATTAGCGAACGGTTGACTTCGCGTCAGAGTACCCCGTTAACTGTGAAAAACGTTCGTAGAATAAAAAATTAGGTGTTTTCAACTTTAGGTCTTTAAGTATTAGGAACTTTAGTTCTTTTTTCAAAACCATACTACCCATATCTCCATAACAAATTCTTATGATAAAACACTTCCTAAAATTATATAGATAATTTTAAAAATCATTTTACAGCTGTTTCTTCAACGATAAAATAAGTAGCACTCAAGGAATTTGTTTCATTGATGCGATGGCCCATTTTCAAGTTACTCGCTGTCACTCCAAGTTAATTGACCTTCTGATTAAAATCAGGCAGCTTGTTGCCATTGATTTTTTTTATGTAAACAGATATTGCATCATTCTTGTGGGAAAACCTTCATCTGATATCGTGATTTATATGGAGAGGGATACAAAATTTCTTCTTGAATTTAGAATTAGATGTTAATTTCATTAAGAGTAAAATTATCTGGCATGTCTAAATAATAAATATTACCTGACTGCTACTTTCAGAACTTTACTCAAAATTACTTAAAAAATCATTTGAAATTACGCAGGAAACCTTAGCAATGAAAAACGCTCATAGAATAAAAAATTAGGTCCGTTCAACTTCAGGTCTTTAGGTATTGGGAACTTTAGGGGTTTTTTGTTTCTTTAATCCATATCTACAGAGCAAATTCTTATAGTATAAAACTTCCTAAAATAATAAAGATAATTTTAACAATCATTTTACAGCTTTTTCTTCAACGATAAAATAAGTAGCACCCAAGGAATTTGCTTTATTGTTGCGATGACACATTTTCAAGTTACTCTCTGTCACTGCAAGTTAATTGACTTTCTGATTAAAATCAGACGGCTTGTCGCCACTGATTTTTTATGTAAACCGACATTGCATCCTTTTTGTAGGAAAGCATTTATTTGATATCGTGATTTATGTGGAGAGGGATGCATCATTTCTTCCTGGGTTTCACAGTAGACATTAATAATATCGTCTGCAATTTGTAATATGTAAATCTAACCGGCATCTCTATGATAAACTCTAGCAGAGAAAATGTTTATCAAATATTCACACATAATATGCGTGGGTTGGTATTTTGAACTCAGGTTAAAACAAATATGATTTTTGGTTGCTTAAATTTGACAGATCAAAGATTCATAAATTTTATAGACAAATGAAGAACACGGTACTAAACGAAATTTAGAAGAATTTGTGCGTCATGAAAAAGCGGGATTTTTGAAGTATCGTGCAGTGGTTACGCGGGACAGGCCTTGAAGCCTCTGAAAATTGGGACATCCCGCGTAAATCGGGATACCTTGTTTGGTGTTCCAGGTAGGGTTGCCAGGTTGTACATTCCCCCCGTAAGTTGTACTTTTTAGCTTTTTTTAGGCCTACCGTACAGTGTCCATTTAAATTTATACCATACGACGATTTCTTCCGCTTTTCTACCACATCTTACTTTTGATAGTTTGATTCAAAATTTCACATTTTGCCGAAAAAAAAAATACACATGTGCATCAAATGTAACATGTTGGAAATTGCTCGTCAAACGTGGCAAATGAGGGGCGTTCGTACTGTAACTAGTTTTATAAATATTTTTTGCATCGCATATTATACTCAATGCATATTTTAGTGCATTTCATAAGCGCATATCGATTTCATTCTGTTCGAAAGGCTGTAACATCATTAAAATGCACTTGCAATAATTTTATCCCCGTTGCCCGTAATGTAACGGAAAACTTTTGACTGTCCCTGTAATTAAAATATTCTTCCGATTTTCTTAAAATTTGAAATAACTCGAGAAAATTTTGCAACAATTATATGTTTAAAATTTCAGACCATTCGCACTGCAAATAGAGACGTCTTAAATTCAGACACATATGTGACTGAAAAAGAATTTCAGACACTTAAGTGTCTGAATCTGAAAATTCAGACATAATAAATGTCTTACTTTAAGACACATAAGTGTCTTACTATGATCATGATGTAAATGAACAGGAAAATATGTCTTAATTGTGATTATATGTCTGAAATTAAGACATTTAGAAATTCAGACATTTAAGTGTCTGGATATGATATAATAGCATCATAACTATGACGATTGTGTCATTATATTTTTCAGCAGCACCAGAGAATATTTTGGATAAATGAAAAATGTTTAAAATACAGTTCTGCACACAAAATTTGGTATTACTTTATAAAAGAAAAAATTTGATTAGAACATAGAACGTGTGTCAGTATTGTACAAATCCATTTATCAAGTTTTGGGACTAAGTTAATTTTATGATGTATTAAGTTATTAAATTATTACTTTTCACAAAATTATAAAGTTTTTCAAAAATTACTTACACTCATGGGTCTACGCCGGAGAATGCGGAAAACTACCACTAAAAGAGTAATATATATATAGCTTGAAAATTGAAATACTAAGATTTGAACGCGAGCAGAAAAAAAATATAGGGTTGGTTGGTTGGTTGCGTTTATGACGGCCAAATATCAACACGAGGGATATAGGCCCTAAGGGGGGGGGAGTGCCCCGTGGGGGTCTTTCTAAGGAAACCTAACACGTATTTACACAAGGAAATCCAAGGTTCGAAGAAAACCACGGAAAACTCCAAACGATTACGTCGACAGGAGTGATGGGTTTTGAACCCAGCACCTCCCGTCTACCAGTTTCGAGAGCAGAACATCTCGGCCACTGGTGGGGCAAGAAATGTAGGGAGGAGCAAGACTGGGGAACATATATGCCTGTAGTCTACTACCTAATTCGCTTTTTAAAATGCAGAACACAAATATAAAATAAGCTAAACTAAGAATATTTTGTCACAACTCCCCATGCAAGACAATTTTTAAACATAAAAGCAATAGAACAAATTTACAATTAAGAAATATTAGATATTCGGAAATAAATTTGTAACAACATTTTTCAAAATCAAGAACTGAAGCAGTTTTTATTTGGAGGGGAAGGGAGGTGGGGGTTCTGTCTTCCTGATCCTTGAAATATAGCACCACAAATAGAAAACCTCTGTTTTAAATAGAAACACGTGAACGTTAAAAGGCGAGCAGAGTTAAATTTTCTCTTCTATGTGGGTTTTAGGGGTGTTTGATTATTCTCTAAGGCACTGGGACGAATGCATTTTAATATTTTCTTAATAATCAAATATAAAGAAAATTTCATTAAATTTCAAAATCTCCCTTCGTAATCCCCCCCTCACCCCCCCCCCCCCACACACACACACACACACTCATGGACCTACATTACTACTCAAAAGCTTGTAGAAAAATAAAGTTTTTGATACAGATGTACCTGCTTAAAATAGTAAAATAGAAAAAAAAATGAAAAGGTTTATTAATAATATTGTTCGTAAAAAAGTGTTTCGCATAAAAACAAAAACCCCAAATTTTATTATTACTAATTTCTATTGTGGAACATTCGACAATTTTCCTAAATGGCAAATCTTTCCATATCGCAGAGACAGAGATAGGTAAAAAAAAAAGAAGAAGAAGCGTAGAATTAGTCGCGCATGCGTAACTGAGACAGTGTCGAATGTAACAGCGGAGTGTTGAAGCGAGAATTCTTTGAGTATTTACAAGTCTTAGCACTTTGTTTTTTATTCATTTTTCTGTTCGAATAATTATTCCCCGCATTTTAATCGTGGAGTTGTACCCTTTCTGCATCCTGTCAGTGTTTTTCGTGGTTGTTGTGTGGTCTCGCACTGTTCATTTCTTCTAATTTCGAACGTTTTAAAACCGCTAAGCCTACCATGTGCCCAGCTTTACAAGCATGGCCGTCGAATCAAGTTCACATCCGGCTGCATTAATTCCGAGATTCTTAAGCATGAAAAAACCTACTGTATTAAGGATATAACATTTTTATCGAAAACCTCAATGGAACCATCATCAATTCTCAAATCGGACCTAGTAGCCTAAATCAACGATTTCTTAATTAAATATCAATCTCCAGAAACAGTAATATTAATCATTCTCTCATGCAACTTTATTACGGTGGATTCATAATTTAAAACTTGTAGTGAGGCGTAAATGTTTTTGAAGACAAGCATTTTCCTATACAATAATAAAGTAAAGATCCCTACCGCCACAATATTACTAACTGTGCTTGGCATTATTCTACCTGATTATTTAATATTGTGGTATCAATATCAAAGATTCACAGTGTTTATTAATAATGTTTTAATTTAAATAAAACATGATAATGCATAAAAATATGCGTTAAAAATTCTTCTATTGGATTATTGTATTTACAGGTAACTCCTTACTGGTTTTTTATTTTTCTATTTTAGAATGAACGTAATTATTTAATAGGTATATTAAAATAATATATTGCACTCTTAATATTAAAGTTTATCATGCTAATTTGTTTAAATTGCTGACGCTGTCTCTTCTTAAAAAATCTCTTGAGAATTAATAAAATCTTTTAAAATTTTACAATTGTATGTTTAGTGTGTCAATTTTACTTTTTTTTATAATTACCTATGTGTTGCTTAAATGATAATTTTTTTTTTATGATTGCAAATAAGTAGTATATACCTATATCTTGATTATTAGCGAGAATTTTCGCATTAGTAATTAAGTGTAAATAATGTGTATTAACAAATGATTATTTTTATACTTGTTTATTCCCGTTCAGTCACGCGTTTAATAAGAATTAAACTTTTTTCTATAACCATGCTTCGTGTGTTAAATTTTAAGTGAATTTTGTGTTTGAAGTTCATGTACTCCTTCAACTTTTCCATAAGATTTTAATCCTATATCGATTAATATATGTTTTTTATATGGCGATAATGGTCCTTGTTATCTCGCAGAATGTGAGTATTGGCCGGGGGCGGGGAGGAAGGATATATGTTGTCATGTGTTAAAATTAATTTTCTTTTATTATTATTATATAGTAAAGAACAGAATTTCTTTTACGAAACAGCATTTCTCTAAGTTTTTGTAGCCTTAAGACCTTTCTCATCCCCCTCCCCCTAAGCCAAATTTTGGGTAACTGCAAAGGAAAGTTTGTTTATAGTCTAACAGGAGGGGTGGGGGGGAGTGGTTGTCACTCAAAGTGTTAAAGGTACTTAGTTGAATTTTATGTAGTGGGCCAGTGATGATGACTGTTGACCAGTGAACTCTCATTCTTACTGGCCCTTGGGACCAGTACTCCTATCATTGAAATATTTTTTTTTTTTTCATATTGATAAATTTAGAAATTCATATTGAGAAATGTTATCAATCTTTTTTTTCGCTTCATACAGTGGATACAAGAGCATGAAAAGAAATCACAAAAGCATAAGAATGAAAGTTTTTATGAATTTCAGAATAGTTTATAAGTTTCAATTTTCCAATGTGAAATAAATCTCTCCTATAGTATTCAACTGAACGACTATTTTTATTTATTTATTTTTAATTATCTTTATGAAAACTTGTTTAAAAATAGAAAATTATTTATGTATATTTACTGTGTTACATAACATATTTAACCTGGAAAGATTAACACCAGGCCTGACAGACCCAGAGTGCGTATGGTTTTTACAATTGTTACCATTATTTTTTGTTAAATAATCTTCTAATTATTTTATCGCAGAATTTGTAACAATTGTCTGCGACTAAATAAAGTGACGATTATTATTTGTATTTATTGGTGACAAAAACTATTCACACCCTGGGCATGCGCCCGTCCTCCTGGGTTAAATTTTAAAATGGAGCCATATTTAAAAGATGCTTTAAGCAAATAATAAAATCTGTGTAATTAATCCAATATGCGCTAAAAAAATATTTAAAAAATCAAGTTGAGTATCATACACAGAAATGAAAAAAAATATGAGAAAAAAAATTATATGGTTATAAGTAAGACCCATTCGCCCATGACAGGGGAAGATACTTTTCTAATTGTTTACCATCTGATTGGTGAGTTATGTAACTTCGCTGATATTTAAGATTCTGTGAAAGAATGTGCTTTGAAGATTATTCTTTTGATTATGTTTGCTCCGTGTACGTATATATTTTTTCATATTATTCAATTTTTTAATTTATGCCTAAATAAATTACCGTATATACTCACGTATAAGTCGAGAAATTTCTGACTATTTTCGGTAAGCAAATTTGGGGGGTCGACTTATACGCGAGTCAGTTAAAAAAGCAAAAACATAAACATCGAATACTGCAAAATTATGTTCTTTTTATGTGTAAGAATAAAAAATAAAGTACTATATAAAATATATAAATGATAATAATTTATCATTTAAATAAATTCAATGATTTGTTTTTATTTACTTACTACCTTCTCATTGGCAAGTGAAATCTATGGTTTGATTTTGTGCAAAATTGAAGTAAAAAGTTAGGGGGTCGACTTATACGCGCGTTTTTGATTTTTTACAGAATTTGCATTCGAAAGTTAGGGGGTCGACTTATACGCGAGTATATACGGTATTTTTATTACGATGTTTATAGGGGAAAATATTTTTAGAAGTTTCTTTTCACCTCAAAGATTTTTTTTTTTATCTGAATGTAAAAAAAAAAAAAAATCATGAAAATTAAGAATAAAAAGAAACTAATTTTCAAAAAAAAAAAAAAAAATGAAATAGGATTTTAAGTCTATTTTTTATGTTTGTGTTTGATAATGTAGCATCTCAACGCAAGTTATCTTTGTTGCATTTCAATTTTGTTTTTATATGATTAAAAAAAAAAAAAAAGTATAAATGCACATTGTAATGCTACAAATTAAATAGAGTAACTTATCAAGTAATTAATTGGTTGGTTTGCATGTATGGATATTTAGATTCATATGATTTAAACTTTAAAGTAACTTTGCGAATATTATTGATTAATGTCAACCGCTGGACCTAGAATTTATTTAGAGCATTATTCCTACACTGTAACAAAAAAACTTTTTATTTAATTAGAATGCGCCTATAAATGAATATAATAGCAAAACCTCTGAATAGCGGACGCTTCGGGAGCACGTAATTAATCCGCTATTTGCTGGTATCCGCTATATATAGAGTAGAATTAACTGGTTCTATGATTTTTTTCTTCATTGTTTTTCTTTTTACACTAGACTGCTTAAAAATGCTGTACAATATATACATAGACTGCTTAGCAAATTTTAATATATTTGGACATTTTCCCAAAATTCTTTCTTTTTCTTTTTTTTCTTTTTCTCATTTAAAAAAAGGGAGTTCATAACACCAGCCTGTTTTTTTTTTTTTTTTTTTTTTTGAGATATTAATATTTGTATGACAAATTTAAAATATTCAGAGAAAGCAAAACCTTTAATTTATCATTAATAGTATTATTTTTGAATTATTATATTTAAACGTTAAAATATTTCAAAGCACACTTCAAGGAAAGAAACTTGTACTTTCTACTAAGAAATGAACAGAATAGTACAAGATATTTACTTTATATCAATTTTAATTTGGTTTCTTTCTCAATGTAGTTAACAATATACCAATCATGTGGATAAGAAATGGCTTTAGTGACTGCCATTGCTTGTGTGATTACAAATTTCGTGGGGAGCAGAAATGAAAGATATTTATTATAAAGGATTTCTGTTTCCAGTTATATTTACTATATTATTTATCGTTTAAAAAGTGTCAAATAGACATGCTGTCCATCCAGAATCCTATAACTACTGTTCATCTCAGCCGCCGATGTGTGATTGTCAAATTTTTCAGTATTTCTTGGTAATGATAAATACATGGCTCGCAGTGTTCCTAAAATTTTCGCATTTTGCTACCAGTATTTAAAGTAAAACTTCTTCGTGTTACATTCCTTTAACATTTATAATAGAAATATACGATAAAGATTATCTTTTTAAAATAGTGGTAGCAAGGATGAAAATTTTAGGAACACTGCGAGCCCTGTAAATAGTATAATAATAAAAATGAAGGAAGAAAAAAAAAAGTAAGAGTTTCATACTCAATTTTGAAATAAAAATGCAAAAACTGCTTAAAATAATTCACTGGGAATATCTAATTTCAATGGGAAAAATTGTACAACAAAGCAGGGATGGGATTCTTTCTGAAGAAATGAATCATTTTTTATAAATGGGAATAATTTGTTACCATAAAGCAGAGCTGATTGCAGCATGGGCAAACTGGGCTGTTTCTATGGGCCTTTAGCTTTACGGGCCTTCAAATTTGGTATGCAATATCCATAAATCTGACATTTTAAATTTGTTTTGATCTTATACTTATTTTAATAAATATTTTGTATTTTTAGAGCATGATTAGGTTAAAGAAAAAGATATATTTATCCAAATATGTATTGATAGCATCGAGTAGGCTTAATTTTTTTTTCTTTTTTTTTTTTCTTTTTTTTGTAACAGTATATCAAAGCTGTGGGGACGGGCGCGAATGAATATTAGGTCTTTGAAAGTTCGCACTAAAAGTAATAAACATTTTGGATGCCGTAAGGCATATATGATATCACATAGATACATATTTAGGTGAAAATATATAGATATTAGTCTATTCTAAAACTACAAAATACTGATTACAATCATCATAAGGTCAAAAATGATTTGAAATATCAGCTTTATGAAAACTTCGTACCGAAGCATCCCAGTTTTACCACGCTGCAATCAGCTCTGCTTTAGGCTAATGTCAGACGGACGTCTTTTTACACGCTTTTATCCTTACGTATTATCCCTACACAATGCTAGCGGGATTGTGTAGGGATAATACGCAAGGGAAAAAGCGTGCAAAAAGACGTCCGTTTGACATTAGCCTTATGGTAACAGATTATTCCCATTTATAAAAATTGATTCAATGTGGTCAAATATGGCTGCGTATATGGCTTAGAATGAAAAGTGGTCAAAGATGGCTTCCCATTGTTGAAAAAAAAAAGGCTCAAAGATGGCCGCAATTAAGACATTTGAAATGTCTGAAATTCAGACACAAGAAGTGTCTAAAAATTTTAAGACGTTTTAAAACGTCTGAAAATCGAACACTCCTGTTTCAGACACTTAAGTGTCTGAAATTCAGACGCAAGAAGTGTCTTAAAATTTTCAGACATTTTAAAACGTCTGAAAATTGAACACTACGTTTCAGACACTTAAGTGACTGAATTTCAGACATTTCAGTTTACAGTGCGGTTGGGTAGTTTTTATTCTGTTTTATATGCGGACGAATTGACAGACAGACGGACTGAACGACGACCATAGGTGCTAAGTATTTATATAATTACGAACGCATCTAAAAACGGCTTGTTTCTGATCAGACGACAAAAACTTGGGAGAGTTGTGTAATATTATAATATTAAATTGCATTGCGCATTCAGAAACTCTTGGGAAGGTAGAATTCCATCATCTCAACTCGACATTATTATAGATTATAAGTATCTATATTATAAATTTTTTAACTTATTATATCTGTATCTTAAGTTTTAATATTTTGATTGATTTATTTTCTCCATTTAAGCTTAAATGCAAACATTCATTTTTGTAGGGTGTCCACTACTGAAATTTTCATGATTATCGTTGAATTGCAAGGATGTTTTGATTTATTTTTGTTTTTACAATTCAATTAATTTTTCTATCATAATGAGATATTTGACTGCATATTTTTAGTTCAGAATGTTAATAGAATAAGGTAATACAAATACAATTGGAAAATAATGATTAAATCGATTAATTAATAACATTTTTTAAACAAATTTTTTACCGAAAACATGACTGCCACATTCAACATAGTTTAGTATAGTATAAACGAGAAAGAAAAATCATGCGTCATGCATAGTTTATGAAACATTTTCCAATACATTTAGAATAATGTAACAAAACTGCACCGTTTAAAAAATTAAAATATTACATCTAATTAAACCATATGGAAACGCATAACACATTTCAAAACCCAATTTCAGCTGTTCCGATCTACAATCGTAACATTATTCGAATTTTTTCAGCAGCCCTGTATATGATATACAGATTAGTATCTATTAACTACACGCATGCCAAAATTTAGTTCACTTAAGAAATATATATACTTCAGTTTAAAATTCCCCTTCAGCAATTTCCTCTAATAAGGTGAACGGCACGTGAATACTTTTGTGCAATCATGTATATGAGGTATAGACTTAATATATAACGAGTAACATGCAAAAAATTAATTAAATTTAAAAGCGCATACCGAATTTCAAACCGTACACGCCAGCAATTACTAGTCAAAGACAGTACTGTAACCGATTTATTTTGTGTGTCACTGTAAATGAATAATAAATGCTAAGAATGCCCTCTTCTAACGTGATCTTGGTGAAATTCAGTGATTTATATTATTTTCAATACATTTGAAATAGTGTAATGTCATTAAAATACGCTACAAGCGATTTTTCCCCATATACCCTAATGTAATGGAATACTTTTGAGTGCTCCTGTAAATGAACTATTAATCCTACCTACTTCATATACAATACCAAACATGCTTTAATGACCCTAAATAACCTTTATCAATTGCATGAAAATTCGAGTTCATTTACGGGAGTTAGAGCGTGGGCAGACAAACCGAATGCATAAACACTTTTCAACTTTGTTGGAAAGTGTTAAAAAAGGCGACGACAGTGTGATAAAACCAAAACGGACTAGTGTCAATTAAAATCTTCCGTTTTTTTCTGAGTTAAATCTGGCAACCGTAGTTCCCGGTGTCCCAACACTATTCTTGGGAGAAAGCATGTATTTGATATCCTGGTTTATGTGGATAGGGATGCATAATTGATTTAGCATCAAACATTAATTTGATAAGACATAACACTACTTGAAATGCCTGAATGATATAAATTATCTGAGAACAATGCTTACTTAAATAAATTACAAAACATAGTTAAAAAAGCAATTTAACAAATTACAAGGACGATTTGGAAAATGATTTTTTCGAAAACTAAAATTTAAGACATAAAAAATCGCACGGAGTTGATCATACATTACGTACGCCATGGATTAAACGATAACATTCCTGGACCCATCGTGAACAAATTTTAAAAGAAATTTCAGTTTTACAATTTTCGGTACTGTAAATTTTTAAACTTCTACGGAGATGGTCATACATTACGTACGCCATGGATTAAACATTAATATTCCTGGACCAATTTTAAATGAAATTTCATACATTACGTACGCCATGGATTACATTTTTCGGTACTGTAAATTTTTAAACTTCTACGTAGCTGGCCATACATTACGTACGCCATGGATTACATTTTTCGGTACTGTAAATTTTTAAACTTCTACGGAGCTGGCCATACATTACGTACGCCATGGATTAAACATTAATATTCCTGGACCAATTTTAAATGAAATTTCATTCTTGAACTTCTAAACATCCCACAATATTACTTTTTACACCGTCGTATTGAGAAAAAAAGTACTTTTAAATGCAATTTGTTTGAAAGTTGTATCTCAATTTGTTTCTAAGTTATTAATTTTTTTGTAGTTTTTATTACTTTTTTGTCATAGTGGCAACAGAAGTATCCATCTCTGTTGAAAGTAAAGGGAAAAATACAGATTACTGTATAGACCCATCAGAAAACGAATAAAATGCGGATTCAACTAATAAAAAGCTTCAGATATGTTTTTGATTTTCTACCCTGACAGAGGACAATAACCATTTTCCCAAATGGTTAAAAATCATTGGAAGTTGCATCGATTAAGGAGCCTGGTCACTCAGCTTCGGAATTCTCCTCCGTAATGATTAAGTCTATGGACTTTTGGTGTATTCGTATATTTAAAATATCTTCTCGGGAAATTCATATTTTTAACATCTTTTTCCGGTGTACTCTTCCTTTTTAAAATCTATGCTGAATTTAATATTTTATGTGTAAAAAGCGAGCGAACTGTGATTTTAACACTTCCTATAAAATTATGTTTATACTTTAGAAATATTTTGAGAACTAAGAAAAAAAGAGACATCTTTTAGGAAGTGTACACAAAAAATAATAGTTAAAAATATTAATTTTCCGAGGAGATATTTCAAATATACGGATGCATCAAATGCCCATAGACATTATACATTAGAGAGGGGAAATCGACCAGCTTCCTTACGTTAACAATGCGAAATATTAGCAAAATATAAATTTAGTTACTGTTTTTAAAGGATCCATACATCCGTATAAAAAACTTCTAATAAAAATTATTTCCTAAATTCTTAAAGATGGGATTAAAAAATCAAATTTTATTCTTCAATAATACAATATTTAGGACTCAAAGAATTCTCTTTTTAGGTGCGGTGGCCCATTTTCAAGTAACTCGCTCTCTCCAAGTAAATTGACCTTCTAATAAAAGTGAGATTGCTTGTTGCCACTCATTTTTTTTTTTTTTTTTTAAGCAAATACATATTGCATAATTCTTGCGGGAAAGCCTACATTTGATTTCGTGGTTTGAATGGTCACGGATGTATCCTTTCTTTCTGAATTTTGCCTCAAACATTAATTTGATAAGATGGGGAACTATCTGACTTGGCTGAATGTATACATATTATCTGCAAAAAAAAAAAAAAAATGTTTACTTTCAATAACTATATTAAAAAAAAACATTTGAAGTTATACTGATATACCTTAACAATGCGAAAAATTAGGAGAATTTAAATTTACTAAATTTAACACCTTTTTAAAACAATATCATCCACATTTCAACAACAAAATCTTTTGTCTGAAATCATTAACATAGATTAAAAAATTATTTGAAGATTTCTTTTCAGTGATAAATATGAAATTGCAGTGTTGAATTCAGGGGGTAAACCGGAGCAATGAAATGCCCCCCTCCGGAGGATTTGAGATTTTGCGTTTTCAATGGTCAGACAGTGCAATACCCCCCCCCCCCCCCAGAACTCTATAATGTCCACCTGGAGCAACAGAAATCCCTCCCGGAGAAAAATGTCTGAATTCAACGCTGTGAAGTTGTCTTTTCAGTTACTACGGCCCAATTTGAAGTTATTCGCTCTCACGTAAGTTAATTAACATCCACCTTTCTTAAGATTGGTTAAAGTGATAAATGATTGGAAACATAACGAACTTTTAAATTCAAGACGGTTTGGCTCTGTTCTTTAAAAGCAATAAAACAGCTTTTTCCAAACCATGGTCATAGATGATGACTGAAACGTTGATTATTTTAATGTTATTTTAATGTTTGTTTAGTTTTTGACTTTAGAACATTTTGTATAAGTTCGTGATTTTTAGGTTAATGTCAGACGAACGTCTTTTTGCACGCTTTTCCCCCTACATATCACCCCTACACAATGTCGCTAGCATTGTGTAGGGATGATTTGTAAGGAAAAAAGCGTGCAAAAAGACGTTCGTCTGACATTAGCCTTATTTTCACGTTGATATTGCCTTTATTTGAATTCGCTTTTTATGTAGGATATTAGTACATTACTTTTTCTGTGGATTTTGCAGCTGACATTAATGTGATTAGGCGCAAAACTATCTAACATATCTGAATGATAAATATTTATTTTGTGAAATTAATCAAGTAAATTGAAAAATCATTTGGACCGGATACTACATTATCAATATAAACATTCCAGAATATAAATTTATTAACCTTAACTTTTTTTAAAACAAAATCATCCACATCTTCACAACAAAATATTCTGTTAAAAATATCTTCCTAAAGTCCCAAAGATAGATAAAAAAAAATAAGAAATAAAAATACTTGTAGCTTTTACTACAAGTATACAATTTTAACTTCTCAAATAGTTTTTCTTCTGTTTGCTTTTCGCTTCGTATTTTGCTATGCCCATTTTCGAGTTATTTTCTCATACACAAGTTAATTCACCTTTTGATAAAAATTACATGATTTATAACCAAATTTTTTTTCTTATTTCTTTTTAGCAAACATATAGTTTATAATTTTTGAGGAAAAACCTTTACTTGATATTATTGATATATTTCATGTTCTATATGTAAAGAGATGCATCGTTTCCTCCCAGTACATTAATTTGAAATGGGATAAAACTATACGACCGATTTTAATGATAAATATTATCTGAGAAATATGCCTACTTTAAAAAATTATAATATAAATTAAAAAATATTTGAAATTACACCAGATACCTTAACAATATAAACCATTCGCAAAACATAAATCTATTAACTTTAACACCCTTTAAAACAATACTTTCCACATCTTTTTGATTTTTCCGTCACAATTGTGATCGTAATCAGCAAAACAGCTCAAATTGCTTTAAAATCTGTCAATAATCATCGTGTCGGTGGCTACTAGTTTCGTAGTTTAAAATTGTGCTGCCGCATACCCCCTCTGTACATGAGAGCATTTATTTTGGTTACATATCAATTAATCAAAAAAGGCCTTGGGTCTTAATTCATAAGAAAATCTTCTGATAAAAATAATTTCCTGAAATCATAAAGATAAACTTAAATAAGTATAAAAGTAAAATTTGTTCTTTTTTTAAAAACACTCTAAAGTACTCAATGTTCCTCTTGAAATTTACGCCTAATTTTTTCACAGCAATTTAAATGTGTTAATTTGCCGTAATTAGTCTCGATTATGAAAAATTCAGTGCTTTTTTACGCTTTTGGTAAAAAGCACAAGCAAGTGAAATTAATAAAAATATATCATTTTTTCTCTGCTTCATTTTAACATAGGGCAACAGAGAAAAAAATGAAACATTATTTAAACTATTTTTTTTGCGATTTCTAAATTGTTTTCTTGACGTATAATCCTACATTAACTAATATTAAACTATTAATTGATAAAAATGTATTTTTTTATATAAATTTCACACTCTTAATGTTTTATTAATAATTTTTTTTTCTACATTTTAGCCGTTAAAATGTTTCATTGTTTCAGTTTATGGCAGCCGTTTGGCATATTTTGACGAGAATTTATTAGCGCATAATTAAATCCGTTGCTGTTTCAACTCGTGTACAATTGTACGCGTTACACAGAATATTTGGTGATTTATCGCCTGTGGTGGGGCAACGGAAAAAAGACTTAAAATTAATGTATTAATTGATCATTAAGTTCGAGAAATATTAAATGCTGTATTGTCATCGGAAACACGCCTTTTAACATAAATTTTATAATTCTAGCATATCAGAAAGTGGGTTAAAAATCAATTACAAAGTTCTTTCTTTATGTACAAAAACCTGTTGAATTAAATAAAAGAGTGTAAGAACATTTCAAGCTTTTACTACAATGATAAAAATTTGTAGTCCTCAAGGTATTATCTTTTCAGATGAGATGGCCCATTTTCAAGATACTTTATTCTTATTCAAGTTATTTTATTCTGATTCAAGTTACTTTATTCTTATTCAAGTTATTCTTATTCAATTTCAAGTTACTTTATTTTTACTCTTATTCAAGTTATTCTTATTCGATTTCAAGTTACTTTATTCTCAAGACTTTATTATTCAATTTATTATTCAATTCTCAATTATAATTCTCAATATTCAATACTCAATTATTTGATTCAAATTCAATTCGAAACTCAATTCAATACTCAATTCTTTATTATTCAATACCCAATTCTTTATTATTCAATGCTCAAGTTACTGTATTATTCAATTTCAAGTAACTTTATTCTTATTCTTATTCAAGTTATTCTTATTCTAATTCAAGTTACCTTATTCTTATTCAATTTATTACTTATTTTTATTCAAGTTGCTTTATTCTTATTCTTATTCAAGTAATTCTTATTCAATTTCAAGTTATTCTTATTCTAATTCCAGTTGCCTTATTCTTATTCAATTTATTACTTATTTTTATTCAAGTTGCTTTATTCTTATTCTTATTCAAGTAATTCTTATTCAATTTCAAGTTATTCTAATTCAAGTTACCTTATTCTTATTCAATTTATTACTCATTCTTATTCAAGTTACTTTATTCTTACAATTATAGTTACTTTATTCTTACTTTATTCAAGTTCTTTTAGCATAAATTTTATAATTCTAGCGTGTCAAGAAGTGGGTTAAAAATCGATTACAAAATTCCTTCTTTACATACAATAACCTGTTGAATTAAATAAAAAAGAATAAAACATTTTAAGCTTTTTACTACAATGATAAAAATTTCGTGGTCCTCAAGGTATTATCTTTCCAGATGCGATGTCCCAATTTCAACTTACTCGCTGTCACACAAGTTAATCGACCTTCTGATAAAATTGAGACTGCTTGTCGCCACTGATTTTTTTTTAAGCAAACAGATATTGCACCATTCTTGTGGGAAAGCCTTTATTTGATACCGTGATTTATATGGAGAGGGATGCATCATTTCTTCCTGGATTTCACCGGAGACATTAATAATAGTCTACAATTTGATAAGGCGTAAAACTAACCGACATGTCTAGATGATAAAATCCATCTGAGAAAATATTTATCAAATATTCACATATAATATGCGTGGGTTGGCATTTTGAACTCAGGTTAGAATTAATACGAAAAACAAACTTTTTTTTTTGTTTTTGAAGTCTGGCAGGTCAAAGATTAAAAAATTTTAGATAGTGTGGATCTATCCTTATTCAACTCTTTATATCCTGATGATACTTTTAAGCACCATTAAAGAAAATTCAATGTAAAATTTATTTACAAATAAAAGTAGATTGCCCTATTCATACAAAATAGTTTTCTGAATCATATTTATAAAGCACTTTTAAACAGTCGAAGATAAATATCTTTTAATGCAGTTATTTTCTCAATCATTTACCTAGGTGTAAATTTTATCCTATTAAAAGATATACGAAAAATTTGCAACTACAAAATACTTTTCTGTTACAGATAGAATCACAATGCATTTATTCTTTATACTATTTTATATTCATGCAAAATAATTTTCAGAATCATATTTAGAAAGCACTTTGAAACAGTCGAAGATGGATATTCTTTAATGTAGTTATTTTCTCAATCATTTACCTAGGTGTAAATTTTATCCTATTAAAAGATATACGAAAAAAATTTTTGCAACTACAAAATATTTCTCTGTTATAGATAGAATCACAATGAATTTATTTTTTACACTATTCTTATAAGAATTGTGAGATTTCCATAACCGTATTTTTTGTAAATTAATGTAATTATTCTTGTAAATATTTTGCCAAAAGTGCTCTCACTGCCGATTTATTAAATCAGTGTTAATTAAAAAAATTAACTAAAAATCAAACTATTATTATACATGAGGGGGGCTCACAACCATAGTAGACCAAGTCCATTTTTTAAAAAAATGAGATAGTCCATTTAGAAAGTGCATAAAATCTGTTTTATTCACTCCCACAGTGAGCAAAATTTGTTTTCACATACTTTCTCATATATGTCATCTGTTTACAGACTTGGTTTACTGTGGAAATGAATAAAGCAGATTTTATGCACTTTCTAGATGGACTATCTCATTTTTTTTTCAAAATGGACTTGGTCCACTATGGTTGCGAGCCCCTCATATGTTGTTCTGGATAGCTTAGACATTAAAGTAAGTAATTACTCAGGTGAAGCAATTTTTTTATTCAAAATTCAGGATATAGGACCGTGTTGAGATCACTAACTGATAAATATCTCTTTCGAAGCAGAGGTTAGGTACCAACTTTTCGTCATCACATTTGAAAAATAAAAACCGTCACAGGGAATGTAACGATTGTAACAGAAAATGTAAAGACCGTCAGAGGAAGGATATTTTTTAAACTGGTTTGTGGGCATTAAAATCAAAATTCCATGTCATAAGGTGTCAAAAGGTTTTTTATTACACAGAAGGATTTTGGTTCTTTGAAATAAAAAAAGAAATGTGGCGGTAACGGTAACCGGCGGTGTGTTTGATTGTTGAGGAAAATCATAAAGGAATCTGAAGGGATTTCATAAAAACTTCCTTTAAAAACTGATTTTCGCTGAGCAAGAATTTTTGCGAAACTCCGAATCTTAGGTTTGTCAACAAGTTGATCTTTTTTTGAAGGTTAGAAGCCAAAATAAACCCAATATTATATGTTAGACGTGACGGTTTTTGCAAAATATGCTGATCAAGTTCTAGAAATCTCCTAATATCTTTCTCATAGCTTCTTAAAGATTCGTACAAGGTTTAATTCCCGAAAGCAGAGATATTTACCTACACACAACAACCACGGATTTCAGTTATACTCGAAGAAAAATTTCCCCCTTTCCCAAATGCCAAACCGGTCACTTTTTCTAGAATCATCCCGGAAAACGTTTCTACTTTTATTTATTTTCTAATTTCTGTACTTTTGAATTGGCCACATTTTTTTAAACTGCAGTAATCTATAAACTCAAGAAAATATTTGCCATGATCTACGTACTGACATCGGGTAGGCGCTAGGAATGGAGCAGTGCGGCACTTGCCTCAAGGGAATATCTTGAAAAGAGATGCATCTGATCCATATATTGTAATCCAGGTTTGAGATATGACTGTAGCATACCCGCTAACATCCCCGCATCCGTAAAATGTGGATTAATATAACCCAGATTTAAAACATTTCTAACCATATATTTTTAGAAATAGAATAAAATAAGTTCAATGTAAAAACATGAAATAAATTAAATGAAGATAAAGTAAATGAAATTTCTCGTTCGAAACGTGTTTAACCTGACTGAATTTAAATCATGTTTTACGTAAGAATCGTTGGAAATTGTCAATTATGCATTAAACAAGCGGTAAAACTGATAGCACAGACTCTGCATTGATAAGTGCACTTAATACTTATTCTGAGCAAAGGACCATTCCCTCAATTATCTCACTGATACCTTTGTTTGACATTTAAAAAAATTGTATACACCTAACGAAGCATAAGATTTATATAATGGTTTACACTAGTCTGAAAACAATCAATGCATGTACACGGCAATATAACATCTACAGTCGTGGAAAAATATTAAACACCCCCTGCTAACTCTGCAACAAATTATCGTAGAAGAAAGTTACACATATAAAACGATTGGAAATAAAGTCTACTTTTAAATGATGTATATAAAATTTACTTGTGGGGGCCATCTATATAACAAAACGAACCCAAACCTTGTTTATTTTTCTGTAGCAATACCCAAATTTTACACCATAAATAAATTCTACACCCTTCAATTGGCCTAAATTCAAATTTTCATGAAATTCGTACAATTAATTTCCGAGAAATTAATTATTTTAAAATGAGCATATTTTAGGGTCTGTACCCAAATTAATGTTCGATGCACGATTGTTGAAATGCTACAGAATGACTATGTCACTTCTATTAATGTATTATTTCTTGCCAATAGGATCATTTAACATGCCGTGTGGTGACCGGCATTAAAGAATAGTCCCAATGTAACCCGTGCATGTCGTAAGAGGCGACTAAAAGGGGTTGGGCGAAAGGCTGACAACCTTTCCCTGGAAAAAAAACCTTGTTGCGAAGCCCTTAAATACAGATGTTAGACGGACTGATCTCATGGTAAAACGGACTGGAACTGGAAAACGGCTTATGAATTTTAGAATTGGAACTTGGAATGTTTTAAGTTTATACAGAGCTGGTGCAGTGAAACAACTACAGAGTCAGATGGATAGTTATTGACTGGACATATTGGCCATACAGGAAGTAAGATGGAAGGAGAGTGGGATAAGAGATATTGGTGACTTTACAATTTTTAATAGTGCAAGCAGAAGAAGAAACACGCATGGCACTGGATTTATGATCAGAAAATGCCTTAGAGAAAATATTATTGATTTTCACAATGTAAATGAAAGAATGTGTATCTTGAGATTGAGAGCAAAGTTTTTTAACATTTCAATAGTATGTGTCCATGCACCAACGGAAGATACCGAGGACGAACAAAAAGATACTTTTTATGAAACACTACAGATTGAATTTGATAAGATACCAAGACATGATGTTAAAATGGTAATAGGTGATTTTAATGCTAAAATTGGAAAAGAATACACTTTTGTACCAACAATTGGAAAATCTAGTTTACATGATGTGAGTAATGAAAATGGAATAAGAGCTGTGGACTTTGCTGCTTCTAACAACTTAATCATAAGTAGCACATGTTTTGAGCATAAGAACATACATAAAGAAACTTGGATTTCCCCTGATGGAAAGACAAAAAACCAAATTGACCATATTATGATAGACAGAAGACATGCTAGTGATGTTATGGATGTACGAAGTTATAGAGGTGCGGATTTAGATACTGATCATTTCCTTGTTATTATGAAATACAGACAAAGAGTTACAAGATTTCGAGATGCAAAAGGAACTAAACAAGTAAAATTTAAAACAAAAGATTTACTAAACATGCAGAGAAGAAAGGTTTATCAAAGTAAATTAACAGAAAGAATTGCTAGTGAATATGCTGAATTTAATGAGGAAGATATAATCAATAGTAAATGGGCTAAATGCAAAAATATCATATTAAAAACTGCTGAGGAAGTAGTTGGAAAGGAAGAAAGGAGGGAAATTAATGAATGGTTTGATGATGAGTGTTGGCAACTGATTAAGGAAAAGAATAAAGCAAGAGAAAAAATGCTGAAACATAGAACAAGACAGAGTGAAAATCACTTTAAAACAATTAGAAGAAATACTCAAAAGTTGTTACGTATGAAGAAACGAGCTTTAGAGCAGAGTAAAATTCAAGAAATTGAAGACCTATCAGTATTAGGTGATATAAGCCAAATGTATTCAAAGCTTAAAGGCATCAAAAAGGGCTATCAACCACGCACCCTTTTTTGTAAAGACAGAAATGATAAACTTATTGGAGGACACGCAAATGTGACAGATAGATGGGCAGAATATTTTGAAGAATTGTTAAACAGGCAGTCAAATGACGAAAGAGAAATACAATCTAATCATAATGATTATGACATGAATGAAGAAAACTGTGAACCACCAACTGTAGAAGAAGTAAGGGATGCTATTGCAAAATTAAGAAATGGAAGAGCACCTGGTGAAGATTTGATAAGTGCTGAGCTTTTGAAATATGGTGGAGAGAAGTTGGTACAAATGTTACATGATCTAATAGTAGAGATTTGGCAGAATGAATATATACCAAATGAATGGAATGGTGCTATTATAGGTGATTATCAGTGTGGTTTTAGGAAAGGAAGATCAACAGTGGATCAAATCTTTAGTATCAGGAACATCCTTGAAAAATTCTATGAACAAAATATTAATTTGCACCAATTGTTTGTTGATTTTAAACAGGCCTATGACAGTATAAGCAGAAATAAGTTATTTGAAATATTAAAGGAATTTAAAATACCTGATAAAATAGTTAAGCTTATAAAATTAACACTGGAAAATACAAAAGCTAAAGTTAAGGTACAGGGAAGACTTTCAAGAGAATTTGCAGTGAATTCAGGTCTAAAGCAAGGTGATGTTCTCTCGACAATTCTTTTTAATTTATGCCTGGAGAAAATAATTAGAAGTATTTACAACAACAGAGGTGGTACTATTATGAATCGCTCCCTACAAATCCTTGCATTTGCAGATGATGTTGATATAATTGCTAGGAATAAGAAAGTCTTGATTGAAACATACAATAAATTAGACACCGAAGGAAGAAAACTAGGCCTCGTGGTTAATAAAGAAAAAACAAAATACATGAAAATGGACCGAATGAAATCACAGGCAACAGCAGCTTTAACAATAAATAATGAATTACAATTTAATGAAGTAACAGAATTTAAATATTTAGGATCTACGATCACCTGTGATAATATGGTAGAAGCAGAGATTAAAACCCGACTTGCAGCAGGAAATAGATGCTATTTTTCTCTTCGAAACATTCTAAAATCATCTCTAATATCTCGTACATCCAAACTTAAAATTTATAAAACTGTTATAAAACCAATAGTAATTTATGGTAGTGAGACCTGGACCACTACACAAAAAGATGAAAAGCTACTTATCACTTGGGAAAGGAAGATCCTAAGACAAATTTTTGGACCTATTAAAGAAGACAATACATGGCGTATAAGGACAAATATGGAGTTAGAACAGTTATATAATGAAAAAGATATAATAAATACTATAAAAATAAGAAGAATGCAATGGTTAGGCCATCTAATCAGAATGAGGGATAAGCGAAGCACAAAGAAGATTTATAGTGGTAATTTAATTGGAAAAAGAAGTATTGGTAGACCCAGGAAGAGTTGGATAAAAGAGATAGAAAAAGATCTTGCAGAAAACCAAATTATAAATTATAAAGTAAAGGCCAGAGATCGGAAGGTCTGGAGAAGTATATTGAGGGAGGTCAAAATCCTACATGGATTGTAGCACCATTGTGTAAGTAAGTAAGTAGGATCATTTAACTCGCTTAATATGTTTCGACTATTGCTTGCCCAAATATTTCAATAAAATGAGTAAAATATATTTTTTCAAATTATGCTTTTCTGCACATCAAAGACGGCTCCTTAAACCACCATTATGATGTTTTTTAAGCATAATTCGAAAACTACTTGAAAGAAAGATTTGAAATTGAGAATTTGCATAAAGAAGGACATAATAAATATAAATCTATCAAAAAAATTGTAGTTTGCAATTAATATTTTTTTTCGAATATTAATTTCATAATTCATATTATAATTTTTTAATTACAAATTCAATGTATTTATGTTGGGGTCTTTTATTATTATAATTACCCACAAACTTATCACATTAAGATTATAATTTCAGGAAATATTAATAAAAATATGAAAATGTAATTTAACATTAGAGGCACTAAATTTTGAATGTTTATCATTCAAAAACTTATCATCTAAATGACTTGAAATTCCGATTCCAGGAATAGTTTGAACCGAAGATTTAAAATATATTGTCAGAATTGGGTGTTGCCATTGAAAAAAAAACTTTGGTCAGCTTTTGATTTGTAGGTGGCCCCCTAAGCAATTTTTTTACATCATTTAAAAGTATACTGTAATTCCAATCGATTGGTACCAGTAACCTTCTTTTATTATAATTAGTTGCGGAGTTAAGGGGGTCCGGGACACAAAAATCTTAAAATTTTCAAAAAAAAATTTTATTGGATTAAAATTTTCTCTGTCGTTTTTTGCTTAAAATGACGATTAAATCATGTTTCTATCTTAATTAGAACAGGAAATATTAATTTTTTCGTTTTGGTTTGTTTTCAAAATCTACCTCTCAAGCTATGGGAAACGACTTCTTGTGAAATTGCGTTTTTCTTCATGATGGGTTTTTTCACTATTTCTCATCTTTAAGTTGTTATAAGTCTAGAACCGTTAAAGATAAATGTTTGAAACTTGGAACATATATTTTTCAATTGCTTTACTTTAACTTTGAGCCAGCAAATTTGAAAAAAATATTTACTTTTGAAAATATGAATTTTTTAAAAAAAGTTACATCAATTTTTATTAAGTTTTTACTTTAAATATTTTTAATTTTTTTTTAATTAATATTTTTTAAATGCTGGCTCTAAATTAAAAAATATATATTCCTGTTTATTTAAATGAAAAACAATTTAAATTCTACAAACAATATTTCGAGTTATAACGATTTTAAGTTATACCACTTTTTTCATAAATTTTAAATTTAAAATTTTCTTAAAAAAGCTATGAGAAGTTTTATCATTTGATTTTGTTTACAAATGATATGGTTAATCATCACAAAAAAATTAAAAATTTTAACTCAATAAATAAAATTTTTTTGAAAATGTGTCCACCCCCTTAATAGGGATGTTTACTTTTTTTCTACGATTGTACAAGGGGTCACAAATACAATCCGCTGGCTTCCGTAATAAAACTTTTAACCGTCTATTCAAAACGAGGCTAATTTGCTGTTGATATTCAGCTAATGTTTAGAGTACAAGATCATTTGATATTTATACATACTTTGTCTTGAAAACGTTTTAATATTCAATTTTCAACAGCCACTAAAGCCTAAATTTCGTCGCCGATATTTGGTGAAAGAGCGTCCAAGATTAGTCTATGATACATAACCTAATATACGAAAAGTGATTTTCATGATAATGGCACGGGTAGCTCAATATATTACTCCAGTTTAAAAAATAGTAAGCATCTTAATTCGAAGAGCGTAGTTAATATTTAAAAGATTATTAGACATTCTTTCCTAATATAACAAATTAATCAGTGTGTAGGCTATGTGTAGTTTTGCCTCATAAATGATTGTTTAATGAATGTTTAAACCTTAACAATCCATAAATTTAAGCAGTGGTAACCGATATTTATACCTTTTAGGAATAAATTATTCAAAGTGAAACAATTTACGATCACCAAATCAAATTAGCCTACATAAAATCTTGTTTTTAGTACAATGAACTGAATGTCTGATTTTAGATTTGTAAGAAGAAAATAAATAATGTTAATATTTATTTCAGCATTGACGAACTTAATAATACTGTGCGTGGGTCTATGAATTCGTGATACTTTTTAATATACATGCAGGAAATTTTGTCGTAAAATTTAACCTACGCAATTGTAGTTCTGACATTTTACTAATGGCTAAAAAAAATTACACGAGAACGAAAACGTGCAATTTTTATACAACAAAAATTCCCTATTTAAATCTTACAAAAAAATATCACTGTCTATTTAATAAGGCTAAAAGTGTATATGGGAGTTGAATATGGGACTGAATGGATTTTTTTTTTTTTTTACCCAGGGCAGTATGTAGTTTTGTAGTCTTTAAATTTGTTGGTTGTTTAGTATAAGGCGCTGTGGTCATTTTTAGCACACAAAGTGATCGGGATAAATTTGACAGTTTGTAAATAGGTTAAAATTATGGGTTGTCACATAAAATACGACATATCCTACATATGTTTATATTCTTTGATTTCAGATACACCCATGGTGTCAAAGATAAAAGAAAGGCAAGAGTGGAAATCATCAGAATGTTGGAGAAGAGTAACCTGCAGCATTATGATTTGCACCGTTAATCCAACTCTGCAATTAAGACAGTTACTCAGTGCTCTTAAAACACCTGCAAAACGATACAAAGTTTAATTACGGTGTGTAACGAAGGCTACGAAACGCAAACAACACAAAATTGAATGGTGTTTTAATGTGTCTCTTGTGAGGAAAATATCATGATTTTAAATTTTACCCCTTTAAATTCCTTGAATGAAATCTTTTGAATTACACTGTAAAGAAAAAAATACTGCCAGTTTTCCGGTAGGAATCGGAAAAGTAGTTGCTCTTATCGTACCGGAATAATTTCCGACCCAGCTCGTAATAAAATCCGTAAAAATAATGAAATAGTCAGTAAAACGGTATTTTACGGATTTTAATCCGAGCTGGGTTGGAAATTATTCCGGTACGATAAGGGCAACTATTTTTCCGATTCCTACCGGAAAACTGGCATTATTTTTTTTACAGTGTATGTGCATGGCATGATTGAGCAAGTAACTAAACGAACCGAGCACAAAGACATAAGTGAGTAGACTTTATACACAGGATCTGGGGTCGAAATTAATATCGCTCACCCGTCAGAAAAGTGATACATGTCGACAAAAGTAAATTTTACATTTTTACAAGAAGATTTGCACACTGTAAAAAAATACGACCAGTTTTCCTGTAGGAATCGGAAAAATAGTTGCCCTTATCGTACCGGAAAATTTTCCCACCCAGCTCGGTATAAAATCTGGAAAAAAATGAAATAGTCAATAAAACGGTATTTTACGGATTTTATTCCGAGCTGCGTCGGAAATTTTTCCGGTAGGATAAGGGCAACTATTTTTCCGATTCCTACAGGAAAACTGATCATATTTTTTTTACAGTGGATCTTTTTACTGCAACATGAAATTATAGCACTTAGCTCTGCATGCAGCACTAAAAACGTGCATAAAAGCTTAAAATCATTCAGAATGAAGACGTAGATGATGTTTGGAGGGTTGAGTAATTTTACGCCCCCACACAATCCACCCCCCCCTTCAGTGGTCACGAATGAGGATATAAGCGTTATAAAGTGATTTTCTGGATAACTACACATAAACTTTTCACTGTAGCAAGACACACCTATAACAGACCTATTGGTGTAATAAAACGCAAAATGAATTTTTGTGAGATGTGTCACTTTTCTTGCGGGTGAGCGATATTAGACTGCTGGCGATATTTACATTTTAATATTAGCACAGTGCTCTTTGGAGTAGTTTTATTAATGTTTATTTGTTTAAAATACCGCGAAAAGTTTTTTGTTGTATCAGTAGAGGATTAATATATTGTAATATAAATTCAAAATGTCGTTCTGTATCCAAAAACATTCCCCAAATTTGCAAAATTATTGTTTTACTTTATGTATTTGCAACTGCGCATATTGCCATTCTCGCTGATCAAAATAGTATGATTGAGCAAGTAAGAAAACCAACTGAGCACTAAGACACAGCTGATCGACAGAGTGGACTTTATACACAGGACCTGGGGTCGAAATTAATATCGCTCACCCGCAAGAAAGATGACACATCTCGACAAAAGTAAATTTTACAGGAGAGGCAAAAGAAGATTGGGCTGCAACATCACGTGTATTAGGACAGATTTTGACCACTTTCGGAGCCATTTGTTATACACTGGGTTTCATAATGATACGAACACCTAGGAATTTGTGATTTCCTGGTAAAAATTCATAAATAATTATCAGAAAACTCTATTCTCGAGACAAATATAGTAATTTTACCTAATACATAGATGTAAAAGAAATATCAAACTTTAAATTCATTGAAAATATGAATTATCTAAAAATAATGGTGTTGAAAAATGATATGAACATTGATCGAAATTATCACTAAACGAGCATGGAAACTGTACAGGAATATTCAATGCCACTCCGAGAAGAAATTAACCGAAATATGCAAATTAGTTTAGCATATAAAGATACTTCGCATACTAGGAAATTTCCAAATCTGATCGTAAAGTGAGTTCTAGAAGTATGGGTCGTAAAAATGCTTTAAATGGTTTTGAGAAAGGAAAAATTGTGGATTTTAAAGATCAAGGACTTTCGGACAGAGCTATCGTAAAAAGATTGAAAAGATTTCCAGGTGTTATATGAAATTTTCTTCGATTAAAAGAGGATATGGAGCAAAGAAGTCTCCAAGACGTCTGCCAAGCTGTCCAAAAGGAAACAAAGAGCCATTATAAAAAGAATGAGCAATGGGAAAAGAACTTTAGACGAACTTTCAAGAGATCCACTGATAGCTTTGTCAAACAGTACCTTGTCCAGATAGTCAAGAGCTCTAAGATGATGAGGTACAAGAAAAGAAAGCCCCAACCACGTATGACTAAAATGCATCAGCAGAATTGCATGGATTGGGCAAAAAATCACAAATCCTGGAAGTTAGAATATGAAAGTGCAATATTTTTCGATGGAAAAAAATTAAATTTGAATGGGCCGAACGATTTTTCTTATTATTGACACGATCTGCGCAAGAAACCAGAAACGTTTTCAAAACGGCAGCAGGATGGAGGTTCACTCATGATTTGGGCTGCGCTTGGATTTCAGGGAAAGATTAACGTTGCGTTTCCCGTTGGCAGAATGAGTGCATTAACCTACCAAGATCTACTTGAAGAAAACTTGCTGCCACTTGCTGAGGAAATTGGCGGACCTTTCTGGATGTTCCAGCAAGACAATGCGTCCATCCACACGACAAACAGCACTTGGGAATGGTATCTTAATAATGGTGTACATGTAATTCCCTGGCCAGCTGTTTCTCATGATTTAAATCCGATGGAAAATGTTTGGAGCCTACTGGCTAGAGCTGTTTACGCAAATGGAAAACAGTATGCCACAATGATCAAAATATATAAACAAATGGGTAAATGTGATCATAGATCGCACAGAAGGTTTCGTTTAATATTCCTTTCAAAACAATTTATCCTTTTGCAAAATCTGTTAGTTCCACATTTCGCAACCAGGGGGCCCACTTTATTCTAAACAAACCTCTATTTGAACGAAACTACGTTTTACAACTTATCCGTAGTTATATTAGCCGAGAGGATCGGGCCCATAGCAACCGAGATAGTTAGGTAAAAAGTGGAACTAAAATATGTAAGGCTATGGTGCATAATTTGAAAGAGAGGTCAAAGGGTGTCGGCAAAAGTTAGAAAAGTGCCCCCAGGTGAAAAGGGTGGATGTTAGATAAATTGCTTAAAATACACAAGTTAGAGACCGGGGGGGGGGGTAAATATAAGACATATTGAAAATTTTATGATTTGTCGTGTGATCGCAAGTGTTAAGCTATAAGTATTCAAAATTTCAAGACTTAAACTCAATTAAGGGCTCAGTTAGAAAAAAAGCTTAAAATACACAAGTTAGACCCCAGATGAGTAAACATAAGACTTTTTCAAAATTTTATGATTTTTCGTTTGATGTGAGGTGTTCTCAGCTATAAGCATCCAAAATTTCAAGTCTCCAACATATACAGTTTCTGAGACCGGGCTCAGTGACGGACGGACAGGCAGACAGACACAGGAGTGAGACGAACAGGGTTTCGTCAGATGAACGAAACCCTAAAAAGTTTGGTCCACTCCAATCCCGATCGCGTTTTTACATTAATTAAAAGATCTGGTACATACAATGGCTATTAATCTATATTTTTGACCAATGTTCATATCATTATGAAACACCTCAAAATGGAAAAATGCAGTTCATTCTATGTATAAATCGCTGTTTCAATTATATTTTGTTTTAAAATAAAACGATTTGTTCTATTTTTCACATTGATTAGGCTTCAGTTTGTTTTGTAACATTTTCTTCTTTTTTATGCTTGAAAAACTGGATGTTCATATCGTTTTGAAACCCAGTGTAGTTGCTAACTACTGAGGATGGCTTCTTTGATCAAACTCTCTTTTCTGTGTTGTTATCTTTTACTCACATATCCATTTTTCAATTAAAATTTCTTTTTGACTAGGATATTTCACGTTTCAGTCTTTTACCAGAAACCATCAAATATATCCCGAACACCATGGGCAATGCATCCGAACGCTACATGTCTTGACTAATAAGAAACTCCCTAATAAATATTTTCTTGCAATTCGGTATTTTTGTGTTAAATATTTCGTATCGGAATAGTATTAATGGCGAATAAAATTTCCTAGTGCTTTCAAACAAGTAAGCTTTGCTGCTATTATAATTCTAAATATTATCTTTTTTACCGCTGGTTAAACTATTAAAAAATCACCTTTTAATAAATCATCAAAAGTGAAATATATGTGACGAATAGGTAATTTAAAATTTAAACTTTAAAAATGAAACTTTGTAAAACAAAACAAACAAAAGTTTTGTGTGATGGGCGTGTGTGGGGGAGGGGGGAGTTAAGTGTAAGCGTTATCAAGTGATTTTGCTAAGTTCACTTCGCATTTCCAAATGAGTTTGAAAGCCTATTTTATTGTACAGGGATAAAAGAGCAGTATTTGGCAAAGATCATTAATAAATTAGCTAGTAGATTTGTTACATAACAAATAAAAGAGAAGATATTAAAAAAAAATTCACATTAAATTATTTCCATATTACATATTAAATAACACTAGCGAAAAACTTAAAGTATTATGGAAATTTTATGCCAAGAATACAACCTTACAAACCTGTGGGATATTTAGTGCCTAGTTGGATGCATATTATGAGCTTTCTAACTAAAATATTCTTTTTTTTATAATTATTAAAAAACAGTATCAAAATGAAATGTCTTTTGACATGATGTGTGGGAATTACCTGGCAGGGAAAACAGATCATTTTTTCAAAAAGTTATACTTTCCACTTAAAATTTTTTTTATACTACTTCCGTAGTATACAATGTTCATTTATTACAATGTATCCAATGTGGAATTACACAATGTATATTTCTTAAATAAATGCAAAGTTTCATGTTGGCGCCAACAATCTTACTCACATGATGAGACATGTAACTCATCAACAAAACTAGCAAACAACTTACAATATTTTTTCTCATCAGTGTCACTGAATGATAATATTCTGGTAAAAATAGCATCTTACATGATTCTTAAGACCCTGACATTTAGAGAAAGTACTCAAAACTACCAAACCCAAAAAGAAATAAGTTGTAGCATTTTTCGGCTACCACCCAAAGTGGCAAATAAGGCGTCGCCTCAGGTGACCACCTTCAGGCAAGAAAGGGCGTGTCTTGCCACTGTGACGTCAATGTGACGTCAATGAATATATTGACGTAACGTAAGTAGTGGTAACAACGCCCACGTAACAGGATCCGAGAAAAAGGCGGGAAAATATTTTCTAGTTTGGAATGTTGATGGTTACTTTTGTTTTGTTTTGTATTTAAATGAGAAGGTGTTCTACTTCCAACGAGCTCTGGAAGCCTGTTAGACAAGATCCCGTAATGTTAAGCAAAATTACAGACCGCTTTCTTTCAAAAGACTGAGTTTATCCAATGATAAGTGATTAATTGCAGAAAAAAATGCGTGAGGTCCAATCACAATTTCTCACTTTTTTCGACCCAATTGTAATTTCGAGCGAAATGTACTTTGATTTTTGTTTTAATAAATCTTCACTGGAATTTTAATTATGAATTAGAACAATCAAATTGCATGAAATTATCGCTTTATTGCAAAGAGCAGAGTGGTACAACATGTTTTTGAACGATTCGCAACTTTTTTCAGCGAAAATAGTAGAAAAGTGGGAGGTAAACTCAATTCTGGGTTATGTAGCTTGAAGATAATATCTGTAGGTATGAAGGTCGATATTTATTCTTTTTTATTATATTATCTGTCTAATTAAGATGTAAAATGTTTTTATTTTACAAAGGCAACAGGGAAAATAGAGAAAATCCAATACATCATATTGATTTTATCTCGAGAAAACAATAAATATCAAAATGTTAGGCTTAGAATTTAAAGAAAAAACTTATTATTTGTACCAAATTTTAGTTATTACTTCTATCATGAATTAATGCGCAAGCAGTGTTGAACAAGTTCAACCAGACTGGATCTGAAAATGAAGGGGCAGCTCAAATTCTATATAGTTCTATATTACAAGACTCTGGATTGAAATAAATAATTTATAGAGATTTTTTGAAAAACAATTGTTATCTCTGTGGGGAATAATAGCAAAAAACTGATGAAGTATTTGTTTTATGTTCAAAATATAGAAAGGGGTCATAAAAATACGAAAACAGAACCAGACTTATAAATAAACTGAGTAAATGCTGCTGTTTGAGATATACAGGAGTATTTTTAATGATACAAGATGCGTCATTTCGAAAAATTCTCAAAGTTAAGTAGAATTAAACATCGTTTGACAGCTTTAATTGATATATAATCCAAATTCTTCGACCGGAACAAAGTTAATGTTAGTAGAAGTATTTTAAATGAGCAAATTTTTTAACGGAAAACGTAGTAAAATGGACAAAATACAACATTTAAACAGTTACAAAAAATGTATCTATTTCAAAAACTGAACTAAATATATTTTTTAAAATCTTATAGAGACAAACTTAGTAAATTATCTTAGTTTTAGTTGTTTTCACAGAGTTCGTTCGCCTCAGGCGATTTGCGGGATTTGAATGCAAGAATTTTCATAAAATAATTATCGCCATATTTAAAAATAGACCTGTTTTCATGAAATAAAGAAAATATTACTTTATGAAAAATTTGGTATTTTTTCCCTGAGGTGTATGAACTCTGTTTCAGATCCTTTACAGTCATTTTTTCTTTTAACTCTTTTGGTTTACGTCACAGTTATAGAACCATTTTATCATACGTTTTGATAATATTGTCTTACTCCTCTCGTTTAATATTCAGGTAGCTGTTACTTGCAATATAATTCTATTGGTTTGGCTCATAAGTTCTGGTGGTTTTTTTTTCAAGTCGGTGCATGTAGTTGTTGGACGTAAAGCTTGCTCCGCATTCACTGTTTGGTTCCGATCAAGCAATTCGTAAAGGATCATACCTATCCATGTCCCGCCATACGCAACATCATTTTGCGCAGATATATAGTTTTGCTGGCGGTGTCGCCCAGTTGTCAGGGCTAAGCTATTCTTTGAACTGCTTTATACTGACGTACAGGCACCATTTTTTGTCAAGAATCGCTGCTTGTGTCCATGAGTTGTCCGATGATGAGCAAGAAAACTGGCGGAGATCGTGGCTCGTTAATTTATGGTGTTGTTGTTCAAACCATGCGGAACCCATGCGCCCAACTTTTGAACCTTTCCCATCCAGTGAAGATGACGCTCTATGGTACTGTGGGAATATTCCATTACCCCTGCCAATTCCCTCGTCGTTTTGCGGGATCTTCGTGAATAAGCTCATTCAGTCGCTCCGCATCGAACTGAACAATGTGTCCAGTACGATGCATGTCTTCAAAATTTAAATTGTCGTCTTTGAATCTATTAAACCAATTTTGAGCTACGAGGCATCGATTCTTCGTCACGTACTTCACAAATCTCTCGAGCTTCAGTGGCTTTGGCACATAGATTAAATGCAAAAAGTAGAAGGTGTCGAAAATGCTCTTGTTTGTCGACTCGATACTCAATTTTAATGACCTGAAAAGAACAAAAACGTAATTTCAGCATAAAAAAAAAAACTAAACACACCCTTTTGTAGAGCACATAATTCTCTATCGAATAACATAAAGCGCATTGCCAAAACATTATATTTTTCAAACAAAATTTTCACTTAAACGCCAGGACTCATGGCCTAACGCAATAGATTACATGTTCCTTACTGTCCATGGCAAATCCGGCAGTGAAGTGCAACATGTCCATAAACTAATCATGGAATTATAAATGGCATTAAAATACAGTTTCATAAAGTATGTTCAAACAATTTATATCAATTTATTTTTAGTTCAAAGATTTTGATTGCCGTGCGTGACAACAGCGGAGATGGATCAGCGGAACAATCAATAAAATGATAGATGAAATACAATCAAGGAATTGAACTTGATTTTCATTTTCAGCAAAACTCTGCAGCTGGCCTAATGAGAGCTAGGAGCGTGTTTTTGCCATAAGGGTCAGGTTTGGTTGTAGCCCCAGCAAATATATTCATCAGAGTAACTTATTAGAAATTCCTAGCTCGACGGTATGTAATTGTTCATGAAAGGTTAAAATATTGGTGAATAACTTAAAAATTATTCAACAAATTAAATCGAACAACCAAGCAACATAGTCTACAAGGAATTAATGGTGTTCACATCGAAGTATTCTAAATGTATTTTATGATCTAAATTAAGTCATATAAAATCTTTGAGTTGCTGAATAAAATTCAAGAGTTTTTTTTTTTTTTCTATCACACATTCCACATTTTTTTTGTTTATCTAAGAATTGAATTATGCACACCCTCTATTTTAAAATAATGCTTCTGAACCAACATACAAAAACTGAAATTAAAATAACTATATACAACAGTTAAAACAGAGAATATATAGCAATATTTTCGGGAATTCAATTAAAAATCAAGAAATTGTTATAAGAGACTGCGGCTTGGAAGAAAACGTTTCTCATGATCTGAAATTATGTTTAAGCAAATAATAACAGCAACAAAAATTTTCAATAACTATGTTCATAGCTAGCGCTGTACATGGAAAACTACCCAAAAATTCATAAAACGCTCAGAGAAGCAACTATTTGATCTCAGATGACGCCAGTAGATGTGATTGTATGGAAATTTTTTAAACTAAGAAACCACGATTTAAATTAAAGCATAAGCTGTGTGAATTACACGGGAATAAAATGGAGTAAAAACGAGAGTTAATTTTTACTATAACTACTTTTACTATAAAAGAGTAATTACATAATTCATGAAAAACATGATGTCCGACCAGAAACTAACGCACTCATCTTAAGAGTGCGAAAGAAAAAGTGAACTTTTTTAGGTCCATATTTTGCGTTAATCAATCTTTTATTAAAGACGTTTTTAATATTAGTTTGTCTCAAAAAGTTTCTTTTGTTTTTTTACAAAAAATGAGCTATGCGAAATTTTGAAAACAGCGAGATTTTATTGAAGTACAGTAGAGCGCTGATTACACTGTACAACAGTGGTTTTGTCCTAGAACTAAAATTAGTTGATTCTAGATCAGTTTTTGGTGCTGATTCCGAATATGCTTTCCGTTTTTCTCTATGTGGTCCAGGTTTTGAGAAATTTGCATATTTAAATTTATGCAAATTAAAGTTTTTTGTGCTATTTTATGCAAATTTTAGATACAATATATGTCACATCTAATTACGCTTTCTAGATAATGACTATTTAACTATTTGCTTCAAATAAATGTCCCGATTTGCATATTCTTAACATTTATTTATCAGTTATTAGGCCTAATTTGCATATTTTTTCAATGGTGTAATGTTTACATCACTATCAACTTTAAAATAGTTGCCACAGAATTGACGTAATGTTTTTCTAGACTAGATTTCTATCCTGATTCCAAATCTGTAGTCTGTTTTCTTATGTCATGTCTAGTTTTTGAGTAAGATGAATTTCACTTTTGCACGGTATTTATATAAGATGCTTTTTAGGGGTGTGTAATTCATTGACAAGAAGGTGAACAGGGTCAGATTCATATCAGAGACATAAACAAAAATTTATATAATCGAAAAAAAAAGTAGTAGAATCTATCCTAAGTAGTTGAAGTTTACCATACAAAGTATCATAAAAAGCTATTTCTGGCTTTTTTGACCAAAAACTAAAATTTCACTTTTTTCAAAAACTAGACGTGATAAAAGAAAACAGATACAAGATTTGAAATCAGTTCAAAAAACTGGTTTAGAAACATATTAGCGTACTCGTGCGGCAGAAATATTTGAACGTCAAGAAATATTATTAGAAAAATATGAAAAATATGCAAATTAGGTACAATATTTTACAGTCACATGTCAGTATAATCTCAGAAACAACGTTTTTGTGAAGTAAATTAGGAGGTATAACATAAATCAAAAGACCCTGTCTGATATTGCTTTATACCTTAAATTTGCAAATAATTGTATAAAATTTATTAAATTTGCTTAAATTGAAATATGCAAATATCTCACAAACTTGACGCGTGCTGGAGTAAATCTAAAACTAGATTCGGAATCAGTACAAAAAACCGCATAAAAAACAACTAATTTCTGTTTTAGGACAGAGCAAAAGTTCAAATTTGTTGACCAGTGTTATCTGGACCGGTCGGGACCGAGACCGATCCGACTAAGGAAAATTCCGGATAATTGGACAATTTTAAAAAACGGCTATGGCAATGTTTTTTAGGTAACTTTTTTTCACACTTTTCCAGGCTTAGGACTTCAATTGTAATAGTGCATATTTTAGCATATTACAAATGGCGTGCTTAGAAGTTATTCTTTAAAACTTTTTTTGAATTTTATTTTCTACAAAATTTCTACAAAGTTATACATTGAAGTACACATTAGGGTGGGCCGAAAAAACTTTTTTTAGAAAATGATTTTGGCATAGTGCGCAAAAGTTGTGTAATGGGTCAGTTAGAACTCACAAAAATGTTCATCAATATTGCTCAATATATAACCTCGCCCCTCTAACATTGAAAAACAGAAAAAAAGATAAAAATAGCTTTTTTGTGAAAAAAATGCATTTTGAAAAATTTTACAAAATTTTTATTAGTATACAGTGAAAATGTTATACAATGGGACAGTTATAAACCACAAAATTTTTTATCAATTTCTATCAATATTTAACCGCGCCCTTCTGACATCAAAATTTGGAGAAAAATGAAAAATATAATTGAATTTTCTAAAAAACTACTATGAAAATTATTTTTCCAAATTGGTATTGACATTAATATTTTTCATATTAATTTTAATTAAGCATATTTTTATTGAATTGCACACAGACAGAATTCAGATCAGAACAAAATCTATAAATTTGAGTGCATTTAATAATATTGTACTTCAAGTAGTGCAGTGGGCCAAAATTATTATAGCCGTACTGGCAGATTTCGATTTAGTTTCACCTGAGAAACAAACTTATATAGTTGATAAAAACAAAGTGAGAAGGGAACTAGAGAAAAAATGGAAACAACTAAGGGGAATAATTTAAGGGCATTTGAAGTGACACCTCTTAAGGGTCCTGTCCCTGCCGGCGAAGACACTCACGAGCTAATGCTAATCCTATGGGGAGGGATTTTTCTAATATCTCGTTTGCATTTTGACATTTTTAAATAATTTTTTTTGCATTGGATAGCCGAGGTCCGTCTCTACAGCACACATTGGTTACTATTTCGATTTTGGTTGCAGATATTTTTTAGAATGACACTTTCATTTTCAGAAACGGTTATGAAAGTGAAAGTAACTTCATAAAAAATATCTGCGACCAAAATCGAAAAAGTAACCAAGATGCGCTGTAGAGACGGACCTCGACTATCCAATGCAAAAAAAAAATAATTAAAAATGTCGAAATGCAAACGAGATATTAGAAAAATCCCTCCCCATAGGATTAGCATTAGCTCATGAGTGTCTTCGCCGGCAGGGACAGGACCCTTAAGAGTTTGTATTTTGATGGGCGCAAAAATGATACCTTTGAACAAATATCTGGTCATCAAAAATTAACATCAGAAGCACACGTAGCATTAATAGAGGAACCCGGCAGAAAGTATATAGGTCATATATAGTTAATTGCTGGTGAAAATGCAAATGAAATAGCCCAAGGTATTACCACATTTACAAAAAAGTATAATATGAGTTTGCAGAACCTATCGGTTATATGGAAAGGCGGAGTAATACGTCTGGCTTGAGACATACATTGGAAGACCATTATAATGGAATATATGTATGTTACATATTAATGAGTTGCCACTAAGGCACCTTATTCTGGAAACGGACGATTGCACAAATGTTCCGTATTCATAATCTGGACCTATTGGATTGCTTCTAAAAGATTGGGGGGGGGGGGGGATCTAGTGTTTAAATTTGGTCAAATTCACGGTACTCTTCAGCCATTGGATCTGAAAGGTATCCAAAAGCTAAGTACTGAGCAACAATATTTGTATCGCATCTGTCTTGCCATAAAAGATAGCACTTGCCCTTCTAACGTGACTGACAATAACCCAGGTAAACTGAACCATGCATGATGGTTGACCACTGAAAACCGTTTGTTACGGTTATACATTAGCACTCCAAAGCCATCACAAAATCTTGTAATACTCGTGAAGTTTGTAATGCTAATGTATGCTCCAATGTGGTTTGATATAAAAATGAAATCAAATTGCTTGTATGGTGCCCAACATTTCTGGAAAATTATTTCCCTTGCAAGGCAGCTTCCAGATAATTTTAAGCAAATTATTTACTAAGTATTCTCAAACAATGCATATTCTGTGCATCCTGAACACCTATTATTAGCAATGCTTCATGATCCTAGAAAACACATCCGGTAAGTAGCAGTTAGACTCATTCTCAGCGCCCGAGATAAGAAGACGAAGAACTTGGGTGGATTGCGTTTTTTCAAGATTCCAAATCTCAATTTGGAAGCAGCCGATTATATTGATTTAATTGATTGGTCAAACACTGTTGTAACAGACCCACCTCTTAAAATTCATATAAAGGACAAAGACTTGAAAGATATGTGCAAAAAAAAACAGTGTCCAGTACTAACTTTTGAGGAATTTCCATGTCACACGCAATCTGTTGAACGACGTGTTAAACTAATATCAGAAGCTGTAATGAAAGTTTGTGGTGACACTACAAGAGATGGATATATTCCTACCAAGCTTTAAGCAAAGAACGAACTTCCAACATTCGACAACAAGGGACAATATTATTCTAACTCCTAACATTCAATTTTCATCAGGTATTATTAAATACATTTCAAATTTCTAGATTTTTGTTCTAATCTGTATTCTGTCTGCGTGTAATAATAAAAAAAATGTGCTAGTATTAATTTCGTAAAAAAATGAATAAAAACGTTAAATTACTTAATAATTATAGAATTATTACTATTTATAGTACTATTTAATTAATCAATTAATGTCAATACTAATTTCGAAAAGTAATTTTCCTGGAACAGTTTTTTAGAAAATCCGATATATTTGTATTTTTCTCCAATATATTTGATGTCAAAGGGGCGCGAGTAAATATTGAGAGAAATTGCTAAAAATTTTTGTAGATTATAACTGAACCATAGTGTAACATTTTCCTTGTATGCCAATAAAAATTTTGGAACATTTTTTAAAATATATTTTTTTCACAAAAAACGATTTTTCTCTTTTTTGTCTGTTTTTCAATGTCAGAGGGGCACGGCTAAATATTGAGCAAGATTGAAAAAAAATTTGTGAGTTCTAACTGTCCCATTACACAACTTTTGCGTACTATGCCAAAATCAATTTCGAAAAAAAGTTTTTTTTTTGGCTCATTTCGGCCCACCCTAGTAAGCATAGAAATTATTGCATGTATCTATGCATACACTGTACGAACAAACCCGAGCGGAGAGAGGGGGGGGGGGGGATTGCTCTTTCCGAGGACACCAAGATACAAAAGAAGCAATTTTTCGAACCTCTTCAGATAATTTGAAGATAAAGAGGGATGTTCCCGAGGGAAAAAATATGCGTAAGACTCTCGCACGTTAGAAGTGAAACTTCTTAAGTTCTAGAAACAGTTGATTTTATATATTGCTGTCTTTGCATTTGTTGGCAGTTTTATTATTTTAGGATTAGGAAATGATTGTTTAACCGGTAACTTTCGTGACATACAGCCGAATTTATCCTACCGCGCCTAAAGAAGTTTCACTTCAAAAATTTTGAAGAAAAAGTCGGAAAAAAACGCATGGTCCTTGATCGATTTGGTTAATAGGTTTGCAGATAATCGACGCTCTACTGTATATTTGTGCCATTCTGTTCAATATAACTTCCATCTCTCCGGAAGTCTCATAACATCTTCTTTCCAAATCGTTAGGGATTTGATAGAAAAATACTTATCGAGGGGATTTTTTATGTCGTCCAAAGAGTCAATCTTTTTTGGCGAAGAGAATTTTTGAGAGAAATAAACAAGTAGTATTCGGAAGGAGCAATGTCCGGAGAGTAGGGATATTGGGTGAGAACGTCTCAATCAAATGAGAAGTATCATTTTTGTCGAAACGGTACACCTGTACGCCTATTACTTGATTTGCTATTGAATTTTAAAATCTATCAAGGATTTTTGCATATCCTGTATTATTATACAAATTCGTTAGATTCTGAGTACAATCAGAATTTGTAATGAATGAATGCAAAAAATTATAGTTAAACACTAAGAAAGGTCTTTATAAAATAGTTAGATTCTCATTTTGAGCATGCGTTAAGAAGAATATGCCGTTATTACAAGTGTTCCTTGCTTTGTATAGGGCAGGGATAACCGAATATTTCGGAATATAAGTGGATGCATTAATCATAAAATCGCATAAATAAAAAAATATTAGTTACGTATTTATGTATGATTTTTCTGATGGCGTTTACAAATCTAAACTCAATCTATAGTTGATAATTTGGGAGTCGATTTATCTTACATGTATATACTAAAACCCAAAAATTTGAAATATATTTACACCTCGAATTACATACTTACAGATTTATTCTTTAAAATATACGGTGATTTTTCACAGTTATAAGGAAACAATGGAAAATATAATAGCCTTCTTATGACCATTTTCTTGATTATATTTATCACTTAGTCTTAAAGACAGTTTGATATTCAGAAACGATTTCCAGTTTCTCCAATACTATTTGATTATGTTTCGCTGTTGACCTTTTCAAAACACAACCCGTTTGGGTAAGCACTTACAACTGTCTCATGTCTTACCCCTTTTTTACATAAAATCCTTTACAAAGCATGCATAAAATAAAGATTTGATTGTTTCAAAGGAAACATTCTTTAATATTTAATTCGATTTTTTTTTACGATAATAAATACGAATTCTGAAAGTTTCCTTGTGAATTATGAAGTGACAAATAATAAAGGCGGAAGGATGTTTCTGGGAGGTATTTTTTCATATAACTGAAAATAATTTGTATTGAAGGAACACAAAAATTCTTAATAAAACACTAATAACATACCCCAAAACGATCCGATCATCACTCTGGAGATGATTTGAAAAGATTTTCGGATACTAGCAATACTTGCCCGTATACTAACTATACCCCGTGTATAGAAAATATTAATGTGTTAATATTTTTTTCAGAATTAAGGAGCAATGCATGATATAGTGATCTTCATAAACTTGTTCCTACTTATATTTATAACTTAGTCCTTGAAGATAGTTGAGCTACGGTAAAGGATTTCCAGTTTGTCTAGCACTGCTTGAAAATGTTTTGCCTTTGACCTTTTCAAAACACAACCACGTTTCGGTAGCCACTTGAAAATGTCTCATGTCTTACTTTTATTTTCTTTTACGAATCATTCATAAATGTACAAAATGTACGTGGGAGTATATGACGTATGTGTCATCGGTGTAATCCTGACTTACTCCAAAAGTGTCTGTATGAGATCTTCACGACCATTGCGTTCCGGTACGTGATATGCAAACTCTATGATTTGTCGCAAAAGATAAACAGTGGGTGTGAGTCATTTAAAAGATCAAGGTCGTGACGTAAATACGGGAGACAACGCAAAATTAGGTATTATGTCACAAAAATGCTAATAATACTTTGTGACAGTAAAATATGTATTTATATACAGAGGGAGACTAAATCTCATAAATGCAGTAAATAATATTATTCATGTGATTTGAATTTGTTCCCTTGGACTTTGATATTTATCGCTGGCAGATGGAAAATTTTTTCAAGGTCTTATTGCGGTTTTAAAGAAAAAGTTAAGCGATGCTTCGTTTTCTTCAGATTGTATAAATATAAATCCTTTCAATCAATAAATTTATTTGATAAAGTATTTCTTTTCTCTCTCTCTCTCTCTCTCTTTTTTTTTTTTTTTAAACCAAAGATGGCACACATAAAATACTTTTTCTGCTTTTTGAATATTAATTAGAAAAATTACAATAAAAGTGAGTATAAATAATTTTAGTATGAGTCATATTATCGGTCATGTGTCAAACATTGATTTATTAAGAAATTAGATTTTAAAAGTCCGGGATTATTTCTGTAGTGGGGAGAGAAGCAATTGTGGAAGCATTATCAGTTAGCCCCTTCGGGACGAGCGTCTTTTACAGAATTTTTAATCTTTTATCACCGGTTTTTCAAAACAGAAATTTTTGCCTAATTGAATCGGGAAAATGCTCGGATTAAATAAGGCAAAATTTACAATACAATTTTACTGGTGAGAATAATAACTGATTCTGAGCACCTTATGTGGCACGTATACCGGTCGCTCGCCCCCAAGGGGTTAAGTTCGCTCTTAAATCCCTAATAAATGATTCTACAGACTAGCTTTAGTAACAGCATAAATATATATAAATCAATTGTCATTCAAAAGAAAGTGGCCATTGGGTGATGATAAGAAATTATTCCCATAATTATGTTAAATTTGTACTTTCCTATTGCATATTAAATAAACTTTATGTATTTAGAGAACATTTTGTTGTAGGTCAATAAAGAATAGAATACAATAGAAGCATAAACAGCTTCGATTTTATAACCTCATAAAATAGTTATATACTGCATTTTTTCTATAGATGAATGCTAAAAAATGAAAAGCGAATGTAGATTACTTTATAAAGAACATTACAAATTATTCGGGTCTAGGACCCCGAATATATACTTTCCTGATAATAACAATAGATAAAGCAGTGATTCCCAATGTGGGACGTACGCCCCACCAGGAGGGGAGAGACAATTTGACCTTCTAGGGATGCAATTCCAATTTTATTTCTCACACATTCGCTTTTTTACAGTAATCTTGTAGACTAAAAATAAAAGTAATACATGCATTTTTTTTAAAATTTAAAAATAAGGTTTTTTTTGGTTGAATTTTATAAAATGTTTCCAATCAAAAGTAGCATTAATCAAAATAATTATATGAATAATTTTTAAGAATATGTTGGCACATCTTTTTTTTTCATCTTAAACCGTTTCTATATTTTTTCTGATTATTAATATATGTTATAATCTTCCGCAACTCTTTCGGTTTTATTTATAGAATGATGCTTATATTTTTTTTTGCTTGCTGTATGTGTCAGTTATACACGTGTGACTATTTAATGATCTATCTAAATCTGACTGTCTTGAACATGTTTAACCTAAGAAATATTTTAAATATGTAAATGAGTACTACCAACTTTTTAAAATTTATAAATCTTAAATATTATTAGAAAAAGAAATGGGCAGTTAGTAAATATCCATGGCTCCTACACTGTAAATAAATGTATAACATGGCATATATATTTCAAATTTTAATATCATATAATACATGGCAATGAATTAACGATATTGGAAAAGGAAAAACATAGAAATGTATTTTGGTGGGAATAATGGCTACTTGAAAAAAGTTAAAGATGAGAATCTTGAAATGCTTCTTGCATATTATCTTATCGATAGAAAGAAAATTTAGTATCCAAAGCTTTACCTTTTTCTTAATAAGTTACTAAAATCTACGTATAATAAAATCTGAATGCAGGAAACTGTAGGTAACCATGCCGGTGCGAACCACTCTGGTCTGCGAATCGACCGTAGCTAAACGCCATGTTAGGCTTAATGAAAAACATATCCTAACATATGACAGCTAAATGATAATTTTTTCTACTTGAAATCATGTCTATTCAGCATATTTTCACATAAAACAAGTATATCATATCCATTTATAATGTATTAAGTTCTAAATTAAAATTAAGCTATTACAAACATAGAAATCAGATCTAAACAAACAATACTATTGCCATTCAGATTCAAATTCCAGCAAATCTACAAACAAATGAATGAATCTTTGAACGCTTTATTAAAAAAAAAATACAGGTTAACGCCGATGCTGGTTTAAAATGTTTGTAAAAGTATATTAAACCCATATAAAAAATACGATGTTACAATTCTGATAAAATTTTACTTAAAAAGGTGCTAAAAATGCATAAAAGGTTTCTACAACATGAAAACCGTCAAAGATGTTAAAATCCCAAGCGCTTTCAACTGCATTATAACAGTCGTCTTCAGGGGAAAACCAGATGAGTGAAAGTTCATGGATAATTCTTTGCTTAAGTATCAGTGGACGAGTCTATTTCAAAGGAAGGGAGGAGGGGGAAGGTGGTAAAATGAAAATGATTATGTTTCAAAATCGCTAGAAATATCTAGTATACTATACCAGATCTTAGATATGTTGTAGGATAAAGTATCGTTGCAAGTATTCTTTCTTTGAGTTAAAATTTCCAATGATTCTCTGATTATTGACGTGTAGTAATTTGAAGTACGGGCTATGACTCTTGCTTTACTGAAATCAATGTGAATATCTTGTTTTTGGTTTAATCTGAATAGAGCAGTAGAGGATTTGTTATACTTTATGTCTGTAATATGTTCTTTTCGTCTGTCTTTAAATTTTCTAGTGGTCATTCCTATGTATTTGAGTTCTTTCTGATTTACTTTGTCTGTGAAAGGTATTACATATATGACAGAAGTTTCATCGTTAGGGATTGGGTCTATTTTCCGGTGTACAAGATCTTTTAACTTGGCAGATGGTTTTGCGATTACGTATATATTATATTTCTTTAATGCATAACTAATCCTTTCAAATAACTGAGGTATATAATTAAAACTATAAAACTTGAGATTATTTTTAATGCTATTTCTGGTTAACTCTCTATGCTGAATATCAAAGATTAATTTATTGATACATTGGGGGGGGGGGGGACATTTTCTATTGCAATCTTCTTAATGGTGAGTAACTCTGCTTGTAGGTATTCTCTTGTACAAAATTCAATGGCTCTATTTATATAAAATTTATAAGCTGCAGTTTTGTATTTATCTGGCATATATGTAATACCTTTCACAGACAAAGTAAATCAGAAAGAACTCAAATACACAGGAATGACCACTAGAAAATTTAAAGACAGACGAAAAGAACATATTACAGACATAAAGTATAACAAACCCTCTACTGCTCTATCCAGATTAAACCAAAAACAAGATATTCCCATTGATTTCAGTAAAGCAAGAGTCGTAGCCCGTACTTCAAATTACTACACGTCAATAATCAGAGAATCATTGGAAATTTTAGCTCAAAGAAAGAATACTTGCAACGATACTTTATCCTACAACATATCTAAGATCTGGTATAGTATACTAGATATTTCTAGCGATTTTGAAACATAATCATTTTCATTTTACCACCTCCCCCCCCTCCTCCCTTCCTTTGAAATAGACTCGTCCACTGATACTTAAGCAAAGAATTTTCCATGAACTTTCACTCCTCTGGTTTTCCCCTGAAGACGACTGTTATAATGCAGTCGAAAGCGCTTGGGATTTTAACATCTTTGACGGTTTTCATGTTGTAGAAACCTTTTATGTATTTTTAGCACCTTTTTAAGAAAAATTTTATCAGAATTGTAACATCGTATTTTTTATATGTTTTTCAAGGTGAATGTGACGTTCAACATGTTAGATTTGTAACCCCAGAAAAGTGAAAGTAAAAATCACAGAACATTTCATTTTATTCAAGACAAACTTTCTCATCTCCAATAGACGTGGATTCCTGTGGTCGGCGTGCCCTTTTTCTCTACGCGTACATGGAAGGGTTGCCGTTATGTCGATGTCACGGACTAACGTACTTTGGACTCTTTTTATTCTTTTAACCTTTTCCAATGTATGCATCACTCTCTTTTTCGCTGTTGTAAAATGTAGTCGCTCTGTGAAAATGTGCAGGAAATTATTATCCCTGCGCGATAACATATTTATTCAAGAATAGTTATTAAATATATGTGGAAAGAAAACGAATGATCCATTCGCACCACAATCTATACACACTTAATTTAACAAAGAATCATCTTTCTTTAATACACTATAGGTTTATGTTTGTGAATATGTACAGAGCTTGCGGAAAGAAGATATCGCCATAAATAGCAGTGACGGGACCGGGGTTGCGCTATCGAGATAACAGGTAAGACTATTTTTTCTTATTCCTGTTAATGAAATGATTAATAATATAAAGAGCTTACGGCACACTGATTACATAAAATATTAAATTATATGAATATATTTTTGAAAGAGATTATGAGCACTGAATTAGTGCTAAAATAGTGTGTGCCATATTAGAAATGTATATATAATAAGAAAGTGTAAGCATAGGACTAAATGTTTTGCTACACGAATATAAGAAAGTGTAAGCACATATTATATGAATATATTGAATTGTTATTCAAGTCAACTTTATATTACTCGCTGCAATTTACAGTTAGATAAGAATATATATAAGATTATTTGCAATCTATATAAATTTGAAAAATATTAGAGTAATAAAGAAAATAAACAAAAATGAGCATACTGAAAGATGCTATAATTGAAAAACTCACCGTAGATAACTACGATGTGTGGAAATTCCGCATAGAGAACTATTTACAAAAAGAAAATCTCTATGACGTAATTATAAATGAGCCCCCAAATCCCGTCACCGATGATTATACTAATAAAAATCGCAAAGCCAAAGCGATTATAAATTTACTAATAGATGATTCGCAGATTATACACACAAAAAATCTGCAGACAGCGTGCGAAGTGTGGAATGCGCTTAAGAGTGTGCATGAGAGAAGTAATCTTAGCAATAAATTGTACCTGCTAAGAAAGTTGTATTCTAGCAGGTTAGCCGAAAATGGCAACATGATAGAGCACCTAACTAACATTTATCAGCTTCGCGATAAGTTAACCGCTATTGGTGAGAATATTAATAATGAACACCTAGCGGCCCTGCTTTTGTGCTCTTTACCATCAAGTTACGATACATTATTCTGTGCTCTCGAAACAAGAAATAATGATGAACTTACCCCAGAATTTATCCGCGGAAAGCTGGTAGATGAATTTAATAAGCGACAGAACAATCACGAAAATTTTCACAACAACTCTGCTTTGAAGGTGAAATGTGCACAAAATAGATATAGTAAATTTTGTAAATACTGCAAGAAGACATCGCATAATATTGAAGACTGCTGGAAATTAAAAAACAAAAACAATGAGAAACTAAAACCAAAAAATTTCAGAAACCAATTTAACAATATGCCTAACAGGTCGGCAGTGTGTTTTCAAGATAACGTAAGCGCGAACGGTTCTAAAAACACAAATTTCGATAAGGAAAAACGAGCAGACAAAAACATAACATTTTTCATTGGTAATGGTTCTAAAGATCTCTGGGTCATAGATTCTGGGTCTTCAACCCACATTTGCAACGATAAAAATAAATTTCATGAGTTCAATTATGACAAATCGAATGTCACTATAGCAAACGGTCAAGAATTATATTCTGACGGTTACGGATCGGTAATATTAAACACTGTTATGTCAGATAACACAAATAAAACCATAACATTAAAAAATGTTTTATATGTTCCAGAGATCGAAACAAATTTAATTTCCATCAAACAAGCTACCGAAAATGGTTGCGTAGCTATATTCAAAGATAATATGTGTAAAATAACTCATGAAGGTGTAACATACCTTGAGGGTCATATAAATAATAATTTATATGAAAGTAATTTGAAATCCGGTTCTACTCAAAATGTAAATATAATAAATCATTGTGAAAAGAAAAACTGTTTACATAAGTGGCACGTAAGGTTGGGTCATCGAAATATTAACCACATAAAGGAATTAGTTGATAAAAACATGGCATCAGGGATTCAAATTGATAACTGCAAGCACAGTAATGAATGTGAAGTTTGCCTCGCGTCAAAATTAACCGATATGCCTCACCCCAAACACGCTAGTTTTAGAGCTACGAGAGCAATTGAGCTGGTCCACAGTGACCTGTGTGGCCCTATGCAAACAGCAACGGTTGGGGGGAAATATTATTTTCTAACCTTCGTCGACGATTTTAGTCGTTTTACAGTTATATATTTGCTAAGGAACAAATGTGAAGTTTTCTCAAAATTTAAGGAATACGCAGAAATGACTGCTAACAAATTTGGCAGAAAAGTGCAGGCAATTCGGTCCGATAACGGGGGGGGGGGGGGGTATTCGAGTCAGGAATTCGAAGATTATTTGAAAAGTGAGGGAATTGAACATCAATTTACCGTACCGTACTCCTCGCCCCAAAATGCAGAGCGTAAAAATCGCACCTTAATGGAGATGGGACGCTGTCTTCTTAAGGAAAGTGGTCTTCCTAATTCGTTCTGGGGGGAAGCGATATGTACAGCGACGTACATTCAAAATAGGCTCCCAACTTCATCCTGCGATCGCACTCCGTATGAAAAATGGACTGGTCGTAAACCAGACCTTTCTAACATTAGAACTTTTGGTTGCCGCGCATATGCATATATTCAAAAACCAAATAGGAAAAAGCTGGACGACATCGCGCAAGAAGGTATATTTGTGGGATATGACAACAGAAGTAAGGGTTTTAAAATTTGCACGGATGGAAGGAAAATAGTTATAAGTCGGACAGTAAAATTTTTAGAGGATGATAATCATGACTTAGTTAAAAATAATGCATCAGATGGACATAGTAGAGAGAAGTAGTTAGCGACAAGAAATAGTTAGCGATAAAAATCCGCAGCCAAAATTACAACTAATTGACGAAGAAGAGAATAACACCGAAAATGATATGCAAAATCAGGATGGGAACACAAATGTAACAGGCACCCCACAGACTTTACCACGTAGATCTGATAGATCTAATAAAGGGGTTCCCCCTGACAGATTCGCGTTTTTAACAAATGATGTAAGAATAAAAGAGCCAAAATGCTGGGATGATATACTGGAAATAGAAAATCCCCTGGAAAGGCAAAAATGGATAGATGCTACCTTGGACGAAATAAATTCTCTCAAAGAAAATTGTACTTGGGAATTAGTTGAGGTCCCACCAGGGACAAAGGTAATCGGTAGCAAATGGGCATTTAAGTCGAAGTACAACAGTCAAGGTAAAATAGAAAAATACAAGGCAAGGCTAGTGGCTAAGGGTTTCTCCCAGAAATACGGGATTGACTATGATGAGACTTTTGCACCCGTTGCGTCTCACACTACTATAAGAAGCTTTTTAGCAATGGCTTTGTACAAAAACTTACGCCTTAGACACGTTGACATTAAGACGGCCTTCCTTCATGGGGAGTTAAAGGAGGAAGTTTACATGCGTCAACCTGAAGGATATGTTGTCCCCGGATCTGAACATAAGGTTTGTAAACTTAAAAAAGCGATTTACGGGTTAAAGCAAGCAGCGAGAGCTTGGAATATGAAAATACATGATTCGTTAACAAAATTAGGGTTTAGCCAGAGTTCGATTGACAAGTGTCTATACAAACGAACCACAAATAATGAAACAATTTATATAATTGTTTACGTTGACGATCTCCTCATCGCGGGGGAAGATAATAACATTGATAAACTAATACGTCAGTTAAAGAAAGAATACCCTGTGACGGACTCAGGCGATGCTAATTATTATTTAGGTATAAACATTAATCGGCCTAATCAAAGTACAATGACCCTAGATCAAATTAACAAAATTCATGAACTAGTAATTAAATTTGGCTTAGAAAATTCAAAACCAACAGATACTCCTATGGAACCGGGCTATGTTAAGTTAAACGATTACGAAAATCCTTTACCAGATAATGTAAACTATAGACAGGCGGTCGGCGCATTACTTTACATTTCAACCGTCTCCCGACCAGATATTAGTGCAGCTGTTAACATTCTATGTCGTAGAAATGAACGTCCCAGAACTAAAGACTGGGAAGCCGTTAAAAGAACCATTAGATATTTAAAAACTACTATCGATTTAAAATTAACGTATACCAATTTCGAAGAACCTGTCTTGAAGGCATACGCCGACTCTGATTGGGCAAATGACCCACAAGATCGAAAATCTGTGTCAGGCAATCTATTTTTCTTGGGGTCCAACCCGATCTTATGGACATCAAGACGTCAAAAGTGTCTCGCAATGTCTTCAGCAGAATCTGAATTTATATCAGCTTCCAGTGCTGCGCAAGAAATTTCTTGGATAATAAACTTATTAAAAGAACTGGACATGCCACAGCAGTGCCCGATAAGCTTGATGGATGATAACCAATCCGCAATAAAACTTGCAGAATCCGATAAGTTCCATCATAAAACGAAGCATATAGATCTTCGTTACAATTATATAAGACACTTAGTGGACAGTGGAATCATAAAACTCCGCTACATCAATACTGACTTAATGACTGCTGATCTTCTAACCAAACCCCTTCCCAAACCTAAGTTTGGCTTCCACAGAAAAACAATTCTTAACAATTGATATAATGCTTCAGGGGTTAAAGGGGGGTGTTAGATTTCTAACCCCTGAAAAGTGAAAGTAAAAATCACAGAACATTTCATTTTATTCAAGACAAACTTTCTCATCTCCAATAGACGTGGATTCCTGTGGTCGGCGTGCCCTTCTTTTTCTCTACGCGTACATGGAAGGGTTGCCGTTATGTTGACGTCACGGACTAACGTACTTTGGACTCTTTTTTATTCTTTTAACCTTTTTCCAATGTATGTTTCACTCTCTTTTTCGCTGTAATAAAATGTAGTCGCTCTGTGAAAATGTGCAGGAAATATAATGCCTGTGTACCAACATATTTTACTCAAGATATGCTATTAAATATATGTGAAAAGAAAACGTATGATCCGTTCACACAACAATTTAAATACACATAATTTAACAAAGAATCAATTTCTTTTCTACACTCTAGATAAATGTTTGTGATTATACAGAGCGCTTGCGGAAAGAAGATATCGCCATAAATGTTAGTGACGGGACCGGGGTTGCGCTATCGAGATAACAGGTAAGAGTATTTTTTCTTATTCCTGTTAATGAAATAATTAATAATATCCAAAGAGCTTACGGCACACTGATTGCGTGAAATATTAAATTATATGAATATATTTTTTCTAATAGAGACGTCAGAATATGATATGTCAGATGAAGAGGATTCAGATAACGACTATTCTATGAAAGATGCCAGAAACTGGGTACGATTGGATATAAAAAATTTACCTATGCCACCTTCACGGTTTCCATTTTCGGGACAACCAGGAATAAATAAAAATGTAACAGATGTTATGAACCCATTTTTATTTTTTGACTTATTTTTTGATCAGAAGCTGGTGCTTCATATTGTTACAGAAACTAACTGTTTTGCAGACCAGTATAACAACCAGCATCCTGGAAAAGAGAAATCAAGGGCGAAGTTGTGGCGTCCAACAACTTTAGAAGAAATATATGTTTTTTTAGGTATACTTATTCTGCAAGGAATACTTGTAAAACCTCACGTTGCGCTTTACTGGTCTAAAAACAAATTGTTCGAAACTCCAATTTTTGGGAAATTTATGAGCAGAAATCGCTTTCAACTTATCATGGTATTTCTGCACTTTTCTGATAACAGTACTTTTGATAAAAATTCACATCCAAATCCAAAACTAAGTAAAATATGGCCTGTTTTTTCTGACATGATGAAGAAATTTTCAAGTGTCTATACACCTGAAAGGGACCTGAGCATTGATGAGAGCTTAATGCTTTTCAAAGGCAGGCTATCATGGGTACAATACATACCAATGAAAAGAGCTCGCTTTGGAGTAAAACTCTTTGTACTTGCTGAAGCAGAGACAGGATATATTCACAATACGATCGTGTACAAAGGGTAGAGTACAATCTTTGATAAAAAGTATGAGAACCATGGAATCACAACAAAAGCAGTGATGACGCTTATTGAACCTTTTTTGGGAAAAGGTTATTGTGTAATTGCGGACAATTTTTATTTCTCACCAGAATTAGCAGACCTTCTTATCCAAAATTCAACTGACGTATATGGAACTCTTCGTCCTAATCGACGTGATTTGCCGGAAAATTTCAACAAACTTACTTTGAAGAAAGGCGAAATAGCCGCTTTCCAAAGAGGCAAAATTACCGTGTTGAGATGGCGTGACAAAAAAGATGTTTCGCTTCTTAGTCTATCCATACAGCAAATTGCTCTGAAACTGAAAAAAATGTCATGAAGCCAGGAGTACATTTCAAGTTATAATCTATTGTTATAGATTATAACTTGAAGATGGGTGGGGTTGATAGAGCGGATCAGGCATTAGTTTGTTATTCAACAACACGAAAAAGACAGAAGAGGTATTATTTAACAATATTTCGCCATCTATTAGATATGGCTATTTGGAATGCCTTCACATTACAAAAGAAACAACTCCGTAACGTTGATAATTACAACTTCCGCATGAATTTGGTGGAACGGTATATTTGAGAAATTTCATATTACTCCCCCACAACCTGCCAAACGACAGAAATTAGAAAGTGGCTGTCCTTTACGACTTTCTGCTAGACATTTTCCGGATTTAGTAACATCAACGTCTTCAAAGAAAAATGCATCGAGAAGATGTGCGGTTTGTTCAATGAAAAAATTCGCGGTGAATCCCGCTATCAATTCACTGAATTCGATGTTGGTTTATGTGTCCAACCATGTTTCAGGATATATCACACGGCCACTAAGTTCTAACATCTTTTTTATCATATTGTTACACTATAATTTTACATTTTTGATATAATTTTTGTACACAATTTTTGTATTTTCGTTTCTTTTTATATTTTCGTTGAAGTACACAATGTTTATATTAAAAGCTTGTCTCTTATTTCCCCCAATACACCGCACAACTACGTGCGCCTGTTTGGAAAACTGTGGCACGGGTGATGAATCTCGTAAGTTTATCTCGGCAGGTAAGAGATTACAATAACTACTAATTGTTTAATATTTTACTTATGACAGTAATTTTTGCTCGTATTGCAGATGTGCAGTACAAGAAAAAAGTTGACGTTATACGAAAAACACATCTCTGATTTTATCATTATTTTTGCAGTGCAATAAACCTTCCATTAAATCACATATCATTTTTTTGAAAAAAAAAATCAAATAATGCATAAAGACATGACATAAAGAATCCGACTAAAATGAACGCAAGAAAAACTTTTTTCGTATAATGAAACGAATAGAACCAATATTGTTACCAACAAATTGTTGGTTCTAAAGCGTACTTATTTATCGGAAGAGAATCATTAAATCATATTCGAAAAATATGAATTATTTACCTAGATGAATTTTTACATAAAAAGTTTTTTCTTTTTTCGGAAATATGGTTTTGTTCACGTAAAACTCACTCCTGACTCTTTTGTTCGAGATATATACAATAGTTTCCTATCGGTAGCTTAAGGGCACAGCTTTCAGTTATAAGTGAATCCACAAAAATTAAAAATTGAATGAAACATCTTCTATCTCTCAATGATTATTTACAGAGTTCGCACGCTCTTAAGCCACGCCCCATTTTGTAAAGCCACTAAGTTCTAACTGTGGCACTGGGGAGTGAATCTCGTAAGTTTTTCTCGGCACGTAAGGGGTTAATTCCCAATAAATTATGAGCTGATCTTTCTTACTAATTCTTTTGGCGTCAACTTTCTGTTGTAATCGTACTTTTTTTTAACAATGCATTTTATCAGATTTGAAGACACTGCAAATAAAATGAATATTTCTTAACGGTACAATATATTTTAATTATCTTGCAGATAAAATTATGAATTTTAACATAATTTGTAGCGAAAAAAAAAGTCACGCTAAACAACTATTTTTTAATATAGAGGGAACCTAAACAAAACAAGCATTTTAGTCATAGAATGTGTAGCTGGAAATGGCACGTTTAAGCGCTGGTGACTAAATTGTAATTTACATAACTTCTTTGTTCTAATCATAAAAAATCAAATGATAGTACTTTCTGATTAACAAAATGCATAAGGCATGGTTTTTTTTTTTTTTTTTTTTTTTTTTAAGCCAGAAAATATTTTTTAACTATTGTTTTGACGATTTATCATTCATTTTCCGTCTTTTTTGACGGGGATTACGTACTAGTTAATTATAAAGTGTGTCAATGATCAATGTTATCAATTTTAATGCTAAATATAAGAGTCTCTTCTAGACATTTTGTGAAGAATACATACCAGATACAGTAGAGTCCCGATTATCCGAGTTAATATGGACCAAGCTCAACTCGGATAAACCGGATTTACACAAATCGTCACCAACTAAGGAAACGAAATATAAATTTTCACTTAATTCATTAATTTGTATCGTACTAGTAACATTTCTTTGGTGTACATTTCCGTTAATTTTAAGAAAAACGGGGAATGAAATTGTTTATTTGAAAAAAGCCTGGATAGTTTTTTGTTTGTTAAATGTCAATTCTGCTGCAGTTTTTTTTTTTTTTTTTTCCTGTAGTATTACGTTACTGCATAGCTACCTATTCTAAGATTTTTTTTTCTTACACCTAAAACTTACTAGTAAATTTTGCCTAATTCAATCACCGAAATCTATTGATTGTCAACGATTAAATATGGCAAAAATTTGTATTAAATTTGTGATTCTATTAGTGTCATGAAAATTGCAGGTATTAGCCTGTTCTTTCTGTTCAAAGTATTAAATAGTTTTTTTCAATCGAATCCATTCAACCTTTGGAATGGATCATTTTCTTCTGATGAACTGATGGCTTCCATTATTATGAAACAGCCGTTATAAATAAAGTATTAGGTGAAAATGAAAGCGCAGTCGTAAAAAGTTAGAACTCTGATTTTCTGTTCAGAATGAGAAAAAAAAAAAAAAAGGATCCTCAAAAGAAAAAAAAATAGATAGCCCCTGTTAGAACCCTGTTTATAACCTCTGTGTGAATAGAGTTTACCTTTTAAATAATAAGATATATATGTTATAGAGTATCTGTGCGTGTGCGGGCATCGTGAATTTACAGACGTTTTGATGGGGTGTGACCAATATAAGGTTGGGAACCACTGAGTAAGTTAAAGAAAGCTTATGGTTTATTAAATCAAATCAAAACAAAACTCATCATATAAAATCGATTTTTCAATTTTTTATAACCTTAACACATCGACTGCCATGACACACAAATATGTGTGCCAGTAATATTTCCTACGGCTTCATGCCACACGAATACGTGTGCCATGAATATTTTCATTGAAGACATGCTATGAAACGGAATTATTGATAATTTATTATCATGTACTTAGAAGGAAAAAAAATTGGTCCTTCAGGCATGTTTGTTGATTTCTGGTGTTCAACGTGTTAAAATAACTAAAATGTGATATTTTTGAATTAAAAATGTATAAAATTATCAATTTGTATAAAATTAATAAACATTGCCACAATTCGGAATTGTGTATACTGACTTCATAAACAGTGAAAGCCGTTTTGTAATTGTATATCAAAAGAGCAATATCGTCGCCAACCTATGGCCGACAATGTAATAAGAAAGCAGAACATGGCTTCATTTAAAATATGACATGTTCATAGATAATTAATTCGTGAATTAACGAACCTGTAAAGCCTTTTAAAGTGCGTTCGTAATTATGTAAATACGTAGCACATATAATCGTCGTATGGTCCACTCGTCTGTCCGTCCGTTCGCATATAACAATACAAAAACTACCGAACCGAATGGTTTGAAATTTAATATATACATAATCCTTGCAGAATTTTGTTGAATCATTCCAAATTGTATGAAAATTTAATCAAAATTTTAAAGGTATTAATAAAAGTTTTCTTCATTTTATTAAATCCTATCATACGTAATTAATTCAGTGATATCGGTAAGTATATTCAGTGATATTCAGTGATGATAGGTAATGATTCTAGATTGACATGAAATGGTGATTACGTCCTATTACTTCCGTATTACTGAATTTAATATATGGAATCGTAATAAATTTTGTATTCATCCATTTTTGCATAAGAGTGTAACAACTATTGCACCAAGATCTGAATATTTATAGAACTAGTTATAGTATGAACGCACCTCATATGCCCCGTTTGACGAACAATTTCCGACTTGTTTTCTATAGTTAGAACTTGTTCAAGAAAGGGAAAATTTTATCGTGGCAAACTATATGGCCTAGTTGAAGTCAAGTGATGATGAGATGAATGTGTTAATTTCTAACTTTTAACACTGAAATTATATTTTTCAGCACAAAGAGTTGAACTAGGAAACCCATTTTCAGTATGTAAGGTTTCTTGTATCACGAACAGTGAGACATCAAAACTTGGTGATATATTCGTATTTGCTGCGGCGTCGAAAAATTGAGCTTTTTAGAATCATCCTGGTACCTCAATCATATTTATTATGACTCTAACAGCTTGAATAAACACATTTTAGACCATCTACGACAGGGGTTCTCAAACTTTTAGACCGACCTACCTCTAAATCGAAGTTCTTATTTTCGCGTACTACCAAGTACCTGTAAAAACGAAACCTGTGTAAAACGAAACATTTGACCGTGAATTTGTACTTTCGTTTTGGCAGGTTTTATTCTATTAAATTATAAACAGAAGTTCTCTTATACGTCCATTAAAAATATTTCAAAAATATATATTCTAAAAACACACTCAAAATATATATTAAACATTTAATTGCTAAAAAGGACGTCAAATGTTAATAAAATACATTAAAAGATCTTAATAATTTGACACGTTTCGATTGAATTTACTCAATCATCATCAGAAAAACAAATAAACACTAAGATGGAAAATGACAATAAACTATTACAAATGAAATTTAAAAATAAATAAAAAAAAATCACGCGCGTAATATTTTAACATGTTTCACGTTGCCCTTAATTTTTATTTTCAAATTATCTAACAATTCAATCCAAATATTTGGGATTTAAAATGACAAGGAATCATTGCAGACCATTGAGTTTCTGACGTAAATTTCAATAGATTCTCTAATAAAAAGTTGCAAATGAAAATCTGATCTATAAATTAATCTACTTTCATTAAACAAAATATTTATGTTTTCTATTTTATTTAGCCTAGATAATGCGGTTTTACCTCTATTAAATTTTATGTCTGCGATGTGTTCATCTCACTTTGAATTTTCTCTGAGTCATGCCAATATAATAATTTCTATAACCACCTTCTTTAAGAAAAGGAATGTTATAAACACCGGAAAGATCAAATTTATCAATAGGGTCAATTCTAGTGTTTAAATCCGCTAAAACTCAACTAAAAAAGTTTGATTTAAATTTAATTGCTAGACCCCCTCCAAAATTAAAATCAATTTTAACAGCCCACAGATGGCATTGAATGACCCAAGTTACAAAAAACTACGCTTGCTTATTTTGTAACTAATTATTTTTCTCTTTATATACATTTAATGTTGTTTTCTCCTTAGCGTTAATTTTATGTATAAATTTGTAGCCAGTATTAACCTAACAAGTTTTAATCATCTGGTATGTTATAGTTTTTGAAAACTATGATACCCACTTGAAAAAAAATGTTGCGTCAAAAGTAGATGATAAGAAAAAAAAATTTTTTTTTTTAACCGTTATGATAATATATATATATATATATTGATCAAAGAATTTCAAGGCTTCCGAAGAAAAATATGTTCTGGGAATAATTTTGGATTAAAGTTAAGAGAAAAGGACTTAAGGAAAACATAATATGGTCCTCCTATACTTAAAAAACATTTTTAATTAAACAAAATATCATGAATATGTTTTGTACTTATTTGATGTACTTACACTATAAGTGAATGACAACCTTGATATTAGGTAGCTAGTGAGCTACATCGTATAGCTGTAGTAAACAAATCGCCGTGAATCTTTCAATTTCAACCATATTATTATTTTTATGAAAATCAATATAATTGCAACATTGTTTTGTACGGTACAACATAAAATAATCTTTTCTGAATAATATGTTGCTTTCTTGATTTTTTTCTGTCACTAAAGTACCAATTTTGATTCTGATAAATTTTCAAAGAGTGGCACTTTCTTTGTTTAATCAATTTCGGGCTCAATTCAGTGCAGAAAAAAACTAAGCATATTAAAACTAGGGATGTACAAATATGTATTTCGAAAAAAAGGGTTGGTAAGCATAGAACTGTAATAATTTTTATCCTGATTCAGATTTTAAAAAAAAATCATTTTGGTGCCAATTTTCTTTACTTTAAAAATAACGGATTTTATTCATCCTGTTTCCTTTATGTTTTATTCAGATTTTTAATTTCGTTGAAATTAATAAATGTTATTGTGTAACATTTAAAAAATAAAATTTATAAATAAAAAAAAGGTAGTTATTACAAGAGTTATTTGAATATACGTAATTATTTATTTATTTATTTATTTATTTATTTATTTATTTGAGATTACAAACATCGAAAAACTGAAGTTTAGGAATAAATTATGCCAGTGAGTATTTTAATTCATTATTAAAGTAATTGAAAATTTAAAAGGATTTTTTAAAGAAATATTTTTATTGTTTAACTTTGGAGCAAAAAAACAATATCTGATCAGTTCTGAGGCTGAAAGAAAATAAAAAAGTTTAGATTCAATTTTGGTTTTCGGTTCGGTTCGGTTCTTGTTTAAAACACTGAAATAAATTTGCGTAAACAAAAATAATTTTAAAAACAAATATAAATAAACTCCTATGATTTTATTATTTTTATTAACCTTTAATAAATACAACGATGCAAATAAAGTTGACATTTTTCAGAACCCTGATGTTCTTTCAAGTTCCGGTAACTGACTATAAAATATATACAAAACCACCAGCAGCTGATGCTTTAACCATTGCTTTTTATCTTCTTTTCTTCCTACCCACACACTTAATTGAAAGTTGGTTGGTTAGCTTGGCTAGTTGTAATTTCTTGATCATACATCATCGGAAATATTTCAACTTCCTGGCATAAAAGTATGAAATATAAGGTTATTTTTCAACTGCAGCAAAGAAGAAGTCATCTATAAATAACGATTATTTTAATATGTGAATATTTAAGAAAATTTATTCAAATTTTTACTACTTTGTAAGTTAAGTTGGATAAGGACATAAAATTGAATAAAACGTAAGTTTTAAGTTTTAAGTTTTAAGTAATTGCTAAAACCAGACAAACTTCCGATTAAGTTAATCGATTGAGTTTTTTTTTTTTTTTTTTTTTTGGGGGGGGGGGGGGGCTTTTTTTTTTCAATTTACATTTAAAACAGAGTCCTGATATAGGATAGATGTGCCAGTACTGGACACCTTTAAGGAATTTCTTTTAGAAATATTTTTTAATTAATAGTTATAATTCTTATATTCCAGTTTTTCCAATATTATATTAATCTATCAACAATTTTTAACCATTCTCACAGTCTCATTTCTCAATATGAATCAAAATTTACTTGTAAGCAACAGAAATGTTTCAAAACACCCAAAATTCCAGTAATGTACACACTCTGTTCCAATAATGGATACCCCAAAAAACGTAATAGATATAACTGTTTTTTACTGTATTTAGAACCAGAATTTAATGAAAGCATACTAATTAAACAAAAGAGTTATTTTCAAATAAATTTAACGATTGGGATATCAATAATTAATAAAATATTTGTGAAAATTATTCCCTGTTTAAATTATTGTGATTATCACAAGATCAGTTTTTAAATTACATTAGATAGATGGTTTAAAATACTTAAATGTCAGGGAATTACAGTTATTAAATTATTGAGACAGTGGGTAGTTTAGAGGGGAAAAAATCTGAAAAAAAAAAGCTTTTCGATATTGATGCATAAATTCGTATAATTCTCACTATTTTTAACAGCTAAACTCCCGAAACATATTACTTGCATTAATTGGTGTTACGAACGTGAAAGAAATGATACTGCAGGCTGAATGTTTTAAATACTAAATAAAATAATATCAAAATACTGCAGAAGCTGACGTTTGAGGCCACTGTTCTATAGATTTACTAATTTCATTACTACTATAAATTTAATATTAATTTTTTTTTCTCAGAGATGAATAAGCAAACAGAAAATAATAGATTTTTAACAATTTATGTAACTTAATTGTTTTTATTTAAATGTGGACGGATTCATCCCTATGAACCCCTCTTTTCCCTATGCCCTTAATCAATATTCTCTACTTCCTGGTTTGTTTTATTGGTTGTCATATTATGAAATATGCAAAGCAGAGTTATAAGAAAATTAATTTATTAAAATATTGAAAATTTTATTAACTACATGAAATTAAATAAAAGCAGCTATTTATAAAAAAAAATTGTGTTATCCCATTCTGGTAAGTGCAATTTAAAAATTAAATTTGATTACTTGGGTTTTCAGTCAAGTCAAAAGATTTTATGCACTGTGAACATTACTGAAATTGCATTTTTGGCAATGTCTACATGAGGTGTCCATTACTGGAAATTGACTAATTAAGCATTCCAGTAATAGACACGGGTCTTAAAACCTTAAAAACAAATTACATTTTCTAAATGGCCATTAGTATATATAATTCAAAGTTTTTAATTACTACCAAAACGAACACATGCACATTTTGCACGAAAATAAAGAATATATAAGTTTATTAAATGAAGCCAACTCTTAGCATTTTCATTAAGATTTTCATTGAAAAGCAGTGGAACGTCGAATCATTATTTTCTGTTTCCTGATTGGTTTGATTTAATCGCCAACAGTAACTCAGATTATAAAATATGCAAGGGGGAGTTATGAAAAAAAAATAATAAAAGCTAAATTTTTATTAGGTATTTTTTTTTTTAAACCAAAAACATTGAAGGGTGTCCATGCAATCTTACTCTATAAGAACTTTCTTTTGAAAAGTCTGATCAAACCGAATACAAGCCGAAACTGACTCAAACTTGAAACATTTAAAACCAACTGAAAAAAATTAGCGTCAATCCGGCCTGGCCTGAACCATGGGTTCGGGTAAAATATTGTAACCCGACTCGAAGCAGGATTCTAATTTCAAACTAATTTTGGCATTCCTTATGTGGTAATAATAATCTTTATTATTTAATCCTTTAAGATCGGAAGATTTTTAGTAGAAATGAAAAGTTTTGGTGCTTTCGCCTAATTAGCAGGATCATATTTGATTGAAAAAGATATTTTTAAAAATATCCGATTATGGTGCATGTTGTTGAAGGCCGGTTTATTATAAAAATGATCGTAACATAGTTCCGGTAGTACAATACAATGTAATTCATCGCAAACCCCAGTCATTGATCCGTTTCCTGTAAGGAATGTCCACCAGGCAATAATTCAGGAGAAATTTCCATGGAAAAATCTTTATTAAGGCTAAGATGTAAACTTAGTGGTGACCCCGTGGTAAGGAAATTATTGAGGTGTTATCAGTAGCAAGAGCAGAGGTGAAGTGTCATTCAATCTGCGTAATTTAATACGCCAAGAATACATCTGTCCTGAGCCAATACGCCAAGTACAAAATATACGTTAAACTGGGAGGTATATTAAAATTTGAACGAGATAAACGACAAGGACAGAAACCACATTTGGCAACAAATTATAAGTGAAATAAAAAAGCAAACCTATTATTGCTTACATAAAGTCTAACGGTGAGGATAATTAATGACATTTATCTATTTACCGGCCGAAGTGAAAATGAAATTTATGTGTATTTTAATGCATTTACAAGACGCCAGCAAGCTTAACCCTTAAATACCGGATGTTGCTTTTCGGCAACATACCCAATTTAGGCCCTAAAATACTATTAGAATAATATTGAAGCTATAATGCCTAATGTTGCCAATAAAATACATTCTGAAAATATTATTAAATCGATTTTCAACATGTAGATGGCAACATTTGTGCTGTTTAAGAATAAAGATAGATTTATTTTTTCAATTGTTGCTACTTGTTCTTTTTTGTTTATTTGGAAGCTTGCGAAATACACTATTTTGTTTTGCAGTGAGCAAGTAAAATTTATTTCTTATTATAGTTCCTAAAAGTCTTGTGTGTTTAATATTATAGAATTTTATCAAGGAAAATTATTTTTTAAATTAAAGACCAGTATTGCTGAATAGTAACAAACTATTTTTTAGCCGTAAACCGTACTTAAAACAAAATATGATTTTTTTAAGTATTTTTCCCATGATTTATTTAAAAAATGAAAGCCGAAAAACATTATTACAATGATTTTTGAAAAGTCAGGCATTTAAGGGTTAAAATTAACTATGTGATCTTTAGATTATGTAAACAGATTTGTAAAAGAAGCGGCATATAAATAAAATATCAATAAAGAATATTTATGCGAGGAAAGGAAATGTGCTTAAATTAGAAATAACAAATAAATCATTTATCTGAATGATAACTTTTAACAGAAACAAAAAGAATATTTATTTGGGTATAACGATTGCGCTTAAATTAGTCATAACTTAGAAATGATTTTTGAATGGTAGTGTTAAACAGAAGAAAGGAAAATAAATTTTGAAAACAAATTAATTTCGAATACAAATCTAATACAAATATATGGCCTCGCCATACCGATGCCAGGTTATATCAAGGGAAAGGAGGATAGGAGCCACTAAACAACACTCTTTAAATTAATGTAAATGCTTCTAGAATTGTTAAAGTTACTTCCTGATCTTTTTAATAAATTCGCGCATATCATAAGCATTTATTTATAGTATAAGCAGTAGGAGCCTCCATTCTTATCAATTAGAAATTCTTTGGGTACCACGTGACTTTTTTCAGCTTCGAACCCGGATTTGGAATATAGACCATTAAAATTTTTTTATGTAAGCCGATAGTAAAAGGTCATACGAACAAACTGTGCTAAGGTATGACTAGGTTTGACAAGCCTAAAATAGTTTTAATTAAATTAATTATTATTAAAAAAGTATAATGTTTTACCGTTATCGTGAAAACTGATCACTCTTAGAGCACTTTCTTTAAGATCACCTACACAATTGTATAGGTCAGGTCTTAACCTCCTCAATTCTGCTGTCGCCTGTAGGAGCCACTAAACAACACTCTTTAAATTAATGTAAATGCTTCTAGAATTGTTAAAGTTACTTCTAGATCTTTTTAATAAATTCGTGCATATCATAAGCATTTATTTATAGACTGATACATCTTTGGAGCTGTTTTGCGCTTATTTTAAACTGTTTTTTGTGGTCTCCCGCAATATTTGTCTCACTGAGGAGGTTAAACGGTTAACCATAATTTGGGCCACTTAAATCTGTCATTATTCGTTATTGCAATATTTCATTTTCACCTTGTGCATGTAAAACCTTGTTTATGTGAATGCGGCTTTATCGCACATGTTCTCCTAACTACCAACTGTATCTTATAGGCATATATCTAAATACATCATTTAAATTATTGTGAGGGATTAATTAAGGAATGATTTAAAAAATAATAATAATACATTGTTTTATTCAATTTTATCTGACCATAATAAAGTCAAAATTAAAGCTTAAATGAAGTAAATTTCTTATGAATCTAAATTTTTAATTCGCTGTTTCAAAATTTCACAAATTACAAAAAATTACCACCAATAACTTAATTTACAGCAAGCATTTTTAGCTAAATTTAATGCTTTATATGTAAAAAAAAATTAAGAAACCAAACAACATTATACCAACCAACATTAAACAACCAAACTTTTAAAATAACAATAATTTTTCGACGCAAAACAAATTAGCATTGAATAATAATAATTTTTCTACGCAAAAAAAGCATTGAAATAATATGAATTAACATTTAACTGATGCGACAGAAATTGTCACATTACTACTGTGAAGCGGTCTGTCAGACCTCTCCATCGAAAGATGAATAAACAGCGCGCTTAACTCATAGGATGTTGTTTTTGCACTAAACTTTTTGTACAGGACTGTTATAATTAAAATTCACCTATTCAAAAGTCTCTGGTGATAGTACTACAGCTCCAATGTAAACAAAATTTCGGTAATGTTTGCAGTTAAACTGAAAGTTATAAGTTAAGGGGATTCTTCGCGCACTTGAAAACACCCGCTCCGTAATGTTAATCCTATGGATAGGCTATTTTAGAATTTCTCGTTTCAATTTGAATATTTTTAAACGATTTTTTTTTTTTTTTTTTTTTTTTTTTTTTTTGCATAGGCTAGATGAGGTTGATCTTTAATATGACTCTTTTTTTACTTTTTCGATTTTGGTTGTGGATTTTTTTTTTAAAGGTACTTTCAGTTTCCAAACCGATTTCGAAAGTACCTTTTTAAAAAAAAATCTGAAACCAAAATCGAAAAAGTAAAAAAGAGTCATATTAAAGATTGAGCTCAGCTATCCTATGCAAAAAAAAAAAATTGTTTAAAAATATTCAAATTGAAACGAGAAATTCGAAATTAACCTGCCCATAGGATTAACATTACGGAGCGGTTGTTTTCAAGTGTGCGAAGAATCCCCTTAAACTACAAAAATCGAAAAAAGCAGCGGTCTGTGAGACTGGTAACATCAGTTAAAGTTTAAATAGTGTACAAAAGGCTTTTCGTATTGCTTAAATTACATTTACAATACAATCAAATCACCTTTCTTTTCACATTCGCATTACTTAATTTACTGATAACAGCAGCTATTTCTTGATAACAGCAATTATTTCTGCTTATAAAAATTTGACTGAATGAAATAAAAAATAAAATCTTGCTTATTCGTTATACTACAGCATTTCATCATGTACATACGAGCAGCTTGATAATTTGCCACAATTGCTTATTAGAAGAAATTAAAAATGTGTTATACGCTATTAGTGTTTATTTATTTATTATTTCTTTTTTACTTTTTTGAAAATTTATAATAGAAAGATGTAAAAACATAAAAATGTTGCTATTTCTCTGGGCTTCTTCAAAACAAACTCAGGTAAAAAAAAAAAAAAATCGCTGCCAGCTGGGTCTACAAGCACAGGTAGATTTTGAAGTTCAGTACTAATTTCACCAACAAAAACTAAATCAAGATTAGAGATAAGCCCAGATTAGCTAGCAATTTTATCTGGCCGCTTTTGACGAGTTTTTAATTCCATTTTTCTGTAAGAGCTGGTTTTATCAGAATTATGTTAATATGATATATTTTTTTTTCTGTAAGAGGTTGGTCTTTTAAACTTGTCAATATAAAAATTGTAGATAATATCAAAAGATTTTTAATAAACTTAAGCGGATTTTATATCTTGTGAATTGATGAAGTTATAATTTTTTTCTTCTTCAGCTCCCTTTTTTTTGTTTGCTTTAATTTTATTTTCGCTATAAGAGTTGGTCCTATCAGAAACTTGCCAATATAAAAGTTGTAGATAAGATTAAGAAAAATTATAATAAATTTTATTGAATTTGATATCTTGAGAATCGACAAAGTTATGAATTTTTTTTCTCCCTAAAACCCTACTTTTTAGTTACTTTTTCCCTAGTGCCCCTTGAGCCCATTTTTAATTTTATCAAAAATCTGTCATACATAAATTTCTGGCCCTTTTCCTAGAAGTAATAATAACGTTAAACTAATCTGACATGTATTATAATTAAGAAGTTTTTTTTTTTGTTTTGTTTTCACAAAACCTCGCCCTGTTTCCGTACCCTTGGTCCGATTTTGCCCATTAACGAACTTGACCGAGATTTTTTGTCCGTTGATTTTATGTATCAGTTTGAAAGAGATTTGTGCAGAATTATGGAAGTTATCGTGTCCATAAAAAAGTGATATAGATAGATAGGCAGATATATAAAGTTTTGAACTAGGTGTGGCTTTGGGTTCTAGGCATCATGATCGGCGTAGATCTGCAAAAAATTTTCAGAAATTCCAACATAGGGGAGAGTGTAATAGGTAGTATTTATTACGAAATCTACCTAAAAAGAAGAAGAAATTTGTACAGGATTCTATTTTTTAAAACTAATTTTAAATATTTGTATTTCACATTCAATTGCTCCAGATAGAAGCGACTTTTTTTGAATGATACATATGAGACCAAACAAAGTCATTTGTCTGGTGACGAGATTTTTTAAGTAGCACATTATGCAGTAGTGCCAACTTTGAAAAATATTGAGTGTGCTAATTTTTTATTATTATTATTATTAAAATAGTACATATAATTTTTATTCCTTAGTGTGTATGTGTGCGGAGAGAGAGGGGGGGGGGGGGAGGGGTGAATGACTAAATATAATTTGAAATTAAATTATGTGTGTGTTTTTTTTCTAAGCAAAATTTTAAATTATAATTTAATTATAATTTTATAAATCATTTTATTAAATTATATTCTTATAAGTTCTTCCTTATAAGTACATTAAGGGGGTATGATACCCTTGAACACGTCGAAAAAGGAAAAAAAAAACCACTATGTTCCAAGCTTCAAAACTTGTGTAATAAGTCAAAAATAAGAATAAAACTTCATTTAAGTATAAAGCTCATATTTATATTTATGTTTAAAAATATATATATACTTGTAAATATCTAAACAAATATTGAAATGATAAGTTTAAAAGTATATGATAATGAGAGAAAAAAATCTTGCGCGCATGATAAAATCTGAAAATATGCATATAAAAAGAAAGTTTTGGTGAAAAAAAATACATCATACTGTTACCCTTATACTAAAACCAGAATATTTGTAAAAAATATTGACTAAATTAAAAAATTAAAAATTTTCACTTTTTTAAAGATATTTTCAAAGTAAACAACAAAAAATAAAATAAAATCTTACCTTTTTCTGATTTTAATTTGTAGATAATACAGTAATGAATATGTGGTGAAAAGTTTTTTTGATTGCTATGCATAGTTTTTTAGTAATACTGCGCGCAGTATCAAAATTCATCATTTTGAATAAACGCAATGCAAAGTTTAATTATCCAATGTAATTTTAATATTTAGTCTTAATAAAATAGCCATAATTAGTACACTAATGGGAATTTTTTAATGCGGTTTTTTGCATATTGTTCAGAAATGATTACGGAATCAAAATATGTATTAAAAAAATTCGAAAATTTTGCAGGTTTAAAGGTCCTACCCTTTTAATATTTATTTTAAATAACATTGGAATTGCCTAACTACTGAAAGTGCAAAAAACTAGATGTTAAGAAAATGAGTCAAAAAATGAGAAAATGGTGAATTTTAGTCACCCAAGTGCTTTATGAATTCATGATATCAAAACAGATGGCAAAATAGGCAGGAAATTTGTTTTCGTGAGATATTTAACTGTATATCCGCTGAAGGGATTTTCAATGCTGCAGTAAGTCTAATGGATGCCTTTACTATTTTTCAAACAAAACTATATTGAGAACGTTAATAAAACCAAATTTCATTTTAGCTATTAAATAATTAAAAAAATTAATTATGAATTAAATAAATTGAAATTGGGTGGACGGAGAGATCAAATTATTGGGTGGGCTGTGATGCCCCATGGGCCCATATAAGTTGGTGCCATTGACATTATGCATAATAATACAGTTTTAAGAATGTCTGTCTTCAGGGTCAACTGCTTGGCAAAAAATCTATAATAGTCCGGGAGCCGATGACATCGAAAGCCCCGTGATCGCGAAATTGAAAAAAATACACTGCTCAAAACAATTAAAGGATATTTGAAGTTTTATATAAAATAAAGATATAAACGAAATTTTTTTTGCCGAAAATAGAAGAAGAGCATCACAAATGCAAATTTTTCTGGTTTTCAAACTGTGGAGTATGCAAATTTTGAGTTCGACGTCAAAAACGTCGCTTCAGCGGCAGCGAATGAAATTTGACTTTCAACTGGATAAAAGAGAATGAAGACAAGGATGATCGGCATTCAGTGATTGCTTTGTTTCGATGAGTACGATGTCTCAGCGAAGTCATTTGACAGATTCAGAAGCTTTGAGAATTGTTGGTAGGTTAGAAGGGGGCCAAACTCAAGCCGAAGTAGCGCAAGCCATTGGAGTGTCACAAAGTGTCATTTCCAGGATCTGGAACCGTTTTTTGGAGAGTGGATGTGCAGGCCGAAGACCAGGGCAAGGTCGTAGACGGGCAACAACGCCCAATGAAGATCGGTATTTAGTGTTAACAGCTCGGAGACACCGAACCATGAACGCAACTCTTCTCCAACAACACCTTCGCTCGGCTACAAGCACCACAATTTCAACTCAGACTGTCCGAAACCGGCTCCATGCTGTAGGTCTGTATGCTCGCCGACCGATGGTATGTGTTAGATTAACATCAAGGCATCGTCGCGACCGCAGGGAGTGGGCAACCGAGCATGTCAACTGGAGGAGAAATGAATGGAGCAATATTCTGTTTTCTGACGAGTCCCGTTTTTCTGTGCATCCGGATAATAGGCGTATTTTCATCTGGAGGGACCGTGGCAGTAGGAATAATCCTGCGTTCGTGCACGAAAGTGTCAGATTTGGCGGTGGAGGAGTGTTGGTGTATGGTGGCATCTCCATTGACGGGCGCACTGACCTCTACATCATTCGAGATGGAGCTCTGACTGGTCGCCGATATAGGGATGAGATCCTCAGACCTATTGTAGTTCCTTACGCTGCAGCAATCGGAGATAACTTCCTTTTAATGGACGATAACTGCAGGCCACATCGTGCAAACCTGGTGGAGGATTTCCTTTTCGAGAAAGGAATCGTTCGAATGGAATGGCCAGCGTGTTCTCCAGACATGAATCCAATCGAGCACGTTTGGGACGCTCTAGTAAGATGAGTTTCTGGCCGCCAACAACCCCCACAAACTCTCCAAGAACTGGAAAGAGCTCTTCTGTAAGAGTGGGGCAGAATACCCCAACTCGTCATTAATAGCCTCATTGAGTCCATGCCTCAAAGGTGTTCAACGTTGCTGGCCGCCCGTGGAAACCATACCTTCTACTGAAAATGATTTTTATTGAAGAAAACACCTTTTCTTATTCTTTTTTTCTCATATGCACAAATTGTGTTTTTTTCCTTTAGTACACAAATGCGCAATAAAATGCATTTTTTTCTGCCAAACATGTGTAATTTATTCTCATATAACCTACTATGTCTGTCGACCGTGTATCAATCAGCTAAACAGTTTACCAGATACAAAATCCACCTAAAACTGCAATATCCTTTAATTGTTTTGAGCAGTGTATATATATGTAAATCAATAGCAAAAATTCATACGAACAAAATGAGCTATTTATGACTAAGTTTGGCAAGCCGAAAATATGTTTAATTAAATTAATTATTATTAAAAAGCTATATTGATTTAATCGTTATCGCGGATATTGATCACTCGTAGAGCATTTTATAGAAAATCTTGTGCTCTTTCAGTAAATTTTGATATGACAAACTTTATAAAACACCGCCGGTATTTGCGGAGAAGGCGTCCGCGCGTCCGTCAAACGTCCCCATACGCCTTTGCCGACACTTGACCAGCGTTCAGCCGCAAAATAAAGACACAACCGGTAAAAATTCAAATCAAAATAATGGTGAAATTTTATCACCGGCCGCCTCCTTAAAATTGGTATCACAGACTATTATGGCAGAATAAAGTTTGTTATGCCAAGTTTTTCTGAAAGAGCACAAAATTTTCTATAAAATACTCTAAGAGGGATCAATATCCGCGATAACGGTAAAAAATTATAGCTCTTTAATGATAATTAATTTAATTAAACATATGTTCGGCTTGTCAAACCTAATCATACCTAGCTCATTTTGTTCATATCACTTTTTACTATCGATTTACATGGAATTTTTTTCAATTGTACCGCCGGAATTTGCGGAGAAGGCCAAACGTCCCCATACGCCTTTGCCGACACTTGACCAGTGTCCAGGCGCAAATAAAGACAGAACCGGTAAAAATTCAGAGAAAAATAACGGTGAAATTTCATCACCGGCCACCTCCTTAAAACAGGTATCTCAGACTATTCTGGCAGAATAAAGTATGTCATACCAAGTTTTTCTGAAAGAGCACAAAATTTTCTATAAAATGCTCTAAAAGAGTGATCAATATCCACGATAATGATTAAATCAATATCGCTTTTTAATAATAATTAATTTAATTAAACATATTTTCGGCTTGTCAAACCTAATCATACATAGCTCATTTTGTTCGTATCACTTTTTACTATCGAATTACATGAAAATTTTTCAATTCGGCGATCACAGGGTTTTCGATGTCACCGGCTCCCTACATATAACTTTGTCAAATTTATGGTTGCAGCAAACTGTCCAGTCATTGAATGTTTTTTTCTTTAATAAATAACTATTACTTGACCATATTATGAAGCGTTTTCATTGGTCAGAATAGAGATAAATTACGAATATGTAACCGTTTTTTATAAAAAATAATTGAAAATGAGAGTGATAAAAAAGATGAATGATTGCACTGTTTGTAGCAAATTTTTACAATGCGGGGAAAAAATTATCATAATTCGCTTCAAATTTGAAATTTTATATTTTTTTTTATTACAATCCTGGGGGAAAAGAAAAGATTAAACACCCCATGCTAATTCTACTGAAAACGTATAAAAACGACATAGGCATCATTCGACTGGATATATCACTACACAAACATAACTGTAGCATAAAATTCACCTCCGTAAATGATGGTAATTAAAAAAACTGTCTTTTTGAAAAAAAAAAACTACATATAATGTAGCTGGGCCATTGCTGATTTTTACTTGCAGTAAGTGATAAGTTTCTAAAAATGATAACATCTGTCTTGAAAAACAAAATTTTCCTACGCGAAAAATTTGTATTGAAAATATACACTTTTGGGGGAATGACATATATACACTGCTGGCCATTAAAATTGCAACACCATGAAAGATTGAAAATACAAAAAAGATATTTATTGTACGTAAACAGTATGGCATGAAAACAAAATGATTCAATTTGTAAACAGTTTGGGGGTTTACAAAGGTGCGAAATTGGTAGAAACAGCTGCTCCCCCTGGCAGCTAAAACGGCCGTTATCCGGTTAGGCATGGAGCCGAACTGGAGAACAGAAACGGTCTACTCATTCCATGCTGCTTCAAGTCTATGCCACACTTCATCAACCGTATTAGCTGGATATGAGTGGCGGGCTAGTCTCTAAGCAATTCATGACCAGATGTTTTCAATGGGTGACAGATCTGGAGACCGTGCACGCCAGGGCATAAATCGAATACCCTGTGTATCGAGGAAGGTCAGAACATGACGTGCAACATGTGGTCTTGAGTTATCTTGCTAAAATATGGCGTTTGGCAGGCCTCGAAGACAGGGCACAACCACTGGACGTAAGATGTCAAAAATGTACCGATCTGCGTTCAAATTACCATCGATCCGAACTAGAGATGTGCATGTCGTGTATCCAATGGCTGTCCAAACCATCACGCCAGGTGCAGGGCACCTTTGCCGATATCGAATGCAAGCAGGCGACAGCCATTTTCCTCGGAGCCTCCAGACAAGTATACGGCCATCAGAATACAGCACGTACAACTGGGACTCGTCTGAAAAGGCGACATTGTGCCAGTCATGCATGTAGCTTTGTCGTTCGGCGCATAAGAGTCGCCGACTCTCTCTATGCTGCATTGTCAAGGGAAACCGCAGTACTGGTCGCCGTTTTGACAGTCCACTCTGCTGCAAACGTCGTCGAACCGTACGAGCGGATACTGGGAGCGCTTCAAACATGCCCATTTCCTCAATAATGGTTCGAGATGTGGTCGTACGGTTTTGCAGGGCCGACCTCACAATATGTCTGTCCTCTCCGGCGTTAGTCATGGGAGGGCGTCGAGATCCTGGATGCCGTTCAGTATGACCCTCAGCAATCCATTAATTCCGTATTTGCATGACAGTGGTTGGATTTTGACGAATGCAATGGGTGATATCACGGAAAGATAATCCACACTCTCGATAGGCAACGATACTGCATCTATCGAATACCGACACTTGGTGGTAAGCATTTCTTCTTATTATTCGAAGCATAACACGATATTCTGAGCAAAGACCGACCTTACAAAGCGCGTTCCGAATGAGAAACCCACTACGCAACTTTTCTTTTATGCAGTGCTTCAGATGTCGTTTCTCCCGCCTGCCTCGTCTAAATGGGCTGAAATACTATGGTCTAAATGGGCCAATGGTCTAAATGAGCATTTGCATATTCCAATCTCTTCTTCCTTTCATGTGATTTTGACGTTCGTCAGATCATTCCTTCCTGGTGTTGCAATTTTAATGTCCAGCAGTGTATATAAACGGGACATTTTCAATTTTAGACATTTTGTCCAATATTTAAAAATATACTTATTGGACTCTTCTGGAATTTCAGGATTATAAAGCACTAGCAAAACACGCGACTTTGCCCGCTTAGTAGTTGAAATATGCCAAGTGATGTTTGTATGTCTAATTTTTATTAGAAGAAAAAAGGAATAATTCAAAAATTACTAATTAAGCCACAGTTTGACTAAACTTCATTATTACACTGCATTAGGAAGAAATGAGACATAAATAATTAAGAAGAACTCAAACTAATTCTAAATCAATGATAATTTAGAAAGTATTTTGAGGCTTTTATGCTCATTTCATACGCTCACTTCAGTATTTATTTGGTTTTTAATTTTTTAGAAATCGTTTTTAGTACGGATTTACATTTTAAAATTAACCATCATGTCAAATTCCAAGCTTTTTTGTCTAACTGTCTACCACCTCTCTGGTGGTAGTGGCACTAACATAAAAAGCCTACATTGAAACAGAGATTTTCACCATTAATTTCCCAAAAGACTTTTGAAATCGGTTTGGTATTTCCTGATATTCCATAGAAAACGTAATTTAAAAAGAATTTAAAGGAGTTTTTAGAACGTTTGTTGTTCCTGCCAACCCCAGGAGATAGTGGCAACGGCATAAAATATAGCTTGTGTAGAACTATCACAATTGATTCTCAAACACTACTTTTGTAATCCGTTTATTATTTCCTGAGATTGCACAGAAATCGTAATTTCGGACTTTTTTAGAATTCTTTTCGTTCCTTCCTTTCGCTTCACCCCTTTTAAAATTCGAATTTATTTTCGACTGTTCTTAGAGGGCATTTATATTTTATAAGTAACTACCATGCCATATTTAAAGTTTATAGCCTCTTCAAAATCACAGAAATCGCAGTTTAGAATGCTTTTGCTCCCGCAACCCTCTGGTGGTAGTGGCATCGACATAAAATATAGCTTATGTTTGAGCAGGTTCTATCACCACAAATTTACAAACATTACTTTTGAAACTGGTTTGATATTTCATAAGATTGCATGAAAATGGTAATTTAGGAAGTTTTTAGAACACTTTTCACTCACTTCATCTTTTTAAATTTGGAATTTTTTTTCGACGGTTCATAGAAAGCATTTGAATCTTTCAAGTGCTAAATTTATACCATGACAAATTTAAAAATGTTAGACTCCTCACTGTCACAAAAAAGCGCAATTTAGAACATTTTTTGCTTCTACAACCCCCAAATGGTAGTGACAACAACATAAAATATAGCCTTTGTTGGAGCAGCGACTATCACCATCAATTTTCTACCTTTAATTTTGAAATCGGCTTGATATTTCCTGAGATTGCGTAGAAATCGCAATTTAGAACGCTTTTAAAACGTTTTTAGCGCATTTTCACCCTTTTAAGTTTCGATTTTTTTTTTAGAAACTGTTCTTGGGACAGCATTTACCCCTTATAAGTAATTACCATGATAAACTTCAAGTTGCTAGTCCCTGCAGTATCACAAAAATTGCAATTTAGAACATTGTTTTGCTCCTGCAACCTCCGGGTGGCAGTGGCACCAACATAAAATAGAGCCTATGTAAGAGCAAGGTCTGTCAGCATCAATCTCCAACCATTACTTTTGAACGTGGTTTTATACTTCCTGAGATTGCAAAGAAATTGCCAATTAGAATGTTTTTTAGGACGCTTTTTGCGCATTTTCACCCCTTTCAAAATTTCATTTTTTAAAGAAATGTTCTTAGAGATCATTTATATCTAATAAGTAACTACCATGTCAAATTTCATGTTTCTAGGCTTTTCAGTAATACAAAATCACATTTTAAGAACGTATTTTGCTCTTGCTCCCTCTTTGGGGCAATGGTACCGACAAAAAATATAACCATATCTTGGAGCAAGCACTGTCACCCTCATTTTGATACCATTATTTTTTTAATCGGTTTGATGCTTCCTGAGATTGCGTAGAAATTGCCATTTAGAACGTTTTTTAGAACGCTTTTCGCGCAGTTTCACCCCTTTTAAATTTCGATTTTTTTTTAGGAAATGTTCTTAGAGACCGTTTATATCTTATAAGTAACTACATACCAAATTTCATGTTTGTAGGCCCTTCAGTAACACAAAAATCGCGTTTTTACAATGTTTTCTTCTCCTGCACCCCGTTTGGGGTGGTGGCACCGACAAAAAATATAACCTATATTGGAGCAAGGACTGTCACCATAATTTTGATACCATTATTATTTAAATCGGTTTGGTACTTCATGAGATTGCGTAGAAATTGCCATTTAGAACGTTTTTTAGAACGCTTTCGCGCATTTTCACACCTTCTAAATTTCAAATATTTTAGGAAATATTCTTAGAGGTCATTTAAGGTGTGTCTCAACGAAATAAAGCCACCCTAATTCTGTGCCGTAACTGGACACGAAACAAAGAAATAAGAACGAAACAAATATATTAAGAAAGTCCATATACAAATACATATTTAGAAGGAGTAACTCATTCCCTGCCCCACCTGTGCAGGAGAAAAAGATGAATGTGTAAAAAAAGAGGGGAAAAAGTGTCCCGCCGAAATAAAGCCACTGCCAATATTAGTATTTATTGATAACTACCGAAATTCGAGCTGCTGCAGTTCAACATGTTTATGATGTCAGGAAGTTGTCAAATACTTTTTCTGAGCCAGTCGAACTCTGTGCAGACTTTAGAAGGATGTATTTTCTATTTCTCCTGCAGTATTGCAATGGGAAAGAAAACCCACTTATCAAAGTTCGAGAAAGGACAAATAACAGCTTTTAAGGAAAAAGGTCTTTCACATAGACCAATATCTAAGCAAATCAGAGGATCTAAAACCGTAACAAACAATTTTGTAAATAAGGGCGATACGTACGGGTATATAAAAAAAGGAGGTATACATGCAGAAAAATGACTTCCAGGCAGGAAAGAGAAGTTTTGAGTCGTCTTTCACGAGGTGGTATTTCCTTAAAACAGTTGGCAAAAGAGGATAACATCCCTGTGATAAAATCAACCCTGAAACGAATTGAAAAACGTATCGGCATCTTGCGACACAAGAAAAGGAAACAGCCGCCCATGTTGAAAGTTATCCACTAGCAAAGGATAGTCGATTAGGCCAAATATTATCGAACCTGGAAGGACCAATGGCATCGTGTTATAGTCTCAGATGAGAAAAAAAATAATTTTTATGGGCCACACGGCCTTTCTTACTATTCGTATGACATCAGGAAAGAACAGGAAATTTCTCCAAAAGACAGCAAAGTGGAGGCTTATTAATGGTGTGGGGAGGCTTCGGCTATGGAGGTAAACATAACCTGGCTTTTCTCTCAGGCCGCATGAAGGCTATCAATTACCAAGAAATGCTAGAAAACCATTTACTGCCATTTGCAAAGAGAATTTGCGGACTAAATTGGATTTTCCAGCAGGACAAGACCTCCATTCTCATGCAAAAATCCTCCTGGGAATGATTTTTGGATAATCGGGTGCATGCCATAGAATGGCCTGTCCTTTTTCCCTGATCTCAATCACCAAGAAAATGTGTGAGGTATCATCCTCAGTAGGGCTGTATATACCAATAGCGGACAGTTTCAGTCTGTGACAAAATTGAAGGTCGTCATCATTGAAGTGTGGGAGAATATTGATGCTACTGTCTTCCAAGAATTGGTAAATGGTATGCCAAATCGTATATTCCACATCATACATAACCATGGCGGATATATTGTCTATTAACGGCTTTATTTCGGCGGGACACTTTCCCCCCCGCCTCTTTTTTTTACAAATTCGTTTTTTTTTTCTGCCCAGGTAAGGCAGGGAGTGAGTTACTCCTTGTAAATATGTATTTGTATATATACTTTCTTAATATATTTGTTTCGTTCTTATTGGTTTTTTTCGTGTCCAATTTCAGCACACAATCAAAGTGGCTTTATTTCGGTGGAACACACCTTATATTTTATAAGTAACTATCATGCTAAAATGATTCTAGGGCCTTCAATAATACAAAAATCGCATTTTTAGGACTTTTTTGTTCTTATCCCCCTTTTAGGTTAGTAGCATCGACATAAAATATAATTTATGTTGGAACAGGGACTAACAACATCATTTTGATACCATTACTTTTTAAATCGGTTCTGTAGTTCCAGAGATTACTTCTACAAATAAACAAACAAACAAATAAACTTTACTTCTTTATAATATTAGTATAGATATGTTTGACCTCATATTTACCAACTTCAACGTTGTTTTGATAAAGGAGGATACTTAGTAGGGCAACAAAAGATCAAAGAAAATTAATAATTCTTGATATACCCTGTAAAATAAAATGCACGAAATGATTTATGATTACAGCATACAAATATGTGGATCCTCCAGTATTAAGAGCTCAGCCAGTTGTATTCTTCATACTGTGTGCTACTGTGTGCGTTTTAACATTAAATTGAACATTGCCGGAATTTTATAAAAAATTAAACACTGTGTATGTTTCATAATAAAATAAATGTCCGTATTTATAATAAAACTTGTGTGCGTTTTGAAATAAAATAAATGTGTGTGTTTACAATAAAAATTGTGTGCGCTTTATAATAAAATAAATGTTTGTATTTATAGTAAAAATTGTGTGTATTTTATAATAAAATAAGTGTACGTGTTTATAAAAAAAATTTGTGTGCGTTTTATAATAAAAAAATGTATGTGTTTATAATAAAATTGTGTGTGTTTTATAATAAAATAAACAGTTTCATAATAAAAGAAAATTAACATACCGTTTTCGTACATTAGTCCTAACACATATTCAAAAATGTGGTTTGCTCTCAAAAAAAAAAAAAAAAAAAAAAAAAAAAAAAAAAAAAATCGCGGTAACCCCGGTGCATCTGCGACATATGTTCCATGAATTTCTTCAACAATTAAAGATAAAACAATGAAACTTTAGAAAAAACATAAATGTTAGATAATGGGTGTTCGACATTGTTGAAAAATGTGCATAAATAATGGTATTCAACAGTATTAAAGGTTATTGTTAGATATTGGATATTTTATATTGTTGGATAATATGCATAAAGAAAGGCATTAAAATGTATTGTTGCAAAAAATCATCTTTGCATTTCTAAGATTATTAAAGCTTATGATGGTTATCTAAAACGTATAGTCCGTGATTTTTGCGATATTTTTGAGAAATTTATTCATAATTAGTGGATTTTTCCACAATTTGAATTTCATTATACACATACGTGTAATATTTTGAAAAGTGATTTGCTAATAAAAATTCTTCATTATGGAAGATATTGTACAGTTGGGATGATTGTTATAGCCGTCATCATTGCGAAACTTTCAATTTGGATTTTGAAGCAGCTGTTTTTCTGTATTTTAAGATTCTTATTCAAGATACTTCGTGCAAGTTTCATCGAAGATTGTAAAACGATGGAAAATCAAAATATAGTGCTAAATAGATACAAATATCTTTCAAAAGCTGATTTCGACGATAGGTGCATTTGAACCATTCGATTTCGATGATAGTGCCCTGGAATTTTCTGATTCCTACGACAGTGATTATGAAACAGCTGAAGAAGAATTTTTGGATGAATTTTATGACGCATATCAATATGCTCGTTGAAAATTTCCTTGGAATACTGTTGACAAAAAAAAATTTAGTCCTCTCTTTTTGCCCGTCACGGACTTCCATATAAACTGATACAGACTCCAGAAAATGATTCTGATACATCATCTGGCTCAACCGATGAACAAATGCTAAAACATGTTAAGCCAAAAAAGTCATGGAAAAAGCGGCTGTCTCGTGGAATTCGGCGTAAACGGGCTTCTGGTTCTCTGGGAGATGATTTAAGCATAGCGTCTGAATCAGATGAGCCACAAGTTATTCAAGATTGTAAGTCAAAGGAGAATTGCGAACAAACACTCCTTAATGATATTTCAAATAAATGGGTTGATATCCCCTGAGAGATGATTCCAACACTTCTGATGAATTAGATCCAACTGAACAGCGAGTTGGTGAACATCTTGAATTAAACGAGGCTTGTGGAGAATTGCGCTTTGATGGAAATTCAAATGAATGGGTTGATATCCCTCTGAGAGATGATTCCAGCATTTCTGATGAATTAGAACCAACTGAACAGCGAGTTGGTGAACATCTTGAGTCAAAGGAGGCTTATGAAGAACGACGCCTTGATGAAATTTCAAATGAATGGGTTGATATCTCTCTGAGATATGATTTAAACACCCCTTTCGAATTTGAGCCAGCTGAAAAGCAAGTTTCTGAATGTCATGAATCAAAAGAAACTTGTGAGCAAGTACTTTTTAATGGAGTTTCAAGTGAACGGGTTGATACCCATCTGAGAGATAATTTGAGTGCTCCGTCTGAGCCAAATGCACATCTTGCTACTGAAGGCCATGAGTCAAAAAAGACTTGAAAACAATGACTCTTTCATGGAAAATCATATAAAAGAGCTTCTCTTCTTTCAAAAGTTAATTCGACCACTCTAGCCAAGCCAATTGATCAGCCAGTTTCTGAAGGTCGAAAGCCAAAAAAGTCTCGGAAACAACGCTTGCTTTGCTGTATATCTGCACAAACAGCTAATTAACTTATCAAAGACGAAGATTTAGGAACTTTATGGTTCACATATTTCATTTTTTTTAAACTTACTAATTTTTTCTTATATGTGCCTTGTGCCATATTGTCGTCGTCTTGTGCCGTAGTGTCGTCGCCCTGTGCCGTATTGTGATCGTCCTGTGCCGTATTGTGATCGTCTTGTGCTGTACTGTGGTCGTCTTGTGTTGTACTGTGTTCGTCTTGTGTTGTACTGTGGTCGTCGTGTGTTGTACTGTGTTCGTCTTGTGTTGTACTGTGGTCGTCTTGTGTTGTACTGTGGTCGTTGTCTTGTGCCGTACTGCCTACTAAAAGTCTCTTCTGCGCGTCTTATACCTTAAAGCTGCTACTATCAGGCTCTTTTTTTTTTTATCTTGTATCTTCTGCCATTTCCTTCTCCAATAAAATTTTTCCCAAATTTTCTGCAACTTGTCTTTATTGCTTTTAATAATATCTTTAAATTTTATAGTGAAGTTTCATGAAGAAAAAGACCGCAATATGATATTGTGGTGCAAAATATTTTAAGGCGTGGATATTATTTAAGTTAGATATTTAATTTAGAAATATATTACAGCTTAAACAAATAACTATACATTAGCTTGCAGAAAAATCGTGATTTTTTTTAAATAAAGAAAGAATAGATTTTTTAAAAGTTTTAACTGAAATCTTATTATTTTTGTTCCACATGTAGGCAATTAAATTATACAAATAATTGTAAGTATACAAAATAATTTAATCTCTCTAATTAGATGAAATTAAGAAACATATTCTACGTTTTTTAAGATTTAAATAATAAAATGATAATTAATAGTTATAAAAATAATAAAATCTGCAATTTCATTAGTTCAGGGATGAGATTTCCGCTTTTTTGCACAGCAATATTTTCTTAGAGAAAATGTTGCTCTCTTAAATCGCAAAAATGTGCCGCTTAAATAAAATTACATTTTCTGCAACAAAATACTAGTGTGCAAAAAAAGCGGAAATCTCATCCCTGTTAGTTGCTAGAACAGATACATTATTTGATCAAAAGTATCCGGACACTTTCCAGTTTAGACATCTTGAAGTTCCAGAAGAATCCGAAAAGTATATCTTTAAATATTTGACAAAATATCTAAAGCTGAAAGTGTCCAGTGATTAATGGCCATATACTGCATAATCTTATCGTAAATGCCAAACAGATCTACAATATGAGTTTTACTATAATTGCCAAATTTACCATATTTAAGCGCTCCTAAAATCTTGGGATGGGGATGGTGCTCAGTTTTCCCATATTTTAATTAGGACCTGCTTCTGGGAGAAACACAAACCTGTTTTACGGCAAAATATTTCCTTTTTTATCAAGAAAAATTCAATTTTGTCAAACATGGCTGCATATGATGCTTTAAGGGTCCCGTCCCTGCCGGCGAAGACACTCGCGAGCTAATGCTAATCCTATGGGGAGGGATTTTTCTAATATCTCGTTTGCATTTCGACATTTTTAAATATTTTTTTTGCATTGGATAGCCGAGGTCCGTCTCTACAGCGCACTTTGGTTACTATTTCGATTTTGGTTGCAGATATTTTTTAGAATGACTCTTTCATTTTCAGAACCGGTTTTGAAAGTGAAAGTAACTTCATAAAAAATATCTGCGACCAAAATCGAAAAAGTAACCAAGGTGCGCTGTAGAGACGGACTTCAACTATCCAATGCAAAAAAAATTATTTAAAAATGTCGAAATGCAAACGAGATATTAGAAAAATCCCTCCCCATAAGATTAGCATTAGCTCATGAGTGTCTTCGCCGGCAGGGACAGGACCCTTAAGAAGGTCAGTAAATGGTTGCCTATTGCCGGCAAATGCCAGATCTAAAATGTCCTCAATTTAGATGTTTCAAGAGTCTGAAATTCAGATGCAAAAAAGTGTCGAAAATAAATAAGACACTTTAAAAAGTCTCCTTTTCCAACTATATATTTCAGGCACATTTGTGCCCAAAATTGGATAATGAAAACTTCGTTATTTGGAGATTTATTTCTGATTGGAGAGTTGCGACACAATGAGATTCTTTTATGAATACTCATCTTCCATTCAGCGGGTTTGGTAAAATGTTCCTAAGAAATCACCAGTTGAAACTTTTGAAATATGTTTAACTCAAATAAATGCATTTTTAAAACTTTTGCTTAGAGTTTCGTTCGCCAAGACGCATACATAAATTAAAGACGCCGAATTTCTTATTTTTAGAAGACCCGAGTTCTTATTACGTTGTTTGTAGAACATTATTTACTGTACTGTAAGTATTTATTTCTTATTCATTGCATGTATTTTACGTATATAAGATGCTGAGAGTAGCATACAGTGAGTTTTAGGACGCTCTGTTCCTCTTATGGGAACTGAAACTCCGCCATATTTGGAAGTAGCGTAATCCCAATTTCGTCCCCCTTGCAGTCTTATTTTCGTCTTGGGGGTGAAGTTAGGAATGCTTTTTTATGACAATTTTTTCATTGTTTTCCTCTTGTTTGGATGGCTAATGTTTCGTTATGTTATTCTTCCACTGATAATTAGTTCATTTCTTTGTGCCTTACTTTAATGTAAATTAAATTATTTACTCATTTAGAAATAAATTTTGATTTAGTTATAAGTTAATTCTCGGCGTATTGGATTTTTTAGAGGCACGAAATTGGGACCATTTTTTTCCCCATTGCATTTTTAGATACTTTTGAAAAAACAATTTTTCGCCTTGTAAAAATTATTTGTGCGATATTTGCCTATGCTTCTATGTGCGTGGATAGTTAGTGTATGTAAAATCCAAGTTTGGTAGGTTTTCACTGAAAATTACAACATTTAGGGCCTGAAAGTGACAGGGGGGACGAAATATGGGAACTTTACCCTATCAGATTTTTGCTTATTTTTATTTTTTAACTTTAAAATTTACGATTTTGCAAAAAAGCCTGACGTGATGGTTGAAAATGGAGGTCATTTTCGTTTTCAGCGGTACAAAATATATGAGTCAATTATCAAAAGCTAAAATACATGATACAACCCAAATATTTCAGGCTACTGTTATTAATTTTCGAGATATAGATAAATTTAACTTTTCGGCTGTCTAAGTGGTCTTCTGTTATCTCTGGCATTCACATAAAAGAACATTCTTCCAAAATTAAAACATTCAATTATAATTCAATACAGGTATTTATTACGAGGTATGCCGAAATATATCAATGCAATTGATATTCCTAAACCACTAAATTCACTTTCATCGGAATTTCTAAGTAGCTTTGAAGAACCGGCCTTCTGAAAAAAATTAACATAAAAATTCCAATGAATAGAATATTAGGCGAATAAGCTTTAACTCTGGGGCTACTTTGAAGTAAATAGAACAACGCTGAATACATTTTTGAATAAAGATTGAAAACAAATTGATATTTATTCCCAGAAACACAGTAACAAACCGCTCAAAATTGTGAAAGAAAGTGTTTCTTATCACTTAGAATGCATAAATAATGAGGATGCCTTTTCAATAGCTGTCCCCTTGACTTCTCATAGTAAATGATGTTTCGAATTTGCTTCTGTTTAACCTAAAAATCAAATGACCGATTTGTTGCAACATATGCATTGATAAATCGGAAAAAAATATTGCAATTTCAAATGAGTGTCATTTTACTATAAACTTAACGATCAAATATTTATGATAAATAAGGAATAAAATAAAATTTATATCTTCATAAAAATGATTATAATTTGAATTCTGATTAACAGAATTAGTAGTTTCTGGAATTAGTAGAGTTTACAATCCTTTTAAAAAGTTAATTTTTTTAGCCCTCTAATGCCCATGGTAGCAAATCTGCTACCATATGTTCAGCTTTAATTTTTAGCACGAAATTTCGTAAATAACGTACAGTCGTGGAAAAAAAAAAGTAAACACCCCCTACTAACTCCTCAGCAAATCATCGTAGAAGAAAGTTACTGGTACCGAACGATTGGAAATAAAGTCTACTTTTAAATGATGTATATAAAATTTTCTTAGGGGGTCATCTACATATTAAAACGAATCCAAACTTCATTTTTTTCAATGGCAACTCCCAATTTTAACAACATATTTCAAATCTTCCGTTCAAACTATGCCTAGACACCAAATTTCAAGTCATTTGAATGATAAGTTTTTGAATTATAAACATTCAAAATTTAGTGCTTCTAATGTTAAATTACATTTTCATATTTTTATTTATATCTCCCGAAATTATGCTCCTAATGTGCTAATTTTTTTTGTAGTAATAATACTAATATACCCAAACATAAATAAGCTGAATTTGCAATTTTTATAATTTTATGATATGAATTATGAATTATGAAATTAATATTCGAAAAAATTATGAATTGCAACCTACAATCTTTTTGATGGATTTAGATTTATTAAGTCCTGCTTTATGGAAATTTAAAAATTTCACATTTTTATTTCAAGTAGTTTTCAAATTATGCTTAAAAAGCGGCAAAATTATGGTTTAAGGGGCCGTCTATGATGGAAGTGAGTAGACATTTTGAAATTTATTCTGCTGTACTGTAATCTAACACGCTTCATTGACTCCTTGAGTGGCGCTTAAGGTGCCTTGATCAAGGAAGGGGCTCTCTCGGTGAACAATCCAGCACGGAACTTCAATTTGGATACAGCCCTTAAAATAAGCTCGTTTTAAAATAATTAATTTCTCGGAAACTTATGGTACGAATTGCATAAAAATTCGTTTTTAGGCTAATTGAAGGGTGTAGAGTTCATTTATGCTGTCAGAATTGGGTACTGCTATTGAAAAAAACAAAGTTATGGTTCGTTTTAATATGTAGATGGCCCCCTAAGCAAATTTTATATACATCATTTAAAAGTAGACTTTATTTCCAATCGTTCGGTACCAGTAACTTTCTTCTACGATAATTTGTTGAGGAGTTAGTAGGGGTGTTTACTTTTTTTTTCCACGACTGTACATTTTAAGTCATCACAACAATAACTAGACCTTTATGTAATATTAGTTATGAATTTTGAATACAGATGGAGCACTAAATAAGAAAATAAATTAGTTTGAAGAAACATGTTTAAAAAACAAGACAAAATTGCATTGACATTGGTAAGTTTTTGCTCAGGTTTTCAAATGTTTTATTGAAATAAAACCAAATACTTATGATATATAGGCATAAAAAGAGTTTCTTCTATTCTCTCAACAAAAAAGTTTAACATAAGTTTGTTTTTTAATGATAAACTGAGTAATTAAAATCAAGGTAGCGGATCTGCTACCACGAGAGTTAGTGCTCATGAGCCCGTGGCAGCATTTTTGCTACCATATTATTTTCAAAGGAAATTTATACTTCTTAGTGTTAGGTTTGATTTTCAAATATTTTATTGAAATAAAACCAAATACTTATGATATATAGGCATAAAAAGAGTTTCTTCTATTCTCTCAACAAAAAAGTTTAACATAAGTTTGTTTTTTAATGATAAACTGAGTAATTAAAATCAAGGTAGCGGATCTGCTACCACGGGCGTTAGTGTTCATGAGCCCGTGGTAGAATTTTTGCCACCATATTATTTTCAAAGGAAATGTGTACTTTTTAGTGTTAGCTTTGATTTTCAAATATTTTATTGAAATAAAACCAAATACTTATGATATATAGGCATAAAAAGAGTTTCTTCTATTCTCTCAACAAAAAAGTTTAATATAAGTTTGTTTTTTAATGATAAACTGAGTAATTAAAATCAAGGTAGCGGATCTGCTACCGCGGGCGTTAGTGTTCATGAGCCCGTGGTAGCATTTTTGCTACCATATTATTTTCAAAGGAAATTTGTACTTCTTAGTGTTAGCTTTGTACTTAAAACACTTATTTTACTTTTAATTCGCAAGCTCATGTTATTAAATAAATCCGAAATAAATTACTTGAAATTTATAATTTCCATATACAATAAAATGAAATTATTATTTTTTGCATTTTTAAACAAAATATTAAAATTTATTTTTAATATATAAATAGAGAAAATTATGAAATAAATCTGGAATTAATATTTTGAACTTTATATCTTTAAGTATAAATATGAGCAAACGTTTTTTGTTGAGCCGTATCACTCAAGTATGTTATATTTAGTATGATTGTATTACGTGGTATATAATTACACTAGCTGATCCCGCGCAAATCAGTTGAGCTGTAGTTTACTATATTTCGAATTAATTGCTGTGCTTATTGTGCATTAAATTTTATTGCATGTTTTGAATGTTTGGTAACAATAAGTATTAAATCTTATAGGAAATAACTATTATCTTGTTTTGTTTGTTTTTTTTTATTAAAAAGAATGTATAGTTTTTTTTAGAATCCGGATTGCTTTATTTGTCTGCGCAATATTTTAATACGCCTGTATGTAAAATTCCATGGTTCTAACTTCTTAATTGTGTATATTTTTAGTAAGATAGACAGAGTTACAAAATTTAATTTTTATATGTGTTAGATAAACAAACCGCTCGTTGCCATCGGCAAAGAAAAAAAACAATTATTTTTGCCGCTACATACTATATCAGTGTTCTATACATAGAATTATACAGAAAATCAATGAGTAAAATGAGATTTCTTCTTCTTATTATTATTGTGTAAAATTGAATAAATGGTAACAATAAATATTAAATCTTATAGGAAATAACTATTATCTTGTTTTTTTTTTTTTTTTTTTTTATTAAAAGGATCTATAGTTTTTTTTAGAATCCGGATTGCTTTATTTGTCTGCGCAATATTTTAATACGCCTGTATGTAAAATTCCATGGTTCTAACTTCTTAATTGTGTATATTTTTAGTAAGATAGACAGAGTTACAAAATTTAATTTTTATATGTGTTAGATAAACAAACCGCTCGTTGCCATCGGCAAAAAAAAACAATTATTTCTGCCGCTACATACTACATCAGTGTTCTATATATAGAATTATACAGAAAATCAATGAGTAAAATGAGGTTTCTTCTTATTATTATTACTGTGTAAAATTAAATAAATGGTAACAATAAATATTAAATCTTATAGGAAATAACTATTATCTTGTTTTGTTTGTTTTTTTTATTAAAAAGGATGTATAGTTTTTTTTTAGAATCCGGATTGCTTTATTTGTCTGCGCAATATTTTAATACGCCTGTATGTAAAATTCCATGGTTCTAACTTCTTAATTGTGTATATTTTTAGTAAGATAGACAGACTTACAAAATTTAATTTTTATATGTGTTAAATAAACAAACCGCTCGTTGCCATCGGCAAAGAAAAAAAACAATTATTTTTGCACTACATACTACATCAGTGTTCTATATATGGAATTATACAGAAAATCAATGAGTAAAATGAGGTTTCTTCTTATTATTATTATTGTGTAAAATTGAATAAATGGTAACAATAAATATTAAATCTTATAGGAAATAACTATTATCTTGTTTTGTTTGTTTGTTTTTTTTTATTAAAAAGGATGTATAGTTTTTTTTTAGAATCCGGATTGCTTTATTTGTCTGCGCAATATTTTAATACGCCTGTATGTAAAATTCCATGGTTCTAACTTCTTAATTGTGTATATTTTTAGTAAGATAGACAGAGTTACAAAATTTAATTTTTATATGTGTTAGATAAACAAACCGCTCGTTGCCATCGGCAAAGAAAAAAAAACAAAAAAAAACAATTATTTCTGCCGCTACATACTACATCAGTGTTCTATATATAGAATTATACAGAAAATCAATGAGTAAAATGAGGTTTCTTCTTATTATTATTATTGTGTAAAATTGAATAAATGGTAACAATAAATATTAAATCTTATAGGAAATAACTATTATCTTGTTTTGTTTGTTTTTTTTTTATTAAAAAGGATGTATAGTTTTTTTTTAGAATCCGGATTGCTTTATTTGTCTGCGCAATATTTTAATACGCCTGTATGTAAAATTCCATGGTTCTAACTTCTTAATTGTGTATATTTTTAGTAAGATAGACAGACTTACAAAATTTAATTTTTATATGTGTTAAATAAACAAACCGCTCGTTGCCATCGGCAAAGAAAACAACAACAACAACAACAACAACAAAAAACAATTATTTTTGCCGCTACATACTACATCAGTGTTCTATATATAGAATTATACAGAAAATCAATGAGTAAAATGAGGTTTTTTATTATTATTATTATTGTGTAAAATTGAATAAATGGTGGAAAAAATAAAATTACATGAAAAAATTGGATATACAGTAAACTTCCGATTATCGGGCACTCTATCAACCGCCACCCTTCTTTCCTACCTTTTTATTTATTTATTTATCAGAAACGAACAACGAAAATTCAAATGCACAAAAATCCGAGTGATACGGGGCTGTTTTGAGTAAAATGCTTGTCCCACGTCAGGAACAACAGCTATAAAATATTTCAGCGAATGAAATTCAGACTCGCTTAATTGTGACTAGTATGATATTGGTTATGAATGATTAACGAATGACAAAATTATTGAAAATGTTTTTAATCCAGTAAAACCTGAAGTGGGAGAATGTTATAAATCGAGAAATTACCAACCAGGTGTCAATCACATAGGCTTTGCTCTCTAAATGCATTAATTGGTTTGCGATGCAAGAGGAAGCAGGTGCAACTCAAGTACTTTTATTACGCAGAATGCGTAATCTTGCTGCAGAAAAATCCCAAACAAAACGTAAACAAAAATGTATAATGGATTACTTTGGATGAAAACAGGTATTACATAAAAGTTAGACATTCAGTAAAATTCCACATTTGCCAGATAAACAGATTTCTTATTATCAGTTATGCATTTTATGAACAAAAGAACACAACGAATAGAAAAAAAATTAATTGTTCTTTTTTATAAATTAACATATTGAAATTTAATTTTAGTAACGGTCTTGCACTGTCTTTCGATTATCCGTGTATTTCGATTATCCGCCAGACCGTTTGTCTCGTGAGTGACAGATAATCGGAAGTTTACTGTATATACATGTAGAGAGATGTATATAAACAAAGAAAGAAATTTTTTTAGGTCATACAATATGTAAAAATGTTATTATTTTCACAAAATGAAATATGGTAAAATTCTTTATATTTCTGCCCTTGGTAGCATATACCGGGTGTCCCAAAAATAACTGATGGATTTTAAAATTCAATAACTTGCAAACGGTGACAAATATTTAAAAAATTCTTGCAGGGTGGGTTATGTATAATGTCAGGAGATTTTTTACTGTGATTCTTGATTTTAGTTCGAATTTCAAACAACATATGGCGCTGAGAGCAATAGGTGCTCAGTCGAGAACCGATTTTTGGTACTTCGGGGTCAATTCATTGCATTTTAATCTCCTTTTTTCGCATGGAAGAAGAGAGAGGCCAAAAAATCGAGCCTGGGTTTAGCGGTTATTCGTTGCAGTGCCATCTATCGACGCCATTTGTAACTAAAACCGAGAATCGCAGCATAAAATCTCGTGACATCTTACATAACACTCCTGCAAGAATTTAATAAATATCTGTCACCGTTTGCATGTTGTTGAATTTTAAAATCCATCAATCATTTTTGGGACACCCGGTATGATACCATACGGAAATCCTATAAAATATAATAAAATCCCATTTTTTTATATTTTACTTTATTTGACCCACAATAACATAAATAAGACTAAAAAATAATTTTTGCCTTTGCAATTTCTTGTAGTGTGAATTAGAGGGTTAAGGGGATCCGTGGGTCAAATTTCTCAAAAAATACATTTTACTTTCTTCTTTCTAGAAAAGAAAGTACTGTAACTAAAAGTTCTTTCGATTTCCGATTTTCGACGGATTTATATGTTCTAGGGGTCTGAGATCCCGGAAAACATATACAAAATGTCTGCCTGTATGTCCGTGTGTCATCTTTGTATCATCGAAAAGTGCATGAAGTTATGCATAAAATTGAACCAATTTTTTTGTGTATCTTTTTGGCTATGGCCAGCAGGTCCTCCTTGAATTTGGAGATATTCCGCCAAAAGAGAGCGCTGTAACAGCGATTTTTGTGCCATTTTCATTATTCCACTATCCAAAAGTATATGAAGTTATGCATAGAATTGAAACAAATTTCATAGGTATGTTTTAGGCTAAAGCAAGTACCTCCCACGTGAATTTGGTAACAATCCGCCGGTAGGGGCGCTGTAATAGCGATTTTTTTTTCAATTTTTCCTAGTTCTATTGTACATTGGTTGTTCATACAGCGAAGGGCAATTCGCATCCAGCTAAACCGGCGTTTCTCAGGCAGCTGATGTACAACAGAATAACGAACAGTATTGACTTTACATAATATTATGATCGAGATTAACTCGTTTTTACTCCAATTAGTAAAATGAAGCAAAAACTTAAGATGAAAATCAAAGTTGAAGTAATACTGAATTATTAACATATGCAACAACTTTTTGAAATATTGACATATATGAGAAAGAAGAAAGTTTTAGGATTGGCACTTCCGACTAGTTTATTTTTCGACAAAATTAAATAAAGCAAACCGCGTATTTCTACAATGATTACATTAGAAGATATAACGATTTTTAACGTTATACTTACAGTTCTGGCCTGCTCGTAACTGGGACTTTAAGTCAATATATCTCAAAATGGATTTTGTCATAATTTGTCATGTTTAAAAAGATATATCTAATCTTTCTTGCAAGATATTTGTATGAAATTTTGTACAGAGTTTTTATAAGAACAAGAACAAAAAATCTTCTTAAAATACCGTCAAAAAATTTTAAATGCGCTAGGCCTTTCGAAAGATCTGAGTCTTTCTTCTTCAGGCGCAACGAAGACGTCCTTCTACTATGAAAGCAGCAGGAAGACTGAAATGAGAGATAAGGGAAAGGAAACAAGCTGTAGAAACAGCCAATAGGAAATTAGAAAACAACAGCCAATAGGAAAGAAGAAGACAACAGCCAATCACAGGAGAGTATAATCAAAACAAAAGAACACAGAGTAGGAAGGGCAAAAATTGGGAGGGACAAAAAAAAAATACATATAATTAAATATGGGAACACATGAAAAAAAAAAGAATAAAATATAAAAAACAGACTAATATTAAGAAATACAAAAATAAATTAAATGGTAGTACTGAAAAGGTTTTTCCAAGCTGCAGAGAGCATTGTGGAATCAGATTTATCATTAACAATAACATCACGATTAAGATAAATAGCTAGATTTTCAAGAAAGTCCAATTCAGAGATACTATTGGCATTAGAGATAATTTTAGCATTTTGAAAATTAAAATTATGGCCGGAATCCCAAGAGTGCTTGGCAATAGAAGATTTAGAAAATTCTTGATTTATTACATAACGAGAGTGTTCTTTTAAGCGGATTTCGAGATTTCTTTTAGTTTGACCAATATAAGATAAATCACAACCATTACAAGGAACTTTATAAACTCCCCATTTACGAAGATCAGGAACAGGAGATTTAGTGGAGGGGAATTTGAATTTATTGACAGGTTTAAAGATAATGTTAAAATTGAAGCGTCGTAAAACTTTAGCTAACTTGAAACATAAAGGAGGATAAAAGGGGAGGACAACCAAATTATCAGGTTTGCTTTTGACAGATTTGGAAAGAGTAGATTTATTAGTAGATTTATTAGAGTTTTTGTTACATATGAGAATCTTTTAAACAAAACTTTTATAATATCCCAGACTTTTTAAATTGACTATCTTTTATTTTAATTCATTTCTGTTACTTTTCATTTCAGAGTTCATTAAGATATATGTATCTGCCCAACCTAATTCCTGTGGTTACACGTCACCAATACTTGCCATGCAGAAGCAGATGTATGAACTTTGATCTGTTCGTTTGTACCGCGTTTTTATTCCTCTCTTCTATAATGTTTTCCAGTCGGAAGGGAAGAGGTGGTTTTTCTCCTCTCCCTCCATTTTCTGTTATAGTTGCATTTAACCAAGAAAATTTCATTAAATCCTTTAAATGGAAAGAAATAAGCTTTTGTGGCTCTAGCGTTCACACTATCTAAAAAATATTAAGCAACACACAGTCAACTTTTATTTACAACACTATAGGTAATTTTCTTGTGAAATATGTTGAAGATTTCGCATACGACGTTCATCCAAGGATCGGGCGGACCCTGCGACATTTTGAGGTAAGCCAAATTCCTTATCTCTTTTTTTTCTAACTTTGAAAAATGATACATTAGAATATAAAATGTTCAAGAGGTCACTCCGAATAACAGATTATGTGACATGATTTGTCGCATTGCTACAGAGGAAAATGGAAAATTATTGCTACTTTATTCTTTAACAATAGTATCTGAAAATGTTTGAAATATAGAATTTGATATATGAAGCTTTAGAAAAATGTTTTATAATAAGTATTTATGCTATGCCTAAAAAAAAGCATAAGCAACTTAACGATACTATTGAAACATTATTATTTAAAACCTTTTTACTCATATAATTTTAATATTGACGTAATATTTATATATATATAAGATCGTAGTCTATATATGAAAAATGAGTATCTATATATGTAGTCTATATATGAAAGTCTATATATGAGTCTATAGACTATATATGATCGTAGTCTATATATGAAAAATGAGGATACTGTGATAGAAAAACTGAACGCAAGCAATTATAATGTTTGGAAGTTCAGATTAGAAATGTATTTACAGAAGGAGGACCTCTATAGTGCTGTCAGTCAGGATCCGCCCGATCCAATGACAGATGATTTTAGAAACAAAAATAGGAAAGCGCGTGCCATTATAAATTTGTTGATCGATGACGATCAGATTATTAATGTGAAGAATTTAGAAAGCGCGCGAGAGTGTTGGCTTGCTTTAAAGGAAGTTCATGAACGTTCTAATCTAAGTAGTAAACTATTTCTTCTAAGAAAACTTCATTCCACAAAATTAAACGAAGGTGGTAATATGGTTGATCACCTTACCAAAATTTATCAAACTCGCGATAAGCTGCAAGCTATTGGAGAAAATATAAGTGATCAACACCTTGCTGCTTTAATGCTCTGCTCTCTCCCTTCCAGTTATGACGGTCTCATTACCGCTTTGGAGGCAAGGGATGAGCGTGACCTTAGTGCTAGTTTTATTCGAACAAAATTAATAGACGAATATTCAAAAAGAATTGGAAATAACCGCGAAAGTGAGAACAGTCACTCCGCATTAAAGGTGGTGAAATTCCATAAAAACAAACAAAATAAATTCTGCCGGTACTGCAAAAAGAATTCTCACAACATTGATGATTGTTGGACCTTGAAAAATAAAAATAATCCTAAGCAGTACCAATGCCCTAATGGTTTTCCCAACCAGTCACAAAAATCGGCTATATGCTCTCAAGGGCAGCGCATATGCGAATACTAACAAAAATAGGAATTTTGAAAAAGAAATACCTAATGATAGAAATGTTACATTTTTTGTTGGGGATAATGTAAAAAATCTCTGGGTGATTGATTCAGGGTCTTCAACTCATATTTGTAATAACAAAAACAAGTTTAATGATTTTCATAACAGTGCTTCTAGCGTAACAATCGCAAACGGTCCAGAGCTTTGCTCTGAGGGTTACGGGACTATAAAATTAAATACATTAATGTCGGATAATGCACACAGAACGATAACACTAAAGAATGTATTGTATGTACCCGAAATTGAAACAAATTTAATTTCTATAAAAAGGTCTACTGAGAATGGTTTTAAAGCCATATTTGAAAAACAATTTTGCAAGATAACTCACGAAGGTGTTACGTACCTCGAGGGCTATGTAAACAATAATTTATATGAATGTAAAATAGAACAAAATATGTCTCACAATGTAAATATTATAAATGAATGCGAAAATAAAAATTGTCTACACAAGTGGCATAGGAGATTAGGCCACAGAAACGTTAATCATATTAAGGAATTAGTAAATAATGATATGGCGTTAGGAATTAAAATTGACAAATGTAAACACGGTGATACATACGAAACATGCATAATTTCTAAACTCACTAGTGATCCATACCCCAAAGCCGCTAGTTTTCGAGCTACAAAGCCCACAGAATTAGTGCACTCCGATTTATGCGGGCCTATGCAAACAGCGACGGTTGGCGGAAAATACTATTTTTTGACTTTTGTAGATGATTTTAGCCGGTTTACCATAACGTACTTACTGAGAACCAAATATGAAGTTTTCCCAAAATTTAAAGAATATGTTGCAATGACCGCGAATAAATTTGGCAGGAAGGTGCGTGCTATCCGTACCGACAACGGAGGGGAATACACAGGGAAGGAAATTGAAAATTATCTAAAAAATGAGGGAATTAACCATCAACTTACTGTTCCGTATTCCGCACCCCAAAATGGGGTTGCGGAGCGTAAGAACCGTACCTTGATGGAGGTGGCTCGCTGCCTACTTAAAGACAGTGGTTTACCTAACTCATTCTGGGGCGAAGCAAAGCCGCCTCAAGGCTACAAGCCAAACACAAGGTTTCGTGACGTCACGACGCGGGGCTTAGATCAGCCGTGGAGAGCACATGCGTTATTTAAAACATTAATTCTTTCCTCCATATTTCAACTTATTATCACAGCATATGGGAAAAAAAATAAAAACTTATAGTTTAAAGACGCTAATTAAGTGCTTTTTAATCAATTTCGATCACTCGAAACAATAATAACGATAACACAAAAACAATATTTATGAAATAATATCACTGTGTCAATGAAAATGTGCATCAGAATTAAAGATACATTAAAGAAAATTCGTTCGTTAATGAAAAAAAAATCCCAAGTATTAAATTTATTTTAGTAGACAGTTTTTATTATTTATTCTACTTTGAAATTTAGAAAAAGTATCAATTATCTATTTGGTATATATTCAAAAACAAGACATTATACATTATTACATATATATATATACATATATATATATATACATATATATGTAATATATATATATATAAATTTGCAGTTTAAACACATAAATTGAATTATTTTGCTTTCAATTATTTCAAAATAAATAAATAACAATAAGTGTGCCAATCAAAACCCACATTTAAAAATTAAATTAAAGTGGAAGAAAAGTGAATGTTAAATGAAAACAAATTCAAGTTGTGTTCTATTTTTATTTTTAATTGGGTTTGACATTATACAGTAAATATCCTATTAAATATTAAGTGATTTGAAACCTGCATATAATAAATAGTAAAATTAAAGTATACATGAAATTAAGTATTCTTATAAATAAATTTTCGTACTGTAAACTTTACTTATCAGAAATGGGTAATTTTCACATAAAATCGATTAAATTAAAAAACATAAAACTGTCATAATACTAAAACAACACAAGTTCATGAAACAGAAAATTATTATTTAGTTTCGTATTAGTTTGATATATTATGCAAGGTACAAGCAATAGATTTTTTAAAAAATGTATTGACATATGAAGAGAAAAATAAAAGAAAGAAAGAAAAGACTTTCATCAATTGGAATTAAAATATTCCTAATTTATGTTCATTTTCATTTTCCTCGGATGTTTAGGTAATAGCTGATAAAAAAAAAAAAAAAAAAAAAAAAAAAAACATCGAAAAACACAAAAACCTTCCACGTAAATATTTCATTTCCAAAATAATGCTGTGTGGGTTCTTAAATGTTTGTTCACATCTTTTAAGCTTAAAATAATCAAATTTTATGAGATGAAAAGTATTTCCTGCCTAGTATTTCCTGCCTAATTTATGTTCATTTTCATTTTCCTCGGATGTTTAGGTAATAGCTGATAAAAAAAAAAAAAAAAAAAAAAAAAAACATCGAAAAACACAAAAACCTTCCACGTAAATATTTCATTTCCAAAATAATGCTGTGTGGGTTCTTAAATGTTTGTTCACATCTTTTAAGCTTAAAATAATCAAATTTTATGAGATGAAAAGTATTTCCTGCCTAGATCTAAAAGAAAATTTATAATTATACAATAATAATTTTATTTATTGTTATTTTTAATTAAACATTAAAATGTATATGAAAACACATAGGATTTTTGCGAAGAAGGTGTGTGTGTGTGGGGGGGGGGGGAACTACTGTTTTGCATAAGGATACTAACAACCCTTCCTCTAGTCTTGTAAATAAATTGTTTACAGTTGTGGCAAAAATAGAGAGATTCAAAAACATTATCCCCATATCTCTATTTACACAGTACATAAGCATTTATAATTTAACAAAAAATTATAAAAATAATTTTTATTAAGATAGCAAACGTTTAAGATTAAAAAAACAACAATAAATTGATACAAGTATATCGATCGGGGTTTGCTTTAAAAGAAGTAAACAAGATAAAAATGCTATGTATTCGCAGCGACTTTTATGAAAATTTCTAGAATATTTAAATTTTTAAGTATGAATATATATATATATACATAAATTTGTAGTCAAATTAAAGTCCAACTAATTCTGCCTACAAAATGTCCCGAGTTACTATTCACACGACAAGTGTCTTTTAATAAATGGGCGTTAATTAAAAGTCACTCTAATTAATTAGAGAAAACAGAACAAATTATAAAGAGAGGATGGTGTGACAAGATACAAATTAAATGATATAAGTCTTGACACGATTTAGGGATGTTTGCCATTTTAAATTATTGCTCATGTGGAAAGAAACAGAACTACAATAATATCGTTTCGTTTTGAGATACGGTATTATTGATAGAATCGTACTAGGATTTGCTAGTTATTTTATTTCAAAGAAATTAAAAATAAAAGATTTTGAACACAAGAAATAAAACTTGTGCTGATAGAATATAAAAATAATTTGAAAATAAAACTTACCTTGGAAAAAATATGTTATTAGGCTAAGTAAAATGCACGTGCATCTAAAATAGGAAGATACAAAATTCAACTGTTCGGGGCTGGCGCGTTGGCAGTTAGCCAGCCCCGGGCTGTGACGTCACATGTGGGGGGATGAAGGGCGTGTCTGGCTTGTAGTCTTGAGGCGGCTTTGGGCGAAGCCGTCTGCACCGCAACTTACATACAAAATCGCCTCCCGACTTCATCCAACGACTGCACTCCCTACGAAAAATGGACTGGTCGCAAACCAGATCTTTCAAATATTAAAACCTTCGGTTGTCGTGCCTTTGTTCACGTGGAAAAGACTCATAGAAGAAAATTGGATAATACAGCCATAGAGGGGATATTCGTAGGTTACGACAATAGGAGTAAGGGCTACAGAACCGTAAAATTTCTGGAGACTAAAAGTGAAAACATAACTGAGGATAGCATGTCAAATAAAACCAATGAAATACCGAATTCTGAAAATCCGGTTCCGAAATTACAATTAATTGAGGATAACATTGACAGTGCCGAAGATACAGCACAAAATCAAAATGCAAATTCGGATACAACGTAGAACGTCCCGCGTAGATCAAACAGACCGAACAGGGGAGTTCCTCCCGATAGGTTTGCATTCTTAACAAATAACGTTAAAGTAGAAGATCCGAAAAGTTGGGACGATATAAAAAATATGCAATACCTGATTGAAAAGGAAAAGTGGATAGAAGTGACTTTATAAGAAATGAATTCTCTTCGCGAAAATGATACATGGGAATTGGTCGAAGTTCCACCAGGAACGAAAGTGATCGGTTGCAAGTGGGCGTTCAAATCTAAATACAATAGCCAGAGTTTGCTGGAAAAGTTTAAAGCTAGGCTGGTCGCAAAGGGTTTTTCCCAAAAATATGGGGTAGATTATGATGAGACCTTTGCACGAGCCGCGTCTCATACGACAATTAGAAGTTTTTTAGCAATGGCATTGTATAAGGATCTGAACTTAAGACATGTAGATATAAAGACCGCTTTCCTTCACGGGGAATTGCAAGAAAATTTGTACATGCATCAGCCTGAAGGCTATGCAGTTCCGGGAGAGCAGCATAAGGTATGCAGACTCAAAAAGGCCATTTATGGTTTGAAGCAGGCCGCCAGAGCGTGGAACCTGACATTACATAAATCATTATCTAAATTAGGTTTTCACCAAAGTAGGATCGATAAATGTTTATATAAACAAACAACCAATAACACAGCGACTTACATAATCGTTTATGTAGATGATCTTTTCATAGCTGGGGAAGATGAGAACATTAATAAACTTGTAAACGAATTAAACAAAGAATACCCTGTAACTGACTTAGGTGAAGCAAAATATTATCTGGGGATAAATATAAATCGGCCTGACAAAAGTACCATGACGCTTGATCAAATTAATAAAATTAATGATTTGATAATCAAATTCGGCTTAGAAAACTCGAAACCAACTAATATACCAATGGAACCAGGATACGTTAAATTAGCGGATAATGAAAATCTCCTTCCGAATAATACGAATTACAGACAAGCCGTAGGAGCTCTACTATACATCGCGACTGTATCTAGGCCAGATATTAGTGCCGCTGTAAATATTTTAAGTCGCAGAAACGAGCGTCCAAGGGCTAAGGATTGGGAAGCTGTTAAGCGATCAATCAGATATCTTAAAACTACAATTGACTTAAAATTAACATACACTAATTTAGAGAAACCTGTCTTGAGGGCATATTCTGATTCAGACTGCGCAAATGATCCTACTGACAGAAAGTCAGTGTCAGGAATCCTTCTTATAATTGGAAATAACCCACTTCTGTGGGCATCAAAAAAGCAGGCTTGCATTGTCATGTCGTCAGCTGAATCAGAGTACGTGGCTGCCGCTTGTGCAGCACAAGAGACTATTTGGATTCTACAACTTCTGAAGGAACTGGACCTCGAGCAAGAACTACCTATACAACTGTTTGAGGACAACCAGTCATCCATTAAATTTGCCGAAAGCGACAAGCATCATCAAAGAACCAAGCATATTTCTCTTCGTTATCATTTATTGAGAAACCTTGTCGAGGAAGGGACAATAACAATGACTTACCTTGAAACTGCAGCAATGACTGCCGAATGACTGCTGACGAAACCCCTGCCCAAGCCTCGATTCGTGCTTCACAGAAAACCCTTATTAAACCTGTAAAACTTTTTGTTCCGGCGATTCAGCGGGGGTGTTACATATGAGAATCTTCGAAACAAAACTTTTATAATATCCCAGACTTTTTAAATTGACTATCTTTTATTTTAATTAATTTCTGTTACTTTTCATTTCAGAGTTCATTAAGGTATATGTATCTGCCCAACCTAACTCCTGTGGTTACACGTCACCAACACTTGCCATGCAGATGTATGAACTTTGATCTGTTCGTTTGTACCGCGTTTTTATTCTTCTCTTCTATAATGTTTTTCCAGTCGGAAGGGAAGAGGTGGTTTTTCTCCTCTCCCTCCATTTTCTGTTACAATTGCATTTAACCAAAAAAATTTCATTAAATCCTTTAAATAGGAAGAAATAAGCTTTTGCGGCTCTAGCGTTCACACCATCTACTCAGAAAAAATATTAAGCAACACACAGTCAACTTTTATTTACAACACTATAGGTAATTTTCTTGTGAAATATGTTGAAGATTTCGCATACGACGTTCATCCAAGGATCGGGGCGGACCCTGCGACATTTTGAGAAATAACTTTGAAAAATGATATATTAGAATATAAAATGTTCAAGAGGTCACTCCTAATAACAGTTTTTATGTTATTTTTTAATAAATTGTGTTTAATTTCATGTGAAATTTTTTAAAATATGATCTTCAAAGTAAAAATTGCTCTCAAAAATGCTCTTTTTAAAAAAAAAAATTTAAATGTATTATACATTTTGAAAGCAATTTTTTTTAAATCCCGAAAACAAAATAAAGAAACAATTTTCTGCGTAATATAGTGAAAAAAGTAATCAAATTGGGTTAGTGGTTCATTAGTTATATAAAAAAAAATAGATAACTAAAAATTGTTATTTAAAATTTTTTTTCAATAACATTTCGAAGATTTCAAAAACATTTTATCTGAAAAGGAATATTTATAGGAAGATACGTTGCAGGAAAAGAAATCGCTAAAATATCACTTACAAATAAACAAAATAAAATTTTGACGCCCCAACCCCCCGAACACCCTTAATTTGATAAATAAAATTTATTAATTTTTTTTACAATTTAAGCAAAAATACATGTAAAATGTCGTATTAACAGCTTGTCGAAACAGATTAAGCTCAAAAGAATTTCTGTTGCTTACATTTACGAATTAAAATAACTTTGAGGTGACTGATTTATCTTTTAGATTTTTTTCCTTAATCTTTATTTCTATGATAAAATTTTCTGCTAAAGTGTATTTTAACATAGAATTACAGCTAATTTTTGAAAACTCCATTATATGTTAAAAGCTAAATTCCTCATGTTCCTGCTCTTTTTATTACCCAATTGCCAAAAAGTGTTATGTGTTTCATGCGTATCTGGGTATGTGTATTTCTTTGTACCCTCGAAACATCCCAACGGCTGGATGGATTTTAATGAATGAGGTCTCTATAGATTCGTCTTAACCGTCCGATGGTTATAGGCTAGGATTTGTTTTTATAAATTCAAAATCGCGGCCGTAAAATACAAAATGGCGGTAGAGACGAGAAACAATTTTTACGCACCCTATTGAGTGGCATATCATTGGATAGGTCTTTCAAAATGAAGACGATGTTTCACTGGGTATTTTACAGTCAGAAGTTCCGTTTAAATATTACACAACCTGGAAGTTGTGTAGGTAGGATCTCTAGCTTTACTGGAACTCTAACCTTCATAGACACCTATAGGCCTCATCTAAACAATGTTTATAGATAGGAACTAACAATTAAACGCAACTTAAACGTCATCAATACAAGTAAATAAAAAAAATAGGTAAGTAATATAAAAAATAGTTTCACATTGATGAGAAATAATTAACTTTCGCTTTTTACGCTGTCGGGTTTTTTGATTTTTTAAATTTAATTTTTACTTGTTAATACATATCGACTCTTGTCTTTTACTTGTTAATACTTATACTACTCGACAGTTTTTTGCATATATTCATAGATATATGTTGCACAAAACATTGCACGTAGCTTTAGATATTCTAGGAGTTATATTAGCTAAAAAGAGAAAATTGCTAATTAGCCTTGATTTGAGGTTATAAAAACAAAAACAATTTGAGTTTATAAAAACAAAAATACAAATGTTTAAATTAATTGTTTAAATTAAATGTTTTAATTCCATGCATAGTTTTATCAAAAATGTACTAAAGAGCGAGCACCTACACAAATGATATTTCTATCTAGTTCAGTGGTTCCCAACGTGGGGCATACGCCCCACAGGGGGGGCAATATGACTTTTTAGGAGGCAATTTCAGATTTCTTATTAACAAATTTTCTGTCATTTTTTTCTAATGAAAGTAGTGTCTTAGTTAGAAATAATAGAAGAAAAAATCTAAAAATAACTGAATAAAAATTAATTTTCCAAACGATCCCATTTAAAAGTTCAAAAAATAAATTGACACCTGAATAGTTATGTGAATTTTTTTTGGTAATTTGACACCTTTTATATATTAAAAAATTATTTTAATTTTTCTGGTTTTAATAATATTTTAGTAAATTACATCTTTATTTATTTATTTATTTTTTTTACTATTTATTAAAAAAAAAACTTGTACACCTATTCATAGTGTAATATGCCCCATGAGGAAAATTTTACATGTAAAATTTTGTAGGGTTTTGACTATTGACTAAAATTGACTATTTGAACATGTTTAATCTAAAAAATGTTTTGAATGATCTAAATGGGGTGCTACATTTATGAAATTAATAAAACCCCGTGCACATCACGGAAGGAAAAGGGTTCAAAGTAAACTTTTTATGACTCTTCTGCAGACCACATACAGAATATGACATTCATGACCTATGCATTTTAAAATTTATAATTGGAGAAAACATGGTGCCCAAATTATAATAGTGCGGGGGGGAAAACCCGCTATCAAAGAAGTATGTTATGAGAGGAAAGAAAAATACTAACTTAAAATGGTTAAAAGCGCGAATCCGGAAATGTTACTTGCGAATTATGTTATCCATACGTCTCGGCCAGGGCCCGACTAGCAAGTTTCTGTGCCTAGGACACTTTCAATTTTTAGTGCCCCCTTAGACTGATTGATTTACAAATACTAGTTTTTTTTTACATATTACACATTTATTCAAAAACTGACAACTTAAAAAAATTGAGTTTTCTGGAAAATTGAAAAACGATTCTAGGTATTAAAAAAATATTTTTTTTTGTCTATTATTTATTGAAATATGCTTTTAATCATATATTAAGATATATTTTTGTCATTTCATCGTACTAATATATCAAATATCTCATTTTTCACAATTATGATTTTTTTAATGGAAATTTAGATGGAATTCTGAAAAGTTTCTACCCACAGGGCATGGGCCCCGGGTGCCCTTGCGATAGTCAGGGCCTGGTCTCGGCGATAAACAAATATGACTTATTCTGAACGAAGTACTAAAATCCATTATAAAATGTAACAATTTTATCAGATGTAATACAAAATACGAGAGAGATTTCAAGAAATTTTACGAGACTAAAAATGTAGACTATTTGTCACTTTTAAATTTGAGGTAAGTTACCAAAAAACAATAAAACTTTTGTAGATGTAAATCCGAAGATCCATGTCATCACTACATTCATGGTTAAAAGCATACTTGTAATTAAAAAATATGATTTTGATAAATTGAAAAATGTGAAATCACTTATCAGAGTTAATGTTATTTTCGGATCCATCCGGAAAAATGAAAGTTTATTTTTTATGTGACAATATTTATATGATATAGAAGGGGGTGGGGGGACATCATGATTTTAGAGATGCTTAGGCGGGGCGTGGCCAAAAAAGGGTTGGGAAACACTGATCTAGTTCAAGAAAAAAGCCTTAACATTTGTTTGTGAAGGAAGTGGGAAAATGAACATGGACAAAATGCAAATAAAAGATTAGATGGATAAATGCAATAAAAGAGAAGAAACGAAGCCACTTAGTTTAAAATACTACTACTATTAGTATTACTACTACTACTAATAATAATAATAATAATAATAACAATAATAATAACAGTTCCTTTACATTAACAGGTCCGTTTACAAGCAAATGAAATTAAAATTATTTATGAAGTCTTTGGACATAAACAGAAGTAAAAGTTACAACCCCCACTTTCACAAAGGGGCAATATAACCATTAAAATATCTGCACTTAAAAAAAAGAAGAAGAGAGAAAGCCTACTAACATCTAAATTACCTTCAACTTTGAAAATGTACCTATGTTTGTGTTAGTTATACATCTAACATTACAGTAAATGAAAGTTTTTTCCGGTATTTTGAAATATTTTTTATTATTTTATCCTCAAAATATAATTTATCTAAAAGTTGGTAGTTTTCCTTCTGTACATGGTTTCTCAAAAAAGGCTCGTGTGTTTTTTAGTAAATTTGGATATGCTGTACTGGATTTTAAATATATATGAAATCACATAAAACTACGATTTTGCATGATTTTTTTAGGAAAGCTTATTTGTGCAATTTTTTTATGCCAAGTTTATAATTTTTAATATTCTAATATTGAAAGAATTACAACTGTGTGTAATATTTAGTTATGAAATTTTTATAGAAAATTTGCTCCTACTAATGATTTATGTGATTCTTACATTACGCCCCGTAGTGTATCATTAACATAGCATGGGAAAAGTTCATCATCTACAACAAATAATGTATACAAATATTTGAAAATAAATTAAGGCTGTTCTCAAATCCAAAAGGGAAACTCTATGACATAAATTTTAATTTATTTTTGTTCAGAAATGCATGAAACTAACAGGTGTTGTTGTTCAGAAACTGTGTAATCGAACAGTTTTTTCCGTTTTTTTTTTGAAAACGCAATAGATCTTTCAGAAAATAGTGGCAAAGTGGGAAATTTGAATCGATTTCAACGCGAAAGAAGAATAATCACTCAAGGAAGGGTGAAAAACGTCTTTGTCACGTGATCAAAAACGCTTGTAACACAAAAGCTAATTTATTGATCAAAAAATTAAAAACACAGTTCGATTCCAAATCGCTTCCATGGTCGGTCCTTCCAATTTTATATCTTTCCGTTAAAAAATGAATTTGTAAATGCGCCAAAACTTTTTTCGCTTGTTGAGCAGAGCAGTTGGGAACAGCCCTAAAGCATGTTTGTTGAAATATATTCTCAAAATTTCTTATAAGTAGTTACAGCAGTTTTGTAGATAGAGCTCTGGAATATAAAACGCTCTTTTCGATACTTTTTAGCATTTTGGAGGTGTTGGATATTTTTACTTTTGACATTTTATTTTATTAAAGAATAAATAATAATAAAAAAAGAATTGAAAGATTGGAAAAGAAATTAAATTTATATCGCATTGCGCAAATTTCCCCTCTTTACTTTAAATTAACAAAATAACATTATTAAATAAACAAGAAAGAAAAAAATCCTGCGTCAAGATTATGAAACACTTTCCAACACATTCAGAATAATGTAACAAAACTGCACCATTTAAAAAATTAAAATATTACGTCTAATTCAACCATATGGAAACGCATAACACATTTCAAAACCCAATTTCAGCTGTTCACATCTACAATCGGAAAAGTAACTGAATTTTTTAGCAGCCCTGTATAAGATATATAGATTTGTATCTATTGTGACGTTTTATCTGAGATCACTCAGAGACCAGATGGCCATAGCGTAATAAACATTTTTAATTGGAACCTTCAGATGCCTATCTATAAAATTCACATGTCAATGTTTCACAGAATCCAGATGGAACGTGTAAACAGATTTAATGATGTAAAATATCTTGAAAAGGCTGCGTAGCAATCTATAAGAACTAAAACTTTTTGACTAAAATGACTCAATGTATACCACGTGGGTTGGCTAAGAGATAGACTGGACTCTCTCGGAAAAGGGCCTCGTGGAAGGAGATGCCTTCTGGACGCGACCGAAAGAGGTCATTTTTTTCAGCTCTGCTGATGGAGCGATCCGCTCCGAAAGGAATAATTTTTTTATTTTGTGTATAAGACTAATGTGTGCTTGCTGTGTTTGTGTCCATGTGCCGTCAATAAAACTGTAGTAAAGGAAATCCAGGTTCTTTTTATTTTTAGTTACGAATCTTCCCTTAAGTTAGTTTTATTTGGCGTTACAGTTGGTGTCAGAATCGGAGTTCGAGTTGTTCAAAAAAGTTGGGCACACACGCACAAAAAAAAAACTCAGCTAACTTTTATGTATAAACCTGCTGAACTTTACACACGAAAGGAACAATTGAAGATTGTTCTTTTAAGAAAGTGAGCGTTGAAGAACTCCCGCTGTCCTGACCAGAAGAAAGAAAATAAAGGAAAGTGTCCTGTTGCAAGAGAAAAACCGTTTTCCCTGAAGTTCTGAAATTTTTGTCCAGCGGGAAAAGAGAAAGTGGAGGAAAATTAGTTTTGGATTTTCGCCCCGGTCAGCTCGGGGGAGAGGAAGACGGAAGATCGTAGCTCGTGCGAATGAAAAAGAGCGAGGGTGTTTTCCGACCCTTGACCCTTTGTCAGCTGTGGTGAGAAAAGGGTTGCGGAAGATTGAAAGAAAAGAAAAGTTTCGGATTCGATAAGGCCGCAGGAAGAAAGAAGAGACTATTGGTGGATCCCTTGGTGCGAAGAGAAAATTGTGAATTGGTTTCCCAGTGGATCTGTGGATCGGGAAAAAAGAAAAGGTTCAGTGTGTTCCGCGCCTGTGGATATATTGTTTTAGTGGACCTTAGGGTCAGAAAGAAGTGTTTTGTGTTCGGTGAGCCATCCGGCTGAAAAAATCAGTGAAAGTGTGGATTACCATTCGTAGTGTCTGAGCCTTCAAGTGGGGTAAGTCACAATTTTGAATTTGGAGTTAATGTTTCGTTATTTTTTTTAATTATTTAAAATTGCTGATTATATGAAAACATTCAAAACTTGAATGACAAAATTTGAAGGTGTACTAAACATGGAAGTGAGTCAGGATTTACATATGTTATTGTAATAAATGTTTGATTATATTGTATGTAAAACAGTACATTTTTTTTGTTTGTTTGTTGTGTTGAAGTAGAGTAGTACTTTTATGTAGAGAAATTTGGGGTTGAAAAAAAAAGGAGATATGGCTTTCCTGGGGAAAGGAAAAAAAGAAAATTTGAAGAAATTAGTGGATGAACTGGAACTTGCCAGGACGGGAAACGAAACCCGGATTCAATTAAAGCATTTAGTGCTGGAATCTGAGGATTATGAAGAAGAATACGTTCAGGCTCTTTATGAGACTATATTAGAGACAGCTAAGGAGGAATTAGAAAAGGAAGAAAGTGAGCGCGCCCGGTTACAGGCTATCGAACGTGAGGACATGTTGCGTAAACAGACATGGGATCGCGATGAGGCTATTCGTAAACAAAAATTGGAGCAAGAAAAAGAATTAAAGGAACTAGAATTAAAAAATAATTTTGAGTTAGAAAAACTAAAAATCGAGAAAGGAATTTCCCCGGCTCCGGAAAATGCAAATAGTATACCTTCGCGTTCCTCGGAACAGAATTTAAAAAAATTAATCCCGGATTTTAATAATGAAAAAACAGACATTAGCCTGTATTTGGTTTTGTTTGAACGCCAAGCTAAACGGGTTAGAATACCGAAAGAAAATTAGGTCTCTCATTTAATTGGGCTTCTACTAGTGGATATCATTTCAATTATTGCTAGACAACCCGAGACAGATTCAGAGGATTATGATAACATTAAAAGTATCTTGTTAAAAAAATTTAAATTAAACCCGGAGAGTTTTCGACAAAAATTTATGAGCCATCAAAAATCGCAAATTTTAAATTGGCAAGATTTCGGTTTCGAAATCCGAAATTACTTAAACGAATGGTTAGCGGGCTTATCTATAACTTCCTTTGACGAATTAAAAGACCTTTTGGTCGCTGATCAAATTAAACGGCGGGCAAGGTTTGAAATGCGAGAACATTTTATTAACAAATGGCCACTGCTTAAGACGGAAGCAGAAATAGTTGAATTATTGGATAGATATGAGAGTATAAGGGCCTCAACTCAGAAGGCCAAGGATACCAGAGATGTTAGGGTGGAAAAAACGCGCCTGTTGTTTCAAGAAAGGCCCCGAGAAACTAGACCACGGTTCTCCCCCCCTTCGAATGCAAATGCCGTTCGCGGACCGGTAAACCGAGATAGGCCTTTGAAAAAAGAGCGAATTTGAAATGTTTTAATTGCGGGTCCGAAACGCACCTGCGTTCATCGTGCCCGAAGTTGCAGAAAAAACCTCTGTCAGGCTCCGTAAATAATTTGCAAGATGTACGAAAGGACAATTTATTGGACTCTTATACATTTCCTAGGGTTGTTAATAACCGAAAAATGGGAAATTTAAGAGATTCTGGAGCGACGCTGGATTTAATTTGTAGAAAATTTGTAGATCCGCAGGATTTTTGTGGAGAGAAAATCTGGGCCCAACAACCATTTAGTTTGGAGTTAGTTTGTCTACCGTTAGCGCGGGTAGAGATAGAGGGAGATTTCGAAAAAATTTGTACGAAAGCCGCTGTTTGCGGAAATCATTTAAACTGAAACCGATATATTTTAGGAAATAAAACTGCCGCAATGATAAGAGAGAGAACGGGGTATAAATTTTTGGCAACTGGACAGGTAAATGCAGTCCAGACGCGTGCGACTACTACACTCTTAAAGGAAGAGAAAAGGGAGCGCGAACGGGTAGCTCAAGATGGGGAAACACCCAATGAATTGAACGTAGTGAATCAGGAAGAATCGGGACTTCGGGATTCAACGGAAGGTGAGAACCCTATTGATATTCCGGCGTTAGAAGTTGAAGCCCCGGAGTTGGACTTGTTAAAAATAGATAAAGAAGGGTTTTTGAAAGCACAGCACGAATGTGCAGAGTTAAAGAAATTGTTTAGCCGAGTGGGGGCGGACAAAACTGAGGGTACGACGAAAACTTATTCGGTTGTTAACGGGTTACTAGTTAGAAATCGCGAGGACCGCTTTGGAAACGTTACCAGATTACTAGTTACTCCAAAAGGGTTACGGCAGAAAATAAAAGCATTGTGTCACGAAGGCACGTCAGTACATTTAGGTGGGACGAAGTCAAAGAATAAATTAATTCGCTATTTTTATTGGCCCAACTGTTATAAAGAAATGGATGAATACGTGCGCAGTTGCGATGTTTGTCAAAGAGCGGGTCGAGCGAACGAGAAAAAGAAAGCCCCGTTAAAACTCGTCCCAATAATTCAGGAAATTTTCAGTAAAATAAATATCGACGCCTGTGGACCCTTACCACTGACCACGGATGGACTCCGGTATATTTTAACTGCAGTATGTATGGCGTCCAAATACCCAGAGGTGGTTCCGCTTGTGGATATCTCCTCCATTAGAGTGACTGAGGCGCTGCTGAATATTTTCAGTCGCATCGGATTCCCTAGCCAACTACAATGCGATCAGGGAAAGTCCTTTACCTCAACTTTAACGACAGAATTTCTTAATAAATTTGGCATTAAGATCAAGCATAGTTCTGTTTATTATCCCCAGAGTAATCCCGTGGAACGATATAATAGGACCTTAAAACGACTTTTGACGGCTCTGTGTATTGAATTAGGTGCCGATTGAGATAAACATTTGCCTGCCATTCTGTTAGCTCTTCGAAACGTAGTTCATGAAAGCACATGTTACTCACCAGCCGAGTTGGTGTATGGAAAAAAATCTTCGAACACCTGAGACCTTGATAATGGAACGATGGTCCGACCCTCCACCTGAAAATGATGTAGTGACCGAATATGTGTTTAAATTAATTAATCGGTTGAAACGATGTCGCGAGGTAGCTGTTTCGCACATGGAAGAAATGCAAAGTAAACGAAAGGTTTGGTATGACAGAAACGCGGTAAAACGAGAATTCAAGGAGGGAGATTTAGTGTTGGTTTTAGCCATGACGAGACCAAATAAACTGCCCGTGCAATGGGTAGGGCGGGGAAAAATCAAGAATAAAATATCGGAGACTAATTATGTAGTAGAACTGCCAGGAAGTAGGAATAAAACCCAAAATTATCATGTTAATATGCTGAAACCATATTATACGCGACCCGAACATGTAAACTTGTTGTGCTAGAAAGACAGTTCGAGTTTAATAGAAGATCAGGATTTAGATATTCCGTAGTTAGAGAATAATCCTACCATTTTTGACTTTCAGGAAATAGTTCGGCTTAGTGAGTTAGAAAAAAATCTAAACGAAGCACAAATTAGCCAATTAAGGGAGCTTTTAAATAAATATGCCGCGTGCTTTTCAAACGACCCTGGTACAACAGATTTGGTGGAGCATGATATAACTTTAATTAGCAATAAACCAGTACAATCAAAACCTTATCGGATGTCGCAGAGACAAACTGAAATCGTAAAAATGGAGATTCAAAAGATGTTAAAATTGGGGGTTATTGAAGTTGGCGAGTCGGATTACACATCTTCTTTAATTTTAGTAGAGGTTCCGGGTATGGATCCTCGTCCATGCGTGGATTTTAGGCATCTCAATGAGATAATTAGGACAGAATTTTTCCCCATCCCCAATATCGAAGAAAGAGTTGAAAAGTATCATCTGCTAAATACATAACTGTCCTAGATTTAGCGAAAGGTTATTGGCAGATTCCCTTGAGCCCCAGAGTTCAACGGTATGCAGCATTCTGTACGACTTTTGGTACTTTTAGGTGTTTGAAAATGGCTTTTGGATTAAAAAATGCTCCATTTTTCTTTAGTAAAATAATGGCAGGGCTATTAAGAGAGATGGAGGAATTTGCAGTTCCTTATTTAGATGACGTCGCTGTATTGAGAAAGGAGAGGAACATCCGATCTTGAATTTGAGTCAGGAGTTCTCTCCGGTAGAACAGCGCTATAACACAACCGAGCGGGAATGCGCCAGTATTGTTTTCGCCGTAAAAAGATTACATTACTATTTAGATGGAAGAAAATTTAGGATTATAACGGACCATAATCCTCTGCGTTTCTTACAAACTCATGCGAGTTCCAACCCAAGGCTTATGCGTTGGAGCCTCGCGTTACAACCGTACGATTTTACAATCGAACATAGAGCAGGAAAAAAACATCAAAACGCTGATAGTCTAAGCAGAGTAGCGTTTGAAGACTAGAAATCTTGTTGAAAAAAAAATGTTTAAAATTGTTTGTTTTATTATTGTGTTAAAATTCTTTTAAGTAACTTACCGTATATAAAAGTTTAAAGTGTTGGGTTTTATTAGTGTATTAGAATTCATTCTTAAGAAATTTATCCATATATATAATATATATATATATATATATATTATTGTTATTATTATTATTATTGTTGGTTATCCATGTGAACGTGAGAGAGCGAATTTTTATTGGAAGTACCTGTGATGTTTAAAAATTTTATCTATTCTGATTGTGTTAAAAGAAAATTCGTAATGAAGGTTCTGGTTTATTATAAAATTGTTGAAGTGCTATTCATTAATCTTAGAATTAGTATATAACTGTGTGCAATTGTATTGTGTTTACTGTGTTTATTATGTTTATTGTGTGTTATGCTGAATCCCTTCCATGGTAACGGAGTACCTTCTGATAAATGTTTTTGATTTTGAAATTTTTAATTTTATTAATTTTGGAGTAGATAGCATTGTTAGGGATAACATTAACTCCGAATTTTACTGCGATTGTGCATCCTAGTGTGAAAAAATTTCCCTTAAAGGAAAATTTATATGGGGCATGGAGGTCTGTGACGTTTTATCTGAGATCACTCAGAGACCAGATGGCCAGCGTAGTAAACATTTTTAATTGGGACCTCCAGATGCCAGTCTATAAAATTCACATGTCAATGTTTCACAGAATCCAGATGGAACATGTAAACAGATTTAATGATGTAAATATCTTGAAAAGGCTGCGTAGCAATCTATAAGAACTAAAATTTTTTGACTAAAATGACTCAATGTATACCACGTGGGTTGGTTAAGAGATAGACTGGACTCTCTCGGAAAAGGGCCCCGTGGAAGGAGATGCCTTCTGGACGCGACCGAAAGAGGTCATTTTTTCGGCTCTGCTGATGGAGCGATCCGCTCCGAAAGGAATAATTTTTTTATTATGTGTATAAGACTAATGTGTGCTTGCTGTGTTTGTGTCCATGTGCCGTCAATAAAACTGTAGAAAAGGATCTCCAGGTTCTTTTTATTTTTAGTTACGAATCTTCCCTTAAGTTAGTTTTATTTGGCGTTACACTATTAACTACCTGCATGACAAAATTTAGTTGGCTTAAACGATACATATACTTCAGTAGAAAGTTTCCCTTCAGCAATTTCATCTAATAAGGAGAATTGTACGTCAATACTTTTGTGCAACCCTGTATAAGAGATATAGAATTTATATATGACGAGTAACATACAAAAAATAATTAAATTTAAAAGCGCATACCGAATTTTGCACTCCAGCTATTACTACTCAAAGACAGTACTGTAACCGATTTATTTTGTGTATCCCTGTAAATGAATAAAAAATGCCGTGAATGCCCTGTTCTAACGTGATCGTAGTGAAATTCAGTGATTTATATCAGTTTCAATACATTTTAAATGGTGTAATGTCATTAAAATACTCTGCAAACGATTTTTCCCCCATGTACATAATGTAATGGAATACTTTTGAGTGCCCCTGTAATTGAACTATTAATCCTACATACTTCATATGCAATACCAAATATGCTTTGGTGACCCTAAATAACCTTTATCAATTTCATGAAAATCCGAGTATATTTACGGTGGTTAGAGCGTATGCAGACGGCCAGACAAACCGAATGCACATAAACACTTTTCAACTTTGTTGGAAAGTGTTAAAAAGGACGAACTGGAAATATCTAAAACAAAAATGAAAATGGTTTTGCATCGTTAGTTGCCGATTTTAAGAATATATAAATATACAACTTCTAGCCAACTCTTTCTTTTTTTTTAAATTTTATACGAATTCTTTTGTACTTATAAAAAAATGTAGGTTTTAATAAAAAATAATTTTTTATAAAATGCAAATTTTTTTTACGTCTCGTAAGTATTTTCCACATTTATTATACAATGTTTTAAATTACTAATGGATAAAATATCTGAAATTTACAAATTCAAAGTGATATTTTTTGAAGATGTAGTATACATTAAGGCTAAACATAAATAAAACTTTATATTTTAATATTTTTATTAAATTTTTTTTTCATTTATATATTTTTTCTTTCTTCATTAATTTAAGGAGAATTTTGGGTAATAAATAAGACACAGGCGGAAAAAAAAGAAAAACCAATAAATATATATTCGAAAATATTAGAAGCATGCTGAAACATAATATTTACCTTTAAATTATTTTTACCTATGCATTAAATGTTTAACGTGAATTTTACGTAGATTTTTTTTTTTGTTTTTGATAAATATCTTCATTTTGAACTATTCAAAATAATTCAAGACTTTTTCACTGTAAAATGCCGTAGTGTAAAATGGTTTAAAATTTTAAATATAAAGGATGTGCCAATTTTTGATTGACAAGTACATTCATTCATATTCTACTTTGCAAATTATGAAAAATCTTTTTTTTAGAATGTAATTTCAACAATGTCTCTTATTATCCCATTTGTTCGTATTGCCAGTTTAATAACAGACCAGAGTTACATCGTCTCTTTTTTAGTCTCCATATTTTTGATCTAAAAACAAACTATTTTTATCAGAAAGTTGTTCGAATACAATTAATGAAGTGTATCAATTTATGGGAAATTGCTAATATTTCAACAAAAGTCAAAAAACAAATGCTGTAGCAAAATTAAAAAAGGTCAATCGGAAATATGTCAGAGTTGGAAAAAACAGAACTAGAGGAACAGAAAGACAGTCAGAATTAGAAAAAGAGTTTATTAGTCAATTAGAAAATCTGTTTGATATAGCACATGCTAATTCGAGGAATCTTATTAAAATTCCTGAAGATTGGGTATTTCCTCAGGATCAACTAAAAGCAAGAAAAATGATTATGTTTGGTGAGGATAAGATTTTTGCACAACATGAACAAAGGAAGCAGAAACGTATGTGTGAGAATCGTCAACTACAAGAACAAGCGAAGAAAGCGGCAGCTACATCATTGGAAAAACACTTAACTTCGATCTTTGATTCTAAGGAGGAAGATGCATCACTTTTCGGTGACTTTATTGGTGAAGATGAACCTGAAATAGAAATAAGTAAATATCATCTTAATCTTATAGAAAATAAAATTGACTTCTGCACAGAAGAATCCAGAACATCGAATACAGCCAATGAAAATTGGAAAATTAAACATAACCTAAGTAAAAGGAGAGTTATAGATGACCCATTGTTCATATCAAGTTTGGATAGAACCAAAACTACTCCACGGGTGGCGATGCATATAGTTACACCTGCATTGAAGGCTGCGGGGGTTGATTTAGATGATTTGACACTGTTTACATCCTCACCCAATAACTCCAGGAAAGGCGCAAGAAAAAAGATTGGAGAAAACATTAAAAATGCATTTAATCCAAGTACACCACCTGTCGTTCATTTTGACAGCAAATTGCTGCCTCACAAGGATGGCGAATTTTCTGATCGAATGCATGTTGTTGTTTCAGATAAAGAAGTTGAAAAATCACTGGGTATCCCAAAGATACCATCAGGAACTGGTCTTGAAATGGGAAATGTAATAGTGAAGTTACTTACAAAATGTTATGAAGTTAGTGATTTTCTTACAGGTTTGTGTTTTGATACAACAAGTGTAAATACTGGCGTTCATACCGCGGTGCTATCACAGTTGTTCAAAACGCATTTAACAAGCGTCTGCTTTTTTAGCTTATAGGCATCATATCCTTGAAATAATTGCTTCTGTTGTATTTGACTTATTTTTCACTTCATCAGGTCCTCAAATCGCTATTTTTGGTAGATAAAGATTACTGGTCTTTTATAAATCTTGCCAACTATACACCAATAGATAAGGATACCGATGGTTGTGTTTTAAATGAAGTTGAAGGAAACTGGCTACAATTAAACAGAAGTATTATTGTAGCCTTTATGAACTGTTAGAGAGAAATATTCAACCTCGTGATGATTACTTGGAGTTCATAAAACTAGCGCTGATTTCTTCGGGTGAAAACCCATCACAATTTCTTAAAGGCAAAAGTAAAATTATATTCAGTATCAATCCTCCTGGTGCATACCACCGCGCACGGTGGATGGCGAAAGGAATTTACTGCCTTAAAATATTTTGCTTTCGTGAGCAGTTCGAGTTGACAAAATGTGAACTATGTGCATTAAAAAGCATCTGTATCTTTATAACGACAGTTTATGTGAAAGTGTGATTCTCTGCAACTTCAAGCTGTAGTGCTCCATACAACGCTTTGTGCCTTTTGAAAACTCTAGAATTATTTGAAAAAATACACAGTGAATTGATAATAGCGAGCAGATAATATAGTAAATGTTGGCAAAAAGCCACCTCTGCTCTGCACAGCAGGTTACGCGCACTAGTACTTAGATAAATAAATAAATACTATTTGTTTTTGGCCATTAAATTATATTTAAATATAATAATAATATAGGTAATGTCTTACCTTTATGTTGTTGCTTAGCAATTCCTCATGCTTCGGCTTCGCACGGGTGTATATCCATATCGCATAGAATCCTATATTGCATAGACAAGTGGAAAGAAAAATGGATGATTAATATTTTGTATTATTTATAAATGATTCCACTCTTGACATCTTTTCTTTGGTTTAAGAAATTATATTGGTATAACTTTAAGTTTACATTTTGGTTAAAACTTTACACAACGCTGCTTTTTGCAGCAACAATTTTTTATTACATCTACATCTCTATTGATTGAGATAAACAGAGCAACGAACTAAAAAATAATAAAGTTTTTCTTGAGTCATTTAGAGTTCTATTTTATGACGATGATGTTGACGTCACACAACTGCATCATGCGTGGGTTGATATATGAACAATATTTCACAAACATATTTTATTTATTAATATCATTATTTATTTGTAATTGTATAACTTGAGTAGGATAATTTAGCAATAATCGGAAAGTTTGTTTATTGCAGAATGATTTATTATTACTTAATGTATTTATTCTTGAATGGTTTCCTGTTTTGAAATCAGTTAATGATATCTAAGATGATTACGAATTGATTTACTGCTACTAAATTAGTTCAAGTATTGTAAAGTATTTATGTCCTTGAAAGTTATTGCGTGTTTAATGTTTCTAAAGTAGTTTACTGTTCATATCTGAGAGGGTTATAAATCCACCAGTGAACACAGGGTGACACATAAATACTGTGACGGGATGAAAATGCCAATTTATTTTAATGTTTTTCCCATTTTTGAGATATACTATTGTTTTATTCGTGTTCCTCGTGCTTTTTTACTGTGTAATTGCTATTTCAGCTGATATTAAATCACTGTTTTGAAGGAAAACTTATTGTGCAAAGAAGACTGGCCAGTCATCTCCCCCCCCACACACACACACAAGAGGGGAATGCCAATTCCTGCGATCACCAAATTGCACGGGGCAAAAGTCCATTGCACCGTCAAACGTTTTAAAGAGACCGGTGGGATCAAATACCGTTAACGAAGTGGAAGACAGTGAAAAACAAAGACCTCAGTGCGCTTAACATAGTCAAGGAGAAGATCCAGTGCAATCCACGAAGAAACATCCAAAAAGGGTCAAAGACACCAACCTCGACCGCGAATCCATGCTAAGACATGTCAAAGAAGATCTGCAACTCATCTCGTACAAAATGGGAAAGGACACCATCTCCCGGTTTAAATGAAGGCGTCAACGCTCGAAAAGTTCAAGAAGATGAAGTTCATGTGCCGTGACGATGCCTTGCATCGCATTTTCTTCACCGATGAAAAGAGTTTGATGGTCCATCCTTTCCGAAACTCACAGATACAACGCGAGTTGCTACTCAAGGTGGCTCCGCGCATCGTGAAGGTAGAAAAGGTTATTTTCCCGAAGTCTGTGATGGTACGGGCGGGGATTTCCGGATTGGAAAAGACAAAACTCGTCTTTGTCCCAAAAGGCGTCAAGATCAACACAGAGAAGTATCAGGAACTAACTTCGGAAGGCGATGTGATCCCCTGGGCTGAAAAGAAAGCGAAGAACATCAAATGGAGGTTTTAGAAGGACTGGCTGATTACCCAAGGAGCTAAGAATACGATGGAGGGATGCGAGGCCAATCTCTCATGCTTTTGGACGAAGAGCGTTTGGCCCGCAAACTCCCCTGACTTGAACACTATGGACATCGCTGTTTAGGAGATCCTGGAGAAAAAATCCTGTGCAACCAAGAACAAGTCCCTGGATTCCTTGAAACTCGCTCTGGAAGAATCCTGGGAGGAAATCACGTCGGAAACAGTCGAGGCCACTTTGAAGAATTTACAGAAGCGTCTAGACGCCCACATCACCGCTGGAGGAAACCATTTCGAATTATCTTGATTGTTTCTTGTGCAGAATTTTCTCTTCTTTCGAATGGTGAATAAAACTAAATGTTTTATTCATTCAGTGAAAAGTTATAGACTTTTATTTCCGTCACAGTATTTATGTGTCACCCTGTAGTGATACAATTAATAAATTGATTAATAAATTGGTTAATAAATTGATTCAATAAATTGAATCAATAAATAGTGAAACAAATTTTGTAATAATGACTTGAACAAGAAACAATCCTTAAGGTGTCAGTTACTGGGATTTTCACTCTATACATGAGTTAATTTTCATAAAGTTAAAAATTGATATTGGAGATATAAGTGTTGACTATTTTTCCAGAATTGTATTAAAATATGGATTAATTTTCTTTCACTTCGCATTTAAGTCGGATTCGGGTTTGATTATTTCGGGGTTCGGATTGATTTTAATCAGAATTAAGACCAGATATAATCCCACCAATATAGTACTCTAATCCCCATTCAATACCCCCCAAAACAATCAGTCATTTTGTTTCAGTTAGAAAAAAAACCTCAAAAACTCTGCTAAAGCAATTTAAAAAAATTACCCATGTCAAATGGGAAATAAACAAATTAAAGTAATTCACAAATAAACATTCAAACATTAGTTGAAAAATAAATAATTCTAAATTAACTGTTTTATGCAAAAATATAGAAATTTTTGCTCTTGTTATATTTAATTATTTGTTTATTCATAAAAAATAGTTTCAAGAAGCGGATAGTTAAATTTTATTAAAAAGCTTGAAGCAACGGGCAGTGTTGAAAATATAGAGGGCATTGTATCTTCATTTTATAATAGGGACTGATCTCGCATTACAGCGTTTTTTATGCACGTTTTATTTGCATTTCTTATGTATTCTGATGATAATTGGGTGAATCAATCGAAACATGTCAATATTTTAATGTTTTTTATTGATATCTGACGTTTTTACGCAATTTTTTAATATATATTTTGAAGTTTTTGGAATATGTATTTTATTGTGTTACTATTAATGGACGTAGATTAAGACTTTTTCTTTATATTTAATATAATATTTGTGACAAATACTATTTGCATTTTCTTTTCAAATTTGTGAAAAGTTAATTGATCAGCTGTTTTATTGCTAATTTCTAAGCATAAATTAAGCCGTTTCAAACATTCAACGAGAATTCCGAATTTTCGTTACTACCTCATCTTGCGAAAATACTCGTAAGTTTAATTTACTTACGAAAAACGTGAAAGAGCAATAAACGGAATTATCCCCCTCAAGAGAAAAGAAAAATATATAAAATTAATTCACGATTAAAATTTCAAAAATAAAATAAATAACTAGTGAAATGTCCAGTTTAAAGAATTTTTATTTTGAGAAAATTAAAAAGAATGCGTTAAAAGTATGTTTTAAAATCCATATCAATACTTTAAATAATCACATGACAACTGAGCAGAAATAAGAATTTTCTAAGAATTCTCTGAAGACTAAGAGTAAAAATTTTTGCTGTAAGCGTATTTAATTACTTCATTGCTAATCATAACAACGTCTAAATTATTATAACATATAACTGACAAATACCGTTTGTATTTCTTTCAAAAATTCTGAAAAGCTAATCAATCAGCTGTTTCATCGCAAATTCCAAGCAAGCACATAATTTAAGCCATTTCAATCATTCATGTGTTAATGTGTGTGAAAGAATGTGTTAAAAGTATGTTTTAAAATCAATAACAATACTTTAATTAATGATATGATAACCGAGAATTTTCTAAGAATTTTCTGAAGAATAAAAGCGATAATTATTTGCTGTGAGCGTATTTAATTATTCCCTTGTTAATTAAAACAGCACCCAAGAAATTACAAACACATAACTGACAAATGGCGTTTATATTTCTTTCAAAAATTCTGAAAAGCTAATCGATCACCTGTTTCATCACAAATTCCAGCCAAGCACATAACTTAATTTAAGCCATTTCAATCATTCATGTCTTAATGTGTGTGAAAGAATGTGTTAAAAGTATGTTTTAATCAATTAAAATCAATAACAATACTTTAATTAATCAGATGATAATCGAACAAAAATAAGAATTTACTAAGAATCCCCTGAATACTAAATATAAAAATGCTTGCTGTGAAGCGTATTTAATTACTTCCTTGCTAATTAAAACAGCACCTAAGAAATTAAAAACACATAACTTACAAATATCGTTTGTATTTCTTTCAAAAATTCTGAAAAGCTAATCGATCACCTGTTTCATCACAAATTCCAGGCAAGCATGTAACTTAAATTAAGACATTTCAAACATTTATGTTAATGTGTGTGAACGAATGTGTTAAAAGTATGTTTTAAAATCAATGACAATAAGAATTTTCTAAGAATTCTCTGAAGACTAAAAGTAAAAATTTTTGCCGTGAGCGTATTTAATTACTTCCTTGCTAATCAAAACAGCACCTAAGAAATTACAAACACATAACTGGCAAATACAGTTTGTACTTCTTTCAAAAATTCTGAAAAGCTAATCGATCAGCTGTTTCATCACTAATTACAGACAATCACAAAACTTAAATTAAGCCATTTCAAGCATTCAGCAAGCATTCACAAAGCTCTTCGTTACTCCCCCATCTCACGAAAACACTCAAACGTTTTGTTTTGATTACGAAAAACCGCAAAAACCATGAAAAAGCAATGAAAGCAATTATCCACGTCAAAAGAGAAGAAAAAAAAAAAGATGAAAAGCATCCTCAACCCGTTTCTCTTTCGCTCTCCGACATCACAGCTTCCGGCGCAATCGTGACTTCCAATCAACGCCCGAGGCGTTAAAAATTATCCAATCAAACAATTAAGGGGCGGATTTAAATGCCGGATGGTGATATAAGCCTGTTCAAAAGATGAGCATTGTGATGGAAATTTTTCTTAGTGATTAATAGTAGCAGAAAAAGTTCTATTATATATTTTCAGAAACTGGGAATTTATTAAGGAATACCTATCTAGGTAAGGTTTTATGCATGTTTATTATTATTAATATTATTGTGGTGCATTTTACTGTTAAAGAATATCGATGTACTTAAGTTTCCATGAGTTAATTTCAAATTGCTCATTGATAATAAATGTGATATAAATAGAAAATAAGGATTGCCAGGATTGCCTATTTAGGCAAAGATTTATACATCACTGAACTTTCCAAGTGTCCTGATTTTGGAAGGAGACTCTTGAGTTTTGCTCAGTTTTCCATACTTCTAATTTTTAACATATTTCTCATTTTTAACACAATTTTTCTCAATTTTATTTTCTATTTAAATGTTCTAGAAAAATTGCGGACGTTTATTTCCTCTCTGTGTTTTATTAGTGCTATCTAATACAAGTTCATCACGAACATATATGATGACTCTTTAAAACTTTGTGACTGTTGCTATGAGGAAATTTTCAACTTTCATTCTTAAATGCAAAATCTGATACCATTAATTTTATTTTCTATAATGAATAAATTGTACCTTTACGTTCTAAACTACAAATTGATTTTTTTTAATATATCATCGTGTAATATTTTATTTATTAACAATTTCTTTGTTAATAAAGAATTATCATTCAAAATTTTCATAATTGTGTATTTTTATAAAAAGACAACATTCCTGGTATTTATTACAGATTTTAAATTGTTTTCAAATATATTTTGCCATTTTCATATTTTAAAAAAGCATTTAAAATCCATAATTGAACGAATTTTTAAATTTATTAAATATATATGGTTGTAATATTATTTAAAATGAATTAAATTATTAATATTTTATGGTTACATTTAAAAAAATATTGAAAAAGGTTCGTGATTTCTTTTTAAAATCTCCTCATTTTTGCTCTCTGGAACTTGATAAATCTGATCATTTCTCATTGCAGTATATTCACCTGTTGAAAAAAAAATAATGAGCTAAATTTCTACACTGTAAAAAAAAATCTGTGAAGTTACTAAAGTTTTTCTAGGAAACTTGGATTCCTAAAACTTTTCATGTAACGGCAACAACAAAATTTCATGTAACAGACACACTTTTGGGCCGAAAATCAAAAAATCTGTAAGGTTACTAAGAATTTTTTTGGAAACTGGGATTCCGAGAACTTTTCATGTAACTCCAGCCAGGGTTACATATTAAAAGTTTAGTAAGATTACTGAAATTTTAGCAGATTCATTTGTAAAGTTACAGATTTTTGTAGCTTTACAAAAACTAGTTTTGTAGATTTGCAGCTTTTTTCGTACAGTTACAGGTGAAAGTTTAGTAAGCATGTAACTTTACATCTGTAGAACTACAGATTTTTTTTTACAGTGTATATTTCATTATGAAATTGCTCATGGAAGACTAAAAAATCTAAAACATATTAATTAATGTAATATGCTGAAGAATATAAAACTATGGATTACTACATATTATAAAATATATTAATTTCTTATTATAATTAAATTTATATTAACATAGGGGTATTTAGTTACAGATTTATTCATAGTATTTTTTTACTTTCTTCTATCTTTACAAGAAGAAAGTATTGGATTCGTGAAAAATTTCGACTTCCGGTTTTCGACGGATTTATACGTTTTAGAATGTCCCGAATACGATTTGATGGTTTTTAGAAAATGTCTGTCTGTGAATCTGTCTGTCACTCTGTCACTCTGTCTGTGAGTCTGTATGTGACAAAAATTTTGTGGGCGCTCTATCTCAAGAACTAATGCACAGAATTTCACAAAACTTCATATTTAGTTAGACCTTGATATAATCTGGGCCTGATTAGTTTTTGGTGAAAATCGCCCAATAGGTGGCGCTGCTATGCGGCATTTTTCACGATTCCTGCAATAGCTATATCTCGAGAACTACTTCACGGATTTTTATAAAGCTTCAGATTCAATTAGTCCAGGACATAGTTTAGTGCTGATTATTTTTTTGTGAAAATCGCCTAACAGGTGGCGCTGCTATGCTGCATTATTCATGATTATCGCAATAGCTCTAACTCAAGAAAAAATGCACGAATTTTCATCAAGCTTCAGATTTAGTTAGTACCTGATATAAATTAGTGCTGTTTAGTTTTTGGTGTAAATCGCCCAACAGGTGGCGCTGCTGTGCTGCATTTTCACGATTTTCGCAAGAGTTGTATCTCAAGAACTATTGCACGGATTTTCATCAAACTTCAGATTTAGTTAGTCCTTGACATGAATTGACGTATAAATTAGTGCTTTTTAATTTTTGGCGTAAATCGCTCAACAGGTGGCGCTGCTATACTGCATTTTTTGCGATTTCCGCAATAGCTTTATCTCAAGAACGCTTAGATTTTCAACAAACTTCAGATTCAGGTATACCTTGATATCATTTAGTGCTGTTTATTTTTGGTGTAAATCGCTCAACAGGTGGCGCTGCTATGCTACATTTTTTTCAGAATTTTCGCTATAGCTCTATCTCAAGAACTAATGCACGAATTTTCATCAAACTTCAAATTCAGATATACTTTGATATGAATTAGTGCTAAATTCATGTAATTTCTTGTACTATTTAAAGATTTAATTGACGCGATTTATATAGAAGAAAGTTTTGTGATGGCCACAACACACTAGTTTTAATAGACTCAGTGTTTAAAAATATCAATGTATACATTTTCCCCCATTTTATTTAGACACTATTCGTTGATAAACAAATTGATAAAGACAGAAATAGCCAAAATTAACTTTATATTTAAATTACATTTGTAAAACCTTTCAATACAGTATTTCTTCTTGAACATTTGCATGAAATGTATTTGTGTTGCTCGTATTGATAAATGTGGCTTGTGAAACCATTAGGTATTTGGGACCCGACGATTCTGTCTAAGATCTACAAATTTCCATTATTCCATTTCTGTTATTCAATTTCTGCTGTTTTTTTGCTATGTTTTTGGAATCTTTGTTAAGTGTGTTGGGGGAGCTGTATTTTTGTCAATTTGTTAAAGTCATTTGATTCATTATTTCACTGTTTTTGTTGGAGGTTGGTAATGTTTATTTAATGGCTATATATACCTGTCCCAAAAATGACTGATGCATTTTAAAATTCAATAACTTACAAACAGTGGCAGATATTTAAAAAATTCTTGCAGGAGGGTTATGTATGATGTCGGGAGTTTTTTTTACTGTGATTCTTGATTTTAGTTCGAATTTCAAACAATAGATGGCGCTGCGACAAGTAGGTGCTAATTCCAGACCCGATTTTTGGTACTTCGGGATCCATTCAAAACATTTTAATCTCCTTTTTTCGCATGGTAGAAGAGAGAGGCCGAAAAATCGAGCCTGGAATAATCGCCTACTGCTTGCAGCACCATCTGTTGCTGCTATTTGTAACTAAAACTGGGAATCGTAGCATAAAAACGCCTGACATCTTACATAACCCTCCTGCAAAATTTTTTTAAATATCTGTCACCGTTTGCAAGTTATTGAATTTTAAAACCCATCAGTCATTTTTGGGACACCCGGTATATGCAGAGAAGAGAATTCTTATGTATTTACTTTTTTATTAGCTTGTCAAATATATTACAGAAATCTGTCTTCTTTTGTCACATATGTTGTAAATGGTTCTCCAACGTGTGACAAATGGAGTATTTTATTGATGTCTTATTGATGACCTACAACAACGCAGAAACAGCTTTTTTTGTAATTTTTACAAACAAAGTCTTTTCTTATTAGCAAGAATGAAACGTCAAAAATGCAAATTTGATTAAATAAGTGACAATGAAGATATCACTAAAACTTATTTCTATATCATTTAAGTATTTTAAAAACATGAAAATTTTAATATAGTTTTAAATGATGAACTTTTCTTAACGTGCAAATTACTTGTTTTAACCGTATTCTCGTTTTACCCGTGCTCGTATTAAGCGGGTTCGACTGTATATATATATATATAGAGAGAGAGAGAGAAAGAGAGAGAGAAAGATAAAATTCTTATATATTCATTTTAAAGTTACTTTTTTTATTAGCTTGTCAAATATATTAAAGAAATCTGTCTTCTTTTACCGCATAATATTGTAAATGGTTCTCCCACATGTGACAAATGGAGTGTTTTATTGATGTCTGTTGACCTTCAACAGCACAGAAACAGCTTTTTTTTTTTTTTTTGGTAATTTTTCCAAACAAAGCCATTAACACAACATAGCTTTTTTTCTTATTAGCAAGAATGAAACATCAAATATGGAAATTTAGTAAAATAAATAACAATCAAAATATCTCTAAAACTTATTCTATATCCGTTAAGTTTTTTAAAAAGCAATGAAAATCTTAATACAGTTTTAAATGATAAACCCTTCTTAACGCAAATTACTTGTTTTAACCGTGTTCTTGTTTTAGCCTTGCTCATATTAAGCGAGTTCCACAGTATATACATAGAAAGAGAGAGAGAGAGAGAGAAAGATAAAATTCTTATATATTCACTTTAAAGTTGCTTTTTTATTAGCCTGTCAAATATATTACAGAAATCTGTCTTCTTTTGTCGCATAATGTGGTAAATGTTTCTCCCACATGTGACAAATTGAGTATTTTATTGATGTCTATTGACCTTCAACAGCGCAGAAACACCTTTTTTGTAATTTTTCTAAACAAAGCCTTTTTCTTATTAGCAAGAATGAAACGTCAAAAATGGAAATTTGGTAGAATAAGTGACAATCAAAATATCACTAAAATTTATTCTGTATCATTTAAGATATTTTAAAAAGCATGAAGCGTATAATTTTATTAATAGATTTTCTCGCTTTTTCATGCAAATGGTTGGGTGTGTATAAGCAATTTAAAATAAAATGTATTGCTTTTCTTTTATCTTTTGATTTTTCTCAGGCGTTTGAAATTATAATAAAAATTATAAAGTCTAAAAAATAAAATAATAAAAGCATGAAATTGGAATGTAAAAAATAAAAGTATGAAATTGTAATACAAAAAATAAACACATACATACAATATAAAAGTGCATAAAAATTTTTAAAAAAAATTGTATGTTTTGCTTAGTTTATATAAAGTGTATATTCCATGCAATAAAACTAAACCTTAAAATGACATTCAACATGACGGTAAAATGATATTTAAGAATATTATCTTACAATAAGACGAGTCGTAATTTTTCCATCTGAGCGAAAATATCTCCAGGCTGGGGCTCGAACATAGAACCTTTGGCTTCAATTGCCAATGCTCTTCCAATTTGAAATATCTGGACGACATCCCAGCCAATAAAATATTCACTCAGATACAATACATTTTCTCTCAGATGGAAAAATTATCGCTCGTATGAAATATTTACGAATCAGTTGATTGGGTTAAAAAATAATTTAAGTGTAAAAAGTATTACAATTAGAGTCTAAAGGAAGAAACAAAGACGTATGTATGTGCAACAAAGATGAAGAAACTTACGCCTTTCTGATTTATAAATGAATAATATATTTCCTTTAACAATCATTATTATTTTGCTAGAAGGTATATCGAATTTATGGGAAGAAATAGTTCTTTGATTTTTAGACACTTAACCTTCAATACCTGATTTTTTGGGTAGATAGAAATAAAGATTTGTGAAAGTGTTAGAAAGTTTTGCGTTGTTGAAAGGGATTTTTCTCTTCTTCTTCTTCTTCTTTTTTTTTTTTTTTTTTTTTTTTTTGGAAAACACTCAGAATATAGAACAATTTCCCCTTATATGTCTGTCGTCAATCATTATTTGATTATAAATGGCTAGATTATAAACAACCCCTGTGGTTTTTAATTTCGTGAAATTCCCAATAATTCCTATTTTATATTTCTTCATTTGAACGTATACAACATGTATATCAGAAACTAAAAACAAATTAACATATAGATGAATATTTTTTGTGTAATCGGTGCCTAATACTATTTTTTTTACAATTCTCATTGTATAGCTTTAATAAATAATCATTATTAGATTATAAATAACTAGATTCTATTATTTTCTCTTTTGTTATTCATTTCATGAAAATCCCAGTAATTCATATATTATCTACTTTCGTTTGAAAACATACATTGTTTTTCTCAAAAAATAAAAAATAAAGTAACATATAGATCCCTATTCCTTGTGTAATTGGTGCCTAACACTATTTTTCAAATTCTCATTCATAAATAGCCTTTCATAAATAATCATTATTTAAATTATAAATAGCTAGATATTGTTCTTTTCTCCTTTGTTATTCGTTTCCTAAAAATCCTAGAAATTAATTTATTGTCGATCGTTATGAAAATATAATGAGCTTGTTGATGTTTCTTTTCTCCTTTGTTTAAATTTTTCAAATATCATGTCAATTCATTTAGTCAGTTTATTGTCAATCAGTTTCAATATTACTATATTATAAATAGGCAGGTGCTGTTAAATTTTTCCTTTAGTTTTGATTTTGTAAAAAAAAAAAAAAAAAAAAATTAGTAATAATAATAGTAATTAAATAAATAAAAGCCTAGCAATTTTTCAGATTATAAAGATTAAATGTTATTCCTCATATCCCTGTGTTTTTAATTTCTTAAAAATCCGATATGTAACAGTTTATCCAAAAACCAGTTAACCAGAAACAAGCTGAGATTCACCAAAAAAAGATCATGCTGTCAGTTTGGTGGGATTATAAAGGAATTCTGCACTTTGAACTTTTAAAAAGAAACCAAATTCAAACATGTATGTTCAATAGCCCTGGGCCTTAAATCGATTTAAGTTAGTTATCCAAAATATTTTCAACTGACTGGTTTTATAATCTACCCGGGAAAAAGTGCCTTGCATACAGAAGAAAAATTCTACCACTAGCATCTAGAAAATAAATTGTGGCTCTAGAAAAAATAGATCCATGTCATCCTTATAAATCCTAAATTCTTTTGCTAGAGAGTTCTGGTTATCCTTATTAAAATTCGAGGGCGTTTTGCTATATTATCGTGGTCAAACTTATTTAAAAATCTCTGCAAGTAAATGCAAATACAAGAAGGGAATTTTCGTAGCTATAATTCTAGTTTATGAATTAATTCTAGAAATCAAGTGATAATCTTTCGGAATTCAAACGATTCATAATATAATGTATTGTTTCATCCCCTAGAAAACTATAGACAAGAAATTCTCGACCATTTCGTTCAGTTTATTTGTTTACCTTATTCGCATAGCTCGGAAATCTATATTTCTAGTTTAGGGATTTAGAAAATGACTGCCTATTCGTTCTAAATAAAGGCCGTATATATTTTTTTTTCAGTGCAGTGCCAGTTTTACAATGTATTGCTTGATACATTACCACATGCATGGTAATAAGTTTATCCAACATTGAAATGGTTGGATGATTTCTTGCGGATGCTGCGGTCATCTTTCGCACTTGAAGGCTAAACAGACCAGGACCTCCATTTAAATGGATTTTAAATTGAAGCATATTTAGTTAAATATTGAAAATTTTGAATTTTATGCTGGATTATTTTCTGTAAGCGATTCCCATGACTCGTCTTTTTTCAAACTCGGCATAATATTTGATTTTGGTTGGGTCTGATTCTGAATCTGGATAATATAATAATTTATTTGAAATCAAAAACAATGTCTCAGTCTCATATATACTACAAATCTGATCAAATGGATGATAGATGAATTTTTAACACAATTATACAATTGGTAAATAAATCACATGAGTTGTAAATTTCCAAGTGGGGTGAAAAATGCCCGGACCATCCTTGGTTCAAATACTGACATTTTCACCCACTTTGAAATTTACAACTCATATGATTTATTTACCAATTGTATAATTGTGTTAACAATTCATCCAATATAATTACGCATAAAGAATTTACTGGTGTTCCATAACCTGTGATTTATTCTGTCGAGTTTATTCAAATATCAGACCAGATGCTGTGATCATTAAGGTTAACTGGGTGAATTGGGTCCGTCAGATTCGTCGGGATGGCTCAGTTGGCAGAGCATTGGCGGCTTCAGCCAAGAGATCCCTGGCTCGAATTCTTACCGGACATGTTTCACCCACTTGAAAATTTACAACTCATATGATTTATTTACCAATTGTATAATTGTGTTAACAATTCATCCAAAATAATTACGCATAAAGAGTTTACTCGTGTTCTATAACCTGTGATTTATTCTGTTGAGCTTATTCAAATATCAGACCAGATGCTGTGATCATTAAGGTTAGCTGGGTGAATTAGATCCGAGAGATTCGTCCGAGATGGCTCAGTTGGCAGAGCATTGGCGGCTTCAGCCAAGAGATCCCTGGTTCGAATCCCGGCCCGGACATTTTTCACCCCCTTGGAAATTTACAACTCAAATGGATGTTGTTTTAATGACCAATCAGTTATCCAGAAAAACCAATTATACGGAATACATCAGGGCTCGACGATTCTGGATAAATACAATCTCGGAAATAATTTCTTTAATTCATGGAAATATTCCTGGCAGCACTGCTATCGGTATATATCCGAGAACTGAAGAAATTTCTGTTCCTTTTTTCCGTTCTAGGACAGAAAATTTCCGTAATCTGAAAAAAAGGAGTTTTTTTTTTTTTTTTTTTTTTTTTTTTTTTTTTTTTTAATTAAATACGTTTTTCGTTCGTCTGTGGATCCCCTTGCTTTTGAGCCTGGGAATCGAGCATCTTAAGGCTATTCTCAAATCAAAAAGGGCAACTTCCTGACATAAGTTTTAATTTATTTGTGTTCGAAAATGCATGAAACTAGCTAGTGTTGTTGTTCAGAAACTATGTCATCGGGCTATTTTTTCCATTTTTTTGCAAACTCAATAGATCTTTCAGAAAATAGTGTTAAAATGGACGTTTTGAACCGAATTTCCGCGCGAAAGTAGAAAAATCACTCAAGAGCGGACGAAAAACGGGTTTATCACGTGATCGAAATTGCTTATAACTCAATGGGTAATTGATTTATTCAAAAATGGAAAAAACAGTTCAATTCTAAATCGCTTCCATGGCCAGGCTTTCCAATATATCTTTCCGTTAAAAAATGAATTTGTAAATGTGTCAGAACGTTTTGCGCTCGTTGAGCAGAGCAGTTAAGAACAGCCTTAACCACTCGGACAGAAAGCACTTGGCAGAGGGCGAGTTTATAATGAAGATAAGGATTTTCTTCAAATGGAGGATTCGAAAGTCTTGTTAAATTTCTCGTTCAGAAAGCTCGGAAATTTAAATTTAATTGTAGGAACATTTCGTTGTTATGAAATAATGGTTGGTGTTTTAACACTTATGGAATAATTAAATATATATAGAAAACTATATGTAAGAGAAACGACACATTCACCTTAATACTTTAAGTTAAAACATGAATACATTAAAATGATTCTCAGTTTTTATTACTAAAATAGGTGCTAAAAATACAATTATTCCTTTTCACCCATCTCATTTTTTCACCCCATTGATGATGACCAGGGCTTGGTCGAAAGCGCTCGGGAAGTTTTTTACCATCTGATTATTGGTTTTAATGTTTTAAAACCTGTTAATTGTATTTTTAGCACCTATTTTAGTAATAAAAACTGAGAATCATTTTAATGTATTCATGTTTTAATTTATGGAATAATTGAGCATAAAAATTGTTCCTTTTTAGACATATTTTTAAAAAGACACAATTTGATTGTTGGATGTAAAATATGAATATCATATTTTGAATTAAATTCGAGAATAAATGTTTGCTTTTTTGAATAAAATCGATTTTTTTTAACTTGGCTGAACTACGATATATATACACTGGTTATCAAAAATTAAGGAAAAGTCACAAAATGCCAATTTTTAAATACGGGAATAATCAAAAGGAAGTAATATAATTCGAATAATTACTATTCCTGCAGAGCAGCTAGTCCATATAGCATCTCATTCAGGTCACACATGGTCACAAGAGTCACAGTCACTACGGCGAAACAAAAAATAGGAAATTCCATACGTCTCTTTTATGAGTCTCAAATGACTACTATATGTGACTCCACTGACAGGTCACTGTGACTGCTGCTTTGTGGCGAGTCACCAGGTGACTTTACAATGTCATTTCATCAATTTTCACTTTTCACCACTTTTCACAGTGGTAACTTTACAGTAGGGTCTCTGCCACCATTTGACAAAGTCATGTGACAGAAAGTCACTATGTGACTTTAATGTGACATTATTTGGTGATTTATCATAATGCAACGTGCACAATGACTTTGAAATTGAATATCCAGATGAGAGTCACACGAAAGTCTCAATGAAACGACATTGCAAAGTCACCTGGTGACTCGTCACAAAGTAGCAGTCATAGTGACCTGTCAGTGGAGTCACATATAGTAGTCATTTGAGACTCATAAAAGAGACGTATGGAATTTCCTATTTTTTGTTTCGCCGTAGTGACTGTGACTCTTGTGACCATGTGTAACCTGAATGAGATGTTAGGGGCTGTGCATATATAACGTTATCACTTTTTTGGCAATTTTGGACCCCCTCCCCCCCGTAATGATATCGTTATCAATGTCTAAAAATTCTTTTCATTTGTGAATTTTTTTTCTTTTGCTTGGTGTGATATACAAATATGGTTACATTTATTTTTCGCATACTTCATTGATTCAAATGAAGAGAACTCAATAAAATATCACTTTATATATGAAATAACTTTTTTATCAAATAACACTTAAAAGAAATGGTTACTATTTAAAAGTATTTTATAATAGCTTTTTGTTACATAATAAATTCAACAGTAATAATGTTTTCTTGCACTTGCCCCCGCACAGGGGAGGAAGGGGGTAGACAGAGCGTCTTATCACCAAAACAGGCGGACAACATTCTTTCTCCTTTATTTACTAGTAAACACAGGTATCATTTGAAACATACTTTGCATATGGTTTCTCGAACAGCGAATTATATATGCATACACATAAGACAGAAGAAATAGGAAATTTGGAATTAAATAATTTTATAATCATTTAATGATTTTAATAATAACTTTGTATTTTCATAAAAATGGATAACAGATTAAAAAAATATAACATTCTAAATTCTATTTTGATGTAAAGGCCAAGTTATAAGTAAAAAGAGAAAATTTTGGTTGGATCAAAAATGATAACGATAACAAAAGACGAACCCCCCCCCCTCCCCATAGGGATATCTAACGATATCAGTTGCAAGACCCCCCCCCCCCTAAAATGATAACGTTATATATGCACAGCCCCTTATATGGACTATCTGTTCTGCAGAGATAGTAATTATTCAAATTATATTACTTCCTTTTGAGAATTCGCCTATTTAAAAATTAGCATTTTGTGACTTTTCCTTAATTTTTGATAACCAGTGTATTTTACCGGGTGTCCCAAAAATGACTGATGGATTTTAAAATTCAATAACTTACAAACGGTGACAGATATAAAAAAAATTCTTGCAGGAGTGTTATGTAAGATCTCAGGAGTTTTTATGTTGCGATTTTTAGTTTTAGTTACAAATAGCATCGATAGATGGCGCTGCAAACAATAACCGCTAAATCCAGGCTCGATTTTTTCGGCCTCTCTCTTCTTCCATGCGAAAAAAGAAGATTAAAATGTATTGAACGGATCCCGAAGTACCAAAATTCGGGTCTGGACTGGGTGCCTATCAGCGCCTCTCAGCGCCATCTATTGTTTGAAATTCTAACTAAAATCAAGAATCACAGTACAAAAACTCCTGAAATCATACATAACCCTCCTGCAAGAATTTTTTTAATATCTGTCTCCGTTTGGAAGTTATTGAATTTTAAAATCCATCAATCATTTTTGGGACATCTGGTAAATGAGTTCGCTTAGAATATATTTTATATGCGAATACTTTTTTAATACTCTAAAAAATAAGTTGCAAATAAGTTTAAATGAATGAAAAAATTGCTATTTTATTAAATTCGAAAGCATTATTTTTGTTTGTTTGTTTTAAATTTTAATTTATTGAATTTTTGGTTTTTCATTTAAAAAATAAATTCGAACTTTGGTATTAACACAGCAAATACGCATGCTTTCAAGGAATAAACGGAATTTCCCCCTCTTTTTCTTACTTCCGGAAAAGCATATTTTCTAGGAGTACAGAAATTATTTGTTCAAAAAAGGACGTATAATTTAGTGTATAAAGAAGAATTTTTTTACCAGTGTATTTCTGTACTGCAATTCTTTAGTATCAATCATTTTTACATTATACAAATAGCTAAATGCATCTCCTCTTTTCCCTCGTATTTTTAATTTTGCAAACATCCAAGTAATTTATTTATTATCCATCTTCATTTGAAAGCATACCACGTATTTTTTAGAAAATAAAAATAAAATAACATCTGGACCCATATTTTCTGTGTAATTGGTGCCTAATACTAGACTTTCAATTATTACATGACCTCTTACAATGACAACAGGCATGAAGTTCGTTGGGGTCCCAACATTACTTAATCGTTTCTCATTTTCTTAACAGCAGTGAGCCCAGGAACCCAACTGAGCCAGTATTCAACGATATAACTGGGAAAAGACTACCTTACCAACGAATTGTTAGTAATTTTTTTGTCAAACTGGCCCGCGATTTTAATGTTGGTTACAACAGTTCAAGGTGTTTTCAACGAAAGATACCAATTATACCTAATCATTCTGATTCATTTTGTAAAGGTACAATTATTTTAAAATTATTTCTGTGACAATATGAAAATATTGTGTAAAAAAAATAACACTGCAGAAAGTTAATTATTTTTTCTACTGATTATGATTTAGTCATTGACTATAATTTCGCAATCTTTAGTCAACCATAAACGTCATTGGAATAATAATCATAATCATACTTTATACCGCAAAAACTCCTGTTTAGAAAATAATTAAATTGAACATGAGAAATGTCACTTGAGTCATATAAAAAATAGATAAATAAATTGGTGATTTTCATTAGTTTACTCCATATTTCAACGTTGAATGGAAATTTTTAACAGTGTATCAAACCGGGTAACGAAGTGTAATATTTCACTCTTGAGAATGGAGTGAAATATTTTACTACTTTCTAGGGAGTAGAAAATTCCACTCTTTAGGGAGAGTATTTTCATAAAATCCACTCCAAAAAGAGTGAAAACGCCTTTCACTCTTTCAAATAGACTGAAATTTTCACTCCTCCTAATTTTAGAGTGCAGAGTCCGACGATTCTGGATAAATAGTTCTGTACTGTAATTAATTTAATATCAGTCTTTTTTACATTATACAAACATCTAAATGCATCTCCTCTTTTCCCTCTTATTTTTAATTTTGTAAACATCCGAGTAATCTATTTATTATCCATCTTCATTTGAAAGCATACCACGTATTTTTTTAGAAAATAAAAATAAAATAATATCTGGACCCATATTTTCTGTGTAATTAGTGCCTAATACTAGACTTTCAATTATTACATGACACAATGACAACAGGCATGAAGTTCGTTGGGGTCCCAACATTACTTAATCGTAGCCCAGGAATCCAATTGAGCCAGTATTCAACGATATAACTGGGAAAAGACTACCTTACCAACGAAATTGTTAGTAATTTTTTTGTCAAACTCGCTTGCGCTTTTTAAATGTTGGTTACAACAGTTCAAGGTATTTTCAACGAAAGATACTAATTATACCTACTAATTCTGATTCATTTTGTAAAGGTACAATTATTTTAAAATTATTTCTGTGATACTACGAAAATATTACGTAAACGAAAATAACACGGAAGAAAGTTAATATTTTTTTCTACTGATTATAATTTAGTCATTGAAGATAATTTCGCAATCTTTAGTCAACCATAAACGTCGATGAAATGATAATAATAATCATATTTATACCGCAAAAATTCTGATTAGAAAATAATTAAATTAAACATGAGAAATGCCACTTTAGTCATATAAAAATAGATAAATAAGAACTGTAAATGTCTATCGACCAATGTGTGATCTAAATTGCCAAAGAAGACGGCATTTTCGAGAAGCATTTTGAATTTCCTGGTACAAAAAATAAAGGAATAAATAAAGAGAATTTGCTTTAGGAGTTGGGAAGTCCTAAATGCTATTTAAAAATAATAATAGTACTAAATAAAACAAATAAAAACTTTATTTAAGAAATACTCACTTGCATCTACTATTGAAATAAGTGTAACTTTGAAAAAAATACTACATTGCAGTGTCACCTATTGAGAAATCTACTAACAATTTCAGTTAGTTACACTGTTGCTAATAATCTCCAGTAAACAAAATGGTTCTTGAAAACTTCAATTAGAAGTTAATCTTTCCAAAACGTGAGGTTTTTTTTTTATATACAATTGGCCCATGTCCTTACCTGCCGGGCTATAGCCCAGCTTAACGGGTTTTGAGCCTTGGCACCGAGGTAATGTTCATCTTATCACCGCATGGCGGAGATCTACTTCACAGGTCGTCATATCTGCGGTGCTTCTTGTTACTTTCATGACTTTCCTGTGTTGGCCATTTACTTGTAGATTTTGCTGAGTTGACTTTGCACTGTGCAGCTCAGCGAGGTCACGCCGAGAGAAAAGTAATACTGGGTGACGGCCAATTATCTACATGGGAGTTATGGTCCCGAAGGGGGATTATCTCCGTGAGGGGAGGGTTTTCTAAGGGAACATAACCCGTATTTACGCAAGGAAATCCAAGGTTCGAAGAAAACCATGGAAAACTTGAACGATTAGGCCGACGGGCGCGATTGTGTTCGAACCAAGCACCTCCCGTCTAACAGCTTTGCGAGCTGAACCTCTCAACTACTGGTGGGGTACTTAGAAGAAGGAATAATTTAGATGGGGTAAGGGGAGAAAAATCAAATGGAATTCTGCAGATAGCTAAGTTGCACCAGAAACAGAGAGAATTTTGGGCCGAAATGCAAGGCGGTTTTTGACATTGCTGCCCTGACAATCATGAAAAAGGAATCTGATCTGTAAAAAAAAAAAAAAAAAGATTAATACATTGGTTAGTCCGTGTGTTAGTGCACTTTTTGCTAAATAATAAACTGTAGTTAATATTATTTAACCTCAGGACCGTTGGTTGAAATTCCGACTAAGAAGCCGCTACTTCTTAAAAAAAAACAGTAATGCTCTTAAAATCTACGAAACGCTTCTTTTCTTCACCATTACACAATCATAAGTCTATAATGAAAAAATGTATTTGATAATATTAGCTGTTCTAAGAGTAACTGCTTGTGCCAAATTAAAAAATCACAGCAAAAATTTTGTGTATCGCATTCCATTTTTGCACAAACTTGACTTTTACGATATGTAAACCATTTTATAATCCGCTTACTACAATTGCAACCACTAATTTGAATTAAATGAATAAGTATATATACACACACACACACACACACACACACACATATATATATATATATATATATATATATATATAACCATTAAATAGACATTACCGACCACCAACAAAAACTGTGAAAGTATGAATAAAATGACATTAACAAATACACTTCCCCCCAACACACTTAACATAGATTCCAAAAACATAGTAAAAAACAGCAGAAATTGAATAACAGAAATGAAAATATGTATATACCAGATGTTATGTAAAAAGTATAGTCCCTTGCACTATCTTATGAGTATTAAAATGGAATAAAAAAAGTCCTTCCGGCCAGTGCCGGGAGGAAGAGGTAGCTTTCATAATCCTTATTTAAAAAAAGCCAACTTATATCATGCAAACACACGAAGCTCAATTTAGTGGAAACCGAATATAGGAGATTCAATACTATTTTTTATCAATATAATGAATGAGAATTTCGCGAAATTAGTCAGCTTTATCCAAGCTGCTTTTCTTTAAAGTAACTTACATTTGGCTGCCAAATTCGGCAATTTCTTAAAGTGCCTGTCATTTTAAGACAACATGGTGGATGAGGCTAAGCAGTGAACTTGGTCGAGACCTTAGTAATTGCTGTGCACATGCTCACTCACATCGGAATCGGTTAATATATAGGAGTGCTGTCGCATGCAAAAAATCAGATTTTTCAAAATGTCACCCACAATAGAAATTGAAACTGCTATATCTGAGCCATTTTTTAAGGTAAAGACAAACAAAAAATGCTCCTGAATCCTTATATCAAGATCAAATACTTAAGAAAGAAACCTTTTTCAATTTCTAATTTTTTTGCACCTCACTTTAAATATATATTTTTTTTTTAATTTAATGGCCGCCATTTTGAAACAAGATGGCTGATGAATCCGGCCAGCTAACTTGGTCGAGGTGTTGATGTATACTATCCACATGCCTTCTTACATCGAAATAGGCGAATACGTGTGTTATCGCGGGACAAATACAAGATCGTTTCAAAATGTTAGCCATGCTAGAAATTCAAAGTGCCATAAATCAACCATTTTTTAAGATATCAACAAAAGAACAAATTTTCAGAAACAAAAACTGCTCCGGAATCTTTGTATCAAGGCTAAACTCATAAAAAAAATCTTTTTCATTTTCCAATTTTTTAATACCTCATTTTGAATTTTAAATTTAATTTTTTTTTTAATGGCAACCCTTTTGAAACAAGATGGCGAATGAAGCTGGCCAATGAACTCGGTCGAGACACTAGTATATACTATGTACAGACCAAGTTACATCCAAATAGGTTCATAAATACGCCTGTTATCGCGTGAGAAAAATCAGGTCGTTTTAAAATGTCAGCCACAAGAGAAATTCAAAATGCTATTACTCAGCCATTTTTTTTTAGATATAGACGAAAGAAAAACTGTTCCGGAATCTTTGTATTAAGGTCAAACACATACAAAAAAAATCTTTTTCATTTTCCAATTTTTTGGTATCTCATTTAAATTTTTTTATTTTTTAATTTTTTTAAATGGCCGCCATTTTTAAACAAGATGGCGGGTGAAGCTGGCCAACGAACCCGGTCGAGACATTGGTATGTACTATGTATAAACGAAGTTACATCCAAATCGGTTCATAAATACGCCTTTTATCGCGTGACAAAATTCAGGACGTTTCAAAATGTCAGCCACGCTAGAAATTCAAAAGTCCTTCCGGCCAGTGCCGGGAGGAAGAGGTGGCTTTCATAATCCTTATTTAAAAAAAAGCCAAATTATATCATTCAAACACACGAAGCTCAATTTAGTGGAAACCGAATATAGGAGATTCAATACTAATTTTTATCAATATAATGAATGAGAATTTCGCGAAATTAGTCAGCTTTATCCAAGCTGCTTTTCTTTAAAGTAACATATATTTGGCTGCCAAATTCGGCGATTTCTTAAAGTGCCTGCCATTTTAAGACAACATGGTGGATGAGGCTAACCAGTGAACTTGGTCGAGACCTTAGTAATTGCTGTGCACATGCTCACTCACATCGGAATCGATTGATATATACGTGTGCTGTCGCAGGCAAAAAATCAGATTTTTCAAAATGTCACCCACATTAGATTCTGAAATTGCTATATCTGAGCCATTTTTTAAGATAAAGACAAACAAAAAATGCTCCTGAATCCTTATATCAAGGTCAAATACTTAAGAAAGAAACCTTTTTCAATTTCTAATTTTTTTGCACCTCACTTTAAATATATATATATATTTTAATTTAATGGTCGCCATTTTGAAACAAGATGGCTGATGAATCTGGCCAGCGAACTTGGTCGAGGTGTTGATGTATACTATCCACATGCCTTCTTACATCGAAATAGGCGAATACGTGTGTTATCGCGTGACAAATACAAGATCGTTTCAAAATGTTAGCCATGCTAGAAATTCAAAGTGCTATAAATCAACCATTTTTTAAGATATAAACAAAAGAACAAATTTTCAGAAACAAAAACTGCTCCGGAATCTTTGTATCAAGGCCAAACACATAAAAAAATCTTTTTCATTTTCCAATTGTTTAATACCTCATTTTGAATTTTAAATTTAATTTTTTTTAATGGCAACGCTTTTGAAACAAGATGGCAAATGAAGCTGGCCAACGAACTCGGTCGAGACATTGGTATGTGCTATGTACAGACCAAGTTACATCCAAATAGGTTCATAATTACGCCTGTTATCGCGTGACAAAAATCAGGTCGTTTTAAAATGTCAGCCACAAGAGAAATTCAAAATGCTATTACTCAGCCATTTTTTTTAGATATAGACGAAAGAAAAACTGTTCCGGAATCTTTGTATTAAGGTCAAACACATACAAAAAAAATCTTTTTCACTTTCCAATTTTTTGGTATCTCATTTAAATTTTTTTATTTTTTAATTTTTTTAAATGGCCGCCATTTTGAAACAAGATGGCGGATGAAGCCGGCCAACGAACTCGGTCGAGATATTTGTATGAACTATGTACACACCAAGGTACATCCAAATCGGTTCATAAATACGCCTGTTATTACGTGAGAAAAATCAGGACGTTTCAAAATGTCAGCCACGCTAGAAATTCAAAATGCTATAACTCAGCCATTTATTAAGATATAGACGAAACAAAAACTGCTCCTGAATCTTTTTATCAAGGTCAAACACATAAGAAGAAAATATTTTTTCAATTTTTAATTTTTTGGTACCACATTTCAAATTTAAATTTTTCTTAAAAATTTAAATGGCCACCATTTTTAAACAAGATGGCGGATGAAGCTGACCAACGAACCCGGTCGAGACATTGGTATGTACTATGTATAAACGAAGTTACATCCAAATCGGTTCATAAGTACGCCTTTTATCGCCTGAGAAAATTCAGGACGTTTCAAAATGTCAGCCACGCTAGAAATTCAAAATGCTATAACTCAGCCATTTTTTAAGATATAGACGAAACAAAAACTGCTCCGAAATCTTTGTATAAAGGTCAAATACATAAGAAAAAATATTTTTCCATTTTCAATTTTTTGGTACCACATTTTAAATTTTAAATTTTTAAAAAAATTTTAAATGGCCGCCAATTTGAAACAAAATGGCGGATGAAGCTGGCCAACGAACTCGGTCGAGAGATTGATATGCACTATGTACACACTGAATTACATCCACATCGGTTCATAAATACGCCTTTTATCGCGTGACAAAATTCAGGACGTTTCAAAATGTCAGCCACGCTAGAAATTCAAAATGCTATAACTCAGCCATTTTTTAAGATATAGACGAAACAAAAACTGCTCCGGAATCTTTGTATAAAGGTCAAATACATAAGAAAAAAATATTTTTCCATTTTTAATTTTTTGGTACCACATTTCAAGTTTTAAAATTTTTTAAAAATTTTAAATGGCCGCCATTTTGAAACAAAACGGCGGATGAAGCTGGCCAACGAACTCGGTCGAGACATTGGTATGTACTATATACACACCGAATTACATCGAAATTGGTTCATAATTACGGGAGTTACAGTGTGACATAGGTCAGATATATATATATATATATATATATATATATATATATATATATATATCAATTTTGAACGGAGGGTGGTTTCGGGGTCTGGGGGTCATGATCGATGAAAATATACCAAAATTTTTTTAAATCGCTTTCCTCCGAACGGCTGCAATAGGTAGCTTTTTTGTAAAGAAAGCTACCTAAAATGCTATAACTCAGCCATTTTTTAAGATATAGACGAAACAAAAACTGCTTCGAAATCTTTGTATAAAGGTCAAATACATAAGAAAAAAATATTTTTCCATTTTCAATATTTTGGTACCACATTTCAAATTTTAAATTTTTAAAAAATTTTTAAATGGCCGCCATTTTGAAACAAAATGGCGGATGAAGCTGGTCAACGAACTCGGTCGAGAGATTGGTATGTACTATGTACACACCGAATTACATCCAATTCGGTTCATAAATACGCCTTTTATCGCGTGACAAATTTCAGGACGTTTCAAAATGTCAGCCACGCTAGAAATTCAAAATGCTATAACGCAGCCATTTTTTAAGATATAGACGAAACAAAAACTGCTCCGGAATCTTTGTATAAAGGTCAAATACATAAGAAAAAAATATTTTTCCATTTTTAATTTTTTGGTACCAAATTTCAAGTTTTAAATTTTTTTAAAAATTTTAAATGGCCGCCATTTTGAAACAAAACGGCGGATGAAGCTGGCCAACGAACTCGGTCGAGACATTGGTATGTACTATGTACACACCGAATTACATCGAAATCGGTTCATAATTACGGGAGTTACAGTGTGACATAGGTCAGATATATATATATATATATATATATATATATATATATATATAGATATATATATATATATATATATATATATATCAATTTTGAACGGAGGGTGGTTTCGGGGTCTGGGGGTCATGATCGATGAAAATATACCAAAATTTTTTGAAATCGCTTTCCTCCGAACGGCTGCAATAGGTAGCTTTTTTGTAAAGAAAGCTACCTAAAAGCGGGCTCTTGTATTATTACTATTTTTTTGTTATGTATTTTATGTGGATGTTGATTTGATATTTTATATGTAAGTTGGAGATTTTCATTAATATTATAATTAGCTTAATTATTCATTAATCTAATTTACAATTATTTGTTATTAAATTTTAATTTACTAAGGACAATATCATATTAATTACTAATAGTATGCCACTCTTAGTTTAATGTTTTTGAATGTCCCATATTCATACTTTATGGATTTTTATGGATGTCTGAAAATAATCCACATTCTATATTTGTGCGTTTTAAGTAATGGGATTTTAAGTATTATTTAACCTTCTATATACTTCCACATGTATGATATTTCCTGTTCATTTTATAAATATCTTATATATAATTCATTAAAAAATAATTTTTAGATAATTTTTAATAATTATTTATATTAATTATTACTGAATTTATTTTGTTTTATAGCATATAGATATATGCTATATATTATCAATGTTCTAACATTAATTAAACTCTTAGTTTAGTTTAAATAATTTAGCAAATAGAACATATTGTATGCTTTTAAATTTTATTAACAATAGTTTTAAATACTTTGTGTGATTTATATTAGGTTTATAATTCTCTATATATAAGGATTTGTTTGGTTTTGCTGTTTAAACAGTTATTTACATTCAAAAGCTTGCAAATTTTTATCTTGCGATAGATGTTTAATATAATTATTAATAGATGGCAGCACTAAAATTGTATCTTTCAGATTGCTCAATTTTTTAATTTTTCTAGCTCCATTTCAGTTATAATTTATACACCAGGGTGTATTTTTAGCTAAATTTTGACGATATTGTTAAACTGTTATCTATTAATTTAATAGTGCATTTTAAATAATGTAATTAATATCTATCTATTTTATATTAGATTTAATTTGTTTTACAAGGTATTTCAAATTTTATTTCAAAATGTATTAACTGCATCCTTTGGTATCATATACTGTGATTTCTTAACTGTTTTATTCACCTTAATCTTTTTGATATACTGGAAGACATGTGCACATGGATTTTTGTAAAATACTGAAATATTAATCGGTATGGTGTTCATTATTTCTATTTTATATCCTATAAATATTTAAATACGTTTTATTGATTCTTCCATTTCATATTATTTGTTTCTATTCTGCTTTCATTTTTAATCAATTCACTTGATTTTAGTGGTTGTTCTATAATTCTCTATATATAAGGATTTGTTTGGTTTTGCTGTTTAAACAGTTATATACATTCAAAAGCTTGCAAATTTTTATCTTGCGATAGATGTTTAATATAATTATTAATAGATGGCAGCACTAAAATTGTATCTTTCAGATTGCTCTTATTTTTTAATTTTTCCAGCTCCATTTCAGTTATAATTTATACACCAGGGTGTATTTTTAGCTAAATTTTGACGATATTGTTAAACTGTTATCTATTAATTTAATAGTGCATTTTAAATAATGTAATTAATTTCTATTTATTTTATATTAGATTAAATTTGTTTTACAAGGTATTTCAAATTTTATTTCAAAATGTATTAACTGCATCCTTTGGTATCATTTACTGTGATTTCTTAACTGTTTTATTCACCTTAATCTTTTTGATATACTGGAAGACATGTGAACATGGATTTTTGTAAAATACTGAAATATTAATCGGTATGGTGTTTATTATTTCTATTTTATATCCTATAAATATTTAAATACGTTTTATTGATTCTTCTATTTCATATTATTTGTTTCTATTCTGCTTTCATTTTTAATCAATTCACTTGATTTTAGTGGTTGTTCGGGCACAGGGGAAAATTAATTTTAGCTTTAGCTTATTTTTCCCACAGAAAACAACCATTTTGCTTATATCATTGAATTCTGTGCCCTCGATAACGTAATTCAATGTATAAGCTTTTCAATTTTTGTCGGTGTCCACTTTTTTCTTTTTTCTTCCATAATAATTCTTATAATATATATATTTTTTTTTAATACTTACAGCTTTAATTCATAATAATTGACGGTGGCAGGTTATGTTTAATTAATGGTAATATATATATATATATATATATATATATATATATATATATATATCAATTTTGAACGGAGGGTGGTTTCGGGGTCTGGGGGTCATGATCGATGAAAATATACCAAAATTTTTTGAAATCGCTTTCCTCCGAACGGCTGCAATAGGTAGCTTTTTTGTAAAGAAAGCTACCTAAAAGAAAAATATGGATACCGATAAAAATAAATGAAATGCTTATATATTGAATTACTTTATCAAGGGTACAGAATTCACACATATAAACAAGACAGTCGTTTTCTGTAGAGAAAAAAGCTAAAAGCTGAAAATTATAACAATATTTGATGTTATTTAGGCTTCATATCTCTTTGAACTTTCCTGGTACTCCCATTCGTACTTTTCTAGTATGTACAGCTATACCCGATCCTACATTGCATAGTTTTTTACAAAGTCTTATTATTCTTTTAGCAACGATTTTTTTTTAAATAATACAGTTAATAATTCATATATCTATTGTATGGAACCCTCTGAGCGCGAGTAATACTCGCACTGGACCATTTATTAAATTTATAAATTTATATAAGTGAATCACGTTAGAAAAACAAATTAATACACTTCAAGTAACTTCATGAGTTTTTACTTTCTTCTGTCTAAGAAGAAAGTATTGTAATCGAAATTTTTTTCGACCTCCGGTTTCCGACGGATTTACATGTTTTAGGGGTCAGAGATCTCCAAAAACATGTTCTACAAAGTGCCTGTCTGTCCGTATGTATAAATCCGCTTTGTATCATCAAAAAGTGTATGAAGTTATGCATAGAACGAACTAAATTTTTCGTGTATGTTTTTGACTATGGCCAGCAGGTACTCCTTGAATTTGGACATATTCCGCCGGAAGGGGGCGCTGTAATAGCATTTTGTGTCATTTTCATTATTGTACCATCAAAAAGTGTATGAAATTATGCATAGAATTGAACCAAATTTCATGCGTATGATTTTGGCTATGGCCAGCAGGTCCCACGTGAATTTGGGAACAATCCGCCGGAAGGTGGCGCTGTAATAACATTTTTCTGGATTTTTCACAGTTCTGTTGCACAGCGGCTGTTCATGCAGCGACAGGCAATTCGCATCCAGCTAACCCGGCGATTCTCAAGCAGCTAGTTCACAACAAAATAACGAAAAATATTGATTTTGTATACAGGTTGTCTACAAATTAGTTGGACAAAAAGAATGATTTATTGAACGGATAGGAAAAAAATTAAAGTACAGATTGTTGTAACATAGAAAAATTGCTTAAGTTTACCAATATCACAAATGTTCGATGTGACTTGCTTTCGTGACTCTGCAAATGTCCCATCGGTAAATCATTTCTTGCCACAGATTTGTCAGCATGTTTCCTTCGATCCAATTAATTGCCGTGCAGATTCTTGATTTTAGTTCAGGAATGGATGCAGGAAATTGCGGCTTGTACACTTCATCCTTTACAAGACCCCATACACCGAAATCAAGCGGTGAAAGGTCTTGTAATCGTTGTGTCCATTGAATAACAACACTTCTGCTCGCTAAGCGGTAGCGTCAGTTATGACCAGATCTGCGGGGTCGGAGGAAAAAATGGACGACTCCGACTCTTTCGCTCAAAAATGGGCCGACTCCAACTCCGACAGTGCAGACCTGCTTATAAAATGGACGTCTCCGACTCCGGGAATTTTAACAGATCCGACTCTGACTCCGACTCCGACTCTTTCGCTCAAAAATGGGCCCTACTCCGACTCCGACAGTGCAGACCTGCTTATAAAATGGACGACTCCGACTCCGGGAATTTTAACAGATCCGACTCCGATTCTTTCGCTCAAAAATGGGCCGACTCCGACTCCGACAGTGCAGACCTGCTTATAAAATGGACGTCTCCGACTCCGGGAATTTTAACAGATCCGACTCTGACTCCGACTCCGACTCTTTCGCTCAAAAATGGGCCCGACTCCGACTCCGACAGTGCAGACCTGCTTATAAAATGGACGACTCCGACTCCGGGAATTTTAACAGATCCGACTCCGATTCTTTCGCTCAAAAATGGGCCGACTCCGACTCCGACAGTGCAGACCTGCTTATAAAATGGACGTCTCCGACTCCGGGAATTTTAACAGATCCGACTCTGACTCCGACTCCGACTTTTTCGCTCAAAAATGGGCCCGACTCCGACTCCGCAGCCCTGGTTATGACACCTAACTCCATGTATGAATAAACTTCGGCAATATTACTACTAGCCTGACTTTCAACTAATTAATTTCATCTAATATTTCGGAACTTCTTAGCTTACGAAATTACCCAACTAATTTGTAGACACCCTGTATTATGATCGAGATTAACTTCGATTTTTTTTACTTCGATTAGTAAAATGAAGCAGAAACTTTAGATGAAAATCAAAGTTGGTGTAGTATTGCAGTAATAACACTGAAGGATTAACATGCGTAACAACTTCTTGAAATACAGGGTGAACCAAAAGTCTTGCCCTGATTATAATAATTCATTACAAATTAACCGTTTGTATAATAATGTAACTGGTTGTATCATTTGGATATGTCAGTTTCAGAAATTTTTTTGTGCAATAGAATGAAACATTTCCCGATCGGTGGATTGGAAGGGGTGGACCAACACTCCGGACTCCGCGCTCTCCGGATATTAATCTTCTGGATTTTTTCTTTGGTTGCTATATCAAGGACCACACTTTTTGCCATACCAAATGCTGACATCGAAAAACTGAAGACTAGGATATAAGCTGCTGTGTGTACTGTTACTGTAACAGAAGATATGTTAAAGAACACGTGGCTGGAACTAGAATACCGCTTAGGCATTCTCCAAGCTACCAAGGGGGCACACGTTGAAATTTGCTGAGGTACGAGGTCTTATATAAAAAAATATATATATAGCATTACTTACAATGTATCCAAACAAACATATGTCTAATTATAATAGTTTGAGAATAATAAATATTTATAATCAGGGCAAGACTTTTGGTTCACCTTATGTTAATATGTACGAGAAAGAAGAAAGTGTTGTGATTGGCATATCCGACTAGTTTTAGTTTTGGAGCTATTTGCAATGAAATTACACACTTTTACTCAAATAGCATTCTTGATTAATTAAGATCTCAACTTCTTTCCAAAATTAGATAAAACTATGTACAGTTCTGGAAAAAAAAAAGAAAACACCCCCTACTAACTCCTCAACAAATTATCGTAGGAAAAAGTTACTGATACCGAAAGATTGGAAATAAAGTCTACTTTTAAATGATGTATATAAAATTTGCTTAGGGGGCCATCTACATATTAAAATGAACTATAACTTTGCTTTTTCAATAGCATTACACAATTCTGACAGCATAAATGAACTCTACACCCTTCAAATTGCCTAAAAACAAATTTTTATGCAATTTGTTCCATAAGTTTCCGAGAAATTAATTATTTTAAAACGAGCGTATTTTAAGGGCTGTATCCAAATTGAAGTTCGGTACTCGATTGTTAACCGAGAGAGCTCCCTTCTTGATCAAGGCACCTTAAGCAGTCAATTAAGCCTGTTAGATTACAGGATAGCATAAGAAATTTCAAAATATTTAGACACTTCTATCACAGACGGCCCCTTAAACCATCATTTTGCCGTTTTTTAAGCATAATTTGAAAACTACTTGGAAGTAAAATGTGAAATTTTGGATTTCCATAAAGCAGGACTTAATAAATCTGAATCCATCAAAAAATTGTACGTTGCAATTCATAATTTTTTTTATTATTAATTTCATAATTCCTAATTCATGTCAGAAAATTATAAAAATTGCAAATTCAACGTATTTATGTTTGAGTATATTGGTATTATTGCTACACAAAAAATTTGAACATTAGGATCATAATTTCAGAAGTTATAAATAAAAATATGAAAATGTAATTTAACATTAGAAGCACTAAATTTTGAATGTTTATAATTCAAAAACTTATCATTTAAATGACTTGAAATTTGGTGTCTAGGCATAGTTTGCTCCAAAGATTTGAAATATCTCGTTAAAATTGGGTATTGCCATTCAAAAAAATGAAGTTTGGGTTCGTTTTAATATGTAGATGGCCCCTAAGCAAATTTTATATACGTCATTTAAAAGTAGATTTTATTTCCAATCGTTCGGTACCAGTAACTTTCGTCTACGATAATTTGTTGAGGAGTTAGTAGGGGGTGTTTACTTTTTTTTCCACGACTGTACGTTAAAAGAAATTTATACAACTATATAATAAGTCCACTATATTTTGTATGGAACGATCAATTATAGGTAATTATTTGAGGAGTAACAATTTAGCAAAGAATTCAAATTGAGATATAAACTAAAAATGAGGTTTTCAATACAGCAACAATTTTGAAAAATCTGCTACATCATTATACAAAAAATTCCATTCAGCAAATGAAAACAACACGCATCTTTTATTTTATAAGACAATAAAGACTATTATCAACTCAACACTTGAGCAAGAAATTTATAAATAATTCATAAGCAACTGTTTGAAAAATTTTCCACCCATTTTTATTATAAGCTATTTTCCCATACTTTTCTTATCTTATGTATAATAGGAGGTTGAATTGCAGTTAAAATTCTTGACTATTAGTTCCTAACACATTTTTATTTTTATTTTTATTTGCAACTTTTTTGACCTACTCTAAATCACTTTTCTTTTCTACATTATCTTTTAAAAAGGAGAAAAAAGTAAAACAAAAAATACTTTTAAAACGTGTATTTTAGGAAAATGTTTGACTTCTATAAATAAAATATCGATCTGTTATTGTAAAGAAGGTGTGAAAAATAGTAAAAACATATAACGAAACAGCTATTCTAGAAACGCAACAAAATGTATTGTATATCAGCATTAAAATAGCAATTCGTAGTTGTAAAAAATACATAAAAAGTGTAAAGAGAAAAAAATATATAAATTAATTATAAATAAAAGAAACAAGAACAAAAAATCCTGCCAATCAGCCAAAAAAGGTAAAAGAAAAACAGGAAAGAAACATTCTAGAAATACATATTTGGAAAACATTTTTGCATATTAACAATGAAAAAAAAACGATAATTAATAGATAATTAATAGATAATAGAAAAAATCGCTAAAATATAACTCTTATCGATAATTAACAGAAATTAAAAGATAATAGATAATAGAAAAAATCACTAAAATATAACTCATATCGATAATTAATAGATAATAGAGAAAATCACTAAAATATAACTCTTATCAACAAAAAATATGAATAGAAAAACATCATACTTAATTAACTAAAAATATATCGTCTCCAACTAAATTAATTAGGCCTTGATAAGTTATTTTTCTGCAGTAATCTTAAAACTAGCCTTGAGTGGGTGAGACTTTAATTAATATTCATGAATTCTCCGTGTTAAATTTGCTACTTTTAATTGATTTAAACATGCAATTATGCGTGGTTTGCTTGAGGTTGTTGACTTCTTCATTACTAACGCATATTCTTTAAAACTAAACAATTATAAGAAACATTTAGTTTATAATTAATAACAACATTTACCATATATTTTTATTGTAGGCTATTTTCCGCACATTTCTTATATATAGTCAAACTTCACAAATTTTTTATTCTTAACATGTCTTTTTATTATTATTATTATTTTACTTTGCATCTTTTTTTGATCTACTCTAAACTACGCTAAACTTTTACTACTTTTAACAAAACAGAAAGGGAAAAAAAAAGAACGAAAGAAGTGTTACCAGAGATGTGTAATTGGCAAAAGTTCTTGTACATTACTAATAAAATATTAATCTATGATTTTGATTTACAAAAAACCATTAAACATAACTCCTTTCAATAAAAAATATGAATACATTTGTCAAATTTAATCAGTTGAAGATAAATTATCTCCAACCAAACTAATTAGGTTTTGATGACTTATCTTTCAGCTTTAATCTTAGACTATTCTTCGGAGTGTAAAACTTTAAATAATATTCCTGACTTGCTTGCGTTAAATTTGTAGCTTTTAGTTTGCATAAAAATGCAATTATACCACAGGGTTTGCTGTTGCTGACTACACCGTTAGTAACGCATTTACTTTATAAGCATTCGAGAAGAATTAAAATTCTGATGTTTGTTGATTTAAATAATGAAGGATATACCATAAATTTCTGAAAATAATGATGCAAGTTAGTGTTACTTTAAAAAAAATTCTTTAATCTGTTAAAATCTATCTAGCAAAACGCTGAGAAAAATAATTAAAAATAATTAATTACTACATTTTCCACTTATTTTTATTATAGGGTATTTTTTCCGTCCTTTTCCTATTATTATAATCAAAATTCTTACATGTTAATTACTAACACATTATCTTTATTATTTTACTTTACAACATTTTTTTATTTGCTCTAACTTACTTTTGGTTTTTATTTCCTTTATAAAAACAGAAAAAAGAAACCGAAAGAGGTATTATAAAAATGTGTATTTGAAAAAGTTATGTGCTTATAAGAAATGCAATATAAACTTGCAGCTATAGTTAAAAAGAAAAGTCATAAAAAATAACCATTTTGAACAAAAAAAAAATATATGAACGGAATTACATCCTTTTTAATCAGCTGAAGATATATTATCTCCGACCAAACTAATTAGGTTTTGATGACTTATCTTTCAGCTGTAATTTCTTAGACTATCCTTGAGTGGGTGAGACTTTAATTAAGATTCGTGAACGGTTCGTGTTAAATTTATAACATTTAATTGATTTAAACATGCAATTATGCAAGGTTTTCTTTTTTTTATACCTAACGTTTTCCTTTATGATGTTGATACAGAATGTTACATCAAAAAGGGAAAATTTAATTGGAATAAAATGATCGAATAAATACAAGAAAGAATACATTTTATAATGGAAATGTTTGTGTATAATGTGTCGTTCACATTGTCGTTAACTGCGGTACTTATGTGCAATTTTACGTCTTGAATATGGCACCGATATTTATGCTCCTTATTATACCGTTTCATCTCATGCATTTTGATTGACAGCAAAGATGTCATAATTTCTCTTATTTCCGCACCGCTCTAGTGCCCATAATGAATAAATAACAAACCTTTCCCGAATTTAAATTAAATTTATTCTGTTTAAAAAAAATAAAATGATGGTTATTCCATTATTTCGCAAAAAAAGGATGGCATTTTTTCCAGTTTTTTTTTTATTTGTCTCATTTCACCATAAAAAAATAACCACGCTACATACTGTTTAAATGTATCATCTCATGTTTCATTTCAATTTCCATTCTTTATTTAAAACACAGTTTGTACATAATTTCACTCATAATTGTGATTTTTAACACTTTTCAACATAGTTGAAAAGTAATAAAACACACACACACACTACAATGCATAATAAAACACACATAAATAACGCCTGCATTCAACTGTTAACGGTACATAGAAATATTAAACAGACATACAACAATAAATACAATAAACCCAACTGGAGTGAAAAATTAGCCAGAGCCAGAAATGCTGTGGTCCCGGGTTCGATTCCTGGCTCTGCACTGCAAATAAGGGCGTCTTAAATTCAGACACATATGTGACTGAAAGAGTAATTCAGACACTTAAGTGTCTGAATATGGAATTTCAGACATCATAGGTGTCTGAAATTAAGACACTTAAGTGTCTTACTATATGATCATGGTATAAACACTGTAAACTGAAATGTCTGAAATTCAGACACATAAGTGTCTGAAACTGGAGTGTTCAATTTTCAGACATTTTAAAGTGTCTTAATTTTTAAGACACGTGTATATGTCTGAATTTAAGACATTTAAAACATCTGAATCGCATCCATTTTTGATCACCCTGCAAGTTTTGCTATAGGCAATCAATTGTTCACTGTTTTTTGTAAGCTTTATACACTGTAAAAAATAACCGTTACAATATGGAAATTATATTGCCAATTGGGACGCCAATTTACGTATTTTAATATAAATTTACTTCCGTAAATTCCAGAAAATTTTCCAGTTTTTGCATATTTCTCCATTTAAAAGGTATAATATAATCTTTCAAGGATAAATCCACATATTTCGCAATCAGAATTTTCTAAACTCACGTATATTAGACATGATTTATTTATTTATATTCAAACTAGTGCATTGGCACACCTACTGGGGGAGTTAAGGGGGCTGAAGCCTCTCCCAGACTAGACTAGATATTATTTTTTTTTAATTATGAAAGAATATTATTATTTTTTAATAGATCCTTAAAAAATCGGAATTTTTAAAAATATATTAATTTTGTCGCACATTTTTTTTTCTCTTTTTTAAATTTTATTATGAAATTCGAAATTATAGCATGTTTAAAATTTACTTAATTATAAACATGCAAAATACCTTAAAAACAAAAGTATATATTAGTACAGTACAGTATTTCATTATTTAACATTTTAAAAGCATTCAGAATTACACCAACCAAAACTTTCCAGCTTTTTACGACGCTTGCATTTTTTTTTTTTTTTTTACAACTATAACACTGCCTCTAAAATATGCTAGTCCCCTCCAAATCGCAATTCTGGATGCACCACTGAATCTGCTTGGTATCCAAAGTGTATGCTGATTCTATTTCCCTCTGAAATTTAAATAAAATATCAAGTTTAATTACGAAATTTTCGCAAAAGAAAAATAACTGGAATATATCTCAAAACTGTGGCGCCATCTATATTGAAAAAGAAATATCGAACTTATTATTAATTTGCGCATTTAAGTGTTTGATGGTGTTTTGAGAAGTTATTTAATTTCGTTATAACTATTATTTTGGAATTATATGGAATATTTCTGAAATTTTTTACTACATAACGTTTTAGCTAATGATTGATTATTGATTTAATTCAGGAATGATCTCATTTCACCGTAAGAAAATTAGTCTCATCGAAAACTTTTAACCTGTATTTCGATCGAAAAAAAAGGAAGATAAAAATTATTTGCGCAACTATAAAACACTGGTTTTTATTATTTTTGAAGAAAAATTATATACAATATTTATAACTGAGAAATTTTGTTCAGAATATATGGCATATGGAATATGGATTATATAGGAATTAATGAGTCCAATTAAAAAAAAAAAATTGCCATATATTCAACCGATCTGAAAAAAAAAGAAAGAAAAATAAAAAATAGAACACTATATTTCTTCACACACTTTTATATACACATACCTTCGCATTAACATTAAACACAGGCTTTGGGCAAAAATATATGCATTTTTTTTAATGAAAAATTGATTTTTTTTTTAATGGCCGTTGAATTACGCACCCCCCCCCCCCCAAACACACAACTGAAACGGGACAAGCCCGAATTAAATATATATAGATATTAATTAAATGTATATGTAATATATATACATATGCACTGTTAAAACATTTTAAATATTTTAATATTTCAATAATAACGTCTGTCATCTGTATTAACAATAATATTTCTGTTCTGAAAATTTCCTCGGTAGAAGTAGAAAAAACCTTCTGGTAATCTTACATTGCAGGAAAAGCAAAATATTCAAAATTCTAGAGAGAAGATGTGTGAAATCTTTCAAAATTATAAGCAGATAGACAAAATATTTACCGTTTCCGTAAAATAAATTGTGAGTCACAAGTAACTAACAATATTTGAACTTCTTAACTGTGAAATCATGGCCGAGAGGGATTATCGCATAGTCTACAGACCATAAGGTCGCGAGTTCGTATCCCGCGACGGGTAGGTGCAATGCTGTTAAGGTATATGTTAAATACAATGTTGTTGTAAATTGAGTAAAAGTAGTTAATCATGTAAAAATGTGCGAGACTTTGAATTGAAATACTGACCCTTCTCTTTTTTTTTTTTTTTTAATACAGAAATTTTCCAATAAATAAATAAATAAATAAATAAATTTTTCCAGAAATTGGAGAAAATTTTCATTAAAATACGTAAATTGTACTGGCGTCTTGATTGGCGGTAAAATTTTTATATTTTGAAGGATTTTTTTTCTGTGTATAAGGTTTTCCGAGAAAATGGCTGCTTTTGCAGAGAAATTAAAGGTGGTCAAACATGGATGCATTTCAGACATTTGAAGTGTCTTAAATTTAGACACATACAAGCGTCTTAAAAATTTAGACACTTTAAAATGTCTGAAAATTGAACACTCCGTTTCAGACACTTATGTGTCTGAATTTCAGACATTTCAATTTACAGTGTGGCTAATTTTTCATTCCAGTTTGGTTTATTGTATTTATTGTTGTATGTCTGTTTAATATTTATATATACCGTTAATTGTTGAAAAGTGTTTATAATTTGGATTTGTCTGCGTCTGCCGTCGTGCTCTAACTCTCATAAATAAAATCGGATTGCCTTGTAACTGATATATGTTACCGAGGTTTACTATTGCATATTTGCTATTGAAAATGAAATGCATAGCATTTATAGTTCGTTTACAGATACACTCAAACGAATTCCTTTACGTAATGATCTATGGAGAGGAAATCGTTTGAAATGCATTTTAACGATGCTGCACTATTTCAAACGTAATGAAATTTATATGCATCACTGAAGTGGACTATGTAATACATGAACGGTAACTTTGTTGTTAAAAAAGGGACGGGGGATTTTTTTTTCCATTTTTTTTTTTATTTAGATCATTTATGTATGAATTTTATAGCTAATATACTTGGATGCACGAAAGAATTTACGCACATTACCGGCTATGGTCAACAATTGATTAAAAAGATTTTTTATTGCGTTGTGGGTGCTTTTTTAATCGTTTATTTAGATATCCCATTTCTTTGTATAAAAAATTTTATTTCTTATCAATTTGAAGATAGTGTTGGAAAATGTTTCATAATTTATGCCTGATACATGATTTATCTTTGTTCTTTGATTTGCACCGTTTTGTTGCTGTAAACCAGATAACACACCGATATCCTAAAACCATCTTGAAGACATCATATTTAGGATTAACACCTCGTGTCGTATGAATGGTCGAAATTGTCCTGTGGACAGTTACAGAATATCCTATAAACGTTAAAATGGTTCTCTTATAGACGTCCTACGGATGAGTCTTCGGAACACTTTTGGACAATTATAGAATGACTGGGGATATCATCTGGATGTCTGGTTGCATGATCGTCTAACAAAGATATACAGGTGATTTTCTAAAGAAAATATAATTGCATAATCTCCTCATGTATACTTTAGATATCCGCTGGATCCTCCTCGCAAGATATGGTACGTTCACGATCTGCATAGGTTCACCGTAGTATGCCTTGAGGATGGTTGTGGTTGTATGGGATGTTATTTTAATCCATTAATTAATTCAATGTTATTTGATTTCTCAAAATATGTGAAATGTTATATATTAACCCTTAACTGCACCACGTGCCACATCTGGCACATATCTAAAACACTGTAATTCTTATTATGTGCCATGAATTTGGCCAATATAATCTCTATCCCTGATCAAGAACAGTCCAAAGAATGGAATAACACTTATTTTGTCCATGTCAGATGGCAGAATTTGACAAAAAATTAGAATTTGTTCTTCGGAAACAAAAAAAAAATTTCGATCAAGCTATTAAGGTAAAATTTACTTTCATTATTTTTACTGAATACTTAAAAATATTAATTTAAAAAAAAGTTGCAGAGTTTTAAGCAGATAAAATTAATTAATTTAAGCTCATTTAGTTGTAAAATATAGAAATACAATATTTAAAATACCTAATTATGTACATAGGGTACACGCTATAAAATATCAAATTTTAGCTGAAAATTTGAAATTTAATTTTTTTGACTATTTTTCCCATTATTAGACGGATATATAGATTTCAAATAATTTCTTTCACAAAAATAGAAAAAATCGTGCAGTGAAGAGTTAGAAACACGGAATATTAATTTATTTTCTACGAAATTCGCAATTGTATTTTTAAATCTTCTTTTTCCGTTGAATTTTAAAATGTTTGATCTCATATTCTATATATCGGATTAAAGTTTTATGCGGTTAAAGTTAAATGTGGTTAAAACGAGGACCAGAAGACCACTATATTTGTACATTGTAATGTAATTTTTAATACAGGGTCCGCTAGTTTAAGGTCTCAGATTATGAAAATGAGAAAGCATGTAAAAGTTAAGTTGTTGAAAAAATTGTGAATTATCACCTTTTTTGAGGGAGATTTCTCATTCTTTAATTAGCAGAATGTAAATACATAATTAGCCTTTATATTCCTAATGTTCATTTTTAAAGATGAGAAAGTACTACAAAAGTGATCTTGAAAAATCCCCCTTAATAAATATTTACTATTTTAAGCAAGTTTTTTTTTTGTATTTTCTTTAAATTTTTATAGATACTTATATATTTTTTCCTTTCAAATTATGTTTAATAAATTAAAGAGAGAGAGAGAAGAAAAGAGAGGGAAAAAAAAGAAAATTCCATAATGCTTATTTTATTTCCAGAATCTTGCAAAATTATTTAAAACGATTGACTGCAGAAAGAATAATCTCTTTTGATGTGTTTCAATCCATTTCAGCAAAAGATTAAAATACAAATGTAATGACACATATTATATCAAATAAAAACAAGTTGGAAATTGCTCGTCAAACGTGGCAAATGAGGTGCGTTCGTACTATAACGTGCGTTCGTATATTGTAATGAATGTATATTTTAATGCACTTCATAAGTGCATATCCATTTCATTTTGCTCGAAAAGCTGTAACATCATTAAAATACACTTGAAATAATTTTTTCCCAATTGGCCTTAATGTAATAGAAACCTTTTGACTGTCCCTGTAATTAAACTATGCATCCGATTTTCATAAAATTTGAAATGATTCGACAAAATTTTGCAACAATCATATATTTAAAATTTTCAGATCATTCGAAAGGCTGTAACGTCATTTAAATGCACTTGCAATAATTGTTTCCCATTGGCCGTAATGTAACGGAAAACTTTTGACTGTCTGTGTATTTTAACTCTACATCCGATTTTAATAAAATTTTAAATAACTCGACAAAATTTTGCAACAATTATATATTTAAAATTTCCGACCATTCGGTTGGGGAGTTTTTGCTCTGTTATAGGCGGACGGACAGACAGACGGATAGACGGACGGACTGAACGACGACTATCGGTACTACGTATTTACATAATTACGAACGCACCAAAAGAGAGAAAATTGTTAATTCTTTTGCCATTTTCCTAATTTCTTACTCGTTGTATCCCCTTTTTTCTTGATGCAATGGAGTTTCTCACAAAGTGTTATTATTATTATATTAGACCCATCGTTTTGTTTCTTATTGCTCATTAAAATCGTATTCTCGTTAAATACCACAAATTATTAAAAAATATATATTGCATTAATATCTCTTTTTGAAACATTTAGGAAATATTTTTGACATTAGTAAGCTCACTTGAATAGAAATAAGAAGAGCTGTTACATTTTGCCTTATAAATTTACTCTTACTACATGTAATTCAAGGTTTATGACGTAACTGCATAATAAATGATAGCAACAAAACCACAAACTTTCTTACCCTGAATCCGGCGTAAAATCCCCTCTACAACTTTCATTCATAATGTTCCTTCGGTGCAAGTAGCTACTTAGTTTCGATTTTGGTTTAAAGAAAAGAAAAAATAATAAAAAACTGAGACCACAAATTATCATATGACGTTTTATACTTAATACCCGAAAGCAGTGACGTAAGAGAAAAAAGTTTGCAAGGAAGATGGTTCATCTCTAGAAAGTGGTATAGCATTTTTTTTTTTTTTTTTTTTTTTTTTACTTTGTATATATGGAGGGAAGTAGCTCTGGTAAAAGCTATTAATATATATACGACTATTTCCTTAATGCATAAGCTTTAAATCTTTTATTTCATTAATTCATTAATTTATTTCATCATTCTGTAATTTTAACCCTTTATCTACTGACGGTACTTATAAGTACCATTAAAATAACTTGTTATAAAATTCCTTTAATACATCAATTAGTTGTAATACAGTTTAGAATGAGTTATAGATACATTACTTTATCTTGTTCCAAAAGCATTATTGGTTACACAAAACAAAAATATTTGTAAAGGGATGATTTCTTTTGCCTTTGCATCTTTTCAGGTTTCTTGGCGTTGGAGGGGGGGGGGGGGGGAGGAGATTTTCAATTCGGAAATATTTCTATATTTCGATTGTAAGAACATCATATTTGTACATATCCTAATTCTATAAAATACTAAGGAAAATATTTTTATAAGATAAAAGATTTGAGTGGGGTATAAATGTTGCACGAAATCCCTATAAATTCAAATTTAATTAATCCTTCTAAATCCTTCAATCCTTCTAAAATCCTTCTAAAATTTATTAAATGATTACGTAAATCTTCTAATGCAGTTTAAACAATTCACGAAGTATGCTTTAGAAGATCAAATTTTCATGTATTCATAATTCAGTACATAAAGGGTTAAATAATTCGATTTTAAACGGTATTATGATCCATATTTTACAATAAATAGTACATTTCAAATAAGGATGAAACCTTAGTAAACTATTCTTATTTTTAATTCTTAATGGTCAAAAGCTAAATAAGGTTTCTTACATCAGTGAAATCACCTATGTAATATTAACTTCTCTTCAGGAATCAATATTTTTATAAAAACTATCAGTCTTTGCTCGCAACAACATTGTAAATAACCATATCTCTGAGTGGCACAAACCTACGCCTTGAAATCAGTTTGACAATTTCCCACGCAGAAATTTAACTGTTTACTATTTATATCTTAGTTTTACTTTCCTTTAAAGAAATCGTATAATTTTCATACCCACTTATAGAAAAATGGATATGTATATTTGATGAACATCAAAGAGAAAATTAACGAAACCTAATGCTAATAAAAATCTAGAGTATGAGTGTGAGTATGAGAGTCTAGGCTGAGTGTGCTCAGCCTTGCTTTTTCTAGCACGCTGTTCTTTTTTCCCTATCTTGCACGGAAGAAGAATGTCGCTGTAGATTCACGGTATTATGATCCATATTTTACAATAAATAGTACATTTCAAATAAGGATGAAACCTTAGTAAACTATTCTTATTTTTAATTCTTAATGGTCAAAAGCTAAATAAGGTTTCTTACATCAGTGAAATCACCTATGTAATATTAACTTCTCTTCAGGAATCAATATTTTTATAAAAACTATCAGTCTTTGCTCGCAACAACATTGTAAATAACCATATCTCTGAGTGGCACAAACCTACGCCTTGAAATCAGTTTGACAATTTCCCACGCAGAAATTTAACTGTTTACTATTTATATCTTAGTTTTACTTTCCTTTAAAGAAATCGTATAATTTTCATACCCACTTATAGAAAAATGGATATGTATATTTGATGAACATCAAAGAGAAAATTAACGAAACCTAATGCTAATAAAAATCTAGAGTATGAGTGTGAGTATGAGAGTCTAGGCTGAGTGTGCTCAGCCTTGCTTTTTCTAGCACGCTGTTCTTTTTTCCCTATCTTGCACGGAAGAAGAATGTCGCTGTAGATTCAAAACAGCTGTTTGCTGCTTTTCACGCCTTATTTGTGCATTTTAAACGTTGGTTTACTGCTTTTTAATATTCCTGCATGAAGGCTTTAATTGCTATTTTAAAATAAGCTTGACCCACGTTGATTCAGAAACCCACTAACCGAAATTTATCGAACATGTGAGCTATTTAATGGTCTTTTCGTACTGTGAAACGGTATAACAAAAAAAAATTGTCAAAATTGATTGAAATTTTGTGAGATGCCGTTAGCTTGACTCCGACCCATTATCACCGAAATGACCCACTAATAGAATTTTCTTGAGCATGCGACCTAGCCCAATGGTTTCATCTGGTCCAGAAACGGTGAAGTACAAAGTATTGTCAAAACCTTTTGAGCCGTTTTTTAGATACAGTTAGCTTGATCCTGATCCATTAGGACCCAAAATGACCCATTGATTGAATTTTCTTGAACATGTGACTCTGCCCAATGGTCTTATCATGCCCGAAAACAGTATTATACAAAATTTTGTCAAAATGTTTTGAAGCGCTATTTAAATGCAATTAGCTTGACCTTGACCCATTGTGGCCCAAAATGACCCACTAATCGAATTTTCTTGAACATGCGACCTAGCCCAATGGCCTTCTCGAGACCGAAAACGATAGAATACAAAATTTAGTCAAAATCATCGTTTAAGCCGTTTTTTAGGTACGATTAGCTGAACCCTGACCCATTGTGACCCAAAATGAACACTAATCGAATTTTATCGAACATGTGACTTAACCCAATTCTCTTCTCATGCCCAGAAACGGTATAATATAAAATTTGGTCAAAATGTTTTGAGCATGTTTTTAGATTCAATTAGCTTGATCCTGGCTCATTGTGACCCAAAATGACCCACTAATAGAATTTTCTCGAACATGTGACTTAGCCCAATGGCCATCTCATGACCAGAAATGGTCGTATATTAAAAAATTTTGTGAAAATGTCTTGAGTCGTTTTTTAGATATAATTAGCTTGACCCTGACCCATAAGGACCCACTAATCAAATTTTCTCGAACACGTGACCCATCCCAATGGTATTTTCGTGTCCGAAAACCATAGATTACAGAATTTCGTCAACATTTTAGAGCCGTTATCTAAATAAACTTAGCTGGACCCACGGTGACCCACTAATCGAATTTTCTTGACCACGTTATCCATCCCAATGGACTTTTCGTGGCTTAAAATGTTTAGATACAAAATTTAGTCAAAATCGATTGAGCCATTCTCTAGATATAATTAGCTTGACCCTGACCCATTATGACCCAAAATGACCCACTAATCGTATTTTTTAGAACACGAGACCCATCCCAATGGTCTTTTCGTGCCCGAAAACAGTAGGGTGCAAAATTTCGTCAAAATCGTTAGAGACGTTATCTAGATAAACTTAGCATGACCCACGGTGACCCAAAAATGACACACTAATCAAATTTTCTCGAACATGTGACTTAGCCCAATGGTCTTCTCGTAATCCAAAACTATAGAATATCGAGTTTAGTGAAAATCGTTTGAGCCATTTATTAGATAAAAAATAGCTTGACCCACAGTGACCCAAAAATGGCCAACTAATCGAATTTTCTAGAACATGCGACCTAGCCCAATGGTCTTTTCGTGCCCGAAAATGGTTAGATACAAAATTTAGTCAAAATCGATTGAGCCGTTCTCTAGATATAATTAGCTTGACCCTGACCCATTATGACCCAAAATGACCCTCTAATCGAATTTTCTCGAACACGAGACCCATCCCAATGGTCTTTTCGTGCCCGAAAACAGTAGGGTGCAAAATTTCGTAAAAATCGTTCGAACCGTTTTCTAGATAAACATAGCTTGACCCACGGTGACCCAAAAAATGACTCACTAATCGAATTTTCTCGAACACGTGACTTAGCACAATGGTCTTCTTGTAATCCAAAACTGTACAATATGAGTTTAGTGAAAATCGTTAGAGCCGTTTTTTAGATAAAAATAGCTTGAGCCACAGTGACCCAAAAATGACCCACTAATCGAATTTTCTCGAACATGTGACCCATACCAGTGGTCTTTCCGTGCCTGAAAATGGTTAGATACAAAATTTAGTCAAAATCGATTCAGCCGTTCTCTAGATATAATTATCTTGTTTCTGACCCATTCTGACCCAAAATGATCCAATAATCGAATTTTCTCGAACACGAGATCCATCCCAATGGTCTTTTCGTGCCCGAAAATGGTAGGGTGCAAAATTTAATCAAAATCGTTCGAGCCGTTTTCAAGATAAAATTTACATACACACACACAATTTTTGCTCGCATTATAGTATAAGATTTGTAAAAGATGTCTATCAGGTAATACGAATAAAACATCTAAAAACTGAACATCCAGCAAAATGTTTGTTCCACTTTCATTGAAATTGATATTTTGTGTTAAACTTTAAAAAGTTTAAGTGACACTAATAAAATTCTGGTTTTCTGAAAAATTAGATATTTACGTAAATAGACTTATTTGTTAACGATACCAGTGTAAATAACCTTACACAGTGAGTAAAAGTTACGACTGAATGCAGAGATATTCATCCTAAAGAAGTTCAACATTTCTATCTACTTCTATTTTCATTTAGAGAAAAAGGAAGTTATAACATTTTCATTAATCTAAAATAAATTAAAATGAGTGATAATCATCAGTAAGTTGAGGACATTCAATTTGAGAAAACTAAACTTTAAAGTCTAAGTTCCGGTTTGAAAAGCAAGTGAAGTGCTATTCTTAACGTAAATTTTCTTTGTGGATATTCTTCTTGTTTTTTAATGTTCGAAAGCAAGACGGCCTTACTAGTACACAAATATAAACTAAACTGAATATTTTCCCTAAATAGTCTTAAAGCTTACTCCTCCATCTAGCTGTTGACAATCACAGAAAAGTATTAGAATATTAAAACTACATGCCATGTTTTCAAATCCAAAAGTTGTACAAAAAATTTCGAATACTTTACAAACATACCAACCAAATTTCGACTTAATTAGTTGCTTTATGCTGTAGCTATCGTGAAATAGAAGACATACAGGCATGAAAATTCAATCGCTTCACCATAGTAATACACTAACTTTTGTCAATGAAAATTGCCTTATTTTTCATCAATACCAAAGTAAATAATATCTCTCAGCGGGGATAATTTACAATTTCAGAAGCAGATATACAGTTGGTAAGCAAAACATTTTTAATTTCCCCATCTATTTATATTTTCATTTTTTAAAAAAGCAGTTTCCCATTTCTACTAATCGAAAATGAACTCAAGTAAGTGATAACCATCAGAAAAGAAATGAAATTCAATTTAAAATACTGATAAAAATCTTCACAATGTAAGTTCCGATTGGAAAAGCAGGTTAAGTAGTATTTTTATGGTTAATTGCGGTTAATTGACGTACAGATATGAAAATTCAATCGCTTCTCAACAGTAATATACTAACTTTTGTCAATGAAAATAGCCTTATTTTTCATCCATACCATAGTAAATAATGTCTCTCAGTAGAGAAAATCTGAGATTTTAAAGCGAATGTACAGTTTGTGAGTAAAACATTTTCAATTTTCCCATCTATTTATATTTTCATTTAAAGAAAAACAGTTTCCCATTTCTACTAATCGAAAATGAACTCAAGTAAGTGATAACCATCAGATAACAAATGAAATTCAATTTAAAATACTGATAAAAATCTTCACAATGTAAGTTCCGGTTGGAAAAACAGGTGAAGTATTATTCTTACGGTTAATTTTCTTTGTATATATTCTTCATGCTCTTTTTAATGCTCAAAAGATAGCGTGCTCCTACTAGAAAACGAGCATAAAAAACTGAATATTTTCCCAAGGCGAGCCTTAAAACTCACTCCTCCACCTTAATTGACGCCAAGTTTCTCAACAGATTGGGGCTTCTGACCTCGCCGTGCAACGAGTTCAAACCCTTTTCCAACCTTACAAAATAAACTGGCACACATAAACTCATCAAATTCAAGGATTACGAAAATTTCACCAAAAAAGTGAAGACAAAAAAAAAAGAAAAGTGAAATTATTCCTAAAAAAGACTTAATTTTCCCAAAAAACGGAAAAGTGATAACGACATCTGTTGTGAAATGATGATAGATGGGTTTTTAGGTTGCTTCACTCCGTTTCTTCATTCAGAAAATTAGTTAAAATAATGAATTCAAAAGGGAAAGCAATAAATTAATCCAATATCCTTAAATTCACCTGTAAATGCATTTTTGTTAAGGTCGAAATGTTTCATCTTGATTGATTACCTTAATTTCTCGTTTTTCAGTTGAAGAGATTTTTTTTTTCATGTGCGTGATGCAAAAAAATGTTTAATTAAATTCAAATTTTAAAGAACTGTCAATCATATTTTTCAACATATTTTAAAGGTAACCTTATTACGACATGAATATATATATATATATATATATATATTTTTTTTTTAAGTTTATATGTTGAATACTTCTAAAACTTATTTTTTCATAAACATAAAACGATGTACATTTTCGTAGATATTTTTAATCCAATTATTTAATCAAATATTCTTATAATCATATGTAAATGCACTTTTGGCGAAACGATTCATTGTAACTGATTACTTTAATTTCCCTTTTTTCAGTTTTCAAGCGATTTTTATTTCTGTGCATAATTTTCAAAGTTAAACAAAATTATATTCACGTCTTAATTATGGGTTATCTTATACAAAAGTTCGTTATAAAAGTAAAATAATAAATAATTTACTGCATATTTCCCCTGCAACTATTGAATATATTTGAAATCTACACTTAATTAATGTTGTACTTAATGTTTATTTAAAAGCAATAAATTCATCTAACATCCTTAACGTAAACTTTAAATGCACTTTTGTTATGGTCAAAATATATCATGCATTATATTCCAGGTTTTAATAATGATTGATCATACTAATTTATCGTTTTCCAATTCAAGGCATTTAATTTCTCGATATGTGACGGAAAAAAATATTAAATTCTACATTTAATTAAAATAAAATTTTAAAGAATTGTATATAATATCTCTACGCATATATATATTTTAGAGTTATCCTTTTTATAACGTGACTTCATTTTTTTTATTTTTTTATTTGCCTTATACGAAGAATCCTCATGAAAGTTAAATAATAAATTGTGTAATACATTGATCCTAATACTAAAGCTTTTTTCTTTCTCTCTCTTTTTTTTTTTTTTTTTTACGTTTAACGTTAAGCAACGTTTGATTAAAATTTGACGGAAATGTATTAATCATATACTAACTTTTTTTTTTACTTTTTAAAGACATAATACAGGATTTTTTTTTCTGATAAAAATAAAATAAAATAAACTTAATGCGTGTTCTTCATCTAGGTATAGAAGTATCTTTAAGATGTTTAATTTAATTTTTAGGTAATTTTAAATGAAGAGTTTGACTATCTCAAATGTATCAACCCATTTCTTGCTGATTGTGCGGAAACGTGCCATTTTATTAAGTTTTTTTTTTTCTCTTATGAAAATAAATGTTTTGATCAAAACATCAATATTTTTCATGAAAACTAGTATTTTGTTTGATTTATTTTTCATTTATTTATTTTGTATAAAAAAATTTTTAAATTATAGTTTTATGTTCAACAACTTGCAACGTGCCTGTATATGCTAAACTGTTTGGAAACATTTCATAAACAGTTAAAATTTAAATTTGCATTATTTGTATTCATTTTCAGAAAGAATGTGGGTTAATCATATCCTAATTCACTTTTTCAGAAATACAATGAAGGACACTTTAAACTTTTCTTATATAAGTAAAATAATAAATAATTTGGTATATAAAGTATTTATTTAAATATTTATTAAATTTAATTTTCGGATACATTTAGGTAAAGAATTTGGCACCCAGTCATATCTCGTTACACTTTTCAAAAATATAAAATTAATCATGAGACGGGCTGATGTTTTCATTTTAGACCATCTTTATTTTCCCTTGCAAAACACTAAAGAAAAAATACAATGACATTTTCATGTATTTATTGAAGGTTATTTTTAATATTTATATTTTTTATTTGTATAAATTCAGTACTTAGCTGAATACTACGTGAAATTGAGATATTTAAAAACAGTTATCCTTTCGTATATGGTGACCTATAGTACATGTTATTTAATAGTACATAACATAATTGTTACATTTAGTTATAACAGCACACAGATTTATATTTATTATTAATAATATATTTGTACATAAAAGGTTAACAATGAATTAAAAGGCATGCTTAAAACTTCGTTTTTTAGTACTAAGACTTTTAAGTTCAAACGGGTTTTATTTTATTAATTTAAATTACTTAAATGAAACAATAATTTAAGATAAAATAGTAAGAATATGTTTCAAAATTTATCTAATATTTAGATTTTTTTATCCAACAGCACAACTTCTATCTTTTAGAAGTCTCCCTGTACTTAAGCATGAATACTACTGATAGACTTAAACAGTTTTTTAAGACCTAAACCGAAATTGAATTTCAGTAATCTTCCTATTTTTGGCTGAAAACGTAAACGAAGACAAAAATGTCCAAAAAAGTTAAATTAATTAATTAATACATAAATATACAGAATTATTAATTAATTATACGCGTTTATTAAATATACATAATTATTAATTAATCATACATGTGGCCCAAGTTGGTTCTCTGTGCTTCTAACCAAAACTGTTTATTTTCATAAAAAATAAAATGTAATTAATTCACCAACGACACAGAATTATTTTATAATTATACGCATTTCATCTAATTTAAAAATATTTTAGGTATACATACCGCTATTTATCTTTTATAATGATTTTTGCAAATGATCTTCATATGTTATACCAGAACTTTTTCAAAGAGTATTCGAAACACTTCTGCGGTTTCAACTAAAAATTTTATATCGCTGTTAAGTCTGAAGTTTTTAATGAGCACAACAAAAGCGTCTTCAAAGTTTAGTCATATATGCACTGCTTGCTTTAAAATTTGCACTCACGTCTCGAGTCAGTCGTAACGGTGAACTTCATAGCAATAAATAATGAGTGTCTCATTTGAGCCGATACAGCTCAAATCAATGAGTAATGTTGAAAATTTCCGAAGGAAAAAATGACAGTTTTGGAATAGACATAGTTTCGGTCGAGTTTAGGTCCGGCCGAAATGTCGGCAGCATTTTCGCCGAAAACGAATTTTCCTCAGATTTTGGACCGAAAACAAAAAAGAAACTGAATTTTCGGTCGATTTTTAAAAAAAACAAAGTTACATTTGTGTGAAACTAATTTCAGTTGGCCGCTACCAGTTAATCTAGAAAGCCGAAACTTTCATAGGAGAGATTAATTGTAACAAAAGTACCATAAAGCAAAAATCTTTTTTATCACATCCGATTTCATTAATCAGTGTAATCTGCGGTCAAACATTTTTAGAAACATCCAAGGTAAACTGATTCTATTGCTATTGATTACAACTTATTTACTTGCTTCTGAATTTACATTTTGTCACTGGCCTTTATTTTAAAACATCAAAGGAAATACCGCTTGATCTAAAACGTTGTCTTAATAGATCTATCAAAACGTATTACAGGGAGGGGCTTTTTAAAGCAATATGTGTAATGATTATAATTATGATAGATTTAAAAAATACGTGATATCAACTTAACATTTAACCGTGATATAGTGAATTATTTTGATAAGATCTGTATTAAAGTACTGAACAAATACTGAAGTGTCTACAATAAAACGTTTAAAAACTGCCCCGGTATCTTATGCTTTTCTTCTAATTACCATGCTTCTGAAATATCGCACTTTATCATTCAACTTAAAACATGCTATTAAAGCTTAAATATGTTGTACCTCATTTTTTAAAAGCATCTTAGAATATATATAAATTCTTTAACATAAAAAATTACGGCACCGAAGTTGACCTTTCTTATCTTAATTGATGCTTTTTAGCTGTTACTTGACCTATTATAAAGTAATCATTTGATCATTTGCGTAATGGACGTTATTTACTCATTGATTAGCTATAATTCCTTTTAATAATATGTTGTACATTTTCGAATTTTCTTAAAAACAAGTTCACAATTTACATTTTGCTTGGATGAATATCTGAATACAAATCATTTTAACGAAGTTATTTTGAATATATTCACATAAATCATGAATAAAAATGATCCAGTTTTTGCGTTTATTCACAATTAATTTTTCCTTTACACATAGAAAACCGATAAGAAGAAGAGAAATAAAGTATTGTTTGTATTTTTTATGAAGCTTTAAACTTTTTTGAAAATGCTTTTTAAAAAGCTTCCCACGAAAACTTTAAAGCAGGTGCACGATTTGCATTTTTCTTAAATAAATATTTGAATACAAATCATTTTAACAAGATTTTTTGAATAGATTGGACTGAAGTTTAATTTAAACGATCCAGTTTTGGCCTTTAATCACAATTAATCTTGTCTTTATTTATATACTTGTAAAACTGACAATAATAAAAGAAATACAGTATTATTATTTTTCTAAATTTAGAAGTATTTTCTGAAAATATTTTTAAAAACTTTCTACGGGAGCTTAAAAATGTATTAAAGCTTTTAAATTTTCTGCAATCAAATTTCCTTATTGAATCACGTCTCTTATTATTTCAATATATATTGATTTTTTTCTCAATCCTGATTCATATTGCATATTTTAACTTCGTGAGAAGTTAAAACCAGCTATATGAGTTAACTTTCCCCTCTCGCGGTTTGGGGGGGGGGGGGGGCGAAGAAAAATCACTTTAAAATTTTTCCTATTTAGTAATTAGTTGTTGTTAGTTTAGTTGAAGATGTTATTTGTTAAGTTAGTTTCAACACAAATTTAATACTGCATTGCATATTTTAACTTCGTGAGAAGTTAAAACCAGCTATATGAGTTAACTTTCCCCTCTCGGGGGGGGGGGGGGGGCGAAGAAAAATCACTTTAAAATTTTTCCTATTTGGTAATTAGTTGTTGTTAGTTTAGTTGAAGATGTTATTTATTGAGTTAGTTTCAACACAAATTTAATACTGCCCCCTGAAAATTTCTGTGATTAAATAAAGCAAAGATTAATATTCGGAAATTATCGTGAAAAAAAATCGTAGCGGTTGACAGCATTGATTCAACTATGCCAGTATTCACTTATAAAATACAAAGCAATAAGATCAAAAAGAAAAAAAGACAGTATTACTATTTCAATTCTAAGTTAATAGTAACCATCACCTTCTAAGTATTTATATTCTACACGAAAAAATAGTATTGTAGCTTTTGAAAATCAAAAGTTAAGTCTTTCAGTAATGAAGTAATCTTTATTTTATTTTTATTTTTTAACCTGATTACACGAAACATAGGAACAATAATTCAGATCTTATTAATATATGTATATTAATTTCTTTAAAGTAATATAATAATAAATTATATAAGAATAATATTAGCTATAAAATATTAAAAATATTCTAAAGTAAAAATTGACTCTCGAAAAAATTAGGTATATTTTATTGATATCGCTCGAGGCAGTAAAACAAATTTTTGTCTTTATCAATTCATAAAATCCTTCACTATTTCAAATTAAATATTTCATTAAACAAATTTTATGCGTCCAATTCGTCAGGCATCTGTTGTACCAAATATTAGCTGTGAACTTCAATACCTCAACGTAATTGAAACAATATTTTATAAATCTAGACTAGACCAAAATATGAAGTTGGACATACTTTGTAGTGTTTTTCTTTATCAGGGAACAATATTTCTCGAAGTTAGGATTTCCAAATTCTATTTAAATCATTAAAAACTTTGTTGATGATTCAGGCACCCCATTCTTCATTTGGGTGATGTAGATGAATGACAAGTGTAATAATTCATCAAATGAATCTTAGAAGTAAGATGACTTTGCGTTTCTAGGCCAATCATGGGTCATAAATTCAAGGATATGTTTCATATATTGGTTTGTAATGTATAGAAGAAATTTTTTTGCATGGTATTTAAATGTTAAAAGCTATTTCAATATTTCTAAAAGAGATAAAATTTTCTAATTTACGCTTGAAAAGTTTGTATAAAAGCATTTTCTTCCCTGTTATAATCATGCATTTCTTTCATGCTTTTTTTTTTTTTTTTTTTTTTTTTTTTTTTTTACATTTTTAGGAGCTGTAAATGTTTCGCTGTTTTCTTTGTTTCGTTTGTTTTTGTTTAGAATAATGGGAAGTTATGGGATAATCATAGGTCATAAATTCAAGGATATGTTTGATATATATTGGTTTATAATGTATAGAATAAAATTTTGCATCGTATTTAAATGTTAATAAAATTTTCTAATGTAATCTTTAAACGTTTGTATAAAAGCATTTTCTTCCCTGTTATAATCATGCGTTTCTTTCATACGTTTATATATATATATATATACGTATAAATTTTAACATTTTTAGGAGCTGTAAATATTTCGCTGTTTTCTTTCTGCCGTTTGTTCTTGATTAGAATAATGGGCAGTAATGGAATAATCATACATCATAAATTCGAGGATATGTTTGATATATATTTATTTATAATGATCATAAATTCAAGGATATGTTTGATATATATTGATTTATAATGTATAGAATAAAATTTTGCATCGTATTTAAATGTTGAAATCTGTTTACTCAATATTTCTAAAATTAATAAAATTTTCTAATTTACACTTGAAAAGTTTGTATAAAAGCATTTTCTTCCCTGTTATAACCATGCGTTTCTTTCATACGTTTATATATATGTATATATATATATATATATATATATATAAATTTTAACATTTTCAGGAGCTGTAAATATTTCGCTGTTTTCTTTCTTCCGTTTGTTCTTGTTTAGAATGATGGGAAGTAATGGGATAATCATAGATCATAAATTCAAGGATATGTTTGATATATATTGATTTACAATATATAGAATAAAATTTTGCATCGTATTTAAATTTTGAAAGCTGTTTACTGTCAGTATTTCTAAAATTAATAAAATTTTCTAATTTACACTTGAAAAGTTTGTATAAAAGCATTTTCTTCATAACCATGCGTTTCCTTCATACATTTTTTTTTTAAATAAATGTTAGTATTTTTTAGGAGCTTCAAATGTTTCACTGTTTTCTTTCTTTCGTTTGTTCTTGTTTAGCATAATGGGAAGAAAAATCGCACATTTTGTATAATACACTTTATTTGAATTGAAGAATTTAATATATAGTATATTAGCATATTTTTTTCTTTTACTAAGTAGTTGAAAAATACCGAGAGAATAAATAAAAATGAATTTCAATTTTAAATCATTAATTTTTCAAGTATAAAGTAAATTCTAAGCGATATAATAAAATAATTTATTAAGACATACGTATTTGGAAAAAAGTAGTAGAAACTTTATTGGAAAAAAATATATATATATCAACTGCACTTCAAAGCTCATAAGCAAATAAATTTCATTTCTCAAATGCGTTTAGCGAACTCTTTTATTTTTTTCAGTGAGCTTACTTAATATTTATCCCTTAAAGAACGTACTCGTACGCATAATATTGCTACTTTGCTCAAAATACCTGCAAAATTAATTTCTGTAAATATTGAATTATCATTTTTCTTATTAATTGAAAACATTTATAGTAAATATTCTTTTATAAAAAATCTTCCTTTTTCAAGCACCGTAAGTACTTTGTGACTGGTACTTGTGACACCTGGTCTAGTTTGTGTATTTCGTGTTACAGCTTCGAGAAATGGCATTGCCACCTAGAATACAGGTGGCTACTCTAGGTGGCAATGGAAATGGTCGTCAGGTGATGTGGAGCACCGTACTAGGAGATGGCAATACTGTTTGCTTTCCTACCACACCGGACGGGGCGGAAGATTCCAAATACGAAAACTAGACCAGGTGTCACAAAATACCCCCCCCCCCCCATCTTATGGTAACTCAACAGGAGTTGCGCGTGAATGTTAAAAACGAAAGAAACTTTGAAATAGCTAAGTTGTTATGGGCGAAAAGAATTTAAAGGTAAAAACTTACGTCATATTTAAACCGATATATTTAAAACGTCTTATATAAAACAATACATTTAACCCTTTCCGGCACAGTGTGCCCGAGTCGGGATACCTAATTTTAACTCCAAACTTACGAACCGCACCAAGAATAATTTAGTAAAATATTGTTTTTACAATGAATAGTTAAAAAAATCAATACCATTAATATGTTTTTAATTTCTAAAAAAGTCGTTTTAAAATTCCGGTGTCAGTCAATCATTTCATCATTTTACAACAAAAATTGCCCGTGCCGGAAAGGGTTAAAATGTCACATTTAAAACTATTTTATTAAAGTGTTTGCAAACACTTGATTTTTAAATGCAATATATATTTAAACATGAACATTGAAAGACAAGTTGGAAATTGCTCGTCAAACGTGGCAAATGAGGTGCGTTCGTACTATAACTAGTTTTATAATTATTTTTTGCACCCCATATTGTACTGAATGTATACTTTTTTGCATTTCATAAAGCGCATAGTCTGATACATCATTAAAATGCACTTCCAATAATTTTTTCCCATTCCCCGTAATGTACAGTTACACTTTTGACTGTCCCTGTAATTAAACTATACATCCGATTTTCCTAAAATTTGAAATAGCTCAACAAAACTTTGCAACAATTATATCTTTAAAATTTCAGACCATTCGGAAGGCTGTAATATCATCAAAATGCACTTGCAATAATTTTTCCCATTCCCCGTAATGTAACGGAACACTTTTGACTGTCCCTGTAATTAAACTATACATCCGATTTTCCTAAAATTTGAAATAGCTCAACAAAACTTTGCAACAATTATATCTTTAAAATTTCAGACCATTCGGAAGGCTGTGATATCATTAAAATGCACTTGCAATAATTTTTCCCATTGGCCGTAATGTAAAGAAAAACTTTTGACTGTCCCTGTAATTAAACTATACATCCGATTTTCCTAAAATTTGAAATGGCTCGACAAAATTTTGCAACAGTTATATCTTTAAAATTTCAGATCATTCGGAAGGCTGTAATATCATTAAAATGCACTTGCAATAATTTTTCCCATTGGCCGTAATTTAAGAAAAACTTTTGACTGTCCCTGTAATTAAACTATACATCCGATTTTCCTAAAATTTGAAATGGCTCGACAAAATTTTGCAACAGTTATATCTTTAAAATTTCAGATCATTCGGAAGGCTCTAATATCATTAAAATGCACTTTCAATAATTTTTCCCATTGGCCGTAATGTAAAGAAAAACTTTTGACTGTCCCTGTAATTAAACTATACATCCGATTTTCATAAAATTTGAAATGGCTCGACAAAAGTTTGCAACAATCATATATTTGAAATTTCAGACCATTCGGTTGGGTAGTTTTTGCTCTGTTACATGCGGACAGACGGACGGACAGACGGACGGACGGACTGAACGACGACTATAGGTGCTACGTATTTATATAATTACGAACGCACCTAAAAAAAGGAAAACATTAAATTATTACGCGCGAAAAGCATTTAATGATGCAAATTGTACCATATTTAAAACGATATATTTAAAATGCCTTTTCTTATAGCATCTAAAAGAAAGTTTTTTTCTAAAAGTTATGAAAGTGCGAATAGCAGTGCCTTTTTAGGATTTCGTTCATCTGACGAAACCCTATTCGTCTCACTCCTCTGTTTGTCTGTCTGCCTGTCTGTCCGTCCATCTATCACAGAGCCCGTTCTCAGAAACTATATATATTGGAGGCTTGAAATTTTGCATACTTTTAGCTGAACACCTCACATCAAACGACAAATTATAAAATGTTGAAAAAGTCGGTTGAAAAGTTAACGGACGTTATTAATCAAAAAAACCCAATTACAAGATCGTAAAGGCATTCATAATTCAACAAAAACATAATTTTTTTTATCAAATTACAAAACGATCTCTTCGACGGATTAAAAAACAGGTGTCATTTTAACAGCAGATAAGGACTGGCGATTTCTTTAAGGCGCGATTACTTTTTTTCTACGCATCCCAGAAATTCGAAATTAGTACCACAAGATGGGTAAAGAAAAAAAAAAAAAATCAGCTTCCAGAAATTCTAAAAATGATCTCGATCGTACCATAAAAACTCGAAAATTCGTTAAAAATCGAGAAAAAAATCTTTTATTTCCCTTCATTTGTGAAGGCGATAGAGGTCTGATGGCATTGAATTTTGGTGGTAAACCAGATAATATAAAACAGGTGCATCTTATGGTCAGAAAGGAACACAGAACTTTTATACAGGACCAATTTTTTTTTAATATCGATTTTTGAGCTGGGATTTTTACGCCATCCGACGTAAAATTTCATTCTCTTTCAGAGTATGTCTTTATTTTTTAATTTCGACAATCGAAAGGGAAGATAATTTCTTTTTTGGTAATTAATTCCAGAATTGCATTTTTTGCACAGCAGGCCACGTGACATGGAAAGAAAAAGGGATATTTTTTATACTAGGATTTGATAATGGAAGTACAAAATTTTGTAACTGTTAATTTTACAAATTTGGTTCTTTCGCATCCGGACGTTATTTCATACGCTGATTCATAAAATCTAAATGTAAAAAAAAATCGGACCACAACTTTCCGATTTATGAAGAAGTCGATTTTTAAACTTATATGTAAAAGAGATGCTTTTTCGCACAATTGACGGGAATTTTTTTAAATTAGGAAAACTAAAGAACCGATCGTTTTTAAAGCATTGTTCAGAACGGTGTCACATTTTTAAAAATATAGCATACATTTTACTTACTCAACATGAAAATTTCATAAGTGTTGATACCACTATTTTCAGATAGTAATTTCAGCAAATATCTTAAATTCTTGCTTAAGACCATTTTTAAACTGCAATTCTGTCTACCGTTTAGCGTGCTATTTTTTGACGGCCTGATGAGAAAAATATTACTTATCTATAATAATAAGGAAAGAAGTTTGTGTGTGAATGTGTATGTATGTCGACGGTGTTCTGAAGGGATCGTTGCACGTAGAACAACAAAATTTGGAGCAAATGTACGTTTATATATGAAATTTTTCACCTCGAAGACCGATTTTCGATTTTAGGTAGCTTTCATTACAAAAAGCTACCTATTGCAGCCGTTCGGAGGAAAGCGATTTCAAAAAATTTTGGTATATTTTCATCGATCATGACCCCCAGACCCCGAAACCACCCTCCGTTCAAAATTGACATATATATATATATATATATATATATATATATATATATATATATATATATATATATATATATATATATATATATATATCCATATATATATATATATATATATATATATATCTGACCTTTGTCACACTGTAACTCTCGTATTTATGAACCGATTTGGATGTAATTCAGTGTGTACATAGTACATACCAATGTCTCGACCGAGTTCGTTGGCCAGCTTCATCCGCCATTTTGTTTCAAAATGGCGGCCATTTAAAATTTTTTAAAAAATTTAAAATTTGAAATGTGGTACCAAAAAATTGAAAATGGTAAAATATTTTTTTCTTATGTATTTGACCTTTATACAAAGATTCCGGAGCAGTTTTTGTTTCGTCTATATCTTAAAAAATGGCTGAGTTATAGCATTTTGAATTTCTAGCGTGGCTGCCATTTTGAAACGTCCTGAATTTTGTCACGCGGTAAAAGGCGTATTTATGAACCGATTTGGATGTAACTTCGTTTATACATAGTACATACCAATGTCTCGACCGAGTTCGTTGACCAGCTTCATCTGCCATCTTGTTTAAAAATGGTGGCCATTTAAAAATTTTAAAAAAATTTAAAATTTAAAATGAGATACCAAAAAATAGGAAAATGAAAAAAGATTTCTTTCCTATGTATTTGACCTTAATACAAAGATTCCGGAACAGTTTCTGTTTCGTCTATATATAAAAAAATGGTTGAGTTATAGCATTTTGAATTTCTATTGTGGCTGACATTTTAAAACGACCTGCATTTGTCACGCGATAACAGGCATATTTATGAACCGATTTGGATGTAACTTGGTCTGTACATAGTACATACCAATGTCTCGACCGAGTTCGTTGGCCAGCTTCATTTGCCATCTTGTTTCAAAAGGGTTGCCATTAAAAAAAATAAATTTAAAATTTAAAATGAGGTATTAAAAAAATTGGAAAAATGAAAAAGATTTTTTTTATGTGTTTGGCCTTGATATAAAGATTCCGGAGCAGTTTTTGCTTCTGAAAATTTGTTCTTTTGTTTATATCTTAAAAAATGGTTGAATTATAGCACTTTGAATTTCTAGCATGGCTATCATTTTGAAACGATTTTGTATTTGTCACGCGATAACACACGTATTCGCCTATTTCGATGTAAGAAGGCATGTGGATAGTATACATCAATATCTCGACCAAGTTCGCTGGCCAGCTTCATCAGCCTTCTTGTTTCAAAATGGCGGCCATTAAATTAAAAAAAATTATATTTAAAGTGAGGTGCAAAAAAATTAGAAATTGAAAAAGGTTTCTTTCTTAAGTATTTGACCTTGATATAAGGATTCAGGAGCATTTTTTGTTTGTCTTTATCTTAAAAAATGGCTCAGATATAGCAATTTCAGAATCTAATGTGGGTGACATTTTGAAAAATCTGATTTTTTGCCTGCGACAGCACACGTATATATCAATCGATTCCGATGTGAGTGAGCATGTGCACAGCAATTACTAAGGTCTCGACCAAGTTCACTGGTTAGCCTCATCCACCATGTTGTCTTAAAATGGCAGGCACTTTAAGAAATCGCCGAATTTGGCAGCCAAATATAAGTTACTTTAAATAAAAGCAACTTGGATAAAGCTGACTAATTTCGTGAAATTCTCATTCATAATGATTTAGTATTGATAAAAATTAGTATTGAATCTCCTATATTCGGTTTCCACTAAATTGAGCTTCGTGTGTTTGAATAATATAAGTTGGCTTTTTTTAAATAAGGAATATGAAAGCGACCTCTTCCTCCCGGTACTGGCCGGAAGGACTTTTTTGATTAGATTTTTTTTATTTAACTTTTTATGCGATTTTTAGCACTTTAGTTTCAAGGCGATTTTTACACATTAGTGAAAAGAATGCGGTTTCTTTCTCTTAACCCAAAATAGTAAATTTTGTTCTCTTTTCAATAAACTTTATTCGGAATTCGTACAGCGTTTTTGGAATTTTTAGCGATTTTTTTATGTGATTATTGAACAGCATTTAATGCATCTCCATACCTATAAGGGGGTTACCGTAGGAGGGAACAGTTCTGTCGCCTAATGCCGCCAAGTTTATCGCCAAATTTGGCGACCAAAATTAGGTGCCAAAAGTGACGCCAACTTGGCAATATCTCTAATATTTCGCCAAATTCCCGTAGACTTCCATTGTAAACCAATAGGGATTACTTGCTCACAGAGAATCAACAAATTGAGATATTTTAATGCAGCAAAAACTAATATTAACTTAAGGGATTATAGTAATTATATTTAAAGGAATCCAAACAAATTAAATTATGAATAAAAGTAACATGATATAATGCTTATCATGCTTTTCCAAACATAAATTTTAAGAAAGCCCGCAGGCCAAATGAATTAGATTTTAAATTTTTATCCAATTATAGTAAATTTTGACTTTCGTGATTTTGAACTTTTTGCGATTTTTAATTCGATTTTTACGTTTCTTCGCGATCTGCTGCAATTTTTCGACATTCCATTTTTGACCTATAATACTAAAGTAATTTCTGCCCTCATTTCAATAAAGCTTATGTGGATTTCGTATAGCAATTTTCGAATTTTTGGGGAATTTTGTATGTGATTTTTAGTGTATTTTAGCGATTTCCTACCATTTTTCACATTTTTTAGTGAAAGGAATCAACTTTCAGTCTTCGAACACAATATACATATATTTTTCTCTTTTCGAAATTTGTGCAGCGATTTAAATTTTTTTCGCGATATCTTATTGTGATTTTCAGAGTTTTTTCGCAATTCGTGCTGTTTTTTGGGCACGTTAGCCAGTTCAATATAAAAAGTCCTTCCGGCCAGTGCCGGGAGGAAGAGGTAGCTTCCATATTCCTTATTTTAAAAAAGCCAACTTATATTATTCAAACACAAGAAGCTCAATTTAGTGGAAACCGAATATAGGAGATTCAATACTAATTTTTAACAACACTAAATCATTATGAATGAGAATTTCGTGAAATTAGTCAGCTTTATCCAAGCTGCTTTTATTTAAAGTAACTTATATTTGGTTGCCAAATTCGGCGATATCTTGAAGTGCCTGCCATTTTAAGACAACATGGTGGATGAGGCTAACCAGTGAACTTGGTCGAGACCTTAGTAATTCCTGCGCACATGCTCACTCTCATCGGAATCGGTTGATATATACGAGTGCTGTCGCAGGAAAAATATCAGATTTTTCAAAATGTCACCCACATTAGAAATTGAAACTGCTATATCTGAGCCATTTTTTAAGATAAAGACAAACAAAAAATGCTCCTGAATCCTTATATCAAGGTCAAATACTTAAGAAAGAAACCTTTTTCAATTTCTAATTTTTCTGCACCTCACTTTAAATATAATTTTTTTTTAATTTGATGGCCGCCATTTTGAAACAAGATGGCTGATGAAGCTGGCCAGCGAACTTGGTCCAGATATTGATGTATACTATCCACATGCATTCTTACATCGAAATAGGCAAATACGTGTGTTATCGCGTGACAAATACAAGATCGTTTCAAAGAGTTAGCCATGCTAGAAATTCAAAGTGCTATAATTCAACCATTTTTTAAGCTATAAACAAAAAAACAAATTTTCAGAAACAAAAACTGCTCCGAATCTTTGTATCAAGGCCAAACACATAAAAAAAAATCTTTTTCATTTTCCAATTTTTTATTACCTCATTTTAAATTTTAAATGTAATTATTTTAAATGGCAACCCTTTTGAAACAAGATGGCGAATGAAGCGGGCCAACAAACTCGGTCTAGACATTGGTATGTACTATGTAAAGACTAAGTTACATCCAAATCGGTTCATAAATACGACTGATATCGCATGACAAAAATCAGGTCGTTTTAAAATGTCAGCTACAATAGAAATTCAAAATGCTATAACTCAGCCATTCTTTTAGATATAGACGAAACAAAAACTGTTCCGGAATCTTTGTATTAAGGTCAAACACATACGAAAAAAAATCTTTTTTATTTTCCAATTTTTTGGTATCTCATTTTAAATTTTAATGTTTTTTAAATTCTTTAAATGGCTGCCATTTTGAAACAAGATAGCGGATGAAGCTGGACAACGAACTCGGTCGAGATATTTGTATGTACTATGTACACAACAAGGTACATCCAAATAGGTTCATAAATACGCCCGTTATCACGTGACAAAAATCAGGACGTTTCAAAAATTCAGCCACGCCAGAAATTCAAAATGCTATAACTCAGCCATTTTTTAAGATATAGACGAAACAAAAACTGCTCCCGAATCTTTTTATCAAGGTCAAACACATAAGAAAAAAATATTTTTTCAATTTTCAATTTTTTGGTACCACATTTCAAATTTAAACTTTTCTTAAAAATTTAAATGGCCGCCATTTTTAAACAAGATGGCGGATGAAGCTGGCCAACGGACTCGGTCGAAACATTGGTATGTACTATGTACAGACTAAGTTACATCCAAATCGGTTCATAAATACGCCTGATATCGCATGACAAAAATCAGGTCGTTTTAAAATGTCAGCTACAATAGAAATTCAAAATGCTATAACTCAGCCATTTTTTTAGATATAGACGAAACAAAAACTATTCCGGAATCTTTGTATTAAGTTCAAACACATACGAAAAAAATCTTTTTCATTTTCCAATTTTTTGGTATCTCATTTTAAATTTTAATGTTTTTTAAATTCTTTAAATGGCCGCCATTTTGAAACAAGATGGCGGATGAAGCTGGACAACAAACTCGGTCGAGATATTTGTATGTACTATGTACACAACAAGGTAAATCCAAATAGGTTCATAAATACGCCCGTTATCACGTGACAAAAATCAGGACGCTTCAAAAAGTCAGCCACGCCAGAAATTCAAAATGCTATAACTCAGCCATTTTTTAAGATATAGACGAAACAAAAACTGCTCCCCAATCTTTTTATCAAGGTCAAACACATAAGAAAAAAATATTTTTTCAATTTTCAATTTTTTGGTCCACATTTCAAATTAAACTTTTCTTAAAAATTTAAATGACCGCCATTTTTAAACAAGATGGCGGATGAAGCTGGCCAACGGACTCGGTCGAAACATTGGTATGTACTATGTATAAACGAAGTTACATTCAAATCGGTTCATAAATACGCCCTTTATCGCGTGACAAAATTCAGGACGTTTCAAAATGTCAGCCACGCTAGAAATTCAAAATGCTATAACTCAGCCATTTTTTAAGATATAGACGAAACAAAAACTGCTCCGGACTTTTTGTATAAAGGTCAAATACATAAGAAAAAACTATTTTTCCATTTTCAGTTTTTTGGTACCAGATTGCAAATTTTAAATTAAAAAAAAAAAATTAAATGGCCGCCATTTTGAAACAAAATGGCGGATGAAGCGGGCCAACGAACTCGGTCGAGACATTGGTATGTACTATGTACACACCGAATTACATCCAAATCGGTTGATAAATACGAGAGTTACAGTGTGACAAAAGTCAGATATATATATATATATAACCATTAATTAAACATAACCTTCCACCGTCAAATAATATATATATATATATATATATATATATATATATATATGTCAACTTTTGAACGGAGGGTGGTTTCGGAGTCTGGGGGTCATGATCGATGAAAATATACCAAAATTTTTTGAAATCGCTTTCCTCCGAACGGCTGCAATAGGTAGCTTTTTGTAATGCAAGCTACCTAAAAGATTCATAAGGGTTGATACCACTATTTTAGAATAGTAATTTAGCAAATAGCTTAAATTGGTATAATAAAACACTCATACTACAATATATATTAAAACACACATACGCACATAAATAACGCCTGCATTCAACAGTTAAAGGTATTATATAAATATTATACAGACATACAAAAATAAATCCAATTGAAGTGAAAAATTAGCCAGAGCCAGGAATCGAACCCGGGACCACAGTATACAAGACTGCTGCTCTAACCACTGAGCTACTCCTACCAATGCCTGAGTCTGCAATTTCTCACTAATAAACCATGTTGGGGAAGTCACCAGCCATCTATACGACAGCCTTGGATGACCGGACAACGATGGATAGATATTACTATTACATCGATCTATGATAATTATAATAAAACACTCATACTACAATATATATTAAAACACACATACGCACAGCTTTAAATTAGGGTCGTTTAATTATGGACACCCTGTATATATATTTTTCATCTACATTTACTTGTACGTTCATAAGATCTTCTTGTGAACAGAGCCCCCAGTTAAATAGAAAAAATGAGTCTTCAAGTTTTTTCTGCGCATGTAAATAATCATGTGCCAATACTTTCGCAAAATGATGCTAGAATGGCCAATCAATTAACATACAACCCGTTTTGACCTGTATTCAAAAGTATGGAAAACAGAAAATACAGCATGACTTTTTATGTGTTGGTCAATCAGCTGTCAATCAACAAACACCTTTATACAGAATTTTTTTTTCTTTATGGTCTGAAAAAGCTACGACTTGCTCAAATGAATATTATTATAAAGAACTAATGGTGATTAGATTTATTTTTTTAAGAAACCTAACAGAATAAAAAGTCATTAAAAACGTTTAGGTATTTTTTTCTTTCGTTCAAGGAATCAATGCGGATTCTCATAATTTCACTGAGAAAAAAAGATTCTGTGCTCTGTTTCTAAGCTCTTACTTTACTTTTACTAATTTTCTTTCACACACACACATATACTCTTATTTACCTTTTTTCTAGGAAATAAAACTATTCAAACTACATGAATTTAAAATATAATCCTTAACTATCTCTGGAGTATTATATTTAACTATATCTTGAATATTACACTCATCTCCAAAAATTAAGGGGCCGTTGCACTGAAATTGCCCGATCATAGAATCCCATGTTAACCTATGAAAAAAATTTGAAGCACGATTTCTCATTACATAATGTAATTACATTAAAATACCGTTTTCACCATCAGAAAGCAGACGTCAGATGCCGATGATGTGCGTCTTTAAAAATTGTCTATATGTAAATTTTAAGTATTTTTAGGAAGATAATAAAATTTAATCAAATTGGAAATTTCAAAGCTTATTGGGATTTTTTATGGACTTAAAATTTACGAAGACAATTTTTAATTAAGTTTAAAAAATCAAAAAACCCGACTGCGTAAAAAGCGAACTAATTAATTATTTCTCCTCAATGTGAAACTATTATTTTATATTACTTACCTATTTTTTATTTACTTGTATTGATGACTTTCAAGTTGTGATTAATTGTTAGTTCCTATCTCTAAACACTGTTTTGATGAGGCCTATAGATGTCTATGAAGGTTAGAGTTGCAGTACAGCTAGAGATCCTACCTACACAGCTTCAAGGTCGTGAAATATTTAAACGGAGTTTCTGACTGTAAAATAGTCAATGAAACATCGTCTTCATTTTGAAAGCCCTAGCCAATGATATGCCACTCGATATGGTGCGTAAAATTTGTTTTTCGGCTCTACCGCCATTTTGTATTTTACGGCCGCCATTTTGAATTTATAAAAACAAAATCTAGCCTCTAACCATCGGACGGTTAAGAAGAATCGATAGAGACCTCATTCATTAAAATCCATCCAGCCGTTGGGATGTTTCGAGGGCATAAAGAAATCCAGATACGCGTGAAACACATAACCCTTCTTGGCAGTCGGGTAAAAAGGCACATCATCGGCATCTGACGTCTACTTTCTGAGGGTTAAAACGGTATTTTAATAATTGTATTAGGTAATAAGGAATCGCGCTTTAAAGTTTTCCCATAAACTAACATGGGATTTCGCGATCAAGAAGTTTCAGTGCAGGCTGCTCGTCACTCAGCTTCCGAATTCCCCTCGGTAATGTTAAGTGTATGGGCGCTTGAGGCATTCTTATAATTAAAATATCTCCTAGGGAAATTAATATTTTTAACTTCTTTTTTCTGTGTACTCTTCTGAAAGAATGTTTCATTTTTTCTCAATTCTCAAAATATTTCTACAATCTGTGCTTACTTTTATATGAAGTGTTAAAATTTTACTACCAATTCGTCCGCTTTTAACACGTAAAATATTAAATTAAGCTTAGATTTAAAAAATATTTTTACAACTAAGAAAACAAGTTGCAAATTGCTCATCAAACGTGGCAAATGTATGTTCGCACTACAACTAGTTTTATAAAAAAATTTTGCACCCCATATTGCACTGAATGTATATTTTTTTGCACCTCATAAGTGCATAGTCTGTAACATCATTAAAATGCACTTGCAATAGTTTTTTCCCATTGGCCGTCATGTAACGGAAAACGTTTGACTGTCCCTGTAATTAAACTGTGCATCCGATTTTCATAAAATTTGAAATCACTCGACAAAATTTTGCAACAATTATATATTTAAAATTTCAGACCCTTCGGAAGGATGTAACATCATTATAATGCACTTGCAATAATTTTTTCCCCATTGGCCGTAATGTAACGGAAAATTTTGACTGCCCTTTAATTAAACTATACATCCGATTTTCATAAAATTTGAAATGGCTTGACAAAATTGTGCAACAATTATATATTTAAAATTTCAGACCATTCGGTTGGGTAGTTTTTGATCTGTTATATGCGAACGGACAGACAGACGGACTGAACGACGACTATAGGTGCTACGTAATTATATAATTACGAACGCACCTAAAAAGAGACATCCTTTAAGAAGAGCACACAGAAAACAGAAATAAAAAATGTTAATATCCTGGGGATATATTATATAATAATGCATCAAACGCCCATAGACTAAACATTACCAAGGGGAATTCAGAAACTGGGTGACGAGCAGCCTTATACCAGACGCTTTCGATTTTACACGTTTTGTTGAATATCTACTGAAATTCTTGACGAATCGTTCTTGAACTTCTAGGATGTAACGAACATGTTTGGCTTCATATTTCTGAGTGAAGATTTTAATTATATTTGCGATCACCTATACGTAACAGAAAATGCTAAAAATGGTATGTCCTGTGTTAAATGATTACTTGGGTCCTGTTCAACGTTTGTGTGCATTTGTGTAAGCATAACACTCATATCCGCGTAGATGTTAACGTATCTGTGAAAAATTCAAGAGAATTTTGTTTATAGCATACAGAGTTTTCAACCAAATTTAGCGCAACTTTCCGAAAACCTGACAAAGAACAGTAGCAACAGTATACTGCAATTAAAACATGAATATATTGAATATTCGATGGGATATGGGCATTTGCATGAAATATTTTTTAACTGCGCATGCGTGGAAGATTCCAAAATTTTTATTTCATAATTTGGTAGTCAGCTATTTAGGGCAACTTCTATAAAAAAAAAAAAAAAAAAAAAAAAAAAAAAAAAAAAAAAATCCAGTCAAATAATGTGAAAACTCAGAAATATACATTCTGTAAGAAAAATTATTTCATATCTCATCAAATATTCAATATATTATTCATATTTTAATTGCAGTAGGCGGTTTCTACTGTTCTTTGTCATATTTTCGGAAAGCTGTGTTACATTTGATTGAAAACTCTCTATGCTATAAACAAAAAACTTTTGAATATTTCATAGACACGTTAACATCTTCACGAATATGAATGCGATGCTTACACAAATGCGACCACACTTTGAACAAGACCCAAATAGTGAGTTAACACAGTGACAGACCCTTTTCAGCATTTTCTGTTACATAGGTGACCGTAAATATTATTTTATTATTAAATTTATTATTAGCCCCCTAATTGTCTTCCTGACTAAATCTTCACTGAGAAATACGAAGTCAAGCATGTTCTTTACATCCTAGAAGTTCTAGAACAATTCATCAAGAATTTCAGTAGATATTCGACAAAACGTGTAAAATCGAAAGCGTCCGTTTCACTTACCCTTCATTTTTGGACTTGAGTGTAGTATACACAGTGTCACAGATCAATACTTCCGAAAAATGAGGCTTTAATGGAAGCTGTAGTCCAGATAAAAACAGCAGCCAATCAGTTAGCATACATTGCATTTTCACCAGTTTTCAAAACGGTGAAAACATAAAATGCTGCATATGCTTTCGTCCATCAACTCTCAATCATCTAGCCTTTTTTTTTTTTTTTTTTTTTTTTTTTTTTTTTTTTTTTTTTTTGAAGGAATTTCTTTAATACCAAAAATAACAGAATGGAAATTGTATTCAAATACTTTTTTTTTAGTACTTATGCAATTTTTCATCATTTTCAGTGCTCGAAGAACTTCTTTATCGCTTTTGTGATTAGATATACCTAATAAAAATAAACGTTTAAAACAATCGTTCTCCCGCACTTTCTGCGCATCACCATCTTTCTCATCTACACCCCTCCACACACACGCATACCTTTTTCTAGATAACGAAACAGTGGAAACTATCAGAAATTAAAAAAAAAAAAAAAAATAGCACTGACTCCTTAACTACAACGTGATCATTATAATATCATTCAGTACTTCCGTAAAATGATGCTTGAATGAACACTAAAAGCCTGGATGAAAACAACTGCCAATCAATTAACAAACGTCCCATTTTCACCTGTTTTTCGAAACCGCGGAAAACATAAAATGCTGCATTATCATTCATATGCTTTGTCCATCAACTGTCAATCATCTAGCACCTTTTTCGAAGGAATTCCTTTAAATTTTCTTTTAGGTTCCGACAGGCCACGGCCTGCTCAATTGCAAATTAACCTTGCTGGGGTGAACGTTGAGCAATAAAGATTTTCTTCTCTTTTACCATAAATTTCCACTTTAGTCAGGAAAAATCCGAGAGGACGACCATTAAATCGTGGAATCTTTCATTCTCTTGGGTAATAATTGAGAAAGGGTGGAAAGGGGAAAATAAAAACGTTTAGACGTCGATAATTTATGGTTACGACGCTATTAAAGCAGGTTATTTGCGAACTTGTAATTGTTGTTGCTAATGATGCGCATATGGGATGAGACTGATCACTAGAGGACGCCATTTTTTTTTCAATTTGGTTACGGTCACAACTAATTATTAGTTGTGGCGCAAATATTTAATATATTTTGGTGTTTGGCTTAAGGCTTTATTCATAATAACTATTTTATTGAAAACAGTTAAATTTTAAATATTAGAATTATCATGATTTCTTTTCTGCTTCTTTATTTATACAAAATACTTAAGATATAATGGATTAATAGATATTTCTGTTATTGAAAATGTTTTTGCTCGTCAATTTAAATAAGTATATTATATTTAAAACAATAGCGATCTCATATTAAACATTTAATTACCGTTTTTTTTTTCTTTTTGTAGTAATTTTGATGTTATAGATACAAATATAATATATAATATGTAGTTTATATGATATGTCAAAATTGAAAATATATTGCTTATTTTTGAGTGTAAGTCACAAATCGAGAAATGTGACATCGTAACCAAAGGGGGAATTTGCATGCAACTGTTTGATAATGGCACATTTTCTTTCATCGTACGTTTAAAATAAGTTGCGCTGTGATGTTTATGCTTGCCTTAGAATAAACGTATTTCAATAGTCTAAAAAATTGTTAGAATAAACTGACGTTGGCTTCTTCATAAAACTAATGTAAAAAAGAAACCAAACTTTAAAAGTGAATATTTAAGAACTTTGTAACGTAAGCTTTGCAAAATTCGTCGCTTCAGTGTTACCAAATGTATCATAACTTTGTAAATTATTAAACCTATCTTATACAGTAAATTTTATGCCATTCATTCAAGTAATATACAACAATAATATTGAAAAATAAAGCGGAAAATGAAAAGTTTTGCTCGTACTTTGATAATTAAATACATTATTATAAATTAAGAAAGACGTTTAGTATTCCAAGTATCATGTTCATCCTGCATGAATTAAGTTTTGCGGCAGCAGACATAATGTGTTACATAAATATTAAGTATCTAATGAAAGTTTAATTAAATCAGGGCGTATTTTGTCGCAAATTTATATCAAACTAATTTAATAAACGCACAATTATTATTATATTTTACTTTATAACACTCCTATTTCTGTGTGACTTTTTGCATCATGGCAACAAGATTGTGCCGCTACAAATTGGATTGAAATTTCTGCTGAAGAACTAATACTTTTTAATTAATATTTTTGACCCTGACTACATTGAAGCAGTAAGTATATTCTTAAAAATATTTTGAGAAATAAACAAAATATAAATATTAACTGAAGTTACAAATATGTGACATCTCTTTACATTTTTCTATTTATCACCACGTCTCTTAACCCTTTATCTACTGAATTATGAATTCATGAAAATTTTATCTTCTAAAGCATTTTTCGGGAATTGTTTAAACTACATTAGAAGATTTACATAATCATTTAAAAAATTTTAGAAGGATTAAAGGATTTAGAAGGATTAATTCAAATCGAATTTATAGGGATTTTGCGCAGTATTTATAACTCCACTCAAATCTTTTATTTTAAATATTTTTCTTAGTATTTTGTATAATTAGGAAATGTACAAATATAATGTTCTTACAATAGAAATATTTCCGATATGAAAAATTCCCCATCCCCTCCAACGCCAAGAAAGCTGAAAAGATGCAAAGACAAAAGAAATCATCCTTTTAAAAATATTTTTGTTTTGTGTAACCAATAATGCTTTTGGAACAAGATAAAGTAATGTATCTAATAACTCATTCTAAACTGTATTACAACTAATCGATGCATTAAATGAATTTTATAACAAGTTATTTTAAGGGTACTTATAAGTACCGTCAGTAGATAAAGGGTTAAAGAAATAATAATCATAATAAAACTAAGCAATGTCTTTGAAAAAAAATTCCAAGCGCACGTGTCGCAGCAAAAACAACCGGAAACCAACTTTCTTCAGCGGAACAGATGGCAGAGAATAAAAAAAGTGTTATCGTACTGAAATCTCTCCTAGCACAGCAGCAGCATCTGATGCCGAGGAACGATCTCATAAATGTCAGTATGAGGCGGAAAGTCACCGTTTTTGAATGGATATTTTTTTACTTTTTTGCTTTGCATGTTGCATTTTAAAAGTTTTATTTAAAGTCTGGTAATTTAAACCCGTTCTCAAAAGCAATAGTACAATCTCATTTCAGATTTATAATTGCCAATCATAATTACAAATCCAAACATTGCACTAACTGTTAATAATTACAAACCCACTTACTAATAATTGCAATTGTAATTTCCTAATAACAATTGTGAATCATCACTGTGTATCATAATTGCCAATTATAATTACTAATCCAAATAATTGCTTAAATTGCCTAAAATAAAGAATTATTTGAAATTATAATTGGAGATCAGAATGCAGTTTGGAATGATAGTGACGGAGTTATATAAGAAGATGACCAAGTCGCACATCGGTATTGGTTAAAATTCTATTTTGGAACCAAATATTGCGTCAATATAGCAGAAATACCGATTTTAAATGAGAAAAAACTGCAGAAAAACGCCAATATTGCAGAAATATTGGTTTTGCATTAGAAATATTGCCTTTCAGTATGGGCGCAATATTGACAAGATATAAATACCCCAATTTTGAACCAGTATTTCATGTCAATATAGGCAAAGATATATCCTGATATCCAAAATAAACAAAAAATAATATAAACTGAATAGAGGAAGATGGGGGTACGGCCGACTTTTTTTTAATTTTTATTTTGTTTTCTAAAATTTAAAGACCAATCTACAAAAAAAAAAAAAAAAAAAAAAAAAAAAAAAGGAATATGTTACACCACATGCAGCATAGTGGACAATGAAAAGTGAAAGTTAAATTGCAATATTAGTGAGTATTTTCTTTGAAATTATTAACGTTATTTTTCATATATTAAATAGCACAAAACGCAATATAATATGTTGACTTCATATGCACGAAAAAATCTTTAAAAAAAATTGTGCACATGGACATTATATGCATACATTGTATTTAAAAACTGCAAATCATACGATTTCTTTGCTAATCAGTAGGATTGTTTCGGTGATGTAAGCAACACGTTTAAAATCATATTTTTCAGTAAAGATTTAATCACGAGGACAATTAAAGGACCAACAACAAACTGAATAATAAAAATAAATATTTGCGATCACTCATCACAAAAGTTTAAAATGATCTGTAAACATAAAAATTTTTTGCTAGAGTATAATTATAAAAATTTTCACCAGACCTTTAAAATGTTTATGCACATTTGTACAAGAATAACGCGTATATGGGGCATTCTCACAAACTTTTGACTTTCGGGAATAAAAATCTGGTGAAATTAAACTTGCTAAAATAACATTTTAATCTGATAGACGAATGCCTTAATGATTCAAAATAAAGAAAAAATGGTCAGCAGCGAAAATTTTTTTATGTAACTGAGGTTTATGTTAAACTTGCGAGTTTAATTTTTCTTACCATTTTACCAAACTTTTTATTTTTTTTCTAAATTTTTACTTAGAATGAATTTGCATAGTACCCACAGGACATTAAAATAATAACAATGTAGTATTTTTAGTACAAAATTTTGGTATAACATTGTCTTAAAGGGGTGTTAATGAAGGGAACGGAAGGTAAAAAAGGGGATGGTATAGGGAAAAAAAGGACGAAATGGGAAAAAAGGGACGTTAAGGATAGAACGGTAAGGAAAATTACCACCTATTTTAGGCAAATCATGTTAAGACTAAGTGGTAGCCACAATGTTCATTGATTTTTAGAAACAGTTGTATACATTGGACTAAATTAAAAAAAAAATTAATTTACCTCGAAAAGTGAAGAATAAACCTTGGGAACGATAAGACTGCCAATAAGGCCACGATGCTTGAAATTGATATTTAAATGCTGATTTAAATTCTGCAGTAAATTTCCTGTCAAAGAATTTTAGCCATTCTTTCTCTAGCATACATCTGCAGGAGAAAAAACTTGAAAAAAGTTCTGTGGCTGCATCTGAAGTGATTTTCTGTATAATTTTAGAAGACGGACGGTAAGGAATCTAAAACCTAGGGACAGAGTTTTAAAAATAATAACAACCCTAAAAATGTGTGCAGATTAATTTTTTGCTACATATTTATATAAAACAATAATTCCAGTTTCGGAAAAAAATGACATCGAATTATTTTTATTGAAACAATTTATACAGACAGCTCCAAACTTAAAAATCAGCACCAGGGACACGGGACGGTATAGGAGTTTTCCTGGTATTTGGGCCCCCAACATCGTCCAAAACTTATCTCGTTAATATTGTTATGCAATCATGCAGTGGTATGTTCCCCAGTATATGAAATAAAAAAAAAACACAAGAACATGTACTAAAATAAAAATTATTATTCAGGGACATAAAAGTCAAAAGATTGTGAGAATACCCCATATACATGAAAATATAAACGTTCCGTTTTTAAAATCAAAATATTCCGCATGTCTTTTGTTTATAACATGCAGGATTGTTCATAACAGTGCAGTAGAAGCATTATACTGCAATTAGAAAATGAATACATCGAATATTTGGTAAAATATGGTAATTTGTATAAAATAATTTTTAACTGTCAATGCGCGAATTATAGCACATCATTTCTTTCATAATTTAGTAATCAACTATGTAAGGATTTTTATATAAAAAGACCCTTGAATATCGGGAAAATTCAGAAAAATATTTGGGCATAGCTTTATAGAACTGTTTTTCAGTGTGTTACACATAAAAATAATCCTTATTGATGAATTTATTTCACTCTTTTTTACACAAAAAGCCTACTAGCAACCTTTTTATTTTATTACTGAAAACAATGTGCAAACATTTAAACAAAGGTTTTTTTTTTCAACTGATAACAGATGATATTAACAAATGATACTTGATTTCAAAAAGAAGGTCTTTCCTCGTTTTACTGATTAGTAATGAGGTTATCAATACTTTGTTCATGACATTTTTTAACAAAGTATTTTCCGAGTTTTATTTCCCCCATAATCCATTAAAAATTTGGTCACACTTCCATGATAATTTGATACAAAATAGAAGTAAAGCGTATGGTCGATTGTAGCAAGGCCAGAGTAAATTTATTTCGTATGCCTATTTGTTTTATCATCTTTGGATAAACAGGTGACAGAAGAAAACATATCCGCTGTCATTTTAGTTTAACAGATGACTATATTGTCGGCGCAATTTTTTATGTTGGTTATTTATTATCCGTAAAATAAGCGTATGTACGTATATAAACGTTAGATTCTACACTGAAAAAACATATAAAGGTTAAAAATTATGAGATTGAAAAATAGACCATGAATTCTGTTAAGCTTATTTTTTGACAAAATTTTTTTATGTACTTTCAAGAGCGGCCATTGCGACTTGCATAATATCCAGGATCATCTAAAAAAAATTAACGGATTTCGAAAGAGAGTAATTTCAAAATCGATGATTTCAAAAACAACATAAGTCACAGAATCATAACTTTTAAAAAATAAAAAATAGCTATATTATTAACAAGTAAGCGAATTTTTATGGATTTTGGGGGGCTAATTATAGAGTTTGGACTTCAAAGTTTGTAAATTTCGAATAATGTTTTTAATTTATTAATAATAAAAAGAAGAATGACAGAAAAACTGTTCCTGACTTATGTCGTTTTAGCACGAAACAAGGTTAAGTGGTATTTAATTTGAACAAAACAGTCACATTAAGCATATTTTTAATCAAAATTAATTAAGGTAGCACATACAGGAACATTTCTATGTTTTAATATCATTATGGTGCGTAATAATTGTCTTCATCATTCTCAATAGGATTATCTTCAACATTGGCAGTTAGCTAGCTAAATATATTTGATAAAATGTCATATGCCAGTGTTGATTTCATCCCCTCCGGAGCAATGAGAATCCCCCCCCCCGGAAGGTTTGAGATTTTGTGTTTTCAATGGTCAAAAAGTGCGACCCACCCCCACCCCCACCCCCACCCCGGAACTATATAATGTACCCCACGGAGCCACAGAAATCCCTCCCGGATAAAAGTGTCTGAATTCAACACTGCTATATGCTCTTTCAGAATGCTATGCTCAACTCATTTTAAATCGTCTAAATTTTCACTATTAATTGACACTTTCGATGCATAGACTTTGGCTCATGGAAGTGACGCAGGGGTTAAAAGTTTTTCATCAAGATAAATGAATCTTTAACAGATCCATCAATAAATTCCTCAGCTATCTGTATCTTAGTAAAAACTCTTATATACCGAAGGAATAATTTTTGTTGTTTTGTTATTGTTCTTTTGGAACATTTTCCCCATACGAATCAGCTGACAAACATGTTTTATTTTATAAAGTCGGCCACCAATGGCATATTTAATAATTTGAATGTGGGCAAAATGATTCAACAAAATGGCTGTGCAGCTTTTAAGACAAAAACATCACCTCAGTCCGCATGATCTCAGTCCCAATTATTAGACACTGATTATGGTGTTAACAGACACTTTCTTCCATAAAAGTTTATCCTACGCATAAAATATATATCCTTGATCTCAAAAGACTACAGCATTCAAATGACAAAACTTGTATCATAGTATATAATTGTATTTGGAAGTTGGTACTTTAATTCAAAAAAATAAAAATTCTGGAGTGAAATTGCCCAGTTTTCAGATATTGACACATAAAGCAAATCTCATTTACTTCTTTGTTAGCAATGCCTTTGTGATGCATGTAAAATATCGATTTACCTGTTTTAAGATCTTTTATACCAAAACAATGAACCCGTAGTTGCCGTAAATAGAAAATGTTTTGTATTAGTATGTGTGACAGTGGTAGATTTTTCATAAAATCGAATGTTATGGCTGAAACGTCATGTTTTTTCTTGCAAAGATTTTTAACTGATGAAGTTTTGTTATAAAACTTCTTGAATCGTCTTTTGTGTATCATCAATTCAGTGACCAAATAACGTTTTGCATTATCTGATCAGTCGCTGACTTATGTCATTTAAATAATGAACGAAAATTAGAAGGTATTGTTTGAAGAGGAAGGAATACACTGACTTGTATGGTTATTACCCAGATCATGGCTCTGCCTTTAAGGAAGCATTTGCGACAAAAAAGTATATTTGGAAAAAACTTGACATGTGGTTTTTGAAAAGACCTATTCAAATATTATTTACATAATCGAGTGGGTGCCATGTATAGAAACCACATTCACAAATATCGGATGTTAATTTATTAATTTAAATAATAAATCTCGGAAAACATGTAGAAGAAGCGAATTGTAAGAAGTTGAACTATGGTATTATCCGTGTATTTTAATTCTCTTCAAACTCTTGGAATAAAGTTGTAGGTATCAGTTCACTGGATAAATAACACACATGCATACAATTCTTGTGCTAAAATATTAAGTGTTTAAAGATATTCGCGTATCAGGATGTCTTTCGATGTAACCATTAGTCACTCGACAGACGTCAAGACATTAATCAATCTCTTCCCACTTCTTCAGAACTATATCTGAAGTTGTATATGTTTCTTCAGGTGTGTTCCGACAATTTAGGTAAATGAGAGTAATTAGGTCTTCGCTCTAAGAAATCATTTTTATGTATAAACAAAAGAAAAAGTTTTTGATCAGAGAAAGATCTTGATTTCGCGGTGGTTGAAGAGGACAAGGTATTGGTCTATCATGTACAGTTGCATATTTTTGAATTTCTAATTTAATATACTCAAATTCACTCGAATAGAACTTCATCTTGTCATCTGATGAACAGTGGAAAAACTTTGGTTATTTTCCTACAGTTATATCAATAATTGGATATGGATGTATTATTTTTTTTTTCTGCGACGACGTTTTCACCAAAAAATTAATTCATTTTTTCTGTAAAAACATTCATTCTCGAATCTCGATTTTCTAATGTGTATTTTCAAGAAGTATTTTAAGATTTTTCTAATGTACTACAACACTTTCTACTGTAAACGAATTAAAATCCAAAAATAAGACTAGAACATGCTCAAAAAATAAACGTGTATGCTAAACCTGGTTTCTGCTCTTCCTATAAAATTATTGGGATCTTTTCTATTTGTTTTGTTCTTGCACTTCGTGACTTAAATGTCCATGAAATTAGTATATAACATCGAATTACAAAACACTGCGCAAAGGATAACAAGTTTGCAAGACATTTTCCTGCGACTTTCCATTGCAAATCAATCAGTGTTGCATTCCTTCTCCCCCCTCTCCTCTCCCGATTTGCTTAAAAAGTTCCTCGAAGCATTAAAATGCATTCCAAACACAAAACAACTCATATGTTTCCGGATATATCCATCAAATACATAACTTCATGAATAATTCTGTAGGAGTTTTCCGGCTTCGAAAAACGCTTTCACTCCATGGGTAAAGTGAAACTCCAAACTCAAATATATGCCGTTTTGTCCTTTTGTAAGGCATATAAGTAAAATTGTGTAAATTACTGACTACGGTAAGCACTATTCGTGATGTTATCATTTCTGTGAAATGGTGATTGCTAGCATAACTGGAATGGGAAAAACGGCACGGTGTCTGGTAAATAGCAAGATCTTTTATATGTGACATTATGCGACCAGAATCCCGAATACAACTTTTATTTTTTGAGCGCATTTATTTTCGAAAAGCAACTTTTGCCTTATTTAACCGCTGAAATTATGTGACTTAACCTTTAACTGATGTTACCGGTCTCTCAGACCGCGGCTTTTTCAATTTTTATAGTTTAACTTGCAATTTTCAGTTTAACTACAAACACTACCGAAATTTTGTACCGTTTGGAACTTTAGTACTATTACCAGAGACTTTTGAATAGATGAGTTTTAATTATAACAGTCCTGTGCAAAACGTTTAGTACAAAAACATCATCCTATATGAGTTAACCGTGTCAATTATTCATCTTTCATTGCAGCGGTCTCACAGACCGCTTCACCCTAGTTACGTGACAATTTCTGTGACATCAGTTAAAGGTTAATGAGGCAAAAATTACTGTCAAAAGTAGTGATATTCAAATTCAAGAATTTTGCGCAACATATACGTGTCTCTTGTCGCGAAGGGGTTAGTGAAAAACGTTGACGATTCATTGGACTTTTTTAATGACAATGATCTTGTCAAGTATATTCCCTCATTTGACGAAAGAGATTCGTGTTATCTTTTATTTAGTAAAACTTTAAAGGCTGCTAGTGCTGCTAATTGTGGATTTACGTGATCGTGATTGATTCAGGGTTATAATAACTAACACAATATTATATTAAAATGTTATTATACAGGGTGTCCATAAAAGAATGTCCTAGTTATAAATTATAACAGTATCAACTGTAAGCGTTGTAGAGTGTTGATTCAAAGTAACAAAGAGTAACTCAAACAGTTTTAGAAAAGCGCACGCACGCGTGCTGCTTTGTTATTGAATCGCTTGTAGTGCTATATACGCAAAATGGATACTCCTGAGCGTAAAGCCTTATTGCTGGGCTGAAGATTTAAAAGCCGTTAGAGCCATGCGATTTTTGCCTGAGGTTTTATAAAAGATCGTGTCTACGTTCCGCCGCTACCTAATGATTTGCCAGAGTTGAGATACATAATTGAAGAGGCTATTGCTTCCATTACCCGGGACTTAATAATGAAGTGTGGGAAGAATTGGACTTTAGGTGGGATGTGTGCCGTATAACTAAAGGTGCACCTATTGAACATTTGTAAAAAGAACTAGATTAGTTTACCTTCAATTTGATGTATGATTTGTTGTAAACAGTCTAAATTAAACTGTTATAATATACTATTGAAACTGGGACATTATTTCATGGACACCCTCTGTAATTTGCATTTAAATTTATTTTTTAAATTAAAAAAAAATGCTGTGCTCTAAAATGTATGACATATTATTAAACATATTTTTTTTTTTTTTGTAACTCGTTTAATTTAAAGGCAAAAGATCATAAAACTGGTGAATCTATTTATATAAAATCCAAGTCTCTGTGTGTCCTCACAATTCCGGTAGGACCGCCTCATTGTAATGAGTAATTGTTGAAAATTACTAATGCAGGGTTATACCACAGAAGCGACAAATGTTGACCAACTGGGCGAAATATCGCCAAAATTGACGAAATATCGCCAAATGTGGCGACAAAAATAAGTTGTCCTATGTGAAGCCAACTTGGCGATAGCTAGCTAATTTGGCGAAATTCCCATTTAAAACCATTAATATTTCATAATCGAGGTCACCGGAATTTAATTTAAACTCCTCGTTTTTAGGGTTTTTTTTTTTTTTTCAAAATCTATGGGTGAGAATTTAAAGCGTAATATACGAAAATGCACATCTTTTCATCTTCATCCCGATGCTACTAATACCATAACAGTCAATAGACGGCGCTGTACTGTCTGAGCTCCTAACTGCCCGATTTAATGTACTTTAGGTACTTTCCCAGTATAGGGGCCTTGGCGAGATAGAGAATTGGCAACATATTTTCTAGCAACTTATTCACTGTTTCATATACATAAGTAATTTTTCAATATTTATACAATTTATATAATATAAAGAAATCATTTAACTATTTTTGTATACAAACTGAAGTAAATTATATTTAAAAAAAAAAAAAAAACAATAATATAGATATAAATAAAATGTTTTTAGATTATATAAATAAACTTAAAAGTTCATTAATTTTGTTTTCCTAGCTGTTTGTATCATTTAGCAAAAAATCTTACTTCTGAAGCCCAAATTATGGCAAACTTTAGAAAAGTACGCCAAAACCCCTATAATGGAAAAGTACCGTGCTTTATATAGTCGAATACAAAAGTTAAATTCTCCGTACTTATCCACTTTAAGGGCCTTGGCGAAGAAGGAAAACTGGCAACATATTTTCTGGCAACCTATTCGCTGTTTCCTTTCATATACACACGCATTTTTTTTTTCAATATTTATACAATTTATTTAGCATAAAGCAGCTATATATCTAATTTTATAATACAGACATGACCTGTAATCCGCAAAAAGCCTCAAATCCACGCAACACTTGAAACCAAGCTGTGCGGATTAGTGGTCTTCTAGTTTATTACAGTTTTTCATAAAGGAGTTTCGTCTTTAAAATCTGTTATTTTCATCTATGATTGCGGAACACGCGAAAAAAACTCATATTTTTGCACATATGTTGAATATATCTTTATATCTCATATTCCATCATTTTGACTGCATGCTTCAAATGCTGGTAATCTTTCTAGTTTAATATGATAGAAAAAACATCTTCCTGAATAACCTTATAGATTTCATTTAAATAGTACAATATTGGCAAAATATAACTTTAGGCCGTTATATGGTTCAAAATAACAAGAAATTTGGACAGCAGATACCTCAAATTATGTTTTTTGCGATTTTTGCATAAATAAATAAATAAATCCCTGCTACATACTGTAAAACTTGTACATGTATTCCAAGTAAAAACAATGCATTTGTTTCTGGATATATCCATTAAAACCATAACTTCATGAAAAATGTCCTATGAGTTTTACGTCTTGGTAAAACACTTTTATTTCATCATTAAGCCAAAACATCTAATTCCAATGTAGGTCAATTTGTCCTTTTCGTATGGTATATCAGTAAAACTGCATAGATAAATAAATAAATCACCGCTACACACTGTAAAACTTGTACATGCATTCCAAGTATAAACAATGCATTTGTTCATGGATATATCCATCAAACCCATAACTTCATGAAAAATGTCCTATGAGTTTTACGTCTTGGTAAAATACTTTTACTTCATCCTTAAGCAAAAACATATAATTCAAATGTAGGTCAATTTGTCCTTTTCATACGGTATATCAGTAAAATTGTGCAAATTACTAACTACGGTAAACATTATTCGTGATGTTATCATTTACGAGAAAATATGCCCCCCCCCCCCCTCAATAACTTGAATGCGAGAAACTGCACGGCGGTTGGTAACTATCACGATCTGAATCTGTTATATGTGTCTTTAATGAAATATGTTGACGATTCGTGAAATACTTTCACTGATGATGAAGATGTTATCAGGTGTGGTCGTTATTTGATGTGTGTGAAAGAGATTCGTCTAATCTTTTGCTCGGGAATATGTTGAATGCTGCAAATGTTGATAATGATTGATTTACGAGATCGTGATAGTCTCAGGGTTATATTAAAAAATTGTTATTATATCATTTGTTGTCCACTCTCTAAAGCGATGCATTAGTAAAAGGAATGGGAAATGTGCGCATGTTTTGTGGTGCTAATAAAAGTATTAAATAAGAGATTCATTTATTTATTTTTTAATTTGAGAAAATGCTGACTGCTACATGCGTTGATAATGATTGATTTAAGAGATCGTGATAGATTCAGGGTTATATTAAAAAGTTGTTATTATATCATTTGTCATTTAGTCTTTAAACAAATGCGATAGTCAAACGTATGTTTAAGAAATGAATGTATGCATTGTAGCGTTGTTTAAAAATATTTTTTTGAATAAGGTTTCTCAGTACATACATTCATTACGTTGAAAATTCATAAAAGTAAATAGGTAAGTAAAAGGAATGGAAAATGTGCGCATGTTTTGTGGTAATAAAAGTCTTAATAAGAGATTCATTTATTTATTTTTTAATTTGAGAAAATTTTGACTGCTACAAATGCTGATAATGATTGATTTTAAAAAAAGAGAGAGAGATCGTGATAGGCTCAGGGTTATATTAAAAAATTGTTATTATATCATTTGTCATTTAGTCTTTAAACAAATGCTATAGTCAAACGTATGTTTAGGAAATAAATGCATGCATTGTAGCGTTGATAAAAATATTTTTTAGAATAAGATTTCTCAGTTCAATACTTTCATTACGTTGAGAATTCATAAAAGTAAATAGGTAAGTAAAAGGAATGGAAAATGTGCGCATGTTTTGTGGTGCTAATAAAAGTATTAAATAAGAGATTCATTTATTTTTTATATATATATTTATAAAATGCTGACTGCTACAAACGCTAATAATGATTGATTTAAAAAAGCTCGTGATGGACTCAGGGTTATATTAAAAAGTTGTTATTACATCATTTGTCATTTAGTCTTTAAACAAATGCGAAAGTCAAACGTATGTTTAGGAATAGATGTATACATTGTAGCGTAGTTTGAAAATATTTTTTAGAATATGATTTCTCGGTACAATATTTTCATTAAGTTGAGAATTCATAACTCCATGCTGAATATTATTGGATGAAGGTGTTATCAGATGTAGCCGTTATGTGATGCGTGTGTATGAAGGCTATTTATCCTATCTTTATTGAAGAAAAACTTGAATGGTGCAAATGATAATAGTGGTTGATTTAAGTAATTGTGATTAACTCAGGGTAACATTAAAAAAAATCATTATTTCATTTGCAGATTAGGCTTTAGGTAAATGTGTTAGTAATGGTTATTACAAGAGGTGCTGTCCTTACGAGTGGTATACGAGAACCAGTGTTGCAATTGCAAGAAAACCAGATAATATACGCTATATGAAAAAGGTATACGCTAAAGTCATGAATATCGTGGCTAGAGTAGACGACGTAGCTTTATTTGAGAAACAGGGTGTATACGAAGCTCCTTAAAGAAATCCAGAATGTATACGGCGTATACATCCGTATACCCTCCACCACACCTTTGACGAGGACTCAGACCCAGCTCCCAATGTAGGTCATGGGTCTCTGATTAACATAATCTAGTTTATTATATATCTTCTTTTGTTTTAAAATAAGAAAAATATGTATTTCGAATTCAGAGTAATCATAACCAGCAAAAATAAAAATCCAGGTTGCTGTTACAGTTATTTTAATAATTATCAGATGTTGGTTTCAAAATGATTTTAATATCATAATTTCCTATCCTAACTTAAAGAAAATTTCTGAATTTACGTATATTTTTTCTATATGTATAAGAATATAATATAACCATCAACAAAGTTATAAGGAACATAACATATAAGTTATAAGGAACCACAATATTGTGAAAACAAGATTTCACTGTAGTTGAATATTAGTAGAAAAATAAATAAGTAAATATACGTGTGCGATGACAATTGTGTACACATATTAATTTAGAAAAATCGTAGGAAAAATTATCTGAAAAGAAAAAAAATCAAATTTATATGATTTGGGGGGTGGGGGGGGATTTCTTTCTTTTATAATGATATAAATCACTAGTAAACGAACCATTTTGTCTTGGTCTCTACGTTATCCCCGCATAGCAAGTAATGGTATATTTCATAATCCATTTTGCATGTTTTCGTTATTAAAGCTCTTTATATAAAGTAAAATATATAAGAAAATAAATAAACTAAAGAATGTTCAACAATTTACAAAAGCCTGTCATACTCATTTTCATTTTAATATTTTTCCGATTACTACAAACACGTAACTTTTAACTACCGTGACATAAACTCGAATCGTGATCACACATTTTCGTTATTAAAGCTCTTTATGTAAAGCAAAATATATAAGTAAATAAATAAACAAAAGAATGTTCAACAATTTACAAAAGCCTGTCATACTCCTTTTCATTTTAATATTTTTCCGATTACTACAAACACGTAACTTTTAACTACCGTGACATAAACTCGAATCGTGATCACACATTTTCGTTATTAAAGCTCTTTATGTAAAGCAAAATATATAAGTAAATAAATAAACAAAAGAATGTTCAACAATTTACAAAAGCCTGTCATACTCCTTTTCATTTTAATATTTTTCCGATTACTACAAACACATAACTTTTAACGACCGTGACATAAACTCGAATCGAGATCACACATTTTCGTTATTAAAGCTCTTTATGTAAAGTAAAATATATAAATAAATAAATAAACTAAAGCATGTTCAACAATTTACAAAAGCCTGTCATACTCATTTTCATTTTAATATTTTCCCGATTACTACAAACACACAACTTTTAACTACCGTGACATAAACTCGAATCGTGATCACACATTTTTGTTATTAAAGCTCTTTATGTAAAGTAAAATATATAAGTAAATAAATAAACTAAAGAATGTTCAACAATTTACAAAAGCCTGTCATACTCCTTTTCATTTTAATATTTTTCCGATTACTACAAACACATAACTTTTAACGACCGTGACATAAACTCGAATCGAGATCACACATTTTCGTTATTAAAGCTCTTTATGTAAAGTAAAATATATAAATAAATAAATAAACTAAAGCATGTTCAACAATTTACAAAAGCCTGTCATACTCATTTTCATTTTAATATTTTCCCGATTACTACAAACACACAACTTTTAACTACCGTGACATAAACTCGAATCGTGATCACACATTTTCATTATTAAAGCTCTTTATGTAAAGCAAAATATATAAGAAAATAAATAAACAAAATAATGTTCAACAATTTACAAAAGCCTGTCATACTCATTTTCATTTTAATATTTTTCCGATTACTACAAACATATAACTTTTAACGACCGTGACATAAACTCGAATCGAGATCACACATTTTTGTTATTAAAGCTCTTTATGTAAAGTAAAATATATAAGTAAATAAATAAACTAAAGAATGTTCAACAATTTACAAAAGCCTGTCATACTCATTTTCATTTTAATATTTTTCCGATTACAACAAACACATAACTTTTAACTACCGTGACATAAACTTGAATCGTGATCTTTTACAAGCAACATTTTGGTAACAGTTAATCTGAATTACTTTGTAACTAAACTGGCAGTACATCAGATTTTATCGAATTTATCTTTCCTAACATTAGAACGATCGTAGTAATGTAGCATTTTTCTGTTACAATATCTTCCTCAATATTGTAACTACAATATCACTATATCATGCACGTAAAATAAAAACGCCACGAATGTCACAAATGATTTACCGTAGTAACCACAAAGGTTATGAATGAGGAATCCCACAGCATCCTAATAAAGAAGAAAATCGTTGTAGGAAAAACTGGAAGAAAAACAGTAAAAATGTCCTGCTTTGGAGAAAGTTTTCGTTCTTACAATATTTTAAAGAACTAATCTTGAAAATTTTGTCATCACACAGAAAATAATTCTCGGCTAGTACTGCAAAAAGTGAAATAAATCGACAAACAAAAGAATTTTTTACTATTAAAGCTTGCCTAAAAAAACTTCATTTTAATATTCTGTAGGTATTTCCAAGATATTACTTTTAACTACCATGAAGTATATGCAAACCACGATATTTACCAGCAACATACTGATGACAAGTTAATGTGACCTTCTGTGTTTTAGGTAGCTTTCTTTACAAAAAAGCTACCTATTGCAGCCGTTCGGAGGAAAGCGATTTCAAAAAATTTTGGTATATTTTCATCGATCATGACCCCCAGACCCCGAAACCACCCTCCGTTCAAAATTGATATATATATATATATATATATATATATATCTGACCTATGTCACACTGTAACTCCCGTAATTATGAACCGATTTCGATGTAATTCGGTGTGTACATAGTACATACCAATGTCTCGACCGAGTTCGTTGGCCAGCTTCATCTGCCGTTTTGTTTCAAAATGGCGGCCATTTAAAATTAAAAAAAAAAATTAAAACTTGAAATGTGGTACCAAAAAATATTTTTTTCTTATGTATTTGACCTTTATACAAAGATTCCGGAGCAGTTTTTGTTTCGTCTATATCTTAAAAAATGGCTGAGTTATAGCATTTTGAATTTCTAGCGTGGCTGACATTTTGAAACGTCCTGAAATTTGTCACGCGATAAAAGGCGTATTTATGAACCGATTTGGATGTAATTCGGCGTGTACATAGTACATACCATTGTCTCGACCGAGTTCGTTGGCCAGCTTCATCTGCCGTTTTGTTTCAAAATGGCGGCCATTTAAAATTTTTTTAAAAATTTAAAATTTGAAATGTGGTACCAAAAAATTAAAAATGAAAACATATTTTTTTCTTATGTATTTGACCTTTATACAAAGATTTCGGAGCAGTTTTTGTTTCGTCTATATCTTAAAAAATGGCTGAGTTATAGCATTTTGAATTTCTAGCGTGGCTGACATTTTGAAACGTCCTGAATTTTGTCACGCGATAAAAGGCGTATTTATGAACCGATTTGGATGTAACTTCGTTTATACATAGTACATACCAATGTCTCGACCGGGTTCGTTGGCCAGCTTCACCCGCCATCTTGTTTAAAAATGGCGGCCATTTAAATTTTTAAGAAAAATTTAGATTTGAAATGTGGTACCAAAAATTGAAAATTGAAAAAATATTTTCTTCTTGTGTGTTTGACCTTGATAAAAAGATTCGGGAGCAGTTTTTGTTTCGTCTATATCTTAAGAAATGGCTGAGTTATAGCATTTTGAATTTCTAGCGTGACTGACATTTTGAAACGTCCTGATTTTTCTCACGTAATAACAGGCGTATTTATGAACCGACTTGGATGTACCTTGGTGTGTACATAGTACATACAAATATCTCGACCGAGTTCGTTGGCCAGCTTCATCCGCCATCTTGTTTCAAAATGGCGGCCATTTAAAAAAATTAAAAAATAAAAAAATTTAAATGAGATACCAAAAAATTGGAAAATGAAAAAGATTTTTTTTTGTATGTGTTTGACCTTAATGCAAAGATTCCGGAACAGTTTTTCTTTCGTCTATATCTAAAAAAAAATGGCTGAGTAATAGCATTTTGAATTTCTGTTGTGGCTGACATTTTAAAACGACCTGATTTTTGTCATGCGATAACAGGCGTATTTATGAACCTATTTGGATGTAACTTGGTCTGTACATAGTACATACCAATGTCTCGACCGAGTTCGTTGGCCAGCTTCATTCGCCATCTTGTTTCAAAAGGGTTGCCATTTAAAAAAAATTAAATTTAAAATTCAAAATGAGGTATTAAAAAATTGGAAAATGGAAAAGATTTTTTTTTATGTGTTTGGCCTTGATACAAAGATTCCGGAGCAGTTTTTGTTTCTGAAAATTTGTTCTTTTGTTGATATCTTAAAAAATGGTTGATTTATAGCACTTTGAATTTCTAGCATGGCTAACATTTTGAAACGATCTTGTATTTGTCACGCGATAACACACGTATTCGCCTATTTCGATGTAAGAAGGCATGTGGATAGTATACATCAACACCTCGACCAAGTTTGCTGGCCAGATTCATCAGCCATCTTGTTTCAGAATGGCGGCCATTAAATTAAAATATATATATATATTTAAAGTGAGGTGCAAAAAAATTAGAAATTGAAAAAGGTTTCTTTCTTAAGTATTTGATCTTGATATAAGGATTCAGGAGCATTTTTTGTTTGTCTTTACCTTAAAAAATGGCTCAGATATAGCAGTTTTAATTTCTATTGTGGGTGACATTTTGAAAAATCTGATTTTTTGCATGCGACAGCACTCCTATATATTAACCGATTCCGATGTGAGTGAGCATGTGCACAGCAATTACTAAGGTCTCGACCAAGTTCACTGCTTAGCCTCATCCACCATGTTGTCTTAAAATGACAGGCACTTTAAGAAATTGCCGAATTTGGCAGCCAAATATAAGTTACTTTAAAGAAAAGCAGCTTGGATAAAGCTGACTAATTTCGCGAAATTCTCATTCATTATATTGATAAAAATTAGTATTGAATCTCCTATATTCGGTTTCCACTAAATTGAGCTTCGTGTGTTTGCATAATATAAGTTGGCTTTTTTTAAATAAGGATTATGAAGCTACCTCTTCCTCCCGGCACTGGCCGGAAGGACTTTTTCTATTTACAATCTTCCCCACTGAAGATGAAGAGGATCAGTATCATCACGTCATGCACGTAAAATGAAAATGTGTGGAGAGTTAATGGGTGATTTATTGTAGGCAGTCATAGCGATCTTCAAGGAGGAATCCAAAATATTTTTAACCATTGGTGTAAAAATTTTGTAACTGGGAGAGGGCAACCTGGTTCAAGTCATTTGAGGAAAATACAGAAAACAGGAAAATGCATCAAAAAGAAAATTAAGTACTCTTATGAATAAATAAAATAAATTGGAAAAACATCATGAAATAATATATATTTCTTTTTAATTAGGAGAATTTTAGATTGAATCATCTTCCAGTTTCAGCCTCTTCTCCCTCACTAAAGGTTAAGAAAGTCAGTATCACTGAATTATGCACGTCAAACAAAACAGTGAATAGTGTCACGGGTGATTTATCATAGTGCACCCGGCTTTAACTTTAGAATGAAAATCTCGAACAGCAACTACATTTATTGACGGTACGAAAGCAGCACACGGTTACAACAGAAGTACATAAAAGTAAGTACACGCACAGTTAAGACATATAATTAAAAAACACATCAGGACGCCAGGGTCCGTAGTAGTTTCTCTGGCAAAACTTTGGCCAGAATTCTCTCTCCGGACGTTCAAATGCATTACCTCTCTTGGCCATTCAGGGTCGGGAATATATGCCCAGCCAGATTCAAGTGACTTTTAAGAGGTTTGAAGAGGAGTTCAAGAAGCTAAGGATTATCACCACTTCAATGTTACGAACTGGCCAGTACTTAAGATATCTTCAAAAGTTACGAGTTCTATAATGTCAGAAAGAACATAAATAGGAAATACATTGTCCCTTGAAAAGAATTTATGATTTTACATCTGGACGGTTTCTGTCTTAGACTCAAGAAGGCGACTCTTTTGGGGAGCCATTATAACTTTTTTACAAAATTCCAATTAGTCATATTTGATTTAAAGAACTATGCACAAAACCTTACAGTAGCAACCCCAGACACTCTGCTTCTCAAAATAGTATCCCCAATTGCGTGAGCAGCGTGAAACTGAAAGAGGACCACATCGTTCAGATTAATTGTGAAAAAAGACTGCACAGGAAATTGCATTGTGAATTAATAATGAAACTAAGTACTTAATAAAATAGAAAAAAATCTGTCTCAGTAGAAATTATCTGAAGAAAATCAATTACTTTTTTTTTTATTTTTGTAAAAAAATTTCCTGTTCTTTTAATGTCCAAAAGAACTAGTAGGCATTACATTATGCCTTGATAACATTTCTGCCATCCTCACATAAATAAGTTACACTGCCCTGGTACCAGGTATTATCTATTTTGAGTTTTTTTTTTTTTTTTCGTAATAAAATTCAGTATTTCATTAATATATACTAAATAATTGTATGAATACAAGAATGGTTAACAACATGAAAAACTCTGTCTTAAACAATTTCACATTCATATTCATTCTTCAAATACATAACATTTAACAACCGTGACATACATATGAACCACGATCTCTTATCAGTAACATGTCGATGGCAAATTAATGTCAGATTCTTTGAAACTAAATTGGCAGTGTATCTGATTAATATATTCTATTTTTCCTAATGAATGACTGTATTTTGAATTAATAATGTGGTTTTCGCAATCGTCATTTTTTTTATCTCCTTTAAGAGTATCACATCACTACATCATAAACGTCAAATAAAACTGACAGTAAATTTACGAGTGATTTATCATGGTGGTCTTAAAATCATAAATAAGGAATCCCAAAGCACTGTGTTAAATGTAAAATATGTATATATTTAGGAGAAATTTGAAAAAAAAGTGAAAAATTATCAGATTTGGAAAAAAAAATAATCCTTTTTTTAAAATATTTTGAAGAATTAGAATCCATTCCATTATGTCTTGAAAACCTGTGCCTTATAATCCCAAAAGAAATAAGACTAAGAATGATATAAATATTGCGTTTTGCTTTTTAGATGCGTTCGTAATTATAAAAATACGTAGCACCTATAGTCGTCGTTCAGTCCGTCTATCCGCATTTAACAGAGCAAAAACTTACCAACAGAATGGTCTGAAATTTTAAATATATAATTGTTGCAAAATTTTTCCCGTCATTTCAAATTTTATGAAAATCGGATGTATAGTGTAATGACAGGGACAGTCAAAAGTTTTACGTTATATTACAGTCAATGGGAAAAAATTATTTCAAGTACATTGTAATGATGTCACGTCACAGCCTTTCGAACAGGATGAAATTGATATGCACTTATGAAGTGCACTAAAATATACATTCAATACAATATGCGGTGCAAAAAATATTTATAAAACTAGTTATAGTACGAACGCACCTCATTTGCCACGTTTCCTATAATTTCCAACTTGTTTTCGTTCTCGTTTTCCAACGCTCTTTATTTAAATCTAAATAAAGAAATAAATGCTATACTATTAAAACTTACCTTATACGACTTCATGTAAATACCATGAAGCATACTTGAATGACATAACTTTTAACTACTATGACATATTATATTTCAGTCACGATCTTTTTACAACCAACAGGTTGATGACAGATTACTGCGAACGTCTTTGTAACTAAATTAACAGTGCATCTGATTTTAGCAATTCTTTTTTTTTCCCGAGGTTAGAACGACCGTAGTATTTGACATCCTCCTGTTTCAATATCTTCCTCGGGGAAGAACAAAGAGGATAATCAGATCATGCACATGAAATAAAAAAAAAGTGGATAATTTTATAAATGATGTATCGTGGTAGGTCCAGAGATCACGAATAAGAAATTTAAAAAAAAATTTAAACATTTGTTAAGCATTATGAAATTTACAGGAAGCTGCGTGGTTTTGATGCATGTGGAAAGGTATGTTCGGAAAGAGGTCTGCGAAGTAATAAGGTATTTAAGCTTTCTAAATAATAAAAAAAAAACATTTTCTTAGGAGAAATTATCTGAAGAGAAGTAATCAAATTTCCCTTCCAAAAGAAATGTTTTGATTTTTGCAATTGTCTAAGGAGCTGGTAGACATTCAATTATTGCATCATAATTTCCCCCATTATCCCCACAAACCAAGTAAAACTGACTCAGCATTGCCAAATCAACTTTGAGTTTTGTTTGTTTTCGCTGCGAAAGCTATATATTTAAAGCAAAGTAAATAAAAATAAATATATATATATATTTTTTTTAATGTTCGTCATTTTAAAAAAAGCCTTCTGTATATTCTTTCATTTTAATATCTCTTAAAATATTTCAAAGACATAACATTTAACTACCGTGACATATATATGAATCACGATCTTTTCCAAACAGCATGTTGATGACAGGTTAATGCTAGCTTCTTTGTAACTAAACTGGCAGTACATCTGATTTTATCAAATCTATTTTTTCTAAGGTTAGAACGACCGGAGTTATGTGCCATCTTCCTGTTTCAATATCTTCCTCACGGAGCGTCAGTATCACCACGTCATGCACGTCATATAAAACCGTGAGGAGTGTCAAGGGTGATTTATCGTGGGTGGTCACAGAGATCACGAATGAGGAATCCAAAAACATTTTCATTATTCGTGTGAGCAATGTGAAATCGAGAGGGGGCCACCCCAATATGTCAGACTCGTCAAGCATTTCCCTGTTGGTGGCTGGTTCAAGAAAGTTTTCCAAGGCATGAAAGTCTTAGTTTTGCGCAACTGATTGATAACTCGTGTACGATTTCCAGCCGATGTTTTCTTTTAGCCGTCTTTGTAAACATAATATTGTAAAGTATATTGATGTATGATCTTATTCCCATTGCCTTATTTGCAATGCTTGTTTAAGGGAAATGTAATCTCATAATGAGCCCTTCATTGAGAAAGTGATAAATTCCGCCTTAAATCTTATATTAAACAACCTTGAAATTATTGTTCAATATATAATATTCAAGGAATGTAGTTATTTTAATAAACATATCACTAAAACAATTTAATCTGAACAAATTCAAAAGGAATTAAAAAGGCTAATTTTATTCGAAAACATGAAGCAAGAGTGCGAAAAACCTGGTTAGTCAAGATTTGTTCATATTGCCTTATTCGTACGGCTTGTTTAAGGAAAATGTTAATCTCATAATGAGCCCTTCATTGCGAAAGTGATAAATTCCGCCTTAAATCGCATATTTAACAACATTGAAATTATTGTTCAAAATATAATATCCAAGGAATGTAGTTACTTTAACAAACATATCACTAAAACAATTTAATCTGAACAAATTCAAAAGGGATTAAAAAGGCTAATTTTACTCGAAAACACGAAGCAAAAATGCGAAAAATCTGGTTAGTCAAGATTTATTTCCATTGCCTTATTTGTACGGATTGTTTAACCCTAGAATACTAGACGCTCGTAATTATCACGACTATGTAATCTAAACTATGTCCAGAATTCTAGGGTTAAGGAAAATGTAACCTCAGAATGAGCCTTTCATTGCGAAAGTGATAAATTCCGCATTAAATCGAAATTAAACAACGTTGAAATCAACCTTTAAAATATAATATTCAACGAATGTTGTTATTTTAACAAACATATCACAAAAACAATTTAATCTGAACGAATTCAAAAGGGATTAAAAAGACTAATTTTACTCGAAAGCACGAAGCAAAAATGCGAAAAACCTAGTTAGTCAAGATTCATTCCCAGTTTTCATCAATATTGAATTTGAATGAAATTTTCAACAAATTAGTCGGGGAAACTTGTTTTGGTGATGGATAAATTTTATCAGGGTCTAAAATTAATATGCGTGTCTATTTTCTTGTCTTTTTTCGACTTTCCATGTTTAAAAAATAATCAGTCGTCACGAAATTTCAATTTATTGATTAGAGGCATACATTACTACTTTGTTTAAAAAATAATACCGTATTTTATTTTTAGTTTTAAACACGTCAAACATTTTATATATTATCATGTACTATAAATCAAACACAAACAATATTGGCAACAATTTGGATTCAAATTAATGTGGATATCAATATAGTTTGTCAGAGAAAACACTCATTTGCGCTAAAATCACTGTAGCTAAATACGTCAACTGGTGTGTAATATTTTTTTAACGCCTTCTTGTTCTTGGCCGGACTTGTTTTCAAATTTCCGATCCAAAAAAGGATTTTTTTATTTCTGGAAATTAATATAAGCTCTATCCTGAAACCGCAAATGGAAAATATTTTTGTCAGTAGCAGTATTTTGCTTAACCTACTGGTGGTTGTACGCGTAATATCTCATTCACTAATCTCCAGTTTTTCCTGCAATGCACCCAATTTTTTAATTAATAAAAAAATCTTATTCTATATGTATCAAATTTATTTCTTTGTAGTATTTAAGACAAATATCTGCATATTACGAATTATTAAAAATACACAAAAAATTTTTGGAAAATGGTTTATAAGGTATATAAGGTTTATAAGAGCACGGTAGGGTTGTGAAAACAGCTTTACAATATTTCTTGACTATCAGAGAGAGAGAAAAAAACGCATTAAAATCATTTATGAATTTATTGCCCTCGGACTCACTCACTGAATCCATCATAGATACTGTTTTGACATGGGACAATAACTAATGAAAGTCAGTCAAGTCAAGTCAACGCGGTGCTTAAGAAGTACCGACGTGGAACGTTATACCGCCACGCGAAACCTCCAACGAAACTGAAAAATGCAACATAAATTAAATTTAGAAAAAATACGAACAAAATAACGAAAGAATTTTGGAACCCTCGTGACAGAAAATACAATCGAAAATAATAGGACTTAAAATAGTTAGACTATACTTGTAATGTGATAGTTAGTTATACGGTAGTTGCGCAATCACTTAGCAATATTCAGAAATACAAAAACAACAACAAAAAAAAATACAAAAAAAAATTGCAAAAAACAATCGTGTGATATAACCAGACGTGTAAATAGCGACGAATTCCCTTTCAATGCTGAAATTTTTCACTTCGTCACATGACATGTGCGCCGACCGTACGACTACAAAGAAGCCGACCGTGTGACATGCGACGCCGATCAAGAAGGGATTAAAGAATCATTTGAATTCGGTTTTATTTAATCCTTTCTCGGCGATCATTAATTACACTTCTTTTATTTATTTATTTATTTATTTATTTATTGGCACCACTTTTTCATAAAAACTTTTTTTGCATTATTTAATTGCTGAAATTCTGAGATTAAACAAGACAAAATTTCTGTGAAAATATATTGGTGTAAAAACCCAATTTTTTGTGTTCTATACGGTAAGCATACGTGCTATTCGTCGGGAAACGGTTAAAATTGCTTGTTAATGTCATTTTATTCAAAAGACTTGCACACACGATTTCGCGAAAATGACAAGTCAGATATTTATGAAATTTAAACATTTTCCCTTGCAAATGAATGTACGTGTAACGACATAAAAGCTTAATCCTTCAGTTAATAATCCTGAAACGTGCTTATTTATTGTGTTGAGTACTACGTCATTATTTCATACTTTAAGAATTATACGAGGACGTGAGTTTTAAAACTCGCCTTATCCAAAATTTAAATAATCGAGTTGTCTCTATGAATTTATTCTATTGGTGAATTTGCATCGAAAAAACACTACAATCTGCAAAAAAACTGGCTTTGTCGTGCATTTCTGTCACTGTAAAATGTTGGTTTACAATGAAAACCAACGGATGCAGTCAGAGGTTTTTCGCGATTTCCCAAAATTTGATTTTCTGGATAAGGCAAGTTTTGAAGCTCGTGTACCCATATGTCATATACAGTACAGCGCCGATTATCCGAACGTCAGACCAACCCCAGCTCGGATAAGCAAAAGTTCGGATAAAGAGACAGACAATTCAAGGGATGTTCCTGATGTGAGTTCCATCTGAGTTAATATGAAAAAACCAGATGGCTACTTAACTATAGTCAACACTTTTAATTGGGCCTCCAGATGCCTCAGCTCTACGTCGCATGTCAATGAATTCACAAACTCCAGATGTGGAGTTCTAAACTGTTTTAATGAGATACTAATTCTCGGTGAAAAGTGGCTGATTAACACGATTCCAAACAAATAAAACTTGTGATGCGGTGAATAAGACTCTGACGTGGTCATCCACTTGAGACGGACTAAATAACTCAAGAGATGCCTTTTTAGAACCATGTAGTGCGGTCGCTTATTTTGGCCGTCGCAAAGAGAAGGGGCGAGTAAGCCTCCGATTGACGTTTTTAATGTTCCTGTGATTGTTATGTGTCGTGTGCTGTACTGTCCTAGCGTGAAATAAAAATGTAAAGGAAAGGAACTCAAGTTCTCTTTATTTAATGTAAGTATAGTTCCTCGTATGATTTTATTTTACGTTACACTGACTGTACTAAAACCTTCGCACTTTATCCAGGCTTAGGATTGGCAGCACCAGTTAGTGCTAGCGTGTTTAAAATCTGTTTGTTTCTTTGTTGTTGTTGTTTATTTTTTTATCATTTAAAATTTTCTTTTTTCTCTTTTTATCATTTTCTAAAATTCAGATATTATAATTTAAACAAAAAAGCTTTCGATTGTTGCTTGCTTCAAAGAAGACGTTCTTTCCAATGCTGCCATGTCTCGAATTCTTCTTAAATACGTTAGCTGAATAGGATCAGAGTTCTCTTTCGTTCGAGCCATTTCATAGATGTTTCCAAACATTCAAAGCCTTCGTTATGTGATGGACCTGGGTTATTTTCAGAGCATTCGTTTTCATTTCTTCAATTTCTTTTTCGTCTTAAGTCTCACCCACAATCTCATCATAATTTTAAAAAAATTGATAGAAATAGGCTGTTGGGATAAATGGAAGCTCGATTAATTGGAGTTTCGATAATCGGCGCTCTACTGTATTATATATATATATATATATATTATTCCTAACAAAAATTTTAATACTTATTTAATTGACACCAGTTTCCTTAATTAATTTTTATTATAAAATATTTGATTGTTTTGTATCAACATACGTGGTACAGTTATTGGTTAATTTGCACTGAAAAGAATGAATTTACTAATCATAAAAAAACTGTGTTAATCAATTAAATTCAAAGTAAATCTTTTCAAAACAAACATATATTCAATGTACCGTAATTTCCGGTGTATAGCCCGCAGATCAAACAATTCAGTTTGTACCCAGAAATTTTATTCAGTATTTGAAGACCAATATTTACCGTGATCAAAAAAGTTACATTTTATTTTTAAAAATTTCTGGGTCGAAACACAATTGTTTGATCCGCGGGCTATACACCCGAAATTACGATACTTTTATGGAAATATTTTTACAAAAACATTTAAAACGAATTTCGTAGTTCAACCTACATTTCACACCTTTTAAATTCAACTTTGATCATAAATTTAAGTATTCAATTGTTGTTAACAAGTGTGGAAATAAACTTCCTACTGATTTTTTCGTATCTTATGATTTTTTTTTTTGTCTGAAGGCCGTTATTTTAAATTCTATACCATTATGTAAACTTAAATCTTATAAATCAAACGCTGTAAATTCTCAGCTGTTATTTTTTTCTTTTAGTACAAATAGAACCCCGCTAATCCGAACTAATTGGGACCGGTGCCTGTTCGGATTACAAAAAATTCGGATTGCCCGAAATTCCGATAAAAATGGAAATGAAAAGATGGTGCTAAAAAAGAAAGTTATAAGTACTCAATAGTACAGTAAACATTCTCTAATCCAGCATCCTAAGACCCGGCATGCTGGATAATCCGGAACGACTTTTGGAAAAAAATAATATTTCTTGTTTAATCACTTCTGATGTGTATAACAACTCAATGGAACTTCCGAATGAGGAATTACATAACAACCCATTACAAACGGTTCCAAAATCGCGGATCTATAAATAGCTCAGTCGACACGTCGACGAGGGGCGAAGAAAAAATCATTTCTGTAGACAATTTGAGAAATCAAACTGTTGAAAGGAAAAATAAATTTTTATCATCTGAATTAATTACTTTTTGCATTTTAGAAAAGAATTTTATAGTGACTGGCAAACAAACTGATATTCGAGACTTTTTTAAGATGACTTCTACCAGTAGACCTACAGAGCACGTTTTCATTTTATAATCGTGTACATATCTTGTACTTTTACTTTATTGAGTACGGTTTTTATTCTGCGCAAGCTGTTTAAAGAATAAAAAACATGCTTTACTGCCATATTTTGTTTAATTCTAACTTTTAGGCGTTTTTCCCGACATTCAATCTGTAATCTGGAACATTTTGTAATGGGGCATAGTTCAAGTCCAGAACGAAAATAAAGTCGAAAATAAGAACGGGTCGGATAAACTGGAATTTCAAATTAGCAGTGTTTGGATTAGCGAGGTTCTATCGTATATACAAACCTATTGTTTTTCTAATGGTGGGATATAGTTTGAAAAGGGGAGAGATGCCTTCCTTTGCAACGTTTCCTTTTTTTAGTTCCAAATATTACCAATAGATGCTGATGTGCTGTATCAAACCGTCAGAACGCTCAAACTAACGCATAAAAACGGGTGAAAATTCATTCAGCTTTTAACTTTCATTCAGGATATTTATTAAAACGCAAATAATAATTTTAAAAAATAGTTTGCGTTTTGAAATTGCAAAGTTACGTTGAGCAATATTACAGTTTCAGGAAATGCAGTTACATCCACTGGTGATATTTGGAACTAAAACTGAAAAACTTAGTCATGAATTTCTCAACTTTACACATTACTTGCATGCAAGAACAACTTCAACTGTTTACCGTGGAGCCGTGACGAATTTTAAAGATGTGGAGATTGCCCAGTGTAGTTACACACCATAGCTGGGCAAGTGAGGAATTCAGAAGGTGTCGCAGCTCACCATGGAGAATCAAATTAAGGGGGCTGGTCACTCAGCTTCCGATTTCCCCTCACTAATGTAAAGTCTATGGGCATTTGATGCATTCGTATATTTAAAATATCGCCCCGGGAAATTTATATTTTTAACTTCTATTTTTTGTGTACACTTCCTAAAAGATGTCTCTTTTTTTCTTAGTTCTGAAAATATTTCTAAAGTATAGACTTAATTTTATATGAAGTGTTAAAATCTTACTCACAGTTTGCCCGCTTTTAACACATAGAATATTAAATTCAGCATAGATTTTAGAAATATTTTGAAAATTAAGAAAAAAAGAGACATCCTTTAAGAAGAGTACACAGAAAAAAGATGTTAAAAATATGAATTTCCCGAGAAGATATTTTAAATATACGAATGCATCAAAAGTCCAATGACTTAACGTTACGGAGGAGAATTCTGAAGCTGAGTGACTAGCCCCCTTAACTTCCCGGAGAATTTGAGATGTTTGTTTGATAATATTCTAAAAGTGCAAATTCTACATTTAAAAATAGCACCATGAAAAAACAAGAGTCTTTATTTAAAAAAAGAACAAAAGTCTCTAATTTAAGAGTATTTTTTTTAATTTGTTAATGGATCATTACCATATTTAAATTTATTAATATACACATCTCATTAATTTTCTTTACTGTAATACAAAAATGCTTTTTTCATTACTTAAATAAGGGATTTCCACATCTCATAAAACAAATTAAATTATCAGTATGTAAAAAGTTGTTCCAGCTACTGAAGGCAAACAATGTCACTGAATCATATTATTGATTTATCATGAACATTAAGTATATTGGAGAATTGATCGTAGCTGATTTACTTAAAATATTTCTTTTACAATAATTATGATCACTGGACCTATTTATACACTGAATGTTAATGTGTAATTGTAAAATAAACCATTCATTGCAAAAAAAAAATAAATAAATAAATATATATATATATATATATAATTTATTACGATTATATGTGTATGTTTTACCATTCACACACTTTAATTATACATTTAACAATAGCACCAAAAAGTCCAAGGAAAAAATGCAGAGTCCATATAAAAAAATGCAGAGATTTTTTTAATGTTAAGGAATTATCATTAACTCATTATTAATATACAATTCTTATTAATTTACTTTACTGCAATAATAATAATAATAATAATGCCCTTTTTCACTATTCAATTGCGGAATTTCGACATCTCATAAAACAAATTAAATTACCCATATGCAATTGTTCCAGCTACTGAAGGTAAGCAATGTCCTTGAAATCCAAAATATTTCAAGGATGAACCATTACTAAGAGTGTAGTTGAATTGTTCATAATTCATTTCCTGAAAAAAATTATTCTCTGATCATTTGATCAGATTTCAAATAAATCATTTATAGTTGTTAAAAAAGAAAAAAAAAAACATAAAATTTATTAAGTTTATGTAGGTTTTTCCATTTAAATATACGTTAATTATCTGTTGAATAACAGCACCAAAAAATGGAGAAGCTTTAAAAAAATTAAATGTAGTGCTATTACGTTGTTAGTGAGTAATTATCATATTTATGTTTATTAATATACATCTTTCATTAATTTTGCTCCTTTGAATATAAAAAAATTGCACCTTTTCACGATTCAATTGCAGAATTTCCACATCTCAGAAACAAAAATTAAATTATTAATATACAATTGTTCCAGCTACTGAAGGCAAACAATGTCATTGAATACCATTATTATTCTATCATGAACATTATTAAGTAATTTCAACGCTATTAAGTGCATATTAAGTAGCCTTTTCTTAATTAGATTTCCATTCTGCATACATCAAAAAGTAACAAGGGAACAATAAGCTCACCCAAAGCTCCTCATGTATGAAAACAACAATAATCACTTCTGTTTAGCCATTTGATCACGAATACCAAACTGACACTTGACCTACTTTGAAAATGGTGTTTCGTCTGCTCTGATCACGAATTTGTTGGTCCAAGGCCCACCAGGAGTTGGCTGTTTATCACGATCTCACTCCTGATTTTCCAATTACATATTCCTTGCACAGCTAAAACTGAAATTCCAAAATCGATCATTTTCAACCTGAATTTCATTACTTTTGAAAGAAAAAAATGTTCTTGTGTTTTTCTTGTCTTTTCTCTTTGAATATAGCACTTGACCAGTTAATCAAGATGAATTTAAAGTTGTAGCAATCTGTTAAGTCATATATTATTAAAAAAGTATTCCGTTTAACTTCATTACTTCATTTCATTATATTTCATTGCCATACATACCATCAAACCACTTTTGAAATATGCAGATTATTTCAAAATTTGTGAATGAGTTGATTTTTATTAACTTACTTTAGTAAGTAGTTAAGTTGTGGTTATTCTAACCTATGAATATGTTAACTTTCTAGCCTGACTAGAGCCGGGCGATCGAGACCGAATAATTTATTCAGTTGTGAGTTTATTAAAATCTAAATTATGTTTCCTCCCGTATATACAACTTATGAGACTTGTAGGAGTCGGGTTTCTGAGGTTCTATATTGATATAGTGAGTTATTTAAAATCCATTTCGTTAAACTGCAATGCTCTAACATGTAACGTTTAAATCCAAATGTGAGAAACTTCACCAGGATTTGGCTCTATATCACGATCTGACTCCTGATTTTCTAATTACCTATTCCTTGCACAGCTGAAACTGAAATTCCAGAATCGATCATTTTCAACCTGAATTTCGTTACTTTTGAAAGAAAAAATATTCTTGCTCTTTCTTGTCTTTTCTCTTTGATCATATGTATTTGACCAGCTAATCTAGATGAAATTCGAGCAATCTGTTCAGTCATATATTATTAAAAATGCATTCCGTTTAATTTCATCGCCATACATTTCATTAAACCACTTTTGAAATATGCAGATTATTTCAAAGTTTGTGAATGAGTTGATTTTTATTAAGTTGCTTTAGTAAGTATTTAGTAGCGGTTATTCTAACCTATGAATATGTTAACTTTCGAGCCTGACTAGAGCCGGACGATCGAGACCAAATAATTTATTCAGTTGTGAGTTTATTCAAATCTAAATTATCTTTCCTCCCGTATATACAACTTATGAGACTTGTAGAAGTCGAGCTGCTGAGGTTCTATATTGATATAGTGAGTTATTTAAAACCCATTCCGTTAAACTGCAATGTTTAAAATGTGACATTTAAATCCAAATGTGAGAAACTTCACCAGGATTTGGCTCTTTATCACGATCTGACTCCTGATTTTCCAATTACCTATTCCTTGCACAGCTGAAACTGAAATTGTAGAATCGATCATTTTCAACCTGAATTGCGCTACTTTTGAAAGAAAAAATTTTCTTGCTCTTTCTTGTCTTTTCTCTTTGATTATATATATCTGACCAGCTAATTTAGATTAAATTCAAGCCATTTGTTCAGTCATATATTATTAAAAATGCATTTAATTTCATAGCCATACATTTCATTAAAGCATTTTCGAAATATGCAGATTATTTCAAAATTTGCGAATGAGTTGATTTTTTATATTAAATTATTTTAGCAAATATTTAACTCTTTGTCGCCGTGTTGCATGTCTTGCTTTTTCTTGTCTTTTCTGTTTGAATATAGTCCTTGACCCTATAATGTAGATAAAATTCGAGCAATCTGTTCAGTCATATATTATTAAAAATGCATTCCGTTTAATTTCATCGTTATACATTTCATTAAACGACTTTTGAAATATGGAGACTCTTCCAAAATTTGTGAATGAGTTGGTTTTTTATATTAAATTATTTTAGAAAATATTTAACCCTTTATATCACCGCTTTCCATATCTGCACCATACTCAAAAATCAATGTTGTTTGTTTCCAAAGTGAACTTTAAAAGATTATTTCATTAATTACTGATAACTTCCAAAACTACAGTTAATATATATTGCTTGTAGAATTTCCAGAAAATGGTCATACTGAGTTCATTTTTTATACCGAAATTTAATTTATCATTTGAGCTTTTTCATGTGATTATTGCTCAAATAAACTTTATGAATTTATGGAAATTAATCCCTTAATGGTCACATTAAATTGCGGCTTAAAAATTCAAATTGCTTATTGGCACCACTTTTTTGAAAAAGAAATATTTCCCTTATTTAATAACAGGTAAAATGATCCCATAATAAAGTCAATTACACTATTTTATAAAACTGGTTGGAATCAAACAGTCTGAATAAAAGAGATAGCCCGTGAATATCACGTGAGCGAGAATTAAGGGGTTAAAAAGGCAGGAGAGATCCAAAAATAGATTTTTCATAATGGTAACTTTATATACTTTACAATTTTGAATTAGAAAATTTACAATATTCATGAGAAATTTGTAATTTTCTTTTTTCAAATATAAAACAAGTACCTTTTTGTGAATGATTTTTTTATTTCTATGTTCTAAATTTTTTTATTTTCTTTTATAGTTCAAATCTTAATTGTTTCATTACAAAATGTTCAGTAGTACAGGGTGTGTATTTTAAGTAATGAGAATAAGTCCACAAAAAATAATTTATTAGAGATATCGCTACAAAACTTTAGTAGTCCTCAAAATATGCTCCTTGAGCATCAACACACTTATGCAGGCGAGATTTCCACGCTTCGTACGCTCCCTGGAATTCATCAACCGAAACATCCATCAGAGCATGCGTGCAAGCTCTTTTGACAGCATCCAGGGACCCGTGGTGGCACCCTTTGAGGGCGGTTTTCACTTTGGGGAAGAGAAAAAGTCTACTGGGGCAAGGTCGGGGCTGTAGGGAGGCTGTGGAATTGTTACAATGCCATTTTTTGTCAAGTGCTCCGTAACCACGAAGCAGGTGTTAGATGGCAAATCTTCCCCATTCCAAGTCCTCAGTGATGATTTTGTGCACAACCATTTTATCCATTCCTAGCTTTTCTGCGATCATGCGAACACTTAAACTCCGGTCCGTGTTCAGCAAATGTCGCACGCGCTGTTCGTTTTCTGCGGTTCTTGATGTTGACGGCGACCTGCACGAGGCACGTCCTCCACGCTCTCCCGGCCTTCTTTAAACATAATGTGCCATCTAAAAACTTGAGCTTGCGATAATCTTTCCCTGCCGTACACTTGCTGAATCATTTCCAGCGTTGAAGCACCCAATTTTCAAAGGCGAACGCAAAATTTGATTGAGTAACGCTGTTCAATGCTTTGTTGCATTTTGAACTTGCACACACTTTTTTGAAGACGTCTACGCCACGCTTGATCCTGCCTCAACCACAGCCAGCAGGCGACTGGCGAGTGGAGCGTTATCAAGGTCGAAGGCCCCACTACCTACTCCAACCGGTCGGAACGCCCTCTGGCGTACAGCCGCGTCAGGACAAAAATATTCTCATTACTTAAAATACAAACCCTGTAGTTATTCTGTCCTGTGAATTTAATAACTTTCGAATGTGACTGGAGCAGAACGATCGACACTGAATAATTTATTCAGTTGTGAGTTTATGCATGTCTAAATTTTGTTTTCTCTCGTATATACAATATATCAATATATGAGGCTTCCAGAAGTCGAGATGCTGAGGTTCTATATTGATATAGTCAGGGGTGGAGAAATACATCATTTTGCTCGCCAGTGGATTATTTTCTGACAGGGCGAGTGAATTTTTAGGTAGTTTTTGGAAAACTGAAGACTTTAGAGATATGCAAAAAACTTTATTATTATTATTTTTTTTTTTTTTTGCTAGCTATATTCTTCAACTTTCCAAATTACCACAATGTAAACATTTCCCTCTTGTATATATTTGTTAAATTTATCGAAAAAAAAATAAAAAATGCATTGAAGTAATAGTAATTAACTTTTCATGCAGTCGATTACATTTTGTTATAACAATTTTCAACTGTACGTTGCATCTTTGCTGGCTAGTAAAATATAGCCTTGGCTAGTAAGATTTTCTTAAGATTTCCCACCCTGGATATAGTGAGTTACTTCAAATCCACCCGTTAATCTGAAATGCTTTCAAATGACACATTTAAATCGAAATGTGAGAAGCTCCACTTTTTTATATATATATATAGTTCAAATCCGAGTTGTTACACTACAAACTGTTAAGTAATGGTTAGTCTATCTTGTGAATCTGTTAAATTTTCCAGCGTGACTAGAGCCGGGCGATCGAGACCGAATAATTTATTCAGTTGTGAGTTTATGCAAATCTAAATTATGTTTTTTCTCGTATACATGATTTATGAGACTTGTCGAAGTCGAGTTTCTGAGGTTCTATATTGATACAGTGAGTTATTTAAAATCGATTACGTTAAACTGCAATGATGTCAAATGTTACATTTAAATCCAAATGTGAGAAACTCCACCATTCATCTATCTTCCGAGGCTCACAGACACAAATTTGTAAAGTCTAAATAAAAAGCTAAAAAGTGGAATAATGTTTTTCAAAAATTAAAGTATACTGAAATAGGCATATCATTTTCTGCATAATCTATCTGATTTTGATATTTTGAACTCAAACAAAAAGTATGTGGATTGTCCCTGATCTGAACGGATTCGAAGATGATTTCCTTATATTCATAGTTTAAAATACCTGAAAAATTGACAGACTTTTGTATTAAAGCTATGCGGAGGTATACTACACTGTTAAAAATATCGTAAAAAATTACATCTGTCTTTAAAAAGGCTATCTATTTTCTGACCAATGAGAACGCTTCATAGGTGTTTATGTAGCGTCCTCATTGGTCAGAAAATAGAGAGCTTTTAAAAAGCAGAGGTAATTTTTCGCGATATTTTTAACAGTGCATGATCTGCTTGCAGTGAAATTGGGAACTGCAAAAATTATTCTCCATGTCTGCAACAACTACTGAGCTCCATAACAGAACGGAGAGCTAACACATCGGTCCACTTTCTGCATCGACCACATCACACTTTGAATGCGCGCAAGTAATAAATCCTGCACTTTTTTTTATTGTTAGAGGCATTTTTTCAAACCTTTTTCGCATGTCTTTTTCGGTTATTTCTACATTTTTTTCATATTTTTATGGACAATACTTAACAATTTTTCTTTTCTTTTTTTTTTCTTTTTGTTCAACTTACATAAAATTTTATTTTTAAATAGTATCAAATATTGTAACTAAATTAAATAAAATCTGTAGCATTTTCAATAAAAAATATTTATCAGTGAAAATTGTAGAAACCTCATCCCATTTTTATAAGAAAACCCGATTTGAAAATATCTACCCCCATATTACCCCATTGGAGGAAATCTGTGTTTTGCCATAAATTTTCGTTCGGAATTCTATGGCATTGTATTCATGGGCTGGATTCAGTGTAACAGAATAGGCAGTTAGCTCTCACTGCTATTATGAAGCACAGTGGCAACAGCACGTGTTTGTATTTCGATATACCCCACTACGGCATTTTAAAAATACTAGTGCCTTAGGCCCTCCGTTGCTGAGTGGTTTAGGCTAACGTCTATTTGCACGCTTTTTTGTTTCAACATGAAAAAGAAAGCCCTGCTAGCGAAGGTGTTTCTTTTTCATGACATCAGCCTTAAGCTGCGTTTGGACTATCCTGTAAAATATCGTCTAGAAAAAGCCATAAATTTTATCTTTGAAGTAAGGAGGAGCATACTTTTTCTACGCGATTTTCTCCCCAAACAACAGTCATAAAACTGTCAACGTGGGTTGGCGTCCAGTTTCGTCATGCAACTCCCTATCCTTGTCCTGCAAAACCCATTAGCCATCAAATGCTCCGACTACCGGGAACAAACGTGCCGAAGGGTGACTGCAAGAAACTAGGTGGTGCGTACGCAGCCTAAAGATGCGAATAGATCCATCATTCTACTGTTATCAGTATCGGAGTCTTTAATTATGGTCACGCGGTATATTTAATCTTTATTGGCTTTAAAGGAAACTCACTGATGTCCTGCAAGAGCGGAATCTTTCCGTCAAGTAGAGCTAAATTCCTTATCTCCTGACCCATTGTTGATTCCCTCATCCTTTTGTGAATAAACCGCAGAAGGGTCCAGAAGAATAAATTTCCTGGAAAACTGTAGAAGGATGGCAAGTTTTCTTTCTGTACGGAGCCTAAGACACCGCTCCGCTAATCGTTGCGAGTGTAGAAGATGTACCGGGTTCAATTCCCGGTGACTCCGTCCGTCGCACACTCTTTGTGGTGTCCCCGCATGTAATCTTCAGCTGTTCTCTATTTTCTTGTGTCTATCCAGTGCTAATATATCGACGACGGCTTATAAGCGGGCCGGATGTACGTGTTCAATAAACAATAAACTAGGGCCTTTAGTAAAGATAAATCTAAAGATGCAATTAAAATGTGAGCTTAATAGAGAAAACAGTGAAAACAAAATTCAGAACCTCATTCCATAGGTTGAGCAACACGAAATTAGCCCGATAGTGAGACATATTTTCTTCAAATCGACGGTGAATACACTGTTAAAAATCTGCAGCTTTTTCTGCATCGTCACTCCAGCGCTTTTATAGAATATCTCTATTTTGACCAATGATAATGCTACATAATATAGTGAAGTAATCGTTTTCTATAAAAGCGGTGGAGTAACTGCATCAAAAGCTACAAATTTTCAACACTGTACCGCATTTTACTTAAGTTAGATTGCCTGCATAAAAGAGTGGCGACATACGGTTAGGAAATTTGATTGGTCAAAAGGGATTTGGACAAATTACATGGTGAACTTGAAATTATTTTGCACTTGTTGAGCCTGCTATTATCTCTAAGTGAACTCTCGTGTAGGCGAGAATTGCTAAGTTTTGTAATGTGGGTTTATATACAATCGTGGCCATAAGTTTAGGACCACCACTGAAATTTAAGATCCAGACAATAAATTGCGTCTGCGACATTTATTATTCAGTGTTCAAACGAAAGGCAAATACAGTAACTCCACTGTTAGACGGAATGACGCCATCTGACGAAAATCGATTTGATTTATAACGTTATCAGTGGTTTCAAAACAGTGGTTTTAAAAACGCTAGTTTTTGCACGGTGGTCCTAAACTTTTGGCCACGACTGTAGTTTAGACAAAAACTACTAATTTGAGCATGAGCCTTATATGTGTAACACCACACTCTTATAAAGGCGATCTAACCTAGGTATATTTCAACAATTTTACAACTAACGAGCATCAAATAATAAAGAAAAGGTGCTGGCGGTTCCCAACAAGATGGAAACACCTGCCATATCTTAGGTTCATGAGCAGGCAATGTTTATAGAGAATGCCATATCAGGAAATTATAGTCATCTTGTAACCGGGCTTAACTACCTCCAATTTTATTTTTGGGATAAAATTGTAGCAGAAGTGTATGCCAGTAATCCACACACTTTAATTATTTTCGCAGCATCATTGTTGAAGATCTACAATTAATATTAACCATTATGCGTCTATTTCCTCATAGGTCCATAAATCTGAACAAAAATTGCTTTCAGCTTCTATTTAATTCGAAACTAACTGAATATAAGCAACCCATCTGCTTGTTCATCGCCAAAGGCGGGATATTTTACCGTGGTCTATTCCATAGAAGAAAATTATCAAATATCACATTGCAATTTCTTTCTTGTTTTTATAAATATAAATATTTATTTCAATTCGTATTACCAATTAAACTCTTTGATTGTAAATAAATTTTTAATAAATAAACCGACTTTTTTATTAATATTATTTTCATAAGGTGTGGCGAATAAAATATTTCATTCGCCATAGGTGTGGCAACTTTAAAAGAAAAGTACTGATTTATGGCAGTTCGTGTAAACTCTTTTTCAGCAAGAAAAATTCAAAAAAGAACTGAAAAGATGTAGAAAATTCATAAAACTATTACTTTTAGTGGAAACTAAAGGCGTAAAATTTATATAATTTATACAATATTCTCAGACAAATTAATCTGTCCAAATAATTAGTTAAAAACTTAATTTTAAATAAATTATCAATTTTTCTAAATCTCAGAATATTCTTATTCCTATTATTCCACCGTGAAGGTTATTAAATTTGTTAATTAAACTTATCAACATTTTGATTGAAGGACCATTTTCATATCGTGTTCAAAAACAAATGGGTTGTTTTCATATATTATTGTTATGCAATATAAAACCTTGAATTGTATGTAATAAGTGTATTTTTGTATTGGTTCAGTTTTAACATTAAACAAATACTGATAAAAAAACATCGCGATCTAATTCATGATTTTTAGAATTTTCTCCTTTTAATACAGCCGATAACCCAGATAGCATGAGCATTATCAGCAAGTTTGATTTTTTCTGACATTATCTTGCCGTGACAAATTTGAATTGAGAAATTCGCAGAAAATTTTCCGCAAGGTATACCATCGCCTACTTGCATGAGTAGTTTGTTGTGAAACTGATGGCAAGATTGTCTTTAATTCACGAAAGTGACGAAAGCAAAAAATCCCCCTGTTGAGAGAATAGACGATCAGAACAAACACAGAAATTGCAGAAATTTTATTCAGTTGGCACCGCTTTTTCTAAACTCTATACTTTTCAAATACCAAAAAAGGCTCGCATTGAAAAGTACAAATATTACCGTAACTTGTGTATGGTGATGTAAACAATGCATGCACCTTTTGACGGTGTGTTCGCATCAATAGACCTGATCCGGTCTATGGACCCATACGAAGGGGTTAAACTTCTAGTGTAACAGTTGTAAACAGATTGCAGGGCGTGGAAAGTTTACTACTTTGCAGTAAGTTCGCATTATTTTTGATTACTTGTTTGCCGTTAATTTGCAATAAATTTGATACAGCATGAATTTAACTTGCATGACAAGTTAGCTGCAAGTTCAAAGTGTGATGACTTCGGCGTTTGCGTTATCTTACTGCAGTCTTGTTATGAACTTTCAGTCTTGTCATACTGAGGTTGCTTCAATTTTTCAGGTTTTCAAAGCAAGAGTGCTGCAAATTTTCTGAAAATTAAAAATGCTATCTGGGAATGGGAATTCTAAAATTTATCACTTTCAATCTGAATTCAGTTCTTTTAAAAGAAAAAAATTGCAAATCATAAAATCGTCTAGGAAAGTGTTTTTTTATTTATTTGATTAGCAAATAACAAGTTTAGTCTGGCTGGATAATATTCGAGTTACTGCAATTTTTTTTCACTTATTCATTATTTATCTGATATAAATTCTATTAAACTGCAACATTCTTCAATGTACAACTATTATTCTCCAGTAATTTTGGTTGCATTTTCTCTAGCAGTCAACCAATATTTTCATAAACGTTTTTGTGACGTTTATTGCAGTTTTGTAAGTAGAGGTGTATTTTAATAGTGAGAGATGAAAACGGATAAATTTCCCTCCCCTTCGCCAAAAAAAACAAGGAAGTAAAATCATGCGTTAGGCGTATATTATGCGTTAAGCATGGATTATAGAAACACTTTCCAACACATTCAGAATTCTATAATAAAGATTCACAGTTTAGTTGAAAAAAGATGTCTAAATAAACAAATTGTAAAACGCATAACAAATTCAAAAACACCACCGATTCCCATCAAAAGAAAGAAAAAATCTGAATTTTTTGCGCAGTTCTGTATTTGAACTATAGATTTATCATATAATACATAGTATGCTAAAATTTAGTTCAATTAGAAAACGCAACACTTCAAAATTTCCCTTCAGCAATTTCCATAAACGGAAATGTAGTACTTCAGATGTTTTGTGCAGCCCTGTATGTGGTGTGTAGAATTTATATACACTAAGAAATATTTTTTTAAGTTCAATTTAAAAAAGCGTACTACAAAAGAAAACGTACTTCCAGCAATTATTGTTCATAGAGAGTACTGTACCCGAATTATTTAGTGTGTCCCTGTATATCCATGATGAATGCTTGTACATCATATTTTATAGTAAATATCTTGCAGTACACCTCAGAGATCCAATATGTTTGAAACAGTTTAACATGAATAAAATACACTGTAAAAGATTTTTCCCGTAGACCGTAATGTGATGGAATTCTTTTGTATATCCCTGTAAATGAACGATGAATGCTATCCATACCATATCGTATAGTAGATATGTTGTAAAGTGCTTCAGAGATATATATAAATTTTAATGAGTTTGAAATTGTGAAACATTATTAAAAATCGCCGAAAACGATTTTTCCTCATAGGCCGTAATGTAACGGAATCCTCTTGAATGTCCCTGTAAAGGAACTGTAACTGCTACAAGCTTCATTTTCCATTCCGAACATGCCATAGTTAATATAAATAGCTTACATCAAATTCATGGCGATCCGACTATATTTACGCGAGTTAGAGCACGGACAGACAGACGGCAGATAGACAACCGAATTCATAAACACTTTTCAACTATGTTGGAAAGTGTTAAAAAAAAAGAGGTGATACATATGAGAATATTAAAAAGATCACAGTATTAATAAAAGAGTGAAAAATGCTCCTGTATATAGCAATAACTTTCATTTTGTTTTTACTTTTAGGTAGATTTCATAAGAAATACTACCTACTGCGGTCGTTAACATGGTGCGACTTTTGAAAAATTCCTTCATAACTTTTCATTATATGACCCCAGGAACCTCCACTAAAAGGTTTATATATAGTATATATATATATATATATATATATATATATATATATATATACACACAATATGTATGTATGTACAGTCGAACCTCTATTTAACGAAATCGCTAAATCCCGGAAAAAAGTTCGTTATATGGAAAATTCGTTAAATAGAGATTCACCGTTTAAAATATTTTAATTTCCATAAAACAGATTTTAAATTCATAAACACTAAATATTTTTAATAACAGTAATTAATCACACTTTTTTTTAATAAATTATATCTATTTGTTTTATTTATTTTACCCACCAATATCTATCACCAATTCGTCTTTTCTATGTGGTTAAATCTTTGAAATCTGCGAGGATAACAAAACATCGTCCGGGAATACATTGCATTTTAAGTATAATATAAATAGTTTTACATTAAAATTAACGAATTTTAATGACATTATCGTATTCAATATTATTATAACAAATAATTTTAACCATACATTACCACATGCGTCCTTAAATTTAATTTTTGAAAAACTCTGTTAATTTTACCTGAGTTTTTCATTTAAAAAAGTGCTTTCACTTATAATACGTTTCGCATCTTTGCAGTTCACCAAGAACCCCTTCATGCGTATTTTCTTTAAACTGTAATCCGCCGCGGATTGTTTCAAATGATTTTAGCATTTCATCATACGAAGTTTTGTTAATTCCTGCATCATGATCATTTCCATCTTCATTATATTCGTCTTCAACGCAATTTATTGCTGTATTGTTTTCATTTTTCACACTGTTGAAAATATCCAATTGGGTTTAGAGTTTCCTAGGTCTCAATTTCAGAATTAGATGAAATACAATCATGAATCAGTACATCATAGTTAATTTCTTCTTTTTTTTCTCAGCTGTATCCACATTTTTAAAAGTTACTCTAAGGAACTACCGTCTTCGTCCTCCGTACTTACCGAATTCTCACTGCTGACAAAGAAGACGCCTGGTAAAACCAGTTCAAGGCCATTGAACATCATAAAATATGTTAAAAGAAAGAATAAGTTTGAAATGTCCAGAAATATTTTGAGAAATAGGGAGAAAAAAAAATTTAGATCACATGAAAAAGTTCGTTAAGTAGAGAATGCACTTCGCTATTTGGAGGTTATTTTACGAAGAAATTTGCAAAATGTTCTTGGTTCCAGGGAAAAGTTCGCAAAATAGAGAAATTCGCAAAATAGAGGTTCGTTAATAGAGGTCCGACTGTATATACTAGATTTTGTCCGCACGATAAAAGTTGCAATTATGCACGAATCGTCTTCAAACCCACCAAAAACATTGAGATGGCTAATATCTCGGCGGGGATTGCAAATAATAATATGAACATGAACACCTAGTAATTTTGCGATATCCTGGCAAAAATTCATAAATAATTATCAGAAAACTCCATTCTCGAGACAAAAACAGTAATTTTATATAATACATAAATGTAAAAGAAATATCAAACTTTAAATTCATTGAAAATGTGAATTATCTAAAAAAATGGTGTTGCAAAATGTTATGAACATCGATCGAAATTATCACTAAACGAGCATGGAAACTGTACAGGAATATTGAATGCCACTCCAAGAAGAAGAAACCGAAATATGCAAATTAGTTTTGCGTATAAAGATACTTCGAAGATTATGAAATTTCCTAACCTGATCGCAAAGTGAGTTCTAGAAGTATAGGTCGAGCACTTTAAGTAGTTTTGAGAAAGGGAAAATTGTGGCTTTTAAAGATCAAGGACTTTCGGCCAGAGATATCGCAAAAAAATTGGAAAGATCTCCAGGTGTAATATTAATTTTTTTCGATTAAAAGAGGATTATGAAGCAAAGAAGCCTCCGGGACGTCCGTCAAAACTGTCCAAAAGGAAAAAAGAGCCATTATAAAAAGAATGAGTAATGGGAAAACAACTTTAGGTGAACTTTCAAGAGATCCACTGATAGCAGTGTCAAAAAGTACCTTGTCCAGAGTAGTCAAGAGCTCTAAGATGATGAGGTACCAGAAAAGAAAGCCCCAACCACGTAGGACTAAAATGTATCCGCAGAATCGCCTGGATTGGGCAAGAGATCACAAGCCCTGGAAGAGTAACATTTTCTGATGAAAAAAAATCAATTTGGATGGTCCGGACGATGTTTTCTTCTTATTGTCACGATCAAGTTCTCAAGAAACCAGAAACGTTTTCAAAACGGCAGCATGGTGGAAGTTCACTCATAGTTTGGGATGCGTTTGTATTTCATGGTAAGATCAACGAAACGTTGAGTTTCCCTCTAGCAGAATGAGTGCATTAACCTAACAAGATCTACTTGAAGAAAACTTGCTGTCATTTGCTGAGGAAATTGTCGGACCTTCCTGGATGTTCCAACAGGACACTGCATCCATCCACACGACAAACAGCTCTTGGGAATCGTTTCTTAATAATGGTGTACATGTAATTCCATGGCTATCTGTTTCTACTGATTTAAATCCAATGAAAAATGTAAGCAGAATACTGGTTACAGCTGTTTACACAAATGGAAAATAATATGCCATAATTTCAGAATTAAATGCTACTATCATCTTCCACTGGAATGAAATCGATCAACATATATTAAAATGCTTGGTCAACTTCATGCCTGATCGCGTTTTTATATTAAACAAATGATCTGGTGCATATACTGTCTATTAAATCTATGTTTTTGGCCAATGTTCATATCATTATGAAACACATCAAAATGGAAAAATGCAGTTTATTTTATGTATAAATCGCTGTTTCAATTGTATTTTGTTATAAAATAAAACGATTTGTTCTATTTCTAACATCTATTTCTAGACCAGTTTGTTTGTAACATTTTCTTCCTTTTTATGCTTGAAAAATTGGGGGTTCATATCATTTTGAAACCCAATGTATATTAGATATTTTATAGATAGATTACTGATCACTTTTTAAATAGAAAAATCATTCTGGCAAACAAATAAGCTAGCCAGTCTGATATAAAATAAAATAATGATTTGTAAACTTACAGATGTAATTTAAACTTTAAATAAATACTAATAATTAAAAAATGTAAATTTTATACTAAATGTCTTCAGCTGTAGAGAAAAACTTGCTTTCTGTATACTTTCATGCTTTTCTGAGCATTACAAAAAAAATTTTAAATTATTTTAATTCTAAATATTATCCCTTTCATTCAACTAATCGCTTTTTCAATGAAAAAATCAATACGAAGAACAATTAAGTTGCTCACGCTGATATGGACGCATGAAATAATGACGTGGTTTGTTCTTAATATTTGGAGAGTTCGTATGATAAAGATGGTAAGTGACACAATCATCATTTTGAGAAAATGAGCTGTAAAGTTTCATATATCTATTTGCGTTTATTGCCAAATGCCTTAAGAGGACCGGTGATTATCTTCAATCATATGATTAATTCATTTTTTTTCTATTTTGTCACGTACCAAATTTATTATCTGAGCTCTTCAATTATTAATGATTGAACTACATAAACATTTAAATTTGATAATTTATAGATGCAATTTAAACTTTAAATAAGTACTAATATAAAAATATTTTAATTTATAAACTTTATAGTAAATACTTTCAGCTATAGAAAAAAAAAACTTGCTTTTGTATACATTCATGCTTCTCTGAACATCACAACTTAAATTTAAAAAAAATGATTTTATTCTAAATATTATCATATTCCTTCAATTATGCTTAAAACATGCCTGTTTAACTCATTTTGAAAAATTTTAGTCAGCTGTTTCATTGTATTAAATGCTTATTACAAATATATATGTCGAGCTAACAAAATATATGATAATTAGCGCCGTTTAATACATTTCCCCATGGCTACTACATACATATAAACGAATTCAACTGAACTTCCTGAAAACTAATTGCGTTATGAATAACGTCAAGATTGACATATCGTAGCGAAAACATATAATTAAGCAATGAATCAGAATCAAATTGTGGTTGTAATTAATTTTTCGAAGTGCTTCCATTTGATTCCTTTTAATTTGATAGCAAAAATATTTGAAAATTACCGAAAGCTTGATGCTTTAAATTCTTAGAAGTAAATCAGAGAAATAGTTCAATATAGGTTTATATTAAAAAGTGAAAAAAAAAGTTAGAAGCTTTTGTTCGAAGCGCATTTCGTTCCAAACATTTACGAAATTATGTGGAATGTTTTCTAGTTATATATTATCTTACAAGTAAGAGATTAAAAGTAACAGATTTAAAACCCTTGGGAAGTTCGTATTTTTAATTGTTTTCCACGGTCAATAATACCATTAAACAAGTACTTCCTTTTGATTCAAGTGGAAAAATGTTTCTAAAATTTGGCCGAAACTTGCAACTTTAAATTATCGGAGGATAATCAGGGAAATAATTCAACATCTGTTTTTATTAAAAACTGTACCAAAACATTAAGGTTTGTTAGCAGCATGTTTCGTTCCAAATGTTTCCGAATTTGCTTGGATTTTTTTTCTACACTGCTGGCGATCCAAAATGCAACACCAAGAAAGACAAGAGATATCAAAGCCAAATTTATTTCAGAGGTTACATATATTATCAGTGTTAATTGATCTCAAAGACAACCATCTTTGAAATGAGATAGACGGGAAAATCAGTAAGAACTGTTACCTCCACGTCTGTCAATAACCGCAGGTACACGCCGCGGCATAGAGTGAAAGAGGCTTTGGATGTGTTATTGAGGAATGGCATCCCACGCTACCTCCACATGTAGCCAAAGTTCATCTGGTGTGCTCGCGTTTCGGCATTTCGGGTTAGGCGTTCTCCAATCATTGACCATATATGCTTGATGGGTGATAGATCTGGAGAACAAGTAGGCCAGGCTAACAATGGAATATGGTGAGCTAAGAAGAAAGATTGAACATTGCGTGCAACATACAGTCATGCATTGGTCTGTTGAAACGTAGCCGTAAGCAAGCCCTGAAGGTAAGGGAGGTGAACTGGCTGCAAAACCTCAGAGATATAGCACTGGCTGGTAAGTGAACCGTTAATGCGTATTAAGGGGATGCAGAAGTCGAATCCAATAGCACTCCATACCATAACACTGGGTGCAGGAAATATTTTTTATTATTAAGTAAAATTAAGTTATATCTCCATTTTTCGCTGATGTTTACTGCAATGCTAAGAGACTATTAGGATTTCATGTGCGTAGTTTAAATGACGATTTTGAAAAAAAATATATAATACCAGAATCCACACCAAATTGGCTTATTTTACCGAGAATGTTTTGGTGCAAAATGAAATACATTTGTTGTAAACATGATCGTAAATTTCAATCGCCGATTGAAAAATCTTTAAAATTATTCAGCAGAGACAACGAGAAATAACTTACAGTTTCATAAATTTTAAGAATCAATATTCTTAAAGATCTATCTCCTTCTGCTACTACTATATATACGAGAGTAAATTGCAAATGGGAAATTCGTCCCGGCTGCATATAACTTAAGCTCACCTGACTGGATATTGATGAGAATCGAAATGATAGTTAGATAATTTTTCAAGGAAAATCTTAGCACATAACATATCGTTGCAAGTTGCTTATACATATAATTATGTTTTAAAGTTATAGAATCGTAGAAACTCGATTATGAAAGATTAGTCTTTTTAAAAGATTCAGACGATTGGATTTCGATTGAATTTGCACTCTTAGTTAGATAATTTTTCAGGCAGGGTTTTAGTATATACTATACCCTTCTGCATTGCTTAATAATAGAGGTGTGGTGGAAAGTTCTGTAATCAGTTGAACCCGATTATGAAAGTTTATTCTTTATAAAAAGTTCTACAGAACGGATTTTGATGGGAATTCCATTGTTAGTTACATACCTATTCTGATATGGTTTTAGTATTTTGCATATTGTTCTATGTTGCTTAGTCATAAAGAAAAGGCGGAAAGTTCCATAATCATGTGAAACCGATTATGAAAGATTAGACTTTTCAAAAAGTTCTAAATGGCGGATATTGATAATACTTGCTTTGTTGATTAGACAATGTTTGGGGAGGTTTTATATTATTCCATATCATTCTACGTTGCTCAGTTATAGAATTATGGGGAAAGTTCTGTAATCAGATGGACCCCAATATGAAAGATCAGTCTTTAAAAAATGTTTTACTGGATGGATTTTGTCAGTTTGTTTGTTTGCATTATAGTTAAATAATTTTTCGGGTTTATTTTATTACATTGCATATTGTACTATCATTCTTTACCAAACCCTACTGTGATTGACCAACTAAACGGTTAAGACCTTAATAGCTGAAAATTTATTTGTACATTAGAAAATATAATAGTACAATGGCGTTCATATCGTTTTCCGAGATGCGAAAGGACATTCCAGGTAAGGTTCCATATTGCTTTGAATCACAATGTCAAATTCACTGATACATTTTGTTTATTCAAGGTTCGTTTGGATAAACAGACCAGCGTAGCGGGCAAAGCCTGCTAGTAAAACATAAATCATCACATATTTTTTTCAAAAAACTTTTTTTATTTAATTCCTTATATGTTTCTCTATTTTTTTCATAGTTTCCATATTTGTTTAAACATATGTTATAACATTCTACAGGCTTTTGTGTGCCTAAGTAATAGATATTTGCCGCCTGCGATGATAACCAGTCTTTAACTGCTTCTTTCAAAAGTTGTTGGTTGAAAATTGAAATCGTCAGTCGCTGGTCTTCACAAATCTTTTCGTCGACGTCATTGACCAAATCTTCTGTGATCACTGATGATCGGTCTTTCGATGATGCCAATGATGACCAGCGATCAGGTCGACCATCAGTGATCACAGAAGATTTGTTCAATGCCCATGGACGAAAAGATTCCCTAAGACCGGCAATTGACAATTTCAACTTTAAATCAACAACTTTTGAAAGAAGCAGTTAAAGACTGGTTATCATCGCAGGCGGTAGACGTCTATTACTTAGGTATACAAAAGCTTGTAGGATGTTATGACAAATGTTTAAACAAATATAGAAACTATGTAGAAAAATAGAGAAACATGTAAGGAATTAAATGAAAAAAAGTTTTTTGAAAAAAATTTGTGATGGCTTATGTTTTATAAGAAATCGGACCTTAGTTTCCGAATAACCCTCGTACATAGTAATTTTGAGTACACTTTTGAACTAGGCATAATAAAACTTACATTTTCAAAAAGGTGATTGATAAGGTAAAAATAATATCTGTATAAATATAAATGGATATCTCTTCTCTTTACCAAATATCATTAATGAATAAAATTTTGCTTATTTTTGTTTTGGAAAAGTCAGTGCGTATTAAATCTTGACGAGTTTATTATTCCGAAGGAAAATTTTTGATTATATACAAAACTGTGATGATTGCTCCTGGAACACATTTTGGTACATTTTATACATTCTTGAAAACGTACGTTTTGCACGTTCATTTGTCCTCTCTATAAAGGCGCCATTCATTTTTATGAAGATATAGTATTTAAATCGTCCAGATTGTCATTATTCAAGTTTTTATCGACTGATAATTAAAACTTTATATTTTTTTACAAGTCACTTTTTATAACTGCCCAACTGTATGTATTTAAATACATTTTAGTCATATATTTAGTTATCAAGAAATACCAGCAATTTCAAATCTAAAATTTATAATTGTAATACATTTTGTGATCTTGAACAGAATTTGCGACGTGTATTGTTGCTTAAGGGGTCTCATGACTCTTAAAATTGGAAAGAATGAAAAACAAAATGACAATTTTCAACATTTAATATCTTAAAATGTATATGCTTTTAAGCCTTTAGCTGTTTTGTCCGAATTCCGCTCATACTAAAAGCTTTTGGATATCACTTAATTTTAATTGTAATCTTTGGTTTGTTAAATGGCATACTGTTTTCGATTTTACAAAGCCAAATATCTTAGATTTTAAAAAAAATGTTGCCAGGTCCTTATTTTTAATTTATTGTGTAAAAAAAAAAAAAAAAAAAAAAAAAGGGAAACAGTTAAGGGGTTAAAGCACAATTTTTAGAGGGATATAAAGATATAAGTATGTTCTTTCATTTCATATATTTAAAAAATTACAATATGCAGAATTAATATTTATAGGGTGCTTCAAACTGCCAGACATTTGTCGAGCAGAAAATTGATATGACGTGCAGGATTACAAAACAGACTTTGCAATCAGAATGAAAATTTAGGCTCCTAATAATATTTCAGATTGTAATAATTACCCTGAACCTAAATAAATTTGTATTTAAAGCATTTCTATATTTTTAATACAAAGTGGTATTTAGTTAATACAAAATTTTGAAAGTTTCAACAGCATAATCACCTAAAAATATATTTCTTTGAACAATAAAAAGGAAATTTTATGTTCAATTTATACAGACTAATCTGAAATATATATTTTGAAAATTTCTTGAAAAAATATGGAGAAGTTTTTGAGATATCTTGCGTGATATGCTCATAAATGTCATTTTGAGAAAAATGGCTTCAAATTTTAGGAAACGCCGCTTCAGCTATTGAGCGGGTATAATTTTAAAAGCCATGACTTTTGCCCTAATGGGAATTTCAAGGAAACAATTATATAAAAATGTTCAGAAAAAACAGGAGTTTAATATCTAAAAAAAAAAAAAAAAAATTGGAGATTTAAGAGTTTTGAGACCCCTTAAGTAATTTCGACGTTACATTTAGGTTTTAGTAACAAAAGCAATTTATCAAGTGTAATTTATCATTTTCATAGACAATTTTTTATTTCAAATGGAAGAAATTATTGTTAACCCATTTCGGTATATTTTCTACCATCTTGAAAGCACTAAGTTTTGATGAATATAAACTTTACAAAAACCAATAAATTTTATGAAATTGAAGAATTTAAAGTATTATAGGTTGCCATTATTTAGGTTTTTGGCATTTACTAAAAAGAGTTTCATTTAATAAATAATAACTGAAAGTTTATATTGTATAAATAAATATTTTGGCATTTTATACTAATAGTCAAATTTTATTACTACATACATTTTAATCATACATTCAGTTATCAATAAATTCTGGCAGTTTAATAGTAATCTAAATGTTCTAATCAACAATACTTTCTGGGATCTTGACTATAATTAAATATGTCCATCATTGTGTTAGTAGCTAATTGTAGGTTTTACACATTTTGTATTTAACGTTTTCGGTAACAAAATCAATTTATCACATGTAATTTTTAAGAAAAAATTAAAAGGTTGACAGATAAAATTGAAATGATAATTCCTAACATATTGTTTCTGTGTGTTCTTGAAACAGGAAATTTTTTTATGGAGATAACCGTTGCAAAAGTCTTTCAGTTATATGAAACTGTTGAATTTGAAATAAGGTATTCAGTAATTATTAAAATTTTCGTCATTTTACCAACTAAAATTTTACCAACAAAAGTTTATGTTATGCAAATAATTTTCCTGTCACTTTATATAAATGTCCAAGCATTATCATTAAATAAATCTTAATCACAGATTTGCTTTAAAAAAATACCAGCAATCTAAAACTTAAAATTAATATACACATTTTGGTCTTGAATATAAATGATGATGTGCATCATATCTTAAGTAAATTGTAGGTTTTACACATTTCCCATTTAAAGGTGTCAGTAAGCAATTTATCAAATGTAATTTATCATTACGAAGGAAAAGTTTTGATTGCAGATAAAAGTGCATTCAAGCATCTATTTCATATGTAGCATATCATTCATATATAATCATATTTGTGTAACATATATTCTTCAAATTGCTATTTTTTGATTAAGATAAACTTTATAGATGCTATTCAGTTTTATGAAGTTGTAGAATTAGAAAATTCTTACTTGTCATTATTCAAGTTTTTGACATTTTAAGGGCGATATTTGTCCCTAATAATTATGGAGATGCCTGCGAAAGAATAAAAGAATTGGCTTAAAACTCAAAAACTGCAATTTTATGCATAATATATAAGTACACTTTTGAACTGGGTGTAATACTAAAACTTGCATATTTTAGATCGGTGATGGATGAGGTAGAAAGATTGTCTAAGAGAAATTCAAAACTCCTCACTTAACCTAATATTATAATGATGTCGAAACTTGTTTACTTTAGTGGAAAAGTTGATGTATATCGCAACTTGACAAATTACATTACACACGATAAAATAACAGCACTTTTATTTTTTTTACCCAAATATAAGTAAAATTTCATATTATTCAAATAATTTTAACTAAACTTTAGAAGAATTCTCTGGCTTTATTATTAACAAATGTTTTGATTGTAAAGTATGGAAAAACAATTATCCCCTTCTACTTACGATGTCTCGAATCAACATATAAAAGTGTGACTGGTACCAATTGATTAGTAATAACGTCTACTAATAATGCCATACTTAAATTTTTCTTAGGGGATCGTTTACATTTGGAAATTGTAACAAAATTTAAATTTTTCTATAGTAACAACTAACATAGACATCATATTTGGATTCTTCAGTAAATTTTACCTTTAAATACGAAACGGGAGTCAATCGGTTAAATAGTTTAGACATTATGCTTTTTTATAATTTTGGACTCCTATTGTTATCTAATCAACTGATTGCAATATGGGAAGTTTTTCAAACGTACTTTTAAAAACCACTGTGTAATGAATTGTAATTTTGGATTCACATATTTCAAGCTTCTAGAAATCGATTTCTGTATAAAAAAATAGAGGTTAAAATTCAGAAATTTTTATCTTTTCCGACATTTAATGGGCCACGTATCCTTTAAAATCTTCAAAAAATCGATATTTTAGTTTTTTTAATTCATTTGACAGCTAATGTTTTTCAAAACAATCTGCACAAACCGCATGAAAATGCTCGTAAAATTGCGCTCGTTATAATAAAAAAATGTAAATTAGCCTTGGTCTGTTTCAAGCGAAAAATTTATGTTTAAATTGATTTTTCTCAAAATCGATATTTTTTTACTTGTTCGCATAACTCCAAATGTATTAAAGGTAATCATTTGAAACTTTAAAAATATCTTTGCTAGATCATTTTCTTCAAAATGAACTAAAATCTAAGAAATTTAACAAAAAATATTAAACGTAGGGGTATTCGAGTGACAAAAATTATCACAATTTTCATATTTCTATTTCGAAAATTAAAAATCTTTAGAAATTTTTTGTTTATTCATTAGATTTTAGTTCATTTTATTTTTGTAATATTCTTAAACTTATATTAAAAGTTTCAAAGTTCTAGATCGTTTTAAATAATGCGCGCAAGCTATATACATTAACATTAATTTAAAAAAATCAAACATTAAGGAATAATTATTAATAATTAATTATACAGTGTTTAATGCAAATTATATGTTATATTGCATGGAGCCACTTTAAATATTTCTCTTGGAAATAAAATGTTTCATCTTTTTAAAGGGTACGTGCCCCCTTAATTTCGAATGAAAAAAAAATTAATTTTCTAAACAAATTGTAAGTTATACGATCTGCATTTTTCCAACTGAGTGAAAAAATGTTCTGGTCGGGAGTCGAACCCAAGACCTTTGACTTTATAAGACCACCTGGGCATTTTTCTATCAGTTGAAAAATTCAGTTCCTTTAATATCTTTACCAATCAATATCATTGAGATATAATAATAATAATAATAATAATAATAATAATAATAATAATAATAAATATGAATTGTGGCCTTTAAATTGTTCAACAGAAATCGCTTTTTAAATGCTTCAAATATAAGAATCCAAAATTACAGCTCATTCCACCAAGTAGTGTTTAATTTAAGCTTCAAAAACTACGCACATTGCAATTTGTTTTGCAACTGTTAGAAATAAATTTAGCATTAGGAGTTCCAAACTTTAAACCTGCATAATTCCTAAACTATTTAACTGAATAACTTCCCGTTTTCTATCTGAAGGTAAAATTTACCGAAAAATCGAAATATGATGTCAAAATTAGTATTGAAAATTTTAAAGTTTGTTATAATTTCTATATGTAGACGACCCTCTAAACAAAATTAAAGTATAGCATTAATTAGTAGACAACTATTATCAATAGATTACAAATCAGTTACTTTATTACTAATTGATTGGTGCCAGTCACATTTTTATACGGAAGATCCGAATACGGATACGGATTCACCGAAGAATTAGGAGGAGGTTATCACTTTTCTATTTTTCGGGGCTGTACGATGAATTGTATTGGAAAATAAGTCTACGCTAATGGCGCAGCTATCATATTCCTCTGCGAAGGAATTCGAATCATTGTAAATTCAACAATTTCGTTATATAGTACACGGTATCCATAATTAAACTACCCTACTTTAAAATTGTCTACAGGCGAAACTATTGGTCAAAAAGTTGTGAAATTTTGTGACGGACATAATGAAAGAATAGGAATTTGTTTGAGTGAAAAAAAAAAATTAGTACAAAATTTCGCCACCAGAAGGCGTTTTTTAATAAATTACACATTTAGCCACCGCCTACTCAATACTAGGCCTGAGCTCTGAGAAAAAAATGGCGGCTGTCGTAGGTGGATTTTTTTTTTTTTTAACCATTTGGAAAAATGGTTATTGTTCTCGTCAGGATGGGAAATGAAAAGTATATCTGAAGGTTTTCATTGGTTTAATCCGCAATTTATTCGTTTTCTGATTGGTCTATTCAGTAATCTGTATTTCCCTTTAATTTCAACAACGATGGATACTTTCTGTTGCCACTATGACAAAAAAGTAATAAAAACTACAAAAAAAAAATAATAGTAACTCAGAAACAAATTGAGATACAGCTTTCAAACAAATTGCATTTATAAGTACTTTTTTTTCTCTATCCGGCGGTGTAAAAAGTAATATTGTCGAATGTTTAGAAGTTTAAGAATGAAATTGCATTTAAAATTGGCCGTCAGATTTCTTGGAAATCTGACGTTCCCGAACAGCCAATGAAATGTTTGGATATTTACGTAAGTTTCAGGTGGATAATACTTAAGTTTCATGGAATCTGACGGGTCGCAGGCGATATTGTTGGCTATGCTTAATTCATGGCGTACGTAATGTATGATCAACTCCGTGCGATTTTTTATGTCTTAAATTTTAGTCTTCCAAAAAATCTTTTCCCAAATGGTCGTTGTAATTTGATAAATTGCTTTTTTTTTTTTTTTCAGAGTTTGTACTGTCCGCTCAATTCTAACACCAATAATTTTTAAAAGTTTCTACGCTTTATTTTTTTCAGGGGGTGGTCTGTATATTTGTTTTATTTAATCTGAAAAAAGTAAAGCGTAAAAACTTTTTAAAAAGTGTAATTCATTAAAAACGCCCTTTGGTGGCTCAATTTTGAACTAATTTTTTTTTTTCACTCAAACAAATTCCCATTCTTTCATTATGTCTGTATCAAAATTTCACAATTTTCTGACCAATAGTTTCGTCTGCAGACATTTTTAAAGTAGTGTCGTTTAATTACGGACACCCTGTATATTTGGATAAGTATGTGACATATAAAAGCTGGCGCAATGAAAAGTACGAACAGACAAATTAAGTCTATCATTCTGATGTCCTAAAACTTCATATAATTATTCCAAAATATCCGTTACTATAGCCATTCATGGGTACTTATACAAAGGTAAAACAATGTAAAATAAACAAAATTTGAAGGGTGGTCATTTATGCCCCTATGCCCACTGTAACCCATCTTCCGCGACAATAAAATGTGAAAAAGGCTAACAATTTAGAATTATTGCATTTATTTGCAGTATCTTTTTAGCTTAGTTTGCAATTCATAAACGCAAATTAACAACTATTAAACTTACGTTAAAATTAGAAATATCACTTTTTTTTTATTGAAATATTTTATCAATAAGAGGTTGGCATGAAGTTGAAAATGCAGTGAATTTTTCTTTGTACATAATTCTAAATAATGCATAAAATAATACATAATTGGCATTGTATTCAATCTCTAAAATGTCATCAATATTAATGATTGGCCCACTAAAATAATTATATAAGAATTTCTGAACTTAAAAAATAAAATTTAAAGTTATTTAAATTTTTATTTATATTTAAAGTTTATTTATAATTTAATGTTACTGGAATTTGAAATTATTCTTGAATCTATCTTACTTACATAATGTTTAAAAAAATACCTAATATTTTTCATTTAAAATCAACTATTTATATAAAATTTTGATTGTTATATTTATGCACATGAATTCATTCTGCAAATAAATTCTTTTAAATGTGTTTACTCATGCCAAAGTCAACCAATTGTTTTGTTCCGTGCGTTGAAAAATATGTACCATGAAGATTTCGAATGAAGTACTTTACCCTTTAAATATGTATTAATATTCTAATGTATCTCTCACTATGCATGGTTCACTATGTCCCATGTGGTGTCCCACATTCCATGGGTACTGTGGGACACATTTTTCGAGTATTTTTTTCTTTCAAAAACTATTCAGATTTATTACTTTGAGAAAATTAATAAATTAAGATAAAGAACTAAGGTATAATCAGGAATTTTTCATGTAGACTTATCTGTAAATTTCAGAAGAAAATATTGAAAACATGAAAAGCGATCTATTATGTCCCATCTTCCCCCGATACAAATCCAGTTGCTTTTGATGGCGATGTAACAACTAAAAATTTGGAAATTAAGGGGGGGGGGGGGGGTCATGCTAATGCAAAATTACTGCATTTAAAAACATTTATAATTGAGCGAACATTTATTTTAATTACAGGACTTCAAAGATATGACCAAATTCATAATCGACTAAAATTCTAACAAATTAAAATTATATTTTTGGATATCATAATGCTTAACTAATAATAATTGTATTTATGCTGAAATTTTCCAACATCAAAAAAAAATTTTTTGTTGCTGAATTGTATCTTACGAAAGATTTTATCGATATCTGGAATTTATGCTTTTAATAATTGCAAGTCATCAAATGTACCCAAGGGGTTAAAAAAGCGATCCCGGATCTCGGAAAGAACCGAATCCGAGTTTCCCTGGTTACGGAGTATAGGTGAAAACCACTTTTTTTTTTTCATTGAAAACTCTAACAAAATTTTTTACATGCAATATATTTTTTATATTGCCCACTTACACAAAAAAAACCATTGTAATATGAAAAATATCAAATATGCAATCAAATAAAGCTTTGAAATCTATCAGAAGCGATATTTTCGTATTAGCCGCATCCTAATAGTTATTAGCCCAAGATTTTGCTACTGAGCAGCCTTTTTGATTCTGATCATGTCAGTGCTATTTTCGCGTAGTTCAATTGTATGTATGTTAAATTTGTGTTTTATTTATGTTATTTTATTTATTTATAGAGGAAGTTTGAAATTTTTTATGTAATACTAGCCGTAAGAAAATACTGAATACTTTACATTGTTTTATAGGCAAACGGATTAAACTTTCGTAATCGAGCTCCATGCGATAGAGATACATTAAAAATATTTGATGCCTGAAAATTGTTTTTAAGGCAATAGACAATGAGTAAACTGGGATACAGTTTGCAAACAAATTTTATTTGAAAGTGTTTTTTTTTTTTTTCTATTTGGCAATGTAAAAATTTAAATTGTTTGATTACATATATGTTAAAAGTGGTTATTTTTTATATTATTCTTTTATTTATTTATAGAGGAAGTTTTTATTACGTTATGGAAAATTAGTCAGAAATAAATGCTGAATAATTTTTATTGCTTTATGTGCAAAATGTTTATTATTATTATTATGTAATGGAGCTAGCATGTGATAGAGATAAATTACAAAAATTCATACTTGAAAATTATTGTAAAAACCATAATAAATGGATGAAATGAGATACAGTTTTCAAAATAATTGCATCTGAAAGCACATTTTTCCCTATACGATGGTATAAAAATTGCAAATGTGCGATAGTTAAAAGATTAAAAAAGCAATAGCGAAAATTGCTAAACTAAAATTTAATCGCGAAGTGTTGCCATTTGCAAAATGACGTTAGCGTTACGAACAGATACGTTTGTTCTTTATAATATAGATATATTTTTAATACTCTAAATTTCATTTCTTCAAAATAGTCATTTAAAAAAACCCATAAATATATGGTGAAACAATATATAACCTTATTATTCTTGGCAATATTAATGTTTAAGTTTATGCAAGAAATAATTATATACAAGTTTCTGAATTTAGAAAACAAAATTTAAGACATTCGAATTTTCCTTAAACTATAGCTATTCATCATTTAAGTCTTTGGATAGTGAGGATTTTAAAAGTCACATCTCGTAAAAAACATCCGTCATTGTGAAGCATGCATAAAAAGTTACATTTATTAAATTGCTGTTATAGGGTATAATTACACTTAGTCAATGGTAGTTTTACCCACCTACAACTTAACACACCTTTTTCTCGATTCATTTATCAAATAAAAGGGAACGAAAATGTACCTTATTCCTCTACTGAATTTTTCAAAGAATATTTTAATGTAATTACCGCCTTTACTAATGAACTTTTAGCACAATTTTGTTAATTTCTACCAAAGTTAGGGGGGGGGGTGAAAAATAAGCGAGTTTTTGGAATTTCCTTAAGTGTCCACTGTATCCCATTTCATATAACTAATACAATTCCAGTCGCTTTTAAGGTCGATGTAACATCCAATCACAACTGAAATATTTTAAAGTGTTTTGAAAATCTTGCTATATATATAAAACTAAAAATTAATGAGCACCATAAAATTGAAGAAAGAAATGATTCTGGAAATTTAAGGGGGAGGGGGAATAGTGAGGCGAGATTACTGCCTTTAAAAATTATTTATAATTGAACGAATATATATATATATATATATTTAGCTATGACTTCAAAGACATTATCAAACTAATAATCGACTAAACTTCTAATAAATTAAACTTATCATTTGGATTTCATAACGCTTAACTAATAATAATTTAATTTATGCCGAAATTTTCCAACATCAAACAAAATTTTACTGTTGCTGAGTTGTATCTTAGAAAAGGTTTTATTGATAACATAACTGGAATTTAAGCTTTTAATAATTATATATGTTTAATACTTGAAATTTCATTTTTTAAATATCCATTTAAAAGAACATAAGTATATGGTGATACAATATAAAGCTTATATTAGTTTTGTTAATATTAATATTTAAGTTTGTGCAAGAAATAATGATGTAAGAATTTCCGAGTTCGGAAAACAAAATTTAAGACATTCAAATTTTCCTTAAACTATAGCTATTCATCATTTAAGTCCTTGGACAGTGATGATTTTAAAAGTCACATTTCGTAAAAAACATCCGTCATTGTGAAACATGCATAAAAGAAAACATTTATTATATTGCTGATATAGGGTATAATTACACTTAGTCAATGGTAATTTTACCCACCTACAGCTTAACACACCTTTTTCTTGATTCATTTATCAAATAAAAGGGAGCGAAAATGTACCTTATTCCTCTACCGAATTTTTCAAAGAATATTTTATTGTAATTACTGCATTTACTTGTGCATTTTTAGCACTATTTTGCTAATTTCTTCGGGACCAAAATTAGGAGGGGGCGGGGTGAAAAATACGCGGGTGTTTCAAAGGATACTTACTGATATTCCTATTTGTTGAATGAAGTTTAACTTATTACAAAAAACAGCACCTATAAGAGGAGAACAAAAATGTACCTTATTCCTTTACTGAAAGATTCTTTATTGTAATTACCGCATTCATTTGCTTACTTTTCACATTATTTATCTAATTTGTTTAGTACTAAAATTAGAAGGGGCGAAAAATGTGCAAGTTTTTCGGAGACTATTTACTGATATTCCTTTTTGTTGAAATAAACTAACTTAATAAGAAATAAGAATCTTTAAGTGAAATATTTTTTTTTTTTTTTTTTTTTTTTAAGAATAGAAAAAACTAATTAAAATAACTATTTTTACATTGGTGAAACAAGATAGATTTGTCCTTTGTAGTTCTTCAAGTGGGAGTCTACAATTAAAAAGGGGATAGGAATTAAGTTAACGAAAAACTTGATTGGTATTTACATTTTAAAAGGGTTAAAGAATGAAGCTAAGGTTTTATATAGGGAACATTAAATATAACTAAAACTCTGTGATATTTTGGAAAACATTAAAACATTTTCCTCTGTATATACTCCCGTTTTCATTATCTGTCTGAAGCTCATTTACTATTTTTTACTACAAAGTTAAATACGTTCAATTTTATAATCTGATCTAAAAGTGTTATTTTTGTTTCGAATTTTGAAAAAAATTAGCATTTCAAACATACTTACATTTACTTAGCTTGCACAAATTCAGCTTAAATTGATTTAGATTTTTATAGAAAGAGCTGAAACGATTGAAGATATAAAATGTTATAATAACTTTTGCACGCTTTTTTTTTTAATGCAAATTAAGAGAAAAAATGAGCGGGAAAAAATGACACTGATTTAAGTAAAAAAAAAAAAAAAAAAAATTAACAACAGCTTTTAGTGAACCCATCAGTATGATGGCTTTCTAATTTTTTTTTTCATTAAAAATTCCGAAAATATGAATATATATATATATATATATATATATATATATATATTTTAATGAATTGTGCTTTAATGATATTTCGATGTAGATGTATGCTTTAACCAATTGTCTCCACTGGTCTTGTAATTCGCCGTATGGATAAAAAACTAGTTATTACGAAAAGGTGTATTTTAAGTCTGAATGTCTAATCAATAAAGTCTATGCGGGGTGTATTCGAAAAAATATTTTTCCACCCTCAACAGCTCGAAATTTTCTGAGACATTTTCAGACTCATTTTTAAAAGTAAAAACATGAAACTTGCTTGGGTGATTTTTGAAGAGTTGTATAAGGTGCCGTGCGATTTCATTTTTGGCTCAATTAATTAGAATTTGATTTTTAAGCAATTATTTTCTCAGTATGACCATCTTTTTCATCCCCAGATCTCCCGCTTCCGGAAATTTCGGTTCAAAACGCCGATTTCGACAGCATTTTTTACAATATTTTCTGCATTTATCAAAAAATCGAGAAGCACGGCACATTATGTAGTTTCTAAATAAGAGAATTTCTTAGTTTGATGCGTTTGAGAGCAAAAATGAATTTAAAAATGAATCAGAAAATAAGCAGTTTGAATCGGAATACACCCTTAGAGGCTACTTCAGTCACCTGAAAAGACCCGCTCACTAATGCTAATCCTATGGAGGACATTTTTAAAGATATCTCATTTGCATTTCAGTATTTTAAAACAATTCTTTTTGCATAGGCTAACTAAGACCGATCTGTACAATGGGAATTTTTTTCTTTTTCGATTTTGTTTACGGATATTTTAATTAGGACACTTTCATTTTCGGAACCAGTTTCGAAAGTGAAAACATCCTCTTGTAAAAAACAAAATAAAAAAAGTAAAAAAAGGGCGGATGTAGAGATCAATCTCAGCTATCCAATGCAAAAAAAAGATCATTTAAAAATATTAAAATGCAAACGAGATATCTTTAAAAATTTTATTCCAAAGGATTAGCATTAGCGAGCGAGTCTTTTCAGGTGACTGAGGTGTGTTCTGACATAGGTCAAAATGAGGAATTTCCAAAAAGCTTGTTATCAAATCAACGCCCGTTGATGTATTGTTAACACTGTTGGTGAGTGCGATCTCAAATTCCCCTTGCTGATGTTAAACCTACGAGTGTGTAATGTATTCGTATTTTTAAAATATCTTTTCTGGAGAATAATATTTTTAACTTGTTTTCTCTGAGTACTGTCTCCTTTATTTTTAGTTGCCAAAATATTTCTAAATTATATAATTTGTAATTTCAGGTATTACAATCTTACAAAACCGAGTAAAATTTTAACACTTAATATAAAATTAAGTAGTATATATTTTAGAAATATTTTGACAACTAACAAAAAAAAAAAAAAATAAATAAATAAACATCCTTTAATAACAGTACACGGAAAAAAGAAGCTAAAAATATTAATCTCTCGAAGAAATATTTAAAATTGCAAATACATTACACACTCGTAAGTTTAACCTCTTCGGCCCCTGGGGTCCCCATACAGGGACCTCTGTTCTTTTCCTTATAAAAACTAAAATGTCCAATTTTTTAAAATTTTCACATCACTTTTTAATAGTTGAATGTTTTTTGCGTTCAAAGGAAATGACTAAATCGCAGCACCTAAGCTGATTCCCACATAAAATAAATGTTATTTTCATCTGAGTTTGCAAAATAACCTAAAAATGCTCAAAAGACAGTATGATCAAGAAAGTGAGAAATTTTCATAAGTATTTAACTTAAATCTTTTTCAATAAAATATTTTGAGGATTTGTAGATTATTTACTTGTTTAAAGATCTTAAATTTGTGATTGCGTTAATTTAGGTTAATGGTTATTAACCTGATGTTTTTAAGGGGTTTGTAGTTTTAGATCCGTATTTTTGAACCTAAATTACTAAGCGCCTAAAGGATCCATTTCAGAAAAGATATTTTTCTGTCATTTACGATGTCATTTTGTTTGGAAATAATCAATGAATAAGCATTTGTGTTATTGTTTTAGCTTCGGAACTGAAGAGGTTAACATTAGCGAGTGGAATTCGAGATCTTATTGACCAACAACCTTAAGATTCATACAATGTTTTTAATTTTAAAAAACCTCTTTCATGAATTCAAATTATCTCATATTCTTTATGCAAAAAGTACACGATATCAATTTCTCGAAACCTATTTCAAAAGAAGAGAAAATTTTGCAGGGACGTAAATTTTATAAATACGACATTATGTAATTATGTGAAAATTATTATAAAAATCATTTTTAGTCACAGTCAATGAGACAATTGGAATTATCTTGAAAATTGCTATCGAAAATAAAAGAGCCTATATCAAAAATCAGATAAGTCTTTAAATAATGCAGAAGATAATTAAAACAAAAGGAGGCGGGAGGCACTCAAAATACTTAAGTGCTTTGCCTATATATTGCAATTGTTTTTATTGTTTTTATTTGATTCATTATTTTGCAATATTTTTAAACAAAAGATCGATAACGTTTTCTACCAGAAAATGCAAGCTTATAAATGATTTTGATTCATATTTGCATGTATTTGAAATCCGGTTTTTTAATCCAGTGTTATCAGTAAGTATTGGATTAATTTGTTTTACATTTTATATAACGGGAGTTTGTAAAATTATTCAAATTGCATGTTTTAATTTGTGAGGTTTTTTTGTGAAAATTTAGGTTGCAATGTGTGTATTATAGAACGTCTCTTCATTAAAATTTCTACGTTTTGTGGACCGCATTAAAAATATGTAAAGTAAAATGAGTTTTTGAAAGATATTTGGTTTATATCAGCGAGATTGAAATTATTGTATGCAATTTTTAAACTGGTTTCCCAGTCTATAAAGTTTCTGTATTTTTTTCTATCATTCCGAAATTATGCATAATCTTTCGTTAACTTGCCTTATTCCTTTCCCTGCCAGCTTTTCCTTTGCACAACGAGATGTCTTATGCCCAGAGAAATCTCTTACAAGGGAACCACTTTTGGTGCTACTCGACTCGCACCTAGCATTGAGACCTGGCGCATTTTAAAGCCTTATATTACGAAGTTTGAGAATCGATAAAATTTTTCTGTTAAAATAATATTTCTTGATTTTACAGCAGCATAACTTTGTAAAAATGCAATTTTAAAGGAAAGCATTAAAAAATAAAAATTAGTTAATAATAAGATATAAAATATTGAAAAAAGTTTAACAATTCCTTAAAGAACCCACGAATTTGATTTTGAAAAATTGCGAAATTATATTCACATTTTTGGCGAAAAAAAAGATGGCGTTTTTTTTTTTTTTTTTTTTTTTTTTTTTTTTTTTTTTTTTTTTTAAGTAGAGCTTTTCGGCAACCCTAGCCAAATATCATAGCTGTTTGCCTTGTGTGAGGAGTGATTTGGACTTCAGTAGAAATTGTAATGTCCGACTTAATTAGTCACAGTATTTTTTCTAAATTGTTTAAAAATATTAATTTACTTTATGATTACCTTTACCAAAGGACGATTTAACACAGCAACATTTTATTTTAAACATTCGAAACTTTATTACATTCGATTTCAAAAGAATATAGTGTTGTTATTTTGTATTTCACTAAAAAATAATTTTCAATGATCTTGAAAGCTTTTATAGACATCTATTTTACTATCTATATATTTATCGTCTGCAGAGAAAAAAAAAAAGAAAAAACTTAATTCTTGTTTGTTATGCTATCAATTATCAAACAAATCGCAATCTGATATAATTTTAATATGCACTGAACATTTACTCCCCGAATAAATTGGGCAGAACAATTGTAGCGACCTATATTGGGAGACTTAACTCACTTTTGGCTTGAAATAAACAAATAAAAATGTAATAATAAAAAATTAAAAGTATAAAAAGTCTATAAAATCTAATTTTAACAGAGAAATTTTATCGGTTCTCTAACTTTTATGTATAGGGCTACAAAATGCACCAGGTCTCGATGCTAGGTGCGAGCAGCACCAAAAGTGATTCCCTTGTTAGTAACAGTTTGAGAGTGTCGTTAACTATTTGTAGAGCATGCAGGATGTATACATGCTACGTCAAAGTATTTTAATCCCCCCCCCAACCCCGCCCTTGTTTTCCAAGATATTTTTTTCCACGTATCAAGCGTAAGGCTTACATTAAAATGACCGTTTTTGTAAAAATTTTCGATGATTATTATTATTATTATTATTATTATTATATTTGAAGGAGCAAACTTTTAAGATTAAAAATCTACTTTAATTTTATTTCTACCATTACTAGATGCGGAGTTACGACCAATTTAATAAACAGAAAGTACTAAGTTAAATACCGAAAGTGAGCAGGAAGTCCAGGAGAAAAGTAAACAATGTTTTTATGCATGATTTTCTTAAATTTTTTTACATAAAAATACTAATTAGTACTTCTAGATTAATTTTATAGATAAGAAATAACATAGATAAAAAATCTTTAAATGCGATTTCTGGAAAATCAATTTTTCCGTTATTTCCATCTACGCTAAACTTCATTACATAAAATGTTTTAAGCTTATTTCCGTGAAAATTTATTAGAATGCTTTCCACATTACTCACTAGGTTCTGAATTAGAATCTAAGCTTTATGTGATAATGTATAGTTATTTTATAAATATTCGAATATAAAAAAAATAAAAACTGTCAAATGCGAGTATTACTCGCGCTCAGAGGGTTCTGTAGATAAATATGTGAATTATTAACTGTATTATTAAAAAAATCTATGATAAAAGAAAAATAAGACTTTGTACAAAAATCTATAGGGTTTTGTATAGCTGTATATATACTAGAAAAGTATGAATGGGTATACCGTAAAATTTCAAAGAGATATGAAGCCTAAATAATATCAAATATTGCTATTCTGTATAACTCTTATTTAAATCTTATCCTAATCTGTTTGTGATGAACTTAATTCGGCACTACAATAAAAGTAATGCATATCTGAACTTCATTTGGCGTTTCGTAAAACTAAATTCAGCGTCGTAATAATCTTTTCTTTTTACAGTGCAGCTAAAACAAAACCCTTGTTCAAAGTTTAAACTTGGCATTTGGCTAAGCGGGCTTCGAAAGGAGGTCGCAAAGTAGCAACGTCGCCTTGGTCCGTTCCGGGGTTTTCCAGATAGGTTTTTAATTATCTTTTAAAGACACGGGAGGCGTATTAAGAGATCTACTCAATGCAAACTAGTCGAGAATCCCATAATATTTATGTGACTAATTCTAATTGAATTAGTCTGTTTTTAGCAATTTGACGTTTATTGCTTTTATACTGCTACTGGACATTGTATTACACAAATGTATCCTTAAAAGATGTTATTTAGGCTTTCAAAGCCGATGGTACATAGCCGCCCCTGTACGTCCTAACCGTCCATGTCTTTAAGGGTGAATATCTCGGCTAATTACCGACGATTTTTTTCGAAAATGGTTATCAAGAATGCTTTTATACCCCTGTTATGAAAGATACCTCCAGGGCTCCTCAACACTTTTGTAGAATGACCGCAAATCGAAATTTGTGTGTAACGGAAAAATGCACTTTTCTCAAAAACTGTGTGACCTAGGGTAACCGCTATAATTGTCCTGCAAGGTTTAAATTGAGGTCTACTACCTCTAACTTTTTCATAATTTTAGTTTCAGTAGATTCGGAAATAGATGGGGGGGGGGGGAGGACAAATTTTTGCGCTACATTTTCGACGATATTTCCGAAAATATAATACCTAAAATTAAAAAAAATGTATTTTTGACTTCAGCGTTATGAAAGCTTTCACACAATATCCCACGCGGTATATAAAGAAAAGTTTTTTTTTTTCAATTAACATAATTAGCCCCTCTACATTTTTTCTAAAAAATTTGTAAATGTTTAATATTATGTAAATATGTGGGTCAATAGTCTTTATTACTTCCCCCAATTCTAACTTTCTACGTACCATAGTTTACGAGTAAAATGGCTGTGACAGACAGACAGACACAGGAGTGATCTTATAATGGTTCCTTTTTCACTTTTTAAATACGGAACCCTAAAAATGGTAATGGTAATGATGTATGTAATATAAAGGAAACAGAAATATGTTTAGTTGAATTAAATTTTCACTGTCTGGCGTAAGCATGAAACTTTGTTTAAAAAATTGCAAAAAGACTCAATTTTTTATAATTTTGTGAAAATATCGTTTAGATTTTATGTTTTTTTCGCCATTCTGTATTACAATTCCACTGAAAATATGTGTATTTCTTCCTTTTTATACATTTGTACTTAAAAAAAAAAAAAGCGTTCCGAACTTAATATTAGCCCTTTCAGGAGGTTTTTAATAAATGAAAATTAAAATTCTAGTGTTATATTCACCTTGAGTTAAATAATTAAAATACATATAAAGCACAAATATTTGTCCAAAAATTACTTTCAAGTGCATAAATATAATATAAAGATGTTTAAAGTACAAATTAAAAATATCAGAAAATGCATCAGAAAAACCTAGACCGTTTTCAACCATTACAAGGCCGTCATCAGTAGGATCTAAAAGTTGTTATTATTTTCTTTGCGCTTATTCGAGAATTGTCCGGAAGAAAAATATTGTATTTTAAATTTAAATGTTGTACGTCAGATGAGATGCCAGATAAAGTTATTCAAATTTTCAACAAAACGAGCTTTCATCTATTATGCAGCAAATATCTCCATACTCCGTGGATATCGTTTGATAGTGCATCGTTACAAGCTGTTCTAGGTTTTTCTGATGTATTTTAAGATATTTTTAATTTGTATTTTAACTATCTTTATATTATATTTATGCACCTGAAAGTAAATTTTGTACAATTAGGAGGTTTTTATTTTTTAGTACCAGAATATTTTAGTCGTAATCTTCGACTTGTCTAATAGAAGAATTCTTGGATTGAATCATATTGTTAGGAAATATTTCATTTGGGATTCATTTAGGAAAAATCATATTTTTAACACTCTTATTGCTATTATTATATCGCAACTTCATAAGAGAATAATTACATTAATATTTTTAAAATTATGAAGCAGTAGTCGTCATACAGGGAAAATTTTTTATACATGACATATTTTGAAAAACCAACTACTTTTATTTTAAGGCTGTTCTTAACTGCTTTGCTCAACAAGTGCAAAACGTTTTGACACATTTACAAATTCATTTTTTAACGGAAAGGTATAAAATTTGAAAGCCTGGCCATGGAAGCGATTTGGAATTGAACTGTTTTTTCCATTTTTTGATCAAACAATTGCCTATTGAGTTATAAGCGAATTTGTTCACGTGACAAACACGTTTTTCGCCCGCTCTTGAGTCTTTTTTCTTCTTTCTCACGGAAATTCGGTTCAAAACGCCCACTTTGAAACTATTTTCTGAAAGTTCTATTGCGTTTGCAAAAAAAATGGAAAAAACAGCGCAATTACATAGTTTCTGAACAACAACACCAGCTAGTTTCATGCATTTTTGAACAATAATAAATTAAAACTTATGTCAGAATGTTGTCCTTTTGGATTTGAGAACACCCTTAATTTAGCGCCTAAAAAAATTCTTAAATTGTTAATAAAAACTTTCTTCCCCTTTGTTATCCTTTATACAAATAGTATATTTTATAACGCATATCAGTTTTTGGCTTGAAGCAGTTTTGTATTTTACTGACCTGAATCCTCGTGCAAATTTAATTGACTGCAATAAAACAAGATGAACGCTAATGGCCTAAAAACCAGATACTAAGCTGTAATTAACATTTTCCGTAAATACTAATTATAACAGCATTTTGCAGAAACACAAAAAACAACAAAGAACACCCAAGTCGTAAAATGATTCACAATTCCGAAATTCTGTTAACCAAAACCATCTTAATGCACGTGTTTCGACATTCAAAAGCATTCACAGCGTTAAACGTCGTTCAAAACTTAAATGAGCGGAAAACAAATTCGTATTGTCGCAAGTCATCCATGCCTCAATAAGAGTCAATGCCAACTTACGAAAAGAAATTAAAGTAAAAAATTAGAGAGCGGCTTTTTTTTATGAGTGGAAATAAAAGTTCGGGCGAGTAATTGCAATTACACGAAACGTGCGGCAGATGATAGGTTTGAGAGATGAAAGTGACAGGTTTTGCGAGCTGTGAAATAAAAAAAAAGTATGAAATTATAGAATTATTTAAAAGTAGCGAATATGTTTGCTTTGTTAAAATGTAGTTTTTTGTTTTATGTTAATTCATATTTTGTCTCACGTGAACTTAGCACACATGATATTGTGCATTGATTAGTTGTTCATTAGTAACAAATAACTAAACTCGTTATATATTATAAAAAGTGTAATAGAAGTAATGGCTGTTCTGTTATCCATATTGATGCTATTAAAATTCATTTCGTAAGTTTCTTTTCTAAATAATGGGTATCTTTCTTAAATATGTGTACTAATTCAAATATCAATCGACTCAAAGCTATCATACTCTGCATATCAGAATACTAATATTTTTTAATATGCTTAACCCTTAAATGCGTGATTTTTAATTTTGTTTTGAAAAAAATATATATAATTCTCTGAAAGGTTTATTACACAGGAAAAATAATAAAAAAAAAAAAATCAGAGATACATTTTCGTAAGATACGCCAAACCTTAATTATGTTGCACATCTGCAATACGAGTAAAAACTACTGTCGTGTGGCTGTTTTACAGTAAAATATTGCAAATTAGTAAATATATTAATAAGTATGTATCAAAATACCTTATTTTATATAATTATTTATTTTTTAAAACTTAACCTTTTAACCTTTAATTCCCATGATAGAATACATTCTAGAAATTACGTAGTTCAGAGAATCCAGAAAGGTTCAATAGTTAATTTCGCTTCATTTAAATACAGAAAATCTGTTATTAATTAAAGCAAATATTGCTATTTTAATTTTCTTGTGTGAATTAGGTATATAAGAATAAAAAAATCTATTAAATTCAAAACACTGCTGTTTGCATATATGCAAAGCTGCGCACTACAGGGTTAAGGGGACTGGTCACTCAGATTCGGAATTCTCCTCCACAATGTTAAGTTTCTGGACTTTTGATGCTTTCGTATGTCTAAAATATCTTCTCGGGAAATTCATATTTTTAACATCTTTTTCCTGTGTACTCTTCTTAAAGGATGTCTCTTTTCTTCTTAGTTTTCAAAATATTTCTAAAATCTATGCTGAATTTAATATTTTATGTGTTAAAAGCGGGCGAACTGTGAGTAAGATTTTAACACTTCCTATAAAATTAAGTCTATACTTTAGAAATATTTTGAGAACTAAAAAAAAAACAGACATCTTTTAGGAAGTGTACACAAAAAATAGAAGTTAAGAATATTAATTTCCCGAGGAGATATTTTAAATATACGAATGTATCGAATGCCGATAGACTTTACATTAGTGAGAGAAAATCGGATGCTGAGTGACCAGCCCCCTTAAGTTTGACTAGGATTTTGCTTTGCCAATTAATAATTGAAATATATTTTATTCGTGCTCCTGCTGTGTTCTTCCTGATGTCGTGTACTTGAAACAAAGCAAAAGGAATAGAAACTAGGAATGATATATATGATAGATAGATGTTCTTATCAAAAGGTTAACTGCGTGAATTCTGCCTGGATAACTCATTGGTAGCATAAGTCAAAAGGTGAAAATGTGTTCAAGCAAACACATTTTCACTTAGATGGAAAAATTATAACTCGTAGGAATATTCTCTTTATAAATTAAAATGTTTTCTTCCTTTTTAGTGTTTTGTACCTGTAAAGGAAAAAAACTGAACCCTTATTACTCTCGCTATGGAAATCCCGATTATGGAAAATCACGTGATAAATTGACATAGAATTATAAAGTCATAATTTACGACTTTTTTACTTTACTTGTTCTATAAGAATTTCCTTCATGCCAAATTTCAAGGTTCTACACAGTCAGAAAAATTCGTCTTTATATACTAAATTATTCGTCATTTTTAAACAAATAATTTCCGTACTTCTAGAAAACATGCATTTTCCGTTAATTCTTCCCGGAAGTCTGAAACCGTTTATTCCTTGCACGTATTCGTATTGGCTGTGTTAATATCAAAGTTCGAATTTATTTTTTAAATGAAAAACCAAAAATTCAATTAATTAAAATTTCTAATTTATTTAAAAGCAAACAAACAAAAATAATACCATCGAATTTAATAAAGTTGTATTTTTCTCATTCATTTAAACTTATTCAGAATTTTTCTATTCGCAGTATTAAAAAAATATTCGGATGTAAAATATATTATAAAGGAACACATTAAAAAATAAATTGTAGTTCAATCACATTAAAAAATCGATTTTATTAAAAAAACCAAACATTTCTTCTCGAATTTAATTCAAAATATAATATTCATATTTTACATCTAACAATCAAACTATGTCTTATTAAAAATATGTCTAATAAGTAATAATTTTTATCCTTTATTATTCTATAAGTATTAAAACACCAACCACTATTTCATAACGACGAAATGTCCCTGCAATTAAGTTTAAATTTCCAAGCTTTCTGAACAAGAAATTTAATAAGCCTTGCCAATCCCCCATTTGAAGAAAACTCGTATCTCCACTTTAAACTCGCTCTTTTCGAAGTGCTCTCTGGACGAGTAGTTAAGATGCTCGATTCAAAACTCGGGGTCCCAGGTTCGAAGCTAATGGGATCCACGGAAGAACGAGAGACGTATTTTTTTTTTTTTAGCTCCTTTTTTCAAATTACGGAAATTTTCTGTCCTAGAACGGCAGAAAAAAAACGGAAATTTCTTCAATTCTCGAATATGTACCGGTAGCAGCACTGCCAGGGATATTTTCGTGAATTGAAAAACGCATTTCTGAGAATATAGGTCAACCTCAAGTACCACAGTTTTTTAGAGTAAAACCTTATCTATTGGTATTTCCGGTTGACCTAGAATCTTGAAATTTGGCACGAAAGAAGTTCTTATAGCACATGTACAGGAAAAAATCCAAAAATTATTAATTTATAAAATATTACAATTCATATAAAAAAGCACAAATAAATGTACTAAAATTACTTTCAGTTGCATACATTTAATATAAAATTATTCAAAATACATTAGAAATACGTATCTTAAAAATACATTAAAAGCCACAAAAAATCCAAAACGTTTTCAGGCGACCGTCGTCAGTGGTTATTTAAATGTTGTTATCATTTTCTTCCTTGCACATTTTCGAGAATCATCTAGAAGAGATCATTGCAATTTAAGGGTGGTACGGCTGATAAGATGCCAGATAAAGGTATGCTAATTTCTCAACAAAACGAGCTTTCATTTATTATGCAGCAATTATTTCCAAACTCCATAGATATCGTAAGATAGCGCATCGTTACAAGCTATATCTTTATTAGCAATTATTTCAATAGATTCAATCTGGAGTGCCCTATAGGTTTTGAGAATAAAACCTATAATGTACTTCTAGTCCAAGAGCTGTTAAACATTTTAGGGAAGGTATTTGAGGCACCCTGAAAATTTGTGCAACACTTCTTTTGTAATTCCTGAATACAAAATCGAATGTCTGGCTGAAGGATCGTGGCCCAAAACCTGTGCCAGACAAAAAATGGCACTTGACACGTGTCTGGCACAGTTTTTGTGCCGACTAAAGTGTCTGTCATTTTCAAAATATTTTTTTCTAAGTATAAATATTATTCTGTTTCAATCTCAGCGTGCCTCAAATACTTTTTTGGGGTAGTGTCAAAACATGGCACTTGACACGTGTCTGGCACAGTTTTCGGGCCGACTAAAGTGTCTGTCATTTTCAAAATATTTTTTTCTAAGTATAAATATTATTCTGTTTCAATCTCAGCGTGCCTCAAATACTTTTTTGGGGAAGTGTCAAAAAATGGCACTTGACACGTGTCTGGCACAGGTTTTGGGCCACGATCCTTCAGCCAGACATTCGATCTTGTATTCAGGCATTACAAAAGAAGAGCTGCACAAATTTTCAGGGTGCCTCAAATACCTACTCAAAAATGTTCAACAGCTCTCCTACTATTCCCTTTGACCTAGAACCTTGAAATTTCAAACGAAGGAACGTCTTATAGCACATATAAAGGAAAAAAATTCGAAAATAATTTAATTTTTAAATCTATGCCGATTTATTATGGGACGAACACACGATTTTTCATAATTGGTATACTAAACGCCATACTAACGTATTGTAACGGAATTTTTTGTAACGGTAATATAAAAAAATAACGGAATTCTCCGAGTGTGAGTTCTACTCGCACTTGTTCTGACTTTTTTTTTCTTTTTTTTTTTTTTTTAATTGCAACTAGTTTAGGAGCAGATTTCCTTAGATATTTTGAATAGGAAACACAGAATAACGCCACTTGTATGTTTCTCAATCATATAAACAATCTTATATTATAAAAATTTATATGATTACAATTGGTGTTATAATCATTTATGATCGATATGTTTATCAATTGCGAAATTCTGTTATCCAAATTCATCCTAATCACACATTTCGCCATTCAAAAGTATTTGCGGTATTAAACGTCGTTGAAAATTTAAAACGAGTAGAAAACAAAATTGGTATTGTCACAGGCGAAAGGCAAAGCCATACACGCCTCAATAAGAACCAATGCCAACTAACGAAAAGAAATTAAAGTTAAAAAGGGATCCCTTTTTCTTGAACGAAAATAAAAGTTCAGACGAGTAATTGCAGTTACAGCAAACATGTGGTAGTCAGAATGATATGTTTGGCAGATGGAAGTGACAGGTTTTAGGAGCTATTGAAAAATATGTATACAGTATTAAAGTATGTAAAAACGGAAACATGCAAAACTGGTGGTTATATCGGTGTAATCTTGGATAAACATTTGTTCAGGCTTCATTCTCACAGTAACTGAAATGTGTTTTATTCTTGTTTCTGCGGTGTTTCTGTTGATGTCAAAAAAGATCAATGGGCACTTGAAACAATAGAGAAAAGACAAAAAATAAAAATATTATTTCTTCAGAAACTACACGGAAAAAACTGATTTGTTGAAACAACTAAATTTTGGTTAATATATCTCAACCAAATATTTTGGTTAGAATGATCAAATTTTGGTTAGATTAACCAAATGATTGTGTCAATTCAACAAATCATTTGGTTAGTCCAACCAAAATTTGGTCATTTTAACAAAAATATTTGCTTGGAGCTATATTAACCAAAATTTAGTTGTTTCAACAAAATAGTTTTTTTCCGTGTAGCATTACGTTTTTTTGTTGCTCTCTTCAGCCAGCAAATAGTGTAGAAGAACATATTTTGAGCTGTTTAATATTTGAATATCATATACACAGAAATATCGTTTATATGTTGCGTATTTTCCTTTATACGATTCCTATTTTAGCTCTAATTCATCCCAAAGTGTTCAGTTGTTAAACTATTAAATTTTTACAAAGCACAATTTTGATTCTTGATTTCAAAATTACTTTAACGAAAACCATCTTATTGCATGTAAGGTATTAAAATATTAAAATCCTATTTCAAATAATTTAAATAAACTTATAATTTAATATTTTCTAACTCTAATGTCTAATTCTGGATCTAGCCTTTTAAAATGTTTTTCTAGCTCAGCAAATATTACCTTCATATATTAAACTGTGTAACCAACTTTAAGATTCAAAATGCAGATGTTAATGCAATTTGCAGCAGTCTGTGGGTTAGGGATGAAACCAGCGATGATTGCCAGCCCTTGATCATGCCACAGACCCGGGTATTAACCGTAAGTTATTAAACTAATTAAAGTAAAGTTTCTTCACAATTTGACGCTTTCAACCTCTGCTGGAAAGTATGCCAAACCGCCGATCAAAAATCTGGAATTCGCGGTACAGACCTTATGAAGACGTAGGAATTTAAATATGTGCGTCTTCCGCAGCCTCCTCCGAATTTGATTAAACTACCATGCATCACCCTGTATGCTGCCGATGAAAACTCCTAATAAAATGAATTTAGTAAATTGGTGATGTCCCAAGTAAATTATTCCAGTTTTCTAAGTTAGGTTTCATTCTAGCCACTAGCCAAGTCTTGCAAGCTATTTAATGCTACTATGAGCCAATATTCTATTAAACACTGTATTTGACTAATTAAAATTCATATAAAAAAGCATAAATAAATATACTAAAATTACTTGCAGGTGCATACATAGAAAATAAAATATTTAAAATACATTAGAAATATCTTAAAAATACATTAAGAACCATCAAAAATACAAAACGTTTTTACCCATCACACGGCCGTCATAAGTGGTCATTTAAATGTTAATTACAGCATTTAAATGACCACTCATGACGACCATGAAAACTTTTTGGATTTTTAATGGTTTTTAATCAGTGGTGTAGTCGTAAAAAAAAAACAGAGGGTATACGCTCTAAGGCAGAGGGTAAATGTACTATAGCTTTCTTGAGAAACAGGGGATATACGGTGCTCCTTAAAAAAATCCAGAAGGTATACGGCGTATACCCCCCTATACCCTCCACTACATCCCTGTTTTTAATGTATTTTTAAGATACTTCTAATGTATTTTAAATAATTCATATTATATGTATGCACCTGAGAGTAATTTTAGTAAATTTATTAGTGCTATATGATTTTTAATTATTTTTTCAAGGTGAATTTAACACAAGAATTTTAACTATATTTGTGGAGCAAACGTTCAAACCATGCTTTCTCCTTTAGATACAAATTTTCAAAAAACACAAAAAATTGATAAATTAAAAAATAACTTGTATTTAATTCTAATTTTCAGTGTGTATTTTTATTAGTGGTTATTAGAAAGAATCGCAAGCATACATAAGATATTAAACCTAAAACAAATTAATAAAATACATTTAATATTTGGAGAAGTCACGTTTTGACCGAATTCAAAGGAGGAAACATGTTTTGATTGTTTGACAAGTGAATAAAACGCTTTTTGAATGAAATAAGTTCTAATTCACAAATAATACAAAAGCATTATTTTATTTGAGCAAATACTGAACTTCAGTTGATTATTGATAAATTGAAATAACAGATTATGGTACCTAGTATTATTCATTAAATATTTACTAAATAAATATTCGTTTGCCAAAAATCCACTTCAAATTTTAAAACCAATATCTTCATCTAGACTGTCACACACTTCCCCCTTTTCTTCATTGCAGGCTGGTAGGGTAAATCATGCATAATGTGGTTGTACCATTTGAAGGCAGCATCAGGTTGATTTTGCCACTGTTCACAATACATTATCTTCAAAAGTTTGCCAACATCTTTTTTTCTTTTCACCTGATATGGCGTGATTAAGAGCAAGAGATTCTAAAACAACCCTTTGAACGCGGGCAATAGTAACTCCCTTTTTAAGAAGATTTACACCACATCTTGAAATATATAATTCTGGAAGTCTTTAACCTTAACAATTCTCTTATTTTTCTCTAAAACAATCCGTTTCCAATTGTTATCCAATTGTGATATGTATGGTAAGTGAAGAAAGTACGCATTAAGTGACAACTGTGATTGGCAGACTGGAGAAATCACGGTTTGACTGAATGCAGGCTTTGGAAGAAACATTCTTTGATTGAAACGTCAAGTTTGAAAATTGGTTTATAATCGAAGTAAATTTTTTTTGGTTAAAAATACGGTTTATTTCTGTGCAATTTAACACAGAGTTCATAAAACTAACAATAACTCATTTTCTATTTTTTTGTGAGAAAACACGGTTTGAATGTTTGCTCCCCATTTGACATGCATGTATTTCTTTATTCAAAAGCATTCATAGCATTAAACGCCTTTCAAAACTTAAATAAGCGGAAAGCAAATTCGCAGTGTCGCAGACTAGTGACAAAACCATTGACAACCATCAAAGTAAAAGTCAATAAGCAACTTACGAAAACAAATCAAAGTAAAGAATTGGAGATCAGCCTTTTTATGAATGGACATAATAGCTCGGGCGAGTAATTGCAATTACAGTAAACGTGCGCTGTTCTCAATTATATGTTTCACAGGTGGCAGTGACAGGTTTTGCGGGCTGAAAGAAAAGTGTTAAATTATGGGAAAATGGAAGTATGTTAAAATGGCGAATATGTCCGCGTAAGCTTGGATAAATGCTTATTTAGGTTTTTCTTTTCCCAGTAACTGAAATGTATTTTATTTGTATTTCTTCTGTATTTTTGTTGGCGTAAAAGAAAAAAATTTGTTTATGAAATAAAACCGAAAAGATATAAACTGAAACTTTATTTCGTCTGAAACATAATCTCGCATAATTCTGGTAAGTAACCAATTGAGATGTTTAATATTTGCGAATGAAATACACCAGCAGTACCTGCTCTTATATGTTTATCATTTATACAGTTTTTAATTTTCTAATTCCGTATTTGGAACCCAAATCATTACTATGTGAAATTTAAATTATTTTCAATTTCATCATAAAACATTTTAATATTGTACATGTACATATATACACTATATGCCAAACGTGACCGGTCACTTGCGATTTTAGACGTTTTGTTAAATATCTAGAAAAATACATAGGAATTAACCTTAAATTTCAGGTGTGTAAACAGTATATGGGTCATATATTTCCGCGAAGGTTTTTTCCCGAAACCCCATAGGGGACCGTCAACAAAGTGAAAAAGAACGAATATCTTTTGGATGACGCTGTAAAAACTAATGTAGAAAAAGCTTTCAAACTCGAGATTATTAATAAGTGACTTATTGTAATATACTGTGTTCATTTTTATGAGAATAGCATGTATACTTGTAGAGAAATTAAGGTTTTTATAAGAACAGTCCCAAATTTCGCCAAGTTTTTTGCTTATAATTTACAGAGTTCTTAATATAAAATAAAGTTATTTTCAGAAAATGTGACAAACAACGTTGTACATAATACTCTGTAATCAGAATTTAAAAAAAAAAAAAAGTTGGATGGAAAATGAGCAGGTTTACTAAAAAAGGTTTCACTGCGCATGCGCGAATGCAATAAAAATATAATGTGCATAATGCATTAGCAAAGTATATAGAGCAACTTTTGTGAAAGTCTCAAAATCATAGCTTGAAAATTCTGTAAATTATCGTCGATAGAATAAGCTCGAAATCCGTTGTTCCCAAAAGGAAGCAAAAGGATGAGGGGTTGTATCCAAATATAGTAGGACATGCAATATTGTGTACGCTATCTTGGAACTAATCAGCATATATTTGATACAACACCGGCAACACCTCATCTTTTTGGTTCTTTTGGGGAACAACGGATTTCGAGCTTATTCTATCGACGATAATTTTCAGAATTTTCAAGCTATGATTTTGAGACTTTCACAAACGTTGCTCTATATACTTCGCTAATACACTATGCACATTATAGTTTGATTGCATTCGTGCATGCGCAGTGAAACATTTTTTACTAAACCTGCTCATTTTTCATCCAATTTTTATTATTTTTTAATTCTGATTGCAGAGTATTGTGTACAATGTTGTTTGTCATATTTTCTGAAAAGAACTTTTTTACATATTAAGAACTCTGCAAATTATAAGCAAAAAACTTGACGAAATTTGGGACTGTTTTTATAAAAACCTTAATTTTTCTACGAGTATACATGCTACCCTCATAAAAAGGAACACAGTATATTACAATAAGCCACTTATTAATAATCTTGAGTTTGAAAGCTTTTTCTACATTAGTTTTTACAGCGTCATCCAAAAGATATTCGTTCTTTTTCAATTTGTTGACGATCCCCTATGGGGTTTCGGGAAAAAGTCTTCGCGAAAATATATGACCTATACTATACTGTTTACATACTCGCGTTTCAGGTATATTCCTTATGTATTTTTCTAGATGTTTAACAAAACGTCTAAAATCGCAAGTGATCGGTCACCTTTGGCCATATAGTGTATGTTTAACGTCATTAAAATATACGATATCTGAATATCTGTTATCTTTCATTGATACGACGTTTACGGACAGTGCAATGGAAAACATTTAAACGATTCCAAATATTAGAAGACGAGAAAATACTTTTTTTTTCTTTTACTTTATTGTATTAGTGTTTTGGGCATTTATATTAGTGCTTTGGGATGAAAACAGGAGAGAGAGGCAGTAACTCGGATTATTACTTCTTAAGAAATTAAGATTATTTTTCTTTTCTTCTGTTTGTAATTAATTTAGAAGTAGCACTTTTTGAGGGCTTAATATTTGTAAGGGAGGTATATGTTAACGATCGGCCAGTAGTTTTTATCATATTAGCATAGAAGAGCGGCCTTCGGGGAGAACTTTTGGAGGAAAAGTGTCCCAAATCTTTGATTTAATATACGAATAACAAATATAGGAGTACGCTATATCTATATGGGTCTCAGTCATATGAACGATATCATATAAAACATGGGAAAAGTTTTACATGATTATAATCGGGGTTTTAATTTTACAAAACTCATATAAAAATTAAAAACATATAGTTATTTACTTAAAAGGTGATAAAATATTAAAACTCATGTAGCGATATTAAGTTTACATAATAAGCCCCGAGACCTTTCGAGACGCACACGCGCTCATTTTTCGGAAGGGAAAACAACGACAGAAAAACAAAAAATAATAATAATGCTACGCATGTGCAAGCGAAGCTAGTCTATTGCTCAAGAAAGAGGGGGGAAGGGAAGCTGAATTTTCAGGTGCGGATCCTCTTGAAATGCCTAGAATATTGAACCAAATTGCAGGAATATTATAAGAAATGATGTCGTTGCATACACTATTACTTTTAATTAAAATTTCAATGGATTCAGCGTATGGGTTCTTATTAGTGTATATAAAAAAATATCAATAATAGTGTATGCAACGACATCATTTCTTATAATGTTCCCACGATTTGGTTCAACATTCTAGGTATTTCAAGAGGATCAGCACCTCAAAATTCAGCTTAATCTTTTCCACCTCCCTCTTTCTTGAGCAATAGACTAGCTTCGCTTACACATGCATAGCATTATTATTTTTTTTATTATTATATATATATATATATATATATATATTTTTTTTTTTTTTTTTTTTTTTTTTTTTGCGTTTGTATTTCCTTCCAGTTATAATCTTCTTCCCCTTGAAAATGAGTGCGTGCGCGTCTCTAAAGGTCTCTGGTCGTATTATGTAATACGAATTGAATATTTCCAAATGAGCGAAAAAATGCCCACACCGGGAATCGAACCCAGATCTTTGGCTTACAGAGCCAATGCTCTACCGTTTAAGCTAACCGGACTGACAACCGGCGAGCATATTTCCCTCAGATAACCTTATTGGTAATAACATCTGGTCTGTCATGTAGACAGCTCAGCAGAATAAACCGCGGGTAAATTGATTCCCGGCGTGGCCATTTTTTCGCTCATTTGGAAACATTCAATTCGTATGATAACTTTACCAATCAGTTTGATTGTGTTAAAATAGTAATAGTTTATCTACGTACCTATTTTTATATGGAGTTCCGCGGTTTATTCTGCTGAACTGTCGACATGACCGACCAAATGTTATTTACCAATAAGGTTATCTGAGCGAAATATGCTCGCCGGTTGTCAGCCCAGTTAGCTTAAACGGTAGAGCATTGGCCCTGTAAGCCAAAGATCTGGGTTCGATTCCCGGCGTGGGCATTTTTTCGCTCAGTTGGAAATATTCAATTCGTATGATAACTTTACCAGTCAGTTTGATTGTGTTAAAATAATAGGTCATATTATGTAAACTTAACATCTTGTTCAGCGCCGTGTGTTAAACTTAACACACGTGTTTTTAATAGTTTATCACCTTTTAATTAAATAAATATATAATTTTTAAACTTTTATATTAGTCAAGGTTAAATTTCCTTCACAGTACTGTGTTATTGTAGTGTTGTGATTTTATTGAAAACTCACGTGCTTATGAATTTTCAAAATTCTGCTTACAAGAAACATCCTAATGCAAGTATTCCGTCATTCAAAAGCATTCGTAATATTAAATGACATTCAAAACTTTAAAAAGCGGAAAAACAAATTCGTATTGGCTCAGATGAAAGGCAAAGCCAATAAGAATCACTCCTCAGTAAGAATCAATGCCAACTTACAAGAAAAAATTAAAAGTTTAAAAAGAGAGAGAGCGACATTTAAATAAATGGAAATAAAAGATTGGTAGAATAATTTCAATTACAGCAAACATGTGCTAGTCTCAATGATATGTCTAAGAGGTAGAAGCGATGTGTTTTGCGAGCTGTGAAAAATAAATGTGAAATTATATAAAAACGAAAATGCACTCAAACAGAGAGTATATTCGCAGAAGTCTGAGTAAATGTTTATTCAGGTTTTCGTTTCCCAAGTAACTGAAATGTATTTTATTCGTCTTTCTGCGGTGTTTTACTTGATGTCAAAAATGATAAATGGGTTCTTGAAACAAAACCGAAAGAACAGAAACTATGAATATTATTATTTATTCACGAAGTAAGCTTATTTTTTCTTCGTTGATTTAGCTAGTAACTAGTTTAGAACCATATCTTTTGCATTTTTATTTGGATAGCAAATACAAAGGAATGCTGTTATACGCTTCTGTTTTTTTTTTTTTTTTTTTTTTTTCATTTACATTTATTATTATTTTATTTTATTTTTTTTTTTTTTGACGAGTTTAATCCGGATGTGTTTTAATGTTAAACTATTTCCATCTTACTTTTCCATTAAGCTTTTTATTTCATTTCTTTGTTTACCCTAAAAGTTCAGGTTCATTCTTAAGTAAAAAATTTGTTTTCTTGAAATTCATTTATGGTAGATTAATATTAACAAAATTATTCTAATTGGTAAACAAATCATATTAGATGTAAATTTCCAACTGGGCGAAAAATGTCCGGACCAGGATTCGAATCCGGGATCTCCTGGCTGAAGCCGCCAGTGCTCTGCCATCTGAGCTATCTGGCATCTGAGCCATCTGAGCTATATGGATAGCTCAGATGGCAGAGCACTGGCGGCTTCAGCCAGGAGGTCCCGGGTTCGAATCCTGGTCCGGACATTTTTCCCCCAGTTGGAAATTTACATCTAATATTCATTTATGGGTTCATCTTTTTATCCTCATCTCTCCCATTCTTCTCCATAAAATAGTCTCATATGAGAAAGAAATCGCCTGAATTGTTTTTTTCATCTGTAAAGTAGATTTAATTTATAATAAGTTTGTTCCTAATAAAAAGTCTGTTTTAAAGGGCAGAAAAAGATACTTACGAAAAACACTTTATTCTTTACTAATTGTGATAATCTTTTATTGATATTTGATATAAATGCTTTATTGTTATTAAGAGAACTCACACCAGTTTTTTACAAAACACACTTACTTTTACTGTTCTATTAGATAGCTTTCATTACAAAAAGCTACCTATTGCAGCCGTTCGAAGGAAAGCAATTTCAAAAAATTTTGGTATATTTTCATCGATCATGACCCCCAGACCCCGAAACCACCCTCCGTTCAAAATTGATATATATATATATCTGACCTATGTGACACTGTAACTCTCGTAATTATGAACCGATTTCGATGTAATTCGGTGTGTACATAGTACATACCAATGTCTCGACCGAGTTCGTTGGCCAGCTTCATCCGCCGTTTTGTTTCAAAATGGCGGCCATTTAAAATTTTTAAAAAAATTTAAAATTTGAAATGTGGTACCAAAAAATTAAAAATGGAAAAATATTTTTTTTTCTTATGTATTTGACCTTTATACAAAGATTCCGGAGCAGTTTTTGTTTCGTCTATATCTTAAAAAATGGCTGAGTTATAGCATTTTGAATTTCTAGCGTGGCTGACATTTTGAAACGTCCTGAATTTTGTCACGCGATAAAAAGCGTATTTATGAACCGATTTCGATGTAATTCGGTGTGTACATAGTACATACCAATGTCTCGACCGAGTTCGTTGTCCAGCTTCATCCGCCATCTTGTTTAAAAATGGCGGTCATTTAAATTTTTAAGAAAAATTTAAATTTGAAATGTGGTACCAAAAAATTGAAAATTGAAAAAAATATTTTTTTTCTTATGTGTTTGACCTTGATAAAAGATTGGGGAGCAGTTTTTGTTTCATCTATATCTTAAGAAATCGCTGAGTTATAGCATTTTGAATTTCTAGCGTGGCCTGACATTTTGAAACGTCCTTATTTTTGTCACGTAATAACAAGCGTATTTATGAACCGATTTGGATGTACCTTGGTGTGTACATAGTATATGCAAATATCTCGACCGAGTTCGTTGTCCAGTTTCATCCGCCATCTTGTTTCAAAATGGCGGCCATTTAAAAAATTTAAAAAAAATTTTAATTTAAAATGAGATACCAAAAAATTGGAAAATGAAAAAGATTCTTTTCGTATGTGTTTGACCTTAATACAGAGATTCCGGAACAGTTTTTGTTTCGTCTATATCTAAAAAAATGGCTGAGTTATAGCATTTTGAATTTTTATTGTGGCTGACGTTTTAAAACGACCTGATTTTTGTCACGCGATATCAGGCGTATTTATGAACCGATTTGGATGTAACTTGGTCTGTACATAGTACATACCAATGTCTCGACCGAGTTCGTTGGCCAGCTTCATTCGCCATCTTGTTTCAAAAGGGTTGCCATTTAAATAAAAATTAAATTTAAAATTTAAAATGAGGTATTAAAAAATTGGAAAATTAATTTTTTTTTTTTATGTGTTTGGCCTTGATACAAAGATTCCGGAGCAGTTTTTGTTTCTGAAAATTTGTTCTTTTGCTTATATCTTAAAAAATGGTTGAATTATAGCACTTTGAATTTCTAGCATGGCTAACATTTTGAAACGATCTTGTATTTGTCACGCGATAACACACGTATTCGCCTATTTCGATGTAAGAAGGCATGTGGATAGTATACATCAATATCTCGTCCAAGTTCGCTGGCCAGCTTCATCAGCCATCTTGTTTCAAAATGACGGCCATTAAATTAAAAAAAAATTATATTTAAAGTGAGATGCAAAAAAATTAGAAATTGAAAAAGGTTTTTTCCTTAAGTATTTGACCTTGATATAAGATTCAGGAGCATTTTTTGTTTGTCTCTATCTTAAAAAATGGCTCAGTTATAACAATTTCAATATTTAATGTGGGTGACATTTTAAAAACTTTGATTTTTTGCCCGCGAAAGCACTCGTATATATCAATCAATTCCGATGTGAGTGAGCATGTGCACAGCAATTACTAAGGTCTCGACCAAGTTCACTGGTTAGCCTCATCCACCATGTTGTCTTAAAATGGCAGGCACTTTAAGAAATCGCCGAATTTGGCAGCCAAATATAAGTTACTTTAAATAAAAGCACCTTGGATAAAGCTGACTAATTTCGCGAAATTCTCATTCATATTCAATATTGATAAAAATTAGTATTGAATCTCCTATATTCGGTTTCCACTAAATTGAGCTTCGTGTGTTTGAATAATATAAGTTGGCTTTTTTAAAATAAGGAATATGAAAGCTACCTCTTCCTCCCGGCACTGGCCGGAAGGACTTTTTTTAGTTTTGTTTTTCATTTAAAAAATAATCTTCCTTAAACTAAATTTTAATTATAAATACTTATAGACCGAGAGCCGGCTGCATAGATAACCATCTCATCGAGTTGGAGATTGAAATTCCAGAATTAGCTAAGACTCGATTCCCATATTAAAACGCAATCGGTCTGCCAAGTCATATCTTAGTGGAAACCAAATAAAAACCCGATTTTACCGATCAACTCGTAGATTTACCATTGCGTTTTCCTGCACCCAAAGGTATGAAAACTGAGGGGACTGGGAGCAGGAAAACACATGGTAAACCTACGAGTAAACCGGTAAAATCGGGTTTTTAGGCACGCCTCCTTGAATTTTGCAGACCAGAAAATTTTTAGGCACAAATATTATCTTATCTCTTACCTCTTCTTAAAAGAAGGCGAAATTTTGCGCGTTTAACCTAGATTTCTTTTTCTGTGAAAAAATACTGGTAATTTGTCCTGGAGAAATAACGGTATCCATACGAACCATGTGTGTGCTGCCGGTTCCTGGTCTATTATGCAAATAAGGGAAATTTTAGTTTTTTGCTGGACTATCGCTAGCAAGCATTTTATGACTCACGATATATGTGGGCTTTTGTCAGCTACGATCACAGAAAAAGGTGTAAGGAAAAGTTTAAATGTACAATGAATAATCAAAAATGTTAATGGGGAACGCATGATAACAGCTCCAATTATCAGCATATAGAATGGAGCCCTTTTACAAAGGCGTTCAGCGTAAGTGACCGCAAGTAAAAAGGGGTGAAATGAGATTAAAGACTAATTTAAATTCAAAAAGGAAAAGGGCAGAATTTATAAGTTTTCAAAGGCGTGAATTCATATTACAATAAAGGCTGTTCTTTCATTTAATATTTTTCTAAATTATTTTAATTGAAAGTTAATTTGAAATGCAGAATGTTTGTAAGAGAAAATAATTCTTCTTACCTGTATAGGTGAGAGCGCTGGATCTTCAGAGTATCACGGAAGTTTCTGTATCCACTTTATCCTATTTTAACTCTGAAAAAGGTATTTTTATTAAAACGTTAGTGAGTGTGTTTATGTAATCACAGTAATCCAGGCTTTTGACTTTAAACGAGATTATTATTTTTAATAAAATATAATTATTAATGCACTCTACATTTCTTGATTAATAGGTTAATATGTACTTGGTTAAGATATACAATTTTAGCTTGTTTTGATTAAATATGTACTGCATTCTTGAGAGCCAAAGTTAGCTTCCCCAAAAGCGAATGCATGAAGTGACAGACAGAAACATATGTCCTTGTCGCTCAAGAGATACGCCCTAGACTGCGATGAAAGGGTTTCTTTAGTAGAAGCAAGGGCTCTTGATCGAACACTCATTTCACAATGGAAATCTGCTGATCATTGCTGAAATGGAGTGTATCAAAGTCTAGCAAAACAGTTCTGCTTTCATAGTCTTTCAAAGTTTATTTGTGGTGCTGCCATCTACAGGAATATTAAGCAGTTGCATTATCACAGACAGCTGACGCAAATGAAGACTGGATTACTATGCGTAATTGTCCGGTCTATAAGAATTGTTTGAAGTTTGTCCGTGAAGTGTCGCCACCTGCCGCATATTTCACAAAACGAAAAGTCGAAACACATTTTGAACTATTTCCGACATTCCCCCTTTTCGACTGAGTCTTGTGGTGGGAGAAGTTGGAGTTGATTCCTTAGGTGTTCGAAGTGAGGTTTGGGGATTGGTTTGGTAAGGGCATCGGCGATCATTCTCTTTGAAGGACAGTACACTAGTGTAATGACACCGTTTTCTTTCAAGTGTCTCACATTATGGTATTTGATAGACACATGTTTCACCCTAGATTGATGTTTTTCATTATCGCTCAGCTTTATACAGGCGGTATTGTCCTCGTAGATGGTAATCGGTAAAGTCTGGTGTAGTTCCAAATCTTTTAGTAGATTGATTATCCATTGAATTTCTTGAGTCGCGTTTGAAACGGATATGTATTCTGCCTCTGCGGTGGACAAAGCCACGCAGTTTTGTTTTCGTGATGTCCAGGACAGGAGATTGTTTCCTAATTTTAATACGTTCCCGGTTGTGGACTTCCTGTCTTCTCGATCTCCTGCCCAGTCAGAGTCACAATAAACTGTTAGTATGGGTGGCTTTTCTTTGTCTATAACTAGTCGTAAGTACTTTGTGGTTCGCAGATATCTTATTACTTTTTCCACAGCATCCCAGTCAGCCTTTCTGGGAGTTTCGTTTTTCCTTCCCAGAATGTTCACCGTAGCAGCAATGTCTGGTCTGGTCAACGTGGCTACGTACAGGAGTGCTCCCACTGCCTGCCTATACTGTTTGTTATCATTTAGCGGTTCGCTGTGTGCGTCTGTATTGAAATAATCCGTGCTCATGGGTGTGTATGTTGGTTTAGAGTTTGACAATTTAAATTTTTCGCTATTTCATCGATTTTATTTTCTTGGTCTAGCTCAAGGTTTCCGTTGTCTAGCCTTTTAATATTTATCCCAAGAAATTGTGATACCTCCCCAAGATTTTTTATTTCGTATTCCTTAGATAACTCTGCGTGTATTTTGCGTGTGTTTTCTTCGCTTGCGGCGACTAAAATGTCGTCTACATATACGATTATATAGGAAATGTCCCCATTTTCATTCCTTTTATACAAGCACTGATCTGAATCACACTCTCTAAAATTTAAATTTCTTAACGACTTATTGATTTTTATGTACCAAGCCCTTGCGGCTTGTTTGAGGCCATATATTGCTTTTCTCAGTTTGCATACTTTCTCTTCCTCCCCCTTGACTACATATCCCTCGGGTTGCGTCATTAGGACTTCCTCGTCTAAATCTCCGTGTAAGAACGCTGTCTTTACATCCAGGTGAGTAACTTTTAAATTTTTATACACGGCGGCATTTAGGAAGCTTCTGATTGTGGTGTGCGCTACCACTGGTGCGTATGTTTCATCGTAGTCGCTTCCGTACTTTTGAGAGTAACCCTTCGCGACGAGTCGCGCCTTGTACCTCTCTACTTCTCCGCGTGCATTATATTTTGTCTTAAATGTCCATTTGCACCCTATGGTGCGTTTTCCTGGTGTGGGGTTCACCAGTTCCCAAGTATTATTTTTCTTTAATGACTTTATTTCCTCATTCGCGGCCTCAATCCATTTGTTTTTAATTTTAGCGTCTCTGATTTTGTTTACGTCTTCCCAGTTTTTCGGGTCTTGTACTTTACAGACATTCGCACTTATCCCGTAGCGGTTAGGGGGGACACCTCTGTTATTTCTCAGTGATCTCCGCGGTTCAGCGGTGTTTTGCTGCGGAGTATTGTTTTGATTTTGTTCGTCATTATCTAGCTCAATCTCTACTATTTCAGTAGGTGTCTTCGCGTCATTTTCGTTTTCGTCATCTTCATTTACTCCGTTCTCAAAGAATTTTACCGTTCGCGATATTATTACGTTGTTTCCCCCTGTGTGTATTCTGTACCCTTTGCTTCGGTTATCGTATCCTAATAGAATACCTTGAACGGCCTTTTTGTCAAATTTGGATCTCTTCGATTCCTCGACATAGGCATATGCCTTACATCCGAAGGCCCGTATATTCGATAAATTAGGTTTTCTGTTATTCCACAGCTCGTAAGGCGTTCTATTGTTTTCGTTTGCCTTGGTGGGCAACCGATTTATGAGGTATGTCGCTGTAAGTACGGCTTCGCCCCAAAAGTGGTTTTGTAAATTCGCGTCAGATAACATGGTGCGCGCCATTTCGACTATAGTTCTGTTTTTACGTTCGGCAACGCCGTTCTGCTGGCTACAATATGGTACGCTTAACTGATGTTCTATGCCGTTTTCTGTCAGGTAACTTTCAAAACTATCTCCCAGATACTCCTTCGCGTTATCGGATCTGATCGCTTTTATAGTTGTTCCGAATTTGTTCTTCGTCAGGGCTACAAATTCTTTAAGTTTTGTTATGGCTTCTGACTTATGCGAAATTAAATATATCATTGTAAATTGGCTATAGTCATCGGTAAAGGTTATGAAATATCTTTTCCCACTGAATGTTGGCGATCGCATCGGCCCGCATAAATCTGAATGAATTAAATTTAATGTTTCCTTTGATCTGTTAGTGGCGGATTTGGGGTAGGGTGCGATTGATAGTTTACCCTCAATACATTCTTTACAAACAGTTTCATGTTTACAATTGTGTATTTCTATACCCTCGGCTAGTTTGTGTTTTGTGAGATATTTTATCGCTTCGAAATTTTTATGTCCTAGCCTTTTGTGCCAAATGGATATGCAATTTTTATTGTCACAAGATGTTTGTGTCTTCGCGTTATATCCGTAGTCATTTTGGGGTTCTAACTCATATAAATTATCATTTAATTTTGCCGTTAAAATTGTTTGGCTATCCTTTACAAATGAGCATTTCTGTTTTTCAAATATTACCTTAATATCATTCTCTGTGGCTCTTTTGACAGATAATAGGTTACTTTGCAATTCGGGACAATATAATACATTTTTAAGAGTTATGGAATTTTGTGAGTCTGTATTTATATTCACGTCTCCCAGACCCTGTGAACATAGCCGCTTTCCGTTCGCTATGGTTATTTCGCCAAAGTTTCCTGGAATAAAGTTCTGTAAGTTGTGTTTCGTAGCTACAACATGCCTTGTGCATCCAGAGTCAATTATAAAAGTATCTTCCACCGAGGTTTGTGCTCTGTTCGCGGTCACTTGTTCGTTTTCAGGAATTTTTTCTTCTGAGGATTTGTTATCATTGGGGGGAATCAAATTTTTTTCATTATCACTATCTTCAGCCTTGCTTCCAAAGCAAAAATTCGAGGTTTCCTTGGGGTTATTTTGGGTATTTTTGTAACTATTCGTGTTATTTCTATAGTTGTTCGGATTGTTGAATGCTTTGCTCCTGTTCCAGTCATTTCTTGCGTAATTATTATGCTGGTTTTTATTTTTCAGGTGATAACACTCATTTATTGCATGCCCCTGCTTTTTGCAGTAGCCGCAGTATTTTTTAGTTTTGTTTTTGTTTGTTACTTTATATGCGGTTTCACGCGCGTGATAATTTGTTCCTTGATTCTCACTCCTGTGTCTGTATTCGTCAGATAATTTATTCTTTACGAATTCTAAAGTTAAATCACTTTCGTTTCGAGCTTCAAGACCTATAATTAAGGGGTCATAGGATTTAGGTAGACTGCACAATAAAAGTGCAACAATGTGAGTCTCGGGTATTTCTTCCCCAATGGCGTATAATTTGTCGCGTAAAGTTAATATATCGTTGATATGTTGGTTCATATTTCCACCGTCGCATAACTTTTTTGAATAGAGTCTCCTCAACAGAAACAACTTAGAGGATAAGGTGGATCTCTGGTGGACTCGCTTAAGGGTATCCCAGATTTCCTTGGCAGTTTTTAAATGCCGAATGTGGACAATCTGAGAGTCATCTATGAATAAATTTATTGTGGCACGGGTTTTGGCGTCTTTTTTCCGCCAAGTATCGTCTGGAGTGAGTGGGGGCGTGTCGATGACGTAACTAAAGAGATCCTCTCTGGTTAGCAGCATTTCTAGGCGAAAGGCCCAAAGGTCATAATTGCTATTTGAAAGTTTCTCTACCAGGGATATTTCCTTTGCTGCAGAAATTGCCATGGCTTATCGTTGGATTCTACCCTATTTTTTTTTTAATTATTTATATTTTTGTGCGTATTGTTTATGTATATTTGTTCACCAATGTTACACTATCACACATAATATTAGTAAAATATCAATGTCTATATTTTATGCGGGTTGTATATATATGTATTTTCTTATTAATGCCACACTATCATACACAATGTAATATTACTGTCTATATAATGGTTCTTTATATACTTGAAATATTTCTTATCAACAGGTCATTTATATTTATATAATATATTCAAGAAAAAAAATTTTTTCGTATATATATACTCAATATTGTATCACTTTATATATATATAATATATTCAAGAATTTTTTTTTTTTTTTGTTTTTATATATTTTCAAATTTTCAATATTGATCAATATTATTTATTATATTCAATATAATCAATATGCATTTCAGTAGTATTATTTTCAACTATAACAATCAATTACTTTACAGCCTTTTCTTTTCTCACTTTTTCAGTCTCATAATCTATAAGTTTTCAAAGGCGTGAATTCATATTACAATAAAGGCTGTTCTTTCATTTAATATTTTTCTAAATTATTTTAATTGAAAGTTAATTTGAAATGCAGAATGTTTGTAAGAGAAAATAATTCTTCTTACCTGTATAGGTGAGAGCGCTGGATCTTCAGAGTATCACGGAAGTTTCTGTATCCACTTTATCCTATTTTAACTCTGAAAAAGGTATTTTTATTAAAACGTTAGTGAGTGTGTTTATGTAATCACAGTAATCCAGGCTTTTGACTTTAAACGAGATTATTATTTTTAATAAAATACAATTATTAATGCACTCTACATTTCTTGATTAATAGGTTAATATGTACTTGGTTAAGATATACAATTTTAGCTTGTTTTGATTAAATATGTACTGCATTCTTGAGAGCCAAAGTTAGCTTCCCCAAAAGCGAATGCATGAAGTGACAGACAGAAACATATGTCCTTGTCGCTCAAGAGATACGCCCTAGACTGCGATGAAAGGGTTTCTTTAGTAGAAGCAAGGGCTCTTGATCGAACACTCATTTCACAATGGAAATCTGCTGATCATTGCTGAAATGGAGTGTATCAAAGTCTAGCAAAACAGTTCTCCTTTCATAGTCTTTCAAAGTTTATTTGTGGTGCTGCCATCTACAGGAATATTAAGCAGTTGCATTATCACAGACAGCTGACGCAAATGAAGACTGGATTACTATGCGTAATTGTCCGGTCTATAAGAATTGTTTGCAGAATTTAATGCTGGATGGATAAGGATTGAGAATATAAAAAAAAGGGGTGTGCTCGTGAATAATGTGATAGCGAACAAAATCCGAAAACGCGAGGGAAGAGTGGTAATTCTAGAGTTCTGAAAGTTTTAAAAATTTAGAGGTTATGTAATTTTATAGTGCGTGATTTTTTTTTTTAAGGATCGTAAATAGTGTAGAACGAAAGCTAATATCTAAAGATGTTATACTAACGTCAGAGCGCGAATGAAATTTGTGTAATTTTGATTTTTGGACAAAATATATTATATCATGGATTACTATTTACTAAGAGGGTCATCGACTATGCACGGTAAGCAATTCTTACTAATTTGTCACTCTGAGCATTCTTTAATTTAATCATAAGGTTGAGGTATCCTAAAGAAATCATTTATAAATGTAATATGTGATCATAATATGTTCTTCAAACTTTAATAAATTATTTTGTATTTTAATTGAATGAGATAATTATTTATGTAAGTTCTGGGTACAAATCCCGAACTTGGGTTATATGCATTACACACAATATTACAACACGGCCTATATTAATATAATTTAAAGATGTGCATAATTGTACTTCGGAATTATTTAAAGAACATAACAAGTCATTTAATATGTTACGAGAGTAATTTTAATATAAAATTCAGCTAGTTAAACAGCAGTATAGTTACCCAGCATTTTGAAAATTTTATTTTCTGCTGGATGATACAATGGGAAATAAAGATATTTTTTACGGATTAAAATAGTAAAAACACACTACGCTGTTTTCCACTGTCATGTCAAAAACCAGTTTTTACGTGAAAAACCAATCCTGATAAAAGAAAAGACATTGCATATCTAGTTTCATATATATTTTGCTGTACACTGTTAACTTTTGATGAGCAGTATCTAAAACCATAAAGTGGTGATACAACATTTGGAGCTATGGTTCAACCAGAGCTTCAACAGTTTGAACGAGATTTCACCATCTTGTGATTTCAGATACAGTAGCACCAAAACTAGATTCATTCCAGCGCAAAATTTTTATTAGCTTACGCAGTAATTTTAAAACAAAAATTTTAAATTTTAAGAAAAAAAAAGAAGCAAAATTTGTTAAAACATAGCCTCATAAAGAAATGTGAAAAACTTTACTAACCTACTATAAATAAACACTGTACTGCACCTTGAAGATTTATATAACACCGTAGCTTTCTCCGCAGCTCTAGCAGGAAAAGACTATTCAAATTGTCAAAACGTCAAAACCTCAGTGCCTTCTCGCGACCCTCGATATCACGAATATACCATAATAACGAAGATGGATCTTTTAGTAGATTGATGCAAAAACTATAATAAAAATGCTTAAACTTCAGATAAACATCCTTAAAAAACAGTGAGGGGAGGCTGCATTTTGTGTACGAATTTTACTTCTGATTTTAATGCGTAAAATCAGAAATAAAGAATCATATATTTTTCCAAAGATCTCCACCAGCAATGAAGTGGAGATCTCTCTAGAGTGACGACACAAACCACAGTTTAGGCCGGAGATGGGGATGGTCGCGGCCTTTTCATCTCGGATATATACAGGCACGCAGGCGCACTATTGTTAAGCATAGTGTTGCTGGAACTGTAAAGCGCACGGTTCCGCAGAAGGATTTTTCTCAATTTTCATGAGGGACAGCTACTGGTAGTTTACGGATTGTGAATTGTACAAGTTTAAAGGATGAATTAAAGAGAAAACGACTCACTATATTGAAAGTTATAGATAACATAGAATAAAAACAGGGATTCTGCAGATCCACACTGCCTTATAAACACGAATCTCTGTAAAAAACGTTGAATGGTATGTCCTCCATAACCAATATAAAATCATGTTGCAATTTCTGTGATCATTTCAGTAATTTATATTAATTTAATTATTTTGGAAGTATCGTAACGTTATTAAAATGCCACAAATGATTTTCCTCCCATACATCACAATGCAATGGAGTTCTTCTGTGCCTCCCTGTAAACGAACTATAAATTCTACTTATTCTAAATTCCAGAGAAAGCATTTACTAATCCACCTCAGCGATGCATGTCAATTTTATTATGTTTGAAGTATCGTAACATCGTTAAAATGCACCGCAAACGATTTTAACCATAGATCATAATGTAATGGAATTATTTTGTAAGACCTTGTAAACTAACTATAAATGCTACTTATTGTATATTTCGCAGAAAGCATGTTGTTGTCTGCCTCAGTGATGCATATATGTTTGAATTAGCGCAATGCCATTAACATGCATAGCAAACGATTTTTTTCGCCATATATTATTATTTAATGGACTTGATATTGGATTTATTTTTGGACTTGATATTGGATTGGATTAATGGTTGACATTAAATGGCTGATTTAATATCAACTTTTGTGAGACATACGTAAGCAAACTATAAATGCTATACATTCCATTTTCGATAATAATAATAAAAAAGAAACATTCTACAGCGAATCTTAATAGCATATAAAAATTGCATAGCAATTCAAGTATATTTACCAGAGTTGGAGAACAGACAGGCAGACAGACCGAAGTCATAAACACTTTTCAACTAAATTGGAAAATGCTAAAAACGACGCTTAAATCTGAATTTAAAAAGAAGTTGAGTTAATTAGTTAATTATAATCAACAACTCTGAAAAAAAAACTCTATTATTACTCATGTTGTCTAGGCACGTTCCATTCCGCTATCTCATTACATAAGCTCTCCACTGCTCCTATCAACACTTTATTTAATTACTTAAATCAGAGCAAGAACAAAAAAAGCAATCTTATCATAGCGATCAAATGAGATCCATTCGTCATTTCCTTGACTGATCTTTCCTTTTCAAAACCAGTCGTGGACTAGCACGAAAAAAAAAAAAACTTCCGACCGGAACCTGTTGCCTTTGTAGGCGGATGGAGAAGTGATCACCAGCATCCGAGTGGGCGGTTTGACATCACACTGCATTAATCTCTGGAAGATTCTTTAGAAGGTTCCTTACCTTATCGCCATTTTGTTTCGTCGAGAACCTAATCTTTTTTTACCGGACTGCCAAGAAGGGTTATGTGTTTCACGCGTATCTGGGTATGAGGATTTCTTTATACCCTCGAAAATCCCAACGGCTGGATGGATTTTAATGAATGAGGTCTCTATCAATTTGTCTTAACCGTCCGATGGTTATAGGCTAGGTTTTGTTTTTATAAATTCAAAATGGCAGCCGTAAAATACAAAATGGCGATAGGGGCAAAAAAATGTTTTACGCATTATATTGAGTGGCATATCATTTGGATAGGTCTTTCAAAATGAAAACACAACTTAAAAGTCATCAATACAAGTAAATAACAAAAGTAGGTAAATAATATAAAAAATAGTTTCACATTGATGAGAAATAATTAACCAGTTCGCTTTTTACGCAGTCGAGTTTTTTGATTTTTTTTAATTTAATTTTTTTTTTTCAGAAATTTCTGTGGTAGTTATCATTGATAGTTTGACAATTTTAAATGTGAATTAGAGGTCTACACGGGCCGGCATTTTCACGCCCGGCCCGATGAAAAAAATTAAAAGTTCGTCCCGCTCGTGGAAAAATCAATTAAATGAGGCCCGACTCAATTTCTACAAAAAATTCTGGTTTTTCTAAACATACAGTTAAGATTCTTTTAAAGAATAATACTGCATACATATTTATGGGATAATTTTACGGTGTATTTTAAAATTGCTAAGTGTTCGCAAGACAGAAAATACACAATAGCAACATTATTGACTACTTAGTCTTAGACGGTTCACCATTGAAATAAGGATTCATTAAAAAATTAATGTAGTTTAGAATAAAGGAAAAAAAAGGAGTGTTGAAACATGATAACTTTTGAATCTGTATAATAAAAAGCAAATTTGTAAAAATATTTCTCTGCCATTTAATAAGGCTGTTCTCAAATCCAAAGGAGCTACTATCTGATACATTTCCGAATTAATTATTATTATTATTATTATTTTTTTTTTGGAAACGCATAAGATTAGCAAGTGTTCTTATTCAGAAACTATGTAATCGAATAACGTTATCCATTTTTTGATAAAGGCAATATATCTTTGGGAAAATACTGTCAAAGTTAAATTTTTGAATCGAATTGCCTGAAGCAATAGCACGGGAAAGTAGAAAAACCTGCAGTCATGTGATAAGAATCTCTTATAGCTCGATAAGTAATTTATTTATAAAAAATGGAAAACGCTGTTCGATTCCAAATCCCTTCAATAGCCAGGCCTTCCAATTTTATGTATTTACAGTTAAAAAAGATTCAAAAAATGTGTCGGAAAATTTCTCATTGTTGCGCAGTGAATTTGAGAACCACCTTAAGATATATTTCCAAAGATTCCGTTAAGAGAAGTTCGTTATCACTATTAGTATTTTTACAAAACATATTGCAATCCCTACACATCCTGAGAACAATAAAGTTCAGTTCCGGCCTTGCTCGACTATATAGAAAAAAAATGCAAGCCTGACACGAGTGACACAATGATCTCTGCCCGACACGAGTCTGCTGAAAATATAAGCCCGGGCTCAGTCACCATTTAACTGTCCATGCTGATCTCTACGCTGGACATGTTACATTTCTGTATTGATGTTGTCAAACAGGCATCGGCCCGCGACGCACATTTATACTTATTCTCGTGAAAGTCACTGTCAGGTTCTGAGGAACATATACTATTAGAACTATGGTTATATATTATTTTCTTGCTTGTATATTGTCTGTGTACTGGGAATTTTAAAGTAACACTCTTTTCTTATCTGAAATTTAATCCGAGCTAGGGAGTTACACAGAGTAGGTGAAGGAATGTAGTTTATGAATAGAGTGGGGCCCTGCTATTCAAATGCATACCTGAGATAAGTCAGAAAAAAGGATTTCACCAAATAACGAAATAACGGACGTCACGGAAGGTGACAGGGGGAGGTTCGATGGATTGGAGGAAGCGAAGGGGACCCTGATGGCAGAAGGAAAGCCCCGTTTATGGTTTTGGGAGAGGAGTGATATAGCTGAAGGAGATGAGTTAAGGCATATACTTGAAGGTGGGTGGTCGCTTTCTCGCAGAGCAGAGTTGATGCCTGGAACTGAATGTGTGAGTTTGTTCGAGAGTAGCTCTTGTATAGAGCGTGATTAGGTGGTGAAGTTCTTGGAGTATAGAGCTAATGGGTTGGAAGATTAATTGATCTCCGATAAATCTAATTTAACTAGCGTAGGGTGAGAGGAATATAAAGTAGTTTAACAGTACACAGCTAAGTATTTACTGTATTTAATTTAATGTTGAACCGGATCCCCTATATCCGAGTTCTTAAATGTAAATAGTGTTTTGTGATTTGTAAATAATGTGTAAATAAACTGTTAATTAAGTTGAATTGAAAGAGTTGGTTTTCTTTTCAACAATCCTCTCATAGCGTGACCTATATCACGTAATCATATCGATGGTGGCAGAATATAAAAAGTAAAGGACTTCTTCAAAGTTGTGTGAACTTAGAGGAAAACCGACAGACACCTTCATTGAAAATAGCTCATATTTTATCGGCTTCGATTAAGTTTTTATAGCGTGCCGGCAGACTTGTTTAATTTCTTTTATCGGCTCAGCCGGTAGGCCCGTTCAATTTTTTTTGCCAGCCCGACCCGTTTATCTTGTTTCTCGGCCCGGGGCCGTGCAGCCCTCCAATGTGAATAAATGGCGTTTCATACGCCCGTTACAAAAGTATAAAGAAAAAGAAATTTAATCGTCGGAAAGATTTTCAGAACATTGCAGATGAAAAGATGAATGTAAATACTTAAAATTTTTTCAAATAGTACGTAAATTCCAAAACATATAAATCATAATCGTAATATATTTCTAGGCTCGCCCTGAAACAATAGGGTAGCCAGTTGTGATTGGTAAAGAATCGCCATCTTAAATAATCATAAATTTTCACAGGCGGTCCGGGGACACGACACTTGCCTCTTGTGCTCTCTTCGGCGTGTCAGGCGGGTCGTTCCGAAGTCTTCTTTCCCGGAGACTGGGGTTCTGGGCTTGTTTCCGCAGGTAGTAAAACTTTTCCCTGCCCTGGGCTTGGGGGTTACACCTAACCATAAGCCAAAAGCGGGTTCCCAGGGTGGGTGCTTACTTACTTACTTACTTACTTACTGTGATAGAGGATTACGTATGGATTTAAAAAAAAAAAAAATGTGATTCAAAATCCAAAATCTCAACTGTAGAGAATGCAGCTGAGAGCACGGGCTCTGCCCAGTGTTGAATCCAGGGGAAATCTTGTGGCCCGTGGGGGACATTTCCCCCCACCCGGAGCAATGAGATGTCCACACCCCCACACCCCCCGGTAAATTTGAGATTTTGTGTTTTCAATGGTCAAAAAGTGCAATTTCCCTCCCGGAACTCTATAATGCCCTCCCGGAGACACAGAAATCTTTCCCGGAGAAAAGTGTCTGATTGCAACACTGGCTCTGCCTTGGCCTGACTGACATTCGGCAAAATGAAGGCAAACTTTCAAACGAGCCGCACCGTGCTGACAAAAAAATTAAATGGGCCAGACAGGCCGATAAAAAAATTGAGCGGGCCGCCTGGCCCGATTTAAAAAATTAAACGAAGCCGATAAAATATGAACCAGTTTCAATGGATATGACTTTTGTGAGAATAAGTATAAATGTTACTGCACAAGCCGACAACATCAATAAAGAAATACAACACGTCCAATGTAGACATCGGCATCGCAGAGTTACATTGTATCTGAGCCTGGGGATAACTTTTTTAACAGACTCTGTCCGGGTCGGGATCAGGATTACATATTTTATATATGTGCATATAATCGATCTGGACCGGAAATGAACTAATTCTTCCAAGGTCTTTCGGGCAGGAAATATGTTTTACAGAAACAGTAATAGCGATAATGAACGGAATCATTGGAAATATACCTTAATAAATTAAAGTGAAATATTTTCAAAACATCTACTTTTTATTATGCAGCTTCGAAAGTTATGATGTTTTTCGCTGAATCTTTTCCTTTTATTCTCAACTACATTATTTTTTTTATGAATCTTTATTTGGATGTTGAAAAGTCCAGGAGTCTAAGTAATCATTAATGTTGCTATTGTATATTTTCCCGAACACATAGTAATCTAGAATATACTGTAGCATTTTACCATAAATACGTATGCAGTATTCTTTAAAAGAAGCTTTATTGTATGTGAAGAGAAATCGGATTTTTCTGTAGAAATTGAGTCGGGTTGAGCCGTAAACTGCGAAAATATAAACGGGTCGGACCCGGGCCTGGAAATTCCGGCCTGTGCAGGCCTCTAGTACAACTCCAAAAAATGAATGATAAGTAATAATTTTGAAAAAATATATAGTTTTTCAGCATGATTTACAGTTAGTTGCAGGGGCTGAATATGTCCATATAATTCTCCATACCATTAAAAATGAAATGTGTAGCATTTATAGTTCGTTTACAAGGACACTCAAATGAATTACGCTACGTTACGGTCTATGGGGGGAAATCGTTTGAAGGAATGTAACATCTGCAAGCATATAAAAACATATACATCCCTATAGTACACTACACGATACTTACTATAGGCATCATATATTGTCTTTTTACGTATTTTTTTAATTAAATTTTATCACTTTACTGTCCTATTTCAAAAAGTTCATAATACTTTTATGCTTTAAATGTAAAATCTTTCTTTCTCATGACCAGATACATCCTGTGATGTTTAGTCGGTTGCCGTTATCCTCTTTTCATTACCGCAGAAATAACTTAATAAAAATTAAAAAGCTTGAATAATTTTCAGTACGCTATCTTACGTATCGCAGATACCTGCAACGTTCATAAAATAACAAAATTAATGATTTAATACTTTCCCATCCTATTTATTCGAAATTTAACCCAAGCAGATGTAAACATTTCCTGTATTAATGTAAACATCTCGTAAGGTTCCCTGTCTGCAATTCTTAGGGTTACTGTACGATATATTGGCGATTGTAACCCTGATCCTATTTCTCGCCAGTAATTTAAAACTCCCCATAGGCATTCATTTAACGGTCAATTTCTGGCGTTAGCTTATTCTCGGATTGGCTTAAATTTTATAAGATATTGGCATGGAATGACTTTGTAATCCCATCATTCTGCTCTTAACTTTCATGCTGTAAAGAACTCTTTTTTCCCTTGCAAAAGGGCCACCTCTGTTATTCCATATATTCTTTTGTTTCCATGGAATGGAACTTTTTTTTTTGTGAATCTTCAAAATAAAACGACTAATTAACATGTAGAATTTGCAGTATGTTTCCTAAAGCATAAGAGCCTCTTCATGGGTTTTGTCACCGCCCCCTGAATATTAGGCCTGAGCGCTGATACAAAAATGGCGGCTGCCGAAGGCGTATTTTTTTCAACGTGTGTACGGTCCCTTAAATATTCCAACCAATAATTTTTTTAAGTTTTTTCCGTTTTATTTTCTGAGATTAAACAAGTCAGAGAGATCTCTTATAAAATACTGGTGTACACATTTAAGAGACCGTACCTACGTTAAAAAAAATCCGCCTCTGGCAGTCGCCATATTTGTGTCACTGCTCAGGCCTAAGTATTCAGGGAGCGGTGGTTTTGCGGTAATTTACGTACTATGTACGGCTCGGTCTTGTTCATCACCAACCGATCTTCGTTTTTATAGGCACTGGTAATCTTTCGGTTGTAAGTATGGGGGCTTCCGCATGCTTACTATATAGAATATGGTGTGCACACATGTATCGTTCATTTATCATTTACAGAGACACACAAAAGAATTCGAGTACTGTCTATGAGCAATAATTGCTGGAAGTGCATACATGTATCGTTCATTTACAGAGACACACAAAAGAATTCGAGTACTGTCTATGAGCAATAATTGCTGGAAGTGCATACATGTATCGTTCATTTACAGAGACACACAAAAGAATTCGAGTACTGTCTATGAGCAATAATTGCTGGAAGTGCATACATATATCGTTCATTTACAGAGACACACAAAAGAATTCGAGTACTGTCTATGAGCAATAATTGCTGGAAGTGCATACATGTATCGTTCATTTACAGAGACACACAAAAGAATTCGAGTACTGTCTATGAGCAATAATTGCTGGAAGTGCATACATGTATCGTTCATTTACAGAGACGCACAAAAGAATTCGAGTACTGTCTATGAGCAATAATTGCTGAAGTGCATACATGTATCGTTCATTTACAGAGACACACAAAAGAATTCGAGTACTGTCTATGAGCAATAATTGCTGGAAGTGCATACATGTATCGTTCATTTACAGAGACACACAAAAGAATTCGAGTACTGTCTATGAGCAATAATTGCTGGAAGTGCATTTTCAACTGTGGTAGCGTTTTTAAATGTAACAAATTTTTTGCATATTATTTGGTGTGCAGAAATTATACAGGGTGATTCAAAAAGACGTTTACAAAATGACATGGCAAATCAGGCATACAACAAGGATAAAAAAAATCACATAGGAACATCGGGTCGCAAACCACTTATTGAGTCACAAATACAGGGTGTTTCGGTATTTCATCCTAACTCAATTTGGTTGACTGTCATAACTTTCGGAAAACTGAAGTATATTATAATGAAACATTTAACAGACATTCTCACCTTTGTTGTAAATGTGACAACACCGAACAAAAGTGGTAGAAGTGTGCATTATACGCGCTAGCAATATGTACTGGATGCCCCACATTTTGGAATGTAATTATCAATTCATATGGTATCATCGATTGTTTGAGCAACATGTTTTTTCAGATCTTTTCGTGATTTTATCACATTTCACTCAAAACAAGGTACATATCGTTGCATTTTCACTACAATGATTTTATTTTTCTCGAAATTATGACCATCAAACCGGGTTCAGTTACGATAAAACACCCTGTATTTGTGATTAAATAAGTGGTTTGCGACTCTATGTTTCTATGTGATTTTTTATCCTTGTTGGATGCCTAATTTGCCATGTCATTTTGGAAACGTTTTTTTTTAATCACCCTGTGTAGATCATACACAAGACTGAACAAAAGAATTCGAATACCTTCCCGCTTATTGACGGAAATTGCCAAAGAGGAATTTTTAACTGTGTTAGACATTTCCTAGTTTAAATAAATTTTAGCATGCCATGCAATATATATAAGAGCTGATAGATCATATACAGGGCTGCACAAAAGAATTCGGATGCTTTTTGACTACAGGTAGTTGTTGTTGAAATCGGCTTTTCAAATATGTTATGCGTTTTGCAAATTGTTTACTTAGTATTGTTTACCTTTCCCTTAATGAAATGGTGAAGTTTTGTTATAATATCCTGAATGTGTTGGAAAATGTCTCTTAATCTATGCTTGAGGCATGATTTTTTCTTTCTTGTTTACTTTGAATGTATTGTCATAAATTTTGAAGATTTTTCTGTGTGTTACAGCTTTAATTTGTGTAATTTTTTAAATAGCAGGGTTAAAGTTATCGGAATTTTCATTTTCTTGAAAGACGTTTCAGTCATCCTAATAAAATTTACATAGGGCAAAACTATATTACGAATTGAATATTTTCAACTGAGCGAAAAAATGCCCAGGATGAGAATCGAACCCAGATGCTTGGCTTACAAAACCAATGCTTTACCCTAGATTAATTTTAACACAATTATTCTAATTGGTAAACAAATCATATTAGATGTAAATTTCCAACTGGGCGAAAAATGTCCGGACCAGGATACGAACCCGGGACCTCCTGGCTGAAGCCGCCAGTGCTCTGCCTGGCGGCTTCCTGGTCCAGGCAAAAATCCTGGTCCGGACATTTTTCGCCCAGTTGGAAATTTACATCTAATACAATGCTTTACCATTTAAGCTAACTGGGCTGACAACCAGCCAGCATATTTCGCTCAGATAACCTTATTGGTAGTAACATCTGGTCTTTCATGTAGACAGCTCAACAGAATAAACCGCAGGTAAAGGAACTCCATATAAACGATGGATAATGGATCTTGTAAGCCAAGGATCTGGGTTCTGTTCCTAGCCTAGCCCATTTGGAAATATTCAATTCGTATGATAACTTTACCAATCAGTTGTTAAAATAAAACTATATTGCTTGAATTTAAATTTTGGTATTTTCCGTACCATTTTATTGCTATTTTAAAAAAATCAAAATATAAAAAATATGAAGCAAATATACACATTGTTCAAAAAGGTTTGCCATACTCTACACTGTAACCAAAACCTGTAATTTTTACAGAAAAAAAACTAATCTTTCAAATGCAATTTATTTGAAAGCTGTATCTCAATTTACTGATTTTTAATAATTCTTAAAATATTTTTTCAAGCATGAATTTTTTTAAAAATATGTCTCTATCGCATGCAGTCCGATTACGAGAGATAAATAGTTTGTTTGCACTTTAAAAAAAGAAAAAAATTTTGCCAAATTAACGGAATAAAACTGCCATATTCAGCGCCAATGGAAACCCGTTTAATTTCTGTATATTTTACAGAAAAAAAACTGTTTTTTCTTTAAAACTGGATTTTGTAATATTTTCAAAAATATTTTATATTGTTTTACAGAAAAAAACTGCTTTATCTTTAAAACAGTAAAAAACATGGATTTTGTCAATTTTGCAAAAAAAAAAAAATCTGTTTTTTGCAAAGAAAACTGTTTTAAATAACAGATTACAGATATTTTCTGTAAATTAAACGGTTTTCCACTAAAGCCAAATTTGAGAGATTTTTTTTTTTTTTTTTTTTTTTTTGTTTACTATGTACAGCAAAAGGCACGTTAGAAGTCAATTTTCCATTAATATTTTTATTAAATCACCTTTTACTTTATTATTAGTAAATATTATGGCACACATGAAAATGAAAAAAAAAAGTGCACGTTATTAAATATTTTTGGCATCCCATGCAATGGTTCTGAGAACCTCTCTTAAAATTCAAGTATTCTTATTAATTATTTTATCATCCCTAACTGGAAGCCTTGGACAAAGTTCAACTTGGTGGTGCTACGTTTTTAATATCAATTTATATATATTTAAAGCAGGGATTTGTTTAGGAAATTTCTAGGTCCTTTAAAGGACCCTTCACAAATTCTTTTACCTTAAAGCAAGACCCTTCACAAAACTTTTCTTCCCAAAACAGGACCCTTCACAAAACTTTTCATTCCAAAACAGAACCCTTCACAAAATTCTTTGTCTTATAAATAGACCTTTTACAAAATGTCCCCATGTTCAAATTAACCTTTCACACATTTATTCATTTAAAAGTAAAATCTGACTTGTAAAATAACAGCTGAACTCATGAAATAGCATATTACTTTTTTATATATGAAGGATAGAACTTGAATATAACGATAGTTTCAAATTCACAAAATTATGACTAGAATTTTCACAAATATAAGAAAAACTTCACAATTTCACAAAAACAGGACCCTGTGAAAAAAGTCTGGACAGACCTTTGATTTAAAGTAATAAGTGCCAGGAAACGTCTTTAGTACGATTTTTCACCTTTGGAGGCTCCTGAAACATGTGAGGCCGGGGCAGTTGCCCCGTTTGACCTTGCGGTAATAAGGCACACATAAATACTGCGTAAATCAAGGCACCAGGCAACACTACATAACTCTTCTTTTTAGCCTCGTCGTCATCAAATAACATAAATAAATCAAATAAATAGCTGCATTTGTTGTCAATAACGATCAGAAACAAATAAATTATTAGTTGCGCTACGAGATCTTTAGCCCAAGGAGATCTTTAGTCAAATTAGAGATCATTTCAAAACTGTGACCATTGAATATGACAGTAGGCGTTGCCAACTTTTCTTAAATAATTCTACTTGAATAGTTAAAAGTTTTCTTCCGGACTAAATTGTTTTGACTCAGTACTTAACCACCCACATACACTCTTTGAACTTTTCGCTTTGTTTATTAGATAACGAGGCAATGGTTAGCTGCGTTATCTGATAATAGTTTAAAATAATAATTATAGAGATTAGTTTGAATGCGTGCCATCTCCTCCGCACGTGATTACAGATAATTCGGAAAATATCACAGGTATTTCCAAACACATTTTACGGCCTTGAAACTTTTGACAGTTTTAGGAAATTTTTGTAAAATTTTTGCGGAGTCAAACTGTGTTAAACAAGCTGCAGTTTTTGTTATTAAAAAGAATATTATTGTACAACTTTACCGAGTTTTATTGTTCAATTTTAACTGATGATGGGTAAACTTTTTTTTAAAAAAAAGCTATGAAATGTGACGGAAATTCTTATATTGCTTGTCATAATATATTATTTTAGACAATTAACCTTAAAAAAAAAGAGTTATTCACTGTATCAAACTGATTAAGTTTTTTAAAAAATACATTTTTTTTTCTATAGAAGTGAAATTCCTTCGTTTAAATTAATGAAATTATAACATTAATTTCATACAGTCGTTATTAAATTTTACACAAAATAAAATTTAATTAAAATGGTTTTTCTTTATTATAGTGAATAAATGCCTTGAGAAATGATAATAATGTATTAAAGTAATTTTGGTACTTATCCATTAGATTAACACCAGTTACAACAAAAATGTGGTAAATTATGCGTATATTTCTCTACAACAAGTGTAATGAGCGTTTTATAAATTGTTACTTATGTATTATTTTTCTTTAAAATTTTCCTTTTTCGAATCGATTTTTTTAAATATTTATTTTAATATAATTTTAATATTCCAATTTTAAGAACAATTTGTGAAATAGGATTTTATTGCGGTCATAGGAATGAATCATTGCAATATTTATTGATAGAGTTTGTAAGTTCGTGAAAATTTTATTTTGAAAATTATTATTAACTTTATTGTGATAATTTTTTTTTAATTTATTTATTTATTTATTTTTTTTTTTACGAGCAACATGTCGAATAGATTTCTATGGTGATTGGGGGTATAATTGCAAAATAATTCTTTTAATATATTTTTGCATTCAGTATTCATAAGAATTTAGGTTTAAAATGTGTCCCAGATTAAATTTTCACACTTCAAGCCTCAACAAATTAGAATGCAAATAACAAAAAAGTATTAAATTTATGTAGGTTGTAAGTCATAACTATAAATATTTAAAAATACGTCGATGGGGTTAAAAACGGTTCGCAATTATAACTTTGCCACAAGTGAGAGCAAACTGAGTTATAATTAGTAGAATCACTATATGTATACATGTAACGTTATCCTTATAGCATCAAATGTAAACAGTCTCATCAATTCTTAAATAGTTGCGCTATTATTAACGTTCAAAGAGTATAAACGTTAATTTGGAATAACCCATATAAAAAGTGTGAGGCTACAATATCAAAAAAGTAAAAAAATATTGCTCTTGGGCAATATTTTTGATTGAATATTTTTATATTTAAACATTTTTTAACAAAATTTCATCGAAGTAATGATTTGGCCTTTTTTTTTTTTTTAATCCGTTGTACTGTGGTGTCAGACACCTTGATCACTGATGAAGACCTGTTATTTTTTTATTATTCCCAAGAAATGTCCAGTCAAAAATCTCTCTATTCTAAAAAAAAGTAACTACCGCTGTCACCGCCGCCGCCGCCGCCGGTTTTGATTTTTTTGTGACCGGAGGCCTTTCTTCGTTAATATTAACAAAAATAATGCATACAAAAATATGAAAATCGGTGGTTTTATACAGAAATGTTTGATAAACACGCTGATGCAGACAGTTTTCAAATCGAAGAATTATTTTAAGAGTTATTTAATGCTAAAGTTGGACAAAATCGCTCCACTAAAAAAGTTTTATAGCAGCAAAAACTATACATGGCAGTGTAATCATTTTTAGATCATTTTATGCGTTAGAATTTGCCGGAGTGCAGATTGCATTATTTTTTTTTATTTTGACTCATTTTTTCGGGTTTTATTTCTATTTTAAATTCAAATTTTCAGCATTTCTAGAGATATTTTTTACAGATTTCAGAAAATTGTACTAATTTAAACTGTTGCCAACTGTATAAAAAGCGCAAGCAATAATGTTTGCTTCAAATTAAAAATTTATTTGCACGTGACTATTATAAACAGGAAAAAAACTTTCAAATTAGAATTAAATAATTACGTATAAAAAGCAGGAACTTATTAAAAATTACGTCATAAAAAGTATACACGTGAATTTTAAAAGAGAAAGGATATTGTAAAATAATAAATTCATTAACATGCGTTAGAAGTCTTAGGAGAAATTACGTCATATTTACGTCACATTATAGTTATTACATAAAATGAACACAAAATAATATTGCAAAAAAGTTTAAATTTAGAAGTTGCGCTAGACATTTATTTGATATTTTGAGAATTAATTTAAAATGTCTCATTTAAAAGAACTTTCTTTTCGATTTGTTAAAAAATACCAGGAGACAAAGACTCTCTTTACTTAATTCCTTTTATATTAGCTTATTTTGAAATGTTGTTACACGTGTATACGTCATCAAGTTATTTTTATTTCGACGTTTTATTTGTTTTTTTATTAATGTTGTACGAATTTATTTGTTCTTTCGTTAATAAAAATTATATCAATTTGTATAATTTGGCGAGTGGTTTGGCGATTTATATAATTTGGCGAAATTGGTCGACAGGATAATCAAGTAGTACCGCAGCAGATTTGGCGTTAAAATTCCCCAATCAAAGAGAAATGAATAGAAATTCGTTTATAGGGAGATCGCCACTGTTTTTTAAATTATAATTCAATCTTTCGAAATCTTTTTAAAGCCGATCAAATTAGCGTGCATTTAGAGTCTGCGGTGTCTGGACGGGGGTTGGCGAGCGTAGCTCGTAGGGGGCCGAGCCCCCTAGTATTCTAAAGAAAAGTCAACAATAATCTGAAGCACTGTAGTTCAGCCTTACAAATATTAGATGAATTTTCGAACAATCCACAGGTATATTCATAAATCAATTACTTTGTGCGAGTTTTAAATACAAAAGCTACAAAAAAAGTTTCAACGTTGAAACGCACAAATACGTACAACACCATGACATTAAAAACCACATAGGGCCGTTTCAAGGATTGTTAGATCCCTTTTCTCAATGCGAAAAAATAAAAATAAAATTCAAAGTTTGAAATGGGTTTAAAGAGCCCCTCGTTTATAGCACCGAGTAGCAAGAGTTTATATATCCGAAAGAAATGACGTAACTGACAGGAAAACACTGAAAAATAAGAGACACTACGCAGGATCCCTCTTCACAAGCGAGAGAAAATGGGTGCTACTCCTGTCATTCACCAAGGAAGTAGAGTAATTATGTACAGTCGTGGGAAAAAAAGAAGTAATCACCCCGTACTAACTCCTCAACAAATTATCGTAGAAGAAAGTTACTGGTACCGAACGATTGGAAATAAAGTCTACTTTTAAATGATGTATAATAAATGATGTGTAATTTGATTAGGGGTTCATTTATATATTAAAACGAACCCAAACTTTTTTTTTTCAATGGCAATACCCAATTTTAACAAGATATTTCAAATCTTGCCAAGTTCAAACTATGCCTAGACATCAAATTTCAAGTCATTTGAATGATGAGTTTTGTAATTACAAACTTTCAAAATTTAGTGCTTCTAATGTTAAATTACATTTTCATATTTTTATTAATATCTCCTGAAATTATACTCCTAATGTACTAACTTTTTGTATAGCAATAATACTAAAATACCCAAACATAAATACGTTCAATTTGCAATTTTTATAATTTTATGATATGGATTATGAAATTAATATTCGAAAAAAAATATGAATTGCAACCAACAATTTTTTTGATGGATTTAGATTTATTAAATCCTGCTTTATGGATATCTAATGATGGTTTAAGGGGCCGTCTATCATAAAAGTGACTAGATATTTTGAAATTTCTCATGCTATCCTGTAATCTAGCAGTCTGCAATGACTGCTTGAGTGGCGCTTAAGATGCCTTGATCACATTAAGATGCCTCTCTCGGTCAACAATCGAGTACCGAATTTCAATTTGGATACAGCCCCTAAAATACGCTCGTTTAAAAATAATTAATTTCTCGGAAACTTATCGTACGAACTGCATAAAAATTTGTTTTTAGGTTAATTGAAGGGTGTAGAGTTCATTTATGCTGTCAGAATTGTGTACTGCTATTGAAAAAAAGCAAAGTTATAGTTCGTTTAAATATGTAGATGGCCCCCTAATTTTATATACATCATTTAAAAGTAGACTTTATTACCAATCGTGTAGTACCACGATCTTCTACGATAATTTTTTGCAGAGTTAGTAAGGGGTGTTTACTTTTTTTTCCATGGCTGTACATAATAAGCTTCGTAAATATCTAGATCAAAAACTGAATTACATATTTGAATAATTTCAGCCTTAATAGCCAATACTCGGGTCTATAATCTAGGGGTACTTTTTTATAAATTTTTGAACCCGTTCTAAACTTAATTATTTGTCTCGCATTGAGGAAGGGGATCCAAGAATCTTTGAAACAGCCGTGTGTGGTTTTTAATGCCATGGTGTTGTATGTATTTGTGCGTTTAAACATTGTAAAAAAATTTCTACCAGAGATATAGTGTTGGTGCTAATAGCTGCAAACCGAACTACAACGAACAAAATCACTGTATGTCCACACCTAAATGTTGTCTTTACTACTTCACATTCAAACTCTCTCATCAGATCGTTTTAGATTTCCTCTTTTATTAGTATTCAATGCGTATAAACATTTAACCTGGTACATATCGTATAAAAGGTAATAAGGTCAAAAGATCAAAAAGGTAAATATTTATTGCTCTTGACCAAAACTTTGAATTTAATTTGTAAATAATTTAAATTTTTGTAGGCAAATTTCATCCCATTGGTGAGAGATCTCACCCATTTTTAACTCCATTATCCTCAGGCGGCAGGTACCTTGACCAGTGATGCAAAACCTGGGTGTTTTACAGCGAATTCCATAACAAAACTAAGCTATTCCTTTTGTATTCTCTTCAAGGTTATTTTAAAATTGCTAAGTACATTCACTTTTGCTAATATAATAGTCTGAAAGTTTAGATATTGCAGAAAAACATTTATGTAAAAAGAAGGGCAATCAAGAATACAATATGAATTGTAACCAAATGATTCAGTATGCTTTAATGAGATAGCAGTTCTCCGAGCATTTTTTTTTTCTGGTGTGCTATTTAGAAAAGATAAAGAAATTTAAGGCATTTATCCTTGGATTACATTGTGTTCAGAGAGGTTCTCTTAACCTCAGGAATTAGCAAATATGGGAATGGTCATTATGAGACTGACGATGGCTAAAACATGCAACTGAAACGGGTAGATAGCCTAGAACGAATTTCGATGGTAATGGTGTTTATATAAATTTTATTTTGCTCTTTATATGAACTCGTAAGCATTATCAAGTATTATCACAATATTTGGCAAATAACTCTGGTCCAGGCTCAAATCTGTATTCTCTACTGCACGCTTGTCTGGTATTTGTATCTCCACAAATAATGAAAAACAAAATATTTAATTATTTTACTTACTGTTTTCAAAGTACTATTTATATAGCCCTATTATCCATTTTAGTAATACGTACTAAGACGGAATCACATAGGACCAAAGAATCTCTTTTTAAAGACTGGTCGTTTGATCGATGTATAATGAATAGCAATGCAATTGGTTCATTTTACGATGACGTGTACATTCAGCGAATCCGCTTTCTGGTCAAGATTGTCTTTTAGACACAGCAGAAAACGTTTTGTTTACATTTTGTTAGCGTCATAGATTGCGTGTCCGTGGTGTTTTTCAGAGTTTTAAATTTATTTAAACCGTACTGCGCAATATTTTATGCAAAATAATGCGTTTTTTATTTGCATTTGCAACTAAGTTTTCCATTACTTTTTTATACATTAAAAATATTTGCAAATTTCATATGTTAAAATGATTTATGATGATATTTAATCTGGATAGAGTTGAAGCAAATAGTGGTAAGCGAACGAAACGAGCTGGGATCGCGTAGCGGTCCCAATGCGAATTGTATTGAAAATTCACGGGGTTTGACGAGCGTTAACCTGCAGGGTGCTGAATCCCCTAGTACACTATAAAAGCCACTCGAAAAAAAAATTCCGAAAATCAGTGGCAACAAGAAAAGTTTGTTTTTATTAAAGCTTCTTTAATCCTTTTGAGGGCGGTGGTATATTTATGAAACCCTTTCATTTTAATTACCACATGCGACAATGGCTCCAGAATTTTCGTATAAAATTTTCCGTTTATTATGTATGTGAAATATAGCCTTTTTCTTGTTTCCAAATAAATCGGTTCATAAATTCAGGTATCATTCATTCATTTATACATTTTAGAAATGGAAGTGCTTTGTCCCTGAGAGGATTAAATCTCGAAAATACGAGTACAGTAGAGCGCCGATTATCCGGACCTGTCGGGGCCGAGGCCGATGGCCGATCCGGTTAATGAAAAATCCAGATAATTGGAAAACTTTAAAAAATGCCTATGGTAATGTTTTTTAGGGAACTTCTCTTCACACTTTTTCCAAGCTTAGAACTGGCAATTGTGGTAGTGCACATTTTAGCATATTATAAATGGTGTTTAGAAGTTATTTTTCTTTAACTTCTTTTACATTTTATTTTCTACAAAATTGGAACATAGCTATACATAGAAGGATACATAGAAATTATTACATGCATATATGCATACAGTGTTTAGTACATACATTTAAAAAATTTTCATTGTGATAAAGATAATAACTTCTTGATAGTTTTCTGCTTCATAGAGAGCATTTTTTTTTTTTGCGTGGACTCTCGCGCGTTAGAAGTGAAACTTCTTAGGTTCTAGAAACAGTTGATTTTATGCATTGCTGTCTTTACATTCGTTGACAATTTTATTATTTAAGGATTGGTAAATGGTTATTTAATGGTTAACTTTCGTGACATCCAGCCAAACTTAACCTACCGCGCCCTTCAAAAATTTTGGACAAGATTGGAAAAAAAAACGTATGGCCTTTGATCAATCCGGTTAGTTGGACAATCCGGTTAATCGGCGATGACCGGATAACTGGCGCTCTACTACGTTGATTTCTAAGGTTTCTAAAGATGGAGAACGCTTTTTTGGAATCGCGGGTAACTTGGAAGAGGTTATTGTATATTTATATTTCCGGTTATATTATATTTTTCTAGATTAAGAAGCACTTGTCTTTTTAGGTGCGTTCGTAATTATATAAATACGTAGCACCTATAGTCGTTGTTCAGCCCGTCTGTCTGTCCATCTGTCTGTCTGTCTGTCCGTCCGCATATAACAGCGCACAAACTACCCGACCGAATCGTTTGAAATTTAAAATATATAACTGTTGCATAATTTTGTCGAGTCATTTCAAACTTTATGGAACTCGAATGCATAGTTTAATGACAGGGATGGTCAAAGGTTTTCCGTTACATTACGACCAATGGGAAAAAATTATTTTAAGTGCATAAAATTATTTTAATGATGCCACAGCCTTCCGAATGGTCTGAAATTTTAAATATATAATTGTTGCAAAATTTTGTGGAGTTATTTCAGATTTTATGAAAATCGGATGTGTAGCTTAATTACAGACACACTCAAAAGTTTTCCGTTACATTACGGCCAATGGGGAAGAATTATTTCAAGTGCATTTTAATGATGTTACATCCTTCCGAATGGTCTGAAATTTTAAATGTATAATTGTTGCAAAATTTTGTGGAGTCATTTCAAATTTTATGAAAATCGGATGTATATTTTAATTACAGGGACAGTCAAAAGTTTTCCGTTACACTAAGGCTAATGGGAAAAAAATATTTCGAGTGCATTTTAATGATGTTACAGCCTTTCGAACAGAATGAAATGGATATGCACTTATGGAGTGCACGAAAATATACATTCAGTATAATATGCGGTGCAAAAAATGTTCATAAAACTAGTTATAGTACGAACGCACCTCATTTGCCACGTTTGACGAGCAATTTCCAACTTTTCTTGCAGTGTATGTATTTTTTTTTCAATTTATTACTATTATACAGGGTGTCCAAAAAAGAATGTCTGTTGGCTCAAGGTCACAAATAAAGAGTAACGCAAACAGTTTTAGATAAGCGCATGCGCAAGTACTGCTTTGTTATTGACTCTCTTGTAGTGCCACATACGCAAAATAGTGACTCCTGAGCATAAAGTGCTATTGCCGAGCTGAAGATTTAAAAGCCGCTAGAGTCATGCGATTTTTTCCTTTGGGGCTTTATAAAAGATCGTGTCTACTTTCCGCTGCTACCTTATGATTCGCCAGGGTTGAGACATAGAGTTGAAGAGGCTATTGCTTCCATTACTCCGGACTTGTTAACCGAAGTGTGGGAAGACTTGGTTTTTAGGTTGGATATATGTGTCATATAACTAAAGATGCACATATTGAACATTTGTAAGAAAAAATAGGTTAGTTTACCATTAATTTGTTGTATGATTTGTTGTAAATAGTCTAAATTAAACTGTTATTACATGGGGCATACTCACAATCTTTTGACTTTTGGGGGATAAAACTGGCGAAATTAAACTTGCTAAAATAACATTTTAATCTGATAAGCGAATGCATTAATGATTCAAAATAAAGAAAAAATGGTCAGCAGCGAAAATTTTTTTATTTAACTGAGGTTTATGTCAAACTTACGTTATGGAAAATTAAACTTTGCGAGTTTAATTTTCCTTACCCTTTTACCACTAAAACTTTTTATTTTCTTCGAAATTTTTACTTATAATGAATTTGCATAGTACTCACAGGGCAATCAAATAAGAAATAATAACAATGTAGTATTTTTAGTACAAAATTTTGGTATAACATTGTCTTAAAGGGGTATTAAAGAAGGGGCGGTAAGGTAAAAAAAAAAAGGGGAGACAGTATAGGGAAAAAAGGGACGAAATGGGAAAAAAAGGGACGGTAAGGGTGGAACGGTAAGGAAAATTACCACCTATTTTAGGCAAATCATGTTAAGACTAAGTGATAGTCACAATGTTCATTGATTTTTAGAAACAGTTGGATTAAACATTGGATTAAATTATTATTTTTTTAAATTACCTCGGAAAATGCAGGAATAAACCTTGAGGACGGTAAGACTGCCAATAAAGCCACGATCTTGAAATTGATATTTAAATTCTTATTTAAATTCTGCAATAAATTCCTGTCAAAGAATTTTAGACATTCTTTCTCTAGCGTACTTCTGCATGAGAAAAAACTTGAAAAAAATTCTGTGGCTTCATCTGAAGTGATTTTCTGTATAAGTTTAGCAAGAGGGACGGTAAGGATGAAAAACCTAGGGACAGAGTTCAAAAAATAATATCAACCGTAAAAATGGGTGCAGGTTAATTTTTTGCTACATATTTATATAAAACAGTTGTCCCAGTCTCGTAAAAAAATTACATCGAATTACTTTTATTGAAACAATTTTATACAGACAGCTCCAAACTTAAAAATCAACATCAGGGACACGGGACGGTATAGGAGTTTTCCCGGTATTTGGAGCCCAACATCGTCCAAAACTTATTTATCTCGTTAATATTGTTATGCAATCATACAATGGGATGTTCCCCAGTATATGAAATAAAAAAACACAAAAAAGTGTATTAAAATAAAAATTATTATTCAGGGACATGAAAGTCAAAAGATTGTGAGAATGCCCCATATATCATTGAACTTAGGACATTCTTTGACACCCTGTATTTTGTAAAATTTTATCAGTGCGCTTAGTAAATTTTAGTTTTTCAATAAATTTATTTATTTATTTTTAGAGATACTAATTCATTTTTCGCAAACAAGCAGGAAATTACATAAATAAACAGATAATAGATTTTATCTTTTAATGAACGCTTTTCTTCAAAGTATATTTTTGTTTCATACTCATGCTGACAATTAAATTAATTGGCGCTCGAAACAAAAAATTCTACGCTCTTATATTTTTCCAAGGAAATGAAAGTAATTAGTAAAAGCAGCTGTGAGCAATTTAGGAAATGGTTTAGAAGGTGTCTGTTTTATTTAAGGTTGAAAGAAAAAGATTATTTTATAAAACTTAAGTACTATTTAAGTGTTGCGGATGAATTATGTCAAACATTACGTGAAGAGGGTAGTTCTTTAGTCCATTGATTCTAAGTTCGAAGAAAACGTTTCATCTTTCCTGTTTTATTTAAACTTATTTTTTAAATTCTTGTTATCATACACACTTATTATGAACTGACATAACCATAAGGATATTTTAAGAAAAAAAAAACATTCTTAAAATGAAAAGGTTTTTTTTGTTTGTTTGGTTTTTTTTTTGTTTGTTTGTTTTGCTTTGTTTGTTTGTTTTTTTTCAAGAATTAGGAGTTAATTGGAAATTTCCATAGACTGTAAAAATAAATAAATAAATAAATAAATAAATAAATCGGTTAATTTTACTGAAATTTTCTATTTTTTAACAGAAACTTCCTATTTTAAGTGGCAATAGTAAATTTTACAGGAATAAACTGAAAATTTGCTTTTTATCCTTAGTCGTTGAATGTTAAAAACGGAAATGTTCCGTTCAAAACAGACAAACGAAAATGTTCCTTTTCAATTATGAGAAAACGGAAATATTCCTTTCAAAACAGATAAACGAAAACGTTATCCTTTTCAACTGAGAGAAAACGGAAATGTTTCTTTCAAGACAGAAAACGAAAACGTTCCTTTTCAACTGAGAGAAAACGGAAATGTTCCTTTCAAAACAGACAAACGAAAACGTTCCTTTTCAACTGAGAGAAAACGGAAATGTTCCTTTCAAAACAGACAAACGAAAATTTTCAATTGAGAGAAAATGGAAAAAATCTCATTTAAGTTTCCGTTGTTTTGATCTATAAGAAAGTAGTTGGATGTAGCTAGTTGGTCTGCGGATACAGCATTCCAGTTAGCAAACAATACATTGTGAACAGTTTGCAAACAATAGAAACAAACATGATAAAAAACATAAAAAGAAAACTAGTTGGATGTGTCAGCCCCAAAATTTCTTCTCTCTCATACATCTTAATATTACAAAAATTAGTTACAGATATCATTTCTTCAATACTATTAGTTCAATACTATACAAACTTTGATTTTCTACTTAAATTTCTGCTTCTGTCAATTAATCGGAATAAAACGAGTTAATTTCGATCATGATACATGTTGAAATGAATAGTTTTCCGTTATTCTATTGTACATCAGCTGTTTTCGAATAGCCGGCTTAGAAGGATGCGAAGTTCCCGTCGCTGCACGAGATGTACGATAATATTACGAAAAACCGAGAAAAATCGCTATTGCAGAACCCTCTTCCGGCGGAATATTTCTAAATTCAAGGAGGACTTGCTTTTTTACTTTTACTGTCCGAGAGAGACTGCTCAGACTAGGAAGTGAGTTTGTAGAGCATAGATGTCCCTCTTGGTCCCCTTTATTGAGGTCTTTAAAAAAATTACAAAATTCAGCCGATGCTGAGCCCGCCAATACGCGCGACAGAGGACGGAGTGATATATATAAGATATAGATAAATGTTACAGTAGCAAAGTTTGTGAAACAACAACAAGGACATTAAATAATGTAATATTATACAAAGTTCGACAATATTATACAGGTTGTTGCGGCCCGACATTGGGTATTGAATAAGGGGGAATCCAAGTCCCTGTCTTAGTGATGGAGTAAAACTGAAAGGTTACATAAAAAGTTGAAGATGTTTTTAAGCTTTGAGAGCAAAGTCGGACGCGATAAAGCATTTGCTAACCAACCATCTGGAAGAACAGGAGGACAGCGGATATGCCAGCGAGTTCTTAAAGAACAATTATAGAAATAATCAGAGGCATCAGCAACTTCACCTCACTCACATAGAGGAGAAAGGGCTCTTTTGAACTTGAAGAGGTATGCCCCCAAAAGGACCATGACCGGTAAGGAAAGCGGTAGAGGATGGAGTGAGCAGAAGAAGATCCAAAGATACCTCTGGGACCAGATCATAGGCATATCTACCCTTATCTGAGTAGTTCCAGTAATCCTTCCATTGTTTCATAAAGTGAGCGCGAAGATGTCTTTTGGTGAGTGAGTGCGATACTGGAAGTGAAAAATCAATTGATGGTCTAGCAGTTGCCTCCTTTGCCAACATATCTGCCGTTTCATTTCCCAGGATATCCTTATGAGCTGAAACGTGGCTTAAATAGGTTTTCCAGAGAAGATTTTTGAGAAGTGATTTAATCTCAATAACCTGTGGATTTGTTGAGCCAAAGGAACAGATAGCCTGCAGGCTTGAAAAACTATCGCTAAAAATTGGAATTAAAATTTTTGGTTTTGTTGAGAAATCCACTCTAAAGCTTTAAAGATGGCAAATAGAGTTCGGCTTGGAAAACGGAATTATTATTATCCAGCCTGCAGGACTTGCTTGCCATAGCCAAAGACATATAGTGAAAATGGCAGAAAAATCGCTATTATAGCGGCCCCTACTATCGGAATATTTCCAAATTAAAGGAGTTCCTGCCTTACCATAGCCAAAAACATGAATATGAACTTTGGTTCAATTCTTTGCATAACATCATACGCTTTTCGATGGTATAGTAATAAAAAGGGCACAAAAATCGCTATTACAGCGCCTTCTTCGGGCGAAATATTTCACAATTCAAGGAGGACCTTGCTGGCCATAGCCAAAAACACACACAACCAATTTGATTCAATCCATAACTTCATACACTTTTGATGGTACAATGTCGACACATGGGCACTCGAACACACTCAGATAGACAGACATTTTGTATAAACATGTTTTGGGGGACCTCTGAACCCTAAAACGTTGTAAATCCGTCAAAAACCGGAAGTCGAAAAATAATTTCCATTACAATACATTCTTCTACCGTAGATAGAAATAAAAAAATGAATTAGTGAACTCAAAATCTAAAAAAAACCTCATCTCCGTCGAAGTCACAGTTAAATTTTGTGATAAGCAATGCATTTTTTTAAATGTAAGGAAAATTTATGTGTGAAAGATTAATAAAAAATAGTCACTTCCTTTGTATAATTTCTATGCAACTCATTTCAGAATTAATGCTTCTTGGTTACAGTACAATTGAAAACAATCTAACGCAGAAATTACCTCAAAAACTGTGAAGACAAGAAAATTTTACAGACTATTTAAAGAATAATGGAAAGTGAGATGACTAATTAATTTCTTTACACCTTTGGCCGCATATGTGGACGTTTAGTGTTTTATAATTATAATGACTGTCAATAATAAAAAAAAGAATAAAAATGTTATAACTTATTCACTACAGAACCCCTCAACAAGAGAAGTAAAAATTTTATGCTTTGGCTGCACTGATAATGTTATTTCCGATATAGAAATAAAGCGTGAAGCAAGTTTTTGGCAGTCAGTGTTGATGGATTATAAATTGTTAATATTTGATAAAAAATAATATCAGATATATTAAATATATTAATTTTTAATAATATGTAGAAATATCAGAAAGAAATTTACTGTTAGTTTTTTATTGTATAAGAAATTATTTCACTCATAAATTACCATTAACGCTCAGTGGCCACAAATATGGATGTTATTTTTTTTTTCTAAATTTTAATTTCTTTTCTCATTTTTTTTTTTCTTTTTGAATTCCTATTAATATAAAATGAATAAATCGCAAAAAAAAAAGAAAAAAAAGCAATTTAACAAATTACAACGATCTTTGGAAAATGATTTTTTCAAAGACTAAAATTTAAGACATAAAAAGTCTCACGGAGTTGATCATACATTACGTACGCCATGGATTAAACATTAACATTCCTGGACCTATCATGAACAAATTTTAAAAGAAATTTCAGTTTTACAATTTTCGGTACTGTAATTTTTTAAACTTCTACGGAGCTGGTCATACATTATGTGCGCCATGGATTAAACATTAATATTCCTGGACCAATTTTAAATGAAATTTCAATTTTAAACTTCTAAACATCCCACAATATTACTTTTTACACCGTCGTATAGAGAAAAAAAATGCATTTTTAATTGCAATTTGTTTGAAAGTTGTATCTCAATTTGTTTCTGAGTTATTAATTTTTTTTGTAGTTTTTATTACTTTTTTGTCCTAGTGGCAACAGAAGTATCCATCTCTGTTGAAAGTAAAGGGAAAATACAGATTACTCTATAGACCAGTCAGAAAACGAATAAAATGCGGATTCAACCTATAAAACGCTTCAGATATGTTTTTGATTTCCTACCCTGACAGAGGACAATAACCATTTTTCCAAATGGTTAATAAATTATGTTTTCTTATTCGGAATGTGTATTTACGAGACAGATAGACAAAAATTATCATTATCATAAACTAAGCATGTATTTTAATTTAAATTATTCTATTTTTTATTTAACTAATAAAATGCTTCAGATATGTTTTTGATTTCCTACCCTGACCGAGGACAATAACCATTTTTCCAAATGGTTAAAAATTCATTTTTTTTCTCACCATAAAAAAATTGCCCCTGAAGAGGTTAATGATGATCACAGCACTCAAATACAAAAATTACTTCAAGAACCTAAATGAAAACTGTGCACTCTATGCCTCTCTCACCTAATTCAATAACCCGCACTTTTGCTACCTTCACTTTTCTCTGTTGACTGCCGTACGTCAAGAGTCAAAACCACTCAAGCACTTTTTTTAAGTAAAAGATGAAGGTGGATATGAAGAATAAGAAGGAAAAGTGGACTAACAGTTTCGCGCCCAATTCTTACCAATGTATATGATATTAAAGCTAAATGGGCAAAAATGTAATGTAAAATTTGTTTCAATAATAACAAAATTTTATCAAAATTTGTTCCACAAATTCTAGTTGTTTTCTCACTTTGGCCAAAGCCTGATTATCACAGGGGCACGTGCCCACATTTTCAGGTATTTTGCGCACTCTCTAAAAATATAAATTTCTATTTGTAATTCATAGGGAAAAGTGTGTTTTTCCCATTCATGTAAACTAAACTATCTCAGTATTTTTAACTGACGCAATGAATTGTAATGTAAACTTCGAAAATGCGAAAAGAACGGATATTAAATCTAATATGTTTCATTCAATCTTATATGTTCAGAGTTTTACTCACTCTGCAGAAGATTTGACCTTCCTATATTTTTTTCGTAAAGCTTATGGTTTAAATTGTAAACTGCACTTAAAGCTGTTTCTCAAAATTATAATGCATGCATTTTTCCCCATTCATGTAAACTAAACTATCTCAGTATTTTTAACTGACGCAATGAATTGTAATGTAAACTTTGAAATTGCAAAAAGAACGGCTATTACATCGAATATGTTTCATTCAATCTTATATGTTCAGAGTTTTACTCACTCTGCTGAAGATTTGACCTTCCCATATTTTTTTCTTAAAGCCTATGGTTTAAACTGTAAACTGCACTTAAAGCTGTTTGTCAAAATTACAATGCATGCAATTTTTTTTCCTTTGTAGAAAAGGAGCCCTGACATGGCCTGCATGCCCCAGTCTCAACATAGAGTTAATCAGGCTATGTGTTTACAATTTACTTAACAAAGGAAATCTACGCAGATACAAGACACGTTTTATTAAACATTTTTTTTTACATTCAATGCCTGTTTATTTGACTTAGAAATAATCGGTTCTTTCGCAGCTATGCAGACGAGTAAAACATTTTAAAAAGACATAAGATTTCAATGTTTCAAAATTATATATATATATATATATTCTTTTTTTTAAAGGGTGATTCTTGTATTGCCATACGTAAATAAATAAAATATTTTACCAGCAATTGCTTTTACTGCTAGTAATAAATGCTATGAAAAATTAACCCTTTAATTTTTTTAATATGATGAAAAATTTTAATAGTGACTTGTAAATATTTGCAAAAATTACAAAATAAATAAGTAAACAAGTAAAAATAACCTAAATCCATAAAACATGAAAAACCCTCTTTCTAAATTGTTCAGGAATGCTTTGTTGATTTATAAACCAATTTACAAAATTGTTATCAGACATTATTTATTTTCTACATCACGAAACTATTCAGAAGGGGAAGGGGAGGGAGGATTTTGCAGCAGAAGCTATATTCCCTAAAAATCGATAAATTTGCATTTATATGAGATTCCTTTTGCATGGCCAACATGTCTTAACAATCAATACGCGTATCTCATGTGCAAAGTTACAGCCGCCCACGTATTAAAAAATGTTTGATTTCTCTCACAAGGCCACTTACGTTAAAAACTGCACAAAGGTCAATCTTCTTGAATTATAATGCAAGGGGTCATCTCTGCTCTGGGCACGATCTAACTCAGAGGGTGTAATAGTGAATTACTTTCTTCCTTCTATGCCGCATTTAATGCAAGCGACTCTTTTGGGGAATTTGTTGATGTGACAGGTGTATATCCTTGGAACATGATCACAAAGAAACGGTTTTTTTTTTCCTAATCTGGTCTTCTTTAATAAGTAGCCTCACTTGCCATTATGTTTTAAACGGTAGCCACAATTTTTTTGTCTGAATAATTACTCTTTTCGCAGCTTCTGTGCAATTAGTGTCAGAAGTTTCAGCAATACATTGTTGTCAGTTGCATTGTAAGCAAAGAGCTTTACCCAAATTCTGAAGTGATTTGTTGACAGAAATTTTTCAAGGAAGTGATTAATTTTTTTTATCACACTTTTGCTTACAGATAATAAATCTGTAGTTTAGTGCAAAAACTGATGGTGACCTCGACGAGTAACGTTATGTGACTTGCCTTTCCTTTTGTGTTCACTAATTAATTTTTTTTAACTTTCGATAGTGTTTTTTAACACTTTCCTACATAGTTGAAAAGGGTTTAGGAATTAGGTTTGTCTGATTGTCTGCTTGTCTGTCAGTCCGCGCTCTAACTCGCGTAAATATATTCGAATTGCTGTATTATTGAGGTTTACCATGGCATGTTCGTTATTGAAAATGGGGTGAAAAGTATAAGTTATTCATTTATAGAGCCACACAAAAAATTCCGTTAAATTATGGCCTATGGGGAGAAACCGTTTGCATTGTATCTTAATGATGTTACACTATTTCAAATATATTGATTAATATACATGACTGAAGTGCATCACAAGATTCTTACTATATAATATGGTGTAAGTAGTAAGATAATGACAGTTTAACGACAGCAAAGGGAAGAGGAGGTGCGGCTACACATCTGATGTGCAGCAGACTCCTACTCCAAATCAAATGCGTACAATTCCCACTTTCTGATTAACAATCTCTCTTTACCAAAGATACTTTTTACGCCCTTTGTTGTTTACACCGATATTTGTAAAAAAGTTTATATATTTTTAAAAGTTAAAGTCACAATTTCATTCAGAAAGATTGTTTGTGTATAAGTGTATGCGAAATGGTGAAATTTCCAAAATAAGTAGGAACAATCCACTATAGGGTTTCAAACGTCACTTTATCAAATTAGTTATTTTTATATGCATATGTGTGCATGTGTGTATCTATATTTGCCTCTAAAATCGTGTATATGTATTTGTATATGCGGATAGTTGTCTGACTATGTGTATGCGTCTGTTTGTGTGGCTATGTATTTATAAATTAAAAAAAAATTAGAAAAATTTACATTACTTTGAAAAAAGTTTTAGAAAATTTACCTTACTTCAAAAAGTTTCACAAAATTTACACCTTAGCAAAAAAAAAAAAAAAAAAAAGTGCTAACAAATTTGAAAAAGTTTTAACAAATTAGAAAAAATTTAACAAATTTAAAAAGAGATTTAACAAATTTAAAAAAAAGTTTCAGCAAATTTAAAAAAAAAATTGTAACAATTTTTTTAAGAAATCTTCTCAAATAAAAATAAAATTAACAAATTAAAAAAAATAATAATAACAAATTTGAAAAAAAATCTTCACTAACAAAAAAAATTAACAAATTAAAAAAAGTCTTAACAAATTTTTTAAAAAAGTTTTAACAAATTTTAAAAAAAAGTTTCATACAAGTTTTTATTTCACACGCACAATTTAACACTCGTGTTTACTTGTAAATATTTTTGTTAATGTCTAATTTTTTTAAGGAGATTTTCTTTTAATATAATTTATGTAAGGTAAATTTTTGAAAACTTTCTTTTAACGTTTTTTAATTTGTTAAAACTTTTTTTTAATTTGTTAAAACTTTTTTTTAATTTGTTAAAACTTTTTTTAAAAATTTCTTAAGACTTTTTTAAGTTTGTTAATTTTTTTTGTTAGAGAAGATTTTTTTTTAATTTGTTAAAACTTTTTTAAATTTATTAATTTTTTTTGTTAGAGAAGACTTTTTTCTTTTATAAAGAGAGATTGTTAATCAGAAAGTGGGAATTGAACAAATTTGATTTGGAGTAGGAGTCTGCTGCGTGAACACCAGTTGTGTAACTGCACCTTCTCCTCTTCCTGCTGTCGTTGAACTGTCATTATCGTATTACTGGTGTGTGTATAATATTCAGAGTTCATTTGCAAGGACACACAAGAGGAATCGGTTACACTGTACTGAAGTGCGTTTTCAATTGTTGTATGCATTTTGAAATGTAACTAATTTTTTGCATATAACTCGCTGTGTATAAATTCGATAGATCATATACAAGGCTGCACAAATGAATTCAAGTACAGTTTCAATTTTCACGGAAATTGCTAAAGGTAAACTTTCATCTGTGTTATGCGTTTTCTATCTGGACTAGATTTCTGCAAACTATGGTAGTATATCTGTATTATAAAGAACAAACGTGTCTGTGCGGAATGCTGACGCCATTTTGACAGTGGTAACACCAGACGATTTAATTTAGCTTTTATTGTAATTTCTTAAACTCCTAATTATCCCACATTTTCAATTTTTACTATGACGAATACAAAAAAAAGGTACCTTCAAATACAATTTGTTTGAAACTGTATCACAGTTTTTTTTTTAACTGTATCCTAATTTACTCATTTTTTTATGTTTATTTAAATAATTTTCAAGCATGGTTTTTTAACTGTCTCTATCGTGTGCAGACGATTACGAAAAATAAATCGTTTGCACTTAAATTAATACAAATAGCTCAGCATTTATTTCCTGCTTGCCATTCTAAAACAAAATTAAAACTTCGTCAATGAATAAATAAAATAATAAAATATAAAATAAAATAAAACAGAAATTTAAGACATGTAATCAAACTACGCGCTTAAACTATTGAAATGATCAGTATAAGAAAGATATTTGCAAAGGATACGAAAATACTGCTTTTAATAAATTTCAAAACTTTATTTGTATGCTTATTTACTATTATTCATGTAAAAAGTAACTTTGGTATTGTTAGTGGGCATTCTAAAAAAATATATTAAATGTAAAAAATCTATTAGAATTTCCTGCCAATTTGTGTTTTTAGAAAATTTTACTCCTGAAGATGGTTTTGAAGATTAAACCGAAGCGTTCAGTTTTATTTTATTCATGTGTTTTATTTTTACATCATCTTTAAATTTATGAATAAAGTATACTCTATTTTGTTTAATATCTATTAAAGCTTTCAGTTTTAAAAAAAAAATGGTTTTTACATATATTCTGTAATCCGGGAAGCCCGGTTTTATCCCCTTGTATATGTAAATATATAGATTAGGCCTGCCCAACCTTTCAGTAAACAGGAGTGACCCTCACCTAGTTACAAATAATGAAGAGCGCCATTATTCACATGACTTAAATCATTCTCTTTAATAAAAAGCTACGCGTTGCTGACGACTGGCTTTTTCGCTAATCGTTGCCACAGATTAATCTCGGAAAATGGAACATTTGAAATTACTGAAAACATTATTAGCTCGAAAAGTATTTGTCAGAAAATTGTTAGACAAAACAGCGTAAGAAAGGTAAAAAATTGTATTTTTCTACCAACAACAGATTACCGATATAAACAACATTTCCGAACATTTCGGAAATTGTGATTAATTTTGCAAATATAAACAATGTGTAGTGAATCATTCATTTTTGAAAATTTATCGATACAAATTTTAAAAATTTCGCGCATTGAATAGTTTAACTCCTGTAGTATTAATACGCCTTTGACGTCTTTCGTCTATGAACCAAATTTAAAAGCGAAATCTTGGAAAACTCCAGTCTATTTTCGGTACTTTATGTTATCCGGGGTAAACTTCGCCAATAACAGGGTTTTTTCGCCAATAGTAGTCTTTTTTTCGCGCGTGTGATTTAGAAACAATGTTGGTTAAAGTTGACATAAAATGCTATGGTATTTATTATTATTATTATGTATTTAAAAGGAAATGGGTGAAAAGCATGTATTTTAATTATATGCAATATATGTATTTTGAATGTTTGTATTTTAAATAAAAGTAATGCTTTTTAAAGGAAATGAATTAAAGGTTTATATTTTAAGGGAAATTAATGCAATGAATGATGTCAATGGGAACAATATTTGGCGATTTACCACATCGCCAAGCTAACATAAAAATACTCTATTTTCTGAGTATTAATGTAATAAAAATAGTTTTTAGTTTGTTTGTTTCAGGTTTATATGCTTTATTTATTTTGGAAAAAATGATTTGATGAATAATTAATCCATTTTCCTTTTTTTTTCTTTTAAAAAACTTAATTACTTCTCAACATTACATAATTTTAAATTTTACACCATTGAATAGGGAGGGTGCCCTTTCAAATGTAAATTTTTTTAAAGCCGTATGTCAATTTACGGATTTCTTATGATTTTTAAACCAAATAGCTCAATTACGGAATAATAGTACATAAATACTTTTATCAATTATTTAAAATTTTAAGGGAAATTTCCAACCACCGTCCTAGGACGGGTGTTTACACTAGTGTAACAGTATTATCTCATTGTTACAGTCGGCAGGGTCTGGTTATTTCAGAGGCTAACTTCCACCAATATTTTTGTATAGTAATTATTGCTTTATTTAAATTCAGAATTTCTGTGATAAATATGGGGAATATTTACTATTCGGAAATATTGATGGATCGCTCCTGCTTTAATCACGGCCTTAATAATGGTAGTCTTATATCTCACACACGTCTTATACGTTGAACATATATTTCATTGTGGTACGCATGAGCTCTCTATGATTCATAAATTCTATGTAAAAATAATTTGAATATATAACATAAAATTGGGTACTACTTAGTTATCCCGTCGATCAATTTCGCCAAATTATACATATTGACATAATTTTTATTTTAAATAACGAAAGAACAAATAAATTAGTATAACATTTATAAAAATACAAATAAAGCGTCGAAATAAAAATCACTTGGTGACCTAAACACGTGTAACTTGCTTAAAGTCAAGTGAATGTGACATTTACAATTAATTATTATTAGTATTTAATCGTATAGTTTGGCGATAGATTTTTTGTCGACGGAATAACCAAGTAGTACCTAAAATTGTAAGTTTAGAAATACTTTTTCTTAAAGCGAACAGGAGATTAAGTGAGTGAGATCCACGTAAAAGATTTTGTAGGGGAAGTAGCCAGTAACCTTTTAATAAAAATTAAAAATATATATGCAAACATTTTTTTACTTTTAAAAAAGCTTTCTTTAAAATTGATATTTTATCCTTTCAAAAACTTAGTGACATACGAAAGGACGCTAAGAAAACCTTCAAAGAGCGTCATGGCATCCGAGGGCGCCGCTTTGGACAGCCATGATTCAGATCACACACGGGTGTGCACAAAATAATTCTGATATTTTTCTGGCGTGGATGAGGGTTTTCAAATAAGTTATACGTTTTTGAAATTATTTACAAAGACATCATCTTTCACCCTTATTAATCGGTTTGTTTAGTTTTGTTACAGTATTCTGAATGTGTTGGAAAGTATCTCAGAATCTATGCTGACCAGTGTTCTCGCTGACTTTTGATCAACATTATCGAATTGGGGAATAAGAAATAAACAAGTAATATAAAAATTTTGTTTTTAAAGTCAATTCCTACTTAGGTCATCAAAGAAAAATTTAATATAATTCCTTAAGCTAATATTAGTTTTTGTTGCATTAAAATATCTCAATTTGTTGATTTTCTATAAGCAAGTAGCTTTACAATGGAAGTCTATGGGAATTTGGCGAAATATTAGAGATATCGCCAAGTAGGCGACAAACTGGGCGGTATTTGGAGACAGAACAGGGTCCCCCCTATGGTGACCCCCCTTATAGATATGATGATGCATTAAATGCTGTTCAATAACCAATGGCCGCCATTTTGTCTCCCATATAAAACTAAATTAATTAATTAAAATTTAATGAATGAATTAATATTTGAAAAATCTGTATTAACATCAATTGTCATCCAGTACAAGTTTTAAAAAATTTATTTCAACTTTATAGGATGAATAATAAGTATTTTATTAACGATTGAAAATTTGAACAAGATATATAAATAAGTATAAGGAGAGTGTGAACTAATAGTAGGAATTGAAAAACATTAGCCAAAGGAACAGAAATGTCAGCAAAATAGATTCGGCGTGAAACACTGAAAAATCTATCTTTAACCATTTATTGTATCCCCTTTTTTTGGATATGTTTAAAATAACCTAATTTTTTTGTAATTGCTTATACGATAGAAATTCGACCATCCACTACAGAAACTTTTAAAAATAAGTTACATTCTAAATGTCTACTAAATTTGTAAATGTTTCAGACATTCTTTTAACTGTCTAAATAAAAATTAAAAACAGAAATCTTTGATTTACCGTTGTGAAAATATACACTAAAAATTTGTATAAGCTTTCGACTCTTAACCGATTGAAAAAATTTGACCGTCCAATGATACTTTGCATACATTTAATAAATAGTATGGTAAATGCCTAATTTCAACACCGCATTCCAGCAAAATTTTTCTCTATTTGGCGCTTGGTGCGAGTAATTTTGTTTGCGTTTTTACCGGCGCGACGCTGGCGCATAGATAGTGATTAACTGACAATAGAGAAATACCTATGGCATAATCCTTTCTGTGTCTTTAGCTGTTGTTAAACTCAATTGGTGTTAATGTTAAGTCAGTATCTCTATAAATAGAGCTGTTAATTTTTTCTGTGTTTGTGACAAAAACATATGCTCTCAAAATAGCATGGGGTTTCTTTCTGAGAATACAAAAGGGTTATAATTTGCTATACTGTACTGTTAGATGCATTTTTTCTACACTCATTTCCCAGATTCCCTTTGCCAAAATATACGTGCAATTTTCTCTTATCTTATTTAGTTGTTTGGAGCTTCTGAATTAAAACTAAACATGAAGTTCCAAAATAAACGCGAAATATGTATTCCACAGAATTTATTTCTGTTTCTGCACCTTTCAATTTTGTGATACACAGCAGCGGGCGAAGAGAAACTGTGCTCGGGGCAAAGTTTTAAACTGTGCTTCCCCCCCCCCCCCCAACTTTTCTTTGTCACAGGTGTCAAAAAATTAAAAAGTGCAGAAACAGAAACAAATTTTACTGAACACATATTTCACGTTTATTTTGAAACTTTAGGTTTAATTCTAATTCAGAGCTTTCAAAAAATTAAATAACATAAGAGAAAATTGCACTTATATTTTGGCAAACGGGATCTGGAGAATGGGTGCAGTAAAAATGTATCTAACAGTACAGAATAACAGTTTGGAACCCTTTTATATTCCAAGAAAGAAACCCCATGCTATTTTGAGAGTAGTATATGTTTTTGCCACAAGCACAGACTCAAAAAAGAGAAGGTTAACAAAAGAGATTAAGACAAAGACCCAAAACAAGTTTTGAAAAGAATGAAGTCCTTATTCATAAATTTGTATTTCGGTGAGGGGGGGGGGGGGGGAGGGGTAAAGGACAATGCAATAACTTTGAAACGAAAAATGTACGTACTTCCACTGGGGAAAAAAATTCCCAATATGTAAATATACAATTTTTTTTCGCAAAAAAATAAGAAAAAAAGATGTTTGAAGTATAAATTTGGCGCCCTCTCAATGCCGCGCCCGGGGCAACTGCCCTCTTCGCCCCCCACTTCGCACGGCCCTGGTGATACATGTCACAAAGAAAAAATGTGTGTGTGTGTGTGGGGGGGGGGGGCGCCAAATTGAAATTTTGCCCCGAGCGCAGTTTTCTCTTCGCACGGTGCTGCAAAGCCTTGTCGCTAGTGACATACATCTGCTAACAGCACTAGAGCACAAGAGGTTAACATTAATATTAAAATTATTTTGTTACTTTTCTATGCCTGAATTCAATTTCACAGCTGAAAGTGTTCAACTGAAAATTGATAGCAACCTAAAAATCGATATGCCAGTTGAAGAAAACTGATTAATACACTATAAAAAAGTACTCGAAAACGTTTCCGAAAATCAATGGCATAAAACGAAACTTTATTTTCATAAATGCTTCTTTAAATCTCGAAAATATATTCCTGGGTTTCTAAAGATATAGAACAATTTAGAAATCATGGCTAACTCAAAGGAGATTGGTTATTGTATATTTTCGTTCTTGGTTGTGTTATACTTTCATTGATTAAGAAATATAAAACTAAAAAACAGAATTTAATAAATCATTCTTTAATTAAAATTCTTAAAAAACATTATCCAAAATTAACTAAGCGAAAACAATTTGTTAACCAAAATATCATCAAAAATTACAAATTCAATTATTTCATAAATAGGTTTTTTGCCAACGGAAACGTTGCCATCTAAGATCTATCATAATAAATCAAATACACATCTTCCCTTGACATGTTACAAGAATATAAAATAATAGGGATACAGAAAATATGATCGTAAACTTTACTCTCTGCGTAATTTATAGGAATATAAATCACAGGATAATACTCAAAAGGATTTCAACACATGTTTCATTAAGTTCAAAGCAATTCCATACAGATTTTGATGAAACAAGTTTTTTATTATGTTTCGTAAACATCAAATGAAATAAAAACTTCTACTTTGACTTGCTGCCATTTAAATTTAAGAGTTATTTCTTCAAAATGCTAATGATATTCCGATGATAACTTTAATAATAGTGTTACAATATATGTTACATGCCTGCAGCTTTTGTTTTTAACACTTTTTGATGCAAATGAATAATGTTAACAACTGTTTTGTTCCACTAATTAATGTATATATTATTTTTTACGTAATTACTAACTTAGTGTATACTATAACTATAAAATTTAACATTCTGTTAAAAACAGATTTAAGAAACATTAAGAAATATTCCGTATCATAAAACCGTTATGATTTGAATATAAAGTTTTTACTGCAAACTGCATGTGCCGCCGGTCATTTCTAAATACAAATAAGCAGATAGTAATAATAATACGTTATTAGAGAAAGCATTAAAATTTAACATATATATATATATATATATATTTTTTTTTTTTTTTTTTTTTTTATCTATTTCTATTTAGTTAGGAAGAAAACGTAAGTTGTACTTTCTGACATTTTTTGTGGTTCAAATTTTTAAGCATATTCTTTCCTGCATGATTATTTTTTTCATAAATAATAACAAATAAAGGTATTAAATAGGTAAGTGATTTAATATTATAGATAAGTGACGATGTATGATATATAATTTTAAAATCGAACTACAGTAAATTCTGTCTAAGGCGGACTCTGTGCAAGCCGGAAATCTGTCTACCGCGGAAAATTTTCCAAGTCCCGGCGAAGCCATAGAAAATTACATTAATTCATGCTGCATAAGGCGGAATCTGTCTAACGCGGAAACGGAAAGGATTTTAAGGTTCCACCGAAACCAAAATTTTGCATAAGGCGGAAAAAAGGATATTTTAATAATGAAAGGCATTTTGTTTGTCAAACTTTAAAACTGTCGAATATTCAATCTTAAATACTTTAAAGTCAAATACTCAATGTCGAGCATGTTAGTTAAATTGTGTAACACTTCGAAAAAGTTAATTCAAAACAACAGAAACTGTTGAATTTTTAAGGAATTCTTGCTTATGCCATTTTTTCCTATACAAAATTGCATTTAAAAGTTATTATTTCTAGTAGAATGGACATTTATCCAAATATATATTTTCTAAAGTACAAAATATTATACTTTAAGGTTGTACTCAAATACAACATGATACCGTTCTGTCTCATTCTCTAAGTTTATTGTTTTTTGAGTGTGTAAACATCCAATTCGCATATATTATAGCAGTACTAAGAAATTGAATCGCGTTTCTCATCTCATTTAATTATAAAGACAAATGAACTTTCAGAATTTCAGTTCTCAACCTATTTTCGAGCCAGGAAAATCAATGAGAGAACGTCATCGGCAAGGGATTTTTTTTTCTTTTTTTTGTGGGGGTGGGGGAGTTTTTTTTTGCATAAGCCGGAATATTGTCTACCACGGAAAATTTTCTCAGTCCCGACCGATTCCGCCTTAGACAGAGTTTACTGTATATACCTCCCTATGCAAAATCTTATAAAAAACAAATCATTTAAAAACACTGAAATGTAAACGAGAAGTTTCACTATTGTTAACTTAAATGTGTCATTTTTTTAACGTTTTGTTATTTATGTGCTTCCGGTTTTGCTTGTACTAGAAGAAAGAATTCATGAAGATTTTAAATGTTCTCTATAATGAAAAATATACGCATTTCTCATAACTGGAATTGTTATTAATAAAAGCTAGAAAAAGAAAAAAGGCCTCAATAAATTCTGAATTAAAAAAGTAATATTTCTTTTCTTCTTAAAGGTACATTTTTTGGTGTATTTTCATAGCTCTAAAAATATTCTGAATACTATATTTTCATTTTAGAAGATGATAAAATAAGTTTATACCCTGTTATATGTATGGAAGGAAATGTATAAATATTCACAATCGAATTGTAGCTCCTTTTATGTTTTTCTTTATTATTTTAATATAAAACTTCTCGTCTTTATTTGAAGAATAATCACTCAAATAACTTAATTTCCCATTAGAAACTTTTAGTTTTTTTTTTTTTTTCTTTTAATGAAAAGTTTTTGGTTAAAAATTTTTTGGAAACTCTATTTTAAATCTGAGAGCTGAGATAATTTAATCTAAGCTTAATCTCTAAATTGTACGCGATTTGAAAAAAGGGCAAATTCTTTCACAAGGGTTGATAGATTATTTAAATGATTACACGAAAATTTATATAAAACATTTACTCTAAATATGTTGCTGAAAGAAAATATATTATTGAGCTTCTAAATAACAAATTTTGAAACAATTTTGCATCATTTAAATTATACTGTAAAATCTTCGATTTTAATTGAATCGATCATTTCAAAAACCACATAATCACAGAATCAGAACTTTTCAGAGAAAAAAAAAACTGTAGTATTCACAAGTAAACGAATTTTTATGGATTTTTTGGGGTTGATTTTAGAGTTTGGACGTCAATGTTTGTAAATATTGAATAATTTTTATAATTTATGAATAATAAAAAGAAAAATAACAGAAAAATTACTCCTGACTTATGTTTGGAAAGAACTTGACTTGTGAGGTTTTTAGTAGTGACCGATTCAACTATATTGCCTAAGGGTGAGACGCTATTAAACAGAGATGGCGAAATTCAAAATGAAAACATCAGAATATTATGCAATTATATTTTCCCTCTTCAATTATGCACCTTACAAGAGGGTATATCTTTCTCAGATAATTCGGTCTTAAAAAGAAATAGTATTTAGCTTAGCATTGATTGTTTAAATTTTGCTTTAACGATGAATTTTAACCCTTTATCTTGTGTAAATTTTGCTTTAATGATGAATTTTAACCCTTCATCTTGTGTAAATTTTGCTTTAACGATTAATTTTAAGTTTTAACCCTTTATCTACTGACGGTACTTATAAGTACCATTAAAATCACTTGTTATAAAATTCATTTAATACATCGATTAGTTATAATACAGTGTAGAATGAGTTATAGATACATTACTTTATCTTGTTCCAAAAACATTATGGGTTACAAATATATATATATATATATATCTTTAAAAGGATGATTTCTTTTGCATTTGCATCTTTTTAACTTTCTTGGCGTTGGGGGGGGGGGGGGGGGGATTTTCAATTCGGAAATGTTTCTATATTTTTTATTGTAAGAACATTATATTTGTACCTTTCCTAATTCTACAAAATACTGAGGAACATACTTAAAATAAAAGATTTGAGTGGGGTTTTAAATATCGCACAAAATCCCTATAAATTCAAATTTAATTAATCCTTCTAAATACTTCAATCCTTCTAAAATTTATTAAATGATTATGTGGATCTTCTAACAGTAGGGCAACCGTAGTTTCAAAAATTCACGAAAAATGCTTTAGAAGATAAAATTTTCATGAATTCATAATTCAGTATACATAAAGGGTTGATCAATTTACACACTGCGCGATTATCCATTAGATACAATACGCCAGGGATTGGGAACCACAAATTTTGAATTCTGGAACATTCATTGTTCCTCTTCTAACCATCAGAGCATATTTACACAAATATATTTCATAAATTTACATAAATATATATATTTATATAAATGAAAATCAAATTTCAAAGTAATTGCTTAAGAGGCGCAAAGGCCAGCATAGTGAAAAAGATTCCATACCGGGACTCGAACCCGGGCCATCAGTATAGCGCAGTTACGTTCTACCGACTAAACCACATGGAACGATACACAGCCTGGAAAATTTCTCACTATTATATGTTGGCAAGTCTGCAAACGCAGCACAAGATGGACTAATTATAGTGAGCCACCGACCTGGGACGAACACGAAGCTTAATTAAATCCAGCATCGAAAGAAACTATATTAATACATGGAAATTATTCCAGTGAGAAACATTCGCCTTGCATATTTAATATAATTAAGTTTTGTGTTCACCCCAGGTCGGTGGCTCACGATAATTAGTCCATCTTGTGCTGCGTTTGTAGACTTGCCAACATATAATAGTGAGAAATTTTCCAGGCTGTGTAGAGGTCTGCACGGGCCGGAATTTCCAGGCCTGGCCCGGCCCGGCCCGAACGAAAGCTATCTTGGCCCGGCCCGACTCAATTCTACAAAAAAAAATCCGTTTTTTCTCGACATACAATTAAGATTCTTTTAATGACTACTACATACATATTTATGGGAACATTTTACAGCATATTTTAGATTACTATGGGTTCGCAAAACACAAAACACACAATAGTAAACATTAACGATTACTTACAGTGTTTTAGTCATCGTTTCTGCAGACATTTCAAAATTCAAATAAGGATTCATTAAAAGATTAATGTAGTTCAGAAAAAAGGATTAAAAACATGATAACTTTTGAAGCTGTATAATAAAAAGTAGATTTGTGAAAATATTTCTCTCATTTTTAAGGTTTTTCTCAAATCCAAAGGAGCTACATTTCGACACATATATGAATTCATTTCTTTTCGGAAACGCGTAAGATTGGCAGGTATTCTTATTCAGAAACTATGTAAATGCCGTTTTTTTCATAGATAAAAGCAATATATCTTTCTCAAAATACTGCCAAAGTTAGCGTTTTAAATCAAATTTCCGGAAGCGATACCACAGGAAAAGAGAAAAAAGTACAGTCACGTGACAAGAATCTCTGTTATCTCTGTAAATAATTTATCAAATATGGAGAAAGCTATTCGTTTCCAAATGCCTTCAATAATCAGGCCTGTCAATTTTATGCCTTTATAGTTAAAAATGAGTCAAAAAATATGTCTGAAAGTTTCGCATTGTTGAGCAGTGAATATGAGAACAAACTTAAGGTATATTTCCAAAGATACTGTTAACAGAAGTTCATTATCACTATTAATACTTTTACAAAACAAAATGCCTGTCCTACACATCCTGAGATCGATTAAGACCAGTTCCGTCTCGGCACGAGTCTGCTGAAAAAAATTAAACTCGGAATCAGACATATTGTAACTGTACGATGCCGATCTCTACGATGGACATGTTACATTTATGTATTGATGTTGTTAAACTGACATCGGCTCGTGACGCTCATTTATACTTCTCGAGAAAATCAAATTCATTGAAAATGGCTCTTATTTTATCTGCTTCGCTTGAATTCTTATATCGAGCCGACAGGCCCTATTAATTTTGTTATCGGCCCGGCCCTGCAGGCCCGTTCAATTTTTCTGTCGGCCCGTTTATTTTGTCTGTCGGCCCGGCCCGTTGAAAAAATTGTCCTTAGTCTGCCGGCCCGGCCCGGTCCGCGGGCCAAGCCTGGGCCCGTGCAGACCTTTAAAGCTGGGTATCGTTCCATGTGGTTTAGTCGGTAGAACGTCAGTGCGCTACACTGATGGTCCGGGTTTGAGTCCCGGCATGGAATCTTTTTCACTATGTTAGCCTTTGTGCCTCTTAAGCAATTACTTCGAAATTTGATTTTCATTTGAAATATTGTATGTAAGGCGAATGTTTCTCTCTGGAATAATTTCCATGTATTTACATAAATATTTCCAATTATTTTATTATAATATACAATTATAGGATAAAATGTATGTAAGCAGTTGAATACCATTGTGTTCTACTCGCATAAAATACATTTAATTTGAAAAAAAAAAAAAAAAAGCATTTTACTTGTCTATATAACAAATCAAAATTTTGTTACTTTTGAGACCTATGGTCAGAAGAGTAACAAATCTGATTTGTAAAATTTTGACAACTAAAATGCTTTTTATTACGAATTAGATGTATTTTATGTGAATGGAACACAAAGTTATTTAACTGCTTATATCCATTTTATCCTAATTACATTTTGTAATAAAATAATTGAAGTATTTATGTAAACTTGCTCTGAATGCTACAAGAGTAACAAATGGACGTACCTATACCATTTTTTTATATGTAGGGGGAACTTGGGATACTTGACCCATAGGGATACTTGACCCAAGACCTTTTTCTCAGAATTTGGAAAGTTTTGTAAGTTGGAAGTGGCAACACTTCCTTTTTTTCAGTTAGCTGACCACATGTTGAAAATAATAACTGAATCATTCCGTAACTTTTTAAACAATCAGACAAAATGCATTTTCATACTCTAAAAGTAATTCTTTTGTTCTGTACACTCTGATGTTATAGTTTTTTCTGTTTAAAGGTAAGACTTTATTAATTGGTCATTTGTTTTGTACATGTTTTTAGCTACAGTAACATGTATAATAATATTAATCTTCTCATTGGCAAATGGCTGCATTTTAGGGTTATGTAGCAAATGTGCAACTAGGGATACTTGACCCAAGTCACCTAGGGATACTTGACCCAAGTCACCTAGGGATACTTGACCCAAGTCACCTAGGGATACTTGACCCAAGTCACCTAGGGATACTTGACCCAAGATTAGGATTAGTACTATTCAAATGTATTTAGCATGTTTTATTTATGAATTAAAAATATTATAATATTAAATATTATAAACATATAAATGTAAGTATTATAAGTAAATAACATAAATATTATAAGTAAATGACTGGGTTTTTGTCAAATATTGTGGGAAACGGAATACAAGAAGATATGTTGGAAAGGTTCTTGAAATCAATTCCGACAGTATTCAGTTTGCAAGAAGAGGATGGTACACGATTTAAATGGCTTGAAATGAATGATGTATCATAAGTTGATCCTGATCAAATAGAAGCTATTCTTCATCCACCTGAGTTTTCAATACAAATGACAGAATTTGTGTTTAAATATGATTTTACATTTGGAGCTTTATTAGGATTATTATTTGGAGCAATTTCTTATTCTGGAACTTGTTTAGGCACAGAATAAACTTTCAGACTGCTAATATTTTGAACTTTCTACAATAAAAATTAAAATTGGGTATATTAATGTTGGGCCTATGTACTAAAAATTAAAAATATTAATTTTATTTGACCAAAAAAAAATTATTAACCTTAATATTAATTTTGTTCTTATGTAAAAGTGTTTTGTTTATTATTTTTAATCGTACTCCCAAATCTATGACTTGGGTCAAGTATCCCTATACATTGGGATACTTGACCTAAATTGAAAGTTTTGAATATTCATATTTTACTACCTTTTATAATTAATACTTCGGAATAATAATAATAAATATTGTGTAATACTTCATTAGGTATAAATAGACTGCATTTACACACCCTTAACTAACGTAAAAAAAAAATTAACAATCCAAAACTAACAATTGGGTCAAGTATCCCTAGTTTCCCCTATTTATGTAAAAGGAATTTAGAAATCAATTTAATATTTGAATAGACTAAAAAAATCGGGAATTTTTTTTTCTGAAAGCTAGTTTTTTATTATAGTTATTTAGTAATGGTTTATGTAAACTAGAATAATAGTTGGTTTTAAAGGCGAAAAATCTGTTAATGTATGTCTTGTTTGCGAATTATTAGACGGCATAAAATTAGTCAGCATATTACATGTTACGCATATTACAAGCTGTGTTTCAGGTATTATGTACCATAACAGCATCTGTACCTAGAGTTATCAATTTTCTAAATAGAGTTCTGAAATGCAAATACCTGAAAAATCTGTAAACTTTTTTTCATATTTATATGAATAATTTTTCTATATAATTATCAATATTTGTATTTTCATAAATTATTTATAAATACAAAAAAGTCGGAAAGTGTACGTCAAACGTGGCAAATTAGGTGCGTTCGTACTATAACTAGTTTTATAAATATATTCAGATCTTGGTGTAATAGCTGTTGCTCTCTTATGCAAAAATGCATGAATACAAAATTTATTACGATTCTATATACCAAATTCAGTAATACGGAAATAATATGACTCCTTCTTAAATAGGCCGAAATCACCATGGCAACCTAGAATCATTACCTATCATGGGATGTCATTGTATTAATTACGTATGATAAGATTTAATAGAATGAAGAAAACTTTTATTAACATATTTTTAAGTTTTGATTAGATTTTCATAAAATTTGAAATGACTCGACAAAATTCTGCAACTATTATATATATTAAATTTCAAATCACTCGTTTGGGTAATTTTTGAGCTGTTATATGCGGACAGACAGACGGGTGAACCAAACGACGACTATAGGTGCTACGTATTTATATAATTACGAACGCACCTAAAAATATCTAATTATTCACGAGAATGCTTTACTCAGCATGATACAATCGTTTTTCAGCCTTTTTTTCTTGTTTGTGTTTGTATTTTTTTTAAATGTATATTTTAAATTGGCATCGTTAAAAACACAGACTATGCCGCCACATCAATTATTGTCAATACAAAGTTTGAATAAATACTTCTAATTTCTCAAGACATTATCATAAAAGCACTAAAATGATGCTTTTAGATTTTCAATTTACAATTAATGTGTTGTGACATCGTTTAATATCTGAATCTTTAAACGTATTTTTATTATTCTAAATAGGAAAGTTATTTCGTAATTCTCTAACAGCGTTTCGAGAATCTTCAATATAACTTTTTTTTTTTGTTTATTAATGTGACTGATTAAAAATGATTTATAATTCCTATTTCTGAGTAAATTGAATTTCAAGAGTTTTTTTCTTCTTAAATGTATAAGCGAATCTGTCTGTGTATAAATTAATAATTCATCGCTCATTTTAATCGTAGAACATTATTTATCAGTCGAATTTTATTCATAAGTTTTATTCGTCATTTTTTACTTCAACTGTCTCCTTTTGCTAAAAAGCTTTAAATAAAATTTGATAGATGATGCTCGGATAAAATGAATAATTTGATACAAGATCTGCGAAAGAGTTGGGAATGGAATTGCATACTGAATATGCTTATATTTTTTGTCGTACGAAAAAACAAAAGAAAGAAAAAAAGGAACACTCCATACATTTTAGCTATCAACTTGTCCCGGGAAAGAAAAAAAGAACACTCCATACCTTTTAACTACCAAATTGTCCCTGGAAAGAAAAAAAGAACACTCCATACCTTTTAACTACCAAATTGCCCCTGGAAAGAAAAAAAGGAACACTCCATACCTTTTAACTACCAAATTGCCCCTGGAAAGAAAAAAAGAACACTCCATACCTTTTAACTACCAAATTGTCCCTGGAAAGAAAAAAAGAACACTCCATACCTTTTAACTACCAAATTGCCCCTGGAAAGAAAAAAAGAACACTCCATACCTTTTAACTACCAAATTGCCCCTGGAAAGAAAAAAAGAACACTCCATACCTTTTAACTACCAAATTGTCCCAGGAAAGAAAAAAGAACACTCCATACCTTTTAACTACCAAATTGCCCCTGGAAAGAAAAAAAGAACACTCCATACCTTTTAACTACCAAATTGTCCCAGGAAAGAAAAAAGAACACTCCATACCTTTCAACTACCAAATCGTCCCTGGAAAGAAAAAAAGAACACTCCATACCTTTTAACCAGTGATGCCGCGGACGCGCTATAGTGCGTAAATTACGCGAAAAATTGGAGATGGGACGCAAAAAAATAGCTCTTTCGCGTCCCGTGGGACTCGTAATTTCGTCAAAAAATCGCGGAAAAAACCGATTTTCGTCAAAGGATCGCAAAAAATAGCGCAAATATCATCAAAATATCGCGGAAAAAACGCATTTTTCGTAAAGGGGCCGCAAAAAAATAGCGAATTTGATGAAAAAATCACGGGAAAAAGCCGATTTTCGTCAAAGGATCGCAAAACTTATCAAAATAACGCGGAAAAACTCGATTTTCGTAAAAGGGACGCGAAAAATTAGCATATTTCGTCAAAGGATCGCGAAAAAATAGCGAATTTCGTGAAAAGAAAGCAGATTTTTATCATAGGATCGCGAAAAAAGCGCAAATTTCATCAAAATATCGTGAAAAAACGCGATTTTCGTAAAAGGGTGCGAAAAAAAAATAGCGTGCTTCGTCAAAAATTCGCGGAATAAAGCCAAATTTTGTCAAAGGATCTCGAAAAAAGATCGCATTTCGTCAAAGTATCGCGGAAAAAACACGTAGAACATTCATAAAATAGGATTTTCTTTTTTATGAAATTCTTAAAAATACAGCATGATTTCAGTGTACTTTGATTAATGTTTTCAGGGGGTGGACCAGTGAACCCCCCCCCCCCCCCTTCTTACTGCATTGAAATGTCTCTCACCTTTTGAAGATTTATGATTTAATGCTTGATTTAGATGTTAATTTCCCTTCCAAGGAAAATGGTCTGATCCCAACACAGATCTATGCTGACAAATAATTCAATGGGAAGTTCCAATGAAAGCACCTATTATTCAACAAAAAGTACCCCTTTACTTAACTTTTTCTTTTTTCAGCAAAAATATCTTTTTCAGTAAACCCATCTTGTCCCTTTTTAAAAGAAATGCGAACATTAGTGATGCTTGTTAGTGGAACTTGATATCTTCTACTCTCAAATAAGCATTATTTTACAATTAAAACTGTATCTAGCTTTTTTACTTTTAAATAAATAAAGAAAATTTCTCTTAATATTTTTTTAAAATATCTTATTTGAGTGCAAATAATACTGGTTTTAATTCATTATTTAATTATTATTAAAACAATAATTAATGCATTTATTTTATCTTTTCCAAATAAACAAGTTTCATTTATTCCTTTAAAATATAAATTATTATTGGTGGGGACCCGCTTTTGTTAAAAAGAGACCCATATTTTTAGAAATCCTGAACCAAATGAAAACCCAATATAAAAAATGTATAAATTTATATAACAGGCGGAAAAAAGTATGACTAGCTATAAATGAACTTATTTCAATTCATCATTGGAGCAATAATGTTAAAATACGCCAATATTTCCATAATTGAGTTTTTATCATGCTTCAATACGTTTTATCACACGCATATGACGTTTATACTATATTCACCATCATGTCCTTTATATTTCCAATATGACGTAATATTCCCTTTTATTTAAATTCGTCAAACTATTTATTTCATTTTCATTTTTCACGTGGAAATCTTGAAATAGAAAGTTATGACGTAATATTAACTTCTATTTAAATTCGTCAAACTATTTTTTTCCTTTTCATTTTTCACGTGGAAATCTTAAAATAGAAAAGTTATGACGTAATATTCCCTTTTTTTAAATTCGTCAAACTTTATTTAATTTTAATTTTTCACGTGGTAATCTTGCAATAGAAAAGTAATTATTGTGGTAAGAATTTTATTGTGGATTTTTAATTTTTGGCAACTGGTATAACGAAAAATGTTTAAATTTGATAGGAAATTGCTGTTAAATTTGTGGTTTTTTATTTGTTAACAATTAACTATAAGTTATTTCGATTCCGGATTGCTTTAGTTGCCTTGGCCGTGTTTTAATACACATGTATTACGTAACATTTCACAATTTTCGCTTCCAAACTCTGAATTTGTATGGCATTACAGACAGACAGACAAATTTTCATTTTTATATATTAGATAGTTTCATATTCATTGATGTTGCGGCATCTTAACTGTAACTACCATCAATCTCTTGGAATATGTTAACGAGATCGCCGTTACTCAAGAACTTCTCCACTCCACTCGTCTCTGGTGTTTGTTCTTAACTTTTTCTCCTAGTGCAAACTGCATCGTTGTAATATATCAGAAGTAATATTTTAACATTAAATAGCGTATTAGTAGAATTGAGTATGTTTGTACTTTAACTAATACTAAAATGTAAATTATGATTATACATTGAGAAATCAATTTAGAAATCCTAAAGAGATAGTTTAAATAATGTTTGTTTTTCTTTCCTGAAGAAATATCAGAGCACATTTTTTTTTTATTATTAACTCACGTGCTCGCGCTTTCTTTCGGCGTAAATGAAAGCAGTGAATTTTTGGTTTTGGTACTCACGTCATATTTACGTATTTTATCTAAAATGTTGGAAAAATCATGAACTGCAGTCATGAAATTGTGCGCGGTTTTTAAGATAAACATTGAATGCTTACAAAAGAAATATTCTAAAAAAAAAGCTGCTTTTAATTTTATATTATTAAAACATACCTCAAGAATTACTTGGCTAAATGAGCTGCAATTTTGGATTCGCATTTTTTCGAAAAAAAAATTCTTGAATTAATTTTAGAAAAAAAAATTGTAACCTATGAACTTTTGTTAGAAATCGAATTGTAGAAGCTTCAAATATACGAATCCAAAATTACAGCTCATTCCGCTAAACAGTTTTTGAGTTATGCTTCGAAAGCTACCCGCATTGCAATCTGCTTTACAACGATTACCAATGAATTTAACGTTAAGGGTTCGAAACTTTAAATCTTCATAATTCTGAAACTACTTGGTGGATTTCTTGACTTCCCGTTTGGTACCCTAAGATAAAATTTACCGAACGAACCAAATATGATGTCAAAATTAAGTGTTTGTATTGAAAACCTCAAAGTTTGGTACTATTTCAGTATGAAGACGTCCCCTTAAGCTTTTTTTAAACATATGTTGAAAAAAGACAATTTCTAGTCGAATGAATATTTCCATTTTCTTCTGAGACCATATGAAGATTAAAATGCATGGGGTAATTTTTTTCCTTCTTTTTTTTTTTTTTTTTTTTTTTTTTTTTTTTTTTTGTCGATTGTATATGTAGATGTAGATATTAATCTGTTAATTTATGCTTTATGCTTTTTAATCATATTGCATTAATTTCACAAATTCCGATTTAATTTTTTTTAAATCAAGGTAAAAAAAAAAGGTATTAATTTTAAAACACACACAATATCACTTTGCTTTCAAAATTCAGTTTTATTTTGTATTCCCAACTTTTATTTTTTTTCATTTTCTTTTCTTTTTCTTTCATTTTTTTTTTTTTTTAGAATTATTATTATATTCTTTCGATCATATATTATCTTTAAAAGTGTCTAAATAGCAAAAAAAGAAAAAAGAAGTAAAAAATAAAAATAATGTCAATATGACGATAACAAAATTATCATATTTTCTCAATTAATTGAAGAAAAAATCTATCAACGATAATTTCACTAACTTGTTAATTTTTTCTATCAAAATTTAACTTCAGCTTTCTATTTCCTTGAAAATCTCTTGTTATGATGTTTCTCATTACATCGGTTTCAAATAAAACAATCATTTTACAATTATATATTTTTATACTAATGTTACCTTTATAAATGAAAATGTATATTTATACTGCTCTAAAATTTTTAGATATTTCAAAGACTAAACTGGTCAAAGCAACTAATTGCTGTAGAAAATTCTGTGCGTTGTATTGGGCTGAAAATGTAAGTAATTTTTAAGAGTTCTCTTTTTATACCTATATAAGTGTTTATGTTAAAGAAATAAAAATTTAGCATGCTTGTTATACACATTTTCATATACATAAATGAACTTACTGTAAAACAAAAACAAACTGTCAGTTGGAACGACAGTAAAAAATATTTTATCTCAAGAAAGAGTATATTTTTTTTAAGTCAATATTATTTTTGCGGTTAAAAAATGTACTTTTTTTTTTTTTTTTGGTACAATAAGCAGTGTTTTACTGACATTTCACCTGGCATAGCTTTTACAATTTGATTTACACTTAAAAAAAAAAAAAAAAAAAAAAAAAAAAAAAAATTTGAGTGCTTTTAATTTCTTTAATGATTATTTTTACACCTATATCGAATACATTCCATGCTATTAAAGAAAAAAAAAATGTAAATCTAACTGTAAAAACTATGTCGGCTGAAATGTCAGTAAAAATACTGCTTATTGTACAAAAACATGCATTTTTTTAACCGTTTTACTGTCGTTCCAACTGACAGTTTTTGTTAGATTTTTTTTACAGTGTATGTATTTATGTACATGAAAGTGTGTGTAACAATCATGCTAAAAGTTTTATATATCAATTATCTTTTGTTTAATTGTTCAAAATTAATACTTAGTTCAAATTATTAATTTTTCAAAAAAATTTATGACCATTTTTTTCCCCAATTCTGAGCAGAGAATCAGAGTTCTAACTTTTTATGGCTGCTCTTTCATCTTCACCTAACACTTCATTTATAATGGCTGTTTCATGATAATGGAAGCAGAAACCATCAGTCCATCAAACTCGGATAATCGGGGCTCAACTGTATTGTTATTTCATTAAAAAATACTCATTGACTTTTATTCTCTTGGGTAAACTAACTTTATTTAAAAAATACATGCAATCAGATTTAAAGCTAAGATTTAATTTTTTTTTTTTTAAGATGCAGTTGCCAATTGAAAGATTCAATTAAAATATCATAAAATAAGATAAACCAAACGCATATTAGAGACTGTTCATTATAAAAGCTCATTTTTAGTTAGAGCTTATACAAGGGTATAACAAGGATGTAACTATCCGTGTAATGAGGAATTAGATTGTTTTGTTCATGTTTTTACATCAAACAGTTTCACAGTATAAAAAATACTGTTAAAAGCAACGATATTTTGTTATATCTTACCGTCGCGGTTTTTAAACAAATCTATATAAATATATTCCTTACAAATACATTTATTATAAATTTATTTATTAGAAAATAAGTTAACTGGATTATTTAGCGTTGTTTAACATGCTGTTACAAATAATATATGAATCGTGAAAAATAGCATTAAACCATAATTCGTCTGTTCCTCGCCTGCATACTTTATAGTGTTGCATTATTTAGAAAAATTTCTTCACAATAATGCTAAAGCTCGAGATTTCGTTTGAAATACGGTATATGGTTTCCAAATAAAAAAAATACAATTAATATACTAAAAACTATGATACACTAAATGCGTATCCGAGACTGCTTATTATCAAAACTCATCATTCAGTATGGTACTCGAAATCGTGACAATTAAGCTTTAGCTATGCTGTCCCAGGTCAAGTTTATCCTTTCTTTTAGCCTTGCGATGACAATGAAAGTAATAACGTGGGCGTAGCAGCTTTCAAATACACAGTGTCGTTTATAGAATGAGTTTTAAGAGAAGAATACTTTCAAATCGTTGCTATATAAATTATAATCTTTGTATATCCGTATCTTCACGAAATCTTCATTTAACAAAATTACAATCACTCATGTTTAAAGTATGCAGACAGAAAAGCTTAATTGTACATGAAATCTTTGTTGAGAAATCGTTAAAATTTAAACAAATAATATCCGTGAAATGATTTTAGTACCTAATTAAAGGAATGCATTAACTAATTTAGGGGCAGTGAGTATTATGATAAGAAAATGTAACTTTTAATTCCATAGGATACAGTTGTTAAGGCAATTTAAATTTCGGATATCAAAAGGGGTTTTTTTTTCATAATTTCCATTGCCACCCAGTTCACTTTTCAAGAAAAAAAAACGGTGTTGTCTTGACCCATTTGCATATTGGTCATTTAAGGGAATCAAGGATTACCCATAAGCATCTGCTATTTGGAAGTCCTGTGCGTCCGCCTTACAGAATTCACCTTTCTTCTTCTATTAATAGGGACTCTTTATCAAGTAGGGACCTTTTAATGCAGGGTCTCTGTCTTATAAGGAAAGGATATGTTTACAAACAAACATTTCCATTAACCCATCTACCACTTCATTTTTGTCTTAGCGATCATTGTAGGATTCGTCATAGCGATGAAGGCCAATCATATAATAGACATGTTAAACGTAGACCAATCAAATCGCCCGTACTCATGTGTAAGGTAGAATCCATAATTACCGGACATGTGTTTCTTGCTATCCAACAGTAATTTGACCAACAATGACGTCAGCTGCCCTTTCCTTATTAACTGATTGTTGTGCACTTCAGTATTTGTACAGATAGCATTTTAAAACAACCTTCCCTTTTTAGGTGCGTTCGTAATTATATAAATATGTAGCACCTATAGTCGTCACTCGGTCCGTCTGTCTGTCTCTCCGTCCATCCGCCCGCATATAACAGAGAAAAAACTACCCAACCAAATGATCTGAAATTTTAAATATATAATTGTTGCAAAATTTTTTCGAGTCATTTCAAATTTTATGAAAATCGGATGTATAGTTTAATTGCAGTGACAGTTAAAAAATTTTCGTTACATTACGGCCAATTGGAAAAAAATATTTCACATGCATTTTAATGATGTTACAGCCTTTCTAACAGAATGAAATTGATAGGCACTTATGAATTGCACTAAAATATACATTCAGCACAATATGCGGTGCAAAAATATTTATAAAACTAGTTATAGTACGAACGAACCTCATTTGCCACGTTTGACGTGCAATTTCCAACTTGTTTTAGAAGAATCATAGGCGAAAAAGTCAATGAAACTATCTTTCTATTTTTATTTTACCATCAGATAAAATGATCTAGTTTTACCTCAATTATACCGTTTGAATAATTTTACTTGAGTCTTTTTGTTGGTTTTAACCCTTTCGGCCCTGACTTTTTTCTTAAAGTCCAAAAAATTTTTAACTTTTTTCAACTTTTTGGGGTTTTTTATTATTTTAGATAAGCTAGATGGCACTACTTGTCTACAAAAAAGTCAAAATATAGAATGCACATATGATATTTTTACGTATCTGCAAGGCGTTATTTATAGTTTAAAGAATTTTAAAAGTAAGGAAAACATTTGTGCCCGCTATGGCGGAAAGGATTAAATTGTATGTTACACATACACAGTATTCTACTATTCTATATTTGGGTGGGCTTTATTCTATACAGTCTTCTTTCTGAATCTTTTGTACCTTGAATGACTAAGTCTCATCAAAATGCTGTATATCTTTATAAATTATCTGGCTCATGTCGGGAATCGCATGTCTTGCGCCAATAAAAAAACAATCAGCCAATCAACCACCTAAATTTTTGTGGGTTTTGGTGTAGTTAAATTTCTAAATTTAACTACAATTATTGTACGCCACGCTACTTTTTAAGGAGAAAATTCACCTTAAATACATAAAAAAAAAAATCGGAAATTTAATTTTTATATTAAATAAAATAAATTTCTGTTCAAAACAACTTAATGAGATATTTATGTTTTTATATAATTTTGCTTCGAAAATATCATAGACAATACTGAAAAAGGTACATTACACAAAGTTATTGTCGTGAACAGTTCTTTTATACTGTGAGGAAACTATTATCCATCTCCACAGCAAGCACAGAATACCCAGTTGCGTAATACTCATAACCTGTAAAGGTCGGGAGAACATAACTATTGGCGAAATTATACATTTTTAAAAGAACCAGATAGCTTGGATAAACTACTAATTTTTGATCAGGTAAAAATGCATGTAAATTAGGTTGCATATATTTAAGGGGGGGAAATAGCATTTTTATTTAATGCGCTTCGTTTTGTTGGTTGTTTTAGTTCAAGTGCTGCTTGATTCTTCAACAGTGAAATTAATAAAGCATCATATGACATCTATAAAAAAAAAAAAAAAAACATGTTAACCACAAGGTATATCGTATACAATCTATAGTTTTCTACTTATATATTTTCTTATTCGTGAACAAATAAATGTTGAATATTTAATTTTTCGGCCATTATTTTCATCAACAAGCTCAAATCTAAATAATTCCCTCTCTGTCTTTAAATTTACGTAAAGGCCATCTCAACTAGATTAAAAAGACAAAAATTTATAACAGTTTTATAACGAGACGTTTTAAAAACTTCCATAACTTTAAAATTTATTACTTTTTCAGCTTTGTGTATTTTTTGTCTTTTGTCCCGCGAATTTATTGCTTTCTCAAAATGTAGTGAATGTTTTAACCCTTTCAGGGGCAAGGCATTTCTGCTCCAAAAATGTTCAAATAATTAAATCACACCGTAATTTAAGAACAAATTTATTTGAAAATAATCAGAAGCTTTTCTTCACGTATAGTATGAGATCGAAATTGCAGTAAAAAATTACTCGTGCCTTTTGGCAGTTTGGGCATTAAAATTAAGTGTTTGCAGACTGCAAGCTGCGCCCCTGAAAGGGTTAAATAAAAAACTGCAAATTTGTGAACGACCTTGAATTCTGAGTACGTTTGGTCACTTTACGCTTGATACCAAATCATGGTTGTCTCCTTGCGATAATATAGAGTTTGCTATTTTGTTTTTTTTTTACGTTAGGCAATTGTTCCTACGAGGACTTAGATCAAATTATCGTCGTTATCTGGACCATAAATAAGTGTTTTAACTATACAGAGTGACAATAAACGTAGATGACTAAATCTCCAAGAGCAAATCTAAAAAAGGCGCAATCTAGGACGATATTAGTTAAAATTATTGGATTTCAGGAGTCGCAAAATCACAGTTTTGCCATGGTTCTGGGCAGCAAATGCCCCTAGATACTATGCTGATCTAAATTTCTCTGGGTACCATCTGAACCCTAGACACTAGCTCATGCTGCCTTCGTGCAATTATATAGAGGATATTTACTTGCACCAAGCAATCGTTTTAAGTGCGCTTAAATCCATTTACTGTCGACGAGAAATGAGGGGCTCACAACCATATTAGACAAAATCCATTTTGAAAAAAAAGTGACATAGTCGATTTAGAAGGTGCATAAAATCTGTTTTATCCACTACCACAGTAAACCAAGTCTATAAACAGATGACATATATGAGAAAGTATGTTAAAACAGAGTTGGTTCACTGTGGCAGTAGATAAAACAGATTTTATGCACATTCTAAATGGACTTTTCAAAATGGTCTTGGTCTAACTATGGTTGTAATTGTAAGCCCCTCAAATAATGCCCTAACCCTTTCAGCTCTGATGGGTGAATTTCTTCCCACTTAATTTTAATCTCCAAATGTCACATTGGCACCGGAATATTCAACCAAATTTATTTGAAAATAGATTAGTGCATTTTTTTTCTTGTGTGTGCGTGTGTGTGTGTGTACATTATTAGCCGAATCATTTGGTTTCAAAATACTGGTGCCAATGTGATATTTGGGCATTTTGAAGAAATTCACCATCAGAGCTGTTTTATCCACTAGCTCACTATCTTACTATAGCGGGTTAACTATAGCGAGATTAGCAACCTAAACAAGTTCCAGAATCAGCAAGCGTAGGTCCAAAAAAAACCGCAATTCAGTATAATATTAATCGATACTTTTACAATTTGGGAGTTGCAAAATCAGGTTTTTACATTGGGTCAACATCGCCAACGGCCTTGGCTACTACGCTGCCAGTAACGCTTCCAAAAATAATAAACGTTTTTTTTTCAAGCGGTTATCAATTGTTACCAAAAAGTACTGGCCAAATTAGGATGAAAATTATTACTAAAATATTCTAAGCTAAAAAGATCCAATTTTTTCAGATAAGTAAGATATCAGTGGCAACAAGCAAATCATAGGTCAAGTTCATTCGTGTTTCATGCAGCTCAAACAATGAAAGTGATAATGTGGGCGTACAATTTTCCATCCTTATCGTGTGACCTATTGATTGAAACTTTTCAGGAAAACTTTGCATGGAATTTACTTAACTTCTTATTATCGTAAACGCTGAAAGAGAAACATTAGAGGGGAAATCCAAAATGAGTCACTAGTTTCGTAAAATTCATTGCTGCAGCCTCCATTTATGAGGTCTATCGAATTGAAAGATTTTCTATGTTTAAAGTATAAATAAAATTAGAGTTAGCAAATGCAATAGAAAGTCTGCCAGTCTGTTAGGAAATTGAAATTGTTAGTTTAATATAACTATTACAGGAAGTCCTAGTTAAAAGGTAGTCCCTGCAAATGTTGGTTTTAGAAAAAAGGTACAAAAATACTTATTTCGCTGTGCTTGGATGCTCAGGGATGGTATTTTCAGCAATTCCTGTGATAACCTGACTTTTAACATACATGCATTATAACTTGAGATCGACCGAAAATCCAGTTTCGTTTTCGTTTTCGGCCCAAAATCCAGTTTCGTTTTCATTTTCGGCCCAAAATCCGAGTTTCTGCTGTCGAAAATTCGGCCGGACCGAAACCATATGTATTCCAAAAATCTCGTTTCTTCCTTCGGAGATTTTCAACATTACTCCTTAATTTTAGCTGTATCGGCTCAAATGAGATTCTCTTTATTTATTGCTATGAACTTCTCTGTTTATAATGATCAGTGATGACTGACTCTAGACTTGTAAGAAAATTATACCTATAAGCAAGCAATACCTATATGATTAAACTTTGAAGACGCTTTTCACGTGCTCATTAGAAACTGCCAACTTAAAAGTAACAGAAAATTTTAGTTTAATACAGCAGAAGTGTTTCGAATACTCTTTGACAAAGATCTACTATAACAGATGATCATTTACAAAAATCATTATAAAAGATAAATCGAGGTATGTGTATACCTAAAACATTTTTTAATTGGATGAAAGTCGTATGATTAGAAAATCATTCTGTGCTGTTTATGAATTAGTTACATTTTATTTTATATGAAAATAAAAATTTTGTCAGAGCCAACTTGGACCACACGTATAATTGATTAAAAATTATGTATGTTTAATAAACATGCATAATTAATTAATAATTATGTATATTTATGTATGTATTAATTAATTTTTAGGGCATTTTCGTTTTCTTTTTCAGCCGAAAATAGGAAGATTACCGAAATTCAGTTTCGATTTCGGCCTTAAAAAACTGCTTCGGTCAATCCTTAATTATAATACTTATAATTGTTTTATTTTCTCCTGTACTTTTTTCTAAAACCAACATTTTCTTAAACTACTTTTTAAATGGAACATCTTTTATCTCATTACAAGAAGGCAAAATACTGAATTCAGTTTTTATTTGAATACAGTGAAACTTCCATTTAACAAAGTCTCATCGTTACACATAAACACTTCGTTATGAAGAAAATTCGTTAAATAGAAATCAACTCAAATTCTTGAAATTTGTATAATAAAATGCACACGTATAAAATGAAAAATACACATAAAATGGAACTATTGAAAAAATGTATTTTAATTCAGACAGTAACTTTTTTTATGCAATGTAGAGATAGGAAAGATTTAATTAGGATAACGTCTAAAAAAGCATATAATAAAGAGAGACAAACAAAAACTGAACCTTTTTTCTTTTCTCAGTATTGCAAATTCTTAACTTTAAAAAAGTCTGTAATATAAAAAATACACTGTTCATAAAAATGTTCGCTCTTTGTAAGTATCCGAACAATTCATTTGACACATTTTCGTGAAACTGGAATCTCTTTCTTATTGTATCGAAGGTTTTTAGCGTTTCTTCTTTTGAATGGAAACGATTAAATAAATAAATAATTTCATTTTAACTCCTAAATGCCTGGTGTTGCTTTTTGGCAACATACCTAATTTAGGCTCTAAAATACTATTAGAATAATATTGAAGCTATAATGCCTAATCTTGCCAATAAAATACATTCTGAAAATATTATTAAATCGATTTTCAACATGTAGATGGCAACACTTGTGCTGTTTAAGAATAAAGATAGATTTATTTTTTCAATTGTTGCTACTTGTTCTTTTTGTTTTGTTTGGAAACTTGCAAAATACCCTAATTTGACCTGCAGTGAGCAAGTAAAATTTATTTCTTATTATAGTTCCTAAAATTCTGGTGTGTTTAATATTATAGAATTTTATCAAGGGAAATTATTTTTTCAATTAAATACCGGTATTGCCGATTAGTAACAAACTGTTTTTTAGCCGTAAACTATACTTAAAACAAAATATGATTTTTTAAGTATTTTTCCCATGATTTATTTAAAAAATGAAAGCCAAAAAACACTATTACTACAATGATTTTTGAAAAATCCGGCATTTAAGGGTTAATATAATACGCTGAAATAAATTCATAGATTCATCGCAACAGCAACCTCTCCGTTTGAATATTGTATACTCACGAAAGTGGAATAAACTTCGTTATATAGAATATATTTTTCGTAATAAGGAGATTAATTTACATGTTAATGATGTTCAAAGTCAAGGTACAGCAGAAAACTTCGTTAAGTCGAAGAGAACTTCGTTTGATAGGGACGTCGTTAAAGGGAAGTTCGACTGTATCTTAAACTAAACCTTCTGAATATCTTAAAATAAACCTACAATCCAAACCATGACCTACAGTGCTCAGCCCTGTTTTCTTGACCGTGGGCTATAGGTGCAGATTCCCAAAATTTTTAAGGAGTCAGTGGCTCCTAAACCCCAAATTCCAGTCGCCACTTTGGCTCCTAACCAAAATCTGGTGGCCACATTGTGAAACAAACTCATAAAACAATAGTGTTTATTTGGAAAAAACTAGAACAAAAAAACTCAGGAATTCAAAATGAAAAATAGTTTAATTAATAAATACACATGTACAACAAAACACAGACTAATTACAACAAATGTGTATATTTAATTTAATCCTCGAATTCTTGAAACTTTGATATTAAAAATGTATAATATAAATCTGGAAAAATCAGAAGATAAAGTTAGACAAGAAACAATTGAATAACAAAACATGTATAAGCTAAGCAGTCATGATAATGGGAAATATTAGGAAAACTTTATTTCTTATTTTGATTTTGTCATATAAAAGTATACATATAAAAACATTTAGGAATGTGTAAGATTATTTTGCACTAGAAAAATCTCGCACTTGCAGAAAACATTTACAGAGCAAGGATATACCTCGCGTTAAGTATTTTTTCGTGCGAGTTTCTTTTTCTTTTTCTTTTTGTCCTTTTTTCTTCAGAATTTGGAATCCTCTATCCTCCGTGATCCAAAGCTCTTAAATAATTTCCATCGCATCGGGAACTTTGGACTGTCTCATGAGCAGATCTGCAGTAAAGGATTATTTATTTCAACTCTGGATTTCGGACGAAACCTTCGAAGAAATGCTTGCTTTCGCTGGTGTCCAAAGGAGAAGCTTTACCATTAGCGCGCTCATGTGCCGAGGTTCGCAGCTACTAAGCTTTGCAGTGGAGGGGACATACGCAGAATTATATTTGAACATAATGTTCTGCAATAAAGCAGTACATTACAGGGGCAGCGTTCACGACGGTAACCCAAATCTCAAAAATTTCCTGACTTTTTATCAAGGTCATACTTGATCTGGGCCAGTGAAAAGAGCAGGTGCTTTTCTATTTGCAAAAGAAAAAAAATGTATATAAATTCCACGACAGGGATTGGGAACACTGGAAATTGATCTCTGGCGACTAAGACACTGAAAGTTAGTCGCCACAGTAAAATATTTAGTCGCCACGTGGCGACTGGCGACCGTAAATCTGCACTTATACCGTGGTCCCTGAAGTACTCTGCAGCATATGTTCCAGTTAGGGGGTTAGTCTATAGCGGGATTCTCGTTGTTTAGTTGAGTTCCCAAGCATTTTATTGACTCCGAAACAATGGCGAATCCAAAGGAGAAGCGATGAGGCGATCACCTCTCCGTTGGTTGAAGATAAAAAGTTTCCAAGCCGACATATTTCCACCCGTTGTCTTTCTAATATTTTAAGTGCTTAAACCGGATAGATTTGTCTTTCTTGTTCTTCAGTATATAAAAATTCTAAAATAATGTCCGATACGAGAAAAGTTCTTTAAAAATATTTATTACAAGAACCTATAGGCATAAAATATTCTGTTATAAGTTTCTCAATTTATGAAGTGAATTAGAATTAGACTCTGTGAATATGTCCAAGAAATTACCTCTTAAAAGGTTAAGGACCCAGCTTTCAGCCAACTTACCTTAGCTGGCAAAATAATGCTTCAAAATATTCTGTATTGAACCACTTTAGAGATAATGAAACAAACAATTTTATGTACAGTAAACCTTTTTTAAAATAACGTATTGCAATAATTCTGAACATCGAATGTCCATTGGGCTCAAAGCATGTGTAGAGGTTAATAATAAGTCTTACAAGGGAACCAGTTTTGGTGCTGCTCAAATCTAGCATCGAGACCTGGTGCATTTTGTAGCCCTATACATAAAAGTTAGAGAACCGATAAAATTTCTCTCTTAAAATCATGTTTTTTATATTTTTTTATGCTTTTAATTTTTTATTATTGTATTTTCATTTGTTTATTTCACGCCAAAAGTGAGTTCAGTCGCCAAATAGGGCGCTACGAATTTTTCAGAATTATATCAGATTGCGATTTCTTTGATAACTAATAGCATAAGAAACAATTAGATTTTTTTTCTATGCAGACGATAAATGTATAAATAGTAAATTTTTTACTGTTAACAGCTTTTAAGATCATTGAAAATTATTTTTTTAGTGAAATACAAAATAAGCAATCTATTTTCTTTTGAAGCCGGATGAAAAAACGATTCGAATGTTTAAAATAAAATGAAATGTTGTATTAAATGTTGTGTCTTTTGGCAAAAGTAATCATAAAGTAAATTAATATTTTTATACAGTTTAGAAAATATTCTGTGTCTAATTAGGTCGGACATTGCAATTTCTACCGCAGTCCAAACCACTGATCACTTTACACACGCCAAGCAGCTATGACATTCGGCTAGGATTGCCGAAAAACTCTGCTTTTGAAAAAACTTTTTACCTCCAAAAATGTGAATATAATGTTGTAATTTTTCTAAATTAAATTCGTAGGTTTTTCAAGGAATTTTTAAACCTTTTTTCAATATTTTATAATTATTACAGTCGGACCTCTATTTAACGAACCTCTATTTTGCGAATTTCTCTATTTTGCGAACTTTTACTTGGAACCAAGAACATTTTGCAAATTTCTTCGTAAAATAACCTCCAAATAGCGAAGTGCATTCTCTATTTCACGAACTTTTCCTTGGGATATAATTTTTTTTGTCCCCTATTTCTTAAAATATTACTGGACATTTCAAACTTATTCTTTCTTTTAACTCATTTTATGATGATCAGCGACCATGAACAGATCTTACCAGGCACCTAACTCACCAAGAGAAGTAAAATTGCTGTGATTCTCTGCTTTCCATTCAAGAAGTGCAAACTTTCAATATCCTCTTTTAACCCTCAATGGAGCTGCTCCGTGTCCTTAAACTATAGTTTCCCTGTTTTCTAGCTTGTTGATCACGTTCAATCGTGTTGGTAATTTCGGTTCTTGTTCTTGTAGCTCAAAAGTGTCAAAGCGAAAGTGCTTGAGCATCAAAAAAGCAAAATATTATTCTTGATCAGGTGGTTAAAGGCGTAAAGAAAAAGAATACTGCTTTAAAATTTGGTATTCCTCCAAACAGCTTATCAACCATAATAAAAAATCGTGATTTTAATGTAAAATTATTTTTTTAACTGAAAATACAATGTATTTCCAGACGATGTTTTGTTTCATTCTTATTTCCCTTGCAGATTTCTTTTTGATGGGTAAAATAAAAAAAACAAAACAAATATAATTTATAAAAAAAAGTGTGACTAATTACTTTTTTAAATTATATTTAGTGTTTATGGACTTAAAATATGTTTTATGTAGCTTAAAGTATTTTAAAAGGTGACTCTCTATTTAACGAATTTTCCATATAACAAACTTTTTTTCGGGATTTAGCGACTTCGTTAAATAGAGGTCCGACTGTATTGACTAATTTATGTTTTTAAATGCTTTTCTTTAAAAAAAATCTATGTTAATAGAGCCTCGAAAATAGCATTTTCAGAAAGTTATGCTGCTGTAATATCAAGAAATATGATTTTGACAGAAAAATTTTATCGATTCTCAAAATCCGTTATATGGGGCTTTAAAATGCACCAGGTCTCAATGCTAGGTTCGAGCAGCATCAAAAATGGCTCCCTTGTTAGCAAAACTTTTCATCCGCGAAAGTATCGATAAATTTAAGGAGATGAGGGAATTCCTTCTGTTTGTGTAAAACAAATTCTAAATCCTAAAATATCCTCAAGTTTTTCTAGCACGTAAAACACATTAAACAGCAATTGGTAGTTAAACTAAAAACTTTTGCTATATTAGAATAATTGATTTATTTGATCGTTCTATTGGATGTAATAATAATTCTGCATGAATAAGGAGTTTTTCTTAAGACTGGCCGTTATAGAAAGAATGTTGCTATAAAAAACGATCATTACATCGACCATCTGCTGTAGGTACTACGGGGTTGTTTTTTGTCCAGAAGGATTATAAACCCGATATTTGTAATATCGCCCCCTCGGAGTCTTTCTAGTTCCGCCCTTGCTACAAATGGATGAAAGATGTGGTGAACCTTCCCCAGTCCGCAGACCGAAATCTAACTGCAGCAGTGCGACGCGCTCACCACAAAGCTACTGTGTTTTCTTACCTAAATATCAAACGGCTTATAATTGTAAAAATACAACAGTTTATACACAAAACTTTTTGTAATTTTCCCTTACAAGTAAATTACACTAATTGGTGCTAATTTTGTATTTCACTTCATAACTTAAATGTACTAATTTAATAGCAAACCGTTGTTGTCAACAGGAATAGGTTACCAGTATTAAGGTTATTAACTTTGTCTTTGTGGCGATAATTAACTTTAAAAAATTTGTCAATTAATGTATAGTTGTCAAAAAGGCTCCTATAGTTTTCTCATAAATTGAGTTTTTTCGTTTTTTCATACAATTACGATTCGTAAAATTATACTTAATGTTTCTTTCTTTGCAGGGTTTGTACGCTTCGGGAGATTTGAATTCCAGAATTTTCGTAAAGTAATGGTCGCCATATTTAAACACAGATTTTCTTCATTAACTAATGCAAATATTACTTTTCAAAAAATCTGGTATTCAAACCTCCTGAGACATACGAACCTTGTTTTACATCTTACAACAGTTACAAATTTTAAATATTTACTAAAAGATATTACCTTATGTAAATAAGAAAGAGATAAATATCTTGCTTATTTTGTTCATTTTTGAGCTATAACTTCGCCTTTTAAAGCATTTTGTTAAAGGCCATTTTGATAAAAATCATTTTATGATATTTTGATAAATCAAAAGTCTATTTATTTAAATTAATACTAATAAATAATAGTAACGCGAAGTACTTAATTTTAATTTAGAAATCCTGAACTTACAAAAACTATCATTTGATCAACCGCACTTAAGTAAGTTTACTTTACAAAACATTTATTGTTAAACAGGCTTTCTTTCCACCTGGAGGCGATTTCTAACATTCGTTATATCACAAAAAGCTCGTCATTTTCTGCAAACAACTTTATAACTTGTCCTTCAACAGAACAAGAAAAATCATTAAGATAATGCATAAAATTTTTCGGTTGGTTGCACTTGAATGTTACCAATTGTCTAAAATGTCATTATATCAATAAATTTCAATAAAATGCCTTGTGTGATAAAATAAAAAAGAAAGAAAGATGTAGTTCCGGAATATTTTGACTTGTGGATTTGTAATTGTATGATTTATGTTTCAAGCACACGTTTTTAGTTTAGCACAGATTTTTTTTTTTTTTTTTTTTTCCCGTACTTCTTGAATTTGAATATAGTAAAAAATTACTTACGTTTCTTTTTTCTACACTTTCCAATATCGTTCAATGTTGTCATGACCCCGATTCATTTATCTGTCCGTCTGTCTCTCTCCACATTTTCGTAAATGTAATTGAATTGAAACGAAATTTACGTGTGTTTTTATGTTTCCTAACAACATGTTCGCTATTGAAAATTAAAATAGTGGCATTTATAGTTTGTTTAAAAGGACACTCAAAAGAATTCGGATACGCTATGGTCTGGGGGAGATAATTGCTTGAATTATATTTTAATGATGTTACACTATTTCAAACATAACGAAACATATAGGCATTCTTAATATTCACTGTAACGTATTTCATATAGAAAGTGGTGGGCGTAACATCTAATGATAATTTTTAAGACATGCAAAAGGACTTGGTTGTATTATTATTTGTAGACAGTAATTGTTTGAAGTACCCTTTATGAAATATGTTTTCTGATGTCCGATAATATATTCTGCATCGGAAAACGATTGTGTAGCATCTAATATTCATCTACAGGACCACACGAAAGAACTCAGATGCATAGTCTATCTAGGCAATAATGGCAGGGTATGCATTTACAACTGTATTGTTCGTTTTCAAGCTTAGCTAGATTTTATTACATTTCGTGATCTGTGTAACTTCTATAGGTAATATACAGAGTTGCCCAAAAGAATTCATGTTAATAAACTTCTATCGACGGCATGAATAGCTTAAAGTGCGTCTTCAACTGCGCTATATGTTTTTCATTTAACTATACAATGAACTTTAATGTGCTATACAATTTGAGTACAATATAACTAAATTCATATATACAGCTTCAAAAAAAAAATAGATGCATTGCTGCCTACGGTTGGTAACTACCGATAAAGTGTTTTCAGTTACATTACACATGTTCCAGCTGAAGTAAATTTTAGTGCACTATGTTGTATGTATAAAAATGTATATATCATATATATATACACGGTTGCACAAAATAATTCAAATACATTATCATCTGTGGGCGGTAATTTCTGAAAGTGGGCTTTCAACTGTTTTATGAGTTTTCTAAATTGTTTATTTAGCTATCTCCTTGCATCATAAGAAAAAAGGATGTTTCGTAACAATATCCTGATAATATTGTAAAAGATTTCATATTCTATGACTGATGCATGACTTTTTTTCTTGATCTTAATCTATTGCACTTGATAGTACACTTCAAAGTTTAAAGAGCAACAAGAGTAACAACAGTGTTCATCCGTACACTTCAAAGTTTAAAGACTAACAACAGCATTCATCCGTATTTAAATAACAGAAATTTCCTTCCTTAATTTATTATTAGTATTCAATGATTTTAATATATAAAATAAAAGGTCTTATTTCAGGCAAACTAACGTTATATTAGTTTGATTTTTTTTATAACAGTTAGTATTAATATCCACTAATTATTATCAAAACTTGGCAGAAAAATTTTAACCTTTCAAAATTCATCTTTACTGGAGATAATCAACAGCTAGTTTTATCTTTGCAAACCATATGATGAAGGATCAACTTACTGAAACGATCTTAAACAAGCTATGATTCCGAACTGAATCTTCTTTCAGCTAAGTTAAATTTCTAGTTTATACCCTAACACCAACATTCAATTTTTAATAAATTACGATTTCCTTTTTAATTTATTGTTCGCATTCAGTGATTTTAATAGACAAAAAAATGTCTCTTATTTCAGGAAAACCGTACCATTAGTTTGAAATTAATTTGACAGTGTGATAATATTAAGTATACGTACACTATGACGCAAAAGTTTAGACAATGAAGAAATTCTTACATACTTTGAAAAATATTTATTCAATTTTCAAATCACTGCTTGAAATTAATGTGCTGTACATATAAACAATATTTATAACAAAGAAAAGTGGAATTGTGCATATTGCAATAAATTAAATGGTAACAAAAATAAACTGCTGTCTCAAAAGTTTAGACACAAATTAAATAAAATCGAAATAAACAATTTTTAAAACCTGGTTGCGCATCCATGCTTATGTATTACGTCATATACATGAGATTGCATGGAAGAAACTAAATCTTGCATAGTTTGTGGATCGATATCGTACCATGCATTCTCAATAGATGTCTTAAGTTCCTTTTCAGAAGAGTATTGTCTAGCGTTGCTATAAATTTTGCGACACATGATGCTCCAAAGGTTTTCTATAGGGTTAAGATCTGGGCTACGTGCTGGCTAGTCGAGAACTCTTATATTATGGGAATTAAACCAAGATTTTGAATGTTTTGCAGTGTGAATTGAAGCATTGTCTTGCTGAAATTCCCACTGAGGACCCCCTAGAAGCTCAGCAAATGGCAGTAGGTTTTCTTCTAATGTCTGTGTATAATGCTGTGAAGTTTGACGACCACTGGTGAAGGTCAGAGATACTTGTCCATTATAGCAAAAGGCTGCTCAAACCATCACCGAGCCCCCTCCTTGTCTGCGACTAAAAAAACGTCGAGGTTCCTTCCGCAAGTCATGCCAATACGATAAAAAACCATCTGGACCATCCAGATTCCACTTTTTTTCATCGCTAAATATGACTGACTGCCATTTCTCTCCATATGACATATGCTTTCGAGCCCACATAAGTCTTTGTAACTTATGATGTGGTTTCAGAGCTGGTTTCTTCTGCATTTTGCTATAAACGATTGTTCCTTTTTCCAAAATTCGTCTACGAATCGTATCCTTTGATACAGAAAGTCCCGATGAGCTTTGAACTCCACGTACGCTCATTTGTTGAGTACTCGCTAGTCTTTGTATCAGGCGATCCTCTCGTACATTTGTCACACGTGGCCTCCCAGACCGACATTTTGCTTTATATTCGGAACCACTCGATAAAACTCGATAAATAGATTTTTTTGACCTATTAATAATAGCAGAAATTTCAGAAACGCTCTTCCCTTCACCTTTCAACTGCCAAATCCTTGAAACCTCATTCACTTGAATTTCTTTAGCTCTCGGCATGTCGACTATGAAGCGCAATCGTTTGCAGAACTTAAGTACTCCAAATTTGTGACATCATCGATTCTAAATTTCCATATGCCAGCGAATATTCAAAGAAATTTAGAATAGTGTCTAAACTTTTGCGACAAGCACATTTGAATTTTTATGAAAAAAATTAGTATTATAGCAAATAAAACGACTGTCTTTTGTACATAGCATTTTAAATCAGTTTTTGAATATATTTACAGGTTTTTGTAATTCTGACGTCATAATTGTACATTTTAAAGCTGAATGACGTCATTGTCTAAACTTTTGCGTCATAGTGTATCATCAGTGTCTTACTGAAACTTGACAAAAAATTTGTAGCATTCAAAATAAGGTTTTTTTTTTTTTTTAAGATAATCAAGATTACCTTAAAAAAAAAAAAAAAAAAAAAAAAAAAGACTTGTTTGAGTGCTACAAATTTCTAATTTCTAATCTAACACCAAAGTTCAATTTTTAACAAAATAGTAAGGATTTCCTTTCTTAATTTATTATTTGCATTGAATTATTTTAATAGACAGAAAATAGGCTCTTATTTCAGGCAAACTTTATACTTCTAGTTTGAAATTAATTTCAGTATTGACAACTTCAAGTATATGTATCTACATTGTCTTACTAAAACTCGGCAACAAATCTGCAGTACTCATCTTTTTTTTTTTTACTTTAAGATAATCATCACTGAGTTAGTTTCTCATCAACGAAGCATATGATAAATGCATTTTCTGAATATTATTTATGATAAATTGCTTAAAGTAATAAGCGTATTTTTTATTGTGTCATTTATAATTATGTGTCTTGTGAAATATTCTAACTGCTAACAGATATTGCGAAACGACCTTACTCACCTTCGGTTTCCCTCAAAATGCTAATTATGTATGCATAGTAATTAAAAATTTCAAGTATGTATTTTACGATGGCTGACAGACTGATTTTATCGCTTGGAATTGTATATGCATATCCAGCGCGAATAATGCACCAATAAATCCTAGGAAAGAAATGTCAGAATTTAGGACGCAAAATTTTTGCTGTTAAAATCGAAACGCAGTCGGCATAATCAAGAACAACGTACGAATATATGAAATTATGTACTGAAAAGTATATTTGAATTCCATCCGAGAGGCTTCTTCTGCTAATTTCTAATTTTGAACGTAACAGCTCGTATCCTTATAGCAGATATGGGGCATTCTCACAATCTTTTGACTTTCGGGAATAAAAATCTTGTGAAATTAAACTTGCTAAAATAACATTTTAATCTTATAGACGAATGCCTTAACGATTCAAAATAAAGAAAAAATGGTCAGCAGCGAAAAAATTTTTATTTAACAGAGGTTTAAGTTAAACTTGCAAGTTTAATTTTCCTTACCATTTTACCACTATAACTTTTTATTTTCTTCTAAATGTTTACTTATAATGAATTTGCATAGTACCCACAGGACATTCAAATAAGAAATAATAAAAATTTAGTACTTTTAATACAGAATTTTTGTATAACATCGTCTTAAAGGGGTGTTAAAGAAGGGACGGTAAGGTAACAAAGGGGTGGTAGAGGAAAAAAGGGACGAAATCGGAAAAAAGGGACGGTAAGGAAAATTACCACCTATTTTTAGGAAAATCGTGTTAAGACTAAGTGATAGCCACAATGTTCATTGATTTTTAAAAACAGTTGTTAACACTGGATTAAATTATTATTATTTTTTTTTTTAATTTACCTCGAAAAGTTCAAAAATAAACCTTGGGAACGGTAAGACTACCAATAAAGCCACGATCTTGAAATTGATATTTAAATGCTGATTTAAATTATGCAGTAAATTTCCTGTCAAAGAATTTTAGACATTCTTTCTCTAGCATACTTCTGCATGAGATAAAACTTGAAAAAATTCTGTGGCTGTGTCTGAAGTGATTTTCTGTAGAAGTTTAGCAAGAGGGACGGTAAGGATGAAAAACCCAGGGACAGAGTTCAAAAAATAATCTCAACCGTAAAAATGTGTGTGCAGGTTAATTTTTTACTACATATTTATATAAAACAATTGTCCCAGTTTCGGAAAAAAATTACATCGAATTACTTTTATTGAAACAATTTTATACAGACAGCTCCAAATTTAAAAATCAGCATCAGGGACACGGGATGGTACAGGAGTTTTCCTGGTATTTGGACCCCCAACATCGTCCTAAACTTATTTATCTCGTTAATATTGTTATGCAATCATACAATGGGATGTTCCCCAGTATATGAAATTTAAAAAAAACACAAAGAAAATCTATTAAAATAAAAATTATTATTCAGGGACATAAAAGTCAAAAGATTGTGAGAATGCCCCATATAGAGATGTCCTTCCTCAATTTTTTTTTTAATTATTATTATTATTCTATTTAAAAGGTAAAACAAAGTCTCGTATCAGGAAAATTATACTTCCCACTAATTTGAAAATTCTTCACCATATCACAACAGACATATCAACGTTTGTCATTCCTATTAAAACTTAACAGATGATTTTAACCAACTCAAAATTCATCTTGCCTAATGCATTACTAACATACCATTTGATAAATGTGTTTTCTAAAAATTATTTATGATGAATTGCTCAAAATTTTATGTGTAATTTTCAGAGTGTCATTCATAACGAGAGTCTTTTGAAAGGTTTTAACCGCTAACAGATATTGAGAAATGATTTTGTTACTTTCAGTGTATCTTACTATGCTAATTACATGTATGGCAACTTTAAATTTCAAGTTATTTCAACTTATTCTGGATGATTGACAGGCTGATTTTTATAACCCGGAATTTTGGTTTCTTATTCAATACAAATAATAGTTAAATAAATATCTATCAAGTAAATGTTGAAATTTAAGGCCCAAATGATTCATGCAAAAGGAATAAGTTTTTTTTTTTCTTTTTTCCTCATTAGTCCGAAATCAATTCCATCTATTGAAAGCGCAATCTACCAATCAAGTTGGTGAATAATAAAAAATTGTGACTGAGGGATAGAAAATACCGCATTTATAATGCTAGATTACTTATGGCAAAGTTCTTTTAAAATAAAAGTTTAAACTACTCATAATGTAATTAAATTAATAAGCGGTTTCTTTATTATTATTTTAGTTGTATATTTAAAAATCACAATGTCAGTTTTTTTTTTCTTTTTTTTTCTGGTTCTACGGTGATCTTATACACGCAAAAAGTAATCAGTCTAGAACCTCTATTTAACTTTTAACTGTTGCGACAGAAATTTTCGTATAGATATTGTGAAAAATATATTGGCCCGGCCGAGTTAATTTCATCAAAAGTCCTTCCGGCCAGTGCCGGGAGGAAGAGGTAGCTTTCATAATCCTTATTTAAAAAAAGCCAACTTATATCATGCAAACACACGAAGCTCAATTTAGTGGAAACCGAATATAGGAGATTCAATACTAATTTTTATCAATATAATGAATGAGAATTTCGCGAAATTAGTCAGCTTTATCCAAGCTGCTTTTCTTTAAAGTAACTTATATTTGGCTGCCAAATTCGGCAATTTCTTAAAGTGCGTGTCATTTTAAGACAACATGGTGGATGAGGCTAAGCAGTGAAGTTGGTCGAGACCTTAGTAATTGCTGTGCACATGCTCACTCACATCGGAATCGGTTAATATATAGGAGTGTTGTCGCATGCAAAAAATCAGATTTTTCAAAATGTCACCCACAATAGAAATTGAAACTGCTATATCTGAGCCATTTTTTTAAGGTAAAGACAAACAAAAAATCCTCCTGAATCCTTATATCAAGATCAAATACTTAAGAAAGAAACCTTTTTCAATTTCTAATTTTTTTGCACCTCACTTTAAATATATATATATTTTTTAACTTAATGGCCGCCATTTTGAAACAAGATGGCTGATGAATCTGGCCAGCGAACTTGGTCGAGGTGTTGATGTATACTATCCACATGCCTTCTTACATCGAAATAGGCTAATACGTGTGTTATCGCGTGACAAATACAAGATCGTTTCAAAATGTTAGCCATGCTAGAAATTCAAAGTGCTATAAATCAACCATTTTTTTAAGAAATAAACAAAAGAACAAATTTTCAGGAACAAAAACTGCTCCGGAATCTTTGTATCAAGGCCAAACACATAAAAAAATCTTTTTCATTTTGCAATTTTTTAATACCTCATTTTAAATTTATTTTTTTTAAATGGCAACCCTTTTGAAACAATATGGCGAATGAAGCTGGCCAACGAACTCGGTCCAGACATATGTATGTACTATGTACAGACCAAGTTACATCCAAATAGGTTCATAAATACGCCTGTTATCGCGTGACAAAAAATCAGGTCGTTTTAAAATGTCAGCCATAAGAGAAATTCAAAATGCTATTACTCAGCCATTTTTTTTTTAGATATAGACGAAAGAAAAACTGCTCCGGAATCTTTGTATTAAGGTCAAACAAATACAAAAAAATTCTTTTTCATATTCCAATTTTTTGGTATCTCATTTAAATTTTTTTATTTTTTAATTTTTTTAAATGGCCGCCATTTTGAAACAAGATGGCGGATGAAGCTGGCCAACGAACTCGGTCGAGATATTTGTATGTACTATGTACACACCAAGGTACATCCAAGTCGGTTCATAAATACGCCTGTTATTACGTGAGAAAAATCAGGACGTTTCAAAATGTCAGCCACGCTAGAAATTCAAAATGCTATAACTCAGCCATTTCTTAAGATATAGACGAAACAAAAACTGCTCCCGAATCTTTTTATCAAGGTCAAACACATAAGAAGAAAATATTTTTTCATTTTTCAATTTTTGGTACCACATTTCAAATTTAAATTTTTCTTAAAAATTTAAATGGCCGCCATTTTGAAACAAGATGGCGGGTGAAGCTGGCCAACGAACCCGGTCGAGACATTGGTATGTACTATGTATAAACGAAGTTACATCCAAATCGGTTCATAAATACGCCTTTTATCGCGTGACAAAATTTAGGACGTTTCAAAATGTCAGCCACGCTAGAAATTCAAAATGCTATAACTCAGCCATTTTTTAAGATATAGACGAAACAAAAACTGCTCCGAAATCTTTGTATAAAGGTCAAATACATAAGAAAAAAATATTTTTCCATTTTCAATTTTTTGGTACCACATTTCAAATTTTAAATTTTTAAAAAATTTTTAAATGGCCGCCATTTTGAAACAAAATGGCGGATGAAGCTGGCCAACGAACTCGGTCGAGATATTGGTATGTACTATGTACACACCGAATTACATCCAAATCGGTTCATAAATACGCCTTTTATCGCGTGACAAAATTCAGGACGTTTCAATATGTCAGCCACGCTAGAAATTCAAAATGCTATAACTCAGCCATTTTTTAAGATATAGACGAAACAAAAACTGCTCCGGAATCTTTGTATAAAGGTCAAATACATAAGAAAAAAATATTTTTCCATTTTTAATTTTTTGGTACCACATTTCAAGTTTTAAATTTTTTTAAAAATTTTAAATGGCCGCCATTTTGAAACAAAACGGCGGATGAAGCTGACCAACGAACTCGGTCGAGACATTAGTATGTACTATGTACACACCGAATTACATCGAAATCGGTTCATAATTACGGGAGTTACAGTGTGACATATGTTAGATATATATATATATATGTATATATATATAGATATATATATATATATATATATATATATATCAATTTTGAACGGAGGGTGGTTTCGGGGTCTGGGGGTCATGATCGATGAAAATATACCAAAATTTTTTGAAATCGCTTTCCTCCGAACGGCTGCAATAGGTAGCTTTTTTGTAAAGAAAGCTACCTAAAACATTTATTTTTACGTGGATTTGGTTAAAAATTTGCTTCGTACGATGAGTTCTGGCTAAAAATATTTATCTTAACTTTTTTTTTTTTTCATGTTTATAATCTTCAAAATTATAGAAATGCCACAGGCTGCGATATTTATTTTTTTAATGAATCTCTATATCTTGTATGTAAATGTTTCAGTTATCATTAATATTGTTAATCCATATTCCATGTATTGAAGTGTTAAAAATCTGAAAAATGCTATACAGTAAAATCTTCCAAGACGGAATTGCATAGAAAAGAAAAAAAATGCGTTATAGACAAGTTCCCTTCTTAGCAAGTGTAAATGTAATATACAGGGTGCAATATGTTATCTATTGCCGACCTTTAATTTCTCAATCGTTAGTCGTAGACATATAGTTCCAATTACAAAAAGCTTTCAAATGAGGTAAATATCATGTTCTGTCATTATTTAAAGTAAAAAATCTATTTTATAAAAATTACAAAATCTAACTTTTTAAACGGTATCGCAGTCCCTATAGTTATATTTACTAAAAGTTTACACATATCATAAGAGATGTAACAGTAAAAAGTTTGACATCTGTACTACAAAAATTAACACAGTTATTAAACTTCAAAGTTTGAGATTTTTGCACATGATTTTGTCTTTCATTGAGGGATCAGTTAAAAGATGAATTAAAATAATTCGAGATCAAAGTCAGGGTGCTATGTCCTTTTTGCGGCCAAACCACCTTTAGCCGGAATCGCCAAATCAGGGTATCACCAACGAGGGTTATTTCATCTAAAAATTTGAGCTGACTTTTAGGGGTCGTATACAAAGCGAAGAATGAAATATTGAAATTAAACAGAAAAATAAATATCAATTTATTTTAAAATCAGAGAACGGTCTACTATAAAAAATTAATACATAAAACGCCGGGATCTACTAAAGATACTGCTCAAAGTGTTCTACATTGGCGGCAATGCACAATTGAATGCATGACAGTGCTGAGTCCTGGACAAGTTAGAGAATAGCAGCTGTGCAAACCGTGCGACAATCAAGGATGATGCGCTGCTTCAGTTTTCCAGAGAAGTGGTCTCAGTCACATAGACATATGTCTTGATGTAACCCCAGAGGTAGAAGTCCATGGGAGTCGAGTCCGTCGAATGCGGTGGCCACTCTACCGGACCACTATATCCAAGGATCTGTTGACCGAATTCAGTGGCCAGATACACCCGGACTATTGATGTTTTATGCAGACAGAGCCCCATCATGTTGAAATCACACCCGGCATGCCTGTCAGATAGGCAGCTCTTCATACCAATCACGTACCGTGTTTTGTAGCAGATGCAGGTAACGATCGCCCGTTAAGGTCCCATCGTACAAGATGGGTCCAACAATCTGGGTTCCCCATATACCGCACCACACGTGTCGTACTGTGCGGGCGATGTGGAGGTTTTCCAGAGACCAGTAATGCACATTGTGCACGTTCACAATGCCAACCAGTGTAAACATTGACTCATCTGTTCACAGAATGTCACAAAGGAAAGACGGATTTTCCTCTAAGCTGTTGAGCATGAAACTACAATAATCAAATCGTCGTGCGTGAGTCACCCAGCATCAATGCTTGCATCAGTGTCGGATAGTACGGATGCGCTGCATGTAACAAATGCCAGACATACTGACCACATGCCTCGCTTGTTTCCGCCGTGCTCAGTTGTGGGTGTGTCGCCAGCACCTCCTCCGGTGTCACTCATTACACTCAACATTACTGTCAATATTACACCTTGCCCGTCTACTTGTTCTGGGTCGTGGTGAAACAGAGCCGGTCTCTCTAAGATGGTGCAATGCATCAGTTATAGTTTCATGCGCTGGATGTATATCCTTAGGGAAACGTTCTGAATAAACACTCGCAGCAATTCTGGCATTCCTTTGACATTCGCCATAAATAAGAATCAAGTAGCAATTCGGCATATTGCATATATGCATAGCTTGCCATCACGATCTCAGCGCTTACTTGCTTGTCTACTGCTAGATGGCTCGTGTTTTATCCCGAACGTGGGGCTGCGGAACTATTGAAATTTGCATAATTCCAATTTTCATGCTCGTTATAGCTCAGCTGGTCGTTTGCATTCAGCTGCCATTTATCTAGTCCTTAGTGAGTATGTTTCATTTTCCGGTTGTCGACTCTACCTACTTTGACGTTTGAATGTTGTTCGACCGATAAAAGTTAGCTCAAATTTTTAGATGAAATTTTTAGATGATCCCTCTTTGGTGATTTCCCGAATTGGCAATACCGGCTAAAGGTGGTTTTGATCTCGGTTTTGATCCCTGATTTTGATCTCGAATTACTTTAATTCATCTTTTAACTGAACCCTCAATGAAAGACAAAATCGTGTGCAATAATCTCAAACTTTGCGATTTAATAACTGTGTCAATTTTTGTAGTACAGATGTCAATCTTTTTGTGTTCTATCTGTCATGATATGTGTAAACTTTTACTAAATATAACTATAGGGACTGGGGGACCGTATAAAAAGTTAGATTTCGTAATTTTTATAAAATTAATTTTTTTACTTTAAATAATGTCTTAGCATGAATATTTACCTCATTTGAAAGGTTTTTGTAATTGGAACTATATGTGACCAACGGTTGAGAAATTAAAGGTCGGCCATAGATAACATATTGAACCCTGTATATGTTCTTTTCTTACGTATTAGTACATTAATTTTGCATGGATCAACATATTTTTCAGTTTAAAACAGGGTTCCGTAATAGGTAGGCTCTTTTTCACACGTTTTACTATACTTTAATTTAGCTATATTTTAATAAGCAAATTTGCTATTCTTAAAATTTTAATGTTTAAGTGTAGAATAATGGCGATTTAAAAATGTATGCATTTTTTGCAAAAAATTTTGGATCAGGACTAATTTTTCGGACCTTTGAATAGACCAGGCCACGCTGAGACAATGATTTTCATACGGACTGGGTCAAAACTAGGACTGAAAATTTTGGCCCGTGAAGACTAGGAATGAAACCTGTCCCGGTTCTGTACAGAAAAAATAAATTAGGCCCGGCCCGTGCAGATCTCTAGTGCCTACTGCTTAGTTACGAACTTCGTTATGACGATTACTTAGCATTTATATATATTATTGTTTGGAACCTGCATTTTGCTAATCAAGTTGATCTCGTAATTTAGAACCTTGGGAAGGTGCCGAGACTTTTACCTGGCAAGACACCTCCAGAGGTTTATAATTCATAGGTAACTTGGAGGACTTTGCAAACACAACGGATTTTACATGCAACAGGTGCCATTATCAATAAACGGAAGCAGAACCATGCATAAATAGAGTTATTTTGAAAAAATTAAATAATAATGAAGTATTTTTGCAATGCGGTTTTAATTTCTTTTTTGTTTGAGATATAGCGACAATATCAAATACTAGTTAAAATTCATCGTGTTCCAAAAAATTCTTAGATAATTCAGTAACACAAAAATAACTTCGGATTATAGTGTAAACCAAGTTTATAAAACATATTTTTACGAAGTGGAGATAGCCAAATTATACCTATAAAAATGGTGATAAAGAAAAAATTTTGTGTAAAACTGCTAGAATCTATATCCCCAAGGACGGCCCCGTTTCATAAAGAATTATTATTTTTAATCAATAAAATTTCATACCTGACACATGGTTGCGAAAGAAATGTAAAATTGGGACCTTCGAAACCTTTCGGCCGCGCCGAATATGTGATTGAAAGTGACCCCTTTTGATGCACCTGAGAAGTAACCGTAAATCACATTTTGACAAATATAGCTGACAAATTATTGTTCTCAAATAGCTTTAAAACAAACAGACGCCCAGTTTAATTACGTTACTTTTGCATTAACGTTTAATCATTGTCATTTTGACAATTGTTAAGTAAACAAGGTGCTTTCAAAATCCCTTTTGAGCAATTGCAAATGAAGACACCAATGTGAATGCGAATAAAAGATTCCAATTAAATTGTTATTCTGTACAAGACTCCATCTTATAATACATAATTGTAAAATAAATAATGGCACGCTTCAAAGTTGCCTGGATGAAAGATGGGACAAAAAGATATTTAGCATCCGCTATAATCCTGCTGAAAAGCTTGTCAGCAAGTCTTTAATTCAAACTTATACTCTATTCATGTAGACATATACAGCTACCTGACATCAGTGAATTTTTTTGCTCCTTTCAAAAATAATTGCTCTTTTTTAAAACTTTTTTTTATGCCTATAAAAACACTTAAATAATGATGAAGAAACTGAAATAAACATTTATTAATCTGCGTAATAAATAAATAAAATCCATCTTTACATACTTGAACCAAGTTAAGTTAAATAAGAGACTGTAAAAAAAGCATCATTTAAAGGGAGGTACTACTTCTTTGCGTAAAAAATTAAATAATAATGAAATATTAGGTCTACTGGAAAGCTCTGTCCGATAATACTATTTCAAGCCTACATTTTTTTAAATTCAGATTTCTTAGGCACCACTTTTTTGAAATGGTAAAATAATCGTTGTTTTCACCTTAATGTGAAATGTGAAAACAATGAGAATTTTACCATTTCAAAAAAGTGGAGCCAGTGAAGAAATCTGAATTTTTAAAAAGTAGGCGTGAAATAACATTATCGGACAGAACTTCCCGGTAGAACTAATACTTTTGCAATGCGATTTTATTTATTTTTTTTTTTTGTTGTTGTTTAAGATATGGCGGCAATATCAAATCCTAGTTAAAATTCATTGTGTTCCAAGCAATTCTTCGATAATTCAATAACACAAAAATAACTTCAGATTATGGTGTAAATAACCTAGTTTATAAAACATATTTTCACTAAGTGGAGATAGCAAAATTATATCTATAAAAATGGTAATAAAGAAGAAATTTTGTGTAAAACTTAGAATCTACATCCCTGAAGACGGCCCCGTTTGATAAGAATTATCATTTTTAATCTATAAACTTTCATACCTGACACATGGCTGCGAAAGACATGTAAAATTGGGACCTTCACATCCTTTCGGCCGCGCCGAATTGTGATTGAAATTGACCCCTTTTGATGCACCTGAGAAAGGTCCATAAATCACAATTTTGACGAATATATCTGACAAATTATTGTTTTTCAAATGGCTCTAAAACTAATATACGCCCAGTTTAATTACAATACTTTTGAATTAACGTTTAATCATTGTCATTTTGACAGGTGTTAAGTAAACAAGGCGCTTTCAAAATCTCTTTTGAGCAATTGCAAATGAAGATACCAATATGAATGCGAATAAGAGGTTCCAATTAAATTGTTATTCTGTACGGAACTCCAACTTACGCGCGGTAATACGTAATTGTAAAATAAGTAATGGCACGCTTCAAAGTTGCCTCGATGAAAGATGGGACAAAAAGATATTTAGCATCCGCTACAATCCTGCTGAAAAGCTTGTCAGCAAGTCTTTAATTCAAACTTATACTCTATTCATGTAGACATACAGCTACCTGACATCACTGAATTTTTTTGCTCCTTTCAAAAATAATTGCTCTTTTTGAAAACGTTTTTGATACCTACAAAAACAATTAAATAATGATGAAGAAACCGAAATGTTTTACATTTATTAATCTGCGTAGTTACGGCAAAGAAACGGCTCCTGTGCCTGCAGAAGAAGGCACTCGCGAGCTAATGTTAAACGTTATTTTTTTATATCTCGTTTGCATTTCGATATTTTTAATTTTTTTTTTTTTTTTTTTTTTTTTTTTTTGCAATAGATAGCTGAGATCCATCTCTACATCGCACCTTTTTTACTTTTTCGATTTTGGTTGCAGATATTTTTTATAAAGTTACTTTCGAAACCGGTTCCGAAAATGAAAGTGTCATTCTAAAAAATATCTGTAACCAAAATCGAAAAAGTAAAAAAGGAGCGATGTAGATATGGACCTCAGCTATCCATTGCAAAAAAAATTATTTAAAAATGTCGAAATGCAAACGAGATATTAGAAAATAACCTCTCCATAGGTTTAGCATCAGCTCGTGAGTGCCTTCGCCTGCAGGGACAGGAGCCTTAAAAAAAAAAAAAAATTACAAAATTCCACCTTTACATACATGAAACAAGTTAAGTTAAATAAGAGAGTGTAAAAAAAAGCATAATTTAAAGGGGGTTCTACTTCTTTGCGTAAAAATTTTCTATTTTTATTTACTTATTTGCATTTTTTTTCATCGCTTAAATGAGTAGATCGTTGGCCGAAAGCGGATTTGCGATATTATAATTTCTTACAATCTTTTTTGCCCATTAAATGTAATGCCGGTCCTTTGAACGTAACGCTAAAAATTTAAACTTCATTTTCTGGAATCCATGTGTTTCAAACTGGGCGACCATTTTCCTCGAGAACTATTCGACCGATTTAATATATTTTTTGAAAAAAATAAAGGTAATCGTTTTTACTGGAGCTTGTAGAAGTGACTATGCTTGTGGAAATCAGCAGTTTGTGTGTTTAATGGCAACGCCATCTGTCGGTTTCCCGCTTGCACGCATTATAAGACAAATCCATTTACGCCCAATATTACGCCCATGCATTATATGACAAAAATTGTCGCTTGCGATACGCCCACGCATTGTATGACAAAAATTGTTTTTTTAGATGTGCTCTGTCACACCTTAAAGTTTTACCTATAACTTCACCCACAATTTCTCTGAAGGAAATTTGGTAAAATTTTCCCCCCGCTCCTTCTTGAGCTCTGTTGTTTGGCAAGTAAAGTTGCTTACTTTTCAATTTCTTGATTTCTTCTTCTAATTTTTATCCATATTACTATTCTAGCTAGTAACAATATTGCGTATAAATAATAAAATCAATAATCATTCACAAGTTATCATATAAAATATTATAATATGGAACAAATCTTGTGTTTATGTGTGTGTAAGCAAATTTTATCTAAAAATCGGTTCTAACGATTTTGACTAAATTTTGTATCCTACCGTTTTGGAGCACAGAAGACCATTGGTTTGGTCACATGTTCGAGAAAATTCGATAGGTTTGGGGCCACTACGGATCAATGTATTTAGATGAGAATGCAGGTTGAAACAGTTATTAAGTTGTTGAACAATTGGCAGTAAACGAAGTCGCAAAGTTGGCATATGCGGTATTTGGCAAGAAAATCAACTTTCAAGATTACCAATGCTAGAACACATGCTTGGTACAAAATAAATGATTGTCCCAAAATTTGGCGACATTTGTCAAAAAAAAATTGGCTTTCAGAATCTGAAGGAATTTTCTAATTCCCAATAGGAGCCGAGGTGCATGATTAAAAAAAATCAGAATCAGTAGAACAGTCTAATGTAAAATTTAGAAATATGCACATAGTTTTAATATTGATTGTTTCTGTAAATAATACTGTCAGGAGAGTGGTAATTGGCGCCGCTGGGATATGAACCAGGGATCTCATGATCATGATCAGGAGGCAAGAACGTTGGCGTCGAACACAAGTCCAAGCCAGTTACTCTAAGCTAGTAACTCGCTTTAAACTGATCATGTGAGATGGGATCGCTACACACTCCATCCCCAGTGAGAAATACATCTTGTTGACGTCTGACGAGCGTTATGCACTCGTGAGTGATGCTGTCCTACGCATGTGTGATGCGCAGTATGATAGGCTTATGTGCTGTGAGCGTTTCACAGTCTTTGCTTACTGGAGATTATTTATTTGGTGCTGCCATCTGCTGGTTATAAGAAGAGATGATTGTAGCTGAAGGTTGTTTTTTTGTGTGGGTGTTTGTCCGGCTTACCAATGAGAAGGGTGGTAATGGGCGCCGCTGGGATATAAACCAGGGATCTCATGATCAGGAGGCGAGAACGTTAGCGTCGAGCAAAAGGCCAAGCCAGTAGTTACTCTAAGCTAGTAACTCGCTTTATACTGATCATGTGAGATGAGATCGCTACAACTGTTATAAAATAAAATGCTTTATAGAAATAATACGGAGAGAATTTGTGGTTATATCGAGTTGAACACAAAGCTAATTTTAACTGAGCTTAGCTCAGTCTTCCCCGTTGGTTGGTAATAAACAGGGTTCTCTCTACAATCAGAAAGCGCCCTGTAATGCTTCACTCCTAGAGTTAGGGCCATGCACTGCATGCATTTTGAGCTTGTCTAGGTATGTTCTATCTCTCCTAGAAGTTTTGTCTGTGAGTTCAGATTCCCCTTCTATATGAGGGGCTTACAAGCATAGTAGACCAAGTCCATTTTGAAAAAAAAAATGATATACAGTTAAAGGGGTCCAGGACACATTTTAAAATCATTTTTATTTATTGAGTTAAAGTTCTGATTTTTTTTGTGCTGGTTAACCACATCATTTGTAAACAAAGTCCCATGATAAAACTTCTCAGAATTTTTTTAAAAAAATTTAAAATTTAAAATTAATTTTAAAAAGTGATATAGATTAAAATCATTATAACTCCAAATATTATTTATAGAATTTCAATTTTTTTTCATTTAAATAAACAGAAATATATAAGTTTTAATTTTGATTCAGCATTTTTAAAAATATTAATTAAAAATATTTAAAGTAAAAATTTTTGAAAAAGTGATACAACTTTATTTTAAAAAATCATATTTTCTGAATCAAAATTAAAGTAAAACAATTGAAAAAGACATGTTCCAAGTTTGAATCATTTATCTTTAACGGTTCTTGACTTATAAGAATTTAAATACGAGAAATGGTTGTAAAACCTATCATGAAGAAAAACTCATTTTTACAAGAAGTCGTTTCCATTCCAGCCATTGCTTTAAAACTAGATTTTGAAAACAAACCAAAACGAAAAAAATAATATTTCATGTTCTAATTAAGATAAAAACATGATTTAAACGTCACTTTAAGCAGAAAAAAACAGAGAAAGTTTTAATGAAATAAAATGTTTTTACAAAATTTGAAGATTTTTGTGTCCCGGACCCCCTTAAACTTGGATAATTCGAAGTTGAACGGACCAGAGAAAAGTTCGAAATATCCAAAAATTCGAATTACATACATTTTCTCAAAAAGAAAAGATAAATAAAAAAAAAGATTAACTCCACGATGAAAGATTTAACACACAAACTTTATCTAAGAATAATACTACATTTGTTTTCATTAAATCAAAACATTTTTACTAGCTTAATTATATTCATCACTTTTAAGAATAAAGTCAGATATTTTTGGTTGCTTCTTTAAATACAATCTTTGAATCATAGCATATGATACCAAACTATCAATTGATACAAAAATAGAATCTTCTACATTAGGCTGACCTTCAAAAAACATTGAAGTTCATGTACCCAGTGTCCCAAAAATGACTGACGGATTTTAAAATTCAATAACTTGCGAACGGTGACAGATATTTAGAAAGTTCTTGCATTAGGGTTATTTATAACGTCAGTGTTTTTTTACTGTGATTCTTTATTTTAGTTCGAATTTCAAGAAATAGATGGCGCTGAGATCAATAGGCGCTCAGTCCAGACCCGATTTTTGGTACTTCGGGATCCATTCAATACAATTTAATCTCCTTTTTCTGCATGGAAGAAGAGAGAGGCCGAAAAATCGAGCCTGGATTTAGCGGTTATTGCTTGAAACGCCATCTATCGATGCTATTTGTAACTAAAACTCAGAATCGCAGCATAAAAACCCCTGACATCTCACATAACATTCCTGCAAGAATTTTTTTTAATATCTGTTTCCGTTTGCAACTTATTGAATTTTAAAATACAGCTGTCATTTTTGGGACACCCGGTATATGCACCATAGCTTCTGACGAACAAGGCAGGGGCTTCTCTTGTATTTCCTTGTTCTATTCATCCCCAGTCAGTCCATCCTCAGCTTGGCTGTTCTTCAGCAGTTGAACAATAATATTCGAATCACTTGTCTCGCCACACACAGCCACATTTTGGTCCCCGTTGACATAGTCCTCACACAGGATTTTGCTTAGCAGGATTTTGCTTAGCAGGATTTTGCTTGGGTCAGAAAATTCCTTGGAAATCCATACATAGTGCAGAGCTGCCAAGTCTCCGGCTTTTTGGATACGAGTATTTTAATACAGAAAATGTTCTTTTATTTAAGGCTGTTCTCAAATCAAAAAGGGTAACTTCCTGACATAAGTTTTAATTTATTTTTGTTCGAAAATGCATGAAACTAGCTGGTGTTGTTGTTCAGAAACTATGTCATCGAGCTGTTTTTTCCATTTTTTTGCAAACTCAATAGATCTTTCAGAAAATGGCGTCAAAATGGACGTTTTGAACCGAATTTCCGCGCGAAAGTAGAAAAATCATTCAAGAGCGGGCGAAAAACGCGTTTATCGCGTGATCAAAATTGCTTATAACTCAATGGGTAATTGATTTATTCAAAAATGGAAAAACAGTTCAATTCCAAATCGCATCCAGGGCCAGGCTTTCCAATTTTATATCTTTCCGTTAAAACATTAATTTGTAAATTTGTCAGAACGTTTTGCACTCGTTGAGCAGAGCAGTTAAGAACAGCCTTAATTAGAACATTTGGACGATTTAAAAGAACGACATTTTCTCTAAGATAATAGTGGTGTGCAAAAAGCCGGAGACTTGACAACTCTGATAGTGACTTTCCAAACCATGGTCTTTCTTTTCCTCAGAAAGATCGTTAAAATAAACTGTTAAAATATTTTGAACCTTAGCTGAATAAAGTCTCAGGAATAATTTTTACCGCAAAATTTAAGGGCAGTCGTACAAAAAATTCGAAATATCTACGATTTTTTTTAATTTATTTATTTATTTATTTTATTTTATTTTATTTTTTGCTTTATTACAGAATTCTAGGGACCGAACAAAAAATTCGAATTATCCAGAATTTCAAATTAAACAAGTTCGAATTATCCTAGTTTCACTACTCCATTTAGAAGGTACATAAAATCTGTTTTATTCACTCCCACAGTGAACCAAGTCTGTTTTCACATACTTTCTCATATATGGCCGCTATTTACAGACTTGACTCGTTGTGGGGGTGAATAAAAGAGATTTTATGCAGCTTCTAAATGGACTATAACATTTTTTTTTTCCAAAATAGACTTGGTCTACTATGTTTGTGAGCCCCTCATATATAACTCGATAACGAAAAAAGTTTAGCTATTACCAACCTTTTTCTTTTTCTGCTTAAAAATACTTTGTTGAGGTTTTACTGAAATTTATATCTTTATTTTTAATAGTTAAGGTACAGTTTTACGAGAGCAGAAATGAAAAACAAGTTTGAATGCTATAAATTTTAAAATATCAAACCGTAAATTGGTATCTTACTCTGAACAAGAGATTGCTTTTAAGATTATCTTTGAAATTCTTTTTATTATGCGAGGTATATTGTACTGATAACCGAAGACTCCTGCTTACATTTATCTTTATTTTCTTCGAAACATAAAAATTGTAAATGCTGATCAAAAGAATTGCTTCACACATTATGTTAAGGGTTTGCTTCTTCTCTGTATTTTATTTAGTTCGTCAAAAAAAAAAAAAAAAAAAAAAAAAAGAATAAATATTATAGACATTTTTTTTCAAACATTAAATCTTTTTGCGAAGGAAATTAATTTGTTAATTTTTTATTATTATAGATTAAATAAAGTTAGAATTGTTGATATAAAGAAATAATCATAGTTGTTTTCCTTAATTATAATTTTTCATTTAGATTGAGCTTTTAGTCTTAGTAAAATATACTTGTAAATCCTAATGTGCTATTAGAAAAATTGATAACATTTTTTTGTTATTTTACTTAAATAAAAACCTAAAATGATAGTAATTTTGGAAAGAAATCTGATAAAATTCAATGTTTACGTAAAATACTGAACATGCAACTCTACCAAATGTATATTTCAGTTTCCTTTTAATCTTGAGGTAGTCTGATATTTTACTTCTGCAACGAATTGAAGCACTTGAAAGATTTCCAAAATTAATTCAAATATATAATTTATTGGCCAAAAGTTTCATTTTTATTTAAAAGAGAAATATTTTTTTTAAATGTCTACAATTTAAAGAAATTGAAACAAGTAACTTGATTTGAACTCAAAACCTATTATAAAAGTATAACACAACAGATAAATATTTCATAAACGTGTTTTTCACATTTTTCCACAGTAGGGTTTGAAGTATGTAAACAAGTTTTACCTATTTTAAAATCAAAATTACCAATTTCTGCAAATTTTGGCAAATATATAAATATATTTTCTTTTATAATTTTATATCGTAATATAATTATGAGAATGTATCGAAATACTTCAACATTCGCCATAATAATAAATTTTGCCAATGTATTGCTTAAAACATAAATAAATAGATAAATAGAAATTTTATAAAAAGTGCTCTGACATACATAAATAAAAACATAAATTTTTACTGTTAAGGGTGTTAGTCAGTCAACTTCCGAATTTCCCTCGCTAATGTTAAGTCTATGGGCGTGCGATGAATTCGTATATTTAAAATATCTCCTGGGGAAATAAATATTTTTAACTTTTTTTTATGTGTACTCTTCTCAAAGAATGCCTCTTTTTAGGCGCGTTCGTAATTATATAAATACGTAGCACCTATAGTCGTCGTTCAGTCCGTCCATCTGTCTGTCCGTCCGCGTATAACAGAGCAAAAGCTACCCAGCCGAATGATCTGAAATTTTAAATATATAATTGTTGCAAAATTTTGTCGAGTCATTTCAAATTTTATGAAAATCGAATGTATAGTTTAATTACAGGGACAGTCAAAAGTTTTCCGTTACATTACGGCCAATGGAAAAAGATTATTTCAAGTGCATTTTAATGATGTTACAGACTTTCGAACAGAATGATTTTGATATGCACTTATGAAGTGTACTAAAATATACATTCCGTACAATATACGGGGCAAAAAATATTTATAAAACTATTTATAGTACGAACGCACCTCATTTGCCACGTTACGTTTGATGTGCAGTTTCCAACTTGTTTTCTTAGCTGTCAAAATATTTCTAAAATATATACTTAATTTTATGTGAAGTATTCAACTATTACTCATAGTTCGCCAGCTTTTAACACATAAAGTATTAAATTAAGCGTAGATTTTAGAAATATTTTGAGAACTAAGGAAAAGAGACATCCTTTATGAAGAATACAAAGAAAAAAGTCAGAAAGTGTACGTCAAACGTGACAAATGAGGTGCGTTCGTACTATAACTAGTTTTATAAATATTCAGATCTTAATGCAATAGCTGTTGCACTCTTATGCAAAAATGCATGACTATAAAATTTATATACGATTACAGTCGGACCTCTATTTAACGAAGTCGCTAAATCCCGAAAAAAGTTCGTTATGTGGAAAATTCGTTAAATAGAGATGAACCTTTTTTAATACTTTAAACTACACAAAACATATTTTTAATTCATAAAAACTAAACATTATTAAAAACTTAACTAATCACACTTTTTTTGTAAATCATATTTATTTTTATTATTATTATTCATTTTACCAATCAAAAAGAAATCTGTAAGGACAACAAGAATTAAAAAAAAATATTGTCCGGAAATACACTGTATTTTCAGTTTTAAGTAAATATTTAGTACATTAAAATTAATGAATTTTAATGACATTATCGTATTTAATATAACAAGTAATTTTAAGCATTGCATTTAATTATTGAAACTTATTTACTACAGAACAGCCCTTTTGAGTGTGAAAGGGGGATATTGAAAGTTTGCATTTCCTGGATGAAATGCAAAGAATGACAGGAATTTTACTGTTCTCGTTGAGTTAGGCACCTGGTAAAACTAATTCAAGGTTATTTAGCATTATAAAATGTGTAAAAGAAAGAATAAGTTTGAAGTGTCCGTAAATATTTTGAGAAATAAGGAGAAAAAAAATTACATCAGAAGAAAAAGTTCGTTAAATAGAGAATACACTTCGCTATTTGGAGGTTATTTTACGCAAAATGTTGTTGGTTCCGAGGAAAAGTTCGCAAAATAGAGGTTCGTTAAATAGAGGTCTGACTGTATATATGTTAAATTCAGTAATACAGAAATAATAGGACTCCATCTTAACTGGAATGCCATCACCATGTCAACCTAGAATCATTACCTATCATGAGATAGCATTGAATTAATTACGTATGGTAGGATTTAATAGAATAAAGAAAACTTTTATTGATATCTTTTTAAGTTTTGATTCAATTTTCATAAAATTTGAAATGACAAAATTCTGCAACGAATATACAACACGTGTCAAAAGTTTAATCACAACATAAAATTTCAAAATAAAATTTTATTATTGAATGAAAGTTACTTTCCTTTTCACATGACCTACAAATTGTAGTTTAAAAAGATAATTGACAGATTTATGCTTTAAAATTTATCTCAAATATTAGAATTTATCAAAAGAACAAAAATGAGTGTGTCAAAAGTTTAAGCACAGTAGTTCTTTAGTCTTTAGTAGAACAAGAATAAAAAAAAATAATACTTGATTATTGATCCATTCTGCTGAATTACATTAAATATACGGTTTCCCATCGATAAAATGAAGTTCTGTATTATTCCTGGTTCAGTTTTAAACCACGCGTTCTCAGTGGCATCTTCAAATCTTTAACTGAAGAATACTGCTTTCCATTTGGATAAACTACATGAGTGAGAATGGCCCACATATTTTCTATAGGGTTTAAATCAGGGCTAATTACCGGCCATTATAAAATAGATACTTTTTTCGACTTAAACCATGTTGAAATTGAGTTTGAGGTATGGACCGAAGCATTACCATGTTGAAATAACCATTTTTCTTTCCTTAAAATCTCGGCAACAGGGAGAAAATGATTGGCAAGTGTCTCTTGATAGTTTTCAGAATTTTCACGACCACTGATGAATGCTAGAGATGTCTGACCATTGAAAGAAATAGCCCCCATACCATTACACAACTACCACCATGTTGTCGGCTAAATATACTCCTAAGTTCTTTGCGGAGATCATGCCAATAGTACTTAAACCCATCAGGGCCATCGAGGTTCCATTTTTTTTTTCATCACTGAATGTGACAATCAGCCACTTATCACCAAATGACATGTGCTCTTTGGTCCACTGTAATCTAGCTTCTTTATGTTATCGTTTCAGACATTGTAATCGAGCCATTTTACGGTTTTTGACGTATTCCGATTCCAAAACTCTTCTATGAACAGTTTTTTTTATGTTTGTCTCCCAACTGTATGTTTTATTTGTGAAAGAGAGTAATTACCAGTTGAATCCAAGTTCCTGATGCGGCGGTCTTCCCGCAAAGTAGCCACTCGTGGCCTTCCCGAACGGAATTTTCGTTTGAAATCATTACCACGAGCTAAAACTTGATGAATACCTCGTATTGATCTTTTTAATGCACTTGCAATTTCAGAAACAGACTTATGTTTTGCTCTCATACTCCAAATAATTATCACGTCCCCATCTGAAAATTCTTTCGACTTAGGCATTTTATACTAATTCAAAAACAACAACTCACTGCTTCTTATACATCCAGAAATCGTTTGCGTGCGCAACCGCTTACATCAGTTCGTAAAATTTGCATAAAAACGATTTTGTGCTTAAACTTTTGACACGGTTATTTTTGTTCTATTCTTAAACTCCATGGTTTGAAATAAAATTTAAAAGATAATTTTATTGAATAGGGTGTTAAAACTGCTATTATTAACATATACAAGACAGATATTTAAATAAAGTTAATATTTTAAGTTTTATTTTAAAATTGTTATTGTGCTTAAACGATTGACACACACTGTATATATTAAATTTCAAACCATTCGGTTGGGTAGTTTTTACGCTGTTAAATGCGTACAGACGGACCAGACGACGACTTTAAGGGCTACATATTTATATAAATATGAACGCACCTAAAAAGGAATTAAAATATTAATTTCCTGAGGAGATATTTTAAATATACCAATACATTCTGCGCGCATAGACTTAACATTAGCGAGGAAAATTCGGAAATTGACTAACTATAACAGCCTTAAATTTCTAAATTATTTTCTTATTTTATGTTTGCTTTATATTGTTGAAAAAGAAAGCTAGACAAAAGTAGCATTTCAATTTTAACATACATCCAAGGCTTTGCAGAACCTTTTTATTACTGCCGCTTGCCAGCTGCGACAAAACAATATATTTCAACTGTTGTATATCAACCCACACTTCGCAAACGCTTGAAGTAGGCGTCATTTAATCCTTTCCTGGAAAATGCGACAATGTGTCAGTAAATGAGTTGTATTTGAATATCGTAACAATTTTGATTCAAGTACTGATTAAGACAAGCAGACTTTTTTTTCCCCTTTAGCTGATTGAATTTCAAGGCAGCAAAACATTAAATATAATTTTGACTGTTTTTTACCCTTTCTAACATAGTTGAAAAGTATTTATGAATTCCATTTGTCTGTCTACCCTTCTGTCCGTGCCTCCGTCTGTCCCGTCTGTCTGTGCTCTCCTGTAAATATACACTCGTACTCAGCACTGTAGTTGGAAAAAATTATTTGTGGGAATTCATCTTTTCAAAGAGTAGACGTTTATGCTTGCCAGATTTTTGCTAAGCCAAATTCCAATTTAAAACATTTTGCCAAAAGCTAACTTTTTTCAATTAACTGTTATAATTATTCTTAGTTTTTATAGTATTGTATTTGTATAGCATCCATCTAAAAGCAATATTTAATCAATCTCATAGTAACATTTTCCATTATGAATCAAAATAAATTGAAATAACAGAAATAAATCCATACATTACTTACTGGCACATCTATCCTAGAAGTTTCCAAAAGAATGATGGTGAGAGCTGTTTTCTATGCTCTCTGATTTATGATAAGCGATGTTGTCTAAAATTTTCTTCTTGATCACTACCAAGATTTCACATATGGTACAGGACAAAAAAATTTTAAGTGAGGTGCTACACGGCTTATGATATATATATGCTTATGCTTATATATATATATATATAGCTTTTATATATATATATATATATATATAATATATTTATTTATTTATTTACAGTAACAAACCAAATATTGCTGGGAACGGCGTCCCCATGCTTTCCCACCCAATTACTGCACTGCTCGTACTGATATACACTTTTTATATGCTAACGACTATAGAATGTTTGCTATTGAAAAAGAACGGGCAGTTTTAAAGCTCGTATAGAGAGACACGCAAAAAAATTCTATTGCATTATGGTCCATAAGAGGAATTACGGTGCGTTTGATTTAAATTGCTTATTCAGAGTCAGACATCTCATTTCATTGTATGAAAAAAGTAAATTTGATAATAATATTCTGTTAGCAATGGAAAGTGTTTCATAATCTGATATCTAACCCTGATGCATGATTTTTCTTCCTTTTTTGTCGTTTTCAAATCATAAAATTGTGAATTAATTAGCTTAATAATAAGCTTAATAAATGAGCTAAATAAAATAGCTTATAATATAAAATAAATTTTATATGAAAAAAAAGAGTTATCTCTATTTATGTGAAATTGTAAATCATTGAGTAAATTTACCTTTTTTAATACAGCGATGACAGCGATGACCACCTCGGGAACTCAGCTTTCGCTTTAGAGTGTTAGTGCAATCCCGAGGGGTAGACCACATCCACTCCTCCCGACTCTCAACCAGAGTCTGAGAGGGAGCGTCGGGTCCCTGATCAAGCTGCTGAGATTTATTTCAGTTACTGTGAGATTTACAATTACAATCACAATTGGTTACTCAATTTTTCTGGGCGAACCGAAGATTTCACATCGAGATATATGACTGTATGTAGTGATTACATGAGGATCATTTCACCTAATGTGATTGCATAATTGTTTACAATTTTCTTTGATATATATTCGTCACAGTACATTTAACACACAATATTTAACATGACAATTAGAAACACATTACAACACAATATCAAACACCTACTATTTACATGACTGTGTGTAGTGATTACATGAGGATCATTTGAATGTGATTGCATAATTATTTGCATTTTTCATGGATTTACAGGGATTTCACAGTACATTAAACACACAATATTGAACATCACAATTAGAAACACATTACAACACACCTACTATTTACAATTTGCGCATACAAGAGTTTGGAGAGATGCACAAGATAAAAATTCAAAAGTGATAGAAGTTTCTGGCACCCGCTAATAACCCGTTTCTCCCTCCATGCTACACCCTAGTGATGGAGTCGGACTAGAATGGCTCTGGATTTGAAAAGATGTACTCGTTTGTTTCTATAAACCTCATGCATTGTATGATCTTGTTGAGTAGTTGTGGTTTCTCTTTTACATCCCGCCACCAACTTGCTAAATTCATACGTGTGTGTTTTTTGAGATGATAATGCGATGTTAATGTACAGTATAATACATAGTGTAACGATGTTGACGGCAAGCCACAAATGCATAGTGGGGAGTCTCTTTTGTTAATTTTGTATAAGTGTTCCTGAAAGGGCCCGTGATTTATTAAAAATATGTGTAAGTATCTGTTGTTTACGAAATACTTGTGGCCAACCAATGTCAAGAATTCCTTCGTATATCGGCCTGTGTCTGAATCCGTCCAGCGTTTTTGCCAATTTTTTAACAGATTCTGCTTTGTCTGTGATTTTAGTGAAGAAGCTGGATATGGTAAAAATGTATGTATTAGTGTTTCATCCGTTACTGCCGATTTTGCCAGTTGGTCAGCTGCCTCATTGCCCTCAACACCTGAATGTCCTTTTGTCCAATTGAAGTATATGTCTTTTACTGTTGTTTGTAATTGTTGAAGAATTTTTAGTATTAAATAGTTTGTATTGTCAAAATTGTTTAATGCTTTTAAACTTGATAGGCTATCCGTTATGATTAAGTATTGAGAATGTTTGTTCGACTCTATCCACTCTAATGTTACGGAATTAAACTACGGAGTTATCCTGGGACAGTTTCGCTCTCCAAGTATAGATTTGCTCGTTTTTTTCGTACACACAAAATGCCGAGGCCCTTTTTTAATACACATATAAACGATAGCAAAGCCATTTTTAGGGGCGTTCGTAATTATACAAATACGTAGCACCTATAGTCGTCGTTCGGTCCATCTGTCTGTCCGCCCGTCCGCATATAACAGAGCAAAAACTACCCAATCGAATGGTCTGAAATTTTCAATATATATTTTTTTCAAAATTTTGTTGAGTCATTTCAAATTTTATAAAAATTGGATGTCTAGTTTAATTACATGAACAGTCAAAAGTTTACCTTTACATTACGGCCAATGGGAAAAAAATTATTTCAAGCGCATTTTAATGATGTTGCAACCTTTCGGACAGAAAGAAATTGATATGCACTTATTGAAGTGCACTAAACTATACATTCAGTACAATGTGCGGTACAAAAAATATTTATAAAACTAGTTATAATACGAACACACCTCATTTGCCACGTTTGACGCGTAATTTCCGTTATTTTACTAATGATCATGTATAGAAAATTTACACAGCTCAAACATTTGACTTTTTAACTCTTTCCAATATTAGTTGAAAAGTGTTCCTCAATTCAGTTTGTCTGTCTGCGATCTGTGCGCACTCTATCTCTAGTAAATATGGTTGATATATGTTATTGAGGCTCATATTGGCATGTTCACTGTTGAAAATGGAGTGTGCTGCACTTATAGCTCGTTTACACGGTCACTCAAAAGAACTCCGTTGCATTATGGTTAATGGGGGAAATCATGTGCGTCAATACTATTTCAAGCGTAATTAAATTTATATGCATTTCTGAAGTGCACTGAAATATGCTTTCTGTAGAATATGCAGTGGAAAACATTTATCATTCATTTACAAGATCACACAAAAGAATTCGATCACAGTACTAACTATAATCAAATAACTGCTGGAAGTGCGTTTTCAGTTCTGATATACGTTTTTAAGGCTTTTAAGTACTACGGGATGTGTATAAATTCTGCAGATCATATACAGGGCTTCACAAAAGAATTTACATGTCTTACTATATATGAACGTCAATTGCTTAAGGCTGTTTTTACATGAGATATGCATTTTCCAGCTGAACTATGTTTAGCACAGTAAAGAGACGTTTGAAGGATATGAATAAATTCATATACAGGACTACGCAAAGAACTAGATACTTTGCTGTCTGTGAATGGTTATTTCTTAAAGTAGGTTTTCAGTTGTTATGCGTTTTCTATGTCGCTTACTTAAGATATCTTCTTTCACCTTATTAAGCGATGAAGATCCGTTACAGCATTCTGGAAATGCTGGAAAATGTTTCATAATCTATGCTTCACGCATCATTTTTAGGATTTCATTCATCTGAGGAAACCCTATTCGCAGGGATGGGGAAATACATCATTTTAATTCGCCACTGACGGGTAAGTTTTCTGATACGGCGAGTGAATTTTTAGGTAGTTTTTAGAAAACTGCAGACTGTAGAGATATTCAAAAAACCTTTTTTTTTTAAATTAGTTTGATATACTAGTTTGCAACTCTTCAAATTAACGCGATATAAACATGGTACTAAGTATACTATCTTATACTCAACTTTTCCCCGTTGCATATATTTTCCAAATTTGTAGAAAAAAAATATGAAAATGCATTGCAGTAATAGTAGTTAATTATATATGTAGTCAATTACATTTTGTCGTAACAATTTTCAACTGTACGTTGCATCTTGCTGGCTGGTAAAATATATCCCTGGCTGGTAAATTTTCTTAAAATTCCCCATCCCTGCCTATTCTTCTCATTCTTCAGTCTGTCTATCACAGAGTCCGTAATCGAAAACTGTATAAGTTACAGACTTGAAATTTTTTATAATACTTATAGCTGAATACCTCCGATCACACGGCAAATTTTAAAATTTTGAAAAAGTCTTATATTATTTTAATTAAATGAATTAATTTAATGACATCCGACCTTTTCTGCGACTTAGATTTTAAAACAGAACCTAATTTCAGTCCTTTTCGCTCAGGTTAGATGGCTCAGTGGTAGCGCATTTGCTTGCAATTCAAAAGGTTCCTGCTTCGAAGCTGGGGGGGAGGTCGGAGTTTGATTTTTTTTTTCAGCAACAGATTTCATTATATAATAGATATTCAATTTTACAGAATTTTTAGAATTTTATTTATTTATTTATTCATTTTGTTATTTTAAGGCCAAAAGGTGTTGAAAAATATTTTATCAATTGTTTTTATTTATTTATTTATTTTATTTTATTTTATTTTATTTTATTTTATTTATTTATTTATTTATTTATTTATTGAGAAATTGCGAAATTTTACGATGCGGACTATGATCGATTTCACCGTACGAAAAAAAAAAAATCTTTATAATATTCTGTTAATGTCGGAAAGTGTGTCATAATCTATGCCTGATTTATTATTTTTTTTTCTTTTTCTTTCATTTGAATGTTTTAAATTATATTTTCATTACATATTTTACCTCATACTGTTCGTAAAACATGACGGAAATGTTTCTATTTTCTTCAAAAACCTTGCTTCCAACGCTTTATATGAAGCTTTTTTTTTTTACTTAGCTTACCATCTGCGAGAAAACAATATATATCCACTATTCTATATCAACCCACACTACATAAATTATTGAAGTAGGCGTCATTTAATCCTTTCCTGGAAAAAGTGACAATATGTCAGTAAAAGTGTCACATTTGAAGATCTTAACAATTTTGATTCAAGCGCTGATAAAGTCAAGTGGATTTTTTTTTTCCCTTTAAGTAATTTAGTACTTTTTTTCTACTCGTAAAATTTAGAATTAATACACGTGATAAATATATTAACCACCTATCTTGAAAACATTTTATCAAAACTAATATTTGGAAATAAAATAAATATTTTCCAATTGAATTTCAAATATGATATATCAATCTAATGTGCTTCACATTATTGAAGTATGCGTTTTAAAAACTTTCTTGGAATAAATCAATAAAGATTGTAAAATGTCATATTTGAATATCTTAATCATTTTATTTCAAGCGCTGATAAAGTCAAGTGGATTTTTTTTTCCCTTAAGTAATTTAGTACTTTTTTTTCTACTCGTAAAATTTAGAATTAATACACGTGATAAATATATTAACCACTTATCTTGGAAACATTTTATCAAAACTAATATTTGGAAATAAAATAAATATTTTCCAATTGAATTTCAAGTATGATATACATCAATCTAATGTGCTTCACATTATTGAAGTAGGCGTTTTTAAAACTTTCTTGGAATAAATCAATAAAGATTGTAAAATGTCACATTTGAAGATCTTAATCATTTTAATTCAAGCGCTGATAAAGTCAAGTGGATTTTTTTTCTTATATAATTTAATACTTTTTTTTTTCTACTCATAAAATTTAGAATTAGAATAAACGTGATAAGTATATTAACCTATCTTGGAAACATTTTATCAAAACTAAACTTTAGCAATAAAATAAATACATGTTTTACAATTGAATTTAAAATATGATAGATCAATCTAATTTAGTTCACATTATTGAAGTGGGCGTTTTTAAAACTTTCCTGGAGTAAATCGATAAAAATTATAAACTGTCATACTTGAAGATCTTATCAAAGATTTCATTTTTGTTTTAAAAGCTGGTTAAATTTTTAAGTTTTTGCCCTTTTTAAGATAATTCTGCTTCGTAAAATCATTTGTGTTCATCGTATCTAACAGTTGGTACTTTCGCTTTGTTTATATTATACATGAAGATAGAATATTCTATCTTCATGATTTTATAGAAATGTTAGGTACAAAGATATCATGTAGAATATTCCCTCTTCATGATTTTATAGAAATACTAGGGGGCTCTGCCCCCTGCAAGCTACGCTCGCCAACCCCCGTTCAGACACCGCAGAATCTAAAAACACGCTAATCTGATCAGTTTAAAAAATATTATAGAAGATTGAATTATACTGAAAAAAGCTGTGCAGATCTCCCTGTAAACGGGTTTCCATTCAATTTCCTTTGATTTCAAAAATTTAAGGCCGAATCAGTTGTTGTTAAGAACACACTGGTTGTTTTCGTGTTTGATTAAAGAGAATCAGTTAAACGTTTGAAAAGAAACTAAAAATAAAAGGAATTAAGTGTACAGAGTCTTTGTCTCCCGGTATTTCAAAATAATTTCTATAACAATAGCCTAAATCACGTGACTATCATCAAGAGTTCCGGGCGAACCACTTCGCTTTTTATATTCCTGGTGCCATTTTGGTACTTTAATATTAGCCAGGTACAGGTGATAAGTCGCCAAATATTATTCTATCGCCATCATTTCATCTATATTGTAATAGTCCAAGTCGTGTAACTGCCATAAATAAATACGCTCTGATCCCTTCGCTTTTCATATAAAAGTTTGGCCCAGATATCATATACGGCCCCATATTGGCGCGATTTTTTTCGAACGCTAATTTGGGGAAAAGATCAACAGCATAAACAACAACATCCGACTTATCAAATCAAGCAAAATAACGATACTATGGCGCCAGTTAAGTACCCGTTGCGTATATGACATTGGCGTCAGAAAAAATTAGCGCCAATATGGGACCGTATGTGGCATCTGTGCCGAAAGTTTTCCATTTCGATTAAAAAAAATCAATTTTTTTTTTCGAATAATACTACATAAAAGCATTGTCGCAAAGAATTCTTGGTACTGTTACGCTAGCCGGGTGCAAATCTCGCCAATAACTATTTTTCAACTCGCCAGTTAGCATTTTTTTTTTTTTTCGAGTGGTAAATTAAAACATTGCTTTGAAGTTCAAATTAAATGTCATAGTTTGTTACATCATTTAATATTTGGCCAGATGCTATATACGCACCCGGTTTGGCGTGATTTTTTTTTACGAAAATTTGGCGAAATCCTCGTTTTCGAATGCCAGTTACAGTTACATATGTATTTTTGGTACTACTTAGTTATCCAGTCGACCAAAAATCTATCACCAAACTATAAGATTAAATGCCAATAATGGTTGATAAATGTCACATTCACTTGACTTTAAGCAAGTTACACGTCTTTGCGTCATCAAGTGATTTTTATTGCGACGTTTTATTTGTATATTTATTAATGTTATACTATTTTCTTTGTTCTTTCGTTATTTAAAATAAAAATTATGTCAATTTGTATAATTTGGCGAGTGGTTTGACGATTTATATAATTTGGCGAAATGGGTCGATGGAATAACTAAGTAATACCGTATTTTTTAATTATTTTCTATTATTTTTTATTTTTAAAGGAAAATAACCAAAAAAATAACTAACTATAGAACAAAACAATTTATGTAATTTAAAAAAATAAAATAAAGTAAATAACCACTTATTATTAAATAAACAACAATAGCCGAGTTACCATGTCAACAAAAATAATGCCATTTTGGCGCCAATTAGGTACCCCGGTGCGTATATGACATCTGTGCCTAATATTTTTCTTTTCATTTCGTTTAAAAAAATAAAGAAGTGAAAGCCATTTATTTTAAATGTTTCTGTTTGTATTAAATAAAATGATAACGAAATACAAATTGAATTATGAATAAAAGTAACATGAGCATTTCTTAGCATACATTTAAGGGAGGCCAAACTTCTCGCCAAATTAGTTTAAAATAGTAACCTTTTCTAAAATCTGAAAAAAAAATATCTGTTTGATTAAAATTTGAGTTGCCATCATTAGAAAAATGTATATAAAATTTGAAAAAAATTAATAGTTCGAAAACTAATTCGAATTTAAAAATTCTAATACCAGTTTTGAAATCTGCGGATCAATATTGATTTTTGGTGTTAATTTCATCGCAAAGTATTATATATCTTAGGAGAAATCGCCGTGAAACATAATCAGTTGTTTAATCAGTCGATTCAAAGAATCGTTACATTTCAGCCGTTTCATATATTCGTTTCATAAATTCGTTTCATTAGGATTTTATATATATAGGGTAGATTTGGTACAATGAGATCATGTAGAATATTCTATCTTTATGATTTTACAGAAATATTTGATACAAAGAGATCATGTAGAATATTCTATCTTCAGGATTTTATAGAAAGATTTGGTACAAAGAGATCATGTAGAATATTCTATCTTCATGATTTTATAGAAAGATTTGATACAAAGAGATTATGTAGAATATTCTATCTTCATGATTTTATAGAAAAAATTGGTACAAAGAGATCATGTAGAATAGTCTGTCTTCATTATTTTATAGAAATATTTGGTACAAAGAGATCATGTAGAATAGTCTATCTTCATGATTTTATAGAAATATTTGGTACAAAGAGATTATGTAGAATATTCTAAAATATTTGGTACAAAGAGATTATGTAGAATAATCTATCTTCATGATTTTATAGAAAGATTTGGTACAAAGAGATTATGTAGAATATTCTATCTTCATGATTTTATAGAAAGGTTTGGTACAAAGAGATCATGTAACTGCTTGATTGATCGGCCCGAGACAGCTTTGCGAAGAACAATTACGTTGAGTTACATAAAAATATATTAAAATAGCAATTTTTTGTACTATTGTTGAATTGTGGAAGGAGAATATTTAATTAATTTATTTCTGTATGAGACATTTACGAACTCATTTTTAAAAGTAAAAGCATAATAATTGCAGGTTCAAAACGCCAATAGATCGTTTTGCTTTATATATAGGAGAAAGAGAAAGGCCATTCGATTTCTTTAGTATATGAATTAATAATACACGCAAAATTTGTGAAATTATGAATAAAAATGTGTGTGTGTTTCAGAAAGTAATTTGTATTTGAGAATAGCCTCTTAAATAGGTAAGGAATTATTGTTTAATTATTTATACCATGCACTATTCTTTCCGTAGTTAAGTAAAGCTTTCTCAAATAAAAAAAAATATATTTAGATTTGATGATTTAAATAACAGCCGAAAACATTCCCTGGAAGATCGTTTTCCTTTATAGGGAAAAGAGAAACGCCCTTCGATATCTTAGGATATGAATAATAATACATGCAAAAATTGTGAATTTATGAATAAAAATGACTTTGTGAGTGTAGTAAAGAAATAATTTCGATTTGAGAATACCGTCTAAAGAATAGGCAAGGCATTATTTTTCCCTTATAATACCATGTATTATTATTTCCATAGATAAGTAAAGCTTCCCCCCCCCCCCCAAAAAAAGTATTTAGATTTAATGATTTAAATAACTAATATCCGTTTATTTCTTTTTATATTAATTATGTATGAAAATCAAATATTTCTTTTTTCTCAGAGAATGTAAAAATTGATTAATTTAAAAAAAAAATCATGTTTCCGTCATATCTATTCATTTTATTATTATTTTCTATTTGTGATTTTCAAAAAGACATTAATAATATCCCCATTTTTTTCTATTCGCCAGGAAAACAAACAAAAAAAAAAAAAAAAAAAAAAAAAAGGAATCACCAAAATAGATCTTTTAGCAATAAATGAAAGTTAAAGTTCTAGTGCTCTATCCACTTTGAGTTAAATAATTAAAATTCATACAAAAAGCACAAATAAATGTACAAAAATTGCTTTCAGGTGCATAAATATAATATAAAATATAAAATTCCTTAAAATACATTAGAAAAACACAGAACGTTTTCAGCCATTACAAGGCCATCATCAGTGGGATTTAAATGTTGTTATTATTTTCTTTGCGCTTATTCGAGAATTGTCTAAAGTTGTTCGGTGTGAGTAGTTCGGATCTCTTAGCATCTGAGCTAAAACTCATTATCATTTCACCTCCAAGTTCCTATTGTCTTTCTGATAAGGATAAGTCTGCAAATAATTACTTTTAGAAGGGCAGGATCATGTGCCTTGAATTTTGCAGTTAATGCATCGATGGTAACGCCATCTGAATTTTAAAAAAGAGGCGACAATTACTTTTATCGCACCCTTAATGAAAAGTTAAACGCTACCAGCTTTTCCTTAATCCAATAGATTTTTTTACGTTTTATTCGGATCTGGATTATAGGAAATTCCTCATTACTCACTGCTACTTTCATTTGTAGAAAAATGGTTCTTATATGTATTATAAACGGGAAGACGACATTTTTTAGTGTCGGAAAGTCACGAATTTTCATAAAATTCAAAATAGCATAATTATGCGAATTTTGGTCGTAGAAGAAATTTTTATTGTTATACTTTTTTAGAGCACGGAGGAAATATTTTAAATATAACTTATAGGGTCCAGAGACCTTATAAAAAATTTAGAAAGTGTTATTTTTTGTAAGTTATTAGCAGGACGAATTTATCATCACTATAATTTTAATTCCTACCCTATTTAGTAACACTTTTGCAGTTTAAATTGCCTATGTATCTCCAACAGGAAAAAAATTAAAGCGAATTTCAATTGTTTGGGGATAACCTGTATATATATATGTATTAATTCTTTTCTTTCTTTTTTAAACTTTGAAAAGTATATTATAGGACTGGTATATTAGTATTTTATGAAGAATTGAGCGACAAAAAGATGAGTTAACTGTTACAGGTATTTTGCTTACCAATTTTAAATTTTACCGCAGAAATTATTATAATGTTTAGATTAAAATATATTTAATATCAACAAAATATATTATTAGATTTTAATATAATATTTGACCTGTCGTCACATATTACATTACCATATGTAAGGGGTTTATTATTATTATTATTATCATGTATTTTCCAATTATATAATCAAAAATTCTGGTCAGTATTTTATTGTAAATCTTAAATGTTTTTTTCAATAACTCTTAAAGGAAATAAATAAATTTATTAAAATCTAAGCGTTGTAAATATCACGTTTTACGAACATAAATTATTTAAAAATGCAATTTTTTTTCATATTTCAGAAAATAACTTGAAAAAAAAAACAAATCGGAAAATATACAGAACCTTATATTTCCTTATTTTTTCAAAGTAAATTTATCATCTCAGCTTTATTTCATGACTCATTTTTATTATTATTAGTTATTTTAAATTATAAGACTGACACTATCTTAATTGTTTTCAGGACATTACACCCTCTTATAAATGGTTACATCTAAAAATTTCATAAATATTAAAGGCTGCCCTGCCTAGAAATATTATCCCAGAAAAAGACTTGGCGCTGTTCTTTATAATTAAAACTTACTTATGATTTAACATTACAACGTCTCATGAATGTTATGCTCAGCTTTGACGTGGAGGGGGGGGGGGATTATAATTACCTGATGGCTTTTTAAACACGGGGGAGTTACTATTTGCATCTAGCTTTATTACATTTAGCTTTTTCAGGTATCTTGAAACAAATCATGGGTTTTATATATGCAACGAAACCTGTCTACAGTGATAAATCTGTTTATCATGATACTTCTGTGGTCTTATCTACATAGGAACTAATACATTATCAAACTGTTTACATGGTAATTAGTTTTTATGATGTAAACCTGCCTATAACAGTAAATTTAAGCCATTTTAACAGTACTTGTAGGTAAGCTAAGAGGCTACTTCAGTCAGGCGAAAAGACCCGTTCGCTAATGCTAATCCTATGGAAGAAATTTATAAAGATATCTCGGCTGCATTTCAATATTTTTAAATGATTTCTTTTACATTGGATAGCTGTGATCGATCTGTATGCAGGCCGTTTTTTACTTTTTCGATTTTCATTGCAGATTTTTTTTATGAGGATGTTTTCACTTTCGAAACCGGTTCCGAAAATGAAAGTGTCCCCATAAAAAATATCTCTAAACAAAATCGAAAAAGTAAAAAACAACATTTGTACAGATCGATCTCAGCTGTCTAATGCCAAAAAAGTCATTTAAAAATATTGAAATGCAACCGAGATAGCTTTATAAATTTCTTCCATAGGATTAGCATTAGCGAACGGGTCTTTTAACTTGACTGAAGTAGCATCTTAAGGACGAGACACAAATTTAAAAAAAATTCTAGACACAATTTAACCACTTCAGGAAAATGTTGCTACTCAATTCGACGATGTATGCATAACGTATAATCACTCATAACTTTCGAATGAATACAATGTTTTTGTTGTTGTTGTTGTTGTTGTTTATTTGTTTATCGAAAAAAAGATTTAAAAAAATATGTTTTGGAAAGAAATATTTGTTGTTGTGTTTTAAATATTTGCATGTGTTTTAAATATCATGTGAATTGCTGAATTCAGACTCTGCCCCGGAAGGTAACTTGCCCCTTTCTCCATTCTGATGACCAATGCTCCTCCCCGGAAGATTTCGAATTTTCTTTCTTTCTTTTTTTTAATAGCTCTTGGAATCTCATAATACCCCTGCCCGGTTTATAGAAATTCCCTCCTGGTAGACTGAATACAACATTGCTCCCATATAAGCCTTAGAAATATGTATGCCCTGACTATTTCTCAATCTCGCCTGTTAATAACACTAATACTCTAACTTAACGATTGAGACAAGAGATAGCGTACTAACCACAAATTTGAGTATTTAGTGAGTAAATACTCACTGCGGATAATGTTTTTAGGATTCTCCGTGCAGAGGAATACGAATTAGGACCATTTCTCATTTAAAAGGGATCCCACTTTCCCGCATGTATGCCTAAAACCTAATAAAATTCTTGCCTTGCACATATTGAAACGATCTCAGTATTTCTTCTTAAATAATATCGTAACGAAAATGTTTGCTACTTTCATTAAAAAGCTGGAATTACTCAAGCATGTGGAATTTTTAAAAATGCAAATTCAATAAAAAAAAAATTATTATTAATGAAGTTATTACTCCAGGACTGATTTATTAACGTGGGGCCCAGTTACACAACTTTAAAGGGGCTACTTCACTCACGCGAAAATACATGTTGGCTAATATTAATCCTATGGGATATATTTTTAGATATCTCGTTCGCATTTCAATATTTTTAAATGATTTTTTTTCTTTGGATAACTGAGGTCGATCTCCACAAAGGCTGCTTTTTGTTTATTATTATTTTTTATGAGGATACTTTCACTTTCGAAACTGGTTCCGATAGTGAGAGTATCTTAATTTTTAAAAAAAGTGCAAACAAAATCAATAAAGTAAAAAATGGCCCTGATCAAGCTCATCTATCCAATTAAAAAAAAAAAAAAAAAAAAAACATTACAAAATATGAAAAGACAAATAAGGTATTTTTTTAAAAACCTCTCATAGCATTAGCATTAAAGAGAGGGTGTTTTAGAGTGAGATAAGTAGTCTCGTAAGAGCCTACACTAATCATTCAAAAAGATCCGGATGATAATGTTAATCCTATGGGAAAGTTATTTTCAAATATTTCGCTTGAATTTTGATATTTTCGAATGATTTTTTTTGCATGGGATAGCTGAGGACGATCTACAACCGGGCTTGCTTTTACTTTTTTGATTTTGGTTTCATATTTTTTTAAAAGTACTTTTACTTTCGGAACCGGTTTGAACCGGTTCTGAAATTGAAACTATCCTAATATTAAAAAAAACTATAACCAAAATCGAAAAAGTAAAAACTAGCCCGGTTTTAGATCGTCCTCGGCTATCCTATGCAAAAAAAAATAAAATAAAATAAAATAAAATAAAAATAAAAATAGAATAAAATAAAAATAAAAAATATCATTCGAAAATATTAAAATTCAATCGAGATATTTGAAAATAACTTCCCCATACCTCATAGGATTAACATTATCATCCGGGTCTTTTTGAGTGACTAGTGTAGGCTCTTAAGAGAACCCCTAGAACTATTTATATTTTTTAATCCCTTATGCATTAATCATGAGTGTGACTCGTGTAAAGTAAAGTTAGCTTTGTAAATCAACCACGAGTGTGCATCGAGATCAATGCACAAGTGGTGGTGGTGGTGGGGGGGGGCTGAATAATTATTTTAAGTACACCATTTATTTAAATAAATGAAATTACAATGGGTTGAAGCCTTTTTTAGACCTTATTTTAGAGTTCAAGACTCCATTTGAGCACACAGTGCATGCACCAAGTATGTCCTGTCTAAAATTCCCCGAATTACTCGTTCTAAATACATTTTTAGACTTTTTTTTTCTTACCCCGTTAATGCCAATGGGGGGGGGGGGGGGAGAGGGGTAAAAGCAAATGTAAATAGGACTAATTATTCAGTAATTTATATCATGTATTAAATAGGGTTAAATGAAACAAAATATATTAAATAAGATGTCTTTTTCGAAATATGATATAAAAAATGATCTTTCAGAGCGATTTTCTGATTTTATTTTCCACTTTATCTTGTTCATATGTTCGGGCACCATGTTAATGGGTTAATCTTTTGAAAGAAGGTCTATGAAGAACTCGTGTTGAAGTGTACAACTGCTGTACACAGGGCCTGATTAATGTAGGGGCAGCTGCCCGGGGCCGTCGCGAAACAATTTTCTTCTCTTATACGAGCCTGCTTCAGGAGAGGATGACGTCACGCAAGAGATCTGAGTAGCAAACGAAACTTATCGAATAGTTGTATGTGTGCACCAAAATTAGTGCTGAATTTTCCGTTTTACGATATTTTGTTGAGCAATTTGTGGTTTATTTTAGATCTGTTTGAATTATACATTCAATAATTAAACACCTACGGTTCGGTAAACAAGATTTTTTTTTTTTTTTTTTTTTTTTTTTTTTACTTGATTTCAAATTCATGCTTGCCCCTTGATTTCAAATACAATCAAATACATTTGATTAATGGTTTTTATCAAAGATTTTAACTTGAAATATACATTTATGGCAGGGAAAATCATACATTAAAATTACACAACTTTAGTAGCAAAAAATAAAAATACAAAATTAGTTAAAGAATTGGGATTTATGGTATTTTTCGGAAAGTTTAACTTGAAATATAAATTTATGGCGGGAGAAATCATACATTAAAATTACTCAATTTTAGCAGTAAATGATTAAAATTTCCTTTAAAAATAAATATGCCATAATTTTAAATTATAAATATCAGAATTGTTATTACATAAACTCATAAATAAAAATATTAATTTTTTCAAACAATTAAAACAAAAATTCTATTTATCAATTAAAATTTCAAATTTCATAACGTATAATTAACTTAAAATACACATTCTGTTGATAAGTATTGCAACTAAAAAAGCATTTTTTCCACTTGTAGTATGTACTTTCATATAATTTACAACAAATATGGCATTTAATATTAATATAATCCAATAAAATCTACAAAAGATGACAATTTTTTATTAAATTCAGTGAATGGTTGAATGAATGGAATAAAATATACACATTGAAAGCAGATGAAGAAAAACAAACGGGTATTCTAACTAAAGGAAGACTTCTGTCAAAAGAAACATTTTTTGCATTAAAATTTACCACAGATACTTTAATTGAAATTTATTGTGTTTAATGAAGAATTTGGTTTGTCAGGAATTGAAAATATCTCGCTAAATAACTATACAAAATTAAAAATGACATTAGAAAATCCACTTCTAATAAAAGAAAATTATCTGTATTAATAAACATACAAGTGTCATTGATAAAGTTTCATGATACTTTTGCTTTTTTAACATTGTCTGTTTAAGTGAGATTATTTTATATGAGGCAATATTAAATGCCATATTTGTTGTAAATTATATGAAAGTACATACTGCTAGTGAAAAATGCCTTTTTAGTTTGAATACTTATCAACAGAATGTGTATTTTAAGTTAATTATACATTATGAAATTTGAAATTTTAATTGATAAATAGATTTTTTTTAATTGTTTGAAAAAAAAATTAAATTTTTATTTACGAATTTTGTGTAATAACAATCCTGATATTTATAATTTAAAATTAAGGCATATTTATTTTTTAAGGGAACTTTAATCATTTACTGGTAAAATTGTGTAATTATAATGTATGATTTCTCCTGCCATAAATTTGTATTTCAAGTTAAACTCTTCGAAAAATACCACAAATCCCAATTTTTTAACAATTTTTGCATTTTTATTTTTTGCTACTAAAGTTGTGTAATTTTAATGTACGATTTCCCGTGCCATAAATGTATATTCCAAGTTAAAATCTTTGATAAAACCACGAATCAAATGTATTTTATTGCATTTGAAATTAACCCCTTCGGGAAGAGCGACCGGTATGAGTGCCGCGTAAGGTGCTCAGAATCAGTGATTATTCCCAGCAAAGAGGAAACTGCTGGCCAGCAGCAAGATAGCTGCTGGCAATGATGGAGAAGTGCTGGCTGATGGTCTACCACTGCATGACCACTGCTGGACAGCTTCAGTCAACTTTGCTGTTGGAATTCATCAGATAAAATTCTGGTGGGCATCCATTTTATCTCATGCGCTAGCCCACCACTACATGGAAGTGCACGAACTTTTGCAGTATTAGTGCTGAGAACCCTTACGCTAGGTGGCGTTGCGAATATTGAGTTGTTGCGACACTGAGTATCTAAAATGAATATCTTAACACAATTTAAGCTGTGAAGCTAATTTTTTTTTTAAACTGTAAAAAATATAGCACCACTGCCACCAACAAAATAAATAAGTAAATGAATAAATAAATAAATTCTTTATTTCAACGCACTTTTTTTTTTCTCCTTAAATCTGGTTTACTAGGTTACAAAGGATTTCGGTTTCATAATTTACGCAGTTCAGAATGAATAATAAAAAAAGCGTACAAAATACATAGGATTTCTGTACAATAGAATAATTTCTATACCAGTTTAATGATTGGGAACGTAAATCAGAAAAGAAACAAACTTGAAATAGTGTAATGAGAGCTTGAAAACTACGAGCAGTCGTAGCGTGCGCTGAAAGCACTTGTTCATGTCCGATCACGAAAACCAAACAGCATCGAACGCGGTCAGTACTTGGGAGGGTGACAACATGCAGTTCAAATATTACTATAGACATTTCTATTATAGACATTTCTATAGCTCGTGGTGAAACTAGCTTATAGAAAAAAAAGAGCCATAGTTATATAATACTTTGTTTTTTATAGAATTCTATAAGAAATTTTTTATAAGGGAAAGTGCTGGGCCAGCAAAGGAATAGCAGTGGGATAGGTGCTAGCACTGCAGGAAAAGTGCCGGATTGAAGTAATGTATGCCAATGCTGGCCTGCTGTTGGCCATCACTGATGGGCCAGCTGCATTCGGCTCGGACACTTTTCGACAGGTTTAAGTAATGGCACCCTTGCACTTTATCGCTGATGGCACTGCTGGCTGTCATCTTTTTTCCAGCTGATGGCCCATTGTTTCTTTATTTGCTGGGTTCTCACCATTAAATTTTTATTGTAATTTTTGCCTTATTTAATCCGAGCATTTACCCGATTCAATGAGGCAAAGATATCTGTTTTAAAAAACCGGTGATAAAAGATTAAAATTACTGTAAAAAACGCTCGTCCCGAAGGGATTAAGGGGCAAGTATGGATTTGAAATCAAGTAAAAAAAACAAAAACAAACTTGTTTATTGAACCTTGGATGTTTAATTACTGAATGTAAAATTCAAATAGATCTAAAATAAGCCACAAATTGATCAACAAAATCTCAAAATGAAATTTTTTCTAGCACTGTCTTTGATGCACACATACAGTGGCGCGAACTTATATGGGTCCGTGGGGCGCGAGCCCACCCAATAATTTGCTCTCTCCGCCCACCTGATTTCCATTGATTTATTTCGTTATTTATTTATTTAATTTCTGAAATAAAATTTTGTTTTATTCACGTTCTCAAAATAATTTTGCTTGAAAAATAGTAAGTACATCACTTACACGACATGTAGAATATAATAAGGCATAATTTACAGAAGCACTGAAAGCCCTTCAGCGAATGTATCATTAAATTTCTCTCAAAAATAAATTTCTTGCATATTTTCCCATCTGTTTTAATCTCTTGAATCCATAAAGCACTTTTTGACTAAAATATATGTTTTTCTTGGCAATTAGTTTTTTGCACTTTTAATAGTTAGCAATTGTTATGCTATTTATAATAAACATCAAAGTATTCATAAGGAAGAACGAATGAAAATATAATTTAATAAAAGTATTTATTAAATTATAATGATTTTATATTTGACTTAGAAAAACCATAATTTGACCTAGAATTATGCTTTTTAGTCACTCGCTCCTCCCCCTTTTCTCCACACACACGAACTAAGGGGGGGGGGGCGAAATGCATGTGTTATTTTACTGAAAATTTTTTAAGTCCACCCAATATTTTTCAAAAGTTGGCACTGCTCCACACATACAACTATTTGATAAATTTTGTTTGCTACTCAGATCTCTTGCATGATGTCATCCTTGCCTGAACGATCTTCAAGTAGTCTCTTGAAGAAAGTTGTTTCGCGACGGCCCCGAGCTGCCCCAGGCTTCCTCATTTGAAGGGCTCCTATGGCCATAATCAGGAATTTTGTTAAAAGAGTGCCAAATCACTAAAATGGCGAAAGAAACCAGATTTATTAAATTTGCGAAGATTTAGGAAGGAAGTGCGGCCCTCCCCGTTCCCAAGAGTTACTGAAAAACCTACTTACTCTTCGAATGCTCACACAAGCTCTATTAAAAAATATATATTTCTATAAAAAAATTCATATAAAATTCCTATAAAAAATAAAAATATATTCCTATTAAGAAAAAAAAAAGAGTAGTGTGTTTTATCTTATCTTAAGGGTGTATTCGAAAAAATATTTTTCCACCCTCAACAGCTCGAAAATTTCTGAGACATTTTCAGACTCATTTTTAAAAGTAAAAACATGAAACTTGCTGAGGTGATTTTTGAAGAGATGTATAAAATGCCGTGTGATTTCATTTTTCGCTCAATTCATTAGAATTTGATTTTTAAACAATTATTTTCTCAGTATGACCATTTTTTTCATTCCCAGATCTCCCGCTTCCGAAAATTCGGTTCCAAACGCCTACTTTGACAGCATTTTTTACAGTAATTTCTGAATTTATTAAAAAATCGAGAAGCAAGGCACATTATGTAGTTTCTAAATAAGAGAATTTCCCAGTTTGATGCGTTTGAGGGTAAAAATGAATCAGAAAATAACCAGTTTGGATCGGAATACACCCTTAAAATTGTCACCATCTCTCTTGTGATACCCTGTTTACAGATGTGAATGATACCTGGTACGAAATATATGCATGCATGCATAAACTTCATACATTAGGTATGAAGTTTAATACTAGTCATTTCAGCATGATTCACGAACTACTGTATTTTATGGAAGAAATGCCGTTGCATTTACGTTTTTTTTTTTTTTTTTTTTTTTTTTTTTTTTCGTACTTGTAAAATTGGGATAAAGTAAAAATTCCTTAGACTGTTCTCAAGTCCCCTGCTCAATAACATGAAACTTTCTTATTTTGCCGATAAGAAAAACTGTGACATTTCCGATGATGATACCGACACATACAGGTGAACAAAGAAAATTTATAACTCTTCCACTCATATATTGACGACTCAGATTTTGAGGGCTTAGAATAAAAACTAAAAAAGGAAAAAAGTGGATGCGACGTATAAAGCGTCATAAAAATCGTGCTAAGTTGCTCCGACCACTTAAAAAATGTGGGGCGCCAAAGGAGAGAGGTTCGCGTACCGCACTCTGCATGGCTGTATACCAATTGACGTCTCTTTAATTAAAAAAAAAAAAATCATAAAAATATTAAGTATTTTAAATAAAATTTTAGAATCTTAAGTTATTAAAAATGAGCCACCCTATACTGTTCAGAGAACTTTGATTAAAGTTAAGTCAATGAGACACTGTCGAAAAAAAGTAGCGTTCCCATAGGTGCGGCGTTTACGACAGGTTACGATATTTTTAAGCGTATTCAGACCCATTTTGAGGAGTGCGGCGCTTACGACGGGTGCAGCGTTTCTTCCATAAAATACGGTATATATATTTTTTTTAAGCGATTTACTTATTTTATTTTTCATATGATCGTGCCCGACGCTAACGGGTTAATCTTTTAAAAGAAGGTCTACGAAGAACTTTTGTTGAAGTGTACAACTGCTGTACACAGGGTTTGACTAATGCAAGGACAGTTGCCATTTGTATGGTCAGATAGAAGAGAGGGGGAGGGGCAGAATGACCCCGGGGCCCTAGATTGTCTAAGACTTGCCTTGGCTGCACAACTTCTGTCACAGCACCTGTTTAAAGATTTTTAAAAAAATGATCTCAAACTTTGGTTTAAAAAATGGTATAAGATCTTTCAAATCCGTTTTCAATCCTGTCGGGGAAGAACATGAATTCCTTAAATAATAACAATAAATAATGAATAAAAACAAAATGTAAATGATAGAAAAGTTTTGCCTATTACCTTCCTACGTTACTCTTTCATTTAATGAATAAATTTTTCCTTTTACTTTCGCGGTAACCTTATCTGTTATATTATCGCTTTTTGAAACTTCCGATACAGATCTCTGCATTAAAAAAAAAAAATCCTCATCTACAGTCAGTGCATAATCTCCCATAACTATTAAAATTTTTATGCAGTATTTTTCCTTTTACTGAAACCCCCCTTGAGACAGATATCCAGCTATCCCTGACCCCCAGAAATGACCCCTAACGCCGTCACAACAACGGATAAAAAAAAGCGCGGGAAAATAAGTAAAAACAAAACAAACGCAGCGAAAAAACGCGGAAAGTGCTGACCCACATGCACAGGTGCCCGCCAAAATTCGCGTGGGCAGAGGAACTGGACGCCCACGGATTAAAGTGACGTAACGGCACGTGACCGCTAACATGTGAGCGGTGGTTGGCGGAAAATATCATGGAGTTGTGAAGCATTGTCTGTGTGTGTTTTGTGTTTGATAATTGTGGTTAACCGGCAACACTTGTTGATGAGTTAGTGGTTTAACGCGAGAAAAGTTTTTTAGGAGTAAAAGCGACTGTTTACATAACAAGGTACTGTTTAACTTTTTATTATGCAGTTAATTGAAAGTGTATTTTTTAAATTTATGTAAAAGAACACGTTAATATTTCGATAGAATAATATCTTTTTAAAATATGAATTGATATGATTCACGATTTATTTATGCTCTAAAACAGTCGCTTTATAAACATACACACGCAAGAAAAAAATAAAAATAAAAATAAAAAGTCTTTCACAGTACTAATTTTTTTTTATTTGTTTTTATTACTAATTGCGAAATTTAAAATAAATAAAAACTTTCCTTGAACTTTTTCCTTGGCTTTTTATAGTTTCGAATGTTTGTTCATTATCTGTCTGAAATTTAAAGTAAAGGATAAAAATAAAAACCTTTATTAAAATTTTGAGAAATTTAAAATTTTTTCTTCTTTTGAGAAATTTAAAATAAATAGGAGGAAGGGGTGTTTCCTATAGTTTAAAATATTTTATTTCATTTTATATCTATTCACTAAATCTTTAAAGTAAAAAAAAAAAATAATAATAATATTTTCTTTTTACAGGCTACAATTTTTAAATTATTTTGCAATGCCCCGCTATGAAATTCAAATCGAAGAATTTTTCTTCATTTTTCTTAAGATTTCAAGAGACTTTATAGGTTTGATGTTTTAAATTCTTTTCCACTTATTCGCAATAAAAATTAAGAATAAAATTTAATTTTTCATAAAATTTCACCCTTTTTAATATAATTTGACATATTAAAAAAAAATCATTTATACATTATAAAATTTGGAGTAAAATTTATTTTTTCGTAAAATTTAACTTTTTTTTATAATTTGGAATGTTTTAAAGGTTTGTCCATTTATCGCCTGTAAAATTTAAAATGAAGATTTTTTTTTTTTTCATTTTCTGAATTTTTTGCAATATTTGATAGTTTGATATGTATTAAATCCTTTCCCAACTATCTCCTATAAAAGCAAAAATATTAAAAAAATAATAATAATAATAAGCAGGGGAGAGAGAGAGAGAGAAAAAAAAAAGTAAGCAGTTTCTTAAATGTAGTCTTTTTTTTAATTATTATTATTATTCCTATTTTAAAGTCGCATCTTCTTATTTTCTGTGAATTTTACGAAGAAAAAAAAAATTTCTTCTTTAAAAACAAGTTTTAAAATAGCAATATTGAACTGTAATTAATGTTTTTATTTCTAGTTACATTACAATAATAGAGCACTAAATATATAAAGAGAGCGTTTAAGGGGTCTCAAGGCTCTTAAAATTGAAAAAAAAATGAAAAAAAAACCATTTTCAACATTTAATATCTTAAAATGTATATGATTTTAAAATACAATTTTTATTGGGATAAAATATAATAAGTATGTTCTTTTATTTCGTGTATTTTAAAAAATGCAGGATGCAGAATTAGCATTTATAGGGTGTTCCAAAATGTCAGGCATTTGACGAGCAGAAAATTGGTATAACAGCTTTTTATGCTTACTTTTACTTAAGATTGCAATAATTATCCTGGACCTAAATAAATTTGTATGTAAAACATTTTTATATTTTTAATACAAAGCTGTATTTAGCTAATGCATTCATCAGTATAATCACCTAAAAAACTATTCTTTTAAACAACAAAAAGGAAATTTTAGGTTTAGTTTATACAGACTAACATGAAACATATGTTTTGAAAATTTCATGAAAAAATATTCAGAAGTTTTTGAGATATCGTGCGCGTTATGCCCAAAAACCTCATTTGCAGAAAAATAACTTCGAAATTTGGAAAACGACGCTTCAGATATTAGATCGGTATAATTCTAAAAGCCATAACTTCTGTTCTAACGGGATTTTCAAGGAAACAATTACGTCAAAATGTTCAGAAAAGATAGGAGTTTAACATCTAAAAAAATTAAAATTTCGAAACTTTTGAAGCTTTAAGAGTCCTGAGACCCCTTAAAATATTTGCCTTTTAGTCGTATATTATAAATTTGTGTACATAAAATGTTTTTAAAATCCAAATCCAAATAAATTAAAATGTTGTCCTCTGCGGAACCAATGTATTAACTTTTATTTTCTATAAAATGTTTAATTTTTCCAGAATGAGTGAAAATACTGAGAAAAATCCTCAACTGAAATTTTAAGTAAATGATAATAACTGCGTAAATTAACAACAGTACCAAAAAGGTAGAAACAATCAAACATGATGAAATGTTATGCGATGTGAACTTTTTTTAGCGTTTGGGAAAAAATACAGAATTATATAATGCTGATAACATTAAAAGTAGATAATATTTATCAGCTAAGCAAACAATTGAAAGTATCATCTCCTTGTTTCAACAATTGTGGGTAATTAAAAGTTAATTCTGTTCTTTTGTTTGTTTGTTTGCTTTTGCTTTAAAAAAAAAATATTATCTTTGATATTATAGTTTAAGAATGTTTCATGAATTAAGTAATGTGTTAAACTTAAAATCTTCTATTTTAATAATATAAATTCAAATCAATAATATAAATATTTAAGAGTCCTAAAATTTATTAGGAAATGTTTATGTAAGAAAAATGAATAAGAATTTGCAATTATTTTTAAGTTGAGTAATTATACTAATTAAAATATTAATTTTCAATAATAATAATAATAATTTATGATAAATAATAATATTTAAGGATATTTTATTATTATCATTATTTATTTAATTGAAATTTGAGCGACAACAAAGATTAACAAAAATTCCAAATTTTTATAAATTAAGCATTGTATTTAATTTAAAATATTCAATTTCCGTGGAGGCGGAGGGCTTAAAATGGAATAATGGTATACATGATATAAAATAAATAGACCAAATAAATCCAATTTCATGTGACAAGATCCAATAATGATTTCATATTGATTTCAATTTAAAGTATAAAATTCAAATAGAATATGTATGGACAGTAAAAATGAACAAATCTGTCCAATTTCTTAAATTCCTTTAATTTAAAATATTCGTATTTCAAGATTTTTTAAATAACATAAATGTAAATATATATATATATATATATATATATATATATATATATATATATTTGTCATTCGGAATGTGTATTTACGAGACAGATAGACAAAAATGATCATTATCAAAAATAAAGCATCTGTTTTAATTTAAATTGTTCTAATTTTACCTTATAATAACATAAATATTTAAGATTTCTTTAAGATGTTACGTACGTTCACGGCGATGAAAAATTCACATATTTTGGAATTTTTTCTTTAGGAAGGAAGTAAAATTAATTGAAAAACTAATAATTCCACGTTGTTTTTTATTGCTTCAAGTATTTAAAAATATTTTTTCTTGTTAAATTTGATCACATATTACATCGGAAAGCTGCAGCCGAATTAAGGGGTCTCAGGTCTCTTAAAATTGGGAAAAATGAAAAAAAAAAAGAAAAAAGAAAAGAGACCATTTTCCACATTTTATATCTTGAAATGTATTTGATTTTAAAACACAATTTTTATTGGAATGAAAGATATAGGTATGTTCTTTCATTTCATGTATTTAAAAAATTGCAAGATGCAGAATTAGCATTTATAGAGAGCTCCAAACTGTGAAACATTTGACGAGCAGAAAATTGATATAATAGTTTCCGCGCTCGATTACAAAATAAATATTGCAACTAGAATAAAAATTTTGGTGCCTACATATACCTCAGATTGTAATAAATGCCCTGAATTTAAATAAATTTGTATTTAGCGCAATTTTATATTTTTAATACAAAGTTGTATTTAGCTAATACACAATTTTGAAAATTTCAACATTATAATCATTTAAAAAATATAGCTTTTTTTAACGGTGAAAAAGGAAATTTTAGGTTCAGTTTATACAGACTAACATGAAACATGTGTTTTGAAAATTTCATGTAAAAAGATTCAGAAGTTTTTGAGATATCCTGCGTGTTATGCCCAAAAACGTCATTTGGAGAAAAATGGCTTCAAAGTTTCGGAAACGCCGCTTCAGGTATTGAGCGGGTATAATTCTAAATGCCATAACTTCTGTTCTAATAGAAATTTCAAGGAAATAATTGTATCAAAATGTTCAGAAAAGAACGGAGTTTAACATTTAAAATAATTACAATTTCGGAAAGTTTGAAGCTTTAAGAGTCCTGAGACCCCTTAAACCTGTACCAAAATATCCGGGCCCAATGAACAGATTCCGAACTTCCTGTAGAAACAAAAAAATATTAAAGTCTCAGTTTCTTCTTATAAAATAAGTTTCTAGCCAAGGGGAATCGGCTCAATTTTTAAAAATAAGGAAATTGCGTTATTTTGAAAATAAAATTTCATTTTTCGTTTAAAATGTTGACCTTTAAACTTATTAGAAAAATATAAAAAAAATAAAATTTTCAAAAAATGGTTCCATGGCTTTTAGACAATTTAATTATGCGTTGATGATTTTATCCAAAAATGTTAAAAATTGTTCAAATTATCATGCTGCCCATGTTGAAAAATGTAGTTTCCAGGAAATCGCCTTTAAAGTTTTAGGATTCGAAATATTTTGATCGATAAATATTTTTTTATCAAAATATTTTTTCGCGCTCACATTTTTGCTCATGTCTTTTTTAATAATATCTCTTTAAATATTTTTCTTGTTGAAAGATTTACAGTGGAAGATTTACAGTGGAAGTTTTCCACTTAAAATGATACCTCCATTTACATATAAATATAAAACTACGAATTCACTTACTTTTTTCATTTTATAAAAGATTCAAATAAATAATTGTATTTATTAATTGATCTAAATATTGTCGTAAATAATTTTTTTAAAAAACCTGTGACTATCGAACAATCGATTTAATGAGTCAGTTTTAATTGAGCGAATGTTTCATAAATGATTATTATTATAATACAATTTTCTAATATATCTTGTAGATATTAAGAAGAAAAAATATTAAATGAATTTTTCTTAATTCATAATTTGAGACATAAAGTGTTATGTGTTACTTTTGCAAAATTTGACTGGTTAATGTGCCCAGAAAACGAATAAAAAGATAATTTCGTTTTATTCTCTAAAACGAAAGGGGAAAAAAAACGCATTTCAAAACTCACTTTTCCAAAATTTGACTGGGTTAATGCGCGCGGAAAACAAATAAAAGTAGAATATCGTTTTATTCTCTAAAACGAAAAGAAAAAAAAACTCATTTCAAAACTCACTTTTCCAAAATTTGACCGGATTAATGTGCACAGAAAACGAATAAAAGAATAATTTTGTTTTATTCTCTAAAACGAAGGGAAAAAAACTCATTTCAAAACTCACTTTTCCAAAATTTGACTGGATTAATGTGCGCAGAAAACGCATAAAGGGAGAATTTCGTTTTATTCTATAAACCGAAAGGGAAAGAAACTCATTTCAAAGCTCACTTTTCCAAAATTTGACTGGATTAATGTGCGCATAAAACGAATCAAAGGAGAATTTCGTTATTTTCTCTAAAATAATAGGGAAAAAAACTCATTTCAAAACTCACTTTTCCAAAATTTGACTGGATTAATGTGCGCAGAAAACGAATAAAAGAAGAATTTTGTTTTATTCTCCTTAAAAACTTGAAGAAGGAGAATAAAACTAAAGGAAATAAAATTCATTTCTCTATTGAGAAATGAGTAACAGAGGTTTAAGAACTGTCAAAGGTGTCGTATAACATCCCGCTCCTTCATCTCTCTTGAGCGGGATTTTTCTAGACGAGTTCGGAGAACAAAGTTAACGCTGCCCGGCGTTTGTGTGGGAAACTCGTGTCGTTTCATATTAAGATTAAACGTACCATAAAAAATAAAAAAGTATCTTTATTTCGTAGCGTATTTTCACTGACATAACGTTGTATGACTTTAATTTTGTTTAAAATTTCCATATTTCCTTTAAAATACGCCAAGGGGCACAAGATAACGTGATATTAGAATTAATTGGGAAGTATTACATTGACTGAATTGCTTTGATATAATTCGATTTAGTTTAAATATTCTAAAAACAAGAATGTTTTTCTAGTTTTTAATTGAACCAATTAATAGTAAACAGTTAAACTTAGTTATATCTGTATTGTCTATTAGTTTAGCTATATCGTCTTTATCATTGTCTTAGTTAGAAAGCTCATTTATAAACTATTCATTAAAATCACAACAGTCGGTATAATTTGAAAAAAAAAAAAATAAACGGTAGTAAAATTTATTAATAATTATAAATTAGGAAATTTCTGTTTAATAAAAAGGTGTCCACCAATCAGGGAATTTTTCAGGGAAAATACCAGTATTTTCTTATAAAAAAAATTTCCGTATTTAATCGCGCGATAAAATAAGGCGAATTTTTCTATAAGAAAATACTAGTATTTTTCCTGAAAAATTCCTTTTGCTGTGACACCTCTGGATAAGAAAAACATTATAGAAAATAGTTGAAAAATAAGAATAAATATTCATAGTGAATAAATTGTATTCCGATATAAATATATATTTTATTACGGCCCAGAAGGTAATGTTAAAAAAATGCCTTATAGATGCTGTTAGGTATGAGCGAGATTGGTGCACATTATCGTCGTATAGTGGGCAACTGCTGATGCATGCGTTGTTTTAGTGAGCGGCGACTTTATATTTATTGCCTGAATAAACAATATTATTGCTACTCCGTGCTCTGTCAAAGAAATGTCTAAAACTATAGTTTGAAGCCTCCATCTGAGGAAATTCTCATGTGGTATTATAAATAGTGGGCTCAAAGCAGCAAGTAGTAATATTGCATGCCATAAAAGATGTTTCCAATGATGGAATTGTCCAAAGTATAGTGTTTTTGGTTTTTAGACCTTTCTCTGCTATGCGGTAATATTTTTTGATAAAGTAATAAGCTTTAGTCCCTCCTCACTAAAATAACACACACATCATCAGTCAGTGTTGAATTCATACACTTTTCTCCGGGAGGGATTCTTGGGTTCCGGAGGGGACATTAAAGAGTTCCGGGGGTGAAATTGCACTTTTTGACCACTGGAAACACAAAATCTCAAATCTTCCGGGGGGGGTCTCATTGCTCCGGGGAGAGTGTCCCCCCCCCCCCCCGGGCCACCTCCTGAATTCAACACTGTCATCAGTTGCCCACTATGAATCAATAAGACAATTTAATCAACAAGATAATTATCGAAAAATTAAAAAATATATATTAATTAAAATATATAAAGTAGCATTTATATGGCAATTTTTCAAACATTACCTTCTGCGCCATCCTTTAATTAATCATTTTCATTTTGAATTTTTCGATAATTGTCTTATTGATTAAATTAGTTGTTTATTTTTTGTATTAATTATTTATAAACTTCACAATATTTTTTATAATTCTTATTCTCCGACAAATCCTCATATTAAGTGGACTTGTTGCTCTTTGAAAAACTTTGATTTTTTTTTTTTTTTTTTTTTTTTTTTTTTTTTTACCGACGTATATTTACTTATTATTATACACACATTATTATACTTAATACTTAGAAAAAGTGATTTTGACAAGGAAAAAATCATTTTGTAAGTAAAAAGTGGGAATTTTATTATTATTTTTTTAATTTAAAGGATTTTAAAGTTTGCTGTTTTTGATACATCACTGTGTTTAAAACACTAACACTACTACAATTATTTGTCAAATCATTGTTTTTTTGTTTTTTGTTTTTTTGCCGTTTCAATATAGTGTCCTTAATAAAATTAAGGATGGATTTTACAATATAATGAAAAGAAAAATCGAAACGTTGAAGAAATCATGTTTTTTGCTGTGTTTATGCCTATGTTTGTATATTCTATTTCAGTTTTCTCATAAGCTAATTCATTAGTTGTAAAATCGATCCCTAATTTTATTAAGTGCACTATATTGAGGATACAAAAAAAAAATAATAATTGAGAGATTTGATAAATATTTATTGAACTTTTAGTGTTTTAAACTCAGTAATGTATCAAAAAACAGCAAACTTTAAAATTCTTACAAATAATTAAAAATAAATAAATGTTCTAAAAACATATATATCATTTTATGGCAACTTTACTGAAGTGTCTTTAAAATATATACAAAGCTGTATTTTTCATAAAAACCGAGCGCTTTCGAGCAAACACTTGGTCATCATCAGGGTTACAAACAAACACAAATTCATAATGATAAAATCAATTAAATATATCGTTTAACCGTTAGAGAATTGAAAAAATCATCAAAATAAAACAGGGGGAGGAGAGGGAGATATGCGACAATCACATCTCGTTTTAAACTATTACTAAGAGTCTATACCATAATTGTATATACTTTAAACACCTTCAGTAAAGTTTTTATAAAATGATATATATGCTTTTAGAACATTTATTTATTTTTAGTTATTTGTATGTAATATAAGGTGAATCTGGATTCTATGAGTGCGTTTTATCATATCTCAAATTTTTCACAATTTTCAAAATATTTACATTAAAAAAAATTGATTTTTAGTCACAAAATTATTATTATTTTTTTGTCTTTCAAAATCAGTTTTTCTAGGTATTACCTATAGTAATATGTGCACATAATAAGTAAATATACATCAGTATAAAAAATTCTTCAAAGAGTACCGATCCCCCTTAATGATGCTTGAGAATAAATTGTATTGTTTAACCTCTTCAGTTTTGAAGCTAAAATAATAATACAAATGCTTATTCATTGGTTTTTTCCAAACAAAATAACATCGTAAATGACAGAAAAAATATATTTTCTGAAATTGATCCTTTAGGCGCTTAGTAATTTAGGTTCAACAATATTGATCTAAAACTACAAACCCCCTTAAAACATCAATTTAATAACCATTAACCTAAATTAACGCAATCATAAATTTAAGAACTTTACACAAGTAAATAATCTACAAATCCTCAAAATTTTTTATTGAAAAAGATTTAAGTTAAATACTTATGACAATTTCTCATTTTCTTGGTCATACTCTCTTTTGGGCATTTTTAGGCATTTTGCAAACTCAGATGAAAATAACATTTATTTTATGTGGGAATCAGCTTAGATGCTGCCATTTATTCGTTTGCTTTGAACGCAAAAAACCTTCAGCTATTCAGAAGTGATGTGAAAATGTAAAAAAATCGGACATTTTAGTTTTTATAAGGAAAAGAACAGAGGTCCCCGTTTGGGTGCCCAGGGACCGAAGAGGTTAAAATACCTGTTTTTCAAGTTTTTAAAATAACTTAATTTTATGCTGTTCTTTTTTTTTTTTTTTCTATGATTTAACTTTTGTATGTGCGTACAAAAATCAAAAAGAAGAAAGTGTTCAAACAGAGGTTAACAACTGTCAAAAGTATCGTAAAATCCCGCTGCTCCGTATCTCTCTCTCTCGGATTTTCCACTGAGAGTTCCGAGAAGGAAGTCACGCTGTCTGCGGTTTGTAAAGGGAAACTAACGCCACGCCGCGCCGTTTGATATTAAGATTAAACCTTTATGACCGCACTTTAAAGCCGTGCTTCTCAGCCTTTTTTGGCACAAGGCACATTAAAACTAAGGATCGACCGAAACAGATTTTTAAGACCGAACCGAAACCGAATTTCGTAATCTTCACATTTTCGGCCGAAAACGAAAATGGCCAAAAAATTATTTTAATTAATACATACATAAATATACATAATTGTTAATCAATTGCACGTGTTTATTAAATATACATAATTATTAATTCTGCGTGTGGCCCAAGTTGGCTCTGTGTGCCTCTGACCAAAACTTTTTATTTTCATATAAAATAAAATGTAATTAATTCATCAACGATGCAGAATGAATTTTCTAATTATAAGAATTTCATCTAATTAAAAAATGTATTAGGTATACATACCTCGATTTATCTTTTATAATGATTTTTGTAAATGATCATCTGTTGTACTCGGGGTTCGTAAATATCATGATATTTTCGAAAATACCAAAAATGTCTGATATTTTGATATATATCCGATGTTTTCAAAATAGTCAACATATTGATAATTATAAATATGTTCAGGCCTAATATAATTCAGAAACTAAAACATATTGCATTTAGCATGAAAGCTTAATAAAACAATATTCTAAATGTTTTTTTTTTTTTTTTCACTTATGTAACAAAATTGACGATAAACTAATTGAAAATAGACAACAATTTGCTTTTTACACTCACAAAAAACAAACTATTGGATTAATTATCAAGTTTCCAGGATATTTTGCGTTTTATGCAACAAAATTATATACAAAATACTTTGTTTTTATTGTAACATTTGGGCATAAATGTAAGTTTGTATGCTTTTTCATTCTCTAACCTGTTGTGTAGTTTAAACTAAAGAAAACCAAAACCAGGAAAGATTCTAATGAAGCAGTTAATAACTTCTCTAAAATTAGACAGCTTATTTTTCGATAGCTGTTTTAATTAAATATTGTCTCGCCTAATTATTGGTTCTACATTCTACATTTAAAAATTCAGCCTCAAATGTAAAGCTTGGAAAAGATTTTTTGTGGAAGAGGGGGGGGGGGGGGCAACAGTCGTGAAGCTAAAAACCGCACTCCAAAGCAAAGGTTCTTATCTACAGAATAACACAATCAATAAAAGTTAAAAGATTCATTTACATTTGTTTTGGCTGAAAATATCAAAAATATCATGCGCAATATTTTGAAAATTAGTGTCAAATATATAAAAATATTGAAAATATCAAACGTCATGATATTTTGAAAATAAATATCGGATATCTATCATGATATATATCAAGATATACAGTCGGACCTCTATTTAACGAACCTCTATTTTGCGAACTTTTACTTGGAACCAAGAACATTTTGCAAATTTCTTCGTAAAATAACCTCCAAATAGCGAAGTGTATTCTCTATTTAACGAACTTTTCCTTGGGCTCAAAAAATTTTTTCTCCCTATTTCTTAAAATATTATTGGACATTTGAAACTTATTCATTTTTTTAACACATTTTATGATGATCAGTGACCATGAACAGGTCTTAACAGGCACCTAACTCACCGAGAGCAGTAAAATCGTTGTGATTCTTTGCTTCCCATCCAAGAAGAGCAAACTTTCACAACTGCTCTGGTCAACAAGCGCAAAACGTTTTGACATATTTACAAATTCATTTTTTAACGGAAAGATATAAAATTGGAAAGCCTGATCATGGAAGCGATTTGGAATCGAACTGTTTTTTCCATTTTCAGATCAATCAATTACCTATCGAGTTATAAGCGAATTTGATCACGTGACAAACGTGTTTTTCACCCTTTCTTGAGAGGATTTTCTCCTTTCGCGCGGAAATTCGTTTCAAAACGTCCACTTTGACATTCTTTTCGGAACGATCTATTGCGTTTGCAAAAAAAAAAAAAAAAAAAAAAAAAAAAAACGGAAAAAACAGCTCAATGATATAGTTTCTGAACAGCAAAACCTGCTAGTTTCATGGATTTCCGACCAAAAATAAATTAAAACTTATATCAGAAAGTTACCATTTTGGATTTGAGAACAGCCTTAAACTTAAATGGAGTTTCTAGATTGTTGATCATGATCAATCGTGTTGATAATTTCGGTTCTTGTAGCTCGAAAGTGCTTGAGCATCAAAGAAAAAAAAAATGTTCTTGATGAAGTGGATAAAGGCAGGAAGAAAAAGAATACTGCTTTAAAATGTGGTATTCCTCCAAACAGCGTATCAAACATAATAAAAAATCATAATTTTAATGTAAAATTATTTTTTTAACTGAAAATACAATGCATTTCCAGACAATGTTTTGTTTCATTCTTATTTCCTTTGCAGATTTCTTTTTGATGGGTAAAATAAGTAAAACAAATAGATATAATTTATAAAAAAAGTGTGACTAATCGCTTTTTTTAATTATATTTAGTGTTTATGGACTTAAAATGTGTTTTATGTAGTTTAAAGTATTTTAAAGGGTGACTCTCTATTTAACGAATTTTCCATATAACGAACTTTTTTTCGGGATTTAGCGACTTCCTTAAATAGAGGTCCGACTGTATATCCATTGATATATATCACCGAACCATGATTGTACTAGAACTTTCTCAAAGAATATTCGAAACACTTCTGCGGTTTTAAACTAAACATTTCCTATTACTGTTAATTCTCCAGCTTTTAATGAGCACATGAAAATCGCCGTCAACGTTTAGTCCTGTATGCATTGCTTGCTTTATAATTTGCACTCACGTCTTGAGTCAGTCATGCCTGATAATTATAAGCAGTGAAGTTCATATAGCAATAAATAAACAGTGTCTCATTTGAGTCGATACAGCTCAAATCAATGGGTCATGTTGAAAATTTCCGTAGGAAGAAACGAGACATACGGAATACAGATAGTTTCGGTCAGGACGAATTTTCAGCAGCATTTTCACCGAAAATGAGTTTTCGCGAAACTCAGATTTTGGACCGTAAAACGAAAACGAATTTTGGTCGATCTCTCACTAAAACCCATGATTAAATTTCCGCAGCAAACTAAAATTAATATGATGAAAAATCTATATATAAAAGGAAGGAATATGCATCTTTTTTAATTTATTTACTAACCCGATCCATCTAAGAGTTAAAAAGGCAAAGTAATTTAATAATCAGCAAAAAGATTAAAATTCTCTTTATAAAATTTATATTTTATTGATTAAATATAAATATTAGCATTTAATTAATTAGTTAAAAATAATTAACAATATTTTGTATTATTAAATCAATTAAAAATGTTTAATGATTTTATCTTTATGTGTTTCTAGGACAACATTATAATTAATTAAGAATTAAAAAAACTATCAAATGTTGTTTTTCTAAGGTTTTCTTCTTTGTTTGTTTTTTTATGTAAATAATGTTTTATCTAAATAAATTTATCCTTGTTGTAATAATTTTAATTTTTAATAATTATTTTGTCATTAATCGCAATTGTAAGTAGTAGCTATTGTTATTTAATAAATCATTTTTTAATTAGACCAATTATTGTTTACATTTTTATGAGAATTTATTTAATTTTCGACAGTGTTCTAAGAGAATAAATACTATTACATTTTTTCAGCTATTAAATACGGCGAGAACTTACGTTTTAGCATTCTTTATGTATATATATTTTAACGAACTGTTATTATATGCTAATTATAATTAATACGTAAATATTAATTTGAACTAATGGTAAATTTAATATTAACTGCTGTGTGATGAGGTCAATTAGTTAATAGTAGAGGTTCCTGAAAGTGATATGAAATGCTATAGCACAGACTTGCAAAATTGTACTACTGGTATTGGGGTAATTAATTCGAAGAAAAAATGTAGAAGCCTTGTGTTAATGCCCCACCAGTGGCAGAGAGGTTCTGCTGTCGAAGCTGGTAGAGGGGAGGTGGTGGGTTCGAACCCAATCGCGCCTGTCGGCCTAACCGTTTCGGAGTTTTCGTGGTTTTCTTCGAAACCTTGGATTTTCCATGCGTAAATACGGGTTAGGTTCCCTTAGAAAGACCCCCACGGAGGGCACTCCCCCTAGGGCCTATATCCCTCGAGTAGATAATCGGCCGTCAAAAATCAAACCAACCCAGCCCTTGTGTTAATTTTTGTTTTATCAGAAAAATAATTGGACGGGGAAAAGCATAAAAGCCTTGTATTTATTTTTATTTTATCAGAAAAATCATTGAAAAAAAGTATAAAAGCCTTGTATTTATTTTTATTTTCAGAAAAATAATTGGGAAAAAAGGTATAAAAGCCTTGTATTTATTTTTATTTTATCAGAAAGATAAGTCCGATGCCTTTTAAAAAATTATTTTTACCAAACACATATATTACAAGCAAATATAGATGTAAAGCATATTTATATTTTTTTAATTACGTGCATAACTTGCAACAGTTATTTTCCCCCGGGAGAGATTTTTGCACCTCCATAGGAAATGGAGATTTGTACTTTTGGCTACATATAAACAAAAAATCTTTAATATTCCGGTCGGGGACATTTCGATAACACGATGGTGCAATGAAAAAAAAGTTGTTTCTACGATATAATATTGGCATCCCAGCTGCCAGTGTTATACAGTAAAATTAACAATAATAAATCCTAAATAAGCAGTAGTATACCGTCTTATAAATATGCTAGCTGTAACTGTACATTAATTGCTTAACGAACGGTATATTGTACTGTTTATTTTACGGTTTATTATTGTTGATTTCACGGTATAATACTGGCAGCTGGGGTGCCAGTACTACACAGTAAAAACACCTTTTTTTAGTGTGGGTGCGGTGGCAACTCCTAAATTCATCACTGTTTGTAGGGGTACATGAAAGTAACTCAAGGGGCGCATGCGGACAGTGTATTGATTACAATGGATATGATGAGATATCTAAAATTCCCAGTGAGTAAATGAAATGCAACGTTATGTTTATATCATTGCTTTCCGCAATCTGATATTTTCGCCACGATTTCCGTACGCGCACATACTAATTTCAAGCATTTAAAACCCGAATCGCTTATATTTCAAAGAGTTTTCTCATGGTGTGAAAAACATTAACTTAACAAGAAAAACACTTGAACTTGAATTCAGTCATTTCTTCCACGCTGCTCATGTTTCATCTACTAGCTGTGAATTTTTGTCAGGGTCGCCATATGCAAAGTATATTAAAAGAAAATAAGATTGGAAGTGTAACAATAGATGTTTCAACTAACGGTTGTTATTTACTCTTGTAAGCACACATAATAGATTTATGTTTTTAAAATCAAATGTATTATTCATTTGACAGTTCAGCTAACACTGAAATTTAGATTTTTACTTTACTAGTATTTTAATTTCTTTTTCAAAGTATTGAGATAAAGAGTTTGAAACAGACATTTCATCATTTTTCAAAAAGCATCTGATAGAGTTTGAAATGTGTTTTGAATATATTGTTTTAGGAAAAGAAACTTAACGAAACAGAATAACTCTTTTCCCGAGTTTTCTCTTTCACGTGAAACTGCTGTAATGTGGTATATATATATATAATACAAAGGAAATTTCGTTCCGGCTGCTTATAACTCGAGTTCTGCTGAAGGGAATTGCACCGTTAGATAGATAATTTTTCAGAGAAGGTTTTAGTATATAACATACCGTTTTACGTTGATGAGTTATAGAATTATGGCGGAAAGTTCTATAATCAGACAAACAAAATTGCGAAATAATTAGCCTTTTAAAAATGTTTTACTGGACGAATTTTGATGAGACTCGCATTGTTAGTTTTATAATTTTTCAGGGATAGTTTTAGTATATTGCGTAACGTGTTCTACATTGGTAACTTATAGAATTATGGGGAAAGTTCTATAATCACTAAGTAACTAAGAGAAATAGCGAAAAAACATTCCTAAATGTAAAGCGTAAACAAATGTTCACGCCGCCATTTTGCACTGTAAAAACAAAATTCCGTTAAATACGGAAATTGTACTGGCAATCGAGACGACAGTACTATTTCCGTATTTTAACGGAATTTTTTTCCGTAAATTTTATGAAAAAACGGAATTTTTTCTGAAGCTACGGAAAAAAATTCCGTTAAAAGACGGAAATAGTACTGGCGTTCGATTACCAGTACAATTGCCATATTTTAACGATTTTTTTGTTTTTGTGTACCTACACTGTTAAAAATTTGCAGCGTTCTGGCAGGTCATTTGACCGGTTTTTTCCGAAAACGGTTACACAACCGTTAATTTAACAGTATTCCGACCATATTATTGGCCATTTTATGGTCAGAATATAGTTAAATTATGGTTATGAAACCGTTTTTTCAAAAAACGGTCGAATGACCTGCCAGAATGCTGCAAAATTTTTGACAGCGTACTGTGCCGTCACGAGAATACTGCCCATTGTATATTTTCGTAGATTGTGAAACATTCGTCTTTTTTTACAGTGTAGGATTTCTAATAAATCAAACTTTATACAGCACTTTTATTCTTTATTATCCGACGGCACTTTAACGTACAAAAAAAAAAAAAAAAAAAAAAAAAAAAACTCGCTGTAAAATTCTTTTAACACGTTTATTGACAGCAGTTACAACTTAAGGTGAGGTACTTTACTTTATCATGTTATAAAAATCGTTATTCGTTGTACAAAAATACTTTTAAATGAATAATTTCTTTACAAGTGTTTAGTTTCTTGATGTCGGAAGACATGGAGCGTAAAGTTTTTTTTTTTTTTTTTCTAAAATAGTATTATATTTATATGCTAGGCCAAGTAGCAGAAAATGGTTCGACCAACGTTGTCTAATTGTTGCCTAATTCTTGTTCAACGTTGGTCTACACTACAGTAAGAAATGAAGCGTTCAGAAGACAACCCGACTGACTCCATTTTAAGTGGCTTTCTTTTTAAACAAAGAAACATTTAAATTGTTCTATATATTTATACAGTGATGAAAAGTTGCCCTTGATTATAAGAAAATTAATAAGTTTAATCAAGATATCCTGAGAAAAAATATTATATAGATACAATATTTTTATAGTTACAATAACTTTAACTGTTTATACTGAACATTTTCCTTTGATGGAGTTAGTCTTCTGAACACTTCAAATGTCTGCCTTCAGTTACGCCATAACTTAAATGGGCCCGTGCGGCACGAGCCAATAATCTGATCTCTCCACCCACCCAATTTCGATTGATTGATTTCGTTATTTATTTATTTAATTTTGGTTTTATTGTCATTCTCAAAGTAACTTTGTTTGAAAAACATTAAGGATATCAATTGGACTTACAGGAGAACTGAAAGCCTCTTCAGCGGATGTATAATTAAATTTCTCTCTAAAAAGAAATTCCTGTATATTTTACCATATTTTTTAATTTCTTGAATCGATAAAGCACTTAGGTGACTAAAATGTATGTTTTTTCTGGACATTTAATTTTTTACACTTCCAGTAGTAAGCAATTTTTATGCTATTTATAATAAATATTAATGTATTTATAAGAAAGAACTTATGATAATATAATTTTATATAAAAAAAATTAATTAAACTAATGATTAAATTATAATAATTTTATAACCATAATTTTACTTCGAATCAACTTGTTTAGTCATCCGCTCCTTCCCTACTCCTCTCTCCGCACTAAGGGGAGGGGGGGGGGGTTGTATTTATTTTACCCAAAAAATTTTTAGCCCACCCAATATTTTTCAAAAGTTGGCGCTACTATCTGTCTAGTCGTATCAATAGTCAACGAACCATTTGCCAGTAAAAGCCTGACAGTTGCCAAACCGTTCGAGGATCAGAATCCTGCTCTTTACCTGTCCTTTCCCAACCATTTCCCAACCCCGCCATTCCCAATCCTACCATTTTCCAATGGTTTGCACAAACTGCCAACGATAGGCCAACAAACTGTGCTACTTAGGGTTCTAATTCCATAAAATACTAACAGCAATATTTTAAAGAAATGATTTGGGTAAAATTGTAAATATTTTACAAAACCCTATAAATACCGATTTGGTTTATTAATTTTAATAAAAGAAATCTTTCTAAATATGACTTAATGGCAGCACAAATCTTCTAATTTTTTTAATTATTATTATTCAGGAAAAATGCTTTAGATAGTAAATTTTTCATTAATTTATAATTTAGGGCATAAAAGGTTAAATTGAAAAGTGGAAACATCAATTTCACTTGCTGAAGCTTCCATTTTTCTGCAGCTTTGAGATTGATGGAATTCTATCTTGGAACATCGGGTTATGAAAGCTGAAGCATTACTTCTAATTCACAAAATTATTCTTCTTTTTCATATTCTATTTTTTACTTTGATCCTTCCCTTCAGATTTCGCTGATTTTCGAGTAATTCTTTCAATAATTCTTCGAGTAATTCTTCTTCAAGTAATTGGAATATTTTCTTCTAATTCACAAAAATACTTCTTTTTCCTGTTCCATTTTTTACTTTGATCCTTCCCTTAAAATTTCGCTGATTTTCGAGTAATTCTAATAATTCTTCTAATTCTACTTTTCTTCATTTTACTGCAGCTTTGAGATTGGTGGAATTCTGAACATCGGGTTATGAAAGCTGAAGCATTACTTCTAATTCACAAAATTATACTTCTTTTTCATATTCTATTTTTTACTTTGATCCTTCCCTTAAGATTTCACTGATTTTCGAGTAATTCTTTCAATAATTCTTCGAGTAATTCTTCTTCAAGTAATTGGAATATTTTCTTCTAATTCACAAAATTATACTTCTTTTTCCTGTTCCATTTTTTACTTTGATCCTTCTCTGAAAATTTCCCTGATTTTCGAGTAATTCTAATAATTCTTCTAATTCTACTTTTCTTCATTTTACTGCAACTTTGAGATTGGTGGAATTCTATCTTGGAACATCGGGTTATGAAAGCTGAAGTATTACTTCTAATTCACAAAATTATACTTCTTTTTCATATTCTATTTTTTACTTTGATCCTTCCCTTCAGATTTCGCTGATTTTCGAGTAATTCTTTCAATAATTCTTCGAGTAATTCTTCTTCAAGTAATTGGAATATTTTCTTCTAATTCACAAAAATACTTCTTTTTGTTGTTCCATTTTTTACTTTGATCCTTCCCTTAAAATTTAGCTGATTTTCGAGTAATTCTAATAATTCTTCTAATTCTACTTTTCTTCTTCGAGTAATTCTGCTAATTCTACTTTTCTTCTTCGAGTAATTCTTCTAATAGTTCGAGTAATTTTTCTTCGAGTAATTTGAGTATTTTCTTCTAATTCACAAAATTATACTTCTTTTTCCTCTTCCATTTTTTACTTTGATCCTCCCCTTTAAGATCACTGATTTTCGAGTAATTCTAATAATTCTTCTAATGCTACTTTTCTTCATTTTACTGCAGCTTTGAGATTGATGGAATTCTATCTTGGAACATCGGGTTATGAAATCTGAAGCATTACTTCTAATTCACAAAATTATACTTCTTTTTCATATTCTATTTTTTACTTTGATCCTTCCCTTAAGATTTCGCTGATTTCCGTGTAATTCTTTTAATAATTCTTCTAATTCTTCGAGTAATTCTTCTTCGAGTAATTGGAGTATTTTCTTCTAATTCACAAAATTATACTTCTTTTTCCTGTTCCATTTTTTACTTTGATCCTTCCCTTAAAATTTCGCTGATTTTCGAGTAATTCTAATAATTCTTCTAATTCTACTTTTCTTCTAGTAATTCTAATAGTTCGAGTAATTTTTTTCGAGTAATTCGAGTATTGTCTTCTAATTAACAAAATTATACTTCTTTTTCCTCTTCCATTTTTTACTTTGATCCTACCCTTTAAGGTCTCACTGATTTTCGAGTTGTTTATAGAATCATGTAAGGATTTTTTCGATTCTTTGCATATAAATCACTTAAAAAGTAATATATTTATATACACGCACAAGCATGTGTAAATATGAATACGCATGCGTACAGATACATACGCAATTACATATCTAAAAACCATTTATAAATAAATAGCATTGCCAAAACAGATGTCAAAACTTTTGTTTGAAAATATAAAAGGCTTTTTACAGTGGCAAATAGAGCGTTATTTATTGCTTAAACCAAGTGAAACATCAATGTTTTGCTTCTTCTTCTTTTTTTTTTTCTTTAAAAAGATGATAAAAAAAGAAGATAACTCAAAGCTGAAACCTTTTTAAAAGGCATATAAAAAAATGTTGTTACAAGCTATAACAATAAAAAATGGCTAGGAATCATCAATCTGAAGCTTGTTAGGAAAACAGTGCATTTTTCTTAAACGATTAGCTTCTGTAGGCGTAGCCCAGTGATGAAATGGAAACTTAATTTATCATGTCTCATTAGAATGAACTATCCTTTTCCAAACAAAAATAGACATTGTGTTGGTCTTGCAGTATTTTACGATAAAATAATTCGTTCGAAGAAAAAATAATCTTCACCGCGAGCTGAAAACTACATTGGTTTATGGATTTATTTTCTTATTCAAACTCGTTCTCCTCTTTTCTTTTCTTTTTTTTTTAATTAAAGAAAATGTTCTATTCTGAAGTGGTTTTTTTCATTCTGATTCTAGTTTGATACGAATCATGTATAAACAAGAAATAAAAAAATCCTGCGTCAAGCATAGATTATGAAACAATTTCCAACACATTCAGAATAATATAACAAAACTTCACCGTTCAATAAAACTGGAATATGATGTCTAAATTTAATAAATAAATCTCTATAAAGAAAATTATCTAAATTATTTGAGAAGCCCTACATATGATTAGATTTGTATGTATAAACTGTATGCATGCAAAAATTTAGTTCAGTTAGAAAATACATAGCACTGTTAATAATTCCCCTTCAGCAATTTCTGCTATAAGGAGAATGAAACGTGAATTCTTTTGTGCAGCCCTGTATACGAGGTCTAGAATTTATACAGAACGAGTAACCTGCAAAAAATGAGTTATATTTAAAAACGTTACCGAAATTGAAAACTCACTTCCAGTAATTTTTATTCAAAGACAGGACTGTAACCTATTTCTTTTGTTCCTGTAAATGAACGATAAATGTTATATATGCCCTATTCTATTGTAATCATTTTGTAGTGAAATTCAGTGATTTATATCAACTTCAATACATTTGAAATAGCGTAATGTCATTAAAATTCACTGCAAACGATTTTTCCCCATGGACCATAATGTAACGGAATTATTTTGAGTGTCCCTGTAAATAAAGAATACACACTTCCTATTCAATACCGAACATGCCACGGTAAACATCATTAACATACATTAATTGCATGAAAATCCGAATATATTTACGCGAGTTAGAGCGTGGACAGGCAGATGGACAGACAAACCGAATTCATAAATGTTTTTCAACTATATTGAAAAGTGTAAAAAGGAGTCAATCCTGAGCGCCAAAACAAAACAAAGTCAGAAAAAAAAGAAGAAGAAAAGAAAATTCATGCATCAAGCATAGACTATCGATTATGTAACACTTTCCAATACATTCAGAATGCTGTTACAATACTTCACCTTTTAATAAAGTGAAAGATGATATCTGAGTAGACACTTTTGAAAATGCATAAAACATACGAATCCTCAAATTCGATAATTATCACCTTCAGTCGGGAAAAAATTCAAATTCTTTTGTGAATTTCTGTATATGATCTATCGATTTGTATGTTAAAATTTAATTTGGTTTGGAAACTCTTAAACATATTTGAAAGTCCTCTTTCAGCAATTTCCTTCAATAAAGGAAATGTATTAAAATTCTTTTGTACAGCTCTGTATAGGATCTATAGAATCTATACACAGCAAGCAATATGTAAAAAATAGCTAAATTTAAAAACGCATAAACTGTAAAAAAATATATGTAGAGTTACTAAGAATTTTCTAGGAAACTGGGATGCCTAGAACTTTTTATGTAATCGCAGCAACAAAAATTCATGAAACAGATACACTTTTGCACTGTAAATCAAAAAATCTGTAAGGTTACTAAGAATTTTTTAGGAAACTTGGAAGCCTAGAACTTTTTATGTAACCGCAACAATAAAAATTCATGTAACAGATACACTTTTGTACTGTAAATCAAAATTCTGTAAGGTTAATAAGAATTTTCTAGGATGGGATGTCTAGAACATTTTATGTAACCGCAACAATAAAAATTCATGTAATACACTTTTGCACTGTAAATCAAAAAATATGTAAGGTTACTAAGAATTTTTTAGTTAACTGGGATGCCTGGAACTTTTTATGTAACTGCAACCCGGGTTACAGATGAAATTTTAGTAAAATTACTGTAATTTTAGTAGATTATTTTGTAAAGCTACAGAAATATGTAGCTTTACAAAAACTACTTTTATAGATTTGCATTTTTTTTTTTTTTTTTTTTTTTTTTTTTTTTTTTTGTACAGTGTACAGATAAAATCTTAGTAAGTATACAGATTTCTGTAACTTTACATCTGTAGAATTACATCTTTTTTTTTTTTTTTTTTTTACAGTATATCACAACTGAAAACGCACTTCCAGCATAGCAGGTCGTAACCGAATTATTTTGTGTGTCCTTGTAAATGAACGATAAATGAAATTGTACGCCATATTGTACACTAAGAATCTTGTAATACCCCTCAGTGATGTTTATCAATTTAAATAGGCTTGAAATAGAGTAGCGTCATTAAAAAAATACCCTACTAACGATTTTTCCCCGTAGACCATAATGTAACGGAATACTTTTGTGTGTCCGTGTAAACGAACTATTATGAATTCTAAACACTTCATTTTCAATACTGACCATGCTATAGTAAATATCAATATAATATATCAATTACATAGAAATTCGGCTATATTTACGCGAGTTAGAGCTCGGAGAGATAAACATAAACACTTTTTAACCATGTTGGAAAGTGTTAAAAAAGCACGAACATTAGAAGTATTTCAAGTATTAAAAATAAAATAAACAAATGAGGGATTCGTGTATTTTAAAGTACAGCGAAACCTCCCTGTGAGACTACCTCCATTAAGCGACCACCTCCCTGAACGACCATTTTTTTCATGGAACGAAATTTATTCCCATAGGCTCAATACTAATTTTACCTCTATTCAGACACCATCCCAGTTGAACTCCCTCCATGAGCGACCCATTTCTTTGAAGAAAAGGAAACAAATTCCGTTTTTCTCTGGTCGCTTGAAAAAGATTTTATTAGAATAATAATTCCGGAGAGCGCATTATTCATCAAACTTCTAAACTAAGTTTAGAATTTTTATTTATTCCGGTAATTTTTAAGTGTTTAAACCTCTTTGTGCCTTTTTAGGCAATGAATTTAACTCTGATGAGAAATTAAGAATGACAGTCATATAAACTCCCCTTCCCTATTCTGTCAGGAAACTTTAAAAAAAAATAGATAAATTAATGAAATCGTCATTATTTGTTCCCGTCCAAAAAAAAACTGCATTTATTTACTGAACTTCGAAAGGACTTGGAAATAAAAGTTATAGAAGATAAAACCGTAAAATAAAAGCAAACGTCAATATATTCATTTTTTAAATTCTGTACTAACTTTTGTTTTGATACTTAAATTTTCATATTTTTTCCTAATGTGGAAAATAAATTTTAGTAACATTAATTGTTACCTTTTTCAACGATTAAAATCTAGATTTAAACATGACCTCCATTAAGAGACCACCTCTCGGAGCGACCAATTTTTATTGGAAAGGAACAAGGTCGCTTTAGGGAGGTTTTACTGTATATCTAAGTTGTCATTCATAATTTTTCAGGGAAAAATATTAGATGTCTTTGATTATCGCGTCACACATGATAACGTCTTGGAAAAAGGCAGATCCGTGGACGCACCTCGCTTTCATCTTAGAGTTCTGCTCGTCGGATTGTAGCCGACTCGAAAACCAAAATTCTACTTAAAATCAACCTAACAGAGAAAAAAACAAGAAGGAAAAATCATGTGTCAAGCATAGATTTTGAAACACTTTCCAACACAGTATCTATTAACTACATGCATGCAAAAATTTAGTTCACTTAGGAAATACATGTTCTTCAGTTGAAAATTCCTCTTCATTAATTCTAACAAGGAGAATGGTACGTTAATACTTTTGTGCAGCCCTGTATAAGGTATGGAATTTATATATAACGAGTAACATGTAAAAAATTAACTAAATTTAAAAGCGCATAACGAATTTTAAACCGTACACTCCAGCAATTATTACTCAAAGACAGTTCTGTAACCGATTTCTTTTTGTGCGTCCCTGTAAATGAATAAAAAATGCTATGAATGCCTTGTTCTAATATGATTCTATTGAAATACAGGGATTTATATCCGTTTCAATTAGGGTGTCAACGATTTTAACCAATTGATTAAAATCATGATTTTAATCAAACGATTTTTTTAAAAAAAATCATTGATTTAAATCAAAAATTTTCTAAATGTTTAAACTGTCAAAAAATACATTAAATTCTAACATAAACATAGAATTTTGTTTCTTTAGAAAATACAGGATATTATTAAAATATTTTATTTAATTGTATTTTTCAATTTGTTATTCATAAAATTATTAAAAATTAAGGACACTTTATTCATCATACTAAAAATTATTCTTTTTTTTTCCCCCTTATATTAACACATTACTAATATATTTCCTCATGAAATAGTACCCTTTTTTGGAACTAGCATCCTGTCCCTTTTCCTTTCTAAAATGAATACTACATTATTATCATTTTAATAATTAAGTTTTAAAAATGTATAATATGTTCCTAATTAGAGAGTTAATTGTTTAATAATTATTAATTTGAAGTAGTGTTAACTATTTAATATAAAATGCAGTTAATAATTTTAATAAATGTTAAATATCACTAGTATTTATAAAGTTTTACGTAATTATTACAATATTAATGTATATAACATTATTGTATGATACTACCTAATGAAACTACTAATTTGCAGTTTTTATAATTTCTGTAATTACTAACTAATAATTATAATTTTATTAATTAAAGTGTAAAAACATAGATTATGTTAGCAATTAGTGGTTTAATTGTTTTGGAAACCTAAAACTCTTGGTAGCTATTCCATATCTGAACGCTGGGAAAAAAAATCATAAAAATCCGATTTAAATAAAAAAAATCTGATTTAAATTAAAAAAATCCGATATTTTTGATTTTTTAAAAAAAATCGTGATTTTTTTTACACCCTAGTTTCAATACATTTGAAATAGCGTAATGTCATTAAAATACTCTGCAAACGATTTTTCCCCATATACCATAATGTAATGAAATAGTTTTGAGTGCCCCTGTAAATGAACTATTAATCCTACATATTCCATATACAATACCAAATATGCTTTGTTGATCCTAAATAACCTTTATCAATTGCATGAAAATCCGAGTATATTTACGGAAGTTAGAGCGTGGACGGACGGACAGACAAACCGAATGCATAAACACTTTTCAACTTTGTTGGAAAGTGTTAAAAATCGCCAACTATGAATGAACACACATTGTAAAAAAAAAAAATCTGTAAAGTTACTAAAATTTTTATAGGAAACTTTGATTCTTAGAACTTTTTATGTAACGGTAACAACAAAAATTCATGTAACAGATACACTTTGCACCTTAATTCAAAAAATCTGTATGGTTACTAAGAATTTTGTATTCCTAGAACTTTTTATGTAACTGCAATCCGCGTTACAGATAAAATTTTAATAAGATTATTGTAACTTTAGTGGATTCTTTTGTAAAGGTATAGATTTCTGTAGCTTTACAAAACTAGTTTTGTAGATTTACATCTTTTTTTGTACAGAGTACAGATAAATTTTTAGTAAGCATACAGATTTCTGTAACTTTACATGTGTAGAATTACAGATTTTCTTTTACAGTGCATATACACTGATTAATATTCATATTATATATATATTTTTTTTTTCCATTTGAAAAATAACCAGGTCTTTCTTTTGAAAAATAGGATCAATCATGGTACTGGCATATATTTAAATTTATCGATAAAATGCAAATTTAGTTCTTTGTTTCTCGTATTCGCCTTTAAATTATAATTTTTGGTTTTATTTAATACTTATCGCATTTCATTAAAAAATTTTCTTTTAAAATTGAAAATTTTTGTTTATAATGATTTATATTTATGATAATTCATTCATATTTCTAATTATATAAATCGCTAAAAAACAACGAACATCAGATTTCAATAGACTTTTAAGATACAATAACTTGTCTAAAAATATTTGTATTCAAATTCAAAGTTAATCATTAAATATTTTCAAAATGAAAAGGGAGTTTTAACATAATTAACTTTTAACTAGACAAAGTCGTCAGAATATTCGTTTATACCGAAAATTTTTCCGCAAAGAATTAAGAAACAGTTTTCTCGTTTAATTGTTTTTTTTTTTTTCATGATTTCAAACGCTAAAACAATCAACGTCAAATTTCCCTTTCAGGGGCAGACGTCTAATGGGAATAAGTCATTTGTCAAAAAACCTTTGTATTCAAAGTTAATCATTAAATATTTCCAAAATAAAAAGATAACTTTAATATAATTAGATTTTAATTAGACAAAGTCCTCAAAGTATTCATTTGTATTCGAATAATTTTCCCACGGTTGAAAATAATTTAAATATTGGGCTTATAAATATACATAAAGGTATTTCAGTTGCAATTTGGATTGAATTTCTAGTCTAAAGTTAATGTTTCCTGTTATTTTTAGAGCGAATATTATGTAATATGTGTTAGGCAACGAATGTTTTGACTTTTTTTGTCTCTCTTTTTTTTTTTCAACTATTTTCTATGAAAGAAAAAATGCTATTTCTTTGGCTTAATGTTTCAGTTAATACATATATAATACATACTTTTTTTTCACTTATACGTATTAGCAAATTTAATCAATCTTAGTATCTGTAGTTTTTATTAAGACTATTCATAAATCAAATACCCATATTTCAATAATAGACAAGGCATTATTTTTCACTCATGAAATAAGTTCACCAGAAATTTCCTTATTATCGAGGTTCTTTTTTTTCTTTTCATTTATAGTGTGTGGATGTTTTTTCGCAACTTCTGAATGAGTGCTTTAATTTGCGCTAACATGTGTTTGGTTCCAGTTAATCTCTCCTATACAGCTTTTAACTTTCGACACTGTAAAAAGAAAAAATAACAGAAAACCGAAGACGTTCCTGAGAAATAATGGACAGCTGGCACTTAAAAGAAATGCTACAAAATTCTCATTTTCAATTTTGAAATATTCCGGATCAAAGTTGACGACAGTATTGCATTAAGTCAGAACGGAGTTAAATACAAATATGCATCGCCTATGTCTCGCATACAATAATTCGGATGCTTAATTTTTAATTCGTAGATTTCAACATTTTCTATTCTGAAATAGAAAATTCTCATTTACTATTCTGAAATGTTCCTAATCAAAGTTGACCGCTACAATATTGAATTAAGTCAGAACTGAGTGTGATGCAAATACACATCGTCTGTCTCTCGCACTATAATTCGTAAACTTAATTTTTAATTTGTTGATTTCAAAATAGAAAAATTTTCATTTTGTATTCTGAAATATTCGTGATCAAAGTTGACGACAAGAGTATTGAATTAAGTCAGAATTCAGAACTGAATGTGATACTAATATCTATCTCTCGCACATAATAATTCGTAAACTTAATTTTTAATTCGTTGATTTCAAAATAGAAAATTCTCATTTTGTATTCTGAAATATTCGTGATCAAAGTTGACGACGACAATATTGAATTAAGTCAGAACTGAGTTTGATACAAATATGCATCGCCTGTCTCTCGCATATAATAATTCGTATACTACTAAAATTTTAATTCGTAGATATCAAAATAGAAAATTCTCATTTTCTATTCTGAAATATTCGTGATCAAAGTTGACGACGAGAGTTTTGAATTAAGTAACTGAGTGTGATACATCGCCTGTCTCTCGCACATAATAATTCGTATACGTAATTTTTAATTCGTAGATTTCAAAATAAATTCTCATTTTCTATTCAATGTTCGTGATCAAAGTTGACGACGAGAGTATTGAATTAAATCAGATTTCAAAACAGAAAATTCTCATTTTCTATTCTGAAATATTCATGATCAAAGTTGACGACGACAATATTGAATTAAGTCAGAACTGAGTTTGATACAAATATGCATCGCCTGTCTCTCGCATAATAATTCGTATACTACTTAAATTTTAATTCGTAGATATCAAAATAGAAAATTCTCATTTTCTATTCTGAAATATTCGTGATCAAAGTTGACGACGAGAGTATTGAATTAAGTCAGAACTGAGTTTGATACAAATATGCATCGCCTATCTCTCGCATATAATAATTCGTATACTTAATTTTTAATTCGTAGATTTCAAAATAGAAAATTATCATTTTCAATTCTGAAATATTCATTATCAAAGTTGACGACGAGAGTATTGAATTAAGTAACTGAGTGTGATACATCGCCTGTCTCTCGCATATAATAATTCGTATACGTAATTTTTAATTCGTAGATTTCAAAATAAATTCTCATTTTCTATTCAATGTTCGTGATCAAAGTTGACGACGAGAGTATTGAATTAAGTCAGAACTGAGTTTGATACAAATATGCATCGCCTATCTCTCGCATATAATAATTCGTATACTTAATTTTTAATTCGTAGATTTCAAAATAGAAAATTATCATTTTCAATTCTGAAATATTCATTATCAAAGTTGACGACGAGAGTATTGAATTAAGTAACTGAGTGTGATACATCGCCTGTCTCTCGCATATAATAATTCGTATACGTAATTTTTAATTCGTAGATTTCAAAATAAATTCTCATTTTCTATTCAATGTTCGTGATCAAAGTTGACGACGAGAGTATTGAATTAAGTCAGAACTGAGTTTGATACAAATATGCATCGCCTATCTCTCGCATATAATAATTCGTATACTTAATTTTTAATTCGTAGATTTCAAAATAGAAAATTCTCATTTTCTATTCTGAAATAGAAAATTCTCATTTACTATTCTGAAATGTTCCTAATCAAAGTTGACCGCTACAATATTGAATTAAGTCAGAACTGAGTGTGATGCAAATACACATCGTCTGTCTCTCGCACTATAATTCGTAAACTTAATTTTTAATTTGTTGATTTCAAAATAGAAAAATTTTCATTTTGTATTCTGAAATATTCGTGATCAAAGTTGACGACAAGAGTATTGAATTAAGTCAGAATTCAGAACTGAATGTGATACTAATATCTATCTCTCGCACATAATAATTCGTAAACTTAATTTTTAATTCGTTGATTTCAAAATAGAAAATTCTCATTTTGTATTCTGAAATATTCGTGATCAAAGTTGACGACGACAATATTGAATTAAGTCAGAACTGAGTTTGATACAAATATGCATCGCCTGTCTCTCGCATATAATAATTCGTATACTACTAAAATTTTAATTCGTAGATATCAAAATAGAAAATTCTCATTTTCTATTCTGAAATATTCGTGATCAAAGTTGACGACGAGAGTATTGAATTAAGTAACTGAGTGTGATACATCGCCTGTCTCTCGCACATAATAATTCGTATACGTAATTTTTAATTCGTAGATTTCAAAATAAATTCTCATTTTCTATTCAATGTTCGTGATCAAAGTTGACGACGAGAGTATTGAATTAAATCAGATTTCAAAACAGAAAATTCTCATTTTCTATTCTGAAATATTCATGATCAAAGTTGACGACGACAATATTGAATTAAGTCAGAACTGAGTTTGATACAAATATGCATCGCCTGTCTCTCGCATAATAATTCGTATACTACTTAAATTTTAATTCGTAGATATCAAAATAGAAAATTCTAATTTTCTATTCTGAAATATTCGTGATCAAAGTTGACGACGAGAGTATTGAATTAAGTCAGAACTGAGTTTGATACAAATATGCATCGCCTATCTCTCGCATATAATAATTCGTATACTTAATTTTTAATTTGTAGATTTCAAAATAGAAAATTATCATTTTCAATTCTGAAATATTCATTATCAAAGTTGACGACGAGAGTATTGAATTAAGTAACTGAGTGTGATACATCGCCTGTCTCTCGCATATAATAATTCGTATACGTAATTTTTAATTCGTAGATTTCAAAATAAATTCTCATTTTCTATTCAATGTTCGTGATCAAAGTTGACGACGAGAGTATTGAATTAAGTCAGAACTGAGTTTGATACAAATATGCATCGCCTATCTCTCGCATATAATAATTCGTATACTTAATTTTTAATTCGTAGATTTCAAAATAGAAAATTATCATTTTCAATTCTGAAATATTCATTATCAAAGTTGACGACGAGAGTATTGAATTAAGTAACTGAGTGTGATACATCGCCTGTCTCTCGCATATAATAATTCGTATACGTAATTTTTAATTCGTAGATTTCAAAATAAATTCTCATTTTCTATTCAATGTTCGTGATCACAGTTGACGACGAGAGTATTGAATTAAGTCAGAACTGAGTTTGATACAAATATGCATCGCCTATCTCTCGCGTATAATAATTCGTATACTTAATTTTTAATTCGTAGATTTCAAAATAGAAAATTATCATTTTCAATTCTGAAATATTCATTATCAAAGTTGACGACGAGAGTATTGAATTAAGTAACTGAGTGTGATACATCGCCTGTCTCTCGCATATAATAATTCGTATACGTAATTTTTAATTCGTAGATTTCAAAATAAATTCTCATTTTCTATTCAATGTTCGTGATCAAAGTTGACGACGAGAGTATTGAATTAAATCAGATTTCAAAACAGAAAATTCTCATTTTCTATTCTGGAATATTCGTGATCAATGTTGACGACTAGAGTATGTGAATCGAACTTCCCGAAAATTTCTGCTATTTTTAAGAATTGTTCCATAAAAAATGTTGGCCGACTGATTAGCTGCCCTTACGTACCTGGATTTTTTTTTTTTCTACAGCGTAGCTTGACTGTAACCGGCCTGACTGATGACTGAATTTAGTCACTTACTGAGTTTCATACAATTAATTATACATCGGCTGTCTCTCGTATTTAAAAATTCGTAGATTTGTAAAATACGGAAACTATCATTTGCAATTTCATTTAAAAGACTGCTGTTCCATTGGAATACTAAAGAAATTCACGGGGATGCAACAAGCGTTATGCATTTATCTGGCAATATTTCTTCAAAAACATTGCTGAAATATAATTTTTAGACTTTTTGAAAGTATTTTAGGAGCTAAAACTCAGGAGATGTAATAATCAACTAGCAAGCAACTACATTAAACATGTATGCGAAATTATAGATGCAATTTTTGTATGATTTTTTCTTTCGTGAAATTGATTTGTCAATATATTTATACATATCAGCAAGCGTTGCGAACTTATCTTTAAAAGCAATATATCGCTCAAACTAATATTCACGGCACCATGGCACTCTACAGAAATAATAATCAATGAATAAAAAATTGCAAATTTATCAAAGTTGTGCCAATCACGGAGTATATTAATTACAGGATGGAAGAAGTGGCAAATGCCTGGTACCTCAATGTTCAGAGGCTCTCCATGCCTCACTGTTTTCCTTTGTGTCAACATTCAATAACATCGTAGTGGAATCCCCAATGCAGTTTTTCTCATGAGCATAGTTATCCTATACTGACTAACCATGCATTTACGTATTATTAAAAATCACGCTGATGCAATAAGCATTACGCATTTATATATAAAAGTAATATATCTTTCAAAAACATTGTCGAAGGGCTCCCCAAACGCCACTGCTTTTGCTTCTGTGAACAGTCAATAATATCGTACTCTGCCCGAATTCAGTTTTTCCATGGTCTCCTCATTTATTTTTAAAAGTAATTTATCTTCCAGAAACATTGTTGAGAGGTTCTCCAAACTTCACTGCTTTTGTTTATATGAACAGTCAACAATATCATCTTCGCTAACTGTGTATTAAGGGGGCTGGTCACTCAGTTTCGAATTTTCTTCTGTAATGTTAAGTCTATGGACTTTTGATGCATTCTAATAATTAAAATATCTTCTAGGGAAATTCATATTTTTAACATATTTTTTCTGATTAAAGTACTCTTCTTAAAGGATGTCTCTTTTTTTCCCTAGTTTTCAAAATATTTCTAAAACCTATGCTGAATTTAATATTTTATGTGTTAAAAGCGGGCGAACTGTGAGTAAGATTTTAACACTTCCTATAAAATTAAGTCTATACTTTAGAAATATTTTGAGAACTAAGAAAAAAAGAGGCACCTTTTAGGAAGTGTACACAAAAAATAGAAGTTAAAAATATTAATTTCCCGAGAAGATATTTTAAATATACGTATGCATCAAATGCCCACAGACTTTACATTAGTGAGGGAAAATCGGAAGCTGAGTGACCAGCCCCTTTAATGCAATATTATTGATTATTACTGAACTATTTCTTCTCTAATTTGATTTCAAAGCAATTGTTTTACTCCGTTTGAATTATTACATTCATAGATAGTGAAGCATGTCATTCTGAGATTGGAATTGCAATTGTGTTAGAGTATCGTTAATAAAACAGGAAAGGACAGAGGTCCCCATATGGGGACCTAGAGCCTGAAGAGGTTAAGGTAGTAGGCCCCAAATTCAGCTTTTCCGAGGTCTCGCATGAACATAGTTATGCTACCGACTAACCATATATTCACACATTATGAAAAATCACACTGATGCAATGAGCATTACGCATTTACAAATAACAGTAATGCATCACTCAAAAACATTTTTGAGGTGTTTCCCAAACATAACTCCTTTTGTTTATGTGAACAGACTATAATATCGTAGACCTGAATTCAGTTTTTCACGGTCTCTCATGCGCAAAGTATGCAATGCAATTGACTAACCATATATTGACACATTAACAAAAGTGACACTGATGTAATAAGTGTTATCCATTTATCTGTAAGAGTAAAGTAGCTTTCAAAAACACTGCTAAAATTGAAGCTTTAAACTAATTTTCAGAACACTAGAACCCGGGAAGAATAATAAGTGACTACATCAAAGTATCACGGATAAAGCACCATTTTTTGTATCATTTTTATTTCTTCTGTAACTGATTTCTAGGCGTAATATACACTGCACGTTTTTTCAGGTAATTCTTTATCTTCTAGAGGAAAAAATATGTTTCCTATCTTCAGCCAAAGCAGTTTCATTCATAATAGTGCAAGTATACATTTTTCAAAGAGAGTTGATAAAAAGTTGGGAACTTCCCGCTTTTTAACCTTTGTATATTTTTCTTGGATGACAATGAAAACAATGAGACGCAATGAAATGGAAATTACGAAAGGAAGAAAAAATTAAGGTCAGTAAGCCACACAAATCCCTTCATTAAATAACGTTAAATATAATAATATGCGCCGAAGAATCTAAGAGGTCTGACCTTCACTAAATGCCTGCAGGTGAGATAAGATGAGATATAGTACATAAGATGCTATCTAGATTGACTTGATTGTGTTTAATAAGAGAGTTTGACTCTTATCTTTTAATTAAATAATTCTTAAATAAATTAAAAATCAAGGTATGATTGCTATGTTAAAAAATAAATAAAAAGTATATGCGGAAATGCGTTGCCTAGTTAACATTGTACTAAATAACGTAACTATTTTATTTTGGTTTTGTTCCTTTTATTGTTTTATGAAAATAATTTTAAGAAACTACAGACATTCGGAAATCGATTCTTTATAACCTTAAACAATAATTTACATACAATTAAATATCAAAGTATTATAAGAGATATTTTTGGAAAACCTTTGCTCTTTTATTATTTTACTAAATATCATAATTGTTTTGAATGTAGTCGCTTTGTTTCCTTTTATTTATTTTTTTAAGGCAAAATCCATGTTTGCTCCGGGTGCAAAAAAGGCTAGTTTCGGCCCTGGTATGCGGCCAGTTATTATTTTCTTTTATTGCTTTTATGAAAATAATTTTAAGAAGCTACAGCCATTCGTAAATCGATTCTTTATAATCCTAAACAATAATTTACATACAATTAAATGTCTAGGCATTATAAGAGATATCTGCGGAAAAGCTTTGACCAGTTATTGTTTTACTAAATAATATAATTATTGTGTATGCAGTTATTTTTTGTTACTTTTGTTTCCTTTATTTTATATTATTATTACTATTGAAAATTTTATTAAGTAAAAAATTATTTCAAACCAATTTTGTTCTATTAAAACCTAACAATTTGTGCTAAAACTGCACAGTATTTACGATATATTGTTTATTGTTTTCGTAAATTTAAATGCAAAATTACCACCCAACAAATTTATATAGTGAGCAATGGTCATATATGCATCAAGCGAAAATTTAAAAAAAAATAAAATAAAAAAATAGTAAGGTAACTAAGTGGTTAAAATTAAGCTTTTTTTAATTAAAAAAAATTTTTTTAATGCAATTTTAATTTTTAGAATTTTTTTGTATTAGATTATTTGTATATAACATTTACATAATAATATAAAAAAAATATTTTTAAAAGCTTATAACAAAAAATGTTTTGCTTTGGGTGCCGAGATTCCCATAGAAACGTGTTTTCCGGAACGGGCAAGAAAAAACTAATTTCTTCTGAAGTAACGAGGTTTCCAGAATCTAGATTGCGAATTATAGATTATACTAAATGTCGTACACTTTTTTTTTATGAATTAAGGAATTTTTCCGCAGTTTTTACAGGCATAATTACAGTATGCCTGGGAATAGTATTCCTACATTGTATTGCTTGTTTTTTATTGCACCTTACTCAAACTGCACTCTTCCTACAATTTATTTAAACAATTGACAAATGAGACACACATTTTTCCAAGAAATGGGCGAAACACGTGTATTTTTTCTTAATTAAATTAATTTCAAAACAAATGAAGTCAGTCCAAAGAATAACAACAAGTTAATACTTTGCATGACAATATTTACATAGTAGGTGGAACCTAAGCACACAAGAAGAATTTTGTGATTTATGTAAGTCTACGCCCTGAAACCAGCAGGTAACACAGCGCTATTAATCGTGTAAATTGACTTTTTGGTAAAACGTCTGTAGCATTTTTTTTTTTTTTTTAATCTTGTACCGTTGAAACATGTATATGCTTGTGTTGTATTGCTTGTGTAACGTTTTGTCTTATGCTTCCAATCTGACATTTCATTTTTTTTAACCATTTGGAAAAATGGTTATTGTCCTCGTCAGGGTAGGAAATCAAAAGCATATCTGAAGCTTTTTTATTGGTTTAATCCGCATTTTATTCGTTCTCTGATTGGTCTATACAGTAATCTGTCATTTTCCTTTACTTTCAACAGAGATGGATACTTCTGTTGCCACTATGATAAAAAAGTAATAAAAACTACAAAAAAAAAATTAATAACTCAGAAACAAATTAAGATACAGTTTTTAAACAAATTGCATTTAAAAGTACATTTTTTTCTCTATACGAAGGTGTAACAAGTAATATTGTGGGATGTTTAGAAGTTTAAGAATGAAATTTCATTTAAAATTGGTCGTCAGATTTCTTGGAAATTTGACGATGGAAAACCCTTTTCCCGAACAGCCAATGAAATGCTTGAATAATACGTAAGTTTCAGGTGGATAATACGTAAGTTTCGGGAAATCTGACGAGTCGCAGTCGATTTTTGTCGCTTGCAATTTTTACGCGTAATAACACTATTAATGTGTAATTCATGGCGTACGTAATGTATGATCAACTCCATGCGATTTTTTTTTTGTCAATTTCTAGTCTTTGAAAAAATCATTTTCCAAATGGTCGTTGTAATTTGTTAAATTGCTTTTTTTTTATTTTTATTTTTTTTCTTGTTTGCTTTTTTAAAACAAAATCACTTAAAGTAAGCAAAGTGTGGACTGCCACGTTTTGCCAAAACATTTTTTCAGGAAATAGGATTATCGTAAAGTGTAAGAAGTATTGGGAGGAAAATACTTACCATAAGCATTCTTCCGAAAAATATGAGGATAACAGCAATAAAGCTTAGACATTCAAAAAAAAAAAGAACAAAAGGCGACGTATCTATAAATAAAACAAAATTTTAAATTATTACTTTCTTACTTTTTTACTTAATCATTATTTAGTTACAATTTATTCTTTATATACTCTTATACTTTCTATTAGAAATTACAGAAATGAATTTTCCATCACTTATCAAGTTATATCAAAAAACAAACACAGTGTAATTTTATTTTTTGTATAAATGCCTATAAAATATATTTTCAATGTTGTACCTTTGGAATAACTATGCTTGCGTTCTTTTGTTCTATTTTCTGTTTTAAGGTTATAAAGAGCCTTTTTATTTTGCCTTAATTAATGTTTGCTTTTGTTAACCTTTGAAGGGCTGTGGGGATATTTCTCATATCTATATTTATCATACCATAATTAACGTTCAGAAAATACTCCGAAATTTGATTACATTGCAGTTTAATGCAAAAATGAGGCAAATACAAAGGAGTAATGTTTTACATTTTAAACAAATGTTGTAAAGAAAATTCAACTGTTATTTAATAGTCTTATAATATGTTCGAAGATCTAATGTACTTCTGTTTTATTATAATATGTATATCCAGCAACAACTTTGTTATATAAACACAGTGCAATTCATACATAACATACAAATTTTGCAAGTTTAAATGTTTAGAAAATCATTGAAAAATTTGCTTTAATTTATTACTCTGTAATTCAATATAAAAAGAGGAAAATAATGAGTAACAGCCTGTTTTATATCTTAAACAAATGTTGTAAAGAAAATTCAACTGGCCATTTATTATTCCTATAACACGATTCTTAGATTATTCTATTTTATTATAATCTGTGTATGCAACAACAAATTTCTTGTATATACACAATAAAATTCCTACATAATATAAAATTTTATAAATTTTATATGTTTAGAAATTAATTCAAAATTTTGCTTTAATTTATTATCCCATAATTCAATATAAAAATGAAACAAATACTAGGTAACAATCTGTTTTACATTTTAAACATTGGAAAATCCAACTGGCCATTTAATATTCTTATAATATGATCAAAATTCTTAGGCTACTATATTTCATTATAGTCAGTATATCCAGAAACAGGTTTGTTGTATAAACACAGTTTAATTCATAGATAATATAAAATTTTGTAAATTTACATGTTTAGAAAATAGTTTAAAATTTTGCTTTAATTTATTACAACGTAATGCAATATAAAAATGAGGCAAATACTTGGTAACAATACGCTTTACATTTTAAACAGTTGTTATAAAGAGAATCCAACTGGCAATTTAATATTCTTATAATACTTCACAATTATTAGACTATTCTATTTCATTATAATCTGTATATCCAGCAACGGTGTATAAACACAGTGTAATTCATACATAATTTAAAATTTTGAAAATTTACATGTTTAAAAATTAATTCAAAATTTTGCTTTAATTTATTACACCGTAATTCAATATAAAAATGAGGCAAATACTTGGTAACAAGTGTTTTATATTTTAACCCTCCAAGCTGTTTGTCCGTATTTTTCCGTTTCCAAAAAAATAACTTAAATTGGTTGTAAACAAAATATTTTTAACAGAATTATATTTTAAGATGCGTGTCAAATAAAGGAGCATGAAGTGTCTCTCTATTCTAAAAAAAAGTAACTATCGCTGTCACCGCCGCCGCCGCCGGTTTTGAATTTTTTGTGACCGGAGGTCTTTCTTCGTTAATATTAAAAAAACTGTTGCATACAAAAATATGAAAATCAGTAGTATTATAGAAAAATGTTTGATAAACACGCTGATGCAGACAGTTATCAAATCAAAGAATTATTTTAAGAGATATTTAATGCCAAATTTGGACAAAATCGTTCCATTAAAAAAGTTTTATAGGAGCAAAAACTGTACATAGGAATTTAATCATTTTTAGATCATTTTATGCGTCAGAATTTCCCGGTGTGCAGATTGCAGTTAGTTTTTTAATTTGAATAATTTTTCGAGGTTTTATTTCTATTTTAAATTCAAATTTTCAGCATTTCGAGAGATATTTTTTACAAATTTTAGAAAATTGTATTAATTTAAACTGTTGCCAACTGTATAAACAGCGCAAACAGTAATGTTTGCTTCAAATTAAAAATTTATTTTACACGTGACTATTATAAACAAAAAATATAAAAAGCAGGAACTCATTGAAAATTACGTCATAAAAACTATAGTTACACGTGAATTTTAAATGAGAAAGAATATTGTAAAATAATAAATTCAGTAACATGCGTTAGATGTCCTAAATAGGAGAATTTACGTCATATTACACTTATTACGTAAAATGAACAAAAAATAATATTGCAAAACAGTTTTAATTTAAAAATTGCGCGAGACATTTACTTGACATTTTAAGATGATCATAATATTTCATTTCTAACAAAAGTATTTTGACGTGAATATTAAAAAGAGAAAGAAAAGTTTGGTGAAAATTACGTCAGATTATAATTGTCAGATTCAAATTATAATTCAATCTTCCGAAATCTTTTTAAAGGCGATCAAATTAGCGTGCTGTTAGAGTCTGCGGTGTCTGAACGGGGGTTGACGAGCGTAGCTCGTAGGGGGCAGAGCCCCCTAGTATTTTAAAAACAAACAGAGAAAGAAAATTTGAATTAACATTAGTTTTATAAGCATTTTTTGGAAATTGCAGGAAAGCCTTAAACAGTTATTGTAAAGAAAATCCAACTGGTCCTTTAATATTCTTATAAGACGTTCAAAATCCTTAGGCTATTATATTTTGTTGTAGTTTGTACATCCAAACACAAATTTGTTTTATAAACACAGAGTAACTCATACATAACATGAAATTTTGCAAATTTAAATATTTATACACTAATTCAAAATTTTGGTTTAATTTATTACATTGCAATTCAATATAAAAATGAGGTAAAAACTAAGTAGCAATGCATTTTACCCTTTAAACACCCGATGTAAAGCGAATTTAACTGGGCATTAAGTATTCTTATAATACGATCAAAACTCATATTATTATACTCTGTTATAGTCTAACCTATAATTTGAGCTGGCTCTTTATTTACTGGATACGGTGTCAGACACAATCAAGAAAAAGAAACTAGAACCACAAATTGTTAGCTTAAATATCGAACACACAGAAACGGCTGTTATACAAACTTGCTCTCGTATCTAACACCTGATTTAATCCGATAAAGAGAACAAGGGTTAAAACTTGAGCAGCGGGTTGAGAATATTGCTTTATACCCATTCATTTCCAAGAAATTAATTGTGGAGGGGTTAAAGTTCCTAAAACTCATCTTTAATGGAATAGAATCCACATTGTTGCCCCTGGGGTGAATTTGATATCTCTAGCCTCTAAACAAGTCAAATACTGCAACCATCTTTGTGTGATATTTTCAATAGATTTTCCATAGAATACTCTAAAAATCTAAACAATAGTGAAACACGCAGCTTTACATCGTTTTTGGATAGATACTGTTAAATTTTTCATTAACCCTTTATATCCCAAATTATGAATTCATAAAACTTTCATCTTCTAAAGCATTTTTCGTGAATTTTTAAAACTACGTTAGGCGATTTACGCAGTCATTTAATAAATTTTAGAAGGATTTTGCTAATTAAAATTAACCCATTTTAGGCCAAACATAGAAATTTTATAAAATGGGGTATTGTTTTCATTGAAATATATTTAAATTACATTCATTAAGACAAAAAAAAAAGTTTCGTGCATGAAAAATAACATTTTATTTGAGAAATAAAATGCATTCGGCATTTTCATGCATTCGGTCAATGGTGCGCTAACGCACCATTAAATTTAAAATTAATATTTTTTTTTTTACAATTTTTATGACATTTGTTTTATTATTATTTTATTTACTGAACTTGCAACTTTAATCCATTATAAAGACGTATGATTAATCTCAAGTGGAATAATTATACATTTTCAAAAAGTCGAATTTGTCAATAACCGTTTCAATTTTAAAAGACTAGCGTATTTTGAAAATATCTCAACAGAAAGTTTTTACTCCAATTGAATTACTGATATTTTATAGATGTCGCCAGAATCCTTAAAAATAGCAGAAAAATAAAATTAGTGAAAAATATTCGCCACAGTGTTAATAAAAAAATATCTATTGAAATGGCGCGTTTACGCACCTTTGGCCGAAAATGGGTTAATTAATTAAAGTTGAATTTTTAGGGATTTTGTGCACTATTTATAACTAACTCCACTCAGATCTTTTATTTAAAATATTTTTTTAAGTATTTTATAGAATTAAAAAATGTACAAATACAGGGTGAGTACAAATGATGTACCCGATTTTAAAAAAAAAATCTATTTTCGAAACTACTGCACATATTACAGTAAGTGATACGTGAATTTAAAGAGAAATATACTAAGTTTTTTATCAGAACATGTAAATCGTCATAATGTCAGAGTGTGGGGAAGTGAAAATCCTCATGAGATTGTGCAGTTTCATAGAGATTCACACTGCAAATAGAGGCGTCTTAAATTCAGACACATATGTGACTGAAAAAGTAATTCAAACACTTAAGTGTCTGAATGAGAAATTTCAGACATCATAGATGTCTAAATTTAAGACACATAAGTGTCTTACTATGATCATGGTATAAATGAACTCAGAAAAATGTCTGAATAATAGTGACATGTCTGAAATTAAGACATTTAGAAATTCAGACACTTAAGCGTCTGAATGCGATACAATTGTATCATATATGTGATGACTGTACGTACTATTGTATTGCAATATGTATACCAATACCATCAGAAAATATTTCCGAATGGATGAAAGCTGTTTAAAAATACTCTTTCATCCACTTAATTTAGTATTACTTTATAAAAGAAGTAATCGTGGGACAATTGTAAAAGTTCGCGTAAGGTTTGCGGCTAAGTTATTTTTGGCGCAATAAATAATTAAATATTTGCTTTTCATAATATAAAGTGTTTCAAAAATTACTTGTTATCATAGGCGTACACAGGAAGGCCCTCTCCCCTAAATGCGAAGAGTTATGAGTTTGGACAGAAAGAAACGTATTAAGGAGCAAGAATTTAGGATAGATATGCCTGGATTCTACTGCCTAGTCCGCTTTTCTAAAATGCAGAATGTAAACACGAAGCTAAACTAAGAATATTTTGTCATAACTCCTCCTCGTGTGAAAAATGCTTAAGGGTGTTCTCAAATCCAAAAGGGCAACTTTCTGACACAAGTTTTAATTTATTGTTGTTCGAAAATGCATTAGCTGGTGTTGTTGTTCAGAAACTATGTAATTGAGCTGTTTTTTCCATTTTTTTGCAAACGCATTAGATCTTTCAGAAAATAGTGTCAAAGTGGGCGTTTTGAGGCAAATTTCCGTGCGAAGGAAAAAAGAGCACTCAAGAGCGGGCGAAAAACGTGTTTGTCACGTGATCAAAATCTCTTATAACTCAGTAGGTAATTGATTGATGAAAAAATGGAAAACACAGTTCAATTCGAAATCGCTTCCATGGCTAGGCTTTACAATTTTATACTTTTCTGTTAAAAAATGAATTTGTGAATGTGTAAAAACGTTTTGCACTTATTGAGCAGAGCAGTTAAGAACAGCCTTAAAGATATCAACATAATAAGAAATTCAAAAATTAAGAAATATTAATCGTTCAATGGAAAACTGGATTTTTTCTCTCCTGTTTCTTTTTTTTTTCTTCAAAAGGGATTTTTTTTTCTGAATTTCCCTCCCCCATCTAAGATACATTTGAAATATATGAACACCAAAAGGAGAACAGAATTAAAACTGTCTTCTACAAAAAAGTTTATGGTGGTGTGTGTGTGTGGGGGGGGGGGGGGGGGGTTCCTCTGAAGAAAAATTCTTAGCAACATTTTCTTAGCGTTTAATTAATATATTGCTATTTGGAAGACAAAAAAGTATATTTTTTAAATGATTAGACATAAAGAAAATTTAATTAATTAAATTTCAGGGAGGGACAATGTACCTCCACCGCCCTCCTCATCAAAATTCAATATGTTATTTGCTAGTTTTACTACAAAATTTTTATTTAAAGTATGTTTTCTATATGTCTGAAAATAGAAAAATTGCAAAAATCGCACTCAAATAAATGTAGCATGTTAAGAAAAATAACTAAATAGATAAAATAAAACGCTTCTGATTTCTTCTAATTCAATGATGTACTTCTCGCTGATAAAAAATTTTATTACTCATCAAGCCCATTATAACGGTTTGTAAACCGCAGACTGGATAAACCACTGCACAGAAAATTAAAATGTTGACTTCGCGTATTTCGCTTTGTTAGAAGTCCATTGGCGATTGGCGCGTTAAAACGGAATATTCTTTCAGTGAGTTATTTTCTTGTTTAACAAAAGCTCCCGAGATTTTTTATGTGTAAAATTCCGTAAATGGATATTGTGACTGTGTATTCTACATAGATCTATATACAGCTACGTAGCTATTAAGTAAATTTTTGGAATTTCGATATTTGTTCCTCAGAGATTCTAGTATAAGAAAGTACGTATGAAAAATAAGCTGATACAAAATGGATTGAATTTAACTTATGGAGTAGTAGGTACATATGCCTACGCAGCTGTAAAATGCATTTTTTAGAATTTCTATATTTGTTCTTCAGAGGTTGTAGTATAAGAAAGTACGTGTGAAACAACAAAGTGGATTGAATTCAAGTTGTGGAATATGCGTTTTATGTTGTTATAAAAATAATATATTTTTTAATAGTGTGATTCTATCATCTACATAGATCTATACGCAGCTATAAAGTGCCATTTTTTGGCATTTTAATATTTGTTCTTCAGAGACTGAAGAATAATTGTGAAATATCAGCAAACAGATGTTGAGTAGAATTAATCTGTGCAGTAAATTTAAATTATATTCTTATAAAAATATATGTGGGAATAATGACAAAAAAAATTTCTTCTATATGTTTTTCAATTTTCAACATCATTCTGAATATTTAGTAAAATACATAAGAAAGTGTGTTTGTTTTTGTGTTACCTGTTTGTATTAAATTGATTTACTTATAAATCAATGACTTACTTATAAGAAAGTATGTGTGAAACAACAAAGTGGATTGAATTCAAGTTGTGGAATATGCGTTTTATGTTGTTATAAAAATAATATATTTTTTAATAGTGTGATTCTATCATCTACATAGATCTATACGCAGCTATAAAGTGCCATTTTTTGGCATTTTAATATTTGTTCTTCAGAGACTGAAGAATAATTGTGAAATATCAGCAAACAGATGTTGAGTAGAATTAATCTGTGCAGTAAATTTAAATTATATTCTTATAAAAATATATGTGGGAATAATGACAAAAAAACTTCTTCTATATGTTTTTCAATTTTCAACATCATTCTGAATATTTAGTAAAATACATAAGAAAGTGTGTTTGTTTTTGTGTTACCTATTTGTATTAAATTGATTTACTTATAAATCAATGACTTACTTATAAGAAAGTATGTGTGAAACAACAAAGTGGATTGAATTCAAGTTGTGGAATATGCGTTTTATGTTGTTATAAAAATAATATATTTTTTAATAGTGTGATTCTATCATCTACATAGATCTATACGCAGCTATAAAGTGCCATTTTTTGGCATTTTAATATTTGTTCTTCAGAGACTGAAGAATAATTGTGAAATATCAGCAAACAGATGTTGAGTAGAATTAATCTGTGCAGTAAATTTAAATTATATTCTTATAAAAATATATGTGGGAATAATGACAAAAAAATTTCTTCTATATGTTTTTCAATTTTCAACATCATTCTGAATATTTAGTAAAATACATAAGAAAGTGTGTTTGTTTTTGTGTTACCTGTTTGTATTAAATTGATTTACTTATAAATCAATGACTTACTTATAAGAAAGTATGTGTGAAACAACAAAGTGGATTGAATTCAAGTTGTGGAATATGCGTTTTATGTTGTTATAAAAATAATATATTTTTTAATAGTGTGATTCTATCATCTACATAGATCTATACGCAGCTATAAAGTGCCATTTTTTGGCATTTTAATATTTGTTCTTCAGAGACTGAAGAATAATTGTGAAATATCAGCAAACAGATGTTGAGTAGAATTAATCTGTGCAGTAAATTTAAATTATATTCTTATAAAAATATATGTGGGAATAATGACAAAAAAATTTCTTCTATATGTTTTTCAATTTTCAACATCATTCTGAATATTTAGTAAAATACATAAGAAAGTGTGTTTGTTTTTGTGTTACCTGTTTGTATTAAATTGATTTACTTTATTAGATTTAAGGAAACTAAAAAGGTAAGGATGCTATTATTTACAACAATATATTTTTATTTCGAAATAGAACTTTTTCTTGAACAATATTACTTGCGTAATATTAATTATTTAATTTACTTTTTTAAGAATATATATATTTATCATATTTGTATATTTTTATATACAATAAATATTTTTCAGTGTTACAGTGTTTTTTATGATTTTTAACAAATTTATATCATTTTCAGGATTAATTAACTAACTTGCTTAATAATTCTTAAAGCTTCCGCTTTATAAAAAAAAATGTTTTTTTATATCAAATAATCCCATCATTTGTTTAAATAAGCATTAAAAGTTATTGCTTGTGTACATTGACACCCAACTTTTTCAACCTTTTTCGTGTTATATTTTTTGTCCAAAAAAGCAGTTGCTGCACTATATATTTTTCTTGTGAATACAACTTATTAATCAGACTGTAAAAATGTCAGTAAATATTACATAAAAAATCGCTTAGTATAATCTCTCTGTAGAAAATAAAGTAAAATCGCAAAATTCTCGAATCTTTTCCTGAAAAAGAAATACTCAGTTTTGGTTGAGAAGCTTTTTTTTTTCACTTTGGTCTGTTACTAAATTTAATTAATATATAAAATAATTCAATCAATTTAATCAATGGGTTTTATCAATATGTTTAATTCCTTATAATACTTTTTTTCACGGTTAAAACAACATTTTATTTACCTGAATTTTAATTAAATTGTCTTTTTGCTGTGTAGAACATATAATAACTCAATATTTAACCCCTTGAGGGGCAATCGATTGTATTCCTGTAATGTTGAATTCAAACCGGAATCTTTGAAAAAATTAGTTTCAAAATATGGAAAAGCAATTTTACAACTTTTTTCCATCAAAGTTACAAAAATAAAATTTATTTAAAAGTTTCTGGTGCGAATCTTGATTAAACTTAGGTGGGATAAAATATATCCCACCGCCCCTCAAGGGGTTAATATTAGATGAAAATTGTAAAATATTCAAACACTTATTTTGATAAATTTTTTGTATTATATAATAAGATATGTACATTTTAGGCGGGGAGGGGGGTTATTAAATTAAAAGTTTGTCAAAATGGATTTATGCGAAACAAATTTTCAAACTGAAATAGCTTATTTAGTAAAACATTTTTTTTCCCTTAATTCGGAAATGCCAACTTAAAAAAATCTTCATAATATTATTTGTATTGAAAGCAAATTTTAATTATTTTGCGTTGTCCTATTTATGTATTCTAAACAATATACATGTTAGTTAAATCAAACAAATTATTGTAACTTATGATTATTACTAATAAAATTAAAATATTCCATTTTTTAATAGATAATTTTATTTAAAAAAAATTCTAGATAGATAAGGATTTACTATAAAATAAGTAAAAAAATAAATCATGATTTACTTTGTTTAACTGTTTAAAATTGTAGTTTTGTACAAAAATTTGAAAATCGAAAAATTTATTAATATCGATTTATTGATTGTTAAAAAGTTATTACAGATTTAGAACAGAAATTAGAAAAGATAGTCTTTTGATATTTACTATGTATAACTGCATTTTTTCACATAAAATTGCTGGGGATTTTTTTCAAAAGTTTGTGCATTTTTATAAAAAATACAGAAATAAAAATTAGATATGTATTTTTAAGGCAAAATAAGTTTTGAAATTAAAAGTTATTATAAAAGGAATTGCCCACATGGCAAAATGTAATTAAAAAGATCAAGTTATTAAATGATATTAATAAATACTTCCATTGTATTACAGATATTATTGGCATGGTTTCGCATATGAATTTTTATTTTTGATGACAGATCATTTAATTCTTTTACACATTACATTTTCGAAGTTAGTGTTTTCATGTAACAAAATTAAATTTATGTATAGGAAATGCTATGAACGTTTTTGCTTCAGATGGTGGACTTAAAGCTTGAAAAATAATTATAAGAGCATCAGAATTGAAGTTATCGGGAATTTTTTAATGTTTTATAAACAGTGGTGTAGTCGTAAAAAATGCAGAGGGCCTACGCTCTAAGAAGAGGGTATACCCTACAGTGTATACACTATAGCTTTTTTGAGAAACAGAGGGTATACGGTGTTCCTTAAAAAAATCCAGAAGGTATACGGCTTATACCGCCGCATACCCTCCACTACATCCCTGTTTATAAATATATTTTAAATTGTTCCTATGTAAAGTAACGCTTTGTTAAAAAGTTCGAAATTTCTACAGTATTTAATTGCACGATGAAAGAATTTTTTTAGACTATGAAAACTTTTTCAAAATATAAAGAACTGCATTCATATGTATTTCCTGTGTTTCACCTGTATTACATATTTAAATTTTAAGACACAGAAAATTTCTGACAACTTTTATTGCCAAAATTTTTCTGATTTTTTACAGGATTATTTTTTATTATCATCGAAGAATGCATTCATTTTCGCAAAACAATTTATTGTACTGATTATATATCATATTGCATATACTTGTAAAGTAGAATGAAGTAAAAGGAAAAGGATATATTTATCCAAACATATATTTACATGTTCACACACACACATATATATATATATATATTAAGTCGTCAATGTGTTTAATTTTTTGTGACTGTATATGTAGTAGTATGAAGGTGGGCTAATGAATGTAAGCCGCTGGTACTGGAACTTATTAGAATCACATTTCCTATACTGTCAAAAAAAAAAAAAAAAAAAAAAAAAAAAAAAAAAAAAAAAAAAAAAGGAAGATAGAAAAGAAACATTTTCTGACTTTTTTTTAAATATATTTATAACTAGATATATTTAATAAAAACTCTCAATAGAAGACACCCTAGGACCGCAGAATTTTCCCGCTATTTAGAGATTTTATTTTCATATGTAGAAATAAACAGTCCAGAGTATACAAATACACAGTATACAGAGTAAAAAGTACACAAAATCTGCTTCAATCTACAAATGTGGATTGAAAAAAGTGATCGCTAAATAGGTCTCTGCTATTCGAGAATGTCCGTTATTACAGTAAACTCCCATACCCGGTCACTCCCGAATAGCGGACAGCTCTATTTAGAAAAATAAAAAGAGGAGTAGTGTTTCTTCTCGAAGCAAGACCTGATTCGAGCATGGAAACTGATCCGCGATCCCGCCCCCTCCCCTTCCCATTGATTTTTGGGCCCTCAAATTTGGTATGCAATTTTACAAATTCAATGTCTTTATGTTTGGGATTTTCAGTATTGTATCCACATACAAAATTATCACATTAGGATTATAATTTCAGGAGATATTAATAAGAATATGAAAATGTAATTTAACATTAGAAGCTCTAAATTTTGAATGCTTATGATTCAAAAACTTACCATTCAAATGACTAGGAATTTCGTTTTTAGGCATAGTTTGAGCCGAAGATTTAAAATATGGTGTCAAAATTCGGTGTTGCCATTGCAAAAAAGAGTGAATCATTTTATATACATGGGAATAATTTGATATCATGCAAAGATGATTGCAGCATGGACAACTGGGCTCTTTCTATGAGCCTTTTGGTTTACGGGGCCCTAAATTTGGTATGAAATTTCAATAAAGCTGATATTTTAAATTCGTTTTGATCTTATATTTATTTTAATAAATATTGTGTGCTTTTAGAACATGATATGGTTAAAGAAAAGGATATATTTATCCAAATATGTATTTGACAACATCGAATAGGGTTAATTTTTTCATTTTATTTATTTATTTATTTATTTTTCTTTTGTAACAGTATATGAAGGCGGTGGGGGGGGGGGGGGGGGGGAGCGAATGAATACCAGGTCTCTGGCCTAGCATTAATTTGAAGTTGTCATTAAAAGTAATAACATTTCTGATGCCGTAGGACAAAATATGATATCATATCAATACATATTTAGGTGAATATATCTCTATATATATATGTGTATATATATATTATCCTATTCTAAAACTACAAAATACTGATTATAATCATCACAAGGTTAAAACAAATTTAAAATATCAGCTTTATGAAAATTTCATACCCAACTTGGGGGACCCTAGAATCAGGGGGCAGAGAAATATTCCAGTTTTCCACGCTGCAACAGCTATGATTTATAGTAACAAATTATTCCCATTTATAAAAATGATTCAATGTGGTCAAATATGGCTGCATATATGGCTTAGATAGAAAAGTGGTCAAAGATGGCTTCATGTTGGTAAAAAAAAAGGGTTCAAAGATGGCCACAATTAAGACATTTGAAATGTCTGAAATTCAGACGCAAGAAGTGTCTCAAAAAATTAAGACACTTCAAAACGTCTGAAAATCGAACACTCTCATTCCAGACACTTAAGTGTCTGAAATTCAGACGCAAGAAGTGTCTGAAAATTTTCAGACATTTTAAAACGTCTGAAAATTGAACACTGCGTTTCAGACACTTAAGTGTCTGAATCTCAGACATTTCTGTTTAGAGTGCACCAAAAGTGAATGTTTTTTGTGCGATGTCATGGAAAAATTTTATGGGCCATTGTTTATGTACCACCAATGCCGAAAATACTGCCAGAACTTAAGGCTGTTCTTAACTGCTCTGTTCAACAAGCGCAAAACGTTTTGACACATTTACACATTCATTTTTTAACGGAAAGGTATAAAATTGGAAAGCCTGGCCATGGAAGCGATTTAGAATTGAACTGTGTTTTCCATTTTTTGATCAATCCATTACCTATTGAGTTATAAGCGTTTTCGATCACGTGACAAACACGTTTTTCACCCGCTCTCGAGTGCTTATTCTCCGTTCGCGCGGAAACTCGGTTCAAAACGCCCACTTTAACACTATTTTCTGAAAGATCTATTGCGTTTGCAAAAAAAGGGAAAAAACAGCTCGATGACATAGTTTCTGAACAACAACACCAGCTAGTTTCATGCATTTCCGAGCAAAAATAAATTAAAACTTATGTCAGAAAGTTGCCCTTTTGGATTTGAGAACACCCTTAAAGAACGGATTTGTGCAGAAATCAGAACCATTGGCGGAGTGATGCTACAAAATGTTTGGAACGAACTGGATTACAGATTGGACGTAACGCCGTGTAACAAGAGGTCTCACGTCGAACATTTGTAACTGAAAAAAAATTGGTATATTTCTCTTTAAATTCATGTATCACTTATTGTAATATGTGTAGTAGTTTCGAAAATATGACTTTTTAAAATCGGGTCTATCATTTGTACTCACCCTGTAATATATAATGCTGTTACAATAGAAATATAGAAATATTTCCTAACTGAAACTTTTCCCGCACAATCTTTCAAAGTCAAGAAAGCTGAAAAGATGCAAATGAAAAAGAAATTTTCCTTTTAAAAATCTTTTTGTTTTGTGCAACCATAATGTTTTTGGAGCAAGATAAAGTAAAGTATCTATAATTCATTCTAAACTGTATTACTATACTAATAGATATAGTAAATTAATTTTAAAACAAGTTATTTTAATGTTACTTTAAAGTACCGTCGGGGCATAAAGGGTTAAGAGACTACTTTAGTCACCTGAAAAGACCCGCTCACTAATGCTAATCCTATGGAAGAAATTTTTAAAGATATCTCGTTTGTATTTCAGTATTTTGAAACAATTCTTTTTGCATTCGCTCTGTACAAAGGGCGTTTTTTACTTTTTCAATTTTTTACAGATATTTTTAATTGGGACACTTACATTTTCGGAACTGGTTTCGAAAGAGAAAGCATCCTCTTGAAAAAAAAACTGCAAACAAAATCGAAAAAGTAAAAAAGGGCAGATGTAGGTATCAATCTCAGCTATCCAATCCAAAAAAATCATTACAAATATTAAGATGCAAACGAGATATCTTAAAAAATTTCTCCTATAGGATTAGCATTAGCCAGGTCTTTCCAGGTGACTGAAGTTTACCTAAATTTGACCTAAAATTTACGTGTTGTTTATGTTTTTTTTTTTTTTTTTTTTTTTTTTTTTTAATTACAATGAAAAGAGATATCACTCCTCGGACTTTTTGCATTATATTTATTCACATTTTAAACGCACATTTAAATTTGTTTTGTGTAAAAAAAAATAAGACTTATGTCTTGTAAGAATGCAGATGTGCGCCATGGACTTCCAATCGGGCGACCGTTTTTATTCAGTCACAAGCATCTCAACCATACTGGGTCACCCTATTATGAAAGGGCATTCAATTCTCTGGAGCTTACACCAACATTTAGATTGAAAGGTTGTCATCTTTCCCCCAATGGCTGATTTATTTTTGCAAGACATTTCGCAGTCACACTGGGCGTAAAGTTGGCTGTAACTAGGAAGCCCTAAAAGATGATCAACTGTTCAACTGATTTTTGAAAAAATGGCTGTTTTTTAAACAAAAAAGATCACTTTTATGCTTTTGTTTGCCTTTTGCAAGCTCTAAAAAATATTTAATCAATGAAAATTATACTTTTTGGAGGCATACGCTCCATCAAAAATGATTAATTTTTTTAACAAAAAATGTGGTAAATCGGTCCAATAGTTTTCGAGAAAAATGATTGCCCAATTTAAAAAACAGAGTTTTGAGAAAAACAAGTTTAAAATTTTACAATAGCATTACGTTCAATGAGCGGCGTTATATTCGATGATCAAAAAATAATGTAAGAAATTGCAATATCTCGAAACTGCTTTAGGGCAACAATCTGCACACTTGAGGAATTCAAAATTTTTAAAAAATTGAAAATTTTGACCCAAAAAAAGCAGAACCTCCCCTTAAGAACTTTCAAAAATTTATTTTATCCCAAAACTGACATTAACAAGTAATTGTTTAAAATTTCGTTTTAAAAATCTTACATTTTATGTATAAAGATTTTCCCCGGTAATGCTAATCATTTCGTTATAACGGAATTTTTGTACAACCGGGTTTCAATTAAACGGAACTATACTACATATATACAAAATCAGCTACAAAAATCTTTTTTTACCCATAATGTAGTCATATATCAGACCGAGTAATACAATTTTCTCTCACAGGACCTTATCCGCGAGTCGGTTTGACTTTGATAGTGTTTGTTCAGATTTCGTTCATATGGGGTTGGCTCACTTTTTCTTAGATATTAAGTTAGTATTGACACTATTCTCAGTTTGTTATTGTGTTTACTTTAAAGAAGTACAATATCCAATAGATGCCCTATACTGTATCTTTTATAATTCTGATTAATTTCTATACTGTTTCAAACATGTGTGAAATTGATAGTTTCTGTTGCGGATATTTCGTTCTTATCAGGTTGGCTCTAATACTTTTTTATTAAATACTAAGGGGCTCTGCCACTACGAGCTACGCTAGCCAACCCCCGTTCAGACACCGCAAACTCTAAAAGCACGCTAATTTGATCGGCTTTTTAAAAAAAAATTGCATTTAGAAGTATATTTTCTTCCTTATTCGATGATGTAAAAATTTAAATTTTGCTATGTTTAGAAGTTAATTAAAAAAAATGAAGTAAATGTCCGGTTTATTCTTACTGTCAATATAACGTCAGAGTTACCCAGGTAGATGTTTTTTTTTTTTTTTCTTTATATAGCATAGATACAGTCTCTTGCAAAACAAATGTCATATCTTAAAACTATACATTTTTAATTTTTTTCTATCGTTACAAGAAGAAAGTATTGGATTCGTGAAAATTCTCAACTTCTTGTCTTCGACGGATTAAAATGTTTTACAAGATCCGGAACATGATTTGACAGTTTTTAGAAAATATTAGAGAATCTTTGGTGATTTACTCGACTATTAACTTTTGGCATGCGGCTTATAAGAAGGTATCGCTTTTAATAAATTACAAAATTATATTTGAATACATAGTTGATATATTTCATATAAAAATGCTTTTTGGTGTCGTTAGTTAACAATCTGAAAAAGTATATTAAATGTAAAAAATCGATTAGCGTTTTCAACAAAACAACATCTGTTTTCACTAATTCTATACACGCGGGGTATGTTCTATAACATGGAAAGAGCGGGTTGGATCTCCTGGTTATTTTAAATGATGGAAATTTTACAGTCAGAATAATTAGATTTTACAACTACTAGTGATGCTTCAGTTAGGTCAGTAATTTGTACAGTAGGACAGCTAAGTTCGCAATGCAGCTACGATTACAAATGTTCAGAGGTGGGGGAATGCATCATTTTACTCGTCACTGCCCAGTGTATTTTCTGACAGGGCGAGTGAATTTTTAGGCAGTCTTTGAAAAACTGCAAGCTATAGAAAATATGCCAAAAATTTACTAGTTAGCTGTTCTTTGCAACTTTCTGAATCATCACGATGTAAACATGGTGCTAAATTCTACGCTATACCAAACTTTACTCTTTTGTATACATTTCTTAATTTTATAGAAAAAAAAATTATACTATGCCAAACTTTGCTCTGTTGTTTACATTTCTTAATTTTATAGAAAAATTTTTTGAAATGTCTTACATAAAAGGTAACTATTATTTTCGCAGTCGCGTACATTTTGTCGTAATAGTTTTCAATTGTCCGTTGCACCTTGCTGACTGCTAAAATAAATCTTTAGCTGGTCTGAAAACTCCCCCTCCCCCACCTCTGCAAAAGTTCTGGTCGATGATACAAACTTTTCCATTTAATGAGAATGGTCGTTAGATGCACTCTTCACAGCATCGAAGAGGATTTTTGATGTAACACCTGTCACATGATGGTTTAAATAGCTTCAGGCAGCAGCTCCAGTTAGCGATCCTTCAGAAACCTTTCGACAGAAACATTTTTCTGGCAGCAAAATTTTTTGAAGGGAAAACTTCTTTAGGGGCGTTGAGCTTTTTTTGAGATGGGGAAAAACCACTGATTCCGAGACACTGTAACGTAACCGACATGCTAGCATTTTGACACATAGACACTAGCGCGCCAAGCGGTGAATGACAGGAACTTTTCCCTCTTCAGCTCAATCCGCAAAAGAAGAAGGAAGCTAAAACTCACTTTTTCTCCCGGCGTATTGCTAAAACAAATTATTATTTTGTTTTTCGCCAGTTAAAATGAATTATACCGTATTCGTGACCTACCTATTTAGTGTAACTAAAAACCGATAACGCTGTATTTTATCGTGTTGATGGCCTGGTCAATGACCAACAGTATTGGCGGGAATTTCGATTACGGAAGATAAAATACAGGGCACAGATGTCAGATACGCACTTGGGTACCAAATTGACAGCAAAATGGCGTTACTTTATTTTACAAAGTAACCCGGCTACTGTTGCTTATTTATTAATAAATTGTTCATTTACTTTTATTTATTTTTTTTTAATTGTACAATTGTTTTGTTCTATAGTTATTAATGAAATTACCGTTTATTTATTGTTGTTTACTTTTTAAAACAATAGAAAATAATTTAAAAATATATATATTGTTACTGATATTGGAAAACGGGCTTTCGCCAAATTGACGTTAAAAAATCGCGCCAAACCTGGTTCGTATATCACATCTCTGTCAAATTCTCGGTTTTTTGATTTTTCGACTTTTTATCCAAATTTTCCGGATTTTTAAAATTTTCCCTTTCATTGTATCCCAAACACTACCTTCATACCAAATTTCAAGATTCTAGGGATACAGGATGTACCACTGAGTTTTGATGATCGGTGAAGCAGTGTCGAAAAGGCGAAAGTTTAAGTTCATATATCTTCTGAAATAAAAAAGATAGAAACGTGAAATTTCAGCATTTAGTTCCATTTCCACATTACTTTAGATTTACGAAGTTTCAAGTTTCTGGGAATCACCAACACAAAGATATTGGAGGGTCAAAAGTACCCTGAGTTGCTTCCAGAAAAAGATGCTTACGGCTGTGCTTTCAAGACTTGGCAGGGGCACTGCCGTGTCCCCAGATGCTTTCATTAGTGCTGCTACATAATTCAACGCATAAAACATTTCCTGACGATTAAAAAAACACACACGTAATTGTTGAAGTTTTCACTTCTATTGGCACTCCCGGAGTGCCACTGTTTTTTTGTTTTTTTTAATTAAAAAAATTCACATCTTTTTGTGTATTTCTGTGAAAACAGCATCGTACCATTGCTTGTACTGTTTGAATTATTGAAATTTTATTCCTCCGGCTGCTTTTGGGACGTCCTGTATGATATCGCCAACATTTAAACGCTTAGTAACTTCGTGATGTAGAAATGGCCAAACATGGTGGACGGGTAAGTTGCCTCAATATAATGATCAAACACACTGACGGCTAGTCGCGTGACCAATGACCGGTTGTCAGGAACGGGAAAATTTATGTACACTTAACAAATCGTTTTGGTTGGCAATGCGCCCAGGAGTTCGCACACCGGTCACACCACATATTAAAGACACCTACGCAAAAATAGTTTACATTCTTGTTGCGTTTTGTTTCAATGATAAGAGTTATGTGTTAATTTCAGATGACGCTCTGGAACGGGTTTTAACATATGTAACAGGTGAAGCCCTTAAAAAAATAAATAATAAAAACTGTTTGGAAAAGAATGGTAATAAATTATATGTACTTGTAGCATCATGACAAAAATGAGTTAGGATTACCTTCTTTTAGTGATCAACTTATGCATAGTTTATATATAAAAAAGAATTCTTAAATGTTTCCTGACATATCAGAAACGTTTGCGAAAATTTAATGTAATCTTGTGAAAATTTATAGAGTTTCTAAAACCAATCCCTAATCGTCATATACTGACAGATCAATCAGAATCCTTCAAGTGATAAATTTTCCAAATTGATATTTTAAAAAAAGAAAAAAATCTGAAACATAGCCACTCTCGGCTTTTGCACAGTTGATCCGAATAGTTCGCTATTTCGAATATGTATCGTGCGGCATTTAAATGTTTTATTTTTACCGATAAATGTTGCACAAATACACGTTCAGAACTTTTGTCAAATGAAGACATGATTAAATTGTAAGTGATTAAATAAATCAAAAAGAAAGGAGAAGAATCTAATAATGAACTCACTGGAAAGACTTTGATAATCATGGATGGATATGAATGAAAGCTTCATACCTCTTGGCAAATTTTTGACAATTGTGAAAAATGTAATTCCAAAGGAAAGCGCATATCACACGTACGAAGGTAATTAGATAAATAACGCAGCGTATTGAAGAGATTTCTTGTATTGTAATAATATTTAATGATATCTGAAACTAAAAAAAAGTATAATGTAAGTCAAAATAATTTAAATTTTCAATTTCCCGACCTTTGTGAAACTTTAGTTTCACTCCTTTTTCAAGTGCGGGAGGGGTGGGACAAAAGTCTAAAGTTGGGGGGAAATATGACGAAATTACATTTCAGCGAATATTATGATTTCACAGATGTATAATATAAATGAAAAGCATGACTTGGTTTTATTTATTATTATGTTTTCTACAAAATTTGCAGCTGAAAGATTAAAAACATTTGAAGTTAAAAAAAATATTTTTTATAGATCAAAATTAAGTAGTGAATCCGATTTATGCATTTATTACAAGATAAATATTGCAAAAATTTTCAATATTAAAGAAAATATTTAAAAGTATGAAAATAAATATTTGTTATTATTTGGGAACACGGAAAAAAGGAATCGACACGTCCCATACCTCCCTCCAGGTAGTATATTTAACAAAATGGCTTATCACATTTACCACACTGCTTTTTAGGTTGAACTTAATCAGTAGCTTGTAAACACACGATATATGGAATTATGTTAATAATTCATTATTTTTGTTTTAAAAATTTAATAAGTGTCTATATCAATTTCAAAATAGAAGTCAGTATTCACTTTTGATCTGTAAAAATGACACTTTTCTACTACAAATGTTAAAAATCTGTAATTGTAGAATTTGTAGCATATCTAAATGTGTTTACTGTATAAATTACACATCTGAAAATTCTATTGCCTTCACAATATAAAAAATATCATAAAATTAACCCTTTATTCTTATCTGAAAAATGTCAATTTCCACGAACATTTCACGTGATACCGCACAGATAATTAATTATAATTTAATGATTATATGAAATCTGAAATGTAAATATTTTCTGCTTTTTTTAGCTGGTCTTTTTATCTTTTATAGATTTTCGTGTGATTATCTTTGTAGTTGAATTTATTATCGGAATTGCACAAGATGTCATTAACCATTAAAAAAATACTGCGCACTCAGTGTGTCAATTCCAAGTCATGTCATTTTGAAATTCATTAAACAAGAGGATTTTCAACTAGACACAAGAACTTTAATACAGTACAGTCTCTTTTAATTCGAATTCATAGGGTGTATGCAAAAAGTTCGAATTATCCAAAATTCGAATAAACCATATCAAACGTATCACTTTCATATCAAACATAACCGTGGAACTTTAATGCTAAGAACCGTAATATAAAACTACAAACTGTCTTCGAACACAAAGTATATTCTCAAAACTTTTCAAAAAACATACAAAAATCTACTGCTTCAAATGCGCACGCACGTACGCACACGCGCAAACACAAACGCACTCACAAACACACACACACACATATGCACATACACATGCACACGCATGCACCCACAAGCATCTCAAAACATAAATAAATTCATTTTATAAATTTGTTGTTGAGCATTTACAGTTAAAGAATTCCTTGATTAAAAATATGCAACAAATTCATTGCAGAAGAAATTAATTTTCATTTCATAGCTTTAAAATATTCATTCATAGCTTGTCAACTGTTTGAGAGTTAGCAAAAGCCTTAATAATGTGACCTACTCAGGCAATATGTCTATCGATTAGCTTACAAAAATATTGATTTTATTATTAACTAGCAATACTTTCAGAATTCGTACCGGTAAATGAAAACAACAAAACAAAACTAAGGTTATTTTATTTAGTTCTCTAAAAGCTTTCACAAATTCTAAAAAAAAATTCAAAGACTGATCGTGTCTTAATCTATATTATCTGACTCAGTGAACACTATAAAAATCAGAAATAATACTTCTGTTTTAAAGGTTATAATATTTTATGTTCTCCATAAAGTTAAAAAAATAATAATAATAATAATTCCAAACAAAGCAATATACCTGCAAGATTCACTTTCAGAAATCTGTGAACTTTAATTTTATTTTGCACATAACTTAGAAAATGTACAACTTCATTCATTGATATAAACATGTCAGCTTAATTATTTCTAGTAACCAATTACAAAATAAACGAAAGTGATAATTATGGGATTTAAAATGAAGTGACATTAAAAATAAATGTAAATGTGTTTACATTAGTAAAAGAAAGCCTGTGCAAAATATTGGAAAAATTGGAAATATAGTCATTCAAAATTTGAAAACTCATAAATGTCAAAATCGTTCTTTTAAATTTCCATTTTTTTTTTTTTTTTTTTTTTTTTTTTACTTTCGAATGTATTTTTAATTTAAATAATGAAGCATATTTTTAAGTTTCGTTACAATTAGTGGATTTTTAATAAAATTAGTACTGAATATATGAAAAATTTTGTGTCTGCTCCAGGTATTCTGCCGGTAATAGGGCTCTGTGTCTGTTGAAAGTTGTTGTATGTAAATACAGGGTGGTTCATCATTGGTTCTTTTTTTATTATGAAAGATAACGCATTTTTTATGAGTGAAAATCGAAATTCTTTATTGAACATGGAAGGTGGATCTATGCCATTTATGTATGGAATGTAATATCGCACCTGTGTCCACCGCGGCTCCACTTACATGCCATCATCCGAACATCAAAATGTTCGATGACTTTTCCCAGAATGAGCGGATACATGGCCGAAATTCCAGCCCGTTTGAGGCCTTGGATTGTACGGGGGTCATTGGCGTACACTTTACTTTTCAGAAACCCCCCAAAGAAAATAATCCATTGAAGGTTAAATCGCACGATCTTGGCGGCCAATTCACATCAGAATTTCTTGAAATTACGCGATCTGGAAATTTCTCGTTCAGTAAGTTGATGGTTTGGCGAGTAGTGTGTGCCGTTGCACCGTTGTTGTGTTGTCGAGTCCATAATTACAAATGGCATGCATTTGACAGTTCATACATGTATGACACATGACAGCTGACTCAAATAACATGTGAAATGTTCACAGTTCAAAAAAGAACATCCAGTATACAGGGTATACATCAGTGACGCCAACTTATATAGGCCCGTGGGGCCCGAGCCCACCCAATAATTTGTTCTTCCAACAAATCCAATTTTCATTTTTCTATTTTCGTGCTTATTTATTTTTTAATCGCTGAAAAGAAATTCTTTCGTTGACGTTCACAAAATTACTTTGTTTAAATAGGGTAAAAGTAGCAATAACAGACACACTGGAGCCTAAAACACAACGTGGCCCCTCACCCTTTCATCCTAAAAGTCATACAATCAATTTTCTCTCTCAAAACAACAACAACAATAAAAAATCCTGCATATTCGGGAATTAATTTTTCTTCCTATATGAACTAAATTTGCAGTTGTTATTATCCTCACTTTCCATTTTTGGGGTTAAAGAATCTTTCAGAAATGCTGCCAAAGCGTTTTAAGACAAATTTGCCATATGTGTCAGCTCAGGCGCCTTTTTAACGCCAGAAAATACTGAAAATTCATAAAATATAAAGACTCAGTATGTTTTGCCCTTAAAAGATTTTTTTTTTTATTGTCCTTCTTAGGCCTTCCTTCTAATGTTATTATTTTTTTTCAAATATACACTATACGAAAAGGAGACCGTATTAAAATTAAATTTATCTTAACTTGAAATATACTTTCCCAAACTTTCAAAAAAAGCGAAATGGCAGTGTCATTTTACCCTAAAATGGTTTTGAGCCCACTCAATATTTTTCAAACGTTGGCGCCACTGGTATATACATAAATGAATATCCCAACTTTACAGGACTATTAAAAGAAAACAAAAAAGTGCAACCTTGTCTTTTTTTTCAGGCGTGCCAAATTGGAAATATAGTAATTCAAAATTTGAAAACTCATAAATGTCATTTATATTAGAATAAATCGTTCTTTTAAATGAATGAATGGAAACATAACATTATGTTTATTTTTTCCAATTGCATCAGAAATCAAAAATAAGAGTTGAAAGTTTAAATTCAACACAGTTATGAGTGTTCAATGTGAACCCCTTCTAGAAACACGAACGATATCGAGGCAGTACGGTAACTGATCCCACACTTTTTTCAGCATGTTCGGTTCTGGCTCTTTGAATGGCTGCAGATATGCCTTTTCTAAGCTCGTCACACTGCAAATGGAGGCGTCTTAAATTCAGACACATATGTGACTGAAAAAGTAATTCAGACATTTAAGTGTCTAAATGTGAAATTTCAGACATCATAGATGTCTAAATTTAAGACACATAAATGTCTTACTATGATCATGTTATAAATGAACGGAGAAAAATGTCTGAATAATAGTGACATGTCTGAAATTAAGACATTTAGAAATTCAGACACTTAAGTGTCTGAATGCGATACAATTGTATCATATGAGTGATGACTGTACGTATAATTGTATTGCAATATGTATATCAGCGCTATCAGAAAATATTTCCGAATGGATGAAAAATATTTAAAATACTCGTTCATCCATTTAATTTAGTATTTATTTATAAATGAAGAAATCGTGGGACATCTGAGAAAATTAGAAAAGTTCGCTTACTAAGGTTTGGAGCTAAGTTATTTTTGGCGCAATAAATAATTAAATAATTCCTTTTCACAAAATATAAAGTTTTCCAAAAATTACTTGTTATCATGATCGTATACAGGGAGAATCGCTCACCTAAATACTAAGAGTTATGAGTAGATGGAGAAAGAAACGTACTGAGGAGCAAGATTTTAGAACATACAGTAAAACCTCCCTAAAGCGACCACGTTCGTTCCAATGAAAAGTGATCGCTCCGAGAGGTGGTCTCTTAATGGAGGTCATGTTTAAATCTAGATTTTAATTTTTGAAAAAAGGTTACAATTAATGTTACTAAAATTTATTTTTCAGGTTAGTAAAAGAAACTATAAAAATTTAAGTATCAAAACAAAAGTTAATTATATAAATTAATTACTGCAGAGTTTAAAAAATGAATACATTGACGTTTGCTTTGATTTTACGGTTTTATATTTTATAACTTTTGTTTCCAAGTCTTTTCAAAGTCCAGTCAATAAATGCGTTTTTTTTTTTTTTTTTTTTTTTTTTTTTTTTGACGGGAACAAATAAAGACGATTTGATTAAATTATGTATTTCTTTGAGAGTGTCTCGACAAAATAGGGCAGGGGAGTTTATCGACCGTCATTCTTAATTTGTCATCAGAGTTCAATTTATTACCTAAAAAGGCACAAAGGGATTTAAATATTTAAAAGTTACCGGAATAAAAAAAAACAAAAATCTAAACTTAGTTTAGAAGTTTGATGAATAATGCGCACTCCGGAACTATTTTTCTAATGAAATCTTCAAGCGACCAGGAAAAAACGGGATTTGTTTCATTTTCTTCAAAGAAATGGGTCGCTCATGGAGGGAGTTCAACTGGGATAATCTCTGAATGGAGGTAAAATTAGTATTGAGCCTGTGGGAATAAATTTCGTTCCATGAAAAATATGGTCGTTCAGAGAGGTGGTCGGTTAATGGAGGTGGTCGCACAGAGAGATTTCACTGTATATGCCTGGGGTCCACAGCCCAGTCCGCTTTTGTAAAATGCAGAATATAAACATGAAGTAGGCTAAACTAAGAATTTATGCCAGAGCTCCTCGTGTAAGACAATTTTTAAGAAATTTAAAAATTAAGAAATATTAATCGTTTAAAAATAAGTTTCTAACGATATTTTTCACAATGGAGAACTGATTTCTTTTTCTCTCTCCTCTCTCTGTCTTTTTTTTTTTTTTTTTTTTTTTTTTTTGAACTGCCCCTCCTCATTTAAGATAAATTTGATATATATGAACACTAACAGAAGAACAGAATTAAAATCGTCTTCTACGAGAAGTTAAGTGGGGGGGGGGGGGGGGGGGCTCCTCTGGAGAAAAATTCTTAGCAGCATTTTCTCTTAGCATTTAATTAATATATTGCTATTTGGAAGAGAAAAAAGTATTTTTTATATAATCAAACGTATAGAAAATATAATTAATTAAATTTCAGGGATGGACAATTGCTCTCTTCATGACCACCGAAAATTCGATATGTTATTTTCTAGTTTTACAATAAAATCTTTATTTAAAGTATGTTTTCTATATGTCTAAAAATAAAAAAACTGCAAAAACTATACTCAAATAAATGTAACACATTAAGAAAAACACCTAATAAAGAAAATAAAGCTTTTCTTATTTCTTCTTATTCAATGATTTATTTCTCGCTGATAAAAAGTTCAAATGAGCTCATCAAGCACTTTATAACGGTTTATAAACAGTAGGCTGAGATCAGCGACTGCAGTGGTAATTAAAATGCTGATTTCGCCTATTTCTCTTTGTTCAAAAATGTCCGTTGGCAACTGGCGCGTTAAAACGGTTCTTTCAATGCTTTCAATGAGGTAGTTCCCTGTTTAACAAAGTTGGCCGCAATTTTTTTATGTGTAACATTATTTATATTCTGTGACTGTGATATATACATAGCTGGAACAGTTTTTTGGAATAATTCATTTATGGAATAATATATGCGATTATTATAAAAATGATACGTTGAGTAATGCAATTGTGCCATCCACATAGATGTACATGCAGCTTACTAATACAGAGCTTATAAAGTGCATTTTTGGAATTTCAATAATTGTACTTGAGAGATTGGAGAATAAGAAAGTGCGAGTGAAATGCGATTCGAAAAAACGAATTGAATTAAATTCTGCATTATATTAAATTATATCATTATGAAAAAAATATATTGAATAATGAAAAAAAAAATGTCTTCGTTATGTTTTTCAATTATCAGCATTCATCTGAATATTTAGTGAAATATGTAAGAAGAAAGTGTCTATATTTTTGTGTCTCTGTTTATATTACATGGATTTACTCTATTACATTTAAGGAAATACTAAAAAGGTAAGAATGTGATTATTTACAAAAATATAATTTTTATTTGGAAATAGAAATTTTCCTTGAACAATATTAATTATGTCATATTAATTATTTAAATCACTTTTTAAAGAATACATGTGTTTATCATATTTGTATCTTTCTATATAGAATAAATATTTTTCAGTATGACAGTGTTTTTTATTATTTTCGACTAGTTTTATTTCATTTTCAGGATTAATTAACTAACTTGCTTGATAATTCTTAAAGTATTCGATTTATAAATAAATGTTTTTCATATAAAATAATATCATCATTGCTTAAATCATTGCTTAAGCATTAAAAGTTATTGCTTGTGTACATTGACACCCAAATTTGTCAACATTTTTAGTATTATATTTTTGTCCAAAAAAAGAAAAAAAAAAAAAAAGCTGTTGCAGCACTATATAGTTTTTGTTGTGGATACAAGCTATTAATCTGACTATAAAAATGTCAGTAAATATTAGCCATTTAATATAATTCCATTTTTTTAATAGTTAATTTTATTAAAAATATTTTTCTATAATAGCTATATAATGTTTTACAATAAAATACGTAAGGAAATAAATCATTATTTACTTTGTTTAATCGCTTAAAATTATATTTAAGTTTTGTACAACTTCAGATATTGAAAAATTTATTAATATTGATTTATTGATTGTTAAAAAGAAATTACAGATTTAGAACGGAAAAAAGACTTTATTTTCATATTTTACTGCATTTTTCACATAAAATTGGGGGGATTTTTTTTCAACGTTTGTTCATTTTTATAAAAGATACAGAAATAACAATTAAATATATATTTTTAATGCAAAATAAGTTTTGAAATTAGATGTTATTTCTCTTGCATGTTATTAAAAATATATATATGTTTAACTTTTTAAAGATAGCTTAGTAGCTCTGGTGATTACCATATGCTATATGTAAAAGAAATTGCCTACATGGCAAAATATAATTAAAAAGATCAAGTTATTAAATGATATTGTTATTAATAAACCCTTCCGTTGTAATTTCTTGTTACAGATAATATTAACATGATTTCGTATATGAATTTTTATGTTTAATGACAGATCATTTAATTCTTTTACATTTTCGAAATTAATGTTTTCATGTAACAAAATTAAATTTATGTATAGGAAATGCTATGAACATTTTTGCTTCAAGTGGTGGGCATAAAACTTGAAAAATAATTATAAAAGCATCAGAATCGGAGTTATCGTGAAATTTTTAATGTTTTATAAATACATTTTAAATTGTTCCTTTGTAACGCTTTATTAAAAAGTTCGAAATTTCTACAGTATTTAATTGCACGATGAAAGAATTTTTTTTAGACTATGGAAACTTGTTCAAAGTAAAATAACTACATTTATATGTATTTCCTGTGTTTCATCTGTATAACATATTTAAATTTTAAGACAGAAATTTTCTGACAACTTTCAACGTCAAAATTATTCTGATTTTTTATAGGATTATTTTTTATTATCATCGGAGAATGCATCCATTTGCGCAAAGCAATTTATTGTACTTATTATATATCATATTGCATACTTTTAGATTAGGATGAAGTTAATGACAAAGGATATATTTATCCAAACATATATTTACATGTTCATATATATATATATATATATATATATATATTAAGTCATCAATGTGTTTAAATTTTTGTTGCTGTATATGTAGTAGGGGGAAGGGGGGGGGGGGTAATGAATGTAAGCCGCTGGTACTGGAAGTTATTAGAACCACATTTCCTATACTGTCAAAAGAAGAAAAAAATTTTCTAACTTTTTCAGAATATATTTATAACTGTATATATTAAATAAAACCTCTCAATAGCAGACACCCTAGGACCATAGAATTTGCCCGCTATTTAGAGGTTTTATTTTCATATGTAAAAAAAGTCCAGAGTGTACAAATACCCAGCATACCGAGTACAAATTACACAAAATATGCTTCAATATATTATTAATCTGCTTTTCAATCCACAAATGTTGTGGATTGAAAAAAGTGATCGCTATATAGGTGTCTGCTATTCAAGAATGTCCGTTATTACTGAAGCATACAGTAAAACTTCTATAACCGGTCACTCCCGAATAGCGGACAGCTCTATTTAGAAAAATATAAAGCGGGGTAGTGTTTCTTCTAGAAGCAGGACCTGATTAAAACATGGAAACTAATCCGCGGCCCTGCCCCCTCACCTTCCCATCGATATTTGTGCCCCCAAATTTGGTATGCAATTTTACGAATTCAATGTTTTTATATATGTTTAGGTTTTTTAGTATTATAACCACATACAAAATTATCATATTAGGATTATAATTTCAGGAGATATTAATAAAAATATGAAAATAAAATTTAACATTAGAAGCTCTAAATTTTGAATGCTTATAATTCAAAAACTTATCATTCAAATGACTAGAAATTTCGTTTCTAGGCATAGTTTGAACCGAAGATTTAAAATATAGTGTCAAAATTGGGTGCATCCATTGGAAAAAAAAACAAAGTTTGGTCTAATTTTGATATGTAGATCGCCCCTATACAAATTTTAAATACATCATTTAAAAGTAAACTTTATTTCCAGACGATTGGTACCAGTAACTTTCTTCTATTATTGTTGTCTTCTAGTTGCAGAGTTAGTAGGAGGTGTTTATTTTTTTTTCGACGACTGTTCCAATCATGTGGATAAGAAATCGCTTTTGCGACTGATACTGCTTGTGTGATCGCAAGCAACGTGGGGAGCAGAAATGAAGGGTACTCAAATCATAATGAAGGATTTCTGTGTTCATTGATGTTTACTATATTATTTATCGTTTGAAAAGAGCCAAATAAACATGAAGTCCATCCAGAATCTTATAACTACTGCTCGTCTCAGGCGCCGATGTGCGGTTGTCAAATGTTTAAGCATTTCTTGGTAATGATAAATAGTATAATAATAAAAACGAAGGGGGATAAAGAAAAGTAAGTGTTTCGTGCTCAAATTTTTTTTAATGTTCGGATCTCATATGCTGATAATTTTGTGAAATCTAGTGCTAGATTTTATTTAACACAGAAATAAAAATCCAAAAAATGCTTAAACTAATTGACTGGGAATATCTAATTTAAATAGAAAAAAATTGTGCAACAAAGCAGGGATGGAATTCTTTCCGAAGAAGTGAATCATTTTTTATAAATGGGAATAATTTGTTACCATAAAGCAGAGCTGATTGCAGCATGGACAAACTGAGCTTTTTCTATGGGACGTTAGCTTTACGGGCCCACAAATTTGGTATGAAATTTCCATAAAGCTGATATTTTAAATTTGTTTTGATCTTATACTTATTTTAATAAATATTTTGTACTTTTAGAATATGATTAGGTTAAAGAAAAGGATATATTTATCCAAATATGTATTTGATGGCATCGAGCAGTCTTTTTTTTTTTTTTTTTTTTTTTTTTTTTGTAGCAATATATGAAGGTGGCGGTGGTGGTGGGGGAGGGGGGGAATAAATACTAGGTCTTTGGACTGGAATTAATTTAATAAACATTTTTGATACCGTAGGGCATATATGAAATCGCATAAATACATATTTAGGTGAATATATTTATATATATTATCCTATTCTAAAACTACAAAATACTGATTACGATCATAATAAAGTCAAAACTGATATAAAATATCAGCTTTATAAAAATTTTGTACCCAATTTGGGGTACCCTAAAATCAGGGGGCAGAGAAGCATCCTAGTTTTACCACGCTGCAATTAGCTCTGCTTTATGGTAACAAATTATTCTCATTTATAAAAAATGATTCAATGTGGTCAAATATGGCTGCGTATATGACTTAGAAAGAAAAGTGATCAAAGATGGCTTCATATTGGCAAAAAAAGGGCTCAAAGATGGCCGCAATTAAGACACTTGAAATGTCTGAAATTCAGACGCAAGAAGTGTCTAAAAATTTTAAGACACCTCCAGTTTCAGTCACTTATGTGTTTGAAATTCAGACGCAAGAAGTGTCTGAAAATTTTCAGACATTTTAAAACGTCTGAAAATTGAACACTACGTTTCAGACACTTAAGTGTCTGAATTTCAGACATTTCAGTTTAGAGTGCAATGTCAGTTGGCAGCGGGGGAACAAACACCTTATCTTTGATGAGACCCCGCAAAAAAACAAACTCATTGAAAAAAGTCTGCGATAAGTTATCGTACCCCCTCGATATCGTTCGTGTTTCTGGAGGGTCCATATTGAACAATTATAACTGAGTTGAATTTAAACTTTCAACTATTATTTTTGATTTCCAATGAACAGCAAGAATGTACTTTTTTTAGTTTTCTTTTAATAGCCCTGTAAAGTTAGAATATTCCTTTATGTGCAACCTGTATATGTTATAAAATCGATGTATGTCATTATGTAAGATATTTGTAAGCATATACAGGGCTCAAAAATGGACCGTTTTTTAATGCCACTTTTTTTCATACAAAAATCTTATTTTTAAATTTTCTTACAAATGTTGTAGAAACCTACCTGGAAGGTTATTTCTATTCCAAATGTTGAGAAACCTACCTGGTGTCCCAAAAATGACCGATGATTTTAAAATTCAATAACTTGCAAACGGTAACAGATATTAAAAAAATTCTTGCAGAAGGGTTATGTATGATGTCAGGAGTTTTTTTACTGTTATTCTTTATTTTAATTTGAATTTCAGACAATAGATGGCGCTTAGAGCAATAGGTGCTCAGTCCAGACCCAATTTTTGGTACTTCGGGGTCCATTCAATACACTTTAATCTCCTTTTTTACGCATGGAAGAAGAGAGAGGCCGAAAAATCGAGCCTGGATTTGGCAGTTATTGCTTGCAGCGTAATCTATTGATACTATTTGTAACTAAAACTCAGAATCGCAGCATACAAACTCCTGACATCTAACATAACACTCCCGCAAGAGTTTTTTTTAAATATCTATCGCCGTTTGCAAGTTATTGAATTTTAAAATTGTGGGTCATTTTTGGGGCACCCGGTATCACAAAAATTTTTCTTAGTAAATGGTAAATACTGGTATTCAAAAGACTGTCCATTTGAGAGCTCTGAATATAAGGTGTTTTCTATACATATAAAATGCATCAAGTGTAAAATTTGTTCCGGCCGTTTATAAATTGAGTTCTGTTGTACGGAATTCAATGGGATATGCATTGTTAGCTAGATAATTTTTCAGGGAAGGTTTTAGTGTATAGCATATCGGTCTACCTTAATTAGTTATGGAATTACAGAGGAAAGTTCTATAATCAGATGAGTCCGATTATGAAAGATTAGCTTTCTTATAAGATTCTGCTGGGTGGATTTAGATGGGACTTACGTTGTTAGTAGATAATTTTTCAGGAATGATTGTAGTATATTGCATATCTTTCTACATTTCTTAGTTACAGAATTGGGAGGAAAAGTTCTATGATCAGGTGAACCCGATCATGACAGATTGGAGTTTTTAAAAAGTTCTGGTTAAGGGATGGTTTTTATATACAGTGAAACCTCTTTATGCGACCACCTCCCTGAACGACCATTTTTTTCATGGAACGATATTTACTCCCATAGGCTCAATACTAATTTTACCTCCATTCAGAGACCATCCCAGTTGAACTCCCTCCATGAGCGAGCCATTTCTTTGAAGAAAATGAAACAAATTCCGTTTATTCCTGGTCGCTTGAAGAATGTTTTTTTAGAAAAATAATTCCGGAGTGCGCATTATTCATAAAACTTTTAAACTAAGGTTAGAATTTTTTTTTTATTTCGGTAACTTTTAAATGTTTAAACCCCTTTGTGCCTTTTTAGACAATGAATTTAACTCTGATGACAAATTAAGAATGACGGTCAGGAAACTCTCAAAAGAAATAATTAATAAAATCGTCATTATTTGTTCCCGTCCAAAAAAAAAAAAAAAAAAAAAAAAAAAAAAAAAAAAAAAAGCCTTTATTTACTGAATTTCGAAAGGACTTGGAAATAAAAGTTATAAAAGATACAACTGTAAAATCAAAGCAAACGTCATTCTATTCATTTTTAAAAGTCTATAGTAACTAATGGAAGTCAATTAACTTTTGTTTTGATACTTAAATTTTCATATTTTTCCTAATGTGAAAAATAAATTTTAGTAACATTAATTGTTACCTTCTTTCAACAATTAAAATCTAGATTTAAACATGACCTCCATTAAGAGACCACCTCTCGGAGCGACCAGTTTTTCTTGGAACAGAACATGGTCGCTTTAGAGAGGTTTTACTGTATATTGAATATCGTTCTTTATAAAATCCTACTGTAAATAATTAACTGAAAGAGTTGATCCATAACAGCCAGATTTTGTCTGGTACATTAGAATCGTTTTCAGCATTGTTGAAGGACATTTCAGATAAAGGTCGATATTTCTTTAAAACACAGTCAAATTCACCGATATATTTCTTGTAATTCAAGTTTCTTTTGGAGAAACCGACCAGAGGAATGGGCGAAGTTAAGCATATCAGATACATGCATATAAGTAATCAAAAGATGTGTGGTGGTAATATAGGTTTAGCATAATTGAATGGACCAGATTTTAAAAATTTACATTTTCAAAACTATTACATATATTATAATGAGCGATAAAGAAAAATATTCCTTTTTTTTTTTTTTTTTTTTTTTCAGTTAAAATGTTCGATGTGCGAACCTTTTCGTAACACGACAAACACCTAATCTGTAATCAAGTTCATTCCATACATATGGCAGTTTTGCTCGGTCAACAATTCTTAATGCAGCACTGATGCACCGTAAAATGTACATCAGTGCTGCATTTTTTAGTGTTTTAATGCATATCGGCCAACTGGCTGTGAATCTGCAAGAACGAAATATTTTAAACACTATAAAGTAGAAAATATAAATAAAAAATGAAGAGTGTCCTATATTTATAAAAAAAAAAAAGAAAAAAAATCATATTAATTAAATTAATATTAAAAGTTGAGAAATCAATTTAGAAATCCTAAAAAGATACTTTAAATAAGGTTTCCTTTTATTTCTTCCTGTTTCCATATCATTAAAAAAGAACCAAGCAAAAATTATATATTTAAAAAATAAATTCACTAGCTTGTGTTTCTACAAACCATGAAAAAAAAAAAAAAAACGTTAAATTTTCCATAATCTGGTTCGGTGCCCACGCTAAATTAATGTATTGTAATGGAAATTTTTGGGGAAATCGCGAATTGCAGTCATTAAATTAGGCATCAATTTAAGATAAAAATTTAATCCTTATAAAAGAATCTATTTTTAAAAAAAAACATTATTCTTTTTATACTATTTTTTTATACTTTTACTTTTAATCACTATGCGAATTCCAAATTTCATAAATAATTTTCTCTTTCGACCTTATGTAAAGCCCGGGAAATCTAATTGCAGCATCATTATACAACTATCAGGTGATTTTTTTTGTTGTCCAGTTATTATTTTCTTTTTCAAAAGTAAATAGTGATTTCCCTTTCTCTCTTATCGGTTTGGTAAACAATAGGCGAAGTTTACTCAGATTGTTAATCTATCAGCAGAAACAAACAAAATTATTAAAGTCATTTAGCAGATAATGTTAATTGCTTATGTGATTAGCATTATCTGTTAAATAATGGATTAGTTAATTGTTTTAATGATGAAATCGTGTAATTAAACAGAATTTGCAGATTTCGCGAAGTTTTGCAATCCTTAGTTATCAGTTATCAGTTACTAGTACGGCATGCGTGGATGCAGCATTCATAATAATTTCCAAATATTAAATTAAGATAAATCTGATAAAGCTTTTTAATCTGATAGCATCCGAGAAATATACAAATAGTTTGTTTTACAAATATAAAGTTTTAGTTTTGTGTTTTAACACCGAACTTGAAGGTTACTGTGATTGTTGTTATACGCTGAAAACACGTGTTCAAGTTCGGATTTCTATCAGTTCTTAGTAAGTACTTGATGTATTAAATACGTTTGTAAAATTTATTAGAAAAATAAGGATTTTCATGAATTAGTAAATGTTCTTAAATACTTTTTAAATATATTGATCAGGGTGGTCATTCGTTCATCTGCTCTTATATCGTGTATCTGCTGAATAATTAATTTAAACAGATGTTCGCCAACTGATTGGGCCAACCGAGTGGGCTGATAGCACTCATCAAGAAGAACAATTTTAGGTAGCTTTCTTTACAAAAAAGCTACCTATTGCAGCCGTTCGGAGGAAAGCGATTTCAAAAAATTTTGGTATATTTTCATCGATCATGATATCGATCATATATATATCTGACCTATGTCACACTGTAACTCCCGTAATTATGAACCGATTTCGATGTAATTCGGTGTGTACATAGTACATACTAATGTCTCGACCGAGTTCGTTGGCCAGCTTCATCCGCCGTTTTGTTTCAAAATGGCGGCCATTTAAAATTTTTAAAAAATTTTAAAACTTGAAATGTGGTACCAAAAAATTAAAAATGGAAAAATACTTTTTTCTTATGTATTTGACCTTTATACAAAGATTCCGGAGCAGTTTTTGTTTCGTCTATATCTTAAAAAATGGCTGAGTTATAGCATTTTGAATTTCTAGCGTGGCTGACATTTTGAAACGTCCTGAATTTTGTCACGCGATAAAAGGCGTATTTATGAACCGATTTGGATGTAATTCAGTGTGTACATAGTACATACCAATCTCTCGACCGAGTTCGTTGGCCAGCTTCATCCGCCGTTTTGTTTCAAAATGGCGGCCATTTAAAATTTTTAAAAAATTTTAAAACTTGAAATGTGGTACCAAAAAATTAAAAATGGGAAAATATTATTTTCTTATGTATTTGGCCTTTATACAAAGATTCCGGAGCAGTTTTTGTTTCGTCTATATCTTAAAAAATGGCTGAGTTATAGCATTTTGAATTTCTAGCGTGGCTGACATTTTGAAACGTCCTGAATTTTGTCACGCGATAAAAGGCGTATTTATGAACCGATTTGGATGTAACTTCGTTTATACATAGTACATACCAATGTCTCGACCGGGTTCGTTGGTCAGCTTCATCCGCCATCTTGTTTAAAAATGGTGGCCATTTAAATTTTTAAGAAAAATTTAAATTTGAAATGTGGTACCAAAAAATTAAAAATTGAAAATATATTTTCTTCTTATGTGTTTGACCTTGATAAAAACATTCGGGAGCAGTTTTTGTTTCGTCTATATCTTAAGAAATGGCTGAGTTATAGCATTTTGAATTTCTAGCGTGGCTGACATTTTGAAACGTCCTGATTTTTCTCACGTAATAACAGGCGTATTTATGAACCGACTTGGATGTACCTTGGTGTGTACATAGTACATACAAATATCTCGACCGAGTTCGTTGGCCGGCTTCATCCGCCATCTTGTTTCAAAATGGCGGCCATTTAAAAAATAAAAAAATTTAAATGAGATACCAAAAAATTGGAAAGTGAAAAAGATTTTTTTTGTATGTGTTTGACCTTAATACAAAGATTCCGGAACAGTTTTTCTTTCGTCTATATCTAAAAAAAATGGCTGAGTAATAGCATTTTGAATTTCTCTTGTGGCTGACATTTTAAAACGACCTGATTTTTGTCACGCGATAACAGGTGTAATTATGAACCTATTTGGATGTAACTTGGTCTGTACATAGTACATACCAATGTCTTGACCGAGTTCGTTGGCCAGCTTCATTCGCCATCTTGTTTCAAAAGGGTTGCTATTTAAAAAAAATTAAATTTAAAATTCAAAATGAGGTATTAAACAATTGGAAAATGAAAAAGATTTTTTTATGTGTTTGGCCTTGATACAAAGATTCCGGAGCAGTTTTTGTTTCTGAAAATTTGTTCTTTTGTTTATATCTTAAAAATGGTTGATTTATAGCACTTTGAATTTCTAGCATGGCTAACATTTTGAAACGATCTTGTATTTGTCACGCGATAACACACGTATTCGCCTATTTCGATGTAAGAAGGCATGTGGATAGTATACATCAACACCTCGACCAAGTTCGCTGGCCAGATTCATCAGCCATCTTGTTTCAAAATGGCGACCATTAAATTAAAAAATATATATATATTTAAAGTGAGGTGCAAAAAAATTAGAAATTGAAAAAGGTTTCTTTCTTAAGTATTTGACCTTGATATAAGGATTCAGGAGCATTTTTTGTTTGTCTTTACCTTAAAAAATGGCTCAGATATAGCAGTTTCAATTTCTATTGTGGGTGACATTTTGAAAAATCTGATTTTTTGCATGCGACAGCACTCCTATATATTAACCGATTCCGATGTGAGTGAGCATGTGCACAGCAATTACTAAGGTCTCGACCAAGTTCACTGCTTAGCCTCATCCACCATGTTGTCTTAAAATGACAGGCACTTTAAGAAATTGCCGAATTTGGCAGCCAAATATATGTTACTTTAAAGAAAAGCAGCTTGGATAAAGCTGACTAATTTCGCGAAATTCTCATTCATTATATTGATAAAAATTAGTATTGAATCTCCTATATTCGGTTTCCACTAAATTGAGCTTCGTGTGTTTGAATGATATAATTTGGCTTTTTTTAAATAAGGATTATGAAAGCTACCTCTTCCTCCCGGCACTGGCCGGAAGGACTTTTTGTATAAGAAACTATGGGAAAAAAAGGCCCGCCAATCTATTGTTCAGTGTGTGTGTGGCGCACACACACAGGGGCTTGGATAATGAAGGCGCCGAGCATTTCAAGGAAGAAATATTTAAAAAATAAATATTCTTTAATTTTATTGAAATTAATTATTCTTGAAATTTTAATTAAATTTTATAGATTTACCTAAAATAAATTACTTATAAATGAATGCGATTGATAGGTTGAACAATTTCAATTCAAAACGTAAAAATGTGACTGGAAACATTACAAATAACTTGAACATTTTTTAGCATTCTATTGTTCTAATTAAAAATTATCAAAAACTACTAGAAGTCCACAGCTTTACAAAACAAATTTTCAAATCTTGCGGTTACAGAAGCAGAGCAAGATATTTTAGATAAACTCAATATGCATGATATCATTTGAAATTTTTCAGAAGTAAAAAAAGTTCACTTCACTGAGAAATTTTTTTTCTAAACATTCCTTTATCTACCTCTTTGTCAAATAATGGTTATTGTTATTTGACAAATTATTGTTTATTATATTTCCCTTTTTATATGCTTGTAAGTTTAACTGTTTCTTATTTATACCTATACAAAGTACAAACGATAAACACGATTTCATTGCCAAATAAAATATAGTTAATTTGTATTAAAAATGTTTAATATTTTTGTTATAATAAAACTCTTAATTTACTTAAAACTGTACTAAGTTTAATTTGTAAACGATTCTTTTTCCTCCATTCGACTGGTATTATTTTATGCTGTAATATTTGTACTCTTCTTTTACGTATTTTTTTTCTCTTACACAGTTTTTTTGTAATTTCTTTTGTTTTATAAACTTATAGCTAACATAATCTGTATTTCATTTTTGCTCGTTGATAAGTTTTTATAACATGATAGTTTTACGGCGAGGGATATAGTGCGCAAACTGAAGTTTTGCATAGAGGTGCCGAACACTATTGGCGCGCCGCTGAATAAAGTATCTCACCCCAGGCTGAAACCGGATTTTCATACATAATATTAAGAATATAATCTAGATTGATGTTCTAAAACATTGGAATTTTCAATAGTTTTCGAAATAATTAATCATTAAAGAAAGCCGTTTTAGAACTGTAAATGGTTTGAATGTTGAGATTTTTCATATGTGGGTCATTTTCAAAATCTGTCCATGTTTTGGAATAGCAAAATCAAATTTTTAGAAATAATCAGAAAGTTTTAATATTTTGTAAATAATTACCTTACCTCAGAAACAGTAATATACAACCATCAGCAAAGACAAAAATTATTAATTTAGCATTTTTAAACTAATTTTTAAATTTTAATGAACTTGGTAATGAGATAAGTGAGCACGGTAATGGCATCTACGATAATGACAAATTAAGCAAAATACTTTTATTTTTTCCCCAGGCATAAATGGCAGCCATTATATACAATGATTTTCTATTTCTTATATAATAAAAGCAGATTAATAAATAAAAGTTCATTTAATTATCGATTAGAAGTGGGTACGGCAATGACGCACAAAAAAATACTCACCAAAACATTCAAAGTCTTTGCTTGTTTTATTGAAACTATAAAACTATTTACTCGTGTCTCTAAAAAATTCCGGATGAGCTTTTTGTCAGAAGCATGGCAATGACACTCTTTCTTGGGACACGGTTTAAAATAATTATTAAGAATTATAGATAAGTTTAATTAATGAAAATAAATATATTTTTAATTAGTTGCATCTTAATAAATAAAAATGAATTAAAACAATTATAACCATCTGTTTTAAATAGAATTTATTCAAATCTTTACCTATAATAAATTGCTTGTTAGGACAACCTACGGTAATGACATTTTGACTACAAAAGAATGTGTTTCTTATTTTAAAAATTTTTATAAATAATAATATATCTGTAAATTATCATTAATTTAAAATGCAATAATTAAAATTATGACATTTAACTATTTTTCTGTGCAAATGTGAAAGGACAATCAAACAAGACACTTTTCGAAAATCACCCATGTATCCTTAATAAATGATTAATTTTAAAAATAAATTTGAGAATAGCTTCTTTTAGAAAGTTTCTTGAATTGTTTTAAATTTAAAAAACTCAAAGCTTTAAAGCAAATTTAATATTAAGCAGTAGATTAAAAATGTGCAATTTTTAGATTTATAATCTAAAACATATATCTCGAAAGTAAAATTTACAAAAGTTATTAGTAGTAATTAGTCATTTTAAAAAAGTACTTTTAAGAATTATTGAAAGTTAGAACTGTTATCAATTCATATGTCGCTTATAAATTTAATTTATAAAAATAAGTTTAAGGAATAACTTCTTTTACATATTTTCTTATTTGTTTTGAAATTAAAAAACAGAAAATATTTGATATCAGTCAATCAGCATTGTATTTAAAAAGAAGTATGTAACTTTTAGACTTATATTCTAAAAGTAAAATCTAAAAGTAGAATCTTAAAAGTAGAATTTTCAATATTTATTAAATTAAATAAGCTATTGAAAAATATTTTAAAGAATTATTGAAGATTATTAGTATGATGGGATTGTTATGTGTCATTTATAAATATTTAATTTATACCATGTGTTCCAAGAAAGACGGATTTATTTGAAAATTATGTTATTTTATCTCTATTATTTTTATATTAAACTCATATTATTTAAATATTATCCTGATACTCAAAATTTGCTGTTTCCCAAGTGCATTTAAGCAAACGATGCTTTTACATAGCTTGCCATTAAAAGAAAAAAAAAATTAATAGAGCACGTCATTTTTGTGATACACGCGGTAAAAAGGATAACATATTAAAACATATAATACCATAATAATACCATTTTATTATTATTTGAATGCTAATATCAAATAAACATTTAAAATTTTTCCATTTAACTTATAAATCCATAAAAACTTATTTTTAATAAAAGTCGGTCTAAAATGTTGGTCGACAAAGTAAGATTTATAGATGCAAAATATGACTAACGACCGCTAATTTCGATATTCCTGAGGGCACCCAGAGAAAAATCTTAAACTATATCTATCAACATTGTAACGTGCCAGACTTTTATAGAGAAAAGGATCTGTTGCTTATACGAAACACAAGTTAATCAAATCAATTGATTTCACTCATTAACCCTTTAGCGGGCGGTGTTCACAGAAAAGGACACGTAATTTTAAGAGTACTGGCACCAGGAATATTTAATTAAAAATTTCCTTTTATAAAGTACGGTAAAACAAGCAAGATTTTATTTACTAATAAATTCGTTTGTTAATTCCGCTGTCAGTCCACCATTTCATCATTTTACAAATAGAATTACTCCGCGCCGGAAAGGGTGAAATAACCAAGACCAAAAATCAAAATGCGAATTTTCTCTATATTGAAACCAGCAAGTTACGCGAAGGCACTAGCAAGCTAATTTTAAACCTATGGGAGCATTCTTTTCAAATTTTTCACTTGCATTTTAATATTTTTAATTTTTTAACACTTTCGAACATAGTTGAAAAGTGTTTATGAATTCGGTTTGTCTGACCGTCTATCTATCTGTTCGAGCTCTAACTCTCGTAACTCGTAACTATAGCCAGATTGCCATGTAATTGATATATGTTATTGAGATTTACTATGGCATGTTCGTTATTGAAAATGGAGTGCGTAGCTTTCATAGTTCATTTACAGGGACACTGAAAAGTATTCCATTACATTATGGTCTATGGGAGAAAATCGTTTTCAATGTATTTTAATAATGTTACACTATTTTAAAGATATTGAAATTGATATATATCGCTGAGCTACATAACAAAATAGCTACTGTTGAATATGGTGTGCATAGCATTTATCATTCATATACAGGGACACAAAAAAGTGTTCGGTTACACTGCTGTCTATGAACGATAAATGCTGGAAGTGCGTTTTCAATAGTGGCATATGTGTTTTTAAATTTAACAAACTTTTTACCTATTATACTTGTTGTGTATAAATATCTAGATAGTATACAGGACTGTACAAAAGAATTTGAATACGTTTCCATTTATCAAATTATTTAAAAGGAATTTTCAACTGTGTTAATCGTTTCCTAGCTGAGCTAAATTTTAGCATAATGCATTGTATATTTACAAATCGATAGATCGATAAATTGGGTCATAGACAAAGATTCACAAAAGAATTTGAATTATTTTCGGACAAACGGATAAAAAAACTGCAATCAATATCGAAAAAATAGCAATATACAACATTAGGCATCGACCTCATGGTAATTGCTGAAAGTGACTATTCAAATATTTTATGCGTTTCCCAAGTTGTTTGCTTAGCTTAGATATCATCTTTCACTTATTCAATGGTGAAGTTTTGTTATAGTATTCTGAGTACGTTGGAAAGTGTTACATACTCAATGCTGTTCTTTCTTGTTTCTCTTTTAAGTATCTGATGTTGGTGAGCTCCAAAAGTGAAAGTGTCCACATATAAATAAACTGCAATCAATATTGGAAAAATAGCAATATACAACATTAGACATCGACCTCATATATCCTACGAAAAAAAATTAAAAATATTAAAATTCAAACGAGAAATTTTAAAAGAACACACTCATAGGTTTGACATCAGAGTGCCATTGACTTCGCGTGATTAGCAAAGGCTCTTAATTATATGAAATTTGGATTCGGAAATGTGATTCATTTAAGTTGTAATAAAAGAAAAAAAATGCGAATTTTAGTTTTGGCACTTGTTAACATCATTAATGCAACAACTAATTTAAAATAATCAAATATTTATACATTAAAAAAAGCATTAATAATTATTAATCAGACTTTTGTTGTTGTACGTTGTACGGAGAATCTTTCATATGTGTTTCATATTTTGTTATTTTTAGTAATATGTTTAGTAAAATTAGGTACACTTGTCATTTTATTGTAGCGACTGTCTAATAAAAATTTGTTTGAAGACCTAATATAATATAAATTTACACAGAAATACAAAATAGTTGCACATCGAAAATGAAGCATGGCATCAGAGAAAAAGTAAAATTCCTAATGTGTTAATTCATCCAAAACTATTTGCATTATTTGTGATAGTATGTACGTGTTGAGTTATATTTTATTTAATATTACAAAAAAAGAAGAAGAATTTTATTTATATTATGAGTATTAAATTTAAATCTTTTCCATGCCGGAGAAATTGTCGTGAATGCCACCTTCGGCACGCGTGCCATAGGTTCGCCCACCTGTGCTAATGATGTCTGGCACTCGTGCCATAGATTCGCCACCCCTGTCCTATGATGTCAAATCTAGTGCCACAAAAAAGATGGACAAGGAGACTCCCCAAAAACGGCGCAACGGCTTCTAAATCGGGACATGAAACTGCACTAAACCCGATGAAAGCGTAACTTGTCTATAACGGAATCCTGTCTTAAACGTAAATAAATTCATTGTCCGTACGTTAGGAATATCATACTTACTAAAACAAAAGCCTGCTTTAAATAGAATTTTTCTTCTGCCCCTTGCTAATCCGTCTTAGCAGGTTTTATTATACTAATAAAACACAACAATATTATGCAGTAAAACCTGTGAAAGCAGAATTTCTGGAGAAGATACAAAATTCCAGTTTAATAGCTATCGTAGAGACAGTAAAATTTTTACTTTTTAAAACAAAATTCCGTTATAAAAAGGTTCCGTTTGCACAGAGTTTATTGAATAAAGTGCAGTAAAATTTGTTTAAAAAAAAAGTGTAAAAAATGCCATTGCTGGGCAACATATAACTATGATATGTTCCCGCACCATGTTGGTTAAATCAAAGTAAAATTGCGTAATTTGTTATTTCTGTTTGTATAAATATTTTTTATAAAATATAATTATGAGTGTAAAATTATAATGTTTATATATTTAAGTAAAATAAGAGTGTAAGTTCATACAAAAATTATTAAGTTGATTTTAAAGATTAAATATATATTTTTAAAAAATTGTTGTATTGTAAAATGAAGGTATAACGTTGAATGGAGTTCGGATCTCAGACAACAACAATACGCAGACGCCATGGTGTCGTTTTATGACAAGCCAATGGAAAGTGGTGTACAATTAGAAGTCGTAAAATCATAAAAACGTTGGAATCAATTTATGGCCTCAATAAAAGTGTTGGGATAAATTTATGACTCTTCAGACCACCCAAACTTTAAGGCAGATAATAATATTAAAGTATATGTTAGGGGCCATTTGCAGACTGCTAGCTAATAGGCCTATCGAAGTATAATAAAAATCTTCTCACATCCAATAACAGTGGACTAGACAAAAATAGTTCCTCCCACTGCAGGAGCTGGTGTGCAAGAAGAATAAGTTTAAAAAAAAGATAGTCTGAAAAAAGATGTAGAGGATGCAAGAGCTCTCCTGAAAGCCCGTGCAATGAGTCCCGCAAGCCCTAGTAAAGCCCAGGCGAGATGGACCTAGCGGAGCGAGCCTAATCCAGCCTAATCAAGCCTAATTGAGGTTGTCTTCCTGAGGTACCTATCGGAGTGAGCCTACACAAGCCAAATTGAGGATGTCTTCCTGATCTACATATCGGAGTGATCCTAATCAAGCCAAATTGAGGATGCGTTCCTGATGACACATTGCCATGATCCTAAGCAACGCAACAACTCGGAATTTGACAAATAAAGGCCACCATCCCGTATATTAAAAGAAGGTACTATTTTACACATTTTCTTTTACCACATAAGTTCATATGAAAAATCTAAAAAAATACTTTTCTGATATTTTATGGTAGAGAGTTATCTGAGATCCGACCAAACCAATAATTAAATAAGATTAAGGTAATTTTAAAAATGAAAGAGAGTATTTCTTTTAGCAAAAAGAAACAATTATAATAATTAGAGTACGTGAAAATATTGTCTTTTTTTTAAAAAAAAGATTAAACATACTTAAAATAATGAGAAGCAAACAAAAGTGTTGCTTTCTATTTTTTGAATTAATATTATGTTTTTCTGTAAATAAATTTGTTCAATGTAAATAAATTATTTAATCAAGTTTAAAAAAAGTTTCTGTAATTATTTAATTAATAATATTTAAAGTGTGTCAATTCTTTTTTTTTTTACAGCTTAAATTTTAGTTTAATTCATATGTGGAAGAGTTCGTCTAAATAATACACAACGCAAACTCTTAATTTTATTCGTAATTATTCAAATTTAATAATTACTTTTTTTTGACGCGAATTATAATTTAATTTTATTAATGCTTCGCGTTGCTCTTCTACTAGAATGTAGGTAAATACGATCACTTATATTATTTAATCTAAGGTATATAAAACTATATACCAATTTGCTATGAGGTTGCTTGGATGATTTGGACCAATTAACAATTTTGAATATATTTAAATAAAAAAACAAACAGGTGTAATTATCTGTCCAGCATCCCCCCTTCATAGTACAAATGGCGCCGTGACTCAGGAACGTTCATTAAGTACAATGGTGCTATGACTCAGGAACGTTCATCTGAGGTCATTAGAAATAATAATAATAATAATAATAATAATAATAATAATAATAATAAAAAAGGAAAATAAATTTAAGTATTATTTTAATGTCACAATTTTAAAGATATTGTAGGTATGTAAGTTTAATTGATTAAAATTTTATTAAAATTAATTTTATTATTGTAACAATACTGACACACATATAATAATTTTATATAAATAAAATGAATAATATATGTTAGTAAAAAAACAAAAAAGGAAATGAAAAAATAATTCTGGGATTTATAATAGGTAAATTTAGGAATTACAATTTTGTTTTTTTTTCTCTCTTTTCTCTTGTGGTTGGATCTCAGTTACCATTGAAAAATAATGGCATTCACATCACAGGTGACACATTTGTAAAAATAATTTTTTCTTATATAATGTATAAATAATAATAATAATAAGAATAATGAGTAAAATTTTATAATATGTCTGGTATAAAAATGATTGAAATGTCAATAGATCACGATTTTTGAAATTGTATCACCTTGATACAAAAGAAAATTTATGAGTCGTACTACGAAGTAGTAGTACAATATTTATAAAAAAAAAAAAAAAAAAATAAGATTGTTTTTCTGTAGAAAAAGACAGATATTTTTCTGTTAAATGAAATTATGTTGTTTTTTATATATACGTGTATTATAAATATTTTAGGGGTATTTATGTGTGTAAAAGAATAATCTACAAAACAACTTCATCTCCTAAGAAATTTTTTTTTTAATTTTAGTGTTGTTGTTTTTATGTATTTATGCAATTTAGAATATTTTCATACATATGTTGTAATATAGAGAAAATAGTATGAGATGCAAAATATTCTTTTAAGAGGTATAGGATCTATTTTGAATTGATATTTTGAAAAAGTATACATTGATTACTAATATTTGTTAAAAATGACTCAGACGCTGGATATAGATACACGTATTAAGTTAGTGTCACCATTTGACAATAAAAAGAACAAAAACATTATATTTTTCTTAGAGGAATTTGATAATATTTTGAATTCCACAGATATACAGGAAGAAACTAAATTATTAATTTTAAAGGCTAAAATTACTGGGGACGCAAAACATATTTTAAGTAAACAGATTGAAACATATAACGAAACCAATTATAATTTATTTAAAAATAATTTGGTGGAGTTATTTGGTACAAAACTAAGCTTCCTTAATGCTCAGAGCAATTTCCTAAATTTAAAACAGGCCGCAAGTCAAACGATAGAGGATTTCATTTTGGAATTTAAAAAGGGTGTAAAATCTTATATCGAAAGTGCAGGCGAAAATGTGGATAATAAGGAAGAGAATTTTATCGAAATCTTAAAAATGTCGAATTTTTTAAATTCAATTAGACAGGATATTGCACTAGATGTGCGTAAAAATGCGCCCAGGTCCTTCAAGGAGGCATGCGAGTTAGCAAAACTTATGGAAAGTGCGTATAATGAATCAAAGTTTGAGGAAATTAACGCAATAAATAAAGAAAACAAAGATCTTTATGAGAACATTATAGAATCAAGTAAGCAAAACAAAGAGCTAATCGAGAAATTAAAAGGGGAGATTGAAAAACTAAAAAAATCAAAGAAAAAAAATCATGCAATTAGAGATGATAGTGTTCCGCGGAATAAGAAACTCTTTAATAAACACAATGATTATCAGGGTTCCCATTTCAATAACAATTTTCATTATAATGATTATGAACGATATTATAATGATTACTACAATTCCTTTAATTACCCGACGCATTATGGGATGTATGATTATTCACAACCTAATTGGAATTCGGGAAATAGGGATTTTGGATATATTCCTGAGAATTATGAGCAAAATGGTTATCAATTTGAAAAGCGCAAAAAGAAAAAAAAATGGGCAAAGAAAACAGCGAAATCGGATCAAGATTCGGGATTTTCAGAGACGGAAATCGATAAAATAAATAAAACAATCGCAAATATAACAAATGCTGACAAAGATAGTCTGCCAATTATATCACTAAGTATACAGGGCGTCGAAATACAAGCGTTACTGGATACCGGAGCTGCTGTATCCCTTTTATCACCTTCTTTATTCAAAAAAATTAAAGATACAAACGTCAAAATCAAATATTTGGGCAATCAGATCCAAATTAAAACTTTAACAAATTCAAAGATTTTTTTTAAACAATGTGTAAAATTAACTTTTCGATTAAAAGGTATATTCACAACAGGCACATTTTATGTCACTAATGATGATTTTGATAGGCAGTACCAAATGTTATTAGGGTACGATTATCTCAAAGAAAATCATATGATTTTGGATTTATGCAATAAAACATTAAAATTTAAAAATCAACAAATTAAATTAAACGTTGCAAGTGAAGTAAATAATTATGAAGTGAATAACATTACGCCATGTAATTCAGGGGAACATTCAAATAAAAGTATGTTTGCCATTACTAAAAATAGAATTTTTCTCCAACCTGAAGAATCGAAAATTGTAAAATTAAAATGCCCAGAAGATATAAATATGTCAGATATAATTATTTTTGACCCCATTCAAGAAAATAGTAAATTTTCATGCGAGACTTCGTTACACGAAGTTCAAAAAAATAATAACATAAATATTATAATAAAGAATAAACTGTTAGAAAAGTTAATTATTCAGAAAGGAACTAAAATAGGGGAAATTATAACGAACTTGAGTGCAAGCAAGATGACTCAACTGATAATATAGAGAAAGGGACATTTTATGAAATAAATAATTTAAATATAGAAGATGTAAGAAAATTGCGAGAAGCAGAAATTAAAGAGACGGATTTCGATTTAAGCCATTTATCAGAGGAAGTACAACAAAAATTTCGAAAAATTTTAATGGGCAATGTTCATGCATTTTCAAAAAGTTATCAAACATTGGGGCAATCAGCGTTTGTTGCACCAAGTTTTCAATTGAATCATGAATTCCCGGTACAAGCTAAGCCATATAAATTGCCTCAGGCAGTAAGACAGTATGCGAAAAGGGAAATCGAACAACTGTTACAGGCTAAAATTATAGAGAAGACTGACTCCGAATATGCTTTTCCAGTTATTTTCGTTAGAAAGAAAAATCCGAGTAATAACCCGAATGCAGAACCCAAGTTTAGAATGGCAACGGACCTAAGACTATTAAACCAAATTTTACAACCTTATACTTATCCGATGCCGGACGTAAAAGACTTATTACAAAAAATAAGCGGTAAAAAATACTATACGGTGCTAGACTTACATAGTGCTTTTTTCCAAATAAATTTAAAACCAGAAGATTGCAAAAAATTAGCATTTGTTACGGAATTTGGAAAACATATGCCACTTCGTTTATCTTTTGGCACACGAAATTCTAGCGCAATTTTTGCAGAAGTAATCGATAAAATTCTGGGACATTTTGACAAAAGCAAAGTATCATACTACATTGATGATGTGTTGATATCTGCAAATACAATAGCAGAGATGACGAAAACCTTAGAAGAAGTTCTACAGGTATTAATAAATCACAACATGACAATCGAACCTTCAAAAATGCAAATTTGCAAAGCAGAAATAGAATTCCTAGGATTTAGGGTGAATCAAATGGGATATTCTCCATCTCAAAAGAATATTGAAAAAGTAAAAAATTTAGTCAGACCAAAATCGAAAAAGGGGGTCAGATCTTTATTGGGCTTAGCGAATTATTTTCGGACGCTAATACCCAACTATTCCGACAAAGTTAACCCTTTAATAGAGCTGACTAAAGATAAAGTTAAATTTAAGTGGAGTCCAGAAGCAGAAAAAGCTTTCCTGATAATTCAGGAAGAAATTGTACAAAAACCAACGCTCAGACCCCCCGATTTTAACAAGGAATTTTTCTTATTCACGGATGGGAGCAAAGTTGCAATTTCAGGTGTTCTAGCTCAAGAAAAGGATGGTCATTTGCTACCTGTTGAATTTTTCGGGAGAAAACTTAGAGAACCGGAAAAAAATTATCCGAGTATTAAATTTGAGTTATTAGCAGTGCATGAAGCAATTATGCATTTTAAATATATGCTTTCAGGTAGAAGATTTACTGTGTTAACTGATTCGAAAGCACTAACTCAGCATTTACATTTACAAGATAAATCGGAAATTATAAACAGATGGGTAGCAGATTTACAAGACTTTAATTTCGACTTCGAATTCGTCGAAGGGATTAACAATCCAGCAGACTATTTGAGCAGGAATTTAGATAATCTTACAACAGACAGAGAACTCCAAAATAATTTGTTTGCAAGTAACATAGCACTTACAGACGAAAATATTAAATCGGAGCAATATGCAGACGAAAAATTAAAAATTATAATAAATAAAATCGAAAAAGACAAAAATAATAGAAGCACGAAGAGATTTGCTTTAAATCAAAATAAATTATTAATTTTGAAACCTGGTTCAGATAAAAAGGAGCTTTTAATTACCCCGGATTCATTAAAAATTGCAGCCATAGAAGAAGCTCATAAAGCGCATTTCGGATTTCAAAAAACTTATGATAATGTGAAAACAAGGCTTTTTTGGCACGGAATGTACAAAGACATTAAACAGTATTGTGCAAATTGTGTGCAGTGCCTCACATCTAAACAACACACAACAATAAAAGTCCCTGTTAAAAAAATGGTGAAAGATCACGAAGTCGGTACAGTCCTGCATGCTGACGTCATTGGACCTTTAAACCTCACGTTAAGGAAAAACAGATACATTTTAATTATAATTGATTCGACATCGAGATTCCTGGAAGCTGTTCCCCTACGAAACGTAGAGTCACAGACTATATTAAATGTACTAAATAAATATTTTGCAAATTATGGGATGTGTAAAGAAATTATCTTTGATAATGCAAAATATTTACGTAGCGAAATTACGAAAGAATATTTGGAATCTTTAAACATACAAAGGAAATTTGTGAGTGTATACCGTGCGCAAGGAAATGGACTTTGTGAAGTTACCAATAAAATATTAAAAACATCAATTGTAGCTATGTCGAAACGCACTACGGAATGGGACATAAGACTGGATTTTTTTAAACTAGCGTATAATTCCTCGAAACACCGCGCTACGGGATATAGTCCCTCACTGCTATTTTTCGCAAGGGAAATAAAAAATCCCTTCACAGCCCATATTCCTTCTGAGGAAATATATACCCACTCTTATGTTAAAAGCAGAATACAGCATATGAAGGAAATCAAAATTCAATCCCTTGCAAACCAGGAGAAAATAATGCAAGAATATATAGATGAAGAGGCATACGAAAAAGTAAAGGATTTAAATTTGGGTCAAACAGTATATTTAAAATGTATTGGAAAACCAGGCGCATTGGAGCCAAAATTTCAAGGACCCTACGAAGTTACTAAAAAGTTTAGAAACTTTAATTATTTATTACAATATGTTCCAGATAAATCAATAGAGCCGATCAAACGACATATGGATCAGCTGTACGCTCCGAAATACGCAACAGGTCATATAGAGGCGGAAATTACGAATTTACAAGGGTCTCAGAAAAAAATTAAGGGTGATAAAAATTACAAAAATAAATGTGACATTTGTAAAAGAAAATCGCACTTAACTGAAAATTGTTGGTTCAAATTGAACAAAAATACGAGTCAAAAGGGTCACAAACTTACTAAAACGCATTATAAAAAAAATAATACATATTCTGAGAATATAGACCCATATTTACAGTATCAAACAGATCATTATGATCAAAATATGTCGTTATATGGTTATACACCATATACAAACTTATACGGGGATGTTATACAAGATCATTACCCTTTCCCCCCTCCCCAAGAGTATCCATGGTATATGAATTGGTATTAAAAAATAAATCAAAATGCATAATTAATCGAATTTCAAAATTTAAAAAAAATTTTCAAAATTTAAAAATAAATTTTTCTTTTTTAGATAAAAAAAAAAATTGAAACAGAATTAATAACTTGCCTTTTTAAAATTCAAAATAATAATAAGAAAGGATAGGAACATGGGAACGCCAATTTGTCTCAGGGTTACAATATTGAGCAAATGTGCAGGGCGCACCCGATAACATACTTATAAAATTATGTAATGTGCTTCACGAAACTTCAATGGAGCAGTGAAATATTTCGCTCCAGGCAAAAGTTATATATTTTTTTTTCTTTTCGAATATGAATTAGAAAGTATAAAATCTTAACAAAGCCAAATAACATTAAAACTCAATTAATTTAATAGTAAATAATGTTGGAGTAATTTTCAAAAAAAAAAAAAAAAAAAAAAAAAAAAAAAGAGAATTTTTTCTGTCTTCTATAAGGGTAGCCTTTGCTAATAGCCTTACAATTTAGATGACAAAATTTCAGAATTACTCTTTAAAATGAGTAGGTGTAAGCTATAGGTTCAGGGTAGTTAGAACAGCTTTATAGCATACTCATATATATATTTTTTTTATATAAATATATGGTTGACAAGGAATAAATTATTAGTGCACTCTATATTAGGATAGCGGTCAGCTATAAGCCTAAATATAATAAAATATACAAAAAGTGCTAAGATTTATTCCGGTAGTTCAAGTACAACTTATATGCTAAAGTCTAGAATTTAGACAGCAGGGATAAGTTTTATGAACAAAAGTGTTATAAAAAAAAATTTAAAAAAAAGGATTTTGGTGTAGCACATTGGTTTAAAAAAAAAAAAAAAAAAACACATATATGTATAACAATGGACAAGGCAAGTTATTTCAACAGGATTGCACACAAAAATAATAGTAAAAAAAAAAAAAAAAAAAAAAAAATACACAAATAAATAATTGAAGTAAAATTAAAATTTTCTCACCAAAGGCTTTCTGTATAGGGTGCAATTTTGGCCTACGGCTGGGTATGCACCAACACCAACAAAATTTTTGTAGAAAATTTATCAATTCACAGATACATCAATATATGGTCCACCTAGGCATAAATTTCAGGATTCTTGGCTGAAAAAGGAATCGAAGAAAAAATTAAGTATGGTATAATTACTAGATGTTATGCTCAGAAACAATAAAATTAGTAATATTATATTGTAAAAAAGCAGCATTTTGAGTTTTCTTGAGGAAAATTTTTGATTTTTAGGTTTTACACATTTATGGAGTGTCTAGCTCAGTGTTTACTTCCTAGATTTAATAAGAAAAAATAATAAATAAAAATATAAGTTCGTGTTGTTTTCAAAATAAATAACAAAAGGTATAGCAATTAGCATTTACAGTTAAAATTTATGGAATTTTCATCAAAATTAACATTAGACAAACATAGTTTATATTATATTTAACTTGATAAGCTAATTTACTTTTATTAACGGTATTCAATTAGAATTAAAGTAGGCTTAAATTCAAGTTAAATTAATTAATAACATTGTTGTAGTGTAAAATTTTATGTAAGACTATTATATTTTTATTGTATATATAAAAATATGCAAATTTAACAATTAATAAAATGTATTAGCAAAATTATTTAATATAAATATTAAATGACATCTTGCTGAAATCAGCTAGAAATTAGATTTTTTTTTTTAAATAAAATATTTTATAAATTTATGTTAGTTTAGAATTTAAGCATTTTTTTTTTCTTTTCTTTCCTTTAGAATTAAATGCAATTCTAAATTTAACACATATAAATATACATAGTATTGATAAATTTGAGTGTGTGAGTTCATAAATTTTTTTTATATATAATTTGGCCAATTTAACATAAGAAAACAAAATAAATAAATAAATATACTTATATATATTGGCCTTATTTTATTAAAATATGTAGTATGGCTTAATAAATTTATTTACTTAATTTTTTTTATAGTACGTACATAAATTTATCATTTTAAAAACTTGATCTGTAGCAATTTGATGTGGATATGTATGAGTATACAAAGATGCTTTTCTGCTGGCAGAAATTCTTTGGTTCGGGCCCGAATACTCATGGATTACTGCATACGATTTTACAGAATATTTATCATCTGCTTTTAGTACTTTTAAAAATTTTACAAGTGTATTAATAACAATTTTTTTTTAAATAATAATTATTAATGTTGGATTAATAATAATAATTTATTATCTTTTATTTTTAAACATATCATTAAATTTTAGACAGTAGAATTCACATACGGAATGTTAATGATAAATAAAATTTTGAATAAATAAATTTTTATTTCATTCAGTAAAAAAATAAATAAATATGAAAATTTAACAATCTTTTAAGATAGAATTGTTGGCTAAATAAATAATAATTTAAGACACAAAAATTGTTCTCTTCTTCGTCAATGGCATTTTCTGACAACACTATTTAATAGTATTAAATGAAGGTGAATTTTTAAGGTCAGCGTAATGCATATTTGGCATTTTGGAGAGGCCGTAGAAGTCATTTTTCCGTGTTGTTTACATTTTAATAGTAAACAATATCATGAATCAAAATTTGTGTTTGTTAAAAAGGTCTAAAAATATACAATGTAATCAGTTAAAGAAAATTATATGCATTTTTTTTTAATCCTGAAAGGCAATTTGGGTTAGATTTAAACCTGGATGCATAAAAAAGCCATCCTCGCTTCAGTTCCAGTAGGAGGCAGGAGAATGCACATGCTAGAATCGCCATTTTTCCCCTGCAAAATAATAAAAAAAAAGGCAGAAGGTTTACATTAGATACGATACAAATACATACACTGTTTATGCATAGATTATGTTTAAAATTACATACAGGCATGCACAGTGAGTTAAGAAGAAAGTATATCAAGAAATTATACTAATTAATACGGTAATTACAAGCATGAAATGGTTTTAAATACTTACTTTTTGAAGTCGTAGAATTTTGTCACAGCACAAATCACCTCACAGAAAGAGATTAGTAGCTTGACCACCCCCCACTTTTCGGGAGGATCGGCGACGGTCAAAAAAACTGGTTTTATTCTCTCCTGCTTCTTCCTTTTTTTTTTCTCTCGTATCGGGTAAAGTTGGAAAGCATTGCGTAATGATATATTAAAGGAGATGAATTAGCTTGTACATTTTGACAGATCATACATGTTTGAAGTAACAAATACATAAAATAATGTAACAAGTTTGTATACAATATTTTTTCTGATTATAATTTGAATACATCAGATTAATTATGTGAAAATATAACATGTCATATTACAAGCATTGTATTTACTTTTATTCAGTATAAAATGTGTTTTAGATAAAACACTGTGTCATAAGGTTGTATGTGATGAAATAATATGTCAAATGCGTATGCCATTATTTTTCTTATAATGAGGTTTATTTCGGCATATTAATTTCAGACAAAATTATAGCTTTGAATGTATTTTGGGCACTTAAACTGTAAAGTTACAAAATTAGTAAACATGTGTGTGGTAAAGAAAAAAGGCTTCGAGAAAGACGTCTGATTGTCAGTACAGAGGTCTTCTATAAAGGTGAATGTCAACAGACAACTATACTATCATGTGTTGAACTTTCTGTTATGAAACAATAGAAGAACTTCTTATAAAATATACCAGAACCATTGATAATTGAACTTTACAGTCTTCGTTCAAAAACTGTGTAGATACACAGTCATATGGACACGTACGTTCCTTCAAGCTTTATAAAAAAAATAAAACCAGCAATCAGTTTTTATTTTTTTTTTCTTCCGAGACCGGGAGAGATGCTGGGCAACATATAACTATGATATGTTCCCGCACCATGTTGGTTAAATCAAAGTAAAATTGCGTAATTTGTTATTTCTGTTTGTATAAATATTTTTTATAAAATATAATTATGAGTGTAAAATTATAATGTTTATATATTTAAGTAAAATAAGAGTGTAAGTTCATACAAAAATTATTAAGTTGATTTTAAAGATTAAATATATATTTTTAAAAAATTGTTGTATTGTAAAATGAAGGTATAACGTTGAATGGAGTTCGGATCTCAGACAACAACAATACGCAGACGCCATGGTGTCGTTTTATGACAAGCCAATGGAAAGTGGTGTACAATTAGAAGTCGTAAAATCATAAAAACGTTGGAATCAATTTATGGCCTCAATAAAAGTGTTGGGATAAATTTATGACTCTTCAGACCACCCAAACTTTAAGGCAGATAATAATATTAAAGTATATGTTAGGGGCCATTTGCAGACTGCTAGCTAATAGGCCTATCGAAGTATAATAAAAATCTTCTCACATCCAATAACAGTGGACTAGACAAAAATAGTTCCTCCCACTGCAGGAGCTGGTGTGCAAGAAGAATAAGTTTAAAAAAAAGATAGTCTGAAAAAAGATGTAGAGGATGCAAGAGCTCTCCTGAAAGCCCGTGCAATGAGTCCCGCAAGCCCTAGTAAAGCCCAGGCGAGATGGACCTAGCGGAGCGAGCCTAATCCAGCCTAATCAAGCCTAATTGAGGTTGTCTTCCTGAGGTACCTATCGGAGTGAGCCTACACAAGCCAAATTGAGGATGTCTTCCTGATCTACATATCGGAGTGATCCTAATCAAGCCAAATTGAGGATGCGTTCCTGATGACACATTGCCATGATCCTAAGCAACGCAACAACTCGGAATTTGACAAATAAAGGCCACCATCCCGTATATTAAAAGAAGGTACTATTTTACACATTTTCTTTTACCACATAAGTTCATATGAAAAATCTAAAAAAATACTTTTCTGATATTTTATGGTAGAGAGTTATCTGAGATCCGACCAAACCAATAATTAAATAAGATTAAGGTAATTTTAAAAATGAAAGAGAGTATTTCTTTTAGCAAAAAGAAACAATTATAATAATTAGAGTACGTGAAAATATTGTCTTTTTTTTAAAAAAAAGATTAAACATACTTAAAATAATGAGAAGCAAACAAAAGTGTTGCTTTCTATTTTTTGAATTAATATTATGTTTTTCTGTAAATAAATTTGTTCAATGTAAATAAATTATTTAATCAAGTTTAAAAAAAGTTTCTGTAATTATTTAATTAATAATATTTAAAGTGTGTCAATTCTTTTTTTTTTTACAGCTTAAATTTTAGTTTAATTCATATGTGGAAGAGTTCGTCTAAATAATACACAACGCAAACTCTTAATTTTATTCGTAATTATTCAAATTTAATAATTACTTTTTTTTGACGCGAATTATAATTTAATTTTATTAATGCTTCGCGTTGCTCTTCTACTAGAATGTAGGTAAATACGATCACTTATATTATTTAATCTAAGGTATATAAAACTATATACCAATTTGCTATGAGGTTGCTTGGATGATTTGGACCAATTAACAATTTTGAATATATTTAAATAAAAAAACAAACAGGTGTAATTATCTGTCCAGCAGCCATTTTCTAAAAGTTTCCTTGTAAGCAGGTACAATTTTAACGTGTTTCTTTGGAAGGGACTATAAATTTTTTCCATTATGGACAAGTTCTGTCTACACAGATTTTACTGTATTAAGTTTCACTCGATGCGGACTAAACAAATAACATGGTACTAAAAGAAATTGTCTATCGTGAAAAATCGGAGCTTATGGCGTCTCATGCAGTGGTTATGCGGGACACAATGTTGAATTCAGACACTTTTTTCGGGAAGGATTTCTGTGGATCCGGGGGGAGGGGGGGGGGCATCATAGAGTTACAGGGCGGAAATTGCACTTTTTGACCATTGAAAGCACAAAATCTCAAATCTCCCGGAAGGACGGGACATCTCGTTGCTCCAAGGGGGGGGGGGGTGTGTTCTCCCGGGCCACCCCTTGAATATAACACTGGCGGAACAGGTCTTGAAGCTGCTGAAAATCGGGACATCCCGCGTAAATCTAGACACCTTGCAACACTGCCTATAGCGTAACCTCTGTTTCATTTCACAGAGTTTACTGAACAAAGTGCACTAAAATTTGTAAAAACAAAAGAAACGTAAAAAAAAAAGAACCTTAAAAAATTCCATTTTATACAGGTTTCAGTCTAATTAAGTAGAATTGTAACGTGTTTCTTTGAAAGAAACTATAATTTCCGTTATGGACAGGTTCTATCTTCACAGGTTTTATTGTATTAAGTTCTACTTGATACGGACTAACAAATAACATGGTACTAAAAGAAATTGTGTATCATGAGAAATCGGGGATTTTAGCGTCCCATGCAGTGGTTACGTGGACAGGTCTTGAAACTCCTGAAAATCGGGACATCCGCGTAAATCGGGACACCTGACAACACTACATATGGCGTAACCTCTGTTTGTAAATTTCTTTTGTTTTCAGTAAGAATTGACCGAAACAGTTTTTTAAGACCGAAACCGAATTTCTGTGTTCTTCCTATTCTCAGCCAAAAATGGAAACGAAAATGTCCAAAAATTTTTTTTAAAGTAATTAATACATGCATAAATATACATAATTATTAATTAATTATATGTGTTTATTAAATATGCGTAATTATTAATTAATTATACGTGTGGCCCAAGTTGGCTCTCTGTGCCTCTGACCAAAACTTTTTATTTTCATATAAAATAAAATGTAATTAATTCATCAACAACACAGAACGATTTTCTAATTATACGAATTTCATCTAATTAAAAAACGTTTTAGGTATACGTACCTCAATTTATCTTTTACAATGATTTTTGTAAGTGATATACTAGAACTTTCTCAAAGAGTATTCGAAACACTTCTGCAGTTTCAAACTAAAAATTTTATATTACTGTTAAGTCTGCAGCTTTTAATGAGCACGTGAAAAGCCTCTTCAAAGTCTAGTCATATATTCATTACTTGCTTTATAATTTACACTCACATCTTGAGTCAGCCATAACTGATAATTATAAACCGAGAAGTTCATAGCAATAAATAAAGAGTGACTCATGTGAGCCGATACAGCTCAAATGAATGAGTAATGTTGAAAATTTCCGAAAGAAGAAACGAGATTTTTGGAATACAGATAGTTTCGGTCGAATTTCAGTCCGGACGAATTTTCTACAGCATTTTCGCTGGAACCGAATTTTCGACGACTTTCTGATTTTGGGCCGAAACCGAAACCGAATTTTCGGTCGATCTCTAGTTTTCAGTGACTACAGAATTGCGTAAAATTATTTTCGGCGACATTCTGATTTTGAGCCGAAAACGAAACCGAATTTTCGTTCGATCTCTAGTTTTTAGTGACTACAGCACTGTGCAAAACTACTATAAAAGCTCTCTTTCTGTGGCAGATAAATCATATCCTCTACCTAAAAAACGATAAATAGCTCTTTCAGCACCCACGACAAACAGAAAAGAAAATTAATTTTAATACAATTGCTTCTTATTTTATTCATCGGCGATGTCCAAGAAAGGAAATACTCTTGTTCCTGTCATTAACATATCTCACTAAATTGCAGAGCCTTGAGCGACATAAAAAAAAAGGCACGTGATTTGTGGTCAACTTTAAGTGTATACTAAAACCACATGTGGAATACCCAGTCAAGTATTTATCCTATATATTATGCTTCAGGAAATGGTAATAACGTTACGTTGTTAGGATAGGAATTGAATTTAAATATTATTTTTATATGGATTTTAAAATAATTTATCACACATTTAGTTGTTTAGTGACTTAAAAAGTTGAAAAGTTAGGAGTTTTCTTTCTTTTCTTTTTTTTTTCTTTTTTTTTTTTTTTTTTCCTGAAAAGCCGAAAAAACTTTTTCTCTAATTCTGAAAGTAGATTATTTTTTTTCAGATTTTTTAAATTTTTTTAAGGGGTCTCAGGACTCTTAAAATTGGAAAAATCGAAAAAAAAAGACCATTTTCAACATATAATATCATAAAATGTATTTGATATTAAGACACAAATTTATATTGGGATGAAAGATATAAGTATGTTCTTTCATTTCATGTATTTGAAAAATTACAAGATGCAAAATTAGAATTTACAGTGAGCTCCAAAATGTCAGACATTTGACGAGCGGAAAATCGGCATAACAGATTATGCGCACGATTGCAAAATAAATTTTGCAAGTAGAAGCAAAATTTTGGGTCCTACTTATGCTTCACATTGTAATAATTACTCTGAACCTTAAAAAATTTGTATTTAAAGCATTTTTCTATTTTTAATACAAAGTTGTATTTAGTTAATGCAAAATTTAGAAATTTTCAACAGTATAATCACCTATAAAGAATATATTTCTGAACAATAAAAAGGAAATTTTAGGTTCAGTTTATACAGACTAACATGAAACATAAGTTTTGAAAATTTCATGAAAAAAAATTCAGAAGTTTTTGAGATATCGTGCGCGTTATGCCCAAAAACGTCATTTGGAGAAAATTGACTTCAAAATTTCTGAAAAGCCGCTTCGGCTATTGAGCGTGTATAATTCTAAAAGCCATAACTTCTGTTCTAATAGGAATTTCAAGGAAACATTTATACCAAAATGTTCAGAAAAGATAGTAGTTTAATATCTAAAAAAATTAAAATTTCGAAAATTTTAAAGCTTTAAGAGTCCTGAGACCAATGAATATTTTCTAATGCAGTACATTTACGTCCTATAAAATACATTATTTATAGGATGTAAAACAAATTTCAAAAACATTTCTTGGTATAATGGAAACAATCACGAAAATTCTACCTAATATCTGAATAACACACTATTTCAAAACAGTTTCCCTTATCTTCAAAAATCATTTGGAGACTATCCAATCAGAAACAAAATGTGTGCGAGTTTGACAGAAACATTTCTGAAATAAAAGGCTTTCTTAAATGCAAGTAACTTTCGGAAAGGTTGACCTTTCCAAATATTTCGGACCACAATAGATTCAAGGGTAACCCGGAAGTACTGATGGGTTCCCCTACCGGAAAATTTTGGATTTTATACTTATTAATGGCCAATAAATTCACATCCCCTTCCAAAACTCCAAAATGTTTTCCCCGAAGTTGCAGAAATACTTTCAACGAACAATGTCTGAATTCTCTAAACGTTTACTTTTATTTCAGAAACGTTCCGTTAATCTCGGAAATCTCGGAATCTTCTTTTAAATTTCATCTAATTCCGGAAGTGATAATCTTAAACAAGAAAATAAATACAAGAGAAAAATCTATTCATTTTACCCTTGCGAAGAATAAACATTCTATAGTAAGAAGATCATTATAGAAGAGTTTAATTCTTAACTGCTGTGTCAAAAATTATCGCATAGACACAGTGGGCTGTCTCTCAGACCATTGAATCGAAAGATGAATTAAAGGCTCGATTAATTATTAGAATACTGTTTCTGTACTAAACTCTATGCACAGGACTATTATAATTAAAATTCATCTATTCTCTAACAATAATACTAGGTTTCCAAAGAAACCAAAATTTCACCATTTATTGTATCATGAGTATTTATATCGAAACTAAAAAATACAATTAATACATACTGGACAATTGCCCCATAAAATATAATAAATAAAGACACATAACCTTGCTTAATGGTACACAAAACACGAATTTTAATAAGCTAAAAGTTAATTTCTACGTTTCGAGCTGTTTCTGCAGCCGTCTTCAGGAAAAATACGATGGTATACAAGTTAAACTGTGAAAATTGAAAAAAGCAGCGGTCTGTAAGACCGATAACAATAGTTAGGTGTAAAATCCAATCAAAATATAAATATCTAAGAGTCGTCGGAACATATTTTAATGTATCTTTTCTTTCTTTTATAGACTGGATTCCTGCAAATTTCTCCCCTCATATGCTTCAGCATGTTTGGATCCAACGGTCCATACTCACCGACGGATTACCTTCCGCAGTACTCCAGCATCCTGGAGCCCATTTACTATCCAACAGGAAGAGACACAACACTTTGCCAGAATACCACCTTGACTTTCGAGTCCGATCCGGAATGCCACAATTCGGCACCTCCGACGCCCGACATCATTTCGGGTCTCGTCAGTCTAAATGCTGGTCAGTACTGTTCTTCTGACATATCCAGCGGTTCCTTCGGGGATTTGACGTCACCTGATGAATACCAGTCGACGACATCTTCACCACCTGCGTATTCTATGGATGTATCTAAAGTTAAGGCTACAAGATCCAAGTTGATTAAAGAAGGCCTCAAGTTAACGATTCAGTCCAGAAGAATGGTTCATGGTCTAGACACGCTCAGGCCAGAATATAAAATGCCGCCGATGGAAGAGGTAAGTGTAAGTTGTATTTCGATTTTTATACTCTCATAAGTATTTAACTTATTCTGACATTAAACCTAAGTTACCTAGTTCCAAACAATTTTGCTTATATTGTTATATTGGGGTTCAATGTTGCATTCATAATAAATTTTCCAATGAAATACCATTATTTGATCAAAAATATTGGCTTTACATGTGAAATATTTACAATGTAATTTCAATATTGTAGAAACATTATCTTTACATTGGAACATTCAAAAATTTTTCATGTCAATATTGCCAATATCGGGAAGATATAGTCAATATTGGCCAATACAAACAATATTCGCCCTATATTATTTTGCTACTCGAGTAGTTTCAAGTAAAGACAACTCTGTTAATGTTTGTCAATTTTGATATTTCGAATTAAGCAACATACACTTATTTAATATATACAATGTTATTTAGACTGTTTTAATTCGAAATCATTCTGAAAACATCTTGAAATATTTCGTCATTGGGTTCATCGCAAATATCTTAACTATAATAGCTGCATCAATTTCGCTGAACAATTTCGTCGTAGGGCATGACCTTAATTCAACACTGATACCACAGATTCAACAGGCACATCCATTTAATGCGTCAATGACTGTGTATCGAACTGAAGCCTTCCGTTCCGGCGATGACTGTGGTGCTGATGTTGATCACTGCAAATTCAGTTCCCTTTAAGGCTGTTCTGAAATGTAAACTAGCTACTTTCTGCCACATTTTTTAATTCATTTTTGTTCTCAAACGTATGAAATTGGCCGGTGCTCTTATTCAGAAACTATGTAATCGAACTGGGTTTTTTTTTTTTTTCGTTTTTCGATAAAGGCAAATGATTTTTCAGAAAATGCTGTTAAAGTTGTTGAACCGAAATTCCGAGCACGGCAGTGAAAGAAAGGAAAAGAATTGCCGTCCTGAGACAGCAATCGCTTATAATTAAAGAATTAATACATTTATCGGAAAAAAGACTCTTCGATTACAGATCATTTCAATAATCATGCTTGCAAGTATCATACATTTATTTTTTTTAATGAATCAGAAAGTTTCGCGTTCTTAAGCGGGAAAAATATTTGTTTGAGAATCGCCTTAAGAATATGCTATAGTTAAAAATACTGTTCTCTGAATATAAAATCACTTCCAAAATATTCTAATGTTGATGTGCTTACTAAATAAAAATTCAACTAAATTTACCAATACTGTGAAAGTAAATGTATTTTGGTTAAAAAATAAATGCATAAAATGTTGTAAAGATTTTCTCCAACCCCCCGGGTTTTTCCCTATTTAGGTCCACAAAATAACAACTACGGTTTCGAGAACTTTTTGTAAATGTGTGTTATTTGGTTACCGCTTACTTCTATAGCGAAATACATCTATAGTATCCTTAAGAATATGCTGTAGTTAAAAATAGCGTTCTCGGAATATAATATCACTTCCAAAATATTCTAATGTTGATGTACTCGCTAAATAAAAATTCTCAAAAATGTGAAGGTAAATGTAATTCGGTTAAAAATAAATGCATAAATGCAAAGATTTTCTCCCATACCCCCCGCGTTTTTCTACTATTTATATCACCCCCCCCCCCCCCCAAAAAAAAAAAAATGCCGTTCCGAGTACTTTTAAGTAAATGTGTGATATTTGGTTATCGCTTACAGGGATGACAGGGATGACCGCCCCGGGAACCCAGCTTTCGCTTTAGAGTACAAGTGCAATCCCGGGGTGAGAGGTTATCGATTACATCTGCAGCGAAATAGTACATCTATAGTATAGCATCCTTAACCCCTTCGGGACGAGCGTTTTTTACAGAATTTTTAATCTTTTACCGCAGGTTTTTTTAAAACAGAAATTTTTGCCTCATTGAATCGGGAAAATGCTCGGATTAAATAAGGCAAAATTTACAATAAAAATTTACTGGTGAGAATAAGCACTGATTCTGAGCACTTTACGCGGCACGAATACCGGTCGCTCGTCCCCAAGGGGTTAATAATATGATGTAGTTAAGAATAGTGTTCTCGCAATATAAAATGATATTCAAAATATTCTAATGTTGATTTTCTCACTAAATAAAAATTCAACTAAACAATTTTCCCAAACAGTGAAGGTAAATGTATTGCTGTTAAAAATAAATGCATAAAATATAAAGATTTTCTCCCCCTCCCCGCATTTTCCCCTATTTAGGTTCACAAAATAATAACTTCAGTTCCGAGTAATTTTTGTAAATGTGTGTTATTTTGTTATCGCTTACATCTATAGCAAAATGCATCTATACTATAGCATATAGCATCCTTAAGAATAGGAATAGTGTTCTCGGAATATAAGATCATTTCCAAAATATTCTAATGTTGATGTGCTCACTAAATAAAAATTAAACTAAACGATTTTTCAAAAATATGAAGGTAAATGTATTGCGGTTAAAAATGCATGCATAAATGTAAAGATTTTCTCCCCCTCCCCCCCCCCCCGAATTTCCCCCTATTTAGATCCACAAAATAACAACTACGGTTCCGAGTACTTTTGTAAATGTGTGTTATTTGGTTATCGCTTACTTCTATAGCGAAATACATCTATAGCATCCTTAAGAATATGCTATAGTTAAGAATATCGTTCTCGGAATATAATACCACTTCCAAAATATTCTAATGTTGATGTACTCACTAAATAAAAATTCCCAAAAATGTGAAGGTAATGTAATTCGGTTAAAAATAAATGCATAAATGTAAAGATTTTCTCTCCCCCCACCATGCGTTTTTCTCCTATTTATAAACCCAAAATAACAAATGCGGTTCCGAGTACTTTTGTAAATGTGTGTTATTTGGTTATCGCTTACATCTATATAGCGGGTGGCATCTGGTCGACCTTGATTATTATCTTGTGAAAAAGAAAACAAACGCTCTCGCAGAACGCTCGACTCCGCATCCCAGTGTTTTGTTTCATTTTCCACTCTAGCGCCTGACGCTTAGTCACCTAAGTGACATTTGCTCGTGCCTGAGATAGTGATTAAGTTTAGAAACAGATCCGAGATTGCCCAATGCTTTTGCGGAAATAAGGAATAACGTGAAGAAAAGGTTTGTTGTGATAGCGTGTCTCTAATGAGTTTTTAATTTTAAGAGTGTTCTGGTGTTGAGATGGTCGAGATAATTAGAGACGGGGGAGTTCTCATAAATGTCGAGACATCTCACTAAGTGTTATGAAACTAGAATATAAGAGATTTAAAAGATATCCTCATTTTTGTACTTGCTCAAAGCCAGCCATAAGGGTGATACAGTGGACCCCACACTTATAGGGGATCCCGACGAGACTAAAAGATATTTTATCTTACCTTTGAAAAAAGTTGGGGTGACAAAAAAGTCTTGCACCCGGGTCTCTAGCGTTTTCCCTTTTTTCGATAAATGTATTATGTAGAAGTCTGCACGGACCGAAATTTCCAAGCCCAGACCCGACCCATAGAAAAAAATTATTCGGCCCGGTCTGACCCGATATAAAAATTAAAAGTTCGGCCCGAGCCCGGTTCGATATAACAATTGAAGGTGCGGCCCGAACCCGGCCAGGCCAGAGTGAATTTCTACAAAACGTTTATTTTTACATCGATTTGGTTAAAAATTTGTCTCGTACGAGGAGTACTGACCAAAAATACTTATCTTAGCTTTTTTTTTTTTTTTTTTTTTTTTTTTTTTTTTTTCAATGTTTACAAGCTTTATTTTTATAGAGCTGCGACATTTATTTTTTTTTTAATGAATCTTTGTTGTGTATAAACGTTTCAGTTATCATTAATATTCTTAATCCATATTCCATGTATTGGAGACTTAAAAATCTAAAAAATACTATACAGTAAAATCGTCTACGACGGAATTGCATAGGGAAAAAAAAATACGTTATCGACAAGGACCCTTTTTAGAAGGTGTAAATGCATTGTATATTCTTTTCTCACGAATTATTATATTCATTTTGCATGGATCAACACATTTTTCAGTTTAAGACAGGATTCCGCCATAGGCAGGTTCTTTTCACACATTTTACTATATTCTAATTTAGCTATATTTTAATAAGCCTAGAAATCTACTATTCTGGTAAAAAGAATAAATTTTAATGCTTAATTTTAGAATAATGGCGACTTAAAAATGTACGCATTTTTTGTAAAATATTTTGGGCAAGGGCAAATTTTACTGATCTTTGAACGGACCAGGCTACGCCGAGACAATGATTTTTATACAGGCTGGGTCGAAACCGGAACTGAAAATTTTGGCCTGTGAAGACTAGGAAGAATGAAACCAGTCCCGGCTGGATACAGAAAAAATAAGTTAAGCCCGGGCCCGGCCCGAAAATAGTGAAGACCAGGCCTGGCCCGTCCCGAGTGCTGTGAATGAAAATAGGCCCGGCGCGTGCAGATCTCTGGTATTATGTCTTTAGTGATAAACGACGATTGTTAAAAACGTCAAATTTGGCAGCATTTTTCAGAAGGTCTCTAGCCAGGAGAGAGATTTTTTTTTTCATCTTCCTTTTGAGTCGACAAAAAAATCCCCGTTCATACATTTGAATTTTCAATTAAATTCATTATGTTACCTCTGAAAGCATAAAATGTATTGATATATTCTTTAATTTAATCCCTTCATTTTTTCTTTCTTTTTTATGAACTTAACGTGTCAATGTCTTTATTTGAAAATTTTAAAATGCTAATGATTTTTCCATGTAAAAAGTCTTTCAAGAATCCAGTTGCTACGAGGTTATTTAAAATCTTTAAACAAAAAGGCATAAATTTATGTGCAAATATTTTTCAAGAAAAAAAAGTGATTTATAATATCACGATGTATTTATTCATAAAAGAAACTGACTTCAGTTTCGTAACGTCTGTTTGTTTTTAAATTATTTCTCACGAATTCGTGATTTGCGAATTCCATGCACTTTTAAAAGCATGTATACACAGTCTAGAAAAATTATATTACTTTTATATAAAGAAAACAGTAATAAATAATTGACACGGACACGTGGAAATGAATCAGATTAGTGTAGCATGATGTTTTGAATTTTTATTCTTCAGATGTCACGTTTATGGCAATACGAAATTTCATTGTTGGTGCTGCTATCTAGTGTGCAATTTTAAAACAATATTCAACTATTATTTTTATAGAATTTTTTTTTTTTAATACTTGATAACTTGAAATTCTTTTTAAACTTTACTTAACTGGATTTAAGGCTGTTCTCACCTGCTCTGCTGAACAAGCGCAAAACGTTTTGATGCATTTAAGAAATTCATTTTTTAACGGAAAGATATAAAATTGGAATGCCTGATCATGGAAGCGATTTGGATTGGTTGGTTGGTTGTATTTATGTCGGCCAATTATCTGCACGTGGGATATAGGCCCTAAGGGGGGGAGTGCCTTCCGTGGAGGTCTTTCTAAGGGAACCTAACCCGTATTAACGCTTGGAGAACCAAGGTTCGAAGAAAACCACGAAAACTCCGAACGATTAGGCCGACGGGCGCGATTGGGATCGAACCCAGCACCTCCCGTCTACCAGCTTCGAGAGCAGAACCTCTCGGCCACTGATGGGGCGAAGCGATTTGGAATTGAACTGTGTTTTCCATTTTTTTTTATCAATAAATTACCTATCGAGTTATAAGCGATTTTGATCACGTGACACGGCATTTTTCTCCCCATACTGACTGGATTTTCTTCTTTCGCTCGGAAGTTCAGTTCAAAATGCCAACTTAGACAACATTTTCTGAAAGATCTATTGCGTTTACAAGAAAACGGAAAAACAGTTCGATGACATAGTTTCTGAATAACAACACCTTCTAGTTTAATGCGTTTCCGAACAAAAATGAATTAAAACTTATGTCAGAAAGTTGACTCTTTGGATTGGAGAACAGCCTTAAATTTTTTTCTTCTTGTAAAATGGGAAGTTATATTTTTTCTTTTATGAAAATTTGTTTAAATTATTGAGTTTATAATTGAGTTATCATTTATCTTTCTTGACGTTGAAAGATTAGGTGTGAGGGGAGGTTCAGTTCGGAAATATTTCTATAGTTCTATTGTAAGAACAAAAAAAAATCACAACAAAAAAAATCAAATCCGAAAAATCACAACACTGCTACATGAAAAAAATACAGTGCGACTTCAAAAATCCGGCATTTGAAATCCGACAACTTCAAAAGTCCGGCATTTAATAATCCAGCAACTTCAAAATTTGTACATTTCGTGATTCTACAAAATACTTTTAAAAAATATTTAAATAAAAGATTTGAGTGGAGTTATAAATATTGCACATCCCGATAAGTTCAAATTTAATTAATTAATTTTAGTTGGCAAAATCCTAAAATTTATTAAATGATTATGTAAATCTTTTAATTTAGTTTTAAAAAATCACGAAAAATGCTTTAGAAGATGAAATTTTTTCCTGAATTCATAATTTGGGACATAAAGGGTTAAAACTTCCAAACAAAATAATATAAATTTCGATGCAAATAGTTTCAAGAAAAGTAACAAAACTAACTGCCTCCTGTTCCGTAACGTTAACGTCTGTTTGTTTTTAAATTATTTGTCACGAAATCGAGATTAGCAAATTTCATGTATTTTTAAAAACTTGCGTACAGTCTAAAAAAAATCACAACACTGCTACATAAAGAAATAGTAATAAATGAATCAGATATGATACATGATCCTTCAAATTTTTATTCTTCAGGTATCACTGAGAAAGTAAATGAATGAATATAAAGTTTTATGTATAGTGCTGCTATCTAGCGTTTTAAAAGATATTTAACTACTGCTTTAAATGTTTTCGTTTTACACTTAATAAACGAAAATTCTTCTTAAATTTTAATTCGCAAGAGACTAGATATTAGAAATATTTTTCTTGTTGTAAAATGAAAAGTTATATATACTTTTTTTTTTCACGAAACTTTTTTTTAGTCATTAAGTTTATAATCATATTATTTTAAGAGATTATCATTCGCTTTTTTAAATTATGTAAATTAGAAGTCCTAATGATTTTCCCAAGCAAAACTTTTTCAAAAATCCATCTTGCAGAAAATACTGAGTGATTCATTAACACCAAAACAAAAGAATATAAATTTCGATGCAAATAGTTTCAAGAAAAGTAACAAAGCAAATTGCCTCCTTTTAACGTCTGTTTGTTTTTAAATTATTTGTCACGAATTCGTGATTTGCGAATTTCATGCACTTTTTAAAGCATGCGTACAATCTAAAACAGCCATATCACTATTACATAAAGAAAATACTAATAAATAAATAACAAACAGAAATGAATCAGATTAGTATATCATAATCCTTCTAATTTTTATATCACATCACTAAGAACGAAAATTTAATATCGAGTTTTATGCATGGTGCTGCTACCTAGCGTTTTAAAACGATATTCAACTAGTACTTTAATTATTTTTGTCTTGTACTTGATAACTTAAAATTCTTCTTAAATTTTAATGAACTAGATTAGATATTACACATTTTCCCTGTTTTAAAATGGAAAGTTATATATATATATATATATATTTTTTTTTTCCGTGAAACTTTATTTGAATTATTCAGTTTAAATCATATTATTTTAAGAGATTATCATTCACTTTTTTAAATTATGTAAATTAAAAATGCTAATGATTTGCACAAGCAAAATTCCATCAAAAATGCATCCTGTAGAATGTTGTATGATTCGCTAAAACCTCTAAACAAAAGAATATAAATTTCGATGCAAATTTTCCAGAAAGGTAAATGATTTATGTTATCACGATTTATTTTTCATACAACAAACTGCCTCCCAACTCCCATTCCACGGCGTCCGTTTGCCTTTTAATTATTTTTCACGAATTCGTGATTTGCGAATTTACTGCATTTTAAAAGCATATTTACAGTCTAAAAAAATTATATCATTTTTACATAAAATTATAATAAATAGCTGATAAGTGTAAATGAATTAGATTAGTGTAGCATGATGCTTCGAATTTTTATTCTTTAAGTATCACGTTTCTGGCAACACACACACACAAAAAAAAAAAGTAAATTTCTAGTGTACTATGCTGCTATTTAGCGTGCAGTTTTAAAACAATATTTAGCTAGTGTTTTTATAGTTTTACTTTTCAAACACATAGTTGAAAGGAAACGTTATCATAATTTATGTGTGTATTTGTGAGTGAACACCATAACGTTCAAGCAGCACTTCCAATTAGAGTCCTGCATCGGCTCACATAACACAATTTTAACGGAACCCGACTCGATCCGGCGGGTCGGATTGACACTACTTTTTTACGTTGTACGTTGCGGATCTGTTTCGGGTTGGGTTGACATTTAAATGTTTTGGGCTTGGGCCAGTTTTACGTCGGTTTTGACTCCTTCACTCCAGGTCCGGGTTGGGTCGATTTTTCAAAAGAAAGTTCTGAATATTTTTCAAAAAAAAAAAAAAAAAAAAAACTATATATTTGAATATAATTTAGTGTATGTGCGTTCATTTTTATACAAACAAGAACGAAATTGTGCATCATGCAGGGATTATGAAACACTTTCCAACACGAACATAATATTATAAAGTAATATTATAAAATAATATTACTTTAATTAATATTGTAAAATAATTTCATTTTTTTCATACAATGAAATCGATCAGAGCCCGTGCTGTAATTAAATTATTTTGTGCTTCTCTGTAAAGGAACAATAAATGCTACACACTAGAGTTCTGCACGGGCCTAAATTTCCAGGCCCGGGAACTGCACGACTCCTAGAAAGAAAATTTCGGCCCGGCCCGATACAAAATTTAAAATTTCTGCCCGAGCCCGGCCCGTAGAAAAAAAATATTGGTCTGGCCCGGTAAAAATTTTAAAAGTTCGGCCTCGCCCGGTAAAAAACTTAAAAGCCCGACCCGGCCCAAGTGAATTTCTACAAAACATTGATTTTTACGTCGATTTGGTTAAAAATTTGTCTCGTACGAAGAGTTCTGACCAAAAATATTTATCTTCTTTTTTATCATGTTTAGAATCTTCATTTTTATAGAAGTGCCGCAGCCTGCGATATTTTTTTTTTCTTTTTTTTTTTCTTTTTTTTTTTTTTTTTTTTTTTTTTATTGAATCTCTATTTCTTGTATGTAAATGTTTCAGTTATCATTAATATTTTTAATCCATATTTCATCTATTGAAGAGTTAAAAATCTGAAAAATGCTATACAGTAAAATCTTCTTAGACGGAATAGCACAGAAAAGAAAAAAGAAAAATGCGTTATAGACCAGTTCCCTTCTTATCAGGTGTAAATGTATTACATATCTTTTCTTACGTGTTAGTATATTAATTTTGCATGGATGAACACGTTTTTTAGTTTAAAACAAGCTTCCGTCATAGGCAGGCTCTTTTTCACATGTTTTACTATATTTTAATAAGCGTAGAAATCTACTACTCTTTAAAAAAAAAAAAAATTAATGTTTAAGTGTAGAATAATGACGATTTAAGAATGCATTTTTTGCAAAAATTTTTGGGCCAGGCCTAATTTTACTGACCTTTGAACGGACCAGGCCACGCTGAGACAATGATTTTCATACGGGTTTGGTCAAAACTAGATCTGAAAATTTTGGGTCGGGAAGACTAGGAATGAAACCAGTCCCGGCTCTGTACAGAAAAAAGTATGGCCCGGCCCGAGCCTTCAGAAAAAAGTATGGCCCGGGCCCGATCCGGCCCGTGCAGATCTCTACTACGTACTCCATAATCTAAAGAAAGCATACCGTAGTCCACATCAGTGATCATTTTTATTTGCAGTATGTTTGAAACAGCATCACATGATTAAAAAGCATCTCAAATAAGGATTACAATCCCGAGACTAATTTCCAAACGCGAGATTTCGGGATTCCTTAGATTGAATCACGGGATTACAAAAATTAGAATTTCTCCAATATCACCAATTTTTACAATAGCTAAATATCATAATCTTATGGAAGATAAGAAGATAGATAATTAATACGTTCACGCCGGCGCGGTGGGTCACACTCGACTGTCTCAGAGCTGCCAAGTCTCCGACTTTTTGGATAGCAGTATTTTAATACAGAAAATGTTGTTTTATTTAATTAGAACAATTGGGCGATTTAAAAGAACATTTTCTCTAAAATAACAGTGGTGTGCAGAAAGCCGGAGACTTGACAACTCTGAGACAATCGAGTGTGACCCACCGTGCTGGCATGAACATGTTAAAGCAAAAATAGAGTCCAACTTTCATTTAAAAATATACAAAGTTAAAAATTTATGACTTTAATTAATTATCAAAAAGTATAGGATAAATTACAACAATTGAAAATTAAAACAAATGTGCTGTTAATGTTTGTTAATGTAACTAAAAACATGAAATATTTATTCCAACTTCTAGATAATTTATTTTATTTCCTGTTAAACAAGTCTTTGAATGGTTTAATATTTACAATATTAAAAGATAATCAATATCACTAATTAAATTTTGAATTATTTTCATTACCACGTAATTAAATATTATAATTCTAGGATATCGCAAGCGCATAATTTTTCCTAACATGAAGCCTTTTTTTCCCCCTTGAAATAAAAACACTTAAAACACATACAACAATAAAAAAATACGTAGATGTACATTTTAAATTTCTAAATAGAGATAATTGTTCAAATTCGGAAACGTTTCATAATATAAAAAATTATTACATACCAAGAGTAAAAGAAAGATTAGTTTGAATTTTTTTTGCTGATTTTTTAAAAATCTGTATTTCTCTTTTTTATTATGGAACTATACACGATTTCGAATTCTGCAGTTTTTGTCAAATCATTATAGCATTTAGCTATCAATAAGTTTCTTAAATCAGTTGGACTGATGAAAACATTAAATGAGAAACCGTCTTTAGCTGACATTCTCGATAAAATTAAATCCAGCGATTCATTATCACTACTAAAATAATCCCCTATTTTCCGCTTTTTAAAAAGCAATATGTCTTCTATACAATCTTGACTTGTGGAACGCAGAGAGGTTGTATTTAATTCTTTCTGAGCTTTAGTAAAATGTTTCGTAGATAAATGTGTATGCAACCACCTTACTCGATCCACCTAATGTTTTAAGCACTGCGCTATATCTTTTACATTTAGCCTTTTTTCCATCTTTTGACGTTAAATAGTTGTACCATACTGAAGATGTATCATTATCTTTCCTATGAGCTACAAAACCCTTTTCATTAGACATCTTTAAAGCAAAATAAATATAAACGATCGAAAAGCAAAGAAGTTAGCAAATAAAAATGACTACGATACACAAATGCGACGCTTATCAGTAAACTTTAATTCGAAAATGACTTACGAAGTAAGATATTTTCAGCACACGCAGCGAAATCGAAATAAATAAATGATTTCGTTTTTCCTGACTAATAACTGTGCGAGTAACATCTATTTGCAAGTCAAAAGATTTAATCGCTTAGAAATATATATATATGTAAAAAATAGTTGAGATATATATTCTTTTCAATAATATAAAAATTTCATAAAAATTAATTGATTTTTTTCCCAAAAGCTAATGTCTATAAATATGTTTTTTTTTTAATTCAGCTAAATGTTGTTCCATTAAAAGAAAAAAAATCCCGAAAATCCCGGGATTTTAGGGATTATAAATAAAGCGGGATCCCGGGATTGTAATCCCTAATCTCAAACGACCCCCCCCCCCCCCCCATAAGTCATAATGTAAGGGAATTTTTTTGTGCTTCACTGTAAACGAATTATAAATTCTACTTATACTACACTCCTTAGAAAGAATTTTTAAGTCCACCTCAGTTAAGCATATGAATTTCATTATGTTAGAAGTATTCTAACATCATTAAAATGCATCGGAAACGATTCTTCCCCATAGACCGTAATGTAAATAAATTCTTTTGTACATCTTTTGTACATCTTTTGTACATACTTTTGTACATAATCCTGTGCAAATGACTACATGCTACATATTTTATTTTCAATGCCGAATATTCTACAAATGTCAAAAACACATGTTAATTACATGGCAATCCGAGTATACTTACAAGAGTTAGATCACGGACGCAGACAGACAAAACGAATTCAGAAATACTTTTCAACTATGTTGGAAAGTGTTAATAAAAAGGTAAAATTGATTTTAAAAATATAATTTTAGACTGTTTTTCTATAATTCTATTAAAATATGGATTTTTCTTATCTCTGCGGTTTGGGGTTGAATAGAATTGAGTTTGGGTCGGATTTCGGTTTGACGATTTTTTTTTTTTTTTGTCGGCCTCGGGTTGACTTTAAGGAGAAATTTCGTATTCTGGTCAGCTACCGTCAAACTTTGGGCTACTTTTTCCTGGTTCCACTCACATTTCCATTATTAAAAAAATATATGTGATTTTTCAACGTCGAAATGGAGTTGCAAACAATTAACATGAAACATTGAAACAAACTGTATGGTTTTAAAGAGGATTTTTTTAAAACTATTTTTAAATTTTTGGAACAAAGTAGCCCCTGCTGGGGGCTTCTTTAGTCCATTCACTTAGTTTCATATAAAATGAATATATTTCATATGTAAATGAATACATTTTTATTGAAAACTCTCTTGCAATAGCATTTGCTAATAAATTAACACTGCAAACTCGATAAACAAGATCCTGTTAGCTTTGTGAAAACGAAAATATTTCCTCTCAAAATAAACAGTTAAAGGAAAAATTATGATAACGCATGTGTTACAGGTTACTAATGGTAATATTTTGACACTTACTTTATTTGTAGCTCTTATCCAGATTGTTTCACTATAGAAAGTTTGGAGAGTTAAAATTTACACACAAAAACAGTTGCTTACAAACCCATCCAGTGTTGCCACTAAAATAATTTAAATTACACCCAAACCATTCAAATACCCTATAGTAGGGTATAAAATATTTTTCACGGGCAAAAACTCCAAATTATCTTGTATTGTTTGTTCAATACAAAGAATAAAAACTTTTTTTTATGGGATGGACCAAAGTAGCCCCGGTTGGCGGTACACTACAACGCGATCCGTGCAGCACTCTACTTCGGATTGAGCTCCAATTTGGCGACACTGCCGCAGGAACTCTACAGATTTTTGTAAACATTGACCTTATAAGATAGGTATTCAATCAGGGCTCGAAATGTACCGGACTAAACCGAAACGATATTCCAGTTCGTAGAGTCAGTGGGGTTACATTTTTTTAACAATAATATGCAGCTTTACCTGGAATGCCCTTCCACATTGCTTAAAAACGATACCAGCGTCATTGCGCTGTTATATTTTTTCATGTGTAAGACAAAATTTGAGCTGTTAAAGACCAACTCCCTTCAAAATCGATTCAGTAGATCTCAAGTTATAAGCAGCTGGAACGAAATTCTCTTATGCATTTTATGTATATAGTAGAAGATATTAGGTGATTAAGGTCAATTTTTAGTATAAAAATAATCACTAAAGATTATTTAGGTCCTCTTTTTTAGGTGCGCTCGTAATTATATAAATACGTAACACCTATAGTCGGCGTCTGGTCCGTCTGTCTGTTTGTCCGCATATAACAACGCAAAAACTACCCGACCGAATGCTTTGAAATTTAATATATATAAACGTTGGAGAATTTTGTCGAGTCATTTCAAAATTTACGGAAAATCGAACCAAAACTTAAAAATATATTAATAAAAGTTTTCTTCATTCTATTAAATCCTATCATACGTCATTAGTTCAATGATATCCCATGATAGGTAATGATTCTAGGTTGCCATGGTGATTACGTCCTATTTAAGACGGAGTCCTATTATTTCCGCATTACTGAATTTAATATATATAATTTTGTATTCATGCATTTTAGCATAAGAGTGCAACTGTAATTGCACCAAGATCTGAACATTTATAAAACTAGTTATAGTACGAACGCACCTCATTTGTCACGTTTGACGTACACTTTCCGACTTGTTTAAATTGAATAGATATTTAAAAGAATTTTTTTGTTAAGAATATCCAGCGTTGGTTATCATCGAACCCTTTTTCCTCAATAAATTTAAATAACGTTTTAAATTTAAATAACATCTCGTGATATCTGCAGCAAATGAAAGATATAAATAAATCTTCCAAAAGATAGGAATAAATAAGAATATGTACTTTGATATGTAAAAAAGAACAAGAAAAGAAAATAATGCTTTAAAAAGCGAACTTTTTTTATTATTTTTGTCAGCGGCTCCATCTGCCATCTGTTATCTGAGATTGTAGTATCATTCTTAAAATTTTTTATATACTAAGCTATTTTAAATTTCTATTTTTTTTTTCAACTTTGATAAAGGACAAATAACAATGCTGATTTTTAGGATGGAATGTATCATTTCAGAAAAAAATATCAGATAAAAAAAAAAAAAAAAATGTGTAATGGTTTTTGGATTATTTCTCCAGGAAGTTAAGGTATGGTCAATACGGTCGGAGCGCTTTAAAAAAAATATGCAATATTGAATAAATGAAAATGTTTGAAAATATGTCTCTGTAATTTATTAAAGTATATTTCCAAATATTCTGTTAATAAAAATTCATTATCGCTATTATTATTTTTTTTTAATGCCTGGCCCACCAGTGGTTGTGGGAAGGGTAAATACCCAGCGGGTAGGTATTTATGTTTTGGTATATATCCGGGTATTTACAAAAGCCTGGAATAAGTTGGGTATTTTCATATTTCGTTGTAAAAAAATCTTCAAAAAAAGTTGTTCTTGAAATCATAGGTTGCAATACTTCAAATATGATAGCAGCTATCAATTTAGTTAAAGAAATATACTTGCATGTTGCTCGGTTGTGTGGCATTACCCATCTTTTATTTTTACAATGCTCTGAAATTTTAAGATGACAATTAATTAAGCTTTTTTCTTTTCTTTTACAAATATGAGTGCTATAGCGATTTCCAAAAAACGAAGTAACCGTTTATATGCAGTGTTCACTTGAATTTAAGATGAAGAAACTGATGATGAAACTGATTTCTTGAAATTGCCAGTAAAAACTAAATAGTGAAAGTATTGGCGTTGTCTAAAACCTTTAACTCTCAAGCTATTTTAAAATTTGTATTTAAGTGAGATTTTTTTTAAATTATTTTTCCGAACATCAGAGAAATAAAGACTTCTAAAGTTTTGTCTCACAATACCAAAGAAAGCATTTCTTAAATACACAGTAAAAAGTAGTTAATGCTTACGCGTTTCCAAAATCTTTCTTTATCACTTACAAAAACACCATCTTATAAAATAGTACGAGAGCAAAATAATTTTTTTTTTTCCATTCTCGTAGTGGCATTGCGTAATACAAATTGTACAGTCGTGGAAAAAAAAAAGTAAACACCCCCTACTAACTCCTCAACAAATTATCGTAGAAGAAAGTTACTGGTACCGAACGATTGGAAATAAAGCCTACTTTTAAATGATGTATATAAAATTTGCTTAGGGGGCCACCACCATATTAAAACGAACCATAACTTTGTTTTTTTCAATAGCAGTACCCAATTCTGACAGCATAAATGAACTCTACACCCTTCAATTAGCCTAAAAACGAATTTTTATGCAATTCGTACCATAAGTTTCCGAGAAATTAATTATTTCAAAACGAGCGTATTTTAAGGGCTGTATCCAAATTGAAGTTCCGTACTGGTTTGTTAACCGAGAGAGCCGCTTCCTTGATCAAAGCACCTTAAGCGCCACTCAAGGAGCCAATGAAGCCTGTTAGATTACAGTACGGCAGAATAAATTTCAAAATGTCTACTCACTTCCATCATAGACGGCCCCTTAAACCATCATTTTGCCGTTTTTTTAAGCATAATTTGAAAACTACTTGGAAGAAAAATGTGAAATTTTTGAATTTCCATAAAGCAGGACTTAATAAATCTAAATCCATCAAAAAAAATTGTAGGTTGCAATTCATAATTTTTTCGAATATTAATTTCATAATTCATATCATAAAATTATAAAAATTACAAATTCAGCTTATTTATGTTTGTGTATATTAGTATTGTTACCACAAAAAAAAAAAAAAAAAAAAAAAATAGCACATTAGGAGCATAATTTCGGGAGATATAAATAAAAATATGAAAATATAATTTAACATTAGAAGCACTACATTTTGAATGTTTATAATTCAAAAACTTATCATTCAAACGACTTGAAATTTGGTGTCTAGGCATAGTTTGAACTGAAGATTTGAAATATCTCGTTAAAATTGGGTATTGCCATTGAAAAAAAATGAAGTTAGGATTCGTTTTAATATGTAGATGACCCCCTAAGAAAATTTTATATACATCATTTAAAAGTAGACTTTATTTCCAATCGTTCGGTACCAGTAACTTTCTTCTATGATGATTTGTTGAGGAGTTAGTAGGGGGTGTTTACTTTTTTTTTCCACGACTGTACAAGTACATCATATCAATCGTAGCAATTTGTAAGAAGAAACAGGGATTTCCTCCAAAAGCCAAAAAAATGATACTGTTCATGCTCCAACAGCAGACAAAACAGACTACACCTAGCCGTATGGAGAAATGAGGAGGATTCCTAGGATACATTAATTTGCGCAAAAGAACCAAAAAGACGAGTTAACCCTTTAGAAAGTAATAGTGGGAAATTAACCTATGGTGTGAAACTATTATTCCAATGAACTATAAATGATAGAAAACATAAACTTTATTAAATTTATATTAGAAATTATGATAGTTACTGAAGAATCTCACCAGCTAACAAGAAAACTTTTAAGTGATGTGTTTTGGATTCGTATTGAAAAAATGGGTCTTTATTTTTAAGCCAATTGTAGAACTAATTGAATCCCTTCAATCAAAGGAACTTCACATTTATTTAGTATATAAAAATTTAACAACATAATACATTGTCTATAATAACTACCTCCTGTATCTTTATTTTTAAAAAAAAAGAAAGAAAGAAAAACTTGTTCTGGATAAATTTACATAAATAAATAAAAATAAATAAACAAATAGACGGCATTACGTACGGTGGCATTTTAGAAATGTATTCATTTTAGTTCCGGCTTCAAATATTAGTTGTAGGTTATCTTCATAATTATTTTTCCTTTAAGTTATAATACTTAAATTCTAAAGGGAATTCTAGAGCGGGATCTAAACTGAATTTATTTTAGTTCCGGTTTTATAATTCACATTAGGATTTAAGTATAACTTTAAACGAAAATGACCTTACAGCTAATACATGAAATTGGATCTAAGATGAATTTATTTTAGATCATTTAGATTACATTTTTATTTTGTACGCCAAATCGGAAAATAGTTTTAGAACTGATACCGACTGTGACATTAAACTTTGTATCATCATTGCATAATTACCACAAAAGTAAATCAGCAGATCTTATCTATTTTTGACGCATCTATCACCACTGCCATAAGTTCAGTGGCTAAGAGACCAAATTAAAGTTTACTTTTTCTAATCTGTTTCAACGTTCCCGATACCTCCTTCTACATCCGCAGTTTCTTCCACGTGAGAGCGTGAGTCTAAAATTTTATATCGATAAAAAAAAAAAATAGACATGTGAAGAGTAAAACGTGTTGAAAATCCAAAGTTACATTACGTGACTTTTGCCTTTTAAAAGATAAAGGAGTTCCGTGTGTTTATTTAAAAATTTCTGCACTTTTATCTTCAATTATTCAGCTGAGATGATTATGAATGATGTATTTTGCTGATGTACAGTACTGTTGTAGTTTTTTAGTTATGGATATGTAGTTTTCAACCTCCTCAACTATTTAAGGATGTTCTCATTTTTTTATTTTTCCCCGCTCAGCAAGGCGAATTTTTCTTATATATCCTCAGTTTGATTTTCATTCCTATAGATCTGTAAATTCCATATATTAACATTCAGGTACCTAAAAATGGAATTTAATTTTCCTGTAAATTCGATATATCTTAAGGGGGTATCCCAGTGTAAAACCTTTAATATGGAGCATTCATTCTCACATTCTTTTGACTTTCGGCAATAAAAATCTGGTGAAATTAAACTTGCTAAAATAACATTTTAATCTGATAGACGAATGCCTTAATGATTCAAAATAAAGAAAAAATGATCAGCAGCGAAAATTTTTTTATTTAACTGAGGTTTAAGTTAAACTTGTGAGTTTAATTTTCCTTACCATACCACTATAACTTTCTATTTTCTTCTAAATTTTTACTTATGATGAATTTGCATAGTGCCAGGGAGTTCAAATAAGAAATAATAACAATGTAGCATTTTTAGTACAAAATTTTGGTATAACATTAAAGGGGTGTTGAAGAAGGGACGGAAGAGAAAAAAAGGGGAAGGTATAGGAAAAAAGGGATGGTAATGGAAAAAAAGGATGGTAATGGAAAAAAAGGGATGATAAGGATGGGACGGTAAGGAAAATTACCACTATTTTTAGACAAATCATGTAAGTGATACTAAGTGATAGCCACAATGCTCATTGATTTTTAGAAACAGATATTTATATTGGATTAAATTTTAAAAAAAATTTAATTTACTTCGAAAAGTGCAGGAATAACTTGGGGACGGTAAGACTACCAATAAAAACACGATGCTTGAAATTGATATTTAAATGCTGATTTAAATTCTGCAGTAAATTTCCTGTCAAAGAATTTTAGACATTCTTTCTCTAGCATACTTCTGCATGAGAAAAAAACTTGAAAAAAATTATGTGGCTGCATCTGAAGTGATTTTCTGTATAAGTTTAGCAAGAGGGATGGTAAGGAATCTAGAACCCAGGGACAGAGTTCAAAAAATAATATCAACCGTAAAAATGTGTGCAGGTTAATTTTTTGCTACATATTTATATAAAACAATTGTCCCAGTTTCGGAGAAAATTACATCGACTTACTTTTACTGAAACAATTTTATACAGACAGCTCCAAACTTAAAAATCAGCATCAGGGACACGGAACGGTATAGGAGTTTTCCTGGTATTTGGACCCCCAACATTGTCCAAATCTTATTTATCTCGTTAATATTGTTATGCAATCATGCAGTGGGATGTTCCCCAGCATATGAAATAAAAAAAACACAAGAACATGTACTAAAATAAAAATTATTATTCAGGGACTTAAAAGTCAAAAGATTGTGAGAATGCCCCATATATTACAGGGGTATTCATAATTCCCTCCGGTGTTTCGAAGCGCTGTAGTAAAAAAAAAATAAGACGAATACAGCAAAAAAGAACATTTGAAAGAATACAGAAACAAATCCAGTTTACTTACATAGCTTACAGGTGCTCTATGTGTGAACCCTTGGTCACACGGCGTGCGTCAATGCGATAGTCCAGTTCCTGCCACACTCTACTCAACGTGGTGCTATCAACGTTCTTTGAACTTATTGTACCGCACATGAATTGTCTTGTCAGTTGGTTCCTGTGTTCGATATTTCGTACGAAATGCCCGCTGAACCAACACCACTGATTCAGATTTTGCAAATTCTAAGACACAGAACGCTTTTTGTTCGCCTGTAAACGCCATTTTTATTTACTAACTGCCTACCGGCAACTGCTGACAATAAAACTTGATTTGTTTCTGTCTTATTATTATTTTTTTTTTTACTACAGCGCTTCGAAACACCGGAGGGAAGTATGAATAACCCCTGTTTCCAACACTATCTTCCTCAGTGATTAGTTGAATAAAACCACGCTATAGTTCTTAAGAAATACATCTTGTAAAACTTTTAAATACGTTGTTCATGTTTTTTTTAATCAAGTCAATAAAGTTCACATAAATAAGTTCAGTAATGGGCTGTATTCGACTAAATCAACTTTTTAATGACGAAAATTATATTATAGTTATTTTTATACCAAGGAAACAATTTAAATTTGACTACTTCATTTTAACAACTATTCGGGAACAAACCCTTTGTCTTAACGAACAGTTCAAGAATCGTTGACTTTAAACTAATACACTAGCAATGGAACAGAAATTGCGCCAACATGAGTTTTTCTCAAAGTGGTGTTTTATGAACTGGTGGGCATTGTAGAAAGTGTAGTAATTAAGCAATTGATTTCCTCTATGGAGAGAAGCTAACTTAGGACATGTTCTTACCTCGTTAATGATTAAATTGGTCTTTATAATTTCTTTTATATACATATGATATGAAAATCACTGCGGATTCATGGCTTGTATTGGTTTATTAATTAACTGAATATCACTTTTGTACTTAAGCCAATTATTTAACACTAAGGAGACATACTATGATGAGAAGATTGCATTACAGTTTACAAGAAGCTTCTCCAAAAGTTTTCCCACCATCCCGATGTTTCTACTTGCAAAGGTAGTTAACAGAAGACTGCCTGAATATCCTTAGATTTGGCTACGAGAGCCGGAACTTTTTCAATAGAATGCTTTACTGCGTTTTCATCTTTATAGAGTTTTCATGTTAGACAAATGCTCGAGAATAAATTTTGGATAATTAGATTCTACATAAGTTATATAGTATGAGTGACTAGGAATTTATAGACTTAAACAGCCATAAATATGGGATAATTGGACCTGAGATCTAAGTTACTATAGTGGTTTTGTTTGGAACTTGAAGTAGAAGAGAATTTGTGGCACTTAACATCAAAAAGAAGACTTTGTCGGTATTTTAGCTAAAGAGAAATATAGTAATTAAAAGTTTGAGAAAAGCCAGAACCAAGGCTTTAAAATAGAACAGAAAATTGAACTCGCAATTTTGGATTAAATTTAATAGAGCATCCTATCTGTTTTGTAACATATATAAACGTGACTTCTAAGAAAATTTTTTACATTTTTTTTTTCCTCCAGAATTTCAGTTTAAGTAAAATAATAATACTAATAATAGTAATAATAATATATATTTTTTTTTTCTGACGGTGGTTTGCCAGATTGCTACATTCAGTTTAAAATTCTGAAAACCTTTTTTATCTGGTTCAGAGTCATTGTTACCAAGCAACAGTGCGCACCAGACAGAAGACGGACTGCTAATCATTTTCTTGTTCTTGGAGCGTATTCTGATGCAACGTATCTTTTTTTTAAAACAATTCAAATTAACTGAATATTAATTTTGTGTTCAACCTAAAATGAAAATCTGTCTTTTCGTTGTTTGATTTTAGTTTAACGCCAAATTGCGGTATCTTATGTTCGGGGCGCCATTTCAAAATTTTCTTGGCGGTGGAGAGAGAGTTTTTTTTTTTTTTTTTTTTTTTTTTTTTTTTTTTTTTTTTTTTAGAAGGACAATTTTATGTCTCTCTCCGTTCACGAAGTCCTATGTTAACATATGGGAAAATTTAATTAGTGGATTACTCATTACCTAATTATCAAAATACGATTCTCACCATCAGAAAATAGACGTCCGGTGCCGACGTAGTGAGTTTTTTTTTTTTTTTTTTTTGTCTCCTTGAATTTTAAGTATTTTTAAGAAGATTACGAAATTTTAAATTTTTCCTCAAACAGAAATTTAATTTTTTTTATTCTATTATTTTTTTATTTTTAAATTACTTAAAATTTAAAGAGACAATTTTTAAAAACGTGCTATACCGGTTTCGGAATTTTACTTTCTGATGGTGAAAACCGTATTTTGATAATTTGGTAATAGATATAATAACCTAACTCAATTTTCCCATAGGTTAAGATGAGATTTCGCGATTGGGAAGGACCAGTGAAGCACCTCCTTAAACCCTTGAGAGGCGGTGGGGTATATTATATCCCACCTAATTTTAATCAAGATTCGCATCAGAATCTTTTAATTAATTTTTACTTTTATAATTTTGGTGAAAAAAGATTGTAATACTGCACTTCTTTATTTTCAAATGAAATTTTCCGAAAAATGCGGTGTAATTCAACTTTACAGAAATACAATTACAGTGAAACTTCTATTAAAGGCCACCTCTATTAAGGGCCTATATTTTTAAGAACAAAAATTTTCCCCATAGACATAATGTTAAATTTACTCCTATTAGGGGCCGCACCTACCTCTCATAAAGGGCTTTTTTTTCACATGTGCCTTAAATCCTAAACAGGTGTATTGAATTCCTGAACCAAAAGATAAGAGTTCAGCGAACAACTGCATTTGCAACAAAGAAGGCAGGGGAAGATTGGGGGGGGGGGTTAGTAAGACAATGAAGGACCATAAACTTTTCCACAAGTGAGACAAACAGGTGTTCCTCACACTTTGTTCGACCTTTCAACCTGTAGGGGTTGGGTTGGAGGGGAAACTTGATCCTTTGTTGTGGGCACACAAAGGTAACAGGTTATCTAGAAAAACTGATTCCACATTTACTAAAACTGTGACTGCATATTGAAGCACAATTTTTACACCTGTCAGGAAACGTTAACAGAAATAAATAAATTAATATCTCATTCTAAGGCATTAATAAAGGATTCAAATTTAAGTAATTTGTTCCATAAAGTAAAAGAATCATTAAAAACCAAAATTGTCTGCGAAAAAAATATGAAAAGTAAACAAATTTAAATAGGAATTTATTTCAATCATGTATAAGAGGTTGATAAGTTAATAAACAGCTTTTTCACCTATATAAGTTTTGATTTCCTTATTTTAGTTTTTTTTTTTTTTTTTTTTTTTTTTGGTCACCCCTATTCAAGGGCCACCCCTCGTAAGGGCCAATTTTCAATGGAACGGCAGGTGGCCTTTATAGAGAGGTTTAACTGTACTTGCCCCTGAAAGGGTTAATCTTTTCGGGGTGAGCGTCACTTATACCTGTCGTTTAAGATGCACAAAATCCTTTAATTTAAACATCACAATTTTAATATAAAAATTTTCGCCTTATCTAATCACAAATTTTTAGCTCTTAAATAATACAAAAACTAGAATTTTTAAAAGCTGGTAGCGAAGAATTAAAAGAAGTGTAAAGACATTCTTCTTCACACATTTTCTTTTCTTCGCAAATTTTAATTAATTCTGATTGATTTTCATCATGTCATTCATTTTAAATTTGGCATTTCCTCTTTCGTATATATTTGCTGATTTTATCCAACTTGAGTTTACAAATACTTGAACTTGGTTATTTTCTTTCCTCTTAGCTTACGAAGGAAGATGAGGAAAGGAGGCGAAGGAGGCGGGAGAGGAACAAGGTAGCTGCCACCAAATGTCGAAACAAAAAGAAGGAAAGGACAGGTCGCCTAGCTCAGGTATTGTTTATTGAATCTTTTCTCTTCTTTTTTTTTTTTTTTTTTTTTACGTTGAATGACTATTCGTTTCGCTATGCACATTCAAGTGTCTAGAAATAAAGCACGACGTCTTCAGCTGTTACTGAACGGTAGCAATATGTTTTTCCTGAATGTTGTATCGTTTTCTTATTATTACTCATGGATACAAATATCACTAAGAGCTCGAAATGCTTATCAGTTCAGAATGTTTTAAACGCGGCGAAAATTGACGAAAAACTTCAAAGTTTGAATTAGTCTATCTTCAAAACCTTTTTATGTATAAACATGAAATTTTGGATAGTGATCAAACAGATTGTGCTTTGTAATATGCTACCATTAGAAATTTACTAGCCTTTTACAGAATTTGTGTATTGTTGAAATCAAAATAGCTCTTTTTTTTTACTCCAGAAGTCATTGCGTGCATGATATCTTGAGAAAGTATGTATGGATTGTCATGCAATGTTTTAAAGATACTAAACAAATATGTGTGTTTAAAATGAACTACTTTTAAGTATTTACAATGGTGATATGTTTAGTTATGATTATTTTTACTCCTTAAATATATATATTTTTTTTTTTACAAAATGATTTTTTATATAGTTAATGAAATAATTTTGGCCTAAGAGTAGTTCATTTTAAACACACGTATATGTTTATTATCTTTACCAAATTTCATGACAATTCATACATATTTTCTCAAGATATCATGCGCGCAATGACTTCTGGAGTAAAAAAAGAGCTATTTTGATTTCAACAACACACAAATTCTGTAAAAGGCTAATAAATTTCTAATGACAGCATGTTACAAAGCACAATCTGTTTAATCAATATCCAAAATTTCATGTTTATACATAAAAAGGTTTTGAAGATAGACAAATTCAAACTTAGAATTTTTTCGTTAAATTTCGTCGCGTTTAAAAGGTACAAGACCCCTTAAGGCTGCTAGTCACTCAGCTTCCAAATTCCCCTCGGTAATCTTAAGTCTATGGGCGTGTGATGCATTTTTATATTCAAAATATCTCCCCAGGAAATTAATATTTTTAACTTCTTTTTTCTGTGTTCTCTTCTTAAAGGATGTCTCTTTTTTTCTTAGTTTTCAAAATATTTCTAAAATCTACGCTTAATTTTATATGAAGTGTTCAAATTTCACTCCCAGTTCATCAGTTTTTAAAACATAAAATATTAAATGAAGCATAGATTTTAGAAATAATTTGAAAACCAAGAAAAAAAGTGGCATCCTCTAAGAAAAGAAGACTCTTCTTGTAAAATACCCTTCTAATATAAAACTTAGCACTTCTTATTCAAGTAATTCTAGTACCAATTTCATGGATGTTAAAGTTAATATTCTCCCTAGTAACACCCTAACATTCAATATTTATGATAAACGTAATGACTTTTCATTTAATGTAATTAATTTTACTAACTTCAATTCCTGCTTACATATTTCAGTATATAGAAATATTCTACTTAATCATAGTCTTCGTATCAAACGTTTATGTTCCTCCCAATTCTTACAACCTAACGTTTTTAAATTAAAGCAATTAGCATTGTCTTATAATTATCGCGTCTCTTTTATTTCTGCATGACCCAAATCTTAATATTCATTTTTTCTACTTTTTACCAATATAGGTATACAATATGTTAAAAAAAAATTTTTTTAATCGAAAAAACTATTGTGGAGGGTGGGATGGTGGGATGTGGATTGCTGAAAAAATTATAAAAACATACACGAAAATTTAATTTAAAAAGAAGGGGAAAAAAAGCATGTGTGTGTGTGTGTGTGTGTTTTACATACATTATACACTATTATAAAATAATAATAATAATAATAATAATAATAATAATAATAATACCATTATGGAGGGTTGAGTTCGAGAATGCTAAAAAAAGTTTAAAAACCTTATATGTTTATATGTGTGTGAGCATGTATATGTGTATGTATGTGTGCTTATATTTTGTATGGATATATTAAAAAGAAAAAAATATATATATACATATATATAGGGGTATCATGCATTTGCCATCATATTTTTCACTAATTTTCACATATTGGTACATAATACAAAGCTATATTTTACCATCTCAGAATAATCCTCATTGTTTTTTAAATGTTATTTATATACTCATTTTTTATTTTATAATATTTGTTCTTAAACTAGTTAATTTAATCAATGCCCTTCAATTTACTTATTTTTATATACTTATTTATTTTATTTTATGTTTACTCAATACTTATTAAGTTTATTCCTATTTTTTCATTCTACTTTAAATAATGTTAATCTACATAATTTCTTGATTCTTTCAATTAATTTCATTTCTTTTTTATGGGTATAGATGGTAGTACTAAACATTTTTGTTAAAAACTTAATTACAAGTTATTTATTACAACAATTACATTAGTTTTCCTTTTTCACACCAGTTGGCAACAATGTTTTGGTTCTCAGCAACTGCTGGCCACATGTTCTAATAGTCCTAAATCTGTTTGCATCCTCGCATGCTTTAATATTGTGAGTTAACTTTCTGATGTATTCGATCCTAGTATGTAATTGAGGTATTGTGCTCTTATAATTTTTAATATCCTGTGTGAGGTATATCTTTCTTTAGATCTCTTGGTTTTTTATCATTTATTTTCTTTTATGATGCGCTATTAGGTGCTAAATTTTGTCATTTTAGGCTTAATGCCGACAAAATTGGATAAATAACGCATCTTCACTATGAATTAACCAACAAGCACCTCTGATGATTCTGTGGGATATTTATAGTTTCTTGTTTTACATACTGGTTTCCTATGTTCATATCTTGTTCATCTTTAGAATTTTACCATTTGTTCATATATTTGTGATTTCATCTTTATTATATATATATATATATATATATATATATATATATATATACATAAAACGTAAAAATCACGTACATACTACATAGGCCAATGAAGTAAAACCTCCCTTTAAGAGGATACTTTACCGGTACAGGTTTACTCCTCGCCAATAAGTATTCTAACAGAATACAAAATCTTTTTTTCTAAAACAAAATAAGTTGAAGGAATATCTTATAAAAAGCTATTTTAAAAATGTATAATTTGATTTTGATTTATACGGCATTTTTTATGCAAACAAAAGTTGTTTCACCAAAATTAAGAAACGAATATCTTTTAATACATAAATAACCTCCTCCACTTCACCCCGATCCCTAAATTTTTATTAAACGTTCTCCTTTTCTTATAGTTCAGTAAAGGTGCACTAGACTTTTAAAATTAATCTTAGGGAGACGTTTCACTATTTCTCCTTGATCGCAAAATTCTGTGTTAACATATGGGGAAATTTAATTAGTTAATTACTCATTAGCTAATATAGTTTTCGAAATGCGGTCTTGACGATCAGAAATTAGACCGTCTCATACTATACTGACGTAATGCAACTTTTAAAAAATGCCTCCTTAAATTTTAAGTATTTTTAAAAATCTTTCAACTTTGAAAAATCTGCTTGCGGAAAAGTTTCAAATTTTGTCATGTTAAAAAAATTTTTTTTTAAATATACGTGGAGAAAATTTTATAAAATGTTACTATGCCGAATATATTACGACTTCTACTTTCTGGTAGTTAAAACAGTATTTCGATAATTATGTTCGATAATGTGCAATAACGCAATTAAATTTTCCCATTGGTTTAAGACAGAATTTCGCGATCGAGGAAAAACTGTGAAACGTCTCCTTAACTTTGATTTTAAGAGGCCAGTGCTCGTTTACTAAACAAACAAAAAAAAGAGAGAGAGAGAGAGAGATTTTTTAACACACATTTCGAAGGGGTTGTGTTTGTGTAAAACAATTACATGTTTTTTTAAATAGCATTTCTATGAGACATTCCTTCAACTTATTTATCTTAGAAAAAAGGATTTTGTATTCTATTGAATACTTCTATAAAATAACATTACATTATCGCTTTAAAAAGGTTCATTCACCTAAATTCTTATACTATCCAACTCTTCCCAGGCACTTTAGCATTGGTCATAATTTTTATATTATAATCCAGATTCTAAGATTGAAAATGAATATTTTTAAGTGCTAATTGATAATGAAAGCATATATATATATATTAGGTTATGTTTAATTAATGGTTATATATATATATATATATATATCTTACGTGGGGCCAAAATGAGGCTGAATTTATTGCTTGCCATTTGGCAACAACCACAACAACGATCCTCAGTGGTTAATTTACGGTCACATGACCCGGCCCATTCAGCAAATGAACATTCAGAGAGTATCTCTTTAAAAAAAAACAGATCGTTTGATAGATGTATGAATAGCAGTGCGACTGGTTCGTTTTACTGTGACGTATGCATTCAGCGAATCAGCTTTCTGATAAGATTGTCTTTTAGACACAGAGGAAAACGTTTTGTTTACATTTCGTTAATGTGTCTATAGTGTTTTTCAAAGAGTTTTAAATGAATCTATGCTAAATGCATTTTTATTTGCATTTTCAACGAAATTTTCCGTTACTCTTTTTATGCATAATAAATATTTGTAAATTTCATATGTAAAATGATTTATGATAATACTCATTCTGGCTAGAGTTGGTGGAAATAGTGGCGAGCGAGCAAAGCGAGCTGGGACCGCACAGCGGTCCCAATGCGAATTCCGTTGCAATTCCCGGAGGTTATCGTACTGGAGACTGAGCCCGCTTGTATTATATATTCAACAATATTTCTATATAATTTATTTCTATCAAATTACTTTTAAAGTATATACAATTGTATGAAATTAGATATGTCTCCTGATCTTTTATTTTAATTCTATCTTTTTAAAGATTAATATTTAGTTTTTTTCTCAATTAGTATTACTGTTTTAAAGATTTTGATTTTCCTTTAACTTTTTTTCGTCAGTTCAGAACTGAACTTTAAGAAATTATATTTTTTTTCATTTAGTAATTTTTACAAAATATTTAAAAAACAATTTCGGCTAATGTGCTACTTTTCTTTCATCTCTTCCAGGAATCAGAAACCCTAGAAGTTAGCAACAGCGCCTTGAAGAGCGAAATCCATTCTCTGGAAGCTGAAAAGAAAGAATTGCTCGAGCTTTTGCAAGGACATCTTCCACACTGTGCCATTCAATCTAGACCACCCTGCCAACAAAACTACTGTTCTGTGCCGGCTCAAATGCCACACAACCAGCAGCCAACTTGGTCATCAGTACTCGGATGAAAGTGAAATGAGATATTACCTGATGTGATTTATTTTAATGTTCTGTGAATGTCTGCTGGAAACAAGTGGTTTGTGCTTCTTTGTTTTTTTGGATGCAGACACCGGCTCAGGGCAAATGCGACGGTAACTCTCCATTTGGTAGCGAGCCTAGATGGTGACCTATGAAAGGTTCCATCTGTTTAACGGCTAAACAGTAGGATGAAGAAGATGGCCCAAGTAGGGAAGACGTTTGAAGATAAACGCCTTGGCGGACGAAGATGAATGCTGATGGAAGAATCGGATCAATGCTGAAGCAAGCGTATTTGATTGACAATCTCGTTGAAGATGACAATGTGATCTCCCAAATCTGATATTTTGAGAACATTTAGAAGCATTGTAACTAGTTATTTTATGTTCTTTGGTAAGAAATTTATTTGTAGTGTGATTCGGCTATGGAAAAAAAAAACTGATATTTAGACTTTTTCATTAAAGTTCATTAAATTTAAAAATAATTAATCTAAGTTAGAATATCTTCATAAGATTGTACCGACATACGCATATAAGGTGCATGCTTAATGCGTATTAAATTCAAAGTTTTTGTGCGAACTATGGCAGTCCAAATTGCAGAATTCAGTGAAATTCTAGACGAGTTCACTTGTAAGAGTATTATATTTACAGCTACAATTTTCAAATACTAGCTTAAAGATAACGTCAGACTTCATATTATAGAGAAGTCTGACCAATATCAACTTAACCAATCAAATTTTATTACACGTATGTCGCTACTATCGCACAAAGGTACTCTAATCTATTTAATTAATGTTTTCCCTCACCTGTTTTCTAATATTTAAAAAAAAAATTACAGTTTCGTTTACGGTTTGAACATTTAAACTTTTCTATGTATAAATGTTATTTTTTGTAAATTTGATTCTTTTCAGATTATACTCCTAAATTTTAATTCCCTTAAAATCTAATTAGTCGAAACCTTTTTCATTTTTGTCGCTTATATGATCGTGTTTCATATATTCATTTGCTTTTTTAATTCCAGTGAAAAGTAACCTAAAAATATATGAGGAGGAGGACGTGAGTTTCAAAACTCGCGTTATCCAGAAAATCAAATTTTTGGAAATCCCGAAAAACCTCTGACTGCGTCCATTGGTTTTCATTGTAAGCCAACATTTTACAATGGCAAAAATATAGGACAAAATTAGTTTTTTTTTTCTTTTTCAGATTGTAGTGCTTGTTCAGTACAAGTTTACCAACAGAATAAATAGACTGATAGAGAAAACCCGATTTTTAAAATTTTGGATAAGGAGAGTTTTGAAATTCACGTCCTCATATGCAAGTTAAAAAGAAAAAATATTTTTACCATTTACAGTTAATATATTTGTTAGATTATAAAAATTTTAAAAATAATCTAAATTTCTCTTGTTGCATTTTTTATTGCAATTTGTCATTGAACCCCTTTTCAGGGGGCAAAGTACTTTTTTTCATATAATGCTGAAATGATTGAATAACAACAGAATTTGCAAAAAAAAATAAATAAAGGCATTTTTTTTTCACGTACTTAATAAAAGTAAAATTTACATTTCAAAATTCTGGTGCCAATGTGGCATTTAGGCTTTAAAATTAAGTGGTCCAAAAATGGACCCACGCCCTTCAAGGGGTTAAAAATATAGCATAAAAAATTATTTTGACTTTTCAAGGTGTTATCTATTTTATATATTCCGAACAAAAATGTTTTATTCAGTCAAGTAAATTAAATTGATGAATATTCTGGTTAGAAAAAAAAAAAGTTAATCCTAAATTGACGAATTAACATCAAGATTAAGGATTTTCTTTTCCTTCACCTTGTTTGGGAGGTTACTGACATGATTTGCAGCTTTTAGAAAGCGATAAGAAGTAGTAAAAGATGTGAGCAAGATTTATAGGTGATAAGTAAGATGATGATATGATATGAAGGTAGACTTTGGAAATGGTCTTATCTTAGACTGTTACGTCATTAGATATGTTTCGTTTATAGGTAAGACAGAATCATATCGTAGAATGTCTTTAAAAGCTTAGAAACATTGTACATATTAAAAGTTGTTTTTCAAAACCATCTTTATCCGAATACGTTAACAATAAACAATTTATTTTAAAATTGAATTGTTCCGTTATTTACTGCGAAAGGGGAGATTAGTTGTTTAATTATAATACCTCAATATGTATTTTTTCTTAGACAAAATTTCCTAAATTCAGTAAGGGTTTTTTTTTTTCTGCCACGCATTTATAAAATGAGTAATTACTTTTTAGTACACCAGTTAAATATTAATTGAAGGATTCCCGACAAAAACAGCACTTGTCAAAAATTCATAAATTGTCAGAAAGAGAAAAACCTTTCCGAACAAGTCTTGTTTCTGGACAAGCGTCATTTTCATGAAATAGCCAAAACTTCCTTGTCCCATAACAAAAACTTTTTTTTTTTTTCCTTAAAAGGTTTCACAGCTTGAGTACCCAATCTTGAATTCAGATATATTTCATCGAGAAGTAATTTTGAAGACCCGGAGGGGGACAGTACAGAGTACTGGGGGAAATTTACACTTTTGAATCATTACTATTCTCTAAATCTCAAGACTTCCGGTGTTGAGGGGTGTTTTCCAGGGTCACCCCCTGAATTCATCACTGTGAGTACCATTAAAAACAGCAATTTTGCTTTTTTGATTTATTTTCAGATAAGTGAACATTTTAGTTTACTTGAAATATATCCCCCACTTATAATAGTATTTTCTCCGAATACCAATGAAAAATATAATATTTCGTAGATTATTATAATGTGATGGGGCTGAAAACATCTAATATCGTACGTCTTCTAAGCATGAAAGAGTGAACAGCGAGTATAGTATAATTTGTTTTGCTACTATATTGGCAGGGGTACACAATGTTGCAAACATTGCTCTGAGCCAATTATTATATGTAACCCGATATTCGGGAATTTATATCATCATGCTTATTTTATAACAGCTTAGTTAACCATGTAGTTAGATGTCCGTTTTATACTAACCTATCTACTAAATTTTCCTTGTTTTGTGCCTATAGAATATTGTATTTTTGTTTTCTATACATGTGTTGTTACAGAAGAGGATCCAGATTTGTGCATTTTTAGTATTTTTTTATTTTTGCTTGTTATACTTCGTTGTCTTGAAATGACAAAATTCTAGCTGACAGAATTCATTAAAATGAGAGGATGTCCTTCATTGAGCTCTTTAAATTTGTTTATAAATTGACTTGTAACGCATTCTAGCAAGCATTTCAAGAGTTAGCGAATTTGACAAGGTTATAACTGCAGTGTTGCTATAGGAAAAGGAAACTTTCTTCTCATTTTTATCAAAAGACTGGTCGAAGTAGTTGGACCTTGTTATTCCAAGACAACCACATATACTAACTGTCGAGACGGATCCAGATTTGTGCATTTTCATTGTTTCATATTTTTGCTTTGTATACATCGTTGCCTTGGATGAACTAGGTTCTAACTGACAAAACCAATTAAAATGAAATGACGTGCTTTAATGAGTGCCTTTAGTTTTATCTACAATTAAGGCTGGGATGTAAAGCATACCAGCGCGAATTTCGAAAATTAGTGAAATTGACAAATTTCTAATTCTTGTGTTGCGTATGAAAAATGAAGCTTTCATCTAACTCTTCTCAAAATATTGGTCAAGCAGTTAGAACTTTGTAGTCCAAGGCAGCAGTCTATACTACCGTAGAGGCGGATCCAGATTTCTGCATGTTCAATGTTTTTTTTTTCTTTGTGTTACAAGATTCTAACTGGCAAAACCAATTAAAATGAAATGACGTACTTTAATGGGTGCCTTTAGTATTATCTACAATTAAGGCTGGCATGTAAAGCATACCGCGAATTTCGAAGATTAGCGAAATTGACAAATGTCAAATTGTTGTGTTACCTAGAGAAATGAAGCTTTCATCTCACTTTTCTCAAAAGATTGGTCGAAGCAGTTAGAACCTTGTCGTCCAAGGCAGCGACCTTTCATATCGTAGAGGCGGATCCAGATTTCTGCATATTCAATGTTTTATTTTTTGCTTTGTGTATGTCGTTGCCTTGGATGGACAAGGTCCTAACTGACAAAACCAATTACAATGAAATGACGTACTTTAATGCATGTGCCTTTAGTTTTATAGCTGCAGATTTTAAACAGTGTGGCATGTAAAGCATACCCGTACGAATTTCGAAGATTAGCGAAATTGACAAATTTCTAATTGTTGTGTTGTCTATGGAAAAATGAAGCTTGTCGTCCAAAGCAGCGCCCTATACTACCGTAGAGGCGGATCCAGACTTCTGCATATTCAAAGTTTTATTTATTTTTCTTTATATGTATCGTTGCCTTAGATGGACAAGGTTCTAACTTACAAAACCAATTAAAATTAATTGGCGTACTTTAATAAGTGCCTTTAGTTTTATTTACAATCAAGGCTGGCATGTAAAGCATTCCAACGGACATTTCGAAGATTAGCGAAATTTACAAAGTTTTAATTGCAGTGTTGCCTATTAAAATTGAAGCTTTCATTTCACTTTTCTCGAAAGATTGGTTGAAGAAGTTAGAACTTTGTCATTCCAGGACACGGCATATACTGAATCCAGATTTCTGCATAATGAGAATTTTATTTTTGTACACATACTACTGCAGATGCGGATTCAAATGTTTTGCTCTGCACAAGCTAAAATTTCTATTTTGCTACAATTAGTCGTCATGACTTTAAGAGCGTATCTGACAGTATAACCTAGTCTTTCATTACATTATGTGTCTTCCTCACCACTTATGTCATGTTAACCATTTTCTAACCCCATAGCATGGTGAATTCTTCCGAGTCAGATACCTTGTTGTCATAGCCAAAGTATATCTTTACACTGTAGTATATTTTAGTCCTAGATTGTCTTAGATTTGCTACAGAGGTATGAATGACAAAGCAGAATTGTGTCTGTGCCATGTTTTGCAGTTTTAAAACTATACTTTTAAATATTAACTGTGTAAATTAATATTTTAAACGTTTTTGAGAATATTGGAGCCTTTTTCTTTCAAAGGATCCGTCTCTGTATTACTCTGATCCATAATTATAGACTTTTTTAGTTATATTTTTCAAATGATGCATTAAGATTCGATTTCGTTTTGAAATGGTTGTTTTGAACTATTTTCTTATGTATACAGTTCATGTTATTTCATCATAGATTTTTTTATCATATTTAGAGATGTTTGCTTATCTGTAATTGAAAATATTTAACATTGTATCATCGATATTATATCTTTATAATTGTTCTTTCTGTGCTTGTATTTCTGTTTAAATGTTTTTATTGTCATTGTTATATTCTCAAAAGAATACTTTTTGTCTTATTTGGAACGTGACTGTGAGTCAACATGTTACATATTCCATAAACTAAAACTGCACGTTCCAAATCGCGTGACATTAAAAAAGTGCCATTCCACAGAAATTTCGACTGTAGACAGTCTTTTGTTTTGTTTTATAATCATTGCATCTAATCTCACCGTTTTATTGTTTTACCATTTTTATCTTCATATAAAAGTATTTATGTCATTATGTAGAAAATGTTTGAGATGACAAAGCAATTTGATGCATTGTTTTGAAGATATACGCTTACATTGTCAGTCAAATGTGATTTTTCGTTGTAACATTTATTCTTTTCTTCCCCTTTATGTTATTTAGATGTTTACTTTTATATGTATATCCCTAATATGTTAAAGAAAAGTATAACATCAATTAATTTTAATTAATTGAGATAATTTTTTCTCCGGAGGTCTAAAACGTCATTCAGAGTAGCGTAGTTAAGTCACTTAATTTTAATAATCTTAAATTAACGTTCTCAAACACAGCTGTAATGCATGGAGAAGTCAAGCCTAATTTCGGGTCGACCGCTTCAAAAACGTAAAGTTCCTCATCAGTCAGACCGCAAACCCCCCTCTCTAATGTTAAACTTATGGTCTTGGAATGCATGGACTATAGGTTTAACATTAAAAATCCTCCGGAAAATTAAAATTTTCCGAAGGAGAAATTTGAAAAATATGGAAGTGTTCCAATCCCACTCATTTGACATTTGAGAAGGGGATTTGCGGTCTGTCTGATAACAAGCTTTAATTACACCAGTCTGAACGCGGTATAATACGTTCTTAGCTCAGCTATTCATAAAAGATGAGTTTCATAATTATTAGCAGTAAGAAACCTATCTTGCACTCTATTCAAACAAGGTTACTGGCCTACGAGTCCAATGGACCCGACAGGTACATCCAAAATATTTTTCAAACCATAAATTTCTGCACCAGAATAAAATATTCTGCACCAGAATTTTTATTTAAAAATATTTAACTTATTATTTTCTGGTTTATATATTTAGTTATTTAAAAAAAACTAAATATATAAATCAGACAATAATAAGTTAAATACCTTTAAACAAAAATTCTGGTGCAGAATATTTTTATAAAACTTGAGTAAAATTTCCGGTAGTTCTGGGTTAAAGATTAGCTCTAATTTTCAAACTGGCAAACACAGGCTCAAAATTGTCTGTTCACACTGCAAAAAGTTTTTTGTCATCTATGTTTTGGGTATTCGAAACAGTGTCATTTGTTTGGTTTTTTTTTTTTAGTAATTGCCTTATCTCTTAGAATGGCAATATCTTACACCATCGGTTACTTCATATTGAATTTTTCTAAACAGTTTTTCTAGCAATACTTCAATGAACAGATGTTAAGAAAAAATGAATTCTAATGCTAATATGTGCCTGTAAAATTTCATTCAATTTTTATCTATAGTATAAATTGTGTTTCGAAAACAATCAAAATTTTTACCAAATATATTGTCATGCATGATATCTTGTGTTTTGTTATTGTTATAATTTTTGGTTGTTTTGTTCTTAGAGTAAAATATTTTAACGTTTTTCTTTATATTATATCATAAAAAGTTTTTTATACTTGTGATTTATACACATACATATAGTTTTGTGTAACACATTGTGTAATTTTCTGTTGTATAAATCTGTAATTTTGTTCGTATTGTCTTCATGCCAATTAATATCTAACCATAGTGCCAAAATGTACTGTGAAGTATCTTATATGTACTTATATACATGTATTAATAAAACGTTTTTATACTTTTCTAGAAAAGTTGGTCTATTCATTAGAAAAAAAAAACTTAAGTTTTTTTTTATTTTCTAGTTTATGTACAGTCGTGGGAAAAAAAAATTAAGCACCCTCTACTAACTCTGCAACAAATTATTGTAGAAAGTTACTAGTACCAAATGATTGGAAATAAGTCTACTTTTAAATGATGTATATAAAATTTTCTTAGGGAGCCATCTACATATCAAAACGAACCCAAACTTTGTTTGTATTTTTTATATTTTTTTCAATAGCAATACCCAAGTTTGACACCACAAATAAATTCTACACCTTTCAATTAGCCTAAACACAGAATTTCATGAAATTCGTACGGTTAGTTTCAGAGAAATTAATTATTTTTTAATTATCATATTTTAGGGCCAAATTGACGTTCGGTACATGATTGTTGAAATGCTACAGAATGACTAAATCACTTCTATTAATGTAATATTTTTTGTCCAATATGATAATTTCACTCACGTAATATGTTTCGACTATTACCAGCCCAAATGTTTCAATAAAATGAGTAAAATATATTTTTTTCGAATTATGCTTTTCTGTACATCATAGACGGCCCCTTAAACCATCATTTTGACTTTTTTTAAGCATAATTTGAAAACTACTTGGAAGAAAAATTTGTAATTTTGAATTCGCATGCAGCAGGACACAAAAAATATAAATCTATCAAAAATATTGTACGTTGCAATTCATATTTTTTTCGAATATTAATTTCATAATTCATATTATAAAAAAATTTTTAATTACAAATTCAATGTATTTATGTTTGGGTTTTTTAGAATTACAACCACACGAAAAATAAGCACATTATTACTATAATTTCAGGAGATATTAATAAAAATATGAAAATGTAATTTAACATAAGCTCTAAATTTTGAATGTTTATAATTCAAAAACTTATCATCCAAATGACTGGGAATTTCGTATCTAGGCATAGTGTGAACCGAAGATTTAAAATAACTTGTCAAAATTGGGTGTTGCCATTGCAAAAAAACAAAGTTTTTGTCTGGTTTTGATTTGTACATAGCAGAATGTAAGCAAATTTATATACATCATTTAAAAATACACTTTATTTTCAATTGTTTAGGTACCAGTAACTTTCTTCTACGATAATTTGTTGCAGATTTGGTAGGGGGTGTTTACTTTTTCTTTCTTCGACTGTACAGTCGAGGGAAAAAGTAAAAACACCCTCTTTTTTAAAAATTCTATCATATGAGTTTCACACTTTCTAAACTCTTTGATTACTGGCCAGGACTGCAGATTATTTTTATATTCAATTGTACCACAATTTACAAAAGTTTTACTTGTGGTAGATTTCACTTGAAAATATCCTGTAGTATAAGAGTACGGCAGAGATTATTTTTCATAAAGTGGTATGCGTAGAATAAAAAAAAAATAGCCCACTGGATATCCTTGTCAGTGGGTTCAGTATTTCTTCTCATAAAGCACTTGAAAGTACTGAAGCTCACATTAGACAAAAATCTTAATTTGGATCGAGCATATAAATAATTTTAAATTAAAACTACTCTATCATTACCATAAAGCAGCAAAATTAGCATCTAAAAACTAGAGCATGAATAGTAATATGCTAAAATAATGGTACTTAGTTTAAATATATATATATATATATATAACCAATAATTAAACATAACCTACCACCATCAAAAACCGTAATATTATGAATTAAAGCTGTAAGTATATATAAAAAAAAGATTAAATTATTTATAAGAATTATTATGGAAGAAAAATAAGAAAGTGGACACCGACAAATAATGGAAATGCTTATATATTGAATTACGTTTTCAAGGGCACAGAATTCAATGATATAAGCAAAATGGTTGTTTTCTGTGGGAAAAATAAGCTAAAGCTAAAAGTTATTTTCCCCTGCGCCCTAACAACCATTAAAATCAAGTGAATTGATTAAAAATGAAAACAGAATAGAAACAAATAATATGAAATGGAAAAAACAATAAAACCTATTTAAATATTTATAGGATATAAAATGAAATAATAAACACCATACCGATTAATATTTTAGAATAAATCCACGCTCACATGGCACCCATATCGTAAAGATTAAGGTTAATAAAACAGTTAAGAAAACACAGTAATTGATACCATAGGATGCAGTTAATACATATTGAAATAAATGTTAAATAACTTTTAATATAATATAAAATAATATAAATAGAAAGTAATTACATAATTAAAATGCACTATTAAATTAATTAAAAACCGTTAAACAATATCGTCAAAATTTAGCTAAAAATTCCCCCTGGTGTAGTAAATTATAACTGAAATGTTAAATGGAAGAAGTAAATCTAGAACTTATCGAAAAAAAAAACACAAATTGTGGTGCTGCCATCTAGTATTACATTTATGATTTAATTGTCAAAAGACTTGCTTCAGTTGTAAGCAATTGAATGTAACAATTATTTTATTAACAGCAAAACCAAAAATATCCTTATATATAGATAATTATAAACTGAATATAAACCACACAATGTATTTAAAAAAAAAAAACTATTGTTAATAAAATTTAAAAAGCATACAAAAGATTCTATTAGCAAATTTATTTAAACTCCACTAAGAATTTAAATAATTCTAGAACATCAATGAAATATAGCATATAGCTATATGCTATAAAACAGAATAAATTCATTAATAATTAATATAAATAATTATTAAAAATATAAAAATCTTTAATAAAAACTATTATATATAAGATAATTATAAAATGAACAGGAAATAAAAAACATATGGTAGTATAAAGAAGGTGAACTGATACTTAAATTCCAATTACCTAAAAAGCACAAATATAGTGTGTGGATTATTTTATACATCCATAAAAATCCTAAAAGTATGAATGTGGGACATTCAAAAACAATAAACCGATAATAAATTATATAACACTAGGTGAAAATAAATAAATATTAAAATATTAATAAGAATAGAGGAATAATAATAAATATAATTACCCAATTTTAATCCATACAGTATAACTTTATTTATATTAAATATACTTATATGTATATTAATCACTATAAAAATGGCATACTATTAGTAATTAATATGATATTGTCCTTATTAAATTAAAATTTATAACAAATGATTGTAAATAAGATTAAACAATAATAAAGCTAATAATTAATGAAATTCACCAATTACATATAAAATATCAAATCAACATCCTTATAAAATACGTATTAAAAATATAGTAATAATACAAAAGCCCCATTTTTTTTTATTTTTTTTTTATATATATAAATTAACCATTGCGTATTATCCAGACAACACCACCCTCCTCCGTACTCTAACATCTACCCACCCATCCAACCTATAATAATTTTTTTATGTTATTTTACAATTTTTATTTTTTATAGAGATTTTTTTTTTAATAATTTTTTTGTAATTTTGTTTACGCATGTGTTAATTTGTTTTAAAAGATCATGTAAGAAAAATACTAATTGTATATTAATGAATATATGAATTTTTTTGGAAAACCATGATTTAATGCATCATAAATTAGTTTTTTAATATTATTGTTAATTAGAGGAGAAGAACATAAACATTTTATTCTATATAAATGATTAAGTATTATATTTCGAAATACAGAATGATGTAGACAAGATTTAAAATTTGTAAATGTATTAACTTTGAATTTAAATTCTTTACGTTTGTCATATAAATCTGTTATTGTTTTGTTGTCTTTTATTGTAATTTTAAGATCTAAGAAGTTAATTGTATTGTTAGATAAAAGGTTTTCCGTTAATTCCAAATTAGTGGGATAATCTACTGGAAATGGAGTAATTGCAGAATGATCAGTATCAATTAAAATTATGTCATCAATATAACGATATAAATGTAGATTATTATTAGTAAAATTACGTTCATAATGATATAAGTATAAGTCTGAGAGTAAACTGGATGTACAACCGCCTTGTGGTATACCGACATGCTGTAAATATAAAGTGTTATCTTGCAAGATATAATTATTATAGATAATGAAGTTAGTTAAAGATTTAAAATATGCAATATCAATATTAGATGGTAATTCCAGTTTTTTATAATACTTTTTAAATAATGCATTTATAATTTTATGTAAATCTAATAGGTCTATATTATTAAAAAGATCTTTGAAGTCATATGTTGTTATATTATATACACAATGAAGATTTTTTAAAATATTGACAAGTTGATAGCTATTTTTTATACAATGTGTATTATCATTGTTTGTAGTAAGTACATATAATTGATTAAGAATTTTTAAGAGAAGTTTATTGGCTTTATTATTATATGTATTGCAACCAATAGTTACAGTCCTAAATGTAATTGGAGTTTTATGAAATTTGGGAATAAGAACTAAATATGGATAATTAAAGTTAGTAGATAAAATATTTAATAGTTTATAATAACTTCGAATTTTACGATTATTTACAATTACATTTTCATTAGTTTTTTTAAATGACTTATTAGAAGAAATACAATTTGTAAGAAGTTGGTGATAATAAGATTTACAAATAATAGCATAATTATTAGGAGATTTGTCTACATATGTAATAACGTAGTTTTTTTTGTAATTTAGTAATTTGTTGGAAAATATGCTGTGTATTAATAGAAACCAAATCAGCCATATTATTTTTTAAAGCCATAGTTAATTTTTCAATTACTAATATTTTCCACTGATTAAAATATTCAATAGGCTTATTATAAGAGATAGAAATTTTATAAATAAAAATATCAATATCATGTGTAAACTGTTTGATAATAGATTTAACATTAAATTTAGATGGAAGTCTATATTTAGTACTATAACCCATTAGTTGTTTCAATTTAAAATCATTAACAATATCAAGATTTCCAGTGATTATATGTCCATCATCATTATTTATGTATTTTTTTAGAGTGGGGTCATTGCATTTACACGGAAAATTACTTGCAGCAGATGTATTTTTTGAAAATGTATTGTAGTTAAAAATCTTTCTACCAATTGTATTAGGATATTTAAAGGTTTTTGAGATATGAAGATTATTAATAGGAAAAAAACAATTTTTATCATTAATTATAGAATTGATATTAATTTTATTAAATATGTGATTTGAAAAAGTAATTAACATTTGAGTATTCATGTTTTGAATTTTATGTTTTTTTTTGTAAATTAATATTTAAAAGATTAACCCTAGACATAATGAGGTCAAAATAAATATCTGAGAAATGTTTAGAGAAAGATTTACTTAGAAATACATTTAAATATATATATATATATATATATATAATTTGAAATCACAAATATATGAAGAAATTGATAAAGTTCTAAAGATGATTTAGAAATGAAGATATGAAACCAGTATGTAAAATAAGAAACCATGAATGACTCACAGAATCATCAGAGAAGCTTGTGAGTTCATTCATAGAAAATGCGTTATTTCATCCAATTTTGTCGGCATTAAACCTAAAATGACAAAATTTAGCTCCTTATAACGCAAACATTACAGAAAATAGATAGGATCTGGATTAATAAATTGGAACTGGATTAATAACAATAATGTTTAGAGTTTCCATCTTAAGTCCAAAAAATAAAAATAAAAAATATAAGGAATGAAAATGATTGAAGAAATCAAGAAAATACTTAGATTAACTTTTAGTTAAACTAGAATGAAAAAATAGGAATAAACTTAATAAGTACTGAGTGAATACAAAATAAAATAAAGAAAAGGAATAAATTAATACAAATAAAGAAATAAATAATTATATAAAAATAAATAAAAGGGCAATTGATTAAATTAATGTTTTAAAGACAAAAAATTATAATATAAAAAAATGAGAATATAAATAACATTTAAAAAGATGACGAATATTTGAGATAGTAAAATTTAGCCTTGTATTATGTAAATAAATGTGAAAATTTAAAAAGCAATGAGGAATATTGAGATAGTAAAATATATCCTTAAATGATGATGTAATATGTGAAATGTTATTATGTTAAATGCATGATACCCCATTTTTTTTAAATTATTATTATTATTATATGTTTATACAATATATAAGCATATATACATACACTTATACACGCTCACACACATAAAAACACATAAGGTTTTAAACTTTTTTAGCATTCCCGACTTCAACCCTCCATAATGATATTTTTATTTTTTATGTTTTTAGTGTATAATGTATGGAAAAACATACACATACACCAAAACTTTTTTTTTAATAAGAATATATATATATATGATATATACACATATATATAATTTTTTGTGTGTATGATTTTTATAATTTTTTCAGCAATCCACATCCCACCCTCCATTTAAATTTTGAGCAAGCGTCTCGCGCATAGCCACACTGTAAGGAAAAAACCCCTGTAATTTTACAGCAAAAAATGCTGGCAATATTGGTGTCAGCAAATTTTGCAGTATATTTACAGCACTTTAGATTTTTAGATTTTACAGCACTTTTGTAGATTTTTAGCATTTTTTGCTATTAATTTTACAGCAATTTTGTTTTTTTTTTTACATTTTACTGTAATTTTGTATATTTTCAGCATTTTTTACTGTTACGTTATCTGGTGCTGTAGCACAACATAAAGTAACGTCGTTGTCGTTGCTAATGCAGTAATACCTCGGTTTTCGTGTACAATCCGTTCGAAAACAATCGACTAAATCCGAAACCGAGGTAATCATCTCGATATGAATCTATGTAAATTCAATTAATTCGTCCTAAACACTCCAAAATAGGTACCAAAAATACATTTTACAGAGATTAAGTATTGCTTTTAATACAAGAAGTAGTAAGATATGAATACATTGTTCTTGGCGTACAAGTAAACATGCACTATATGTTGTTTCACTTCCCTTTTTGGCCTTTTGGCAGTAGTGCTAGCTTCAGAGTCAGAGGACCTATGCCGCTCAGACAAGTTGTCCAAAGTGGTCTGTTCCTGCCGCCTCTTTAATATTTGCCATAAATTGGACAAGACATTATCATTGGACAAGTGACAGACACGGCTTGCAATAGCTTCAGCTTTGTTTGAGTGATTTTTCTTCGCTAACCCACGTACGTAGCCCCCTCCACATAGAGAAGATGTCCCTAATCTTTGAAGAAGGCACATTCTCCCCCATTTCTTCCTCCTCATCTGAAGTAACTTCTTCGTCTGACTTCTGTTTTTCTTCTAGGTGAAGATTTTGCAGCTCTTCAGTAGTGAGCTCATTATTTGTGTTCACCCACCAACATTCCACATCCTCACGCACCCACCTCCAAAGCCCTTGTACTTCGCTAAATTAACAACTGACTGCAACGCATGTGTAGGGTTATCAGTGGGAGGCTCAAACCTTTCGAAATATCTCTCATGCACACATCCTGGCCATAATATCTTCCAGGCAGATTTCATCGTCCTTAATATCACTCCCTGCCACTGCCAAGTCTTATCTACGACGTTAATGCAGTTGAGAAGGTTGAAATATTTTTCCGAAAACTCTCTTAATGACAATTCTGTATCTGATGTCACCTCAAAGCACCTTTGAAACATTGTTTTGTGTACAATATCTTGACATTTGAAGTGAGATTCTGGTTTATAGGCTGGCTAAGTGGTGTGGTATTAGGAAGCAAGAACTTCACTGTAATAAAATTGAACTCCTCCTACCACGTGTCTCCAAAATCTGTAAGATGGGCAGTACCATTGTCCATTACCAAATGGCACATAAGGGACAACTGATTAGGGGATTATGGGATTAGGGGATTGATTATTGACTGATTATCCTGGAGGTATTTTTTCACACCCAGGCCAAACACTTCATTCATCCATTCATTGAAGATTTGTCTTGTGACCATACTTTCTATTTTGCCCTCCACATCATACACAATTTACTTTTAATTACATTGTTTCTGATAAAAATTCTAGGAGTTTCTGAATGGTACAACAGTAAGAGCTTACTGTTGTAAGAGATTACATTAGCCTCCTTTGTTGCTTTAATTTTCTCCAGAATGGAACTTATCGTGGATGGCGATTTCCCGTACATGCGGCTGATTTTAGCAATCTTAACCTCTTCAGTCCCTGGGTCCCCAAACGGGGACCTCTGTTCTTTTCCTTATAAAAACTAAAATGTCCGATTTTTTTACATTTTCACATCACTTCTTAATAGCTGAATGTTTTTTGCGTTCAAAGCAAACGAATAAATGGCAGCATCTAAGCTGATTCCCACATAAAATAAATGTTATTTTTATCTGAATTTGCAAACTGCCTGAAAATGCCCAAAAGGCAGTATGACCAATAAAGTGAGACATTTCCATAAGTATGTAACTTAAATCTTTTTCAATAAAAAAATTTTTGAGGATTTGTAGATTATTTACTTGTTTGAAGCTCTTAAATTTGTGATTGTGTTAATTTAAGTTAATGGTTATTAAATTGGCGTTTTAAGAGGGTTTGTAGTTTTACATCCACATTTTTGAACTTAAATTATTAAACGCCTAAAGGATCAATTTCAGAAAAGATATTTTTTCTGTCATTTACGATGTCATATTGTTTGGAAAAAACCAATGAATAAGCATTTGTATTATTAGTTTAGCTTCGGAACTGAAGAGGTTAATACCACTCTCGTATTTTTGAATAATTTTCTTCTTCAACTCGATCGTGTTCCTGGCCTTTTTCTTTGAATGGCTGCTGGCTCTAGAAACTTTCTTTGCTCAACATGGTGGAGCGCACGTAATCAATTTAAATTAAAGCACAAAAATACACTGGAAATAAACGAAATTGTTTGCCTAGACTCGCGCAGTGGTGCACACACAACGAGAAACAACTCCACAGTGAAAATGAGAACGCGTGGGTCGCCCCATTTGTTTCCGGAAAATACAGCGAGATCATGTGGGTACTCCGACGAAATCCGAGGCAACCGACGAAAACCAAAACCGGCGATAACCGAAGTCAACGAGGTATTACTGTACAGTTCATTCTGAAATTTTCATTTGGCTATAGAAAAATATGCAATGATGCTGTAGTGATAACTAGTATTTCACCTATTAGCTTATTTATCAAATACAAATTCTTAACAAGAACGAAAAATGGTGCGTTAAGCATAAAATGTAAAACAATATTCAACACTCTCAGAATATTCTAAAAAAAAACTTCATTTTTTCGTACAATAAAAGGACACATCTAAATACTAAACAATTTAGAAAACACATAACACAGTCAAAAAAATTTTTTTAACAACTACTGTCCATAGGTAGTAATGTTTTCGAATTATTTTGTGCAGTCCTGTATATGATCTGTAGGCTATAATATCACGAAACTTGAAATATTCCTTTAAATACAATAATAAAAATTCCATCAAAAAGGCTTTTATTCGGTAAAATAATAAGATCTGACTAAAATTACTAGCATTAATTAAGTGCAATTACTTAAGTTTTAATTGAGTACATTAAAAAGATAATATGCATCTCGAAAATAGGAGATAAATAAGTTAATGTGGCATTAGTTGTAACATATAGAAAAATTAATGTTAGGTGCATGAAGAATTTGTAATGCTTTCACTGTAAAATATATTTCCTTCTATTCAAATAATATGTCATTTATTAGGATGTTTGGAAATTAATCAATCATACTTCCAAAATTTAATTCCAATGGAAAACACACAAAACAGCTAAAAACATTTTTCTCGAAATTATCTAGGCGGCTATGTATTCATATTTTGTGGCTCGATATTATTACATTAGTAACTTAAGAAAGAAATTATTATTTTTATAACTTAAGAACTAGATTACGCCTGCATTAAGATAATTTTACCAGAATTTTAATCGTATATTGGAATATCCTGTTTAAAAATTTCCAAGTTAATAGAAGACAAATGTTTACTTTCTAAGAAATTAAATTCACTTCTTTGGGATAATAAACAAGTCAGAAATTGTACGTCAAACGTGGCAAATGAAGTGCGTTCATCTATAACTAGTTTTATAAATATTCAGATCTTTGTACAATAGCTGTTGCCCACTTATGAAAAAATGCACGAATACAAAATCTATTACGATTATATATATTAAATTCAGTAATCTGGAAATAATAGAAATCCATCTTAAATAGGACGTCATCAACATGGTAACCTGGAATCATTACCTAGCATGGGATATCATTAAATTAAATACGTATGATAGGATTTAATAGAATGAATAAAACTTTTATTAATATCTTTTTAAGTTTTGGTTCAATTTTCATAAAATTTGGAATGACTCGACAAAATTCTGAAAACGGTTATATATATTAAATTTCAAACCATTCGGTTGGGTAGTTTTTGAGCTGTTATATGCGGACAGATAGACGCACAGACCAGACGACGATTATAGGTTCTACGTATTTATATAATTATGAACGCACCTAAAAAGAATGAATTATAAAATCCTGAATGAGCTGTTACTCACGCAATTTGAGCGGTACACTGTTAAATATTTTGCAGCATTCTGGCAGGTCATTCGACCGTTTTTTGAAAAAACAGTTTCATAACCATAATTTAACTATATTCTGACCATAAAATGGCCAATAATATGGTCAAAATAGTGTTAAATTACGGTTGTTTTAACCGTTTTCGGAAAAAACGGTCAAATGACCTGCCAGAATGCTGCAAATTTTTAACAGTGTATAGTTCATTAATTGCGTCAATGAACGCTAACCAATATAATTAGCGTATCAATTTGGTTTTCTTTGTAAATGGAATATTATAGCTAAAATTGGATTTTCATATTTAATATCATTTATCTCATTCTAACTTATTTATGATAGCTGAATTTTTGCTATATAAGTGCGGGTTCTATAAATTATATATTATCGCATCCTTTTTAATAAATAAAATGCAATATTCCTTTAAATACAATAATAAAAATTCCTAAAATTCCATCAAAAAAAGCTTTGCTTCGGTAACATAATAAATTTCTAACTGACAGAAATAATTCATTAAGGTGTTTATTTTGCATTTAAATTGTATTCTTCAGGCGTATATTCACATTTTTCAATATAATTAATTATTATTTTACTTCCTTTGACTATAAATTTTAAATTAAGTACATTAAAAAATAATATACATCTCGAAAAAAGGAGATACTTCAGTTAATGTGGCATTAGTTGTAACATATAATGAAATAATGTTAGGATGCGCATGGGGAATTTGTAATGCTTTCATTGGAAAATATATTTCCTTCCATTCAAATTCAGTGAAATACGTTTAACACGAAAACGCTTAACATGAAAAATTGGTTAACACGAAATGATATAGCGGTCCGGACAGCATACTATGCAATTTAATATATTTTTTTTTTCTTTTAACACGAGACAAAAATCGTCTAACACGAAAAAAATTCGCTTTCGACTTTCAGTGGCATGTTTGCTACAAGTCACTGTAGAATTTATTTATTGAATTATTTAACTTCCGGGAATCGGTTCCTCTTTTCCCCAAAAAATCATATTTTTTTTACTTGCTTTTTATTTTAATGGATGCAAACTACTAGTAGTTTAACCCTTTATCTACTGACGGTACTTATAAGTACCATTAAAATAACTTGTTATAAAATTCATTTAATCAGTGGCGTGGCGTCCGGTCATCGCTGGATGCGGCGATGACCAAGCAATATTTTAAAACTCTTAATAAGCTTTTAAAACTCTACGATCCAGTTTTAGCAGAACATTTGGAGTTCATGTATAAGTGAAGGTAAGATTTAAAGTTTCTTTTTTGAACATTCAACCATTGAATTTTAGAGTTAATAATTTTTCACCACAAACTTAAATAATTGCGATGACCACCGAAAATTTTCACGCCACGCCACTGCATTTAATACATCGGTTAGTTGTAACACAGTTTAGAATGAGTTATGGATACATTTCTTTATCTTGTTCCAAAAGCATTATTGGTTACACAAAACAAAAATATTTTTAAAGAGATGATTTCTTTGCCTTTGCATCTTCTCAGCTTTCTTGGCGATGGGGGAGGGGGGGGGGGGGAGATTTTTCAATTCGGAAATATTTCTATTGTAAGTAAATTCTATTTGTATAATTCCTAATTTTACAAAATACTAAGAAAAACATTTAAAATGAAAGATTTGAGTGGGGTTATAAATATTGCACAAAATCCCTATAAATTGAAATTTAATTAATCCTTCTAAATCCTTCAAACCTTCTAAAATCCTTACAAAATTTATTAAATAATTATGTAAATCTTCTAATGTAGTATAAACAAGTCACGAAAAATGCTTTAGAAGATAAAATTTTCTCGAATTCATAATGCAGTAGATAAAGGGTTAACGGGAAATCGAAACGAAATTTGACGCCATCGAAAATATTCGTGAGTTTTGTTCTTTTTTTACGAATATTTCAACACGAAATTCTTCTAACGCGAAAAAAAAAATTCGCTTCCCTCAGTTTCGTGTTAAACATATTTCACTGTAATATGCCATTTATTAGGACGTTTGGAAATTAATCATGCATTCTTGAACAATTTTACAGGGTCAAGTACCTCCAAATAGACCAATAGATTCTAATTTTCCTTTAGTCACTAGGGTGCAGTTAATTTGTAATACTTTAAACAAAACCGCAAATAAATTTTTGCGTTAAAATGAAATAAAATGGGTAAATAAGCATTGGATTTTGCAAAGGCATTTTATTAAATAAAATTTCTAGTTTGACAGCCTCTGAATGTTTTACTTAAAAAAAAAAATAGCGAAATGTTGGTCTACAAAATTGCCACTATGCACGTGCAAACAACACTGAGCTAGACGCTTCAAAATTTCAGTAGGAAAGTGACAGTGCAGATGGAGTCACGGACCGAATCGCAAAAAGATTTCGAGGCTGCCATTGACCACTCAAAAAAAAAAAACGCAAAGTTATTTTGTTGAAATTTATCCTTGAAATTGAAAATTGTTTATCAAAAATATCGTTCTATTATCTTTATTATCGTAACAGCTATTAACGAAAATCCAGGTTATGTTTAAAGTGAAATATCTTTATAGCTGATAATCTTTCGATATTTTTCAAGTCAAGTGAACATGAAACAGAAAATTTATTTGATAGAAAGTCTCATTTCTGTCTGATATTTCTTTTCATTTATTACGTAATATTCCTGATCGGTTCAAAATAAGTTTATTTGATTTGAAAAAAAGTGGAAGGTGGATAAATTTATTTGGTAGAATGTCTCATTTTTGTATGATATTTCTTTTCATTTATTAAGTAATATTCTTGATCGGTTCAAAATAAGTTTATTTGATTTGAAAAAAGTGAAAGGTGGGTAGTTGTGTCCACTGTACTTTTCATCTATACTAATAAAAGAATAAATCGCTCTGTGTGTCTGTCTGTCTGTGTGCGATGGCTAGCGAAAACTACCGCACGTAGAAGTCTGAAAATTCAGATGTGATTAGTCGAAGACAGGTCCTAATACACCTGAGGCTCAGATTTTTAATTTTTTAAGGGCCGGGGGCCCTGGGCCCCTTTCAATTTTTATGCACTAAAACGTTAATAACATGCCTCTTTTCTATCCGATCTTCTTCGTTTTTGGGGTAAATTATCCTTTTAGTTTCTGCCCCATTTCTACATTTCACTTTAGACCCTGGCACCCTTGCACTTCACTTTAGACCCTGGCACCCCTGGCACCCTGGCACCCTTGCAAGGGGCCCAGTACAGGGCCCCTTGAAGTTTCAGTGCACTAAATTGTTAATAGCATGCCTCTTTTCTATCCGATCTTCTTCCTTTTTGGGGTGAATTCGCCTTTTGAGATTCTGACCCATTTTTACATTTCAGTTAAGACCCTGGCACCCTTGCAAGGGGCCCAGTACAGGGCCCCTTGAAGTTTCAGTGCACTAAATTGTTAATAACATGCCTCTTTTCTATCCGATCTTCTTCCTTTTTGGGGTGAATTCGCCTTTTGAGATTCTGACCCATTTTTACATTTCAGTTAAGACCCTGGCACCCTTGCAAGGGGCCCAGTACAGGGCCCCTTGAAGTTTCAGTGCACTAAATTGTTAATAGCGTGCCTCTTTTCTATCCGATCTTCTTCCTTTTTGGGGTGAATTCGCCTTTTGAGATTCTGACCCATTTTTACATTTCAGTTAAGACCCTGGCACCCTTGCAAGGGGCCCAGTACAGGGCCCCTTGAAGTTTCAGTGCACTAAATTGTTAATAGCATGCCTCTTTTCTATCCGATCTTCTTCCTTTTTGGGGTGAATTCGCCTTTTGAGATTCTGACCCATTTTTACATTTCAGTTAAGACCCTGGCACCCTTGCAAGGGGCCCAGTACAGGGCCCCTTGAAGTTTCAGTGCACTAAATTGTTAATAGCATGCCTCTTTTCTATCCGATCTTCTTCCTTTTTGGGGTGAATTCGCCTTTTGAGATTCTGACCCATTTTTACATTTCAGTTAAGACCCTGGCACCCTTGCAAGGGGCCCAGTACAGGGCCCCTTGAAGTTTCAGTGCACTAAATTGTTAATAACATGCCTCTTTTCTATCCGATCTTCTTCCTTTTTGGGGTGAATTCGCCTTTTGAGATTCTGACCCATTTTTACATTTCAGTTAAGACCCTGGCACCCTTGCAAGGGGCCCAGTACAGGGCCCCTTGAAGTTTCAGTGCACTAAATTGTTAATAACATGCCTCTTTTCTATCCGATCTTCTTCGTTTTTGGGGTGATTTCTCCTTTTGAGATTCTGACCCATTTTTACATTTCAGTTAAGACCCTGGCACCCTTGCAAGGGGCCCGGTACAGGGCCCCTTGAAGTTTTAGTGCACTAATTTGTTAATAGCAGGCATCTTTTCTATCCGATCTTCTTCGTTTTTGGTGTGAATTCTACTTTTAGTTTCTACCACATTTCAACATTTCAGTTAAGACCCTGGCACCCTTGCAAGGGGCCCGGTGCAGGGCCCCTTGAAGTTTTAGTGCACTAAATTGTAAATAACATGCCTCTTTTGTACCCGATCTTCTTCGTTTTGGGGGTGAATTCTCCTTTGAGTTTCTACCCCATTTCTACATTTCAGTTAAGACCCTGGCACCCTTGCAAGAGGCTCGGTACGCTTTTTCAAGAAGGCTCACGTTTTCAGCACCAGCCTTGGCGAGTTGGCGAAAGCGAGAGCGTTCAGCCAGCTCTAACGCCAATCGCCGTCTTGTGTTTTGTTTTGAACCGAAATGGCGGAAGACGAACTAGCATATTTTAGAATAACAGTCCTACCTAACTTAAAGAAATATTTTCAGTTATGTGTTCTAGATGAAAAAAAATCTTCTTCGAAAGAAATTGTATTATGAATTCTTATACTCTGTTTTATCGAAGGCCTTTATTACTTTTGATGATATAGACTAAAATTTTGATTATTTGATCCCCTCAAAAATCTAAATTTTCATTCAATTGAGCATTATTAATTCTATACCTCTTAAACAAAAACTCATTACCTTCATATGTTTAGATATATGATTACATGTAAAGATGGATTTATGGAGATCACGAATTAATGCAGTTTCATTGCATTTTGATGTATATAAACACAGATTTTAAACGATACCTGTGGCAGAAAATTACTATATTTTCTGCGATGAACTTATATAATTAATTTAATACCAAATCATTCTGTAGAAACAGCCCCCAAAGTCGAGTGAAAATAGGCCAAACCAAGAAAGAAAAAAAACCTTTCACACCCCCAAACAGGATGTTTAGAAATTGCCTTTTTAATGTGAGATGAAATTCTTAAGGGGAGGTGGGGTAGAAGGAAGATTGAATGACTATCTTTTGTTACTTCGAAGTAACAAATAAAATCATTAGAGAAATTTTTTAACTGTATATGATAGTGAGGGGCTATAGATTTAAATAGTTAAATTTATCAATTAACAAATAGAAAAAACAAACCAAAAAATTAAAAACTTGGAATATTTAATTTTTTTTTTTTTTTTTTTTTTGGGGGGGGGGGGGGCAGAATTTGAATAATTGGTCTTTTACTTACAGTTACTTCAAAGTAATAAATAGGACAGAAAATTTAAAAACTGTAAAGAATTAAAAACAAAAAATGAAAGCGTGTGCACAAAAGGTTAATCCTTATTATTATTTTTTAAATCTTTCATTCTATTTGTTTCCTTTTTTTTATGATAAATTATTTATTTGTTATTTAAAAATCAACAGATAGAGCAAAACAGTAAACTTTATGCACTGTTATGGATAAGCGAAGGAATAGTTAACATTTCAGACACAATTTCAACCAATCTTTTCTGCAAGGCAACATTGAATTTTAAATGGGCAAAAAATAGTGTGATGGAGGAGAGGGGGGGGAGGAGAAAATTCGAAATGGGAGGTTGCCTCAGACGATTGAGCATTATTATTTTGCCACTTCAACTTAATAAATGGAGCAATATGTGTGCAGAATGACGAAATATAAAGTGTGTGTGTGGGGGGGGGGGGGGGGGGGATTTCATTCGAGAGAAGAATTTACATGATTTATTAAAATATTACGAATTATTATTTATAAATAATAAATAAAACAACTAAGGCGAAATAATATTTAAAAATATGACAAAAATTTTAAAATAAAAAACTGAAGAATTTTAAAGATTTTTAATTTTGTGTATTAGGGACAGACCAATGTCTTTTTCATAACAACTCAAATAATGATAAAATTTTAACAATAATAAATGTAATAGTAATTGATTTAATTGCATGCATCAACTTGCAATTATTTTAGCTGATAGATTTAATTGCAGGATCCGGCTAAATAATTTATGCTTTATCGTTCAATCTAATTATAATCGAATTGATTTTAGTTTCAACTTCCTATTAACTTCTAATCGCAATTAAATTAAAAACAATTAATTTTTAATGAATTATTCCAGTGAAAACGTGTTTTATTAATGCAATCAACGCGTCACACAATTATGGCGCTTAATAATAAAAAAAACTAAATTAATTCAGTAGTAATACTAATAAAACTATATTCAATTGTGTCATAAAAACATGATCAATGCAATTATATTTATTAAAGAAAATTTTTACGTCTGTTTTTAAAATACGTTCTCAATTTCTTCGAACATATAGCGAATTAATGAAATAAATGAATATTATAGAACTGAAAAAAATAATTTATGTTTGAATTATATATATTTGTGCAATTAAAAGTTATTTTAATCCGAAAAAGATCTTTGTTTTAAGCAAGGTTCTAATTGCAAACCACGGTGAAATAACATTTCGTCTAGCTTTTTACATTTGCGGAAAAAACAAATGAAAAAAGCACATCTCTCTTCCTCTCAGCAAAGGAATGGGGTTGCTGTTCGCTGCGCGTACGCCGCCACGAACAAAAAAGGGAGCGTGGCGTTGAATTCATCCCCGCGCCAACCCCTACTGTGGCGATAAGGTGCTCAAAACGTGAGCCTTCTTGAAAAAGCGCCCGGTACAGGGCGCCTTGAAGTTTTAGTGCACTAAATTGTTAATAACGTGCCTCTTTTCTATCCGATCTTCGTCGTTTTTGGGTTGAATTCTCCTTTCAGTTTGTGGCCCATTTCTACATTTCACTTAAGACCCTGGCACCTTTGCAAAGGGCCCAGTATAGGGCCCCTTGAAATTTCAGTGCACTAAATTTTTAATAACATGCCTCTTTTCTATCCGATCTTCTTCGTTTTTGGGGTGAATTCTCCTTTTGAGTTTCTGACTCATTTCTACATTTCAGTTAAGACCCTGGCATACTTGAAAGGGGCCTGGTACAGGGCCCCTTGAAGTTTTAGTGCACTAAATTGTTAATAGCATGCATCTTTTCTATCCGATCTTCTTCGTTTTTGGTGTGAATTCTTCTTTCAGTTTCTGCCCCATTTCTATATTTCAGTTAAGACCCTGGAACCTTTGCAAGGGGCCCAGTACAGGGCCCCTTGAAGTTTTAGTGTACTAAGTTGTTAATAACATGCCTCTTTTCTATCCGATCTTCTTCGTTTTAAGGATGAATTCTTCTTTCAGTTTCTGCCCCATTTCTACATTTCAGTTAAGACCCTGGCACCTTTGCAAGGGGCCCAGTACATGGCCCCTTGAAGTTTTAGTGCACTGAATTTTTAATAACATGCCTCTTTTCTATCCGATCTTTGTCATTTTTGGGTTGAATTCTCCTTTCAGTTTGTGGCCCATTTCTACATTTCAGTTAAGACCCTGGCACCCTGCCAAGGGGCCCATTACAGGGCCCCTTGAAGTTTTAGTGCACTAAATTGTTAATAACATGCCTCTTTTCTATCCGATCTTCGTCGTTTTTGGGTTGAATTCTCCTTTCAGTTCGTGGCCCATTTCTACATTTCAGTTAAGATTCTGGCACCCTGTCATGGGGCCCAGTACAGGGCCCCTTGAAGTTTTAGTGCACTAAATTGTTAATAACATGCCTCTTTTCTACCCGATCTTCTTCGTTTTTGGGGTGAATTCTCCTTTCAGTTTCTACCCCATTTCTACATTTCACAGGGCCCCTTGAACTTTTATCGCATTGAATTGTTAATAAATTGCATCCTTTTTATCTGATCCTCATTTTTGGGATACTTTCTCAATTTAGTTATACTCCCGTGTCTACATTCCAGTTGAGACCATGGGCCCATCTAGGGTTATGTAGGACCCAGTCCAGGGTACCTTAAATTTTTTGTGTGCCATTTGTTTTTCATATCCTAATTTTCTGACCTTCGCAAAGCGTAATTTTAAAGTTGAGTCTTAAACTCTCCTCCTTAGACCAACAATCACATATTTTTATTGGGGCCCTAGGGCCCTTTTTTAAGCCTTTCCCCAATTTTTTGCACATTTCTTTTAAATTATATTCTAATGATTAATTCGTACCCTATGCTTAATCTCAAGTAATCGAAGATCTAAAACGCTAAGTACTAAAACGTTGTAACATGTTTTCATGTTAGGGCCTTTTCTCAACTATCAGTTGGCCCCTTTTGGGCCCCCTGTTATAATTCCCTTAAAAATAGTCCGATTCACTAGCTTTTTTTTTTCTAACAACATCTTAGGTTCTCCAGCTATTACATGAACGATAAGAAAAAAAAATATTTCAGGCTTCAACAACCACCAATTTTGAATATAAATCGTCTTCTTAGGGACCTTGACGCATCTTCTTTAAAAATGATCCGAATTCCTTGCAATTTTCTTTACCATCGTTCTAGCGTCCTCAGATTACATTATATAGCCACCGCGGAAGGCAATGGAGCCTCCCAAATTAGGTTCATTTAAAAGAATTTCCAGAGATATAAAATCAATCAAACTTAAGTTTTGTTTAAGGTTATTATTTACAAACCCCGGGCAACGCCGGCCGGGTCTGCTAGTTAAATAAATAAATTTTTACCCCGTTTTCTATTGAAAAATTCTTTGCCTTGACGTGTATTATCACACCTTATAGATGAAATGGGTATGCTTCAGAACTGCAGAACTATTTAAAAACTAACTATTTCAAAAAGAGCATAAAATCAGCAACTACAAATTCAAAACAAAATTAAAACAAAACAAGAACGAAAAAATCATGCGTCAGCATAGATTATAAAACACTTTTCAACACATTCAGAATAATGTAACAAAACTGCACCGTTTAAAAAATTAAATATTACGTCTAATTCAACCATATGGAAACGATAACACATTTCAAACCCAATTTCAGCTGTTCCCCTCTACAATCGGAAAATTATCCGAATTTTTTTCAGCAGCACTGTATAGGATAAATATATTTGTATCTATGTAGGAAATATTAATCGTTACTTTCATAGTATTTATTTCTTTCTGCCCTGTATTACTCGTCTATGACTGTAACCGCATTCTTATTGTTTCATTTTCATTCTTACTTTATATTCTTTGGCAACGATCAAAGAGAGAAAACGTCATGTGACGTAACAGTTGTGTAGTGGTGGTCGAGTCTGTTCTAGACAGCGGGAACCTGCGATTGTGATAATGAGATCCTGGTTGTATTTTAATTGTGTTTTATTTATCATTAAATATTGTGTTCGTCAATTAAAAGTATTAACAGAATTTACTCATCCCCTGGACATGCCGACCCACATCTATTAACTACAAGCATGCCAAGATTTAGTTCACTTAAGCAATACATATAGTACTTCAGTTGAAAATTCCCCTTCAGCATTTTCCTCTTATAAGGAGAAGGGTACGTGAATACTTTTGTGCAGCCCTGTATATGAGGTATAGAATTTATATACAACGAGTAACATCCAAAAAATTAGTTAAATTTAAAAGCGCATACCGAATTTTAAAACGTACACTCCAGCAATTATTACTCAAAGATAGTACTGTAACCAATTTCTTTTGTGTGTCCCTGTAAATGAATAAAAAATGCTATGAATGCCATGTTCTAACGTGGTCGTAGTAAAATTCAGTGGTTTATATCAGTTTCAATGCATTTGAAATAGCGTAATGCCATTAAAATACTCTGCAAACGATTCCCCCCCCCCCTATACCATAATGTAATGGAATTCTTTTGAATACCTCTGTAAATCAACTATTAATCCTACATACTTCATATACAATACCAAATAAACATGCTTTAGTGACCCTAAATAGCCTTTATCAATTACTCGAAAATCCTAGTATACATACGGGAGTTAGAGCGTGGACAGATGGACAGACAAACAGAATGCATAAACACTTTTCAACTTTGTTGGAAAGTGTTATAAAAGAACTTTGACAGTAAACAGCAAAATTTAAACTTGATCAGAAACAGTAGAAATTTCGGCTCTTGGCTTTTCACAGATGAAGGCGTCGTCCTTTAATCAGTAATTATAAAGATAAGCCAAGGGCCAGGGATTCAGCGGAGAGATCTCTGGTTCGAATCCAGGTCCGGACATTTTTCGTCTAGTTAGAAATTTACATCACATATGATTTATTTACCAATTAGAATAATTGTGTTAAAAGTAATGTAGTGTAATTACGTGATTTCTGGAGTTCCGTTACCTGCGATTTATTCTGTTGAGCTGATTCAGACAGTCTTGAATTCAGACACTTTTCTCCGGGAGGGAATTCTGCAGCTCCGCGGGGGACGTTCTAGATTTCCAGAGGGGGGGGGGGGATTGAACTTTTTGACCATTGAAAACACAAAACCTCAAACCTTCCGGGGGGGACATCTCATTGTTCCGAAGGGGAATGTCACCCCCGGGGCACCCCCTGAATTCAACACTGGATTCAGATATCAGACCATATGCTATAATCAATAAAGTTAGCTGGGTGAATTAGATCCACCAACTTAGTCCGAGATAGGTCAGATGGAAGAGCATTGGTGATTTCAGACAAGAGATCCCTGGTTCGAATCCTGGTCTGAATATTTTTCGCCCAGTTGGAAATTTACATCTCATATGATTTATTTACCAATAAGAATAATTGTGCTAAAAGTAATTTAGAATAATAAAGATAGATGCGTGTATGCGTACGCGTGTCTGTATGTGTGTGTACATTGTTAAAAATTTTGTAGTAGATTGACGCTACCCTACTATTAATCATATGTTATGCCAAAAAAACAAGTCCATATGCAAATTCTAGTTCTTAATAGTCTGAGGAGATACCATATTAGTTAAGATTGATAATAAGTATAAAGAATAGACAGATTGCTTGACGTCATTGCTGAAAAGATTACGGATTGCAAACTGTTCACCTTTAATGCTCCCTATGGGCTTTACTCATGCCACGTCAGCTGCAGGGATATCTAATACTATAACGCGAGCAAAAATTGTATGTGTATGTATGTAAATTTTATCTTGAAAACAGCTCTAACGATTTTGACGAAATTTTGCATTCTACCGTTTTGGGGCACGAAAAGACCATTGGGATGGGTCACGTGTTCGAGAAAATTCGATTAGTGGGTCTTTTTGGGTCATAATGGGTCAGGGTCAAGCTAATTATATCTAAAGAACGGCTCAATCGATTTTGACTAAACTTTGTATCTGACCGTTTTCGGGTACGAGAAAACTATTGGGCTAGGTTACATACTCGAGAAATTTCGGTTTGTGGGTCATTTTTGGGTCACTGTGGGTCAAGCAATTTCCATCTAAAAAACGGCTCTAACGATTTTCACTAAACTCTATATTTTACAGTTTTGGATTACGAGAAGACCATTGTGCTAAGTCACATGTTCGAGAAAATTCGATTAGTGAGTCATTTTTTGGGTCACCGTGGGTCAAGCTATGTTTATCTAGAAAACGACTCGAACGATTTTGACGAAATTTTGTAATCTATCGTTTTCAGGCACAAAAAGACCATTAGGATGGGTCACGAGTTCGAGAAAATTCGATTAGTGGGTCATTATGGGTCAGGGTCAAGCTAATTATATCTAAAAAACGGCTCAAGACATTTTCACAAAATTTTGTAATATACCGTTTCTGGGCATGAGATGACCATTGGGATAAGTCGAGAAAATTCGATTAGTGGGTCATAATGGGTCATAATGGGTCAGGGTCAAGCTAATTATATCTAAAGAACGGCTCAATCGATTTTAACTAAATTTTGTATTCAACCGTTTTCGGGTACGAGAAGACTATTGGGTTAGGTCACATGTTCGAGAAATTTCGATTTGTGGATCAATTTTGGGTCACTGTGGATCAAGCTATTTCTATTTAAAAAACGGCTTTAACGATTTTCTCTAAACTCTATATTTTACAGTTTTGGATTACGAGAAGACCATTGGGCTAAGTCACATGTTCGTGCAAATTCGATTAGTGGGTCATTTTTTGGGTCACCGTGGGTCAAGCTATGTTTATCTAAAAAACGGCTTGAACGATTTTGACGAAATTTTGTAATGTACCGTTTCTGGGCATGAGATGACCGTTGGGCTAAGTTCGAGAAAATTCGATTAGTGGGTCATAATGGGTCAGGGTCAAGGTAATTATATCTAAAAAACGGCTTAATCGATTTTAACTAAATTTTGTATCCAACCTTTTTTTTTTTTTTTTTTTTTTTTGCACAAGAAAACTATTGAGCTAGGTCACATGTTCGAGAAATTTTGATTGGTGTGTCACATTTGGGTCGGGTCAAGCAAACTTTATCTAAAAAACTGCTCTAACAATTTTGAAAATTTTGTATTTTATCGTTTTGGATTACGAGAAGACTATTGGACTAAGTCACATGTTAGAGAAAATTCGATTAGTGGGTAAATATTGGGTCACTATGGGTCAAGCTAATTTTATCTAGAAAACGGCTCTAACGATTTTGACTAAATTTTGTATTCTATCGTTTTCAGGCACAATAAAACCATTGGGGTAGGTCGCATATTGAAGATCATTCGATTAGTGGGTCATTTGGGTCACAATGGGTCAAGGTAAAGCGAATTATATTTAAAAATCAGAACAAACAATTTTGACAAAATTTTGTTTTCAACCGTTTCCGGGCACGAGAAGACCATTGAGCTAGGTCACATGTTCGAGAAATTTCGATTAGGGGGTCACTTCGGTCAAGTTTATTTTATCTAGAAAACTGCTCTAACGATTTTGACTAAAGTTTATATTATGTCGTTTTCGGGCACAAGAATAGCATTAGGATAGGTCGCATATTCAAGAACATTCGATTAGTATATATCGTCGCATATTCAAGTCTATACAGTCGCATATTCAAGAACATTTTGGGTCACAATGGGTCAGGGTCAAGCTAATTGTATCTAAAAAACGGAACAAATAATTTTGATAAAATTTTATTTCACACCGTTTCCGGACACGAAAGGGTCATTGGGCTAGGTCACATGTTCGAAAAAATTCTATTAGTGGGTCATTTTTGGGTCACTATTGGTCAAGCTAATTTCATCTAAAAAACGGCTGTAACGATTTTAATTAAATTATGTATTCCATCATTTTTGGGATCGAGAATAGATCGTATGTTCGTGAAAATTTTATTAGTGTGCGTCATTTTGTGCCATTGTGCGTCAGGGTCACGAAACTGCAAAGTTGACGAAATATTGGCGACATTTGCCCGAAAAATAGACTTTTAAGCTCACGAATGCCAAAACACATACTTGGCGCCAAATGAAAGAATGTCAACAAATTTGGCTATATTTGAGGAAAAAATAAGCTTTCAGAATGTGAAGTAATTTTTTTTTTTTTAATTTTTAATAGGACTCGAAATACGTTGTTAAACCAATCATAGTTGAGCGTTAAATGTAATCTGGACTGATGTACTTTCGTAGTAAATATGTAAAGAATGTAAAATTTAGAAACATGTACGTACATAGCCCTATTGATTGTTTTGGTAAATAATACTGTTATAAAATAACATACTTTATAGAAATAATACAGAGAAAATTATATAATGAGGAGATTATATCGTGTTCAACACAAATCTAATTTTGACAGAGCTTAGCTCGGTCAAGGTCATCCCCGCTTGTTAGAACTAAACAGCAATAGCGTGAAGAATATTTTAATACTGTTTGAAGTCGTCCAATAAACAGTAGTTGGTTGATTGACATATAACTTGGGGCTTCTGCTATGCCGAAGGCGGCATTGTCAATAGCATAATCATTAGTTGTTAGTAGCCTGGTTCAGAACATGACAATTTATTTTATATACTACTGACCAAAGCACATCTTGAGTATAATATAAAATCTAGAATAGGGAAAAAAGGGATAATGTGGAATAAAAAGAAGAATGAAATATAATACAACAGTAAAAAAAAAAAAACTATTTACAATGGATACAGGGAAAATGACGAGATGGATCAGAGGTCATCGTCTGAAGATACATCTGTGAGAAGTACAGATAATTATTTCTAAAAATGAAGTCACTTTTTGCACGTTGACTCCACGGATCTACGACGAAAGAAGCTGATGCCGATGTTCTTAACTGGAGAGACGGTAAGGTAAAGGCATTGCACCATTCCATTTAGCCGCTCTATGCAGATCTGAAGCTTTGCTAGTGTTCCATGTAGGAAGACATGCCGCGCCACCTACAATTAAAAATCACAGTGACCAGAATCTGAAGTGAAGTGAATTGTGAGCTTAGAGTATTGTGTTGGAGATGTGAGTGTTCGAGAAAGCGTCTGTGCGCTGCTACTGTGCTATTGTGTTAATAAAGAGATATATGAAGTTACCAGTGCCTTAAAATTAATGAATGCGTGCGAGTTTATTCTTCATGATCCGTCTAAGCAACGGAGGTGTGTGATTTAAATAATTCGTGTGATTTATTTAATACAGTCAAATTCAAACTATATTGTGACTTAGTTTCTGTTTGATCTTAAAGATGTTTAGTTCATCTATGTAAGAGTTTTGTGATAATTTGTGCCCAATGAGGGGAGTATTGTGACTAAGAAGATATATTTATGTGTTGAGTTTTAGTTTTATAAATGTGCTCTGGATTTAATACAGATAAAGCTACTTCGTGATTGTCGCAGCGGTTTGAGTTGAGGTAAGAGCAATTTTCCTAGTTTTGATTTAGATAAATTATGTCTATTATGGATAATTTAAATAAAGACGAGCTTAAGCTTGTTGTTGAGGAATTGGGGTTAACTATTCCTGAAAGCAGTAAGATTATAGATTTAAGGGATATTATAGAGAAAAATGAGCATTATTCAAATGAGCAATTAATGAAAGACATAGTCAATTCGGTTGTTGAGGAATATAAATCGCGAAAAGAAGCTAAGAAAACAAAACTTGACTTAGACAAAATTAAATTAGCGCAATTAGAAAAAGAGTTAGAAATTGCAAACAATCGTAAAGAACCATCCCAAAATTCTGATTTAAAAAAATTAATTAGCTCAGTTAAAGAAAGAATTAGAATTGGCCAAAGTGCGTAGAGACTCCCCAGAAAATTTGCTGTCCTCAACAGAAAAATTGGAAACGGAGATAATGAGCAATAACATAGAAAGTTTTAGTAAAATTACCATCGGTAAATTACGTTCAATTTTCATCCAGGTTGAGCTCCAATTTTCTATATTACTGTAGCCTGTGTGAAGTAAATGATTTTAAATCATTATGCAATCTGATTGTTTCAGGCAGAATTTTCAATTCATTAGATCGCGAATCAATGAGTCATATCGCAATTAAACAAGCAGAGTCATATTTTAAGTCACAGCAACTAGGCAGAGAATGCGATATTTTCTTATCGGTTAAAAATAAAACCAGAAATGAATCAAATGCGTATACGAGAAATTTCGTAAGTGAAAATAAACATATAGCAGCAAATAAATTTCAAAATTCACGGCCTCAAAGGAGCGTTTCGAATGGGGTTTTTTTCGGAAACAAAAAATGGGAAATGTGCTCTGTGTAAACCTATAGAGTATCATGCATTACATTCTTGTCCGCAATTCCAAAAACTTTCGATAAAAGAAAGAGTCGAAGATGTGAAATTAAATAAAAGCATGTTTTAAATGTTTAAATTATAATTGTTGCGTTCAGAAATGTAAATCTAAAAACTGTGGATGTGGCCGACCCCAGCCAATCGATGCATTTTCCGAGAGAAGAAAATGAATTGAGTAATAATCAAAATAAAATTAGAGGTCATGTGTTTCAAGCGGCTGCAGGAATAAAAAATTCACAAAGCGAGGAAAGCCTTTCATTCCCTCCGAACCAGACTGTCGCCAGTAGTTTCGTAAAAAATAAAACAAAAACTGTTTTATTAAGTACCGCGCGTATTTTCATTAAAGATAAATTTTCGGAATGACAGGAAATTAGATGTTTACTGGATGTCGGTTCACAAACCTATTTGATTTCGCCACAGTGTGCTAATAGACTGCAACTTAAAATTTATAAAATAAATACTTTAATTTCGTGTTTAGATGATTCTTCTATGACAGTAAAGGGTTGTGTAAAGACAAAAATTGCGAATAGAGATAAAAGTTTTGAAAGGGAATTGACTATGCTAGTAGTAAGGAAAATTACAGATTTAATTCCGCAAAGAGTGATTAATATAAACGTTGAGGTCCCAGAGTTAACTGTGTTAGCAGATTATCGATTTAATTTTCCTGACAAAGTTAATATGTTGTTAGGAGCGAAAATATTTTACGAATTAACAAGACCGGGACAAATATATTGTCAGAGTTAGAAATTACTTTTAGAAAATACTGTATTTGGTTACGTGGCTAGTGGATGCATAGAACAGGGAAATGAGGTTAAAGTGCATTGTGGGCTAATTCGGGAGGAGGATTTAAACAAAACATTAAAAAAGTTTTGGGAAGTCAAAAACATCGAGGTAGAGTTACCTAAAAGTAAGGAATTTGAGATATGCGAGAAATATTTTGCGCGTACGCATTGGAAAAATGAGGAAGGGAGATACGTAGTGAGAATGCCTTTAAAGGAAAATCCTTCGTGTTTAGGCCGATCTAGGGATCTTGCTCTCAAAAAACTCAGATAGCTGTGGACTCGATAAAATATTGCTCACTGGACTGAATAAAATATTGCTCATCCTTTGATAAGATCAAAGGATGAGCAATATTTTAATCTGTATAACGATTTCTTAAAGGAATATGAGCTTTTAGGTCATATGAAACAGGTGAAAGAAACGAAGGAATCTGACATTACGTACTATGATCCACATTATAGTATATTTCGTCCAGAAAAATCAACCACAAAACTCAGAGTGGTTTTTAATTGTTCTGCCACGACAACAAATGGCACATCGCTGAATTCATTACAATATAACGGCGGAGTCATTCAAAATGACTTATTTACAATTATGATTAGCTTTCGAAAACATGTTTATGCTCTGATTACCGATGTCAAAATGATGTACCGAATGATAAACATTAATCCTAGCCAGCACTCGTTACAGAGAATTTTATGGAACGATAATTTTGAGGAGGAACCTAAAATTTTCAAATTACAAACAGTGACTTACGGAACTGTCAGCGCGCCCTATTTAGCAATGAAAACGCTCAATAGACTGTCGATTGATGAAGAAAATAATTTACCAATGGCAGCACCAGTTCTTCATGAAAATATTTATATGGATGACATTTTGTTCGGTGCCTCTACGTTTGAGGAAGCCAAAGAGTTGCAGAGGCAACTCGTAGCGATTATGCATAAGGCAGGTATGCAACTTCATAAATGGTGTACAAGTGATAAAAATATTTCGCTGACACCTGGAGAAGGATATAATTTTGAAAACGACATTGAGAATAAAACGTTAAGAGTTTCGTGGAACCCAAGGGATGATTGTTTCATATTTCAAGTTAAGGTAGAACTGAGCGATTCCTATATCAAGCGACAAGTATTTTCTACAATCGCCAGAATTTTTGATCCGCTAGGACTCCTTAGCCCACTTATAGCGAAAGCCAAAATATTTATGCAGCGATTGTGCAGAATTAATATTGACTGAAATGACGAGCTCCCTGGGTCAGAATATCACGAGTGGCATCAATTTCTTACATCGCTTAAAAGTGTGAATAATATACAAATAAGTAGATTCATTATAATTGAAAACCCGGAAATTGTTGAAATACATGGCTTCGCAGATGCCTCAGAACGCTGTTATGGGGCAGCGGTTTATTGCAAATCTTGTGACTCTCTATGAAATGTGATGGTGAATTTAATCGCTAGCAAGTCACGCGTTACACCAATAAAGAGTCTAACCATTCCCAGACTCGAACTATGTGCCGCAGTTTTGCTAACCAAACTGGTAAAAAGAATTTTATTATCCATGAAAGTAATAGTTATTAATGTTTTCCTGTAGTCGGAAACAATGATTCTGTTAGCGTGGATTCAAACGGAGCCTATTGATCTTAAACAATTTTTACAGAACAGGGTGGCTAAAATTCAAGAAAACTGTAGTCCTGAACAGTGGCGTTATATCTGCTCTGAACAAAATCCTGCTGACAAACTTTCCCGAGGTATGAATCCAGATAAACTTATTGATTGTGATTTGTGGTGGAAAGGTCCTATTTTTTTTGATAACACTGACTATCCTCGACGTTCAGTAATCATACCAGAAGCTAATGAGGAGTTCAATAAAGAGCACAAAATCAATTCAAACCCTTTTAATGAAGTTAGTGTAATGAACTGTAATGTTACAGATAATTGTTTTGTAAATGACTTAATTAATCTTAGTAATAATTATATAACTATTTTACGCATTCTTAGTTATATTTTCAGGTTTGTGATGAATGCAAGAAACCCACTTTATAAGTCTGCTGGACCTTGTTAGTCTCAGAACTGGAGAATTCAGAGATTTATGTAATTAAATCTGTCTAAAGGGAAGAATTCAAAGCAGACATACGTAGTCTGCAGACCAAAGATTCGGTAAGTCCAAGCAGTAATCTAAAAAGCCACAAACATTTTTAGATGAATTTGGAATTTTAAGGGTTGGAGGCCGGTTAGATAATAGTAATTTAAATTTTGCGAAAAAGCACCCGGCGATTTTACCGAAGTCTAATAGTATTACTGTAATTGTTATAAATTATTATCATAAAAAACACCTTCATGTCGGTGCTTCAACATTACTCTCGTTGGTAAGAAAAAAATTTTGGCCAATAAATGGTCGTGCAACATGTCGCAAGGTAAATTTCAAGACATCAGTGCATCCCATTTTTTAAAGCTAAACCAGTTATTGCAAATCAATTGATGGGCGATTTGCCCAGGGATAGAGTCCAATTGGACTACTGCTTTAACATTTCGGGAGTAAATCTGTGTGGGCCATTTATGGTCAAAGTTGGGTATGCACATAGAACTATCTTGCAAAAAATTTATATCTGTATTTTTGTTTGTTTTGTATTTAAAGCTGTACATGTAGAAATTGTTTCAGACTTAACGTCTGAATCATTTATTGCTGCATTGAAAAGGTTCATTTCACGCAGAGGTAAATGTGCCAAATTGTATTCAGATAACATGAAAAATTTTATTGGTGCAAATAAGATTCTTAAGGCTTTTTATGAGTTAGTAAAAAAAAAACCTGATGATAAATTAGCAAATATTTATCCACGGAAAGCAGTGGGTGGAAATTTATCCCTCCCAGGGCACCCAATTTCGGGGGTCTTTGAGAGGCTGCTATAAAATCATTTAAGTATCACTTTAAGAGAGTTGTGGGAGGTTCTAACCTCACTTATGAGGAACTTCTTACAGTAGTCATACAAATCGAGGGAATACTAAATTCGTGGCCTTTGAGTCCATTATCAGATGATGAGAATGATTTTGGAGTCTTAACTCCGGCCCATTTTCTGATAAACAGACCGTTAAATTCCATTATTGAGCCTGATCTAACCAATATAAGAGAAAACCGCTTCAAAAAATGGCAAAGGATAACTAAAATTCTACAACTTTTCTGGCATAAATGACATCATAATTAGTTAAGTGAATTACAATAAAGGGGTAAGTGGAGGTTTGAAAAAAATAACGTAAAAATCGGAGATTTAGTGCTGTTAGTAGAGGAAATTTTACCGACAAATAAGTGGCCATTGGGCAGAATTATTGAGGTGTCAGGTGTATCACGGTAACGATAACAAAATTCGAGTGGTTAAGGTTAATACTTAAAATGGAACCTTTAAAAGGTCGATTAGACAATTATGTATTTTACCCATGCCTGAAGTCCCTGGCAATTAACAAAAAAAAGTAATTGTATATATATGTGCGTTGGAATGGGTTTTTTTTTTTTAACATATTTAAGTTAACATATATAGTGACTTTTTGTATTAATTCGTGTAATTTGGTAATCTTTGTAAAAATTATTATTGAATGTTATAAACATGTCAATGGGGGCCGGTATGTTCCATCTAGGGAGACATAACGCGCCACTTATAATTAAATATCACGGTGACCAGAATCTGAAGTGAATTGTGGGCTTTGAGTATTGTGTTGGAGATGTGAGTGTTCGAGAAAGCGGCTGTGCGCTGCTACTGTGCTATTGTGTTAATAAAGATATATATAAAATTACCAGTGCCTTGGAAATTAATGAGTGAGTGTGAATTTATTCTTCAGCTAGGGTGCGGAGAGGTCTCCTCCAGCGCATAAAGATGATGTCGTCCAACATGAGGTATATGCCCAAACTCCAGAATCTAAAAATGATTTGTAAGAATATCATAAACAAGAACGGGAGAGGGCGTTTTCCTGAAGCACGTGTCTTCTACACGACCCAAAATCGGAGTATGCAGGTTTCCATCGGATACAAATGGAGCGGTCTGTCAGGAAATTAGCTATCCACCGTTCGAGTTTTTTCCGTATGTCAAGGACAGCGACATTGTATATCAATTCGTCAATTCCAGACCGAGTCGTAAGCCGAACGGATATATAGGCATACCGCAAAGGCACCCTGGCGGATGATTTCGAGCTCCAGAGAATGTCATCGTAGAGGTTGCTAAGGGCAACCATACTATCTTTAAAAGGCAGTAAGTCACAGTGGGAAGTATGAAAGATGTTATTGTTGCCCATCAGAAGATAAGGTGGTGTAGTTGGAAACGTTCAAAAGCTTCAGAGTAGACTGATGTCAGTGCGATTGGGCGATAAGAGGATGTTAAATGGGCCGGTTTCCCTGGTTTGCAGATAGGGACTATGATGGCTTCCTTCCATGATGGCGACACGGTAGCCAAGTCGAAGAGATCGTTATGGAGGGCAAGTAATTTTTTCGTATTTTCGAGTGAGAAGCTTGGCGGAGATCCCGTCTCTCTCGGGAGTCGTGGGACAAATCTTCTGGATGGCCTGCATAAGCTCATATTTCGTGAATGGTATCAAGGCTAGCATCTTCATCGCCGAGGTCGTACAGCACTGGGTGTAGATGATCGCGTTGGCTTAAGGCGTCGAAGAATACATCTGCTGGTGAGCCCCAAGTAGCAACTGGGTTTCCTGTCCACTGGATGTTATTGTCATATGGAGTGTCCTTCCGAGCCAGGTTTTTGAGAACTTTGAAGATGTAGCCATTCGAGCACTGAGATAGGCAGATTGTCCCCCAGTAATTCCAAGAGGACTGTCTGATGTAACGCCTTAACTTACTGGCCGTCTGTTTGTATAGCAGCTACAGTTCTTTGGAGCATCGAGACCTTTAGAGGAGATGGTAGCGGCGCTTGAGGCCAAGAAGCTTGCGACTAATGAGATCTCACCAGGAAGTATTACAGCGCAGTGCCAACTGAGGAAAAATAGTGCTCATGGAAATGAAATCCGGAGAGGAATTCCAAAAGGAGCCAAAAGAGGTCACGGCAAGAAAGGAATTATCAAGTGGAGAGTTGAAAAGACGGCTGGTTGTGATCCCACTGACAATGCGATGCCGCGGTTCGGGTGATATACCAAGACCTAGATGAGCCTCAGCGCAATAGCCACATATACGAGAACGTTTACAGGCGCGGGAGTTATGCGTCTACTTCAGACAATTGGTATACTGACGAGGTTTATTAAATTATGAATACCCACATAGCATTTTTAGTTTGCAGAAAATTTGCAGAAGTCTTGCTTTGAAAACCTACAAAGTTGCAGCAAGCTCAGCATGACAAGACTGAAAGTTCATAACAAGATTGCAGCAAGATAACGCAAACGCCGAAGTCACTACACTGAACTTGCAGCTAACTTGTCGTGCAAGTTAAATTCATGCTGTATCAAATTTATTGCAAATTAACTAGAAACAAGTAATCAAAAATACTGCAAACTTACTGCAAAGTAGTAATCTTTCCATGCCACATTAACTCTTTACAACTGTTACACTATAAGTTTAACGTCTTCTAAGAGGTAGATAGACCTGATTAGGTCTATTGATGCATACGCACCGTTAAGGTGCATGCATCGTTTTTACCACCATAAACAAGTTAGGGTAATATTTGTGCTTTTCAATTCGAGCCTTTTTTGGTATTTGAGAAGTATAACGTTTAAAAAAAGTGGTGCCAACCAAATAAAATTTCTGCATATCTGCTGATTGTCTATTCTCTCAACAGAAGGATTTTTTGATTTCGTCACTTTCGTGAATTAAAGACAGTCTTGCCATCAATTCCACAAGTTCTCATTCAAGTGGGTGATGGTATACCTTCCGGGAGATTTGCTGCGAATTTCTCAATTCAAATTTGTCACGGCAAGATAATATCAGAAAAAATCAAACTTACTGCTAATGTTCATGCTAGCTGGGTAAGGAGATACGATGTAGTTGGTACCATAGTTAAATTTCGGAGGGCAATGTACACCCGACCTTAGTGACCAGAACTGTAGCTGTGGGAATCTAGTTCAGTCGAAGGAAGGGTCTCACTACAAAGACTATAATATTAGCGAAACTAAGGCAGGGAACCAGATGCATTTTTCGCTGTTAGCGAAACAAGATTGACCAATCAAAAGTCTGCATACTTGCAAACAATGAAAAGTTCGCGAAAATGCAGGCTCCTGTTTAGTCAATCTCGTTTCGCTAACAGCGAAAAATCTATCTCGATCACGGCCTAAGTTCTTCGGCAATTTCCGTGCAATTGACCTGCGGATCTGTATTATGTAATATGAAACGTGAGGAGATGTTCTCGGTCTGGTAGGAGGCAATCACAGGAACCATAAATAGAGATTGAAGCTCTTAAATTGCCGTTTCTGCGACCTGACACCTGAGTATGAATAATTTACTTCCCTGCAGGTTAGCTTTATGAAGTCAATATAATCAATATTAATGCCTGGAGCGCTATTTCTCCTTTAGTGCTTTGAGATGAATCTGGGTGGTTGAAATAGTCCCAGAATTTGCCGCTATAAAAATTGTGAGACCAATCGATATTGACTTCATTGGCCTCCTGTAATATATCTGCTTACACTTTAGTGTTCTGATACAGAAATGGGTTATGTACAAAACAATTTGTGTTTTTCATTTTCTTAATAGTGGCCTGCCCATCTAATTGCATGCATACGAAATTGCCAGCATCCGTAACTTGGAACAATCCAGCCATCGTAACGAAGAAATAGTATAGTACCAGTGTAGAAGAAACAGAAACAAAAAAATCCCGGATAAATAAACCACGTAAAACCTTACAGGTTCGGCCAGTTGGGGGCCTACCGATTGGCTTTAGCACTACTAGCCCCACCCAAACGTAAAACCTTACAGAACTCAAATAAACACAAAATAATGAAAAGGTAACCAAAAAGCGAAAACCCTTCCTAAGGATAGGAAACGCGTGTACGCTGAACACGCCGGCGAAAACCGCCCACTGAAATCAAAATAAACAAAATGAGCTATGGACTTTACCCATGTGACGTCAGCCGCGGGGAAACTAAAAGAAAACACCAATAGGCGTGAAGAACATTTTACCACTGCTCCCTCTTCGTCCAATAAACAGTCTTTATCGGAGGGGTTTTCCCCGCAGTCGGGCGGATGTTGCCATTCGTGGGTAAAGTCCATTGCTAAATTCTATCAACACTTCCGAGAAGTTGGCGCTAAAACTCCCCAATAAACAGTATTTTTTTAAGGGTATATATTCGCAGAGCCGTGGCTGTTGCCAATCGTGAGTAAAATCCATTGTACAAAAGAAATTTGACAGGTTTGGCCTATGAGTAAATGATGTACGATCTGATTGATCTGCGATTAACATGTATCCGATATGATTTGTCTACGCCATCACGACGATTCCTACCCTAATCTCTAAGAGAAAAATGTAGCATGTAGATTGATTGACGAAAGGTTTGCTTGTAAACATGCCCTTTTCTTATATTCATTTCACAATAAAAAAATGGTATATTTACAAAAAAAAACAAAAAAAAAAACACTCTGGTCAACCAATTTCCTGCGCTTACTATTCAATCAGACAAAACAGATCCCTGTTCGTACCTCAACCAAATCGTCTTTTGCCTTTAGTGACGCCAAAGTTTCCCCCTGAGTGCGTCAGTTGCCCTTTTCTTATATCGCTCACTCGCAAGAAAGGTGACACATCTCGCAAAAATTCTTTTTGCGTTTTATTCCATTAATAGGTCTGTCATAGGTGCGTCTTGCTATACAAAAAGTTTCACAAGTGTAGTTATGTTATACGGAAAATCACTTTATTACGCTATATGTCCATTTGTGAACACAGAAGAGGGGTGGATTGCGTAGAAAGATAAAATTACTCAACCCTTCCAAACCTCATCCTAAGTCTAAGTCTTCTTAAGGGTTTTATGCTTTTATGCGCGTTTTTACTCCTGAATACAGAACTAAGTGCTATAATTTCACGTTACAGTAAAATCATTCAAATTTACTTTTGCCTCTCCCGTGAAATTTATTTTTGTCGAGATGTGTCACTTTTCTTACGAGTAAGCGATATGGTATTTGCAATCAGCTGATCAACAATTGTTCTTTACCTCCACGGTGCTCTTTTCGGCAGTCAATCAGAACTGATTGTTGTCTGTGATCTTCACGGTACTAACATTAGCAATTTACGCATAGATTGAAACATTCAAGGTTTCTTCTGCGGATCAGAATTTAGGTGACACGACAATGCAATTTTCAAAATATGATAAATTCACTGGAGATGAAAAATATACTGATATAGAAAAGCAATTATATATGCTCTCATTATCAGGTGAGATTAGTCGCGACCAATGACATACAAGTGAGAAAGGAAACTGAAAATCTTAGAAGGGTGACCCATACCCACATAGCACTTTTAGTTTGCAGAAAATTTGTAGAAGTCTTGCTTTGAAAACCTGCAAAGTTGCAGCAAGCTCAGCATGACAAGACTGAAAGTTCATAACAAGACTGCAGCAAGATAACGCAAACGCCGAAGTCACCATACTTTGAGCTTGCAGCTAACTTGTCGTGCAAGTTAAATTCATGCTGTATCAAACTTATTGTAAATTAACGGCAAACAAGTAATAAAAAATACTGGAAACTTACCGCAAAGTAGTAATCTTGCCATGCTACTTTAACTGTTTGACTATAAGTTTAACCCCTTCGAAGGGATCCATAGACCTGATCGGGTCTATTGATGTATGATGCATACGCACCGTTAAGGTGCATGCATCGTTTTTACCACCACAAACAAGTTAGGATAATATCTGTGCTTTTCAATTCGAGCCTTTTTTTGGTATTTGATCAATATAGCGTTTAAAAAAAACGGTGCCATCCGAATAAAATTTCTACAATTTCTGCGTATCTGCTGATTGTCTATTCTCTCAACAGAGGTATTCGTCACTTTCGTGAATTAAAGACAGTCTTGCCGTCGGTTTCACAACAAACTACTCATGCAAGTGGGTGATGGTATACTTTCCGGGAGATTTGCTGCGAATTTCTCAATTTAAATTTGTCACGGCAAGATAATATCAGAAAATATCGAACTTGCTGCTAATGTTCATGCTATCTGGGAATAGACGGCTTACATTGACGTCACGTAGCTATTAGCAACGACTGATACTGTTGCATCTGGAGCACGCACGGAACGTGAGAATTCCACATTTGCCGTTAAAAGCATGTGTTATCTTACTGTTTAATTTAGATTTTCCTTATTTTTATTATTATAGTGCAAATAAGTCTTACAAATCAAATGGAGACTACCACATTCGCCTTATATTTGGGCGCCATATGAAGCGATTTGCACATGTGACGTCATGTGTTCCGTTCCCCGAATCAGCCTTTTAAGGTTTTTTGTTTCCTTTTCACCTCCCGACCTATGTGCAGGTGGTATTTCTGCCCCTATCAAGCATTCTTTTCTCCGTTGTGGACAATATTTATTGGGTGGTCCTTCCTCCCTTTTCGATTGTTATATAGATCAAATATTTTTTGGCAGAACTGTTTTTATCCTTTACCGGTATAAGTAAAACCCGGATAACTACTCTTTGCTAATCTCACCCGATGAGGAGAGCAAATAACTGCCCTCGATACTACAGTTGTGATTTTACTCATCATCTGGAAAAATAAATTACGTCAGTAATGTAATTTTTAATTAAAGCTTAATTGTTTTTCTAGCTTACTCTAAATAATATTCTTGTTTTCTTATATTTCCACATTTTTAATGTCAGACTGAAAGATGTTTAAATGCTTAATTTAAATATCCTAGTTTAAAGATTTTTATTGTCTGTTTTTCATTTACAGCAAAATAAACTATTTTTGCCGTACAAGATTTCCGTTAACAAATAAGCAGCCTCTCGCGGTTACAGATTTAAACTGGGCTACGAAGAAGTAATGAAATCTTTTCACATCAGAGGGCGTTGCGCATTGTTGCAAAGTCATCACCCTGACAACCTATTAACAAATCTTCCAATAAAAATAATAGTTCATATGTTCATGGAAAAAGAGAGGAATTTCGCGGTTGCTCAACTCAATTTGTTATGGTTTCCTATAATTGCTTATCATGAGCATAAATCTTTCCGTTTTTTCTCAAGTGAAAAACTTTTTAAATTATTTTCAAGATCCTTATCTTGTTTCAAGATTTCAAAACTTCTTTGGCGTTTATAGAATAGATAATAGTGGTAAAAATGGTAACTTGAATGGAAATATCGTGATCAACAGTAAATCAAACGAAGTTGAGAGCTCGGAGAAATCTGCTTATAAAATAATTACCATAAAATATGGATCTGTATTTGAGAATTCTGACCTGCGATTTAGGAAAAATTTAGTGTCTAGTGACTCTGAAAACAGCAAAAATAGCCCTTTCACATCTGATGGTGAAGAAATCTCGGACGCTGATTCAGAGTTTGATCATACTGTACAGTGTAGAATTGAAAGCCAATTCTGGTATTATTTTTTTAGTTTTGGAGCTAGCTTAGGGTATGAGATGTTTTATGCAAGTTTCTTTCCTTTTTGGATCTGGAACATTGACGGTGCAGTGTGTAGAAGGGTTATTAATGTTTGGGTGCTCATAATGTATATAGGACAAGCACTGAAAGACATTATTTGTTGGCCTCGACCTGCTGCACCACCAGTTGTGCATTTAGAACCACATTATGTGATAGAATATGGTATGCCATCCACTCATGCAATGGTAGGAGCTGCAGTGCCTTTTTCCCTCTTGTATTTCACTCATAATAGATATGAAGTAAGTATGCTATAATTGGAGTGAAGATTTGCATCTAGCATGTTATCTCTCATTTATGTTTTACAGAATATCCAATGTTTTGTATTTGAAGACTTTGTATCCTTAATTGAGTAATGTTATCCTTTTAAACCTTAAAAAAATGCTCTTTTCCCTTTCATTTATGAGTTTATATTATTAAACAGTTTTTTTTTTTTTTTTTTTTTTTTTTTTACTCATAATCTTAGGATAGATAGTACTGATATTTGTCATTTAACTTTAAATTTCTGTTGATATTAATAGTATTTAATATTTAATCCAAACTTATTAATTATGAAAGTTAATTTCCTCACCAAAAGTCAGGTATGTTTTAAATCTTAAATTGAGCTATTTAACAGATTAAGGGACCATTTCTCGCCATCCCAAAATCCCATGTTTATGTACCTACAGGAAAATTTAATTAACTGACTACTCGTTATCTACAGGGCTTAATTCCTAGCCCAAAAAAAAATTGCTGGAGCCTAATATTCTGCAGTACTAGTAACCAGAAAAAGTGCTATACATATTATTTAGGCATTGCAGATTGATCTACTTGTTAGATGACTTGATTGTTAGGCTTGAAAAAATTGCTAAAATTTAGGTATCTTTAGATTTATTGTATATTGTTATCATATTTTCTTTGTAAATGAAATTTTTTAAAATTTTTATGGTTCGCTAAATGCTATTTCTTATAATAGTAGACTCAAGGCCGTAGTTTCATTCCATGTCAAATCAACCACAAAAATAGGAAAAAAATACCCACCATTACAGATTTTTATGAAACTTTGTATATTTCTTTTCTTTGTGGTTATAAGCAACCTCCTAATATTGTTTTTCTTTATTTCAATAATTTTTTATTTTGTTGTCCTTCGAAATTTCAGGAATTTGAATCATTTGTCTTTTCTGAGATGCTCAGATTCAACTGCTGCTGTTTACAAAAAGAAAAATTATTTCTCATTTGCTAATGTTGTAATCTTTTTGAAAATTTTTATATAAAATGTTAAAAGTCTGAGGGCAATCTCTAAAAGTGCCATAATTTTTTTCATTGTGTAAATTAAAGCACATGTTTATGGTCATTTTCAACAAAGAAATCATGAGTTCAATTTAGACCCTCATGTTGAAAATTTTAAATTTTGAAAATGATTTTTTTGACAAATTTTTTTTTTAAATTCAATTTTATTAATTTTTTTAAATTATTTAATGTAAATTTAGGCTGTTGTCGTATTTTTTTCTGAAATTCTCAATACCTTAATGTATAATATCAAAACAAAATTTTCCAAAAGATTTTAGCATTAGTAATTGAGAAATAAATTTTTTTGTAAACAGCTGCAGCTGAATCTGAGAGTCATACGAATGACAAATGAGACAAAATCGCAAAATTACGAAGAACTACAAAATGAAAAATAATTGAAATAGAGAAAAACAATATTAGGAGATTGCTTTTAACTAGGGATGCACCAAATAGTGAATTTGGCCGAATACCGAATATTCAGTCAACAAGTGAATACAGTAGAAGATCTTTATAACGCAAACCTGAAAACGCAAGGTTGTGCGTTATATAGAATTTTGCGTTATATGGATCACATAATTAAATTCACCTTGTAAACATGGCCAAATATGTCTGAAACATATCAAAATACATTAGGATATCTTTATACTGCATTCCTTGTTACAAAGAGTTATACAAATTAGAAATTTTTGCATAATATAGATCAGATATTGTTAAATTTACTTTATAAACATGATCCAAATATAACTGACACAACCATCTCTTATATTAGACATTTTCAAAAATGTTTATTGTAATAATAGCATTTTTTTCAGTAAAAAGGTCTTAAATCTATACTCATATTATAAAGAGGAAAAAATTGTTTATTTGTCGGAGATAAGCTCAGGAACTATCGAACCGATTCCAAAAGTAATGGTATCAAAATGATGGTGTTCGCCCAACATAGGCTATATCTTATGTCGGTGCCACTACCCCAAAGGGGGTGCAGGAGCAAAAAACGTTCTAAAAATGCGATTTTTGCGTTACTGAAGGGCCTAGAAATATGAAATTTGGAATATTAGTTACTTATAAGATATAAATGATGTCTAAGAACAGTTCTTAAACAATTCGAAATTTAAAAGGAGTGAGAATGCACAAAAAGTGTTCTAAAAAACGTTCTAAATGGTAGTTTCTACATAATCTCAGGAAATACCGAACCAATTCCAAAAGTAATGGCATCAAAATGATGGTGTTAGTCCAACTTAGAACATAGGCTATATTTTATGTCAGTGCCACTACACCAAAGGGGTTGCAGGAGCAAAAAATGTTCTAAAAATGCAATTTTCGCGTTACTGAAGGACCTAGAAATATGAAATTTGGAATATTAGTTACTTATAAGATATAAATGGTGTCTAAGAACAGTTCTTAAACAATTCGAAATTTAAAAGGGGTGAGAATGCACAAAAAGCGTTCTAAAATCGTTCTAAATGGTAGTTTTTATATAATCTCAGGAAATACCAAACCGATTAAAAAAATATTGGTGTCAAAATGATAGTGACAACGTTTGCTCCAAGATAGGCTATGTTTTATGTAGAGATGTAAATTTTCTGGAAAATTTGAAGTGGCGGAAAAAAACCGTTTTTTTTCCAGTTTTTTTCTGGAAAAATTGGAAAAGTGGGAAAAATTGATTTCCTATAAATGTTTCTCAAAAATAAGTTATATATTCTTAAAAAGTATACAATAATAAACTTTTTCAATATTTATGCACACACACACACAAAAAAAAACTATTTTCCCTTTACATGTGAATATGTTATTGAAAGAGAGAGAAAAAGCCAGCTTTTAAAATTTTATCCTTTCAGTCTCAGAATTCTGACAGTAGCTTTTCTTGCTTAATTTAACCCCAGTGTTTGTAATATTATATCATGTGTCTGTTGAAATGATTTTTCAGTCGCACTTGTTTAATTATATCAGTAGAACTAATTTAAAAAACAACAACAACAACAAAAAAATCTTTAGTTTCAACCAATATCACTGTTGTTTTAAACTGTATTGTACATCTCATCTACATAGTACTGGTTTTCAAATACATAAAGGATGCCAGTGTAAAAGAAATGAATTATAGTAGTTTTGGTATTATTATAAATACTGTTATCATTTTCAAATCTTCCGTTGTTTAAAAATTGGTATTATTTTACAATATTACTTCCCCCCCCCCCTTACAGTTATAATTTTCATTTCCTGTATATGTAGTTTTGGTACATCTTTCCAGACTAAACCCAAACTATGTTTTAGTAAGATTTAGATCCTTAATATTGAAAGCAGTATTTTTTTTTTAATGAAATTTTTAAAGCAGGTGGATTTTTACTTTCTTCTATCTTCAATAGAAGAAAGTATTGTAATCGAAATTTTTTTCGACTTCTGGTTTTTGACGGATTTACATGTTTTAGGGGTCAGAGATTCCAAAAAACATGTTTATAGAAAATGTCTGTCTGTCTGTGTGTCCGTCTGTCTGTCACCATTGTACCATCAAAAAGTGTATGAAGTTATGCATAGAATTAAACCAAAATTTTATTTTAAGTTTTTGGCTATGGCAAGCAGGTCCTCCTGGAATTTGGAAAAAATTCACTGGTAGGGGGCGCTGATATAGCAATTTTTGTGCGATTTTGAATATTGTACCATCCAAAAGTGTATGGAGTTATGCATGGAATTGAACCAAATTTTTATATTAAGTTTTTGGATATGGCAAGCAGGTCCTCCCTGAATTTGGAAAAAAAATCGCCGGTAGGGGGCGCTGATATAGCAATTTTTGTGTGATTTTGAATATTGTACCATCCAAAAGTGTATGGAGTTATGCATGGAATTGAACCAAATATTTATTTTAAGTTTTTGGATATGGCAAGCAGGTCCTCCCTGAATTTGGAAAAAATTCGCCAGTAGGGGGCGCTGTAAATGCGATTTTGAATATTGTACCATCCAAAAGTGTATGAAGTTATGCATAGAAATGAACCAAATTTTTATTTTAAGTTTTTGGATATGGCAAGCAGGTCCTCCCTGAATTTGCAAAAAAATTCGCCGTTAGGGGGCGCTGTAATAGCGATTTTTGTGCGATTTTGAATATTGTACCATCGAAAAGTGTATGAAGTTATGCATAGAATTAAACCAAAAAAATTTTTAAGTTCTTGGCTATGGAAAGGAGGTCCTTCCTTAATTTATAAAAAAATTGCCCGTAGAGGGCGCTGTAACAGCGATTTTTGTGCAATTTTTGTGCCATTTTGAATATTGTACCGTCGAAAAGTGCATGAAGTTATGCATAGAATTGAACCAAATTTTATGTATTTGTTTTTGGTCATGTCACGAAGGTCCTCCCTGAATTTGGAAAAATTCTGCCGGTAGGGGGCACTATAATTGCGATGTCTGTACCAGTTTCATTATTGTACCATCGAAAAGTGTATGAAGTTATCCATGTAATTGAACCAAATTTTGTGTGCATGTTTCTGGCTATGGCAAACAAGTCCTCCCTGAACTTGAAAAAATTCCGCCAGAAAGGGGCGCTATCATTCCGATCTCTGTGCCATTTTCATTATTGTACCATCGAACAACGTATAAAATTATGCATACAATTGAACCAAAATTTTTGTGCTTGTTTTTGGCTTTGGCCAACAGGTCCTCCTAGAATTTGGAAATATTGCGCGGTAAAGGGGCTCTGTGATACCGATTTTTGTATACTTTTCTTGATTTTTCGTAGTTCTATTGTGCATCGGCGGGAACTCGCTTCCTGCTAAGCTGGCTATTCGCAAACAGCTAATAACAACAAAATAAGGAAAAATTAATAATTTTAACAAATATCATGATATAGATTAACTCGTTTTTGCCCGTTTAATTGACTTGAGCAGAAATTTAAGATGAAAATCAAAGTTGGTATAGTATTGAACTAATAATATTGAAGTATTAACATGTGTAACTAGGTTTTGAAATATTAAGATGTATAAGATAGAAGAAAGTTTTGGGATTGGCACATCCAACTAGTTCCATATGTTTAAAAGTTGTTTTCAACTAGATTTTTCAAGAGATTTGCTTACATTTTCTTTGCAAAGTTTGTATTTATATTTTTTGAAAATACATTTAGACAACTCTAAGAATCTATATTTAAAGAAAAGAAAAAAAAATGATACATAATTTCAACTGCATGCTATTATCAAAAAAAAATTTTCTAACAATAGTGAAAAATTACAACAATGCGAATAAAAATAAATGCATGTTTCAAATTTTACATTAAATTTTCCATCTTACCATTTTCATTTATTGGTATAATATTGAAATACTTTTGCACATGAATTTTCATTTTTAATGAGAGAAGTTGCATTTAATTATCTTACCAGGGATTTGCTTGGATTTTTTTTTCACACGATCATTTTTTTGTGAAATTGTGAACTTGTAAAAACTGTGAATGAAATATAAAAAATTTAACCGGAATTTCGTAAATTAGAAATGATCATAAGTTCTTATTTAGACATTATTGAGATGGTCTTTTTTAATATAAGCAGCTAGATAATAGATTCATTGGTTATTGCAGCTAATATACAACAGGTTTTTTAAATTCTAAAATCATCACATTTGTGACGGATTTAAAATGTCTATTTTTAAGAGAAAGAATTTTGTTAAAGGTCATGTTTTAAGGAGAAAAAACTGTGAAGGATCTAAGGATCCTTTAAGAGATTCAAGTTCTTTATGAAGAGATCCCTGTTTATAAATAAGATTTTCCATGTTAAAGTTTTCATGAGGGACACTAAACATGAAAAAAAATATAAATAAAAGTATCAGAATGTAGCATTTATAAAATTTTGATTACATTATTTTATAAATAAAATTTCAATTTTTCCAAATCGGAAAAATTGAAAAATAGCCCTTCGGAAAAAAACTGAAAAAAACCGGTTTTTTTCCCAACTTTTCCGGCTTTTTTCCGAGCATTCCCATCTCTAGTTTTATGTCGGTGCCACTACCCCAAAGGGGGTGTAGGAGCAAAAAACGTTCTAAAAATACGATTTATGTGTTACTGAAGGGCCTAGAAATAGGAAATTTGAAGTATCAGCTACTTATTAGATATAAAGGATTTCTAAGAACAGTTCTTAAACAATTCAAAATTTAAAAGGGGTGAAAATGCGCGAAAAGCATTCTAAAAAACGCTCGAAATGGTAGTTTGTACACAATCTCAGGAAATACCAAATCAATTTAAAAAATAATGGCGTCAAAATGATGGTGAAAATCCTTGCTCCAACATAGGCTATGTTTTATGTCGGTGCCACTACCCCAAAGGGGGTGGAGGAGAAAAACGTTCTAAATTGTGGTTTTTACGTGACGAAAGGACCTTGAATCGTGAAATTTCGAATGGTAATTAGTTATAAGATATCAATGATCTCTAAGGACATTTTCTAAAAAAATCGAAATTTAAAAGGGGGGGGGTCAAAATGCGCAAAAAGCGTTGTAAAAAACATTCTAAATTGCAATTTCTATGCAATCTCAGGAAATACTGAACCGATTTCAAATATAATGGTGTTAAAATGATGGTGACAGATCTTGCTCCAAGATAGGCTATATTTTATATATGTTTCCACTAACCCAGAGGAGATGCAGGAGCAAAATGAGCGAAAGCGTTCTAAAAACGTTCTAAATGCCGATTTGTCACCAATATCTCAGGAAGAATCAAACTGATTTCAAAAGTAATGTTAAGAAATTGATGCTGATAGCCTCTGCTCTAACATAGATGCTATTTTAAGTCGGTATCACTATCACCTAGACGTTGCAGGAGCAAAAAAGCATTCCAAATTTCGATTTTTGTGATCGGTAGGGGCTAGCAACTTAAAATTAGGCAAGGTACATATGTATTACATATAAATGATCTTTAAGAACAGTTTTGAAAAAATTGGAAATTTAAAAAGGGATGAAAATGCACGAAAAGCGTTCTAAAAACGTTCTAAATTGCGATTTCTACTCAATCTCAGGAAATTCCAAAGCTATTTCAAAAGTAATGGTTGCAAATCAATGGTGACAGTCCCTGCTATAACATAGGTTATATTTTATGTTGCTGTCACTACCATCTGAGGGTTGCAAAAGCAAAACATGTTCTAATTTGCGTTTTTTGCATAACTGAAGGATCTAACACTTTGAAGTATGGCATGTTATTTACTTACAAGTTGCAACTGCTTTCTATGAACTGTCGAAAGAAAATTTCAAATTTAAAAAGATGAAGTGAGCGAAAAGCGTTATAAATTACAAATTTTATGTAATCTTTTTAAATACGAAACCGATTAAAAAAATAATGATAACAAATTGTTGGTGATAGAACCTGCTCAAACATAAACTATATTTTATGTCTGTGCCACTACCACCAGAGGGTTGCAGTAGCTAAAAACTTTCTAAATTGTGATATCTGTGATACTGAAAAGGCTAGAAACTTTAAATATGGCATGGTAGTTACATATAAAATATAAATGCCCTCGAAGGACTGTCGAAAATAAATTCAAATTAAAAAGGGGTGAAGTGAAGGGGAGGTGATTCTAAAAAAGTCCTAAATTATAATTTCTATGCTATTTCAGGAAATATAAACCAAATATAAAAGTAATAGTTGCGAATCAATGGTAACAGTCTCTGATCCTACACAGGCTATATTTTATGCCGATGATTCTACCACCTGGGATTCACAGGAACAACAAACGCTCTAAAAAAGGCCTTTAAAAGCTTTCTAAATTACGTTTCTGTGGAATATTAGAAAATAACAAACCAATTTCAAAATTAATGTTGGCAAATTAATGGTGACAGTTCCTATTTCAACATAGCCCTTTATGTTGAGAGAGGTGGTAGGACTTGGAATTTGACATGATGGTTAATTTTAAGATGTAAGACGATGGTTTCTAAAAAATTCAAAACTTCAATAGAATACTGAAATGAGCATATTAATTGAGCATAAAAGTTTCAAAATATTTTCTAAATTATTATTTATTTAGTTTTATTAATTTAAGTCTCATTTCTGCCTTATGCAGTGTAACAATGATGTTTAATCAAACTGTGTTTTAAATAGTAATTTTTTTAAATTATTCCTAAAAGTAATAAGTACCTTTTAATAAAATAAAATATTACCTTTTAATAAAATAAAATTTTAGTTAGTAAAATTAGACATATAAATATCACTTGGCATATTTCAAATATTACGCGAGCAAAGCCGCAGGGTTTGCTAGTTAGAAGATAAAGTTGAACTAATCTATCAAATTTAGTCCTCTAGAGAGTAGCAATATTTTACAATGTGAAAATGCAAGTTCTTTTTAACTGCAAAAATCATTGTTTACATCTGAGAAGTTGTGCGTTATATGGAGAATTGCGTTATATAGAATTGCATTATAAAGATCTTCTACTGTATTAATATATAATAACCAAATACCAAATATTTGGCTAGCCGAATAGTAACTATTCGGCCATATACCGAATATTCGGCTTGTCGAATATTTTTATATTTCAAAGTTTAGAGGCATTAAAATGTTAAATTTTAAAACAATTTTACATAATATTTAAAACAGAAACTTTTATTCTAATAATCAAGAGCTTTTTTCAAGTAAACTTTATGCTTAAAAAAAATCTGCTTTGAGTTATTTAAGAAGAGGATAGTTATAAAAAAAATTTTAATTAATAAAATTTTAAATTTCATGGCTTCTGAGAATTAAAACAAATGAATAAAATTTTCTTAAATTCTAAAACAAACCTTTTAAAATCAAAGAGAGATTGTGAGAAAATTGGAAGAAAGTTTGTACAGGATCGTATATTTGCTTGTCAGGAAGGGACTAAAGTAAAAGTTGATAAATAATACAATCGATTCAAATTTTATATGGTGACAACTCAGCAAGAATAACTGTTCTACTCCCTTTGATTAAGCAAGGAAGTTTTTAAATGCATCCTAGATCGGTGTCTGGAGTGGGCAATCATTTTCAGAGATTGTAAATGTTGTTCTTAAAATCTTAGCAAGAAACAGATCATTTACTGGACAATGTTGAGGAACTTGCATTTATACATAATTAATTCCTATGAAAATCCTCATGATTGGCTAATTTTCTTAAATAATACTTAACAAACAGCAAGTAAATAATGTAATTAAACATTCTCTTTTATTTAAATAGTATTCTGTTTCTAATTATTCTGAATATCTTTATAAGTTGACTGTTAAACATAGAAATTGTATAAGGTTTTAAAATATATGTTTTAAAAGTGTTTTTTAGTATTCGGTTCGGCCGAATATTTCGATATTCGGCCAAACCGAATATTCGGTAACATGGCCAAATACTGAATAGATATTGAATATTCGGTGCATCCCTACTTTTAACCACAAAAAGAAGTATACCAAGTTTCATGAAAATCTGAGATGGTGGGTTTTGGGGTCTGGTTGAATTGACATGGACTGACCCTGTAACAACATCCCCTAGATAAGGGAGAAGGCCTTGACACGCATCGCGAAAACAGCACACAAAGCAGGCTAAACAAAGAAAGAAATTCGAACATCTTGCATTTTTCGATTTTGTCGGCTCATGGAATTATTGATTCATTTTCAGATAATAGTTAATAATTCCACGAGCCAGAGAAAACGAAACATGCAAGCTGTTCAAATTTTTTTCTTTGTTTTCCCTGCTTTGTGTGACATTTTCTTGACGCATGTCACAGGCTTTCTCCCTTATCTAGGAGGCATTGGTTGTAACCAACGAATAACGTTGGGGGGGGGGGGGGGAGCCCTGAAATATTTTTGTGGGGATAACATCTTTTAACAATCCATGTCTCTTAAACAAATTACAGTAAAACCTGTGAAAAAAGAACCATTTATAATGTAAGCTGTGCCTGTCTATAACATTTACAGAATTTTTATAGTAAAATTCTTAAACACAAAAAATTTTTGATCTGGGGAAAGGGATACAAAACGAATTAGGAGTGGTGTACCTGCTAAGACGAAGCAGACCTATCTAAAATGGAATTTTTTCCCATCACATAAGAATTTATCTTAGCAGGTTTTTACTGTAAGTAATGCAGAACATAGATAGCATCTGAAACCTCACAGAAAACATAATTTCATTCAAATTTTAATAAAGAAAACAATCATTCATTTCATGCTTGTTAGCATGTAAATATAGTGTGAAAAAATATTTCTGATTACATCCACAATTGATATAATAAGTAAAAATTGTTAATGTGTTAAAACAAGTTTTAAGCAACTGAACTTGAAAGTAGAATGAAGGAAAATCTGTCGTTGAACATTTATTTAGGTTGTACTTTATAATTTATTATATTATAGTGCGTGCTTTTGACCCCACTTAATTCAGAATTTCACCCATGTTTAAAAAAGGAGCAGGGTGCTGCTGGTTGAAAAAGAGCATTTTTTAGATTCGTAAGAGCACTTCTTAGATTCTTATAGGCACTTTTTTAAAGTCTTACGGACATTTTTTAATTTTTAAATGCTATTTTAATATTTAAAAGTCAGGGAACTCTTTTCAAAACACACTAAGTCACTTTTTGCTATGTAAGCAAATCTTTAAATACAAAAGGCAGTAAAGGCACAATTTTGTAAATTATCTAAAATTCAGAAAAGTCTGAAATTCGGAATTGCAGTACAGGGGATTCTGAATTTTGTACTGTACTACCAAAGCCAGTATTTACTAGTGTTGACTCTAAGCTATTTTAGCAGGCCACAGCGTCTGGCGACCTATTTTATTTCTTTAATGCACCCAGCAGCCCTTTTTAACCTTTCAGATGCACCCAGCAGCCCTTTTTAACACTTCCTGTGCACCCCGTGGCCTTTAAAAGAGTTTCGCAGCGCCAAATTGCTCTTCTTTATAATCAAAGTCCGCCATTTTCATTTATTCTATCAGCATTTGCAAAAAAGCAATTGTTCATATTTTTCTGCCAGGTCCCATTCTTAGCAATGTGATAATGAGAATTTCAAGCACGGGATGTAAACTAATCAGATTTGTATTCATTTTTATCCTGCACAATTTTCCCATCAAAATTACTTCAACTCTTCAGGCTTTGGTGAACACTCTATTCAGCAGTATGGCATGCAAATTTTGATTGGTCCTTTGATTCTCATAATATATTAATGGGGTTTAGGGTGGTTCAGCCATCTATGTAAAAAAATAAACTTTCACATACATACCAGGCCACCCCTCAGTTTTTTTAGACTTGTGTACTGTAAGAATGTGTTCAACTCTCACTAACTTCATAAGTTAGTGTATTCCATTGTAATTTTTCTATATGTTTGTTTAAAAAAAAAAAACCCTCCAAAATTAATTTCTTAGAAAAGAATAAAACAATGAAGAAGTAAAAAATGGAAATGTAATCATATTTGATCTTTAATACTCTATAACAACAACTATTTTGTGAGTGCTATTCATTTGTCTTGCCATCTTTATAATTATTTCTTATTTTTATACTTGTTTAATGTAGATTCAAAATTGTTATAAAATCTATTGATCAATGTTGGATTTATAAATCCCGTATTCCACAAGATATTTAACAGGTGATCTTTAAGTTTGTTTTTATATTTTTTCATACTTTAATAGTTTATATACGACTAAATACTGTTGCATGATGCTTTATTTATAAAATAATACGGTGTTTATAATATGTAAAGTATATATATGTATATATACATACATATATATAAATATAATTATTGCAGTTTCTTACAAAATTTTTCCTAAGCAGCTTACAAATTCGACTTATGTAAAATTCAAGTTACGTAAAACTTTATGGAACACATTAGTTATGTAAGTTGGGGGCATACCTGTATTTTAAATACAGTGGTTTACTCTAAAAAAAAACTCCAGAGCATATACGCTATAGCTATGAAAAATATACAGTATTATCAAGAAGGTATATATGGTGTATCCATTAGGGTGGTTCAAAAAAACTTTTTTTTAAGGTAGAGTCCAAGCCACCCCCTAATTTTTTTAGACTCATCAATAGTATAATACTGGTAAATTTTTAGCTTCTTATTCAAATTCTAAGAGGGTGCTCAATGACCCCACAATTTAACATTAGCAGAAGCATAGGAAATGCAACAACAGTTTATACTTCAGAAATATTTAACTGTCCCCAGAAGTTTTTAGAAGAAATTTAGTTTTCCATATTATATATATATTTGTATTGAAATATTTTAATATATGTAGCAACATTTCTGAGAATTATTTACATGACGAAGTTATAGACAACACTAAACCAAAACAATAATTCTACCAACTACTTTTGCAACCAATTGAAAACAATTTCTCGGTGAAACATTTATTTTTCATGATAATTTTTATTTTAAATAATCATATTATATATAATTTCAAATTCTGCATCCGGCAACAAATATCTGTCTGATAAATGTTTACATTAGCTCATGGCTATTCCTAAGTGAAAGGTGACAAATGAAAATAATATTTAAAATAGATTTTAATTATTTAATGCAAGAGTTTTTACTTTAAATAAGTATGAAGAACTATATTTAGGTTACATTACTTATATTAAATATTAATCTACTGTTATGGGTTGCTAACATTATTCATGTTCCAGTTAATAAGACAAACATTAAGTCTAATATAAAATAAAGTAATCACAAAGTTTGTACATTAATTATCAACTTTAATTTTATGAAAAATAGCCATTTTTTACTGTTTAAAGAAATTTCAAAGCTAAAAAGTGCAACGGCTCCGGTTTCAGTAATGAAACGCTTTAGTAATGAAATTTTTCTGAATTGTCTAAGATCAGTAGATCAATTGACTATATTGAAACAGCTAACTATGACATGACAAATCCTTCACAGCGTTCATTATCAGTTGAAACAATCAAAATTGGTACAATATGTTAGTCATTTCACAGTTAAAGAATTAATGCAGATATAGCAGAAATCTGCAATTCCTACAAAACAAACACATGCATAATTAAAAAAGCAATTCTTGCTGCAGGTCGTACAAGCAATCAGAAAATACATTCCATCAGAAACAAAGAAAAAATCGGTTTTAGACACTATTATGTATTAATATGGATATTATTTAATCCAGTTGGAAAAAATATTCGTTCCCTTCATTATGACCTAATGACATGGTATACAGGAGTTTCCGTGTTAAAGTAGTTTCATCATGTAAATGCTATAGTTATAGCTCGGATGAATGAAACTAGCGCTGCAGTTCGCAGCCATGTCCAACTAATAAGAGTGAATTATGTCAGCCAGGTATCGGTCCGGATAGCCTAATAGGTAAGGCATTGGCACGGCACGCCAAGTATCCAGGTTCGATCCCTGGTCTGGACATTTTTCGCTCTGTTGGAATAAACTTCAACTGTGCTACTCCAGCCTTGAATATGATTTAATCCAGTTGGAAAAAATATCCATTCCCTTCATTATGACCTAATGACATGGTATACAGGAGTTTCCGTGTTAAAGTAGTTTCATCATGTAAATGCTATAGTTATAGCTCGGATGAATGAAACTAGCGCTGCAGTTCGCAGCCATGTCCAACTAATAAGAGTGAATTATGTCAGCCAGGTATCGGTCCGGATAGCCTAACAGGTAAGGCATTGGCACGGCACGCCAAGTATCCAGGTTCGATCCCTGGTCTGGACATTTTTCGCTCTGTTGGAATAAACTTCAACTGTGCTACTCCAGCCTTGAATAAGAATATTATGTATTATTAAAGATCAAATATGTAAAAGATCAAACATTTCTGTTTTTTACTTCTACATTATTTTATTCTTTTCTAAGAAATTAATTTTGGAGGTCTTTATTTTAAAAAATATATATATATATAGAAAAATTACAATGGAAATACACTAACTTATGAAGTTAGTGGGGGTTGAGCACCCTCTTACAGTTGAAATATGAAGTTCAAATTCTGCCAGAATATTACTGTACACAAGTCTAAAAAAACTGAGGGGTGGCCTGGTATGTATGTGAAAGTTTATTTTTTTACATAGATGTCTGAACCACCCTAGTATCTGTATACCCTCCGTTACTTCCCTGTATAAATATGTGACAAATGACCCCCACTCCAAAGTATTTCAAGATAGAGCAATCATTATATTCCTGTATATTATATTAATAGATATTAGAAATTCAAATATTTGTAAGATAATGAAATAATATCTAAATTTTTCAGTATCCTGTTGTTGTTGGTATTCTCATTGCCACTGTTTGGTGTATTCTCGTCTGCTGCAGTCGTCTATATATGGGAATGCATACAGTTTTGGTAAATATTCATTTGTTCTACATATTAAAATAATTTTATTTATAACCTTGAAAGCTATGGCAGATCATGGTATAAATATTTTTCAATGAATGATTAATACATATAATGTCCATTTTAAAATATTTTAACCTCTTCAGTTCCGAAGCTAAAATAATAATACAAATGCTTATACATTGGTTTTTTCCAAACAAAATGACATCGTAAATGACAGAAAAAATATCTTTTCTGAAATGGATCCTTTAGGCGCTTAGTAATTTAGGTTAAAAAATATGGATCTAAAACTAGAAACCCCTTAAAAACATCAATTTAATAACCATTAACTTAAATTAACACAATTACAAATTTAAGAGCTTTAAACAAGTAATCTACAAATCCTCAAAATTTTTAATTAAAAAAGATTTAAGTTAAATACTTATGAAAATTTCTCACTTTCTTGGTCATACTGTCTTTTGGGCATTTTTAGACATTTTGCAAACTCAGATGAAAATAACATTTATTTTATGTGGGAATCAGCTTAGATACTGCCATTTATTCGTATGCTTTGAATGCAAAAAACATTCAGCTATTAAGAAGTGATGTGAAAATGTAAAAAAAATCAGACATTTTAGTTTTTATAACGAAAAGAACAGAGATCCCCATATGGGGACCCAGGGACCGAAGAGGTTAAGGCATTTAACCCTTTCTGATGCAGTGTGCCCGGGTCGGGATACCTAATTTTAATTACAAACGGCACCAAGAATGTTTTAATAAAATTTTGCATTAACAATGAAAGTATAAAGTAACAAGTTTTTAATTTATAAAAAAGTCGTATGTAAATTCCAGTGTCAATCGATGATTTTATCATTTTACAACAAAATTTGTCTGTGCCGGAAAGGGTTAAGATGTAGGATTTGATTTTTAAATGCATACAGTTTTGGTAAATATTCATGTGTTGTACATATTAAAATAATTTTATTTATAACCTTGAAAGTTATGGCAAATCATGGTATAAATATTTTTCAATGAATGATTAATACATAATGTCCATTTTAAAATATTTCAAGGCATTTAAGATGTAGGATTTGATTTTTAAATGCATATAGTTTTGGTACATATTCATGTGTTGTACATATTAAATTAATTTTATTTATAACCTTGAAAGTTATGGCAAATCATGATATAAATATTTTTCAATGAATGATTAATACATATAATGATGACATAGTTCATATCAGATGATGACATGAACTAAGACGGGCTTTCGTTGTATTGTGTTGATGTTACCAAAGCTTGATATTATTGTAAGCAAAGAATCATTCCATTCTAAAAATTTTTAATTTCGTATATCTTTATCTTAAGTTTTGATGTTTTTTTTTTTCCTTATCTTGAAGTACAAACATTTCTTTTTGTAGGGATTCCATTACTAAAATTTTCATGAACATTAATTATTTTTGGCGAATTTTTATTTGTTTCTGTTGCTACAATTAATTTATAATGGGAAGTGCAACTCTAAAATTATTTAAACCAGTTAACGGAATAAGGTAATACAAATATAGTTGCAAAATAATAGTTTTAAATGGTAATAAAGAACTATTTTTATGTAAAATTCCTTAAGACATCACTGGCACATTCAACATAGTTTAGTGGGATATGGAAAATGATGGTAGTGTGATAAAACCAAAACAAACTAGTGTAAAAAAATAAATTCTGTGTGTGTGTTTTTTTTTTTTTTTTTTTTTTTAATAGATAAATCTGTAACCCTAATCTAGGCATTTTTAAAAGTTGGGTCCTTTTTTGATAATAAGACTAGTTCGGGACATTTTTATTACTTCTAAGAAGAAAAATATGCATTCTAAAGAACACATCGCAATTTCTTTTTATCTGTCCCTTCTCTATTTTTTTTGCATAAATGATGTGCACACTGTGTCTGTGGCATCACTGCTGTGAATTTAAATTAAAACATTTTATTAAATGTAAAAATTTTCAATTTATGTTTGTTAATAACAAAATCAACCCATTATTGCATTTGTCAAAAACAAAGTAGAAATATTTGAGATCAATTAACAAAACCCATGTTGTTATTCCTTCATTTTTTACATAACACTTTAAACTTAATAATGGGACCTCAGAAATACACAAAATGTATTTTAAAAAATTTAATACTATCCGCTGTTAAGAGGAGCCCCCTATTTTTTAGGGGAGTAGGGCAAACTCAACACCCTGGGTTTTGCAGAAAGAAACAAAACTTATTACTACATTCACATACATCATACAAACATCAGTAGGGGGGGCTCGGGATACTTGATCACTGATCATAAAGTATACTAATATCAATATGTAGAGTTTTTAAATGTGGTAACACATTTTAAGTTGCATTATTTCAAATAATCTAGCAACATAAAATCATTTACAGCCATTTTGTTTCAGCATGAAAAGGAAATACTTAATTGTTGTAAGTTCAACTTTTTAAAATGTTTTTAAAGTTTTGTTTTTCTATTGTTGGAAATTTGATAAATTGAATTGTGTATCATTTTAAAGTATAAACTTTACTATTCTCAATATAACTTCTTTAGCAAATTAGTTTTGTTTATTTACCACCCAAAATATACATTTATGTCTAAATGCAAAATGGGGATACTTGATGCACCTTTTACTAGGGATACTTGATCCTAGGGATCATGTATCCCCAAGTAGCTAAACTTTTAATACAAACAGAAATACTTCAGTTTTGTTACTAAATACAGAACATTAGCATCAATTTAACAAAAGGTGTTTGTGATACTTTAATTTTATTTAAAATACTACCCAGAAAATCTTGCATTACGTAGGTCAAGTAGAACAAGAAGTGGGACTTTTTGAATATGAGATAAATGTTTTATGAAAAAAAAGCATGCTTAATCAGTTCTATTTCCCGGAAAAAGTCGATAAAAGCATAGTTGATGAGTCAGATTGCATTATTAAGTTGCCTAATCCACTTATGGTAAGAGGAACCTTAAGAACTGGTACAACTATAACCTTTCACTTTGCCATTTCAAAGTTTCAAAATACCTGCTGGTAATGAGACTGTGTCATTATTTTTTAAAGCTTTATTCATTACTTTTACTTTGTATTATTGTATACTTGTATTATTTATTAAAATAAAGTTTAACTATTTGTTCATTTCTTTCTAGCTTTTGTTTTTAAAGTTTTCATATTAGCTTTTTTTAAATTAAATTGTGTTTATAGTTTTTATAAATATCTACATGTCAAGTCATCAACAAAGTGATTAAATACTCATCTTGTAGTCATAAATGAAAGAAATAAAAGTTAAATGTTTATTACTAACTTACAATACTGTGATGTATGCATAATGAAACAATATTAGCTTGATTTTTGATAAGGATCAAGTATCCCTTTAAGTGGGGATACATGATCTCCTTTTGAAAAATTGAAAAATGCAATTTTCTGAAATTAATTTGTTTTTTATACCAAGAAAAAAATTATATTGTATAAGAAATGAACATGTGATTATTTTGGTAAAAAAAAAACTTCTTAAAAATGTAAAATGACAACTGAGAAAAAAATAAAAACAGAAAGTGGGGATAAAGTATCCCACAGTCTCCCCTAATCATCAAATACATAACTTTTGTCTAAAGTGAAAAATTCTTACAAAATGAACAACTACCTCCAATTTTCAAAAATCAGCATTTGATTCAAAAAATATTGATGTTACAAAAAAAAAAAAAAAAAAAAAAAATTCATCTCCATAACTTTATGACTAATATTGTTAAAAATTTTGTACTGATGTCATTATTTGGAAGTAAATGAGGGATTTTTATAGGATAGCTTTCAAATATTCACTAAATGTATTAAGGAAAAAAAATCATGAATATCCATTCTCATGGCAAGGATGACAGGTGTTAATGAGGTGAAATAAATAGTGTAGTAAAATATTACTTTTAGAATTTTGTGATGCAGTAAAATATTCTAATTAACTGCTAATGTATGTTATTATTGATAAGTTAATCCATTTATGGATGTCAGCTATTTCTATTTTTTTACCTGTACATTAAGAGAATATGACATTGATTTTGCTTCGTATATACAGGTTATCCTTTCTTATTGTTGAGGTTGACCAATGGCTAATTCCTAAACTGTTAGTTTTGGAGGTGTAGTTACAATTGCAATAAGGTTTCAATGTTTTTTCTTCATTTATATGGAAATCCAATGTCAAAATATTTATTTTTTTAATTGTTGTCAAATTTTAATTTTTATATGCTTCCTTATGTTACATTTAGAAAGCTTTGTGCTCTAACAAGCTAAATATAGAAATTCCATTTTTCTATGATCAAAACTTTCCAAATCATCATAATAGGAATTTTATGAATTTTCAGCATTTTTTGGCATTTTTTATTTTTAGTGCCTGAAAATGCTTAAAATTCATAGAATTTAAAGTATATCATAACCCAGGTATTGTTTTGCTTGTTGGAGCAAAATCTAACTTGTAAGACCCAGGGATTGTATAAGAATATAAATTTTGTAACTTTTTACCAAAGGACTATTTTGATGTACATGGATTTTCATGTGATAGAGAATTGATCATTTGAAACATTTTTGCAATTTGAACTATACCTCTAAAACTAGCTTAAAAATTAGCTATTGGACAATGATGAGAAGGGACACCATTCATAAATGTTACATGCTGAAATGACCATTAAAGGTGACATAAATTATTATTATGCTTTTTTGTTGTTGTTTATTGTCAACTTGTTTCATAAAACTCACTATGTTATCGTTATAGCATTTATTCTCATCATATTTTGTATTAAGACACTCTTCCATAAGTTTTAAAGGAAAAGTAACAGTTAATCTCATAAATAATGTTACTGGTATATTCTGCTAATCAGATTTGTTAGTTTTTTAAAATCAAATTTATTTTTAAACATGTATCGTTTTTAATTTGTGTTCAGCATGATGATACACAACTTAGAATTCTAGAAAAAAAGACGGGAAATAATGAAAATTAGAATTTTGACCAACTCCAACCTGATCGAGAGTCCATAACTAATGGGAACTCACAACGTCGCAACCAATCCATAATCTGAGTTTTTTTGTGTCTAATCATGATATTTAATCTAAACTAATTCTATTCTGTTCTATGTAGGATGATTTGTTTTAAAATCAAATATGATATGTAAAAAGCTTTAGCTTTTTTTGATTTGGTTTGTGAGACAGAAAATAATGAAAATTAGAATTTTGACTAACTCCAACCTGATCGAGAGTCCATAACTAATGGGCACTCACAACCAATACATAATCTAAGTTTTTGTGTGTCTAATCATGATACTTAATCTAGACTAATTCTATTCTGTTCAATGTAGGATGATTTGTTTTAAAATCAAATATGATATGTAAAAAGCTTTAGCTTTTTTTGATTTGGTTTGTGAAAATCTTATTTGGTAAAAAATATATCGATGATTATATAAACACAGTTATTTCAACTGATCATGTCAATAACTTGTTTTTGTTAGCATAATTTGTATCCAAAACTATTTATTTAAAGTTGTGTCTGTGTATCTAAATTTCAAAGAATTAAAATTTTTCACCCTCTCACCAATTTTGATACATGGAGGTTGAATTGTTATTATGATGATGTCTTAAAAATTCTTCATTTTCAGAAAAAAATTTTGTTTCTTCTTTCAGGACATTATTGGAGGATTGGTTCTAGTTGCCATTTTAATGACTGTCATTTTGCCTTTCTCGGATATGATTGACCATTACCAACTGACTGATAAGTTTTCACCACTTGTGACTCTTTCTCTCATGCTACTGCTTCAAATTATCTACCCTAAAACTGAGCGTTGGACTCCGGCACGAGGTGATACTGCTGTCATTATGGGAACGGGTGCTGGGTTTGCATTTGGGTCATGGTTGAACTACTATTTTGGAATCATACGAGGTCCCCCTCTGCCACCCCCATACAGCATAATGTGGCCTGGCTACAAAGTTTTTGGTTTAGCCTTACTCCGTGCTATAATTGGAATACTGTGTATAGTGGCTACAAGAGCATTTTTTAAAAGCGTGACTTATGCAGTTTTGTGTTTCGTTATGAGAGCTGATACCAGAGATTTAAAATCAAGACAAAATCTTTTTATAGAAATACCATCAAAACTTATAACATATTGTGCTATCGGTTTTGTGATAACATATGTTGCGCCATTTGTGTTTAGATTACTATATATTGAAAGAGAAACTATGTTCACAGAAGTCTGACAGTGTTTTTTTTTTTTTCCTTGTTTTTTATTTGTTTTAAACATTATTTATGAATAAAGTTTTTTTTTTTTTTTTTTTTTTTTTTTTTTAATATTCCAGTATTTATGTTGTATGTTATTTATTTTTATATTTGTAAAATTATGTTAAAATAAATTTATTTATTGAAAATTTTTAAAAATTTATTTTAGGATTGTTTTTATAATCTTCTTATAGTTTAAAATATTTTTAATGACCAGTTTTGTTTTAAATTTTAGTATAATGTGGTAAAAGTATACTTTGAAAATTATGATTTTTTTTATTGCTGTTACTTTTGATCTAATGTAGCAAAATCATTGTTAAAAATTCCTAATTTTTAAGACCTATAATTTTATTGCCTATTTTTTATCCTGTTAAACATTTAAAAACATGTTAAATTAAAATTGTTTGCTTATTTTGCATTCAGCTCTACTGTATATTTTTTATTTCCTTGTTTTGAAAGCAATCACACTAAATGAATAAAGAGTTATTCAGTTGTAATGTAACTTCGTAAAATTTTAATCTATTATTCAGAAAGTCTCTGATAAAATTAAATCGTTCTCAATATACCTTCTATGCTGTATACTGAATGATAATAGATCTTCTAAATATTGCGATATAATACACTTTCTATAAGTTTCACCTATAATACTCTTCATAATTTACAATTTTTCTTAATTTTCGTGTTAAATCAATGTTGCTTGTAGCAGTGGAATTTCATAATTCTGGTGATTGTTAAAAAATAATCTAATGAAAAGAATAAGTATAGAAAATATGATGAAGGTTATTTGTTTAGCTTTCGTATGTATATTTGCTGCAAAAATTTAGTAGAATTCATATAAAATTAAATATGGTGTTTATTCTGATCTCAAATGAACAAAAAAAAATAATAACTTATATATTTTTTAAATAATCAATCATTGTTATTTGAATTCTTTTTATTTTAATTTAAATATAAATTATCAGTTTCAAGTTCTTTAAGTGTTGCTGTTCATTATGACTACATGGTATCATTAGAAAATAAATGCCTATTCGGTTTGTGTGTGCTTTTATAAAACATTGCATCATTCTTGTTTATCTTTCCATATTTAAGAAGAGTGATGAGTTTAAATGTGCTCTGTTTTTAGTCAGAAGGTTTTTTTTTTTTTTTTTTTTTTTTTTGCAGGCTTGCTTAATGATAATATACAGTAAAACATCTGAAAACAGAACACATTTAAAGCAGAATTCTATTTTTAATGGAAAAAATTTGCAGTTCTCAGAACCGTACTAGGAGTTTTCCATTATTAGCTTACAGATTAGCCCAACTGGAATATAATTAGCCAAATTTATCTTTACTGTATGGGAGATATTCTTCAATTTTTACACTAATTTTTGTAAATCATATTACACTATAATCAAAATGATACATAAAAAAGTATTCTGAAACAAACCTACAATATAAATTAAACAAATACTTACTTGTTAAAAATTGTACACATAAATGGATTCTTATTTATGAAAAACACCTAATTAATGAACAGAAAAATTATTCAATTTTATCCAATTCTGGTAAATGCCAGTTATGTTTGCTACAACAATTAATAATGATAATTTAATAAGTCTTGTATTTTTTATGGCTTCACTGTAGATGATAAGAATCAAATCAGATTTTTTATTGTCATATTGTTTTTTTTTTTTTTTTTTTTTTTTCAGAAATCATACATTTCAGTTTGCATTGTGATTTTTAAAAAATCCAATATTTATTTATTTTATCTAGCCATTTACCAATATGAAAATACAAAAAAAATTTGTGGCCATAAAATGCTTATTTCCCATCCACTAAAAATATAGTTTACCAAATGTTTCACCAAGTATGTTTGCTAGTATGTATATATAAAATAAAATATTAATAATGCATTTATATCATGTCCTCATAAATGGTTTGAATCTCGATTTTATTAAACTAATTTGTATATTCCACTGTTATAAAGAGAAATTAGTGTAAAGTATAATTTGATTAAATATATTTTATTTATTTATTTAACTTTTTTATGTTTACTTGATACTAAGAAATCTGTCTTATTATTTTTTTTTTCAATTATTAAAAAAAAATAATTTTAATTCTTTAAACTTTTTTTTAATGTTAAAATGATCTCATTTAAAAATCTTTTAAAAGTCTGAAAGGTAAATATATATATATATATATGTATGAAGCTAGTATATTATTAAGTTTTAGTAAAAACATTGTAAGTTTTATTTTAAGTGTACTTTTGTGAAAATAAATAAGTAAGTAAACATGGGCTTTTTACACTTATTTAGTTGTCTAATTGTAGTTCAAAATGTTTCTTATGCAACTTATACATATTTTGGATAAATAAATATGTAATCTGCCTAATTGTTCCTAAAGATGTTTTTATATAAATATGTATTTTACAGAGTTTTATCTGTGCCTGTTTATAAAGATGTATATTTAGATGTATTTATGTACATACACAAATGTAGCTACTGTAATTTTTTGTTAAAGTGACTCATTTACATTATATAGTGGATGTTCAGGTGTATATACACTATTATCTAACTCATCTAAGCCTTTATAAATGCTTAGAGTGCATAAGATAATTCAATCAGTTAGCATATCGTCATCATCTCACTGTTGCCATTGGTTATAATTTTCAAATGGCTTTCATAGATGCATGCTGATTGGTTGATCTTGTGTATTTAATTTAATCTATGTAAGTAATGTCAAAACAAATACAGGTTGATTCTACTATCTTAGGACAAATTTTAAGGGCTTACAGTTCACTAAAACTAACAATTTTTGCATAGGAAAGCTGGGTTTCAATTCACTTATTCATTCTTAAATGCAGAGTGTCTTACTTTAAGTCAAATACAGATTTTCAGTCATAACTTTAACAATAAATATTCTACCAATATTTTCAACAGACATTCTTTGTTTTTTGTGAAATGTAATAGTATCTCAAGAATTGCTGGAAATGGCCACGATCTGCATCCAAACAACACTGACCTAAACACTTCATAATTTGGAATGCAGCTTAGGGTACATGTGTATCACTGATCTAATTAAAGTATATTTCCCATAATACTCATCACATTTTATACAAAGTAAAGTAAGTCTGTTGAAAATATCTTCAGTACCATGTAAGTTATGATTGGAAACCTAGGTTTGACTTGGAGTGAGAGACACTGTAATTATGACTGAAAAAGTGGATTGCTACGTACCTTTCCTATATAGGCAATGTTTATTTTAGTGAGCTGTACCACCCCTCAATGTTTGTTGATTTGAGAATCATCCTGTAAATAGGTTTGGATTTCATAAAATTTCATCACTGTGAGATATGCAAAATGCACCTTTATACTAAGTCATATATAAACCATTCTTAACATGTAACACATTGCTTTAAAGTTGGAGAAACTTTTTTTTCCGCAATACTCTACATTCCCCCTAATCTGCACAGGCCGGGACCAAGGGATTTGCGGATTATAGAATTTTGCAGATTATAGGTCATTTCTTTGTTTACATTCTAATATTTGGAATTTATCATCAAATATAGTATTCACACTGCAAATAAATAACACAAAAATAAAAGAAAATGCTTTTTTTTTAATTTAATATATATATATATATATATATATATATATAATGAAAAATCCAAATTCATATAAATTAGTACACGGAAAAAACATCTAACAAACTGTAACTAAAACAATAATTAACAAAACCAAGAGTAACTAAGAAAAAACCAAACATGAATATATATATATATATTGAATATTAGATTATTAAATGATATAATGCAAAATTAATAGAAAACATTCATACTTATTTTTAAATCTATCAAACATTGCAGTAATAGTGATTTGCTTTATAGTTTTTACTTTTTGCTCTGTTATTTAATCGTGAAGCCTTTAAAGAGTCAGGATTTCTTGATCAGTAACAAAAGTTTGTTTTTCTAAAAACTAAGATATATATCCCCCTGAGCTAATACCTCTTCAAAAGCAATTTTATCTTTTATATAGCTAACAAATGCATTCAAAATATAGCAGTCTAATAGTTATTTATAAAATACATAAAACATTTCCTTCTAATGAATGCAAAATCCATTAAAAATTTCTTAATAAATTCATCAGATCAGTCTTTTTTTTATGGTTAAAGTGTACAATATTTTGCTTAAAGAAAGAGTTAAACTGTTTGTTTACATTTGAAATATAATGCTGATTATAGGTGTTTGCGGATTATAGAGTTGCGAATTAAAGGAAGTCAACTGTATACAGTGTCACATTCAAAACTACTTATTTGAAAGTGTTGCAACAAGAAATGTAATGCATAATAGTGCATTGGCACACCCACGGGAGGAGCTAAGGGGACTGAAGCTCCTCCCAGACACCGAGACTAGACTAGTTATATTTAAAGTTTCCAAAAATTATGAAAGAATGTTATTATTATTTTTAATAGATTCGTAAAAAATCGGAATTTTTGAAAAAATATTGATTTTGTTCCACGATGTTTTCTCTTTTATAAATTTTATTATGAAATTCAAAATATTAGCCTGTTTAATATTTACTAATTAAAAAAAATTAAGCCTCCATGCAACCTCTTGCTCACCCTCTAATCTTCATAATATTTTAGTAATAAGACTTTAAATCATTTGATTGCAAACACACTTTAAAGCTATCCAAATACAGAAGCACATCAAAAAATCGCAAAAACTAAGATATATTTTAGGTGCACTATTTCATTATCAAACATGTTAAAAGCATTCAGAATTAGCTCCACCAAAACTTCCCAGAGCTTCCTCTGACTGGTTACCACTTTGCTCAAGTCAGGACTCTAGCCGGCACGTCCCATCAAGTCAAGTGAAAGAAAATAAGACAAATCTCGGCCACAGAACGGGCCACGTCTGGGCGCATTTAGACCTCTAAAATATGCTAGCCCCCTCGAAAGCATAATCCTGGATGCGCCGCTGTTATAGTGCATAGTTAAAACAAATAATTCACCATATTTAAAACAAAAAAATGATGCAAGTGACTATATCTTTGGTTACATATATCTTTATTGCTATGCATATATGTGCATATACACTTTTTGAATAATAGTTGTTTCTCAATATATATATTGAATAATGATTGAATTAAATTATGTTTATTAAGCATACTGCTTAGAATATAATGCTTGCAAAAAGAATTTGCCTAAATTTACTATACTTCCCAGAATATAAGTCGATCCAGTGTATTAGTCCACTCTTTTTTTTAAATCCTGTATTATATATGTATTCTGTGTATAAATTGTCTCCTTAATTCACTCACAAAAGAAACAATATTTAAAAAAAAAAAGTGTTCAAGAAAATGTTGTGTAAAAAAATTAACAAAAGAAAAGCAAATATTGCAGTGATTTTGGAAATAGGTTATTTCCCTCAAGTAAAGTTCTTTCTCATTGAAGATTGGAATTCTTATGAAGATTCTGTAAATTTAGATTTTCCACAACTTTGTAAATTAGGCAGTGATGAAGAACTTTAGATTTTCCAGCTGAATAATTTGCAGGATCTATTTTCAGTGCTATGTTAGAGCAAATCTTTCATTGTATTAAAATTTTTTGCTTAAAATATTTCAAAATATGATAATTTTGAAATTTCCTTTGTCTGTTCATAGATATAAAATTTGGTGTTTATGTAAAGCCCTAAATTTCCTTTTCATTTTAGCAATTTGAAATGTCGACTTATATACTGGAAGATAGGTATTTATTATTTACTATTATGTGTAATTTCAAGCCTTTGTAAATCCTAACCAGATGTTTCAAATCTATGATTAAATTTTTTAAATGAATTTTCATTAAAATTCATGTGTTTTATATGAAGGTTTTATAAAACTTTTTCTGTAAAATTGTCGTAGCTTAACTTTTGTAGCATTATCAATCAAATAATGTTACTTGATACAATAGCAAAATGTTTTAATATTATACAAATATATAATTATTTTATTATGTAATGTATATTTAAAATAAATCTATTGTTTTTAACTGCCTTTCTTTTTTTTTAAATCTTATATTGCATTTAAAGCAAAATCATTTTGTTATAATTAATAATATTCAAATGCAGAAGATAAAAATATCTTTTTTATCAAATGATGAAAATATTCTTGATAAAAGATTTACATTATAAGATCTTAAGAGGCTACTTCACTCATGCGAATACAACCATTTGCTAATGTTAATCCTATGGAAGAAATTTTAATAGATATCGTGTTTGTATTTCAATGTTTTTAAATCATTTTTTTTCTTCTTTTTGCATTGGCTTGCTGAGATCGATATGTACAAAGGTCGTTTATTCACCATTTTAAAAATCTGAAAAGAAAATCAAAAAAGTAAAAAATAGCCTTTGTATAGATCGACCTCAGCTACTCAATGAAAAAAAAAAAAGATCATTTTAAAATATTGAAATGCAAACAAGCTACCTTAAAAAATTCCTTCAATAGATTAACGTTAGCAAACGGGTGTTTTTGCGTGAGTGAAGTTGCCCCTTAATGCATATTTTGAAATGAGAATTTTTGCATATTATGGAATATTGCATTATGTAGATCACATTTCACACATCATTAAACTTACTTTGTAAATATGGTTAATTATGCCTGGAACATATCAATATATAATAGAATATTTTTATATTGCATTCCTTGAGACCAGAGGTTGTGCAGATTCTAAATTTTTGCATAATATAGATCATTTTATGCCTTGTTAAATTTTACTTTATAAACAACCAAATCATTATATTACTCATTTAAAAAAAAATAATGTAATAATTATTCTTTTTGTTTATTATTACTCACCAATCTTCAGATGCCGCAAACTCTAAAAGCACGTTAATTTGATCAGCTTTTAAAAAAATTCGGAAGACTGAATTATAATTAAAAAAACAGTGGTAATCTCTCTGTTAACAGGCTGTTTTTGTTCTTGATTTAATGAGATCAGTGAAACATTTCAATATAAGCTAATATAAAATTAAGTAAACAAAGTCTTTGTCTTCTTGCTATAAAAAAGTTATTTTAAATAAGACATTTTAAATGTTTCGTTTTAAATCTGATGTAATTTTCACCAAAGCTTTCTTTCTCATTTTAATATTCACTTTAAAATACTTTTTCTATTAGAAAGGAAATATTATTTGCGCTTTCTTAGAATTCACAACAATAGTTTAAAAGATAATCTCAAAATATGAAATAAATGTCTCGCGCAAATATATTTTTAAATTTAAACTGTTTGGCCATTTTAAATATGATGTAATTTCCTCCATTTACGAATTTAATGCATATTAATGACTTTATTATTTTACAATTTCCTTTCTCTTTTAAAATTCACATGTAAATATAGTTTTTATGACGTAATTTTCAATATTTTCCTGCTTTTAATGCATGATCATTTAATTCTCATTTGAAAGTTTTTTTTTTTTTGTTTATAATAGTCACCTGTAAATAAATTTTTAATTTGAAGGAAATATTATCGTTTTTGCTGTTTTAAAAATTGGCAACAATTTAAAATAATATCCTTTTCTAAAAGATGTAAAAAATATCTCTTGAAATGCTGAAAATTAGAATTTAAAATGGAAATAAAACCTCAAAAAATGAGCCAAATTAAAAAAATAAATGCACTCTGCACACTGGAACTTCTAATGTATAAAATAATCTAAAAATGATTAAATTCCTATGTATAGTTTTTACTCCTATAAAACTTTTTTAATGGAACGATTTTGGCCCACTTTAACATTAAATATCTCTTAAAATAATTCTTCAATTTGAAAACTGTCTGCATCAATGTATTTATCAAATATTTCTCTATAATATCACCGATTTTCATATTTTTGTATGCAGTATTTTTCTTAATATTAACGAAGAAATCTACTACATCATTTGTACTGACAATGTTTTTTATAGAGTTAGCTGTTTTGAGATATTGTTAAGAAAACTAAAAAAAAACCTGTTTTTCGAAAATAAATATGTACATATTTTCTAACATTCACCCAAGTACGAGGAAGAAAACATAGTACGTTCATTTTAGACCTAAACTGAAGGGATTAAAACAATTCCCAGTTTTCTCCTAATTAATTCTGAGGTCAACCCCCTGATGATGGGTCTAAAACTTTGAAGTAGAATTATGACCTTATTATTCAACATAAGTATTGAGTGTAGGTACTCATTTTACTCAGAATTTCAAGCTCTACAACATTTGTATTGACAATGTTTTTGACAGAGTTAGCTGTTTTGAGATATTGTTATGGTATGCAAAAAAAATGTGTTTTTTGACTATAAATCTATTCATATTTCCTAACGCTCCCCTAGTATGAGGGGGGAAACATAGTATATTCATTCTAGGCCTAAACAGAAGGGATTAAAACAATTTCCAGCTTTCCCCTAATTAATTCCAAATTCGGCCTTTTTTTGCTCCCCTACCACTGGGCTATAAGGAGATAAAGTTAAAATAATGCATCTTATTATACGTATGGTGCTCCTTAACTGGAAAATTTATTCTTTTCATCTAAAAAGTTGTGCATTATTGAGAATTGCAATTGCTACTATACTTTTAGCAAATTATTCATTGTGATATAAATTGTTCATCATCATCACATTTTTCTATGAAAAGTATTAGATTTATGTAAGATTTAAGTGTAGTCAATTGCTAATTGATGAATATCTTTTTTGCGATTTTCATGTCACAATATAAAACAACAATTTTGACAATATTTTGTGAAAGACGCTTTGTTTTCATAAGAAATGCTTTTGAAAAACTTATTCTTTGGATCCTAGTTGTGAATATCTGAAAATTTTTTTCACTTTGAAATAAAAATAGTTTTATGATTGTGTCTGAAAGTTTCAAGTGTAGAGGTTTTTTTTAAGGCCTCATTTCCCTAATTAAGAAATGATTAAGGCATGATTAAAGTCCAGATCCTAAGAGTAAATTTAGAGAGCCTCAAACATGTAAAGTTTTAAAAAACTGCAATAGAATTTCATTACAGGAGAAGATATTTATAATGCAATTCTCCATATAACACACAACTTCTCAGACATAAGCAGTGAATTTTGAAGTTAAGAAGCATCTGAAGTCCCACATCGTAAAAAAATTGCTACTCTCTAGAAAACTAAATTTGATACATTAGTTCAACTTTATCTCCTTAATTCAGAACTTTTTAATGAAAAAATTGCTATTATTACAATTAACATTTTTGAAAATGAGTAATATAATGAATGCTTTGGTATAGTTGGTATATAAGGTATAGTTGGACCATGTGTATAAAGTAAATTTAACAACGTGGAATGATCTATATGATGCAAAAATTTATAATCTGGATATTCTTAGAACAAGGAATGCAGTATAAAGATACTCTAATGTATTTTGGTATGTTTCAGACATATTTGGCTATGTTTACAAGGTAAATTTAATTATGTGTGAAATGTGATCCATATAACGCAAAACCTTGCATTTTTAGGTTTGTGTTATAAAGATCTACTGTATTTACATAGTTCTATATTGCACTATAGCAAAATGTATTTTTTTTTTCTTTTTTGACTCTTCTCCCTGTATAGTTTAAAAGTGTTTATAACTTCGATTTCTTTGTCTGTTGGTGCTCTAACTCTTTTAAATATACTCGGATGGATAGGTTATTGTTATACTGATTGGAACTTATATATTTTATTAAGGTTTACCAAGGGTGGATCTAGTAGGTCTCCGAGGAGGGGGCGATACTACTAACTCTGGGTTTTCAAGTAAGGATGGATTTACAATTTTCCTGAACAAAGAACGTTACCATAGAACACGTACATTAGATGCTCAACATAACAATCGTTCAGTCTAGTAACTTTCTTACTTTAACAACTGATCAAAATAAAATCCCTTATGTAATGATTCATGCAGAATTATTTTTAACCCTTTCACCGTAAGAGGGTTTTCTTGTATTTTTATAAAAATGCTTCTAAATTCCAGGATAATTATATTTATTCTTCGCAGTTTGATGCTATAATATCTTTAATGTCACTTCTTTCTATATATAGTTAAAAATAAAATTCTGTTTAAAATATTGTCTACAGCCATTTTAACATGATTTCTAGAAACGAAAAAATCCGGGCCTGCTGGTTAAAGGGTTAATTCATTCCCAATTTAATTTCATTCCAAGTGTTATAATATAACAACTTCCAGCAATAGTTCTTTAATATATTTTTTGCGTTAAAAAGAGCTTAAAGATCTTTTATAATTTAAAATTGTTTCAGAAAAAAATTAAAATCCTTTTTCTTCTTGAATTTATCGATTCTTTCCATGTTCATGGATGAAAAAGTATTGGTAGGACTTACTATAAACCACTATACATAATTCGATCACAAAGGACTTTCTATATCCAGAAATATTGCAACAGGTACTTGAAAAAAAAAATGTTTAAAACTGCTTGTTTTGTTTATTTCCAAAGTAATTCAATAAAGAATATTTTAAACTTATTAATGAAGCATTTATTCAGCATCTGAGGAAAGCTTACTGAAAACTTGATTCTTTTACCTTTTAAGAGGTAATTTTCTGCCTGTCGGTTTCATTAACAGTCTAATTTTCATTCATAATATGCCTGCAAAAGTTCATATAGAATATTTAAATCGCGATTTTAGATTTTTTTTATATATTAAATTCTTTCATATAACTTTTCTGGTGTCGGTCATATTTTAGAATTTTTATCCAATACAGAATAAGAAGGACAAATGTGTCCGTTTTAAGCACTTATGATATTCAGAAGCATTGAAACTGGATTAGATATGTCGACTTTTATCATTTCATATCAGATACCTTTTATCATTTCCATAGGGAGGGGCAATCGCCCCTCCCTTGGATCCGCCATTGAGGTTTATTGCAGCATGTTTCTTATTGGAAATAAAGTGTGTAGCATGTAGTAGTGTGTTTACTGAGGCACGCAAAAGAATTTCATTGCATTGTGTTCTATGGAGAAAAATCGTTTGCGGTGCATTTGAATGATGTTATGATATTTCAAACATGATGAAACTGATATGCATCATTGAAATGGACTACAACATGTTTTCTATAGAGTATAGAATCAGTAGCATTTATAGTTCGTTTACAGGGATGCACAAAATTGCAGAGTATTTCAATTATGTTGCAGTATTTCATCATAATGATTTTGATATCCATCACTGAACTGAAGTGCATTACAACATGTATAGATCAGTGAGTGTGTAGCATTAAAGTTAATCACTTTTTGACAGATATTGTACCTTGCTTTTAAGATTTTAATTTATATGTGCAAACTAACGAATAGCAACTTGCCAACTTCTCTAGAATTTTTATGAAGTTCTCTTTTATAAACATTCAATGTTCATCAATAGAATATCTCGCCTAATTTTTTTTACCGAAATTCGTTTCGCCCACCCCTCCCAAAAAAAAAAAATCCGTTGCAATACATTCATTTGGCCGTGGGCACCGAACTCGATTGTGAAAAATTCACTGCTTTTTTACTTTCTTCTATCTTCAATAGAAGAAAGTATTGTAATCGAAATTTTTTTCGACTTCCGGTTTTCGACGGATTTACACGTTTTAGGGGTCAGAGATCCCAAAAAACATGTTTATGGAAAATGTCTGTGTGTCCGTCCGTCTGTCTGTCGCCATTGTATCATAAAAAAATGTATGAAGTTATGCATAGAATTGAACCAAATTTTTATGTTAAGTTTTTGGCTATGACAAGCAGATCCTCCCTGAATTTGGAAAAAATTCGCCGGTAGGGGGCGCTGATATAGCGATTTTTGTACGATTTTGAATATTGTACCATCCAAAAATATATGAAGTTATGCATAGAATTGAACCAAATTTTTATTTTAAGTTTTTGGCTATGGCAAGCAGATCCTCCCTGAATTTGGAAAAAATTCGCTGGTAGGGGGCGCTATAATAGCGATTTTTGTGCGATTTTGAATATTGTACCATCCAAAAGTGTATGAAGTTATGCATCGAATTGAACCAAATTTTTATTTTAAGTTTTCAGATATGGCAAGTAGGCCCCCCCCTGCATTAGGGGAAAATTCGCCGGTAGGGGGCGCTATAATAGCGATTTTTGTGGGATTTTGAATATTGTACCATCCAAAAGTGTATGAAGTTATGCATAGAATTGAACCAAATTTTCATTTTAAGTTTTCGGATATGGCAAGTAGATCCTCCCTGAATTTAGAAAAAATTCGCCGGTAGGGGGCGCTGTAATAGTGATTTTTCTGCGATTTTGAATATTATACCATCCAAAATTGTATGAGGTTATGTATCGAATTGAACCAAATTTTTATTTTAAGTTTTCGGATATGGCAAGTAGGTCCTCCCTGCATTTGGAAAAAGTTCGCCGGTAGGCGGCGCTGTAACAGCGGTTTTTGTGCGATTTTGAATATTGTACCATCCAAAAGTGTATTAAGTTATGCATCGAAATGAACCAAATTTTTATTTTAAGTTTTCGGATATGGCAAGTAGGTCCTCCCTGCATTTGGAAAAAATTCGCCTGTAGGGGGTGCTGTAACAGCGATTTTTGTGCGATTTTGAATATTGTACCATCCAAAAGTGTATGAAGTTATGCATAGAATTGAACCAAATTTTTTATTTTAAGTTTTCGGATATGGCAAGCAGGTCCTCTCTGAATTTGGAAAAAATTCGCCGGTAGGGGACGCTGTAATAGTAATTTTTGTGCGATTTTGAATATTGTACCATCCAAAAGTGTATGAAGTTATGCATAGAATTGAACCAAATTTTTATTTTAAGTTCTTGGCTATGGCAAGCAGGTCCTTCCTTAATTTGGAAAAAAATCGCCGGTAGTGGGCGCTGTAATAGGGATTTTTGTGCTATTTTGAATATTGTACCATCGAAAGTGTATGAAGTTATGCATAGAATTGTGCCAATTTTTACTTTCTTCTATCTCCAATAGAAGAAAGTATTGTAATCGAAATTTTTTTCGACTTCCGGTTTTCGACGGATTTACACGTTTTAGGGGTCAGAAATCCCAAAAAACATGTTTATAGAAATGTCTGTGTGTCCGTCTGTCTGTCGCCGTTCTACCATCAAAAAGTGTATGAAGTTATGCATAGAATTGAACCAAATTTTTATTTTAAGTTTTTAGCTATGGCAAGCAGATACTCCCTGAATTTAGAAAAAATTCGCCGGTAGGGGGCGCTATAATATCAATTTTTGTGCGATTTTGAATATTGTATCATCCAAAAGTGTATGAAGTTATGCATCGAATTGAACCAAATTTTTATGTTAAGTTTTCGGATATGGCAAGTAAGTCCTCCCTGCATTTGGGAAAAATTCACCGGTAGGGGGCGCTGTAACAGCTATTTTTGTGCGATTTTAAATATTGTACCATCCAAAAGTGTATGAAGTTATGCATAGAATTGAACCAAATTTTTATATTAAGTTTTCGGATGTGGAAAGTAGGTCCTCCCTGAATTTGGAAAAAATTCGCCGGTAGGGGGCGCTGTAACAGCGATTTTTGTGCGATTTTGAATATTGTACCATCCAAAAGTGTATGAAGTTATGCATCGAATTGAACCAAATTTTTATTTTAAGTTTTCGGATATGGCAAGCAGATCCTCCCTGAATTTGGAAAAAATTCGCCGGTAGGGGGCGCTGTAATAGTGATTTTTGTGCGATTTTGAATATTGTACCATCCAAAAGTGTATGAAGTTATGCATAGAATTGAACCAAATTTTTACTTTAAGTTCTTGGCTATGGCAAGCAGGTCCTTCCTTAATTTGGAAAAAAATCGCTGGTAGTGGGCGCTGTAATAGCAATTTTTGTGTCATTTTGAATATTGTACCATCGAAAAGTGTATGAAGTTATGCATAGAATTGAGCCAAATTTTTTGTGTTTGTTCTTGGTCATGGCACGAAGGTCCTCCCTGAATTTGGAAAAATTCCGCCTGAATGGGGCGCTATAATTGCGATGTCTGTACCATTTTCATTATTGTACCATCGAAAAGTGTATGGAGTTATGTATATAATTGAACCAAATTTTTTGTGTATGTTTCTGGCTATGGCAAGCAAGTCATCCCTGAACTTAAAAAAATTCCGCCAGAAGGGGGCGCTATAATTGCGATCTCTGTGCATTTTCATTATTGTACAATCGAAAAGTGTATGAAGTTATGCATACAATTGAACCTAATTTTTTGTGCATGTTTTTGGCTTTGGACAACAGGTTCTCCTTGAATTTGGAAATATTGCACAGTAAAGGCGTTCTGTGATAGCAATTTTTGTATACTTTTCTTGATTTTTTGTAGTTCTGTTGTCCATCGGCGGCTCGTGCAAAGGCGGGAACTCGCTTCCTGCTAAGCCGGCTATTCGCAAACATCTGATAACAACAGAATAAGCAAAAACTATTAATTTTAGCAAATATCATGATATAGATTAACTCGTTTTTAGTTCGTTTAATTGACTGAAGCAGAAATTTAGGATGAAAATCAAAATTGGTATAGTATTGAACTAATAATATTGAAATATTATCATGTGTAACTAGTTTTTAAAATATTAAGATGTATAAGATAGAAGAAAGTTTTGGGATTGGCACATCCAACTAGTTTTGTGTTTGTTCTTGGTCATGGCACGAAGGTCCTCCCTGAATTTGGAAAAATTCCGCCTGAAGGGGGTGCTATAATTGCGATGTCTGTACCATTTTCATTATTGTACCATCGAAAAGTGTATGAAGTTATGTATATAATTGAACCAAATTTTTTGTGTATGTTTCTGGCTATGGCAAGCAAGTCATCCCTGAACTTAAAAAAATTCCGCCAGAACGGGGCGCTATAATTGCGATCTCTGTGCCATTTTCATTCTTGTACAATCGAAAAGTGTATGGTATGAAGTTATGCATACAAGTGAACCAAATTTTTAGTGCATGTTTTTGGCTTTGGACAACAGGTTCTCCTTGAATTTGGAAATATTCGGCAGTAAAGGGGCTCTGTGATAGCAATTTGTGTATACTTTTCTTGATTTTTCGTAGTTCTATTGTCCATCGGTGGCTCGTGCAAAGGCGGGAACTCGCTTCCCGGTAAGCCGGCTATTCGCAAACATCTGATAACAACAGAATAAGCAAAAACTATTAATATTTGACAAATATCATGATATAGATTAACTCGTTTTTAGTTCGTTTAATTGACTGAAGCAGAAATTTAAGATGAAAATCAAAGTTGGTATAGTATTGAACTAATAATATTGAAATATTAACATGTGTAACTAGTTTTTGAAATATTAAGATGTATAAGATAGAAGAAAGTTTTGGGATTGGCACATCCAACTAGTTTACGCTTGGTAGAAAGTGCAAAGCAAGTGAATTTATTTAAAAATATGTAATTTTTGCTCTGTTTCTTTTTTAAGACAAGGCAACAGGGGGAAAAAGGAAAACATTATTTACACTACCTTTTTAAGATTTCTAAATTGATTTCCCAGTGCATAATCATAAATTAATTAATATTAAACTATTAAGTGATAAAAGCTTTTATATATATATATATATACTACTCATTTTATATTTATAACTAGCAGACCCGTCCGGGGTTTGTAAATAATAACCTTAAACAAAACTCAAGTTTGTTTGATGTTATATCTTTTAAAATTCTTTTAAATAAACCTAATTTCAGAGAGCCCATTTCCTTCCGCTGCGTCTAGTGTGTTCCCAGCAAACTTCTTTACTAACGAACCTGTAACCTGTGTTCCCCTTCCTATGGCAGCATTTACCGAATGTGCTCCCCACTTGCCAGAGACAATCGAAAACAAAGTTGAGTGAGCCTAACCTCGTAGTAATCAAACCCATAGAATTCAAAAAAAGAATGCACCATTAATGTTTGAAAATGTTGGTAACTGAAGTCCAAGATAAAAATTTCATAATACAGAAAGTAGCTGGATTGTAATCTAAGCTGAATGAACCAAATCCCGTTGAAATTGTGACCTTAGAACCCGAAGTAATAATGCGCCCTCAAGCGGTCGAAAATGCCCCCTCCCCTTGTAAATTTCATGAATTACTTTTAACATTAACACGCTATTTAATAAACTAATGAAATCCCTTATCTAAAGTTACCTTTAAAGTAACGCGATTTTTAATTTACGGCCGTAGTGAGTAGATGTAAGTTGATGCTGAAAAAGGAGATTCATGTTTGAAAAAGGTGGTAGCTGAGGTAAAAAGAAAAACCGGGCCCTGGGGGCCAGGGTCTTAACTGGAATGTAGTTGGATATAAGAAAAAATTTTAGTGGTTTTAAAGTAGTTAGAAGACGCTAAAACTATGTTAAAGAAAATTGCAAAAATATCGGATAGTTTTAAAGAAGCATATAATTCATTAATATTCAAAATTGATGGTCATTGAAGTCTGAAAATTTTTTTTGGCGTTCATGTAGTATCTGGAGAACATAAGAAGTTGTTAGAAAAAAAAGCTAGTGAATCGGACTATTTTTAAGCGAGCTATAGGGGCCAACTGATAGTTGAGAACAGGACTCTAACATGAAAACATGTTTAAATGATTTAGTACTTAGCGTTTTATAGTTCTTCAATTAGTCAAAATTAAGCATAAGATATGAATTAATCATTAGAATAATATTTTAAAGAAATGCACAAAAAAATGGGGCAAATGCTTAAAAAGGGGCCCTAGGGCAGGGTTGGCGAACCTATGGCACGCGTGCTAGAGTTGGCATGTAAGACAATTTCTCTGGCACGCGAAAAAATAAATTTTATAATTATTATACAGATGAAATTTAATTTCTATTGTAATGAATAACATTTTGTTTCATACTGACAGACTATCACAAATAAGGCAATTATTTTTGCATGAAAAGAATTTTCTTTTCTTGCGATGTTATGCAGCGTTTGCGACATGTATTTTGCCCTTCTGTATGATTTTTATAATGCTGTATTTTTCAAATTAATTTTTTTAGACAGTCCCTTCAGTAAGATGGCAAATGGATCCAATTGATAAAAGTATCAAAATATGAATCAGGTATAAAGCATTCTCCATCGAACATATAACAGTAAAAATCTCATCAATAATTTATTGATACAATGCTTAATGCAACTTGGATAATCATAACTAGATGCATAAATAATAAGGTCAAAAATTTCTAAAATAAAATTTCGTATTTTGATTTCCTTATCATAGTGAAAATTATTACATAAATGAATCATATTTGCGAATTAAAATTTTAATTTAATGGTTTATTCAAATATGCAGAGAAATAGCATCTGATTTTTTAACTAGCGTTTTGTATAAACATCGTACTTTGCAAAATTATTTTATGTCAAAATGTGGCACGTTACACCATTGATAGATATTGTTGGTGAATTTTTGGCACGCGCACGTAAAAAGGTTCGCCGATCCTGCCCTAGGGCCCCAATAAAAACATGAAGGTGTTGGTCTAGGGAGAAGAGTCCAAGACTCAATTTTAAAATTATGCAGTGAGAAGGTGAGAAAGTTAGGGGGTGAAAAATGCATGGCACACAAAAAGTTCAAGGGTCCCTAGGGTGCCTCAGGATTATAACTGGAATATAGAAACGGGAGAATAAATGGAAAAATGGTTCAAAAAATGAAGATCGGATTAAGAGGGGCAATTTATTAACAATTTATGGTGCAAAAGCTTCAAGGGGCCAGGGACTTAAGTAGCATGTAGTTTTGTATAAAGATACTTTTTAGTAGTTTTTAAAGTAATCATAGGACGCTAGAACTATGTTAAAGAAAATTGCAAGCAATTCGGATTATTTTTAAAGAATCTGCACCTAAAGCCCAAGAAGGCGATTAGTATTCAAAATTGGTGGTAGTTGAAGTCTGAAACTTTTTTTGTCGTTCATGTAGTAGCTGGAGAACCTAAGAAGTTGTTAGAAAAAAAAAGCTGTTGAATCGGACTATTTTGAAGGGAGATATAATAGTGGGCCCAAAAAGGGCCAACTGATAGTTGATAACAGGGCCCTAACATGAAAACATGTTAAAACGTTTTAGTACTTAGCGCTTTAGATCTTCATCTAGTCAAGATTAAGCATAGGGTATGAATTAATCATTAGAAGATAATTTTAAAGAAATGCGCAAAAAATTGGGGAAATGCTTAAAAAAGGGCCCTAGGGCCCCAATAAAAATATGTGGATGTTGATCTAGGGAGAAGAGTCCACGACTCATCTTTAAAATTACGCACTGAGAAGGTGAGAAAATTAGGGGGTGAAAATGCATGGCACACAAAAAGTTCAAGGGGCTCTACGGGACCAAGGTCTTAATTGGAAAGTAGAAACGGGAGAATAACTAAATGGAGAAAGTATCCCAAAAATGAAGATCGGATTAAAAGAAAGCAAGGGGCTCTGTATCGGTCCTCAAGGGTGCCAGGGTCTTAACTGAAATGTAGAAATGGGGTAGAAACTGAATGGAGAATTCGCCCCAAAAACGAAGAAGATCGGATAAAAAAAATAGGCATGTTATTAATAATTTAGTGAATAAAAACTTAAAAGGGCCCGGGCCTTAAAAAATTAAAAATCTGAGCCTCAGGTGCATTAAGACCTGCCTTGCACTATTCACTCCTAAATTTTCAGACTTCTACGTGCAGTAGTTTTTGCTAGCCATCGCACACACACACGCAGAACGATTTGTTCTCTTATTATTATAGCTTTATTTTCTACTTTTTATCCTAATGTTTCATTGTTGCAGTTTCAGAGCCATTTAGCATATTTTGGCGAGTGTTTAAAAATCTATATTTGATTCAATTCGTTTACAAACGTCGAGTCGCAGAGAACATTGCGTGTAAATATATTTTCTTATTTGGCAATATTATTATTTGGCCATTTTAAATATGACGTGTAATTTCCTCCATTTACGGCTTTTAACGTATATTAATACATTTATTATTTAAAATTTTATTTCTCTTTTAAAATGCACGTATAAATATAGTTTTTATGACGTAATTTTCAATATTTTCCTGCACTGTCAGAAAAACTCGTCAATATGCACTAAATTATTCCTCATTGTTTAACAAATAATTTCCGTACTCCTAGAAAACATGTTTTATCCGTGAATTCTCTGCGAACGTCTAAAAAAGAGGGAGAAATTCCGTTCATTCGTAGCACGCATGCGTATTGGGTCTATTAATAATGAATCCGTGTTTATTTTTTAAATGAAAAACCAAAAATTCTATAAATTAAGATTTCTTATTTAATTAAAAAAGTCAGTTTCCGAATTCAAAAATAAATAACAATTATATTTCTCATTCTTTCAAAAGTACTCACAATTTATTTTTTAAAGTTGAATAAGTTAAATAAAGTTGAATTTATAAAGTTGTTTATAAATAAATATTCGCATTTAAAATATACTTTAAATGAACACATTTAAATGATATTTTAATTAAGAAAATTAAATGGAAAAAAAATAGATATTACTCAAAAAAAAATCTTATCGAATAAAAATATAATATTCGTATTTTACCTCTAGCAATCTACGAAAAATATTTAAAATTCATATTTTTATACTACATTAATACTAAAGTATAAAAACCTCAACCATAATCTCATTAAAAATGAAACCTTCTCGAAATGAACTACAAAATTAAAAGCTTTTTAAAAAAATTATCAAGCCATGCCCATCTCAAGCGAACATATTTACTTCAAAATATTTCGCTGCTGTGCAACTACAGCTCAGTGCTAGCGTGCTCGTCTCGTAGAGTTGAGATGGCTGGTTCGAATCCAACGTCGGACGCTTTTGCTTTTTCGCAACTTTCTTCGTGTAACGAATGGGAAAAAAACGGATATTCGTCAATTCAGGGGAAAATGCCGGCTGCACTGCTGCCAGTAGAATTTCTGTGAATTGAAGAAAGTTTTTTTGAGAGTGTGCTTTTAATACGCAATCATTTAATTCTAATTTGAAAAGGTTTTTCTCTGTTTATAATACGTGTAAATATTTTTTTTAATTTGAAGGAAATATTATTCTAACAATTTAAAATAATAACCTTTACTAAAATATGTAAAAAATATCTCTCGAAATTCTGAAAATTTGAATTAAAAATAGAAATGAATCCTCAGAAAATTAGTCAAATAAAAAAATAAATAAATGCAGTCTTATAGGTCTGCATGGACCGGAATTTCCAGGGCCGGGCCCGGCCCGTTTATATTTTTACAGTTCTCGGCCCGGCCCGTACAAAAATCAGGGGAAACAGGCCCGGCCCTACTCAATTTCTTTAAAAAATTCCGTTTTTTCTCGACATACAATTAAGATTCCTTTAATGAATACTACATACATATTTATGGGAACATTTTACTGTATATTTTAGATTACTATGTATTCGTAAAACAGAAAACACACAATAGTAAATACATCAACGAATACTTTCAGTGTTTTAGTCATCGTCTCTACAGACGTTTCAAAATTCGAATATTCAAAATTCGATTCATTAAAAAATTAATATAGTTTAGAATAAAGGGTTAAAAACATGATAACTTTTAAAGCTGTATAATAAAAAGTAGATTTGTGAAAATATTTCTCTCATTTTTAAGGTTTTTCTCAAATCCAAAAAAGGTACATTTCGACACATTTATGAATTCATTTCTTTTCGAAAACGCGTAAGATTGGCAGGTTTTTATTCAGAAACTATGTAAATGCCGTTTTTTTTTCTTAGATAAAAGCAATATATCTTTCAGAAAATACTGCCAAAGGTAGCGTTTTGAATCGAATTTCCGGAAGCGATAGTACTGAAAAGGAGAAAAACGTACAGTCACGTGACAAGAATCTCTTCTCTCTAAGTAATTTATCAAAAATGAAAAAAGCTATTCGATTCCAAATGCCTTCAATAGTCAGGTCTGTCAATTTTATGCATTTATAGTTAAAAATGAGTCAGAAAATGTGCCTGAAAGCTTCACATTGTTGAGTTGTGAATATGAGAACCACCTTAAGGTATATTTCAAAGATACTGTTAACAGAAGTTCATTATCGCTATTAATACTTTCACAAAACATATTGCCTGCTCTGCACATCCTGAGAACGATTAGGACCAGTTCCGTCCTGCCACGAGTCTGCTGAAAAAATTAAATCCGGGATCAGACATCATGTAACTGTACGATGCCGATCTCTACGATGAACATGTTACGTTTCTGTATTGATGTTGTTAAACTCGCATCGGCTCGTGATGCACATTTATACTTCTCGAGAAAGTCATATTCATTGAAAATGGCTCGCATTTTATCTGTTTTGCTTAAATTCTTATATCGGGTCGATAGGCCCGATTAATTTTTTTTTTTTATCGATGCAGCCCGTTCAATTTTTTTTTGTTGGCCCGGCCCGTTGAAAAAATTATCCTAATTCTGCCGGCCCGGCCTGTTTGAAAATTCGCCGGGCCTCGGGCCAAGCCCGGGTCCGTGCAGACCTCTATGCAGTCTGCACACTGGGAGTTTCTAATGTATATCCTTAGAATTTTTTTTTAATTCCTATGTATATAGCTTTTGCTTCTATAAAACTTTATTAATGGAACAATTTTGACCAACTTTAGCATTAAATATCTCTTAAAATAATTATTCGATTTAAAAACTGTCTACATCAGCTTGTTTATCAAACATTTTTCTATAATACTACCAATATTCATATTTGTGTATGCAGTAGTTTTCTTAATATTAACGAAGAATAACCAACGGTCACAAAAAAATCATTTACTGCGGCGGTGACAGCGTTAGTTACCTCTTTTAGGTAGATTTCATATGAAATACTACTGTAACGGAGCCGATGTCGTAAGGTGGTGTGGTAGCGGGCAACTTCAACGGCCTGGTCTTATCAATATCGAAAAAAATATTTTATTGTATCACAAACAATTAAATAAGAATTTCTTGATTAAATAATTCATAATTACAACATTTTTCATATACGGGTTCGAGTTCAGCTAACAATAAAGTAGTTGTAGAATCAAGTCCAGTTCTCTAATGGTAGATTGTTTTCAGGGAGAATGTCTAATATATTCAATGTCCACACTTTTCGAAGGTAGAGTTCGAGATGTTCGACAGGAATGTCTCACTTTTTGTAGATGTTTAACCGAGGTTTAGGAACATCCGATATTCAACTCCGTGATGGAGATATCTTAACAGCCACACCTGGCTTTCGCTTTTCTGTGCTTCGAAATATGTCCCGAAGTCGTCGACCCGTGAGCGATTTCCACTCTGCACGGTCAGTAAAACCTTGAAGTCTCAAATTCAACAGAAGGGGAAAAAAAGCTCTCGAGAATGCTCTTGCATCCTCTTTTATCAGTTTCGTTTTTCCGTCTAGGACCAAAGCCACTCCCATTAGCCACTCACCATCCGTGGCCTATGATCTCATACACCAGTCCTTTCTCTATAGGCTGCAGTCAGGAACCTTGGCGTCCGGTTTAATATCTGGTTTCACTTTCTACTTTCCCACGGGAACGAGACCCTCGTGAACATCAAAAGAATATTTCTCTCGCTAGATAAAAGAGTTCCTTTCACCCTAGTGTCCTCTGCGAAGATTGATTGAAATTGAAGTATTTGTTTCATCTTTAGCGACATTTTCTAGGACTCTGGAGAAATTTGGAGGCTAGGTGAAAATACATTAGCTTCCCTATGCTGGCTTTTGCCTTGTAAATTGAGAGTTCCAATGTGAGATATCGTTGAATTCTCACAACACCCCTCCCTCAAATCATATTTCGGCTACCAGACGTAATATGCTGTAAGGGAAGTGGTTAGCTCATACATTTCAAGTGGCCCATATTTAATTATATCAATTCCTAGAAAAAAACCTTTTCCTGCATTTTATACTTAGCTTGCAAATGCTGGACACATTTGGTTACGAAATTTCTTTTTAACAGACAAAACACATTTATATTTTACACGATTACATTTACACATAATAAAATGAATATTAATATATACATATAGTCGGGTTTAACGACCGACTTACTCTACTCGGCTCAAGTAATCCACGTGAGGTATATCTTTGCCTGGTCGATGAGTAATTGCATAATGACGGTTTCGTCTTCTGCAGTGTCAGTGCCCATCTGAGTAGTCTGGGATTGTTGCCTGCATTGTTTTTCAAGAATATTAATGGGTTGTGGTCCATTTTTATGGAAAACTTTTGCCCATCAATATAGTGCCTAAGCTTCTTTATTGCGACAATTATAGTGGCACATTGACGCTCGGAGGCACTGAAACTCCGCTCCGGTTCTGTGAATTTTCGGCTAAGAAAAATTATTGGGCGTTCTTCTGAGCCCTTCCTCTGCGCCAAAATAACCCCAATACCCACTTCAAATGCATTGGTTTGTATTACGAATTCGGAATCGTAATCAGGGGCATACAAAATGGGTTCTTCGGTGAGTTTGGTTTTTAAGAGTTTGAACGCCTTTTCCATTTCGTCACTCCAATCTACTTTTCCCTTTTTGTTTTTTCATTTTAAAGCGCGCGTGAGTGGTTCTACTATGGTTGGGTAATTTTTTATATATCTCGAATAATAACCCGCCATACCCAAACATTTTCTAATTTCCGTCTTGTTTTTGGGCGCCGGCAACTCCGCGATGGCCTTGATTTTCGCCTCCCCCGGTTTGCGTTGACCTTCCCCCACTACGTGCCCTAGATACTTAACAGTTTTTTGCGCAAATTTGCATTTTGCGATTTTGACTTTTAATTTAGCCTCTTTGATTCTGGTTAACACTATCTTTATATGCTCAAGATGGTCCTCCCAGCTATTCGAGAAAATGGCCATGTCGTCTAGGTATGGTAGACAAAATACTTCTACCCCACTGAGTAATCTAGCCATAAATTTGGAAAATCTGTAAGAAGCGTTGACCAAACCGAAAGGCATTGTCAGGCGTAAATAACTCCCGAAACTAGTCACGAAAGCGGCCAATTTTTGAGCTCTGGGGGTCATCGGAATCTGCCAGTACCCCTTAGTCAAATCGAATACCGTGATATATTGGGCGGCGGCAACTCTTTCAACTCTATCCTCGATATTAGGAAGTGGGAAAAATTCAGCCCTAGTAATGGAGTTCAGTTTTCGGTAATCAATGCAAGGTCGAGCTTCCTTACCCGGGGCCTCCACTAAAATCATGGGAGAGTTATAATCCGATTCCCCCTCCTTTATGATTTTTAAATCAAGCATACGCTTGATTTCTTTTTACAAAATTTCATTTTGCCTGACTGATGTTCTATAAGGTCTTATCCTCACTGGTTTGTTTTCGACAAGCTCAATGTCATGCTCTGCTAGATCTGTTAGTCCTATGTCGTTCGAAAAGACTTCCCTATACGTGTTTAATAAATTTTCTAACTCACGCAGCTGTTCAGCCTTGCACCGGTCCCTCAAGTCACTTTCCTCCACTACTTGCCTGAAATCATAACTGTTAGAGTCGGCCGAAGGGTAAACTATCTCTAAATCTTGCATCGCGTCTAAGTCGTGAAATTCATGGGTCAAAATGTTGATTTTCTCCACGCGTTTCACATAAGGTTTTAATAAATTCACGTGGTAAATTTGGGATTTTTCGCGTCTACCTGGAACATTTACAATATAATTCGTAGCGGAAATTTTAGATTCGATTACGCCTGGCTCAATCCATTTTACCGACATTTTATTTGGTTTACTAGTGGCCAAAACCAGTACCTCGTCTCCTGGCTCGAAACTCCTTTCGGTCGTGTTTCTATCGTACCAGGGTTTTCTCTTATCTCTGCTAGTAGTCATGTTTTTGACGGCCAGCTCTTGGCAACGTTTTAACCGATTTATCAGTTTGAAAACGTATTCAGTGACTAATACATGTTCTTGACTATCTCCCGTCCATTGTTCAAACAACAATGTTTCCGGCGTTCTCAAATTTCTCCCGAAAACTAACTCAGCGGGACTGAATCCCGTCGATTCGTGGGTCACCGTTCTTAAAGCTAACAGTGCATGGGGTAAGTTTTCCTCCCAATCACTCCCATTTTCGACACACATCGCCTTCAATAGTCTCTTAACTGGCCTATGAAATCGCTCGATTAAATTCGAGGAAGGGTGACACACGCTTGAATGTCTTAGCCTTACACCGAATTTCTTCAGAAAAGCAGTAGTTAAATTTGAAGTAAAGCTACGCCCCAAATCTGTCTGGATTTCCGACGCGTAACCTACACGGCTGAAAATAGTTGTCAAAGCTTCAATTACCGTTTCCGAAAGCATATCTGCAATTGGAATCGCTTCTGGGTATCGGCTATACACACATATGGCGGTCAACATGTATTTATTTACCTTTTTGGATTCTAGCAAGAGGCCAACTAAATCAATTGATAGTTTTGAAAATACTTCTGAAATAATCGGTACAAGTGTCAAGGGGGCCTTTTTCTGCTCCCCCGATCTCCCTACGCGCTGACACGCGTCGCATGATTTTACAAAATTTTCAGACTCCCTTATTACATTGGGCCAAAAAAGTATCTCAACAATTTGTCTTTCGTTTTCTTCTCTCCCAGATGAGCCGAAATGCCCTCATGGCACGCGATTAAAAGACCCTGTCTAAACTTCAGGGGTATGACTAATTGTATCCTTTCATTTCCCCGGTGATCGTACGTTTTCCGTACTATTAACGAGTCCTTATACTCGTAATGCGACTTCTTTAACTCTGCCCTTTTTCTAACTTCGCTTAAAGAGTCATCCGTTTCTTGTTCTCTTTTAAATTCCTTCTTCCCCACCTTGCTTAATCCTATGCTCAAGTCCTCCACTAGATCGGGTAACAATAAATCCTCTTCGTCTTCCCCCAAATCCCCATTCATTTCCTTTGAACTGGTTTCGTCTTCTATAGGTTTTTCCCATGTATCCGCGCCTGTCTCTTTCGATTGGGGACTTCTCTTTTTCGCGTCCTTCCCCTTCGTCGGGTCGGACTTCAATTCTTCTGGTTTCGGTTTCGCCTGACTCCGTGTTATCACGACGTTTAAAATCTGGGCATTATCGCTCTTAATTTTATCGATCAATTTTTGAGTTTCGTTCCCCAGTATGTAATAAGGCATGTCTGATTCTACGTCTGCTACTATGGCCTTTGTTTTTGTGCTCCCCAATCCGTCCAATTCTAACGTTACATCAGCCGTCGGCAAACAACGTAAATCGTTCATTAGCGGTTGTCTAACCCACACAACCATACCATCTAATTGCTCCGGCTTAATTAATTTGCATGAGACCACATCGGAACAACTTCCACTGTCCCTTAATACAGTGATTTTCTCTCCATTAATTAAGGCATGGCTTAAGTAGGGTTTGAAACCTTCCTCGAGATCAATATTTCCGCTAACGTGATGAACTTTAGCAACGGTTTTTTCGGTCCTTTTGTTTTCGGGACAATTAGCCCAGTTTTGGAACAAATAAAGCACTTACTCCAATTTTTACGTTCGAAGACTTTTTCCCTTTCTTTATTTGTTTCCCGCTCACGCCAGTTGAGTTTAGTTTCGGAATTCCTATCGCGCGATTTATCTTCATACTTAGGCCTTTCAGGTTTCCTATCAAGCGTGGTCTCGTGTTCCACGTTTTTTTGGACACTCTTTTTATCGCCTCGTATTCGTCTAGTGCCGTAGCGAGCACCAAGGGATCTTTATAATTCGCCCACGAATCAATAAAATGTTCTTTTAATTCGACCGGCGCGCGTCGTTTTATCTGATCAGTGATCAACAAGTCTTTTAATTCAGAAAATTGCGTAATCCCCAAACCGTTAATCCATCCTTCAAGAAAACTATTCAATTCGAATATGAGATCTCTCCACGGATTTCCTGGATTACGTGTATGTTTATTAAATTTTTGACGGTACCCCTCCGCACTCAGCCTGTACCGGGCTAATAAAAGCGATTTAACATGTTCGAAATTGTCAATTTTTTGAGCTGGTTCGCGTAAGATCAATTCTACAATTTCCACCGGCAATAATGCTAACAAGTGTGTGACGTATTCATCTTGCTCTATTCCGGACCTATTCGCCCCGTCGCTCGAACAAATTCAGGAATAATGTTATGTCGGATCGTTCAGGATCAAAACAATGCATAATAGTTTTAAGAGGTAATTTAACGGATCTTTCGGAACCGCTACTAGCCGTAGAATTTCGCCTTTCTGAACTCTGCGTTAATTTTAGCTGTTCTAAAGTAAACGCCCTTTCTTTTTCTTTCTCTCTCTCTTCTTTTTTCCCCTCTCTTTCTTTTTTTCTGCGCGATTCGGTCTTCCCTATCTTTCACGATAAACCCTGCCTGCACTAAAGTTAGTTCCTCGTCGTATTTGTCTGCTGCTTCAATTTTTTCGATTATCGTTGCCATATTGTCTTGTTCATCTATTTCCACATCTAAAACTTCCGCGAGATTCTGTAAATCCGCTTTCCTGATATACTTCAGTGAATTTAACTTCGACATGACTACGGTATGTTGAAATAATACAAACGGAAACTGTTCGTTTTGTTTATCAATTTAAAAGTATATGAACCTTACACCTCACAAGAAATATTTTACCCCTAAGCACACAATATAAATAAACATTTCAAATGCATAACCAATATGTAAAAATAATTTTATGATTTTTCAAAAGATTTTCAGAATTTCTATACTTTTGTGCCAAACGTAAAGCAAAAAGTAAAATTCAAAATTTTAAAGCTTTAGAGTCCCTATACACACAATATGAAAAAAATAAGTAATTTTTCAAATACTATGGGCAAACTACATTCCCAGTATTTCTCAAGAATTGAACACTCTCTGCAACCTTTATCAAAATGCATCTATACTATTTAGGGTAAAAGTTTAATTTACTCTGTTTGTCATTTAGCAATCCAGCATGCATCAAAATTTCTCTTTATACAATCACTCATTAAAATATATTTCTTACACAAGTTATATAAGTAAAAAAAAAAAAAAATTACTGGGCATTTTTTGAGTAGTTATGAATTTAGCCTATCTAATCCTTTCTGCATTCCAAACATTAAAAATAATGATAAAGATAACATAACATATAAATTTGCATTAATAGTTAGATTTCCATTAACTACACATTATCGCTTTATTATAATCTTAATATTTTCATTTACCTCAAACTCAAAAGTTTCTCTTATTTTTATCTAAACAACACTTTAACATCCTATCAGTATGATAAATAATAGTTTAAGAGCCACTCAAAATAAAATGAGCTCACCTGTTGCAGTTGTTGCTTGAAGTATCTTGTCTGGGGAACGGTTCGTTATGACACTCCGTGGGTGTCGTCCACTGTAGCTCAAGGGCTCGTATCGGTCGTGTTGCGTCCCACTGTTTGTCGTCCAAGATCCACCTTGCACTGTCTCGAAGCACTGTCTAGTTGATCTAACTGAACTGTCTCATGGGCAATGTCTAGATGGGCTGTCCGTCTGTCTTCCTCGGAACTGCCGTTTCGATTCTTTCGGCTGCCTCTCGAGTTGTCAGAAACTCCGGGTGTTCGCCGTCTGTTTCCTCCTGGGCTTTCCTCTAATAACAATTATTCTTGCTGAAAATCTTCTAACTGCCACCAAGTTGTAACGGAGCCGATGTCGTAAGGTGGTGTGGTAGCGGGCAACTTCAACTGCCTGGTCTTATCAATATCGAAAAAAATATTTTATTGTATCACAAACAATTAAATAAGAATTTCTTGATTAAATAATTCATAAGTACAACATTTTTCATATACGGGTTCGAGTTCAGCTAACAATAAAGTATTTGTAGAATCAAGTCCAGTTCTCTAATGGTAGATTGTTTTCAGGGAGAATGTCTCTAATATATTCAATGTCTACACTTTTCGAAGGTAGAGTTCAAGATGTTCGACAGGAATGTCGCACTTTTTGTAGATGTTTAACCGAGGTTTAGGAACCTCCGATATTCAACTCCGTGATGGAGATATCTTAACAGCCACACCTGGCTTTCGCTTTTCTGTGCTTCGAAATATGTCCCGAAGTCGTCGACCCGTGAGAGATTTCCACTCTATACGGCCAGTAAAACCTTGAAGTCTCAACTTCAACAGAAGGGGAAAAAAGCTCTCGAGAATGCTCTTGCATCCTCTTTTATCAGTTTCGTTTTTCCGTCTAGGACCAAAGCCACTCCCATTAGCCACTCACCATCCGTGGCCCATGATCTCATAGACCAGTCCTTTCTCTATAGGCTGCAGTCAGGAACCTTGGCGTCCGGTTTAATATCTGGTTTCACTTTCTACTTTCCCACGGGAACGAGACCCTCGTGAACATCAAAAGAATATTTCTCTCGCTAGATAAAAGATTTCCTTTCACCCTAGTGTCATCTGCGAAGATTGATTGAAATTGAAGTATTTGTTTCATCTTTAGCGACATTTTCTAGGACTCTGAAGAAATTTGGAGGCTAGGTGAAAATACATTAGCTTCCCTATGCTGGCTTTTGCCTTGTAAATTGAGAGTTCCAATGTGAGATATCGTCGAATTCTCACACTACCTATTACATTCTCCCCTATGTTGGAATTTCGGAAAAAATTTTGCAGATCTACATCGATCATGACACCTAAAACCCAAAACCACCCCAGTAAAAAACTTTATCTATCTATCTGTCTGTATCGCTTTTTTATGGACACGATAACTTCCATAATTCTGCATAAACTGATACTTAAAATCAAGGAGCATAAAATCTCGGTCAAATTCGTTAATGGGCAAAATCGGACCAAGGGGGTGGAAATAGGTAGGGGCTTTGTGAAACACGAGAAAACCCCATAACTTCTTAATTATAATGCATATCGACTCATTTTAAAGTTTTTATTACTTTTAAAAAAAGGGGGCCAAAAATTATTGTATGACAGAATTTTGGTAAAATTAAAAATGGGTTCAAGGGGCAAAAAAATAGGGTTTTGGGGAGAAAAAAAAATTCATAACGTCGTCAATTCTCAAGATATCAAATCCAATTAAATTTATTAAAAATTGTCTTAATATTATCTATAACTTTTACACTGAGAAGTTTTTGTAGCACCAATTCTTATCGCAAAAAAATAAAAACGAAAACAAAAAGGGGCGGGGGGCGGGTTGAAGAAGAAAAAAATCCATAACTTCGTTAATTCACAAGATATCCAATCCGCTTGAATTTATTATACATCTTCTGAATATTATCTACAACTTTTATATTGACAAGTTTTTGATAGGACCAATTCTTACAGCAAAAACAATTTAAAAATACATAGTAGTCCATAGAGACCGTATAGAGACGGCAATAGAGACCGTATAGGCATATAATATAGATAATAACATCTATGAAAAATACCACTACTTTCATTTTTAATACATTCATTTTTAATTTCACAAAATTTTCTATCCTTTAATTTTAAACATTTATTTTTTGCGTTCACAGTTAATTTCAGGATCCATAAATGTCGAAAGTAAAGTTAGCGCAAAAATGGAATTGTTCGCAGATATGTATATATATACAAGGTGCGTCTAAAAATTTCGGTGAATGGATGGATATAACATAAACAACGCGAGTTAAAAATGCGTCACTGCGAATGCGCAGGGACGCATGGAGAGACGGCACGTAGCAAGAAACCAAGGCAGAATAGTCTGCTATAAGGAAAGGGCATGTTTACAAACAAACACTTCCGTCAATCAATCTACCAACTATATTTTTGCCATAAAGATCATTGCAGGAATAGTCTTGGCGACGTAGGCCAATCATATCAGAGACGTTTTAAACGTAGACTAATCAAATTTCCCCAGCTCATGCGTACAGGTATGAGTCATAAAGAACAGACAGGTTTTCTTGCTGAACCAACAGTAATTTGACCAACAGTGACGTCAGCTGCCCTTTCCTTATAGGCTGTCGAACGGTGTATGCTTGAAAACTCGCTTCATATTGAAATGGAGCAGAGCAACGGATAAACATCAAGTTTTGCTGCAAAACCGCCACAGAAACACATGGAATATTGGTCCAGGTGTACGGAACAGACACAGTGAGCAAAATATGCGTGTACGACTGATTTCAACGTCTTCGGGAGGGAAAGGAAACTATGGATGACGAACCAACGTTCAGGTCGACCCTCAACAAGTGTGACGACAGACAAGATCGAGCGGGTTCGACAGATGCTGACAATCGCCGACAGTCTTTACGATGGATATCCGAGGAAATGGGAATCAGACATATGACGACGTATGACATCTGTGCTTCGGTCGATCCCGAAAGAGGTCTTCGCTGACTCATTCCAGTAGTATAGCGCCTAGAATACATAGTAAGGAAATCGGCTATCCCTGTAATACTTAAAAAAGTGCTAAAATATCGTATCCCTTAAATGTGCAACGATGATGCTGAAATATAAAGATCGCAGCGACATCTGCAGGATATTTTCTACAACTGCAAGATATTGCTAGTCTATACAATGTAATACGAAAATTCCGCAGATGTCGCTGCGATCGACACTTGGGATTTTAGCAGTATTGTCGCACATTTAAGGGATACAAATTTTTAGAATTGTTTGCATAGCATATTTCCACACTAGGTATTCTAGACGCTGTACCAGTAGCTTTATCAACGATGTCATAAGTGTATTGTGGACAACGGACTTTGAGGGTGATTAAAGGTATTTTGTTTCCATGTTTCGGTTTATATGTTTTATGCTTCCATTCACCGAACTTTTTAGACGCTCCTTATATATATCTTTGCCTAATTTTAATGTTAATTAATCGCATAATTCTGAAATTAAATAAGGTAAAGCTTATGACTTGAAAGTAAAATTAACACAAAAATGGAATTGTTCGCAGCTATGTATATATATATATCAAATGAATAAACAACTAGCAAAAACATTTATAAGAAAAATTTCCAGAAAACCTTTCGCTCCGCTTCATCTCCATCTCCTACGTGTGCGACACACTACGTCACATATAAGTCAAGCGAGGCTAACGAAAAAGACAGGCTACCGCAGTGGGTCCGATTCTTCTTTTTTTACAGACCGCTGGAGTCACGTGCTCGAATGCAAATCTCTTCATAAATTTAATCATTCATCTTGTCATGAAATAGCAGCATCGTGAAAGAACCAATTAATTAGTCATAGTGCAAAGAAAATATGTATATATATATAACTTTATATCAAAATTTAACACAGTTATAAGGATTTATTCATTAAAAAGAATTCTATTTTGCTACTTTTTGGTTAGCCGGGCAGAAGTATACCCGTATTTTTCATAAGCATAAAAAACTTCAGAATTTTCACAAAAAAAAAAAAAAAAAAAAAAAAAAAAAAAAAAAAAAAAATCTACACCCATTTCAGACTATTCAACATCAAAATAACTTACGAACAGGAACAACCTTTCAGATTTTGCTTGGAAGGGGACAAAACTTTTTTATTAAACATTGCAAACACAAATTTTCAATTACTATTTCCTTGCATTCACTATTTATACATATTTTCAAAGGAACATTCATAATGTTATAATTTATTTAAATGAAATTACTAATATATTGGTTAAAACACAAGAACTCATTTAAATAATAATAATAAATTAAAGATATAGAAAATTATTTTAAAAGGCTAAAATTAAGAGTAGGCAATTGCCCTACACTGTTCTTGCTAAATAACACACCTTTTTACGGAAACCGTATTTAAACAGCAAAAACAAAAGAAATTAAAATATCAAATTTCTTATAAATAAAAAAAATCAGAGACTTCTTAATGTAAACATCGCTCTTGTCCTACGATTCAGATATAAAAAATAAAGTAAATGAACTACAAAAAAAAAAAAAAAAAAAAAAAAAAAAAGATATACAATTCACATAAAATTGATGCAAAATATATCTGAACTAGAAAGGTAGCCCGTCAAAAATGACGGAAATTTAGATATAATGATATATACAACTCATGTGCAAGAATATGAGTTTTCTCGTTTGTTCCGCAGTGATAGATAAAAATAACACATTTTAAGAACGAAACACATTTATGGAAAACTGTGTACAGTAGAAGACCACTAATCTGCACAGTTTGGTTCCAAGTGTTATGCAGATTTGAGGCTCTTTGCGGTCATGTCTATTCAATATTTTTTTACATTTTTTTTAATTCATATATTGGACAATTTAAATTGTTAAGCCTTAAAAATAAATAAATTACACACGGTAAGGTAAAAACTATTAAATTATCGTATACGATTTCATGAAATGGTATTATATGGTATTATATGTGTGTGCTTCACGATCTTGGTTACGACTTTGGCGAAATTGGCTGCAATTTGTTATAATTCTAATAGTGTGGGCCTCTATAACAAAAAAGTAACCAGTTTTTAGTAAAATTTCTGATATAAAGTAGTTTTCAAAAACTTGTGTAAAATTGCAGGCCGTTCTCATGTTATGCCAGTCCTAGGAATAATATTTCTAACACTGAAGAGTTTCCATGTATATGTGGAATTTAGAAAAGTTTCTCCAAAAGAAAGGTCCTGAAATGACATTGTAATTCCGCTAACCTCAAAGTTTAATCGGTCCTTGATGTTGTTTACTGAAATCTAATAAATGCAGTTATTTTGAATATTACATCAGAATTAAACAGCTAAATTTATTTAACTTAAACTCGCTGTTACTTCCCGATGTTATTTTTTAGTATTAAGAAAGAAAATTATTTACATTTTTCAAATCATGCACATTTATAATTTTTTTCCGTCCTTAATAACTAAATAATGAAAAAATATGCTTTTGTTCTGAGCTCATAAATATGAAAATAAAATAATGTAACTAAGAGACATTGCAAAATTAAATCTTTGTGATTTCAAACCATAAACAAATGATACCGCCACCAATTTACCTACTACGACGTCATTAGAATATTGTCCATTGATTGTTGGAGAACTTACTTTGTGAATGATTACCTCAATGATTTAATATTTTTTACGGTTCACGATGAATGAATCACTTGTGTTTGTTTATGTTTATGGAATGAGATATTAAGCCGTGAACCTAATTTCAACTAAAGTTATCCAAGGATATATGTATTTTTAATCGAAATTAAAAACAATGCTTTGACCTCGAAATAAAAAGTTTTAGTTTGTATAATTGGTTATTTCTGTTAATTATTTATTTAGGTACTTTTCCATTATAGCGCATTTTTAAAAAAAGCTTGGCGTAATTGGCATCAGAAAGTGAGATATGTTGCCAAAATATATAAACAGCTATGAAAACAAATCTAATAAACTTTATTTTTGTTTATACATGCACTTACATACATAAAAAATCGTTTCTAAATATATATAATATTTTTTTATATACAATTTACGGCACAGATTTCAGATATGAACCGGGATACCTAACTGGCGCTAAAATGGTGTTATTTTGCCTGCTATGGTAACCCGTCTATTGTTTTTTTATTTATTAATAAATTGTTTATTTACTTTTATTTTCTGTTTTTAAATTATATAACCTGTTTTGTTCTATAATTATTATTCAAACTTTTATTTATTTATAGTTATTTCCTTTTCAAAATGATAGCAAATAATTTAAAAATATATAAGTAACTGGTATTCGAAAGCGAGATTTCTGCTGAATTGGCGTCAGAGAAAAATCACGCCAACCGCGATGCGTATATGACATCTGAGCAAAAATTACTTCTGTTTCTTTATAAAAATGGGTAAATAGCTTTTTTTACATTAAATAAATTGTATACATATGCAAAAAAAAATGCTTGTGAGTATGAAGCAGTAAACAGGTTGTCAGAAAATACGTTGGCAAACTTCTTTCTCGCCAAGAAACTTTTCTCCGAAGTATTGTACATAAGCAATGATTGCTAGAAATGCATTTTTAATTATGATATGCGCTTTTATGTTTCACTACATTTATGCATACTATACCGTGTGTATAAATGCTACTGTTCATATGCAGGGCTACACAAAAGAATTCGTAAGGGTTACTGAGTATGAGAATAAATTGCTTAAAGGTGGTTTTTAAAGGAGTTATGCAGTTTCACGCTGAACTGCATTTAGTTTACTAAGAAATGTTTGTAGAATATAGATAAAATTATAGGTACAGATGTCATATTCGCCCCATATTGGCGCGATTTTTTTCCGACGCCGATTTGGCGAAAACGTCAACAGCATAAACAACAACATCCGGGTTACCATATCAAGTAAAATAACGACACTTTGGTGCCGGTTAAGTATACATTGCGTATATGACATTGGCTTCGGAAAAAAATCGCGCCAATATGGGGCGAATATGACATCTGTGCCAAATGATATACAGGGTCACGCAAAGAATTGGATACTTAGCCGTCTATGGATGATAATATCTGGAAATTTGATTTCAGTAGCTTTAAGAGTAGTTTAATTTAAATTTTAGCTAAATAGTGGCATGTAATAACGGTACTATTGGCTATGGACGGTAACTGTTGAAATCAATTTTTAAAAATTTTTATGCGTTTTCTAAAATGTTTACTTAGTTATCTTATTTACCTTATTTCCCTAAATAACGAAGTTTTGTTAAAGCATTCAGGATCTGTTGGAAAGTGTTTCATATTCTATGCTTAACGCATGATTTTTCTTTCTTATTTTGCATTTATTTTATTCTTAATTTTTTAGTCTTATACTGCTTTATAGAAACTTTGGCACAGTTGTCATATATACCACATATTGGAGCGATTTTTTTCCGACGCCAATTTGGCGAAAACATCAACAGCATAAACAACAACATCCGGGTTACCATATCAAGCAAAATAACGACACTTTGGCGACAGTTAAGTACCCGTTGTGCATATGATATTGGGGTCAGAAAAAAATCGCGCCAACATGGGGCGTATATGACATCTGTGCCGAAACTTTAATATTTAATGTTTAAACTCTTCGCTCCACTCATCTTGCATATAGTATAAACTATAACACAGATAGCGCAAAATATTAGACAGTTTGATACTTTTCCACTGCAGGGGCTTTGGCGTTTTTAAAAAAAAGCTTAGTGTAATTTGGGCATCAGAAAGTGAGATTTGGGTACTTTTCCGTTATACGGATACCATTGTCGCCAAGCGTAATAGTTGGCGCAAAATGAAAATCACGTGAATTGAGGCATTTGAAAAATAAAAGAAAAAATATTGTCGATACTAAACTGAGCATTTAAAAATATAACATTTGAAAATTCCAGACTTTTACGAACTATTTCATTAAATCACAAATATATACTTAAAATAATTGAACAAATAACTGTCATAAAATAAAGCAATAAAATAAAACTCATATTAAACTGCTGGCATAAAATTACAAATATCTTTTAGCATTTTGAAATAATTGGCGCATTAGCATACATTTTGGCATGATGTCCGTATAACGGAAGAATATTGAGATTTGTTGTCAAATCATATAAGCAGCTATGAAAACAAACTTGATGAGCGTTTTTTTTTTATATATGTTTATTTTATATGTATATTATTCATGCTTTTATGTACAAATTACATCTGTTTCTGTATAAAATTAGAGAAACAGCTTTTTTATGTTAAACAAATCGCATAAATATCGAAAAAAAAATGCGTGTGTCTATATAAAATGAAACAGTGGATAGGTTCCCGGAAAATATGTTGCCAAATTTCCTTTTTCGCCAAGGCACCTATAATGGAAAAGTACCTAAACACATTAAAATCGCGCAATTAGGAGCTCATACAGTACAGCGTCGTCTATTGGCAGTTATTTTATTAGTAGCATCGGGAGGAAGATGTAAAGATGTACTTTAAATTCTCACCCATAGATTTTGAAAAAATATCTTAAAAGAGCGGAGTTTCAATTAAATTTTGGTGACCTCCTTTATAAAAGATTAATGGTTTTAAATGGGAATTTCGCCAAATCAGCCAGCTATCGCCAAGTTGGCCAACATTTGGCGTTACTGTGGTAACCCTGCATTAGTATTTTTCAACAATTACTCATTTCAATGAGGTGGTCCTACCGGAATTGTGAGGGACACACAGAGACTTGGATTTTATATAAATAGATACTATAGATACCAATTAAAAATAATAAAATCATTAAAGCATGTTTAAAAAAAAACGTGCAAATATTCAAAACATCGACCATTCATGGCCTGGCCGCCATTACAGAGCTTAAGCTAAATACTTTTTAATTAATTATAAAAAAACGAAGAACAAAATCAAAAGTTTGGTGACTTCTTAATAAAAATCGTACCTTTAACTATGCTGAAAAATGCTTTTAATTGCTTGGAAGTAATAAATAACACTTATAAAAAAAGATTTATTAATGCTCCTACGTTAAATACATGGGCACTTCAATCTGTTTATGCCCAGCGCCATATTGATGACGTCACGACTTCAGCGGCGTAAGAAGGTGTGCGAAAAGAGCATCACGTGACTCCAGCGGTCTGTAAAAAAAGAAGAATCGGACCCACCGCGGTAGCCTGTCTTTCTCGTTAGCCTCGTAAGTCAAGTGTTTTGATAGAAAAGAATGCAGAAACTCTGAGATGGGGGGTAAAGGAAAGGGTAATTTAAGCTTCAGTTTTTCGAAATCGCTATTGCACTGGGCTCCGGAGCCCTGTATTTATGAGCTCCTATGAATCCCGACCAATATTTAAATATTTACTAAAAACAGAGAAGTACCGGAACTGAGCTCCGGTGGGCTCCGACACAAATTAAGCCCTGATTTGACCTCTAACATTCTATATACATGTGGAACGGGAATGAACAACAACTTTCATATGAAAAATGTCAACTCAATGAAATGTAACAGTTCACGGGCTGTGGTGATAAATTCATGAATGAGTACAAGTTTACGATCCACGAGAATGGAATTGGAACAGTAGTAAATCATCGATAGAGATCTGTTGGTGAAAGAAGGGGCAAAGTTTAGCAACAGAAGAGAAGCATAAGTGCACCCTTCATGCAAAAGGTCCTTATTATTCTTTAGTAATCATATGTTTACGTATTAAACTGCTATTTGTATAGTTCTACGTCCCATTAAAGGTTTGTGTTTGTCTTCGTATTTGAATGTGATCCTTCTTGTGGTAAAGTTACTGACTTATCATTAGTAATACCACATACATATAATAAAATATTATTTAGTTTATTAATACTTGGAAATTTTTCCAGAGAGAAACATTCGCCTTGCATACAATATTTCAAATGAAAATCAAATTTCAAATTAATTGCTTAAAAGGCGCAAAGGACAACATAGTGAAAACATTCCATGGCGGGACTCGAACCCGGCCCATCAGTATAGCCCACTGACATTGTGGTTTAGTCGGTAGAATGTCAATGCGCTATACTGATGGCCCGGGTTCGAGTCCCGGCATGGAATCTTTTCCACTATGTTGGCCTTTGCGCCTTTTAAGCAATTGATTTGAAATTTGATTTTCATTTGAAATATTATTTAGTTTAGTTTTAAAAGTTAGTTTAGCAGTGCCATATACGTTTTAGCTGCTAAGAAATAGAAAAGGAATAGTCTGTAAATACTAATCGAAAATATATATATATATATATTTAATCATAAAAAATCAGTAGTGAAATTTTGTTCTTTTTATCTATCTATGCGGGGACACCTCTTTTGCTGTGGCTCTGCTTATGGCATTACTACTCGGGAGGGCCGGCGCAAACTGGCAAACGGGTGGTTGCGCAGGGCCCCGTCTTGTTAGGACCCCCTTAATATTTTTGCTCTAGATTTATTTTTAAATGTTTCTTCGTGAGAAAAAATGTGGGTATTAATTTTATTTCTTTCATGCAAAGTTGATTTAATTGTCGGGAAATGTATCGATTTAAGCAGTGTTGAATTCAAGGGGGGGGGGGGGGGAGGTCCCTTTCGGGCCAATGGATGTCCCCTCGGAAGATTTAAGATTTTGTGTTTTCGATGGTCAAAAAATCCGACCCCACCCCGGAGCCACAAAAATTCCTCCCGGAGAAAAGTGCCTGAATTCAACACTTCTTTCGAATCATAATCCTTACCCTATTTAATTGCAGAATTCTGCGATTAATTAACATTAAAATTAGGAAAAGATTTCTATTTGGAAGGAGTGATAAACTAAAAATTGAAATAGTTGACAGTTAAGTATATGCAGGTAGATATATTTAAAATTTTTATTTTGCTAAAGATAAAAAAAGATGCTTTAAATTTTGAAAATAATGTATGAAATATAAATATGCAGATTGGAGGGATGGGGGGGGGGGGGTTGCTACGGTTTTAGTACTGCAGAATCAAGGGCGGATCTGGAAAGTCCTCAAGGGGGGGGGGGCGATTTTAGAAATTTGGAGATTCCAATCTGATGCGCGGGTCGTGGCTAATTTTTTGCACTGTGGGTCGTGTCACTTCTACTTTTTGCTGCGGGTCGGGTTTGGATCAGGTTGACTTCAATTTTTTGCTGTGGGTCGGGTTTGGGTCCGGTTGACTTCTAATTTTTGCTGCTGGTCTGGTTAACTTATAATTTTTGCTGTGGATCGCGTATGGGTCCGGTTGACTTCTACTTTTTGCTGCGGGTCGGGTTTGGGTCCGGCTGACTTCTAATTATCTGCTGCGTCTCGGGTTGACTTCTACTTTAGACTACACCTGACTACACCTAGCGCGTTGTGTTTGGGGCAAATTGATATTATTTCGAGTTTGGGTCAGTTTGGGGCGAGGGTTTTCACTCTTGCGAGAAGAGACCCGATTTTTGAAAAGAAAGTCAACATATTTTTTAAGATAAAAACTATATACAGTAAAAGCTCCATAACGGACACGCCCAAATAATTTTTTAGGAATACTTTTTAATCTTCTGGATTATGTAAAAAATACTAATTTGCTTATAAGACTGCTTGTCTCTTTATAGCTAGGATCAGTTGCAATTCAGTAAAGAATGCTTTGGAACTTATTAAAAAAAAACACCGGATGTCCTAAAATGGACTCACTGAGTTTAAAATTCTTTAATTTATAAATAGTGACAGGAATTTAAAAAAGTCTTTCAGGAGCGTTATGTAAGTTGTCAGGATATTTTTTACTGCGATTTTTGATTTTACTTTACAATAGCAGCGATAGTGGCGCTCCGAACAGTAGTCGTTAAATTGGGGCCCGATTTCTGTCTTTCCTCCTCCGGGAACCGATTTAGCGCCCATTGCTTGCAGCGTCATCTATCGCCGCTATTTTAAACTAAAATCAAGAATCGCAGTTAAAAAAAAAAAAAAAAAAAAAAAAAAAACTCCTGATCAAGGGTAATTCTGAGAGGAAAAAATAATCTGAAATTCAAAGCAAATTTCCTGAAAGGTTACAGTAGAGGGAGTGGGATTCCCTCCTGACACTAATCATTTTTGTTGCGGGTCGGGTTAGCTGTTTTCGATTCGGGTCGGTTTCAGGCTGAGTGTAGATTCCTACAAGCTGGGTTTGGGTTAACACGTTTTCTTCAAAAGTTAGTTCAGTATATTATTTCAGATTAAAAACTATACCTATAATAATTAAAAAATCCCTGCCGGCCCGGTCTACAGGCGGAGGTAGATTTCGAAGTTAAGTATATTATATGCACCAACAAAAACTAAATCGTGATTAGATATAAATCCACTTTAACAGTTTTATCTGGCAGCTTTTGACGAGTTTTTATTTCATTTTTATATAATAGCTGGTTTTATCATAATCATGTTAAGGCGATATTAAAAAAAATACTTTTCCATGCTCAACAACTCGAAATTTTCTGGCACATTTTCAGATTAATTTTTAATAGAAAAAATACGAAACTTGCTGACGTGATTTTTGAAAAGATTTATAAGCGACATGTGTTTTCATTTTTCTTTCAATTAACTGAAACTTGATTGATAAACAAATATTTTCTCAGTAGGGCAATATTTTTCGTTTCTAAATTCGTTTCAAATCGCTTCGGAAAATTCTGTTCAAAATGCCCACTTTGACATCATTTTTTGAAAAATATTCTGCCTCTATCAAAAGATCGATCATTACGGTACATTATATAGTTTCTGAAGAAGAGAATCTATCAATTGGACGCGTTTGAGAGCAAAAATTAATTTAAAAATGAGTAAGAAAATAAGCAGTTTGGATTTGAATACATTCTCAATAAGATAATTTTTTTCTTCAACCGCTATGTATTTTTAATTTGTTTTTGCTGTAAGAATTGGTCCTATCAAAAACTGCTCTATATAAATGTTGAAGACAATATTAAGAAGATATATGATAAATTCGGGGGATTTTATATCTTGTGAATTGACGGAGTTATAGAAATTTTTCTTCTTCACCCCCCTTTTTTTGTTTTTGTTTTCGTTTTTAATTTTTTTTTTTTTGCGGTACGAATTGGTCCTATCAAAAACTTGAGAATACAAAAGTTGTAGATAATATTAAGGAAATGTATAATAAAATTAATTGGATTTGATATCTTGAGAATTGACGAAGTTAGGAATTTTTTCTGCCCAAAATCCAATTTTGCCCAAAAACCCAATTTTTGCGCCCCTTGAGCCCATTTTTAATTTTATCCAAAATCTGTTATACATAAATTTTTGGTCCTATTTTTAGAAGTAATAAAAACTTTAAACTGATTTGATATGTACAAAAATTAAGAAGTTATGGGGTTTTTTTTCTGTTTTCACAAAACCCCTCCCTATTTCCATCCCCTTGGTCTGATTTTGCCCATTCACGAACTTGACCGAGATTTTATGCCCCTTGATTTTATGTATGAGTTTGGAAGAGATTTGTGCAGAATTGTGGAAGTTATCGTGTCCAGAAGAAAGTGATATCTATAGATAGATAGATAGATAGATAAAGTTTTTTACTGATGGTGGTTTTGGATTCTAGGGGTCATGATCGGTGTAGATCTGCAAAAATTTTTCAGAAATTCTAACATAGGAACAACGCCAATAGGTAGTATTTCATACGAAATCTACCTAACATAGATGTATGTATGTGTGCTGTTTTCTAAAGAGATCACTGTATTTTCTCCACGACTCCTTGATGAAATTCGCATTTCTTCCACGACTCTCTGACGAAATTCGCGTTTTCATCGCAACTCTTTGACGAAATTAGCATGTTTTCGCAGCCCTTTGATAAAACTCGCGTTTTTCCGCAGCCATTTCAGAAAATTCGCATTTCATCTACGATCCTTTGTTGAAATATGAGTTTCTTCCGCAACCCTTTGACGAAATTAATGTAATTTTCTTGCCTTTTGATAAATTCCGCGTTTTTTCCGCGATCCTTTGGCGAAATTAAAGTTATTTCCTGCGAACGATTGACGAAATAGATTTTTTATGGCGACCATTTGTCAAAATTCGCGATTACTTTTATGTCCGAATTTTCGGATCGATGAATTTTTTCAATTTTCGGAATCGAATGCCTTAACCCTCTCGCTGCGTAATTCTTTTTTTTTTCTTAAATCAAAATAGATTCAAAAATTGCGCATTTATTTTATTACATATTTCAAATCTGCATATATTTTACAGGTAAAATATATCCAAAATCTTTGTGAAAGAGTTTAAAAAAAATTGACCTTTAAAAAAAAAATTGCTGCAGAAATTGCGGGTTGCGCAAAATTTGCTACTTTTACGTTGGCCGTGGAAATCGCAGAATGCTCAACAAGAGGGTTAAAATTTCAAAACTTTTGGAAAATTCGAAATAGAATCACCGCTGCTCCTGACATCTTACCTAACCCGCCTGCAAATATATATATATTTTTTTAATAGCTGCATGTGCAAGTTAATAACATTTGCAAGTTATTGAATTTTAAAATCAGTCAGAACATTTTAGGACATCCAGTATATTTCAGTAGCTATGGGATGATGGCTGAAAGAAGCATTAAAAAAAATTAAAGCTGTCTTCGATATATGTCAGTTAGAGGTTTACCCGGGCTGAAATTTCCAGGCCCAAGCCCAGGTCTAACCCACACAAAAAAATTATTGGCCTGACCCGGTAGAGAAGCTAAAAAATAGACAGCAGCCCAGCCTGCATTTTGCAATTAAAATTATCCATAAAGCGCACTTACTTATGCTCATATTTTATTTTCAGATTATGTTCGAAATTCATGACAAAAGAAAAACAATAATATTAATGACTATTTAGGCAATTATGTATATAAACACTTCGTAAAAATATGACTTAGACGATGACATTCAAATGAAAATCCAGTAAGAAAATCAGTTTAGAATTAAAGAAACGGATGATAAAAGAAGATTATAAATTTAAAGCTCTACAAAGAAAAAAAAGTAGATTTTAAAAAATGTATCTCTGTAACTTATCAAATCAAATTAAATTTCTAACGATTCCGCTAAACAAATGTACAACATAAATATAATTTTTGCGAATAACAAATAAATAAGATGCCAGACTAACTTGGCCTTGGGGGGGGGGGGAGAATTTAGAGAAGTGCACGGGCCGATTTTCATTCACGGCATTCGGGCCTGGTCTCGACTGTCTTCGGGCCGACCCGGGCCCGGGCCATACTTTTTCTGAAGGCTCGGACCGAGACGGGCCTAACTTATTTTTTTCCCTACAGAGCCGGGCCTGGTTCCATTCCTGGCCTTCACGGCCCAAAATTTTCAGTCCTAGTTTTGACCCAGCCCGTATGAAAATCATTGTCTCAGGGTGGTCTGGTCCATTTAAAGGTCAGTAAAATTAGGGCTGGCCCAAAAATTTTTGCAAAAAATGCATACATTTTTAAACTGCCATTATTCTACACTTAAACATTAAAATTTATTCTTTTTAAAGAATTGTCGATTTCTACGCTTAGTAAAATATAGCTAAATTAAAATCTACTAAAACGTGTGAAAAGAACCTGCCTATGACGGAACCCTGTTTTAAATTGAAAAACGTGTTGATCAGTAGAAAATTAATATACTAATACGTAAGAAAAGAATATATAATACATTTACACTTACTAAGTGGGGAACTTGTCTATAACGCATTTTTTTCTCCTTTTCTATGCAATTCCATTTTAGAAGATTTTACTGCATAGCATTTTTCAGATTTTAACCCTTCAAAATATGGAATATGGATTAACAATATTAATGATATCTGAAACATTTACATAGAAGAAATAGAGATTCATTAAAAAAATTAATATCGCAGCCTGCGGCACTTCTATAAAATTGAAGATTATAAACATGAAAAATAGTTAAGATAAATATTTTTGGTCAGATCTCCTCGTACAAGACAAATTTTTAACCAAAGCGACGTAAAAAATCAATGTTTTGTAGAAAATCACTCGGGCCAAGATTTAAACTTTTTTCCGGGCTCGGGCCGAACTTTTGAGTTTTTTACCGGGTCGGGCCGGGCTCGGCCCGAACTTTAAATTTTTGTATCGGGCCGCGCCGGGCCGAATTTTCTTTCTATGAGTCGGGCCGGGCCCGGGCCTGGAAATTTCGGCCCGTGCAGATCTCTAGTGCACGGGTTGCGGTCGGGCCAATAATGCTTATCATACGGGCTGACACGGAGCGAACGTTTAGATTTTATTCTGGGCCGAGCCCCGACCTGGAAATTTTGGCCAGTGCGGACCTCTAAGAAGAATGAAGTCCACGCCAGGCTCGACCTGGAAGAATAAAAAATCTGGCCCAACCCAAATCTGCAGAAAATGTAAGATCAGGGTACGGCCCAGCTCTAAAAGAGAGAAGGCCTGACCCAGCCCGTGTCTCATGTATTTAAACTGGCGCGACCCGGGTCGGGTCGCGCCGGGCTCGAGCTTCGCCCCAAGTCATTTCCCGTGGGGATGCATAAAGTCCTTTTGCAAACTCTTTATTAGCCCAAGGGGGGGGCGATCGCCCCTTCGCCCCCCCTTAGATCCGCCATTGCGAAAAATGCAGCATAGCCATGCCACCTGTTGGGTGATTTACACCAAAAACTAATCAGCACAATTTATATTAGGGACTAACTGAATATAATTTTTTATTAAATTCCGTGTATTAGTTCTTGAGATAGAGCGCCCACAAAATTTGTGCCACATACAGACAGACAGACTCACAGACAGACATTTTGTAAAAACATGTTTTTCGGAATCTCTGACCTCTAAAACGTGTAAATCCGTCAAAAACCGGAAGTCGAAAATTTTTACGAATCGAATACTTTCTTCTTGTAAAGATAGAAGAAAGTAAAAATCATATATGAAAAACAGCAATGCGTTCAAATAAAGATTTGAAACGTATTAAAAGAAATATTTTCATATTGGCCTCACATCAGGAGTTGAGATCCGAAGAATTCAAAGATCGGTATTTACAATCGCCGTTTTTTATTCTGATCAGTTCAGTGAATTAAACGCGAAATTCGATAACATGTTTTAAATTTATATTTTATTTATATTTTATTGTTTTATTTCTTGATTGATGAATGTTCGTTATGGAATTCGTAATGAAATTTCGTTATGGAATATAAGCTGGAAACAAATGATGAGCTATTTATATTAATTTAAATGCAAATGGATTTATCTTTCGTCTGCACGCAATAGAAACAGATTTGAGAAAAAAAAAGTCCTTCCGGCCAGTGCCGGGAGGAAGAGGTAGCTTTCATAATCCTTATTTGAAAAAAGCCAAATTATATCATTCAAACACACGAAGCTCAATTTAGTAGAAACCGAATATAGGAGATTCAATACTAATTTTTATCAATATAATGAATGAGAATTTCGCGAAATTAGTCAGCTTTATCCAAGCTGCTTTTCTTTAAAGTAACATATATTTGGCTGCCAAATTCGGCAATTTCTTAAAGTGCCTGTCATTTTAAGACAACATGGTGGATGAGGCTAAGAAGTGAACTTGGTCGAGACCTTAGTAATTGCTGTGCACATGCTCACTCACATCGGAATCGGTTAATATATAGGAGTGCTGTCGCATGCAAAAAATCAGACTTTTTAAAATGTCACCCACAATAGAAATTGAAACTGCTATATCTGAGCCATTTTTTAAGGTAAAGACAAACAAAAAATGCTCCTGAATCCTTATATCAAGGTCAAATACTTAAGAAAGAAACCTTTTTCAATTTCTAATTTTTTGCACCTCACTTTAAATATATATATATTTTCTAATTTAATGGTCGCCATTTTGAAACAAGATGGCTGATGAATCTAGCCAGCGAACTTGGTCGAGGTGTTGATGTATACTATCCACATGCCGTCTTACATCGAAATAGGCGAATACGTGTGTTATCGCGTGACAAATACAAGATCGTTTCAAAATGTTAGCCATGCTAGAAATTCAAAGTGCTATAAATCAACCATTTTTTAAGATATAAACAAAAGAACAAATTTTCAGAAACAAAAACTGCTCCGGAATCTTTGTATCAAGGCCAAACACATAAAAAAATCTTTTTCATTTTCCAATTGTTTATTACCTCATTTTGAATTTTAAATTTAATTTTTTAAATGGCAACCCTTTTGAAACAAGATGGCGAATGAAGCTGGCCAACGAACTCGGTCGAGACATTTGTATGTACTATGTACAGACCAAGTTACATCCAAATAGGTTCATAATTACGCCTGTTATCGCGTGACAAAAATCAGGTCGTTTTAAAATGTCAGCCACAAGAGAAATTCAAAATGCTATTACTCAGCCATTTTTTTTAGATATAGACGAAAGAAAAACTGTTCCGGAATCTTTGTATTAAGGTCAAATACATACAAAAAAAATCTTTTTCACTTTCCAATTTTTTGGTATCTCATTTAAATTTTTTAATTTATTAATTTTTTTAAATGGCCGCCATTTTGAAACAGGCTGGCGGATGGAGCCGGCCAACGAACTCGGTCGAGATATTTGTATGTACTATGTACACACCAAGGTACATCCAAGTCGGTTCATAAATACGCCTGTTATTACGTGAGAAAAATCAGGACGTTTCAAAATGTCAGCCATGCTAGAAATTCAAAATGCTATAACTCAGCCATTTCTTAAGATATAGACGAAACAAAAACTGCTCCCGAATCTTTTTATCAAGGTCAAACACATAAGAAGAAAATATTTTTTCAATTTTTAATTTTTTGGTACCACATTTCAAATTTAAATTTTTCTTACAAATTTAAATGGCCACCATTTTTAAACAAGATGGCGGATGAAGCTGACCAACGAACCCGGTCGAGACATTGGTATGTACTATGTATAAACGAAGTTACATCCAAATCGGTTCACAAATACGCCTTTTATCGCGTGACAAAATTCAGGACGTTTCAAAATGTCAGCCACGCTAGTAATTCAAAATGCTATAACTCAGCCATTTTTTAAGATATAGACGAAACAAAAACTGCTCCGAAATCTTTGTATAAAGGTCAAATACAAAAGAAAAAATATTTTTCCATTTTCAATTTTTTGGTACCACATTTCAAATTTTAAATTTTAAAAAAAAATTTAAATGGCCGCCATTTTGAAACAAAATGGCGGATGAAGCTTGCCTACAAACTCTGTCGAGAGATTGGTATGTACTATGTACACACTGAATTACATCCAAATCGGTTCATAAATACGCCTTTTATCGCGTGACAAAATTCAGGACGTTTCAAAATGTCAGCCACGCTAGAAATTCAAAATGCTATAACTCAGCCATTTTTTAAGATATAGACGAAACAAAAACAGCTCCGGAATCTTTGTATAAAGGTCAAATACATAAGAAAAAAATATTTTTCCATTTTTAATTTTTTGGTACCACATTTCAAGTTTTAAAATATTTTAAAAATTTTAAATGGCCGCCATTTTGAAACAAAACGGCGGATGAAGCTGTCCAACGAACTCGGTCGAGACATTGGTATGTACTATGTACACACCGAATTACATCGAAATCGGTTCATAATTACGGGAGTTACAGTGTGACATAGGTCAGATATATATATATCAATTTTTAACGGAGGGTGGTTTCGGGGTCTGGGGGTCATGATCGATGAAAATATACCAAAATTTTTTTAAATCGCTTTCCTCCGAACGGCTGCAATAGGTAGCTTTTCTGTAAAGAAAGCTACCTAAAAATCGTGCTTGAAAATTATTTTAAAAACAATAAAAATTGAGTAAATGGCGATACAGTTTTCAAACAAATTTTACTTGAAAGTACATCCCCCCTCCCCCTATTCAAAGATTGTTTTTAACACTTTCCAACGAAGATGAAAAGTGTTTATGACTTCGGTGTGTCTGTCCGTCTGCACGCGTCCTAACTCCCATAAATATACTCGGATCGTTCTGAAATTTTCGGATGTTAGTGACCTCTACCATAGCACGAACCCTATCTCAAATAAGTTTGTAGCATGTTTAGCTCATTTACAGGGACAGTCAAAAGTTTTCCGTTACATTACGGCCTATGGGTTGAGTTTTGACGGCCGATTATCTACACGAGGGATATAGGCCCTAGGGGGAGTGCCTTCCGTGGGGATTTTTCTAAGGAAACCTAACCCGTATTTACGCATGGAAATCCAAGGTTTCGAAGAAAACCACGAAAACTCCGAAACGGTTAGGCCGACGGGCGCGATTGGGCTCGAACCCAGCACCTCCCGTCTACCAGCTTCGAGAGCAGAACCTTTCAGCCACTGAACGGCCTATGGGAAAAATCGTTTAAAATGATTTTTAATGATGTTGCGTGCTTTCAAACATAATAAAATTGATATGCATTTATCAAATGCACTAAAATATGCATTTTCTGTAGAATATGCGGCGCAAAAAAAATAGTTATTATTCATTTACAGAGCCACACAAAAGAATTCCGTTACAAAATGATATAGGGTTGGAGGGAATTTTTTCCGGTGTGTTTTAATTATGTTAAATTATTTCCTGTATAATGAAATTGTTATACGTCGCTGAGGTTTACTATAACTTATTTCATGGATAATACGAAGTGCATAGCATTTACAGGGACACACAAAAGATTTCAGATACTATATTGTAGCAGTCAAGTACTGTACAGTAGCGATGACTGCTGGAAATGCATTTTTAATTATGTTATGTGCTTTTATGTTTCACTATATTCATGCATTGTATATGGTGCGTATAAATGCTGTAATTGATATACAGGGCTACACAAAAGAATTTATAATGGTTACTGGGTATGATTGCAAATTGCTTAAAGGGGATTTTTAAATGATTTAGGCATTTTTACGCTGAACTGCATTTAGTTTTCTAAGAAATGTTTGTAGAACATATATAAAATGATATACAGGGTCACGCAAAGAATACATGGCCGTCTATAAATGATAATTTCTGGGAATGTAATTCCGGTAGTTTTAAGAGTGTTTTACTTTGAATTAAACTTTAGCTAAATAGTAGCGCGTAATAAAGGAACTAGGTTAACTACAGGGTTGTACAAAAGTATACAAGTATGTTTCCATCTATTAGTATAAATTGCTAAAAGAGAAATTTCAACCTGTTATGTGTTTTCTTGTTAAACTAAATTTCCCCATTATATAGTATAGATATGAACCTACAGATCAAATACAGGGCTGTTCAAAAGAATTGGAATACATATTTGCTATGGACGGTAACTGCTGAAATCAGTTTTCCAAATGTTTTATGTGTTTACTTTGTTCTCTTATATACCTTATTTCCCTAAATAACGAAGTTTCGTTAAAGCATTCAGGAAGTGTTGGAAAGTGTTTCATAATCTAATGCTTAACGCATGATTTTTCCTACTTGTTTTTATTTCTGGCAGCCGATTATCTACTCGAGGGATATAGGCCCTAATGGGACTGGCCTCCGTGGGGGTATTTCTAAAGGAACCTAACCCGTATTTACGCAAGGTTTCCCAAAGTTCGAAGAAAACCACGAAAACTCCGAACGGTTAGTCCGGCGCACAGTGGGGCAAGAAGCCTTCAAATCTGGCAAAAAATCGAAAAAATGAAATTCTATTTTGAACTACCGACATACGTCACTTTAATAGAGCAGATGTCAGTAAACATCTGCCTAGTATTAAAAAATGTGCAAAGTTATCTTGGTCGTCATTAAAGTAAGCAGTTAAACTGCATATCGCACGCTGATAATAAAGAAAAAAAAATTCAATAATTTTGTTTCAACTTTCATTTGTTAATTACGCTATAATAATTTTAAAATAATATTTTTCGACTATAGAACATTCAACTTCAGGTATGTAACAAAAATAAATTAACTTTTAATTTGTTTTTAATATGATTTTTATAGATAAAGTGACGCTTAGAATATATAATAGTGAAATTTATAAAAAAAATTAACAGTGTCTATAAACATTGAAAGTTTTAATTATGAGTTAAAGCGGGTTAAGTGTCAACTATAATTTTTTCTGCTAGATTTGAAATTTAGTATGGTAAATATGTCAGAAAATTTTGCCCTTTTTTGCCCCTTTTTTAATTGTATGGTCATTTTTATAGTTAATCATCCTCAATTTTTTGTTAGTGTACGTACATAAATATGATTACATATTGTTTTTTATGAGGGACGAATTTAAATACATCATATAATACCAGAAGAGAATTTCTTAATATCATGAAACGTTCGAAAGAAAAAAACTTTTCAAAAGCAATATGAATTTTTGAAAAAAATACCCCTCCAGAATCGGAAAAAATGGCGCACGTATAGTAGTTCTATAGCCTTAAAAAAGAATATAAAATGTTTTAAATTTCAATATAAATTCCGATGGGCAAAAACCTGTTGAGATAAGGAAAAGATTTTTAGAATTAATAAGGATTGGCTTGATAAATCGCTTTCATTTCCTCGATTTGAAAAACAAACAGAAGCGGCATTGAAAAGCAAACGTGGCCGACCTCATATTCCGTTTCAAAGGTTTTCTGAACGATGTAAAGGATTATGAGCAAAACAATTACTCGATTTTGTTCTTCGCGCATGCATTTTGTATTTATGCATGATACATCGAGATATTTTGTCTTGAAGTATCCATAGTACAACATACCCCAACATTACACAAGTATTTGATTCATGGACCAGAAATTATAAGTTTGGCTCTGTTGTCCGTGGGACATATGACTGTGGAAGCACAAAAAGCAAGGAATAAAGACTTTAAAAGATACGGAGAGTACTACTACTCTAGAAAGTGCAGCCAAGAAAAAAATAACAGCGAAATTTTTAATTTTTTACATCTTCGGATCCAGTGATCACTAGCAAACAAATGAAAAGAAAGAAAAAGTTAAGATATCAGCATCGAGAAGGCCTACATTTGTGAAAAATTCCATCTCTCAATGTATCTAGTGATCAGGATAGCGACAGTGATGATGACCCAGATGATAGTATGGATTAAATATTCTAAAATTTTTAAAACAAACTATAAAATCAATACTAACGACGTGTTTTGAAGGAACGAACGCTTCTTCCTCAGACAAAAAATGTGTGCTACTACTAAGATAGCAGAAACAGTTTGGCTTCTGCTGTCTTGATAGTAGTACATACATTTTGCCTGAAAAAGGGGGATTCACTCCTTCAAAACGAGTAGCTGATATACTCTTTAAGGTGTGCTTCAGAATTATTAAAATTACTAATTGTGTTTGCAACACCATTTTTTTTGCATTGTTAATGCGATATTATGGATGATTTATAAATATTTAATATCTATAAAACTATCTTAATTTCTTATTTTTAACTTATTTTTGTACAGAAAATATTTGAAATTAATTACTAAATTACTCTATAGCTTATGTAAAAGTTTTAAGTTTTACTACGTAACGTCTATAAAAGAATGTATGATGTGCTTTTTTTGTTCAAAGTAAATTTTATTTATTGCCAACTTTGGAGGCTTTCCTGCCCCACTGTGCGGCGGGCGCGATTGGGTTCGAACCCAGCACCTCCCGTCTACCAGTTTCGAGAGCAGAACTTCTCAGCCACTGGTGGGTCCCCTATTCAAAGGCGTAAAAATGAAAATGTGCAGTATTTAGAAATTAAAGTATTCAATAAAAGTTAATAAATGTTAAATTTAATCGTCTGCTGTTGTCACCGTCAAAATGACGTCAGCGTTACGCACGGACACGTTTTTCCTTTATAATATAGATTGCATGATCATTTTCTTCGCCTGTATGGAATACTGATTCAATGGGAAATCTGAACTAGAAAGAAAAAGTGTTAAGGCCTAGTACACAATATTTTTGATAAAATAATATCAATAGGATTCAACATAATTTTTAAAGAAAGTGAAATAGAAAAAAATATTTGAAAAATTTAGTTTTGAGAGAAAAATTTTACTCCGATGGAGACACTTTCAATACAATTTCTCCGTGAATGTAAACAGTTGGTCTAGAAGAAAATTTATAATTATTTCATTGAACTAGGCTGTGATATAAACAACAAAATTTAAAACTAATAATATAGTTATCATCTGTTCTGCTATCATCTTTCCATCTATCTGGTAGATAAATATGTCGTGGAACTGTTGTTTCGAATTAACATTTTATCAATTTTCTACGCTTCGTCCTTTACTAACAACGAACCAGAAATGGAATTTACTTCACTATTTTTAATTGTAGTGCTGCCATCTATTGGATATTCAGTCAAGTATATTTGATTTTGATTTTGAATATTGTGAATACTAATAATATCATGAATTGCAATATTTTGATATTCATTTTCCTCAGAATATTTTTAAACTTTTCCTCTTTTCTATTTAAATTTTATCCATTCAAAGTTTTTAAAAAGTTGATTTATCAGTTAAATATTCTGTTTTAAAGTTGCTCTCAAATATAAACAAGCTACTTTCTGGCACATTTCTAAATTAATTTTCGTTCACAAGCGCATGAAATTGGCAGGTGTTCTTAGTTAAAAACTATGTTATTAAACAGTTTTTCTCATCTTTCGATAAAGGCACAGGATCTGCATTTGTCAGAAAATGTTGCGAAAATTAGCGTTTTGAACGAAATTTCCGGACGCGACTTCTCGGCAAAGAGAAAAACTGCCTTCGTGAGACAACAGTCGCTTATAACTCAAAATGTAATTCACTTCTCGAAAAATTAAAAATATATATTTATCGTTACAAATCACGGCTTAGATGCGGTATATTCTCAGATGGCCGCCATCTTGGATATTTTGAGATTTCTTGGCGATTTTATGTTGGCAATCGTTATCGATATGTGGAACCCCGTGTGACGTGTGTGTTCTGCCGTGTCGTGTTCTGGCAACCCCTGAGAAGCTCATTTTTGCGTAGGATTTTGTGGATGTGGTATGATATCGTGTTGTATCATTCTGTCTTTTTATTTTTATGTTAAATTTATTGGATGTATTTGATTGACTATGGTTTCTGTAGTCCGTTTAAACGCTCTTGCTGAAGTAATTAAGAAATATGAGGAAATTTTGACGAAAAAAGGAGGTTTGTTTACAGTGCGTCAATACGTATTGATAAGCCTGTTTTGGAAAATGACGGTGATGTTATGACAGGTATTTCGTGCTGGAGCTTTCAAGAAAGCAGATGTCTGTTAAGGTATATTGATAATTTTATGTATATTTTGCTGCCTTACGAGTTTTTTACATTTTGTGATTGCTACAAAGCGAGAACTGCTGAATTTTGAGAATGCTACACAGCGAGAACTGTTGAATCCAGTGATTTTTTTTTTTCGGGTAATGAGCGCGGAGCGCTCATACAACGATTACTGATTGCCACTTTAGCGAGTTTCGTTTTTTATGTATATTTTGTTGCCTTACGAGTTTTGTACATTTTGAGATTGCTACAAAGCGAGAACTGCTGAATTTTGAAATTGCTACAGAGCGAGAACTGCTGAATCCAGTGATGTTTTTTTTTTTCGGTTAATGAGCGCGGAGTGCTCATACAACAATTACTGACTGCCACTTTAGCGAATTTTGTTTATTATTTGCATTTTATTTTCGTTAAGCCAAACATGCGTATAAACCGGTGCTTGGCGACATTTACTACTTGGCGGAAAAGGGGTTTTCACGCCAAGAAAAATTCCAAGATGGCGGCCCCGGGAATTTATGACATCTGTTCCCAAATCACTTTAGCAGCCATGTCTGGAAGTATCATGTTTTAATGTTTAAAAATGAGTCCAAAAATGTGTCAGAAATTTTCGATTTGTTGAAAAAATATTTTTGGGGGGCGGATTCATGAACAGGAAAAAATATTTTTTGGGAAGGACCAACATCCCCTTAAGGTTATTACTCAGTCAACTTCCGAATCCTCCTTGCTAATTTTAAACAAGTCGGAAATTCTACATCAAACATGGCAAATGAATAGATTCGTGCTATAACTAGTTTTATAAATATTCAGATCTTGGTGCAATAGCTGTTGCACGATGCAAAAATGCATGGATGCAAAATTTGTTACGATTCTACATATTAAATTCGGTAATACGGAAATAATAGGACGCCATCACCATGGCAATATAAAATCATTACCTATCATGGGGGGGAGGGCTCCGTGGCCGAGTGGTTAAGACACCACGCTGCTAATCGCTTTAGAGCGTAGGAGGCTTGTCGGGTTCGACTCCCGCTGGCTCCATTGCACACTCTTTGTGGAGCTCCCGGATGTAAAAATTCTCTGTGTTGTAAATTTCATTGTGCTATCTCGTCCCTGTATATCGACGATGACTTATAAGCGGGCCTTGTTGTCAAGCACACAAGTCTGATGTATGTGTCCAATAAAACAAACAAACAAACCTATCATGGGATCTCATTGAGTTAATTACGTATGATAGAATTTAATGGAATGAAGAAAACTTTTATTAATATCTTTTTAAGTTTTGATTCCATTTTTATAAAATTCGGAATGACTCGACAAAATTCTGCAACTGTTATATATATTAAATTTCAAGCGATTCGTTTGGGTAGTTTTACGCTGTTATAGACAGACAGACAGGTGGACGGACCAGATGACGACTATAGGTGCTACGTATTTATATAATTACGATCGCACCAATTGAAGGCGTGATACATTTGTATATTTAAAATATTTCCTCAGAAAATCAATATTTTTCGCTCCTTCTTCTTCTTCTTCTTCTTCTTTTTTTTTTTTTTTTTTGTACACAATTCTACCTCTTTTTTTTTCTTAGATGTCAAAATATTTATAAAATATATACTTAATTCTATGTGAAGCATTAAAATCTTGCTCACAGTTCGTCAGCTTTTAACACATAAAATATTGAATTAGGCATAGATTGTAGAAATATTTTGAGAACTAAGAAAAAAATAAACATCTTTAAGGCAGTCAGGCTGGAAATTCCCATCTCTATTGCTAAAGCTATGGGCTTGGAATGCATCCATATATGTTTCAAATTTCTCCTCGGAAAATTCAAATTTTCACTTTCTGTTTTCTGTATGCTCTTCTTGCAGAATGTTTTTTTTCTCTTTTTTTAATGGGCAAAATATTTTTTTAAATGCATAGTTAGTTTTATTTAAAGTGTTAAAATCGTACTTACAACTCGCCTGCTTCACTTAGATTTTAGTACTCAAAATATAAAATTAACAGGGCCCGACTTATGTAGGAGCACGCGGGGCAGCTGCCCCGGGCCCCCCTTTTTAAGGGGTCCCCATGAGAGTACTCAGGATTTTCATTAAAAGGTGCCAAATGATTAAATTAGCTAAAAGTAACCAAAATTCATGTATTTTCAAATATTTAGGAAGGCAGTGCCCCCCCCCCCACTTCAGCCCCTTGCTTCCAGTACCCTCCCCACCCAACACATGCAAAAAACAAACTACAGTAGAACTTCGATTATCCGAAGTAATTGGGACCGACCCTCTTTCGGAAAATCGAAATTTTCGGATAATCCAGAGAACTTTAATTTAAAATTAAGGAGAAATATATGCAAAATTTCGTATTATGGTAACAAGTGCTTAATAAAAAAAAAAAAAAAAAAGCAATAGCAAAATAGAAACAAGAATATATTACCAGAATTTTAATTTTGAAATTAAGTACCTTTTATATATATCACAAGGATTTGAAAAAAAGTTTTGTTTATCGAAGTTTCCATTGCTTTGCTTTGAAGCTTTATCACGGAGTTTTTTAATAGTATTAGTTCATCAGTATCAGTCTTTCTGTTGCTCCAGCTCAGCTCCAGCCATGCCAAACCTTTTGCAAAACATTCAAAAGCTTCAGAATTGCTAATTGTTCGTTTTCTTCATTCTACTCCGCAGCTTACGATATCTCAAGTTAAATTCAAAGGAACTCTAAGAAAGGGGATCGAAAATATTTATATGTATTCGTAGTTCGGAAAGGACCGTTTGAACACAAGGAATATGGTAGTTAAAAAGAAAAAAACTTTCAAAATGGATTTTGCACACAAGGAATGTGATAGTGAAAAAAAAGCTTTAAAAATGGATTTCGGTTAATCGAGAGTTTCGGTTAAAAGAGTTTCGGATAAAAGAGGTTCTACTGTATATCATTAGAAAACTAATAATTAATATTTTATCATGACAACTTAGTATTCTATTGTTTTCAAAAGAAATTCTTTATTAATGTTTTTCTCGTAACGTTGCAAGTTAAAACCATTAATATGACCAATTTGGGGCATTTTCTTTTAGACATCTTATAACGTACGTAGATAAGAAAAGTAAAATTTTGCAAAGAAATACTCGTATCAACCAATCTATCATTTTTTTTTTTTACAATTATCCTACTAGTATTTTTTCTTAAAGTTGTGACCATCTTTTTGTCACACTCTGTATACAGATGTAAGCAGTACCGGGTACAAAATTTATGCATATAATACAATATGTATGAAGTTTAGTACTAGCTACTTCCTACTTCCACATTATTCACAAAAAAATCTGTAGATAGAAGAGGGGCCCCCAGAATGATTCTTGCCCCGGGTCCCCCATAGCCTAAGTCGGGCCCTGAAAATTAAGTATATATTTTAGAAATATTTTGGCAAATAAAAAAGAAAGTAACATTCTTCAAGAAGAGCATACACAAAACAGAATGTAGAAATTTTAATTTTCCGAGGAGAAATTTGAAAAATACGGATGCATTCGAAGCCCATTAGGTTTAGCATTAGAGAGGGGAATTTCCAGCCTGACTGATGATGAGTCTTAAGGGTGTATTCCAATCCAAACTGCTTATTTTCTGATTTATTTTTAAATTAATTTTTGCTCTCAAACGCATCAAACTGGCAAATTCGCTTATTTAGAAACTACATAATGTGCCGTGCTTGCCGATCTTTTGATAAATGCAGAAAATATTGCAAAAAATGCTGTCAAAGTTGGCGCTTTGAACCGAATTTTCCGAAGCGGGAGATCTGGGAATGAAAAAAATGGTCATACTGAGAAAATAATTGTTTAAAAATCAAATTCTAATTAATTGAGCGAAAAATGGAATCACACGGCCTCTTATACATCTCTTCAAAAATCACCTCAGCAAGTTTCATGTTTTTACTTTTAAAAATGAGTCTGAAAATGTCTCAGAAAATTTCGAGCTGTTGAGGGTGGAAAAGTATTTTTTTTCGAATACACCCTTAAGAAGAATACAAAGAAAAAAATGAGTTAAAAATATTAATTTTCTGAGGAGATATTTTAAACATACGAATGGATTCTATGTCCATAGACTTAATATTAGCGAGAAGAATTCGGAAATTGACTGACTAAGAGTCTTAAGGATGTTGCTCAGTGAGATCTCAAATTTCCCTTTCTGATGTTAAACGTGAAATGCATTCTTATTTTTAAAATATCTTCTGGGAACATTATTTATATTGTACCACACACTCCATATATCTTATATGCCGTGCCTGTTCTTAGTAACGATGAAATATCGCCAAGGTAAATTTGACTCGAAGCAGCGTCGTACTAAAAAAAAAAAAAAAAAAAAAAAAAAAAAAAAATTAGTCAGAAGGTACACACAAGTGTCATGAACGCTCATGCTTAGAGTATACGCTATAACTGGAAGCAGGACGTTTCGGTCCCGACATTTCGGTCCCGCCGTTTCGGTCCCGAGACATTTCGGTCCCAAGACATTTCGGTCCCAAGACATTTTGGTCCCTGGCCATTTCGGTCCCGAGACATTTCGGTCCGTGGCCATTTCGATCCCAAGTCATTTCGGTCCCTTCTCCAACAAGCTGAAATTTTATGCACTTGAAGTAGGTGACATAATTTTATCGGGGACATTGTAGAGTTTTTTAAATAAAGGCCTTAAAATTTTAGTAACAAACAGCTCGCACAAATTTCGTATGGTAATTATTTTTAAAAGCATGGGGGGGGGGGGATTGACATCTTCTATATTTTAGTGTATTATAAGTTTAAGGTCCTGATAAATTAAAACATTTATAACTCGATCTATAATTATCGCAAAACACTCATATTTTGTATGGTAAACGTAATCTTTATAAAAGGAGGGATATTATCGGATTTTTTAACTGAACTCTCGAAATTTTAGTATAACCCGAATATAAGAGCCCGAAAACCGCAAACACTTATAACTCGGATACAAATTGTAGCACCCCATGCAAATTTCATATGGTAGAAGAAATTGTTTTTAGGAGTGGGTGGAAGGGGGAGTTCTGTGGATTCTTTATGGAAGATCCTCATATTTCAGCCTATAATAAATATAAAGTCCAGACAATTTAAAAACATTTATAAGTCAAGCTTTGATTTTCATATGCAAATGCTCATGCACTGCACATATTCAAAGTTTCTGCACATATTCTAAATTTATGTAGAATGGCATTTCAGTTACTCCTGAAATCAAGATAACAGGGTGAAAAGTATAAAAAACATCGAGAAATGCTGTTCTTTTCAAAACATTCATATTTCTTCAAAGAATGAAAGTAATTATGTGGGAGGTCCGGTCCACGGTTTAACTCTGGAGCGAAAAGGGTATGTAAAGGTAATTTGCATCTGACATTTGTATAAAGATGACAAACTGTTAAGACGGGCGTTCACAATTGATTGGCATGCAGAATTTTCGTTAAGGAGGGGATAATAGTATTTAGATGCTACCTTATTAGTATTTCAAATAATATACCAACACCATCATAAAAAGTTTTAAAAATCCCGGCACCGAGTTTTGATTTGCTATTTGATTAATATCATACTGTATTTTATTAATTAGTTAATATCATCTTAGAAAAATTGAAAACATTCATAGTTAAATTGCTAAATAAAAAAATTCTCAAAAATTAAATTGTTTTTATTAAAGGTATTTATTAATAACAATTCAAAATAATTAAAATTATTAATTGTTTATATGGTGACGGAGCCAGTTGTTGATCAAATAAGGTCGGTGCTACGGTTTTTTTTATGATATTTCCTTCTTTTAAAATTTTAGAAGTAAACTAACATGATTGCTACAACCCTTAATGGATGTCTTATAATGGGCAAAAATGAAATCTGCTGAAATTAAATAGCAACAAAATTATAAGTAAATAGTTTCTTTAATTGCCATTTACCCAGTAGTTGATTAATCGAAGAAATCAGTCAAAAATTCAAAAATTAATCATTAGAATATCATGCTTAAGCTGTGATTGACAATAATTCATATAAAACTATTATGTGAAATAAGCAAGATGGAAGTGGATTATTTTAACTTAGCGTAATGGTCTCTTACTAATCAAAAACTAAATTTTTACATTTTCTAATAAAAAAAATTCATAAGATGGCTTCTCCTACAGCAGGCAATTGACAACAATGTGACAACACGTGTTTCAACACTCAAACAAAAATATTATGTCTAGTGCCAGGTGTAAAAATAATTTCCGCCTGAAATAGTGCAATATTTAAAAAATTTGATCAGCTACTGGAGGGGTATCAACTACTGGAGCAGTCACCCTATAACTAACTTATCAATTACTTGTTTAAAAACTATTACATGAACTATATAATAGTTATTTTAGGGTAAATGCAAATATATTTTTTAAATTTTCGGTTATTATAATGTTACTAACTTCATTGGGATGTATAAAAATGATAAGGATTCTGAAGATAAATATGTTGTTTATTTATTAGTTAATTTATAATATTTTTCTTGCTCTTTAATTATAATTAATTAATATCTTGCTTTTTGCGAATTGTAAACTATAACTGTGCTTAAAAAAAAAAAAATAAATAAAATCTGCATCTGGACAATAATGTCACCTAACACTGTTAAAAATTATTTTTATGTATTTGTACAATGTTGCATTATTATTATTGTTATTATTGTTATGTTTAATTAATTAATTATTACTTGGACTTTATGTTTTTGGCTGATTTTTCAAAAAATTTCTATTTTATTTTTTTGAAAATAATAAATCAGAAATTTTGAATGAAAGCTTTAAGTGATGAATAATTGCTATTAATTAATTCTCAAAACTGTTAGTAATTTTAGTATAAAAATTAAATTAATATTTTATTAAATATATATATTTTTTAATTTAATGTATCCTTAATTTATTAAATTAATAACATTATTAATATACATTACAAATTTCTACTTTAAAATAAAATCTATACATAATATTTTTTATATTCAATTTACCATTATATTTTATAGTAGTTATAAACTGAAATTTATCCTTTACCTGTTTATTTTTATATTTAAAGTTACCGAAATGTAAAACTATTAATATAATTATTAATAAAAGTAAAATAAAAATACATTATTATTTTTCTGGGAAAGTGGGGGGAAAAGGGTAGTATAAAAAATAAATAAATAAAAGACAAATGTAAAAAAGCTTAGTTTTGTCAGTTAAAATTTACAAATAAAATTAATTAAAATAATAGTTACATCTACCCTATATATATAAAATCCTAATGAAACGAATTTATGAAACGGATATTATGAAACGACTGAATTCAAACGAATTTATGTAATGATTCTACTAAACGACTGATTAAACAACTGATTATGTTTCACGGCGATTTCTCCTAAAATACGAAATACTTTGCGATGAAATTAACATTCAAAAATCCGTATTGATCCGCAGATCTCAAAACTGGTATAAGATTTTTTAAATTCGAATTAGTTTTCGAAATATTAATTTTTTTCTAAATTTATATACTTTTCTCTAATGATGGCAACTCCAATTTTAATCATAACAGATATTTTTTTTTTTCAAATTTTAGAAAAGGTTACTATTTTAAACTAATTTGGCGACCAGTTTGACCTCCCTTAAATGTATGCTAAGAAATGTATCATGTTACTTTTATTCATAGTTCAATTTCTATTTCATTATCATTTTATTTAATACAAACTGAAACATTTAAAATAAATGGCTTTCACTTCTTTCTTTTTTTTTTAACGAAACGAAAAGAAAAATATTAGGCACAGATGTCATATACGCACCGGGGTACCTAATTGGCGCCAAAATGGCATTATTTTGGTTGACATGGTAACCCGGCTATTGTTGTTTATTTAATAATAAATGTTTATTTACTTTATTTTCTTTTTTTAAATTACATAAATTGTTTTGTTCTATAGTTAATTATTTTTTTGGTTATTTTCTTTTTAAAATAATAGAAAATAATTAAAAAGTACGGTACTACTTAGTTATTCCGTCGACCCATTTCGCCAAATTATACAAATTGACATAATTTTTATTTTAAATAACGAAAGAACAAATAAAATATTGTAACATTAATAAATATACAAATAAAACGTCGAAATAAAAATCACTTGATGACGTAAAGACGTGTAACTTGCTTAAAGTCAAGTGAATGTGACATTTACGATCAACCATTATTGGCATTTAATCTTATAATTTGGTGATAGATTTTTGGTCGACGGTATAACTAAGTAGTACCAAAAATACATATGTAACTGGTATTCAAAAACGAGATTTTCGCCAAATTTTCGTAAAAAAAAATCATGCCAAACCCGGTGCGTATATGACATCTGGCAAAATATTAAATGATGTAACAAACCATGACATTTAATTTTAACTTGAAAGCAATGTTTTAATTTACCACTCGAAAAAAAAAGAGAAATGTTAACTGGGGAGTTGAAAAAAAGCTATTGGCGAGAATTGCACTCGGCTAGCGTAACAATACCAAGAATTCTTTGCGATCTTTCTTCTTTGCAAGAATTCTTTTTAATCAAAATGGAAAACGTTCGGCTCTGATGTCATATACGGACCCATATTGGTGCGATTTTTTTCTGACGCCCATAGTCGTAGGAACCGGGGGAGCTGTGGCTCCCCCTGGAATATTTCAGACGGGCTCAGCTCCCCCAGGAGAAATTCTCGCAGCACATATGTCACCAGATCCGTCCATCTCGCTTTAGGGACCCTTGGCGTTTATTGGGCGGCGTTGTGATATTATATTTTGGCGAGTGGCAACATTCCGGAGATCAGTTCTTAATCTTATTTTGTTTTGAATGCAGTTCGCACGTCGTGGCCGTTTTATCACAAAAGGCGATAAGCGTGAGTCAATTTGACGTTTGAATATAGATCATATGGAAAGTGATGCTGATGCTCCATACATTACTGCAATTAAGAAGACTAAGGTAAGCAAAATATTCATCTAGAATATCTCTGGTCATTATAAATTATCAGACCACCCAGGGACGGCTTTAGTGAAAGCGTTAGTGAAAAAAATGCGTCATATTTAAAAATTGTTTCAAAAGATACATTTCATTTTTAAACAACTTCTTATAGAGAAATATGGATTCCTCGACTCCAACTATTTTAAACTGGTTTACCTCAGATAAGCGTTGTGCTATCCATCGTATTTATACTGATGCAAGACAAAGTAAAAAAAGCCGCGCATAGATGCCACAAAACCTGATGATACAGAAAACTTGTCTGATTGCAGCCATTTTAGCACTAACGAGATAGTTCCTTCATCATCGACTATTAATTCGATTCCACAAGAAAATACTAGTAGTACTAGTACTAATACTAAAGATATTGAAGAGGATTTTTGCTCAATTCCCGCAGCAAAAGAAGACACTGAAGAGGATTTTCGTTTAAATTATGCACCTGATAATAACTTATCGAACAATTTATACCCCCAAAGAATTTTAACTTTCCTCAGGAAACTGGTGGTTATTCAGCTGGCCGCAGTTTTCAACATGGATGGTTTGAAATATTTACATGGCTACACTATAATATTGCAAAGGATGCGCTGTCGTGTTACCTGTATTTCAGGTAATTTTAAGAAACTGTCGATTTCTTCAAATGATGAAGATAAAGCATTTGTGGATTCTGGAATTAGGAACCGGAAGAGGGCTCTAGAAAAATTCAAAACACACGAAAAAAGTTTGCATCACAAAGCACATTGAAGCACAACTTTTACCTTTAGAGAAAGGTACGCCAGTATTCAATCTATTGAACGCAAAACTGAAGTCGGACAAAATTAAGGTAACAAAAGCACTGCGATACATTATGACAGGTATTCGCTACCTAGGCCAGCGATATACCTAGCTAAGTATATCGCTGGCCAGCCTCTTCGGGCAAAGCCAACAATTAAGACGGAAATTTGTACATATATCTGCAAGAATTGGTAACAATTTGGCAGGAAATTGAATCATGGTTATCCAAGCGCGATAGACGGACCCGTCCGGACATTCAGAATGAAATTTTGGCACACTCAATGCAGCGTGCACTGCTAGAAAAAACGAATGATGCAAGTTTTTTTGGCATCATTGTTGACGGAACAACCGATGACGCCTGAAAGGAGCAGTTCTACATATGTGTACGATATTTGGAGAAAGATTTATGAAAAACGAAGGACGTGTTTTTAGGACTATTCAATGCTCCTGATACTATAGGGGAAACACTAACAAAAGTTATAAAGGATGTACTTTAACGTTGCAACATCGATCTCAATAAATTTCGTGAACATTGTTTTGACGGAGCCGGTAATATGAGTGGCATCATGCAAGGCGTCCAAACAAGGTTCAAGGAGTTGCAACCGAAGTCTTTTTTTGTACATTGTACAAATCATTCCTTGGACCTTGCACTGCAAGAACAAGAAGTGACGCGTTCCAATAGATTAATTGCAGATTCCTTAAGTTTGATCACGACGATATCGAATCTGATTAGAGAATCGCCGAAACGGGGAGATATCTACAAGAACATCGTTCTTTGCCCAACTAACAATGAAGAAAATCAACATAAACTTAAAACAAAAGGAGTTGCTTCCTCTCTGCCCGACCACATGGCAATTCGATTTGCTGCAATATCGAGATTCGTGAAAAATTATCCAAGAGTTTTACAGACTCTTGATGCATTTTGAAAGATCCAAGAGCACTACGTCATGAGGAAAAGGCTAAAGCTAAAGGTTTCATAAGAAGCTTGAAAAAATTCATTTGTTGGCATGAATATGGACAAGGAAATTTTTGTTCCTTGCGAAATCTTGGTGAAAGTTCTGCAAACAACTGAATTTTCTGCCACAAGCCTCAAGAACGCCGTTTGAAGGTTAGAAGAAACCATACAACGTATGAGAGAGGATAGTCATTTCGAAACTCTGTACAAGAAATGGGAGAGAAAAGCGTCCAAATTAAATTTGGAAGTGAAAATGACGAGCGTGTCCAGACAAAAGATAGTTCCAATAAGATATGAGCAGACAAGCCATCCCTCAGCTCCACCACAACTTGGACAAGAAGAAAAATTGCCAGTAAATCTCAGAGAAGGACTGGACCTTATTACCAATTAATTAAAAAAACGATTTGATCACAAAACTTTTGACTTTCTCATAAAGATCGAATCCATATTCACGGACACAGCTTCAACCACTTAAGAAGATCTGAAACAAAAGCTTGGAATACATGCTGATGATTTTGACCTGACAAATCTTTCTGCTCAGTTGACGCTTCTACCAACAGTAATCCCAGATGGAACTGACAAAAATGCGTTCTCAATCGCAATTAAAATTATGTCATCGCAGGAATTAGTGATGAAATTATTTTCTAAAGTTTACCTTTTGGCAGAATTTATTTTGGCGATTCCGACATCAGTAGTGACAGCTGGGAAATCTTTCAGTGCTCTTCGCCGGCTTCAAACACTCCTCCGAACAACAATGGGTCAACAGAGGTTCAACCACTTGATGCTACTGCATATTTATAACAAGTAATATAAAAATTTTGTTTTTAAAGTCAATTCCTACTTAGGTGATCAAAGAAAAATTTAATATAATCCCTTAAGCTAATATTAGTTTTTGTTGCATTAAAATATCTCAATTTGTTAATTTTCTATAAGCAAGTAGGTTTACAATGGAAGTCTATGGGAATTTGGCGAAATATTAGCGATATCGCCAAGTTGGTGTCACTTTTGGCGACTCATTTTCGTCGCCAAATTTGGCGATATATCGCCACGTTGGCGGTATTTGGCGACAGAACAGGGTCCCCTCTATGGTAACCCCCTTATAGATATTAAGATGCTTTAAATGCTGTTCAATAACCAATGTCCGCCATTTTGTCTCCCATATAAAACTAAAATTAATCCTTCTATATATAAAAAAAAGTTTTGATTTGGAAATGGACCAATGAAAATCTGCATAGATCATCCGGGTATACTCCTACTAGATCGGCATCCATATTTTTTATGACCGGGGGTCTTTCTTCGTTAATATTAAGAAAACTGTTTCATACAAAAATATGAAAATCGGTGGTATTATAGAGACATGTTTGATAAATACGCTGATGCAGATAGTTTTTAAATCGAATAATTATTTTGAGAGATATTTAATGTTAAAGATGGTCAAAGTCGTTCCATCAAAAAAGTTTTATAGGAGAAAAACTATGCATAGGAACTTAACGTTTTTGGATCATTTTACACATTGGAAGTTCCATATGTGCAGACTGCTATTATCTTTTTAATTTGACTCATTTTTTGAGGATTTATTTCCATTTTAAATTCAAATTTTCAGCATTTCGAGAGATATTTGTTACACATTTTAGAAAAGGGAAATTATTTTAAACTGTTGCCAATTTTAAAAATAGCGCAAAGAATAATATTTCCTTCAAATAAAAAATTTATTTACACATGGCTATTATAAACGGAAAAAAAAACTTTCAAATCAGAATTAAGTGATTACGCGTTAAAAATCAGGAAAATATTGAAAATTACATCATAAAAACTACAGTTACACGTGAATTTTAAAAGGGAAAAAAATTTTTAAATACTAAATTCATTATTATGCGTTAAAAGTCACAAATGAGGGAAATTACGTCATATTTAAAAAGGCCAAATAAATAAAAGTTGGCAAAACACTTTAAATTAAAAAATATATTTGCACGAGACGTTTATTTCATATTTTGAGATAATCTTTTCAACTATTATCGTGAATTCTAAGACAGCGCAAATAATATTTCCTTTCTAACAACAAAAGAATTTTCATATGAATATTAAAAAGAGAAAGGAAACTTTGGTGAAAATTACGTCAGATTTAAAACGATACATTTGAAAGAACTTTCTCAGAGCGGTGTTAAAAATTACCGAGAGACAAAGACTCTGTGTACTTAATTCATTTTACATTAGCTTACTTTCAAATTTTTAACAATTTCCAGCAAAGTTGAAAAGTGTTATTGATTTCGGCTTGTCTGTTCGCGCTCTAACTCTCGTAAATATACTCGGATCGCACTGAAATTTTTGGTTATTGACGTTTAGCCTAGCACGAACCCTGTTTCAAATGAAGTTTGTAGCATGTTTAGTTCATTTACAGGGACAGTCAAAAGTATTCCGTTACATTACGGCCAATGGGAAAAAATCATTTCAAATGAATTTTTAAGATGTTACACCCTTTCAAACATAATAAAAAATATATGCATTTACGCAGTGCACTAAAATATACAGGATATTCTGTAGCATATGCGGTGCAACGAATAGTTTACTATTCATTTACAGGGCTACACAAAAGAATTCCATTACAAATGGTATAGGAGGAAATTGTTTGCGGCGTATTTTAATTATACAAATTCATATATAATAAAATTGATATACGTCGGTGAGGCTTACTTAAGTTATTTCATGTATAATACGAAGTGCATAGCATTTACAGGAACATACAAAACATTTCAGACAAGTATTTTCTATCCGAAATACTGTATATTAGCGGCGATGGTAGGGAATGCATTTTTAATTATGATATGCGCTTTTAAGTTTCACTATATTTATGCATACTATATATGGTGTGTGTAAATGTTATAGTTCATATACAGGGTTACGCAAAAGAATTCGTAAAGGTTACTGAGTACGACCGTAAATTGCTCAAAGGTGGGTTTAAAATGTGTTATGCTGAACTGCATGTAGTTTTCTATGAAATGTTTGTAGAATATAGATAAAATGATATACAAGGCCAGGCAAAGAATTGGATACATATAGCCGCCTATAGATGATAAATTCTGGAAATGCGATTTCAGTAGTTTTAAGAGCAGGGGCGGACTGGCATAGTTTGGCCCACCCCGCTAGACTTATGCATTGGCCCACCAATCGACAACCCAATTGTTAAAATGTTTAAATACTGGCTAAAAACACGACCCTTTGCTCTAAATCTATGAAAATGACTTAATTCCAATCTGAGACATATTAGCATTTTTGTAATCGTTTATTTACAATTGGTAGTTATAGTAACTTCGTCGTGAAAAAGAATATTGTGGGGGGAAGGGAAGGCTGACTTTCTTAGTTTTATTTGTTTTTTGAATATGTAAACTTTAAACAATTAAAGATACGAGTATACATGTAATAAATAAAAGCGTTTTAAATTTTTTATGAGAGTTCATTTCAGATATTTTTGCTCCTTGTATTGAGAAACAAAAATTGCTTGGTGCAATGAGGGGTCAATTGTGCTGTCAGTATCGGCCAATGATATCGTTAGAATGGATGATGGCTATTTGTGAAAGGGCTTCCAACTGGAATAGGGCACCACTGACCCTAAACTATACACATTGACAACACCTAGGAACATCCATCCCTCACCCGGAATTAGGACCCAGGCCCCTTTGCACAGAAGGCTGATATGCTAACCACTATGCCGTCAAAAAATCCTTAGACTTGTGTGAACAGTACACTACATGTAAATGTTGCACTGGAAAGTGTTAGTATTGACAGAAAAGAGTTAGTACTAACACACATTGATTAATTTGTTATTTGAAATATCTTTATATTCATTTGTACATTTCATTTTGTTATTTTAAATTATCAACATATATACACTTTGTACATTGATTAATGTTTGTTTAAAATATCAATATATTGGGTGAGTGCAAAAGTTCTACCCGTTTTGAAGATATGAAGATTTCAAGTGGAGTATGGGCGTTACCCCAGATAGCATGAACAATTGCAGCAAGATTAATTTTTTCTTGATATTTTCTTGTCATGAAAAATTTGAAGTAATAATATTGCCGCAAGGACATTACTAGGTAGACGGAATATAATCAATCGCTTTCTTGCAACGCAACTTTGCTCTAAACCTGATACAACACTGTCATAAAATAACGACGTAAGCGAAAAATTCCTTTTGTTGGAAGGAGAACAGATATAAACGCGCATGCGCGGAAATTTTACAAAGACAAAATTACATTACAACACTTCTTTATTGAATTCCATGAAGCAGCGCCATTGGATTAGCGTTCAAGTAAAGAACCCAGATATAAAGGTATTTATTATTTTAATTATTCAAATGTGATTCGGATATTTTTGTATTTTCTCTGTACAAACTACAACTTATTTCGTACAGAAATTTTAATAAATTAAAAAGTTAGGTTTATTTACTGAGGAATGCTTACATTTTTTAAATAGTTTGGTTTTGGTCCATGTTAAGGCCTTATTGAAAATTTTAATTTTTGAATGAATTTTTCTCAACTTTAAGGGGAATTTCTAAGATATCGTTTTAATTAATATTTGCCTTTTTTCTTGCTCACGCCGATCGAGCAGTGTTGAATTCAGACATTTTTCTCCGGGATTAATTTCTGCGGCTCTGGAGGGGGGGGGGGACATTTTAGAGATTCGGTGGGGAAATTGCTTATTAAAAAGCATAAAATATCAAACCTTCCGTGGGGAATCCCCCTCCTCTTGAATTCAACAGTGCGTTCGAATGTATTTTTAAATTTCAATTATCTTTTCATGGCCATTAAACCCCTTTCTATATATAAATATCAAGTATTTTAAACAGTTTCTTAGTGTGCTATTCTCCATGCTTCTTATCATGGACTTCTATTGTATCGCTGTTTTCTAATTTTTATTAAAGTTATTAACAGTATTTCCTTCCGGCGTCAGTTTTATTTAATTCTTTAAAAATTTCTCTTTTCTTTTGACATAACTGCTTGTTAATCGGATGTGTGTAAGTCGTTTTATTTCCTATTTTTCTTAAATTTTAAATACGAATATTTTGAAATTGTTAATTTTTCGCGACAGCAAACCTGGGCTTGAAATGTGCAGAGCAAATCGGAACACTATTCCGGTTCGTAAAATTATGACAAATATTGATCTGGTTTGCAGTGTTGTAATCGTAAAAAAAATCAGAGGGTGTACGCTAAAGTCATGAACGTCATGTCTAGAGTATGTACGATATAGATTTATTCGAGAAACCGGGAGTATACGGAGCTTTTTAAAAAAATCCAGAATTTTTGCAATGAATTAGAGCTAAATAACTAAAATGCATTGACTAATTACTTAAACTCTTCCCCCCTCCCCCCCCCCAAAAAAAAAAGTTATAAAATAGCTTTGTGTGATACTTAAAACCTCGGATACCATAGCACCAAAATATTATTTTAATAGTTACAAAATATTTTTTTTTAATTAAAACTTTGGACCTTAAAACCTTAATTCCATTGTTTTATTGTTAATGTCAGATTCGAAGACTATTTATTTGTGTTATTATTAAAGATGTTTCGTTTTGAATCCTTTTTCACATGTAAAATAGTGTTCAACTGCATCTTTATTTATTATTTTCTTCTATGATAACAATCTTTAATAAAATGTAATTCTTAAAAACCGACACTAGTCACCCGAAGTAAAATTTAACATTCAAGCTAATGTTAATTCTATGGACAGTTCTTTGCATATTTTGGGATCACATTTTAATATTTTTTAATATTTTTTGCATAGGATATACCTGGTTGATATATTAGTTGTGCAATCGTACCTTTTCGAGCTTTTATGCAATTTTTTATATGCAGATACTTTCAATTTTGAAACCTGTTCTGAAAGTGAAACTGTACTCATATAAAAGAAAACTGTAACCAAAACCGAAAAAGTACAAACGCACAACAATATATGGGGAATTCTCACAATCTTTTGACTTTTATGTCCCTGAATAATAATTTTTATTTTAATACATTTTTTTGTGTTTTTTTTTTTTATTTCATATACTGGAGAACATTCCATTGCATGATTGCATATAACAATATTAACGAGATAAATAAGTTTTGGACGATGTTGGGGGTCCAAATACCAGGAAAACTCCTATACCGTTCCGTCCCTGATGCTGATTTTTAAATTTGGAGCTGTCTGTATAAAATTGTTTCAATAAAAGTAATTCGATGTAATTTTTTTCCGAAACTGGGACAATTGTTTAATATAAATATTGTGCAAAAAATTAACCTGCACACATTTTTACGGTTGATATTATTTTTTGAACTCTGTCCCTGGGTTTTTCATCCTTACCGTCCCTCTTGCTAAACTTATACAGAAAATCACTTCAGATGCAGCCACAGAATTTTTTTCAAGTTTTTTCTCATCGAGAAGTATGCTAGAGAAAGAATGTCTAAAATTCTTTGACAGGAAATTTACTGCAAAATTTAAATTAGCATTTAAATATCAATTTCAAGATTGTGGCTTTATTGGTAGTCTTACCGTCCCCAAGGTTTATTTCTGCACTTTTCGAGGTAAATTAAGAAAAAAAAAATATTTAATCCAATGTTAACAACTGTTTCTAGAAATCAGTGAACATTGTGGCTATCACTTAGTCTTAACATGATTTTCCTAAAAATAGGTGATAATTTTCCTTACCGTTCCATCATTACAGTCCCTTTTTTTCTATACCTATTATTTTTTTTTTTCAAAAAAAATTATGGCCATTTTTTTTTCCCATTCTGACCAGAAAATCAGAGTTCTAACTTTTTACGACTGCTATTTCATCTTTACCTAACACTTCATTTATAATGGCTGTTTCATAATAATGGAAGCCATCAGTCCATCAGAGGAAAATAATCCTTTCCAAAGGTATAATCCTTCATTTGGCGCCCCTTCGTTCTGGCGCCCGGGGCACATGCCCCCTCTGCCCCCCCCCTTAGTTTCGGCCCTGACAGCAGGTCCTAAGCCTAGATCCTTGTGGACCAGGTCTGTACTTTCCCACTGGTATAATACAAAATTTAAAACTATCCCAGATGATGCTGTTACAACAGAGTCTGGTTTGTTTTTTATATACTGCTTTACCGAGGCACGTCCTAAAAAAAAGGAATCGTCTGCTCATCTATGGAAAATTTTCCCTGATCTCCTGGTAAATTCAAGCAGACACTACGGAATCTGTCGAGCATTTGCTGAACTTTCTATAATTTATTATTTATTCCTGGTGGTTTACTTGCTGTGTCGACAAAATGGAATGAATTTATCAAACTTAAAAATCAATCTCGTTGTATGCATATAACTCATATAAAACTTATAAATCATATATGGCATCTATAATTCAGAGCAGAAGTATACAGTTCGTTACATGTGCATATTATATATCTAATACTATCCATTTTAAATAGAAATCATGAATAGAACAAACCTATTAATTTAAAATTGGTCAGCTTTAAAAATGTAATTAATAAAAAATTGCTAAAAACATAAGTTTAAAAAATCACTTAAAATTTTTTTATATATATATTAGGAATTGTATCTATTTTGGAAATGGTAAATGCCGGACCCGCACAATTGTGTGGTTCATTTGTTTTTCAACTTTTGTGAAGCCTAATTAAATTTATCAAAGACAAAATCAATTAAAATCATGAATAAACTATATGAAAAGAAATATTAAATCCAAGCAAACATTATAAATCATATTTAAATGAAATTACGACAGTTCATACTTTTTTCTATTGCTGTCAGGTGATATAGTCTTTTTAAAAGCAGAAAATATAACCCTGTATTGTAGATGGTACCCCCTAGTTGTGTCTTATCAAAACATCTAAAGCCAATTAACTCATATAAATGTGCGGATTTGGTTTTAAATCGCACAAAAACAGGAGGTAGTCATTCTCTTTTACTTTAGTAATCGCCCGTACAATTGTGTGGGTCAGGGCTTAAAGGGTTAAGAGGCTACTTCAGTCAAGCGGAAACACCAATTCGCCAATGTTAATCCAATAAGAGAATTTTTTTAAGGTAACTCGGTTGCATTTCAATATTTTTAAATGATTTTTTTTATATACTTTCACCTTTCGAGCCGGTATAAACAGTGAAAAGAGTGAAAGTGTCCGCACAAAAAAAAAAAGAAAAAAAAAAGAAAAAAAAAGAAAAAGAAAGAAAGAAAATTAAATAAAAACTTCAACGAACTTAAAATAAAGTAAAAACCGCAATTGCAGAAATTTACCTCAGCTATCCAATGCAAAAGAAGGCCCCACCAGTGGCCGAGAGGTTCTGCCCTCGAAGCTGGTAGACGGGAGGTGCTGGGTTCGATCCCAATCGCGCCCGTCGGCCTAATCGTTCGGAGTTTTCGTGGTTTTCTTCGAGCCGTGGATTTTCCATGCGTAAATACGGATTAGGTTCCCTTAGAAAGACCCCCACGGAGGGCACTCCCTCCGGGCCTATATCCCTCGTGAAGATAATCGGCCGTCCAAAATCAACCCAACCCAACCCAATGCAAAAGAAACAGTCTTTTTAAAATATAAAAACACAGACGAGATATTTTTAAAAATATATCTCGTTGGATTAACATTAGCGATTCGGTCATTTTGCCTGAAGAGTTATAATTTGTGATCACCTTTAGAACTAAATCTAAGCAGGATTCTTGAAAACAGTGAAAATTTAACTTGTAACTTTTAAAATGCACTCTATTGTTTCTCTCTTTTAGGATGCAAAGACACGGAAATAATATATAGAAGAATGTTAAATAATTGTATGTTAATTTGGTAAATATTATGTTAATACTTTGTATTAGAAACTATTATTTGTAGCTGTGTGAAAATAAACTTTGTAATTTAATAGACTGTATTGTTTTATTATAACTTTGTTCTTTTTAAATTCTTGAAACTTTTCAAATATTTTGTTTTTGTGGAATTATATTTAATCAGATTTGTGAATAGGGGCCATCCAGAAATGATGTCACGCTTGGAGGGGGGGAGGAGGGGTTCGTGAAATTGTGACAGTTTGTGACAAGTAGGTGGGAGGGGGTAAGAAGAAGTCTGACATCACACATTTTGGTTAAACATTAGAGGTCTTACTAACATTGCATAGATATTAGAGGACTTACTATTCCCGAGGATGAGTGCGATGCCAAAATGCCTGTGTACTCTATGGACGAGCATATATTTTCTCCAAGGGAGGAAGAGTCGTTATAGTAAATGATTCGGAGTAATTTCTATTTTATGATTTGATATATAATTTTATAAATGTTCATACTAATGTGACAAATGAAATGTTATGGCAATTCCATTTAAGTAAAACTAATATTGAGGCTTCTTCAAAATCAATCTGTTTTAAAGTATTTTGTGTTCATAAAGTAAATATAGGATTTAAAAACCAAATATATTAAATTCCATTTCAAATTCTAAAATACTACTGTTTTCAATTGCTCTTTCATATTAATATTTTATTATTATTGTATGTTATGTTTTTTGTTGTAAACCGTAATCTTATTTCATACAAAATAAATACACGAATCAGTTTTATTGTTATGCTCACAAATGTCATTAAAACACATAGTTAAAGTTCAAAAATAAAATTTGAAATATGACCTATAACATAGTGCTTTGTTTCTGAGCTGCAAGTATATATTTACGTAATATAGCGTGACATGTGACAAGGGGAGGAGAGGGAGTATGGTGAAGAGTGACATTTTGTGACAAAGGGGAGGAGGGGGGTTAAAAATGTTGAAAAAAAGTGTGACATCATTTATGGATCGCCCCATAAGGAAATTTTAATTTTAAAATGAGTTTTTTTTTTTTCCTTCTGGAAGTTAATAAGTTTTAGCAATATATTCCACTCTGGCCAAAAAGAAATGAAAATAAATTATATTTTCTTTAATAAAATTATATATGAAATTAAAATTGAGGGTGTGTGTTTATACTCATCTAGGTTTGCTTTGCATTGGTTATGTACATGGACCACTTATTTTTAGATAATGTTTTTAATTACCTTCTAAGAATTAGAAGGGAATAAGCAACTAATTGAGAATTGGCGAGTCTAATAAAACTTCTAAACAAATTAAGGTATATTATTGGAAGTTATTGGGGCTTACCAGGTAGTTGAATGGTTAGCCCTGTGGCCTCCGATTCAACTATGTCGGGTTTAATTCCTGCGGTTGTGGTAGTACATTTGTGGTGATTTGGAATCTACTTTAAACTATAAGTCCTTGTTTACTCGGTCTATGTAGCATAAAAATGTCAAGCATTTGACAAACCTCCGATTATATGGAATCCTGCACAAAACTCACACAACCTTCAAAAGTACGACTATTAGCGTACAGATAAAAAATATACAATCAAAACTTGAGTAGAAATGCGGCAACTAGTGACCATTCACCAAAGTTTGGGAAGAATTTCATTTTGATACTAAAAATGAATATTCGATGAGTCCTTAAAAAATAAAGTTCTTTTATCATGTTTTGGGGGCATTTTTAACTCAGGGAGCGGGAGGGGCAAACTAAAAATTTTTTTAGGTATGTTAAGAGACAGGTATCGTTTATTATTATTATTATTATTATTATTATTATTATTATTATTTAATGGAATGATTACCATATGCAAATTGATACGATCATTTGTTACATAGTTACGACAAGTTTTATGAATACGAAGTCGAAAACTATAATTTGGTGCAGGTACCGTAGGTTTTTACAGCAGCAACTGATAGCCATTCAAGAAAATTTATCTGGTAAGAACTTCATTTTGGCACTAGAAATGTAGATACGATTTGTTTCCCCAAAATAAAGTTGAATCATCGTGGGGTTCTTTTTGAGGAGGGGGGGGGGACTTTAACACGCATGGGCGAACAGAACTTATTTTTAAAATGTCAAATGGGGTATCGTTTGTTGTGAATTTTTTTATTCTGAATCAAATGATATCGCAAGGAAGCCGATACGATCATTGTTTACAAAATTAGGCCAGATTATAAGTAGTGGATTTTGGTAAATTTAATGACTTTGAAATAAACTCAAAATTATCCTGATTTTGACTATTGTTATTTTGAAGACATTTAATAGTTTTGAGATGACTTAATACAGGGCTCCCAAATGGTCCGCCAACTGAATATTAATATTATTTTAGAAAAAATTTCTTTTTAGATTTTTCCTACAAACCGCCCCGGAAACACATTTGAAAGTTAATTCTAGCGCAAACCTACCATAAATTTTTCTGTTAAAATTTATTGGTATTCAGTTGGCGGACCATTTGGGAGCCCTGCTTAATATGATATAAAAAACTCTTTTTAAACGTAAAATAAATGTGACAAAACTATGAAAAAATAAAATATAATTTTCCACTTTGCATTGATAAAATCTTTTCTGTAACTTTCTTATAGATGTTCGTATCGACTTGCCGATAATGTTATTCAAATACATACGAAACGATATCCCAATTGACCTATTTAAAAAAAGTTGAATTTTCCCCCCTCGAGCTAAAATGCCCATCAAAAAATGCCCCCCCCCCCCCCAAAAAAAAAAAACAAACAGTAAAACAACTTTACATTTTGGAGACTCGTCGGATCTTAATTTTTAGTGCCAAAACGAGGTTTGTCTCAAGCTTTCGTGAATAGCAATCACTTGTTACTGTAAAAACCTATTTTACCTGCAAAAGACTTTGTATTAATAAAACCTGCCGTAAGAAATGATCGTATTGACTTGCTGATGATTTCACCTGATTCGGAATTATAAAAAACATAATAAACAATATCCCATTTCACCTACTTTTTTATTTATTTTTAGTTACCCCCCTCCCTGAGCTAACAATGCCCCCTTTTGCGCAAAAAACATGATAAAACAACTTTATTTTTTTAGTACTCATTGAATCTTCATTTTTAGTATCAAAACGAAGTTCTTCCCAAATTTGGGTGAATGGGCATCTGTTGTTTCAAAAAATCCTATTTTACCTGTGTACTACACGCAAAATTCAGAGAATTGACAACATTTCAATGAATTTACTACATATTTGCAGCTATACTTGTCATGACAAGATTCCGAGTTTGCAATTCATTTGCAGATGTTCTGACATGACAATATTGCAAATTTACAATGCGTTTGCAAATAGTCTGACATCGCAATATTACTAGTTTGCTATGAGTTTGCAGTAAGATTGATGCAACAAGATTGCAACTTGCACGACAACTTAGCTGCAAGTTCAAAGTATGGTGACTTCGGAGTTTGCATAATCTTGTTGCAGTCTTGTTATGAACTTTCAGACTTGTCATGCTGAGCTTGCTGCAACTTTGAAAGTCTGCAAAGTAAGATTGCTGAAAATTTTCTGCAAATTAAAATTGCTATCTGTGACAGCTTATGTTTCGAGGATAGGAAAGTGACCTATAACGCGTAGAGTAGTTGAGTATGCATAGAAACATTAGCCAGAAAAACTCATGCCGAACGGGAAACAACATGGCAAGCAATAAATTCCACACCAGACATTGTTTACTGTACGGGTATGACAAAGCCGTTACAGCAGACGCAGCTTGCCGCAGTATTTATCAAGTGTATGGGGAGGGTGCCAAAGACATAGCACCTGCTGCCGATGGTTTAAAAATTCCGGGACGGAGACAGGAGCTGTAAAAATCATTCCCATTCTGGACGCTTGTCAGTGGTTTCTGATGGGGATCTGGACACATCCATAACAAATTCCTCACATCCAACAGTCGAAAAATTAGCGGAAACGTTCTCAGTACACACCACAACAGTCGAAAGACTAATGCATGCGTTTGGCTTCATCACCAAGCTCGATCAAGGGGTACCACACCAGCTTACAGTAAAGCAACGAGCAGAGAGGATCAGCACCTGTGTTTCTTTGCTTTCCTGGAACAGTAAGAAACCCTTTTTGAACCAAATTGTAACAGATTATGAGAAATGGATACTGTACCGTAATGTGAAGCGTCGCAGGATCGTGTGCCGATGTTGCAGAGGATACTCCACTGACAAAAACAGCAGGACTTCATTGCGAAAATGTTTTGTTCAGTGTATGGTAGGATGCCAAGGGAATAACCAAGTAGGAGGTCCTCGCAGCAAACCAAACGATTAATGCCGACCTCTACCGCCAACAATTGGACAGACTGTGACTAAAACTCACGTCTAAGTGGCCAGTACTCATCAATCGCAGAGGGATTCTCTTTCATCACGATCCTTATGTTGATTTAAAGACTCGGCAAAAATTACCGGTCCTTGGTTGGTAAGTTTTACCTCATCAGGCGTATAGCTCAGACCTTGACCATGCGATTTATCACTTTTTTTATTGTTACACAACGCCTTCGGTTGCCAAACTTTCAATGATGTGGAGACTATGAAAACAGCGTTGCAACAGTATTTTGACTCTAAAACAGAGAGGTTTTATCGGCGTGGGATTCACTTACTTCCAGACAGATGGCAAGAGGTCATACATAATTATGGTGCATGCATGAATTCATAGGTGCTTAACTTTTTGTGTTCTCCGCCTTTCTGTTTTCACTAAAAAACGGGCAGAACTTTTGCACTCACCCAATAGTACCTGAAAATTGAATAATTTGTTTTATAACCTCACTAATAATTAGAATGTCAGATATGTGGACGATTCTTTTGAACTTGAGGCAACTCCATCTATTATCTTATCATAATCGTAACCAAAAGATCATTCAACAGTGAATAGGATAAAATCATCTAACAGTTCTTTTCCTAGAGATGAACGCAAGCAGTTCTTTATAATTTTAAGTGTTGAGAACATTCGTTCATAAGACAGTTGAGTGCATTATAAAGTCAGTTTATACTTATAAACTATGAACAAGGTTGGATAAATACGATCATAGGCACTCAACTCACACAATAATTCTAATGCACAAGCTAGGCATATTTTAGACTCCTTATTAACTTTAGAAAGATTTTCATCATTTTTAATGAGCTCTGAATCACTGGTTTCTTTGCTATAAGCGAATGAGAGTTCGCTACGTCGAGATTGTTGCTACAATAGCGATTGATTATAATCAGCATAGTGCCGGGAAAATTGCAGCAACTCTTTTAGCACTTCTTGACTTTCGCCAAGCCATTCAGAGTACTAAGAGCATCATGAGCAAGTTAATTCTATAATTTAAGCTCACTGAAGCGGCGAGGATCGAACCAGGCAATGTCTTTCCTGAGCAAGTCGTTTCCAGAAAATCGTGTACAGTAGCTGTGTCTAAGTTAAACGTTTAACTTAAATACTTCTGATGGTGATCCGATAATACTTCTTGCCTCATCGTGAGAATATTCACCATATCGACGTTTTGCTATAGATATTCTCTTTTCCAGTAGGTAATTCTCAATTTCAATGGTATACTCCTTTTCTATTAATTGAAAAATTCTAAAGATGTTCCGCAAATTCAGAAGCATTTTTCACAACCAAATCAAAATTATTTCTTTTGCGTAGCAGATTGCATTTTAAGGTTTGGATTTTGTTAACAGCACTTAATTAGTCCAAGCCGCTTACCTGCTGATACATCGATGTGGGCTTAGATATATTGAATAATTCGCTGAAAATGGTTGCAATTAATATACACTGATGTGCCATTGAATTAGAATTAAAGATATGCAATGCTGTGAACATTTTGTAGCGATGCGCCTTATTGTTGCGCATCTGAGGTCGCTATGGTAACTGCATATATACTATGTACTATGGTTGTTGTGAATCAGCCGTTTCAACTGCCAGTATGGGTAAAGCTCGTGATTTAGACGCCTTTGATCGTGAACGAATAATAAGCGCTCGAAGCACGCGCTATTCAATTTTCGAAATCGTCAGGGAACTAGAATTTTCCCACTCGACAATGCCAAGAGTGTACCGGGAATGCACGGATGGTGGAAAAAAAACTAGAAACTGCATAAACTGAAAAGTACAATTAGCCTTTAACGAGTGTGGTAAGAGACAGTTCAGCCGTATTGTACATAGCCAGCGAAGCCAAACATTAGCTCAAATTACCACCCAACTGAATCGGACAATTGAAGGTCGTACAGTCAGTAAGTGGATTGTATATCGCTCACTTCACCGTATAGGCTTCGGCAGCCCTAGACCTACGGTAGTTCTATAGGGGAGAGTAGCCTAATTTGGACCGCCGCTTTAATTGGACCGTTGCCATTCTGTCGTTAATTACAGGAAGAGACGCCATCTACCGCTGAAATCCTACTCATCAGAATGTGGTCACTCACGATTAGAAGATGCAACCGCCTACCACGTGTTGTTTTCAGACAATTTTTAAAAACCTAAAGTTAGCTGTTTTGATCTACTTTTTCCTATTAAACGTAAGTGAATACTTTAAAACTAAGGTAAGCAAGTTGTTATGTTTTTATATACATATATAAATTCATCTGTTAATTGCGCATATTTCTCACGCGGCTTTGTTTGATTTCGTTTTTGTTCTTAGTCTTGAAATTATCTGTTTTAAAAAATGGCGCAGTTGCCATAATTGGGCCATTTTAAGATGCTTAAATTGGACCAGATATGCGATCATAAATTTTGAAAATTAAGTAATGAATTTCGAGGACGGTACACTTTGTACACTATTTTTTTAATTTTTTTATATTTTATAATGGATTACTATCTCCATGCAAGTTATTTTTTATTTTATTTTTTTTGGAGGGGGGGGAGGGGTATATCTGGATTAATTTTTTTAATACAGTTTAGGCCTATATAAACAAAAAAAATATTTTTACATGTTTATGCAATAAATTTTGTTTGCAATTTCTTTTATCTTGTATGTATTTGTATTTATTTTCTTTGAATGCATTATTCCTACGGCGTATTTGGTTTACAGAGTTGAATTCAAACATTTTCTTCCTGGAGGATATTTGCGATTCCCTGAGGAAGGGCAGACTTTTTACAGTTCTAGAGGGTGGAATTACACTTTTTTGCTATTAAAACTCATAAAATCTCAAACCTTCCGGGAGGAGGGGGGGCGAATTCAATACTGTTGAATATATAATGTTTGCGTATAATTAATCGTAGCGTATTTTTCAATAGAGCATATTTTTTTAAACACTTTTATAATATAATGTTAAAAATGTTGAAAAAGACACGGACAAGCTGTCTGAAAAAAAAAACAGGTGACAACAAAAGCTGTTAAAGATATAGGAAATAAAAAGGAGAGAGTAAGTTGTGAAGAAATTGACCTGCAATAAGGCTGTAGCTACAAATCCTCCCCAAAAGCCAAAAAATCATTAGAAATATTATATCCTTTGCTGAATTTAGTTTTAAAAAAGTACAGAGGGAGCAAAAAAAAAAACAGTTGTGTTAACATCTTCGCCATATAAAGTAAACCTTGAAACGAAAAAACATAAAAAATTGACTAAAAGGAAGCTATCACAGCATAAAAGCAAATGGAACATCAAGTTTTAAAAAATAGGCGTAATGCAATTATCAAACAAAATGATGAAAGGGGAGAAGTACAATCATAATGTAAAGAAAACTTCTGTTGAAAAAAAAAGTCTAATAATTCAGAATCTAAAAAGAAAAATCTAAATAGTGATGATTGGGTTTGCCTGATTTGTAAGAAAATAAAACAGCAGAAATGATTCAGTGTTCATATTGCCAAATACGGTTCCAAGTTGTGTGCGTTAGAAAAAAAAATCAATAAACGAAATTCATGTGTAAGCTTTGCATCACTCCTTAAATGATATTCAAGAAACTGGCAATTAGGTTCATAATTTCTATTCTTAATTACTGATATCCTTGATTTATATTTTGAATACATTTTGATTTAAAACAATTGCACTTATTTTCAGATATTTGATTTCATTATATTTCATTGCTGTTATTTTGTTTGATTGTTTCAGTAACCGTAAACTTTGCTTTTAATAAAATTAGTTATATTCCCTAGTCATTAAAACAACCTGATTTTATTTGGTCCAATTTAGGAGACTGGTGGTCCAACTTAGGTGACCAGTTGCTGAATTTGGACTACTTTTGACAAATTTTTCAAATTAAAATAAAATTTAAGATTTTCAAAAAGAAAATGATCTAAAGTTTTATTTAGTCAGTGGATGAATTTATTGACCACGTGTAGTGCTATTTTTCAGATATTCCAAAAATTAAGTGAGTTACACCTGAAAATAAGCGAAGTGGTCCAAATTAGGCTACTCTCCTCTATCTCAATGCACACTGTCTGGCTGCACATCTTGCCTGGGCAAGAAAAAACAGGGAATGGACTCTAGAAGACTGGGAACGAATACCACGGAGTGATGAGTCTCAATTCCGACTACCTCTTCACACTGATGGGAGGCTGAGAATATGGTGCCACGCTCATGAAGCCATGGATTCTGCTTGCCAGGTTACAAGTGTAGAATGTCATGACGCTTCATTCATAGTCTGGGGTGCTTTCTCTTGGCGGTTTTGGGGATCTTTGATACTTGTACCAAGGGGCCGTTCAAATATTACGTAAGCACCTAAGGGGGGGTAGGGGGTTAGCGATTTGCTTATTTTTGCTGACAAGGGGGGAGGGGAAGTTTGAATGATGCTTACGTAAGACATTTTCAAAATCTCTTAACTTGTAAAAAAAAAAAAAAAAAAAAACTATTAAAAAATTTAAATTGAAAAAAAGAAATAGCAAAAGAATATTTAACTTGAAGTTCTGATGTCAACTATTTTGACTGCACAAAGAAAACATAAACAATCTCTTTTATCTAGAGGTGACTGTTCATGTTTGATGCATGAGCAGGGCTTAATTTCTAACAAAAAAGTACCGGTACTAAGAGCCATACCGTCCTCGTCCCCTCCTGCCACTGCAGTCTGCATATTTATATTTCATACATTATTTGCCAAAATGTAAAGTATTTTTTTCTATAGAAAAATAAAAAAAATAAATGTATCTATCAGCATATACTTAGTTGGGAACTATTCCACATTTTAGCTATCACTCCTTCCGAATAGAATTCTTTGCCTAATTTTAATGTTGTTAATTGCAGAATTCTGCGATTAAATGTGGTAAGGATTATGATTCGGAAATAGTGTTAACACCAAAAAGGAATAGTTCGCAGCTATGCATTTTTATGAAAAACTGAATCAAATTTACAGAGATTTATATTTATATGCTGAAAAATGGAACAACGTTTTTCAATTTCCTATAGAAGGTGCATATCTTAAACCACAATCGATTCCTTCCGTATAACGATCTTTTGTGGTGAGCCCCTGAAAATCAGATTAAGTTAAAAATTTAACACCGTTATTGGAAAGATTCGATGCTTTTATAGGAAAAGGGGAAACCCTGCTCGACTGCTTTCTAGCCAAGACCACAAACTAATATAAAAATTGAATCCGTTTCATCTCCATCTCCTACGTGTGCGACACATTACGTCACATATAATTGTTTTGGTAAAAAAGAATGCAAAACTTGGAGATGGGAAGGAATGAAAGGGTAATTTAGGCTTCGTTTTTTCGGAAGCGTTGCTACACTGGGCTCCAGAGCCCTGTATTTATGAGCTCCGCTGAATTCTGACCAATATTTAAATATTTACTAAGAACGGAGAAGTACCGGAGCTGAGATCCGGTCGGCTCCGGTGCAAATTAAGCCCTGTGCATGAGGGCTTATTATTTCTGAGAACTTACTACTATTTCCAATTGTGAGAATAGAATAGAATAGAGTTTAATAGACGGATGCGATATGTTGTATTATGACAATATGAGTCTTCCGGGAAAGCTTCCAAAACGTAAGTAAAATTCCATCTTTTTTGTTTCCACCCCTACTCTGTCAAGTGGTTGAACCCCATAACCATAATGACCGACTGCTCTACTGTCTGGTGTCTCTTGAGTTTTGAAAACCTCTCAGTACTGTAGTGTAGTGGTGTTTAAAATAAATAAATCAGAAATATGTCTTCATTTCGAGAAATCTTGTGTAAAAAACTTTTTGAAAGCTTCAAAAAGTCTGCATCAGATAAACCTTTGAAGGATATCCAATGTAAAACTAATGATGTGTGGCGGCAGTACAAAAAGGCTTCTAAAACTGACAAAGAGTAGAGGTATTGGTGCTAAAAATAATTGAGGACGATTTGCGTAAGGCACCCAAAAAGAAATCAGTCTTTCTTGATTATTTTATAAAGGTAATTATAATCAATTTATTCTTAAAATTTTAAATATATTTTATCATAACTTTTAGTTTACATTATTACTTGTAAAAATTAGAAAAAAGTTAGATAAAATAAAATGACCGTGTAAACTTGGCGAAACATGGTCAGAATGGGAATAAATAAAGACCAAAAAAATGTCAAAAAATGAGTTATTACTTTTTAAATATGGCGTAGCCAAGCTAAACCTTATTTTTTCTTTTCAAATAACTCGAAACTTAATGTATCCAGGGGGGAAAAAAATTAAAAAATACGTAAGTTTTGTAGCAGATAATCTTCTAACTGTTTTCAAATTTTGTACCTTACTAAAAATGAAATGTAATCCATTTGAATTGAAACCAGTGTATCTCAAATTCAAAAACAGATAAATAAGGTTTCCAGTGATCTAAAAAAAGAAAAACAATCCTTAAAAAGGAAACGATAAAATTATGAATACCAAAGAAAACATCGAACCACCAAACGGACAAAGCTTGAAGAAATCTGCCATGATAATCCAGACATTAAAAAAAAAAAATAGCTTTGAGGGATTCATTAGGAAGACCAAGTTTAAATGTAGATTAACCATTATTGCTTAAGGCAATAACAGACATAGCTATTATTGGAAGCGCTGCAGATGCAAAAAGAAGAAGCGAGTCAATACGAAGTGTCAAAACTCTCGATAACTTGACTGTAGAACTGAAAAAGGTTGGTTTTTGCAATAAGCATGAGTGGAACATATCTTCGTTTACTTCCAAAAAATTCCTCAACCATCGAGGGTCGAAGACATGTCACTACAGTGCCGATAAAACTTTCTTGGGTTCAGACTGATTATTACCGATCTCACATTGATAACCAATTTGCAGTAACATCCATCCGCTATTTAGAAACTTTAGCTTCAATTCTTGGACCCATGCAAGTGTTTCTTCTTTCACGGGATGACATAGTGCGTGTACCTTTGGGAATTACAGCAGCCAATAAACAGTCCCCGATACTGATGCATATGGAGTATCGTGTATCCTTACCCGACCACGAGTGGGTCATCGCTGAACGCCACAAACTTATCCCATCTATTTATTCTGGTATTGTGATTGCTCCTGGCATGGCAGGTCAAAGTAAAGCCATAGGTTTTTCTGGTCCAACGTAAGAAGTGGGAAACACAGTTCTTCCACAGCAAATACTCATGTTCAGGATTTTGAAACTCTATTAATACTCAAAAGACTTTGAAAAATTAGTGAAACCAGAAGAGGGTTTCATCAAACCTGTAATCATAGTTACGGTTGATGGAGCTCCAGACGAGAATCTCCGCTACCAGAAAGTTATATCGTTTGCTACTAACCATTTCAAAAAGCATGATTTGGATGGAAATTTCATTGCGTGCAATGCTCCTGGAAGAAGTGCATATAACTGAGTAGAAAGGCGAATGGCACCACTCAGTCGCGAACTGTCTGGTCTTATACACCCTTATGACCATTATGGTTCCCATCTCGATGAGTACGGTAGCACTATTGATGAAAAAATAGAGCAAAATAACTTTGCATATGCTGGTAAAACTCTCGCAGATATCTGGAACTCATTAAACATTGACGGTTATCCTGTTACTGCCACATATGTTGATTCAGGCGAGCCAGACTCTCTTGGTTATGACTTGGATTGGTATTCGAAGCACTTACAAGAAAATCCATACTTGCTGCAAATTATAAAATGCGAAGAAAAGAATTGTTGCTCTCCTGCACGTAGTGGATTATTTCGTATATTAAAAGGACGATTCATTCCTCCTCCAATTAAAATGATACAATCGTCAAATGACATCATTACAAGTGAGGAGGGGGAATTTATAGATTTAAGTCTCCGTCTGGCCTTAAATCTCAATATTACAGCAAAGGGACTTTTAAAGATGCTGTATGATTATTTTTGCCCTTCCATAAAATTGCAATTATCCCCAAGAACTTGTGGAAGTTGTGGCCAATATCATGCATCTCAGAAGTCAGCAAACAGACGCAAAAAAATTCAGCACAGTGAAAAAAGCGAGAAGGCCTGCCTTATACGACCATTGAAAATTGCTGCTCGTCGAGCAAATGAACTTATGTGCTTCGTAAAATTCGTGAAAGATACAGAAGATGTCGAGTGTATCAAGGAAGATGAAGTTGATCAAGATTGCATCCGAAAAGAAAGCGATGAAGATAATCAAGTAAAACTGGAAACCAATGTCATAACAGATATGGAAAAATGGCTTGAGCAGCCGTGGTCAGCATCGGAATAGATATGGGCATGTTCAAATTTACATTTTTCAAATGGCTAAGTTCTTCTAAAATTGTGATCTAAGAAATTTTCTTAAATAGAATTGTAAGGAAATAAAACAAGCATTTATTATTTTTTTTTAAGTCGGGTAGAGTTCTTTTTTAATTTGCATTGTATCCTAATTTTTTTAAGTGGAGGGGGGGGGGGGGTTGCAATTTTCTTACGTAATTATTAAGGGGGGTTTGCGATTTGCTTATTTTTGCTGACAAGGGGGGAGGGAGGGTCAAAAATTGTCAAAAACATGCTTACGTAATATTTGAACAGCCCCCAACCTCTCTCAATGCAATTCGACACGTAGACTTGCTGGGAGATCACCTCCATCCATTTATGTCTCCCTGTCATCAACATGGAACTGAAGTATTCCAGCAAGCCAACTTCTTCTCTCAAAGGGCCCGGTTGGCCACAGCTTGCTTGGATAAGCATTCCTCTTACTTCTCTGTCATGAATTGGCCACCTAGAAGACCAAACTTAAATTATATTGGGCACCTTTGGAATGCTTTGAAAAAGGTGTGAAACCAAGCCACACAACACTAACGACACTTATTGAACTGTGAACAGCTCTAGCAGATGTTTGGCAAGCCATGTCTGTAGAATACTTCCACAAACTTGTTGAATCTATGTTATGATTTTTAAATACAATCGTGTGGTAGCCGTTATCAAGACAAAGGTGGCCCAACTCGTTATAAACTTGTTATCCTTAATTCAACGGCACTTCGGTGTATACTGAAACTTGCACCAATTATCAACCAGAGATCTTGCCGAAAAAGATGCATGTGACGGAAAATCGTTCATTTCGGTGATACCTTGTAAAAACTTAAGCAATGTTAAAAACTTATGTCGATCTTTAAAAGATTTTGAAGACTCGTCAACCAAGCTATTAATTGCTCGATCCTTACTCTAGCACATAATAGCGTCCACTTTTTGTAATCGCGAAGAATTTTATTTCCACCTACAGACTCCTTATTCACTGAAGTCCATATTTTCATTCGCTTATATGACTCTGAGATAAACATGGTTGTAGCTTGCATTAAGTCCAAGAAGTCCGTTGTCAATTTGCGACATTCTGCTTCATCTGTCTGGACCAAATTTAGCACATGTGCATATCAATGCACATGCTTTATATTTGGATTGTCTTTTATCAGTTGTGCCTGCAGATCTTTATATCTCCCACTCATATTTGCTGCACCATCAAAAGAAGTGCCAACTTTTTGTGAAGAAGGAGTTTGAACTTTTCAAGTTCTTCTTTTACTTGGAGATAGAGGGTTTCCCCTGTTGTTTTGGGACATCGAGCAATTTTAACGAACACAAAGTGCCAACTGTCCCATTTACGATATATCTTGTGTGAAATCTACTTCAATCTGAATTGATCTGACTATTTTACTTCATCCGCAATCTTTATTTGGATCTGAATGAAGAGATGAGCAAAACTTACTTTTAAATTATTTGGACAGGAATGTAATCAACGAACCTCTTTCATGCCGTTTAGGATTTTCATTTTGTTCCTCTTTTTGCTCTATTCTAGCCTTCTTCATACTTTCTGAAGGTCTTCTTTCTTGGCTTTTCTTGAGAGCCTGTGCTACATAGCAGTGCAAAATTCGATCATGTTTACATAGCAGCATTGTGTTTAACGTCTCCATTATTCAAGTATGCCGCTGCCATATCTCGTTTTTTTCTCTGAGCTAATCCTTGCTTCTTTGATCTGTAGATCATCTCTAGATATGTAAGCTAATCCTTGCCTATCTTTTGTTACTACGCAACTTCCCACCCTTCACTGACCATATGTGCTCGCATTTTACTTTAAACCCTATCTCTGGGCTTCTATATAAAATGAGTAATTTGCACGTATCTTCTGAAGATTGCTGATCGGAGAGGGAAAGGAGAAATTAGGATTTACACGACCAAAAAAATAAAACTCTTCACCGAAAAAAAGGAGAAAAATTGAGTTTCATAATTTTTTTTTTTTTTACTTTATTGAAAACAAAATTTAAAAATATATTTTTTTGGCCCACTACGCCCGTTTGGCCCACCCCGCGATCGCGGGTTAGCGGGGTGGGCCAGTCCGCCCCTGTTTAAGAGTGATTTAGTTTGAATTAAAGTTTAGCTAAATAGTGGCGTGTAATAAAGGTACTAGGTAAACAACAGGGCTATACAAAAGTATTGAAGTAGGTTTCCATCTATTAGTCTAAATTGCTGAAAGAGAAATTTCAACATGTTATGCGTTTTCTTGATAAACTAAATTTTCTATTATATAGTATATATATCAGCCTACAGATCAAATACACGGCTGTTCGGAAGAATTGGATTAAATATTTGGCTATAGATGGTAACTGCTGAAATCAGTTTTTTAAATGTTTAGTTAGTTATTTTATTTACCTTATTTCCCTAAATAACGAAGTTTTGTTAAAGCTTTCAGGGAGTGTTGGAAAGTGTTTCATAATCTATGCCGTACGCATGTTTTTTTCTTGTTTTTAATCAAAGACGAAAACAGCCATTGTATCGCTTAGCAGCGGCTGATTTCGTCTTAAAAAATCTCCAATCAAAGGAAAATGAATGAAAACCCGTTTACAGGGAGACCGTCACTGTTTTTTTAAATTATAATTCAAACTTTTTAAGACCGATGAAATTAGCATGCTTTTAGAATCTGGGTTGTCGGAACGGGGGTTGGCGAGCGTAGCTCGTAGGGGGCAGAGCCCCCTAGTTAATTAAAATTTAACTAATGAATTAATATTTGAAAAAATCTGTATTAACATCAATTGTTGTCCAGTACAAGTAAAAATAAATATAGGGAGAGTGTGAACTAATAGTAGGAATTGAAAAAGGAGGCCTTTAAATTGATTTGGAAGAGATTTGTAAAGAATTTGTAAGCAAATTAAGTTTCTATGAATCAAGTACATATAATAAAAATTATTGTAACTGGATTAAAGAGTTGGTGATCATTTGATATGCATCTATTTTATACTCCTGTTTGTGAAAAGTGCAACACTATGAAGGAATCCTCCGAAATGAATGAAATTATGAATGAAATGATCCCCGCCACTAGCTTTCAACAATATGCTCCGGCTCCCCCTATTTGTACAAAGTTCCTACGCCACTGCTGACGCCAATGTCATATACTCAACGGGTACTTAACTGGCAACCATAGTATCGTTATTTTGCTTGATTTGGTAAGCCGGATGTTGTTGTTTATGCTGTTGATGTTTTCTCCCAAATTAGCGTCGGAAAAAAATCGCGCCAATATGGGGCCGTTTTTGATATCTGGGCCAAACTTTCATATGAAAAGCGAAGGGATGAGAGCGCATTTATTTATGGCAGTTACATGACTAGGACTATTATAATATAGATGAAATGATGGCGATAGAATAATATTTCGCGACTTATCACCTGTACCTGGCTAACATTAAAGCACCAAAATGGCACCTGGAATATAAAAAGCGAAGTGGTTCGATCGGAACTGTTGATGATAGTCACATGACTTAGGCTATTGTTATAGAAACTGTTTCAAATTACCGGGAGACAAAGACTCTGTACACTTAATTCATTTTATTTTAGCTTCTTTTCAAATGTTTAACTGATCCTCTTTAATCAAACACGAAAACAACCATTGGATGTCTTAACAGCAACTGATTCGGCCTTAAATTTTTTCAATCAAAGGGAATTGAATGGAAACCCGTTTACAGGGAGATCTGCACAGCTTTTTTCAGTACAATTCAATCTTCTCTAATCTTTTTTAAATCGATCAGATTAGCGTGTTTTTAGATTCTGCGGTTTCTGAACAGGGGATAGGCGAGCGTAGCTTGCAGGGGGCAGAGCCCCCTAGTTATTACATAAAATTAAAAATAATAATCTTATTACAAAGAAATGGGCCCAGATTCAATACAATTAGCTCACAAAAATCGTCTTCAAAGGGTGAGAAGACTTAAAAAATTGCAAGCAATAATTATTTTTAAAAAAATGAAGTGGTGGGTGGAGTTTTCTGAAAACAAAATATTTTTCATAGCACGCCTAGTTACCAAATCGTAGCTCTTAGGGGGCAGAGCCCCCTAGTTAATTAAAATTTGATTAATGAATTAATATTTGAAAAAAAAACTGTATTAACATCAATTGTTGTCCAATACAAGTAAAAATAAATATAGGGAGACTGTGAACTAATAGTAGGAATTGAAAAAGGAGGCCTTTAAATTGATTTGGAAGAGATTTAAGAATTTGTAAGCAAATTAAGTTTCTATGAATCGAGTACATATAATAAAAATTATTGTAACTGGATTAAAGAGTTGGTGATCATTTGATATGCGTCTATTTTATACTCCTGTTTGTGAAAAGTGCAACACTGTCTTATAGAAATCTACACAACAAGGCTTGTTATAAATTTAACTAATTAAATAATTTTCGCACGATCCAATAACATTTAAAAATAATTGAATTCTCGGAAAATAATTCTTTAGTAATTAATTAATACAATAAATTAAAATAACATAAAAATTACTCCAAAATTAAAGTATATTAAAATGAATAATTATATAATGCGTAGAAAAAATAAAAATATATATGTTGTTTGGTATTGGTATGTTTAGAAAAAAATAAGGAATATGAATTGAGAATTTATTTTGTATTAATATTGAAAATTAAAAATTCCGAATTGTAAATATTTATATGTGCAAAAATAGTGTAATAAAATAAAACTCCCCAAATAAGACCAGACAGAAAATAGGAAATTACAGATAAAGCAAATAGTACTGACGCCAGACTTGGACAGAAAATGTATAGCGAAAGAATAGAAAATTTACGATGCTGAAACCATAAATTTTCTATCAATTAAGATGGTTTTACAACACTCGACGTGGGTGGTGATTTCCATGAGAAACCTGATGCAAGGGGCAAAATTAAGTTAATGCTATGCAGTGAACAAGATAAAGTAAAAAAACTAAAACCCAACTACGACAAAAAACTACGCTGAAAAAGTATAAAAGTACCCCATGAATACAGGTAAAGTCACAAGCAAATGCTAGTAATATATAGATATATTCAAAATGTACAAGTAAAGCGCTTTTGAATGATACCAAACACGGCATATTTATCTTAACTTTATTTTTTGACGTATGACGCTTCCAGTATTTGGTAGTAGTGACGCACATATCCGTCGATGGCAGCAAATGGGTAATGGACCGATTAGTGGATGAGGTCGTTAGTGTAATGTGTAAATGTGTAATGTAGATTGAAGGTTTCATGTATTAAGATGACCTAGGAAGATTTCTTAATCTATCTAATTCTGCTAACGATTGACTGTCATGTGGATTTTTAAGCAACTTATTATGATCCAAGGCACTTATAAACAAACCCTCTATGGTTTTGAAGTGAAGCGCTTTAAAATGATACCAAACACGGCATATCTAGCTTAACTTTATTTTTTTACTCTGTATATTTTGTCCGCTAGAAGGCGCCACATTGAATTTGGTGAAAATCTATATAGCCTATAACCAGCGGACAATTAAGACGCTTCTAATGATATGTCATTTGTCGAATTCTGATTAGTGGTTTAGAAGTTACGAGGGAACAGATGAACATACATACATACATACATACATACATACATACATACATACATACATAGCCTGTCAAAATCATAACCCTCCTTTGGCTTTGCCGTAGTCGGGTAAAAATAAATAAGCACGCCCATAGATGGCGATGTCTAGAGTACCAATAAGGGACCAGGAGTAGCCTCCAATCAGAATGACAGCTCTGGGTTAATTTAGCCCTCCCAAAAAAATAATGGGATCTTGGAAGATGGAATGAGAGAAAATTATTAAATCTTGTGTCTCGTCCTCAAGAGGTTCTACAACATTTTAAGATGTGACTTCCTCTAAGACGATCCAGATACTTCAATATTTTACATCAAGTTCCTTCACAGCAATTTTTAAGGACAATACAAAAAGTAGCGATGAAATGAATGCTGAGAGCAGACAAGTCTTTGTCACAAAAAATGATTGATGCAAAAAAAAAGGAAATGATGATGGAAATTAATGCTGAGAGAAGACCTATCCTTGTCAAGATCTATTGACAAAGATCGCTGAGGGCAGACAAGTCTTTGAAAATAAATTGATGCAGAATTTTACAGAAGAATTCACCTGATTTGGAGATATAAGTTCAGTGGATAGTAGAGAGATGTATGAAGTGTCTGCAGATTTTGCCAATGAAAGCGTACATTGTGAAGTTGGAGCTCGAATAATTTTCATGCGTCATAGAGTGCCTAAAGAAAGTTAAATTGGTTGGTGAAAGATCCCCAGGAACTCTATATTTATAAAGAAAAAAAAACTTCATGCCCAGATGAACTCATTTGTGTTTGCTTTGGATTACCTGAACTACCTATATTATAAAGGACAAACATATCTGTGCGTAACGCATACGCCATTTTGCGAATGGCAACACTTTGAAATTTGAAATGAAATTTTGGTTTTGCAATTTTCTCTACTGCAAATTTTTAAACTTCTAAACATCGCACATTTTAAATTTTTACACCGTCGTATAAGGAAAAAAATGCTCTTTTAAATGCAATTTGGTTGAAAGCTGTATCTCAATTAATGTTTGAGATATTAATTTTTTTTTTGCAGTTTTTAATACCATTTTTCTTATCGTGGCAACAAAAGTACCTCATTTCTATTGAAAGTCATTGAAAGTAAACGGAAAATAGTTGAAAATAGGAGATACTGTATCTTTTTGTAGCCATTTTCTCATAAAACCTGAAAAAAATAGTTGAAAATAAAATATGGGCTATGTCAAGAATATTGTTTGTTATTCAGTGACAATGACGTCATATGCATACTTTTCTATAGACGAAGTTTAAGACCGGATTGTAAAAGTGGATTGCTTTAGCGGATGCAAATGACGTCATTTTATAAAAAAGCGTGTATTTTAATTCTTAAACCTGAATTATGTTTTGTAGAAGTGCGTCATTTTCACAGCCCAACTGCTTTGAAATTCTTCACAGGTGAAAATGCTTCACTTTTGAAAATAATGTAATCGAATGCACACACTGATAAACGCAATGTTTTACAAAAATGTAGAGTGTCTTTATAAAAGAGAGGTGACATGCAAATAATAGCAATTTATATTACAGAAATTGATGATTCTCGCCTGGATGGATTTGCTTCGCCGAGTTAGACAAGAAAACAAATAATTCGTGGTTTAAAATAATATCGTGTTCCTGAAGTTTTTGTCGAAAATTCTCTCGAATAATAAAAATTTAATGCTATTTTTTAGGACATTCTGTTATAATTTTTTCAAAATAACATAATTTTCTTAATTTAATTTTTCCTAATTTTATATAATCTATATATTTAAAACACAAGTGTGTTTTTTAGTCATCTGCCCTGATCTTTCTGCTGAACCAATTTTACTAATATGTATTTTTTTTAAACTGAAAGCTCTTCCTTTGTATACGTGGTCGCACTATCTGTTTTTTTTTTAATATCCCAACTTTTAAATTTTAATTTTAAAAGCATTTAATGAAATTTCTTCAAAATGATGAAAATTAGATAGCTTTCATTGCTGCAGACAATAGAGAAATAATGAGGTACTTTAAACTTTATTCATGCTATTTTCTGATAAAAATTCAAAATTGTTGATAAAAATTGTTGTATAGGGTTTAGTGGCGCAATATCCCATTAGGAGCAGAATATTATATTAGGGGTATAATAACGGAAAATGAGATACTGCTTTTGAAAACACGCATTTTTCCTCATAAATTTTCTATAGTGATTTTCCTTCTGCATGTGTACTGATACTAAGTTTCAGACACTAGGCGAAATGCTTATTTAAGTGAAAATGAAGTCATATTTAAAAAAAAACGATCATTTTCTTAGATAAACTAAGCCTTTCAACGCAAATGCGTCTAAAAACCATAAATTACGGAAATTTTTACTCTCCAAAATTGAGATTAGAATCTCAAATAAAGAGTGCGTCTGTTCACATAAAAGATGTTGCTGGCAATCTTGACTTCAAGTTTTGAGTTAAAATGATTTTTAAATGATCAAACAAAATACATTTTTTTTTTAAATGATGAATATGGATATGAGAGGTGCGTATGCAATTTTTTAGAAGGTGAAAATTCCTGTTTACATTCCGGAAATCCAAGCATAAGAGCCTCAATTGATAACCACATCCTAATAACTGATCTTTATTATATTTTACTGATTATGTATCTGTATTATAAAGAACAAACGTATCTGTGCGTAACGCTGACGTCATTTTGCGAATGGCAATACTTCACGATCAAATTTCGGTCTTGAAATTTTCGCTACTGCATTTTTTCAATCTCCTGACCGTCATACATTTTCAATTTTAGTCGCATAGGGAAATAAATGTACTTTCAAATGCAATTTGTTTAAAAATTTTATTCATTGACTGATGTATTATATTTTCTAAAATAATTTTTAAGTATGATTTTTTTTTAAAGTTTATCTTATCACGTGCCGGTTTCAATACATAAAATAAAAAACATTTTGCACATAAAGCAACAAACATTTTTCAGCATTTGTTTCTGACTATTTTTGCATAATGAAATTAATAATTTTTATAAGCAAATAAAAGAATAATATTAAAAAACCCACCAAACTAACATATTTGCGAAAGACAAATTAACGAAATTGATACTTCTTTTATAAACAAATAAAAGAATAATATTGAAAAAACACAAATCTAACATATTTGTAATCGTACAATTTAAATTTTTAGATCACCAAATAGGATTTTTTTTTTTTCAAATGAAATTTGTTTGCAAAGTTCATCTCAGTTTACTGATTGTCTATGGTTTTAAAAACAATTTTAGAGCATGAAATATTTTTTAATTTATCTATATCGCGCGGAGCTCGGTTACGAAAGATTAATCCGTTTGCCCTTAAAAACAAAATAAAGAGTTCATCATTTTCTTACGGCTAATTTCCATTAAAAAAAACCTCCATATGAATAAATAAATAAATAAAATAACATAAATAAAACAGAAATTTACCAGACATGTATAAGCTCTGAAATTATCAGAATATAGAAGGATGCCACAAGTAGTAAAATCTTGGCAAATAACTCTTAGCATGCGGCTAATAAGAAAATATAGCTTTTGATAAATTTCAAAAATGTATTTGATTGTGTAATTCGTATTTTCCATATAAAAAATGCTTTTTTAATGTAAGTGGTCAATCTAAAAATTTATTGCATATAAAAAAATTGTTATTTTTCAATAAAAAGAAAATATGTTTTCACCTATATTCTTTAACCCGGGAAGCCCGGGTACGATCTCCTAGTATATATAAAAACAAGGAACTTTATGCCCAGATGAACTCATTTGTGTTTGCTTTGGATTCCCTGAACTATATATATATGTCGTAGGCTAATTGAGAAATCCGGCTCTTTGCAAACAGCCTAGGCTCTTTGCAAAGAGCCGGGCTTATCCGATCAGGGTGATATTTTTAGCTCACAGGCTATCAAAGCCTGAGAGCTTATGTGCCAGCTGATTCTGTATGTACGTGTGTACGTACGTACGTATGTACGTAACGCGATAACTCTTGATAGAAATATCCGATTTGCTTCAATTTTTTTTCTAGGTTCATTCTGATAAGGTGCTTCCCTGATTAGTTTTTTGGGGTTCATTGGTTAAGGATAAAGGGGGAAAAGGGGGCTAGTCCCCCCCCCTTAAATTATATAAATGGGTTTTTCATGCAGAAATATGCGATTTGCAATAAATTTGGTATACCGGTTAATTATGTTAAGCAGCTTCCGTGATTACATTTGGAAGATCATTATTATGTATAAAGGGGGGAAAGGGGGCAATTGCCTCTGCCCTTAATTTAGATAAATGCGTTTTTCATGTAGAATTATTCGATTAGCTCAAATTTGGTATACTGGTTTATTATGTTAAGGAGATGGCTTGATTAGATTTGGAGGTTCATTAGTTAAGTATAAAGGGAAGAAAGGGGGGGGGGGGGGTAGCCCCCCCCCCTTAATTTAGGTAAATGGATTTTAATGCAAAATTATTCGATTTGCTCCAAATTTGGTATACCGGTTTATTATGTTAAGGAGCTTCCCTGATTAGATTTGGAAGTTCATTAGTTAAGTATAAAGGGAGGAAAGGGGGGCTAGATCCCCCCCCTTAATTTAGATAAATGGGTTTTACATGCAGAGTTATTCGATTTGCTCCAAATTTCGTATACCGGTTTATTATGTTAAGGAGCTGCCTTGATTAGATTTGGAGATTTATTGGTTAAGTATAAAGGAGGGACAGGGGCTAGTGTCCCCTTAATTTAGATAAATGGGTTTTTCATACAGAATTATTCGATTTGCTTCAATTTTGATATACCAGTTTATTACGATATGGTTTCCTTCATTTGATTTGGAGGTTCATTGGTTAAGTATAAAAGGAGGGAAAGGCGTGCAATTGCCCCTCACCTTAATTTAGATAAATGGGTTTTCATGCAGAATTATCTAATTTAGTTTAATTTTTTTCAACCGGATCCGAACTTGAAGGTTCCATTTGAAGTCAACCCGAAAACCGACCACAACCAAGTTTCGGACTGAGTTCAATTAGAACTTTCAGGTTCGGATCGGGTTGCCGGTGGACGGAGATTATTTTTGTCGGTTAAGATTTGGTTCGGGACGGGTTTCAGGTTGACTTCGAATGGAATTTTTAGGTTCTGGTAGCGTTGCGTGTCCACGGAAACTAATTTGTCTTGTTCGGATCCCGTTATGGATCTTCAGAATATTTTTGTCGGTTATCAGATTTGGTTCGGGATTTCGGGTTTTTTCAAATGGAACTCTCAGGTTCGGGTCGGGTTGCATGTAGACTGAAATTATTTTGTCTTGCTCTTATCGGGGTACGGTCTGTTGTAATTTATTTTTCGGGTTTGGGTAGGGTTATGCGTTAATAAACCTAATAAAAAGAAAATTGCCCAGTTAAACTGATGGCATTGAGCTCACAGGCTATTCACACTAATTGTATATTATACTCTTATTTCAAAGAATAATGCCCCTCGAAAAATAAATGAAGGGATTAGTCCCCGTTGCCCCCCTTTCTACTTAACCAAAGAACCTCCAAATCTAATCAGGGAAGCTACTTAACATAATAAACTGATATACCAAATTTGAAGCAAATCAGATAATTCTGCATGAAAAAACCATTTCACTAAATTAAGGGGGGTATTAGCTCCTCCATTTCTCCCTTTATGCTGAACCAATGACCTTTCAAATCTAATCAGAAAAGCTCCTTATAAAAAGAACCTAGAAAAAAAATTAAACTAAATTAGATAATTCTGCATGAAAACCCATTTATCTAAATTAAGGGTAGGGTAATTGCCCACCTTTCCCCCCTTTTATACTTAACCAATGAACCTCCAAATCAAATGAAGGAAGCCATATCGTAATAAACTGGTATATCAAATTTGAAGCAAATCGAATAATTCTGTGTGAAAAACCCATTTATCTAAATTAAGGAGACACTAGCCCCTGTCCCTCCTTTATACTTAACCAATAAATTTCCAAATCTAATCAAGGCAGCTCCTTAATATAATAAACCGGTATACGAAATTTGGAGCAAATCGAATAATTTTTCATTAAAAACCCATTTACCTAAATTAAGGGGGGAGGTGCTATCCCCCCTTTCCTCCCTTTATACTTAACTAATGAACCTCCAAATCTAATCAAGCCATCTCCTTAACATAATAAACCAGTATACCAAATTTGAACTGATTGAATAATTCTACATGAAAAACGCATTTATCTAAATTAAGGGGAGAGGCAATTACCCCCTTTCCCCCCTTTATACATAATAATGATCTTCCAAATGTAATCAGGGAAGCTGCTTAACATAATTAACCGGTATACCAAATTTATAGCAAATCGCACATTTCTGCATGAAAAACCCATTTATCTAAATTCCGGGGGAGGGAAGCCCCCCTTTCCTCCCTTTATATGTAACTAATGAACCTCTAAATCTAATCAAGGCAGCTCCTTAACTTAATAAGCCGGTATACCAAATTTGGAGCAAATCGAATAATTCTACATGAAAAACGCATTTATCTAAATTAAGGGGAGAGGCAATTACCCCCATTCCCCCCTTTATACATAATAATGATCTTCCAAATGTAATCAGGGAAGCTCCTTAACACAATAAACCGGTATACCAAATTTGGAGCAAATCGAATATTTCTGCATGAAAAACCCATTTATATAAATTAAAGGGGGGGACTAGCCCCTCTTTTCCCCCTTTATCCTTAACCAATGAACCCCAAAAACTAATCAGGGAAGCACCTTATCAGAATGAACATAGAAAAAAAAACTGAAGCAAATCGGATATTTCTGTCAAGAGTTATCCCGTTACGTACATACGTACGTACGTACGTACACACGTACATACAGAATTTGCGGGCACATAAGCTCTCAGGCTTTGATAGCCTGTGAGCTAAAAATATCACCCTGATCGGATAATAAGTGGTAGTTTTTCAATTAGCCTAACGCTTTCTAGGCTCTTTGCAATAAGCCTGAAAAATATCAGGCTAATTGGAAAAAGGGAGATGGATTCTCCAATTAGCCCGGCTCTTTGCAAAGAGCCGGATTTCTCAGTTAGCCTACGACATATATATAAACAAGGAATTTTATGCCCAGATGAACTCATTTGTGTTTGTTTAGGATTCCATGAACTATGATTGAACTGTATAATTTGGATGATTACAGAAAAGATCGAAGTCTATTTGGGTGAGAAATTCCTTATATTTATTTCAATATATATTCGTGGCTATTGTTTTCATGTTTTCTTATAATGTGTACATTTAATATTAAGCAACTAATTTTCTAAATTTTCACTAAAGTACATAATCTTATGTCATTGAATATTATGATTGATTATGATAAAGATTTTAATGATAACGGGAATATTATGTTTCCATAAATAAAATTTTGATTAAAATTTTGGCAAAAGCCCCATCATCGGATCGTGCTGTGAACAAAAGGGCAAGTATAGGATAACATAAATTAATAAAAAAAAATAAGTAACAAAATATAATTTTGATGAAAATTTTGCTGTTCTAATGAGAATGGAACTATGTTATATTCTAATGAAAATAATAGATAAGTTGAATCTTAATTTGAAAAGATGTGATATAACAAATGATATTTGAGTTATGAATTTTATATAAATGAAAATAAAGTTTGTTTATGTATGTATACTTATATGTCTTTCCTTTGTACTCCTTCCTTGCTCCCTTTTAGATAATATTCATAATTTATGGTATCTAAAGAACTAATATTTTGAAATTATTAGAATTGGACGTTTCTCTATGCAACCTACAAGTTCGATATTTCCATTTCAACGTTAAATAAGGCGTCCTTGAGTTATTGTCAAAATTAATTTTATTCCAAAATTTTCTTCTCTCCTAATTTATTAATTAACATTATCCCATTTGATCTTTTCACAACGCAGATCGGGATAACTGTTTCTATTGTACTAACCATTTTACTGTCGCGTGACCCTGTGTGTTATGATGTCCAAATCGTCACAACATACTAAAATTTAATGGTGCTAATACCAGGTGTTAGTAATGGAATTTAGGACTTAAAATTAAAAGGTTGCAATGATTTAACTTATAAAAAAAAATTATTATTATTTTCCTCTTATTTTTATTTTTCTTCTCACTTACTAACAAAATTATTTTCTTATGTTATATGAAAAAATTATTTATGTGTATAACAAAAGGGAAAACTAAGGAAAGTAGTAGTGGATTCACAGCACATTATTTATCGAAATTATCAATCATAATTATTATAATTAAGGATTTTGAAAAACAAATATTTTTAAATATTATGATTCTGTATTTATATATGTACATGGGGTAGAAATTTCTGTAGTGTGAGTTAAAACTTAAAATTATTTTACGAAATATTCAAAAATATAAAACTAACTAAAAATTTTTCAACATGACTGGACGTGGCAAAGGCAGGCAAAAATCTCCTGAGAGGGAAAAATTCATAATTGGTGTAGACACGCTAATCAATGCTCTAACTAATTTTGAGGACAAACCAGAACAGGACATCACGCAATTTTTCGATGAATTCGAAGAACTGGCTGAGGCTGCACAATTTCCCGATGATTTACAATTAGTCCTAGCAAAATCAAAATTTAAGGGACAAGCACGGGAAATGATAAAAAATACCCAGGAACTACATAAGGCCGACGATTACGAGACATTTAAAGAAAAAGCTATCAAACATTTTCAAAAGGAAAAATCATTTGCGAAAGCACAATCACAATTCAGAAATGCCAAACAAACAGCGAACCAGACAATCGAAGACTTTACAAAAAAAATTTAACATCGAAGCTCAAAAATATCTAACATTATCAGGCCATGCAACGAAAAACGGTGCTAAAGATTTATTAGAAACTATGAAATTGACTAAATACCTTGAAGCTATAAGACCAGATATTTCCTTTGAATTAAAAAAAGATCCACCAACAAATTTTGACGATGCAGTAAAAAGGGCAAAAAACATTTAATTAGCAATAAATACTAAATGTGCAGGGGAAGTTAATAATATAACGCAAACGAGTGAAAACAAATTATACGAGGCACTGATAAACATGTCACAAGATCAGAAGGCAGAAATTAAAGAATTGAAAGAAAAGATAAACAATTTAACACTTGACACACAGGAAAGTGAACAAAATAAGGTTGAGATTAATCACATCACGCAGCAATTTTGCCATATATGTAATAAACCAAATCACTTAACGCAAAATTGCTACTTTAACAAAAAAAGCGCAAATCTTAATCACCCTAGAGTAGCGCAACTGAACAGAGTTAGGCCAAGATTTCAGAGAAATTATCGAAATAATAATTATGGAAATTTTCAAAGACTCCCACAAAATTACACGCCTAATTTCCAAACACCACAAGCATTCAATTCTTTCAGACCACAGTACAACCAATTTAGACCTAATTATGGTCACAATGAGATGCCCTATTATCCAAACGGATATCAACAACAAATAGGAACTAATAGAATGTATCAGGGAAATTATAATATGCAAAAAACTGTCCAGATACAAAATACTGGTTTTTCACAAGGGCAAAATCCACAAATAGAATATACAGGGCAACATCAAGGTGGCACAAATATGCAAAATAGTCAAAGTAATGGTTATCAAAATAATCATACAAATATTGATACACAGCCCACAGTAACTTTCCCTAGAGAAAATAATAACAGAAGGGGAAAACAGAATAATAAGGGTAGAAGAGGACACAATCATTTAAACCGGTAAGGGGATCTGAAAATCTAGCACAAAGGCAAACCCGCAGATCCCATAAAATAGGAAAAAAAAAACAGGGTTATAATATAAAAACAAAATTTAACAAAAAATTGAAAAAAAAAAGAAACATGAACATGAAAAAAAAAACAACGTGTTTGAGGCTAAGGAAAATCAAAATTCTAAGGTTAGAGAAAAATTGATAGCAAGTTGCAACTCAGGAAGAAACAATGAATTACCAATATGGAATTTAAAGATAAAAAAGGAACTAATTATACCCAGTTTAGTAGATAGTGGAGCAAGTATTAGCCTATTGTCACCAAAAATTTTTGAAAAAATAAAACAGACAGATATAAAAATTAAATATTTAGCCAATTCAATTAAAATTACAACTTTGTCAAATAAAACGATTCCGTTCAAAAACTGCGTAAAATTTAAATTTAAAAGTCCTTCCGGCCAGTGCCGGGAGGAAGATGTACCTTTCATATTCCTTATTTTAAAAAAGCCAACTTATATTATTCAAACACACGAAGCTCAATTAAGTGGAAACCGAATGTAGGAGATTCAATACTAATTTTTATCAATACTAAATCATTATGAATGAGAATTTCGCGAAATTAGTCAGTTTTATCCAAGCTGCTTTTATTTAAAGTAACTTATATTTGGCTGCCAAATTCGGCGATTTCTTAAAGTGCCTGCCATTTTAACACAACATGGTGGATGAGGCTAACCAGTGAACTTGGTCGAGACCTTAGTAATTGCTGTGCACGTTCTCACTCACATCGGAATCGGTTGATATATACGAGTGCTGTCGCAGGCAAAAAATCAGATTTTTCAAAATGTCACCCACGTTAGAAATTGAAACTGCTATATCTGAGCCATTTTTTAAGACAAAGACAAACAAAAAATGCTCCTGAATCCTTATATCAAGGTCAAATACTTAAGAAAGAAACCTTTTTCAATTTCTAATTTTTTTGCACCTCACTTTAAATATGTATATTTTTTAATTTAATGGCCGTCATTTTGAAACACGATGGCTGATGAAGCTGGCCAGCGAACTTGGTCGAGATATTGATGTATACTATCCACATGCCTTCTTCCATCGAAATAGGTGAATACGTGTGGTATCGCGAGACAAATACAAGATCGTTTCAAAGTGTTAGCCATGATAGAAATTCAAAGTGCTATAATTCAACCATTTTTTAAGATATAAACAAAAGAACAAATTTTCAGAAACAAAAACTGCTCCAGAATCTTTGTATCAGGGCCAAACACATAAAAAAATCTTTTTCATTTTCCAATTTTATAATACCTCATTTTAAATTTTAAATTACATTTTTTTTTAAAAAATGGCAACCCTTTTGAAACAAGATGGCGAATGAAGCTGGCGAACGAGCTCGGTCGAGACATTGGTATGTACTATGTACAGACCAAGTTACATTCAAATCGGTTCATAAATACGCCTGTTATCGCGTGACAAAAATCAGGTCGTTTTAAAATGTCAGCCGAATAGAAATTCAAAATGTTATAACTCAGCCATTTTTTTAGATATAGATGAAACAAAACCTGTTCCGGAATCTTTGTATTAAGGTCAAACACATACGAAAAAACTCTTTTTCATTTTCCAATTTTTTGGTATCTCATTTTAAATTTAATTTTTTTTAAATTTTTTTAAATGGCCGCCATTTTGAAACAAGATGGCGGATGAAGCTGGCCAACGAACTCGGTTGAGTTATTTGTATGTACTATGTACACACGAAGGTACATCCAAATCGGTTCATAAATACGTCTGTTATCACGTGGCAAAAATCAGGGCGTTTCAAAATGTCAGCCACACTAGAAATTCAAAATGCTATAACTCAGCCATTTTTTAAGGTATAGACGAAACAAAAACTGCTCCCGAATCTTTTTATCGAGGTCAAACACATAAGAAAAAAATATTTTTTCAATTTTCAATTTTTTGGTACCACATTTCAAATTTAAATTTTTCTTAAAATTTTAAATGGCCGCCATTTTTAAACAAAATGGCGGATGAAGCTGGCCAACGAACTCGGTCGAGACATTGGTCTGTAGTATGTATAAACGAAGTTACATCCAAATGGGTTCATAAATACGCCTTTTATCGCGTGACAAACTTCAGGACGTTTCAAAATGTCAGCTTCGCTAGAAATTCAAAATGCTATAACTCAGCCATTTTTTAAGATATAGACGAAACAAAAACTGCTACGGAGTCTTTGTATAAAGGTCAAATACATAAGAAAAAAATATTTTTCCATTTTCAATTTTTTGGTACCACATTTCAAATTTTAAATTTTTTTAAAATTTTTAAATGGCCGCCATTTTGAAACAAAATGGCGGATGAAGCTGGCCAACGAACTCGGTCAAGACATTGGTATGTACTATGTACACACCGAATTACATCCAAATCGGTTCATAAATACGAGAGTTACAGTGTGACATAGGTCAGATATATAAATAATAATTGACGGTGGTAGGTTATGTTTAATTAATGGTTATATATATATATATATATATATATATATATATATATTGATATATTGATATATATATATATATATATATCAATTTTGAACGGAGGGGGGTTTCGGGGCCTGGGGGTCATGATCGATGAAAATATACCAAAATTTTTTGAAATCGCTTTCCTCCGAACGGCTGCAATAGGTAGCTTTTTGTAAAGAAAGCTACCTAAAAATGAGAATAATTTCCTAAATGGAACATTTTATGTCACAAAAGAAGAATTTGACCGCGATTACAAGATTATTTTAGGATACGATTTTTAAAAAAATAACAAAATAATTATGGACTTGGAAAACAACATTTTAAAATTTAACAATACGGTAATAAAAGTAAATTCCAATGAAAATCAATTTACAGAAGCTAACAGGATTAAAGAAACACAACAAAACGCCAATTTTCAAACTGTACCTAAACAAATTAATTCTAATGATTATTATAATTCAAAAAATAACATAAGAGCATTTGTAGAAAACAAAATTACTCTAAGACCTAAAGAATCGAAATTAGTAAATTTAATTTTCGACGGAGTTTTAGAAAAAGACCAACAATTTTTTTTCAACCCAAATACAGTAATAAAAAATTAGCAATTCAGAATTCTGTTCATAAAAATAAAGAATCCGACAATAATTCATTTCAAATTATAGTACAGAATCTCTCCAACAAATATTTAAAATTATACAAGGATCAAGAAATGGGGAAGATTACAACTGATTTTTCTATTAAAGAACAAAATGAAACAAATACTGACAGTATTTATGAAGTTAACAATTTAAATATAACACAAATTAGAGAATTGCGAAGAAAGGAATTGTCAAGAGAGGATTTCAACGTAGATCATTTACCACCGAAGGTGCAAAAGGAAGTTTTGGATATTGTAATGAGACATGCGACAGCGTTCAGTAAATCTTATAAAACGCTAGGAGCGACGGATGTAATTAAACCTAAAATAAAATTACAGCATGACTTCCCGATCCAAACCAAACCTTTTAAATTAGCGCACGATATAAAGAAGAGTGCAGAAAAAGAAATAAAAGATCTATTATACGCAGGTATTATAGAACCTACGAATTCCAGCTATGCATTTCCAGTAATTTTCGTGAAAAAAAAATTCCACATCAAAAACTAACGACAAAAATTTAATCAAAGTAAGACTAGCTTTGGATTTTTGATCGCTTAATGATATAGTAGAGAGCGACCCATATCCTGTGCCAAATACAAAAAAGATTTTACAAAGCATGTCAGGAAAGAAAATATACACGGTGTTAGATTTACACTCAGCGTTTTTTCAAATCAAGCTGAGGGAAGAAGACAAGCACAAATTGGCTTTCGTTACGGAAAACAATCACTTTCAAATGACTCGTTTAGCATTCGGATTAAAATTTTCGACGAATTTATTTGCTCGCTTAATGGACATAGTTCTAAGTGACTTAAAAGAAAAATATGACATTGAATATTTCATCGATGATATCCTTCTTGGAGCTCAAAATATAGAACAAATGCACGAAATACTTGAATAAGTACTAAAAAGATTTAAAAAATTAAATTTAACTATTGAACCTACAAAACTAAAACTATATATGCCGGAAATTGAATTTTTAGGCTATAAAATCAGCGAAAAGGGATACGCACCCTCAGAAAAAATATAAAGAAAATTACTAACTTTGCAAGACCCACATCTCAAAAAATGGTGAGAGCATTCATAGGTCTATGCACATATTTTAAATCAACCATACAAAATTATGCGCAAATTATTACACCTCTGACAGATCTTACGAGAAGTAACCAGAAATTCAGATGGAATGAAAGCGCACAACAAGCATTTGAAAAAATACAACAAATAATAATGGCACAACCGACAATTCACCCATCAGATTACACAAAAACTTTCTATGTAATCACAGATGGATCCAAAATCGCAACATCAGGTATATTGGCACAAAAGCAAGGTGATAAAATGATACCAATTGAATTTACAGGAAGAAAGTTAAGAGAGTCAGAAAAGAAATATCCAAGTCTACAAATCGAGCTCTTGGCAATATATGAAACAATCACCTATTTTAGAAACATCCTATTAGGAAAAAAAATTATTTTCCTGACAGATTCAAAAGCCCTAACGTACCATTTACAGTTTACAGTTAGAAAAAACAGCCTGAGATTGTTGCAAGATGGTTACTTAAACTTCAAGACTACGACTATGAGATATCTCACATTTCTGGAAATAACAACCCAGCAGATTTCAATAGTCGTTGCTTACACAATCTAACAATTGCAGATAATTTAAATAAACACCTTTTCACAGTGAATAAAAATTTAACTGAGGATAATATAAAAAAAGAACAGATGAAAGACCCTAAACTAAAAGAAATTATAGAAGCTTTACAGCAACAGAAGAAAGCAAAGAAGTACGAAAAGTACACTTTAAATAAAAATGGATTCTAATTCTAAAAAATTCACAAAATTCCAGCAATGATGACTTATACATTGCACCACAAAGTTTGAAAGAAGACATTTTAAATAGTGCACATGTACCACATTTTGCTTTCCTAAAAACTTATGGAATAATAAAAGAAAGATTTTTCTGGTATAGAATGTATCAGAAGAGAAAAACATTCTGTATGAAATGTATAACATGCAATACTTTTAAACAACATAAGACGATAAAAGTACCATTAAAAAATGGATAATAATTATTTAGCAGGGGAAATGTTAACAATTGATTTTGTGGGACCTTTGGTTGTATCATTAAAAAAAATAAATATATTTTAACAGTAATAGATACGGCTACACGCTGTCTACAAGCATTTCCACTCAGATCAAGAGACACTAAGGTCATAATTAACGCTTTGAACCAATATTTTAGTGCATACGGTTTAGCAGGATATATTGCAAGCGATAATGGACCTTATTTTAGGTCAAAAGATTTCAAAGATTACATGCAGAATCTAAATATCGAGCTAATAAGGTCTAGTGTATATAATCCACAAACTCAAGGGATTGTAGAGAGAGTCCATCTGGATTTAAAAAATTCTATAGCATCCATGTGTACTAAAATGTACGAATGGGACATTAGACTTCCATATTTTGTGCTTATGCACAATACAACAAAAAATCGAATAACGGATTTTACACCAAGCATGTTATTTTTTGCACGGGAAATAAAAACGCCATTCAAAAATTTCACAACACACGAAATGGACTCTTACAGCACCTATGTGCAAAATAAATTAAAACATATGTACGAAATCAGACACGAGGTCATGAAAAACCAAGAAAAATCAGATCAGGAATTAAATAAAAACTAAAAATTAAAACACAAACAGCTACAAGTAGGTGATGAAGTTTATTTAAAACTTCTAATAAAACCTAAAGCGTTACACCAAAAATTTTCAGGACCATATTTTGTAGAAAGAATTTTTAGAAACGACAATTATCTAATAAAAAACAGAGACAAACCGGAGTTAAAACCTGTCACAATTCACATCTCAAAATTGTTCGCGCCTAACATCGCAAACAAAATAAAAAAATTAAAAATAAATAACCAGGTAATTTATTAAATAATACAATATGCCGCAAAAAAAAGAAAAATTAAATCAGTGCAAACTGATTAAACAAAAACATGGTAAAACATACAAATTTTTTTCAACGGCAACACGTAATTGTAATTATAAAATAATTATACTTATATATTTATATCATATTATTTATTAAATATAGTAATTATTGAAAAATTACAATAGACGAAGACGAAAAATTCGAAATTTTAAAGTAAAATTTACGGCGAATAAACATGAAAATTAAAATTTATTGTTGTTAGAAATTTTATAGAAAATAACGTTGTTGGTACTAAAAATAAACTGATAAAAATATGAAAAGGCATAAAAATGAATTTAAAATTCAATTTCCTTCATAAGCAAAGCAAAATTCAACACAGGAATACGAATAATGACCAAAATATTTAAAGATAAAATATATTTTGCAAAATTAAGCACCCATAAAAGGAAGTCATTAAAAAAGTATTAACTCAAGTACATTAAAAAGTAAATAATAATAAAAAAAATAACATAAAATAACAGTATATTTTGGACAAGATATAGGAATAAGTCTTTCAAAAAAAAAACTCAATTCATTAAATTAACAAGAAACTCTATTTTGGGTATATAATGAAGACCGCACTACTGGAAACGCGAGAGAGAAGCATTGAGCACGAGCGTCTCAAAAGAGTGAAAGATGCAGGAAGATGGATATAGCTAGCTAGGAGAAAAGATGCGTGGGATAAAAAAAACCCTTTTTGCCACACCTATGATCACAAGGCAGCGGATTTAACCCTACTCCCATGTTTTTATCTCTTCTGGTTGCCAGAGGTAATGCGCCCGAAGTAAACGCGTTTCTATAGCAACGGAAGAACTGGCAGGGGGAAAATGAAATCGAAACAACAGCTTTACTCAAAACTTGTTTCGGGCAAGCGACGGCCTTGAAACTATTTCAGCAGATGCTCAAAAAACGGAGCGAAGGTATTTAGGAGAATTTGAGTAACACGTATCTTGCAGCTCAAAGAGGTGAGAAAATGCAGCTCATATTCTATCGAAACCCACTCACTATTTTCGGAGAACCGGTTAGGGTCAAAACGGGATATGCAATGGAGCAGATCGCTAGGAAAAAAAATAAATAAAAAGATAAATAAATGTTTTTCTCACCGAGCCGGTATTGAAGACTACGACTTTCGCCAGTATAGAGGGCATACTCTAGGCTTCATAAAAAAACTGGTGTTTTGTGCCGGCTGCGGGCTTACGTTGAGTCGGGCAGCCGTGTTGTTTCACATGAGCGGTTCTGGCGGAAAGCGAATCCTTTCAGCGATGGAAAACTTTCCAGGACGCACGATAAGAATGAAGGTGCAATTTGAGTAGACAACACAGCTAAATAATTGAATGACAAAATTAATATTGAATTGCATATTAATTACAATGGCTAACAAAGAAAAATTTTGAGTAAGTAAAAAAGAAGCATAACATAAGGATTATCCTGAAAAATAAAAATTAGAAAAAAAAATATTCATAAAAAAATAGAAAAGCGGAAAACAGGGTATATATAATGTATTTGTTTACACTTCAAAATTGTTTTGACGTATTTCAAAACATGTCGGCAAAAGATTTTGATCGCTAGTGATAAACAAACCACATACTTACTTCAAAGAGGACTAAAAAATATATATATATTAAATTGACATATTTATTATTTTTTTAAAAATGAAAAATTTTGTTGTACAAAATATAAAAAACGGTTCCTTTGGAGATAAATAAGTAGAAATTAGCAACTATACATATTATAAAATATTAACAAAATGTTATGACTTTGACACGAAAATGAAACATTATGAACACACATGGACATAAATTATGCAAATAATTAAAAATTGCTATGTCACGGATGCACTTTTAAATATGGCATTTATTTTGATTACCATATTTATGACACAAAATGGATAAAATTGTATATAAATTTATACAACATTCCACACTCTTTGTAAATAAAAACGATTTAAAACACCATTTGTCAGAAAATAAAAATTTTCTACACATTACTACCAATTATAAAAAGAAAAAAACAAGTAGTAATTGGGAAAATGTAAACAAAGAGTAATTGTGTAAAATTGTTAAAAATTTATGAAAACAAGAGATTAAACATTAAATAAATCTGAAAAATAATACATAAATAAGTAAACAAATTAATACATATATTAAAATAAACATTACAGACTCATTTAGGCAAATAAATAAATTGGATGACCACAGAAGGGTTCAAAATGAAAAGCACACCGTTTGTAAACAACAGAATATAAAAAAACCTGAAAGTCGTATGTAAAACCTTTAAAATTCACAACCACAGAGTAATTTGAATATAATAATGTTGGAAGAAACTGTGATAATCGCATGGAAATACGTTATATTCCTAGGAAAGTGTCATCTTGATTGCGGGTCGATTGGATGACATTGCGCAAGATATTTTCATGAGATTGTACACGGATTTTCTTCAGTATCGAAGAAAAATATTAAAAAACACATACCAAAATTAATATATTAATATAATAAATAAACCATATTATACCTAAAATTCAAAAAATTATATATGATAAATTTGCAACAAAACCTTTACGGAACGGAAAATAATATATAAAAATTTATTAACTTTATGGTGTTCGAATGAAAACATATTCGAAAATAAACGGAAACAAGAAAATAAAAACATTGTAGATGAATTATTACAACATACATTAAAAATTTCACAATGTATAAATATAAATAAATAAATAAATACAACGGATGCATAGTAATTTGGGAATCCATCGAACAATTAAATAAATATAAAACGGCAAAATGAGCATGAAACGGCATATTAAAATAATATATTTACCGCTAATATAGGAGTGAATAGAAGGTAGCATCTTTTCATTACTTATGTTAGAAAACAGTAGTTTAAAATACAAAAATAAAAAAATTTTTACTCATTACATGTCATTCAAAATTCCAATTGAGTCATATGACGCACAGTAGCATATTTTAATAAAATTCAAACCAAAGAAAATCGGTAGGTGTATAGGATTAAAACATTTCACAAACATCAAAAATATATAAAAATAACACATTAGAAAGGATACGTTTTGCAAAAAAAAATTTTTTCATTAACATTGTGTATATAATGACGCAATAGATAGAACCACACTGCGTGCACACGGAAGAAAGCATAATATTGATGGTGAAATTAAATCAAAAAATATAAAAATACACATATGTCAGAAGAAAATTACGAAATATTATAATATAAATGCTGCGAGGAAAAATAAAAGGATACATTTAAGACTCCTAAAAAAAATAAAGAAAAAATAAATAAAAAGAATTCACCTGATTTGGAGATATAAGTTCAGTGGATAGTAGAGAGATGTATGAAGTGTCTGCAGATTTTGCCAATGAAAGCGTACATTGTGGAGTTGGAGCTCGAATAATTTTCATGCGTCATAGACTGCCTAAAGAAAGTGAAATTGGTTGGTGAAAGATCCCCAGGAACTCTATATATATAAAGAAAAAAAACTTTATGCCCAGATGAACTCATTTGTGTTTGCTTTGGATTCCCTGAACTATATAAATAAAAACAAGGAACTTTATGCCCAGATGAACTCATTTGTGTTTGTTTAGGATTCCATGAACTATGATTGAACTGTATAATTTGGATGATTACAGAAAAGATCGAAGTCTATTTGGGTGAGAAATTCCTTATATTTATTTCAATATATATTCGTGGCTATTGTTTTCATGTTTTCTTATAATGTGTACATTTAATATTAAGCAACTAATTTTCTAAATTTTCACTAAAGTACATAATCTTATGTCATTGAATATTATGATTGATTATGATAAAGATTTTAATGATAACGGGAATATTATCTTTCCATAAATAAAATTTTGATTAAAATTTTGGCAAAAGCCCCATCATCGGATCGTGCTGTGAACAAAAGGGCAAGTATAGGATAACATAAATTAATAAAAAAAAATAAGTAACAAAATATAATTTTGATGAAAATTTTGCTGTTCTAATGAGAATGGAACTATGTTATATTCTAATGAAAATAATAGATAAGTTGAATCTTAATTTGAAAAGATGTGATATAACAAATCATATTTGAGTTATGAATTTTATATAAATGAAAATAAAGTTTGTTTATGTATGTATACTTATATGTCTTTCCTTTGTACTCCTTCCTTGTTCCCTTTTAGATAATATTCATAATTTATGGTATCAAAAGAACTAATATTTTGAAATTATTAGAATTGGACGTTTCTCTATGCAACCTACAAGTTCGATATTTCCATTTCAACGTTAAATAAGGCGTCCTTGAGTTATTGTCAAAATTAATTTTATTCCAAAATTTTCTTCTCTCCTAATTTATTAATTAACATTATCCCATTTGATCTTTTCACAACGCAGATCGGGGTAACTGTTTCTATTGTACTAACCATTTTACGGTCGCGTGACCCTGTGTGTTATGACGTCCAAATCGTCACAAAAAACACTATGAAGGAATCCTCCGAAATGAATGAAATTATGAATGAAATGATCCCCGTCACTAGCTTTCCACAATATGCTCCGGCTCCTCCTATTTGTACAAAGTTCCTTCCTGTTTTATTGAGTTCATGTGGCTGTGTCTTCATCCAAAAAATGAAATGTTTACTGTATAGCTATAGAAGGAAATTAAGTTTTCATGCATGCAGTTTAAATTTGTTTACTTTATTAAATATCTTTTTTTCTGTTTTAAGTATATACAGTAAACTCTCTGTAAGGCGGACTCTGTGTAAGACGGAAATCTGTCTAACTCGGAAAGATTTTCAAGTCCCTTCGAATCCACAGACATAGAGTACAATTTGTCTAAGGCGGAATATTGTCTACAATGGAAAATTTTCTCAGTTCCGATCGATTCCGCTTTAGACAGAGTTTACTGTATTTGTACTGATTTAATAAAACAGTTCATAAAAGTGTGGGGATCGGGCATCGCCGACAACCCAAAACCAGCTTGTGAACTGACTCCTATTTTCTTCATACCACATCCATGGTTTCGATTCCGCCGTAACTGAAAACCGCGCGGATTAGCTCCGTGGTAAGGCGGGAAGAAACGTTTTACAGTTAGACTGTTGGACTGCCTTAGGAAAGTAGGTTGAGGATCTGAACTGTAACGATATACTTACTGCGATGAATGTAATTTTAAAGTAATATACAATAGTTAAGTTTTTATCGAGTCTTGAGTTTATGCTTCCAGTGTTTTATTTAATTTTATTACGTAAACGACGAAGTTATAATTAGTCATCGGGTGTTATGTTGCCCGGTGCTAAAGTGGTGACCCGATTTTGAACAGAACATTTTGCCTAGTGATCTTAATGCATCGCTTTTACTATGGCGTGGTGTACGACGCTCCTGCATTAATAGTGACCCGAGAGGGTATCTATTTTTAATTTAAGCAAGATTTTTGTGCACGAGATGATTTCATGCAGTGGCTGCAGAGTTTTTATTTCATCACCTACTGGCATTCGGAGTTCTCGGCACTAAGATATAAATAGCGTGAGGATAATTCCGGTGAGTCATAATTTTTTTGATGGTGTCTCAAATTACCATTACCCTTGTGTGTGCTTATTAATTTTGCTTGCCCCGTGGTAAATTTGGCGTTAAACGTTGTGCATTTTATCTTACTTTTGTATATATATATTGTGTAAGGTACTAAATTTTTAAATGCAATTTATGTCATTGCTATCAAAATTAACATTTTTGTTTGCTTAATAATATGCTTATTTTGAAATTCGGGGTATGACGCGAGTTATTATGATATACTGTAATTAAGCCTGGCCAGATAGAATCGTATGGGTAGGTAAATCGCATTTTAGTGTTTCACACCAATCTCCTCGGCGAATTGAGGGATTGTTTACCGCATATTATCATGCTTAAAATTTTTGTTTTCATACTTATCTTTGCATTATTTTTTCTACTAGGCCTTGCTGTGCATTTGAGCACATAATTTTTTGCTAGGGTTTCTAAAACCATCTATTCTGTATATATTATTATTTCCTGCATTTATTATTTTTTTTTTGTTTGTGTATTAAAATATTTTATGAAATGGCAACCCCAGTAAACGCCGCAGCTAGCATTCAGAGGGTTGGGGTAAAAGCGACCCCGTTTTGGCGGGGAAATCCGAAACTTTGGTTTTTACATTTAGAATCCCAGTTTAAGCTTGCAGGGATTACTGATAGTGTTACACAGTTTCATCATTTAGTTGCATCAATGCAACCTGAGGAGCTGGCGATTGCAGGTGACATCATTAGCGAGCAGCCTCCTGATCAACCGTACGAAAAGCTAAAAACACGACTAATTAGTCAGTATTCGTTAAGTGAGGATCAGTGCATTCGTGAATTGATTTCTGGTTTACAGTTGGGGGATAAAAAACCTTCCCGTTTGCTGCTAGAAATGAGAAATAAGGCTGGTAGCCAGGTCAAAGATGATTTGCTGAAAACGTTATTTCTTCAGCGCCTACCCACTAATGTTCAGCAAATTTTAGCAATTTCTAATGACCCGCTTGACAAATTAGCCGAGATGGCTGATGGTATCATTGCTGCGAATGGTCCGCCTCCCATGGTTCAAAATATTCAGTCCAGTAATGACGAACTAAAATCATTAATTCTTGCGCTCTCTACACGCTTGGAGAAGTTGGAAGGAAAGGGGAATAATTTCAGGCAGGGTCGTTCTAAATCCCGTGACCGTTTTAGGCAAAGTACCGAAAAGAATGGCAATTCCCAAAATTTATGTTGGTACCATGCCACGTTTGCTGAGAAAGCGAATAAATGCCGCAAGCCTTGCTCATGGGAGGGAAACTAGTAAGGCCGTCACTCAAATCTGAGGGTGACGGCATAGTTCAAATAAATAGACTCTATCTCAATGACAGAACTACTCATTTGAAATTTTTAATAGACACGGAGCTGATGTGTCCGTCTTACCTGTATCAAAAGCTAATAAAACGCGAACGGCAGATAAGCTCCAACTTTTTGCTGCTAATGGCACGATTATTCCTACCTTTGGTCAGCAGCTCTTAAAGCTTGATTTAGGCCTGCGCAGGGAATTTCATTGGTCATTTATTCTCGCAGACGTTTCACAGCCAATTATTGGGGTTGATTTCCTTCGGCATTTTGGCTTACTTATTATTGTGCGCCAAGGGAAGTTGCATGACCCCATTACCAACTTACAGGCGCAGGGCATAATTGATAAGTCAGTTAGTAGTAAAATACGCACGGTTTCTGAAATAACGCCATTCCATATGCTACTTAATAAGTTCCCCAGCCTTACGGATACTTCAGCCTCCCTTAACCCCCCGAAGCATGATGTGCAGCATATTATTGAAACCAAAGGTCCACCTGTGTTCGCTAAGCCTCGCAGGCTTCCACCAGATAAGCTTTGTGCAGCTAAGCAGGAATTTCAGTTTATGCTGTCTGCTGGGATTTGCAGACCTTCCAGCAGCTCTTGGGCTAGGCCGCTGCACATGGTTCCCAAATCTAAGGGTGATTGGCGCCCGTGTGGGGATTATCGTACTTTGAATGCTGCTACGGTTCCGGATCGCTATCCAGTCCCTCATATTCAGGATTGCACGCAAGCGCTCCACGGTAAAAAGATTTTTTCGACATTGGATCTGGCTAGAGCTTATCACCAGATTCCGGTGCGGCCTGAGGATATTGAAAAAACAGCAGTTACAACTCCGTTTGGGCTTTTCGAATTTTTGTATATGCCATTCGGTTTGGCCAATGCTGCTGCGACGTTTCAGCGCTTTATCCATAGAGTATTGTACGGATTTGATTTTTGCATTCCATATTTTGATGATGTACTGGTAGCATCCGAGAATTACGAGCAGCATATTCAACATTTGCAAATGGTGTTCGAGCGACTAGCTCAGTATGGGGTACGCTTGAACCCATCTAAGTGTGTTTTGGGCCAATCTAATGTCAAATTCTTAGGACATACTATCTCCGCTGAGGGCATTAGCCCACTCCAGGATAAGGTTGACGCGATTAAAAAATTTCCTCGTCCCGAAACTATTAAAGAATTGCGTCGTTATCTGGCCATGCTTAATTTTTACCGTCGGTTTATTTACCATGCTGCGCACACACAGGGGGTGTTAAACAAATATTTACAAGGTGCCAAAAAGAACGACAAAAGCCTAGTTCAGTGGACAGAGGAATCTAATAATGCCTTCGTACGTAGTAAGGAAGAACTTGCAAATGCTGCTACATTAGCATACTTCATTCCAACGGCACCCTTATCTATTGTGGTGGATGCATCAGATTTTGCGATGGGTGCAGCCTTGCAGCAGCAAGTTAATAACAATTGGCAACCTTTAGCATTTTTTTCAAAATCCTTGTCACCGGCACAGCAGAAGTATAGTGCTTACGACCGTGAACTTTTGGCGGCGTATTCCGCTGTACAACATTTTCGACATATGCTTGAAGGTCGGAACTTTACAATTTTCACAGACCACAAGCCACTCACTTTTGCATTTAGACAAAAGCTCACCTCGTCAAACTCGTCAACTCGATTTTATTGGCCAATTTTCCACGGACATACAGCACATCAGTGGCTTAGAAAATGTGGTGGCTGACGCTTTGTCGAGAGTGAATATTTCGACTATTAAGTCCGGTGTTGTTGATTTGGAACATATGGCTAAATTACAGGCAACTGATATTTCACTTCAACAGGCAAAAGAAAGTGACACGAGTTTAAAATTTCAAACGATGCCAGTAGGTGATTCAGATTTAAAGTTACAGTGTGATATCTCAACAAGTCGCATTAGACCTTTCGTGCCCGCAGGCATGCGGAAGATTATTTTCCAGAAATTGCACGAGTTGTCCCACCCTGGTGTCAAGGCGACACAGAAACTAGTTGCAGAACGCTATGTTTGGACCGGAATGCAGAAGGATGTTGCGGTGTGGGTGCGATCCTGCATCTCCTGCCAAAGAAGCAAAGTCCACCGGCACACAAAAAGTGCTATTGGCACATTTGAACAGCCATCAGCTCGTTTCCAGCATGTGCACATAGATTTGGTTGGGCCATTGCCACCATCTAATGGGTTTCGGTATTGCTTGACATGTGTTGACCGGTTCACCAAGTGGCCGGAAGCAATTCCGTTGGTTGACACTACTGCTGAAAGTGTAGCAGAGGCTTTCTACGCTGGTTGGATCGCCCGTTTTGGGCCACCTTTACGTCTGACGACTGACCAAGGTCCCCAATTCGAGTCATCCCTGTTTTCGGCACTGAATCAATACCTGGGTATTACCAAGATCCACACATCTCCATACCATCCAGCTGCAAACGGTCAGGTGGAGCGATTTCATCGACAGCTCAAAGCTGCAATCATGGCGCACAACACCATCGAATGGGCTAAGGTATTGCCATCTGTGCTCCTGGGCATACGAACTGCATGGAAGGAGGATTTGCAGGCAACGGCAGCTGAGATGGTATACGGTACTACCATTGCCCTTCCTGGAGAATTCCTGGTGCCAGCAGCTGACGATCCAGATCCGGTAAATTTTCTTGGCAGGCTACGTCAGGTGGTACGCCAATTGTGCCCAGTACCTGCTCGGTCTACAGCTGACCGTCCAATTTTCATCAGCAGGGAGCTTGAGTCATGCACACACGTCTTTCTGCGCAGAGACTGTGTTAAGAGAAGCCTACAAGCTCCGTATGAGGGGCCTTACTTGGTGCTGCAAAGAACTGAAAAAAATTTTACACTTAAAATTTCTGAGCGAACTGTCACAGTGCACATAGACAGAGCGAAGCCTGCTATCTGGTGCTCAGGTGAGGAACAGACTCCCAATCAAAAAGCAGCACAGAAGCAGCCGGTGTTAGAGACATCAACAAATCAATCAGAAACTCTCATACCCAAAAGTGACCCTGTAACCACACGTTCTGGTCGGCGTGTCAGATTTAACCCTCGCTACCTCTGATAGTGGAAATTGTTTCGCTATCGCTCAGGGGGGGGGGGGGGGGGGGCTACTGTGGGGATCTGGCATCGCCGAAAACCCAAAACCAGCTTGTGAACTGACTCCTATTTTCTTCATACCACATCCATGGTTTCGATTCCGCCGTAACTGAAAACCGCGCGGATTAGCTCCGTGGTAAGGCCCATGGATGTATTATTAAATGGATGAAGCACGAAGGCTTTTTAACATAGGCTGCGAGGGATCGAGTTAGACAGGGGAATCTTGGGTAATTGCAGTCAAAGCAGGTGTGCAATAATAGGCTGTTTATTGCACTTTGGCGCGTTGTTTTTATTTCTGTTAGATTATTTCGCATTTGGCAGAACCGATCAGCGAAAAGTAAACAATATAACTTTTAACGTTTATATATAATAAACGTAACAATATAACGTTTGATCATTTCTGCTTGCAATGTTAATATGACGTCGTTGTGTAGTATTTTTAAAACTACTTTTTAGAAGTTTTTATGTTAATTGAATGATTATCTGAAAAGAAATATTTCAGATTGATATTTGTATTTAATTTCAAGGTAAATCAATCGGATATTCCTTATAAAATAGCAGAATTGGGGAATTCAGGAAATAAAATTTGTTAGCGATGAATAAATTTTTAAACATCTGAAAATAAAAAATGTTTAAAAATAGATCCTGTTAGAATTAAATACTGGATTTTCACACATTTTTGTTAAAAGTTATTTATTTTTTATTTAAAACCAAATGAAACCACATTCTATATAAAGTAATTATTTAAACAGGACTAATTATAAATACTTTTAACAATGCAAAGCTAATATAAATCTTGCAGAAGACAGCAGATTTAAATTATTATTAATAACCCAAGTTAGCTAAAGTGCATTCATTTTTCTTTCTTTTTTTTTTTTGGGGGGGGGGGGGGGGGATTTTGAATAATCTAATACCTGAACTTGAATTGCAGTGTTTAAATATCTAAACGGTAATCAAATTTTTCACATCAAAAAAAAAAAAAAAAAAAAAAAAATTAAGAAAATATTCTTTTGGCATTATTATTTTGAGTTTTTGGACATAATTTTGATTATTCCTTTTTGTTTGGGTGGGAGAGTGATAAATAAGAATGTTTTACAGCTGTGACTAGTAAATATATTGTTTCTTTAACAACGGTCCATACTTATTTATATGCATGTTCCTCCATATCCTATTTGCTGTGAAATTTCATTTTCATACATTTTCAAAAATTAAATGCTATTATTTAGGTTTTCAAAAAAGTCAAAATATTTTATGCACTCTAAACATTACTGAAATCGTATTTTTAGTAATGGCTACATAGGGTGTCCATTACTGGAAAACGACTTTTTAAGCATACCAGTAATGGACAGCCCTCTTAAAACCTTAAAAATAAATGAAATTTTATAAATTTTATTAATTATATAAAATTCAAAGTTTTCTGCTACTACCAAAACAAAAAACTGCAAATTTTGCAAGAAAATATAAAGAATATAAAAATTTATTAAATGAAGCCAACTCTTAGCATGTTCATTAAGATTTTCACTGAAAAACAGTGGAACTTCGAATTCGAAACATTATTTTCTCCTTTCCGATTGGTTTTATTATGGTGTCAACAATAATGCAAAATTATAAAATATGCAAAAGGGAGTTATGAAAAAAATAAAGCTAATTTTTAATGGTTATTTTTTTATAAACCAAAAAACATTAAGGGGTGTCCATTACTGGCACATCTACCCTATCATTTTCTCCCTATATAACAAATTTAAAACCTTTACTAAAAGAATAAATATTTTTCTGTTTAATGAAATTAAAATTCACGAAAAATATTCTTAACGGAAGAAGGCATTCTATAAAATAAAAAGAAAGAAAAAATTCCACACAAAGATTGTTCACTCTAACGTTTAATAAAAAAAGAAACCTTTAATAAATAAATAAATTGAATGCACTTACCGATGAAAGGTCATTCCAGGTTTCTTCTTTTTAGAAAAGCTGAAACAGTTTTTGACAGCGCACCTAGACATTTTAAAGAAAATTCACTTAAAAAAAAATTGACAATAGAAACGTGGCTCTTTAAACTTTTGACAGCAAAAATGTGGTTTCTTTAAAAGGCTTAAACAGGTGCAAGTAAGGAACAATAGTGCTGTGTCGCCAATGGGTTACTATAGTCGCTTCGCCAACCGCCAACTTTAGCAGCCAACAGGTGACATCGCGTGACATGCTTTTTCCCGAGATGCAACACAGCCGACGTTGTCGCCTTTCGCGCGCCGTGCTTCATCCATTTAATAATACATCCATGGACATCCATGGGTAAGGCGGGAAGAAACGTTTTACAGTTAGACTGCCTTAGGAAAGTAGGTTGAGGATCTGAACTGTAACGATATACTTACTGTATTGCCGCACACACGTGCGATGAATGTAATTTTAAAGTAATATACAATAGTTAAGTTTTTATCGAGTCTTGAGTTTATGCTTCCAGTGTTTTATTTAATTTTATTACGTAAACGACGAAGTTATAATTAGTCATCGGGTGTTATGTTGCCCGGTGCGAAAAAAGCCTGTTATTTGCAAATCTTATATTTTTTAAATACTCACTTTCCAACAATACAACAACAATTTTTTTTTCAATGTTTTAATTTATGGGTTTTTTTTTTTTTTTTTTTTTTTTTTGTGCCAACTCGTATGCTTGGCAACAATATTCTTGGTACAACAGAATAGTTCCAATGTCTTATTACAACACTGGGTTTGCAGATAGATATTTAACAAAGTTTGTTACTACACAGTAAAATTTAACTTAAATAAGGACAGAAGTTTGAAGAAATAGCTCTTTATTTAGCCAGAAAATGAGCAAATACAAGTAACAGTTATAAATAGTGATCCCTCTAAACTGTACGTTAAAGCTGTAACACCCTCTTAATATCGGCCTAATTTCTGACAAATTCCCGAAGTCAATTCCCTTCGTATAAGGGTGGAATTTATTCTGATATTATTCTGATCACATATTTATTCTGATAGCAAGGAATCGAAAAGCGTTTTCTATTATCCTATAAATAAAAATGTTTGGCTTAAAAAGTATTGTTAAATGGCGTCATTTAGTGATTGTTCATTCTCCAGAAATTCTGAATAATCAAAATTAACCATATTCGTGTTATTATGAAGCAGTAATAATACAGTAAAATAATGAAGAGTAAAGTAAACTATAATCCATTTTTTACAGTAAAATAAATATATAAATTGATGCATTTTTAGAAAATTATTTTTAAATCGAAAATAAAACCTTTCCTTTTGGCGAAAATGAAACTTAAAAATGCAAATAAATATAAAATTTGAATAAGAATTAAAATTTAGTTAATAGGTAAATTAATTAAATTTTAAAAGTCAATTATCTTTAATAAATCGATAAAATAATTAATAACATAAGTTATATTCTAATTTTTCAGAAAGAATTTTCTTTTAAGCTCTCTAAACACTGTCAATTAAATTAATTAAATAAATTCTAAACAGACAAGAAATAACTCTCAGTTCTTGAACACTGCCTAAAATCTTGCGTACAGTAGGAGTCTAAAAATGGAAAGGGATTTCTTCCTTTCCCAGTGTGCGTCAGCTGCCTTTATTTTTTAAAATCAATTTTCAACCAGCTCTGAAAATTACACTCGGCCGTATTCTCCCCTCATGCGGAATCGGAATATCGTACTGAATTCAGTGATTCCGGTCGTTATTCCGAAGATGAGCGATTCTCCCCTCAAAATTCGGAATTCAGGCATTTCGAATAACCGGAATATCTCTTACTTTTTTCCGGCTGCTCAGAGGCAGGTGGAATATCGTTCGGAAGGCCGGAATCATGTAATGGCGGATGTAAACAGTTATTCTTTATGTATTTTCATAAACTATATCTTACGTTTTAAGTAATAAATCACATTAGATATGAATAATTTTTTTATTCATACCTGTTTTGCGGTCAAAATGGGAATATTTTTCAGCAAATTGGTATGTAATAAATTTTATTTTCTAGGTAAAAGTTTGCTTTATTTTGTAATATGGTAAAAAGAAATTATATTTTAGATTCTGTCTCCTTTCCACCCCGTATACTTTTTTGTTTACAGATTTGTTGATGAAGTAAATTATATATTTCATTCAATTTAAATATTGATGTGTCACCAGAATTGTTTAAATGACTTGTTAATATTTTGTAGTACCTATTTGTTTAACATATCCATCTTTCTTATATAATTTGAAGATTTTTAGTTTTTTTTTTTTTTAAACTGAACGTAATATTTCTGAATGACCTTTGTAGCTACGTATAACTTAAAAACCTGTGCTTCAAGTATGTATACATACATACTCGTGTAATATTGTGTGTTGTTTTTTATTATTATTCAAATGTACTCCAATAAATTACAAAGTATAACCTCATGTTTTTACATTTCAGTGCTTAATAAGCCTTGTGTCCGACAGTTTTGCATTCAAACTTTCATGTGATATTTTACAAATGAATTTAAAGTATATGGGCTACAGTAGCAGTTGTATTGCACTATCTAAAGTATTTGTTTAAAATCTAAAATTAATAGTATCAAAGAGGGTTGAAAATTTGATTAGAATTAAAATGCCCTCATGATGTAGAAGCTTTGTAAGTTTTAAACTAAAAAAAGATATACAGCCTTGCTATAAGGCCTTTTTGCATTATCAGTAATACCCACAAAGATTTTGCTAGTATACATTGTCCTATATCATTCTTTTATTAATACATGACTATTTGTGTGAAAAAGTGTGATAACTAAAATTTGAGATTCTGCCTTTTCTCAAAACAAATTTTCTGAGTTCTCGAATTGCATCGATATAATTGGTCTGTTGGTTGTTTTATACTTTTAAATGTTCATGTTGCGTGTTGATGATTGCAGACAGAGGATTTTTATTATTTATAAAATCACTAATTGTTATATCTACATTAATTTCTTGTAAAATTCAGGCAAGAATTATTTATGCAATTTGTTATTGGATTACTAAAATCTTTTCTTACTTCCACATGGTATTGTGCTGTCCTCTAAAAAAAACCCACTTTTTAAATTTTTCTCTATATAAAATTTAATAAAAAATACAAAACAATTTGAAGTAGCTACATTTTCACAGCTAGTTCTAAGATTTTAATGTATAGTATTTTTGATTTTGTCAATATATTACAAAATGGCAGTCAATTATAGAAGAATTTGAAAAAAACCCACTTTTTCCTAAAAATAACCCATGTTACCTAAAAAAACCCCACATGTAAAAACACTTCTAGAAACCAAAATATTAGACAGCAAAGTATTTTTTCATTATTAATTATTTTTAAAACACAATTCTGCAAAAAAAAGGGTTTTTTTTTTCAGTTTTTTTGCAATCAAATCCAAAGGGGCAACTTAATCACACAAGTTTTAATTAATCTTTGTTCAGAAAGTAGAAATGCCTGAAATTGGCTCTGTGTTATTCAGAAACTACAGAAATGTTCCATTTTTTGGTAAACATAAAAGATCTTTCTGAAAATAATGCCAAAGTTGCCATTTTGAACCAAATTTCCTGACAAAAGGAGAAAAACCACCCAAAGAGAGGTGAAAAACTAGTCGTCATGGGGCCCAAAATCGCTTGTAACTCGATAAGTAATTTACCAAAAACGTAAAACTCATTTCGATTCCAAATCGCTTAGTCAGCCCTGTCAATTTTGTACCTTTATGTTTAAATGAGTAAATGTGTCAGAAAGTTTCGTCCTTGTTGAACAGTGAACTTGAGAATCGCCTAATAAAATTTGCATAAAAAAGCAAAATAATGATTAAAATTAAATAAGCTTGTAAACATTAAAACAATGTATGATATAAAAGTAAAAGGATATCTTTGTGCACATAAAAAAAGTGGATGGGTTTTATTTTTGCAAAAACAAAGAAGCGGGGGGAGGTATGACATAGCTTGTACAAATTCTTAGAAATGCAAAATTTGCATAATTTGTTTTTCCCCTTTAATTAATATTTTAAAGAAAAAATATATGCTCCACCATTTATATTATATATAAAAGTGGGTTTTTTTTTTTAAGTTCCCGCATGGGTTTTTTTTACCTCTGTTTTCAAAAGGTCACAAACTGAGGCAAACATAATATAATCAGCTGAAAATGGTGCATTTTATTCCCATATTAATAGTTTAACATAAAAATATCTAAAAACTGATGTATACATCATTGTAACATGTCGTATTATAACAAGAAAAACTGTGAAAATGAAGCTCTTTTTTTTTTGCTAGAATTCTGTATTAGCTTATTTTTTTAAAAAAACTAAAACACTTTTAAAAGTAATTTTAAATAATTTTATTATTGTAAATGGCATATAGAAACAGGACAAAAAGAAAATTTTACTTCAGTGATTTTTTTGACGAAGTTCTAGGGTGGGTTTTTTTTAGAGGACAGCACTATATGTTTCTCTATTTTTGATTTGGTTTTGTCTATAGTTTCTTGTTAGTAACTTATGCTTAACTTGCTGTATACTCATTAAATAATAATTTTCTGTATTCCGTGATGAAAGAATGCCACCTGCTCTTATTTTGCAAGTTTTTTTATACAGGGCCAGCCAAGTATAGGATCTGGTGGTGTTATATTGTTTTGAGGATTTTTTTTTTTTCTTTAAACTTGTCATTAGTAGTTCAGTTATTCTTTTTATGATTTTACAATATTTAATGTTTAATGGAATCTTGTATTTTTTAAGAAACAGAAAAATATTTCTTAGATGATGAAACACTTGTATTGCAGTTGTAATATTTCTTATTTTCTTTTTCAGCTGAAATGTAACCTGTAAATTGAATCTTCAATTTTTTGTCCACTGTGAAGTATGTGCAAGAGTCTATAGGATCCAAATGACAAGAATTACGACTTATAGTGTCCAGCTGGTACCACTTTTAAAAGCATTAAGAGGTGTTATTTGTTCTCTGCTTTTGAGTGTGTATCCAGCTAGATTGAAATTTGGAAAGTGCGGAGTTTTGATGCCAATGGACAACATTGATTTATGACTTTTGGCTGTTTGCAAGTTGTTTTTAAGCCAAGGATGTTTAAGGATCGTCACCAAACTCCTGTTCAAGTAAGAAATAAGACTAAAAAAAGCATTTATTATTGGAATTTTAATTGTGCTATTGTATATAATTTAAAATTTATCTTCTTTGTTTACAGTTACAAAGATTAAATATTTGGTAAGTGTTTCTTGTTTTTTTAAATTGGTATTTTTTGCATTGAATTTAAATAAATTTTAATATTTAACTGTATTTTACAGATATATATGAGTATGTATCACTCAACTATTGCTCCCCCTCCCCTTTCCACTTTTTAAAAATTCTTTTGCAAATTTAAAATATGAATAATTAATTTATGTACTTACTTACTTTAACATCAGTTGCATTTAATTTTTATATGTAAAACATAAGCATAGCAAGAGGCTATTTCAGTCCCATGAAAACACCCGTTCACTAATGTTAATCTAATGGGAGAATTTTTTTAAGGTATCTCGTTTGCATTTGAACATTTTAAAATTATTATTATTTATTTATTTTTGGATAGCTGAGGTAAATCTCCACAAAGGCTGTTTTTTACTTTTGCTATATTGATTGCAGGTTTTTCTTATGAAGAGGCTTTCATTTCTGAAAGCGGTTCTGAAAGTGAAAGTGGCCTAATATAAAATACTTGTAAACAAAATCGAAAAATGGTCTATGTTGTATAGATCTACCTCAGCTTTCAAATGCAAACGAGATATCTGAAATTTCTCCCATTGGATTAACATTAGCAAACAGGTGTTTTCGTGTGGCTGAAGTAGCCTCTTAAGAGCTCACACTATCACGGGAAGAAAGGAAAACACTAATGTTTATATGGGGTCTTTATTTTCAAATTTCTCATTTGAATTTTAATATTTTTGGGCATAGGGTAGTTGAGGACGATCTATAACAGGCTAGTTTTTACTTTTTTGATTTTGGTTATAGTTTTTTTAAATTTAATTTTATTTTATTAGGATAGTTTCAATTTCAGAACCGGTTCCAAAAGTGAAAGTAATCGTTTTTAAATCTGAAACCAAACTCGAAAAAATAAAAACTAGCCTGGTTATAGATCATCCTCAGCTATTTTTTAAAATAATGCCCCCATAGATTTAACATTTTCCTTTTTCCTGTGACTAGTGTGGCCTCTTAAAAAGGTTACTTCAATCACGTGAAATCACCCATTTGCTAATGTTAATCCAATGGGAGAATTTTTTTAAGATATCTCATTTGCATTTGAATATTTTTAAATGATTTTTTTTTATTATTGCAATGGATAGCTGAGGTAGATCTACACAACAAAGACCATTTTTTGATTTATTTTACAGGTATTTTTAATTAGGCCACTTTCACTTTGGAACCGATTCTGAAATTGAAACTATCCTAATACCAAAAAAAAAGAAAAAGAAAACTGTAACCAAAATTGAAAAAGTAAAAACTAGTGCAGTTAGAGATCGTCCTCAGCAATCCTATGCAAAACAATTATTCAAAAATATTAAAATCAAAGGGAGTAATTTGAAAATAATGTCCCCATAGGATTAACATTAATGTTCTCATTTTTTCTCATAACTGAAGTAGCCTCTTAAGAGCCTACACTAGTCACGGACAGAAACACTCAAGCTAATGTTATTCTTATGAGAGGATAGTTTACAGATTTCTCAACTTTTATTATACATTTGTAGTTTTTTGATTTACTTTTTTTATATATAAGGATAAATTCACTTGTGGAACCAGTTCTGAAAATGAAACTACCCTTATAAAAAATAAAAAGAAATGTGCTCGGTTAAATTGATGGCACTGAGCTCACAGGCTATTCACACTAATTGTATATTATACTCTTATTTTTTCAAAGAATAATGTCCCTTGAAAAATACTTCAATTTTGTTGTAAGTGAGGAAAAAAAGGGAAATCACCTTTAGAATATCGATTTATAAAGTTTTCATATAAAGTGCAATATTTTTCAGTTTCTAATTTATATTACTTTTAAAAGTATTTATCAACAATAAGTCGACTATTTTGAAAACATTAGGTATACATAAAAAATATCGAATATTTTTGATATATTCAAAAATATATTTACGGACCCACCCTGGGTATAATTTTCATAATTTTTTTCGTTAACATATACATGTATGTGTATAATTTTAGATTTATGCGATGTCAATTATTTTACAAAGTACAAGTGCAAGAAGAGCAGATACTGCCATTTCTGCTATTAACTAATGAATTGACATTTGCAGTTTTTATTATTTTATAATTACTAATTATAATTTCATTAATTATAAAAAATTATGGTACTTTTCGGTTAGCCGGGCGCCAGTGTTATATATACATATGTATGTATACCTATATATACATATATATTTATACATAATACATATATAGAAGCTATATGTATACATATATATATATATATGTGTATATATACATATGTATGTATATGTAGATATACATACATATGTATATATAACACGGGCGCCCGGCTAACCGAAAAGTACCAAAATTAAATTATGCTTCTTAATGTCATCAAATTAAAGGTTTAATTGTTTTGGAAACCTATAACTCTTGATAGACATTCAGTACCTTAAATCAAGATTGAAAATCAGATTTTTTTTTCAAGTTAAGTATTGATATTAATTAAATACAGTAGAACCTCGCTAATCCAAACTAATTGGGACTAGTGGCTGCTCGTATTACAAAAAATTCGGATTACCCAAAATTTCGATAAAAATAGAAGCAAAATAAAAATGCGTGCTAAAAAAGTTATAAGTAGTAGTACAGTAAACATCCTGTAATCCGGAATCCTAAGGTACGGCATGACTTTTGGAAAAGAATAGTATTATTTGTTTAATCACTCCTGATGTCTATAATAATCCAATGAAACTTCAGAATGAGGAATTATGTAACAACTCATTACAAATGGTTCAAAATCGCGATTCTATAAATACCTGAGTCACCATGTTGAGTAAGAAGGAAGAAAAAACATTTTTGGTTTAAAAAACCGGTGATTAAAGATTAAAAATTCTGTAAAAGACACTCGTCCTGAAGGGGTTAAAAAATATGCACCGTCATAACAATTACATAGCCTAGGATTTTTCTCCAGGAAAGGTTTTTCATCAATTTATTTTTAAAAAAAATTGTTTAATTGTTCAAAAATGTAATTTTTATGTTGACTATTTGAGACGATAAAAATTAATGTAAAGAAAAGTATTAAAAGCCATAATTAATATACCACATAGTTATCCCAAGAATTTATATATAAAAAAAAAAGCAAGCCCATTCTTCACCATAAGATTAAAAAAAATGTGGAACAAAAACACATATCAGCAGTAATATTGGAAATGACCATCGTTTGTACAAAAATTACAAACAACAATTGAACTAGGGCTTCTGTAATTTAGAATGCGACTGACAATACTTCTGATATCGCAGATTAAATTGTAATGCACATTCCATGATGTCATTCCATTTGCAGAAAGCAATCTGTTAATTGTTGAATATTTTGCTGAACTATATTTTTAAAACTATGAACAAAAATCCAAATTTGACTTTAACCTTCTCGTCACCCTGATCCTCATATGAGGCTCCTACTTCGAATTGCAATATTTGAAAGAAAAAAAATATTTTTGTTAATTCAGGCACCTAATAGCTATAGCATATGTTGATACATTTACTATTATGACTTTACTTATGCTTCAGCATTTAATAATAATAATATTAATAAAAGTTTTATTAATTATTAGTAAACCGTTGGTGTTTCTTTTAATTTCAAACATATGTTTCACTCTTTAAATTTAAATTAGGGACTCCTTTTTCGAATTAGTAATTTGTGATAAGAAATAAAAAATACTACTAAATTTTTTATGTTTCTTTAATCTGGTTGTAATACGACATTTTCCAAATGTCTTAAAAAATTCTTCCTTAGACTATTTTTATATGAAAAACGTGCAACATAACTACATTCGTTAAATTTCAGTAAACTGTAACTTCTGTGATTTCTATAGCTACTTTTAATTTTGTTACAGTAAAAGTAATTTTTCCCAAAATTGGAAAAAAAAAAATTGGTGCCGAGAGGGTTAAGAGAAACACCCTGAGTTCTTGATTAAAAATATATTGTAACCCTAATTTCCTATTTAAAAATTGTTTAACATGACTTGTATTATCAACTCTAAATATTTGTTCTTCTAATTAGGAATACATATATATAAAAAAGAGTTTTTTTTTTAATTATAGATACGATGTATAGAAACTAATTTAAAGAAAAGAAATAACAGACATAATTAATATAGCATGCAACATTTCAAGACATGATAAAAGGATTATTCCCTTTTTCAGTAGAATTTATTTTTTTGTAAGAAAGAGGGGGGGGGGGGGATATTCGTGTAACATGTACACAAAGAATGCATATTTCTGCTATTGCTATTTATTCACTTTAGCCCTGAAGAAAGGAAGTTTTATTTTGAAATCTATAAATAGCTATGTGTTAAATTAATAATACATGCTGTGCTTTCCTTTGCATTGTTTTTTACATGTCACATAATAATCATAATACAAAAGTATTTTTATTTATTTTACCAGTCATTAGAGCTTTGGAGGGGGGGGGAGTAATTTCTAAATCATCCTTTTCTCTGGCTGCACCGGTGCTTTTAAATGACTTAGATAATAATATATATGATTTTATTAATCGTTAAACAAATTAAAATCATAACTAATTTGAATGACTGAATAACTAAGTTGTAAAGTCAGTGCTTCCAAGACTGCTATAAAAAGCTCATTTTTTTAATGTTCTGATAATTTGATGATATATATATATATATAACCAAAATGTTTATTAAAATACATCAATATCTAGATTTATCAAATGAAAGAAAATTAATGTTCACGTAGATACTACTATACAATATTATAATAAATTTCCAGTGCATACATTGAATACAAAATGCTGTCTTGACTAGTTGGGCTTTTCATTATGTTAGTTTTTACATGTCCATGTACTTAATAAACCTGTTGTATGTACATGTAAACAGGGCTTAATTTCTAACAAAAAAAGTACCGGAGCCCTAATATTTTGCGGTACCAGTACAACAACCGTACCGTTCCCCCTGCCACTCCAATCTGCATATTTATATTTCGTACATTATTTGAAAAATTTAAAGCATTTTATTTTGATTTAGCAAAATAAAAATTTTAAATATATCTATCAGCATATATATACTTAGCTGCAACTAAACCACTTTTTAGTTATCACTTCTTCTGAATAGTAAATCTTTGCCTAATTTTAAAGTTCATTAATTGCAGAATTCTGCGATTAAATAGGGTAAGGATTATGATTAGGAAATAGTGTTAACACAAAAAAAGGATAGTTCGCAGATATGCATTTTTAAGAAAAAATGAATGAAATTTACAGAAATTAATATTTATATGCTGAAGAATGGAACAACGTTATGTTTTACAATTTTCCATAAAAGGTGCATATCTTAAACTATAATCGATTCCTTCCGCATAACAATCTTTTGTGGTGAGTCCCTGAAAATCAAATTAAATTAAAAATTTGACACCGTTATCGGAAAGAATCGATGCTTTTATAGAAAAAGGAGAAACACTGCTCGATTGCTTTCTATCAGAATAACAATACATGGCAATTATATCTTACAAATGAAAGTGACTTTGTAAATATGCAGAGCAAAGCCTTAGCATGGTACCGTTCGTGATATAAAATAAATAGAAAAATCACTAACGTGATTTTTCAACGCAATAGAAGCCAAAAAACCTCAAACAAACAAAATCTCAAGCTGATTCTCCTTGGCTAAAACAGAAAATATTCTTTTCAGGTTAGATAGCTAGAAAAAAAAACAGACAATAAAAAATTATCCTACTATCACAAAAGAAAATCGAATTGAAAGCAAATTCAATGTTCAGTCTCTTGATTTCACCATATCAACACGTCGACGCCGACATAAATTGAATAGAATGAAATGAAATAGAAAAACACTATTTCTGTTGTTTCCCTTTTATTTTGATCAAAATAGCATTAAAATGATTTGAAACAGAATATAATAACGTAATTATAAAGGAAGAAAAGTTTTTTTTTTTTTATACATGAATAAATAAAATTTTAATTGTAATACAGATTGAGCTCTAGTCAGTCCAAGCCCAAAAACTGAAATAAAAACTGAGTCCGTTTTATATCTATCTCCTACATGTGCGACACATTGCGTCACATATAAGTGTTTTGGTAAAAAGAATGCAAAAGCTTGGAGAGGGGAAGGAAAGGGAAAAGTAATTTATACTTCGGTTTTTCAGAAGCGCTATTGCACAGGGCTGCCCTGTATTCATGAGCTCCGGTGAATTCCGACCAATATTTAAATATTTACTTAAAACAGAGAAGTACCGGAGCCGGGCTCCGGCGCAAATTAAGCCCTGCATGTAAACAAAATGAAATTATTTTGTGATGAGTATCTGACAGATATTTTAACTAACATCTTCGAGTTTCTCTGGAAAATTACTAAGATACAGTGGTTTGCTACGCTGTACGTTACAGAAAAATCTGAGGAATGTATACCATCATACAGCTATAAGGTAAGAGTTTATAAAAAGAAAAGCTGATGATACAAAAAGCAAAGTATGCGGGTACATCCATTCATTACTCTTGTGACCATTAGAGTAAATTTTCAGAAATATTTCCAATTATTTTATTATTAGGATAAAACATTACATAAAAAGTTAAATACCATTATGTATCATTCACATAAAATATATCTAATTTGTTACAAAATTTTGATATATTATATAGACAAGTAAAGTGTTTTTTGTTACAAATTAGATACATTTTATGTGAGTAGAACACGATGGTATTTAACTTGTTATACTATCTGTTTTATCCTATTTATATTTTGTAATAAAATAATTGTAAGTATTTCTGAAAATTTGCTCTAATGGTCATAGAGTAACAGTGCACATAATGTTCATATAATGTATGCTCTCATATAAAGTTGTTCAGATTTTTTTTAATGAAATATTTTTATTTTTTACAAAAATATTACTTGCGATGAAATTTTAGAAATCATCTTTATTTTCCATCTTCAATGAATTTATTAGTTAATAAGGCAGTATTGTAAATAAGCTTCCCCCCCTCCAAAAAAAAGAAAGAAAAGTAAAAAAAAAAATAAAGTAGTTTTATTGCTTTAAAAACATGAAGAATTTTAAATTAATAGCAAGCAATTTTAATGACAATAAAAAAAAAAAAAAAAATAGATAAAAATTCAGCATTTATAAAATTATATTTTAATCTTAAAATAGTTTTCCTTTTCAACTCGAAATGATAAAAACTTTAAATTATAATAAAGCTTAATAGTCACTTCAATAAATTCTAATGTGAAAAGTAACATGAGTTACATGTAAAATATTGATTATCATAATTTTTTACAATCAAATCATTGTTGTCCTTGAATTAATCAGAACTAATTATCTAATCTTAATATCTAATTTAATCCTTAAAATATTTTTTTCTCTATTCTGCTGCAATGAAAAAAAAAAAAAAGGAGGGGGGGGGGGAGCAATGATTGAGTTTTGACTATTAATGTCTTTTTTTTTCAGTAATAAGAATTATTGGTACTTTTTAGTTATCCCGTCAATCAAATTACTGTTTCCAAATTGTAAGATTAAATGCCAATAATGGTTTGCCATTAATTAATTGTAAGATTAAATGCCAATAATGGCCAATAAAACCATTAATTTGATGTTTTAAATGTTTTACTAATTTATTTGCTCTTTTGTTATTTAAAATAAAAATTATGTCAATGTGTATAATTTGGCGAGTGGTTTGGCGATTTATATAATTTGGCGAAATTGGTTGATGGAATAACTAAGAAGTACTGAATTATTATATTAAATAAGGGTCAGGTTCTTTTATATTTAAGTCAAGAGTACTACCATACTATTCTTTATTTACATGGACAATATCTATATCTGAGTATCCATAAAGGAACAACTTTTTACTAATAAACTTTTATAGGATAAATATAAGTTTTTATTAAAGTTTTATCAGTTGTAATTGTATTCAGTTTTTGTTTTTATTATAAAGAAGGAAAAAAAAACTTGTATGATAAAAAAAAAAAAAAAAAAATTCTCATTTAATATAGCTAATTTTCAACCAAACAGTAAATAAATATATTTAAAAAAGTGCAATTTAAGTGTATCTAACAATTGCCAATGAGATGCTTTGTTCCCAATTAGAGCACAGGTTGACATATTTTGCCAAGACAGGATCTTTAATGTAAACATTTGGTATATTACAAAGTCGATAGATATTGTTTGCAAATTTTTGGCTTTGCAAAAAATTGCCATACCTGAAGAAAGCTATGACACAGACACACACACACAATATATACATATCAAATGTATATACACACACACACACGAACTTACATTGAACAAAAAAATAATATATATGTGTATCTAAATAATAATTCTAAGCAAAATTATGTATGGTGCTATCTATATTGTATAGGCAGCCCTTCCTGGAGTACCTAAAACCTGATATGATGGAACTTGCATTAAAGTGAATAACAATGCATGATGTGTAAAAATCAAAATAATAAAAGTCTGAAGAGATAAAAATATTTTAGAATGCAACTGTTTCTAGATTGCAAAATAGAAGTTCTTTTTTTACAAAATTCATGAAAGAGGATGAGAAACATTAGCAGCAAGGCCTGTGTATATCTGTTACCACAGTTTATCGCTTTTTATTCTGATGATTAAAATTGGTCTCCTATTATGAAACCTTAAAACTGCTCAATGAAATTTATTTTGACTACTTGGGCATTACATTAGTTTTTACACATTCCTGTACTTACTAAACCTATTTTATAAACATAAAAAAAAGAAGAAATTATTCCTTTTATGATTCGTAACTGCCATCAAGCGAAGAACTTAACTGCACCATTGTATTACAGATGATTACAATTGCATTAGCAAGAATAAAATGTGTTATGGAATTTGGAAAACTACAAATACAAAAAATGAAGGATATGTGTAATCTAGAATACAAAATTTTTTAATATTACACAGAACATATATTTAATCCTACAATGTCTAGGTATACTTAATCATATATTTAATCCCACATTATCCGCATCTGTATGTTATTTCTATGAGAAATGTGCATCAAGATGACATACACTAATATTCTACAAAAGTATGCTAATAGTAAAATAGATTTCAAATTTAAGTTGAAATTTTGTATATCCAATATCATGAATTATTTGTCAATCAAAATACAAAATTAATAAAAATTATAACAAATAAATCAGTGTATGATTAATCATTGATACTTAATTCATCCGATTTAAATATTTCATCTTTAACGTAAGAATAACTACACCAGGAAAAAAAAAAAACTACTGAAAGTTAAAAATAGAAAAACAAAAACAATAGTAATATTTTATTTTTCAGCGAGCGATCCCCCAACACCCTCAATCTTTTTTAAAAATATTTCATACAGCACTGAAAAGTATGTTATTTTTCTTTAGGTATTCACTCAGTTACGCAAATTTATTCGAAAATTATTATTCTGATTAAAAGCTCCTCGCTAGCCAAAGCCATCAGCTAAGCGAAAAAAAAACAAACAAACAAAAAACGTGACGTATATTTTCATTCTGATTGGTTCATCACACTTCAAAGGAATTTGTGATGTCACTTCCTTTCAAAAGCCACGGAATAAATATCGATTATTCCGAATCCGGAATCTGGCTAGGGGAGAATCGCTCTTTCCATTCGCTCCGGAATAATCGCCATATTCCGGGTGAACTGAATTCCGATTCCGTTCCGCTCCGGAATAAGGGCAGAATACGGCCGAACTGTCTTTTCCCCCCTTCCTCCCAAGTATCATCTTGGCATTGGTTCCTCAGTGATTGGTTCATACTGTAGTCAAATACCGTCAGCTAATAGGTTGTTTGATTTGTTATACACGTCACACACACCAGCGCCACCCACACCAAATTATTCTAGAGGGCGCTGAACAATGCGCAGTCTTTCAAAACAATCATTAGTGCCGTTGTTAACTTAAGTGTGCTTTGTATACAAAATGTAACAACGAATCCTCAGAGTGCACGAAACAAAGAAGATCCGGCTTATAATTTTTTTGCACGAACTGTGAACTGATTTCTGGAATCGTTTAATATTCAACAAATCCGTCTGTCTTTGATTATTCAACATCTTTTAAAAATGTCAGAACGAAATGAGTCTGATTTCTTGAAAAGAATTGGTAAGTTTTTATTTCATAGTATATATATAATTATACAGGTCTACAATTTAAAAACTGTTGTTCTTAATGCAACTTTCTGTTCTAGATTTAAAAATTGTGTGTCTCGTACCATTTTTTGAGCAAACTTAACTTTTATGATTATTTTGTAAGCGATATTACTAATGCAACGCTTAATTTAAATTAATCAAATAAAAGAACTGTAGTTTACTGTCGTACACCCTTGCTCCAAAGACGAAATTTCTTTGAAATATTCTTTATTTAGAACTATAACATTCTTATGTTTAAACATTTTATTACAATAGAACGCACTATTATGATTAAAATATTACATAAATTAATTCTTCAAGCTCATGTTTTATTCTTATTTTTATTTTTTTCACTATGAAATGTGTGTCCCTGGTTTTTGTAACTAAGTGTGTTTTCAGATTTATTTTTATCTTTTTGAATGTAACCTCTGTTATTCAGTAACTGAGGTTAGAGATGCCATTCTTCGAAATTAGTATTAATTTACTTAAGAATTTTTTTTTGTAGTACACTATATAAGCATAATATCTAACATATGAGGAGAATAGGGATGCACCGAATATTCGGTATTCGGCCCTGTTGCCGAATATTCGTCTTGGCCGAATAGCCAAATATTCGGCCGAACCGAATACTTTAAAAAAAAACTTTTAAAAATTATTTTTTAAAACCTTATACAACTTCTACGTTTAACAGTCAACTTATAAAGATATTCAGAATAATTACAAACTGAATGATATTTAAATAAAAGAGAATGTTTTTACATTATTTATTTGCTGTTTGTTAAGTATTATTTAAGAAAATTAATCAATCATGAGGATTTTCATAGGAATTAATTATATGTACAAATGCAAGTTCCTCAACATTGTCCAGTAAATAATCTGTTTCTTGCTAAGATTTTAAGAACAATGTTTACAACCTCTGAAAATGATTGCCCACTACAGACACTGATCTAGGATGCATTTAAAAACTTACTTGCTTGATCAAAGGGAGTAGAACAGTTATTCTTGCTAAGTTGTCACCATATAAAATTTGAATCGAATGTATTATTTATTAACTTTTACTTTAGTCTCTTCCTGACAAGCAAATATATGTACCTGTACAATTTTTTCACAATTTCTCTTTGATTTTAAAATGTTTGTTTTAGAGTTTAAGAAAATTTTATTAATTTGTTTTAATTCTCAGAAGAAGCCATGAAATTAAAAATTTTATTAATTAACTTTTTTTTATGACTATCCTGTTCTTAAATAACTCAAAACAGATTTTTTTCAGCGTAAAGTTTGCTTGAAAAAAAGCTCTTTGTTTATTAGAATAAAAGTTTCTGTTTTAAATATTATGTAAAATTGTTTTAAAATTTAACATTTTACTGCCTTTAAATTTTGAAATATAAAAGTATTCGACAAGCCGTATATTCAGTATTCGGCCGAATAGTTACTATTCGGTAGGCTGAATATTCGGTATTCGGCTAGCCGAGTATTCGGTATTCGGCTAGCCGAGTATTCGGTTCACCGGTTGGCCGAATATTCGGTATTCGGCCAAAATCACTATTCGGTGCATCCCTAGAGGAGAACAATAAAATGACTGAATTAAGTTGGTGTGCTAACTTCTGTTACCTTTTAACCTCTATTATAAAGAAATGACCGATTTCTGAAATCCAATTTAGTCAAAATCTTTTCGTCAAAGGATCGCACGAATTTTGTCAAAGGTTAGTGGTGAAAAGTGCGTATTTTGACAAAAAAAATCGCGTAGAAAAGCGTGAATTTCGTCAAACGATTTTGGGAAAAAATTGTAAATATCATGAAATGATCGCAGAATAAAATCGCGAATTTGGTCAAAATTTACTGCACTGGCCTAAAAGGTTGAAACCGGGTTCCTTTTCCTACTTTTCAAAAGAACGCCGCAAAACGAGAAAAAACTCTAAAAGTCATATAAAAATTTTCAGAGAAAAAAAATTGCTATATTGACTTGAAACACTGCAACCATATTCCTTTTACGAATGTCAAAAAATGACTGCTAAACACAAAATTCAACCAACCAACCTCCAGATTAATTTGAATTTTCTGTGCTATTATTTTTCATTTTCAAAGGAGGCAGGATATGTGTACACCCCCCCGTTAATTTCTCATGAAATTGCAGAAACATGCTAGAGAAAGAACGGTATTAAAAAAAATCTCCCACAAACAAAAGACGTCAAAGTGGGATTATAAAGCCATCTTTTTGACTTACTATGACTAATACAGATTCTTGTAAATATTATGGTTTTAAAAAAGTTAAACAACATAATTTTCTTTTTAAAAAAAAAGAAAAGAAAAAAAAGAATGTGTTTTTCTTTTTTTTTTAATCTCATTTCAAAACTTAGGCAGTAAGTTTTCTGAACTAAACTAATTGAACTCTGCTTTCACTTTTTCTTTTGTAGATTTCGATTTTTTAAATAATTGTGCTTGATATAGGTCCAAAATTAACATTTTTACCCACTGGCCCCAGTAGCAGAAAGTTATGGTTGTGTCTGCGACAGCAATTTAGTGGGATGAAAATTGTCTGCGGGGGTAGCGTGTTACATTTTCTTATGTACAAACATTATGAGTGTTCAAATAAACTAGAGCCATACCGAGTACTCGGTAAATACTCGGTATTCGGCCTACTCGGCCAATTTGCCGAGTACTCGGCCAATACCGAGTAGTTGTAAGAATTTCATTTTTTAAGCTTATGAATTTAAAACTGATCTGTAAAAAGTTATTCAAATATCAATGTATAATATATGTAATAATTCATAAAACTATTTACTCGGTATTTAACAATATGTCTACAAAATACAGTAGCCTTCCTCTTAATCGGAACTCTGCTTTAACCAGCCGGCTTTTTTTCCCAACATCTGGCAAAATTCATAAAGGAAAATTTCGGTTCTCATTTCTTTATGGTTAATTAACTCAAATTTACATAATGTAGAATAATTTCAGCTTCTTGGTATGTGACAAGATTTTCAACAATTTAATTTGTATTGAATATTGTTCATTATTTGTTATTAGTGATAACTTTTATTACTATTAAATTACTTACTATTAGTATTAATTTCACAAATTATAGAAAATATGTACTACAAATTAAAAAATTAAATGCATCCTACACTTTTAATTAATTAAATATGCAGTTATTTATTTACATTTTTTAAATTCTCCAGTTTAACTGTTTTTTCTCTTAATTGGCTAACCCCCGGTTCCGTTTAGGCCGGTAAAGCGGGAGGCTACTCTATACTAAAAGTTAAGAACAAAAACCCTCCTAAAATAATTCCAGATTAAAATTTAGTTTCATATTTATACAAATAAAAAGAAGTTATTTTTAAATATATAGGAAAACAGAAAAGGCTATTATTTTGGATAAAGAAACTGAAAATACAATAAATGTAATAAAAAAATTAATAATTAAATTTATTATATTTCAAATTATGGTGCAAAAATACCAAACGTTCTACATTATCAGTAGACAGGGCATTTCTTTTACTACTATAAATTTTCCTGCCTCTGAAAATATACGTTCAGAATAAACAGTGGTTAAAGGTGCACATAAGAATTTTTTTTGCAAGGTTGCACATAATCGGAAAGTTTCCCCCCCCCCCCCCACCATGCAAATGGAGTGTCAGTTTTACATAAGTCTTCTGTTAAGAAAGCCTGTATCTCTTTTTGTTCCTCTCTTTTTATTTTTAATCAAAAGAAAATAGGGTACAGTTACAAAATAAATATGAAATGTTTTGGATTATTCAATGAATTGTTGCAGTAACCAATTAACATTTTTATTTTTGATAGACAGATTTCAGATATCAGAATAAATTGGAGGGTTGTAGAATATTTAAATTTTATATTGGTTAATAATTGAACTTGTTATGTGTCAATTCTCCTTTTTTTTGCTACTGTTCTGAATTGTCAAAAATTGTCTTTAAAAGGTGCACAAATACATTTCAAATTTAATTATTTAATTTATATATACTATATATACTATATATATATATATATATATATATATAGTATATATAGTATATATAAGTACCACAGGTATATTTATATATATGTACACACAAGCTCACATTATGTGCACATCAATGTTTTTTCTTTCTTATTACGCAACTACTCGGTATTCGGTACTCGGCCGAGTAGTCAGTGTTCGAGTACTCGGTACTCGGCTACTCGGCCAAAGTACTACTCGGTACACCACTAAAATAAACAGCATTCTTACTGATTAATACCAGGGGTGATTCTGAGTAAAGAAAAAAAGAAAGATTTCTGAAATTCACAGCAAAATTTCCGAAAGGTTACAACAAAGGAGGGGGGGGGGAGCGAAAATCCACTACCGGCACTAATTATGGGTTTCTCTTGCGCACTTTTCATGAAATTTGGGTTTTTTCGCGATCTTTTGACGAAATATGCCGTTTATCTCGATCTTTTGACGAAATTTGCCGTTTTTTTTTTCGTGATCTTTTGACGAAATATGCTGTTTTTTGCGATCTTATGAGGAAAATCCTCGTTTTTTTCGCGATCTTTTGACGAAATTTGACGTTTTTTCGCGATCCTTTGACAAAAGTGAGCTTTTTTTTCCGCGATCCTTTACGAACTTCGTGTTTTTTCTTCGATTCTTTGACGAACTTAGTGTTTTTTCTGCGATTCTGCGACAGAAATTTGCGTTTTTTCGGCACCTCTGGGAAGAAATTCACGTTTTTCCCATGATCTTTTGACGAAATTCACGTTTTTACAGCGATCCTTTGGCAGAAATTTGTACTTTTTGCGATTTTTTGACAAAATTCCGCAAATTTAATTCCGATCTTTTGACATAAATTTTCCTTTTTTCGCTATCCTTTGACAGTAATCTTCGTTTTTTCGCGATCGTTTTACAGAAATTTGCGTTTTTTCGCGATCGTTTTACAGAAATTTGCGTTTTTTCGCGATCGTTTTACAAAAATTTGCGTTTTTTCGCGATCGTTTTACAGAAATTTGCATTTTTTCCGCGATTGTCTGACTAAATTCGTGTTTTTTCCTCGATTCTTTGATGAAATTCAAGTTTCTTCCGCGATTTTCTGACAGAAATTTGCGTTTTTCTTGCGCCCCTGGAACAAAATCCACGTTTTTTCGGGATTTTTGGATAAAATTCAAGTTTGTACAGCGATTTTTCGGCAGAAATTTACGCTTTTTGAGATCTTCTGACTAAATTCCTCCTTCTTTCCGCAATCCTTTGACATAAATTTGCGTTTGTTCGCGATCCTTTGATATAAATTTGCGTTTGCTCGCGATCCTTTGACATAAATTTGCATTTTTCCACGATCCTTTGACGAAATTCGTGTTTTTTCCGCGATCCTATGACAGAAATTTGCATTTTTTCTACAACCCTGGGACGAGATTCATGTTTTTTTTTCCGGTCTCTTTTGACGAAATTCGCGTTTTTATAGCGACCCTTTGGCTATAAATTACCGACTTTTTATGCGAACGATTGCCGAAATTGATATTTTTCGGCGACCATTTGTCGATTTCGCGATATTTTTTGTCAGAATTTTCGTACTTTTTTTTTTTTTTTTTTTTAAGGAAATACTTTTTTTTTTCAAGTTGGCAAATTTATCTGCAAGGTCCAAAATAAATCTGCGACGCACGTCGTGCGTCTCGAACTTTCTGCTACCGGGCCACTGGCCAGTACACTGATTTTTTTTCACTGGCCAGTCACGGAAGTTATGTATGCTCCATACAAAATATTGTTTTTTCTAACTATCAACATTTTAATTTACTAATATCTTTTACTTACCATTCGATATTACACTCAACTGCAAAAAAAAAACCGCATTAACATCTAACAAAAATATGACCAAGAAATTACTGCTTTCAAAATAAAAGTCAAACACAGATTTGAAGATATTTAGACATACTTAATGCAATGCATAAAAGAGACAAGAAAATTGAAATATATTTTAAGAATTATTTTAATAAAATCTTGAATATTTTATTTTTACTATTAATTGCAATGAAATAAATTCACAGCAAATTTTCAGGAAGGATACAACAGAAGGTAGAATCCCCCCTCCCCCCACTGGCACTAACTGTGCATTTTTTTGCAACCGTTTAACGAAATTCACGTCTTTTCGCTATTTTTTTTCTTTTTTGCAAAATCTGCGGGTTTTTTTTTTCGAGATTTTTTGGCAAAATCTGCGTTTTTTTTTTTTTTTTTTTGAGATTTTTTGGCAAAATCTGAGTTTTTTTTTTCCGCGATTTTTTGATGAAATTTGCTTTTTTTTTCTGCGATTTTTTGATGAAATTTGCTTTTTTTTCTGCGATCTTTTGATGAAATTTTGTTTTTTCCGTAATCTTTTCACGAAATTTGTGTTTTTTCCGTGATTTTTTTCACGAAATTTGCATTTTTTCCGCGATACTTTGAAGAATTTTGTGATTGTTTTTTGCGATTCTTTGACAAAATCTGCATTTTTTCTGAAATTTTTTGATGAAATTCTCATTTTTTACGTGGTTCTTGGGCGAAATTCGCGTTTTTTCACGATTCTTTGACAGAATTGGTAATTTTTTTGGCACAGATGTCATATATGCCCCACACTGGCGTGATTTTTTTATGCCAATGTCATATATACAACGGGTACTTAACTTTCGCCAAAGTGTCGTTATTTTGCTTGATATGGTAACCCGGATGTTGTTGTTTTCGCCAAATTGGCATCGGAAAGAAAATCGCAATTGACAAAAACGATTGACGAAATTGATTTTTTTCGGCGACCATATCGAAATGAGTGGTATTTTTATCTCCAAATTTTCAGATTAATGATAAAGATGAAAATAAGCACTCGCCAGTCGCCACTCTGCGACTAAACGTGAAAAACTGGCGACTAAAAATATGGAAAGTACCGGCCAAATGCAGGATTTTCCAAAAGGGATTTCATCATAGAATCGCGGAAAAAAACTCCTCGAATTTCGTTGAAAGATCACGAAAAACCGCACATTTCGCCAAAAGATTACGAAAAAAAAAACGTAAATTTTGTCGAAGGATCGCGAAAAAACTCAAACATCGTCAACAGATCGCGAGGAAAAAAACGCGCATTTCGTCAAAATATTTCGGGGAAAAAACGACTTTTATTAAAAGATCGTGAAAAAAACCGCACATTTCGTCAAAAGAACGCTAAAAAACCCGAAATTTCGTTAAAGAATCGCGAAAAAAACGCGAATTTTGTTAAAGAATCGCGAAAAAGCACAAATTTCGTCAAAGGATCACAGAAAAATCCGAATTTAGTCAAAGGATCGCTAAGAAGTCCAAATTTCGTCAAACAATCGCGGAAAAAACGCAAATATCGTCAATGGATCACGAGAAATTTTGTCATAAGATTGCGAAAAAACGGCAAATTTCGCCAAAAGTTCGCAGAAAAACGACAAATTTCAGCAAAAGATTGCAAAAAACGGCAAATTTCGTCAAAAGATCGCGAAGAAACGACAAATTTTGTCAAAAGATCGTAAAAAAATGGCAAATTTCGTCAAAATATCATTAAAAAAAAAGCAAATTCCGTCAAAAGATCGCGAAAAAATCCACAAATTTCGTCAAAGTGGTGTGAAACAAAACAGTTTGTGCCGGGAGTAGATCATCCCCCCACCTCTGTTGTAAACTTTTCAGAAAATTTGCTGTGAATTTCAGATTTTTTTTTTTACTCAGAATCACCCCTGTTTATTAGAACAATATGAATTAAAATATTTTTATTTAGTACATAAGTTACTTATTTACTCTAAACTCATATTTTTAAATTAAATATTCAGTGACATAAATGTACTTACTGGCTACTAAAGAAATTATTCCTAGTAGCCAGTAATTGGCTACTAAAAAAAATCAACCTACCGGCCAGTGGCCACTAAGCAAAATTCCTTATTTTCATCTTTAATTGATGACCGATTTTTTTTTAATTTTCTGAACCGAATGCCTTAAATTTCGGGACAGAATCACCCCTGCTACTATCTTTTCTTACATTCATTAGAATTGCCGATCTGGACTCTGTGAATTCCAAACGAATTTCACCCCTTTCCTTCCTGGCATCTTTCAACCATCGCGTTTGGCGAGTGGTGCCCATTGAGTTTGGCAAGTGAGGACAATAAAGTTAATCGCCATGTTTTAAGTGCTACTCAATGATTGGCGAGTGCTAATTTTGTGCTACAGAGCTTGAGTCTGCGAAAGCAGGAGGGGGGTGTGCCCAGGCACACAGTCCCCCCCCCCCCCAGGTTACACTTATGAAAAGTAATCAGCATCGAATTATATCAAGGACTAACTGAATCTGAGTTTTTATAAAAATCCGTGCATCAGTTCTTGAGATATAGCTATTGCGGAAATTGTGAAAAATGCAGCACAGCAGTGTCACCTGTTGGGCGATTCACATTAAAAAGTAATCAGCTTACAGTTTATATCAGGGACTAACTTAATCTAAACTTTTGTTGAATTCTACTCATTAGTTCTTGAGATAGAGTGGCCACAAAATTTGTGTCACATACAGGACAGACTCGCAGACATTTTCATGAATCCAATACTTTCTTCTTGTAAAGATAGAAGAAAGTAAAAATGAAATATAGAGTAAAGCACCTTTCGTACGTTGAATTTTCTTGCGTTTTTACTCTTATCTTTTCAAGAAGGAAGTTAGTTTCTTGAAAAAATTCAACTTCCGGTTTTCGACAGATTCATAATTTTTAGAAGGTCATTTGACTGTGTTTAGAAAATTTCTGCCTGTCTGTATGTGACATAAATTTTGTGGGCACTCTATCTCTCTCAAGAACTAATTCATGAAATTTAATAAAACTTCAGATTCAGTTACACTTTGATATAAATTGGTGCTGATTAAGTTTTGTTGTAAATCGTCCAATAGTTGACGCTTCTATGCTGCATTTTTCACGATTTTCGCGATAGCTGTATCTCAAGAATAAATGCACGGAATTTAATCAAACTTCATATTCTGTATTCTGTTACACTTCCACATAAATAGATTCTTAACAGGTTTGGGTGTATACTAGAGATGCAACGAATATTCAGCCGAAGCCGAATAATACTGTAATAAATATTTTTATATTTATACAGTATAACTTTTTAATTCGACAATTTATATTCATCATATATAATGAAAATTTTATTTGAAATTAACTAACACTTTTTTTTTTTTCATTAACTTTCATACTCCAAATGGGTTTTATCTACCCATTTTTATATAAGAGGCTAATTTAGGAATCATGTTAAAAAAATTTTATGCTATCAGTAAGTACAAAAAGTATCTCTAATAAGCTAACATAATCTGTTAAATTTAAAATTAATCTATTCAAAATTGTTTTAATACAGCTGTACAAACTAATTATTTATTTATTTATTTATTTTTTTTATCATAATGGGTAGTTTAACATTTAACCCTTGTTACATAAAAAAATATTTCTTTCAATAATATTTTGAATTATACCTATAAAGAACATAAATATATGATTGATTAGATATAGATGTATTGTATGTATAAGATATTTAAGTCGTATATGTTGCAATATTTAAGGAGTTTTTTTTTTTTTAGTAAAATACGCTTAAAAGTTAAATATAATTTAAGTGATTTTTTTAAGTCTGTTACTATTTCTTATTAAATAATGAAAGAAATGTAAATACTAAATTCTTTTAATTAGTATGCATTTACGTTTTAGATATTTTTTTCAAGAATAGCATTGTAATGCCTTAAAAAACAGTTAAAATTTTTTCAATAAATGTAGATTGTAATGCAGAAATAATAATAATTCAGCATTCTCAGGTGATAGTCTATTTCTTTTTTTTTTTTCGTAAATGTTACCTGCTTCTGAAAATAATCTCTCACTATATATGGTACTTCCTGGTGTAGAAAGGTACTTTTTGGCTACTTGTGAAAGGTTTGGAAAGTCTTTCGAATTTTTCACCCACCACTCCAAAGGACACTGTTGTCTTTCTAGTAGTGGCTGGGAAAGAAATTAACTAATTTCTTTTTTCTTCTTCACATTGAGGGGCACTTTCTATAGAGGCTTCACTGCTGACAGCAAAGAAAAAGAAATAATAATAAAGATAAATAAAAATTTTATTAATTGTGAGCTTTATAAAGTCTACAATGATTTCTTTCCACCATTTTAGAGGATATTCCTTTCACCCTTTCTATCAGTGGTTTTTCTTGAAATATTAAGATTTCTTTTTTTTTTTTTTTCATCTGAAAGCTGAAATTTATGTTTCTTAGTACTTATAAAATTTTGTCATTATTTTAAAATATAACAACACACATAATATAATCTATTAAAATGTAACTAGACTGTACCTGATGAGGAACTTTCGCTAAGAAGTTTTTTGGGGCGTCTGAATCATATTATTGAGGCAATTTTTAGGCCGAACATAGCTGAATATTTTTTCAAAGTAAAATAATGCTTTAAAAAATTAAAAATTTGTATATAAATAATTTTTTAAAAGAAAACAATACATTTTAATTGTGAAATATACAAGAATTGTGCATATAGTGCATACTATATTTTGTCTTTAGGCAAAAGAAAGCTCATTATTCGGCGGCCGAATATTCGGCTGTAACTTGGCCGAATATTCGGTTATTCGGCCAAACCACTACTCGTTGCATCACTAGTGTATACTGTCCAACAGGTGTCGCTTTATGCAGTTTGGGTTGTGAATTTTGTTTGCAGATATCTAAGAGGGAGGGAGCCAAAATTAAAGGATTTGTTTGAAAGATGCTCCTTTTAAAACACACAAAATTCAACAAATCTATACCTTTAGAATCCTCATGATGGGTCTATATTGTCATTTAATTTTGGAACTGTGATACCGAATTTTTAAGTATTAACAGGTATGAGATAGAAGAAAGTTTTGGAATTGGCACCTGACTAGTTTATTTTATTTAAATGTTTTGAATCTTAAATCGTTTTTTGTTCCACTAGCTTCTAATGTTAAAATATTTACTCATAATACGATACAAATAAATTCTTAATTTCACTTCTTTTTATCTAGTGTTAACTCTAGAAAAAGCTCTAGCTGCCAGGCGGGAATTTTTCAAAAAGGGAACACTATTCTAAAAAAGGGTACATTTTTTTCAAAAAGGGCACATTTTTTTTTTCAAAAAGGGGACACTTATACCTTGTTCACAAAAAATATTTTGAACTGGTTTCTTTAGAGTGCCTAGAATTTATGATATTTTCTCGGGATCAATTGACTTGCCACAGGACACATAGGAAATGTTAAAAAGGGCAGCCGGGTCATTCCATGTCAAATCAACGTGGGGTCTGGACCTCAACATCACAGATTTCCATAATTTTTGGTTTATAGTTTGTATCCATGAAGTATATGAAAAATCTAATTTTTTTTATTTTTTTTAACGGAATTTTAAAAATTGCCAAAAGTACCAAATTTAACCAAACTCTCAATCACAAAATCCTTTACAATTCTTTAACAAATTGGGCTAGAGAGTTAAATTACATCTCATTTGAAAGCTCTTTTTATGGGCTTTAATATGATATGCAACACTAACAATTTTGTGTAAAAAAAAAGTTTTTGACAAATTTTCAAAATTTTGGAATTTAAATTTTTCAAAAACACCATCTTTAATTTTTTTCAAAAAAATATATGTTAATCTTTGACTTTTTGGCTACAAGTATGCCAAATTTCAAGATGGAGAAATGATGGAGTTTTGAACTATTAATTTTTAAATATGAATTATACATGAAAAATTTCAAGTATCAGGGGAAAATTAACAATTGTACAATTTCTTTTCATTTATAATTCACACTTCTTTTTCATTAAAAATTTCAGAGTTTGATGCTAAGCAAATTTAGTTCTAAGGCATAAAAATTTTCTAAAGCATATTTCTCAAAATATAATTATATAATTTGCCTTTAAGGGGACTTTTCATTCACTTGAAAGCACCTGATCGGTAAAGTTAATATGGGCAGGTTGTTTTCCAATTTTTCATTTAAATTTGAATATTTTTAAATGATTTTTTTTTACATAGGATAGTTGATGTCGATCTCTCATATGTCTATTTTTTTATTTTTCGATTTCGGTTGCAGATTTTTTAATAAAGGTACTTTCACTTTCGAACCGGTTTCGAATGTTACAGTACCTTTATTAACAATAAATCTGCAACCGAAATCGAAAAATTAAAAAAATTCCCTATTAAAGATTGACCTGAGCTATCCTATGAAAAAAAAATCGTTTAAAAATATTCAAATTTAAATGAGAAATTCGAAAACAGCCTGCCCATAGGTTTAGCATTACCAAGCACATGTTTTCAAGTAAGTGAAGAGTGTTTTCACCTGGCACTTCTATCTTTTGATAGTTTAATTCTACAGCCATCACATATTTTCATGCCCTTTTGAATATTAAATATTAAACTGCACTACCAAGTTGTTACATTCCTAAGTTTGCCTGATTTTGAATGAATTGTTTCTTTATAGGGATTGATCTGGATGGGTTACCTCATCTATATAGCTTTTCTATTTTCATTTCAACTCATTTAATTATGTCTTTTTCTTAAACTCACTTTTCTTTTGTTTTATTCTTTGTTTGTCACAGCATGTCCCTAAAGGGATTTTGTGCAATAAAACTCAATACAACCAACCTTTATAGGGATTGCAGCATTTAACAGAAAATAATGCCCAGTCTTTCTTATCTTCTGACATCATTAAAAGTAGTAATTCAAGACTTCTTTGTTAAAGCATTCGATTAAAGTGAAATGAAGCTTGTTTATTAAATAGTTATCCTCCTATATGTAAAAAATAATAATAACGATTTGGGAATGTGTCAAACGATTTTGAAATGAACCAATGAAAATCTGCATAGATACCTCAAAATGCATCTGATTAGTCAGAGCTTTCTGACTTTTCTTAACAGGAGTTGTGCTTGGCGAAAACCATGAAAGTAGAGAGGATGGGTGGGGAAAGGGAAGAATCTTCTGCATTTCGATAGACTTATTTAAGGGGTCGATGGCAAAAGTGATTTTTACAGAAAGAAGATAATTTACATTAACTAATGAGAAGGGGGGGGGGGGCGGTCATCTGCATTTCGATTGCCTTCTGCTATTTTTTATGAGGGAGAGTATGTAGATTATTTAATTATTATTACTATAAAAAAAGATAGAAGAAAATATTTATATATATATAATTTTATACATATATGTTGGTGGCGAAGTGAAAATTGCAGAGGAGAGGAGATTTATATGATAAGATTATTTACTGTAACTACAAATTATCGACTTCATTACAAAGATAAGAAAAAAAAATTCCAATAATTTTAATAAAGTTGTTGCTTTTTAAATTTAACATACTTTTTAAATTTACACTACTTTAAATTTTCTATTAATTTATAATTTTATTTAATTATAAATTTATTTAATTTGTAATCATTCAAATAAATTATAAATTTTACCTTTTTTTAATGATTTTATATTTAATAATTCTTATAATTATGAAACTCAGTAAGCTCTAATGATTATGTGCTCGGAGATAGGAAAAAAAATTGTCAGGAGTTGGGGAGGAGCATATTTTTACCAAGTGGAATCTAAAAATTGAATGCATAGGAAATAGGGATCGCAAAGCAATCCAGAATGGAAACACGAAACAATTACATATGGGGTTGGCTAGAAGATAGGGATGGCTTCGCAATACCGAATAGAATAGCGAAGTGATTACAAAGGGGGTTGATGATGCGTAGCGAGCAGGGGAGCTGAGCCCCTCCCCCCTAGTTAAAAGATAATTAATGTAGGACATACTTTTACAAAAACTGTTTAAATGCAGAATTTATATCACTGAGTGCACAAGTTAAAAAATTGCAGTGCAGTTGTAATGCAAACCTAAACTAAAAAAGAAAACTGCTATCTGATTGGCTGGTCTGATTAAACTAAATAAAAAGCCTCTCCACCTGAATGGCTACAGTCAACTGAAACCAAAACTAAAATCAAGAAAGTAAAATTGTAAGTAAGACATCCGAATATATTAGAATTTCAAGTAAATGAGAACTGAAAAATCTTATTAAAACATCATTATTATTATTATTTTTAATTGTTTAATGGTGTTTTAAGAAGATATTTTAGTTTTTATTGTTTCACACCAGTTTCAATTTATATTCTTTCAATTACTTATAAAAAGAGTAGAAATATAGAACTCCTTATTTCCAGGTATATGGTACCAATTAACCCTGAAAAGTTCAATAAACCATTCTTATTCAAAAATTAATAGCTCGAAATTCCATCATTTCTCCATCTTGAAATTTTGCATACTTGTAGCCAAAAAGTCAAAGATTAACATATATTTTTTTGAAAAAAATCAAAAATGGTGTTTTTGAAAAATTTAAATTCAAAAATTTTGAAAATTTGTCAAGAAATTTATTTTATTCAAAATAGTTAGTGTTGCATATCATATTAAAGCCCATAAAAAGAGCTTTCAAATAAGATATAACTTAACTTTCTAGCCCAATTTGTTAAAGAATTATAGAGGATTTTGTGGTTGAGAATTTGGTTAAATTTGGTACTTTTGACCATTTTTAAAATTCCGTAAAAAATAAACCGCTAAGAAAAAAAAAAAAAAAAAAAAAAAATTAGATTTTTCATATACTCCATGGATACAAACTATAAACCAAAAATTATAGAAATCTGAGATGTTGAGGTCCAAAATTTGCATTTTTCTCGTTGATTTGACATGGAATGACCCAGCCGGGCGCATCGGAAGGGTTTAAAAGGGCCGCCGGGTGCTGCACCCTGCTAAAGCGGCTTAGAGTCAACACTATTATCGAAAGATACTTCCGAATAATTAAAGTTATTATTTTTTGTTTCAATTTTATAGATTTTCCTTTTCAGGGGTAAGTTTACATTCTTATTAATGTATCAGTGTATTCTCTTTTGCTGTATGAGTTTTCGATTATTAAAGATCTAGAATTGTAATTCGTGTTTCTGAAAATGTCGTGAATTGTGGTCAGGGAATTGTAGGAAATATGGTATGAGAAAAGAGGAAATTTTGTTATGCAAATAAGAGCTTGAATCCTGCATTACATCTAATCTTCTATATTAATTAAAAAAAGATGTTTGCCTGTGTCTATGTATGTGTGTCTGTTAGCAATGGGTAGGAAAATTATCACATATAGATGTCTGCAAATTCAGATAGGGATAAATGAAGCCCCTTAGGCTCAGATTTTTCAGTTTTTGATAATTATCTGACATATTGATTAAAGGCCGCAATGAACATTGTAAAAGTGTAAGCTTCCTTATTTTGGCCAGTTCTTCATGCAGGCGAAAAGTGAAACATTTAGGGTTTTTTCTGCATTTTAAAATTGTGATCACTGGGTCTGTTTCTGTTGTAGAATTACAAATAAAAAAAAATTGACTTACCTGTCCAGTCCCAGTGGTATCATTCGTATAAAGTTGTTAATATTTATTATTTTAAAAATCATTTTTAATCTATTTGAAATAGGAATGCACCAAATAGTGATTTTGGCCGAATACCGAATATTCGGCTAGCCGAATTGTAACTGTTAGGCCAAATACTTTTTATATTTCAAAGTTTAAAGGTATTAAAGTGTTACTTTTAAAAACAATTTTACATGTATACTATTTAACAAAAGAAACTTGCATTTTGATAAACAAGAGCTTTTCATAAGTAAACTTTATATTGAAAAAAAAATGTACTTTGAGTTAAGAAGGATAATTATGCGACCTTTTTTAATTAATAAAAATTTTAATTTCATGGTCTTTCCTACAAATTAAAACAAACTTTTTAAAATCAAAGAGAAATAGTGACAAAATTGGAAGAAAAACTTTACAGGGTCATATACTGTTTATTTGTCAGGAAGAGACTAAAGTAAAATCAAATGGTGGCAACTCAATAAGAATAACTTTTCTACTTCTTTTGATTCACAAGGAAATTTTTAAATGCATCATAGATCAGCGTCTGGATTGGGTGATCATTTTCAGAGATGCTAAAAATGCAGGTTGTTCCTAAAAACTTGCAACAAACTTTCAATGGGGATAACATACTTGCCAACTTGTACGGATTGGCTGTACAATGTACGGATTTTGTTCTAAGTGTTAGAGGTCTGCACGGGCCGGAATTTCCAGGCCCGGCCCGGCCCACTGTAAAAATTGGAAGTTCGGCCCGAGCCCGGCCCGGCCCGTACAAAAATCAGTGAAAACAGGCCCGACCCGACACAATTCCTACAAAAAAAAAATCTGTGTTTTCTCAACATACAATTAAGATTCTTTTAATGAATACTACATACATATTTATGGGAACATTTTACAGTATATTTTACATTACTATGATGTTCGCAAAACAGAGAGCACACAATAGTAAACATTAACGATTACTTAGTGTTTTAGTCATCGTGTCTACAGACATTTCAAAATGGAAATAAGGATTCATTAAAAGATTAATGTAGTTCTGAATAAAGGATTAAAAACATGATAATTTTTGAAGCTGTATAATAAAAAGTAGATTTGTGAAAATATTTCTCTCATTTCTAAGGCTTTTCTCAAATCTAAAGGAGCTACATTTCGACACATTTATGAATTCTTTTCTTTTCAGAAACGCGTAAGATTGGCAAGTATTCTTATTCAGAAGCTATGTAAATGTCGTTTTTTTTCATAGATAAAAGCAATATATCTTTCTGAAAATACTGTCAAAGTTAGCGTTTTGAATTGAATTTCCGGAAGCGATAGAACAGGAAAGGGGAAAAACGTAGTGTCACGTAACAGGAATCTCTGTAGGTAATTTATCAAATATGGAAAAAGCTATTCGTTTCCAAATGCCTTTACAATAGGCAGGCCTGTCAATTTTATGCCTTTATAGTTAAAAATATTGTCAGAAAATGTGTCTGAAAGCTTCGCATTGTTGAGCAGTGAATATGAGAACCACCTTAAGGTATATTTCCAAAGATACTGTTAAGAGAAGTTCATTATCACTATTAATACTACAAAACACAATGACTGTTCTACACATCCTGAGATCGATTAAGACCAGTTCCGTCCCGGCACGAGTCTTCTGAAAAAAAATTAAACTCGGAATCAGACATCTTGTAACTGTACGATGTCGATCTCTATGATGGACATGTTATATTTCTGTAATGATGTTGTTAAACTCGCATCGGCTCGTGACGCACATTTATACTTCTCGAGAAAATCATATTAATTGAAAATGGCTCGTATTTTATCTGCTTCGCTTAAATTCTTATATCGGGCCGACAGGCCCGATTAATTTTTTTGTCTGTCGGCCCGGCCCATTGAAAAAATTGTCCTAATTCTGCCGGCCCGGCCCGTTTGAAAATTCGCCTTCATTCTGCCGGGTACGGGCCTCGGGCCAAGCCCGGCCCCGTGCAGATCTCTACTAAGTGTACGGTTGTATGGATGAGCAGTACGATTGTACGGTTTTGCACGCGGGAAGAAGGATCGCGGAAAAATGCGAATTTCGTCAAAGATCACATAAAAAATGCTAATTTCATCAAAGATCGCATAAAAAACACTAATTTCATCAAAAGATCGCGAAAAAAAAAACGCTAATTATGTCAAAGGATCTCGAAAAAAGCCCTAATTTTTGGAAAAAAATGCAGATTTCGTCAAAGATCATGGAAAAAAACACTAATTTCGTCAAGGGATTGTGAAAAGTACGCAAATTTCGTGAAAAATCGTGGGGATAAAACGCGAATTTGTTCAAAGGATCGTGAAATGAACGAGAGTTTCATCAACGTTCGCGGGAAAAACGCGAATATCGTCAAAGATAGCGGGAAAAATGTCATATCGCGGCATTTCTTACCGATATCGAAATACAGCATAGATATCAACGTTTAAAGTCGTTTTGCTTTGCGGCCCAATTCTGAGACTGCTCGGTATCGATGTTTGTTTTCTAGTTTAGCTACGAAATCTTTTTAGCTTTTAACTTACGAGCGTTTCGTTTTTCTGACGATATGACGTCATACATTTACGAATTCCACGCATCTGGAGATGAATGACTGAATTCCAACTTGGGTATTGCGTCATCGTGCCGATGGCTTACGCTGGTTTCTAATTGGATGATTTCTATAACTGCATGTTTCACTGTTAGTTACGAAGTTGATTTCTGTTTGTATGGTATATATTGGAGCGACTTCATGTTCAGATTGCTTGTTTTGTATGTTATGTTTTTCAGTAATGTAACTGATATAAGTAAAAGTTCGATAAATGAGCTGTTTAAGTTCTTGGCCGAAGTTATGGCCATATATTGTTATATTTAATATCTTTAATAGTGTTTTTAATTGGTTTTAATAAAGTTTCGTTTGAATCATATCCTGACTTATTTCTGCATGTCAGTGGACACTTATTCTTAAACTCTGCTTTAAGTTGTTGTGGCTTCTAGGCCTAATTTGTCCTAGCAGCCCGTTATGGGTTATGGGCCCAGCCTGGACTGAAGCCCACGATATGCAGAGGGGTTAGGTATTTTAAATTTGTGCTTGTGTTCCTCAGTTGAATAGTTCAAAGGCATGATGTCGTCTTCATCGGGCGCTGAGTTTCTTCCCATCGATAAATTAACGTCGTATAATTACAGTACGTGGAGAGAGGATGTTCGTGTTCTTCTGATGGAGAAATCTCTATGGGAATGCGTTTCTACAAAACTACTGGAAACCGACGATCCAACGAAGGCTCGTACTGCAGCTGAGTTGGCAAGGAGAGTATGCGCCTATTCCATTCTGTATTTGAATGTGAGTAAAGATTTGAGGCCTTTATTAACTGGTATCGAGGATCCATATGTGGCATGGCAAGCATTAGAGAAACATTTTCGTCCCAGTAGCCGTGCACATATTGTAGAATTGACGGACTCTTTCTTCGAATGCAAATTGCAGCCTGGTGAGGAATTGAATCTTTATGGTGCTAGATTGAGGGATATCATCATGCAACTAAAAGACGCCGGTCGTCCAATTTCAGAGTGGTTAAAGCCGTTTCAGCTGATTAGACATTTGCCTGATGAGTACAGAAGTATTGTCCAGCTTATTTACCGTTTTTCGGATAAGGACTTTACCTTTGAAAATGTTCTGAACGAACTTTTATCTGAGGAAGCAAGATTAAAGTTGTTTAATTGTTCTTTTAACAAAAATCCTAATTTAAGTATTTTTAATGAAGTTGCTTTACATAATAGTGAAAATAAATATAATGATGTAAAGTTGAGGAAATCTACAAAGCAGAGGTCTAGATCTTCCAATAAGCAGGTAAGTGCAGCTGATCCCAGTGTTAATTTTAAACGTAATGAATCTAGAAATTGTCTTAAATGTGGTTTAAGTGGCCACCTTGCTAAAAATTGTAGAAGGTTTAAACATAGGGTTAGTGAAAAACATGGTGAAGTGGGTTTTATAGCTGAAGCATATTATAATTCAAATACTGATAATACTGCCTGGCTGTTTGACACTGCTGCTAGTTCCCATTTTTGCTCACGTAAAGACTTATTTTGGGATTTTGAGCCAATTTCTGGTATGGAAATGAAAGCAGCAATTAATGGGGTAGCTTGTGAAGTTCTAGGTAGAGGAACTATAAAATTTAATTGTAAAATTAATGGCAGAAATCAGGTGGTTGTACTAAACAATGTCTTGTATTCACATAAATTACGACATAATTTGATGGCGGGCCATCTCTTTGAAGAGAAAGGAGCCACGTTTGTTGGTAAAAATGGGCGAATAGATGTATTTTTAAATGGTGGTAAATTATTTTCAGCTATTCGAAAAAATGGTCTTTACCATGTTTTTCCTCAGTATATTAAACGTAATGACAAAAATTTTCATAGTCCAGAGGTTAACCAGATTAATATGGAAAACAGCTTAGAAACGTGGCACCATAGGTTTGCCCACATAAATAAAGATTACATGCTAAAAACCGTTGATACAGTTACAGGAATGCCTTCACTCAAAAATGAAGATTTAAATTGTGAGCCTTGCAAAATTGGTAAAGCCAGGCGAGTTTCCTTTAGACCAATTGGTAAAATTAGGTCTGTAAAGCCGTTAGAGCTGTTGCACCTCGATGTAGCAGGCCCGTTTAAAACAAAAAGTAGAGGCGGTAATGGGTATTTTCTAACTATAATCGACGATTTTTCCAGAAAAGTTTGTTTACTTGATGAAGGAAAAATCCAAGGTTTTTAACTGTTTTGTAAAATTTCAAAAGCGGGCTGAAACGTTTACTGGGAACAAAATCATTAATATTTGAACTGACAACGGTGGTGAGTTTTGTTCAAGGGAATTTGAAAAATATTTAGATGATAGAGGTATTAAACCTGAGAGGACGAACCCATTTTCTCCTGAAATGAACGGATTTGTTGAGAGATTCAATTTAACGGCCCTAGATGCAGTAAGAACGTTACTTAATGAGTCTAAACTGCATGAAAGATTTTGGGGGGAGGCTTTGCTATTTTTTGTCTATACCTTCAATCATACTTGCCATAAGAATTTCACTAAAACGGCGTTCGAATTATTTGGAGGAAAAGTGCCGTCTGTTAAACATCTAAGAATTTTCGGTTCCACTGTATATGTTGGGATTCCTAAACATAATCGTGGTAAACTTGATATGCGTGCTGAAAAAGGGGTACTTGTAGGTTATGCTCTTCGCACAAAAGGCTATCGTGTATGGATCCCCGAAAAAGACAAAGTTATCGAGACCATCAATGTTAGAATAGAGGAACCAGTTAAAAATAAACAGGTTTCTGACCGAAGTTTATTCCATTTGGATGCAATAGATTTAAACGATTCAGAGGTTTCCGATGCTGAAAAATCGTGTGTTGAACCCGATAAACAAGTTAAATTAATTGAGGGGGAGTCGGAGAGTTCTAAACCGATACAAACAGTATCTAAATCTCCTACGTTAACTAAACCAAATATCGAGTGGTTTCGAAAGGCTGTTACTCGTTCAGATAGATCACGTACCGATATTTATTATAGTATATTGGGGATCAACATGCGGTTGAGATCCCAAAACGATGCTAAAACTTATTGTGAATCTAAAAATATACCTTTCGATCCAAAAATATTTGACTTCAGTGGTAAAAATAACTTTACGGGTATCGTAAATCAGGAACTAGAAGCAAATAGTTTAAATGAATGACAATTAAAGAGGGATCAGGTGAACGTTCCAAATACATTTCATGAAGCAATGCGTTCCCCTCAATCTGAATCGTGGAAGCGTGCAATGGAGGAGGAAATTCAAATTATTAAAGATCGAGAAGTTTGGACTTTAGTTGAAAAACCTTTGAATGCTAGGATCTTGGGAAGCAGATGGGTTTATACTATTAAATGCAATAAAGAGAACGAACTAATTAGATTTAAGGCTCGTCTCGTTGCACAAGGCTTCCGACAAGAGAAAGGCATTCAGTATGATCAGGTTTTTAGCCCAGTGGTTAATTTTACTATAATACGTTTATTTTTCTCGATTTTAGTTTGTGGATTGAAATGGTATCATATTCAAATGGACGTTCGCTGTGCATATTTATATGCCCCTTTGTCGGAAGTTATATATATGAGACAACCAGTTGGTTTCGTAGAATCGGAAACACCAGATCATGTTTGTTTATTAAAGAAAGCTCTGTATGGACTCCATCAGAGCGGGCGTGAATGGTTTTACGAACTTCATTCCGTCTTAGAAAGTTTAAATTTTAAGAAGTTCGAGTGGACCAACTGTGTTTATTCTCTTAATTCCGAAATTGTCTTGCTGTTCTATGTTGATGACATGATTCTGTTGGGAAAAGATAAAGATCAAATGTTTAAAGTTATAGATGTATTAAAACAAAAGTTTGACATTAAAGTTTTGGGGGAAACCTTTAAATTGCTTGGGGTTAACTTTGAACAAACTAAAAAATGGTATTTCTATTCAGCAAACGGATTACATTGAAAATATTTATGACCAATTTAAAGAATATTATCCGCCTATTGTTTCTTTACCCATTTCAAAGGGGGTTGTATTTTCCAAAAAGGATTGCCCTCAAACTAATGATGAAATTGCTGAAATGGAAGAAATTCCATATCGTAACTTAATTGGATGTTTGTCCTTTTTGGCCAGTAGGACACGTCCCGATATTAGCTATGCGATTAATCTTCTTTCACAATTTCAAAGCAATCCTGGGAAAATACATTGGTTAGCTTTATTAAAGGTACTTGGTTATGTATATCATACAAGATATGAAAAATTAAGTCTTTCTTGTAATGATAACTTTTCAATAAATTGTTTTAGTGACGCCGAGTATGCATCTAACCGAGACGATTGAGTATCGATTGGGGGTTTTATTTTATTTTTTAATGATGCTGTAATATCTTGGCGAACTTCTAAACAACGTTGTGTAGCTCTTTCCACAATGAAATCGGAGTATATTTCATTAACCGATGCTACTAAAGAACTGCAAATCTTTCCATCTTATTTTTCAGAGTTTAACTTATATTGTGATAACAGAGCTGCTTTAGATTTTTCTAACTCTCCTATAGAGAATAGTAGAACTAAACATATACATGTAAGATATCATTTTTTAAGAAATTTAGTATATGAAAAGTTGTTTAATTTAAAGTATGTATCTAGTAATGAAAACTTAGCTGATTATTTTACAAAACCACCTACAAAAATTTCACTGGAAAAATTTAGAAAGAGAATTTTTGAAAATAAAATTTAATTTAAAATGCTTTACTTTTTCTAGTTGTACTCAACTTATTTCATATTGAACTGGGATCTTGCTGTACTGGAAATAAAAACTAGCATTCGTTTGAAAAATATTTAAATACCTTTTTAATGAAACTGCATAGAAAGTTTTGAATTGGTTTCATATTTTTATGTACAGGTTTGTAACATCGTCCAGATGTGTGGAAGGCAGGCCATTGATGTCATATTGTGGCATTTCTTACCGATATCGAAATACGGCATAGATATCAACGTTTAAAGTCGTTTTGCTTTGCGGCCCAATTCTGAGACTGCTCGGTATCGATGTTTGTTTTCTAGTTTAGCTACGAAATCTTTTTAGCTTTTAACCTACGAGCGTTTCATTTTTCTGACGATATGACGTCATACATTTACGAATTCCACGCATCTGGAGATGAAAGACTGAATTCCAACTTGGGTATTGCGTCATCGTGCCAATGGCTTACGCTGGTTTCTAATTGGATGATTTCTATAACTGCATGTTTCACTGTTAGTTACGAAGTTGATTTCTGTTTGTATGGTATACATTGGAGCGACTTCATGTTCAGATTGCTCATTTTGTATGTTATGTTTTTCAATAATGTAACTGTTATAAGTAAAAGTTCGATAAATGAGCTGTTTAAGTTCTTGGCCGAAGTTATGGCCATATATTGTTATATTTAATATCTTTAATAGTGTTTTTAATTGGTTTTAATAAAGTTATGTTTGAATCATATCCTGACTTATTTCTGCATGTCAGTGGACACTTATTCTTAAACTCTGCTTTAAGTTGTTGTTGATAACAAATTTGAGCTTTTCTATTCTTGTCCATGTACATATGAATATCCATTTTCCATCTCATTCTATAAGTTCCTGTTTTAGTTCACTTACTTATAAATAAAAACATCTTTTTATTTCTTTTCTCTTATCTAGGTTTCTATTAATATAATTCTGTTTATTTCTATTGTCTCTCTTTTAGTTACAATATTGTTTATATTACTTCCTGCCATTCGATCTATCCGTGGTTTTTCCAACTGCCACTAGATGGCGTGAGTCGTCAAATTTCGTCAAAAGATCGCGGAAAAATGCAAATTTCGTTGAAAAATAGTGGAAAAAACAGTAATTTCGTCAAAGAGCCTCGAAAAAACTCATAATTAGATCCAGCAGGGAGCCCCCCCCTTTCCTCCCCAATCCCTTGGCTGTAACCTTTCAGAAGATTTGCTGTGAATTTCAGAATTTTTTTTTTTTTTTTTACTTACAATTTCCCATGCAAAAAATTTTTCTTATGAAATCTCACGTTTTTATTTTGGAAAAAAAAAAAGACTATACATGAATATAGCATAGAAAATGTTATGAAAATATTACTTTTTCCATTGCATGTGCATATGTTATGCATCTTTAAGCACATAAAAATTGTAAGGATTTCAAAATTGACATGTTGGCAGGTATGGGATAATAAATATGGTCAAGACAAACATTTTTTTAACCCCTTCGGGACGGGAGCCTTTTACGAAATTTTTAATCTTTTGTCACCGTTTTTTAAAAACAGAAATTTGTGTCTTCTTGAATCGAGAAAATGCGCTGATTAAATAAGGCAACTTTTACAGTAAAATTTTACTGGTGAGTATAAACAAGGATTCTGACCACTTCATGCGGCACGTATATGTGCTGCTCGTCCCCAAGGGGTTAAACAAGTAACAATATCTCAATCTATTTATTCAATTAAAATTACAATACATTCAATCAAATATATTGTGTGCAAAACAAGTCAAAACGGAATTTTTATTCACAACTTTATCAATAATGAAGATATTTCAGTGAGATTTGTATCATTAATTTTGTTTGTACATATTAAATGTGATGATATCATTGAAAATGATTGAATTTTGATTAGTGACACAGTATGAATACTATCTACTGGATTTTCCATTTCCATAAAGGAATGTCTAGCCCATAGTTCTTTAGTTATGAATGATGGCATTTTCCAGCACTTATCATATTTCACAGAAATCAAAGCAAGTCAGTTGAAAATATAGTTACGATATCTTCATGTTAAAGTAACAAATGAAAATCCAAGTTCGATCTTGAGTGAGATGAAATACAATGTATTTATGACTCAATCCGTGGATTGCGATTGTGATTTCAGAATAAAAAGTGTCTGTCTTGATATCTGTTATCAACCCCAAAAGTTTTCCATTTTTTTAAAAAAGCTCTTAGTTGTGAAAAAGCAAGAAACAGAAAAGTTACTAAACAAAATTTTGTACATTGTTAATTTCTACAAAAATCCTACTTAATCATCATTTTATTCCTCCTCATGGTTAAATTTCTTAAATTATGTTTTACAAACAGAAAATAAATAATCTAAAAACATTTTATTTTATTTAAATATGATTTTGTTTCTAATTATTTTAAATATATTTATAAGTTGCCAGTTGAAAATAGAAATTGTGAAAAGTTTTTAAAAATGTGTTTCAAAAGGTTTTTTAAGTATCTGGTTCGGCTGAATACTTTGATATTCGGCAGGCCGAATAGTTTCACATTCGGCTTAACCAAATAGTTTCATATTCAGCCTAACTGAATATTCGGTACCATGGCCGAATACTGAATATTCAGTGCATCCTTAATTTGAAAGTGCCGCATCTGCTTGCAAGGTGAAACTACAAAAAAAAAAAAAAAAAAAAAAAAAACCTACTCTTTCAGGGTATCTTTCCCTTTCTAATGGTGTATTTAAAAGGAAGTACAGTAAATTCTGCCTAAGAAGGACTCTGTGTAAGCCGGAAATTTCTCTACCGCGAAAATTCTTCAAGTCCCGGCGAACCCATAGAAAATTACATTAATTCATGCTGCATAACGCAGAAACGGAAAGCATTTTCAGGTCCCACCAAAACCAAAATTTTGCATAAGGCGGAAAAAAAGATATTTTAAAAATGAAAGGCATTTCATTTATCCAACTTTAAAACTGTTAAGTCAAATACTCAATGTTGAGGATGTCAGTTAAATTCCGTAACACTTTGAAAAAGTTAATTCAAAAGAGCAGAAACTGTTGAAATTTTAAGGAATTCTTCCTTATGACATTTTTTCCTATACAAAATTGCATTTAAAAGTTATTATTTCTAGTAGAATGCAAATTTATGAAAATACATGAGGACGTGAGTATCAAAACTCACCTTATCCAAAATTTAAAAAATCGAGTTTTCTCTACCAATCTCTTCTATTGGTAAACCTGCACAGAAAAAACACTATAATCTGTAAAAAAAAAATATTTTTATCCTTTATTTTTGGGTACTTAAAATATTGGTTTGGTTTCAAAACTCGCCTTATCCACTAGGGAGTTGGCAACAAAACTAGCTTTATTCCTTTGCATGCATAGACCAACAGACGACCAGCTTATCAGCTACTATCACAGTAATTTTCCTTCATTTCTCTGTGACCTGTTGCTATTTTTGTTTAAAGTTTTTACCTGTTCTATTCATACAAACTAATTAAATAGAGTTTTACAATTACAGCATGTCTTATGTATAACGGACAGTGAATAAACTCTTGCATTTTGTGGGGGAAGGGGGAAGAAGAGAAAAAGAAATACGAACACATGGGCTAGTACAGAATACACGCAAAAGAAGATTAAAATTTAAGTTCAAAGTGGAGGATCGCTTTCTATATTTCTTACTGTCAGAAGGTGTTAACAGATTTAATTTTTATTCTCAGGCATAAACCTAAGGCATTTCCGGTCCTCTCAAAGTGCACTCACCAGAAAAATAACCTTGAGTATTCAACTCTCTTAATGCAAGATGTATGACACTTCCACCAAGTTTTTTTTTTTTTCCTTCAAGCAAAGACAAAACTGCATATGATAACTTTATTTTTAAGTTCATGTCACATTTGTGTGGCTCCCGAACACTCTAACAACCTCGCACCCCTAATGCTTCTCTGGAATTCTGAAGTGGACTCTCCGCGGATGGGAGATGCGAGGGTTGGAAAAAAAAATAAACATTGGACGGAGAGAGTAGCAGGCCCTTGACCTGGAAGGGTGAACAGATGTTTGGCCGCTGGTCGCAAAAACTGCGATTTTGTTGATTTTTGAATGATCTGAAACCACAGGAGAGATGGACGATGAGCCTAGCCCGTTGATGTATTAGAAATTGTAAATACTTTTTTTTAAATTATTAAATGTACTTTGTTTTGTTTAGAGGCATGATTACTCATTGGTCTCATCAGTACTAATTAGCTTATCGCCCATCTCTCCCGTGGTTTCAGATCATTAAAAAATCAACAAAATCGCAGTTTTTGCGACCAGCGGCCAAACATCTGTTCACCCTTCCAGGTCAAGGCCCTGCTACTCTCCGTCCAATGTTTATTTTTTTTCCAATCCTCGCATCTCCCATCCGTGGAGAGTCCACTTCAGAATTCCAGAGAAGCATTAGGGGTGCCAGGTTGTTAAGAGTGTTCGGGAGCCACACGAATGTGACAGTTCACATCTCAAACATCTCCTTCAAGAAACTGTTCCATGAAACATCCAGAAAAGTAAAATTTTCACCTTGAAAGTTTTTTAAAGTGTATCTCAGTGTGCTTTCAAAGGCATTACCATAAGGTACTATATGAAGACTAAGAATCATGGCCATTTTCAAATTTGTAGAAGTGTATTTCGGAAAGATTCTTAGAATATCAAAATTCAGAGTGCAAAAGTTGTGCTAAAGTCATCTAAAAACTGGACTTTCTTTTTAAAAAGAAAGTGAGGGAGACCCCGTGAAGCAAGAGAACTTAAGAATGTCCACATATTGCTAAAAAAACATTTTGATCAACACTGGTCAGAAATGGAGGTGCTTACTTTCCATAAAAATATTACTTCTAAGGAATCAGAACAGTAGGAGAGGGTCGAGGAGAATTACAATGATATTCCAGAAGAAAAACTCACTGAGTTACTTGTTTAATTTATTTTTGGATATTCTGTAAGTACATTATATATACAGTTGAGTCTCTAAAATCCGCAATCTTCTGAAATCCGCTTGCATTTCAAAACGTAAACAATGAAATTTCCAGTTAAGAAGTATTCTTTACAATTTTTATTCCAAATATCAGCGAATGAAAGTAAAATAATTTTTAACATAAATTTATGAGAAAATAGTAATGACACTGGATATTACGCAAATAAAATGCTTTTATTTCACAGAAACCGACACACAACAAAATGTAAAACAATAGAAATTGATGTGAAGAGTAAACAAGCCCACAAAGGTCTTAGAAATGGCACCATCTATCGGCCACTATAGAAAGTAGCGAATTAATTAATTTTATATTTCATGTAAGGTTGGCAACACTCATTTCATTATTATTTTGCATTTGCTTTGAGTTGTATAGACCAACAGCAAATAACGACTGTTTACAGAATTAAAAAAAAACTTCCTCAAGAGAAAATGAAAGTTCTCAAGCAAAGAACTATACAAGAAAGGATTAAAAATTGTAATAAAAAATAATTTTGAGTATTAAAATTATAATGTACAGGTAAATAAAAGGGATTCCAGTTTTGATTTACTTAAATTGAATTATTACAAGCTCTACTTGTAAATGGATACAGGTAAGTTAAAAAAATAAATCATTTAATCCAGAATCTGTAAAACTCTAAAATCCACAAAATTCTAAAATCCGCACAGCCTCCGGTCCCAAGTGTGTGGATTTTTGAGAGTCTACTGTATATATATAACATTATATGTTATGTAGGTTATATTATATCACATAAAAAACAAAACAAGTTATTTTAATCATAAGCTAGTTATGATAAGTTTTATTTGCTTGTTGATAAGTTTGCTTTTTTATAATAAAACGTAATGCTAAATTTTAATTGTACTTATTGCTGTCATAAGGATTATTTTAGAATACAAAATATTATCATCCGATGACCAAAAATAGAAACTATTAATTTCTTTCAGCAAGTATCATAAACGATGTTTTTTTTTAAGAAATTGATATCAAAACTTTCTTATTCAAAGGTAGGCACCGAAACTCTTCTTATTCATAGGTTGGCAACAAAACTCTTCTTATCCATAGGTTGGCAACAAAACTCTTCTTATCTGAAACTTTTTCCAAAATTAAATGAATTAAAGTAGATTTTCCAACTTAATACAATATCACAGAGCAACTAGCTATAAGTATACAAAAAATTGGAGGTACTATTCGATGCAAGGGGTCGCAATTAGCGGTTTTTCGCGATTTCCCCAAATTTGATTTTTTGGATAAGGTGAGTTTTGAAACTCACATCCTCACACATTTTCTAAAGTACAATGTATTATATTTTAAGGTTGTACTCAAATTCAAAATTATAGCGTTCTGTCTCATTCTCAAAGTTTATTACTTTTTGTGTGTGTAAACCTCCAATTTGCATGTATTACAGCAGTACTAAGAAATTGAATAGCGTTTCTCATTTACCTATAAAGACAAAAGATCTTTCAGAACTTCAGTTTTCAATCGATTTTCAAGCAAGCAAAATGAATAAAAAATAATCAAAAATCGAGATTTTTTTTTTTTTGAGGGGGAGGTGAGTTTTTTTTTTTTTTTTTTTTTTTTTTGCCATAAGCCATAATATTGTCTACCATGGAAAATTTTCTCAGTCCCAACCGATTCCGCCTTAAACTGAGTTTACTGTATATGCATATTAATGTTTAGCACTTAAAAATATATTTTTTCCAAAGTTTGATTCCATGTTTTTCGTGTTTTCCGATTCCTTTTCAAGTTTTCTGCTTTTTCTACGTTTTAAAACTACAGTACCCACTTCCCTGATGGATATATATATGTAATACCCCCTTATTTAGCAAATTTTTCAGTTTATTAATACTTACTATTTAAAAAATGTGTTTAACATTCATTTTCATTTTTTTCTTTTTTTTTCTCCTGTTTTAAAATGTTATCTCTTTATTGCCGTTGTAAAGACTTGGACTGTCTTATAATATTCCCTGCAGAAAACCCCTCAGTGACACAGATTCACTATATAGGAAAAACTAATGTGTTTCTAAAGCAGAGCAAAAATATGGCTAAATTCACTAATCTGAACGGTAAAATAAAAAGAAGCAGTTGATCACAATCAATCTACAGCGTTTAACAGTCACTAATGCACGAGACCACCGGTCTTGTCTTTGATGCATCGCATGCAAAATAAGACGTATCAGGTATCTGTGCAGGAAGAAAATGGGTCCTTTAAAGGACCCTTCACAAAATTTTTCATTTCAAAACCGGGACCTTCACAAAATATTCCATCTTAAAAATAGGACACTTCACATAATGATTTGTCTTAAAAAATAGTCCTTTCACAAACTTTTTCAACTTTAAACTGAACCTTTCACAAATTTAATCATTTAAAAGTAAAATTTGACCTGTCACTTTTACATATATAAAGAAAAAATATGCATTTTACATACAAATATCTTCTTAAAAATGTATAAACAAGAATTGGAATATAACGATCATTTCAAATTCACAAAATTATGACTAGATTTTTCAAAAATGTATAAAGCTGTTCACAATTTCACAAAAACAGGACCCTGGGAAAAAAGTTTAGACAGACCCCTGCATATTTTCCCATGAGAGATTTCCTCTTACAGGCAACGTGTGCAAAAATAGAGGCGTCCCCCGCCCTACAGCTGTCAAAGGTTTTTTGACAGGAGAAGATGGCAAGTGGCTAAGAAACTCCACATTGTTTTAGAACAAGATAATTTGATATACAGTATGGAACCATTTATCCGGAAACCAGTTAACCGGAAAACCAGTTATCCGGAATGGTATTTCTGATAGACTTATTTCAGAATCTTTGCAGAAAAAGGTGTCATACACTGCCAGTTTGACATAGGCTTTGCTTGAAACAATTGTATAATTTTATGACAACATCTAGTATTTGAAAAGAAAACATATTTAGTTGTATTTTAGATGTTTTAATTTTTATGCAGAGGAAACAGAAGAATTTTTGTTCCTAAGGGATTCCTGTAAATTACCTTCTTTTAAACTCTGGTTAACTTTTGATCTTTCTTGTAATGATTTTTAATCCAAGTAATCTAATAATTTAAAATCCGAAATAATGCCACAACCACACATATTCCACAAAACTTATCAAATGGATGCTTCTTTTAATGCACAACCAGTTAACCAGAAAAACCATTTATCCAGAATACATCTGACTCCAAGCATTCCGGATAAATGGTTCTGTACTGTATATAGGAGACGATGATGTTCTTAAAGTTAGTTAGTTAATTTCTAGACTCATGTGAGTTACATTCAGGTTGGACCTGAAGAGGAGGAAAAATCTCTCAGGGGTGAACTCAAGGCCTCACAGGCATCCGACCCAGGTGAAGAGGCAGCCGAGAAGGCTTATATGGCATCCATGCCAGTTACAGATAATAGGAAACTGGGGTATTGGTACAGTTACAAGGTGCCATAGTAGCGCAGAGATCTTATCTCTAAAAAGGAACTATTGTCTAATGATTACTGATAATCACAAAGGAACATTGAACCAGGGCTGCAGAAAATGTATCTACTCCCAACATTTCCCTCAATCCACATGAAAATTTCCCCAAATTTTACAATATGTTATATAAGTAAATGCTGTATTACGGTAGGTATTGAAAATTTATTTTTTCCAATATTTCTCAACTTATGCGCTAGTATATATGACAGGGTAATTCTGAGTAAAAAAAAAAAATCTAAAATTCACTGCAAATTTTCCGAAAGGTTACAGCAGAGTGGAGGAAATCCATTCCCAGCACTATGTTTTTTTACGACCTTAGACGAAATTTGCGTTTTTTAGCAACCTTTTGGTGAAATTTGCGTTTTTTTGCGTTTTTTTCGTGATTTTTGCGGTTGTTTCACCTTCCTTTTGATGAAATTCACGGTTATTTTGTTATCTTTTGATGAAATTCACGGTTGTTTTGCGATCGTTTAACGAAATTCGCTCTTCTTTGTGATCTTTTGACGAAATTTGCGGGTTTTTTGCGATCTTTTAACAAAATATGCGTTTTCGCCCCTTTTGACGGAATGCGCAGTTGTTTCGCGATCTTTTGACTAAATGTGCGTTCATTTCGCGATCGTTTGACGAAGTTTGCGTTCATTTCGCGATCTTTTGATGAAGACTGCGTTCCTTTCGCGATCTTTTGACGAAATTTTTCGGTAGTTTCACGATATTTTGACGAAACTTGCAGTTCTTTCGCGATATTTTGACAAAATTTGCAGCTCTTTCGCGATATTTTGACAAAATTTGTGGTTCTTTCGCGATATTTTGACGAAATGTGCGTTCATTTCGCGATCTTTTGCGAAATATGCGTTCATTGCGTGATCTTTTGACGAAACTTGTGGTTCTTTCGCGATCTTTTGATGAAGTTTGCATTCCTTTCGCGATCTTTTGATGAAATTTTTCGGTAGTTTTGCGATCTTTTGACGAAACTTGCGTTTCTTTCACGATCTTTTTGATGTCATTAAATTAATGACAATAATTAAATTAGCAGAGTTTAATTAAAAGCACGATGAAAGCTTACGCTAATAGTCCCGATAAAGTATTAAATAGTTATGAAAAGAATAGAAACATATGGTGGCGAAATAAAAACAAAGTAAGTTTAAAAACAAACTAACGTTTATTAACTAAAATATAAAATAAGTTTAAATATAATTCAAACAATAAACCAAATCTTTAAATTCAATAAACACATTTAAGCTGTCAAATTAAATATAAATACATATCCAGAAAACCATGTGACAATAAAAGAAAACTGAACTCATAGCAATAAAGAAATGAAAATGATCACAGAATGACTGGTCCTCCTCAAAGTTCCATGTTGTTCACAAACATCTAACATGCCGATAAATATTAAACTGAAATACAGTGAATCACATATCCGTGCCGAAACAACTCCAGGAAAAATACTTCTCTATAGATGAAGTTACGTTGTAAATAATCATTAGGAAAAACATCAAAATGTAAATGCCGGTAATAAGTAGCGAGTAAAACATCTCTGAACTTCATCATAACAATAGCCATCTTGACTCACACATCAGTGTATCCATTTAAACATGTTGTACGCAGAGTCCACCTTTAAAGAGTCGAGATGAAGTCATAAACTATCGAACTCATAACAATCAACTTATAAAATGGCCGACGAACGATGAAGCAGAAGTTAAGTAGAAACATCAACTAATTAAAAGCACACAGCACTTTAAGAAGACATCTCCAGCCATAATATAGCACTATTGAAACGTCGTGGAAAACCAACACTGTTAGTAAAAAGGACGAGACGAAACACGTAGACAAACACAGAGAAAGAAGGCAACGAGTGCAGGCGAAGAAGGAAGGAAACGTATTTCAATTTTTATCAGCCGGGCGTTCAAATAACGCCTCATTACGCAATGCAAGGAGCAACTGCTGACAGTTCCAGAATGAGATCATCATGACGAAAGAACGCAGAGCCGATGTGTCGTAGACTCAAACGAGCGACGCCATCTGGCAGCGATCGAGAAACTATAATCTATGATCATCATTCAAATGAAATGTGTGCTCATGTATGCATGGAAGCAGACAACTGAAAAACGTGAATGCAAATGGCAAAGAAAGATAAACATCGTAAAAAGGTATTAAAGATAGAATGACAGGAATGAATAAAAAGGTAAGTGAAATGACTTTATATATTGTTAATAAAAGAAATATTTTAATAAAGGAAATCTATTTTAATAAAGGAAATATATTTTAATAAAGGAAATATGCAGTGTTAAATAAATATAGAGGAATGCAGAGGAGATATATATCTGGACAGTGTCAAGACAGGAAATAAGGTATTTACTCTTATCAAATGCCCCCCTTCTTGACACTGGGACAGAGCAATAAGGCAAAAGCTCAAAGAACTACTATAAACATGACTTTACACCAGTTATACATGTTAGTGTCCACTCGAACCAGAACCCAACTACTAAAAACCAGAAGAACTTAATCTCACTCCATGAAGTCCAAGAAAAGTGAAAGCTGTGAAGACCGATAAAGAACTAAAAACTATAAATTAAAGGATGACCAGCCACTCAGTGATTTAACATATAAATTAATAAACTTATAATATACATAATATAATATACATAAAAAAAAAAAATACACATAAATATTAGTAATGACAAAACACGTTTTTCCCAGACCCCCCCTGTGATCAATCACAATGATATTCAATCCGTTCAATTCTCACGTGATTGATTTAAAATTACTATATATTGAAAATCAATATCTAAAGTTACAATGAATTGAAGTGAAGGCATTTAGTAACAAAACAATTTCTTAAAAACTTTAAAACTTGAAATTGTAAGTGAAAATGACCATCTAACATATGTTCACCCCACAATTTGCCCCCCTAAAAGAATTCAAAAAAATGTACCAAGATACGTATTAAAAGTAATTCAGCAGAATCTAAAGGAAATGAGGTAGCCCTACCGAAACTCAGCAAAACTCTTTACCCATGTTGACAGAATATACCGCTTCATCATAATTCATCCCACATGACATCAAAGAAAAACTGACATTGTCTCAAGCAGGCAAACCCCGTGGCCACTAAATGTTACCAATCGACAAAGGTTAGAGGACAATAAAAACGCTCCCAGATAATGATTCAATAAAAATTATTTTCAGGATTTAATAAAATAAAATTCTATATTCTTCAAAAACAGATTTACCTCCACGGATTCCCCCCTCTGATCACTATACAATATACCTGAGAATCCTGCCAAATAAAAATCTAATACATAACAAAAGAAGAAGAAATTGTTGAAGCATAACACCTCACAAAAACCTATCAACATGCTGAAAAATAGTATCAACATTCCCTGACAGCACAAATGCCGAAGCACGGACCCATTCTTTAAAAGCTGCATCAGACCAGCTGAAAAAGAAAGTAAATTTGCCATTGGCCAATGGTCTTCATTCGCGCCGATTCATTCCACATTGACATGCAGGTATATATATGATCAAACAGGAAAAACCCCAGAAGATCAACCAAAACTCAATAATAATCAACGATCCTGTTAAAATCCAGTAATCAAGGAGCACTTCTCATCTTAAAACCATAAAAAGCAATTTCTCATCATGACGTCATCAGTGGTAGAAAATCACGGAAGGTGTATGGTAGATTCTCAAGTGCAAGAAATAACCAGGTTTACTTTAAAAATATGAACCACTATCTTAAAAACTTGCTACCTTGATCTAATAGAAAATACCCTCAAAAACAGCAACTCTTCTCATTTTGCATTAGTTGCATTCTAAACCTTCTCTAATTAAAAAGATACAGTATAAAATCTGGGCAATAGCTACCATCAACAAAAACTTTGTAAACCACCGGGGAAAAAGGATAAAAACAGCTTACAGAAATTCCACCAATAAAAGAACTTTCCTACTTAAACAAGAATCATCTTCGAACACACCAGGTATTCTAATTCCATCTTTGAACTGACTCTTAAAAACAGGAAACTCATTAAAACCTCTATCTCTCTATCAGACCTTTAAAACATAGTCAATCCAAAAAGACTGAATTTGAATCAATTAAACTATAACATTTGATTTAATTCTAAAAATATGTGATAAGATTGACAAGTCGATCCAAGATATCCTAGATTACAAGAGGTATCAGTCAGATCTGCAACATACCCACAATTTCCCAGGGTTTAAATTCTGAACAATACAAATACTGAAACTTTAATTTTAAAAATGAATTCCAGAATCTCTTCAAAGTTAAAATCCAAACAGCATGGTTCGTACGCTTTGGAAAAAATAGAAAAAGTGCTGGAAAAAAAAGCATTCATTTTCAAGGAATGAAAAGTGCTGGAAAAAAAAGTATTCATTTTCAAGGAATGAAAAGTGCTGGAAAATATCACGAACTTCGACAAATGGTTGCCGAAAAATATCAATTTCAACAATCGTTCGCATGAAAAAATCGGTAATTTCGCCAAAGGATTGCTTAAAAAATACGAATTTCGTCAAAAGATCGCGGAAAAAACGCGAATTTCGTCAAACGGTCGCGGGAAAAAACGCGAATAAAGCAAAAATTTCGTCAGAGGATCGTGGAAAAAACGCGAATTGCATTAAAAGATCGCGAAAATACGCGTGTTTTCATCAAAGGATCGTGAAAAAAAACACACATTTCAAAAGATCGCAAAAAATTGCGAATTTCCTCAAAGGATTCTGTTCCGAATTTTCCGAAAATTTAAAAACATCGGTCACCAATCCGAAAATTCGGCCATTAAAAAATCGCGAATTCAGACAAATGGTCGCCGAAAAAAATAACTTTTGCCAATCGTTTTCAGAAAAATCGCCAATTTCGCCAAAGGATCGCGGAAAAAACGCTAATGTCAAAGAATTGTGGAAAAACGCAAATTCCTTCAAAGAAACGCGGAAAAAACCGTAAATTTCGTTGAAAGATCGCGATAAAACCCGAAAATTTTGTCAAAAGATCGCGATAAAACCCGAAAATTTTGTCAGAAGATCGCGAGAAAACGGCATATTTCGTCGAAAGATCGCGAGACAACAGCAAATCTCGTCGAAAAATCGTGAGACAATGGCAAATATCGTCGAAAAATATCAACAAAACGGAAAATTTTGTCGAAAGATCGCGAAAAAACGGCAAATTTCGTCGAAAGGTCGTGGAAAAATGGCAAATTTCGTCGAAAGATCGCGAAAAAACGCGAATTTCGTCAAGGATAGCCGAAAAAATGCATAGTTAGTGTCGGGTGTGGATTTCCCTTCCCCCTCTGCGATAACTTTTCATAAAATTTGAGGTGAATTTTAGAATTTTTTTTTTTTACTCAGAATCACCCCTAGGATCGTGGGAAAAACGCAAATTTCTTCGAAGGATCGTGGAAAAACGCGAATTTCCTCAAAAGATCGCGAAAAAAAAGGAAATTCGGCCATAAAAATCGCCAATTTCGCCAAAGGATCGCGGAAAAACGCTAATGTCATCAAAGAATTGCGGAAAAAACGCAAATTTCTTCCAAGAAACGCGGAAAAAAACCGTAAATTTCGTTGAAAGATCGCGAAAAAAAAACTGAATTTCGTCAAAAGATCGCAAAAAAGCCCGAAAATTTCGTCAAAAGATCGCGATAAAACCCGAAAATTTTGTCAAAAGATCGCGAAAAAACGGCATATTTCGTCGAAAAATCGCGAGACAACGGCAAATCTCGTCGAAAAATCGCGAGAAAACAGCAAATTTCGTCGAAAGATCGCGAAAAACAGCAAATTTCGTCGAAAGATCGCGAAAAAACGGCAAATATCGTCGAAAGAGCGCGAAAAAACGGCAAATTTCGTCGAAAAGTCGCGAAAAAACGGCAAATTGCGTCGAAAGATCGCGAAAAAATGGCAAATTGCGTCGAAAGATCGCGAAAAAATGGCAAATTGCGTCGAAAGATCGCGAAAAAACGCGAATTTCGTAAAGGACCGCAGAAAAAATGCATAGTTAGTGCCGGGATTGGATTTCCCCTCTCCCTTTCCACCCTCTGCGATAACTTTTCATAAAATTTGAGGTGAATTTTAGAAATTTTGTTTTACTCAGAATCACCCCTAGGATCGTGGGGAAAAACACAAATTTCTTCAAAAGATCGCGAAAAAAAGGAAATTTCTTCAAAGGATCGCGGAAATAGTGCAAATTTCTTCAAAGTATCACGGAAATAGCGCAAATTTCTTCAAAGGATCGCGAAAAAAGAACGCAAAATTTGTCAAAGGATCGCGAAAAAAACGCAAAATTTGTCAAAGGATCGCGGAAAAAACGTGAATTTCGTCAAAGGATCGTGGAAAAAGCGCGAATTTCATCAGAGGATCGCGGAAAAATGTGAATTGCATTAAAAGTTCGCAGAAAAAAACTTTTCAAAAAATCTCAAAAATTTCTTCAAAAAATCGCGGAAAAGGGAAATTTCGTCGAAAGATTACGAAAAAAGACTAAAGTTGACGAAAAAAATGCATAGACAGTGCCGGAAGGGCATTTACCCTTTCCGCTATGTGCTGTAGTCTTTCAGAAAATTTGCTGTGAATTTTAGAATTTTTAAAACTCAGAATCACCCTTGAAAATTTCGTCAACTATACTTTGAAATAATCATGAATTTCTTAGTCTGTCGTTGAAAAAAAATTGCAAATTTTTAACAATCCGCCGGGGAATACCACAAAATTCATCCATTGATCATCGATAAGAGATGTCAATTTCATATATCCCCCCCCCCCCCCCCCCAGAAAAAAAAAGAAAAGAAAAAAAAACCTTGCTCCTAACATAGTAAGTCATTCATTAAAAAAAAAAAAATTAAAAATCTTTTGTATTTAAAAAGTAAAAGTGAATTATCTAATCTTTATTTCAATTATTTTTGTATGGATAAGCGCAAATGCTGTCAGGTTTGAGAATTCAGAAAGGATTTATTAAAAAGTATAACTTGTAAAAAATTGTTCACAACTTCAGAAATGCTAATATTTGACTCCTGATGAGTGTTCAGAATTCCTAAAATTTAACTAGTCTACTCCTGTCTTCTACTCTTGTAGTGATAGAATACCTTTTATTTATTTTTGTGCACTTAAAGAAAAAAAAATCAAGCTCTGTTTTCTTAACTTTTTATTATAGTACATGAAATTTCTTCCCATGGTACCATACTAAGTTAAAAATTCTGTAATAATGTCTTGAAAATGCCTGTTATAAAAATTAAAAGACTTGATAAGATTTCTTTGAAAATAAATAATTAACGGGGTGGCTATTTTCCTTATGTGTTATTCTACGCCATTTTTATGCAGGTATATAAACTGTCCTTGAATAGTGCTGGAATAGTGCTTGAAAAGTGCTTGAATTTTATTTGTTCGCGAGTGTATGAACCATGAACAGAGTTGATTAAAAGTTAATCTTTACAGCAACATAAATCTGTCCCTTTACCACAAGGAACATGTAGGCCAAAATGGGAAAAAAAAGTTAAACTAAATGATTTTAAATAAAACATCTTTAAAAACTTTAAACTTTAACATATTTAATAAGAACCTGTAAAACCTAAACAATAAAATAATAGTTCATTATATAATATTGTAAAACCTTCGACTAACATGTGGAAGTGGTAGCGTGGAACTTCAGTCAAGCGGAGGCCCAAGTAATAATTAAATCAAACAATTTATTTAAATGCATAAGATAAATGAATATTTCTTGATTAAATACTTGTAATTACAACTACATTATATTTTTGGGTACTTTCAGCTGATGACAATGTTCATTAAAGACTTAATGTTCAGTGTATAAGATTAACATTAAAATTCTATTAGCTTCTTTCTCGATACAAGTCCAAAGTCTTGTCACGATAGTCTGGTAAGAAACAGCTGCCTCTGTTTCTGACGTATACCAGTCCGTTGTCAACTACACAATATCTCACGGTTTCCACTGGAGAAATCTTACCCAGCCCGAAAACGGCAGGTTCTTCTATCCCTTCGGATCTATCCGAAAACTCAACTCCCAACTCAGAGAGCAGCTCTCTCCTTGGGATTCAAAAACGCATCTCCCCCTTTTCTCTGTTCGTTCAAATTCACCTTCCTAAAACAAAGGCTATCTGTCGGCCCACTCAGAGCCTAGGTTGAATGATATCACTAACAAACTTCGATATCATTGGTCAAGAGAGACCCTCGCTGCTAGCGTGAGAAAATTTCGCATCTAGTTTCATTTTTAAATTGTCCTGGGAAAATATCGGCAAAGTTGCTACTTAAAAGGAATTCCATAACTCCTATTTTTTTCATGCCGTTCTACTTTTCCGTCAACCTTTAAGATTGGTTTAGATGGATTGATTCTTTTTATCATTTCCGGCAGAACCTTGAGACTTAGAAATATTTTGAGCTGTTATGCTTATACATTGCTTTTCCTATCTAGAGTTCTCATTTGAAAATATATGGGACCTTTTTTGTGAATCCCATTGGATTCTTCACAATACCCCCCGCCTTTAAATGATATTTCGGCTGCAAGACGTAATATCTGCAAAGAAAAGGTTAGCTCATATATTAGAGTGGCCCTCCTTTATATATCTCACTCACCTTTTTCACAAAAAACTTTTCATACAATTTACATTTAACTTACTAATGCTGAGTACCTTTGATTATGAAATTTCCCTTTTAAAAGACAAAACACATTTAAAATTTTACACTATGACATTTACACAAAATAAGATAAATTTAATATGTACACCTAGTTAAATCGAATTCGACTCACTTATGTACACTTAGTTAAATCGAATTCTACTCACTTGATCCGGCGCTAAATTTCTAACTGCTAGAGCCTGTCATGTGAAGGACTATTTCTATATTTAGGATAGTGTCTCGGACGTGAATCTTCGCTTGTCAACCTATTTATTTTCTCCGCGTTTTTTTCTTGTGGTTTTTGTCTATTTACACGATAATTTTGCAACTTTTCGTGTCTACCTGTGGCGCTCGCCACACAATAAGCCGGGGACATTTTAGAGTCGCCCGTCCTCCGACTAATCCGTTTCGTAACACTTTCGCGCTCTTTATTCCCGTCCAAATCCTTTACTAGATTTTCTGACCTGAGATACTTTTTGTTCTCGTTATTTCTAAACCAAAATTCTCTTTTGTTCCTTCTCAGTGTTATTTTCACCGACGTATCCCTTTGATTATCCGATCTATCTATACTTTGACACGCCCTATTTGCTTGTGTTAAATCCTCACACTCATGATGCGATTTTTCTAACCCCTTTTTCAGTTTGACTTCTCGTATGGGGCAACCCATCTCATGATCCCCTTTGACATCTTTCTTTTTTCTTTTATTCGATCCTAAAACCTGATCTTCCTTTTTCGTGGGTGATACAGTATTATCCTTCCTTCCCTCCCAATTCTCATATCTCGTTTTTGACCGGGTACCTCCCATTTCCTTCCTTTCTCCCAAGTTCACGCTCGTCAATTTTGAGTAGTCCTCTCTCAACTTATTCTCTTCCCTTCGGGATGGATTCCCGTTTTCGTTTTTCGCTATGTTATGGATGACCACTGCATCTGAAATCTGCATTTTTTTCCTTTTAATATCATCGATTAATTTTTGAGTTTTGTTACCCAAAATATAGTAAGACAAATTCGTCTTTCTGTCCGTCACGATAGCTTTTGTTTTTAGTCTCCCGAGTCCTTCAATTTTTAAAACAACTTCGGCGGTCGGTAAGCGACGAGTATTGTTCATTAACGGCTGTCTAACTCGAATGGTGCCACCGTCTAATTGATTGCGTTTAATAAATCTCCTCGAAATTACATCATATTGACTTCCACTATCTCTTAATGTTGTGCATTCCCTTCCGTTGATTAGCGCGCGGCTTAGATAAGGCTTAAAACTTTCTTCAAAATTTGTACTTCCGCTAATATGATGAACGCTGGTAATTTGCTCTCCATTTCTTTTGTTTTCGGGACAATTAACCTTCAAATGGTTTGGGCTCGAGCAAATGAAACACCTAATAGCCCTTTTGCGCTCAAAGATTTTTTCCCTTTCTTTCTCTATATTTCGTTCTCTCCAGTTAGTTCTGGTTTCGGAATGCCCCCCTCTTGTTTCGTCTTCATTTTCCATTTTCTCATCCCGCGAATTTTCTTCGAATTTTAGCTTTTTGTTCCACGATTTTTTTGTTACGCTTTTGTTTGACGCTTTTATAGTTTCGTATTCATCCAGATCCTTAGCTAGTGTTCCTGGATCTTTATATTTGGCCCACGAATCTATAAAGTGCTCCCTTAATTCCGCTGGAGCACGCCTCTTAATCTGTTCGGTGATTAGCAAATCTTTTAACTCTTTAAAATTAGTAACCTCAAGATCATTTAACCACCCTTCTAGAAAGCTATTTAGTTCAAAAATGAGGTCTTTCCACGGGCTATTTTGGTCTCGCAAATGTTTATCTAATTTTTGTCTGTAAGCCTCGCCACTCAATCTAAAACGTGCTAACAGGATTGACTTCACATGCTGAAAGTTGTCAACTCGGTCTGTCGGTTCGCGCAAGATCAATTCAGCTATCTGTACGGGCAACAAAGCTAATAAATGCGTGACCAGATCCTCATTTTCTATCCCAGACCTTAATGCCTGTCGTTCAAACAAGTTTAAAAATAGAGTTATGTCCGAACGCTCTGGATCAAAACGATGCATTATAGTTTTTAGAGCTAATTTAGGTCTTTCCGATCCGTTACTGGAAGTCGAGTTACGCCTCCCTGAGTTTTGCGTTAATTTTAATTGCTCTAATTGAAAATTTCTCTCTTTTTCTATCTCTTCTTTTTCTTTTTTCTCTCTTTCTAAAAGTATTAGATCTTCCCTATCTTTAACTATATATCCCACTTGCGTTAATGCAAAGTCGGCATCATAATCGTCCGCGGCCTCTATCTTTTGGATAATCGTCGCGATTATGTCACTTTCTTCTATCTGAACTCCTAATACCTCTGCTAAATTTTGCAGATCATCAGCCTTTCGGCAATATTTCAATGCCGTTATTTTCGCCATTATCTATCGATTTTATATTCCTACCGATACTACAAAGATAACTTAACGATTTCCCTCTTCATATATTTATTTATATATTTTTTTTTTCAACTACCTCAGAAGATGTGAATTTGACACTTCACCGAGGATATTCTAACCTTATCTACCGTTATAAAATGTTTTCAAACGTATTCACAATATACATAAATAAATTAGCAATACTATAATAAATTTCAGACATTCTACGTTTTAGTGTTAGTTTCGAAAAAGAAGTATAATTTTCCCACTTTTTACATTCCCTACACACACAAAATATAGAACATAAAAAAAAAAAAAAATATTTCCAAATGCTATAGGTAAACAATTTTCCCTATTTTACTCAGAATTGAACACTCCTTGCAACCTTTTCATATGCTTTTTCTATTTTGAATATAAGTATATATTTACGAAAATCAATCATTAAATAATCCCAATTGATTCTAAAATATTTTTCAAGCAAACTTTCCTCACAATGGTACTTTTCTTACATGACATCTAATTTTTTTTTTTTTTTTTAAGAATCTAGTTCGATTTTAGTTTTCTGTATTCTTAATTTTAAAAAAATTTCAAAATTTAAAGCCAATGACAAAGGGTATCAGCTTCCTTGTACTATAATTAATTAATAAGTTAATAATTTTCTATTTTAACTAACCAATTTTTCAATTTTAAAATTTTCATTTACCTCAAAACAAAAGTTTTCCTTTAAAATATTAATTTCTTATCAACATTTCAATTAATTAATAAATTAAGAGCCACTCAAAATAATGAGCTTACCTTTTGTTTTGCTGGGGCATTTTCTCTCGGGAACTGTACTGCACGGCACTGCACTGCACTGTAGTCTCCTTTCACTGCACACTGTCTTGCATCTGGATGTCGTCTAAAGCACCTTTTTGGGGAACTGTCCGGCACGATACTGGTGTCACTTTTCTCTACACACAGTCTTGCGTCTGGGGCACTTTCTTAGGGGAACTGTCCGGCACTATACTGGTGTCGTTTTCCTATGCATACGGTCTTGCGTCTGGAGCTCTTTCTCTTAAGCTAGTCTTTTAATGTTCAGAGTCCTTGCTGTGCATCCCACCTTCTGCCACCAAGTTGTAAAACCTTCGACTAACATGTGGAAGTGGTAGCGTGGAACTTCAGTCAAGCGGAGGCCCAAGTAATAATTAAATCAAACAATTTATTTAAATGCATAAGATAAATGAATATTTCTTGATTAAATACTTGTAATTACAACTACATTATATTTTTGGGTACTTTCAGCTGATGACAATGTTCATTAAAGACTTAATGTTCAGTGTATAAGATTAACATTAAAATTCTATTAGCTTCTTTCTCGATACAAGTCCAAAGTCTTGTCACGATAGTCTGGTAAGAAACAGCTGCCTCTGTTTCTGACGTATACCAGTCCGTTGTCAACTACACAATATCTCACGGTTTCCACTGGAGAAATCTTACCCAGCCCGAAAACGGCAGGTTCTTCTATCCCTTCGGATCTATCCGAAAACTCAACTCCCAACTCAGAGAGCAGCTCTCTCCTTGGGATTCAAAAACGCATCTCCCCCTTTTCTCTGTTCGTTCAAATTCACCTTCCTAAAACAAAGGCTATCTGTCGGCCCACTCAGAGCCTAGGTTGAATGATATCACTAACAAACTTCGATATCATTGGTCAAGAGAGACCCTCGCTGCTAGCGTGAGAAAATTTCGCATCTAGTTTCATTTTTAAATTGTCCTGGGAAAATATCGGCAAAGTTGCTACTTAAAAGGAATTCCATAACTCCTATTTTTTTCATGCCGTTCTACTTTTCCGTCAACCTTTAAGATTGGTTTAGATGGATTGATTCTTTTTATCATTTCCGGCAGAACCTTGAGACTTAGAAATATTTTGAGCTGTTATGCTTATACATTGCTTTTCCTATCTAGAGTTCTCATTTGAAAATATATGGGACCTTTTTTGTGAATCCCATTGGATTCTTCACAATATGTTTGATAGCTACAACCTGAAGTCCCTCCCTCAAAAAGCTTCCCTCAGGAATTAATTGAAAAACCACAGTGCCCTAAAAATAATATTTGACACAAGGTAGTCAATCTAAACCAAGAAAACATTTAAATGAGTAGAGGAACTCATATGGCCAGCAAAGATTACTTAAGTTTAATTTTAACAGATGAAAACTAAAGAAAACAAAATAAAATTAAACATTGTCTTAATACAGTTTCTTTAAACAAATCCCACCTAATTTAGGGATCTAATACTTAAGTGTAGACTCAAATTACACGTCATTACACCCAATTTAAAAATTCAAAAGATCTGAAAGAAAAGAAACTTGTTAAATTACAGACAATGATAAAAATAAAATTTAAATTTACAATCTTTTATATTAATAATCAAAAACTGCCTATAGAAGTATTAAAAACTTAGCTAAACAAATAATCCCAATAAATGGCCACAAATCCCCAATTTCAAACATGAACCCATAAGAACTTCATTAGAGTTCTACTCTTAAAAAGGTTCTCATCCAAGATACGACTGCAAGAAAACATTTCAAAAATATGCATTTACAAGAGATTATCAATCAGGGCAAGCAAATAAAAAAAATGAATAAATTAAAACAAATTCATCTTAATTCACAGAATATATAATAAGCATAATACAATAAATAAGTCACTGAATTAAAACATCCTGACCAACTGACTTCCAATATAGCCCAGCTGTGCATATGACTATTTAAAAATTGATAAGTCATATTTAAAAATTCAAAATAACTCAGTGACAAAAAAAACCTTAGATTAAATAGTCAAAAGAAAATTCATAAATATATCTTACATGACCCTCTATTAAAGTTAAAGCTTAAAAAGTTTAAGTTCAAGAAAATAAAAAAAATTCTTAACATTTACTGAAAGTAAGAAATTATATTTATAAAAACTATCAAAGTAAACTTTTAGGTAATCGAACATGTCCCATTAAAAAGTCGAACTTCCAAAAATATACTGATAGTTAAAAATCCATACTATTAACAAAAATCAAAAGAAATTTGATTAACTATTGATAAAGCTATTAAGTATAAGAAATTTACATTTAAACTATTGAAAAGATTAAATAAGAGGGTCAAAAGATTAACTGTAAATAAAACAAACTGTAGAAATTAAAAATTAACCGGGTCAGGCAGATAGGCAATCACAATCTGTTTAACAGAAATTGACATTTAAAAACATTGCCCCCATTACAAATCCTAACCTGACAAAAATTTTACATCTTTATAAGAAAATTTTAAACATAAATCTAATAAAGGATTTTTACCCCGATCAACAACTCCCAATTTCTATTTAAATATTTATAAAGAGCTATAACAAGCATTTAACTATTTTAAAAATTTGAAAAAAAACTTTCTTCTTTAAAATTTCTATCTTAAAAATTCAAATCTAATAAAGACTGATCTACAGCCTAGAGACCCCGAAATTTCAAAAGACTCATAAAATTCTTTAGCACACATTAAAAATTAATAGGAGACAATTGCAGAAAAACAGAACATGATGGCATACACTTTAAGTACCTAAAACTTCATTAAAAATTTCAAAAATCACATTTGAATCACACAGGAATCCAAAAAAAAATTGAATGTGTTGTCCACAGAGATCACGAACCACTATTGGCCAAATGACTCAGGAACAGTAAATGTTCAACTTCTTGGTCACTAAATGTCTCATCAAAAGTTCTGCATACCGATAATAGTCACATGTTAAATGATAAAAGTCAAAAGTTTCCAAAAAAAAAAAAAACAGAAAACTTGCGATGACTTCCGATCAGGTTCACTTATGCTACTTTCAATCATCACCGCCCAGCACGCGACCATTGCGATACTGGGGAAGGCACCATTAACAGTTCTTGAAAAAATGCATAAACCATTCTTAAACTATGGTAGATGACGTACTTTTATGAAAAACTTAACAAAAATGTAGGTATTACTAAACATCTCGAATCTTAGAAGCACCAGACTTGAAGCATAAAAAAAAATGATTCACTTTTACAGAAGCACAGGTTTACTTTTCAGACATTAAAATTCAGCTTAACTTGAAAGATATGAATCAAAATATGCAAATTAGTGCAGGATCACAATCATGCAGTTCCATCCACTTCAAAATATGCATATTTTATCACTTAAAAACATGCAGATTTAATCACTCTAAAACATGTAGATTCATAAAGTAAATTTAAAATGCGTAGAACACCTCTCAAGGAAATAGGTAAGGACTCAGTCAACTACTTTTATAGGTGACACTTCTTTCAATATTGAAAAACTTGAACACTGTCTTCAACAGGATATCATAGTAAATATGCCATGAGGTCAAAAAAAAAAAAAAAAATCTCAAACTATTTACTTTATAGAAAAACTTTAACTATTAAAAAAATATATATATCATAAAAACTGTATATTACTTAAAAAAAAATTCAAAATTATCAGAAAAATTCAATTTATAAACTTAAAAATATTGTAAACTAACCGCCCTCCCCATCGCAAAGCATCGCTAAATAGCTAATGGGGTCAGCGTTCACCACCATAATGCCGTACCCATAAGGGTTAAATACGGTAATTATAAAATAAAACGATATATATATCTATTAAAAATCATAAAATCACATAAATTACGTTTTATTAAACTATTATAACAAAAAAATATTTTTTTTCTTCAATTTTTAAATAAAGTTTCTATTAAATTTTTAAACTATTAACACAGTTAGGGACGGGCCCATAACCGTGATGTCATTAAATTAATGACAATAATTAAATTAGCAGAGTTTAATTAAAAGCACGATGAAAGCTTACGCTAATAGTCCCGATAAAGTATTAAATAGTTATGAAAAGAATAGAAACGTATGGTGGCGAAATAAAAACAAAGTAAGTTTAAAAACAAACTAACGTTTATTAACTAAAATATAAAATAAGTTTAAATATAGTTCAAACAATAAACCAAATCTTTAAATTCAATAAACACATTTAAGCTGTCAAATTAAATATAAATACATATCCAGAAAACCATGTGACAATAAAAGAAAACTGAACTCATAGCAATAAAGAAATGAAAATGATCACAGAATGACTGGTCCTCCTCAAAGTTCCATGTTGTTCACAAACATCTAACATGCCGATGAATATTAAACTGTGTGGAAAAGTATTCCCAAGCATTTTTCATTTCTATTTTTTCATTAAACAATTTGTAATGTCTACCTGAACTCGACAGCACGATATTTTCTTTTCATTGCCACCTTTCGGCGTTTGTTTACGTTTTTACCGCCACGGTTGGATGGTTGCGTATCGCGTTTCGGTCGTGGACCGTATACGGTAATTTTACTTGCGATCGCATTCGCTCGTATTAATTTTTTTAAAGATAAGTATTTAAATTTAATTAACATGTAAAATCATCTTTTTAAGTCATTTTTATATTAAAGTAATTTTTCTAAAGTCATCGTAATATTTATTAAATGTTATTCAAATTATAAGTAAATGTTAAGTATCTTCCGACTTATGCAAATTGCGTAGTCGATTCTGATTGGCCGATAGGTTTTCGTCCTGATTTAAAGGGACAGCGATTTCATGTTTTCAGGGTGAGGTGTGCGATGTCTGATGGCTGACTTATGGTACTATCTGGTATGTTTTTATGAAGTGTCAGCGAATATGTATGGTATATGGCTGAGTACCGATATAATTGTGAGAACTTAAAATTTATTAAGCATAATGGTTTAGTTTGAAGACGTTTCATCGAAAATTGTTAATTAAATCGGCGATAGAGTTGTGGATAATATATTTCAAGTTGCTTAAATATTACTTATGTCGTCGAATAATGCAGTGCTCTCGAGTTCGGGTAGACTATCGTCGCAAGTGTCCACTAATTTAATCCAGGAACGAAGTCACGTTCATGTATTGCAAGCTCCAATAAATGAAACCTTCTTCTGTTCATCATTTTGGCTCATTACTGTAAGTACATTTTACACTTACCTTATCCCTGAAACATCATATAATATATATAGGATTCATGAAGTTGCATATACTTCAACATATTCTTATTCAAAGTTATTATTTTAACAATATTTTCAAAGTTTCATATCTAACTTAAACTAATTTGTCAAGTCACTCTGCTGAATTTTTTAACGTGGGAGGGGCAAGCAACCCCCCCCCCCCACAGAGGTTATGGTACCCAGAAGCACTTCAACTGCGGTAAAGCTAGAGAAAGGTATTTTAAAATGAAAATGTTGAAGCTAATTAATGAAGTGTTTTTTTTCAAGTATCTAGTGTATGAAATATTTTAATGTTTATATATATGTGCATGCAAGTTTTAGTACCATTTCTATTTATATTTTATATCTATTTATTGTTTTAAGTAAAAGTATATAAATGGCTACTGCACCAGATATAGTAGTATTAAGTAGGGATAACTATCAAAGTTGGACTCGTTTTATAAAATGCACATTGCAAACTGAAGGTTTGTATACCTGGGTGAATAAAACTGAATGGCCGGATTATACAGATTTGAAGCCCCTTGATAAGTTTAAGCTAAATCAGTCAAAGCAAAGGGCAGCCGGAATTATCAAAACGTATGTTAGTCCTGAAATTGGTTTAACAATAGATCATTTGGATGATCCGTTGGAAATATGAGAAACACTAAAATTAAATCTGGAAATCCCAGGAAGAGCATTAAAATCGTTTCATGTAAATGAATTTAGGAATTTAAAAATTAATGTAGATGAAGATATCCCAACTTATATTGCTAGGTTTGAAGAAGCTTATCGTCGCGTAGTTGATTCCGGGGAGGAAGTTGCAGAAAAGCATCGTTGTTACCAATTAATAGAAAGCCTACCAGAAAATTATGATTATTTAATTAGGGAATTAGACCGTTTGCCAGAAAAAGATTTTAAATTTAAGGATGTTAAAGAGGAGATTCTAAAGGAATGTTCAAGGAGGGATTTGAGAGAAAGATTACGAAATGAAACCCTCATGGCTGATAGAACCACTCAAATGTCTGAAAAAGTTTCCCCTAAGTTTCATTCTCGAAATAAAATAAATTTAAAGTGTGAAGTTTGTGGTAAATATGGCCATTGGGATAAAAATTGTAGGAAACAGAAAAGTGGTGATAAAAGGGATGAAGTAAATTTAGATTCATACGTCACAGAATTAAAATGTAAAAGTAATGATTTGTGCAATGTTCCCCCCCCCCCCCCCCCCCCCTTGCTGGGAATTTACATTGGATTCAGCGTCCACATCTCATGTCTGCCAAAATAAGCATTTCTTTACTTATCTAAGTGAGCCACCAGAGGGTGCAGTTGTTAGGATGGGAACAACACCTCATAAAGTTAGAGGAATAGGAAAAGTAAGTTTTAAATTAAAGGAAAAGGATAAAGTATCTATTGTAAATTTACATAATGTGTTGTATGTTCCTACCATTCATAAAAATTTAATTTCCATGTCAAAGATGGATAAAGCTGGTCTCCATGCCACAATGGACAATGGGTTTAAAGTATTTGATAAGCATTGGAAGTACTTATATACTGCCACTCTAAAAGATAATTTTTACGTTCTTAAAACCATTAAAAGTTATGACAAAACTAAATCTAATGTTAAGAACCAATATTTAGAGCTTGCTGATCAACCATCTTTTTCTGATAAGAATAAATTAAAAGTTTCTACTTGTACTAAATCCTTAAATCAAGCCTATAACATTAATTCAAGAAGTGCTCATGTAATACAAGATAATGTCAGGGAAGTAACTAATATACAAGAGTCAAATAAAAGTTACAATGTTACATTTGCCAGTGAGCGTAACAACATCATGCTATGGCATGAAAGGCTAGGACATAGTAATGTTGATATAATTAAGAAAATGTTTCGTGAAAATTTAGTTCAAAATTGTGGACAATTACAGGGAAAAGAGACTCCGTGTGAACCGTGTATTCTAGCTAAAAATACTAGGTCAACATATCCTAGATTAAAGAAAGTTCGCTCAAAAGAAATGTTAGAATTGATACATAGCGATGTATGGGGCCCGGCTCCAGTTACATCAAGGAATGGGCAATGGTACATACTTACTTTTATTGACGATTTTAGTCGAAGAGCCTTTTGCTACCCGCTACGCTCTTAAGATGAAGTTTTCCTGAAATTAAAGCACTTCATCACGTTTGTAGAACGCCAAACTAACAGAAAAGTCAAAGTCATGAGAACTGATAACGGGTTAGAATATTGCAATAAGCAAATAAGAGATATGTTAGAAAAGATGGGAATCAAGCATGAGAGGACCACAATATATAGTCCCCAGATGAACGGCGTGGCCGAGCGATATAACAGAGTTTTATTTGAAGGAACTAGAACATTTATGCAAGCAGCTAATCTGTCGCCTAATCTATGGGTTGAGGCAGTTATGGCAGTAAATTACATTCACAACCGAATATTTCACACAGGCATAGAAGCAATACCGTTTCAACGATGGTACGGAGCTAAACCATCCATTCGTCATTTGAAACGTTATGGATGCATTGCGTATGTACATCAACCTAAAGAAAAACGAAATAAGTTTCAATCAAGAGCAAAAAGAGGAGTTTTTGTAGGATATGGTATAGGATCCTGTGGATATCGCATTTATTTCCCTAAAGAAAATAAAGTAATTGAGTCAAAGCATGTGACATTTGACGAAGCTCAACTGAACGGTTCTCCTGAACGGAAAATAATACATCGTACGTTTGTTGATTTTTCAAATGGTTTACTTCAAATGGTAATCTTTACAGGTCCTAACAATTCACCGACAATGGAAGATGATTTGACTGTCCATCAACCGAGTAGCTCTACAACTCCGACAGAAGTTGAGAAAGTAATGCAGCAAGATGAATCTAGATCCGAAGAGAAAATGGAAGATGATGTATCAACATCTGAAGATGAATTAGAAGAGAATATTCTGAAGGAACAGGAAAAAGCAGAAGCAACATTTTATCGATTTATGAAGAAACGAAAGAAAGGAAGAACTAAAGGTAAAATTGACATTTATATCTTATCTCCTACTGGTTCCAGATTAAGATCGCAACAAGATTTACGTGAATATTGTAAAATGCATAAAATCATATTAGATGATACTGTGGCAAATTTTTCATTAGGGAATACATATGAAGGCCCAATTAAGCTAGATAAGGAACTAGAGAGTGAATTAACTGAAGAAGTGCTCCTAACTGAAATAATTGTACCACAAAATGCGACACAAGCAAAACAACTTCCAAAGGCACAAAAATGGAAGGAGGCAATGGATCAAGAGATCCAAACCATGTTAGATAGACACGTTTGGACACCTGTCCCAAAAGTTGATCAAAAAGTTATAGGAACCAAATGGGTTTATACTGTAAAAGAAAATAGTGAAGGGAAGAATTGCATATTTAAAGCACGTTTAGTTGCACTAGGTAATAATCAGAGAGAAGGTTTAGATTACAACGACACATTTAGTCCAGTAATAAATTTTACACTCATTCGTCTTTTCATAGCTTTTTTTATTAGAATATTGAATTGGGTGCATTGTCTTCTTGATGTTAAATGTGCATACTTATATGGGGATATTGATAAAGAAATTTGCATCAAACAACCCGAAGATTATACAATTCGAGGGAAAGAACACTGTGTTTTAAAGCTAAAGAAAGCAATCTATGGGCTTCACCAAGCTGGAAGATGTTGGTACCATGATTTGCATAATAAGTTAATTGCAAATGGATTCAGTGAAGTACAAGGGTTAACTTGTGTATACTCTTATAAAAGTGAAGCAATAGTTATAGTGTATGTGGATGATTTGCCTATTTTTGCGAAGAATGGTGAAGTTTTAAAAGAGGTAGTACAGTTAATTGAATCCATTTATGAAGTTAAAAATTTAGGTCCTATTTCAATGTTACTAGGTATCAATTTTAAAAGAGAAGAGGATGCAATAGTTAATGTTAACTGTGAACATTATATTGAAAAGTGTTTAAAGAAGTTTGATGTCCCTGATTTTACTAATATATCTCTTCCTTCTCCTCCTGGATATAATCCTGTTCCAGTTGCTGAAGATGACGAATTTCCCGAGAACCTGCCGTACCGAAACTTACTGGGATGTCTACAGTACATTGCTCATCGATGCCGTCCAGACATTGCTTGGCCTGTTGCTGCACTTTCACAATTTACAGAGAGCCACAACCTGTTGCACTACAAGGCACTCCTGCAAATCCTGATGTATCTCTCTTCGACAAAATCCTTGGGATTGAAGTTGGCACAATCTGACCCTCCAATCCAGCTAGCTGTCTACGTCGACGCTTCTTGGGCAAGTGACACTACTGATCAAAAATCCTGGAGCGGCTACATTGCTTTCGTAAATAATATTCCAGTAACCTGGAGAGTAACTAAACAAAATTGCGTAGCCTTGAGTCCAATGGAAGCAGAAATAATATCAGCGACAGAAGCTGTAAAAGATCTGAAGTTCTTAAACATGTCTCTAATTGAAATTCAGAAAAGTCTTAACTTGGACATCATTACTATTCAACGTCCAATGCTCTTTTGTGATAATATTGCTGCCATTTCCTTCACCAAACAGAAAGCTGATACCATAAAGAATCGTTATATTGATTTAAAATACAAGTTTATAAGAGACTGGTATAACAATGGCCTCTTCGACATTAAGCATGTTATGTCAAAAGAGAACTATGCAGATATTTTGACTAAATCCCTCGTAAAGGACTCCTTTTTTAGATTCAGAGAAGTTTTTTTATGGTGATGAACTTTCCACGAAAAAAAAAAAAAAAAACCTTTCTTTTGATCCTGCCATTATTACAAGAACTTTTGTAATGAACTTTATTGCAGAAAATCAAAATGAATGGGAAAGAGGGGCATTCTGTGGAAAAGTATTCCCAAGCATTTTTCATTTCTATTTTTTCATTAAACAATTTGTAAAGTCTACCTGAACTCGACAGCACGATATTTTCTTTTCATTGCCGCCTTTCGGCGTTTGTTTACGTTTTTACCGCCACGATTGGATGGTTGCGTATCGCGTTTCGGTCGTGGACCGTATACGGTAATTTTACTTGTGATCGCATTCGCTCGTATTTATTTTTTTTAAAGATAAGTATTTAAATTTAATTAACATGTAAAATCATCTTTTTAAGTCATTTTTATATTAAAGTAATTTTTCTAAAGTCATCGTAATATTTATTACCGTAATTTCGGGTAGATAAGCCGCGGCTTATACGTGTTTAAAAATTAAATTTTACCTTTTGCGGCTTATCTGCCGGTGCGGTGTATACGAAGTAATAACGATTTTTTTCAGAAAAAAAAAAATAGATCATGTAATATTATACAGTGAAAATCTGAAAAACAATATTAAAAATGCCTCACGGATTAGAAATAACAATCATTTAAAAAAATATCGGGAAGTTCTTTTTTATTTTATTAAAAAAGAAAAAAAAATCTATGCATGGTTTCTTTCTGCATAACGAAACGTATTACCCAAAGATAATGATCTCATTCTGATAACGATCAACTTTCTACTCCGGCGATAGAGTTGTGGATAATATATTTCAAGTTGCTTAAATATTACTTATGTCGTCGAATAATGCAGTGCTCTCGAGTTCGGGTAGACTATCGTCGCAAGTGTCCACTAATTTAATCCAGGAACGAAGTCACGTTCATGTATTGCAAGCTCCAATAAATGAAACCTTCTTCTGTTCATCATTTTGGCTCATTACTGTAAGTACATTTTACACTTACCTTATCCCTGAAACATCATATAATATATATAGGATTCATGAAGTTGCATATACTTCAACATATTCTTATTCAAAGTTATTATTTTAACAATATTTTCAAAGTTTCATATCTAACTTAAACTAATTTGTCAAGTCACTCTGCTGAATTTTTTAACGTGGGAGGGGCAAGCAACCCACACCCCCCCCCCCCCACAAACTGAAATACAGTGAATCACATATCCGTGCTGAAACAACTCCAGGAAAAATACTTCTCTATAGATGAAGTTATGTTGTAAATAATCATTAGGAAAAACGTCAAAATGTAAATGCCGGTAATAAGTAGCGAGTAAAACATCTCTGAACTTCATCATAACTATAGCCATCTTGACTCACACATCAGTGTATCCATTTAAACACAATGTATGCAGAGTCCACCTTTAAAGAGTCAAGACGAAGTCATAAACTATCGAACTCATAACAATCAACTTATAAAATGGCCGACGAACGATGAAGCAGAAGTTAAGTAGAAACATCAACTAATTAAAAGCACACAGCACTTTAAGAAGACATCTCCAGCCATAATATAGCACTATTGAAACGTCGTGGAAAACCAACACTGTTATTAAAAAGGGCAAGACGAAACATGTAGACAAACACAGAGAAAGAAGGCAATGAGTGCAGCGCGAAGAAGGAAGGAAACGTATTTCAATTTATATCAGCCGGGCGTTCAAATAACGCCTCATTACGCAATGCAAGGAGCAACTGCAGACAGTTCCAGAATGAGATCATCATGATGAAAGAACGCAGAGCCGATGTGTCATAGACTCAAACGAGCGACGCCATCTGGCGGCGATCGAGAAACTATAATCTATGATCATCATTCAAACGAAATGTGTGCTCATGTTTGCATGGAAGCAGACAACTGAAAAACGTGAATGCAAACGGCAAAGAACTATAAACATCGTAAAAAGGTATTAAAGATAGAATGACAGGAATGAATAAAAAGGTAAGTGAAATGACTTTATATATTGTTAATAAAAGAAATATTTTAATAAAGGAAATCTATTTTAATAAAGGAAATCTATTTTAATAAAGGAAATCTATTTTAATAAAGGAAATATATTTTAATAAAGGAAATATGCAGTGTTAAATAAATATAGAGGAATGCAGAGGAGATATATATCTGGACAGTGTCAAGACAGGAAATAAGGTATTTACTCTTATCACTTTTGACGAAACTTGCGTTTCTTTCGCGATCTTTTGATGAAACTTGTGGTTCTTTCGCGATCTTTTGATGAAACTTGCAGTTCTTTCACGATCTTTTGGCAAAACTTGCAGTTCTTTCGCGATCTTTTGGCAAAACTTGCGGTTCTTTCGCGATCTTTTGGCGAAACTTGTGGTTCTTTTGCGATCTTTTGACGAAACTTGCAGTTCTTTCACGATCTTTTGGCAAAACTTGCGGTTCTTTCGCAATCTTTTGACGAAACTTGCAGTTCTTTCACGATCTTTTGACAAAATGTGCGTTTATTTCATCATCTTTTGACAAAAGTTCCGTTCATTTCGCGGTCTTTTGACGAAACTTGTGGTTCTTACGCGATCTTTTGACAAAATTTGCGTTCATTTCGCGATCTTTTGACAAAATTGGCAGTTCTTTTGCGACCTTTTGGCGAAACTTGCGGTTCTTTCGTGATCTTTTGACGAAACTTGCGGTTGTTTTTCGATCTTTTGACAAAATGTGCGTTTATTTCATGATCTTTTGACAAAATTTGCATTCATTTCGTGGTCTTTTGACGAAACTTGCGGTTCTTATGCGATCTTTTGACGAAACTTGAGGTTCTTTCGAGATCTTTTGACGAAACTAACGGTTCTTTCGCGATCTTGTGACGAAATTCACATTTTTTTGTAATTCTTGGACAGAATTCGCGGTATTTTTGTAATTCTTGGACAGAATTCGCGGTATTTTTATGTCCGAATTTTCGGATTGAACACCGATTATTTTTTAAAAAATTTTTCGGAACCGAATGCCTTAAATTTTCGGAAAATTAGAAACCGAGTCACCCCTGATATATGGTATGTATTATTCTGAGATCGATTTTGTGAAGGTAGCCATACAGATCTTTTTATTTGTAGTGAAATTTTTCAATCAGGAAATTATAGAATTCGTTGTTAAATTCGAAACCAATTGGTATGTTTCCGCAAAATTTCCCCAAGTTGTTAAAATTTCCGCCGATCCTAGATCGCTGGATCGGACATATTCTGCACCCCTGCATTGAACATCTGAACTCTAAATTGCAGGGACGCAACCTTCAGTGTTTATTTAAGGGACTTATGGGCAATTCCATGGTGACTGACATTACATTTTGAGATAGTTTCTTAGTTTTATATGTTTTAGTCTTTTAGTTATATTCTTAGTCTTATGCAAAAAGCTGCCACCGTCTCATAAACTTTTTTGGACTTTGCATCTATTCACTTCAACATTATATTTATTGTTGTGTGTAAATAATCTCCAATTATTTGGCCTAAAGAAAATTGTTTATTTTTGCAAAATAAAACCTTTATTTCTTCATTCTAATTCAATATTGGATTTTATGCCTTCGAACTAAACTGCTCGCGCTACCGCCTTCTTAGGATTCCACACACTGTTAAAAAAAAAAAAAAAAAAAAAAAAAAAAAAAAAAAAAAACCCTACTCACTTAATTCCTAGTACTTTTCCGGTTCTAACACTATCTTCGATTAAAAAAAATATTAATATTTACTATTTCAAAAAAATACTTTCTTGTTGTCGTTTTACTGATTTGCCAGATTTTTTTTTATTCTTTGGCGTGGACGATATGGTTTTCCATTTAAAAGAGAATTGTGTTTTGGGTATCATTTTGAATTTTGATCAAGAGGGGATCTGGTGCCTGTTTTATGTTATTTAGGTATTCTCAATGAACTTTTCATCAGAATTAAAAGCTTAAGTATATCTAAGTTTCAGAAATTAATTTGCCAATTTATGTAAAGAGGACCCCTTAGGTCATTTAGAAAGATTTTTCTTTAGTATAAAATCATACAGATTTGAGGTTTGTTTGCGAAAACAGACTGAAGATTGCATAGTGTGCCCAATATGCTGCCAAAAGCAATGGAGCTCTATCTCTAGGTTTGTTTAGACATGAATTTTCATTCAAAAAATATAAAATCATTCAAATTTGAGGATTCCGATTCATTTAGATGGATTTACATTTAAAATTATAAAATAAATGCAAATTCAAGGTTCATTTGCAAAAACAGACTGTGATGTGCATCAAGCAGAGTGTATGCTGCTGAAGGCAATGGGCCAGACTGGACCCCAACTCTGTGTTCGTTAAGATAGATTTCCGTTTAAAAAAAGAATAATAAAATACACATTTGAGGGTGTATGCTGCAAACACAGTGTCCCCTCTCTCTAACATTAGGCTAGTTTAAAAAAAATTTCATCTAAAAATATAAAAGCAGTCCACACTGATTTTAGATTATCTATCAGCCCATGTTATGCCTGGCAGTTGAGCTAGTGATTTAATCAACTCTTTCAAAGGCAGTGGTCACACTGCATGACCGCTTAATTTTAATTCCAAGCTGCCAAAACTCACCAAGAATAGCTTTATAAAATCTTGCTTTTATAATGAGCATTTAGAAAAACAAATTTTTACTTTATAAGAAATTAGTTTGTAAATTCTGGTGTCAATCCATCAATTCACCTTTTTACAAACAGGAATTACTGTGCTCCTGAAAGGGTTAAGCAAATCATTGGATTTCATTGTAGTGATTACTGGAAATATGTGACTGCAATAATGCATATAATAATAACTAGAGATCGAGCGAAAATTCATTTTCTGCCCACAATCTAATTTTCGCTGAAATCGAATTTTCGGCAAAGATGCAGATGAAAATTCGATCGGACTGAAACTATCAGTACTCCAAAAAATCCCGTTTCTTCCTTCAAAAATTTTCAACATTACTCATCAATTTGAGCTTTATCGGCTGAAATGAGACTATTTATTGCTACGAACTTCGTTGTTTATAATTATCAGTCATGACTGACTCAATACATGAATGCAAATTATAAAGCAAGCAATGCATATATAATTAAACTTTTTCATGTCCCATGCTCATTAAAAGCTGCAGACATAACAGTAATAGAAAATTTTCAGTTTGAAAACGCGGAATAAGTGTTTTGAATACTCTTTGAGAAAGTTCTAGTATAATAGATGATCATTTACAGAAATCATTATAAAAGATAAATCGAGATGTGTATACATAAAACTAAAATATTTTTTAATTAAATGGAATTCATATAATTAGAAATTCTTTCTGTGTCATTGATCAATTAATTACGTTTCATTTTATATGAAAATAAAAAGTTTTGGGTCTAAGGCACAGAGAGTGAATTTGGGTCACATGTACAATTAATTAATAATTATGCATATTTAATAAATACATATAATTAATAATTATGTATATTTATGGATTTATTAATTACTTTAATGCATACTATTTAATTACTTTAAAAAAAATTTGGACGTTTTCGTTTTTGGCCGAAAATAGGAAGATCACTGAAATTCAGTTTCGGCCTTATAAACCTGTTTTGGTCGATCCTTAATAATAACTATGAAGAATGAATTATAAATCTCTTATAAAATTTAAACCCTGTATATTTTGAGGCATTTACTGTTGCATTGCATGTGCTACTAATGGACTGTCTTATTAGATGAACCAACCGTAATGTATATTTGAATTATTATTATTGTTATTTTGTCCTTGTATTTTCAAAAGCTTCTTACTTATGATGTTAGAAATCAGTTAGTGGTGTTTTGCTGCATATACTTACTTATTGTATGTATTCAAAAGAATAACAAACTTCTTTTTGTATATTTAGATCAACTATTAAAGAGAACTGGTGGCAAAGACTCAAATTGCAAGCTTGCCCTTGATTTTCATTTGAATGTCTTGCTCTATTCAAATACTGAAGATAAAATTGAGTAAGTGATTTTTAAAGAAAAGTTGCCAGGTTGTCACTATTTTAAGTTATTTTACTTTCAGATTTATAATGATCCCTTGTAACTGTTACCGGAGGATGAATCGCCAGGCAACCAATATGTGTTGCCAAGTTAGGTTTTGTAGTCTTGCCAAAAATTTTCATTCCTAAAGAAACTGCATGCGTTGATATTATTATATTGCTTTCTGTTAATGTTTTGGATTTTGTATTATTATTTAAACATTACTTAATATCTTTAAAAATTGCTTACATTTTTTTTTTATCATTTTGGTTTTAACAAATCTAAATTCCTTTAGTGCTTCCATCATCGTCACCCGTTATTGTCGCAGAAAGCCCCATCTGCGTTTGAGGGGAACCACAAATGCGGAAGAGTATTACAGGTTCGCTATGGATCAGGGAATTTTTCAGATAATGTATCAGTATTTTCTTATTTAAAAATTTCCCTAATATAATCATACAATTTTATAAGTGGAGAGATTTTCTACAAGAAAATATTGTTGTATTACCTGAAAAATTCTCTGACCTGTACCAATCTTTGTGCCAGTTACAATACCTGACTGGCAAATACCTACTTTGAAGGAGAATTTGAAAACTGAAAATTTTATTCTCATCTAATTTTTTTCATATTCGTATTTTACTAATTTTAAAGTAGAATAAAATTAAAACCTTAATGTTCTCTTATAGATTCAAATAATTAAATAATACAGATATTACAAAGGAAAATTTAATCTTTCAGCCCTTATTGCAAATAAACTTCAATCTCATTTAAAAGTGATTTTGCTTTGTTGATGTATTCACATTAGTGTGCTCCAAATTAATGCTTTCTGAAATTTTGTATATATATTTCCATACATTCTAAACCAAACTCTGTGACACTACAATCCCTAGGGATCTTTGCCTTTAATGCCCATCTCTGTTTTCTAGACCATGGACATTGGAGGGCTGTACAGTATATGTCCCTGTCATGTGGCCAACCTAATGCAGAATCCCCAGAGTTTAGTTTCCAGGCAGGCTTGGTACTCATTTTATCAAAGATGGAAAGTTGAGTAAACCTTGCACAGCCCAGAATCTGAACTCTGGACCTATAGTGTGGTAATGGTGCGTACTGACCACCGAGTTACTGGGCTTCTGTCAAAAGTGTCTTCTTGGATCATATGTCATAAGCAAATGACAGAATTTTTTTTAATTTGTACACTTTTTAAAATCAGACTCATTCTTCAAGGGTTTAGTTAAGTTGGGTAATCTATATTAGGCTATTCCTGCCATATTGTTGGACATTGTTGAAAATTTGCTTTCACAGAGTACCATTAAAAATATATATATACCTAAATATGCCAGTTACTATACCAAAAAAGAAGGGTAGACTAGATAAAGACCTTTTTTCATCCACCAGCCATGCCACATATTATTTTTCTTAAATAGCATCACAGTGATATGTAATGAAAAGACAGTTTTTTGTAAAAGTATTTTTATGGAAAAATAAGTAGTTTCAGATTATATTTTTATTAATCAAAATTAGCTTTGAAACTTCAATAGTAAAGATTCCAGATACTAACATGAGTGGACTGTTCCAAGCGATGAGAAAAATTCATACCATCATTTCTTCACATCCAAATTTCGCAGTAATAATGATGCACTCAGGGAAGTAATTTATCTTAACATTACCCAAGTCTACACACATTTGTTGAATTGCCACAACGTGTTGTGTGATTTGTTACTCCATATAAATTCAAGCTCCTCTATTCACTGGCAATATGTTTTGTACTTTTGTAATTGATTTTCACTTCTGAAGTCCTTGACTTGGTGACTACATTTTGCATATCAAATTCAAATGTAAACATTTCTCTACAAAGAGTAAGGTTACTGGTGTGACTAACCAGTTAATTTAACACCAACCTTTAACTCATGATTCAACTCACAGTTGGGAAACCTTAAGTATAAATGCCGATTAATATTTGGAATTCATCGATAACTTCAGAGTCGTGGTCAGTTGATCTTGGGTTTTTACTGAACCTTAGATTAAAATGTACATAGCCGATTGGCCAAAGGAATCACATGACATAGTAATCGCCTCTGTGGATTCGATCCCAGCTTGTCACTATCTTTATCTGTTTCTTTTCAATAATGAAACTAAAGCGAGTATTGGAAATGCATATACTTATCATGTTTCATTTTTAAATAAATAAATTTTACAAATAAATTTCTAATTGCCATTTTGATTTGATGGCTTTGTTCATTCACAAGCTAAAAAAAAAAAAAACAGTTGCTTGAAAAAAGATAAATAAATTTTTTTCTTTAACCTATAAGTTTACTGAACAGTTATTTTATCAGGCTAGCAGTAGTAAGTAGAATAAAAGTAATTAACGAGGTAGGTTTATTTATTTTGTTATTATCATCATCATCATCATTATTACTATTTTGCATGCATCAAATATTATATATGAATACATTTTCATATATTTATTTCTAATGTAATATCTTTTATTTAATTAATGTAAATGATTACAGATTCAATTAAAATATCTTGGAAATTGCATGCTGTATCAAAACAAATGGGTAAGTGTGGTCATAGATCACACAAAGGGTTTCGTTTAATATTCCTTTCAAAACGTCCAGTACATTTATCGCCATGGAACATCTACTAAATTTTGGCAAACCCTTCCTAAACTATCGTAACAAGTTTCAAACAGATTCATCTTGTTATATTTCCTAATTTTGTTCGTTCGTCCCCCCCCCCCCCGAAATGCTACGATATATCCCATGATGGGTATCTGCCAAATTTAGAAAAGTGCCCCCTTTGGAGGGTGTGAAGCGGGGTAATGATCACCATGATTTTTGACGCGGCCTGATGTTTAAAATTTTTGTTATGTTTTATAAGCTATATTAAAGTTTCAAACAGATCGTCCAGCTATATTTCCTAATTTTGCTAGTGCCCCTCCCTCACCCACCCCCCCTCTCGAAATGCGACACGCCATTCTTCTTTATATTTCATTATCATTTGTTATAAATAAAGTATCTTAAAGTTTAAAACAGATCGCATTGTTAGATTTCCTACTTTAAATGAAATCGCAGTCTGTTAGTTTCACATTCCACCACCAGGGAGCGCACTGTATTCTTAACAAAAGCCTATCTGAACGAAACTCCTTTACACAATGTATTAGTAGATATGTTACTCGAGGGGGTGGCGGTCTTCAGCAAGAATTTAAGATAATCGTAGAAATTACTATTCGGAAATAGTGGTAATTTAACTTTTGACATATTTATATTTAATAAGTGGCATGTATCTGAGGACTCCGTCAAAAAAACGCACCTGAAACGGTATGAAACAAAAAATAAATATTTTGCCCCTCCCCACCTGCCCGAAATTTCATGCGCTATTTTTTATAAACTTTTTCTTATGTGTTATAAACTATGTTAAAGTTTCAAACAGATCGCCTTGTTAGATTTCCTACTTTAAATGAAATCGTGGTCTGTTAGTTCCACATTCCACCACGAGGGAGCGCACTCTATTCTTAACAAAACTGTATCTGAACGTAACTCTGTTAAACAACCTATCAGGAGATATGCTAGTCGAGGGGGTGGCAGTCTTAACCAAGAATTTATTATATTTGCTGAAATTACTATTCGAAAATAGTGGTATCAATACTTCTGACATTTTTATCTGGCATAAGTAACATTTATAATGTATTTTTAAAAATCGGACACCGTTCAGAAGTACACTGCAATGAAACATCACGTGACTGCCTTGTAAAATAAGTATATAATAGAAATAAATCAATTAGTGAAATTAGCGCCCCCTCCCCTGCCCGAAATTTCACATGCCATTTTTATAAACTTTTTCTTGTGTGTTATTAACTATCTTAAAGTTTCAAACAGATCACATTGTTATATTTCTTAATTTGAACAAAATCGCATTATGTTAGTTCCACATTCCACCACCAGGGAGCACACACTATTCTTAACGAAACTGTATCGGAAGGAAACTCCATTAAACAACCTATAAGTAGATATGTTACTCAAGGTGACGGCGGTCTTAATAAGAAATTAAGATATTTGCTGAAATTACTATTCGCAAATAGTGGTAACTAAATTTTAGACAATTTTATATTAAATAAGTAGCATATATCTCAGGACTCCCTCAAAAAAGGCACCTAAAGTGGTCAGAAACGCTAATTTTTTAAATAGAAATCTAGCCCCCTCCCCGGAATTTCACGTGTCATTCTTTTTTACACTTTATCCTATGTGTTATAAAATATCTTAAAGTTTCAAACAGATCGACTTGTTAGATTTCCTAATTTTAACAAAATCGTGTTATGTTAGTTCCACATTCCACCACCAGGGAATGCACTCTATTCTTAACAAAAGCATATCTGAACGAAACTCCTTTACGCAATCTTTCCGTAGATACATGGTGTGCTGATTAAGTACTATATAGCAGAGTGTAATTACTTTAAAAATAAATGAATTCTAACTGTCTTTAATTTCTTAACATAATACCTATTAACTCCCATCTTCTTAGTAGAAAATAAAATGTCTACTTACAAATTTGAAGAGACTTGTAGAAGAAATGAGATAGATGACTCACAATGATACATACTAGAAATGAAGACATCATTAAATAAAAACTAACAGCTTTTTATTATTATGTAAATCTGGAGGTATATTCAATTTTACAACATCAACACTAAAGCAAGAACCAGATGACATGAATGAGAAACTCTCTCATTTTATAATGGTTTGCAACCAATCACAACTAGCCAGCACATGCTGAAACTCTTTTGCATAAACAACAGAAAGTTGAGTAACACTGTGCAATCTGAAAAACATGTCAACAAAGTTTAACTGATACCTTGTTGGTAACCAACCAACCATTCAATCAATTAACTATGAATTTAACTGAAAACCATAAAAACAAAATGTAAACAATATGGATGCCAGCATGCTGTTGAAGTTAAGTGTTAGGGTTAGTTTTGTTAGTAAGTTAGTAGTTTTTATCATTGAAATATAGTAAAAGGTACCTTTTTAAATAAAACACTTAATACAATAAATGAAGTTGAAAAATGATGGAAAAAAACTTAATAAAAGTGTGGTTCTTCCACTTTTGGTCGGGATGGTGGTGGTCTTAAACAAGAATTTAAAACATTTGCTGCGGTAACAAACGCTAAGATTTAAAAAATAATTCTAGCTTCCCCCCTCCTCAAAATATCACACTCCATTCTTTTTTACACTTTTTCTTACGTGTTATAAACTATCTTAAAGTTTCAAACAGATCGAGTGGCCATCTTATTTCCTGAAATTACTATTCGAAAATAGTGGTATGAATACTTGTAAACTTTCTGATGATGAATGGGTTATACTTATCTCATAGTGCTGTTCAAAAACCCCATGCAAATTATTAGATTTTCTAATTTAAGTTAATTCGTGGTTAAGAAAAGCATGTGTCTCCATTTTAATTGACGCATTTGATAGCAATAAACAGATTAATTAAATAATAATTAGTATTTCAGCTTGTAATTAAGATAGGACTTAGATATGGGTATCAATGAAATCAGCGAGAAATTTGACATTGGGATGCCAAAAAATTTAATATTTAAAAAGTTAAAATTTCGTATTAAAATATACTATTATGGAAAATTGCAGTGTCGTCATGTCTACCTGCTTTCCCGCTGAACTGAAATCTTTTTTCTTTGTCTTTCCAATTAAAGAAATTAAATTTTTATCGATCGATTTTTAGTGGATATTTTAACTTATACACATCGCAGAAATGTGAACTTTATTTATACCAAATGAAAGTAGATTTTTTTCTGCGTCTGTCTATTCCATTTACAAATTTCTCGGACCAATATTTTCTGATATGCGATTTCGTTTTAAAATGTCCACTTCATTTTTTGGCTTAATTTCTCCGTGGTAACCGTGCATCGGCTGATTTTACTGGCAACCCTTAGGAGAAACACAGATGATTTGCAGAAGGTCCGTTTGAACCTGCGTTAAAAAGGCGGATCAGTTAATTTTAGAAGTTAATTAGCCTGTAATTCGGTTAATTACCAACTTTTTCAAAATTTTATGATTTGTTGTTTGATGTGAAGTATTCAGCTATAAGTACCCAAAATTTCAAGTCTCTAACATGTATAGTTTCTGAGAACGGGCTCTGTGACGGACAGACAGTTAATGGAGCGAGACGAATAGAGTTTCGTCAGATGAACGAAACCCTAAAAAGTGAGATGAGAGACAGTGGTGGGATTCAGCTGGTTTGCACTGGTTCGGTAGAACCGGTTGTTAATTTGTATTGAGTTCGACGAACCGGTTGTTAAATGAAAGTCACATTTACATTAATTTACCTTCTTTAAATAATTATCTGCACAGCAGTTCTCTAAATATAACACTTGGACATGCCATGATTTGTTTCATTTAATAAAGTGTTTCATTTGCAAAATATAGTTTTTTTCTTTATCAGTCCTGTAAAAAGCAAATTGAACTTTAAAAAAATGAAAATTTGAGGATTTGAAGAATTTTGCGATGTAAATCGGCAGCCTAGGCTAACTCTAGTTACATAGCATGTTTATTGAACTGTACAATAACTACTTATAGTTGAATAAAAGGTACTTTGCTTTGGCTTCTTTTTTTTTTAAATATGCAGAATTTTCCCTGTTATCACTGATCAATAGTTAAATCGTAAGATTTAGTGGTATACTTCCAACTGCATTTTTTTTTTAAATATTGTTCTCATTCAATCATTTAAAAAGTAGTTATTTTTGTAAATGTAACAAATTTTTAATTTTTATGTAGCCCTGAGCCCTATAAATTATATTTCGAAAAACTTTTTCCATTATCTAACAAATGAAAAAACATTGTATGGTCTAAACTTGCCGAGTCATGATACTTTGCAATTTACAAATTTCCAGCATTATCTGGCCTGTTTTTTGTACCAAGAAATAATAAAAATTCCGAAAATTCTAAATGTCATAACTCTAAAAGTTCTGCAAATATTTGTCTCAAGTATTACAGCATGGACAATGTTTTTCAAAATATGTTATAAGACCTAAAGAACAGCATAAAAAATTAAATTTTGTAATTTTTTTTAAAAGTAAAAACGATCTCTAAGATGATGAACATTTGAATATTCAGAATTTCCAACATTTGAAATATTTTTTTACTTTGATGCATTGAAAATTTAACAATTTAGGAATTAGCTCTTGGTCAGCGATAGGAAGTGATGCGCTACACATTTTATAACTGATATTTCCTTGATGATTGCATATTTTAAATGAACTTGTTCGTCTTTCAAAAGCACAGCAAACAAGAAGTATAAGCATAAAAAAAAATGAAAACTTATGATTAAATTTATTAAAAGGTTTGAAAGGCTTCGGAAGAAAAAGCCCATACAAAAGAAAGACGTGGATTTTATTACTTCGGAAACTTGAAAAAATATCAAATTTGTAGAAGATCATAAATGTCTCAGTAAGCTTGGGGACATGTTAAAAAAAAAAAAAAAAAAAATCCTATATACTACTGAATTCTGTACATTTAAAAACAAGTTGTAAATCAATTTGAATGTAGGAAGGAACTACATCCCCCCCCCCCCCAGATAATTGAAATATTGGAGAAGTAAAACTTCCATGGAACACAGTTGGAGAACTATTATTTATATTTAATGACACTTGTATTATTATTGATGATTATGGATATTATGATTATGGATATTATTTTATTTTACAATATTTTAAATATTTTTCTGAAAGTACCCAAAAGGCTAAAAATATTGTCAGAACAATTACTGTAAGTTCAGCAAAAATGGAAAAGAGCTTTTCAAAGATAAACATAATACGGTCAGAGAAGAGAAGTCTGCTAACTATTTCTAATGCATCAAACATAATAAAGATTAATCTAATTGGCCTCTGTCTAAAAGAATGGATTCCCATTTTTATAGTGAAGGTACATTAAGGAAGCACACATCCGATAATGTTCAAGTAAAGACAAAGAAAATTGAAATTGAGGACGCTTATCAAGAAGCTACATGTAAATATCTCAAATAACACAAGCTACTTAATATTTTAAAATTTTCTGTACTATAATTATAATATAGTTTTTTCTTCATCCTTTATTGTTTTATTTAAGTATTAACTACATGAAATAATATTCTACCTTTTAGGATAACTTTTAATACTGTTCACCATCATAAAGATATTTTCAGTACTGGATACCTAAAATAATTCAAATTTATTTTTGCTGTTTTCAATCTGAAAATGTATAGTGTGCTGATGCATTTCATCAGCAATTATTATCCATGGGCAGTTATTGTATGAAAGGTTTTGAAAAAATGTTGTATGTTTTTAAGCTATGCTAAATTTTATTACTCATACAAAATTTCCAGAATAAATATTCTCTGTGTGTGCATTATTGTTATTCCAAAAATAACTTTCCAGTCATTTGGGATTAATTATAGAAGACGACATGTACGAATATCTTTGTGAAATTTGCGACTTTGGTTAAAAAACAAAGCATAAAACACGCATTCAAAAAATCCAGAAATCAAGCACTTATCACTCACATGGACCGATTTATTGAGATTAACTTTGAAGAAGCTACAAGCATTTTTATCACCAAAGCAAGGATGCAAATAGGAATGTTTGAAAATCAGTAGTGAATTGAGTTACTATTCTCTTGAGATTAGAGACTTAATATCTTGAAATCTTCCTACAGTTAGTGTTTTTAATACCTAACTTTTTGCGACTTTAGATAATGAATATGAGTTGATTCTTAAACTTAAATTTCTGCTATTTTTGTGTTATCCTTATTCCAATAAATTGTTTTGATGCATGTTGAGATAGAAATCTTGATCAGAGTTTCATAATTTCCTAATATTTATTACATAAATTACGTTCTTTTACATGCAGACATTATTCAGAATTTTTTTTTTTTTTTATGTACCAAAACATCAAAGTTTTTTAACAATCTACTTATAATAAAAGCTGACCGGTGGAACGATGCCGGTGTGAACCACTCTGGTCTGCAAAACGACCGTAGCTAAACGCCATGTTAGGCTTAATGAAAAACATATCTTAACATATGACAGCTAAATGATAATTTTTCCTACTTAAAATCATGTCTGTTCAGCATATTTTCATATAAAACATGTGTATCATATCCATTTATAATGTATTAAGTTCTAAATTAAAATTAAGCTATTAGAAATCAAATCTAAACAAACGATACTGTTGCCATTCAGATTCAAATTCCAGCAAATTAAGAAACAAATGAATGATTCTTTGACGATTCATAAAAAAAAATACGGCTAACATCTGATTCTGCTTTAAATATATTTTTTAAAGCCTTTAAGTTTTTTGAAATACGTTTTTCATTATTGTTTACATTTAAAAGCAGCAATTTTATTTACGACTGTTTACATTTACAAGCAGTCAGTTTACGACATACATATGAAATATTACGTAATTTATTGAATAAATATTTAAAAAAACATTATTTAATGATTATTCATCATGATTCATATGAATCATTCATATGAATATTGATTCATATCAATGATTCGTGTATTTCACTCTTCTGTAGTGGCAACAGTGAAACGCTGTTTCTTTAGGAAAAACCGAGGGATAAACGTGCTGAATTTTCGCCACTACTCGCTTTGATCTGTCAATAGTTATTTTTGAATGTTTTAAAAGTTTTTTTAATTTTTATTATGGACTTTCCGAATGAAACGCTTTCGGAAAGAAGGCGCCAATTGACCAGGAAAAGAATTGCGCGATCGCGGCAATCAACGGATTTCTCAGTTTGCCTGATAAACTCAGCTGAGTTTACACCGAACAGAATTAAACACCCATACGCACAATTTTTTGTTTATTTTTTATCTAAACTATGCATATTTTAAGTTCATGTTCATAAAGTGTTTATCACTCACAGGAACGTTTCATTATAATAAAAACAGACCTGCCAACTGCTACGAAAAAATCGTAGTTGCTACGATTTGGACCTATAAACTACGATGCTACGAAAATCGGTCTTAAACTACGATTTTTTTTGCAAAAAACACAAACACATTTTTTTGTCTCTAGTTGCTATTTTTATCCCACGCAGCATATGTTTTAGGAGTGATTCTGTTCCAAAATTTCAAAGTATTCATTTCCAAAAGTTTTAAAAAATTGGTCATTCGTCTGAAAATTCGGGTATTAAAAAATGCTCATGGGAAAAAAAAATCTGGGCTGTAAAACAAACTTCTTAACATAAAACCCTCTTTATGTATATTAAACACGAGTGAATCGTGTTTCTGTAAATATTTATCCAGGAATTCCCTTCCTCAGAAACAGGGCGTGCCATTTTAAGAATTTCTGGAGGGAGAGGAGGTGGTTCTTTGATACGCAAGGTTTAAAATAGTGTGCAAAATCTCATGATTTGCACATGGAAAAGGAAAGTCCTGCTTGATGAAAAATGCTGCGCAGTATTTCCCCTGCAAATTCATCCACAGACCTATGATTCTTTTGCGTGTATATTTTGAAATTTCTTGGAAGTCTGCGAATATTTTTTCTTTTATACAAATTCCCCAAATTAATTCGTGAACCGATCGCGGTAAAAAATGATAATTTCTTCAAATGGTCGTGTAAAAATATCGGGTATTTCGTCAAAAATCTCAGAAACAAATAGGGATTATCTTCAATTGGTCGCTAAATAAAATCGGTAATTTCGTTAAGAGTTCAGAAAGAAATTGCAAATTTTGTCAAATGATTGCGCAAAAAATCACGAATTTCAATAAACTATCGAGGGAAAAATATTGCAGATTTCATCAAAAGGTCGCGGAAACGATTAGTGAATTTTGTTACTTGGTCGCGAAAAGATATCGAAAATTTTGCCGATCGGTTGTGTCGCGATAAACTATCACAAATTTCAACATCACAGTGTAAAAATATTAATTTCGTCAATTGGTCGTAAAAGAAAATAAATTTCGTCAAAGGATCGTTGTAAAACCGTGAATTTTCCCAAAATATGGCAGAAAGAAAACGCTGATTTCATCAAAAGATCTGTAAGAACATGCAAATTTCACCAAAAGATCAGTAAGAAAATGCAAATTTCAAGATCGCAGAAAGAAAACACTAATTTCGTCAAAGGATCGTTGTAAAAAACGCAAAATTCGTCAAAGGATCGCGGTAAAAAATATGAATTTGATCAAAAGTACGTGGTAAAAAGTGCGTATTTCAACAAAGAATCGTGACAGAAAAAATGTGAATTACGATTATGGGGGGGGGGGGAATTGTGAATTTCGTCAAAATTTACTGCACTGGGCTAAAAAAAACAAACTGGAACGAGGCTCCTTTTACAAATGTCAAACGCTTCTAAACATCTAAACGAGAAGAAACTCTAAAAATCGCATAAAAATTTTGAGAGGAAAAAATTTACTGTATTGAGTTCAAAGACTGAAACCTTATTCCTTTTACGAATGTCATAAGATGGCTGCGAAACACTTAACCAAAAAACCAACCTCAGATTAATTTTAATTTTGTGTGCTACGATTTCTCATTTTCAAAGGTTGGCAGGTCTGTAAAAATTTAAAAATCAAAATTACATTTATTTAATTTTACTAAAGTTTTTGTACCGTTAAAAAACATAGCTTTTTGTATGTGTATTACTTTCAATGATGCACATAATGGTGTTTTAGTTTTGGCCAAATATATGAATCAAATTTTAAAGTTTCATCTAAAATTAAAAAATAAACATCTGATTTTTTAAAGAAATGCCATATGTTTTTTGTTTTATTTTTAAGTTTCTTATTTCACCTATGCTGCATTTTTTAAGCTGAATTTAATATATTTCTGTGAATTATTTTTTGCTGTTTGAAAAATGCAACAGCTTTTTTTTTTTTTTTTCAACTATGCATATATTTTTAAAAGCATTTACAGACATGGGTCATTCCACGTGAAATCAACCAATTTAAAGAAAAAGTGTTGCACCATAGTCACAGATTTTTTAAAAATTTTTATCATAGACAGATACAGTAATGAAACCCTCAAACCTGAAATTTAAAAATAATTTTCTCAATATTGGCTGAGATATAGCCATTTGAAAATTGGTCATTTTTTCCAAATGGCGGTCATCTTGGATGCTATCCCTATGTCTATAAATGTCCATAACTTGACAACTAATGACTCAAATTTTATATTTCTGGTACCAATTTAAAGCTATTTGTATAAAGAATGCATATATGATATTAAAACAATAGTAATTTTTTATTTTAATACTGTTTATTACATTCAAACTGAAAATATCACCCTCAAAAAATGACTTACTGTAATGGGCCATAAAAAAAATGACCTATCATAATTTTTTTTCAAACTTGCTAAAAACATTGCTCCATATGTGTACTTTAAATAGAAAAAAAATTGGAGAGGTAAAATTTTTCGTTTAAAAAAAATAGCTTTTTACACGTAGGATGTCACTTACTAAGCAGTAACTATCTTAAAACATGTAAATATCCCTGATTTAAGAAATAATGGCCAAAACTAAATATTTTTTAATCCCTGAATTAATGTAAAACTATAATGAAATATAATCTCTTAAGTTTTTTGTAGGACCACCCTGCAATTGCTCCCCCCCTCCCCCCCCCCCCCCCCCCCCAAAAAAAAAAGAAAAAGAAGTCATTGCTAAAAATGTATAATTGAAAAAATTTAACACTGAAGAAAATAAGAAAATAAATAAAGAACATAATGTATAATTGTGAAAAACCTTTAAATGCAAGATATATAAATGAGATTTTACTGCATGTGTATATGTGGAATCTATTCAAAACGTTTTCCATGTTAGAAATTCAATTTTTATACCTAAATTTCTATTTCTTACTTTAAAAATTGCTCACTGATTATGCCTGTTGATGAATTTGTTGATGATTTAATTACAAAACTCCTTGCTTTATGTTCACACCACTTTTTTGCAAAATCACAAAGTTTATATTTCAAGAAAACAAAGGATGAATTGAATACAGAAACTGCTATTATTTCAGCTGATTTTTCTGAAAACTATACTTGCATTGTGCAAGATGCTATTCAAAATATCCATTGGCAAAAAGAACAGGTTACAGTTCACCCCTTTCTTGCTTATATAAGGGACAGTATCACTGATACTGTGAAATCTATTCCTATGTGTGCAATAAGCGAGCATTTAGTTCATGACACTACTACATTTTGGGCTTTTCAAAAAGTAATTGCCAATTATTTAATTTCACAAATTCCACAGATTAAATACATAAAATATTTTAGTGATGGATCATCAGCCCAATACAAAAATTATAAAAATTTTATTAATCTCTGCCATCATGAAGAAGACCATGGTGTGAAAGCTGAATGGCATTTTTTTGCCACTTGCCACAGAAAAGGAGCTTGTGATGGAATAGGCGGCACCATAAAACGCATGGCCACCAAAGCAAGTCTTCAGCGTCCATTCAAAGATGGTATCTTAAATGCATTTGATCTGTATACATTTGCAAAAGAATATGTTAAAGGAATTGAAAGTTTTTTTATAACAAAATCTGAAATTGCCAATAATCAGTTAGCAGATAGGTATGCAAAGGCAGATACAATCGTAGGAACAAGGGTTAATCACAGCTTTGTGCCAATAAATAAAGGCCAAATACTGGTTTCCAGGGTATCAGGCTCCTCAACAAATTTTATTGCTACTGTGAGATTTAGTGAAACCGACAAACCACAAACATTTAAAAGTGAACAATATGTTGCATGTGTATATGGTGTTAATTGGTGGATTGGTAAGATTTTAGATTATTGCGAGGAATTCAATGACTATAAAATTATGTTCATGCATCCTCATGGTCCTAGTTCATCATATTCATGGCTAAAATCTTCAGATGTTTGTTGGATTCAATATGAGCATATAATGAAAGTAGTGTCTACCCCAATGACTGCTACAGGAAGAACATATACTGTTGCTCCAGAGGAGCATACAGCAATTCAACTCTTATTCTTAAACTTCAAGACAGATTAAATCCTTGGTAATTTTCAACAACATATTATCAAGTTCCTTTCAACAATATATTATAAAGTTATATCCATGTAAGTATCCTGTTCTTATTTTATGTAAATATGTTTCATATAAGTTTTATCTAAGTCTTACTTTTATACATATTTGATGTTTTTGTTGTACATTTGTATCACACAAGATTTGTGTACTCATTTTGTCAAGATTTGTTCATTTAAATTGAAATTGGCAGTGAACTGAATAACTAATGTCAACTCAATCAACTCATTAATATTAATTTTTAATCTTTTATTTGAATTCAACTGATTTACAGCTAGTATTTCTGCCATATTTCAAAAAAATATGTTTTATGGCTCTTTTTCCTTCTAAATATTTTCCATTATGTATATTTTTTTGAGAATTATACATATTATCATTTTATATGAAATAAAAAGTATTGAAATGAAAATTTACTGTTATTTTAATATCTATGTGTTTTTAGTATAATTAACTGCTGATTGGTATTTCTAAATTGAATTATTTATATATTGATGCTCATACATTAATTCATATGCCAGAAAAAGATATTTTTAACCATTATTTGTTAAACCAAAGATACTTACGTGTTTTAAGATAGTCACTGTTAGGTAAATGACATCATGTGTGTAAAAAGCTATTTTTCTTTAATGAAAAATTTTACCTCTCCAATTTTTTTTCTGTTTAAAGTATACATATGGAGCAATGTTTTTAGCAAGTTTGAAAACAAATTTATGATGGGCCATTTTTTTTATGGCCCATTACAGTAAGCCAATTTTTGAGGGTGATATTTTCTGTTTAAATGTAATAAACAGTATTAAAATAAAAATTTACCATTGTTTTAATATCATATATAAAATCTTTGTATAAATAGCTTTAAATTGGTACCAGAAATATAAAATTTGAATCATTAGTTGTCAAGTTATGGACATTTAATAGACATTGGGATAGCATCCAAGATGACCACCATTTGGTAAAAATGACCATTTTTTAAAACGGTATATCTCAGTGAATATTGCGCAAATTAGTTTTAAATTTCAGATTTGAGGGTTTCAGTACTATGTCTGTCTACAAAAAAATTTTTAAAAAAATCCGTGACTATGCTGCAACACCCATTGGTTGAATTCGTGTGGAATGACCCACATGCCACTTTCCAGCGAAAACAGGGAATTCCATTTTTTCGTCACAATTTATTATCCCTGGGATTGATGCAAATCAGTATTAAAATTTGTTGACATTTTTAGGACAAGAAGGGGGATGGGGGGTGGTAGCAGAATTTGACAAAATAAAAATGCGAATACAAGCAGCTGCAAATTGAGTTTATTTCTAATCCTTTCCCATGGCCTACTGTGCATTTAGTCCATGTATAGAAACAAACAGCATGAAAAAAACATATAGCCAGGAGCTTGCAACTATCATCTGTCTGCTTTCCCCGAAGGATTGCAAAAATCATCAAAATATCGTAGAAAAAGGGTGATTTCATCAAACGAATATGAATTCCGTCAAAGGATCGCAGAAAAAAACACAATTTTTCCCAAAGGGTCCTTTAGAATGCATGTTTCGTCTAAGGATCATGGAATATGTGAATGTCGCCAAATAATCGTGGAAAAAACATGAATTTCATCAGATGACTGCAGAAAAAATGCATTATTTGATGAAAGTATCGTGAGAAACGTGAATTTCGTCAAATAATCACAGAAAAAATATGTTTTTTGATTAGAGGATCACAGAGAAAACGAGATTTTCATCGAAAGGTTGCAAAAGTGCAAGTTTCAACATAAGATCCTAAAAAAAATGTAAATTTTGAAATCGGGGGATCTTGAAGCTTATTGGTTCATCAGTATCAGGTGATCTGTTAGTCAGCTAAATTTTCTGTTACGTAACTAATTTGCTGCATGCATTCGGATGCACCTGTGCTTCTGTCAACGTATTTTGATGGTAAGGTAAGTCTCGCTTGCTCTGCTGTTTCTTTCTTTTTTTTTTTTTTTTTTTTATTAGGATTTTTGCATTAGCTGTTTAAAATGCACCCTTTATTGGTGAATATATCGATTTTTACATGGTTTACCGTTTTAGAGACAGACGATTCAGCCAACGGCTGCCGAAAAAATTCAGAGTCTGAAAACATCGAGGGTGTATTACCAAACATCCATCAAAATTTAAATTTAATTCAGTTAGAAGAGAAGTACCATACCTTGACGATGTTTCAGACCCTGACTAGGATCCCTTTTTCTAAACATTAAATTATTGATTTTTTTTTAAATTTTAACTGATTGTTTGTTTTTTGTGTAAATATTTGAAATTTTTTTGTATGAAACTCCCCTTTTTTTTATGAATCGCCGTTTCATTTATTGGTATTCTTTATATTTATCCTTTTACTTTTATTTTATGTTTAATAAATTTTTTGGCAGCTGTGAGCAAGATTTTACCTGCATTCGTAACAAATTTTTCAAGATGGCAGTAAAACTTCGTTTTTAAATCTTTATGTTACTTATAAATCCATGTTTTTACATCATTTTCTATTTTTTTGTGCAAATCATTGATTTATAAATAACATAAAGATTTAAAAATTGAGTTTTTCCGTCACCTTGAAAAGATTTTTGGCACAATTTTTTTCGCCAAGCAGCACAGGATGCGGAACTCTTCCCTGAATTTTGTCAAAGAAACAGTAGAGGTGTAATTCGTCAAAAAAGCGCAGGAAAAACGTAAATTTTGCAACAAATCCCGATAAAAACACTCATTTCGTGAAAGGATTGTGGTAAAAACAGTCATTTTGTCAAAAGGCTGCGAAAAAAACATGAATTTCATCAAAGATGTGCAGAAAAAACGAGAATTTCACCATAAACATTAAATTGATTTTTTTTTGTTTGTAAATTTTAACTGATTGTTTTTTGTGTAAATATTTTTAGTTTTTTTATATATATTTTTCTGTATGAAACTCCCCTTTTTTCTGAATCGCCGTCTCATTTATTGGTATTTATTTATATTTATCTTTTTATTTTATATTAGTTTTTTGGTAGTTGTGAGCGAGATTTTACCAGCATTCGTAACAAATTTTTCAAGATGGCGGAAAAACTTCGGTTTTAAAAATCCATGTTTTTACATCATTTTCTTTTTTTGGGCAAAATCATTGATTTATAAATAACAAAGATTTTAAAATGATGTTTTTCCGCCATCTTGAAAAGATTTTTGGCAAGATTTTGAACATTTTTTTTTTTTTTTTTTTGCCAAGTGGCACTCTTCCCTGAATTTTGTCAAAGAAACGCGAGAGGTGTAATTCGTCAAAAGGGCACAGAAAAAAAGCAAATTTTTCAACAAATCCCGATAAAAACACTCATTTCGTTAAAAGGCTGCAAAAAAAACACGAATTTCATCAAAGATGTGCAGAAAAAATGAGAATTTTGCCATAGGGTTGTTGGAAAAAGCTCTTTTTTTTTTCCCCCGCATGAGGTGGTTCATATTTTCTTCATTTGAAGGTTGACTTTTACAAACACTATTTTTTAAATGCTTTTAAGGACTTGCGACTATCTGAATAATCATGCATATCAATCACCTGTTTAATTGAGTCTGACTTAATGTTGTAAACTTAAAATAACACTTTCCTGTCATTTTTGACGGGGCCATATGCTAGTGTTCTTATAATATTGGAAAGTGCTTCATAATCTATGTGTGATGCTTTATTTTTCTTTCATGTTTATACGTCAAAAATCATTCGGGCAGCGAACTGGTTGCTAAATTATTTGAATCCCACCTCTGACAAGAGGTTTTTTTTTATCTTGTTTAGATTATTATAAAAGATTTTTTTAGGATCTTTTTAAATAATTTTAGAAAGTCAAAAACATTTCTAGTGTAGTGGGAAAATTTTTCAAAAAATCTTCTGAAAAATGTCTTTTTCAAACCAAAATAATTATTTCAAAGTTAGCAAGTATGTAATTAAAAGAAAATTACTATGGTATGTATTAGTTCAACAGATTATCATTTATCTATTATGAATAAATGACTACATATATGCAATACTTAAAAAAATCATGCTTTAAACAGATATGAAAGATTGGTTTAGATTGGGTTTGGAAGATTTTATTATTATTATTATAAAAAAGAGAGGGAGAGAGATTAGAACTATATTTCTACAAATTTGGTGTTGAAATAACATTAATTTCTATTTGTATTGAATAGATGGAGTTACTAAATTATACTCAATAAATCAGTATCGTGAAAGCTGAAAACTTCATCACAAATTAATATGATTTTCTGCTTATAGAGCTAAATTATTAAAAGAAAAAAAGCCAAAAGTTAAATGACACATTCTTTCATAACTCTGTTATAATTAACTTTTTGTTTAATGAATGAATGGCAAACAGCTTCGTCTAAAAAAAAAAGCATCAAAGTGCAATTATAATTAAAAAATGAATGACCGTCATCTTTCTTGCAGCTAGACATGCACAGTTGACTAACTTACCATTTGGACCTTAGTTGGGTTACACACCTTCAGTTTGTTTTTCCATTTCGGCAAGTTGAGTTGACTGTGAATTGGAATCTCACTGTTTTTGAGATTTCTGTAGTTGAATTTGGACTTTATTATGCTCTCCCATTTCTTCATGATTCACTAATTGTTGCTCTTGGGATCTGGAACTAAGCTGATATTTTGCTTACAGTCATAGCCCATTGCAATGATCATGCTCCTTTTCAGCCTCGCTCAATTTTTGCCGTCCGTGCTGTATGTCATTTTATCAAGAGCACAACCTTCATTTTGTTGCTGCATGGCATGTTTTTTTTTTTATGACAGAACAATTCCTGCTAACTTTCAAGATTGTTTAACCTCTTCAGTTCTAAAACTAAAATAACCATACAAAAGCTTATTCATTAGTTTTTTCCAAACAAAATGACATCGTAAATGACAGAAAAAATATCTTTTCTGAAATTAATCCTTTAGGCGCTTAGTAATTTAGGTTAAAAAAAATATGGATCTAAAACTAGAAATCCCCTTTAAAACATCAATTTAATAACCATTAACCTAAATTAATGCAATCACAAATTTAAGAGCTTTAAATAATCCACAAATCCTCAAATTTTTTTTATTGAAAAAGATAATACTTAAAGATATACTGTTAAATACTTATGAAATTTTCTCACTTTCTTGGTTGGTCATACTGTCTTTTGGGCATTTTGCAAACTCAGATAAAAATAATATCTATTATGTGGGAATCAGCTTAGATGCTGCCATTTATTCGTTTGCTTTGAACGTAAAAAACAAGCAGCTATATATGTGATGTTAAAAAGTAAAAAAATCAGACATTTTAGTTTTTATAAGGAGAACAGAGGTCCCCGTATAGGGACCCAAGGAACGAAGAGGATATAGTCATTAGACATTAATGACAATATAATGTATCATCTCATACATATTTTGTTCTAAAACAATTTATATTTTCCTTCTCTTTCTTCATATAGAACAAGGCTGGAAGTCTGCCATTACTTACTTTCAAAGTTGTTTTTTGATAAGATGGAATTATATCCAACTCAACCTTTCAAATGTCAGATGGATGAGTATTCAGGTATTTTTTTCTTTTTTCATTTGAATTAAAATCTGATGATATGCATTGTCTGTTAATGACAGCACTTAAACACTGACAAGAAAAAAAAAAAAAAAAAAAAAAAAGTCAACCCATGTTAGTTTGTGGTTTTGGGCATATCTTTTTAATTGAAAGGTGATGTTATTGCTATATTTTTAATACTTAATATATAAAAAATTAAGATCTATTTTAAAAAGAATGAAAAAGCATCTGCCAAGCATAAATAATCACACTTTCCAACACCTTCAGTAGGGGTCATTCCATGTCAAATCAACCACAAAAATAGGAAAAAAAACACCCACCATCACAAATTTTTATGAAACTTGGTATACTTCTTTTCTTTGTGGTTATAAGCAACCTCCTAATATTGTTTTTCTCTATTGCAATAATTTTTTGTTTTGTAGTCCTTCGAAATTTTGTGATTTTGCATCATTTGTCTTTTCCGAGATGCTCAGATTCAACTGCTGTTGTTTACAAAAAAATTTTTCTCAACTGCTAATGTTGTAATCTTTTTGAAATTTTTTATATAAAATGTTAAAACATTAAAAATACAAGGAAAAAATATTTAAACAGTCTAAATTTATATTAAATAATTTAAAAAAATTAATAAAATTGAATTTAAAAAAAAATTGTCAAAAAAGTAATTTTCAAAATTTTGAATTTTCAACATGAGGGTCTAAATTAAACTCATGATTTCTTTGTTGTAAATGATCATAAACATGTGCTTTAACTTACCCAATAAAAAAAATTGTGGCACTTTGGGGGGTTCTTTCCCCCCCCCCCCCAACCCCATATTTGAAAAAAATTACTATCATAAGACAAATTTTTTTCGTTTACTTTCTAAAAAATGGCATCATTTAATGAGTTTCTTTTATCAAAATGATCACAAATACATCCTTTTTTGCAGGGTTGGCACAATTTAAACCAAGTGGTTTTAACCATGGTTTAACCCACGGTTTAAACCAATTGGTTTTTTTAGAAAAAATCTAATCTAATATTTTCTCTTTTTTGTAATTTAATTGTTTTAAATTATAGATAAAAGTAATTTCTACTTTTAACACTTCATCTCAGCAGTCAATATGAGACATAATGAGCCTAGGTCATGTTTCTATGCATGTAGAATGAAAATTAGCATGTGCTGATGAGCACATCTGGTATCCTAAAGATTTTTCTTAAAACATGTGAAATTAGAAAAGATAAAATAGATAAATAATATTCAATATTTAGCATAAAATATTTTCATTTAAAAAATGCAGATTATTTACAGCAGTTAATAACGAAATACAATGATCTTTTAGATTTTGGTTAAGTTGTAAAAGAAAATTTTCTGGATTGGGATTGGGGAAGATTATCCTTAAAGAATTTAAAAGAGTGACTTAAGATATCAAATTGAATAACACAGCTTGCAAAAATTGAGTGCTAGTTATAGCATTTCAATAATGCCAATCAATCTTTTCTGTTAGTTGCTGAATCTAATGGTCAAAAATGTTGGCTGGACACTTGGAGTTATCACTCAGAAAACAAAATAACCAGAAGTATCTTGATATTAAAAAAAAATAATAACAACAACCACAGAATAATATATTATATTCATGAAACTGCATCAAATGTTTATTAATTGATTATTATATTATTAATCAAAGGATTCTTCATATGATTTTCAAGGTATCAATGTTTCACTGTGTAGAACAGTTTACTTTGAACATAAGACATAGCTGTTACTAATAATGTTTAAATTAGAAATGATTTCAATTTTCTATATAATTGACTGTAATTATTTAATTTAAATATTTTCAAAAGTTATATTACTTTACTTATATAATATCCAAAAATGTTTATTTTATCAGCAGATATGCACCTATATGCAATAGGAAATTATATTTTAAAAAACCCGGTTTAAACCAAATAAACCGTTTTTTGTTTTTTACAAAAAAAACCCAGTTTTTTTCCAATCCTGCTTTTTTGTACCCATTAACAAATTTATGGCTCATTATTTTCATAATGAATCAAATTTTTTGCTATATTAAACTTGCACAATTGATTACACAGCCAGAAATCAAATGTAGCATTTTTTTGCTCAATATTTAGTTAGCCAAATAACTATATTTGGCTCCCTCTTTTATATAAGGAACTATTTTATTTTTTAATGAAATTAAGAGAGAAAATTATTTGGGGGGAAAAATTTTATTTAGAGATCATTAGATGAAAGAAAATATTGGGCAGAACATATAAGGGAAAGGAGAAGATTTTGAAATTTAGTTCCTAAATATTATTTTTAATTTTAAAGATTAAATTCAATATATTTTTTTTTTCATAAAAGATGCCTAGATCTACAAGTATCAAGCTAAAAAACAATATTCAACATTCAACTAGAACTTCTTTAAATCTAAACTAAAACTTCTGTTACCTGACAAGATTTAGCTTCAGATCTAAACCATAACTGTCCCTATCTAGAAAGTTTTGGTTTAGATCTAAACCATAACTTTTACTTAAAAAGTCAAACCAAAACTAACACGTGAGATATTATTGGATGAAGAGAGGAATAAAGGAAAAGTATCTGATATTTCATTAGATGAGTAAAGCAAGATGAGAGATGCAGCATAGTAGTTTCTATCTTTTGAATTTGTCTTTTAATCTGTATGCTCTTTAGTTATTTTTTTCCAGTTTCTATACAGGGTGTCCGGTCTCAACGGTGTCCAATGGCTGATTCCTAAACCGTTAGTCATAGACATTTAGTTCCAATTACAAAAATGTTTTAAATCAGGTAAAGAAATATTTTAAAAGCGATTTGGGTTAATAAAAACATTTCTTAAAAAATTACGAAATTTAAATTTTTATATGGTCCCCCGGTCCTATAAGTTATATTTAGTAAAATTTTCCTTTTACACTGACAAGTAATACAAAAAAGTCCCGTTGTTCTACGATTAAAATTGACCGAGTAATACCTGTTTAAAGTTGGAGCATATTTTTTGCTGCAAATTGGGGGTCATTCACAAATTTAGTCGAAATATAATTTCCTCAGATATATTAAAAAATGGTTAAGAGTAAAATTAACATTGCAATATAAATTTGAAATCTTTAGTCATTCTGACATATTAACGCAAAATATACAATTTGTAATACACATTTAAGAAGAAAGATTTGTTAAATAAAATTATGCTAAATTAACAGCCTCAATTCTTTACAAAATGATACGTATTTTAAAATGTTATTAGATTACACTAGCCTGCAAAAGTTGGGTTATTTCATGTTTTTTAGCTTTTGATAATTGATTCTTATGTATTTTGTACCGGAATTGACACGGAATGAATCCGGAATTGACCTTCATTTTTAGCCATCACATCAAGATTTTTCGCAAATTGTGAATTTCAAAGTTAAAAGTTAATCTCCTCCCCCATCTCATCATACCACCCAGCTGTAAGAATCCCAAGATAAGCAAAAATATTGAATAAATTATTGAATCAAATAAAATAAAAAAGTGTTTTACATATGTTTTATAGTATGAGATTTTCGTTATATTTTAGCTTACACATTTGCAAAAAAATTCTAACGTGATGGTTAAAAATGAAAGTCATTTTCAGATTTAGTACTAAAAAGTACATAAAAATCAATTATCAAAAGTTAAAAAATACAACCATCTCCTCTACTTTATAGTATCCGATTTTTGTTATTCTTTAAATTCGACAATTTATGATTTGCGAAATATCCTGACATGATGGTTAAAAATTAAGGCAATTTTCGGATTCAGTGCAAAATACATAAAAGTTAAAAAACCCAACAATCTCCGTCTTGTATTATCTAATCTAAAACTTTTTCATAAACTTCTTGGCGGTAATCTATCTGAAATTTTTTGTGTTATCCTATAAAATAAGTATAAATGGTAACCAACGAAAATCATAATAATATTAGATTGTTGTCGGATTTGCGCCAGTATGTAAAATGTAATTTCGTTCGGATATTTGAAAGTGGGTTAAAGTTCGAATACAAATTTTGAACTGGAAAAACATACATAAGATCGTTGAAGTAACATAAAAACTTATAAAAATAACATAATTTTGTTAAAAGAAATCATAAAAGAAACAGTCTCAAATCCTGACAAAATAAAACATATGTTATTTCAGACAATCTGAAACTTAATAAATGTTAACTTAATCGTAATACTTGTACGATTTTTTTCAAAGCGCAAATACACATGAAATGAGATCTTCGAATACTTTAAGTACTTGGAATATGACCCCTCAAAGCCAAGCCGAACTCATTTGTTTTCAGAGCAGAAAAGTGGCATAAGTCATGCATTTTTAAAGTTTCATAACTCGCACAATTTTAGTGTCATATGAATGGGACTTTTTTTTGTCTTACTTGTCAGTGTAACAGAAAAAATTTACTAAATATAACTTATAGGACCGGGGGACCGTATAAAAATTTAAATTTCATAATTTTTTAAGAAATGTTTTTAGTGACCCAAATCGCTTTTAAAATATTTCTTTATCTGATTTAAAGCATTTTTCTAATTGGAACTATATGTCTATGACTAATGGTTTAGGAATCAGCCATTGGACACCGTTGAAGCCGGACACCCTGTATAGTGAAATCATTATATAACAGAGAAGTTATTTACTACTTAAGTTTTTAACCAAACTTTTTAAAAAAGGGGTTTGAAATGGAATATCCTATATGTAGTATAGGACAATTAACTGCAAGTGAATGCCATAAAATAACTTTTTGTCAGAAGAAAGGGATAAAGAATGTTAATTCCTTAAGTGAAGAAGACAAAGGGTTATTGTGTTTAAGAACTGAAACTAAATTAGATTCAATTCAAACTATTTGCTTCCATCATGAAAGTGTATTCTTGAAGAAATTTGAGTTGTGTCACGAAACCTGTAGTGATCCATTGAAAAAGCATAAAGGACCAATTAAAAAATCCTTGCGACCTGTTACATTGCAGCAATCTAAATGTTTATCAGAAAAGGGATTTAAAGTTAAACCAGGAGAAAAATTATGTCCTATATGTAGAGAACTCATTTACAAGAGTGATGAATACCTAGTCAGTAATATAGAAGAGGAATATAACTACACAGGTCAGGCAGATTCTGGTTTAAGGATAGAAGAAAAACACAATAGAGAAGAAGCTATAGAAAAGCTCAATGTATCCCTTAATGAGATGGAATGTTCACCTTTGAAACTGCACGGCTTAGGGGAGACCAGTAAAAGATCTTATGGAAAAAGAAAATTTGAAAAATTACAGAAAAATATCGAAGACAATTTTAGAAAAGTACTTAATGTAGAAGTCTCACTTATAGTAAATAAAACAGAAAAAATTGTATCCGAAAAAGCAGCTGATTTGGATAAACTGGTGGAAGTAATGAAAAAAAATATAAAATGTGCTCCTAGGAATAAGCAAATGCAAATAATTCCAGCTGCCTTGTCTTGGCCAAGAAAAATAATTCAACAAATATTTGATGTCTCAGATTATTCTGTTCGCCAAGCCCAAAATATTTTTAAAGAAAAAGGATTTTTAGCTGAACCAGATTATCGACGTGGTAAAAGGCTTTCACCAGAAACCGTTGATGTGATCAGAAACTTTTACCAAAGTGATGAACAGTCAAGAGTAATGCCAGATATGAAGGATGTTATCAGCATAGGAAAAAATGAATATCAGCAAAAAAGATTGATACTAAGCAATCTTAAAGAACTATATTCAGCTTTTAAAAAGGAATATCCTAACATTAATGTGGGTTTCTCCAAATTCTGTACATTACGGCCAAAATAGTGCGTTTTAGCTGGTTCTAGTGGTACCCATAGTGTATGTGTATGCACAATCCATCAAAATGTGATATTGCTTCTTTATGCTGCACAAATCAATGATACATATAAGGACATAATGGAATTTTTACTGTGTGAAGAGCCAGCAAGAGAATGTATGCTCAGACATTGTCCTGCATGCCCTGAAAAGCATAATCTTATTGATGATTTAAAGTCAAAATTTGAAGAATATGATGAAAATGAATCTATCGAATTTTCGCAATCAGTTGATTAAAAGCACTGCAACATTAGATGATTTCATCGATGATTTAACAAACAAAATTGAACGACTGATTCCTCACTCTTTTATAGCTAAATCCCAATCTTTATTTTTTAAAAACCTGAATTTTCGCAATGGGTATGTACTGATAGAACACAGATGATTAAAAGCACTGCAACATTAGATAATTTCATCGATGATTTAACAAACAAAATTGAACGACTGATTCCCCACTCTTTTATAGCTAAATCACAATCTTTATTTAAAAAAAAACCTAAAAGAAAATCTTCAATTAAATACAGCAATCATTCGTCTAGACTTTAGTGAAAATTATGCATTTGTCGTTCAAGACGAAGCACAGGGATATCATTGGACTTATGAATCTTGCACTTTACATTCTGTGTTAGTTCATTATAAAAATTTTGAAGGAGTGTAGATGGTCTCATCTCATTGTATCATCAGTGATGATTTGAAGCATGATGTAAGTATGGTGTATAAAAGTCAGGAAAAAGTTTTGAAATTCGTTAAAGAAAATTCTCCACATATTGAAGAAGTACATTACTTTAGTGATGGATGTGCAGCACAGTATAAGAATAAATACAATTTCCTTAGTCTTTCCCACCATGAGAATGATTTCAACTTAAAAGCAGTGTGGTCCTTTTTTGCTACAAGCCATGGCAAATCAGAATGTGATGGCATTGGTGGGACTGCAAAACGGTTAGCCCGAAAAAAGAGTCTTCAGAGACACCTAGATAATAAAATTATATCTCCAAAAGCATTTTTTGATTTCTGTGTTACACATATCTCAAGCATAAATTTTGATTTCGTTAGTAGAGATGAATTGCAGGTAACTCGTTCATTTCTGGAAACATCCTTCAAAGATCTTCAGACACTTCCTGGGACTCTCAATTTCCATAACTTTCGACCACTGGATTCAGTAGGCACCATAGAAGCAAGGAGAATTAGCAACGATGTATAGGTCAAAATTAACATTTTTACCCACTGGCCACTGGCCAGTACACTGATTTTTTTCACTGGCCAGTTTTTTTTAACCACTGGCCAGTAACAAAGTTATGTACGCTCCATACAAAATTGTGTTTTTTCTAAATATCAACATTGTAATTTACTAATATATATTTCTTACCATTCGATATGATTACACTCAACTGGAAAATTTTATTTTTACTATTAATTGCAATGAAATAAATTCACAGGAAATTTTATGCATTTTTCTGCGACCATTTAACGAATTTCGTGGGGTTTTTTCCGCGATATTTTGACGAAATTCACATTTTTGCGTGACCTTTTGCAAAATCTTCATTTTTTCGCGAATTTTTGACGAAATCAGCATTTTTTCCGCATTGATCTTTTCACAAAATTGCGGGTTTTTTTTTGTAATCTTTTAACGAAATTTGGGGAGTTTTTTCGCCATTCTTTCAAAATAATTTGCACTTTTTTCAAGTTTTGACGAAATTTGCGTTTTTAGGCGATCTTTTGACGAAACTTGCGTTTTTTTCCTCGATCATTTGATGAAATTTGTGTTTTTTCCGCCATCTTTTCGTGAAATTTGCGTTTTTTTTCACGATCTTTTGACGAAAGTTGTGTTTTTCCGCGATCTTTTCACGAAATTTGCGTTTTTTCCACGATCTTTTCACGAAAGTTGCGTTTTCTCCGCGATCTTTTCACGAAATTTACGTTTTTCCCGCGATCTTTTCACGAAATTTGTGTTTTTTTTCGCGATCTTTTGACGAAATTTGCGTTTTTTCCGCGATCTTTTATCGAAATTTGTGTTTTTCCGCGATCTTTTCACGAATTTTGCGTTTTATGCGCAATCTTTACACGAATTTTGTCTTTTATCCGCGATTTTTTCACGAAATTTGCGTTTTTCTGCGATATTTTGTAAAATTTTGTGATTCTTTTTCGTGATTCTTTGTCAAAATTCGCGTTTTTCCGCGATCTTTTCACGAATTTTGTGATTCTTTTTCACGATTCTTTGTCGAAATTTGCGCTTTCCGCGATCTTTTCACGAAATTTGCGTTTTTCCGCGATACTTTGAAGAATTTTGTGATTCTTTTTCGCGATTCTTTGTCGAAATTTGCGTTTTTTCCGCGAACTTTTCACGGAACTTCTGTTTCTTCCGCGATTTTTTGACGAAATTTGCGTTTTCCCACGATCTTGTCGCGTTTTTCCGCGATCTTTTCACAGAATTTGCGTTTTTTCCGCGATGTTTTGACGTAATTCGCATTTTTTACGTGGTCCCTGGGCGAAATTCACGTTTTTTCGCGATTCTTTGACGGAATTGTTCATTTTTTTCTACGATCGATTGACGAAATTGATTTTTTTCGGCGACCATTTCGAAATTAGCTATATTTTGTCCAAATTTTCGGACTGATAACCCTTTTTTTTGTGGGGGGGGGGGGGGGTGGAACCGAATGCCTTAAATTTTCGGAAAATTCGAGACACAATCACCCCTGCTACTTTCTTTTCTTACGTTCGGGAGAATCGCCGATTTGGATGCCGTAAATTCCGAACGAATTTCACCCCTTTCCTTCCTGGCATCGATCTTTCTACTATTGCATTTGGTGATGCCCATTGAGTTTGGCGAGTGAGGACAATAAAGTTAATCGCCACGTTTTAAGTGTTACTCGACGCCTGGCGAGTGGCGAGTGCTAATTTTGTGCTATACAACGATGAAGGACCTGCTTTTACTTTTACAGTGATGGAGCAGCTGCGCCAAATCGATAATGCTGCGCATTTCTGCGCCAAAACGATCATTTTTCGACAAAATTGCGCCCAACTGCGCCAATTCAATAATAATTCTTGAGCCAAATCCATCGTTTTCCACCCGAATTTCGCCAAAAGATTGCGAATTTGGTCAAAAGATCGCGAAAAACACGCGATGTTTCTCAAATGATCACGAAAAAAAAGTTAATTTTAACAAAGAGCCGCTAATTTCGTCAAAACATGGTCAAAAGATCCCGAAAAAAACGTGATTTCGTTAAAAGAACGCAAATTTTGTCGAAAGATCGGGAAAAACACGCGAATTTTGCCGAAATATCGCGAAAAACACGCGAATTTCGTGAAAGGATCGCGAGAAAAATGTGAATTTTGTCTAAAGATTGCTAATTTCGTGAAAAAACGAACAAAACACGGTCAAAAGATCCTGAAAAAAATGCTAATTTATTTAAAAAATAGAGAAAAAAACCGCAAATTTCATCAAAAGGCCTCAAATTTTGACAAAAGATCGTGAAAAACACGCGAATTTCGTCAAAAGATCGCGAAAAACACGCGAATTTCGTCAAAAGATCGCGAAAAACACGCGAATTTCGTCAAAAGATCGCGAATAACATGCGAATTTCGTCAAAGGATCGCGAAAAAAAACGTGAATTTTGTCAAAAGAGCGCTAACTTCATCAAAACACGGTCAAAAGATCACGAAAAAATGTTACTTTCGTTAAAAGGGCGCAAAAAACAAACCAATTTGAACCAACGAGCGAATTTTGTCAAAGGATCGCGAGAAAAAACGTGAATTTTCTCAAACAATCGCTAATTTCGTCAAAAAACGAACCAAACAGGGTCAAAAGATCGTGAAAAAACGCTTTTTCATTAAAATAACGCGGGAAAAAATCCCGCAAATTTCATCAAAAGATCGCGAAAAACATGCGAATTTCGTCAAAGCATCACGGAAAAAAAAACGTGAATTTTGCCAAAGGATAGCTAACTTTGTCAAAAAGCAAACAAAACACTGTCAAAAGATCGTGAAAAAACGCTACTTTCGTTAAAATATCGCTAAAAAAACGCAAATTTCATCAAAAGGTCGCAAAAAAATGTGAATTTTGTCAAAGGATCGCGAAAAAAAACGTGAATTTTGTCAAAGGATCGCTAATTTCGTCAAAAAACGAACAAAATGGGGTCAAAAGATTGTGAAAAAATGCGAATTTCATTAAAAGATCGCAGGAAAAACCACAAATTTCCTCAAAAGGTCGCAAAAAAACACAAATTTCGTCAAAAGATTTCGAAAAACTCGCTGATTTCAACAAAGGGTCCGAAAAAATGCGAATTTCATCAAAGGATTGCGAAAGAATGCGAATTTTGTGAAAGAGTTGTGGAAAAAATGAGGCTTTCGTCAAAGAATCGCAGAAAAAACGCGACTTTCGTCAAAGAATTGCAGAAAAAACGTGAATTTCGTTAACGAATACCAAAATGATGTTTTGATGCTCCAAAATAGTTATTTTCTGCTCCAAAATGAGCCTTTTTGCTGCTCTAAAATAGTTATTTTCTGCTCCAAAGTGGCTTTTTGCTGCTCCAAAATAGTTATTTTCTGCTCCAAAATGAGCGTTTTTGCTGCTCCAAAATGACTTTTTTCTGCTCCAAAATGAGGTCCGTGCTGTTCCATCACTGCTTTTAACTTAAAAAATATTCCACAGTTTCTAAATACAGGTAATTTATACCCTGGATGTTTCATTGCCTGTATTTATGATGATTTGTGGTATTTTGGAATGGTGTCGGAAGTTAATCAAGATGAGAGGGATGTTTTAGTGAAATTTCTGCATTCAAGTGGACCTTCGCCATCATTTTACTGGCCTAGCTCTGATGATATTTGTGGAATACCATTTCCTCATGTACTAAGTGTTGTAGAACCTCCTCATACAATAACTGGAAGAACATATGTCTTTTCTATAGAGTGTATGCTCTTAATAGAAAAGAAGATGAAAAACAGACAGTTGCATGAAAAAGGAGCTAAAAAACATTGAACTGGTAAATTATAAGATTTAATAATGTATTATAAAAATTGTATAATTATAAATCAACATTACATAAAAACTTAATTTTCATGTTTTTTTACTAAAATCTGTGATATAAATTGCTGCAGGCAAATTATAAATTTTATGTTATTCTATTTTTGATTTGTTTATTATTTATTTACTTTTTTGACAAATTTTTTTTTTAAATTCAACTTTATTAATTTTTTTAAATTATTTAATATAAATTTAGACTGATTAAATATTTTTTCCTTACATTTTTAATGTTTTAATATTTTATATAAAAAATTTCAAAAAGATTTTAGCATTAGCAATTGAGAAATAAATTTTTTTGTAAACAGCAGCAGCTGAATCTGAGAGTCGCACGAATGACAAATAATCCAAAATCAAGAAATTTCAAAGGGCGATAAAATTAAAATTAATTGAAATAAAGAAAAACAATATAAGGGGGATTACTTATAACCATAAACAATAGAAGTACACAAAGTTTAATGAAAATCTGAGATGGTGGGTGTTGGGGCCTGGTTGAATTGACCCGTAGAAAACATCTGTCAATAAATGGAAACATACTAGAATTCTTTTGTGCAGCCCTGCATATGATCTATAGAATTTATACACATCAAGTAATACGCAAAAATTTGATAAAGTTAGAAATGAATACCAGAACTAAAAATTTACTTTCAATTATTGCTCATAGATAGTACGATAACCAAATTCTTTTGTGTGCTGTTCTAAAAGAACAATAAATTCTATGCATGACACTATATTGCATAGTAAGTATCTTGTAATGCATGTTAGTCACAATATGTTTGAAATGGTGTAACATTCAAAAGCATTGCAAATGATTTTCCCATACATGATAATGTAACAAAATTCTTTTGAGTGTATCTGGAAACAATGCTATGTGCTTAATTTTCAATATCAAGCATGCCATTGTAAACCTCAATAACATATATCAATTACATGACAAACTGAGTATATTAAAGCAAATTAGAGCATGGCAGGCAGCTGGCCAAACAAACTAAAACCATAAACACTTTAAAACTATGTTGGAGTGTTAAAAAACAAATTGATAAGCAAAAGGTTGATAAATCTTATGATCATTTTATTTATTCATTTATTTTAGATAAGAAATCAACGAAAATGAAGAATATAACAACATAAGCTTGATTATATCTTACTGTCTCTTTTACATTTATATAAAGAAATTTCTATTTTTACATTTGTATAAAGAAATATAGCACTTTCCTGTTATAGGAGCATTGGAGAGATCAGAAAAAATAGCTTTGGTAAGAGAAGGAAATTTTTCAGAGATTTTCTGATAATTTATTCGGTATTTCATACATACAATTTTTACTTTCCGTGCATATACACTATAAGGAATGTATCGCAATCACGATAAAAACTATAATAGAAATATTGATACATTTCTGCATTTTAAGGTTTCCTGAATCCATTGTTGCAAGGTAAAAGGATTCCTGTGTGATTGACAGGTATAGTTAGGTCCTGGGGTATTCTTTTTAGTAGTTTTTCAATGATAGTTATTGAAAAAATTAAGTTTGTGTTCGTTGATATGTAGATTGCCCCCTAAGTAAATTTTATGTACATCATTTAAAAGTAAAAAATTTTCCAGTCATTTAGTACCAGTGACTTTCTCCTACAATAATTTGTTGCAGAGTTAGTAGGAGGTGTTTACTTTTTTTCCACGACTGTACGTATATAATACGCGCATACATAATATTGCTGACCTTCAAGAAAAGTGACACAACCCGCAAAAAGCATTTTATTCCTCTATTAGGTCTGTCATCATAGGTGAGTCTTGCTACAGGAAAATTTTCACAAGTGTAGTTATCCAGAAAGTCACTTTATTACACTGTGCCCATTTGTGACCACAGAAGGGAGGGGTTAAATTGTGTGTGGAGGAAAAATTACTCAACCCTCCAACCCTTACAAAAACTTCTTATAGATTTATATAAACGAAAATTTATAGAAAAAGTATTATGGAATCCTATAGAATTGTTGCCTGTTTTTCTAATAAGCTAGTTTCACCAAAAGCTATAGAAATATCTGTAAAAGTTCAATAGAAATGCTTATAGAATTTTTATAAAATATTCGAATATATTCTATAAAAATATTCAGATATATTCTGTAAAATATTCTATAAAAATATTTGAATATATTCTATAAACATTTTCGAAAAGCACCAAGAGCAGCTGTTTCCATGTGGTCACCCTCCCAAATACTAACTGTGCTCGATGTTGTTTGGCTTCCATGATTGGACATGAGCCAGTACTTTCAGCACATTCAACGGCCTCTTGTAATTTTTAACCTCTCAGTTACACTATGTCAAGTTGATTTGCATTTCCAATTATTAAACTTGTATAGAAATCATATATATTTTATAAGCTGATTCATTCTCAACTGTGTAAGTTATGAAAACCGAAATAGTTTGTAACTTAGAAAACCAGATTTCAGGAGAAAAGAAAAGTCCGTTAAAATAAAATTTATTTACTCATTTACTTATTTATTTTGTTGGTGGTAGTGGTGCTATATTATTTACAGTTTCAAATGAGTTTCATAGCATCGAGTTAAGACATTCATTTCAGATTTCTGTTAAAATTCATTAATCTGATGGCATCAGACGAGAGGTGTTAAAATTAACTCTTATTTTTATATAGACTTGAAAAAATATTTAAAAGTCTAATAAATCTATCTATATATATATTTCTCTTGCATGGTGCTAAAATAGGGTTGAATTTGTAGCTTGCCGTGTGGCAACAACTGCAATAATACAATTAATTTGCCTTATTACATTCCACCAATCAGTAGAATGATTTCACTACTTAAAACTGCATCATATCTATATATATATTTCTCTTGCGTAGCATTAAAATAGGGCTAAATTTGTAGCTTGCTTTGTTTCAACAACCCCAATAATACAATTAATTTGCCTTATTACATTCCACCAATCAGAAGAGTGATTTCACCACTTAAAATCGCGTCATATTTAAAAGAAAAATGTCAATGTTTTTCATAAATTGTAAGCCTATTAAAACGATTCTGTTTAATTATGCACTAATCGCAAAAGAGCAGAATACAGATTATTTATTGAGAAATAATATTAAGTAATCTGTGTAAATAAAATGACAGTGAATAACCTTTCATAATAAGCAATATGGAAAACGAAATGTTTCCAATGAAGATAATGAAGAGATCCATGAATTAAAATATTTTACTGTAACTGTGTCAGTGATGACGTCGTATTCCTGATCCTTATTATTACACATACATAGGCTGGACTCTTGCTATTTATTTAAAGATCCTCGGTATACACAAAATAAAATATTTCTGAAAATTACATAATTTCCATTTAATTAAAATGAATATTTAATGAAACTCTGGAATTTTAAAACAATTGCTTAAATGATGCTTTAATCTGAGAAGGGATGAATGGTTCTGATGATGAAAATGATGTTATATTTGAAAGAAAGGATTCATTCTCATATAGACTTCAAGGGTATTACGGCAAATGTTAGAATTGTTTCAAACAAACAATCGATTTCTGGGAAAGTTTTCCATAGTGTGAAGCAGTTACCTCTTGGAGAAAAAAGCACAGGAATGGTTTGTTAGGAACTGCCAATGACGTCATGAGCTTTAGAGTCTATATAAAACTGAAATATTTTAGTACAATTTTGTCAATATGACGTCATAGTCACTGGCCTTTACATCTAATTCAGCAAGTTAGAATTCAGAGCAGGAGCTCTTTTTAAGCATAGTACGATCTTTTGGCAGATGTAAGAATAGCAATGGCCATATGCTCATTTTACAGTTACGTGATGCATTTAGAAAATCAGCATTTTGATCACAAGCTCCTTTTAGGCACATCAGAAAACGTGTCGTTTACGTTTTGTTAACTTGCCAAGTGTCTAAGGGATATTGTATTTTTCACGTCGGAACGAACTCTAGATATTGTTTGTTGATTTATATTGAACTGTCTTGGTATCAGGTAGTGTTTTTCCAAGAGTTTTTCGAAATAAATTTAAGCCGTTCTGTACAATATTATGTGCAATAAGTTTTCAATTAATGTTTTTTTTACCTTAAATTTTTTTGAAAATTTCATAAGTTAAAAGGATTTATGATAGTACTCATTATTGCTAGAGTTGCTTCAAAAAGCGTCGAGCAAGTAAAGCGAGCTGGGAACGTGCAGCGGTTCCAACGTGAATTTTGTCGCAATTCATGGGGTTGGTGAGCATTAGTGAGTAGGGGGCCGAGCCCCCTAGTTATTTGTTAAACTTGAAACATGATTGTTTAAATATTTTTATACTTCAGATTAAAATATTTCAATAAAAATGACAATTAGTGAATAAAGTTTTTTAAATTACATGAATTGTCATTAGTGAATAAAGTTTATTAAATTAGATGAATATATTTATGAAATTAACAGCAAATTAATAAATTATTATAAAATTAAACGACAAATTAATGAATCATAAACAAATATATTAATATTAAACTGATGTATTACAAAATTAATTCTTTTTTTTAAACTTTAATCCAGATTATTATTATTTTTAATATTTTATATATTTCAGTATAGATAAATTAATACACACAAATTTTAAAAGACCAAAAAATAAGAACTCTATAGAAAGGATATTCTATAGAAAAAGAACTCTATAGAGTTCTATACAGCTCTATGAACTATTTTCGTAAGGGAAACCTCATACTTAAGGGTTTTACGCTTTTATGCAGAGCTAAGTGCTATAATTTCATGTTACAGTAAAAACATGCGAATCTTTTGCCTCTCCTGTGAAATTTACTTTTGTCGAGATGTGTTACTTTTCTTGTGGATGAGCAATATGTAATCAGTATTGTTTGGTTTAAACCATGCTGGTTTAAACCAAGTGGTTTTTAAAAAAAAAAAACCATGCTGGTTTTTTTTCATCTGGTTTTTTTCTCTTTTTCCCCAATGTTTTCATTTATTTTACACATTATTGAAAAATGTAAAATCTAAGTTATGCAGAAGCTAAAAGCAAAACTTTAGAAAAATGATGAATTAATAAACTTGTAAAGTGACAAACATTTTTAGTCAAACTTTTCTTATAAGCTTTAAATCTACATGGCAGACTAACTAATTTTTCTAAAATTAGCTGGGGAGAAAAAAAAAAGTAGTTTTTTTTTTCTTCTTTTTCAAGCCTTTTATTTTTAAAAATAGCCAAAATGGCAGATTTGAGCTAAAAATACACTTTTACTACTTATATTGCTTAATTAGTTAAGATTTACTAACAGGGTTCCTACGGGTCTGGGAAAACCTGGAAAACAGGGAATTTGAAAATTTAGGCAAAAAGTCAGGGAAATGTCAGGGAATTTTTTAAATATTTGAAAAGGTCAGGGAAAAGTCAGGGAATTTTTTATATACTACTTCCATTAGAATTTCTATTATCGTCGTAAATGAAAAAATTTTGAATTAATTTAATTATTCATCCAATCTAAAAATTTTATATAAAATTTATGCAAACTATATAACAATATGAAAAATAATTAAAAAGTTGGAAATTCATTCAGCACTTACTTTTTATAGCATTTATCTAAATTAAAGTCCATTATGGAGGGTTTTACAACAATATATAAGCCTAATTTTTACCGAGAAAGGTCAGGGAAACTTTTAAATAAAGTCAGGGAATTTTTTTACCAGAATTGTGTAGGAATCCTGACTAAGGATTACATTATGCCTCAATGATGACATAATCATAAGTGATTCTCTCCATTGGTTACTCTTTGTTCTGTATGCTAATGAATGATTGGCTGTGAGTTTTCTTTATTCTATCATGCTTATTGGGGTTTAGTAAGCCTTTGTTTTTCTTGCATTCCTACATTGGGATTGGGGTTTTGCATTATGATTTTATTCTGTTATCAGCAGGGTTGGCATGGTTTAAATCAATTGGTTAACCAACGGTTTTTTAGAAAAAATCTAATATAATATTTTCTCATTTTTGTAATTTAAGTGTTTCAAATTATTGGATATAAATAATTTCTACTTTTAACCAGGGATGTAGTGGAGGGTATATGCAGGTATACGATGTATACCTTCCGAATTTTTTTTAAGAAGATCCGTATACCCTCTGTTTCTCAAATAAAGCTAATAGCGTATACCCTAACCATGAACGTTTAGGACTCTGGCATATACCTTCTGCCTATAGCGTATACTCTCTGCATTTTTTACGACTACAACACTGCTTTTAACAGTCTTATCACAGCAGTCACCTTGAGACATAATGAGTCTAGGTTAATTTGTATGCATGTAGAATGAAAATTGCATGTGTTGATGAACATATCTGAAGCTCTAAAGAGAAAATTTAAAACATGGGAATTTAGCAAAGATAAAATAGACTAAAAATATCCAATATTTTGAATAAAATATTTTCTGCAGATTATTTACAATTAATAACATAAAATGACCTTTAAGATTTCAGTCAAGCTGTAAAAGAAAATTTTCTTGATTTGGGTTATTATCTTTTAAGACTTCTCAACTGCTCTACTCAACAAGCGCAAAACGGTATGACACATTTACAAATTAATTTTTTAACGGAAAGATATAAAATTGGAAGTCCTGACTATGGAAGGAATTTGGAATCAAACAGTGTTTCAGGCAATTTTGATCATGTGTCAAAGATGTTTTTAACCTTCCTTGAGTGGTTATTCTTCTTTCATGCGGAAATTCAGTTCAAAACGCCTACTTTGAAAATATTTTCTAAAAGATCTATTGCATTTGCAAAAATATGCAAAACACCGTTCCATTTCATAGTATCTGAACAACAGCATCTGCTAGTTTCATGCATTTCCGAACAAAAATAAATTAAAACAAAGTGGCCCTTTCGGATTTGAGAACAGCCTTAAGAATAAAAAAGAAACTCAAAATATGAAGTCGAATAAGAGGACTTTGAAAAATGGGATGCTAGTGAAGCACCTGTTTATTTTTAACTAAAATATGCAATAAGATATATTTAAATCGTCTATTGCATAATCGAATCCACTATTTAGATCTGACAAAAAAATGGGAGAAAATTGAGATAAGGTTAACTTGAGACATAATAGAAAAGAGTCTCCACATATAAAGGCTTAAAAAGGTATATTATTAATTTTTAGTTTAAACATTTAAAAGTAATATGTATTATAACATAGCTTAGAAAAAAAGACTGTGTATTAAGTCTGGTGGCTATTTAAATGTTTTAGTGGATGACAACTTTTATAAATCTATGTACTTTCCACTTTAAGATCAATGTTTTCAGTAGTCTAAAAAGCTGGTAAATAGGTATTTCTGTTTATTTTACTGTAGCCTTTTTTTTTTTTTTCCCTGTCAGTTTCTGAGACGTGTCAAATGACAATATACAATACTTGCTTAAACGTGTAAAGACTCTACTGCTAAATTCAAATCATTCCAGGAATTCTTTATAAACAGCTTTACTTTCAATAAAAGATAATAATTGTTCATGTAGTGTTCTAACAGAAAAATCAGGTATCTCAGATTGCAAATATTTCAAAGAAATTATTTTGAATAGCCATGGGAAATATGAAACTACACCATATATTTATTTATAGTACTATAGTAATCAAAAGATTGTTTATTAAGATTTTCAAGGTATGAAAAGGATAGGTAGGATTTTCATGTTTTACTATGTAGAGCATTTTATTCATGGAACATAAGACAGCTTTTATTAAAAATGTTTAAATTATTTCAACTTTCTGCATAATTACTGTAATTATTTAATTTAAATTATTTTTAAATGAAGTTATATTACTTATATATCCAACAATGTTAATTTTTATCAATAAATATGCACGTATACGAAATAGGAAAATATATTTTAAAAAACCCGGGTTAAACCAAAAAAACCAGGTTTTTTGGTTTTTTTGAAAAAAACAGGGTTTTTTACCAACCCTGTGTAATATATATGTATTGTGTGTATTATACATGATACACACATAATAATGGATGGGCCAGAAGCGTTTGATACATTTAAAATTCAACAGGGTTCCTACGGTCCTTGAAAGTCTTTAAAAGTGCTTACATTTTTCAAAGGAAATTTTTGGTGCTTAAAAGTACTTATTTTCATGCAAAATCTGAAAAAAGTCCTTAAAAGTGCTTAATTTTACTCTCATATTAATTCTTAATCAAAGGTGAAACTCTTCTGCATTTCTTTTAATTTCCGATTTTTAAAAAAAATTTAATCCCGCCTTGCCTCCCCTTCTTCTGAAATTTCACTTCCCCCTTCGTAATATCAGAGTTAAAAACTTCATTTTTTTAACCTTTTTCTACTCTCAGGGATGTAAGACATGTGCCAGATGCCAGACAAAGCCAAAATCGCTTTACTGTGCCAAGCTTCTACAAAACAGCTATTTTTTTCCATTTTGCGCCAAAACGTACTTAGTGCCAAGATGAAATTTAGCATGATTTCGTCGATCTGAGAAACAAACCAAAAAAAAATCCATTTTTAACCTTTTTCTAAGCCCAGGGGCGTAGCTACCGTGGAGCAGTTGGAGCAAACTGCTCCAGGCGCACGAATCCTAAGGGCGCAAAATTAGAAAGAGCGAAATAAAGATTTGTAAAAATATTTGCATATGTTTTTCATCATTTATAAGATATTACGCATTAATCTTTTTTATATATAATCTTGGATGTTCCTGTGACATGTTACCTTGTGTTTAACCTCAAATATTTCGATTTAAAACGTGTTTTTCTACAGTTAAAAGAAATTCTATTCGTGAAGTTTTAATTTTAATTCGTACCATATTGCAGCCTCAAGTAACCGCTTCAGCATGTCTCATTTTGTTTTCCCTGTAACTTTTCCGTAGACGACAATTGAAGATTTTCAAATCGTAAAGTAATCAAAACTTATTTATAGTGCTCGGCAACTTTATTGCCTACCACTATTTACAAACAATAATCTTCCTGGTACATTTCTATTGAAAATGTTTTGGAAATTTATCATGATGATACTGTACGGAAATAATGGTAGCGAAAGAAGTCACCGCCGAGAAACCTATATTTACGATATAACAGTAATGACAGCTACTTAGTTATTTTACGTTTCGAAAAATAAAATAGGTTAAAAAGTTGATAAAATTATTGACCATTTTGCAAACAAAAAACCAAGAAACGAAAATTTTGACTTTTTTTTCTGAAACTAAACGTGCATCAATACAGATTACAAAACCATAATAAGACTCTGATTTAGGCATATTGTAAATCAGTCCATGGCGACAAAATTTAGGGGTTGAGAGGAAGCGGTAAATGAAATTTCGAGCGTATTGTTTTTGAGATTTTTGAAATATGACAAATCTCAAACACAGAATTGATAAGTACTTTCCTTGAAAAAGGGAGAAAAAGTTAAGTATCAAATTCAGTGTTCCTTAGGACCAGATTATCGCCTATGCAAATTTACACCACCATTTTCGAAAAGTATTTTTCCCTCTTGAACCTTATTTAATCGCAGAATTTTAGGATTAAATAAGACAAAACATATTTTTCAAAGTAATCTGAGTTTGCTTAGACCGTAATCAAGCATTGCCCCTCCCCCCACATCCATCATCCGATATCGCATATTAATGGTCGATGAATTTTTGAATTATATAATGAAAAAAACATCTGCAGTTACTTCACCCAACTTTCCGAACAGTTTAAAGAAATGCTGTGTTTTCAAAACAGTATAACAATGAATAAAAAGTTAGATCCTAATTTTATACAAAGGTGAAATATTTCCACTGGTGATAAAAACCTCGTGTTTTAAGGAAAACGCGTATTTTCATTCATAAAGATTAAACATTTTTCTAATGAAATAATTTTCAACAAAGTTTCATTCTGCCCATGCTGAAACAAGGCCTATAAAAAAAAGAGAAAAAAGAAAAGAAAAATAGGACTTTACTAAACTAACAAGGAAGGTTTCCTAACAGGGCATACTTAGAATATGTTGAAAAAAATGCTAGTGAAACTACTCATGTATATAATAATGGATCAGTCAAATTTAATGGCGGAATTTCAGTAGAAAGTCTGTAAAAAAATAAAAAACTTTCGAATATTTGGTGCGAAAATACGAAAGTGACATGCGATTTGGCGAGCAGGATTTTTCCTCGCCAAAAGCAAATGATTTTAATGCATCTGAAAATTGTTTATTAATTGTTTTTTAGAATGCACGATTTTTAATGAATTTAAACTTAATCAATGAAAGAGGTTATTATATATTTTTTATATTGCATATGTATATTGTTTGTTGCTGTAGTTATCGAATTTTATCACTGTAAAAATATTTTCTATGCTTTGCAAGTTGCAAATATCTATTTTAAGTTATAGTCAGCTGACATTTGATTGCCATAATACACTTCCATATCGAAGACGAAGTCGTTTCCATAGCAAAAAAATCAAATCGACAGTGTTCTATCTGTCTTATTTTTGAGCTTGAAATAATTTAAATCAATTTAAATTTTGTTTTAAATCGTAAAATATGATATTTAAATTTTATTATAAATACATATAAATTTATATGACAAACTATAGTTAAAACAAGCTAAAAATGTCAAAAATATAGTTAAAACTAGAGATGCAACGAATATTCGGCCGAAGCCGAATATTCGGCCCATTCGGCCTGTCTGCCGAATATTCGGCTTCGGCCGAATATCAAGTCCATTATTCGGCCTTGGCCGAATAATACTAATAAATGTTTTTATATTTATTCAGAATAACTTTTTAATTTGATAATTTATATTCATCATATATATAATGAAAATTTTATTTGAAATTAACTAACACTTTTTTTTCCATTAACTTTCATACTCCAAATGGGTTTTATCTACCCATTTTTATATAAGAGACTAATTTAGGAATCATGTTAAAAAATTTTTATGCTGTATCAGTAAGTACAAAAAGTATCTGTAATAAGCTAACATAATCTGTTAAATTTAAAATTAATCTATTCAAAATTGTTTTAATACAGCTGAACAAGCAAATTCAAAATTTTTTTTTTATCATAATGGGAAGTTTAACATTTAACCCTTGTTACATAAAAAAAATATTTCTTTCAATAATATTTTGAATTATACCTATAAAGAACATAAATATATGATTGATTAGATATAGATGTATTATATGTATAAGATATTTAAGTCCTATATGTTGCAATACTTAAGTGTTTTCTTTTTTTTTTTTTTTTTTTTTTTAGTAAAATACGCTTAAAAGTTAAATATAATTTAAGTGATTATTTTAAGTCTGTTATTATTTCTTATTAAACAATGAAAGAAATGTAAATACTAAATTTTTTTAATTAGTATGCATTTACGTTTTAGATATTTTTTTCAAGAATAGCATTGTAATGCCTTAAAAAACAGTTAAAATGTTTTCAATAAACGTAGATTGTGATGCAGAAATAATAATAATTCAGCATTCTCAGGTGATAGTCTATTTTTTTTTTTTCGTAAATGTTACCTGCTTCTGAAAATAAGCTCTCACTATATATGGTACTTCCTGGTGCAGAAAGGTACTTTTTGGCTAATTGTAAAAGGTTTGGAAAGTCTTTTGAATTTTTCACCCACCACTCCAAAGGACACTGTTGTATTTCTAGTAGTGGCTGGGAAAGAAAATTACTAATTTCTTTTACTTCTTCACATTGAGGGGCACTTTCTATAGAGGCTTCACTGCTGACAGCAAAGAAAAAAAAATTAAAGATAAATAAAAATTTTGTTAATTGTGAGCTTTATAAAGTCTACAATGATTTCTTTCCACCATTTTAGAGGATATTCCTTTCACCCTTTCTATCAGTGGTTTTTCTTAAAATATTAAGATTTCTTATTCTTTATTTTATTTCATCTGAAAGCTGAAACTTCTGTTTCCTAGTACTTTTAAAATTTTGTCATTATTTTAAAATGCAACAACAACACACATAATATCTATTAAAATGTAACTAGACAGTACCTAATGAGGAACTTTTGCTGATATATATATATTTTTTTTTGGGGGGGGGGGGTCTGAATTATATTATTGAGGCAATTTTTAGGCCGAACATAGTCGAATACTTTTTCAAGAGTAAAATAATGCTTTAAAAAATTAAAGATTTATATATAAATAATTTTTTAAAAGAAAACAATACATTTTAATTGTGAAATATACGAGAATTGTGCATATAGTGCATACTATATTTTGTTTTTAGGCAAAACTAAGTTCATTATTCGGCGGCCGAATAGGCCGAATATTCGGCTGTAACTTGGCCGAATATTCGGTATTCGGTTATTCGGCCAAACCACTATTCGTTGCATCACTAGTTAAAACAAATTAAAAATGACAAAACTAAAGTTATTTAAGTTAAACTTATATAGACAAATTCAACATAAAAAGTTTTTTCCTACATAAAAGCGTATTTTTTTTTTCATCGCCAACCGGTGATAAATCGCCAAATAAATGAAAATTTCGTTTTTATGGATGTTGTATCGGGGTTCCGCCAAAAAAATTTTTATAAACGTATATATCCATATGAGAAGAACATTCTGTAATTTTTTCAGATTTTTCTGAGTATGCCCGTATGGAGACCTTCCTTGTAAGTCCCATTCTGGTAGGCTCCAGACTGGCAACCTGCGAGTCGGTGCGCCCTTCCTCAGGTGGAGCTAATAATTACAAAATTTGCAACAAGCATAGATATGAACAGTCTTAAATTATTTAATAATTAAAAAAATTCCCTTTTTGATGCATTTTGAAAAAAATTATTAATCTTTTTTCTTTTCCTTTTTGCAAAGCTGGGGAATTGAATTTTTTTGTTTCAGAGGACCTTTTATATAGTTTAAAACTTGATGTATATTCTGCATTTCTCTCTGTCACGTTTGGTGACATGATCTATCCTAAGAATTTTCAGCCTGTCTGGCACAAAAGAGCATCGCCTTTATTTCAAAATATATACAGGTATTTTTTTTTTCAAGTTTTTTGTAAAATCATTTATTAAGTATTTGTTTGAAATGTGTAAGGTTTCGTGTATTCGTACGATGCTATTTCCCTATATAAATGTTTATTATATGAATTTTTGCGCTTGATGCACTAAAATATTTATAAAGAGTATTTTCTTAAAAATTACATTTTAATATAAAAACGAGACTGTTTCAATATTGTCTATAAATGTGATAATCAGAACGATGATCAGCTATTTTGTATATACGTTAGAACGGGACTGTTATTCAATGTGGCGCCCTTTGAATGTTCTTTTTGCGTCCCTTCGATTATACCCTGTTGCTAGAGTTTTTTTTAAATACAATTCATTCTGCATAAGATGGAAATCTGCCTTACATAGAGCTTTAGAAAGAGTTAATATATTTTAAAGATACTTTATTTTAAAATCAAATTAGTAACATTTACATGTTTCTTAATATTACTAGCAGCATTAAGATTTTTTTATCCTCCGGGTCCAAATTTTTTTTTAAATAGGTTTAATTAATCATAACATTCTTATTTAGTACTAAAATTCTGTGTATTTAGAATCCTACACAAGTCATTCGCAAGCTAATGTTAAACCAATGGTAACGTTCTTTACAAATTTCACATTTACATTTCAATATTTTAAAATGATTTTTTTTGTATAGAATATATGTGGTCGATGTCTAAACTGTTATTTTTATACTGTTTCGTTTACTTTCAATTTTGGATCCAAAATTGAAAGCATCCCCAGAAAGAGAAACTGGAATGGTAATGGATATTATTGATTTCTACTAGCAAGGTGGTAAAATAAGGAGTTTCTAAAATGTTGCGCCATCCAAAAATCCGAAGTCTACGTATTTGACAGTTGCCGAGTCTGACCCTGCATGCAGTAGCGGCTCTTCAGGGTTTCGCAATTACTTTCCTACTAGAATATTGGTATATATAAAACTTCATTTTTTTTAATTGTGGGATTTTCTACGATTAAACACGGAGAAATTTTTTTATTTAAATTACTGGTAGCAAAGAGATTGTGAACCCCTTTTCTTGCCACCCTGTCTGCGTGGTGAAATGTTGTTGTATAGATGCGTGAGCAATAAAATATAATTTAATTGAGATATAAGATAAAATATTCATCAGTTATCGTCACAGAATTGTTGGTTGAAAAATAGTTTAGATACCAAAGCCGTCGACCAATTTCTTCGAAAATTAATACTTCTTGTAACAGATTTATAAAATACCTGGCGACATCATCAAAAACACACCAAATCATGCTCTGGGTATCTGAAAACGTAAGGAAATTCTAACATTTACGCATGCATACACACATACATTTTGAATCATTGTAAAAAATGTGAGAACAGATTCAGAGTATTTGAAAATGTAAAAATATATCATTACTTCAATTATTCTAATTAATTTTTATTCTGATTACAATGCTTTCCTAGCTCCTTCCTTACATTCTATGTAATAGAAAATAAAAACTGTAATTTTGAGTAAAATGTAAGCGTTTCAATCAGGGTTCTCGTTGCTGATCGCCACCGCGCCAAAATGTTTCATTTGGCAAGAAAAGTAAAGATTGAAATCTCCAAATTGCAATAGATTTTTTTTTCTTTCGGCGACACTCTAAATAATGTCATTGTACGATTAAACTTTTTCTGTGTAACTCATTATTTGCATTTTGATCAGGGTTGGAAAAAAAACGGGTTTTTTTGTAAAAAAACAAAAAAACCGGTTTATTTGGTTTAAATCAGGTTTTTTTTAGTTTAAACCGGGTTTTTTTAAATATAATTTCCCATTGCATACAGATGCATATCTGTTGATAAAACAAACATTTTTGGATATTATATAAGTAATATAACTTTTGAAAATATTTAAATTAAATAATTACAGTCAATTATATAGAAAATTGAAATCATTTCTAATTTAAACAATATTAGTAACAGCTATGTCTTATGTTCAAAGTAAACTGCTCTACACAGTGAAACATTGATACCTTGAAAATCGTATGAAGAATCCTTTGATTAATAATATTATAATCAATTAATAAACATTTCATGCAGTTTCATGAATATAATATATTATTCTGTGGTTGTGTGTTTTTTTTTTAAATCTCCAAATATTTCTGGTTATTTTGTTTTCTGAGTGATAACTCCAAGTGTCCAAGTCAACATTTTTGGCCATTAGATTCAGCAACTAACAGAAGAGATTGATTGGTATTATTGAAATGCTATAACACTCAATTTTTGCAAGCTGTGTTATTCAATTTGATATCTTAAGTTACTCTTTTAAATTCTTTAAGGATAATTTTCTCCAATCCCTATCCAGAAAATTTTCTTTTACAACTTAACCAAAATCTTAAAGATCATTGTATTTTGTTATTAACTGATGTAAATAATCTGCATTTTTTAAATGAAAACATTTTATAATAAATATTGAATATTATTTATCTATTTTATCTTTTCTAATTTCACATGTTTTAAGAAAAATCTTTAGGGTATCAGATACGTTCATCAGCACATGCTAATTTTTATTCTACATGTATAGAAACATGACCTAGGCTCATTATGTCTCATGTTGGCTGCCGAGATGAAGTGTTAAAAGTAGAAATTACTTCTATCAATAATTTAAAACAATTAAATTACAAAAAAGAGAAAATATTATATTAGATTTTTTCTAAAAAAACCAAATTAGTTTTTTTGACAAAAAAAAACCAATTGGTTTAAACCGTGCCAACCCTGGTTTTGATATTCTTAAGTGTTTCACGATGAATCTATTATTACTATTATTTGAATTTGGCAAGTGTTTCTTTAACGATTAACCAAATTGTTCAGATTAGTCAAAAGCCAGTGAGAACCCTGGTGTAAACTATTATCGTTGTCCATTGGGTAATTTTCTAAACCCTTAGCTATAGAAATATAGTTCTATAATAAAAAAGTTTCAAAGTTCTTCATCCTCTTAAAAGTAATTTATGTCAGAATAGTTATTTTTATAAAGCTATGAGGTTTACATTTTTTATTCATTCCCGGGGTTCTATACGTTATATTTAAAAAAACTTCTCCATACTTTAACAGGTAAAAAAATAAAAATTTCTCTTTTGTGAGACCAAAACTTACCAAATTGAGTGGAATTTTAGTATTTTCGGGCACAAAAAACATAACAAGTTTCACGCATATGCGAAAAGTAAAAAAATAACAAAATAAAAATTAGTATTCTTCAATGCGTCAAAACACTTGTAAAGAAAAGCATATACTAAGGGCGTCAGATTATACTGGTGAGAAGAAGGCGCAACGTTTTAAATAGCCCATTTGCGCTTTTGAAACGAAAATCCCGCACAATTCCCAGAAAATATCGGTAGTTGGTAGGTACTCTGTACTTAAAGAATTATTTCATTATTCAGTATTTATTTTTAATTATTTATATTTAATAAGTTGTTAAAATAGTTTGGTTTTCAAATAAAAGTAAGGTTTTAAATCGAATTAAGAATTTTATATAAACTTTTAACTTCAAAATAAAATTACGCAGAACTTTTGCGAGTGGAAAGAGGGCGCAGAAACTTTACTTGCTCCAGGGCGCGGATTATGTAGCTACGCCACTGTAAGCCGCTAATTGCGTCAAAAAAAAGAAAAAACCGCGGTCAAAAGATCTCGAAAAACACGCGATGTTTGTCAAATGATCACGAAAAAAACGTGAATTTTGTCAAAGGATCGCTAATTTCGTCAAAAATAAACAAAACGCGGTCAAAAGATCGTAAAACGATAATTTTGTTAAAAGATGGCGAAAAAAACTACGCAAATTTCATCAAAAGGTCGCAAAAAAAAACATAAATTTCGTCAAAAGATCGCAAAAAACGCGCAAATTTTGTCTAAAGATCGCGAAAAACGCGCAAATTTTGTCTAAAGATTACGAAAAACACGCAAATTTTGTCTAAAGATTGCGAAAAACACGCAAATTTTGTCTAAAGATCGCGAAAAACACGCAAATTTTGTCTAAAGATCGCGAAAAACACGCAAATTTTGTCTAAAGATCGCGAAAAACACGCAAATTTTGTCGAAAGATCGCGAATTTTGCCAAAGGATCGCTAATTTCGTCAGAAAACGAAGAAACACGATCAAAAGATCGTAAAACTGCTTTTATTAAAAGATGGCGAAAAAACCCCGCAAATTTCATCAAAAGGTCGCAAAAAACACAAATTTCATCAAAATATCGCGAAAAAAACGTGCATTTTGTCAAAGGATAACTGACTTCGTCAAAAAATGAAGAAAACAGGGTCAAAAGATTGTGAAAAAACGCGAATTTCGTTAAAAGATCGCGGAAAATACGGGAATTTCATCAAAAGATTGCCAAAAATACGCAAATTTCGTCAAAAGATTGCCAAAAATACGCGAATTTCGTCAAAAGATCGCGAAAAACATGCGAATTTTGTCAAAGGATTACTAATTACTTCTAAAAACGAACAAAATAGGGTCAAAAGATTGTGAAAAAACGCAAATTTCGTTACAAGTTCTCGAAAAAAAACCACAAATTTCATCAAAAGGTCACAAAAAACCGCTAATTTTGTCAAAAGATTAAAAAAAACAAAACACGCTAATTTCGTCAAAAAATAGCGAACAGCACACTGATTTCAACAAAGGATAGCAAAAAATACGCGAATTTTGTCAAAAGATCGCGAGAAATACGCAAATTTCGCCAAAAGATCGTAAGAAATGCGCAAATTTCATCAAAAGATCGCGAAAATATGCAAATTTCTTTTTTATTAGCATTAGAATTTCAATTTGCTCCAAAAAGAGTTTTTATTGCTACAAAATTAATTTTTGCTGTTACAAAAATGGATTTTACTGTTACAAAATCAGATTTTTGCTGCTACAAAAATAGATTTTACTGCTCCAGAATTCGATTTTTGCTGCTACAAAATGGCTTCATCTGAATTTCACCCTAAAAATTTCTCTTCCTCCGTTTTTCTTTGCTCCCCCACAGTACTCAAAGTTTAAAAACTCTTCAAAACTGTTTTAAATTTTATTTTGCTTTTTCATTTTATTGCCACAATAAATAATCAATCAAGATTTCTCTTCACACCCGAAATTGGAATTTTCCTTTTGCACCCCCCCCCCCCTCGAACACACACACACACTTAAAGAACACATGGAATTTAAAGTCTTTAAAAACTCCTTTTAGTTTTATTTTTCTTGTAAATTTTTAGTAAGGAAAATAAATAAGTCATCTAATAAACTCCCTCCCTCCCTAAAAAATTTAAAAAAATGTGCTTGTCCCTTTGCCCCCTCAACTTATAAAGTTTAAAATCTTAAAAATCATTGCTTTTTTAAAAACTTTTTCTGCTCCATTAGTTAGCTTATTTTAACAATAAATAATCGATCATACAGTTTTACCCCCCACCCCCTCCACCGAAATTCACGTTTCCCCGTCCTCCCCCCTCCTTACCAAGCATACAAAATTTAAAGTATTTTAAACTAGTAAGTTAATTATAAGTATGTTAAACTACCCCCTCCCCCCTTCCCCCCACTTCCAAATAATAAGAAAAAATTATGTTTCTCCTCTTTGTTTATCTTTACAATAAGAAAGTATTGGATTCCGGAAAAATTTTCGACCAATTTACACATTTTAGTGGTCAGATATCCTGAAAAACATGTTTTTACAAAATGAGTCTGTGACCCTGTTTGTCTCTATGTGACACAAATTTTGTGGGTGGTGTATCTCAAGAACTAATGCACAAAATTTAATAAAAATTTATATTCAGTTAATCCTCGATATAAATTAGTGTTGATTAGTTTTTGATGTAAATCGTCCAACAGGTGGTGCTGCTATGCTGCATTTTTCATGATTTACGCCATAGCTATATCAAGAACTAAAGCACGAATTTTCATCAAACTTCAGATTCAGGTATACCTTGATAATTATAAGTGCTGATTATGGTTTGGTGTTAATCTCCCAACAGATGGCGCTGCTATGCTGCATTTTTCATGATTTCTGCAATAGCTATATTGCAAGAACTAATGCACGGATTTTCATCAAACTTCAGATTCAGTTAGATGTTTACATAAGTTGTTGCTGATTAGGTTTGGTGTAAATCACCCTACAGATGGCGCTGCTATGCTATATTTGCAGGATTTGCACGGTTTTAACAATAGTCGTATCTCAAGAACTAGTGCACGGAATTTCATATCTTTAGAATCCTCATGAGGGGCATAGACCATTTAATTTTGGCACTCTGATAATGAATTATGGAGTATTAACATGTATGAGATAGAAGAAAATTTTGGGATTGGCACATCTGACTAGATTTTTCTTCCGCTGTATGTTATTTTAAAATTTTCTAAATTTCTACTGCCACATGGTGAAATCCCCCCCCCCCCCTTCCCGTTCATTTGAATATTTAAAACTTTTATAAAAATGAAAGAAACCCTTTATTAAAAAATGCATGTTATAATTTATTAGTTTATTTAATTTGAAGGTCCTTAAATTTTTTTGGTTTTGGTCCTTGAAAGTCCTTAAAAGTACTTGATTTTTATTTAATGAAATGTGTATGAACCCTGTTCAATAAAAAATCAAGTATTTTGTGTAAGAGATTAGATGAAAATACCCCTCATGATTGAAAGTTTTGTATAAGCAAATTAAAAAAAATGGTTCCAAAATGTTTTGATAGTTGAGGTTACTATTGCAACGCTACACAAAAGAGCAGAAAATAACTTAAGCAAGCATTTGATCACAACGTTTATTCCCATGTTTAAAATTTCTTTTATGGTTACCCATCCTATTTTTCTTCCTAATTTTTGACACAGTAACTCAGAATGGTGGTCTTCTACGATAAAAATTTAAACTAAGAAGATACAATGTAATTTAAAGCAGAGGTTGTGTGAATCATGCAGAAATAAATCAGAGTAAAAATGAGAATTTTTATTAAAACACTTAAGAACTTTACTAAAAGATTAATCACATAATTTATAAAAAATATCGACAATATATCAACCAAATATTAATGTTATTTTTCGAAGAGCGACTTAAGAATGTGAACATTTAAAGTTAACATTTCAAGATCAAAAAACGTAAGTGAGACATTTGCTTTTGCATCAAGAAGTATATGGTTTAGAAGACCTTTATACTGAGGGGCAGCATACTGGTAAAATTTGATTAGTTGAGAACATTTTGGACCGTTGTCCAGTACCTTGGTAACCTTGCTATTATCGCTAAGCTAATGTGTGCTAGCTCATTGTAAGATATAAAAAAGAAAATTTAAAAAAATGCAATTTAACAAATTACAACGAATATTTGGAAAAGGATTTTTTCAAAGACTAAAATTTAAGACACAAAAAATTACACGAAGTTGATCATACATTACATACGCCATGAATTAAACATTAATAGTGTTAGTACACGTAAAATTGCAAGCAACAAAAATCGCCTGCGACTCGTCAGATTTCCTGAAACTTACGTATTATCCAAGCATTTCATTGGCTGTTCAGGAAAAGGCTTTTCCATCGTCAGATTTTCAAGAAATCTGATGACCAATTTTAAATGAAATTTCATTCTTAAACTTCTAAACATCCCATAATATTACCTTTTACACCGTCGTATAGAGAAAAAAATGTACTTTTAAATGCAATTTGTTTGAAAGCTGTATCTCAATTTATTTCTGAGTTATTAATTTTTTTGGTAGTTTTTATTACTTTTTTGTCATAGTGGCAACAGAAGTATCCATCTCTGTTGAAAGTAAAGGTTAGTGTATAGATCAATCAGAAAACTAATAAAATGCGGATTAAACCAATAAAATGCTTCAGATATGCTTTTGATTTCCTACCCTGACGAGGACAATAACCATTTTTCTAAATGGTTAATAAAAAGAAATAGAGTTTAAATAGTTTTAAATAGAGAATAGAAAATTAAATTGTATTTAGAAAGAAGTGGCTTGTGATCAAAGTGGAAAAATAAAAGTACATTGCATAAAAGGAAAAGGACATGATGGATAACAAATAATAATAAAAGTACTCACCCAAACTGCATAAATGTATCATCCATCTGAAAACCCTTCTTTTAACTGATAAATACAGAAGTGCCAAATTAATTTTTTTGATGATTGTTTTACTAATCAAAATACTTAACATTCATTATTAATCACTTAATTCCTCTGCACCTTTTTCCAAAGATATCTCACACATTGGTATAGGAAGTTAAATTAGTTAATCTGCCAAAAAGTTCTACATATGGAAACAAAATACACAGTACACTAAATCAGAGTTCATTCTAGGCATTTTTTGCAGGGCGGGCCGCCCTGCCTGCCCTTCTTTACAAAATTTGACACCCCGATGCCCCCACTGTCCGAAAGCCCAGCACTGTGAGCCCTATCACTCGAAAAATCAACCGAGGGAAAAATAGTGCCCTTTAAGTTAATTTCATCGCTTATTTCAAGCAAACTCTAAACTATTTGTAAACATTATATAACATCCTAGCCCCATTTTGCTCCCAATCTGTTCCTTTTCACTCTTCTCCCCATCCTCATACAGACACCAATTATTTTCAGTAAAATTTCACCACCGACGCAGTCATAAATCTCTGTCTCTATACCCCATTTCTTGGCTACCATGAAAACTCAGCCGAAGTAAGAAAGAAAAAAACCCGGAAAGGTCCTTTGATGAAATTGGCATTTTTTCGCGATTCTCTGACGAATTTTTTTCTTTTTTTCGCCGAACATATCTCAAAATTTGCGATATAGTTTATGTCCAAATTTTCGGATTTATGACCGATTCTTTTTAATTTTCGGAAATGACCGTCTTAATTTTTCGGAAAGGAATCCCCCCTGCACTGCAAAGTGTCATGAATGGGGTAAAGGGTTAGTAGCCAAGACTTTTTAGGGGGTGGTGTCACGGTGGAAGAGTTATTAGTTATTTATCATTGCATTAATGTGCCCTTTTAATGCAAAGTGCACCCTGCCTGCCCTTGATCTTAGAATAAACTCTGACTAAATAAATACACTCCATATATGAAATCACTTATTTATTAAGAAATGTAATATAAGATAAGGTAATCTGCGCTGAACCCCTTAACAATTTTATTACAATATTTATTCATTTTATTGCATTCACAAAACTCAACGTCTTCGCTGATACAAATTGCATGATATTTATTTCAGAAGATATTGAAATCTTCATTCAATAATTATAATTCTTATATAATTCAATTATTACTTTGTAATAAAATATTTTGATTGTAATAAGTATGAAATCTCAATGTACAACGTTCTTATCTAGCTGCAGTTTTTTTTTACACTAAATTTTCCTTTGCAATCATGTGAATAGCAATTCCAACTTGCTTGATCATGAGTAATAATCAGTTATGGTTGACTCAAGCATAAGAGAAAAGTTTGTTAGGGCGCATCCTTCATCACATTGAGGGAAAATCTTGAAAATAGAAAATATTTTCTTACCAGAGCAGAACATGTAAATATGTGTGCACGAATATATATACGTTACTTATTTCTTCTTCCATTCATCATGATAATTGGCAAGTTTCCAATCATCCCACAATTGAATCTGCATACGATGAGACATAGAAGATTCCAATAACGATTTGAACCAGTAACGGAATGGTGATCTTTTCCACACAAACAGTACTAGTAAGCTTTTCCATTAAGATTTTCTTTGCTATATTAGTGAAAGTTTTAAAATGCAGTTTTATGCTATCTATTGTAGTTTATTCTAAAATTCATGCTAAATTATTGGACCATGAGCTCTCCCCGATGTACTGAATTCAACAATACAGTACACTGGCGGACGCTATGCGTCCTATCGACATGAAGTTACAACGGCAAGAGAGGGGAGACGCCAGGAAGGATGCTCACCAGAAATTTCCGTTAGGTGCGAAAGTTACGGATTGGCTGTTCGATTTGTTGCCACACGAAATGATAAAAGATTTAAATAAAAGATGTTATGTTAAAAATTTGAATTTAATATTGGAAAATTATTATAATAATATTTATTTTTGATGAAAGTATTAAATTTAAGATTTATTATTTTACTATTGATATTTATTAACGATCTTTTTTGTAGAATAAATAAAATTGTTTTGAAGTAAAATTTAACTGAAAGTGATGTTTGAACGATTAATATTAATTAAGTAAATAATGTAACTAATTAAATATTTTAAAGTTTCTATTACCTAACACTCATCTAATAAACAATGCCTAGGTGAGTACATCTAAGTTCTTAATGTAGGTTGCCATAATTTGGACAAAAAGCTTCAATCTAAGCATTTTCATTGTACATATATTGCTATTATTATGTGTAATGAAACTTTACCTGTTTCGTAGAAATAGCGCGATCTATGAGAAAAATTTTAAAATTTACATAAACAAAATTTTTGATAATGAGAATCATTGTCAAAACTGCACATTCATATAACATTTACTTGCTTTTTAAAATTAAATTTTAAACTGTGTCAAGGACTTTGGCGCTCGCTGCATATTGTATGCATATATAGCAGTGTTTACAATGTCACCTCTAATCCTGATTCAATCCATGCCGATACCATCATTGTATTTCCGACCCCGTTTCCAATGAAAAAACCAGTTTGAAAATTAAACTAGCCTAGGTCATTTTCACCCCTGCTAGCTCCTAGGGCAGTAATCCAGCATTTACTGATGATTCCTTTTGGGTAAACAAACAGCGCCAGTTCACCCGTTTTAGCGTGTTGTTGTTTCCATTGTTTGAAAGTTTTGTCAGTGTTTTTATTTTTGTTCTATTTATTGTTTTTTTACAACTTTATTTTAATTTTTTTTTTTTTTTTTTTTTTTTTTCAAAAATGCAAAATGACATCAATTCTTCGCGATGGACGGTCGAAAATTTTGTTTTCTGCGATTTTTGAATTTTTGTTATGCATCAATTACTTAATGTTTAATAATCATTCAGTAAAGTTTAAATTAAACTATAAAGTTTCAAAGTATTTACTTTCTATATTGATGCATGTTTATTTTTCACCCTCTCTTCTGTTTACATATCCGAAACGACCGACAGTCTAGCTCCTGAGACAAGTGAAGTTGCCAAGTAACTGTCAGTAACAGTGATTTCGGAATCGCGTCTTTCACCGTGAACGGTTGACTTGCAACGTCATAGTTAGCAGCCAATGGCATTTCAGATGTGTTTTACGTAGGTTTGTATTTACTAATTGGCAACGTCTTTTATGCAAAACAATTGCTGTTCCCAGGTGTATAAGTGTCTGGACTGATTGTGTATCAGTAGCTTCGTGAAATATTTTGTATGCTTGTTTCACCTATCAGAATGTAGCTGCTTAAGTTATTATTTTAGTTCTTCTTATAATTTAACGGCAAAGTAATGCTGTTTTTGTAACATCATGATGTCATCTCTCCATAATAAATAAGTTGTTTTTATAACTGGTGCTTTTGAACTTGTCTTCCACAACAACTACCGTAACTCTGTTCAGCCATGTTTTCATAGGCTGTCAGGTTATGGGCCCAGTGGCCCTTGTGGAAGTGAAGATAGTGTTTTTTCCTTGGTGAGCGCTGATGAATTTCCTGTTTGCTAAAAGATGTGCCTCTTTGCTGGACTTTCGATGTTTTTGAGTGACATTTTTCGCCGACGTTTGTCGTGAATTTGCCTGACTCTTCTCATGAACTTTCATTATGTTTTTCGTCAATTCTTCAGAAGCTTTTCGTGAACTTTACCGATTTTTTTGAAGTTTTGTTTGCGATTGCTTCGACGTAGGCCGTTTTGAAGATGGAGTTATCCAATATTGCTCTCTTGACCTCCTCGAATTGGGAAACATGGAAAGTTGAAGTGAAAGTCCTGTTAATGCATTTTGGTGCCTGGAATTACATCGAGAATCCTGACTCAGACGTCGAGGTGAAGGAAAACAGCGAATGTTCAGACCAGAAAGATGGGAAAGAAGAAAAAACTGTTCCTGTAACAGACCAGTTGACTTAGAGAGAAAGAAGCGAGATGAATTTATGTAAAGCAAGATCATACACAATCATCTATCAGACCTTATCACCTGAGTTTAAGCTTATAATTGCTGGTGCCAGTAGTGGAGCTGCTTCCTGGAAAATTCTGAAAGATCATTTTGAACCCACTACAAGAGCCCGAGTGATACAGCTGTTGGATGAATTTTTCAGTGTCCGATATGTTCCCAGTGAAAATCTTGGCCTTTTCCTCTGTCGAGTGAAGCAAGCTGCCGAGTGCCTTCGAGAGGTGGGACATACTCTGTTGCCTCTGTATTTGGGGTATCAAATGATCCGGAGTTTACCAGAGGAGTTCCAGCCTACAGTCCAAGCCATCTACCGTTGGCCAGATGCCGAGTTTATTCCAGACAAGATAGAATCAGAATTGCTGCTAGAGGAGAACCGTTTGAAACTTGCAAAAAGGGGCCTTGCTGACAATGTTGCTTTTTCTGGGGAAATAACTAAATGTAAAACTCCTAAATTTGAAAATTCTGTAAATCATAGTAAATTTTTTTAAACTAAGAATTATAATGTTAATCAAAGTAAATTAATAGATCCTTGTTATTGTTGTAAATTTTATGGTCATTTAATTGCTAATTGTAAATTTAAAAGTCAATCTAAAAATTATCAATCTAAAGGCTCTCACTCTAGAAATTCTCAATTTAAAAATAAATTTTCAGAATCCAGTAATATTGAATTGAATTGTGATAGAGTAAAATGCAATAGTGTAAAATGTACCTTCGGCAAAAGGTACCAGAGGCTAGTTTAATTGAAATTTCTCCATATGAAGCTAATTCCTCTGATTTTGGCAAAAGTGGTAGTTGGGTCTTTGACACAGCTGCTACGGCTCATTTTTGCAATGACAAAAATTTGTTTTTGGATTTTGAACCTGTTTCAAATATGCAGATGTCACTTGCTGTTGTAGAAAAAGAAAGTCCTGTTCAGGGAAAGGTACTATTATTTTTTTTATAAAGTGTAAAGATGGCAGTTTTAATCAAATTATTTTAAAGAATGTTTTGCATAATCCAAATTTACGTAGAAATCTCTTGTCTGGCAGTAAACTTGAAAAGTTGGGTGCAAACTTTGTTGGAAGTAAAGGTAAACTTGTTGTATATGACAAAGATTGGAATTGGTTATTTTATGCAGTTAGAAGAAATGATTTGTATTTTTTGAAACTGTGTCATTATAATTCTATGTGTAAAGGAGAAAGCAACTCAGTTAACATTTCAGCTAATCATTCTGAAAAAGTTAATTTGAATGAGTTATGACATGAAAGATTTTGCCTTGTAAATAATGAATACTTAATTAACACAAGGAAGAATGAAAGTGTTAAAGGACTTCCAATGCTGTCAAAGTTGGCCGAGGATTGCATCTCCTGTAAACTTGCAAAATCTAAAAGAACATTTAAAGCAAAACAAAATAAGGTTTAAAACTGCTCTGGAGCTGTTATGCATGGATTTGTGCGGGCCTTTACAGGTGACATCGCATGGGGGAGTAGATATTTTTTTACCATCATTGATGATTTTTCTCATTTTGTTACAGTATACACCATCAGGAATAAGTGATGTTTTTCAGATGTTTTTGAAATTTCAGAGTACTTAAAGGTACTTAAATAGGAAAGTAATCTCTATAAGAACTGATGGTGGCATGGAGTTTTGTAACAGAGAATTTGAAAAATTTTTAGAGAAACAGGGAATTGCTCACAAGAAAACGAATCCGTACAGCCCAGAAATGAATGGTGTTGCGGAGCGTTTCAATTTATCTGCTCTTGATGGTATTAAAACTCTCCTCAAAGCTAGTGGCTTGTCTCAAAAATTTTGGGCTGAAGCCTTAATGTGTTTTACTTATACCTGGAATAGAGTATGTCACAAACAAAATAAACAGACCCCTTTTGAGATGTATTCAGTTAGAAAACCCTCAGTTTCTCATTTGAAAAAATTCGGTAGTTTAGCATATGTTGGAGTGCCCAAGCAGGCCAGAAGGAAGCTTGACATGCGAGCTAAACTAGGGATCATGTGTGGGTATGCTCAAACAACAAAAGGCTACCGAATTTGGTTAATAGAGGAAAATAAAATTGTAGAAACTATTAATGTTAGGTTTGATAAACAAAAAGGGGGGTAGACATTTGTTCAAGACTAAAAGAACAAAAATTTAATTTTTCACTTTTTGATTTCCCAGAAGATGGGAACATTTTTGATGAACTTGAGAATACACCTCACTTGGGAAATGACACTGAAAGAGCTGGTGAGTCAGACCTAGACCAAAGTTCAGAGCAGAGTGGTTTGAAACCTTGTAAATCTATTCCATGGACTCGTAAGGCAGTACAACGTAAAACAGGAAATATAACAGACATCTATTATGGCATAGAAGGGACCAATACAAGAATTAGATCTCTCAATGAATTAACAGATTATTGTAAAATAAATAAAATAGAATGTGATAAAAACTTGTTTAATTTTAGCTGTAAAAATAAAGAGTCCGGTAAAGTAACTAATTTTTTAAATGTAGATGAAGCCAACTTAACTGAAGTTAAAATTCCTCAAACCTACAATCAAGCCATAAAAACCCATGAAGCATCAAACTGGAGGGACGCAGTGAGCCAAGAATTAAACATTATGTATGAACGTAACGTATGGGATCTTGTGATGCCATCAAAAGATGCTAAGGTTCTTCGTAACCGTTGGGTATATACCTTAAAAAGGAGTGAGAAAAATGAAATAGTGAGGTATAAGGCTAGATTGGTAGCGAAAGGTTTTAATCAGGTTAAGGGAGAAAATTATGAAGAAGTTTTTAGTCCAGTAGTTAGTTTTTCAATAGTTAGATTATTCTTTGCTATATTTTCATGTCTGTTAAAATGGGTTACTGTCCAGGTAGACATCAACAGTGCTTATCTTTATGCTAATCTGGATGAAACTGTATACATGCACCAACCTGGGGGTTTTATTAAAGAAAAAAATAAAGTTTGTAAGTTAAATAAGGCCATTTATGGTCTGCATCAATCCGGCAGAGAGTGGTTCTTTGAAGTGGATGATGTTTTATCCAAACTGGGGTTTCATAAACTCGATTGGTGCAATTGCGTATACATGTTTCAGTCCAGATTGATCCTTTTACTTTATGTTGACGATATTGTTCTTTTTGGTAAAACCAAAGATGATTTAGATCTTGGGTTAAATTTACTGCAAAAACATTTCAATTTAAAAATTTTGGGAACAACCAGAAAGCTTTTGGGCATAGAATTGAAGAGATAGGAAATCGTCTGTATATTCACCAGACTTCATACATTGAGAAAGTTTGTGAGATGTTTGCAGAATTTAAATTTCCAGTAAGCTCTTTACCTATTCCCAGGGGCTTGGTTTTGTCAAAACAAGATTCACCGTCCACTAAGGAAGAAATAGAAATTATGTCTAGATTTCCATATAGAAATCTTATAGGCTGTTTATCTTTTATAGCTGAGAGGACTAGACCTGATATAATGTATGCAGTTAATTTATTATCCCAATTTCAATCAAATCCTGGAATTACTTACTGGAATAGTTTGTTAAAATTGTTAGGTTATTTAAAATATACTAAGGAATATAAACTTGAGTTATCCAGAGTCAGTCATTAAATCTTTCATGTTATTCAGATTCAGATTTTGCAGCAAACGATCGTGTCTCTATGGGTGGGTATATTTTGTTTCTGGATGAAATGCCCATATCATGGAAGACTTTTAAACAAAAATGTATGTCTTTTTACCATGGAGGCAGAATACGTCAATTTAACTGAATCTGCTAAAGAGTTAATCTGGGTCAAAAATGTTTTGCAGAATGAGGTGCTTAACTTAAACTTGAGGGATTGTACTCTGATGTTCTGTGATAACCAAGCTGCAATAGCCTTTTCGAATTCTCCATTTGAAAATCAGAAAACCAAGCACATTCATATATAATATCTTTTTCTTAGAAACCTAGTTTTTGATAAAGTATTTAAACTTAAATATATTGCTAGTAAATTTAATCTTGCAGACAGTTTTACAAAGCCACAGATTAAAGAGCAGTTATTGAAATTTTGTATGAGAATTTTTTATATTTAAATTTTTATTGGGGGTGGGGGGGAGATTATAATTTTTCACTACAATGTTGTTCACTCTGATCAATGCCTTGCCAATAAAGTCTTATATGACCTGACATTGACCAGATTGTTGTTTTTGAATTTAAAGTGTAACCTTTTTGTTGAACTTTTGAAGTTCGTTTTTGAGCATTTTTGAAATTTTCATGTATTTGTAATTTTGTATTTATATATAACCTTTTTCATGTTTTTGTGAAGTTCAAGAGATGATGAAAAAGGAGGCCGATTGTTATGCATCAATTACTTAATGTTTAATAATCATTCAGTAAAGTTTAAATTAAACTATAAAGTTTCAAAGTATTTACTTTCTATATTGATGCACATTTATTTTTCACCCTCTCTTGTTCTGTTTACATATCCGAAACGACTGACAGTCTAGCTCCTGAGACAAGTGAAGCTGCCGAGTAACTGTCAGTAACAGTGATTTCGGAATCGCGTCTTTCACCATGAACGGTTGACTTGCAACGTCATAGTTTGCAGCCAATCGTGTTTCAGATGTGTTTTTATGATCAGCATTTCGGATGTGTTTTACGTAGGTTTGTATTTGCTGATTGGCAACGGTTTTTATGCAAGACAATTGCTGTTCCCAGGTGTATAAGTGTCTGGACTGATTGTGTATCAGTAGCTTCGTGAAATATTTTGTATACTTGTTTCACCTATTAGAATGTAGCTGCTTAAGTTATTATTTTAGTTCTTCTTATAATTTAACAGCAAAGTAATGCTGTTTTTGTAACATCTTCATGTCATCTCTCCGTAATAAATAAGTTGTTTTTATAACTGGTGTTTTTGAACTTAAGTCTTCCGCAACAACCACCGTAACTCTGTTCAGCCATGTCTTCATAGGCTGTCAATTTTTAGCTTTTTTCACGTTCTGTGGTGATTTTTCTGATCTTCATGAAAAGAATTCGGTTTTAAACTTATAGACTAATATAGTAAACTTTGCCCCCCAAGTTTTTTGATTTTTTACCGATTTTTAATCAGATTTTCAATACGATTCTTGGCGGAGTTTTTTTCGTTCTGCTGCGATTTTTTAAAATCGTTAAGAAAAAAAGTCAGTTTTAAACTTTTAATCTAATATAGTAAATTTTGTCTGCCACGATTTTGGAAGTTTTTGCAATTCTCGGTGAAATTTTTAGTCCCCCCCCCCCCTTTTTTTTTTCTCTTTCCGCGATGATTTTTTGATGACCACAAAAGAAATTCTGTTTTAAACATTTAGCATAATAAATTAAATTTTATCTCCCGTGATTTTCAATACGATTTTTTGCGCTTTTGTGCCAATTTTTTTTTTTTTAATATTCAAAAACGAATTCCTATTAGAATGTTTTAGCTCTCATTATAGTAAATTTCAAAGTAACTGTAGTAAATTTCACCGTAGTAAAATTAAAGGGGTTTTTTTTTTTCGTTTTCTCGGTAATTTTTCAACGTAATAATAAGGAATCCGGTTTTAATCTTTAAGTTTAATTAAAAGGAAAAAAATGTTCTCTTTTCAATAAAGTTTATTCGCAATTACGTACAGGGATTTTTGGAATTTTTTCCTGCGTTTTGCAGCGATTATATTTTTATTTATTTATTTATTTTATGTTCGTAAGAGTAATTTGGTTTCAAGATTATTTTCTATATTGATTATTGCAATATAAAAAAGCTCCTTTGACAAAGAAAATTCAAGGTGAATTTATTATCGAGTTAAACACTTCATTGTTGATAGTTGTGTTTTTGAAAATAGTATTACTATTGTAAAATTAAGTCTTCATATAGATAATTTGAAATGATAAGATAATTTTCTCTGCATATCATAATTTTTCTATTTAATTTCAATAATATATTGTGAAGTTTGCTGCAGTATGTTTACTATTTATTTATTTTTAGCTTGATAATCTGATTGCTTTATAATATTGATTTCGATATCATAATAAATGACTTCCCAAAGCAAAATAAAGGGAAATTAGGTCTTAAAGATTCGCCTTATTTTTAATACCTATTTTCTTTTAAATAGTACCAATATGCGATTTTTCATAGTTTATTAACAGAAAAATTTGCTTTTTGTAATACACGTATTATAATTATATGTTAATTGATATACCATGCTATCAGGCATTATTGTTATTATGGAGAGCAACATAAGTACAGGCACTTCGTCTTTTTTTAAGTAACTAAATATTTTTCAATGAGAGTCAAAAATGTTAATTATTACTGACTATATAGAAGATTCTTTTGAGAGAAATGGTGTGTTTTTGTAATAACCAAAAAATATAATATATAACAAAGGGTTTGTACTGATGTTGCTCTCCGCAATAATATTAAAGCCTGGTAGCATGGCAGAGGTCTGCACGGGCCGAGTTCGGGACTATTTTCATTCACGGCACTCAGGCTGTTCCCGGCCATGCTTTTTCTGAAAGCTGGGGATCGGGCCTTACTGTTTTCCTGAAGGATTGGGCCGGGCTGGTCTGTCTTATTACTAACGATTTCAAAATGATATTTTACTTGTTACTGATATCATTATTTTACTACAGTCGAACCCCGTTAATACGCAAATTAGGGGATCGGTCAAAATTCGCGTATTAAACGGGTTCGCATATTAAGCGAAGGTCGCGAATTTTCGTTCAGTGGTCCATCTAATAGCGACCTATACGAATAAAACACATCTTTTTGACAATTTTTAGTGTTTTTAATACATAAAATGACATTTTATTCTGTTTAATCATTATGTGCTTATTAAGCAGGAAAGTTTGAAAGCCAGAAATTCAAATAAGTGTTATTGTCTTAGGTAAAAATCCTCGAAGTCTTTTCAAATTTAAATTTTTTATGTATGACACATAAAATGGAGCAAAACGAACACAAAAACTCCTGCTGACCATGTTAACTGAAACTAATGTTAACAAAATTTAAATACTTGTTATAATAAAAAATCAATATAAAAAACAGAAGTGAAAATTTAATAAAGCCAATAATGACATAAAAATTACATTTTGGCAAAATAGCTACAGGATCTGTCCAGGAAGTAATGAAGACTAATTCCATAAAATTTGTTTATAATTTTACACACACTTAGTATTCTTCAAAATAGCCTCCTCCTGCATTAATACATTGTTGCCAACAACTCTGCCACCCATTTATGCCCGTCTGGAAGTCTTCAACTGGAATGCTGTTCAGAACATGCGTTAGGTTTTACTGAAAGTTCTCCAGATTGTCAAAATGATGAACTTTTAACTGGATTTTTACCGAGGAAACAGAAAAAAGTCCGGCAGTGACAGATCGGGGCTGTATGATGGTTGGGGCAGCGTTTCCAGGACCAACGTTGCCGTGTTTTGCCAGGAATTGAGTGCCTTTCAAGGAACCAGCTTGGCACAAATTTTCTGCATTTGAAGTTCTTCTGTGACGATTTGATGCACAATTGATTTTCTAAGTCCCAACGTCTCCGCAATCATTCGGACACTCATCCGACGATCAGAACTTAAAAGCACTTTCATTTTAGTCACATTGTCTGAAGTTTGAGAACTCGATGGACGCTCAGCGTATTGTTCGTCATCGACATCCTCTGTTTGGTATCTCCATGCTTTGTGCCACCTAAACACTTGAGCCTTGGACAAAGAATCCTTCCCGTAGGCTTCTTGTAGCATGGCAAGCTTCTCAGTAGCCGATTTGTTTAGCGTTACAGGAAACTTTATGGTGTATTGCTGCTGGACACTCCGCTGAATTCTGAAAACCTAACGACACTTGCAAACATGTGTCTCCGTGCGATGAAAAGGCTCAAGGCCAACTGATTTCCGCTAGACTTTGTAGCTTACATTCCTGACCGCACGTATTGCCTGCAAACTACGCTCCTTTGGCTTTGTGCTTGGTGCAAAAAAATCCTGTCTCACTACTTCCTGGGCAGACTGTGTATCAATTTTGGCCTGTTTAACATGCGATTGCGCAGTGGTGTAGTCGTAAAAAACACAGAGGGTATACGCTCAAGGCAGAGTGTATATACTATAGCTTTCTTGATAAACAGAGGGTATACGGTGTTCCTTAAAAAATCCAGAAGGTATACGGCATATACCCCCATATACCCTCCACTACATCCCTGCGGTTGCTTTGTTTTTTGCCCTATTCAGGTGATGGTAAAGCTTGCTCTTCAAGAGCCCTTTGTCCAGTGACGATGCATACCATCTGAGAAAACTGAACGCATCCGTAACTTTGGATAATGGGGATGGGGGCCGGAGACGTAGGTTCATATCTTCTTCCTCCTCATTCGGTTCATTAGTTGTAATTACATCGGCGATGATGTCATCCAGCCTTTTGAGCTGGGGAGAGACTAGATCTTTGTCGATATTAATGAACGTGTCTAAATCGACAAAATCTTCCCGTGCAGTTTCTTGTGTGTCTAACCAGTCTTCTTCAACATTAGGGTGCAAGGTTGGCTCTTTATAAATTATGTCCTCACTACTTCCGAAACCCGCCTCGCAAAAACAATTATTTGCAATCGTCGTTGGTGGGATACTTTCCTAAGCTGCGGTAAGCACGGGTATAGCGTCGAGGACTGTAATAGGACGACACTCATAGCAAGAAAGGTTGCTGCTGTGTTCCATTTGGTGAAGGTATCGTCGTACTATGCGAGTCTTGTAATCTACTTTGGCGGTGTTAATTATTCATTGGCCCATTGGCTGAGTGAATCTGGTCGAATTTGGAGGTAGAAATTCTATTTGAACATTCTTCAGGCCTTCGTTATCTTTTGGATGTGCAGGACAGTTGTCCATAAGCAGGGTCGTACTGGCCCACCGGGCAACGAGGCAAATGCCCGGTGCGCCCATCGTCACTTTTTTTTTTTTTTTTTTTTTTTTAAGCACGCATTCTGAAAGGCGTAAAAATTTCAAAGATTTTCATTTGGAAAATTAAAAAGTAATGCTTTTTATTTATTTTTTAAAGTATATAGCATAAACAAACTATGTGTGATCAAAGACAATTAGATAAACCAATTTCGAGATAACATAAGTTATCGACAATCAGATATGCCATTGTTACATATGGTATCCCGGAGCAGACTTTGTTTCAAAGCCTGTACTAATGATAAATTCTAAGAAAAATAATATTAAGTATTCACTTATTTAGATATATGCCTAAATAAGTTCTGTTCTAAGAATGCTTCTAATAAGTGTCTAATAAGTTTGCGTCTAATACGTTTGCATATTTTCTGCGTCTAAGTATTTAGCGCCCCTGGTGTTGTCAGGTATTTTTCTATTTCTGCCTTTCGTGCAAGTATAAACGACGAAACACATAAGAAACATATTCTCATTTTAAATGTACTCATTAACAGAGACTTTGATAGTCATGGCGCCCTGGTGCAGATTTTATTCAGTACCCCGAAGAATAGTAACTTCCACATAAATTAAGATTGGTATTAATGACGTATTTAGTATATTTTCTGTCAAATATTTAGCGCCCTGGGTGGCTGCCCGGTAGTTTGATATTTCTGTTTTTTTTTTTTGGGGGGGGGGGTGAAAGTACAAAAAGGAATGCCAATTTAAAACAGGAGATTTTCATTTTAATTTCATTTGGTCCCTTTGTCAGAGGCAGCTTTGGTAATCATGGCGCCCTTGGTCAGATTTTTTTAAAGCGTTTCTATAAAAATAACTTTCAAAAAACTAATATCGTGTTTTGTAATCAAGGCGACCTTGGTCAGATTTTTTCAAGCGCTTCTGTAAAAATGACTTTCACAAAATTAATATCGTGTTTTTGTAATCATGGAGCTCTTGGTTAGATTTTTTCAGCGCCTCTGTAAAAATAACTTTCATATCGTGTTTTTTAATCATGGCGTCCTTAGTCAGATATTTTTTTCAGTGCCTTTGTAAAAATCCCTTTCAAAAAACTATCATCATGTTTCTCTAATCATGGCGCCGTTGGACAGATTTTTTTTTAGCGCCTCTGTAAAAATAAGTTTAAAGAAACTAATATCGTGTTTTCGTAATAATGCCGCCCTTAGTCAGATTTTTTCAACGCTTCTGTAAAAATAAATTTCAAGATACTAATACTGTGTTTTTGTAATCATGGCGCCCTTGGTTAGATTTTTTTCAGCGCCTCTGTAAAAATGCTTTTCAAAAAACTATTATCGTGTTTTTCTAATCATGGCGCCCTTGGAGAGATTTTTTTTAGCGCCTCTGTAAAAATAAATTTCAAAAACTATAACGTGTTTTTTAATCACGGCGCCCTAAGTCAGATTTCTTTTTAGCGGCTCTGTAAAACTCCCTTTCAAAAAACTATCATCGTGTTTCTCTAATCATGGCGCCCTTGGACAGATTTTTTTTAGCGCCTCTGTAAAAATAAGTTAAAAAAAAAAAAAACTAATATCGTGTTTTCGTAATAATGGCGCCCTTGGTCAGATTTTTTCAACGCCTCTGTAAAAATAAATTTCAAAAACTTAATATGGTGTTTTTTAATCACGGCGCCCTTAGTCAGATTTGTTTTCAGCGCCTCTGTAAATAATCCCTTTCAAAAAACTATCATCGTGTTTTTGTAATCATGGCGCCCTTGGTGAGATTTTTTTCACCGCCTCTGTAAAAATGCTTTTCAAAAAACTATAATCGTGTTTTTCTAATCATGACGCCCTTGGAGAGATTTTTTTCAGCGCCTCTGTAAAAATAAATTCCAAAAACTTAATATCGTGATTTTTAATCACGGCACCCTTAGTCAGATTGTTTTTCAGCGCCACTGTAAAAATCCCTTTCAAAAACTATCATCATGTTTCTTTAATCATGGCGCCCTTGGAGATTTTTTTTTCAGCACCTCTGTAAAAATAAATTCCAAAAACTATATCGTGTTTTTATAATCATGGCGCCCTTGGTGAGATTTTTTTTCAGCGCCTCTGTAAAAATGCTTTTCAAAAAACTATTATCGTGTTTTTCTAATCATGGCGCCCTTGGAGAGATTTTTTCAGCGCCTCTGTAAAAATAAATTTCAAAAACTATATCGTGTTTTTGCAATTATGGCACCCTTTGTCAGATTTTTTCAGCGCCTCTGTAAAGATAAGTTTAAAAAAACTAATATCGTGTTTTTGTAAGCATGGCGTCTTTGGTCAGATATTTTTCAGCGTCTCTGTAAAAATGCCTTTCAAAAAGCTATTATCGTGTTTTTTTAATCATGACGCCCTTGGATAGATTTTTTTTTCAGCGCCTCTCTGTAAAAATAACTTTCAAAAAATTAATATCGTAATTTTGTAATCATGGCGTTTCAGCGCCTGTGTAAAAATAAATTTCCAAAAACTAATATCGTGTTCTTGTAGTCATGGCGCCCTTGGTCAGATTTATTTTCAGCGCCTCTGTAAAAATAACTTTCAAAAATGTAATGTCGTGTTTTCGTAATCATTGCGCTCTTGGTGAGATATTTCAGCGCTCCTGTAAAAGTAACTTTCAAAAAACTAATATCATGCTTTTGTAATCATGGCGCCCTTGGTCAGATTTTTTCAGCGCCTCTGCAAAAATAACTTTGAAAAAACTAATATCGTGTTTTTGTAATCATGGCGCCCTTGGTCACTTGGTCAGATTTTTTTCAGTGCCTCTGCAAAAATAACTTTAAAAAAACTAGTACCGTGTTTTTGTAATAGCAACCCCCCCCACACACACACATGCACACTTCCCACAAATACACACACATGCACACTTCCCACAAATACACACACAAACTGATGCTCTTAGTTCCACTAAAGTGCAGCATTCCATAATTTCTTAATGATAATATAAGTGTTAGACCGCCAAGACTAATTCTTCACAAGATTTTGAAATGGAAACTTATGTAAATTTTGCTTTTGAAAGAAGAAAATGTTAAATTTTCATATCTATTTAAAAATTCGATAATATTTTTAGCATCCAAAAAAGCCAATATCTAAAAACTATTTTTATTTTTTAAAACCAGATCTGCTTAACCCCTTTAAACTTCAAACACCACCCCGATTTATAAATTGAACAATATGTATGCAATTAAAATAAATAGATAAGCCACTAAAATTGTAAAAATCGTTTTACAAAAGAATGGATGAATATAAATAAAGAGAAGCGCAGATGTGTTTGTGCTCAGTTTTCAATGCTGTTAGTCAATAATGTGGGAGTTCCCAAGAAGACAAATTACCATTTCGGAGGGGTTTCAAGTTAACTAGATATCGGTCCTATAGATACCCAGTGGTTTCTGTAGTAATACCAGACGTGGCATTTTTTTTATTATACCGTATTCTGGAGTTCTCTATCTTTCTGGAGAAAATAGAAATCGGATATCGAGGTATTTTCCCATGACATACTAATTAACACACGACACATGCTTGACGTACAGGCATCTGCGAAGAAAGCATCGTTAAAAACGAAAAAATAAAATATTGAATTAAGCAACTGTTATAGCAGTTTTAAACTGTATTGTGTAACAATAGAAGTGGTGTATTACACAAAATTCCTCTTCAGTATGAATTCTTAATTGTGCTTAATCTTTTTAGCAGCCCAAAACTTTTGACGGCATTATTAAATAATTTTCATTGATACATACATCAAATTTTTAAAAATTCCCATTAAGGTGAAAACGAAAAATAACTTTGCAACAAACCTGATCATTTTTTAGATACATTTCTTTTTTTCAAGATATCGAGTAAAAAATAACTGCAAAATAATGAACACATATAAGATTAATTGCGGTAGGAAAAACGTGTTATTCTTCTTCTTTTCAATTTTTTTTCCACATTACGCAATTAAGGGAGCTGGTCATCCAGCTTCCGATTTCCCCTCACTAATGTAAAGCCTATGGGCATTTGATGCATTCGTAGATTTAAAATATCTCCTCGGGAAATTAATATTTTTAACTTCTATTTCTTGTGCACACTTCCTAAAAGATGTCTTTTTTTTTCTTAGTTCTCAAAATATTTCTAAAGTATAGACTTAATTTTATAGGAAGTGTTAAAATCTTACTCACAGTTCGCCTGCTTTATTTTGTAATGCAATGCTTAAATATAATTTTGATAGATTTTACTTTTAAAAAATGCAAATATATTTGAAGCTGTTGCCGCTCTTTGGTGCTTTTTTTGTGCGTGTGAGTTGCAACGACCATTGTAGTTTAAATTTGGCTTATCTGAAATTAAAATAAACAGTAATTTTTAATTAAATATGACTTATTTTGGTGACTAGACGAGACAAAGGGTAAAAATTATGAAAAGCTCTTTTTTTTTTTTTTTAATGCTGATTATTTGAAGAGGGTATTCAACTTTTATCGTAGAAAAATACTGATTTTTGATGATTGGAAAAAAAAAATCCTTAATGCACTGCATAATTATATAAGGAAAAAAGCTGACAAAAGTAGAAGTGAAACAATTCAGTATTATTAAAGTAATCGTGTCGTTGTCATCTATTTAAAAATGCAATTTTGAGAAAAAACTAGTTTCAGTTTTATGTTATAATTATAATAGAATGCATATTGTATTTTTTTTTTTTTTTTTTTTTTTTTTTTTTTTTACTTACATAAATTGGTCTATTCCAGTTTCTGGCCACATAAAGAAGTCTTAATTCCGTTGATAAAGCCGCTAAAATAAAAACTCGATCTTCCGAAATTTATAAGTTATGATTACGTTTAAATCCTTAAAGCGGTTCTCAAAAATATATTTCTTAACCTTTAATAATGCGAAAATTTCTGCTCATTTACGAACATAAAAATAGTGTTCGAAAGAAACCGAATTTCGGTTACCTTCCTAGTTTCGACTGAAAACGAAAGCGAAACTGTTTTAAAAATAAATTCAAAGTAAGTAACATAACCATACATATACGCATGTTATCTGAATAATGCTTTACGTAAAACGGCAGTACATAATTATTAATTAAAAAATAATTTGATTGAAATAAAATTAATTAAATATAAGGTGCTATAAACATAAAAAAATATATTAAAAATAATTTCATTTAAAAATAACGAATTTAATCAATATTAGTAATACCTTCTAGATTTATCCCCTTGTATGTGAATATATAGTATGTGCGGCTCTTTGGATGGGAGTGCCGTTTGAGGGAGGTTAGGGAGGGGCAGTTATAGTAATACCGAATATTCGGCAGTATTTTCGCCGAAACTAGGATTTTGGGCTGAAAATGATACCGAATATTCAGCCAAACTCTACATAAAAGAATGAGACTTGCAGGCTTGGTTATTGAAGTGATTTGTAATACAATAGATTCTTTTCTTTAAATTAATTACATCTTGAGTTAAAATTGATTGTTGTCTCGTGACAACAGTTTTCTTTCTCTTCCCCCACTGTCGCGTCCGGGAATTCGGTTCAAAACGCCACCTTTGAAAGCCTTTTCTGAAAGATGTTTTACTTATCTCAAAAAATATAAAAGACAGTTCGATTACAAAGTTTCTGGTGGGCAGTAAAAAATAGTTGGTATTTTCGGCCAAGTAAAGCACTCAGCAGTTGTAATGGACTTTAATGAAAACCTTTAAAACAAAACTATCGTGCAATAAAATTCAAGTAATACTACTTTTCAAAATAATACATTCAATGTAATACTTTTAAAGAATGTATTACTTTTCCGAAGATTTTCTGCCTCCCCTCCCCTCCCTACCTGCGTACACACATGAATCGCGGTAAAAAAGAACAAGATCTTTGAAAAACAGAAACAACTCCATTGTTAAGCACAGCCTTTGTAAGTTTGCTCATTTGAAAGCAGAGCCAAAACTAAGGGAGGGGGGCGGGGGGGGGCAATGTGCCCCGGGCGCCAAATAAAGATTTTGTTTGTCGATTTTTCTCGCATCTACGTTTTGCACGGTATTGTTAAAATCATCCTGTCTGGCGTATGACAAAACATAGAAGAATCTAAAGATGATATGACATAAGGATCCTGTATAAAACGGAATTGTTTTCGATTCCGTTATTTTTAATCAATCAATAATCGACAAACCCTAGGGCGGAACCAGCTCATCATTTAGAGGGGTCATGGATATCCTTTTTTGGGGTGGGAGGCGATGACATCCTCGTTATGAGAATTTTTTATATTGAAAGCTATTCCCAAATCCAAACTAACAACTTTCCCGATACTTTCGCGAAGTCATTTTCATTTGTAAATGCAAAAAATTTGCATTAATATTCGTAAAAATATAAAATTTGCCGATTTTGTTCAGATATCAAGAAATTAGAGAGTTTCCCATTTTCTTATAAAGGCAAAGATTCATTCAGAAAATGTTGTCAAAGTTAGCACTTTTAGCCAAGTTTTACGAATTGACAGCCACGCAGAAATGTCGTCGCAAGGGAACAATTGGCTGTCACTTCCGGAAATTCAGTTTAAAAAGTCTAACAATTGTCAACGATTAAATATGGCAAAAAATTGTGTTAAATTTTAGAGGTAACTAAAACGTACACATTGGCAGCTATGGGATGCCATTAGACCAATGTCAGACGAGCGTCTTTTTTGCTGCTTTTTTGCTTAAGTATTATCTATTCACAATGCTACCACTGACATTGGTCTTAGTGTCATGAAAATTGCAGTGTAACCCCCTCTTTCTGCTGAAAATATTAAATAGTTTTTTTTCAATCGAAGTTATACCTTTGGAATTGATCCTTTTCTTCTGATGGACTGGTGTCTTCCATTATTATGAAACAACCGTTATAAATGAAGTGTTAGGTGAAGATGAAAGAACTGTCATAAAAAGTTAGAACTCTGATTTTCTGGTCAGAATAGGAAAACAAATGGGCATAATTTTTTTTTCTGGTCAGAATGAAAAAAAAAATGGCCATAATTATTTTTCTGGTAAGAATGAGAAAAAAAAATAGCCATAATTTTTTTTTTTTCAAAAAAAAAAAAAAAAAAAAAAAAAAAGTATGGCTATTTTTTTTCTCACTCTGACCAGAAAATCACAGCTCTAAGTTTTTACGACTGCTCTTTCATCTTCACCTAACACTTCATTTGTAACGGCTGTTTCATAATAATGGAAGCCACCAGTCCATCAGAAGAAAATAACTCGGTTAAAATTCTCTTTGTAAATATACTTTATGGAAGAGGGGGGGGAGGGGCGCGCGCCAAAATCCATGTTTGCCCCGGGTGCAAAAAAAGCTAGTTTCGGCCCTGTTTGAAGGGAAACCGAAATACATTATGTCCCAGGGAAAAGAGAGTACCGAAATCAGCCATCTATTGTCCACTCAACAGAAACTGGAAATGCATGTGTTTCTAATTTTCAACCGATAGCCGGTATAAATAAAGTGCGCCTGATGTGAAATCTGCTTCGTTTGTCTCGTTCTATCCACTGTTAAAGAACTATACTCTTTATATTATTTGCCTGTGTCCTGAGTTATTTACTCATTTTAGTGTAATCTTAAACATTTTTCTTATAGTAAGCTTGTGCTCCACACTTTTTAAAAATAGTGTACAGTATTATAAAATATCATCACTATCACAGCTCAGATATGCCAATATTGCATCTTGAATAACAAGAACTGTGAATTGTCCATGGAAAAACAATATAAGGTAACATTACTTATTATTAATTTTTTTTAATTGTATCTCTTTCACAAGAGTGCTTATCAGTTTGAATTTTTGTGAAATCTTCAAAATTTGTCTAATGTATTTCTTTATTTTCTCTTTATAACTGTCGCGAAAAAACAAAAAAATGGGGTGAAAATTAAATGATATTTTTAATATTTCCCGAAATATGATTTATTTGTTGCTACGAACTAAATTGAATAATAACGAAAACTGAGTAATAATGTTAAAGAATATTTGTCTTTTATGCAATTTCTGACTATATATATAAACTTTTTAAATAGCGGGATTCAAACCAAACGGATATCTTTTTAATGTTTAAAAAATAAAGAAATAAAACATTTTTAAAAAATAATTCACGTAAAATAGACGTCAATCTTGCCCTGAACAAAAATCCTGAAATTTTATACATCTCCTGAAATTGTATACACCATAATTAGTATTTGTATCCTAGAGATTGTATTATATAAAATATTATTGAATTGTATAGAATAATGTTTTGCACTTTTGAGTTTTGACCCAACGAAATCGTTTTTGTTTGTTTTATTTTAAAATTTTATTTTCCATTTGGAGATAATTGTATGGAGATTTTTAAGTACAATATCTTGCGGGGAACTATTTTTGTGCATATTACATTTCTATAGTGTAAAATACTAATTTGGGTGTCATAAATATTTTAACAATAAAGTTTTCGCTATAGCAATATGCTCGTATACATTTTTAAAGTGATTTTTTATACATAATTTATATAGTATGTGTGTGTGTATGTGTATGTATATAGATATATATATTGTATGTATATATATATATATAAGCATTTGCGCCCTTTTGTAAGGCAATCGGCGCCCTTTTTATCCATTTTGCCACCGCCCTCTCAGTTATGCCAGTACGACCCTGTCCATAAGCAATAAAACATAGCACGATTATTTTCCCATACGCCGGACAAAATTACAAACCCTTGTTGAAAAAGGTTGCCCATCATCCATGCTCTGTGCTGACTTCCGTACGGGAAGGAAAGATTCTTGACATTTTTAAAGCATTGCGAGTTGCATGGTTTCCCATGACCAGTAGCTTTTACATGTCTGATCCATCAGAATTGGCACTGAGCAAAAGAATTAGATGGTCATTAGTTTACCCCCATGGCATGTTTCTCCTTTCATAGCCATTGTTTTCTTGAGTGTCATTTTGTAAAAACTTCCAAATTCGTCCACGTTGTAAATATTGCGGCTTTAGTTTTTTATAAGCTGCAGAAGCCCATTTGTTTTCAAACAATCGATGTCTTCATTGTTGACAGCAGCAGACTCACCGCACACTTGCTTGAATTTTATTCCGTGGCGAGCTTTAAATCGATCCATCCATCCATCCATTTGAGGCATTGAAATCCAGCAATCTCATTTTTGCAGCGACTTCAGAAGCTTTATCTTGGATTAGCAGGCCGCTTGTTGGGATATTCATAGAGCGCGCTTTAACAAACTCTTCGTGGTTGTCTTCTTCATGTCCTCATGTGGGGGGGGGGGGGGTGGTGTGTGTTTGTTGCTTGCCCCTCCCACGTGAAAATTCAGCAGAGTGACTTGACAAATTAGTTTAAGTTATATATGAAACTTTGAAAATATAGTTAAAATAATAACTTTGAATAAGAATATGTTGAAGTATATGCAACTTCATGAATCCTATATATATTCTTTGATGTTTCAGGGATAAGGTAAGTGTAAAATGTACTTACAGTAATGAGCCAAAATGATGAACAGAAGAAGGATTCATTTATTGGTGCTTGTAGTACATGAACTTGACTTCGTTCTTGAATTAAATTAATGGACACTTGCGACGATAGTCTACCCGAACTCGAGAACACTGCATCATTCGATGACATAAGTAACTTGAAATATATTATCCACAACTCTATCGCCGATTTAATTAACAATTTTTCGATGAAACGTCTTCAAAATAAACCACTATGCTTAATAAATTCTCACAATTATATCGGTATTCAGCCATATACCATACATATTCGCTGACACTTCATAAAACATACCAAATAATACCATAAGTCAGCCTTCAAACATCTCGCACATCTCTGCATACCGAAAACATGAAATCGCTGTCCCTTTAAATCAGGACGAAAACCTATCGGCCAATCAGAATCGACTATGCAATTTGCATAAGTCGGAAGATATTTAACATTTACTTATAATTTGAATAACATTTAATAAATATTACAATGACTTTAAAAAAATTACTTTAATATAAAAATGACTTAAAAAGATTATTTTACATGTTAATTAAATTTAAATACTTATCTTAAAAAAAATGAATACTAGCGAATGCGATCGCAAGTGAAATTGCCGTATATGGTCCACGACCGAAACGCGATACGCAACCATCCAACCGTGACGGTAAAAACGTAAACAAACGCCGAAAGGCAGCAAAAGAAAAAATATCATGCTGTCGAGTTCAGGTAGACTTTACAAATTGTTTAATGAAAAAATAGAAATGAAAAATGCTTGGGAATAATTTTCCCACACCTCATACTTGTCGGCTTTTATTTTTTTTCTCTTTGTTCCCCAACAACATCTTGGTTAACGATGGTATCCCTCTTCTTTAACAAAGTTCTTAAAGTTGATTCCGATAAGACTTTTTCTTTAGCGAGCGCAGACTTATTTGAGACATCCTGGTCATCGTACTGATTTATAATTTGTAATTTCTTAGTGCTGGAGGGAGCCTTTGTTTTAATATGCTTTGCTTCTTCTGCCATGGTATAGAATAGATTATAGTTTTAAAAGCACATGTGGATATCATAGACTAGATTCTATCAATAGTGACAAGCGACCCTCTTTCTTTTAAAGATATTGTAGTACTGACCAAGCAACGAATGGGAAGACTCACGTGTTTAAACTGCGATTGCAGAGCAGTCTATTGGTTCGCCACCGCTCTAAGTTAGGAGGGGGCATCACAGTTTTTCATTCGTTTTGGGAAAAGTTCGCTTTTTTCTTCTTATCGGAGGAGACCTCTTCAGGCTCTTTCTGGTAAGGGGAAAAACAGCATTTTTGCTTATTTTACAATACGCTCATTAGCAGTAAAATTTTCTCTTCTCTCTTCCCGGCCTGTTTGACTTTACGAAGTAATTGAGGCCGGGAAAGAATTCTCCTTTAACCAGGAGAGGTTGATATTGAAATTTTTAATAAAGCTATTCATGGTTTCACTAAATTTTGACAGAAAAAAAACATTCATAGTTTAAAGAATTGTCGTATAAAATGATTGGGAAAATATTCCCTCTAAAACCTCATCTGTTTCGAACCAAGCTCATTCGCGTATTAAACAAAGGCTTTTCTTGCCAGGGACCTGATAAAATTTCGCGTATTAAGCAGGGTTTTTTATATGCATAAGATAGGCGTATATTAAGGGACCAAAGAAAATTCGCGTATTAAGCGGTTTTGCGTATTAAGCAGGGCGCGTATTAACGGGGTTCGACTGTGTTTGAAATTTATACACAAATTTTATACATAATTTGATTGATTAAATGTTTGACATGTTTTGGCTCAATACTGTTTATTAAACTTAGCCACAGTCCTCACTAAAGGCGGACGGGTAGTCTCCCCCTCCCTTCCCCCCCCCCCAAACTTTCACGAATGCTGTTACACTTGGTAAATTTGTTTAAATTTTAATAAAAACTATAATACTCTTTCTATTTCTGATAGACTTGGCCAAAAATTAAAAATATAATTGTAAACATTATTAAGCTTTTTACAAATAAAAACTGTTTGTTTTCTAATTGTGGTAACTTGGCAAAATTATAAAACTAATTGGCAAACCTCAAGGACTATCTATTTTGTTTGCCAATGGGTTGGCAGATACTGAAATTTCACTTGGTAATTTAAGGTCCCCTCCCCCTCCATTAAAATCTCGTAGCGATGGCCCTGAAAGGGGGGAAAGTCAGGGCTGAAACTAGAAAGGGTCAGTTGAGGATTGTGCCCCAGGTGCCAAAATTTTTTTTTCACAGATGGTGAAAATAAAATTTGTCAAAAATGCTTCCACACTTTTAACATTAGCTTGCCATTAACTGCCTTCGCTTAACATTATGTGTCTTCATTTAGATAGATAATGTTGAGCATCTAGATAATATTTTATAATTAAGATGAAAATGTTTTATTTGTAATAATTCAAATTCTAGTTTCAGTTTAAAAAATAAAATGGAATATTAGTCTTTTCTGGGACCCCCTATAAAAGGGATTTTGAAGTGTAAGTTTTACTCTTTGTGTGTGTCTTTCTTGTAAATACTAGTAGAATATGATTTATTCATTTAATGCCAAGTTAGCAGAATTAGTAGTATTTTTTTTTATGCAAAGTATCTTACGTAGTTTAATTATTTTAAATTTCTTAAATGTAAATAAATTTTATACTTATTTGTTTTCTTTTAAAAAAATTATAGTTATCATATTATTTACTTATTTTTATAAAAATTTGAGTAATGGTGAAAAAACGATTGCATCATAAGGGCGGCAAAATAATGCTCGTCTCAAGCAAAATTTATCTAGGGCGGTCTTGGCTCTGGTGTTACAAAGATGTCAATCAAAGTTTGCATTAACAAAAAGCGGTCAGACATTTTAATTCTCAATAAAGCAAAAGAACGAAGATTATCACAGGCGAAAATGACTGTAGACAGTTTCTGTTTATGTTTACACAGGAAGTTTGTACCTCAGTACCCTAATCAGCCAATCATAATTCAGAAGGAAAAATTATGCAGCTTCCGTTTTTTTGCAGGGGAGGGGTTTTATGCTTGCATTTGTAAATGGGTGCAAAATGAAAGCAGGAACGATAGCAGCATATTAACATGTCCTGTAAATCCGGTTTATACAAAGTGACATTGTAAACGCTGCTTGTGTATCATATATGCATTATTTTGTGTACCTATTTTTATTTCTCTATTGCATATTAACTCTTCAGAAGCTTGGCATAATTGTTATTGCAGAGACCATTATAATAAGGAAATGCCTTTATTTTTAACTGATATATTTGCTGTCATTTTTGTTTTGAAATGAAAGAAAAAGTGGTGGAGAACAATTTTAACTTAACATGATACATGAGTGAAGCCACTGGTAACAGTTGTGTTCTGTGTATTTTGTGTAGATTGGCCCTTGTCACCTCTTCCTTCAGAACTTTTTGGAAGCAAGAAACAAGAGGATAAGGACAAGATACTCTGGTTTTACAGTGTATGTATCATGTATTATATTTTGTTAGAAACATATTGCTTTCTTATATATTCTTACATTTATTAAATTTTGTTTTTAGAGCTTGAAGGTAGGAGACGTCTTAGACTGCAGAGTGACCCAGTCTCCAATTGATCAATATAACCTGAGAGTAATTCATAAGTATGGCGTTACTCGACTTTTGGATGAACAATTTATGGTAAAATATTTAGTTATTAAAAATAAACACAGTGCAGGTTGTCTTTCAATTCTCATTTATATTACGATTACTGCAAATCATAACCATAACACAAACATGAAAGTTCCTGTCATAGTTATTTTTTATCTTGATTACTAAGTTATTTTTTTAAAATTAATTATTACAGGTAAGTAGTTTTTGTCTATTCTTCATTATTTGAAAGCTTTAATTAAATATTGTTGCGTTATGTCTTCAAAGAACTAATACTTGAAGACGCCACTAGAAGATATGTAGTAGCATTTTAATATTTAATAAATAGAGTGGAATGTATATAAAATAAATTTAAAAAAAGTGGTGTAAAAGGTTTAAGTGCAGGGCAGGGCTGCCACAGGCTACTAAAATGCTACTAAAAGCGACTATTTTCAACATCAGGCTACTATGGCTACTATTTTAGCCCAGAATCCTTCAAAAGCGACTATTTTGGAGAAAAATTAGAAAAAAGGAGACTATTTTCCAATTCCAAGTACTATTTTTGAGAAAAAGCTGATTTTTCATCAACACAGATCTGTTGACTCTTCCCTTTTTATTTTTTTCTTTAACTGAATATCCTGTTGCAATTTATCATGACTAGCTGACCTGCTTAGTGTTTACCGGGCTCGTGATAATATTCTTAAATGAACAATAACCCTTTAAGACCTGACATACACAATTGTGTAGGTGATCCTAAAGAAAATGAAAAAAAAATTTTTCTTTTTTTTGTACAATTTAAAGTTGAGCCTACAGAATTATGTAGATCCTTCCTTGGCATAACCTGACATGGGATACTTTTTCTTCATCAAATATGATCCTATTAATTAGGAAAAACCACCAAAGCTTTTCATTTCTACCAAAATCCTTTCAGTATTTAAGAGTTAAATTTGTATTTTATATCTTTAACTCGAAATTGATGTTGTCTCAAATACGTGCCCACTGATTTTGAGAAAAATTGATTTAAAAATATATAAAAATAAATAATAAAAACCCTGATATTTAGCAGTAAAAATGATCGAGATAGCTGCCACAGGAAACGAAAGGAGGGGGGGGGGGGGATGCAGTATGTTTCCAATGACTACATAATTTTTTTGCTAAAATATTGATGTAACTATAAAAATCAATGACTTATGCATAATCATTTTTTTTTTACATCAAAATCCTGAGTGAAATTCTCTGATTTTTAAACTCATTATTGCTGGAAAATCTTGTATTTCCACCACCAGAGGGAGCAGTATGCTCTGTGTGAACATCCAACACTGGTACCCACTGCCTTCGGCACCGTATAGTAGGCATGCTGAGTACTGTGTAAAATCTGTTAGATCTAAATTCCAGGAGACACACTGTTATAAACAAACCACTTTCAGAATGAAACGCTGACACGTGTTCAGCTGCTTGTGGCAACGTATAGTAGACATGTTGTGCACGCTCTGTCAAATCAGTTAATTCCAAATGCTATTGCCAGGGAACGCACTCTGTTCTAAACAAACCATCTTCAGAATGAAGCCATCGGAAACTAAGTTGAATGAACCAAACCCCGTTGTGATTGGGCCTGTAGGACCCAAGATAGGAAAGTGCCCCTGGTGGAAAAAAAGAACTAAAATATGTAAGGCTATCAAGTCGAATAAATAAAACCACATCGTCATTTGGCCCATAGAATCCAAGATACTTTAATATAAAATTAAAAAATATCTTGAATTATTATTTGAAAATAGTGATATGTGCTACTCATAATTTTACTTCAATGGTATAGAGTGTCATTATTAAGTTAATCATCATGTTTGGAATTAGTCTCTATTACAATATCTGTCATGTGGAATAATTGCGATATTTTTTAATCAAATAGTTCACTCTCCTCCCCATCCCAACAAATTGGGGAAAAGGGATAATGGAGATTCATAATATGAAAGAGTGAACAAAGGCCTTTCCAATGATAGATCACATGAAGGGTTCGTAAAAAGGTAGAAAATTGCCCGCTCAAGAGACTCCCGGAATATCCTCCCATTTTGAAAGTTTTATATTTTATAAATAATATTTATCAGAGGGCTCCATAAAATCAGATCTAAAATCATATTTATTGTAGAAAATGTTATGATTTTAGATTTTTATAACTGTAACCTAAATAGCAAGCTGAGCCCAGTAGTCAATATCATAATATACAGTAGAACCTCTTTTATCCAGAACTCTTTTAACCGAAATCCATTTACAAAGCTTTTTTGTTTTACTATCGCATTTTTCATGTGCAAGATCCATTTTTTAAGCTTTTTTTTTATACATTATCACATTCCTTGTGTGCGAAATCCACTTTTAAAGCTGCATTTAAATATTTAAATTAAGAACATAAATACTACATAGCTTTGTTAATGATGGAAAAAAAATTACACATTTAAAGTCCCCTTGTTCGTCATTTTTTTGTTATATGAATGCTATGTTTATATCAATAGAAAAATACACTTAAGAAATTTTAAAAAGTGAATAACCTTCAAAAGAATTCACATACTGTTAAAAAATACTTTGTGATAGAGCTGTAAAGCAAAGGCAAGCAAAACTTTGTTTCAAATCCTTGTGAAATATGTAAAAGGTACTTAATTTCAAAATTGAAATTCGAGTAATTTATTATTGTTTCTATTTTGATATTACTTTATTTCAGGGGTGCAGAATATGTCCGATCTGGCGATCTAGGATCAGGGGAAATTTTGCAGAAATATATACAATTGATTTCGATTTTAACAACAAATTCCATAATTCCCTGAGATAGAAAAATTTTTCTACAAATAAAAAGATCAGTATGGTGACCTTCACAAAATCAATCTCAGAATAATATGTACCGTATATCAGGGTTGATTCTGTCCCGAATTTTCTGAAAAATTAAAGCATTCGGTTCTGAAAATTAAAAAAAAAAAAAAAAGTTCATCAATCTGAAAATTCGGACATAAAAATGTTCCAAGAATTACGGATAAAACACTAATTTCGTCATAAAATAAACGCAAATTTCGTCAAAAGATCGCGAAATGAATGCAAATTTTGTCAAAAGATTGGGAGACAACCGCAAATTTTGACAAAAGATCGCAAAACAACCACAATTTCGTCAAAAGATTACGAAATAACAACAAATTCATTCATACGACCGCAAAACAACCACGGAATTCGTCAAAAGATCGCGAAACAACTGCGAATTTCGACTAAAGGGGCAAAATAACCATGATTTCCGTCGAAACATGACGAAATAACCACGATTTTCGTCAAAACATGGTGAAATAACAGAGAATTTCGTCAAAATCCTTATAAAAAAACTGGAAAAAATTTGTCAAATGATCGTGAAACAACCGCAAATTTCGTTAAAAGATCGCGAAACAACCGCAAATTTTGTCAAAAGATCGCGAAATGAATGCAAATTTTGTCAAAAGATCGGGAGACAACCGCAAATTTTGACAAAAGATCGCAAAACAACCACAATTTCGTCAAAAGATTACGAAATAACAACAAATTCCGTCATATGACCGCAAAACAACCACGGAATTCGTCAAAAGATCGCGAAACAACTGCGAATTTCGACTAAAGGGGCAAAATAACCACGATTTCCGTCGAAACATGACGAAATAACCACGATTTTCGTCAAAACATGGTGAAATAACAGAGAATTTCATCAAAATCCTTATAAAAAAACTGGAAAAAATTTGTCAAATGATCGTGAAACAAACGCAAATTTCGTTAAAAGATCGCGAAACAACCGCAAATTTTGTCAAAAGATCGCGAAAAAATCGCATATTTCGTCAAAAAATCGCGAAATAATAGCAAAACTCGTCAAAAGGAAAGCGAAATAAACACACGTTTCGTGAAAATATTGCGAAAAAACTGGATATTTTTGTTAGGAAAGTGCAACCCTAGTCTTGTCACTGTACATCTATATATTCCTATTTAACATTTCCTTTTGATTAAACCAATAGAACCCACTTACCTTTATTTAAAACAGCTTACTTATTCTTCTTTTTACCTCCTTAAGTTTCTTATATTCATATATTATATTCAAAGTAAATCTGTAAATCTAATGAATAATTTAATTAAATTAAGTTTCCTTTATTTACCTGTTGAAATAGTCCTCCATCTAACTGCATTCTCTTAAAATTGATTTCGTCCATTTGGAAATACATTTGTTTATGTTTGTATTACGATATCTTTCTTTTCCCTCTTTGACTTCAAAGTTGTTTTTCCTGTCTCTACTAGAGGGCGTAAGCACTTCGATACGATCGTGATTTGCTTATGCAAATCCGATGTCGTCACTTTGAAACTTCTAGAAGCATGTTGTCAAGGCCGTGAGAAGGCGTTGTTTAGCGATGCGTGGAAGTCTGATTTTCGTTCGCTCGAGACAGATATATGCTCGGACTTTCAAGCGTTCGTGGCACTTCACTTATTTTTAGTCAAGAAAGGATGTGAGCAGTGGCAGTTATCTAAGTGAATTCTCCCTTTTGCCGGATTCTGTATTTATCGTGCGTTGGCTTTTGTTGAACGAAGTTATTAGCTATGAGTTAGTTCATCTTTTTGGCATTTTAACATTTGAAATGAATTCTGCAGTGTAATTAATGTTAAGAGTGTTTAAGTAGTGACTTTTCCTACATGTGTTAATCGAATCAAAATGGAACTTAAACGGAAAATCAGCTTGCACTTCGTCGGATATATTGTCAAGATGGTAAAACACTGGTGCCATTGTTTTTCGCTCATCTTTCTGTGAAAGCTTCCGAAGTAGTTATGTTCACGTTTCTTCAAGTTGCTCTTTTAGTATGGATGAAGGTATTTTCATAGCGTCGTGAGAACTTTCGGGAAGTGATATAATCTACTGGTTGATAATGGAGCTTCGGTGACATCGTGAATCTTTTCCTGAGCAATATGATGGCCTATTAGCATGTGATATAAGCTGTGATATATTTTTTATTCCTTGTGTCATGGGATATTTTTATGGAAGTTTAAACACTGTTAATGTCAGCTAAGTCATTTTGTTTAATTTATTAATGAATATATATTTTTCTTATATGAGTTTATTTATATGTTGTTTTTCGTTTCTTAAGCTTTTAATAAATATGTTTAGTTTTTAAAAATCATTGTCATCATTTTTTTAAACCACCACAGTAATTTAAATTTATTTTTTTCAATTAAATTTAGTTCAGCAAATCAATCTTAAGTTTTTCTTTTATCGGGGTTGTAAAAAATCAGCGTTAGCATTTCCTTTCTGCATTAAGTAACTCTGCTCATTCCAACCCCCCGGAAATACTTTGTATTTCCTCACTATTTTGACAAATGATTGCGAAACAAGTGCAATTTCGTTAAAAAAGGCGAAATAACCGCAATTTTTGTCAAAAGATCGCAAAAAACCGCAAATTTCGTCAAAAGATCACGAATGAACCGCAAATTTCGTCAAACGATCTCAAAATAACCGCAAATTTCGTCAAACGATCTCAAAATAACCGCAAATTTCATCAAAAGATGGCAAAATAACCACGAATTTCGTCAAAAGAGGGCAAAATAAGCGCGCATTTTGTCAAAGAAAGGCGAAATAACCACAAAACTCCTCAAAAGATCGCTACAAAACGCAAATTCCGTCAAAAGATCGCGAAAACACGCGAATTTCGTCAAAGGGTAGCGAAAAAGACAGTGGTGGAAGCTGATTCCCCCCCACTTTGCCGTAACCTTTCGAAAGATTTGCTGTGAATTTCAGATTTTTTTTTTCACTCAAAATCACCCCCTGCTATACAGGTTGTCTGGTCTCAACAGTGTCCAATGGCTAATTCCTAAACCGTTAGTCATAGACATATAGTTCCAATTACAAAAATGTTCTAAATCTGGTAAAGAAATATTTTAAAAGCGATTTGGGTCAATAAAAACATTTCTTAAAAAATTATGAAATTTAAATTTTTATACGGTCCCCCGGTCCTATAAGTTATATTTAGTGAAATTTTCCTTTTACACTGACAAGTAATACACAAAAAGTCCCGTTATTCTACGATTAAAATTGACCGAGTAATAGCTCTTTAAAGTTGGAGCATATTTTTTGCTGCAAATTGGGGGTCATTCACAAATTTAGTCGAAATATAATTTCGTCAGATATAAAAAATGTTTGGGAGTAAAATTAACATTGCAATATAAATTTGAAATCTTTAATCATTCTGGCATATTAGTGGAAAATATAGAATTTGTAATAAACATTTAAGAAGAAAGAAAAAACAGAATTTTTGTTAAATAAAGTGATTCTAAATTAACAGCCTCAATTCTTTACAAAATGATACGTATTTTAAAATATTATTAGATTTCACAAGCCTGCAAAAGTTGGGTTATGTCATGTTTTTTTAGCTTTTGATAATTGATTCTTATATATTTTGTACCGCTGAATCGGAAATTGACCTTCATTTTTAACTATCATATCAGGATTTTTCGCAAATTGCAAATTTCAAAGTTAAGAAGTTCAATGTTAAAATTGAATTTCCTCCCCATCTCATCGGACCACTCAGCTGTTTAGCTGTAAGAATCCCAGGATAAGCAAAAATATCGAATAAATTTTTTAATAAAATAAAATGAAATAAAATAAAAAATGTTTTACATATGTTAGTATGAGATTTTCGCTATATTTTAACTTACACATTTGCGATTTGCAAAAAATTCTAACGTGATGGTTAAAAATGAAGGTCATTTTCAGATTCAGTGCTAAAAAGTGCGTAAAAATCAATTATCAAAAGTTAAAAAACACAACCATCTCCTCTACTTTATAGTATTCGATTTTTGTTATTCTTTAATTTTGAAAATTTATGATTTGCGAAATATCCTGACATGATGGTTAAAAATTAAGGTAATTTTCGGATTCAGTGCTAAAAAATACATAAGTTAAAAAACCCAACAATCTCCGTCTTGTATTATCTAATCTAAAACTTTTTCTTAAACTCCTTGGCAGAAATCTATCTGAAATTTTTTGTGTTATCCTGTAAAATAAGTATAAATGGTAACCACCGAAAATCTTAATAATATTAGATTGTTATCGGATTTGCGCCAGTATGTAAAATGCAATCTCGATCGGATATTTAAAAGTGGGTTAAAGTTCGAGTACAAATTTTGAACTGGAAAAACATACATACGATTGTTCAAATAACATAAAAACTTATAAAAAAAACATAATTTTTGTTAAAAAAATCATAAGAGAAACAACCTCAAATCCTGACAAAATAAAACATATGTTTTTTTTAGCCAATTTGAGACTTAATCATAATACTTGTAGGTTTTTTTTCAAAGCGCAGATACACATGAAGTAAGATCTTTGAATACTTTAAACACTTGGTATATGATCCCTCAAAGCCAAGCCGAACTCATTTGTTTTCAGAGTAGAAAAGTGGCATAAGTCATGCATTTTTAAAGTTTCATAACTCGCTCAATTTTAGCGTTATATGAATGGGACTTTTTTTGTCTTACTTGTCAGTGTAATAGGAAAAAATTACTAAATATAACTTATAGGACCGGGGGACCGTATAAAAATTTAAATTTCGTAATTTTTTAAGAAATGTTTTTATTGACGCAAATCGCTTTTAAAATGTTTCTTTACCTGATTTAAAACATTTTTGTAATTGGAACTATATGTCTATGACTAACGGTTTAGGAATTAGCCATTGGACACCGTTGAGACCGGACATCCTGTATATACTCATGGATAAGTTGAGAAATATTGAAAAAATAATTTTTCTATACCTACGATAATACAGCATTTACATATAACAAAGTTTAAAATTTTGGGGACATTTTCATGTGGATTGAGGGAAATGTTGGGAGTAGAAACATTTTCTGCACCCCTGCTTTATTTTTATTAAACACTTGTTACCAATATTGAAATAGCGCATATATTTGTCGATCTTCTTAAAATTGGAGCATTCTCAATTATCCGAAAATTTCGATTTTCCGAAAGATGGTGGGTCCCAATTGCTTTGGATAATCGAGGTTCTACTGTATTTTTAATCTTTAGACTTAAAATTTATGACAATTAGTAAATAAAGATTTATATAATGTGCTGTTGGAAAGCATTTCTTTTTTCCTTTAAAAAATTGATTTTTTGATCCAATAAAAAGTTCTTCATAGATTTTTACAAAAATTACATATTTGGATTCAGTGATAAAAAGTAAGCAAAGATATATCAATTTCAAATCTATAAATACAATATTTGTAAAAATTTTATATACCACAAAACAATCCCACTATGAAAGTTATCGTTTTTTTTTTTTTTTTTTTTTTACCACAGACTCTCTCGTTTTCTGCTGATAAGAAATTGAAAGCATTTATTTTTCATTTAAAAAAATTAACAGATTTTTAAAAAAATTACATACTTGAAATCAGTACAAAATATGCATAGATGTATACATTTCTAATCTATAAATGCAGTATTTGTAAAACTTTTATACCCTGCGGAACAATCCCAGTATAAAAATCATCTGTGTTTTTTATCACCTTGGCAACCCTTCCCTCTCTTGTGGAGTTTGAAAAAGAATTTTCTTTGCGGTCTGATTAAAATCCATGCTTTAATTGAATTATGAACACTTTGCCATTCTTTTAATTGTGGTTTTTAATTAATAACTCTCCTAATTATCAGAAATTTAAAATTCTGCACCAGGAGAGGCCTTCGACTACCCTCACAAAAATTTTCAGCTTTGTTCTTCTTATACCATCATTAAACTTTAAAGAAAAAAAAAAAAGTGGGAACATATAGATGCATAGTTAGATAAATAGATGTATCAAAAGATACTCGTACATTTAAAAAAAAAAAAACCCATTAAATTGGTGTTCCCAGAAATCAGTCAACCCATAACCTTTGACTATTTTGGCTTGTGATTTATTAATCAGGCTTTGATAATAAAAGAAAATTGTTTTTTAACACAGTTTTTTAATTTAATAATAGATTTAAAATGTCGATAATAACAATTTGGAATATTGTTTATTTCTTGTTTAACCCATTGGTTGCTATGAAATCCGGCTTTATGCCAGTTTTGCTATTTTACATAAATTTCTTGTAAAGGTTAGATCAGTTTTGCACACAAAAGTTGCACCTGCCTGTTCTTTATCAAATGTATATTTTCTGATAAAGCTATTTTTTATAAACAGATTTCCTGCTTTAACCCGTTCAGGACCAGCAACGTTTACACAAATTTCATTTGTTTGGCACCACTTTTTGTTAATTATTTGAACTAACTTTGTAAATTACAAAAATGTCTAAATTAAATAAAATCAATTTTACTTTTATTTTTTACTGGTATCAAACTCAAGCGTTTTAAGCATTTTTTGAGGATGCATATATGCACCCACGGTCCCGAACGAGTTAATTCATTAAAATTGCAGCTAATGCATTTAAAGTTGTAGATTGTAATAAGATTTTCTTTTAGAATAAATGCCTGATTAAAGCAGAAGTCAATGGGCTTGTATCTCTTTACTTATGGTTATGGGAATGCCAAATTTAGGATGCTTTTTTCAAAAAATGTGTATATTTTTAAGTTTTTGATCGTGTACTGATTATAATAAATATCAAAAGTTTTTTTGTTTCCAATTGCTTCACAGTAATGCCAAGCAAATATTCAGCTTAGTTTGTGAAAACTGAACTGCATTCTTTTTAAAATAATAATTAGTGTATGACTTTATATTAAAAGTCCAAAAAGTGGCAAATTAGGGTGGAAGCATAAAGTGTAGTAAAATAAGATGTGAATTTTCATGAAACAGTTTTGGTTGTTATTTTGATAACAAATAAGGATTCTTTCCCTACCCCTACCTCTTTTTTTTAAGTAAGCATGCAACTATTTTGGCTACTATTTTTGTACAAATGCTACTATTTTGGCTACTACTTTTTTCATTGTAGGCTACTAAAGATACTACTTTTGATGCCATTCGGCAGTGGCAGCGCTGTAAGTGCACTGATTTAATTAAAATTTAATATTTGTGCTTTTATGTCTTAAAAACACTAATATTTGAATATACCAGTGAAAGAACATGTTATATAACAGCATTTTAATGTTTAGTAACAAGAGTGAAAAAGGTGTAATGAAAAAATAATTAAGAAAATTGGTGTAAAGCTTTATTTTCTTCATGATAACATACAGCGTTCAAAATCCTTGGTGGTCTGCTGGTCCGAGACCCCCAAAAATTCAATCAGACCACTAATTTGAAAAATTTAGTGGTCCGCAAGACCAGTAACTTCTTTCCCCTCTCTCACAAGTAAACCTACATTTTCCTGTCCCTGAGAAAACTGCAACCAAACACAAATCACACAATAATAAATAAAAATTTCATTAAACCTTAGTCAGTTGAAATAATAATCAGAAATAAATATCTAATTAATTTTATAGTTTTTCTTTATGTACTGTTTATTTAATTTTTAGTAAATTATAATTTTACATTTTATTATGCTGAAAATTTTGGATAACCGTAAAGGAAGTTTCATTTATATTCTAGGAGGTGTGTGTGTGTGTGTATGGGGGGGGGGGGTGAGGATCACTCAAAGGGTTAAAGCAACTTAATAGAATTTTATGCAGTGGGCCTGTGATGATGACTGCAGACCAGTAAATTCTCATGCTTACTGGTCCTTGGGACCAGTGACCTTTTTTTTTTTTTTTTATCAATTCTACTGCTGACATATGTTTCAAATTTTAACAGCTTGTACTAAATTCTCAGAAAAAATATTAAAATTATTATTTAAATTAATAAATATAAAAAAGTTGCATATCTTCAATAATAATTTGATTCTTAGGACTTTAGAGCTTTATCATATAACAATGGCAACCCATTGTTGGAAAAGCAGATGGAAATCTGTAACATAAGTAGGAAATAGGGTTTTAAATAAAAATTGTCTGTAAATAATAGCCTAGTTTCCATGTGAAGTATTTCCATATTTAACTCTCATTCTTACTCTGTTATAGAAATTACATTTAAAAAATATATAAACAAAATAAAATACTGTAGGCAAAATATTTTTATTTTAACACTGTTAGACACACAAACTCTTCTTATTTATACATAACTTTATTGACAAATAATTCAATTTATGTTTCATTAATTAATTTTTTTTTCTTTTTTTTCTTTTTTTTTTTTGTAAAATAAAATATTTTATTATACAAATTTGATAATTGTATATATTTTAAAAAAATAACTGTGCATATTCAAGAGGGTTTTCAGATATTAGGGATGAAGATTTTCAAGAGTCTAATGTATTTAAAAATTAATTATTTTAAAAAAATTGTAGTTGACTTTTTTTATCCACAGGCCTTTCTACGTTGTGCGAAAAATGAAATAAAGATTTTAGAGAAGCCATTACTTCCAGGTGAATTTGTTAGAGGTATTGTAGTATTAATTATTTAAATATTAAAAATCTCAAAGTTTCAAAGTGTATAAGTGCAAGTAAAACATTAATTTTTTCTCTTTCCAGTTGCTGTATGTCGAATTGTAGAAAATGAGAATGTTGTTGAATCTGTTTATGTAACTGTCGATGTCACAACGTTTGAAGAATCCTCAAATTTTAGATCTATGCCCAAACTTGTAAGTTCTTTTTTGTCATCCAGCACCTGAAAAATGTTTTCTTGTGTTACAAGTTATTAGTCTTGTGTAAGTTGTTTTCAACTGGAACCTGAAAACTTGATTTGAAGTCTTTTGAAACTGGTAAAATGTTTGTTCACCTGCACAATAGTCAAAACCCTGTAGCAGTGTTTCAGAGAGAGAAAATAAAGTTAAAAATTGTCTTTTGATTATCATATTTCTATCTGTGAATGCAAATATTTTTAATTTTATGTGTTACTATGATTTATTTGTGGCATAAGTTTAAATGTTAGTAGACTCCACATTATTAGAGTTGCATTCAGATGAATTTTTGTTTGTTTCACAAACAAAAATTTCTGCTATTGAGTACACCTTCAACTTACTCTAAATCTGGAGAAAAAAATGCCATGTTTCAAAGCAATTATGAAAATATAATCTACAATCATGTTTCTAATATCATTCAGGTCCCCAAGGATTCCATTTTAACAGGGTTTTGGTATTTAAAAGGATTTTTAGTTAATCTTATCTTATTGATTGCAATTAAAGTTGATCAGAAAAATTTGAACTGCAGCTGTGATTTTTTTTCCTTTTATAATTTCAGGATTTTTTAAATCAATCCACAAATATCTATTTATCCTATATATTTTTTAAGAGTTATTTTTTCCCCATAGTGTTATAACTTTTAAAGGTTAAATACATCTATCTGTATTGTTATAAAATAAAGATATAATAATATATCCATCGCATAATTTAAAACATTTTTCTTTTTTAAATAGGGTAGAATAACTGCTGATGATATACCTTCTTATGCTTTGTAAGTTTTTATTTTGTTTATTCATTAATGGGATTTTAATTTTTGTATTTATCGAATTGTTAATGTTAAGTAGTTTTATTGGTTTGGTAAATCAAAAAGCTGGGCAAAGCATTACAATATTTATGATAAATTTATTTTTTTATTACAAATTATGCAAATATATCTGTTTTTGTTTATATATTCAGTAAAAAAAAAAAAAAAAAAAAAAAAGTAACATTATGTGAAATTTTCTGACCATTTCAATCAGTTCTGCATTACCTGTAATTTGCATCTGAAAATAAAAAAAAATAACCTTAATATAAAAAAATACTTATCACAGTTATTATTATTATTATTATAAAAATAAAAGTTTTATTCATTTCTTCTACTTAACACCAGATTAAAATCTTTTAACAGTTGCCAATAGCTGATAAGATTAATATCAATTATTGACAATTTTCAAAAGATTTTTATCTGATGTTAATTGGGTGAAATGAGCATTGTTCACGTATGCCCTCTTTTCCTCTAATGTAAATTTACTTTTAGAATAAATACCAGGGCTGCGGAGTCGGGCCTATTTTTGAGTGAAAGAGCTGGGGTCGGATCTGTTAAAATTCCCGGAGTCAGAGTCGTCAATTTTACAAGCAGGTCTGCATTGTCGGAGTTGGCCCATTTTTAAGCAAAAAAGTCAGAGTCGTATCTGTTAAAATTCCCGGAGTCGGAGTCGTCCATTTTTCCCACCGATTCCACAGCCTTGATAAATACTCTATTCAATTTTTAGATATTTTGTGTACTGCTTTTTATTTATTTATTAATGTGTAAAAATTTGAAATGGTTGTTTATAACTTTGTCAGTTTTGTTAATAATTGAATTTTCTGAGAATATCTTTTAGAAAATTCTTGCTTTTTGAGTCAACTTTCATCACATTCCTCCCTCTCTCATGCTGTTTCATACTCTGCATTCTGTAATTATTTTTAATTAGAAGTATATAAAAGTTTATATTTTGCACTCTTTTCAAAATTCTTCTTACATATTTGTAACAATTTCAATTTTTTTTTTTTTTTTTTTTTTTTTTTGAAAAATTTAAAGAAACTACAACTACAAACCGGAAAAATTGACTTTTAACTGTTAATAGCCTATAATGAAAAAAATATATAAATTATATCCTTAAATTTAAACATTTTATAAACGCATCAAATTTTGAAAACTTTAGCATTTTCATTCCAGATTATTCAATAAGTTATTCAAAAATACCATTCTTACATTCAATAAGTTATATGTCATTAATAGTCAACTTTTTTTTTTTAAAGATATGTTTTCTAACTATGAACAATTAGCATAACATACTAGTAAGTAAAAATTGCATCTTGGATAATATTAATCATAAACAAAACTTTTAAATTTAAATAAGTAATGAAAAAATACTCTAGTCATGCCTTTTTTGAAGCTCTACCCATTTCCTTCAATAAGGCAAAAGTGGAAGGTAAAAATGTAACCCCTTGTACTCCTATGTGTGAGAAAGGTAAAAAAAGAAAAATAAATAAATAAATACTCTAAAAGTAGCTTAGACTGAAATTAACTGAAATGTATCTTAGTTAAAAGTTAGTACCTAGTTTTTATTTTAGTCATGCAAATACAGGGTGTTCCTTTCAAAAAATACATTATTTTAAAAAAAAATTTGAAAAATTAACACATATTTCATTTATGTTAAATGGCCACCTAATGTCTATAACTTACCGTAAAAACTATAAGATGGTGTTTGCAAGCATGCACGCAACACTTCTGCCAAAACTAAAAATAGTATTTCTTCAAGAACAGATGAATGATGTTCAGATATAAACATTAATAGAATCTACCTACAAGGAAAATGTTACGTGCGTGGCATGATAAATTTCTGGCAAAAGAGAATGTTTGTTGCAGCTTGTTGCTTGATTCTATTATCAGCCATTTCTTTTCTGCGGAAAAGACAGTAACAGAAGAAATTTATTTTGATATGCTACACCAATTTGATCATAAGCTTCCATTGATTATTTTTCACCAGATGCTCAATATCATTGGAGTTTACAGCTCAGAAAAAACATGTGATTCTCTCTAGTAGGTGGATTACACATGATGGTTCACTACAAGGGTACCTATATGGGGGTCCCCTAGATTTTGGTTTTGTCAAACTTTTTTTTTTTTTTATAAATCAGTTGCAAGACATGAAAATTTTAGCTTTATCTTGTAAAGACAAAGCAGAATAAAACCTTCATCGACAAGATCAGAAGGCAATGGAACAATTTTCTGTTTAGAAGGGTTTCCGTCTTAGCAGGTATAATGCTTGGGAATTCATTTTGTCATACCATGATCTTTTTTTTTTCCTTTATAGTTGGATTCTGTTTTCATGAGTTTTTAATTAGTACTTTTGAGTAGGCTGCTTCTTACAAAAAGAAAAAACACAAGATAGGAAACAAATTCCATTTTAAACAATTTTTATCTTAGCAGGTGTTACTGTGTGGGGTTTTTTTTGCAAGACAATAACAGTTTTTCTGCATAAGGAAGGATTTCGTTGTAGACAGGATCCATTTTCACAAGTAAAACTGTTTCTGCATTAACAAAACGCTGAGAAATTAGAAACAGATTTAACAATAATGAGTCATCAATTCAAACATAAAAAATATCATGGAAGAATATCGCGAATTTTGACAAATGGTCAAAGAAAAAAAATCATTTCATCAATGCTTTGTAAAAAAAATCACCAATTTTGTCAAAGGATCGTGAAAAAGGGAGACATTTTGTCAAAAGATTGTGAAAAAAAAGCGAATTTCATTCAATAATCACAGGAAAAGCACAAAATTAGTCGAAGAATCGCAAATTTTGTCAAAGATCGCAAAAGACGTGAATTTTGTTCAACAATCACTGGTAAAAAATGAGAATTTAGTTAAAAAATAGTGGAAAACCGCAAATTTTGTCAAAGAATAATGGAAAAAACTCAAATTTCGTCAAAAGATCACGAAAATTTTGTTCAATAATCACGGGGAAAACACAAATTTCGCTAAAGAATAGCAGAAAAAACGCAAATTTCGTCAGAGAATGATGGAAAAAATGCAAATTTCGTCAAAGAATCACGAAAAAGCACAAATTTCTTCAAAGGATCGTTGTAAAAAAAAACTCAAATTTCATCAAAAGGTTGCAGGAAAGCACTCAAATTTCATCAAAAGATCACGAAAAAACACAAATTTTATCAAAGAATCGTGGAAAAAATGCAAATTTCATCAAAGGATCGTGAAAAAATGCAAATTTCATCAAAAGATCGCGAAAAAATGCAAAGTACCTTAAATATTTACTAAAATGTACGATAGCTTTGGAGGGAGTTGAGATTTTTCTCAGTCCTCCCCCTAAAATTAATCATATGGCTGCCCTTTGTCCACTATCAAGGTCACCTCATTCACCACACTCCCCTTGACTTTCTTTTAATGAGGCTCTATAAAAGACAAAGTTTATACTACAAAAGTTAATTCCGTGATAGGCCAAATTACAGGCTGTAATTTCATCATTAACCACTGTGATTCTACAGTACAGTGGTTTGAAGATGACTATCACCTAGACATTTTGGCATGCTACTAAATAATCACACAGTCTTGATTTCTTCTGAAACGTTTAAATAAGGTAATTTTGAATGGAACTCCCTGCATAACTTAAACCTCATTTATGTCAGTTTTTTTTCCCCATTTACATAAAAAAAATTATCAAATTATACTTAATTCTTGTAGTGATACTCTTGATAGTGAGACTCCTGATACTAAGAGGTTTTCATCATATTCAGAATATTTAATAAGCAAGCCCCAGTTCTATAACCCACATTTCTACAGTGGGCTTATTGAAAGATGTGGCATTGATCCCAGGACTGTTTGCAGCTACTTTCCTGAATATAATCGGTAGGTAGTATTTCTCATTGAATTTAAAAAATATTTACAAATGGGTGACAAAATAATATGAACACCCATGAAAAAGGCATGGTCCATTTCAAAGAAGCAGAATGGGTGTCACTTTGCACTCAATTCTGCCACTTAGTGGTCATGAAAGGTAAGGTATCAGTCACTCAACATCAGTCATAGGTGTTGCATTCGCTTACCATATGCTCTGGAAAACTCAATAATGACTGACCTGTCAGAGTTCAAAAAAGGAATGATTGTTGGAATGCAGTGTGCTCTGTGATGGAAACAGCCAATTATTTGGGGCATGCAAGAAGTACTGTGTCAGCCGTTATGACAGCATACATGAAATCTGGTAAAGTGTTGTCTGCAAAGTATAACAGTGGAGGAAAAGAAAGCTTTCTGAGAGGGATAAAAGAGAGTTGACCCGCATAGTGGTCTGGAAATGCAGCAATCTTTACCCCAGATAACGTCAGAGATAAATAGCTGTCTCCAAAATCCTATTTCAGGAAGTACTGTCCAAAGGGAACTTCATGCTTTGAACATTTATGGAAGAGTTGCAATTTGTAAGCCATTGATGACATCACATTATGCTTTTCAGCGATGCCAGTGGTAAAACACACAAAAACTGGGCTGCTCAACAGTGGCAACAAGTCATTTTGTCTGATGAATCAATCTTCACCATATTTCAGAAAACTGGACATGTTTATGTGGAGAAAGCCTGCACAAGCATTTTCTCTTGACTGCCTCTTGCCGGCTGTGAAGCATGGAGGTAGTACCCTTATGGTATGGGGTGCGATATCTTGCCGTGGCCTTGGGCTGCTTGTTACTCTGCATGGGAAGATTACAGCTACTCACTATGTTTTTATTCTGGGAGATCAGGTGCACCTTTTTGTCCAGACTTTATTTCCAGGAGTATGACCACTTTATCAGGACGACAATGTGCCTATCCACACTGCTAAAATTATTCAAAAATGGTTTAAAGAGCATGTGGAGGAAGTAGGACATCTTGCTCGGCCCCTTCAGTCTCCTGACTTGAACATTTGTGGGAATATTTGGAGTCAAAACTCCATGCTCGATTTCCTCTACCATCTACGCTTTTGGAATTTGAGATTGCTCTCCAGGAAGAATGGCTTCATATTCCTTTAAATGTTCATGACCTCTATGAATCCATCCCACATCGCATACAATCTGTAATTAAGTCAAAGGTTGATCCAACTCCCTATTAATAAAGCTTTTCTCTTATTTCATTGGTGTCTGTGCTATTTTGTCACCCATCTCTATGATTTAAAATACACTGGTCTTATCTGCCATATAATAATGCCTTAAACTCTTCTCACCCCAGGCAAGCCAAAATTTTCTTTCAAATAGTGCTTATTTTTCAATGTTTTCTCTGTTGTGGGACACCAATTAGTAAGCTTGAAAATCCAAATCAAGGAAAGCTAAATTCCAAAAGAGACGTAACTATGATAAGACTTTATCATCTATGTAAAAATCCTGTATCCAAGAAAAAATTCCTTGTTCTTTGTAAGACATTGTGTATGAAATGCTTTAGCTAGTAATGCTATTTATTGCTGTAATATTATTAAAATTGCTTCATTAGTTTGTGAGAAATCTTAAAAGAATTTCAAGTTGCAGAAGTATTAACATTGGCTTATTAAATTTGAGAAGAAAGCGCCAAAGAAAAGATCTCATGTAATGATGATTTGCAGTTAGGTTAGAATGCAAACTTTATTTTTATTATAAGGTATCAAAAATGAAAAATTTAGAAAAATGCTCATAAAAGAAGCTTAAAGCCAGATTTTCATTTTCGTTTGTTCATGTTAATCCTATGGGACTGAAATACTTCCATTTCCTAAAGATATTGCATGGGGGGGGGGGGGGGAAGGGAAGGAGTTTTTCAAATTTTGTTTTTGTATGCAAATGCTTAAACTTGTTGTTGCTCTGTATTGCCATTTACAATTTTCATTAAAAACAAATTTAAATATTTTATTTGGTGCAAAATACCTAGCATTTAAAAAAAAAAAAGAAAGAAAATAACTTTTGCTTAATAAATTGGAATTTCAGAATGCTATTTGATATGTTCAAAAATTTTAAAAACAAGAGCAGACATTAGTTTTTCTTATAAAAATATTTTATTTTTTCATTAGGAAAGTAGATGTTCTTGACATTAAACAGAGATTTTCAGTTTTGATTTCTTTTCTCTTTTAAAAGGATCAATTATTTCAAAGAAATTCTCACCTCATTATGATGAGTCAATGAGTAAAGCTAGCAAAGTCTTTGAGTAGAGAGGTTTTCAAAGAGTCTCTAATTATTTATTCGCACCTTCAGCATTTTCAGAGGGAAACATTTTTTACTCCGAGCAACAGAATGTAAAACAGTTTCTGAATAGTCTACATTCTTAAAGAAATTAAACTAAATTTATACTTCTGGAAACTTAAATTATATTTAACTTTTATTTTGGTTAAAATTGGAAATGTTGATTTTTGTTGTAATTAAAGATATTTTTTCAATAATTTTTTTAATTCCTTGAGCGAGGAATCTGTTTAGGAGGAAATTGGGTCCTTTAAAGAACCCTTTATAAAATTTTTTTGTCTTGAAAAATAGCCCTTTTAAAAAAATTTTCCAGCTCTAAACTAAACCTTTCCCAAATTTAATCATTTAAAAGTGAAATGTGGCCTCTCACTTTTACATATATAAAGATAATATATGTATTTTACATACATATACCTTCTTAAAAACATATAAAAAAGAACCTGAAAATAACGGCCATTTCAGATTCACAAAATTAGAACTAGATTTTTCACAAATGTAAAAAAAACTGTTCACAATTTAACAAAAACAGGACCCTGGGTGAAAAGTTTGGACAGATCCCTGCTTGAGCCTTTCTTCTCTGCATGCCTGTTTTATACTAAACAATTCAATTCCCTTCTTAATAGGGTGCCAAGGAATTTAATTAGGTGATTAAATAACTTATTGATTATAATTTCATTAATGAAAACATGAGAATTTACATTATACTTCTTAAAACTGTATTACTATCTTGTATCTGTAAAGATATACAGTGAATTCTTTATTCTGACGGCAAAGGCATCTCTGGAGTTCAGGAATGCTTTTCCCAACTATCTTCCTAATGCACAGTAATCCGTACATCTATCTAACTTTGTGTATCACAGATATGATGACAGTAATAGCATAAGTTTCTTTAGGATAGTAATCGAGTGTTAATATTATCTAATTTGAGGTTTAATTGTTTTAGAAACTTACAGTTCCTGATAACCATTCAATACCTTAATGCAGGAATAAAATCATAAAAATCTGATTTAAATTTTTAAAAGTGATTTATTTATTTATTTAATTTCTTGCTTACATCTTATTTCTTTAAGTATTAATTATCTTTAAGTTCATTATCTTTGTCTCTTCCAAAATGAAAACTAGATTTTATTTTAGTAAGTATTGCATAAAATCGTCAGCCATTAAATGCTTAGGGGCTGTACATATATAAAGTTATTGACTTTTTGTTCATTTTGGACTCTCTCCCACCTCACAATATCATATGTTGTCATTCCTCGATCCTCCCTCTCCCCTCTTAATGATATCATTATCAGTGTCTAAAAAATTTTCTGTTTTTTATACGTTTGCAATGTTATATAGATTTGGTTATACATTCATTGTTTGCATACCTTATTGATTCAAATGAAGAGAAGTCGACAAAATATAATTATTACTCGATATTAAATAACACTTAAAAAAAATAGTTACTTTTAAAAAGTATTTATTAATAGCTTTTTGTCACATAATGCATTCAACAGTAATAATGTCTTGCATTTGAACCCCGCACGGCACAGGGGTCAGGCAGAACTTTTTACCAATAAAGCAAGTGTACAACTTTCTTTATTTTTTCTTTACTAGTAAACACAAGTATCACTTCAAAGGTACTTCACAAATGGTTTCTCAAACAGTGGATTACATATGCATACACATACGGCAGAAGAGTAGGCATGCTAAATGTTAGAGTATTCCACATTTTGGAATTAAATATTTTTATAATCATTTAATAATTTTAATAAAAACTTTGTATTTCATAAAAGTAGATAAGACTATTTTAATGTGAAGAACAAGTTACAAATAAAAAGAGCAAATTTTGTTAGATCAAAAATAATAATGATATCAAAAGACAAACCCAGGGGCGTAGCTACAGATATTTTTTCGGGGGGGGGGGGGGGGGGGGGGAGAGTTCGAAAATTTCCCAACTTGAAACAAATTCCGCCAACATTCAACTAAAGTGATATGCACAAAGTGTGTAATAATGATAATGAAGCTTATGCATAAAAAATTCCTTTCCAAAGAAAAATTTTGAAACTAGAAATATAAAAATTCTAATTATTGGTTTGTTTAATAAAAAAACAAACACGCGTTTTACTTTCTTCAGTCTTTACAAGACGAAAGTATTGAATTCGTAAAAAAAATCTACAACTGGTTTTCGACGGTTTGATACGTTTTAGAAGGTCCTGAACATGATTTGACTGATTTTAGAAAATGTCTGTCTGTGTGAATGTGACACAAATTTTGTGGGTGCTCTATCCCAAGAACTAATTCGCGGAATTTTATAAAACTTTAGATTCAGTTATACCTTGATAAAAATTAATGCTGATTAGTTTTTGGTGTAGATTACCCAAAAGGTGGCGCTGCTATGCTGTATTTTTCACGATTTATATGATTTTAGCGATAGTTATATCTCAAAAACTGTTGCACAGAATTTGATCAAATTTCATATTCTATTAAACCTTGACATAATTTAGTGCTTATTAGGTTTTTGTATATATCTGTGGCACTGCTGTGCTGCTTTTTTCACGATTTTCGCGTTAGCTATATCTGAAAAACTAATGCATGGAAATTTAGTCAAACTTCATATTCGGTTACACTTCCTTATTGGGCTTGGGTGTATACTGTCCAAAGGTATCGCTTTTGAGCTCTTTGGGTTTGGAATTTTGGTTGCAGACATCTAAGAGCATGGGTGTCGAAATTCAATGATTTTTTTGAAAAATGCGATGCTTCTATCTCCTTTTTAAAGGCACATAATTAAACGAATTATAAATTAAATGCACACAATTAAACCTTTAGAATTCATTATTATGGGCATAGAATTGTTATTTAATTTTAACATTGTGATTGCAAATTTTGAAGTACTATTAACATGTATGGGATAGAATAAGGTTTTGGGATTGGCACATCCAAATAATTTTCATTTAACATCAATTCTTTTGGTCTTCAAAGAAGCTAACTCTGATGAAGCTAACCTAACATCGTCCAGTTTAATAAAATCCACTATTTCACTTTCACATTTTAAAAGCATTAGGCTGTCAAGTCTGTCAGGCCTCACTGTAGCTTGCAATATATATTTATTAAATTTTTATTTGACTAAAGATTCTTTCATTAGAAGCAACGCTATAAAGATAAGCTGCTGTGAATGTTAAGGTACGAGTATATAGTTTGACAGTGTGACCCAAATAGTCTTTGGATTTCATGGCATGAGAAAAGGTTTGTTAAGTGAGTTGGGATTTGGTTTATTTCTATTTGACTCTGCAAGTCATGTACATCCGGTTTCTCATATCCAGGTGGAAACATTATTAACTTTTCTCAGTTAGTGATACTCAAATTTGCCTTGCACAATTGCAATTTAAATATGGAATGTATTGGTGCAATATTCTCCTGATATAGGGAACATTGTCATTTAAGCCCATTACTAAATTGCCGAAATTTTCTTGTATTTCTTATAACTCTTCCCTGTAAAACTTATGTCTATCAATGTCCATTGCTATGCTATTATTTTTATCTATTCCATTTGGTGAAACCGTTTTCCCACGGTGCTTTCAGAAGTCAGCTTATTCAATCACATCTTAATATTCATAATTGTTTATGAACTTGTCTATAAGGAAATCTTTATTTCTTCAAAATTTTATTCAAGTGCAACCTATCAGTGTTTATGTAAACCTGTATGTCGATTTTTTTCTTCAGTTGATGGACTGCTTTCATGGTCATATTTCTGTTCCAAATTCAAATCATCCACTTTTTTACCTTTTTCATCCTCGAATGGATTTTTAGATGCTCCAAAATCTTGCATGAAAACTCTTTTCCTATTATGAAGGGTTCTTTCGTGCTAAGATTTATAGTCATTTTTTAGAACAGCTTTAAACACACAACACTGAACTTTTGGTTTAAAATTTACTAAACACCTATAAATATAAATGAACAGGACATATATATATTTCCGCACACAAATAAAGGTAAAATGTGGCAAATGTACAAAAACTAACGACTTCTTATATTCACATTTGCTCATATAATGCTTTTGTCATGACAGAGAATGGTTAACTAATTTTCGGAGCAAAAAAAATCACGAGAATGAGTAAAATATTGTCCAAAAATCGCAAAATTAGTACAATTTGTGAAAACTCATCAAATCTTCTTGCCCAGCTGTGTTTCAAGTAGGTGACTACATTCCTTTCTGTTGTGCTACAAGTGATCTCCAATTTTCAAAAGAAGCTGCAATCCCTTTGGATTAACCCATTAAGGACTAGCGTTACCATATGGTCACAGCATAGCTGTCAACCCTTTTGCTGTTTGAATACCAGTAATGAAGAACAAAAATTTTCATTTAATTCAGAAATGTCTTTATGTAATTCAGAAATGTCTTTAATGTCAGAAACTCTGCTATAAAATAAGAGAAAAATTTCTTTTCTGGAAAAGTGGTGCGAAATGTAATTTTTGTATTTAAAAAACAAAAAATAATTCCGTCTTTAATGGGTTAAAATAGCTGGATTCTCTTTTGGGAGGGTGAAAATTTTGAGAAAGGAACAAAGTTTTGAAAGAAATAACGGAACTGGATAGTCAGCTATTGGTGGATAGGAGTAGAGAAATTTAGGTCTGGTAGATGTATAATATTTTTGTAGAACTGAAAAATACAATGATAGATTGAGTGTGGCTGATTTCTTTTTGTATTTCTTTTGATAATTTAACTTGCTTACTGTTACAATACTCAGTCAGAAACATAATCACCAAAACAATAAAAATTTCATAATGTCTCAAAAATCCAGAATTTCCCAACCCTAAGCTCAAATTTCCCAACTTCACAAGTATTGGGGGGGGAGGCTCCCCCCCCATACCCCCCCATGGCGACGCCCCTGGACAAACCCCCCCTCCCTCTCTCGAGATATGTTATGATATCATGTGCCAGGACCCTACCCTTCCCTAAAGTAATAATGTTATGTATGCACAGTCCTTTAAGTGTATACTAAATAAGAAAATTAACAATTAGAACTTTGTTAGGTCACTGTTAAAAATATCATGAAAAATTACCTCTGTCTTTAAAGTCTGTCTATTTTCTGACCAATGAGAACGCTTCATAGGTGTTTATGCAGCATTCTCATTGGTCAGAAAATAGAGAGCCTTTAAAAACAGAGGTAATTTTTCATGATATGTTTAACAGTGTAACATAAGTTTTATAAGGAATAGGAGTAGTCATAGTTTTTGGTATTTATTTTTTATAGGGATCATGGCACTTTTTAAAATTATGTTGATGTAGTTTGGACTAAGAAAAAGGATTTATTACCAAATTGATATAAACAGCTATGAAAACAAAACTGGTGAACCATTTTGCTTATTTATGCACATATTTAAAAAATTGCTTTCTATTTGCATATAATAATTGTTAAATGTATATATTTATTAAATTTAAATAAATTGTTTGTGTGTATGGAATAGTGAATAGATTGCCAGATATTACATATGAAGTTTTTCTTCCCCCTTCCCAATGCATTTTCTCAGTCTTGCAAGGTTCTTATAAAAGAGTAGTACCTAATTTTCTTAAAGTTAAATAAAAAAAATAATACTTGCTGTAAGATATCTTAATTTACAGCACAGTCCTAATTTTTTTAAACCTCTCATGCATGAATTATGTGTAGATGAAAAATGTATTTTTTGCTTAAAATAGATTATGAATTATCCAGAACAAATGATATTGGATTTTAAAAAATCTTACATTTGTTACAAATTAGCAGAATCATTCAGCTTTGCCCAAGTTAACCTTCTGGTCTTCCAGGTAAAAATAAATAAAAATGCAATATCCTAAAAATACAGTGATTATTATTGTTAAAACGACAACACGAAAAAAAATTACATTACTTTGATGCAATCACAGTAAATCCTTCAGCTTTATAAATGTTGCATGTATTCTTTGGCATGTGTAACAGAAAAATAAATTATTTTTCTGACAACCGTGGGAAAAAATGCAAAAAATACAACTTTATGGCATTTAATGAGATTCTATTTCGAATGGCTTAACAGTGTAGCTATTATTTTATAGATAATGGGCATTAATTTTAGAAGAGCAAGTGGCCTCCACTGATGATAAAACGTTGTTACTTTCCAGACACTGGTATAAGGAAAGTACTGTAATTATATTTGGTCTAGGAATTAATTTGTGTGGTTTTACAAGAGATGGCGTAACTAGCGTATTGCCCCATAGTTTTCGTTTGTTCAAACATGCATTTAAAACTACTGTTATTGTGCATCCAGTTTAGTATATGCCATTTGGTTTAGGCGTAAACAACAACAATTTTTATCCAACTGAAAATGTCAAATTTTGTGCTTGATAAAGTGTTTTTGTGGGAGGTTCTTCTTCATTACTTTAACATGAAGAAAAGTGCTCCCAAAAGTCATCATATTTTGGTGGAAGTTTATGGTGACCATGCTCTAGCTGAACGAACGTGTCAGAAGTGGTTTGCACGGTTTAAAAGTGGTGATTACGGCTTGGAAAACCAAGCATGACCTGGGCAGCCAAAAAAATTTGAAGAGGCAGAATTGACAGCATTGCTCGATCAGGATCTGTGTCAAATGCAAGAACTTGCAAAATCATTAGAGGTTGATCAAACAACAGTTTCCAAACGCCTCAAAGCAATGGGAATGATTCAAAAGATGTCACATCGGGCTCCATATGAATTGAAAGAAAGAGACATTTTGGAATTAAATATTTTTATAATCATTTAATAATTTTAATAAAAACTTTGTATTTTCATAAAAGTAGATAAGACTATTTTAATGTGAAGAACAAGTTACAAATAAAAAGAGCAAATTTTGTTAGATCAAAAATGATAATGATATCAAAAGACAAACCCCCCCTCCCTCTCTCGAGATATGTTATGATATCATGTGCCAGGACCCTACCCTTCTCTAAAGTAATAATGTTATGTATGCACAGTCCTTTAAGTGTATACTAAATAAGAAAATTAACAATTAGAACTTTGTTAGGTCACTGTTAAAAATATCATGAAAAATTACCTCTGTCTTTAAAGTCTGTCTATTTTCTGACCAATGAGAACGCTTCATAGGTGTTTATGCAGCATTCTCATTGGTCAGAAAATAGAGAGCCTTTAAAAACAGAGGTAATTTTTCATGATATGTTTAACAGTGTAACATAGGTTTTATAAGGAATAGGAGTAGTCATAGTTTTTGGTATTTATTTTTTATAGGGATCATGGCACTTTTTAAAATTATGTTGATGTAGTTTGGACTAAGAAAAAGGATTTATTACCAAATTGATATAAACAGCTATGAAAACAAAACTGGTGAACCATTTTGCTTATTTATGCACATATTTAAAAAATTGCTTTCTATTTGCATATAATAATTGTTAAATGTATATATTTATTAAATTTAAATAAATTGTTTGTGTGTATGGAATAGTGAATAGATTGCCAGATATTACATATGAAGTTTTTCTTCCCCCTTCCCAATGCATTTTCTCAGTCTTGCAAGGTTCTTATAAAAGAGTAGTACCTAATTTTCTTAAAGTTAAATAAAAAAAATAATACTTGCTGTAAGATATCTTAATTTACAGCACAGTCCTAATTTTTTTAAACCTCTCATGCATGAATTATGTGTAGATGAAAAATGTATTTTTTGCTTAAAATAGATTATGAATTATCCAGAACAAATGATATTGGATTTTAAAAAATCTTACATTTGTTACAAATTAGCAGAATCATTCAGCTTTGCCCAAGTTAACCTTGTGGTCTTCCAGGTAAAAATAAATAAAAATGCAATATCCTAAAAATACAGTGATTATTATTGTTAAAACGACAACCCAAAAAAAAATTACATTACTTTGATGCAATCACAGTAAATCCTTCAGCTTTATAAATGTTGCATGTATTCTTTGGCATGTGTAACAGAAAAATAAATTATTTTTCTGACAACCGTGGGAAAAAATGCAAAAAATACAACTTTATGGCATTTAATGAGATTCTATTTTGAATGGCTTAACAGTGTAGCTATTATTTTATAGATAATGGGCATTAATTTTAGAAGAGCAAGTGGCCTCCACTGATGATAAAACGTTGTTACTTTCCAGACACTGGTATAAGGAAAGTACTGTAATTATATTTGGTCTAGGAATTAATTTGTGTGGTTTTACTAGAGATGGCGTAACTAGCGTATTGCCCCATAGTTTTCGTTTTTTCAAACATGCATTTAAAACTACTGTTATTGTGCATCCAGTTTAGTATATGCCATTTGGTTTAGGCGTAAACAACAACAATTTTTATCCAACTGAAAATGTCAAATTTTGTGCTTGATAAAGTGTTTTTGTGGGAGGTTCTTCTTCATTACTTTAACATGAAGAAAAGTGCTCCCAAAAGTCATCATATTTTGGTGGAAGTTTATGGTGACCATGCTCTAGCTGAACGAACGTGTCAGAAGTGGTTTGCACGGTTTAAAAGTGGTGATTACGGCTTGGAAAACCAAGCATGACCTGGGCAGCCAAAAAAATTTGAAGAGGCAGAATTGACAGCATTGCTCGATCAGGATCTGTGTCAAACGCAAGAAGAACTTGCAAAATCATTAGAGGTTGATCAAACAACAGTTTCCAAACGCCTCAAAGCAATGGGAATGATTCAAAAGATGTCACATCGGGCTCCATATGAATTGAAATAAAGAGACGTTGAAAGAAGAAAAACCGTTTGCGAAATGCTGCTTCAAAGACAGAAAAATAAGGAATTTTTGCATTGGATTGTTACTGGTGAGGAAAAATGGATTTATTACGAGAATACTAAACGAAAAAAAACCTGGGTAATGCCAGGTGAACCAGGTCCATCACAACCGAAATGAAATATTCACTGTGCAAAGGTTATGCTGTGTATATGGTGGTATATGAAAGGTGTGGTGTACTGCGAGCTTCTGAGACCTGGTGAAACTATTAATGGAGAACATTATTGACTTCAGTTGATGCGTTTGAAACAAGCTCTGGCCAGAAAACAACCAGAATGCGATAACAGACATAATAAACTTATTTTTCAACATAACACCCGACCACATGTCGCAAAACCGGTCAAAACATATTTGGAGAATGTCGAATGGGAAGTGTTACCCTCCTGCCGTATTCACTAGACATTGTTCCTTCAGACTACTACTTGTTTGATTGTATGAATAACGATTTGATTGGACAGCAGTTCACTTCTTCAGAAAATATAGAAAAATGGATCGCTTCAAAAAGTGAGGACTCCTTTCGACACAGAATTCGAAAAATTGCCTGAAAGATGGGAAAAAGTTGTGGGTAGCGATGAACAATATTTTTGTTAACGTATTTATGTATTTTGCTTTTGAAATAAAGCTTTAATTTTTTATTAAAAACTGCACGAATTAATTCCTAGACCAAATAATAAACCCCATTATCTAACTTTTTTTATATTTTTACATTTTGAGGTTTCTGGAATCTGTTTCCCTTATTTTTAAACCTATAATGTAGATATGTGTGTATGTATGCATGAATGTATGTTTGTTTTAACATCCCCCAGGATCAATTTTTCTTCGTGTTTCACCTGAATATGACTTAATTTAGTAAAATCTTTTTTCTGTAGAAAAAAAAAATAGTTTATCTGATGAAAGGGTATGGAAATTTATGCAGTGCATATTATAGAGGGAAAATGGCAAAATAGCATCATTTAAAACAACTTAAAACTCTCACTAATAGCACTATATATCTCAATTTCAATATTTATTTTAATTCTTCTGTCTTAATCTCAGCATGGATAAAGTTAAAATTAATTGAAAATTACTTTCATAATTACAGCTTTATGAATGAAATACATGTTTTCATTAGAACATGAGGTCATTTCACTAGTGGAAACAATTTATCTTCATAATGTTAGAATCTAAGTTTTTATTTATTTTTATATTATTTATTTGAAAGAAGAGTTTTGTAAAAAAAAAAAAAAGAACTGAGTTTCTGTGCGGAAAATCGAATGGAGTTATTGTTTTTAAATAGAAGCTTACATTTTAATTCATAAAAATTAAATATACAAAGATTACATGGAAATGTCATTTTCCTTTTAGTTGTAATGCTTTCTTTGAAAAAGAAAAAACTGACTCTATTATTATAAATTGTAAAAAAGTTAATACTGCATGTGAAGTATTAAAACACTTGGCCATAAGCTATATAGTTGTAGTATACAAATGGAAATAAGAAATAAAACATAGCAACCATATCTTTAGAGTCAGTTTCATGCCGTACTGCATTTGACAAAAAGTAGCGTCACATTTAGATTTTCCCTGGTTTTTTTTTTTGTTGTTGTTTTTTTAATTGAAATATGTTTGTTTAGTGTATGATTTAACTTGTTTGTTTAGTGTACATTTAAAGGAAGGTACTATGTCATTTTAATGCACATCTAGCAATTTTTTTTAAAATTATATCATTATTTTATCTGAATGACGTCAATTTTGTATTTGAAAATATAGTAATTGAATCTGAATTTTTATTTCCCTTTAAAAATATTGTCCATACAGTTTCATTTTGTGGCAACAAAAAGAAAAAATTCATTAGAAAATGAAAAAAGAAATAGATTTCTATAATGATAAATTTTAGAAGGTGGTTGAGAAAAAAAAAAAGATAAGAGTGATCCATTATAGTAATTTTATTCATGTTCCAAAATGTATGTGCATAGTTTCATGCAAATCAGTCTAAAATTGAAGATTTGTTTGATGAACATACAAATCAAGAATGACTTTTATATAAGGGGATTACAAAATGATCCTGGCATAAAGTTTACAAGTACTAAAAAAGTATTGAGTTATTAAATAGTTTTGTGATAATTTAAAACCTTGGGCTACTTACCACAAAGTGAAAATAAAATAAAACATTTTTGGTTATGGCTTTATTTAGATTCAAGAGCAGAAAGTATTTGAGAAAATCTTTTCTTGTTCTGATAAATAAAAGAAATTGTCAAAGTTAGGTTTTCCAACTGAATATTCAAAAATGAAATGAATCTACAATCTAATGATGTATTTTGCAAGCATTATTGAACTTCATATGAGGTTTATAATGCGATATAGGAATACCGTATTTACTCGCGTATAAGTCAAGGACTTTCTGACAATCTTCGGCAAGCAAAGTGGGGGGGGGGGGTGGGGGTCGACTTATACACGAGTCAGTTAAAAAAGCAAAATCAAAAACTTTGAATACTACAAAATTATGGCTTTTTATGTATATGAATAAAAAAATAATATATAAAATACACAAATAATAATAATTTAACATTTAAAAATTTTCAGTGATTTGTTTTTGTTTACTTACTACCTTTTCGCATTGGCAAGTGGAATCTTTGGTTTGATTTTGAGCAAAATTCAAGTAAAAAGTCAAGGGGTCGACTTATATGCAGGTTTTTGATTTTTTCCTGAATTTCCATTCAAAAGTTAGGGGGTCGACTTATACGTGAGTCGACCTATACGCGAGTATATACGGTAATAATAAAATATGAAGAATTTGTTGGGGGTAGTTTTTCAGTGCAACCTCATATAAAGTTCCTATGCATAAGAAGCTATATTTAACTTTTTTATTCCTTTTTTGCTTTAACTCATTCCTGGGTTATGTATGCTAGTACACAAGCTGCTCAACAAAGATAACTTATTTTTATAGAGAATAGATTTTATATTGTTATTTATAAAATTTCGTTTTGTGTTGTAGTGTACAATTTTAATGTTTAATGCTTAAATTTATGTATTTCAGAAAACATTTTAATGTTTTCCGATTTTAGATCTTTCTACTTTGAACTATTCTATAATTTTTGAGTTGACTACACATCACACCTTAAAATTACACATTTTCTTTTGCTTAAACTAGACGTTAGTACTTGTAAAGGTTTGTAATCCTGCTTTAAATCAAATCTGCTTTCAAAAGCAACTGTCCATGTACCAAACTTTTGCCTAGATTATTGATGCTTCATTGTAATTTCTTATTCCACATTTCAGTAAACCATGTAATGAAGGTAAAACTGGGCAAGTTCTTTTAAAAGAATCCAAACTAGAAGATACTAAAATTTGGTAAGTATTCTGTGTTGTTTAAAAAATCAAAAATGCATTTTCTTTTTTCAATTGTTAATCTGTTACAGTGTATGTATGCTCCTACAAAATTCATACTATTTTTTTTTTTTTAAGGATCCTTTAAATTCTTACTTTTAGTTCCATTTCCTACAACATTTCTATTTGCAGACAATAACTCTAAATGTCTGCAAATACTTAAAAAAAAAATGAATTTATCACATTAATGCTATATCTGATTCATTATCCATCACGAAGCTATGCTGTGAACAGGGGCGTCGCCATGGGGGGGTATGGGGGGGGAGGCTCCCCCCCCAATATTTGTGAAGTTGGGAAATTTTAGCTTAGAGTTGGGAAATTCTGGATTTTTGAGACATTATGAAATTTTTATTGTTTTGGTGATTATGTTTCTGACTGAGTACTGTAACAGTAAGCAAGTTAAATTATTAAAAGAAATACAAAAAGAAATCAGCCACACTCAATCTACCATTGTATTTTTCAGTTCTACGAAAATATTATACATCTACCAGACCTAAATTTCTTTACTCCTATCCACCAACAGCTGACTATCCAGTTCCTTTATTTCCTTCAAAACTTTGTTTCTTTCTCAAAAATGTCACCCTTCCTCCCTTTCCCCTCCCAAAAGAGAATCCAGCTATTTTAATCCAAAGGGATTGCAGCTTCTTTTGAAAATAGGAGATCACTTGTAGCACAACAGATAGGAATGTAGTCACCTACTTGAAACACAGCTGGGCAAGAAGATTTGATGAGTTTTCACAAATTGCACTAATTTTGCGATTTTTGGACAATATTTTACTCATTCTCGTGATTTTTTTTCTCCGAAAATTAGTTAACCCTTCGCTGCCAAGACAAAAGCATTATATGAGCAAATGTGAATATAAGAAGTCGTTAGTTTAGATAAATTTGCCACATTTTACCTTTATTTGTGTGCGGAAATATATATATGTCCTGTTCATTTATATTTATAGGTGATTATGAAATTTTAAACCAAAAGTCCAGTGTTGTGTGTTTAAAGCTGTTCTAAAAAATGACTATAAATCTTAGCACGAAAGAACCCTTCATAAAAAGAGTTTTCGTGCAAGATTTTGGAGCATCTAAAAGTCTATTCGAGGATGAAAAAGGTAAAAAAGTGGATGATTTGAATTTGGAACAGAAATATGACCAAGAAAGCAGTCCATCAACTGAAGAAAAAAATCGACATACAGGTTGCCATAAACACTGACCGGTTGCACTTGAATAAAATTTTGAATAAAGAAAGATTTCCTTATAGACGGGTCAATCCATTTCAAGTGGTCCAGCACTGGTTGCTCGACCATTTTTTAAAAATCTGAAATTTTTTGTACAACAACCCTAACATAGTGGAAGTTCAAAATGACTATTATTTTAATTTTATTATTTTTTGTTTGTGCATGTCGGCCATCTTTGTTTCATCGTCTGCAGCAATTTTCTCACATGAAAGGTTTACGGAATTGTAAATAATTCATCGTTTATTTCTACAATTCAAGTACGAATTGAAGCAATTTGTATAGAATACATTGGGCTAAAAATCTGGTAATAGAGTAGTTTCCGAAACTAACTGCTTATTGGTGAAATTTACGCATAAAGTTTCAGTTTTTTTCCAAAATTTGTCCGTTTACAAGACGAAATTTTTCTTGCAAGGAAAACTGTGAACATGACATAATATTTTTTTACAAATAGGCCGAAAGTACTTATACTCCCACGCCATGTTCCAGATCTGGGACTTGGTTTCTCTTCGCTAAAAAAAAAAAATCCCAAACTTTTCAAAAATGTCAAAAATCGCATTTTTTAGGCTTTGATATCTCTGGTGGGGCACGAGGTAAAAATCTGAAGTTCTGGTTTCTGAGAGTATCGTATGGTAGTGCTAAGCACAAGAAATTTCAGGATGGAGATTTGACTACAAGCTGAGATATGGCAAGGGCAACATGTCAAAAGAATACTGCCAAACTATTGTTTTGCTGTAGTCACAGCTAAGTCTTTATCTCAGAGTGTCATTTAAATTTATTTATTTTTATTATCTTTAAATAATAGTAACAGAAAATAAAGCCTTTTGCAAAGCTTAGCAATTAATTTAAAAAATAATTTTCCTAAGGCGTACATTTTGTATGGTTTCAGTAATGTTTTTTGTAATTTTTGTAACCAAAAGAAACCTCAGCACTTTTATATAAAGAAAAAAAATATTTTTATACGAGACCTGACACAAAAACAGAATAGGGAAAGAGAAAAGCTGTTAATGTTGGCATACTTGTTGAGACATGATCAAATGTGTCAAAACACATTCCGGCTTGTTGGTTTAAAAACCACAATTTTAATGCTGCTTGCCAATCCCTGAAACTTGTTCCTACCATAAGTATATTCCTGTAAATGGAACATTATACGACGTTACATGCATCAGCCTCAAGTAATTTTTAGAAAGTAAAGATATCCAAAGCCCTTTCAAAATTTATACTGCAGAAAATGACATTTTTGCATAAGAAGTAAGCTAGGAATTATTAATGAACTGAGATTTGCACATAGTAATTTCAAAGTTTATTTCTATGAGCCAGCAGGTCCAAGGTCTTCAATCAAGTTATCAAGAAATGACAAGACTTGGTTCCTACAAATAAAATTTTGAGAAAGATCAAAATTGTGGTTTTTAAACCAACAAGTAAGAATTTGTTTTGACATGTTTGATCATGTCTCAACAAGTATGACAACATTAAAAGCTTTTCTCTTTCCCTGTTCTGTTTTTGTTTCAGGTCTTCTATAAAAATATTTTTTTTCTTTATGTAAAAGTGCTGAGGTTTCTTTTAGTTACTAAAATTACTTACAACAAAAGTTACTGAAACCATACAAAATGTATGGCCTTAGGCATAATTGTTTTTTAAATTAATTGCTAAAATTTGCAAAGGGCTTTATTTTCTGTTACTATTATTTAAAGATAATCAAAAACATAAATTTAAGTGGCACTCGGAGATAAATACTTAGCTGTGACTACAACAAAACAATAGTTTGGCAGTATTCTTTTGACATGTTGCCCTTGCCATATCTCAGCTTGTAGTCAAATCTCCACCTTGAAATTTCTTGTGTTTAGCACTACCATACAATACTCTCAGAAACCAGAACTTCAGATTTTTATCTCGTGCCCCACCAGAGATATCAAAGCCTAAAAAGTGCAATTTTTGACATTTTTGAAAAATTTGGGTCGAAACGAAGTCCCAGGTCTGAAACTTGGCGACAAGCGCAACTGAGTACAAGTACTTTCGGCCTATTTGTAAAAAAAATTATGTCATGTTCACAGTTTTCCTTGCTAGAAATTTTTCCTTTTGTAAACGGACAAATTTTTGAAAAAAACTGAAACTTTATGCTTAAATTTCACCAATAAGGATTTATTTTCGGAAACTACTCTATTACCAAATTTTTAGCCCAATGTATTCTGTACAAATTGCTTCAATCCGCAATTGAATTGGATAAATAAACGATGAATTATTTACAATTCCGTAAACCCTTCTTCTCAGAAAATTGCTGCAGACGATGAAACAAAGATGGCCGCCATGCACAAACAAAAATTAATAAAATTAAAATAATAGTCATTTTGAACTTCCATCATGTTAGGGTTGTTGTACAAAAAATTTCAGATTTTTTAAAAATGGTCGAGCAACGAATTAATGATTTTCTGGACCACTTGAAATGGATTGACCCAGACAAGTTCATAAACAATTATGAATATTAGGATGTGATTGAAGAAGCTGGCTTCTGAAAGCACCGTGGGAAAACGGTTTCACCAAATGGAACAGATAAAAATAATAGCATAGCAATGGACATTGATACACATAAGTTTTACAGGGAAGAGTTATAAGAAATACAAGAAAATTTCGGCAATTTAGTAATGGGCTTAAATGACAATGTTTCCTATATCAGGAGAATATTGCACCAATAGATTCCATATTTAAATTACAATTGTGCAAAGCAAATTTGAGTATCACTAACTTAGAAAATTAATAATGTTTCTACCTGGATATGAGAAACCGGATGTACATGACTTGCAGAGTTAAATAGAAATAAACCAAATCCCAACTCACTTAACAAACTTTTTACTCATGCCATGAAATTCAAAGACTATTTGTGTCACACTGTCAAACTATATACTCGTACCTTAACATTCACAGCAGCTTATCTTTTTGGCGTTGCATCTAATGAAAGAATCTTTAGTCAAATAAAAATTAAAAAAATATATATTGCAAGCTACAATGAGGTCTGACAGACTTGACAGCCTAATGCTTTTAAAATGTGAAAGTGAAATAGCGGATTTTATTAAACTGGACGATGTTAGGTTAGCTTCATCAGGGTTAGCTTCTTTGAAGACCAAAAGAATTGATGTTAAATGAAAACAATTTGGATGTGCCAATCCCAAAACCTTATATATCCCATACATGTTAATACTTCAAAATTTGCAATCACAATGTTAAAATTAAATAACGATTCTATGACCATAATAATGAATTCTAAAGGTTTAATTATGTGCATTTAATTTATAATTCGTTTAATTGTGTGCATAGAAGCATCGCATTTTCTAAACAAATCATTGAATTTCGACACCCATGCTCTTAGATGTCTGCAACCAAAATTCCAAACCCAAAGAGCTCAAAAGTGATACCTTTCGACAGTATACACCCAAGCCCAATAAGGAAGTGTAACCGAATATGAAGTTTGACTAAATTTCCGTTTTCAGATATAGCTAACGCGAAAATCGTGAAAAATGCTGCACAGCAGTGCCACAGATATATACAAAAACCTAATAAGCACTGAGTTATGTCAAGGTTTAACAGAATATGAAATTTGATCAAATTCTGTGCAACAGTTTTTGAGATATAACTATCGCTAAAATCATGTAAATCGTGAAAAATACAGCATAGCAGCGCCACCTTTTGGGTAATTTACACCAAAAACTAATCAGCATCAAGGTATAACTGAATCTAAAGTTTTATAAAATTCCGCGAATTAGTTCTTGAGATAGAGCACCCACAAAATTTGTGTCACATTCACACAGACAGACATTTTCTAAAAACAGTCAAATCATGTTCAGGACCTTCTAAAACGTATCAAACCGTCGAAAACCAGTTGTAGAATTTTTTTACGAATTCAATACTTTCGTCTTGTGAAGACAGAAGAAAGTAAAACGCGTGTTTGTTTTTTTATTAAACAAACCAGTAATTAGAATTTTTATGTTTCTAGTTTCAAAATTTTTTTTTGGAAAGGAATTTCTTATGCATAAGCTCCATTATCATTATTACACACTTTGTGCATATCACTTTAGTTGAAAGTTGGAGGAATTTGTTTCAAGTTGGGAAATTTTCGAACTCTCCCCCCCGAAAAAATATCTGTAGCTACGCCCCTGGCTGTGAACTGCTCTTATTGCAGGGGTGATTGTGTTCCGGGTTTTTCGGTCGATCCTTCCGGGTTTATGAGATCGTTACGTTTAGTGGAAAATTCAAACATTAAAAAATATCGCGAATTTCGTCAAAGGATTGTGGGGGGAAAAGCGAATTTCATCAAAGAATCTCGAAATAAACCCAAATTTCGTCAAAGGATCGTTAAACAAAGCGCGAATTTCACAAAGGATCGCGATAAAAGGTTTTCGTCAAAACGTCGCAGGATAACGCGATTTTCGTCAAAACATCGTGGGAAAAATGGATATATCGTGAAAGGAACGTGGAAAAATGGATATCGTCAAAGGATTGCTGGAAAAAGCACAAATTTCGTTAAAAGATCACGTAAAAAAAAATATAATTTCTTTAAAGAATTGCGGAAAAAACGCAAATTTCATGAAAAGATCGCAGAAAAAACACATAATTAGAACCGGGAAGGATTTTCCCCATCCCTGAATGTCAGGGTGAAAATGTGATTCGTCAAAAGATCACGGGGGGAAAAACGCGATTTTCGTCAAAGGATCGTGGGAAAATGGAAATATTGCCAAAGGATCGCTGGAAAAATGCAAACTTCGTTAAAGGATCGTGGAAAAAACGAATTTCTTTAAAGAATTGCAGAAAAAACTGATAATTTCACCAAACGATCGTGGAAAAATGCGAATTTTGTCAAAGAATCTCGAAATAAAACAAATTTCATCTAATGATCGCGAAATAAACACAAATTTCGTCAAAGGATTGCAAAAATGTGCAAAATTTTTCAAACGATTGCGGAAAAAAAAAAAAAAAAAGATTTTCGTCAAAAGATTGTGGGAAAAACGAAAATGTCGCCAAAGGATCGCGGGAAAAACGCAAATTTCATTAAAGGATCGCGAAAAAACAAGATTTTTGTCAAAAGATTGCGGGAAAAATGGAAATATCGCCAAAGGATAGCGGGAAAAACGCAAATCTCATTAAAGGATCACTAAAAATAATCAATTTCTTCAAAGAATTGCAGAAAAAAACGTGACTTTCGTCAAAGAATCACTAGAAAAACGGAAATATCGTCAAAGGATCGCAGAAAAAAATGCAAATTTTATTAAAGGAACACTGGGAAAAAACATGAATTTCTTTAAAGAATCATGAAAAAACGCATAATTAGAACCAGGAGCGATTCTCTCCCCACCCTCTCTGCTGTAACCTTTCAGAAAAGTTGCTGTGAATTGTTACCCACAGCTTTACTTAGCCGCTAAATCATATTAAAAACAAAATAATATCTGATGCAGCTACATTATGATAGGTGACAATCATACAAAAAATTCACGAAGCTACTGATCCACAATCAGTCCAGATACTTATACTCCTGAAAACAGCAATGTTTTGCATACAAACTGTTGCCAATCAGTAAATACAAACTTACTCAGAATACATCCGAAACTCCGATCATACGAACGCAACTGAAACGCCATTGGCTGTAAACTATGACGTCACAAATTGACCGTTCACGGCGAAAGACGTGACCCCAAAATCACTGTTACTGACAGTTACTCATGAACGGCACTTGCCTCAAGAGCTAATATGCATGAATGAAACTACCGGTCGTTTCGGATGTAAACAAGAACCAGAGAAGGTCAAAAATAAACGTGCATCAATAGGAAATAAATATTTTAAAGCTTTATCATTCAATTTAAACTTTACTGAATGTTTAATTAGGCATTAAGTAATTGATGCATAACAATCGGCCTCCTTTTTCACCACCTCTTGAGCTTTACAAAAATATGAAAAAGGTCATATAGATACAAAAAAAATTACAAATACATGAAAAATTCAAAAAGTTCAAAAATGTAAAACTTCAAAAGTTCAACAACAAAAAGGTTACACTTTAAATTCAAAAACAACAATCTGATCAATGTCAGGTCATATAAGACTTTATTGGCAAGGCATTGACCAGAGTGAGAACATTGTAGTGAAAAATTATAACCCCTCCCCCCCCCCCCCCAAAAAAAAAAAAACCTTAAATTTCAAAAATACTTTTACAAAATTTCAACAACTGCTCTTTAATCTGTGGCTTTGTGAAACTGTCTACCAGATTAAACTTACTAGTAATATATTTAAGTTTAAATACTTTATCAAAAACTAGGTTTCTAAGAAAAAGATATTTTATATGAATATGCTTAATTTTCTGATTTTCAAACGGAGAATTAGAAAAGGCTATTGCAGCTTGGTTATCACAGAACAGAGTACAATCCCTCAAGTTTAAGTTAAGCACCTCATTTTGCAAAACATTTTTGACCCAGATTAATTCTTTTGCAGCTTCAGTTAAACTGACATACTCTGCCTCCATGGTAGAAAGACTTATACATTTTTGTTTAAAAGTCTTCCATGATATGGGCATTTCATCCAGAAACAAAATATACCCACCCATAGAGACACGATCGTTTGCTGCAAAATCTGAATCTGAATAACATGAAAGATTTAATTGACTGACTCTGGATAACTCAAGTTTATATTCCTTAGTATATTTTAAATAACCTAACAATTTTAACAAACTATTCCAGTAAGTAATTCCAGGATTTGATTGAAATTGGGATAATAAATTAATTGCATACATTATATCAGGTCTAGTCCTCCCAGCTATAAAAGATAAACAGACTATAAGATTTCTATATGGAAACCTAGACATGATTTCTATTTCTTCTTTAGTGGAAGGTGAATCTTGTTTTGACAAAACCAAGCACTTGGGAATAGGTACAGAGCTTACAGGAAATTTAAATTCTGCAAACATATCACAAACCTCCTCAATGTACGAGGTCTGGTGAATGTACAGACAATTTCCTATCTCTTCAAACTCTATGCCCAATAGCTTTCTGGTTGTCCCCATAATTTTTAAATTGAAATGTTTTTGCAGTAAATCTAACCCAAAATCTAAATCATCTTTAGTTTTACCAAAAAGAACAATATCGTCAACATAAAGTAAAAGGATCAATGTGGACTGAAACATGTACACACAATCGCACCAATCGAGTTTATGAAAATCTAATTTGGATAAAACATCATCCACTTCAAAGAATCACTGTCTGCCAGATTGATGCAGACCATAAATGGCCTTATTTAATCTGCAAACTTTATTTTTTTTCTTTAATGAAACCCTCAGGTTGATTGATGCATTTATACAGTCTCATCCAGGTTTGCATAAAGATAAGCATTGTTGACGTCTACCTGGACATTAACCCATTTTAACAGACATGAAAATATGGCAAAGAATAATCTAACTATTGAAAAACTAACAACTGGACTGAAAACTTCCTCATAATTTTCTCCTTTAACTTGGTTAAAACCTTTCGCTACCAATCTAGCCTTATACCTCACTATTTCATTTTTTCCGTTCCTTTTTAAGGTATACACCCAACGGTTACCAAGAATTTTAGCATATTTTGTTGGTGTCACAAGATCCCATACGTTACGCTCATGCATAACATTTAATTCTTGGTTCATTGCGTCCCTCCAAATTGATGCTTCAGGGGTTTTTATGGCCTGATTGTAGGTTTGAGGAATTTTAATTTCAGTTAAGTTAACTTCACAAACCAGGGGTTGATCCAGACAAAATTTGGGGCCTATTTAGGTCCCCTTTACAAAAATAAATTTAATAAAATGGGCCCCTTCACAAAAATAAATTTAATAAAATGGGCCCCTTCACAAAAATAAATTTAATAAAATGGGCCCCTTCACAAAAATAAACTTAATAAAACGGGCCCCTTCACAAAATTCCTTTTAATAAAATAGACCCTCTACGTAACATTCTTTTTAATAAAAACTGTTTTAAAATGTGTAATTTGTAAATAAAACCACATCACGAAAAACAAAAACTTTAGCAAAGAGATTTAAAGAATGTTTTTGTTCATAAATTCTTGGTTCGAATTTTAGTAACTGGATTTCAACTTTCGTTACAAAATGTTATTTTTCACAAAAATATAATAAAATTCACAAAATGGGCCCCAAGAATAAAAATCTACATCGACCCCTGCCAACATTTAAAAGATTAGTTACTTTACTGGATTCTTTATTTTTACTGCTGAAATTAAACAAGTTTTTACCACATTCTATTTTATTTGCTTTATAATAATCTATTAATTCATTAAAAGATCTAATTCTAGTGTTGGTTCCTTCTATGCCATAATAAATGTCTGTTTTATCCTTTCCTGTTTTACATGTTACTGCCTTACAAGTCCATGGAATAGATCTACAAGGTTCTAAACTAATCTGCTCTGAACTCTGGTCTTGATCTGACACACTAACTCTTTCAGTGTCATTCCCCAATTGAGGTGTACTCTCAGGTTCATCATCAAAAATGTTTCCATCTTCTGGAAAATCAAAAAGTGAAAAATTGAATTTTTGCTCTTTTAGTTTTGAAACAATATCTACCCCCCTTTTAGTCTCATCAAACTTAACGTTGATAGTTTCTACAATTTTATTTTCCTCTATCAACCAAATTCGGTAGCCTTTTGTTGTTTGAGCATACCCACACATGATCCCTGGTTTAGCTCTCATGTCAAGCTTCCTTCTGACCTGCTTGGGCACTCCAACATATGCTAAACAACCGAATTTTTTTAAATGAGAAACTGAGGCTTTTCTGCCTGAATACATCTCAAAAGGGGTCTTGTTATTTTGTTTGTGACATACCCTATTCCAGGTATAAGAAAAACACTGTAAGGCTTCAGCCCAAAATTTTTTTACAAAAGCCACTAGCATTGAGGAGAGTTTTTATACCATCAAGAGCAGTTAAATTGAAACGCTCCGCAACGCCATTCATTTCTGGGCTGTACGAATTCGTTTTCTCGTGACTAATTCCCTGCTTCTCTAAAAAATTCTCAAATTCTCTGTTGCAAAACTCCATGCCACCATCAGTTCTTATAGAAAATATTTTCTTATTTAAGTACCTTTCGGCCCTACTCTGAAATTTCAAAAAGTCTGAAAAACATCAGACTTATTCCTGATGGTGAATACAATAACAAAACGAGAAAAATCATCAATGATGGTAAAAAAATACCTACTCCCCCCATGCGATGTCATCTGTAAAGGCCTGCACAAATCCATATGCAAGAGCTCCAGAGCAGTTTTAGACCTTACTTTATTTATTGCCTTGAATGATGTTCTTTTAGATTTTGCAAGTTTACAGGAAATGCAATCCTCGGCTAACTTTGACAGCATTGGAAGCTCTAACACTTTCATTTTTACATGTGTTAATTAAATATTCATTATTTACATGACAAAACCTTTCGTGCCATAATTCATTCAAGTTAACTTTCTCTGAATGATTAGCTGAAATGTTAGCCGAGTTGCTTTCTCCTTTACACATAGAATTATAATGAGAAGGTTTCAAAAAATACAAATCATTTTTTCTAACTGCATAAATTAACCAATTCCATTCCTTGTCATATACTACAAGTCTACCTTTACTACCTACAAAATTTGCTCCTAATTTTTCAAGTTTACTGCTAGACAAGAGATTCCTGCGTAAATTTGGATTATACAGAACATTCTTTAAAATAATTTGATTAAAGCTGCCATCTTTACATTTTACAAAAAAATTTACAGTGCCCTTTCCCTGAACAGGACTTTCTTTTTCTCCAACAGCAAGTGACATCTACATATTTAAAACAGGTTCAAAATCCAAAAGTAAATTTTTGTCATTGCAAAAATGAGCCTTAGCAGCTGTATCAAAGACCCAGCTACCACTTTGGCCAAAATCAGATGAATTAGCTTCATATGGAGAAATATCAATTAAACTAGCCTCTTGTTCAGAGAAAGTATATTTTACACTATTACATTTTATACTATTGCATTTTACTTTATCACAATTTACTTTACTACATTTTACATTATTACACTTTAATTCAATATTACTAGTTTCTGAAAATTTATTTTTAAATTGAAAATTTCTAGATTGAGAGCCTTGAAAATTTTTAGACTGATTTTTTAATTTACAATTAGCAATTAAGTGACTGTATGATTTGCAACAATAACAAGGACCAATTAATTTGCTTTGCTTAACATTATTCTTAAATTTAGAAAATTTACTCTGATTTACATAATTATCAGATTTAGAAGAAGATTTACCTGTTTTACATTTAATTACTTCTCCAGAAAAGGCAGCATTGTCAGCAAAGTCCTTTTTTGCTAGTTTCAAACGGTTCTCCTCCAGCAGCAATTCTGATTCAATCTTGTCTGAAACAAACTTTGTATCTGGCCAGCGGTAAATCGCCTGGATTGTAGATTGGAACTCTTCTGGTAAACTTCTGATCATCTGATACCCCAAATACAGAGGCTGTAAAGTATGTCCAACTTACCGAAGGCGTTCGGCAGCTTGCTTCACTCAACAGAGGAAAAGGCCAAGATTTTCACTGGGATTATATCGGACACTAAAAAATTCATCCAACAGATGTATCACTCGGGCTCTTGTAGTAGGTTCAAAATGATCTTTCAGAATTTTCTAGGCAGCAGCTCCACTAGTGGTACCGGCGATTAAAGGCTTAAACTCAGGAGACAAGGTCTGGTATATAATTGTGTATGATCTTGCTTTATGTAAGTTTCATCTTGCTTCTTTCCCTCCAAGTCAACTGGTCTGTTACAGGAACTTTTTTTTCCTTTTTCCCATCTTTCTGTTCTGACTCTTCATCTGTTTCTTTCACCTCGTTTTCTGAATCAGGATTCTCGATGTAGTTCCAAGCTCCATAATGCATTAATAGGACTTTCACTTCTACTTTCCATGTTTCCCAATTTGTTGAGCTCAAGAGATTAATATTCGATAAATCCATCTTTTACGGCCTCCGTCAGAGCAAATGTAAACAAACTTCAACAATGTTGGTAAAGTTCACAAAAAACATCTGAAGAATTGACGAAAAACATAACGAAAGTCCATTGAAGATGTTGGAAAACATCGCCGAAAAACGTCACTCAAGAATATCGGAACTCCAGCAAAGAGGTGTACATTTTTTAGCAAAACAGGAAAAGTTCATCAGCGCTCAGCAGAAAAAAAAATATTATCTTCACTTCCACAAGGGCCACTGGGCCCATAACCTGTTAACCAATTAAAACATTGGCCAAACAGAGTTGCTGTGGTTAATGTGGAAGACTTTCAAGACACCAGTTTTAAAAACAAACTTAATTTATTTGAAGCATGATGAAAACAATATAATATTAAAAACAAAATAACATTAAAAACAAAATAACATCTGATGCAGCTACATTATGATAGGTGACGTAATCATACAAAAAATTCACGAAGCTACTGATCCACAATCAGTCCAGATACTTATACTCCTGAAAACAGCAATGTTTTGCATAAAAACTGTTGCCAATCAGTAAATACAAACTTACTCAGAATACATCCGAAACTCTGATCATACAAACGCAACTGAAACGCCATTGGCTATAAACTATGACGTCACAAATCGACCGTTCACGGCGATAGACGTGACCCCAAAATCACTGTTACTGACAGTTACTCAGCAACGGCACTTGCCTCAAGAGCTAATACGCATGAATGAAACTACCGGTCATTTCGGATGTAAACAAGAACAAGAGAAGGTGAAAAATAAACGTGCATCAATAGGAAATAAATATTTTAAAGCTTTATCATTCAATTTAAACTTTACTGAATGTTTAATTAGGCATTAAGTAATTGATGCATAACATGAATTTCAGATACATTTTTTTTACTCAGAATCACCCCTGGTATTGTGTTATCCATCTCAATCTCAGTACAAAAATGTCCAGAATTGCATATCTATATCTGTAATGTGTAATACTCAAGAAGAAAGCAGGAAAAAGAAATTTACCTTGTGCAAGAGTAAAGCTAAAAAAAAAAATCTATTTTTATTTATTTTTTTTTCTAATACTTAGCCACTTAGAAGTAAAATTGGATTGGTTTTGACTTTTTTTTTTTTTTGCTGTTTTCAAATAACTAGCTCTCTCCATTTGAAGTCATTTAGCTTTCAGTGAAATTAATATAAGTTTACCAAATTATGTTTTTCTGCAATTGTATATTTCAAACAATAGCAGAAATATGTCATTTGATTGTCATGCTGTTGCAGCATCAGTTGTTATGTAAATTGATATTGGTATATTTTGCATCGATAATTTTCAGGGTTTTTCACTTTGTATCAATTAATTTTCAGGGTTTTTCACTCTGAGCCACAATCACCCCTGTTATTGTGCCACACTTCGACTTAATGCCTCTCAAAAGTCAAAAGGCTTGGATGGAGATATCGTCAATGAACATGACTTCAGCAATTGTGAAATATATAATATGTTGCATCACAGCGAGAGTGACTGAGCTGAATACTTTGTATGGGCATTGCTGCAAAAATGCTTTGATTTTTGTGAGAAATGAGATCTTTTCAGAAGAGATTTTTTTTATTTACAAAATGCCTGGTAGAAATGCACATTTAATAAATTTTAGCTTGAAGTAAACTAAATATAGTTGTTATTCCAAGGTGAAGATGGATATTAAGCAAAATATTCTCTTTGCAACAAACAAATTGCAAACATTGGTTTGTTGCAAACAAACATTAATATAACTAATAATCAAATTATTACAACAATTATAGAAAACTTGGTAAAAATGGCTATCAAGTGACACATAAAAAAAGGTAAGTTTTACGTTTCAAAGTTTGAAATTGATGGGAAATATGCATACCTATTCTATCAACATATATGCATTTCTCCAATTATTCTTATCCTTTTTTTTCTAATTAAAACATTATTTAAATCAAGATACAAAACCTAGCAGACCTTATTTCTTATCCATCCTTCTGCTTTTAATATTCCATAGAGTTCATTTTATCTTATTTCTTATTTATCATATGTGTCTATTTTTCAAATTGCTATCGTCATCTGCTATGGTTCTAGAAGCACTTCATTCTTATATATGATGTCAATTCTTACGGTCACTGTCACCATAAGATGGCATTGATAAGCCAGGCTTACTGCACCTTGCTCGTGTTTTCATACATCAAAATGTTCCCTTTCCAGAGAATACCATTAGCTGCTTCTGGCATTGTGTAATGAATCCATTTCTTTATGTCTAGATCGTATAAAATATGAATTGTTTTATTTAACTCAATGCAGTTCAATTTCCCTAAAGTGTATTTGTAAAATTATATAAAAGAAGAAAATGACTGATTGTAAAATGGTGTTTTAAAACTGTTTAATTAAATTGAAAATTAATAGAAAAGTATTGCTTCTGCTTTTATATGCGAATGTCAATTTGCCTAGTCTGGTTTTGATTATAATTTTTCTGATGCAGTTTTAAAAGGTCTTATTTTATTCTCAACCATGGTGTCACTCTTATATGTATAAAAGTTCTAAAACAAGATTAATTTTTATTAAATAGTATATAGTCTAAGATGAGCTATATGGTTAAAAAGTACAAACTTAAAGATATACAGAGTGTTGAAAGATTAAATTATAATGCATAGTGTAAGGCTTGACTGGAAGAAATAAAAATGTTTTGAATCAACTGTAGTCAATCTTTAAAATAAACTTTAAGAAAAGTGTTGCTTGAAAAAGAAAAAGTTAATTTGAAGATTTTATCTAAGATTTATTTGCAGAGTTTAGTATTGTAGTATGTTCACAGAATAACGGTATCAGGATGCAACTTGTATATTGAGAGGATGTGCACTTGAACATACTATAAATATTACCATATGCCGATTTCAATAACTTAACATAACATGATTAAAATCATTCGGACACTCGCACGTTTAAATTACACATAGATCAACATTTCTTTCTTTAGACATGGACAAATTAACATGCAATTTTATGAAACTTATTCCCTTACTTGGAGAATAGAAGAGCAAAAATCTAGTGAAAGTATATTGTATTTATTGTGCTCTGAAACGCATATGGGAGCAACAGTCGCTGAAAATAATAGTCACGATCCAGCATCAGAATAGATGTAAGAGATGAATTGAAAGTCGATTCAAATTACTGATATGCAGTACTGCCATTAAGTGGGTAAAAGATGGTTACTGAGAACTATTGTCAATTATGACTTGGTTATGGTGAGCGCTGGTTAGACATATGAAAGTACTACATAAAATAAGATTTTGGAATACATAGTGATTTATAGATTGGATATAAAGTTTAACTAAAGTAATTAAAGATGGAATTCTGTTTAAACTAGTAAGTTTATATTATATTAAGATATACTCTTCTAAATTATTGCCGAAACGTCAGTGAAGGCTTACTGTGGAGACCTGAAAAGTTTTCGGTTTCCATTTGTTTGTTTGCTTTTGCTTGTTAGTCTGTTCCGCGATAACTGCCGCAAAAAAACATCCAATCAGCTTGAAATTAAGTAAGCATGTTGGTAAGGTACCCGGAATTAGCTGTATGGTTTTTGGTTAAATTTCATTCATTTGTTTGTGAAATATGGAACATTTTCTTTTGGGTCATAATGCTTTTCTATGGCAATTCAGATGACTTTCAAATTTCCATTTCTTGAAAGAAAATGGCTCATTTGACTAATGTATTTAAATGGTAAATTATCAATGCTAAAATTTACAAAAAAGGGTATTAAATTATTCCAAATAGTTTGAAATTTTGTCAATATAATTGCCAGATTTTTTTAATTACGTTTATAATTTTTGGTGGGACTTTATGCACGTTTTCCAATAATATAAAGCATTTTGCTTTATCAATTTACTTATTTGACATAATACATGTTTCATTTTTTTTTTCCTTTTCTTTCATCAGTTGCCTAGCAATGTATTTGATCCTAATAATAATATTATAAATGTGTGTATAATGTTTAAGTAAAGCCAATGTCAAAACAGATGAATTAATGCATTTGTATCTTTGCATATAGATGGATTTTAACCCAGAAATAAAAGTAGGCAATATTTTATTTTTTTCAAATATTTTGCTTAAAAATACAAAAGTTCATTATTTTCATAGGGAATAAATTGACATTTTCCATAAAATTTACCAATATTTCTTTAATCGTTGTCAAGAAAATCAAAACCCAGAATAATATTTTCTCTTAAACAATTTTCAATTGAAATATTTTCACGTGAAGAAAAGGAAATGAAAAAAAAAATAGAAATAAAAAATGAATATGGCGTCATACTGGAAATAAAAAGAAAACTCTCAAGTATTTCTTAATATAACAAGGTGAAATGTTTTAAGTACGAATAGCAGATGAATTAGACGTCATATATCAGGAACAAAGATCTTAGAATAAAATGATCTTGGATAAAATAAAATTAACTATTATTCACGGAGGAAAGAGATAGATGGAGATGCAATATGCCGTAAAAACAGTTTGCAATATGATGCGTGTTATCGCTCAGATTTAAATGCCCTCATTCGGCCCAAACAAAACAATCACGTGGAACAGGGACTGAATTCTCTGACTTCATCCATACATTTTTTCTCTAAATGAAAATGATCTGCTTATATTTAAGCATTCAAAGTAGCATTTCATTGTATTATGAATTAAAAACTGTATTCCTGAAAGAATTCTTTTTTTTAAGTTATTAATTTTTTTTTAACTTTTGATTATCCTTATAAATTACAGTGTAAAAAAAAATCTAAGATATACTATAACAATCTGCACAATTAATAAAAAATTACGAATGTAAATTTAAATAGATTACGGAGGGATGCAGAGATAGAAATGCAATTTTTAATTAAAAAAGTTACTAGAATAAGCAACTCATCAGAATGTCATTGTATAACCACTTATTTAACACTTTTAATTTCTGAAATTTACGAAGTATTTTTTATTCTCATAAATATTTATGTAAGTTGAATATTAAGCAAAGAGTGTTAAACAACAATGACTTGCAAAGATGACGTGAGGCTCCTGATCTGCAGATTTACTAGTTATAATTATAATGGGTTAATATGGTAGTTAAAATTAAAAGGTGAACATTAAAAACAAATGAATGGATGGTTTTGGAATAAGTGAGTTGATTTAGATAAAGAATAGTATAGGTAAAGAGGCAATGGGAAACGCATTTGTTTATGTATTCTCATCTAATTCTGCCTTTATGATTGATCAATGATACTTTAAAGTATGACTTTTCAATACTTTGTGACTGTTGCTATGGACAGATTTTTAGCTTCATTCTTAAATACAGAGAAATATGTTTAACACGAAAACGCTTAACATGAAAAATCATTTAACACGTAATGATATAGTGGTCTGGTCAGTATACTATGCAATTTAATACATTTTTTTTCTTTTAACACGAAACAAAAATTGTTTAACACTAAAAAAATTCACTTTCAACCTAGTTAGTTTGAGTTGAAATTGGTTAATTTTGTGTTAGAACCACTGAATTTTAGGTGAAGATCAGTGAATTTAGTGTTTTTTTGTAAATTAGCTTATGTTTTATGATCACAATGGGTGAGAAATCAGTGCAAAAACCAACTGTTACAGTCACCTCTCACATCACCTCTCAGTTATGCACGTATCTCGCGAATTTTGTAAGGTCCCGCACCAAGGAACAGGAAAATAATGCTATAGATCTCTCACTTATAAGCGGAACTTTGAATTGTCTCTCTCAGTTATATGCAGAAATAAAACGCAATTCACAAACTGTGCATTACATGCGAAAGTTTGTTTTAATCTATAAAAAAATTTCTGCACGTGTTAAGGTCAAAAGACCGTTCCGCAAAGTGCCTGAAAGGGTGGAAAGCTTGTTACAATTCGACTTTTCACCCTCTCCCCTTTGTTCTAATGGTTTCTTCTTTTCTTTCTTTCTCTTTTATTTTTATCAAGCTACTCGCGTGTTTCTTTCTGTCTGCTTTTACGGTAGCATCTGGATTGTTTTTTTTTTTTTTTTTTTTTTTGCAATAAAAATGAGTAAAAGAAAGTTGACAATTTTGTTCATAATGGAGGTTATACGAGCAGCAGAAAATGATCCTAAACTGGGAAAAATAAGTTTAGCTCAAAAATTCGATTTGCCAGAATCAACGCTGTGAGGGATTTTAAAGAACAAGGACTCGATTTAAAAAATGAACCGTGAATATTCTACACAAGCGAAGAAACAATCAAGAATTCAGAAAGGAAAATTTGAGATTTTAGAAACCCCTTTAATTAAGAGAAATGAGAGCTTCTAATTTACCCATTAGTGATGCGTTATTCAAAGAAAAGGCACTCATTTTGTCATCAAAATTGGGAATCGAAAATTTTTCGATGGCTAGAAAATCTTAAGGCAAGACATGGTTTAACAAATCATTGTTTGAGTGGTGAAAGTGCAGCTGTTTCAGATTCAACTGTTAATGAATGGATTGCTGATCTTCCAAATTTAATTCAAAACTTTGATGTTAAGAACATTTTTAACTGTGACAAAACAGGTTTATTTTATCGTCTTTTACCAAACAAAATGCTGGATTTTATGGGAGAAACATGTCATAGTGGCAAACACGGCAAAGAAAGAGTGACTGTGCTTTTATGTTGTAGTGTGGACGGATGAGAGAAGTTACCGCCAATAGTGACTGGTAAATGCAAGAAATTACAAAGTTTTAAAAAATGTGAAGAAATTGCCATGTTCTTATGCAAGTAATACCAAAGCCTGGAACGCATCGAAATTTTTTTTAGACTTTTTGAAGGAATCAGTATGAAGATAGCTAAAAAAGAAAAGTTCTGCTACTGATGGATTGGTGTCCCGCCCATGCTTCAGATCTCCAATTGCTGCCACATACACGAGTTATATCTTTCCTTGCAAATTGTACTAGCAGACTCCAGCCGTTAGATCTCAGTATAATAAGGGCTGCTAAAGTGCAGTATAGGAAAGATTTGGTGCGAAGAACGTTTATATCACTAGAGCAGAAAAACAAATTCAAGAAAATTTGGATGCTGGATGCTATGGGTTTACTCTTGGAATAACGTAACAGCTAGAACAATTTTTAACTGCTTTAGAAAAGCGGGTTTTGTTCATTCAAATGAGGCTGAAGTTATGTAAATTACAAGAAAATGAAAACAACAGCAATGATTTTAACATAGACGAAGAAGAATGGAACAGCATAAGTCAAGATTCTCATTCTTTTCAAGATTTTGTCAATATTGATGAAAACTTAGCATCAATGGCAATAAGAGATATTGAAACTGTTTCTGATGATGCAACAGCTGAAAAAAAAGAAGATGATAATGGTAAAACTGATACTGTAATTGTCCCATCTTATGCTACTGCTTCAACCCCTTTAAGGGCTGTAGTTCATTTTTGGATCACCTAATTTTAATTCCTAAATGTCACATTGGCAGCAGAATATTAGAATGAAAAATTTTCTTTTATTAAGTACATGAATAAAAACTTTTGCTAACTTTGGACTAAATTTGTTTACAAATTCTGGTGTCGTTCACACATTTCAGAATTTTATGAATAGAAGTACTTTGCCCCTGAAAGGGTTAAGAGCTCTGATGGAAAGTTTGAGACGCCTGCGAAATGCTCATGTAGTATCAAACATACTTTAATGCATTAGAGAAAGATCATTGCACAAACGTGGCCTAAGCAATAATAAACTAGAATTGATGACTTTTTAAAAGAGGACTAACTCTCATTTTTTTTATGTAGTATATCCTCTTTTATGTAAAATGATATTTTATATTTATTGTATTTTTTTAAACTAGGGGAAATGTAAGGATTTTTTTAAAGTACACTATACTAATATTACACCCTTTTTATTTTATAAAATATTATTAATCATGATACTTGTATTTCAAAAATTTTTTTTTTTTCATAATGTGTATAAAGAATTACCACTTACTACAACATCCTCTCACTTATGCACGGCTCTCTATTATGAGTGATTTTAAATCAATCCCTTCAAATGCGTATAAGTGAGAGGTGACTGTATTTGGCTTCAAATGAAGATGAAGCTGCTGGATGAAAACAGAAATCTGCAAAAGGTTTGGCATTACCAATTCTACTTCACCAACGATAATAAAAAACAGGGATCCCATTACATTAATGTTTGAGCCAGAGAGAAAATGTATGAGAACTTCTAAGCACGGAGATTTAGAGACAGCTTGCTTATTTGATCCAGACAAGCTAGATCTCAGAATGCTGAATAAGGCACTTCAAAAAAAGATAATTTTTCCCAAAACAAAACAATATTTTTTCACTTGCTTTTTATCCTAATGGATGCAACCTACGAATAGTTTAACAGGAAATAGAAATAAAATTTGACAACCTCGAAAATATTTGTGAAGTATTTTTTTTTTACGAATCTCTTAATGCAAAATTCTTTTAAAACGAAAATTTTTTTCGATCCCTTCAATTTCATGTTAAGCATATTTCACTGTAATATAAAATCTGCTATTATCAGTATAATAGTTTTAATTAATATAAATTGCAACTTTATGTTATGTTATTTTTTTTCTAATTGCATTACTTACTTTTTGTGCAATGTAAATTAAAAAATAATATAAAAGATGAAAATTTTGGTGTCTTCTTTTTCAGTAAAATAACTTGAAAAGTCTGTAAATGTGATTTCTTTATAAAGTAATTATAATATTTTAGAAACTTTTATACTTATTTCTGTCTTCTTATTTTTATGTATAGGGCTAACTCTGCTTTAAACTTTCGAAATAGAAAACAGTACGATGTTGGTTTAAAACTGTTAAAGAATGCAATGGACTTATGCCCCGAAAATACTATGATGGGCGAGTTGTATGACATTAGATCAAAGATGTAAGTGCCATGAATGTCTTGAATTTATCATTATTTCATATTTTGTAAGATCAAATTATGCATGAAAGAAAGTCTTCAATAGTCTTCAATTCTGTGATATTCAGCTTTGTAGTATTTCTATAAAATACTCTCTCCCAATAATTTTTTACCTTTTTTTTAATCTTAGAAATTTTTGGACAAATTTCACTGAATAAATGAAATGACAGAAGTAGATATACTAACTCTACCAATTTTGACAGGAGATGCCAGATTTTCAATCTATCTCTTGTCTATACATGTCTCCTGGGGAGGGGGGGGGGGATAATCTTTGCAAACTATCTGCTGCTGAAAACTGTGTCATGCTGTGTTTTATATTTATTTTATTTTTGATAAATCTTTCAATGTTTTTTCAAGGATATAAAGTTAAGCAATTGTGACATAAAATGTTTTATTTTTAGATATGCTGAGCAAATGAAAACTAGCCGAAATTTAAAGTCCCTCTGTGATCTTGAGATGGCTTTCAAATTAGCACACAAGGATGATTCAATTAAGGAAAGATTACTTCATGAAATATTCAAGGCTGCTAATAGGTAAGTTGTTGTGCATGTTTTAAGTTTAATTATTGGCATAGGTCTAGGGAAAGCATTACTTTTTGAGCATAAAAATTTACACAGGGTTCATATTACCTCAAAAGAAACTAGGAATCAGGGAAAGTTTTGGTCATAAAATCTGAGGGAAAAGTCTGAAATATATCCTAAAACTTCGCAGAACGAACAGTTATTCTTGGAAATGCAAGTAATTGCTACTATTCACATGTTTAATGATGTCATAATGAAATGAAACTAAGACAAGCTTTCTGACTTCCTGAAGCATCCAGCTAGAAACTATGAAAATTAAATTAACTTAAATTGATAAGTAGCAGAGTTGGAGAATATAGACAAGTTTGTTTAACAAGTTAATCACCAAGAGACATTTTGCTTGCTGAGAACTCTCAGTCCTGTTTATTAAGTATTTTGTTAATTCTTAAATGACAGTTTCTTCTAGCGATGGGAGTATTTGAATTAAAAATGTCTGAGTTTTCAATTCAGCCAAGTTCTCCAAGTTGCCTCGATGTTAGACATGAGTATGTGAATAACAAGCCACCTGGTTTTCGTATCAACGACGGAAAACTGCATTTTTCAATTCTCATAGTTTAAGCTTCTAAGGTTTAAAACCTGCCAGTTAATGAATGCTGATATTTAAATAACTAGCAGGAATGACCAAGCTAAGCTCGGTCAAAATTAGCCTTTTGTTCAATTCGATATTTTAATCTCACTGTATCATTCATGCTGTTTAGATACAATTGGCATGATCCCAGGGATGCCGCGGACGCGCTATAGCGCGTAAATTACGTGAAAAATCGGATACGGGACGCAAAAAAATAGCTCTTACGCGTCCCGTGGGACGCGTAATTTCGTGAAAAAATCGCGGAAAACAGACGATTTTCGTCAAAGAATCGCGAAAAAAGCGTAAATCTCATCAAAATATTGCGCAAAAGCAGCGATTTTTGTAAAAGAGCTGCGAAAAAATAGCGTATTTCGTCAAAGCATCGCGAAATAAGAGGCGAATTTCGTCAAAAAATCGCAGAAATAAGCGCAAATTTCATGAAAATATCGCTGAAATAAGCGCAAATTTCATCAAAATATTGCGAAAAACGCAATTTTCGTAAAAGGGCCGCGACAAATTAGCGTATTTTGTTAAAAGATCGCGAAAAAATAGCGAATTTCGTCAAAAAATCGCGGAAAAAAGCCGAATTTCGTCAAAAAATCGCAAAAAAAGTGCAAATTTCATCAAAAAATCGCGAAAAAAAGCCGATTTTCGTCAAATGATCGCGATAAAATAGTTGTTTTTCATCAAAGGATCCCCCAAAAATAGCAAATGTCATCAAAAAATAACGTAAAAAAGCCGATTTTCGTCAAAGGATCGCGAAAAAAGCACAAATTTCGTGAAAATATAGCAAAAAAAACGCTATTTTCGTAAAAGGGCTGAGACAAAATAGTGTATTTCGACAAAAGATTGCGAAAAAATAGCAAATTTTGTCAAAAAATCGCGGAATAAAGCCGAATTTTGTCAAAGTATCGCCGAAAAAAAAACGATTTTCGTGACAGACTCGCGAAAAAATAGCGAATTTCAACAAAAGGATTGCGGAAAAAACGTGAATTTAGTCAAAGCACCAAAAAAGATGTGCAAACTAAACTTATAGGTAGAAAATTCATAAAATGGGATTTAATTTCATTTTTATGAGATTCTTAAAAATACAGCAAGATTTCAGTGTACTTTGATAATATTTATATTCATTAGGTGGACCAGTAAAAATCCCCCCCCCCCCCCTCGTTGTTACTGCATTGAAATGTCTCACGCCTTCAGAACATTTAATATTTGATGCTTATTAGTGATTTAGATATAAATTTCCCTTCCAAGGAAAATGTCTGATTCCAACACAGATCTATGCTGACAAATAATTCAATGGGAAATATAATAATGAAAGCACCCATTCATTCAACGAAAAGTATACCTTTACTTAACATAAGTGTTCTTTTTTTCAGCAAAAATATCTTTTTCAATAAACCCGCCTTGCCTCTTTTTAAAAGAATGTGAACATTAGTGATACTTGTTAGTGGAACTTGGTATCTTCTACTCTCAAATAAACATTATTTTACAATTAAAATTGTATCTTGCATTTTTACTTTTAAAAAAGTAAAGAAAATTTCTCTTAATATTTTTTAAAAATATCTTATTTGAGTGCAAATAATGCTGGTTTTAATTCATTATTTAATTATTGTTAAAACAATAATTAATGTGTTTCATTTATCTTAATAAACAACTTTCATTTATTCCTTTAAAATATAAATTATTATTGATGGGGACCCGCTTTTGTAAAAAAGGGACCCAGATTTTTGGAAATCCTGGGTCCCGGGGACCCAGGTTTTTTCAAGTACAGCGGCATCACTGGATCCTGAGACATAGTGACCCAAAATGACCTACTAACCAAATTTTTTTTTAACAATTTTTCTAACCAAATACTCTTCTCGAACCTGAAAATGATAGAATACAAAATTTAGTCAAAATCCTTAAAGTCGTTTTATAGATAAAATTAGCTTGACCCACTAATCTACATTTATCGAACATGTGGCATATCCCAATGGTCTATTCTTGTGCTGGGAAATGATGTAATAAAAATTTTTGTCAAAATCGGTTGAGCTATTTTTTAGATACAATTAGCTTGACTCACAGTGACCCAAAAATGACACACTAATTGAATTTTCTCAAACATGTGACTTAGCCCAATGATCTTCTCATGCCCAGAAGCGGTATAATACAAAATTTTGTCAAAATTGAGTCGTTTTTTAGAGACAATTATCTTGACCCACAGTGACCCAAAAATGACCCACAAATCAAATTTTCTTGAACATGTGACTTAGCCCAATGGTCTTCTCATGCTCAGAAACGACATAATACAAAATTTTGTCAAAATGTTTTGAGCCGTTTTTCAGATACAATTATCTTGACCCACAGTGACCCAAAAAAGACCCACAAATCGAATTTTCTCAAACATGTGACTTAGCCCACTTATGTCTTCTCATGCCCAGAAACGGTATAATACAAAATTTTGTCAAAATCTTTTGAATCGTTTTTAGATATAATTGGCATGACCCAAAATGACCCACTAATCCATATTTCTCGTACATGTGACTTAGCCCAATGGTCATCTCAAGTCCAGAAGTGGTATATTACAAAATTTTGTCAAAATGTTTTGAGCCTTTTTTTTAGATTCAATTAGCTGGACACCTGACCCATTGTGAGCCAAAATGACCCACTAATTGTATTTTCTTAAACATGAGACCTAGCCCAATGGTATTCTCATGCCCGGAAACGATAGAAAGCAAAATTTTGTCAAAATTGTTAGAGCTGTTTTTTAGATAAACTTAGCTTGACCCACAGTGACCCAAAAATGACCAATAATTGAATTTTCTCTAACATTTGACTTAGCCCATTGGTCATCTTGTAATCCAAAACAGTAGATTACAAAGTTTTGTCAAAATCATTAGAGCTGTTTTTTGGATAAAATTAGCTTGACCTGAAGTGACCCAAAAATGACCCACTAATCAAATTTTCTCGAACATGTGACCTAGCCCAATAGTTTGCTCGTGCCCAAAAATGGTTCGATATAAAATTTAGTCAAAATCGATTGAGCCCTTTTTTTTTTAGATATAATTAGCTTGACTTTGACCCAAAATGACCCACTAATCGAATTTCCTCAAACACATGACCTAGCCCAATGGTCTTCTCGTGCCCGAAAATGGTAAAATACAAAATTTAGTCAAAATTGTTAGAGCCGTTTTTAAGATAAAATTTACATACACACACAATTTTTGCTTGTATTATAATATAAGATACAACTGTTCAGTGTTGTTTGAGACACTTTTCTCCGTAACAGCTTGGGGTTAGTAGGATCATTGGTGATATTTTAGCTTTGAAATTTTGTTTTATTTTTTCAAGTGTGTTCAGCTAAGCTATACTTTTTTAATTAAGAGTATATGAATTTAAATTTTACCAAATGATTATAATGCATAAAATTCTTTAAATTTGTATTTAAGTATTGAATATAAAGTTTTCGGATTTTTAAAAAAAATAAACAATTACTTGCAGTGGGAAATTAATTTGTACAGTTCAAAAAAGACATTTGTTCTTGATTATGAAAATTAAAGAAAAACTTCTTACTTTAATGGCTGTATGCAAGGAAGTACCACTTCCCTCCTTTTTTAAATTTTGGAAAAAAATAAGAACTAACTTGAAAGAGTAAGAGACATTGGCATCGACAGAAAAAAAAAAAATCTTTGGAGGTCAAGATTTTGGAACACATATGCATGTGGCCCACAGCCTAGTGTGCTTTTTAAAAATCTATAATAATAAAGATAGAAGTGTATGTTTGTCTGCCGGCATTCGAGTTGGGCGATAATGAGGTGTTTTTATCAATTTTCTCGATTATATGGGCATCTCTATTTTTTTTCAATTGTGCCAAATTTTTCTCAATGACTCCAGTCAGCCAATTACTATTTTTATATAATAGCATGATCTTATCATGAATTGCCTGCAGGTGAACTGGAATGAGTCAGCATTAATAAGTGTTTTGGGCACTTAGTTATTATACTATAACATGGGGCAATAATTTTTTTATCTAGCCTAGTAATGTCGAAAGGGAAAGAGGGTTGGATTGAATTATTTTATCTATTTATCTGACAAACTGCAAATGATCCAAAAAACGGAAAAAATATCAGGAAGTGCCTTATTTGAATAAACCTGTATACAAAATTTGAAGCAAATTGAATAATTCTGCATGAAAAACCCATTTAGCTAAATTAAGAGGAGAAATAGCTCCCCCATTTCTCCTCTTTATACTTAACCAATGAACCCCCAAATCAATCAGGGAAATGCCTTATCAGAATAAACCGGTATACTCTAAATAAAAAGGAGTGAATGGTCACTTTATCGCAGAGTCAAAATATGCCCAACCTCTTTAGAGTGACTATTCGTTCTGGGCAAAAGTGAAAATTTTAACTCTGAAAGAGTGAATAGTCACTCCTGGGAAGTGAATATTCACTCGAAACAGGGGGAGGGGGGATAATCACTCTTTCGGAGGAGTGACTATTCACTCTTGTTAAAGGAGTGTGTTTTCCTTTCATAGAAGTGAATGTTCATTTTCTATGGAGTCGATTCTTTTTTTATTTTTCTTTTATGGGCATTTTAAAAGAATCTCATCTTTTACAGCATGCAATGAAAATAGATACAAGCATGGTAAAGATTGGAATAAAATATTTTATTAGCAACATTTATTTAATTAATAGTTTGTAACACTAATTGAACTGTAATTGTACTGTAACACATATATGTTTTAAGGAAAAATTCAGTTAAAGTTACATATGAATTAGATTACTGACAGAAAAAAACTAAAACATTGTATTACAATCTTCTCCCTTGTGTTTGCTTTCATTGCATGCCCTGTAAATATATGATAATTTTAAAATGCCCATAAGGGCAAGTAATTAACCGAAATCTTAATCAGTTAATGCTATTTTTTCTTTTCAGATACCCATTTAGTATTTTAATAATTCCCATGATGTACCTTAATTATGTTCTTTTTCTTCATGTGTAACTCAAATTTGAAATATTTAGTTCTCAGAATTTATTGATAATGAATTTAAATCTAATCAAACATTATTGTTTACTGCATTTTAGTTACTTTTAAAGTTTTGTTAATAACTGTATAATAGGTGGTTGTTTTATGATTAACAACGTGTGATTTCATTTTAATTTTTGTTTTTAAATATAAAATCTTATCTTTTTAGTGCTATTTTGCAGAACCCTATTGTTCTAAAATATTTTTAATTTTTCCACTAAAAACACAATTTTTATCAACTTAACTTATTTTAATAAGTTCTAAGCTTCATCTAAATATTTAGAATGTGTAAGATTTTTTTTATGTGTTGTGATCTGTCATTGTTTTATTAAATATGAACATGGAGTCAAGATTTTTATGTTCTCTGGAATATGTTTATTTTTCTTTTAAACATATTCCTTAACTTAATCATGAAAATTATATGATAAGCCATATTTAATTTAAAATTTTTATTCCTGTATATATTGTATTTTTGAAATATGAGCTAAATAGATTTTGTATGTTTTATAGGGAAAAATTGATCTAGTAAATAGAAAAAAGAAGGAAATAGAAAAGAAATGACTGCATTTGTACTGTTCTTATTGTTTGAAAAACATTTTTAATGTAAAAAGTAGTTATTTATCTCTTTAAAATATATTCAATCTTATATTATATAAGTAATATAATGAACATTAAAAATTTATACTAAAGCAGATTTATCTATAAACTTCATATCAGGCATAAAAAACACTTTACTTCAATGCTTAAATGTCATGTTTTATTTTTTTAATACCAATAATTACGTGTATCATAGCTATTTAACTCATAATCATAAAATACAAATTCTACCAGGAATAAAAGGTTTAAATTAAATAAGAACTTACCTTTACAATAATATCCATATGTTTTAATCCTAAAAATGATGGCCACCTTTCTCTTATCTTAAAAAAAGAATCGTAGACTTTTGTGGTTCAGATTAGCTGATGACATGAGTAATACGAATACATACAATTAGAGATCGAAAGGAAATTTGGTTTCCTTTTCGTCCCAAAATCTGAGTTGCACCAAAATTTTCAATATTACCCTTTGATTTGAGCTGTATTGTCTCAAATGAGACACTCTTTATTTAATACTTTGAACTTCACGTGTATAATTATCAGTCGATGACAGACTGGAGATGGAAGTCAACTTTGAAGAAACTTTTTTGCATGAAAAAACTGCAGATAACAGTAATTGAAACTGCAAAACTCTTGCAAATACTCAAATACTCTTCTGTATTCTTTATGAATTAATTGCATTTAATTTCATCTGAAGATAAAAAGCTCCCTAAATAATTGCTTTAATAATATCCAAATATTTTAATTCTAAAATGACTGATGTCTTTCTCTTATCTATCTTAAAAAAGTGTCGTAGACAAAACTGTTCTGATTGGTTGATTATTAATACCCATGCAATATTTACTCCTGCTTAGAGTGAATAGTCACTCTTTCAGAGGAGTGACTATTCACTCTTGAAAAATAGTGCATTTTAGTACGTAATTTCCAAGGTTATATTATGAAATGGAGTTTTTGAAAATTAAGAAGTGACATATTTTGGTGCTTTTTCATTATTTTACTCCATATATTGGTTCAAAATTGAATGGAATCTTTTTAAAAAAGTGTATAATGCCAGGCTTTCACTCTCGTCAGCGGAGTGAAATGTTTCACTCTCGACGATAGAGTGACATATTTCACTCTCGACAACGGGGTGACATATTTCACTCTCAACAATGGAGTGAAATATCCCACTCCTTTCTAGGGAATGGAAAATTCCACTCTTTAAGGAGTGTATTTTTATAAAATTCACCCCATAAAGAATTAAAATGCCTGTCACTCTTTGAAAGAGTGAACATTTCTCTCCTCCCAGTTTTAGAATGTATACCAAATTTGGAGCAAATTGGATAATTTTGCATAAAGAAACCCATTTATCTAAATTAAGGGGGCAATTATCCCCATCCCCCCCCCCTTTATACTTAACCAATGAACATCCAAATGTAATCAGGGAAGCGTCTTATTAGAATAAACCAATATACTAAATTTGAAGCAAATCAGATGATTCTGCATGAAAAACCCAGATATCTAAATTAACCCCTTGATGGGCAATGGTATGATTTAATAAACCATTTAATTTTAATTCCTAAATGCTATAATGGCACCAGAATTTTGGTAAAAAATTATCGGTTCATTATGTATGTGAAATATAGCTTTTTTGTATTTACAAATAAATTTTGTTTTCAAATTCCAGTGTCATTCATTAATTTCAACACTTTAGCAATGGAATTGCTTTGCTCCTGAAAGGGTTAAGGCAGTGGGGAGGAGGGACCCCCCCCCCCTCTTATACTTAACCAATGAACTCAGAACTAATCAGGGAAGCGCCTTATCAGAATGAACCTATATACAAAATTTGAAGCAAATCTGATATTTCTATCAAGAGTTATCGCATTACATACGTACATATATACATACAGAACCTGCAGGCACATTAGCTCTCAGGCTATGATAGTCTGTGAGCTAAAAAAAATATTAGATTTGTAACAAATGATATATTAACATAATACATGCTTAAAAATGGACAGCAAATTCTAGAATTATACAAACAATCAAAATTCAAAAAATCATTAAAATTTGCATAAAAAGTTAAAAAATGTGATTGATGTAATAAAAGTTTTTTAACTTTAAAAAAATATATTCCTCTATTAAAATACCTACAGTATAATCTTTTTTACTAAAAAATTTTTGTTCAATTCTTTGCATAACTTCATACACTTCTCGATGGTACAATGGTGACGCACAGACAGACTTACATTTTGTATAAACATGTTTTCTGTCATCTCTGACCCCTAAAACATGTAGATCCGTCTAAAACCGGAAGTCGAAATTTTTTTTTTATTACAATACTTTCTTCTGTTGAGGATTGAAAATGCCCGTTTTCTTGATATTTGAAATATTTATTTTCAAAATATCACTATACAAGATATTTTTGATATTTTCAGTGAAAGCAAGTATAACTAAACACTAGATTAATTTTAACACATTTATTCTAATTGGTAAATAAATCATAATAGATGTAAATTTCCAACTGGGCGAAAAATGTCCGGACTAGGTTTCAAACCAGGGATCTCTTGGCTGAAGCTGCCATCTGAGCTATCCCGGACGAATCTGGTGGAACTTTTCCACCCAGCTAACCTTAATGATTATCCCTGGTTCGAATCCTGGTCCGGACATTTCTCGCCCAGTTAGAAATTTACATCTGATTTATTTACCAATTGGAATAATTGTCTTAAAATGAATCTAGTGTAATTTTGTATCCAGCAATTTCTGGAGTTCCATTACCTGAAATTTATTCTGTTGAGCTGCAACAGGTTTCAGACCAGATGCTATAATCATTAAGGTTAGCTGGGTGAAAAAGTTCCACCAGATTCGTCCGCGATAGCTCAGATGGCAGAGCACTAGTTGGCTTCAGCCAGGAGATCCCTGGTTCGAACATTTTTCACCCAGTTGGAAATTTACATCTAATATAACTAAACATTTTCATCTGTTATTGACTCTGTACATAAAGAACTTTTGTCTCTGGCAGTAACTTTTGTAGCCAAAGAAGAAAACAAATATCTTTTTCAAGCTTTAGATTTGAAGCTTTTAATTTTAAATACATATCTAATAAGTATGTGTGACATAATAAATTCAAAAGAATCATTGAAAGATAAACTCTAATTTAGATAATTAGTTATATACAGCTTCATTAGAAAAGAATCTTTTCTGGGTCAGTTGAGTTTAAACTGGACATCATGTTAGGAAAAAAAAAAAAAGACAAGCTTACATTTATGTTAAATTTTTTCAATTAAAAACAACTACTAATTTGTATTTAGAATTTTGTTTTTTATAAATTTGTGATTTTTTTTTATATTTGATACTGAATCCTATAGTTTTTTTTTTTTTTTTTTTTTTTTTTTTTTTAAATAAGTGTGTAAAGGAAATTGTTACTGCTTTTAATTAGTTGATTTTAAATTTTGTTCTAAGTGAGAAAAAAAAAGAAAAATGAATTTTTTGTTTGTTTAAGTTAAGTGCAATATGTTTCAAATATTTAATCAGAAAAAAGTTGATTATTTTAAAAATATCTGATATATATCAAAATATCGGATATTTTTGATATTTTCGATATTTTCGAAAATATCATGATATTTAAGAACCCTGAGTACCATTGATTTTCATATTTTTGCATAGAGTAGTTTCCTTAATATTAACGAAGGAAGACCCCCGGTCACAAAAAATTCATAAACAGTGGCGGTGACAGCATTAGTTACTTTTTTTTAGAATAAAAAAATTCAGCTTTTTTTAATTTCAGTATTTTCTTCTTTTACAACCAGTAACAGTAGTCATTGAGTTCATTTTAATTAACTTTTGTGACAGTTAAATTTTTGGTTTGGCTTTTAATTTTTTGCACAAAACAAATGTAATGCAAATTAAAATAGTTTTATTAAACGAACTCGTAAAGGAAAAGAACATTTTAAAAGACTTTTTTTTTTTTCATTTGAATTTGATTTCATAATTTTATCTAGAAAATATGGATTGCAATACATTTACTTGGACTACAGATGGAATCATCATTAGAAACAGTTGATTTTTCAGTAAAATTGTTTAAACGTAACAATGCAAAAAAGCTACTACCATTCTATATAGAGGGAAAAAAAGAAACCTGTTGAGATAATGGTACAGTGTTCAGTATTAAAAACATATGTGGAAGTTGAAAAGACTCTCCCCCTTTACGAACAGACCTGGAGCGGAGCGGTCTCTCTCATCAAATAGGCAGAACCTATTGAAGGTGGACTTCATAGAGATTTCGCTTAAATTTTCATTAAAAATCCCAATTGGTTTCGCTGATTTTACATTCCCTAATTGGTATAAAATTATGAAACAAAATTATCTGAAAAATTCAAGGTTTAAGCTAGGGGGTGATGTTTTTTAATTTTTAGAATCTTTCATAGATAGCATTTTACACAGCTTTGAATGAAAAAACACCTACATTTTTCATGTTCCAAAATTGTAAGTCATATCACAATCAAACAGCAACAAAAATTGATAATTTAATCAATGGGTACCCTTTACTATGATCTCAAATATCATGTGCAAAAAAAAAAATTCAAAAATATGCAAATGCAAATGATAAATCAGCGAAATGGTCTCTCATAGGTTTAGCATTAGCTCACAAGTGTCTTTGTCTGCAGAGACAAGAGCCTTAAACGGTAATCTTTTTTAATTGATGAGACAGTAAAACGTTGCAAATTTGCTACTGAATTGCAGCCTAATTATTGATATTATCTATATTTGAATATAGATCTCCAAAGCAAAACTAGAAATTGGTTAGCTTTTAATAATGCTGCCAAACTTGTAAATATTTTAAAAACAATTAATAAGTATTTTAATTTTTTATATATGTTACCGGCCAAAATTGATTCCAAAGACCGCTTCAGCGCCACCCTTCTAGTTTATCCTTGGCCAATTCAAAAGCAAATCCAATTTCTCAAAAATGAGTAAAGTTCATGCTCAAATTCAAAAATTTTGAAACGAATCCGCTTAACTCAAACACATCTATGGAAGTGAGCAAAGTTCACTAAAAACTTGTTTAAAAAAATATATATAATAGAAGTTTAGCGTCCAAATTTACAAAATTTTGTGTGCGAGTATTTTGGTTATTTGATGTAATGTCTTTACGGGCCCACCCAATTTTCCTTCCTGACACTCGGTCCGGGCTTCGTTTGGGGATTACTTTTTTCAAGAGGTTCGAGATGTACTGTGACTCAATTTTTTTCCGGTAAATGGTTATTATTCCACAATTAAAATTTATATATTTATTATTATTATTTTTTTTAAGATGAGTAGATATTTTTAGATAATAAAATTAAAGTATGATATAACCAGAGAAAAATAACCTGCCCATGATGGAATACCTTGTTTAAAAAAAATACATATATTTATCTATGTAAAATGAGGATATTAGTACAATAAACATCCTCTAATCCAGCACGTTCGGGATTTGCAAGCATGCCAGATTACGAAATTTTCCAGATTACAGGATGAATGTCGGGAAAAACATGCAGAAGTTAAACAGAAAATGCCAGTAAAGCATGTTTTGTATTCTTTAAACAGCTTGACTAGAATATTAAAAATACTCAATAATATAAGTTTTGTACAACATATGCACATGAGTATAAAATGAAAATGTGCACTGTAGGCTTACTCGTAGAAGCCATCTAAAACAAATCTCAAATATCAGTTCGTTTTGTAGTAGTCTTTTCTCTTCATTTTATTAGGAAGTTACTTCTTATGATGTGAAGTTTCATAATTTCTGCATGGTTGAATGAACAGCTGCACACAGAAAACCTGATAATATAGTCAAGGCATCAGCTGCTTGATTTCAACTGATATTGTTTGACTCGTGCACATCATATTCATCTGAGCTAACGTCTTTGGGGCTGTTAGGTTGATAACACTCTGAATGATTCCCTCATTAGTCAAAATTTCAACTGTCGGTTCATTAAAATCTTCTTCAACTCACTCCTTTATTTCTTCTCGATTCAGTTGTGTTTCCGAAAGTCGTGCTGGATTATCCAGTGTGCCAGGACCTTAGGATACCAGATTAGAGTATGTTTACTGTACTTGAAAAATTAATATAATGTATTTACAAGAGATGATGAACCTTCTGATCAGCGAACCTGCCTATAACAGATTTTTCTTCTTTCCTATTCAATTCCGACTTAGAAGATTTTATTGTATAGAATTTTTTAAATTTTTTAAATTTCTAAGCCATAAAATGTAGATTAATGATATTAATGATTCTATTGTAAACTATATTGATTTTTTAATGAATCTCTATTTGTTTGCAAATATCTGAATAATTACTAATACCATTAATTTTTTTACATGGCTTAGAGACTTGAAAATCTGGAAATTTTTATATAGAAAAGCCTTCTGAGACGATATCAAATAGGAGAGGAAAAATACTTCGTTATAGTTAACTTCGTTTTTTAGCAGGTCCGTCGTCTCTAGCAGATATGATTTTTTCAAATGGATTATTATATCCAATTTGCACCGATTAAAAAAAAAAATGTTTAAAACAGGATGTTGTCATACACAGATCCTTCTAATAGGTTTTGCAGTTCTGTAGTAACTTCGCCGGATTTTTAAAAATTCCAGATTTTTGAAAGAATATCAAATGTACTTCTGATATTCTTAATGGTGCATTTATTCATAATTAATTCAAAGCCAAGTGATATTTATGTGAGAAAAAAAATAAATATAAAAAAAATCAAATGTTTTCTTAATATTTATTTTTTTCTCACATATCACTTGGCTTTGAATTAGTTATGAATAAATGCACCATTAGGAATATCAAAAGTACATTTGATATTCTTTCAGAAATCTAGAATTTTCAAAAATTTGCATAAATGCACCATTAGGAATATCAAAAGTACATTTGATATTCTTTCAGTAATCTGGTATTTTCAAAAATCCGGTGAAGTCCCAGTCTCGACGATGCCAGATTTTCGAGATTATACTGTACATTATTAATTAATCCTCTAAATTCTTTCTCTTTTAAATTTTATGATAACCTCTCATGCTGTTCTTTGGTCCTCTAGTACACAATTTGTCATATGGAACATGTTTTGCAACTATCGATGGTGGTGAAATGGGGAAGATATGGGGACATTATTCCACTCCCCATTGATTAAAGTATATTATGCAGGGGTGGCATCAATAGGCCTAGGAAAAACTAGAACGTTGGCAGTCTTTGTGATCAATAAAATTACGCCAAATTGAATTGGCATAGGATAAACTAGTTCTGACCAATGAATAGCTGGCTAAACTAGTTTATCCTATAAACGTGTTAGGCCAAACTAGTTTGGCCTAGGAAAAACTAGATTATCCTGTGGGTGTTAGGATAAACTAGTTTGGCATAGGAAAAACTAGTTTATCCTATGCACGTTAGGATAAACTAGTTTGGCCTAGGCTAATCTAGTTCGGCCGGTAAAATATAAAATAAAGAATTATTAATTGGTGTTTGATATTTACTATTTTAAGTTACTTTTACTTTTTTGCTTTTTTTATGGTCCAGGTTAACGGCTCTATTGTACAAAGATTTTTTTAAAACATGATTTTACTTTCTTCTATCTTCAATAGAAAAAAGTATTGTAATCAAATTTTTTTCAATTTATGGTTTTTGATGGATTTATGCATTTTAGGGGTCAGATATCCCAAAAAACATGTTTATAGAAAATGTCTGTCTATCCATGTGTCCGTCACCATTTTACCATCAAAAAGTGTATGAAGTTATTCATAGAATTGAACTAAATTTTTTGTGCATGATATTTGCTGTGGCAAGCCAGTTCTCCTTGAAATTTGAAAAAATCTGCCAGAAGGGGATACTGTAATAGTGATTTTGAATATTGTACCATCAAAAAGTGTGTGAAATTATGCATAGAATTGAAATAAAATGTTTTTTTAAGTTCTTGGCTATGGCAAGCAGGTCCTTCCTTAATTTGGAAAAAATCTGCCTGTAGTGGGTGCTGTAATAGCGATCTTTGTGCCATTTTGAATATTGTGCCATGAAAAGTGTATGAAGTTATGCATAGAATTGAATCAAATTTTTTGTATTTTTTGTGTACGTTTTTGGTCATGGCAAGAAGGTCCTCCCTGAATTGGAAAAATTCCACCTTAAGGAGGCACTATAATAGCGATTTTTGTGCTATTTTCAATATTGTACCATCGAAAAGTGTATGAAGTTATGCATAGAATTTAACCAAATTTTTCGCGTATGTTTTTGGCCATGGCAAGAAGGTCCTCCCTGAATTTGGAAAAATTCCACCAGAAGGGAACGCTGTAATGGTGAATTTTGTGTAATTTTCTAGAAGGTCCTCCCTGAATTTGGAAAAATTCCACCAGAAGGGAGCGCTGTAATAGTGTTTTTTGTGTAATCTTCTTAATTTTTCATAGTTCTATTGTACACCTGTGGCTCGTGAATTGACAGGAACTTCCCATCCTGATAAGCCGACTATTCATGATTTTAATAAATCTCGTGATCGAGATTCTTGTTTTTACTCCAATTAATTGACTGAAGCAGTAATTTAAGATGAAAGTCAAAGTTGATATAGTATTGAACTAATAAAAATGAAATATTGGCATTTGTAAGAACATTTTGAAATATTAAAATATATGAGATAGAAGAAAGTTTTGGGATTGGCACATCCAACTAGTTTTCCAATCTTGTACACATCCCTTTTTCTTGCCATTCTTTATTGTATAATCACTCGCTAATGATTTAAATGTTAATAAAATTTTTAATAGGGAGTCTTTTAAAATTATTTATTGATTTAACTTGTAAAAATTTAAAACTGCTAATTTTCTTGCTCACATTTCTGTGTATAATGGCATGATTGTGAAATTGTGACTTATAAATTTGTCATTTTTAGTTGTTACAGGCTTAAGCAGTACAAAAAAGCCGTGATGGGTTTTGAATTTATTCTGAAGCATGATGAAACCCATCGTTTTGCAGCCAGAGCTCTAGATCGCATAAAAGTAGTTATGATTTTTATAATTTTCCACTTTTTTTCCTGATCACTTTGTACTTATTTTTTCTTTTGCATTGTGTTTGTGTTTTTAAAGTACAATAAAGCCTCCCTAAAGTGACCACATTCCATTCCAATAAAAATTGGTTGCTGCGAGAGGTGGTCTCTTAATGGAGGTCATGCTTAAATCTAGATTTTAATAGTTGAAAAAAAGGTAATAATTAATGTTACTAAAATTTATTTTTCACATTAGGAAAAAATATGAAAATGCAACATGCTACATGACTGAAGTTCATCACTCTTTTTAAAAAACTTTTTACTCTTACTGCTAAAACTAATGAATGCTCCATACAATTTGGTAAATATTATGTTGCTGCGATTTGTGAGAAAAAAGTTTAAATAGTAAAAGCCAGTTAAGGTAAATTTCAAGCACTTAACTTTCAATCGTAATTAGTAAATCTTTTTTTTTTTCCCACGAGTGCCCATATTTGGGCATATCAGAATAAATAAATATAGTATATTTTGCAAGTTATTCAATTGCAGACTATGTTGTATTTGTATATAATAGGAAAACATCAGTACTATATATACATCAGTAACATTTTTGTCCATATATTATGTAGGAAAAAAAAATTGAGATAAGTTAATTTACAAAACAAATCAAATTAATTCTATATCATGAATAATTAAAGCAACGAGAAAATTCCAAGCATGGGAAGGTATACGTGGAAACTGAGGAAGTAATTGGAGGGTTGGTTGATGGAAAATGTTCAAATATTACTATTATTTTTTTTACAGATCTTAATGTTTGTTGTATATTTATTAATTTATATATTACAACTTGAATGAACTTATTTGTAATCATATCCATTTGTAATGATTAATATCAATGTACTGCAATTTCAATAGGGCGATATTTTGCTAAATGAAATTTTCACGAATTATTCTATCATTTTCATGATTTTTTAATTAAGAGACTAGTGAATTTTCACCCCCAATATTTTAAAAAATTATGTGTGTGTGTATATATATATATATATATATATATATATATATACACACATGCATGCATGCATACATATATATACATGCATGCATACATATATATACATACATACATACATACATATACATATATTTATACATACATATATATATATATACATACATATATATATATATATACATACATACATATATATATACATACATACAAGGGGGCACTGCCCCCTATGAGCTGCGCTCGCCAACCCCCATTCAGACACTGCAGACTCTAAAAGCACGCTAATTTGATCAGCTTTAAAAAGATTTCAGAAGATTGAATTATAATTTAAAAAACAGGGGTGATCCCCCTATAAACGGGTTTCTATTCATTTCTCTTTGATTGGGGAATTTTAAGGCCAAATCAGCTGCTGTCAAAAGATACAATGACTGTTTTCTTCTTTGTTTAAATAAAATCAGTTAAACATTTCAAAATAAGTTAATATAAAATGAATTATGTAAACAGAGTCTTTGTCTCCTGGTATTTTTTAACAAAATGAAGAGAAAGTTCTTTTAAATAAGACATTTTAAATGTATCTGTTACGTGCGATTTCGGGATATGTAAATTGAAACGAAAATTCGAAAAGAAATATATAAATCTGATCGAAGCAAATTCAATTCACATTCCCCGAAATCACACTATGGCCGTTAAAAGTATAGTGGTGAATTAGTGATTGCGTTGTAATTAAATATGAATAAATCTGAAAAGAACAAACAAAATAATTACTCACCCCTGTTTGGTAGAAACTCATATAAATAATAAAATCACTCTTGAAATGATTCGGACAGATATTGCACAAAAATCATTTATTATATGATAACAGATATTGTTAAACCGGATCCGGGTACAATACTATGGAATAGAGAATATTATTTCAAATTATTTAAATAAATATTATCTTATTGTAACAGGTGTTAATTCCAGTACTTATTTATATGGATGCACAGTCTTCATATCATACCACTATGTTGGAAAGTTGGGATATATAAGAATAGTTCTAATTATGTTTTAATCCATTAATACACTTTTCGAGAACATATAAATTCAGGATTTTACGATAGTAGAGTGAGAATAGGCAACCAGTTTCTTACGAGTTTTAAATTGATGAATAGTTGTATTATTTCAACATTGATTCTGCCAACTGATAAGATGACATAGTTGAGGAAGCATCGAAGAGAACATGAAATCTAACATCTTCCCTTGGAACACAGACACTGTAGGAGGCACAGCTTAAATTCGGCTGGATGAATGGAAGTGACATTTGAAATGAATTAAAATATGCTAGCCAAAGGACAAAATCTGAAAGGCCTCCATCACATCTTCGGATTCAAGCAGAACGGAAAACATCTTTTTCAAACTGAGCAAAATGGGATAAAGTAACTTAGCAGAAATTGGCGAGAAGGCATGAGCAGGACGCTGTCATATCAGATATATCTTGAGGTTGATGAAGGTTGAGGATGAGGTTGAGGTTGATGAAGTATAACAAGCAATTAATGCTGACTTAAATAATGAATGGAAGAGTCATCATCCATGGAAAAGTAAATGCCCGTTGGGCCCAAGGCCCAATGGCAACGGCTAAATAAAATGCCAAATACCAAATCGGTGTTTTCTCTTCGGACAAAAAAAACGAACTCAATCTTTTTTTGAAACGCTTGCCGAAAATCGGGAGAACGATGTCGGCGGAATAGCCAATCAGAAAACTCCAAAGGTCGGAATATCGATAATGAATCGATGGAAAATGTTTTAGCAGTGGAATAATCACCGTGGAATGACAACACTCTAACGAGTAGGAAAAGAAGGAATGTTCGCTTCGTGGGAGTTCCTGTGATGTCAAAAGGAATTTCCTGCCTGTTCTGATATAAGAGAGAAATCCTTTTTAAAAGTTGCTTCTTTTGGGATGCGAAGTGAATGAAAAGCAATAAAATTAAGGAAAACTGTAGGAGTTATAATTTCGTTTCTCTGGCAAACGATTTCAGCAATTGTTATGAAAGTTTATCAGAGAAATGGAAAAAGATAATAGAATATAATAAATGTAATTTTAAATGAAATAATTAAGAATAAAGATTTAGGATTTAATATTTAAAACTTAGTAAAATTTGCTGTCAAAATTGAAAGATGGTAAATGGAAGTAGATTATTAAAATTAACAAAATATACAAAATTAAATTTATGTAAATTTAAGAAGGGGGAATGTTATGTAAAGCTTTTACAACATAACATTTTATCTCCGCTGCATACAAAAAAAAAATAGTAAAAAAAAATGTTTAGTCAACAGTTATTTAAAACCAAAAGTATTGCAAACATTTTTTTTTAAATTGAAACGAGGAAAACCATGTGATTTGCACAATAAATATAACCTCACAAAAAGAGAAATTAAAATTTTAAATTATAGCTGCAGAAGTTTTAAAATCGACAAAATTTGGATTTAAGAAGGAACAAGCCTTAAAAACAGCACCTAAAAACAAATTTTAAGCATAGTACATAAAATACAACATATATATAGTACCGTAATTTCGGGTAGATAAGCCGCCCTGGCGTATACGCCGCTATGTCCAAAAATGGTAAAAAAAACCTGAAATTCCATCGTATACGCCGCACCGGCGCATAAGCCGCACTTATTGAAAGTGGTGTGTGTACTACTATAGACGCCATATTGAAGATTTTCGCGCATTTTTTAAAACCATTTTAAAAATTAGAATTTTAAATTTAATTCAAATAACGAAAATAAAAATAAATAACTTTTTGTTTGTGAATTTATCCAATTGCATCGCACGTTTCAGCCTTGGATCGGCAAGTAGAAATATATTTTATGGAATTCTTATAAAACATAACGCTAGTATTACAAATAACACTATTTTTTATTCGAATCCATCAATTAAATAACACAACGTGAAATTCCGAAAATAAGTAATGATAATCATTTTGACAACATGAACTATTGGCAAAAGTTGGGAGAGACTTATAAAGAGATTTTTTTTTTTAAATCTCTTCACTACTAACTGTAAACATTAATGTCATTAACAGAAATTAATTGGTACTTGATTTGATATATTCTGTAAATATTTAAAATAAAATGTTCTAAGAAAGTTTTAAAATAAACAAAAATTAAATACATGCGTTCATTATTGAAAATAAAAAAATACAACATTCGCAAATGCGCACACTTAAAGAAAACAAGAGAATCTATTTTCTTTTCTATTAAAACGCTGTGAAAAAGGATTCCTTAAATGTGTCAGCGACTTCACTTTGCGTAAGTGCAGTAAAAAGAAATTATTGAGCTGCAAGCAAACAGAAAAAATAATTTAAAAGAAAAAAAAACGAAAAGCAAAACCTGTTTTTTCTTAGCTATTAGAAAAAAAAAAAATCTCTATTATTAATTGTCTGATTTTGTTCAAATTTTCAGCAAGTTGCAATAACAGTAAATTAGGCTGTGTAACAAAATTTTATTAAAATATAAAAAGTTATTAGAAAATTACAGCACTCCCCAAAACCCCTTGTTTATGAAAAAGAAAAGAGCCATCTGCAGTTGTTTATTCAACTCTGTGGTGGAGTGGAAAGTTGAACGTTATCAGAATGAGATCATTATCTTTGAGTAATACGTTTCGTTATGCAGAAAGAAACCATGCATAGAGTTTTTTTCTTTTTTAATGAAATAAAAAAAGAACTTCCCGATATTTTTTTAAATGATTGTTATTTCTAATCGGTGAAACATTTTTAATATTGTTTTTCAGATTTTCACTCTATAATATTACATGATCTGATTTTTTTTTTTTTTTTTCTGGAAAAAATCGTTTTTACTTTGTATACACCGCACCGGCAGATAAGCCGCAAAAGGTAAAATTTAACTTTTAAAAACGTATAAGCCGCGGCTTATCTACCCGAAATTACGGTACATAACAGTGACGGTGTGAATCGACATATATTAAATGTCAATGAAATGTACTATGAAATAAAACTATAGGTACAAACAGTTATTTCTCTGCAAAACACAAAACATTTCAACAGATGCAGGATATACATATTATAGGGGTGAGTTGTGAAATAGAACACGAAAACCTATAACTCTCATGTGCAGATGATGAGTATACAAATAAAGCAATATAAAAGTGAACCAAAATAATAGTCAACATTTTTATCAATGTTTCATAACTGACAGTAACATAACAGTATTTCTGTGTTAACCATAGTAATATAGAAAAAGTTTCATAATGTTTTACCACAAAAATAAATAAATAAAAAATATATATATATTGAAATTTGTAGCTTCTGTTCAAAGTAAAAATATTATCATTAGTACTGTAAGACATCAGCCTTTTACTTAAATTAGTAACACAATGAAAGTTAAATTTTTATCCATCAGTACAAAATAAAAAATATAAATTTCAAGGAATTTATGAAGCCTTCAAAAAGTATTGGATGCAAAAGAATATTTAGGACATCAAAAGGTAAGTTTATCTGTTATAAATCTCTTAAATTTTTTCAGAAAAATACAGAGAAAAATTTTATTTTATTTTGTTTATAAAGTCTACTAAGCTAATAGATGATTCTTATATTAAAAGCATGAAACATTCTCACAAAATAAGTTAGTAATAGTAATATTGATTTTGTATCAAATATTGATTAACATATGCAGATATGAAAATTTTCAATTTATTTATGATCTTTTTATTTTAAATGATTTTATTTATTTATTTATTTATTTTTTAATAATTCATTGAATATCAAATGTTTAAACGTTAAGTGCTGAGGAGTATACAAAACGTAAAAAAAATTCCTAAGATGAAATCTAAGCAATGTGTTTGTCAACCAAAGAACGTAGAGAAATTTCTCCATAGTATTGGTGACATACAATGCTTTATAAAGACTACCGATTTCTAATATGTGTTTACACATATTTTTCATGTTTTTTACATATGTTATCATTTATTTATATATATATATATGCATACTTTTCACTCATTCCATTCATACAATGTGTGTTAAAAAAATAACCAAATGCCCACAAAAACAAATAAATTGTTCCAAAATTTATGGATAGAGTTACTCGTCAGCAGCTCAAAAACAAAAATATAAATCATTGCAGCACTGGTTGACACCAAAAAAAATTATTTTCTGCCCAATTCATAGTAACTACAAGTAGTCCGTACTAACTACAAACCGAAAGAATTTACCTAACTGGATGAGTTAGCCTGGGAGAAAATAAAAAAGAAACAGAAAAAAATTGAAATCAAGGTAAGTCTTTATATTTATTTCTTATTTTTATATATTTCATTTTGTTTATTTATTTTTTCATTTCATATTTCTTTTTATTTCATTTCTTTTTATCATTTTATTTATTTATTTATTTTTTTATCATTTTTCTTCAATTTATATTATAGGTTATAATTATAGTTAAGAGTTATAGGGTACCCTTTTTAAATGAATAAAAATTTAATGTTTTGATATCCTCAGCAAGAAATTAAATAATTCTCACAGTGCAAAAAAATCTATTATAAATTGAAATAACATAGAAAAGATTAAATTTTGACTATAGCATAAAAAGCCTATATTGTAAAAATAAGTGGTATCTTATCAGAGTTTATAAATTATCGTACGAGACTAACCGGAGGGGGGAAAGAAAGCTATTTTCTTTTGTGATCCGACCCCTATTGAAGTCGGCAAGTAAAAATACTTTGATCTCCGAGCAAATACCAAAATAATAAAATAGAATGGACTGCTCTATGATAAATATAAGCTACTGACAAAATAAGCAATTACAAATTTATCTATTGAGTACAGTAAAATGCGCGTAGAGCATCACAACTGTCTGAGAACCAAAAATTGTCTAATCTCAAGAGCAAGATCTTGTTAACTTGTCTCCATAACAGTTGGAAGTCCCACATTCTTCCAAATAAAATGAAAAATATATATATATATCTGGCTGGTAGACCTGTACACCATTTACGGCGATTTTTGGGTCTATGCACAGGAAAATTGACAGAAACCTTGGGTGACAGCTCTAACCAGTGAAAGTATCAGAGATAACCAAAGATACCTTTAAATAAAAGGGATAGGTAAAATAAATGTTATAGTATGTAAAAAAAAATATATATATATTTTAAGGGGTATAAAAAGCACTGGAGAATTGGGAATGCTATGAGATAATTATCAATTTCTAAAACCTAACAGGAGAATAAATTTCATGTCTAGCAACATATAAAATTGTATTTATAATAGAATGTTATTGGTATAAATAATTTCTTTATTAAATAATTCTCAAATTATTAATCAGATTGTTTTTTTAAAGAAAATAGCTTATTTGCAATTTAAAAGAGTACAAAAAAATTGATTATTATTATTATTATTATAATTTTTTCTTTTTATTTTTTGATAAACTTGAAAGGTAATTATTTCTAAGTTTTATGTGAGCAATATTATTATATATATTTAAAAACCAATTCTAGGTGAATGTCAAGTAGAACAACTCAGCAAATAGTACCAATAGACCACAATGTACCATGTACGCCTAGCACACTGTTGCGCCGCCCGCAGTGCATGGAATACCGATACTAATCGACTAAATTAACCCACAATGAAAACATCCAAAATTGACAGTAATAAAAAAAATCAGTGAAGAGTGGCATTAAGATGCCGTATCAGACAGCAAGTAATAGAGTTCACATTGTGCTGATGAACTCAGATAGTCACTGCATGATATGAACATGTAATACTACTTAATATTCCAATGAGATATGAAAGTTAATAATGAATAAAAATTTAGAATCTTGATATTCATAAAAAAAATGGATTGTAATTGAATAAAAAAAATATTTGAGCCAAAAATTATGAGTTTCTTAAAATTATTCAACAATAAGAAGTATAAAACACAATTGTATGACATAAACTTGTCAAACTTTATAATATTTAAATATAATAAATCATTGATATTGAATTTTTTATATAATTATTTTAAAATTTTCATTAATGCATTATAGCATAAAATTATTTAGGTTTCATAATATTAAAAATGTTACTGTATTTTTATAAATAAAATCACTTTTAATTTTTATAAAAACATTATAACACTATGAAATAAATTGTTTAAAAGAAAACCGTCACAGAAAATTGTACCATCTTAATTTTAAAGGAAGTATTTATCAAGATTTTATCTTGTATATCAAATCAACATAAAATTTCAATTTTATCAATAATATAAATTATTTCTTTGAAATAAAATATTGTCAAACCCAAACAGGAATTGCACATACAATGTAAAATAATAAAAATTGTATTTTTAAAGTAATATATGTTGTATACAAAATATATATAAATCAAATTTATCTGCACATGAGAGAGAAAACGTAGAAATTTAAAAAAATGTTGAAGTAATTAAAATTTTTAATGTTTATGTACTTGAAAAACATAATTTTTAAAGAAGTTAATTGCAAAAAAAATCATAATAAAGTATTATAAGAATATTTAAAAAGTAATCTATTTATAAAAATATTTATTTAATAATTTATCTATAGGAGTTTATAAGAGAGAGAATAAATATGCAAAAAGTTTTAAAATGTTAAAAGTTTGAAAGCGAAATCGCTATATTTTTTTTTCTTTTTACGTCATCGTAAATGCTTACTAGAGAAAAGAAAAAAAATTATTGAAAAACCATGATGCAATAATACCAGAAATGATCTCTGAAGTCGCGGCACCATTTATGTTAAGTGCGATTCTGGGATATGTAAATTGAAACGAAAATTCGAAAAGAAATATATAAATCTGATCGAAACAAATTCAATTCACATTCTCCGAAATCACACTATGGCCGTTAAAAATATAGTGGTGAATTAGTGATTGCGTTGTAATTAAATATGAATAAATCTGAAAAGAACAAACAAAACAATTACTCACCCCTCTTTGGTAGAAACTCATATAAATAATAAAATCACTCTTGAAATGATTCGGACAGATATTGCACAAAAATCATTTATTATATGATAACAGATATTGTTAAACCGGATCCGGGTACAATACTATGGAATAGAGAATATTATTTCAAATTATTTAAATAAATATTATCTTATTGTAACAGGTGTTAATTCTAGTACTTATTTATATGGATGCATAGTCTTCATATCATACCACTATGTTGGAAAGTTGGGATATATAAGAATAGTTCTAATTATGTTTTAATCCATTAATACACTTTTCGAGAACATATAAATTCAGGATTTTACGATAGTAGAGTGAGAATAGGCAACCAGTTTCTTACGAGTTTTAAATTGATGAACAGTTGTATTATTTCAACATTGATTCTGCCAACTGATAAGATGACATAGTTGAGGAAGCATCGAGGAGAACACGAAATCTAACATCTTCCCTTGGAACACGGACACTGTAGGAGGCACAGCTTAAATTCGGCTGAACGAATGGAAGTGACATTTGAAATGAATTAAAATATGCTAGCCAAAGGACAAAATCTGAAAGGCCTCCATCACATCTTTGGATTCAAGCAGAACGGAAAACATCTTTTTCAAACTGAGCAAAATGGGATAAAGTAACTTAGCAGAAATTGACGAGAAGGCATGAGCAGGATGCTATCATATCAGATATATCTTGGTTGAGGTTGATGAAGTATAACAGGCAATTAATGCTGACTTAAATAATGAATGGAAGAGTCATCATCCATGGAAAAGTAAATGCCCGTTGGGCCCAAGGCCCAATGGCAACGGCTCAAAAAAAATGCCAAATACCAAATCGGTGTTTTCTCTTCTGACAAAAAAAACGAACTCAATCTTTTTTTGAAACACTTGCCGAAAATCGGGAGAACGATGTTGGTGGAATAGCCAATCAGAAAACTCCAAAGGTCGGAATATCGATAATGAATCGATGGAAAATGTTTTAGCGACGGAATAATCACCGTGGAATGGCAACACTCTAACGAGTGGGAAAAGAAGGACTGTTCGCTTCGTGGGAGTTCCTGTGATGTCAAAAGGAATTTCCTGCCTGTTCTGAGATAAGAGAGAAATCCTTTTTAAAAGTTGCTTCTTTTGGGATGCGAAGTGAATGAAAAGCAATAAAATTAAGGGAAACTGTAGGAGTTATAATTTCGTTTCTCTGGCAAACGATTTCAGCAATTGTTATGAAAGTTTATCAGAGAAATGGAAAAAGATAATAGAATATAATAAATGTAATTTTAAATGAAATAATTAAGAATGAAGATTATTGATTTAATATTTAAAACTTAGTAAAATTTGCTGTCAAAATTGAAAGATGGTAAATGGAAGTAGATTATTAAAATTAACAAAATATACAAAATTAAATTTATGTAAATTTAAGAAGGGGGAATGTTATGTAAAGCTTTTACAACATAACAGTATCGTTTTTAATCTGACAATTTTCACCAAACTATTCTTCCTCTTTTCAATATTCACGTCAAAATATTTTTGTTAGAAATGAAATATTATTTGCACTGTCTTAGAATTCACAAAAATAGTTGAAAAGATCATCTCAAAATATCAAATAAATGTCTCGCACAATTTTTAAATTTAAACTGTTTTGCAATATTTTTTGTTCATTTTAAATATGACGTAATTTCTCCTATTTAAGACTTCTAACTCTTGTTAATGAATTTATTATTTTACAATAACCTTTCTCTTTTAAAGTTCACATGTAAATGTAGTTTTTATGACGTAATTTTTAATAATTTCTTGCTTTTTATATGTAATTCTAATTTGAAGGGATTTTTTTCTGTTTACAATAGTCACGTGTAAATAAATTTACAATTTGAAATAAACATTATTGTTTGCTCTGTGTCTACAGTTGGCAACAGTTTAAATTAATACCATTTTCTAAAATATGTAAAAAATATCTCTCGAAATGCTGAAAATTTGAATTTAAAATAGAAATGAAACCTCAAAGTTTTTCAGATTAAAAAAATAAATGCAGTCTGCACACCGGGAATTTCTAACATATAAAATGATCTAAAAATGATTAAATTCCCATGTATAGTTTTTGCTCCTATAAAACTTTTTTAATGGAACGATTTTGTCTAACTTTAGCATTAAATATCTCTTAAAATAATTTTTTCGATTTGAAAACTGTCTGCATCAGCGTGTCTATCAAACATTTCTCTATAATACCACCGATTTTCATATTTTTGTATGCAATATTTTTCTTAATGAAGGAAAACCTCTGGTCACAAAAAATTCAAAACTGGCGGCGGTGGTGACTTTGTTAGTTTTTTTTTTTTTAGAATAGAGCGATACAATGAAAATATGCACAAATATATATGGGATCTATTTTAAATTTTTTGAGTATGCACATATGAAAACCTTCCTTTTCAGATGTGTCATTTTTTGTGGTGGAAAAGTGACATACTGTGCAATACAGAAGTTTTCCAGATACCTATATTTATAACACCTTTCCTGTAGCAAGACAGACCTATTAGTGCAATAATATGCAAAATGAATTTTTTTGAGTTGTTACTTTTATTACGAGTGAGCGATATATTGTCTTCCTTTTTTCAATATTTTTATAATTTAATTTCTATTAATAGACTAAACATGCAGATCAGCTTCTGGAATTTGAAGAAATGAGTCGAATTGATCTTCAAGAGAAGAAAAAAGAATTGCTTACAGAATTAAAAAAATAAGTTATTAATTATAAGGTGAGTTTTTACTTTCTTAAAATACTTATTGTATCTTTCATTCTTCTACAGAAGATCATTCCATTTCAAATGTCAGGAAAAGTAGATAAAAACTTTATCCATACTTTCTTGTTTCTTTCATTATTGTAAATAATTTTCTTTATTTCTGCATAAAAGGTCTCCTTTTCTGAGATAAGTGTTACTCTCTCTAAATTTGAATTTCCTGAACTCATTCAACGTAACAATTTGAGTGCAACTAGTCAGTCATCTGTACCAGAATGCAGAATTAAATAAATGGATTTTACATTTTAACAAAAACTGTAAAATTTTGTATGTCGCTGAAGGAAATGATAAAAATTCGTATTAAAAAAGAAAAGATTGTAAAAAAACAATATAGTGTGATGAAAGCAGTTTAATATTATTCTGCTCATTATTTTAACAAATGAAATAGTTTTGGAGAGCATTCATGTATTACTAGTTTTGTTAAAATTTAGAAGTGAGGAAATTTTTTTAATATTGTACTCACTGAAGCTATCATTGTAACAGACCCCTTTAGATAAAATTAATCTGTAGAGAAACAGGCCCGTAACCAGATGGGGGCAAGGTGGGCTGAGCCCTCCCTTGCATCCTCTCGAGCCCCCTCTAACAATTTTACTTTTTTTTAACAATATATATTTAAACTAATCTGAAAAAAAAATTTTACTTGCAAGATAAACATTTTGATCTTTAAATTGCCTTGAATCGAATATGCAATTTTTTTTTTTCAGAAGCATATTAGTTTATCTTGCGGTAAAATACTGGAAATGAAAACTAAATCTGTACATTTCCTTCTCCTGAAAAAAATGACTCCAGGCCATTACCTATTAAACCACTGCATGTTTTGGTATATAGTAACTAATCTTTTCACTCTTAGTGACATTTCAAAAGGGTGAGTGAATGGAAATCGACATGCGTTATTTGAGCTTGTCGGTAATTAATGAAGTGCTAAAAACATGCTCGTTTTTATCTTGACCATATGTGTTTAGGTGGCAGTAGATTTCGTTAACTGTGAATTATTGCTTTTAAACGAGTACACTTGTAGAAAGAAATTACGAAGATATAAGACTGTAAATTTGTACAAATAGAATAAGAAAAAACATTGAATAGATGCCATTAATTATTTCATGCCGTGGATGTCAGTAGAGCATTTGTGGCCAGGGGTATACTAGGAAACCGGATGAGTCTTATTCCTATTTGGTTTTTGAACTTATCTATTTTTTTTTCTTTTGTTCATGACTTTGAAAATGTTTTTTTTTTTTCAATTTGTCTGATGGCAATTAAACATTAAGTGAAACAGTATGAATAAGGTAAAATTTATTATAAGGCTTTTGATGAAAAATTTCTTCATTTAAACAGTGGATAATGTATTTAAATCTGTTTTGAAGTTTAAATCTGCTAATTTCTGACACATTTGCTTCATTGATAGAGGTATAAAATTTATAGATCTGGTTATTCACGCTCAAAGAATTCAACTGTGTTTTTAGAAGCTGTTTTCAAATCTAAACCAGCTACTTTCTGACATATTCGTGAAATATTTATTGCTGCTTACCTATAACAGTAAACAATCTATCAGAAAATGTCATATTTTATGCTTTAGGCTGATTTTCATGACATGACGACGACATAACAGTAGAAGTCATCCAGTAGCAATTGGCTGTAACTCAAGATGTACGAAATGTATAGGAAAATGGAGAATGCTATTCGATTCTTTGGTGCATTATTATTGTGAGAACTTGGAAATTTTTAGACAAATAGGAAAGAATGTTAGTTCTTGAATGCGTCAACAACGTATTGTCGATTGAAAGAAAAATATTTTTTGAGACCCTTACAACTGAAGGAAATGCATATAATATTTGCCTACATTTAATGAAAACTGTTCACTACTTTTAAAAAAGGACGACCCTTATCGAAAATTATGATAGGAGCTCCTTTTTTGAAATGATGTTGTACCATCAAATTGTAGGAAATATACATGTAAGCATTCTCAAATTTTTTTTTTCTTTCATTCTCTCTCTCATTTATTTATTTATTTTTGTATTTGTTATCCTCTAGCGAAAAATTTGTCATTTTCTCTGATAAAAGTATTTAAGAATGTAAACATTACATTTATAATAGTTTTTTTTAAAACTATTATTAAATGTTTGTTTATGTATGTTTTGAAAATAAGTATTATATTTTTATAATTAGCTGACCTGTCCAGCTCTGCCTGGGACCGTCAAAAAATAGCACAAAACGCGAAAGTTTTAAAAATCGCTGCACAAATTCTAAATAAACTTTATTGAAAAGAGAACAGAATTTGAAATATTGGGTTAGAAGATTGAAACCGGATTATTTTCATTAATGTTGAAAAATTGCAGCAAATCACGAAAATTTTTTTAAAGTCGCATAAAAAATCACTGAAATTTCAATAATCACAGAGGACAACATTTAACTTTATTGGGCTAAAGTTGAAAACAGTTTTTCTTTTACGAATCTCAAAAAATTGTCACAAAACGTGAAAATCTCCAAAAATCATGAAAAATTCTAAAATTGCTGTACGGATTAACTTTATTGAAAAGAGTACATAATTTCCTATATTGGGCTAAAAGATTAAAACCAGATTCTTTTTACTGATGTGGAAAAGTCGCCACAAATTGAAAAAAACAAAAAGAGAACACTAAAAATAGCAAGACGACAATATTTAGTCCAATGAGCTAAAACACTGTAACCAGAAATATTTTCTGGATGTCAAAAAATTGGCACAAAATGCGAAAAAAATGCTAAAAATCTCATTAAAAATCACGTAAAACAAAATGTACTATATTAGGCTAAATATTTAAAATTGAAACCGAATTCCTTTTAGGAATGTCAAAAAATTTCCTTAGAAGGCAAAAGAATTGGTAAAAATTGCATTGAAAATTGCAAAAACTTAAAAATCGTGGAGCAGAAATTTTACTATATTAGGGCTAAAAATTTCTAACTGAACTTTTTATTTTCAATCAAATTATTTTGCCCTTGAATCTCAATATTTCAAAATCAAAATTTTACTAGAACAGCAATTAAAAAGTTGGTTTACGGAATTAAATGTTAATGCATTGTAAAGATCTGAACTATATCAGATTCACCATATAGAAAGAACTAATGCATTTCTAAAACAGAGTAAAAATATGTTAAAGTCCACTAAGACGCACGGCAAGATGAAGTAAAATACTCAGTCACCATCAATCTTGGACATTTGACAATCGCTGACAGTTTGCTAATGCAAAAAAACAGGCGGAACTCTTGTGAACTTTAGCGTGAGAAAATATCTCTCAGACCTTCTCACATGAACAGATGTTTAGAGAGTGCGTGTGCAAAAAAGAGGAGTTTCTTAAGGTGTCCATTCAAGGGAGAGCAAAAAAGATCCCTGGTAGGTTCTTGAAAAGAACGGACAGTTAGTGGCTGAGAAACTCACTATTGTTTTTAGAGGAAGATAATTGAGATATATAGACGAGAGGAGGATGAGGAGGAGATTAGATTTTGGCTGGAGTTGGAAGAGCGACTTTTGGAGTGGAAGATTTTGAAGGCCGAAAGGGCCGGACTTTACGATCCTTAGTACCGGGGAATGATACCGAATCAGCGGCGACAGGGCACCAGGGTGCCGTCGCGGAAAAAGGAGATCTTTATCTCGGAGACAAGACCAGCGTTTTCCGTTCAAGTGATGCAATGCCTGTGGACTTAATAGACTAGCTGCCACCTTCTCATAGACACTATTTCTGATACATAAACTTTGTTCAACAGAATTTAGATTGTTGTGTACATAGCGACTTATCATTAATCCAGAATATCTTTTATTGTGTTATAAAATAAATTTCATGTTATCATATTCTAAGAGAATATAAATTGCTAAGCCTTCGAAGTTAACACCCTCGACCATCGCTACCGCCTTCTTAGGACACGGCACAACTGGTGGCAGCCAACGAAACGAACTTTTATGTGCAAAAAATAGTACAGATGAGATTGTTAGCAGTCTGTGATTAAAAACAAAAGAGAGCTGAGCATCGAGCAGCAGGACAACGTCATAGCCGCAACACTGCGAAGGAGTCAACAGTCCAGCGACCCAGGAGAGAGCAAAGGGACATCCAGGAGATCCACCTAAAGCCAAACGGAGAGTGCCGACAACCGACAGACTCCCTCGGAAAGGCCTGACCCTGACGCAAAGAGAGTGACTGATACTTCAACAGCAGCACACTGGCCAAAGCAACTGTGACGGGACCTCAACACAACAGAGCAGGTAGGCTCATTATTTTTTTGAATGGCTCTCAAATTTTGTTTTAGTAGAATTAAAATGTTTTAAATTCGGGATCTAAAATTGTGAGATAGTAAAATTGTTGTAATTTGTAAAGTAAACATTAAGATAAGGGCATCAAGCCAAGTATAACAGAGACAAATTCATAGGCATTTAAGATAGCTCAAGCTAGGGAGCAGATTAAAATCTGGTTCGTATTCGAAACAAGTAGAATGCTCGAAAGAAGTTCGATGCAAGTAGTGTAATATTACATGTAAATTGTAAGGAAAAATAATTTATGTTAGTTAAACTACTGAATAAAGATATTTTCTAGAAATTTATGGTCAGAACACTGATTACACTGGTCATGGTTTGCAAAGAAGTGCTCAGGTTTGAAACATTTGAAAAGTTTATTCGAAATATATGTGTGCAATTTCTATAAGGTTTTACTATATATTGTGTTTTATCGTGTTTGTATAGGGACTTTAAACAGAAAAATTTATCTTGCACATTGGTTATTTTTAACAAAAGGGGAAGGTATCCAAAAAATTTCACAGATATTGTAAATTTATACTTTATATCCTGTATTTGTATTTAAAATTTGTTTATGTAAACATATTTTATAGTGTTAATTGACAGGTTTTAAATTCTCCGAGGAAATTATGGGTCTAAATTATTGAAATTGTGTTAAAAATAAGGCTTCATTATGACAAGGGTGACCGCATTAAAACATTGCAGAAAGATTGATCTACAGAATTTAGCAGCAGAATTGGGTGTAGCACTTGAGGATGGGGATACAATACAAATAATCATCCAAAAAATTGAGCAATCAGATAACTACGACAAGGACCTTGCGCTAACACAAGTCAGGTACATTGTACAAGATAGAGAGGAAAATTTAGCTAGGGAAAAAGACCGTGAAAAGGCAGGAAAAGACCGCGAAAAGGAACAGTTAGAATTAGAAAGAGCTAAATTAGACAGCGCAGACAGACAGAAAGAAAGATAATTCAAACTAGAAGAATTAAGATTAACGCAAGGCACAGAGAGAAGCAGTTCAAGTGCAAGTAATCGTTCTGATAGAGGCCCAAAATTAAACATAAAATCTATCATGCATTCGTTCGATCCAGACAAATCAGACATAACTTTATTTTTAAATTTATTTGAGAGACAGGCAGAAAGATCGGGGATCGAGTCAGATGATCTAGTAACTCATCTTTTAGCTTTATTGCCCTTACAAATTGCAGAATTAATTTTACGAGAACCGTCTGATAGCGTGGACAATTTTGCTCACGTGAAAAAAATTCTCTTTGAACGATATAGGTTAACAGCAGAAGCCTATCGTTTAAAATTAATGAGGCATCAAAAAAATTCAAACACCCATGGAAAAACCTAATCTTCGAATTAAATAGTTTTCAAGATTGGTGGCTAGATGGGTTGGGCATCAAAACCTTAGAGGAGCTAAAAGACCTGCTTATTATGGAACAAATTAAACGAAGAGTGCCGATCGAAACTAAAAATAATTTTATCGTTTCGTGGGCAGAGTATAAAAAATCAGACAAACTCGCAAAAGATTTGGACGGGTATGAAGCAATAAAGGGCGCGAAGTCCTGGAAAGGCTATGCCAGACCACCACCACCCCCCCCCCCCCCCCTGTGGAAAAAAGATTCGAGAAACCGAGATATGCGGAAAAAGACAGCAAAAAATGGTCCGATCGCCCAAATTACGAGGAAAGGGACCCGAGGAAAAATCCCAGTCATAAATCTAATTGGCGGAAGAAAAGTGATGATAGGGAAAAACAAAAAGCCTTCGAAAAAACAAAGAAAGATACGTGCTTTGTTCGGTGGGGGGCACTGGAAGCGCAACTGCCCGGAGCTAAAAAAAAGGGAAACCCCGCATAAAACGATCCACAATATTAGCAGAGAGCCGGACTTAGAAGAAGGTTTCGAACCATATTTAAAGAAGGGAAAGATAAATGGAGTAGAAATTACAATGTTACGTGACACGGGAAGCACGACGGATGTATGCCCTGGAAGCTTGGTTAAAAGTAGCCAATTCAATGGGAACGTGAGCTGGGTAAAACTGTTTAATGATCTTTGTTGCCTTCCCATAGGCGAAGTTATGCTCGAATTACCATACAAAAGGTTAATTAAGACCAAAGCCATCGTCACGAACGAAGAATCAGACATTAATTATTATATCTTGGGCAATTTAACTCAAAATCTTATCGATTCAGGAAACGCATTGAAACCTCAAACATTACACGCAGTAACAACACGTGGTCAAGCTAAACAGCTGACCAAAGAAAGCGAAACCAATAACAATCGAAATTTGGAGCTGTGCGTTCAAGGGGTCAGTCAATCACGGGAGATTAGTCCGGAGACTGCGACGACAGATGACGAGTTAGAGGGGAGCGAAGGGGAGGAGCCGATCTCCTTACCACCGCTCGTCCAAGACGAGACCTTTTTATTGAGCAAAATAGAAAGGAAAGATTTCGAAACTGCACAGAATGAACACAAGTCGCTTGAGATAATCAGACAAAAAGCGCGTGAAAAGAAATCCTTTTTTGAGTACAAAAACTCCATTGTTATTAGAAGGGTATCGTGGTTCCTGCAAAATTCAGAAAGGCAATTTTGAGCGCCTGTCACGAGAGCAGTGCGGCGCATTTGGGAGAAAAAAAAAACAAAAGATAAATTACTACGATACTTCTTCTGGCCAAATGCTATCAAAGAAACACAGCTTTATGTAAAATCCTGTACGCCTTGTCAGTTAGTGGGAAAATCTGGCAAAACAAAAAAGGCTCCTTTGGCGAGGGTACCTGTAATCCCAGAGGTATTTTCAAAACTTTCAATCAACCTGGTAGGCCCTTTAACTAAATCAAAACGGGGAAATAAATATATGTTGACAGCATTATGCGTTTTCTCGAAATATCCAGAGGCGATTCCGATAGAAGACATGTCATCGGAAACAGTGGTACAAGCACTTATGCAGATTTTTAGTAGGATAGGTTATGCTAGAGAGGTACAGACAGACTTAGGAAAATCGTTTACGTCAAACTTAACGACGGCTTTCTTAGAGAAATTTGGGGTCAGGCTGCGTCATTCCAGCATTTGCAATCCGAAAGCAAATAACGTTGAGCGCCTGCACCATACGATTAAGAGATTATTAAAAGTAATGTGCCTGGAAAGCGGGACAGATTGGGAAGAAAACCTGCCGCACGCATTATTGGCGATACGCAATGCAATCAGCGATTCCATTGGGTTCAGCCCAGCAGAGTTAGTTTTCGGCAAAAACCTCAGGACGCCTGAGACACTTTTATTCGAACAGTAGACAGGGGAGAACAAGGAGCCAGAAGTAGTAACAGAATACGTCTTCGAGCTCATGAACAGACTGAAAAGATGCCAAGAATTAGCGGAGCAAAATCTGCTAGAAAATAGAGAAAAAAGGAAAACACGGTATGATAAACAAATGATTGTACACGATTTTCAACCCAGGGATCAAGTTCTAGTACTAGCGACGCAAAAACCGCATAAAATGGCAGCCAGCTGGATAGGTCCTGGACAAATAAAAGAAAAAATTTCAGAGACAAATTATGTAGTAGAGGTTCCGGGGAGGCGCGCGAAAGAGCAAGTTTTCCACGTAAACCTATTGAAACCGTACATACAACGGATGGAAAAAATAAATATTCTGGCACACTTATGCGACGGGGAAGAGTATCAGCACGACTTGGAAATAGCTTTTCCACTAGATGAGCCCAATAACTACAATTTCGAGGAAATTGTAAAAGATAGCAATCTGACGGATAGGTGCAATAATGAGCAATTACGGGAATTAGAAATCCTACTGGGGAAGTTCAGGGAGGTTTTCTCAAATAACATGGACATGGCGACAGACATGGAGGAGCACGATATCGAAGTAATTAGTGACAAACCAGTTAGAATCAGACCGTATAGAATGTCCTGCAGACAAGAAGAAATTTTAGAGAAAGAAATTAAAAGGATGCTCGAACTTAATATTATAAAGGAAGGGGAGTCAGACTATTATTCGCCCTTAATTCTAGTGGAATCAGCCGGTAGGGAGCCACGCCCATGTGTAGACTTTCGTCGGCTTAATGCAATTACTAAAATAGAGTATTACCCCTTGCCTAATATCGAAGAGAGAGTGGAGCGTGTGGCGGCGGCAAAGTACATAACAGTATTGGATTTAACAAAAGGCTATTGGCAAATCCCAATGACCCCGTGGGCCCAAAAATACGCAGCATTCGTAACAAATAAAGCAACATATTTGCCTTTAAGATTACCTTTTGGTTTAGTCAACGCTTCGTACAGATTCTCCAAATTTATGGCAAAATTGTAAAGGGACTAGAAGATTTCTGCTTGCCGTATCTGGACGACATGGCGATTTTTTCAGAAACATGGGAAGCCCATTTAGAACACATTAAGGACGCAAATTTGACAGTAAAAATTTCAAAATGTAAATTTGCGCAAAGAACAGTTAAGTACCTAGGGCATATTCTGGGGGAAGGACAAAAGAGGCCAGCGGAGGCAAAAATTAAAGCAATCACGGAATTGGCACCCCCCAAGTCGAAAACCGAAATCCGCAGATGTTTAGGTATGGCCGGGTATTACGCTAGATATATCCAAAATTACGCGACTATCGTAGAACCGCTCACAAGAGCATTAAAAGGAAAAAATAACATGGGATGAAGAAATGGAAAGTGCCTTTCAAACGCTGAAAAAGAAACTCACGGCGGAGCCCATTCTGTACGCACCAAATTATGAGGCAGAATTTATAATACAAACGGATGCTTCAAATTTCGGAGTAGGGGTCGTCCTTGCACAGAGAATAAATTCAGAAGAGCATCCCATCATATACCTAAGCAGAAAATTCAGTGAAACCGAAAAAAAATTCAGTGCAACAGAGAGAGAGTGCGCGGCGATAATCTTTGCTATAAAAAAATTACGTCATTATATCGACGGACAAAAATTCCTCATAGAAACAGATCACAGCCCTTTAACATTTTTAAAGAACAATGCAGGAAATAATCCGAGGCTTTTAAGGTGGGCACTGACCTTGCAACCATACCAGTATGCCATTCAACATAGACCAGGAAAAGACATCACGCATGTAGATTTTTTGAGTAGGGCAGAGTAATCTTGGGAGAAAAAAAAAAAAAATTGTATATAGTACGTTATCATTCCTTTTAATATTTGACAATATAATACAGTGTGAAGTGTTTGAAATAGAATAAAGTGTAAAATATTATACAGAGTGTATAATGAATACTTTTTTGTGGAGGGGCAGGCAGGCAAATAAAGTTTTTTTCTTTTTTTGCATGTGAGCCATTCATATAAATTTTGAGTCACCTTTCTCTCTTCCAGAATATTTCGTTCTGCGGCCAAAATATTCTTTTAAAAGGAGGGGGGGTGGTTGTAAAGATCTGAACTATATAGATTCACCATATAGAAAGAACTAATGCATTTCTAAAACAGAGTAAAAATATGTTAAAGTCCACTAAGACGCATGGCAAGATGAAGTAAAATACTCAGTCACCATCAATCTTGGACATTTGACAATCGGTGACAGTTTGCTAATGCAAAAAAACAGGCAGAACTCTTGTGAACTTTAGTGTGAGAAAATATCTCTCAAACTTTCTCACATGAACAGATGTTTAGAGAGTGCGTGTGCAAAAAAGAGGAGTTTCTTAAGGTGTCCATTCAGGGGAGAGCAAAAAAGATCCCTGGTAGGTTCTTGAAAAGAACGGACAGTTAGTGGCTGAGAAACTCACTATTGTTTTTAGAGGAAGATAATTGAGATATATAGACGAGAGGAGGATGAGAAGGAGATTAGATTTTGGCTGGAGTTGGAAGAGCGACTTTTGGAGTGGAAGATTTTGAAGGCCGAAAGGGCCAGACTTTACGATCCTTAGTACCGGGGAATGATACCGAATTAGCGGCGACAGGGCACCAGGGTGCCGTCGCGGAAAAAGGAGATCTTTATCTCGGAGACAAGACCAGCGTTTTCCGTTCAAGTGATGCAATACCTGTGGACTTAATAGACTAGCTGCCACCTTCTCATAGACACTATTTCTGATACATAAACTTTGTTCAACAGAATTTACATTGTTCTGTACATAGCGACTTATCATTACTCCAGAATATCTTTTATTGTGTTATAAAATAAATTTCATGTTATATTCTAAGAGAATATAAATTGCTAAGCCTTCGAAGTTAACACCCTCGACCATCGCTACCGCCTTCTTAGGACACGGCACAGCATAAATAAGGTTACCTAATAAGAGTGCGTGCAATGTTAAACCTACAGGAATTATTTCATTTCAAACTGATCCCCCCAATCCCCCCCATTCTAAATCTCATAATTTCTGATCCAAATTTATACTTGATCATTAGCTAAAAGGCTGGTGGATATTGTATTAAAATTTCAGAGCAATTACTGGAAATGTTGTTTTAAAACTGAATGTACGCTCAAAAAGGGGGTATTTGTTTTTCGAAGCTGATGCAGAGTTTTAAAGTATGCATAAAAAAACAAAATCGACGAAGTAACTTTCGGAAAAGAAGTTTTATGGTAAGGTTAATATTATTTTTTCAAACGGATTGAACCGTTTTTAAGAAAAATGAATGCTAAATAATCATTTTTTTCTTTTTCATATTTTGATCCAAAACATGTATGTAGATTTTTAAAAACATTGCAAAAAATAAAAATAAAAAAATAAATAAATGCCGAAACATCGTCCTAAAATGAAATTTTTGAAAGGGTCTATATTCATTTTTTTTTAAACAGATTCCACTGTCAAAGTGAAGAAGGCACCAGATTTAAATGAGTATTTTTTTATTTTCTGGTATTTTGAATGATTAAATTTATGCAAGAGGGGGGGGGGGGAGGCACAAAAAAGCAATGTTTCTAAAGAATTTTTTAAAGGGTTACAAAACGAATAATATTAATAATTTTTAAATGGATTGAACCATTAGAATGATAAGAGTGTGATAATATTGCATATATGTTTTTTCTTTTACGTATCTATTTGTCTAGCCGAGATATAGAAAAAGTATGATTAATCTGTTCTTTTCAGCTTTTAAAACTGCGGAACATGATTTCCGATGTGTTTTTTGTGTCATTTTGTGATGTTTATCATGGTTATTAAATAATATATTGGCTAATTAACACAAAATGAAAAATGTAAGCCTCGGGTGCATCAGGACTATTTTGGACTATTCTCACCTACTTTTTCAGACCTCTGCGTATGGTAGATATTACTAGCCATCCCGGGCACACAAACATTTTTCTTTTATTAATATAGATTACTTCTGAAAGGATTAAACTAAGTGACGTCTATAAAGTACAACCCACATCATTACTCTATGCTTTATTTTTCTTCATCCTGTTTTTGTTAAGTTATCAAGAGCTTATATCTTATTTTAACACCAGTTAATAATTTCTACTTATTATATCTATTGTGAATGTAATCGGAAATACTTTTGCATACTACATTTTGCAAAACATGCTCAATAAAGTAAAAAATGTAATAGGCTTTGAGAATTTGAAAATTCATGTAACCAGGGTGAAATGCTTGATTTTGTTATGTATTAAAATTTTAATGAAATATTATTTTCTATTTGGTGCCATATGCAATCTATGTTTTGCATTATATACAGTAAAAACCACTCACGGGATGAGAAAACTAGTCAGATGTACCAATCCTAAAACTTTCTTCTACCTCATACATGTCAATACTTCAAAATTCATTATCACTTTGCCAAAATTAAATGGCAATCTATGCTCATCAGAAGGATTCTAAAAAGGTTAAATTCTGTGCATTAGTTCCTGAGGTATGACTGTCGCTGAAATCATGTAAATCCAGCAAAATGCAGCATAGCAGTGCCACTTATAGGGTGATTTACACCAGAACCTAATCATCAACAACTTATGTCAACGTCTAACTGAATAGGAAGTTTGGGTAAAATTCGTGCATTAGTTCTTGAGATAGAGCTATTGCGCAAATCATGACAAATGCAGCATAGCAGCACCACCTGTTGAGCGATTTGCACCAACACATAATCAGCAGCAATATTAACCAAGGTATACTTGAATCTGAAGTTTGACAAAAATTCGTACGTTAGTTCTTAAGATAGAGCTATTGAAGAAAACGTTCTAAATGCAGCACAGCAGCACCAGCTATTGGGCGATTTACACCAACATGTAGTCAGCATAATTTCATATCAAGGACTAACTAAATCCAAAGTTTGATTAAAATGTGCGTATTAGTTCTTGAGATAGAGCTTCTGCGAAAATAGTGTAAATCCTGCAAAATGCAGCATAGCAGTGCCACCTGATGCGTAATTTACACCAAATCGTAAACAGCACCAACTCATAGCAAGGAGTAACTTAATCTGAAGTTTTATAAAAATCCGTGGAAGCAGCGCCACCTGCTGGGTGATTTACACCAAAAACTAATCAGCACTAACCTATATCAGGGACTACCTGAATGTAAATTTTTATTAAATTCCATGCATTAGTTCTTGAGTAGAGCCCCCACAAACTTTGTGTCACATACAGATGGGCAGACAGACATTTTATAAAAACATGTTTTTGATATCTCTGACCCCTAAAACATGTAAATCCGTCAAAAACCGGAAGTAAAAAATTTTCATGAATCCAATACTTTCTTCTTGTAAAGATAGAAGAAAGTAAAAATTATATTTTAGATGGGTTTTCATCTCAGCAGGTACACCGCTCTTAACCCTCTAAGTGTTTGGGGCGTATTATTCCGTTCACTAAGCTCCAGGTTTTACTGCAATACATGCAATATTTAAGATCGTATAAGTCAATAGATTTAATGAATTTTAAATACATTGAAGAATGATTAATACTCTCAAGGATTACATTCATATTTGTAATTGTGCTTTTTTTTATAATGTTGAAAGAATCACATTTTTTTAGCATTTAAAACAAAATGCAGAGAAAACAACTTTACAATTTTACCCTTTTGCAAGACGGTCGGAGGGTTAATTTTGTATTCTTTTCCCCAGATCACAATTTTTTTTCCGTTTAAGAATTTTGCTGTAAAATCCCATATAGCACATGTGCCTCTCCAGGACATCCCCAGGCAAATTTACAATAAAACACCATCATCCCCAGGGCATCCCTGAAGATGCAGAAAATTGTCACCAGGAGGTCCTTAGGAACAGAAAATGTCCGTCTTACAGCATCCTGGAGAGCTCCCCAGGACCTCCTTTAGTGTCCTCCTCGGGAGGTTCTGGGGAAGATTTTCGGAAGTGATACTGGAGGACTTTGGGAAACTTCAAAGTCACTTAATATACCACAAAAAATTTTGAAGCTATGGTTTAAAGTAATTAATATAAAACAATTTAATTGTTTTTTCAGAAATAAATACATTCTTTTTTTAACTAATTATCAGACAGATTCACATGTAACAGCCATTACAATTATCAAATACGCACATGGAATTACATGAAAAACAGCTTTTGGGAACAAATTTGTTACCTTCATTCTGCCTTCTGGGGTTTGATCCAGGGTACTTACGAACATCAGACGCGCGCTCTATCCATTATGCTACAGGGCCGTTGAACAAGAAATATTTCTAAGGTATTCATGTATTTCTCCCCTCTTTTGAAACTCAAAACTAGAAAATATCCATATTTTATGTGCTTCGTATAATCTGGAATTATCTAACTTTTATTGCAAATTTAAATGCATAGCCTTTTTTATATATTCAATATAAATTTAAATTTATAAGTAAAAAAAGGCTTATCAATAATTATTTAAGATAACATAAATGTCTTTCAATTTTCAAATTCCTACATGAAATTATATTTTTAAATGACAATAATATTGTTTTAGCTTTCCATATTTAAAATCCATTAAAATCATTCTGTACATAATTATATTTTACTATTCATTTTTCTATTTATAATCTTTTTTCTACTTTTTATCCTTTAAAATATTTTATTGTTGAAGTTTCATTGTGATTTGGCATATTTTGGTGAGCATTTATTGACGCATCATTAATTTCATTGTTTATCAAACTCCCATACGATTGTACGAGTTGCAGATGTTTGGCGATTTACCATCTGTCGTGGGCGAATTGAAAAAGGCTAAAATCAGTGTATTATTTTATAATAATGTTGTAAAAATATTAAAATGCTCTGTTGGCATCAAAAACACATTTTTGTATAAATTTGTATAATTTTGTCATATCAAGATTTGGGATGAAAATAGATTACAATATTCCATAATTACAATGAAAAAACAGGCTGAGTTACATAAAAATAGAAACTATTAATAAAATTTATGTCTGTTACAAGACTTTTTTATTTTCTTACTGTAATAAATAAAACTAATTTACAGTTAAATCTCCATTTAACGATCTTTAAAATCATGTGAAAACTTTCGGTGTAATAAGAAATTCATTATGCCCCATTTTTCATTCAATTAACGATGTGAAATATTTTTAGTGATTTCTTGAAACGTAATTTAACTTTAGTTAATAAAACTTGCATTTCAGGCAATTTAAAATGTCCAAAAGTACGAATAATATGGTTTAAAATATCAATTTTTTTTATCAACAAATTATTTTGTATAAATCACAAACTAAATAAATACAATACTTTTCTTTTCTTTTACAGAAACCTTTGATGACCTCTTTAAAAAATGTGGGTTTACTGATAATTCTTGGAATAACACTTTTTCTTCTCCTTTCAAAGACTCTCTTTTCCAGATATTTACTGCAAGCATGCACACATATTCTTAGCTGACAAAAGTGATTGGTGGCGGGGTGGATCTGCTCTATTCAGAGTCAAATGGCAATCCAGTTATAATATTCTCCCTGACACCTATAGTTAGGGATTATCTCAGAGAAAAGATACATATACTTGAGTCTGTCAGATATATGCATTCTAAAACAGAAAAAAAGTTCTGTGAAAAATGATCTTTTATAAATATCCTAAACTAAAAATTTGCTAAATAGAAAGTATGTTTCTTAAATGGAAGTTTTAATGCGATGTATATAATGCAAATACCCCTCAGTTTAAAATTATGCCGAAACATTTGTTATTTAGGAAATACAGATAAATATTTATCTATATTTTCTGAATTAATAATGATATTTATATTTCTGAAGTTCTTTAAATGTAGACTTTACTGTTATTATTTAAAAAAATAATAATATTATGTATGGTAATTTAAAAAAGATAATAGAAAAATAATTAATTAACAAGTCAAACTTATATTTAAAAAATAAAATAAAACAAAATATGGTTAAACATACAGAAATGACACTTAAAAGTAACAGTTCTATTTAGTTAACGTTTTCTCATTCCCAACACTTATATAAACTATACTATACCTAAGGAAGACCTAAGTTGTCAATGGTAATTATACTAGAGAGGAGTGTAAGTCCGCGACAATAAATAGTTCGGTACTGAATATGAAAGAAATGGTATATTAAATTTCTTTTTTTCTTCATTTTCACAGGAAAAATGATTGACTCATTAATCGAAATCGATTGACCTTAGCATATATTTATTTTTATGATAAATATCTAATAATAATCAAGAAAATGTATTTATTCGCAAGGAAGGTTTTTGGCGTGGACTTGGCGCAGTGCAAGCAAGTAACTAGCAACCCTAGATCCCCAATAGAGCTGTGTGGGGTGATGGTCAATAGATACTGCCTCCTCTTATTATCAGAGATTGTAGATTTTTGATGTCCAATCAAAAGTTTCTTTTTTTAAACTATTAAATATAGAGAAAAATTTTCGGTGGATTCGAATTTTTCGGAAAATTTCACCCCAAGTACATACCCAACATATAGATGAAACATTTAAAATAACAAAGAAAATTTTCTTTTGCAAATTAAAACGAATAAAAGAAGCTCTTTATTTTAAGGCTATTCTCAAAAAAATTATCTTTCCCCTCTCAAGAACTGGAAACTTTATATTTTAAGGCTCGTTTTTAAATGTAAAAACAGGATACTTGCAGGCATGATATTTGAAGGGATTTGAAATCGAACAGTTTTTCTTAGTTTCCGGTAAATTAATTACAAGCAATTGTTGTCTAAGAATGGATTTTTATTTATTTATCTAGTTTACTGGACAATTGCGTTGGATAGAAAATTTTGGTGGATTAGACAATTTCACCTCAAGTAAATATGAAGCATATGGAAAGAATATGTAAAATAACAAGAATTTTCCTTTTGTGTGAATTAAAACGGACCTTTTTTTTTATGCGGCTTTTCTTAAGTACATTCACGATATAATTTCCATCCCTCCACATACAGAAGTTTAAACTATTCTTATTTTACTTAGAAAGAACTGATCAGAAGTTAAATTAATTTGTCTTTTAAACAATATTATAAATTCAATATGTTAACAGTATTTTAGACAAAAAACAAGAAAAAATTCAACAATTATTCATAATGCATAGTATAGTTTTATACATAAATGTAAGTTAATTTGATTTGATAAGTAAAATTATAATTTAATTTGACATAAATCAATCAGGCCCATGTGAAAGGGCGGCGAGGAGATTGAGGGGGCGCCAAATTTATACTACCAACACCAACATCTTTTTTTTATTGTTACAAGAAATTATATACATACATATCGAGAATTTTTTTTCAAAATGAAAGTACATACATTTTTCGTTTCAAAGTTTCAACGTCCCATAACTCATACCCGAATATAAATTTCTGATTAAGGACTTCCTTTTAAAAACTTGTTTTAGGGATTTTTTCTTAGTCTCTTATGTTTACCTTCTCTTTCCTGAATCTGAAATTTTCTTTCTATGCTTGTGACAAAAATATACACTCTTAAAATCCAAAAGGATTGAAAACTGTTATACTTGATTGTTAGGTACATTTTTTCCAATATTCCCTTTGACATAAAATAAGGGTAATTTTCTTTTATGTTATTGAGTTATTTGGAATTTCTGGATTAAAATTAAACCTATTAAACTTAAAAATAAATGCAAAATATATATTCAATAGAATTTATTTCTGTTTTTACAGTTTGTTAATTTTGCGACACCTGTCAAAACGAAAATTCAGGGTGTAGGGTGCCAAATTGAAACTTTGCATTGAATTGTGAGGGGGGAGGGGTGTTGAGCGCCAAACTGAAACTTTGATCCGGACATACCGTATTTTATCAAAGAAACGTTGCGGTGTTTACGAGTTTAAAAGTTAATTTTTTTCTAAGTGCGGCATTTACACCATGTGCATACGATTTTCTTAAAAATACCAATTGAGTTTCCTCAATTTAAAAATTCATAAAAATATTTAAAATCGGATTTAAATATTTTAAATATAACTTCAGACATCTTAAGATATTAAAAACGAGGCATCCTGCACTGCTCAGAAAACTTTGAATAAAGTTAGGTCAATGTGATGCTGTTGACAAAAGTAGCATTCTGATGAATGCGTCGTTTACAACGGGTGCGACGATTACAATATTTTTAAGCTTATTCAGGCCAATTTGAGGAGTGCGAGGTTTATGACGGGTGCGCCGTTTCTTCCATAAAATACGGTAGTTTTCTCTTTGCACACTCCTGAAATCAATTAACTGGAAACGAAATTGCAAAATATCTGGATATATTGGAATAATTTAAAATAATTTTTTTCAATGCGACTAAAAATGTGCATTTGTTTGAGATTATTTAAGAACACTGTGAGAACATTCCTGTTTTCTTTTATGATTTTTCGGTTATACTGTTGCAAACCAAACAACAAACACTGTGTGATTTACAGTAAATTCAATAAATTTAATGAATTGAAAAACTTTGTTCAATTTAATATGATTTGCTACAGTTTTTTTTTCATGCCCTTTTTGAATGAACTTTACTGTCCTTTTTTGGGGGGGACGGGGGTGCCTGAACTAAAACACACTGGTGCCACTGCTTCACTTGATGACTTTTTCAATTTGTAGAATTTCCAATTTAGAAAATAATATCATTTGCCGATTTTCATAACCTTAAGGCTGTTTTCAAATCTAAAAGGGGCTACTATCTGACGCATTTTAAATTCATTTTTGTTCCGAAACACGCAGAATTAGCAGCTATTGTTATTCAGAAACAATGTAATCTAAAGATATTTGCTTTTTTTTCAGTAAATATTGTCAAAGTTGACGTTTCGAACCAATTTTCGGTCATGACAGCGACAGAAAGGGAAAAAAACAGTCTTTACATGATTAAAATCGCCTTTAAATCATTGACTAATATATTTATCAAGAAAAGAAATTAAAAACGCTTCAATAATCAGTCCTGCCAATTGCTTTGTTGCTATTATATTAAATGCAAATAACTTTGCATTTAAAAATGAGTCCGGAAATGTGTCAGGACGTTCCATGTTTTTGAGCAGGTAACTTCAAAAGAGCCTTAAGCTCCTGTCCCTGCAGGCGAAGACACTCAAGAGATAATGCTAATCCTATAGGAATGTTATTTTCCAATATCTCGTTTGCATTTCGACATTTTTATTTTATTTATTTTTATTTTTTATTTATTTATTTATTTTTTTTTTGCATTGGATAGCTGAGGTCCATTTCTACATCGCTCCTTTTTTACTTTTTCTATTTTGGTTTCAGATATTTTTTAGAATGACACTTTCACTTTCGGAACCGGTTTCAAAAGTGAAAGTAACTTTATAAAAAATATCTGCAACCAAAATCGAAAATGTAAAAAAAAGAGCAATGTACAGATGGACCTCAGCTATCCAATGCATAAAAAATATTTAAAAATGTTGAAATGCAAACGAGATACTAGAAAATAACTTCCCCATAGGCTTACCATTAGTTCGCGAGTGTCTTCGCCTGCAGGGACAGGAGCCTTACACTTGAGTTAATGTTAAACCAATGGGAAGGTTCTTTTCTAATAGCCCGTTTGCATTTACACATTTTTATTTTTTTTATTTTTATTTATTTTTTTTTTGGGGGGGGGGGATGGCTGAGGTCCATGGTCTACATTCGCCTGCTGCAGAATGTCAGTATGAAATAAGCTAAATAAAAAAAATTGACAGAATTCTCCATTTAAGACAATTTTTAAACATACTCAGAAGCAATAAAATAATGCAACAATTAAGAAATATTAAATATTCAAAAATAGATTTCTACCAACATTTAACACAATTGACAATTCAAAGAAAAAAAAAAATTCCGGCCACAGGGTCTCTGATCCCTTTTGGATAAATTAAAAGCACGTGAATGTAAAAAGAAAATTAAAGAAAAATAATTAAAAATTCTTTGCCACAGTAGGGGTTGAGGAAGGCAAGGCAGTTTTTTATCTTTCATTTTTAACAATCAGAAATGAAGAAAGTTTCGTATAAATTAATTTTCAAAATCGAGAGAAAGGCGGGTCCCTCCCCAGCCAGCGTCCCTAAAGGGGATTTTTCGTTTTTTTTTTTTTTTTTTTAATAATTTTATTCTAAATGTATTTTGGCTGTCTATCATCAACCAGAATTCTTTCAGGAATATAAAAAAAATCTGCATGGAACAGGAAAAAAACTAATTGGTAAATTCAACTCATGCAAATTTATTCCTCCAAACAACGATAAACAGCCCTGGTGATCCAAGAATATACTTCAGCAGTAAACAAATAATATAAATTAAATTCGAAAAAGGATTTTCTGCATGCCAAACTCATCGCTATATCTCCCAGTATGGAAATCCTACAACGCCAGAGACTTTAAAAAGGCTCGCTCAGTATAATCACCATTGACAACTAAGGTCTGCCCCAACTTTAGATGATTCTTAGCGGTTTTGCCTAGACCCGTGATAATAACCTGAATTAAACCTTAAATTTGCATGAATTGATATATTTTAACCGGATTTTATAAGAATGTATTTTTTATAACAGAAAATCTTTGCAAATAAACCTCTTATCAGAGGGGGGGGGGTGCTCAATATATATATATATATATATATACCAAATGTGCCATTTTAACGTGAATTGTATTCTCTTTAAGTTGGTGTTTTATGCCGAGATAAAAATGCCCTTCCTCGTCCCGACACTTTTGTCTGTTTTGTAAATGCGGGGTTTGATTGAGAGAGTCGATTTAGAGTATTTTCACAACAAATGTTCAGACTGCTACTTACACGCAAACACACGGTAAGAATCTCTTCTTTTCTTTGTATAGATAGATACCTTTACCTCTAAATATCGGAAATAATATATGGTCCAAAATTGTCTTCCTTTTAGAGATTTTAGTGTATTAATTTAGAAACTTGTTATTTAGTTTATTAAAAAACGTAATTAATTACTTAATTAATAAAAAAGAAATAATAATAAAGGACAGTACATTATGTTATTTATTGAAAATAAATAAAATAATGATAAATGAACAAAATTTGTTTTAAAAGACATATAATATAATTATTATTTGAAATATGAATTTACTGAAATATTAAATAAAATTTTTAATTTAACTAAAAAAAGATTAAAAGTTGTTGCAATAATTTAAAATAATTATAATTTAATAAGAATTATCTAATTTTCTAAAAAATAATGAATCGAATAATTAGTAATATAAAACTAACTCATTAAAAATTGATTCCGATCAAATTGAAATAACTTTATTTTAATAAAAAGAAATTGAGCATTGTGCTCCAGAATCACTCATGAGATGGCACAGGCACTGAGACTTCCTAGGTACTTTCTCAGGAATGGCGTCCCTCGGAAGTTGCTCCGTGGGGCGTTACTGGGAGCCCATTCCTGAGGAAATCGTAAAAGTCTCTTCCCCAGGAAGTCCTGATCTTGTCATTTTAGTATTAGCAGGAATTTGGGATGACTTGGAGCCCCTGGGGTAGTATTGAGGAGCTTTCATGCTATATGTGATGTTATATTTTAAACTCAAATTATAAATAATAAAGTCAAATTATTTTCTATTTTCAACGAAAATCGATTAAATACTAAATAACTTCCTAGAGAGGTCCCCAGGAAGGTCTTTCTAGAAGGTGACTTCCTAGGTACCTCCCTGGGAATGTCATCCCTGGGAGGTTCTCAGGACGTTACTCCCCAGGATATCATTAAATTAGCTTCCCCAGTAGAGCCTGTATTTGTCATTTTAATTTTGGGAAGAATCTGGGATGAGTTGGAGCTCCCAATGAAGAATTTTGGAGCTCCTGTGCTGTATGGGATAGTTCGTTATAGACAGGTTACATTGAAAACGATTCCTTTATAAACAGTTCCATTTTCACAGGTTTTATTGTATTTTGTTTGCACAAGAGATATGGATTGTTAAAAGATGTTAGCCCCACAAAAATATTTCAGAACCCCCCCCTGTCATTTTTAGCTGGTTATGGCCCTGTAGAGAAAAGGCAGTTTTGACATAAGTATGTATCTAAATTCATGTATTCAATAAATGACACATAAATAGCCCTTATAGTAACATCAACAATTTAAATATTTGTTATTTTAAAACGCCATCTTTGGTGAAATACAGTAGCCCCTCATAATATCATGCTTCTTGTGGAAACAGCAAAATAGTGCAATACAGTAGACTCCCTCAAATTTGTACAGCTTGGGACCAGAGGTTGTGCAGATTTTAGAATTTTCTGAATTTTTGGTCATTGCTTTGTTTACATTTTTTAAACAGTAATTTGAATGTGATAATGCAATCAAGATTATAATCAATACTTGCAATATAGTAAAATATTAAAATAATTAAGTAAACTAAAATGATAAAGTAAGTAAAGTAAAGTAAAATTATAAAGTAAATAAACTAAACTAAAATGATAAAAAGTAAGATAATTTTAAAAATGATTAAATTATTAAAGTAAAGGTCAAGTAAATAATTAATAATGTATAATTAAATAATCATAACAAAGATGAGATAAATTTTCCTTGAATTATTCAATGAAACTTTCCTCATAAAAGTACCCTATCAATTCACATAAAAATCATAAAGTAAGGAAATTTTATTTCCGGTTTAGTCAAGTCTTAATAACCAAAAAAGCTTGGTTAATACATAAATATATTTGGAAAAAAGATTGTAATTACCAGTGATATCAGAAATATCTTTACTTTTTTTTTTTTTTTTTTTGAATGAAAAACCACGAGTTCAGTCATATTATCGAGAATTACAAATTAAAATACATACAAAATGATATAAAATTAAAAAATCCTTTAATTTTACTTCTACATCTGAAATGAAAGTTTCGTTGTTGACATTTGCAATGATGGGCAGATTTTAGAGTTATGGATTTGAGGGAGTCTATTATATACCCGAATTTATTATGTAACTGAGGCCATTGAGAAAATTAAGTAGGGTTATAACTTTTAAGGAAATGTTTTATGGCTGTCTCCAGAAGTTGGTTTATATACATATTACAGTTTTTTCTATCTCTATATAATAAAAGGCAGTGTAACGCATCTGGGGTGAATCCATCAATCTTACCAGTCTCCGAGGAAGAGACTCAAGGGTGAAAGGTTCCATTCTCCCATTGGTTGACAAGAGACAAGAATCCCGCGATTATTTCTCAAGGTTACAAGTCCTGATAATAGGGCAGTGGTAGACACTTCTTCCTAACAAATCAGAAGGCACATCGCATTTCACCACCAAAATAAATTGCCAAGTGTCACTTGAGATTATTTCAAGTATTAAGTTGCAATCATATTAAATTTTCTTTGCGACATGTAAGAAATTTTAATTTATCTCTCATATAAAGTGATTCACGGAAAACAATGATATGGTATTTTAAAAAATATCCTTTTTTTCCCTGCAAAAAATTGATAAAACTGACTTTCTTTTAAAAAAGTAATCAATTTAAATATTTTAGACTTATTATTTTGTAACTTATTTTTAAATTACACATTACTTATATTTTACTTTTCTATATACAGGTGTACATAAATTTAAACTTTAAAAAAAAAAAAATCCATATTTTAAAAGTAAAAAATTAATATTTATATGAAAAGTAAAATTAATAATTTTTCATGCATAGCTTTGCATCAGGAGAACAGGAGCTTAGGGGATTAGACGGTTGGGATTCAACCCGAGATACTTATTTATTAATCAATATACAGGGCTTGAAATTCAATTTCGCCAAGGAGGGGATTCTCCCTCCCAACATTTATAAATGGAGGGGAGTTGAAATGTTGGGAGGGAGGGGAAATCTTAAAACTTACTGTTATTTAGTTATTTTACGTGCCATTTTAAGAATTATATTAATACAGACATGACAAAATAGCATTGAAGCAATATAAATCAACAACTCGGAATAATTATGCAAAATGTTTTTTTAATAAAAAAAAGAAGTCGATTGGTCACGGGATAAAATCACGAAATTCATAGATCTGTTGCGGGGAAAAAATCTCAATTTGTCAGTCGATCATGAGATAAAGCTGCAAAGTGCGCCAATCTTTCAAAAGTTAGTTCAGTATATTATTTCAGATTAAAAATTATACATATAATAATAAGCATAGATATTCTCTTTGATGAAATTCGCGATTTTTCACGATCATTTGACAAAATTCGCGTTTTATCGCGATCCTTTGGCAAAATTCGCATTTTTTCGCAATCCGTTGACGAAATTCGTGGTTTTTTTAGCGATCATTTGGCGAAATTCACGGTTTTTTTCGCGATCATTTGTTGAAATTCGTGTTTTTTCCGCAATCCTTTGATGAAAGGTGCGTTTTCTTCTCGATTTTTTGATGAAATTCATGTTTTTTTAGCAATCTTTTGACTAAATTTGCATTTATTCTGCGATCGTTTGAAGTTGTTCACACTTCTGTGATCCTTCGACGAAGATCGCGTTTTTTTCGCGATCCATTCACGAACTTTGCATTTTTTTTCGCGATCCTTTGATGAAATTTGCGGTTTTTACGCAATCCTTTGGCGAAGTGTGCATTTCTTTGCGATCCTTTGATGAAATTCGTGTTTTTCAGCAGTTTTTTGGCTAAATTTGCATTTATTCTGCAGTTCTTTGAAGAAATTAGTGTTTATTCTGCGATTCTTTGAAGAAATTCGTGTTGTTTCTGAAATCCTTTGACGAAATTCGCGTTTTTCCGTGACCCTTTGACGAAATCGATTTTGTTTTCAAACGATTGACGAAATTGATTTTTTCGGCGACCATTTGTCGAAATTCAGATTTTCCATTATATCTTTTCATGGCCGAATTTCCAGACTGATGACCTACTTTTCATAATTTTCGGATCCGAATGCCTTAAATTTTCGGGAAATTCGGAACAGAGTCAGCCTTGATTCATCAATCGGTTGCGGAAAATAACGCGAAACTTGTCAATCGATCACGGGAAAAAAATTGCAAAATTGGTCAATCGATTGCGGAAAAAAAATTGCGAAATTGGTCAATCGGTCGCGGAAAAAAAATCGTGAATTTCAGCAATCTTCACTGTAAAAAACTCACACAATGGGAAAATCGGTCGCGCGAAAATATCACGAAATTCGCAAGGCGGTCGTGGGATTTGATCGTATTTTCAAAATGCAAAATTTTTCAGAAAATAGTGAAATTTTTTGGGCGGGAGTCTCCCGCCCACGATAGTTTTTTGGTCGGGATTTCAAAATTTTGGGCGCGAATCCCACCATCCTGCCCTGAAATTCAATCCCTGATATACATATTTAAAAAAAATTTTGGAAGGGGGGGGGGGGTAAACAATAAAATACAATTTCAAAGTGTTATTAAAAAAAAAAAAAAATAGTATTATTTCAATAGTTGCAGCAGACTGTTTTAATTATGCACTTTTATTGCATATTTATTAATTTTTTTGTTTTATTAAGAAGTCTTAATTTTGTTATAGTATATAAGCCGGAAAACCTGGTTTACCCAGAAGTATTGTAAATGCTAATTGTGTGTTTATTAGAACATAAACTAGACGAACTTTGCTCATCTAAACGCTTCCATATTGTCAATTATTTTTTTTATCAGTTTTTCAAATTTTAAGTGAAAAACACAATTTTTACCCACCGTCCTAGGATGGGCATTTACACTAGTAAAATAAATAATAGAGAAAGACATTTATGGAGACATTTATTATTATTTTTTTTGAGACATGAATAAAATAATCCACATAGCCTGCGACCATAAGTTGTGCAGATTTCTGATCACTGGTTTGCTTACATTTTTTAAACCGAATTTGAATGTAATAATGCACTTAAAATTATAGTGAATGCTTTCAATAAAGTAAGATATTAAAATAATTAAGTAAAATAATAAAAATTCAGAAAATTTTAAAAATGATTAAAATTATAAAAGTAAAGGTCAAGTAAATTCATATGCATAATATTGATGAGATAAATTTTTCTTGAATTATTCAGTGAAACTCTCCTCATAAAGGTACGTTAACAATCTACATCAAAATCTTAAAATAACGAAGTTTTATGTTTAGCCTAGGGTTGCCAGATTTATCTCAGAAGACACCAAAGATTTTGATTGATACTAGTTAGTTTTGGTTTTATTGTGCTGTCGTCCTTTTTTATACCATATTAAACTATATTAGATGTAAATTTCCAACTGGGTGAAAAATGTCCAGACCAGGATTCGAACCCGGGACCTCCTGGCTGAAGCCGCCAGTGCTCTGCCATCTGAGCTATCCCGGACGATTCTGGTCGAACTTTTTCAAGGTTAGCTGGGTGAAAAAGTTCGACCAGAATCGTCCAGGATAGCTCAGATGGCAGAGCACTGGCGGCTTCAGCCAGGAACTCCCGGGTTCGAATCCTGGTCCGGACATTTTTCGCCCAGTTGGAAATTTACATCTAATATGATTTGTTTACCAATTAGAATAATTGTGTTAAAATTAATCTAGCATACTAAACTATGTTGAATGTACCAGTAATGTTTTTGGTAAAAAAATTTTTTAAAAAGAGGTTATTAATTAATTGATTTAATCTTTACTTTCCAACATATTTGTATTACATTACTCTATTAACATTGTTTAACTAAATTTGCAGCCATATATCGCATTAGGAATGAAAAATTAATTCAATTCCAAGAACAAAAATAAATCAAAACATCCTATAGTTCAATGATAGATCATGAAAATTTTAGTAATGGACATCCTACAAAAATAAATTTTTGTATTTAAGCATAAGGGAAAATAATAAATCAATCAAGATATAAAAACTTAAGGTGCAGATATAGTAAATTAAAAATTTTATAGTGTAGACACTCATAGTTTATAATGATGTCAAGTTCAGATGATTTACTCCTGCCCAAGAGTTTGCGAATGAGCAATTAATATTACTGAACTCTCCCAAAATTTTTGTCATCCTGTTCAGAAGTAAGCCATTTTTACATTTGAGGCACAATTGTATAACTTGTTTTTGGCTAAAGTCAAATTTTGAATTAAACTGTAAAAGAAAAAAATCTTCAAAGTATCAAAAGTAAGATGTGGTAGAAAAATGGAAGAAATCGTCATATGGGACAATTTTGAACCAGTTAAAATCCTACAGTTTACATTTAAAACATAAACTGTAGGATACATCTAAAAAATGCTAAAAAAAGTACAACTTACGGGCAAAACGTGCTATCTGCCAACGCTAGTTTAGCCAGACTTAATAACCAAAAAAGCTTGATTAATACATACTATAATTTTCGGCCTATAATCTGCAGCTGCAATTTTTAGCCCTTGTAAAAAAAATTTCAGCAGATAATCTGCATCGTCGGTCTATAAGAGGATTACTCATTGTTTTCAACATTCCGATGTACTACTAATAAACAACTTCCCTATTTATTTAGTTGCTCTATTTAAATGATAATTGTAATAAAATAATTAAAAAAAAATTAATTATAAAATAATTTCGTTAAAAAATACAAATACTTTTTTTTTTTTTTTTATTGAATCTTATATCTAAAACGTAGAATGTCTTGTGAATACAGATAACTCTATAATAATTGCTGTTTTTAAATCATCTTCCGCTTTTATAATAACGTTCACTTTAAATTCTGCAGTGTAAAATAACGTGTTTTCATTAAGACATTATTATATTTCAATTTTTGTAACAGATGAGTTGAGAAATGCTTTGTTCTTCATAGAAAAACGTGTTGCCAAAATGCTAAAAAAATATAACATAAAAATCGGAAGCCACCCCCACTAGTACATTCACGTCATATGTGAACCAATCACAAGCAACTCTGCGAACGATCGATAGCAGACAATCGTGTGATAGCTATTTACATTTTTATTTTATGACTACCAGTAGAAACTGGATATCTGACATGAACTTCTGCTTAAAAAAATTTCAGCAGTTAAGGTAGCTGATCACTCAGCTTCGGAATTCTCCTCCATAATGTTAAGTCTATGGACTTTTGATGCATTCGTATATTTAAAATAACTTCTCGGGAAATTGCTATTTTTGACATCTTTTTTCTGTGTACTCTTCTTAAAGGATGTCACTTTTCTTCTTAGTTTTCAAAATGTTTCTAAAATCTATACTGAATTTAATATTTTATGTGTTAAAAGCGGGCAAACTGTGAGTAAGATTTTAACACTTCATATAAAATTAAGTTTATACTTTAGAAAAATTTTGAGAACTAAGAAAAAAAGAGACCTCTTTTAGGAAGTGTACACAAAAAATAGAAGTTAAAAAAATTAATTTCCATAGGAGATATTTTAAATATACGAATGCATCAAATGCCCATAGACTTAACATTACAGAGGAGAAATCCGAATCTGAGTGACCAGAACTCTTAATCTGCACCGGTAGATAATCCGCACTTAAAATTTTTGAGCTTTTTAACAGATAAGCTGCGGATTATAGGCAAAAAATTACAGTAAATATATTTGGTAAAACATATTCGCAGTTGATAACAAAGCTGTCTTGATTTTTTTCAAAAATAAAAATTTATACTTGCTTTGTGAGAAACCATGATTTGTCATATTAACCAGAATTGCATATTAAAAAGTTTATGTACTCATATAAAAAAAAAAATCTTGAATGTTTCACCTACATCTTAACTGTTCATCTACAACACATTACTTCATCTACAACACTTAACTTCATCTGCAACAGTGTGTCGATTTTAGGATCGTGGATTTGTAAATCCTCCTGTTTGTCTTCTGTAAATCCAAATGAGCGAAGTAACGAGGGGATACTGTAATACTATATACACTACTATAATACTTCTTGTTTGACATTATGCTATGCAGATAAAATTAGATTCAATACCTACAGAACATAAGATTTTATAGTCTTAAGGGTGTACTCAAAAAAACATTTTTCCATCTTCCACAGCTCGAAATTTTGACACATTTTTAGACTCTCTTTTAAAAGTAAAAACATGAAACTTGCTGACTTGGTTTTTGAAGAGATGTATCAGAGGCCGTTTGTTTTCATTTTTTGCTCAATTCATTAGAACTTGATTTATCAATAATTATTTTCTCAGTATGACCATTTTTTCATTCCCAGCTCTCTCGCTTCGAAAAATTCGGTTCAAAACACCAACTTCGACAGCATTTTTTGCAATATATCCTGCCTTTATCAAGAAATCAACAAGCACTGCACATTATATAGTTTCTGAATAGGAGAATCTGCCAATTTGATGCATTTCAGAACAAAAGTAAATTTAAAAATGAATTAGAAAATAAGCAGTTTGGATTTGAATACATCCTTATGGCTGTTCTTAAATCCAAAAGGGCAACTTTCTGACATAAGTTTTAATTTATTTTTGTTCGAAAATGCATGAAACTGTGTAATCAAGTTTTTTTTTTTTTTTTTTCAAACGCAATAGATCTTTCAGAAAATAGTGTCAAAGTGGGCGTTTTGAAACGAATTTCAGTGTGAAAGGAGAAAACTCACTCAAGAAAGGATGAAAAACATGTTTGTCATGTAATCAAAATCGCTTATAATTCAATAGGTAATTTATGTATCAAAAAAAGGAAAACACAGCTCGATTCCAAATCGTTTCCATGGTCAGACTTTCCAATTTTATATCTTTCTGTTAAAAGATGAATTTGTAAATAATGTGTCAAAACGTTTTGCGCTTGTTGAGCAGAGCAGTTGAGAACAGCCTTAATTGCATTGGTGTTTGTTAGATCAAAAAATCCCAATTTTAAGATTGTTATATGTAGAAATGCTTTGGGACAGGAAAAATTGGTGTATGTGCTGATAATGGCATATAAAAGAGAAACATATTAAAAAATCTTTTGTTATAATTTGGAAAACCAATTAAATTTGTCCAAAATTATGAATTTTCTTAATTTTTAAAAATTTTTTATGGTTTATTTCTAAAAAGTCATAAAATCTATACTGTAAAGCAGGGCTGCCTGTGTATGCCACAGCACTCTTTGAAGGTTTTCATGGTGCCCTTTCGAATGGTTCCTTTTACTAGGAAGTTTTTTTAAATAAAAATCCATTTTAAAAGATGATGATTAAAATCATCATAGTTTATATGATTTTTTTAATATAGGTGGCATTAAATTTTTGGCTCCTTTCTCTACTAAATATTTTGATAGGTCTGTCTCTCAGGAAAATGTAATTCATTATTTACTATGATTTATGCTTTTTTATGCAGTTATATTTCATATTGAGCTCTTCATAGTAGGAGGTCTTATGGTTCACTTTGTGAGGTGTCTGTTCATTGTATAAGATGTTTCCATATTGTTACTTCCTACAAATGTTGCTTGTATAGCCTCCTAGCTAATCTAAAATCACTCCAGAAATTCTGAATAGGTTTTGAATTTTTGCTTTATTTAATGACAGATTTTTTTACAGTATGGATTAGGAATTACTAAATACTAAAAGAAGCGAAACTGGCAACTCTGGCCCCTACAATAGTGAGGTAATATTGCTCTATGTTTCAAGACATGGAACTGATGCCGCCCTTCATTGTTTGCCAGTAAATGAGTTGTGCCCATGCTTATTGAAAGGTTGGACAGCTGTAAAGCACGAGTGTCTATTTGTCAATATTGTTAAACCCAAAAATAACACTAGAAGTTCCAACATGCACTTATGTATTGATCAGATACATCTTCACTTTTAAATATCACCTAATTTCAATTTTTTATACTATCAAATAGTTAGAATTCTTTTTTAAAGAAAGTTTATTTAAAAATTATAACTTAAATTACCAGATTTTGATGATTTTTTAAAATTATTTTCAAGCATGTTTTTTTATTATTATTATTTTCCAATGCTGTATTAACAATAAATATTTATTTGCTTCTATAGTGTAAAAGCAATATTCCGCAACTGTTGATGTCTTCTTCTAATATCAAGCAAAATAATTATGACTGGAATGTTAACCAGTCCTTCATTAAGTTTGCAAAAACACTTGCTGTGAATTCATTCATTGTATATCATGTTTTTTAAAAAAAGTCAGTACAGCTTTCCTGTGTTACAGAATATGGTTTAAAACTATTTTTTTTAAACTTGAAAACCCTAATAGTTTTTTACATTTAAAATATTTTTTTGGATTACTCACTAACATCAAAAAGCATTTTTATATGAAAAATATCAACAATGTATAGAATTATTAAAAGCGATACTTTCGTATCAGCAGCATAGCAGGAGGTAAGAGCCGACAAAATCACCAAAGATTTTCCTACTTACAGCAGCCTTTTTTATTCTGATAATTTCAATGGTTTAAGCACGTAGTTCAATTATGTGTCTGTTAAATTTGTGTTTTACTTATTTATGGATGAAGTTTTAATTTCATTCTGGAATATTAGCCAGAAACAAATGCTGAACTATTTATATTGTTTTAACCCCTTGGGGACGAGCGGCACGTATACGTGCCGCATGAAGCGCTCAGAATCCTTGTTTTTCCTCACCAGTAAAATTTTACTGTAAAATGTGCCTTATTTAATCAGCGCATTTTCTCGATTCAAGAAGACACAAATTTCTGTTTTTAAGAAACGGTGACAAAAGATTAAAAATTTCATGAAAGGCTCCCGTCCCGAAGGGGTTAAGGGCAGACAGGTTAATCTTTTGTAACCATCTGCATCCATTAGATGTGATAGACTGAAAAGAAAAAAAAAAAAGGTCATGCTTGAAAATTATTTTTAAAACCATAAAAATTAATAAACTGTGATAGTTTCCAAACAAATTACATTTGAAAGATTGTGTAAAAATTGTAAGTTAAAAATATTGCAGTAAAAAGAAATTTAATTATCAGGTGTTGTCAGCTTTACTCATGAACATGTTCTTTATAATATAGATTTTATTACTCATTTAAGAGTGTTCTTAAAAAGCTTTTTGTCACCGTTCAACAATATGAATCTTTCTGATGCATTCACAGAATCATTTTCTTGACTAAAAGTTTGAAATTTGCAAGCATTACCTTCTGAGGGCCTGTGAAACAAGTAACATTTCAGTGATATGCATATCCAGCTGAAAATTAAATTATTTCTAAATCTATTATTGTTTTTTTAATTTTAATAGTGCATATCAAATTATCCAAAATTATTTCTAGTCCCTCGGAATAAAATTGAAATAAAATAAATTTTCTTGTCTCTGCAAAATGTACATTATCATAATATTCAATTTTTCATTTAATACAAATTTCACTGATATTTTCTTGTCTCTAAATTAATCAAATATGTTTATATCGAACTAATCTAGTAATAAACTTTTCATTACAATTTAAAAAGTTAAAATTAAGGTATCATTCAGTTGAAGTTCTGCAGCTAAGTTTAAGGATTTTATATTAATGAAAGACAGGACTTGTTGTTATCTGCAAACTTCGAAAAGTATGCATATTTATTGGTATCATGTTTTTCTATAAATTTGCATTTTGAAGCATTTCCTGGACCAAATAATTGTTGTAACAATTTTATTTATTTTTTAGGATTAAGACGTTGTGATCTGGATATCAGCTGGATTTGTGAATTGATTTTATGTGCTAAACGCACATACCTAGCCCCTTAAAGTGTTCCTTATCTAGTCCATCAAGTGTTTCTGTATGGATACAAAAAATATTTGTATTTATGATACTGTTAAATGTATTCAAGAAATTTTTATTCCTGATGTTTAAGTTGCTGTGTGAACTTTGTCTTTAAGCATTTATATTACTTTTCTTTTGTATATTCAAGATATTTTTTACTTTTTTTTTTCTTTCTTTTTGTATATTCTGTTTGTGTTGTATATTCAAGATATTTTTTTAAACAAATGTTCCATTTATTATTTTATTCAATGTGTCTTTTGCTGATTGATTTCATATATATATATATTTTTTTTTACTGAAGTAATTATTATTTTTAATTATTAACTGTAGATCCAAATTTAAAAGAAAATATTTTTATTTAAAATTATTGGAATTATTACTTTTCTAATTTTATTAAAATCCAATGCTTTGAAGAATACTTTTAAAATTATTTCATCAAAACATCTTAAATATTTAAATTTTTCCTGTTGGCTGAGAATTTTTTCATATTACTTTAAAAATAGGTCGTATGTTAAAGATGACAAACTAATTATTTTACTGAATAGTAACTGAAAAAATACACATTTAATTTAAAATCATCAGGAAATTATCCATAAATAAGAAAGTAACTGTTGTTCATCAAGTAAATGTATTTTTGGGGAGAATTTTATTTATCAAAAAATGATTTATAATATAAGTTAAGTCTATAATCCTTATGTAAAAGACACATCTCAAACTTTGTATTTACTTATTATTTTGAATTGTCTATGTAATATTAAGTATCTGTAACCAGTTGAAGTTGCCAATTTATATATCCTGCCGTTAAAGATGCTCAGTATATGAGATAACTGCCTATTTTCAGCTTTCTACTGTAAAAAATAAGCTATTTTTTTATATAAATATCGATGTAACAGTTCAAAATTTATAATTCTGTTAACACAAATATGTATTTTATTAATGAGACCATATTTCTTCTAAAGAATTTTTCATATCATTTTGGTAATATTTATGAAAATAAAAGTTGGTGCTACTTAAAATGCCTGCCATTTATTTGAAGTCTGTTGTATTATTACATCGAAGTTATAGTGTATTATATTGTTATACCATATTTACTTGAGTCTAAGTTATGTTTTTAAATTTATGCAATTGGGTGAAGTTTGCAATTGAGTGTAGCTCGAAATATTGTAAAACCAGGTATGTGTGTGCATGTGGTATATTAAACAAATTAATTTATTCCCCAATTCTGGTATGGACTCTCTACATACAAAACTACAATTTACTACATACTAGCCACATACAAAAGCAGTAGTGAAGATTCATGCAGTGAAATATTTGATGATATAGACAGAGATACGTATATGAGAGAAGGATATTAATTTAGAATAATGAAAAATAGATAAAATTAAATTTTACCATATTTCATAACCTTCTTAAGCTTTCCTTACTTTCAAATTTTCTTTCATTTTATATGGGTTTTAAAGAAAAATCCATATTTTTGAGGCTAAAAATTAAGGTGTATCTTAGATTCAAATAACACAGTATCACCTTTGTAGGGGAAAATTAACTTTTTTTTGATACTCAATAACAATAGCAACATTGTTGGTTAGCAAAAAAAGTGACACAAATAAAAAATTATCTGGAGTTATAAGCGACTGTTGTCTGAACTGTTGTTGATTATATTTGTCAGGTTTAAAAATTCTTTAACTCTTTTATACACTTGACCACCTGGTTTTTTTACATGTATTATTTTCCATAAATCCCTTGTTGATGAATTTCATCTTTTACACCTTGCATTCAAAATATTTCCATTCCAATATAAAATGTCAGGTTTTTTTTTTTTTTTTTTTCTACAGTATGCTGGCACATCTAGAAATTTGGTTCAAAATGTCAACTTGGACAGCATTTTTTGTTAAATCTTCTGCCTTTACTGAAAAACAGAAAACATGGTTCAATTGCATAGTTTCTTGATAAGAGGACATGTTGATGTGATACATTTGTGAACAAAAATGTGCCAGAAAATAACCAGTTTTTAAATTCAAACTGGCTGCTTTCTGACACATATTTTATCTTATAATGTGACAGTGCAGAAGAAGAAAAATCCTACTGTTAAAGGAACAATCGTTTTAAACTCAAAATGTAATTAATTTAATGATGAGAAAAACTGTTCCATTATAAATCACTTCAAGAATTAATCATGCATGCAAATATTGTGCTTTTACATTTACAAATCAATCTGAAAATTTCCCATTGTCCAGCAGGGGGGGGGGGGAAAGAGAGAAAATATCTTGTAAGTGCTGCCATCTGTGTTGAAAGTCAGTTAAAAAAGTTAATTTAAAATATACAAATAGATTTAAAGTTATGTTTTAAATGTACTTTTTAAACCATAATGACAAAACTTTTTTCTTGCATATTTAAATACAATTTTAGCCACTTTCAGGCTCCTAATGCCAACTAAAAATATTTTTTAAAATAAAAGTAATATATTTGATTCATATTGCAAATGGATTTTTTCCATCCAAAACTAAAATTTATCATTTTAGTGAGTAAAACTGGTAAATATAAGGAAAATTGTTAATTATAGAGAAACTGGGAAAAAACTTTCACATATGAAGATACCTTGAAAATATTCCTCTTTATAAATTACATTCATATTTTTGAATGTTTTTTAATATCTCTTTTCTAATATCTCTCCTTTTTTAAAATATCTATCTAAAGAGTTTTATAATAAATATTATAATATAATTAAAAAAAATTAATAAATAATGTCTTGCTTTTTTAAGCATTGAAAGGGGCCTTAATTGTAAATTTTTAAAGATTTCAACATTCAATACCTAATTATAAATTATCTCTTATTCTATTCCCTTTTACATTAATTCTATTTCAATTTACATCCAATTTTTTATTTATTTATACTAAAATAAGAGACTAGTTACATTTAGAATGAGTTTCTGAGTAAGTATTTTGATATGATGTGACAATCAAGTGTAAAAGCAAAACTTTTACATTGGTAAATATACAGAAATTCTTATTTTTAATGAACATTCTTTCCCATATAGTTGTATTTAAGTGGCTTTTAGTGCAATATATAACTTAATATTTCTTTTTCTTAAACTTTTACAACATAACAATGAAAAAAATAACCTTTTAACATATTTAATTTTCATATTAAAGAGTTAATAATCAAGGCCGGTAGCCAGGAAATGGTTGATTGAGAGGTTTAACGCTGTTCTCAAATCTAAAAGGGCAACTTCATGACATAAGTTTTAAATTATTTTTGTTCGAAAATGCATGAAACTAGCTGGTGTTGTTATTCAGAAACTATTTCATCGAGCTGTTTTTTCCATTTTTTTGCAAGCGCAATGTATCTTTCAGAAAATAATGTCAAAGTGGACCTTTTGAACCGAATTTCGCGCGAAAGTAGAAATATCACTCAAGAGCGGGCAAAAAACGGGTTTGTCACGTGATCGATATCGCTTATAACTCAGTGGGTAATTGATATCAAAAAATGGAAAAAACAGTTCAATTCCAAATTGCTTCCATGTCCAGGCTTTCCAATTTTATATCTTTTCGTTAAAAAATGAATTTGTAAATGTGTCAGAATGTTTTGCGCTTGCTGAGCAGAGCAGAGCAGTTAAGAACAGCCTTAACAACCCTTACTTCACCTCAAAATTTTACAAACCTGTTTATTTATCGAAATTTTAACAATTTATTTTTTTTAATCTTATAATAGTGAATGTAGGGTATTATTAATAACATATTAATGTCTAAATCTGAACTCTCACTCCCTCCCAATACTAAATATTTTTGTAGTTAGAGCCTTGTTAACATCTTGTTTTTTTGTTGAAATATGCTAATAACTACTACAGCAACTTCCAACAGTTACCATTTGAATATTCAGTTGAATTTGTTTATTCAGTCATTTTCAAGGAGTTTATCTCTGTTTTTCCCATATTATAAAAGTGGACTATTTCCCAACTTTATAAATAGTGTTTTTTGCCATGATATTTACGTAATTTCTGGCCTATAATCCGCGGATTATCTGTTAAAAAACCTCAAAAAATTTAAGTGTGGATTGTCTAACAGTGCAGATAACCTGCTGAAATTTTTTTTTAAAGTAGAAGTTCACGTCAGATATCCAGTTTCTACTGGCAGTCATAAAATAAAAATGTAAACAGCTATCACATGATTGATTGTCTGTTATCGACCATTCGCAGAGTTGCTCGTGATTAGTTCACATATTACGTGCTAGTGGGGGTGGCTTCCGACTTTTATGTTATATTTTTTTTTTAGCCTTTTGGCAACATGTTTCTATGAAGAATAAGCCGTTTCTTATCTCTTTCAAAAACTGCAATCTGATCATTTAGCTGAAATGAAGAACTATGAAATTTGGATGTTGAAGATTATTTAAAAACAGCAATTATTATAGAATTACTTGTATTCACAGGACATTCTACGTTTTAGATGTAAGATTCAGTGAAAAAAAGTACTAGTATTTTTTAACTTGTAATTATTTTATAATTATTGTTCTGCAATTATTTTATTACAATTATTTAAATAGAGTAACTAAATAAATAGGGAGGATGTTTATTAGTAGTACTTTGGAATGTTGAAAACAATGAGTAATCTTCATATAATCCACAGATTATATCCCGGTGAGGATTAGCTGCTGAGATTTTTTTTTTTTTAAAGGCTATAAATTGTGACTCTGGATTATAGACTGAAAATTATGGTACTAGGGTAAGAGGGAAAGTATGTTGACAGCGCTTGATTGTAACATTTTACATGTTTAGTAACCAAAATCTTGGTGGGACCCAGTGTTTACCATGCTGGCTACAATATGAGTAGTTTACCATGCTAGCCACAATATGAGTAGTTTGGCTCGAAACCAGCATGGTCTGGTTGGAGTGACTGTGCAAGGTTTTCAGGATTTTCTTTGTTCAAAAACAAAAGTTCAAGTCACTTTCCCTTCAAAAGTTCTCTCTGAAGACATCCCTCCTATAGCAATATGGGAGGGAATTGTACTTTTTGACATTGTAATAAAATCTAAAATCTTCACGAGGTGCATTTTGATGTTCTGGGAGAGGGGAATCTCCCCTGAGTTTCTTGAATTCATAAATGAGAACTATTGAAGTTTTTTTTTTTTTTTTTTTTTTTTTTTTTTATAGGGAATTAATATATGAAGTAGAGAATTTCTTTACTAAGCTTCCTTGTTTTAATTCCAACTATCACATATGTGGCACTGAACTTGAGCATTCTCAAATTGTTGGAACACACAAACTAACTGTAAAAAAGGTCAGAGTTCACTCATTTCCAATCTTCATTCTGGTTAACTGACTGCATTTTAAAATGACAAGGTTATTTTGGGCAAGGGTATTATTGTTAAGGGTGTATTCCAATCCAAACTGCTTATTTTCTGATTTATTTTTAAATTCATTTTTGCTTTCAAACGCATCAAACTGGCAAATTCCCTCATTTAGAAACTACATAATGTGCCATGCTTCCTGATTTTTTGATAAATGCAGAAAATATTGCAAAAAATGCAGTCAAAGTGTGGGCATTTTGAACCGAATTTTCTGAAACGAGAGATCTGGGAATGAAAAAAAAATGGTCATACTGAGAAAATAATTGTTTAAAAATCAAATTCTAATTAATTGAGCGAAAAATGGAATCACAATCTCTTCAAAAATCAACTCAGCAAGTTTCGTGTATTTACTTTTAAAAATGAGTCTGAAAATTTCGAGCTGTTGAAGGTGAAAAAATATTTTTTCGAATACACCCTTAAAGGCAGTGCAGCACCATCTAAAGATATTTCGAAATGAAACAAAGAAGCCTAGTAAAGAAATTCCCACACATCTTACAAGAGTAACTTCACTAGTGGACACCGTTTATTTTTTATTGATTTTTTTTTTTTCTACTTAAAACATTAGAAATTGAGATATGTAAAAATAAATAAATATATTAAGGTATGCATGAAACTGACAAAGATTTCGTTATTTTCAGCAGTTCTTTCGAATACTGATCATTTCAGTTGTTTAAGCATGTAGTTTGATTACATGTTTGTTAAATTTCTGTTTTATTTATTTTATTGATGAAGTTTTAACTTTGTTATGGAATATCAGATGGAGACAAATGCTGAACTATTTATATTAATTTAAGTGAAAATTGATATAATTTTCATAATCATCTGTGCATGATACAGATAGATTAAAAGAAAATTATGCTTGAAAGTTACTTTAAAACTATAAAAAATGAGTAAATTGCGATACAGTTTTGAAACAGGGATGGGATGACCGCCACAGGAACCCAGCTTTCGCTTTAGAGTATAAGTGCAATACCGGGGGGGAGAACAGTTTTGAAACAAATTGCATTTGTAATTACATTTCTTCCCCTATTTGACAGTGTAAAAAGTGAAAATGTGCGATGTTTAGAAGTTTTTAAAAAAAAATGCTGTATCAAAAATTGTAAAACTAACCATGAAATAAAGTATTCAACATCAAAGAAAGAAAAATACACTCCATGGATTAAAAGTTAAAGTAAATAATGCAGGAGTGCTGCCCCCTGTCGACTAAAATAATACATTTAATGACATAAGCAAAATGGAACATAACTGATAAATTGTAAAAGGGGGACTGAAAGTAAACATAAAATAAGTTTCAACTAAATCTATATTATAAAGCAAGAACTTGTCCATGTTGTGGTGGCATCATATCGACGGTGTAAACAACCTGAACATTCAATTTTTATACCATCGAATCAAAATAAAAATGTACTTCCAAGTGCAATTTGTTTCAAAACTGTATCTCAATTTACTGAGTTTTTACAATTTAAAAAATCATTTCAAGCATAATTTGTTTTAATCTGTGCAATTAATTTATAAATCGCGGAAGATTTGTAATTTTTAGTGACTAAGCAAATTTTGCATGTTTGCACGTGAAACAATAGATAATAGAAATAGTTCAGCATTTGTTTTTGTCTAATATTCTATAACAAAATTAAAATTTAACTAAAAATATGTACAGTAGACTCCCTGAAATCCACAAGTGCCTAAAATCTGCACATCATCGCAGATGTAAACAATAAAACTTTCAGTTCAGATGTAGGGACAAAATTACAGAGTTTTTGATTTTTGCATCATTCTGTACGTATTTTAATATGTAATTCTTGATAATATGGCTGAACTCATGCCTTATCACAAAGGAAGTATAAATTTATTTAAAAAAACAATCAAGATATTGCTGATATCACTGGTGATTGCAATCTTTTTACCAAATATTTTTATATATTAATCGAGCTTTTTAGTTATTAAGTCTGGCTAAACCTGAAATAAAACTTCCTTATTTTATGATTTTTATGCGAATTAGTAGTATACCTTTGTGAGGCAAGTTTCATTTAATAATTCAAGAAAAATTTAACTCATCTTTATTATGCATATTTAATTATACATTATTATTTACTTGACCTTTACTTTTAATATTTTAATAATTTTTAAATTACCTAATTTTTATTTTTTTTAGTTTATTACTTATTTATTTTAACATTTTACTATATTGTAAGTATCCATAAAATCTCTATTATATTATTACATTCAAATTACTGTTTAAAAAATGTAAACAAAGCAATGACCAGAAATCCACATAACCTCTGGTCCCAAGCTGTGCGGATTTGAGGGAGTCTACTGTATAATAAAAATAATCTAAATAAAACATAAAATTGAGAGATATGTATCACGAAAGGTTCAGAGATCCACAGGCAAAAGGAAATTGAAGAAAAGGAGTTCGACATTTTGCCATGTTCTTCATGGCTTTTAATTAATATCTCTGTTATTATCAAAATTAAAATTTAACTAAAAATATATAATAAAAATAATCTAAATACATAAAATTGAGAGAGATGTAGCACAGAAAGTTCCGAGATCCACAGTCGAAAGGACCTTGAAGTAAAGAAGTTCAACATTTTGCAATGTTTTTCATGGCTTTTAATTAATATCTCCATTATAAAAATAAAATAAAGCTAATAATCTTAGCTTCAAGTGCTTTTCTCTATCCTTCACCAAATTTTCAGACCTGTACGAGTTGTAGATTTCACTAGCCATCACCCACATATACAAACATCTTTCTTTTATAATTATAGGCAATGTAATTAAAAAAAATAGTAGTCTATTTTAACTAGTTGTAAAATAAAGCATTCAACATCAAAGAAAGAAAAATACTCCATAATTTACAAATTAAAGTACTAAATATTGCAGAAGCTACATATTGCTATCCTCTGTTGACTGAAATACTACATTTGATGAACTAAGCAAAATTAAACATACCGTATTTACTCCTGTATAACATGCACTTTTTTTTCCAAAAAATCTAGGGCGAAAACCCTAGATGCGCGTTATACACAGAATATTTTTTTACTGCTGGATGTAATCACACGGTATACATATGAATGAAGAAATGTATTCAAAGAAGGAATTAAAGGTGTATTCGAAAAAATATTTTTCCACCCTCAGCAGCTCGAAATTTTCTGAGACATTTTCAGACTCATTTTTAAAAGTAAAAATATGAAACTTGTTGAGGTGAATTTTGAAGAGAAGTATAAGATGCCATGTCATTTCATTTTTTGCTCAATTAATTAGAATTTAATTTTTAAACAATTATTTTCTCAGTATGATATTTTTTTTTCATTCCCAGATCTCCCGCTTCGGAAAATTCGGTTCAAAACGCCAACTTTGACAGCATTTTTTGCAATATTTTCTGCATTTAACAAAATATTGACAAGCACGGCACATTGTGTAGTTTCTAAATAAGAGAATTTGTCCAGTTTGATACGTTTGAAAGCAAAAGTAAATCAGAAGATAAGCAGTTTGGATTGGAATACACCCTTAAAACTGGAAAAATCTTACTTAATAGAAGTATTGCTTCATCTTTATTTTACTCCTTGCACTTTTTTATACAACAGCTCTAGTAACGTTATTTAAATGCTAATTAGCAATTCTCTTTGCCGCTGATGCTGTTGTCCTCGTCACAGGGCCGACCCAAAGGGTATGCAAAGTGTGCCACTGCACGGGGCGCCTAGACGGAAGGGTGACCACAATAGCACCAATAAAAATGAGTTTAAATTCTGAGGCATTTTATTTATTTATTTATTTACATTTTCATACTGATGGAATGAGATCAAGGTTATTAGACATAAAGGTTGGCTCATAAGTTTCCTCCAATCGGAGGGATCTCCCCCTGCTATGTCACAAGAATCCAAGAAACGAAACTGGAGTCGAAATTTGCCTTAGCATTAGCCTCTATGCAGCTAATTGCTATACATTTCTAATTGAATAAAAATAATAATACTTTTTTTTCGCATGTAAAGAAATAAGAGACTTTAGTTTGTAAAACTATATGGGAAAAATGATTATTTTTTTTAAAACTTTACAGTGACGTAGGAGGAAAAAATAAATAACAATTTTGAAAGGAAAAAAATATAGCTGCACATAGTTCTTACTCATTTCTCTCTCTTATTTTATTAGTATATACCGGGTGTCCCAAAAATGACTGATGGATTTTTAAATTCAATAACTTAAACGGTGACAGATATTTTAAAAAATCTTGGAGAGTTAGTTATATAGCATGTCAGGAGTTTTTGTACTGTGATTCTTAATTTTAGTTCGAATTTCAAACAATAGATGGTGCTGAGAACAATAAGCACTCAGTCCAGACCCGATTTTTGGTACTTCGGGATCCATTCAATACATTTTAATCTCCTTTTTTTCGCATGGAAGAAGAGAGAGGTCAAATAATCGAGACTGGATTTAGCTGTTATTGCTTGCAGCGCCATCTATCGATTCTATTTGTAACTAAAACTAAGAATCGTAGCATAAAAACTCCTGACATCTTACACAACAGTCCTGCAAGATTTTTTTTTTAATATCTGTCACCGTTTGCAAGTTATGGAATTTAAAAATCCATCAGTCATTTTTGGGACACCCGGTATATATATATATTAAATATGAACTGCCTATTTCTAAATTTTTGTTTTAGATTATTTATTATAAATTGTTAAAATAGTAGGTTGGAATTTAATTCGTTTAATTAAAATGTATGTTTTAATATAAAATTTCTACAAATTAGAAAAGAACAAAACAGTAACTTCTCAGAATTACGTTTGTAAAACCTAATAAATTTTTAAATATTTTTAAATTGTGAAAAACATAAAAAAAAATATATATATACAACATATGAAATTATTATTCTTTAAAAAAATATTTATGGAAAATACATAGTACAATTTTACAGGTTTCTTTAAAACCAAGAATTGGCTATTTCCAAAGGCTGATACAAATGAGGGGAGGGCGGAGGAGAAATTAGTGCTCTCAATAACTAATAACACCATGATTTTTTTTTTTTTTTTTGTTAAAAATATAATATATCAATAATAATAATAATAAAGCATATTTACAATATTTCAAATACAGTAAACTCTCTGTAAGGCGGACTCTGTGTAAGACGGAAATCTGTCTAACTCGGAAAGGTTTTCAAGTCCCTGCAAATCCATTGACATAGAGTAAAACTTGTCAAAGGCGGAATATTGTCCACCACACAAAATTTTCTCGGTCCCAATCGATTCCGCCTTAGACAGATTTTACTGTATTCACATATTATTTACAACATAAAGCATTTTATTTTCTATAACAAAGACAACTATACAATAGTTTTTCTTATTTGCTACACAATCTCTATTGAGAAATTTTAATTTTTTCTTTACTTAGAATCATTTTAGAATTTTATATTACAAAACAAAAAAACATGCCCGTGAATAATATTTACATCATATTGGTAGTGATAACACCTAAACAATAAGTTTCACTTTTACTAATATATATATAGATATATATAACTTCTAAACATCGCAGCATTTTCAATTTTTACACTGCCGAATCAGAAAAAAAAGTTCTTTGAAACAGAATTTGTTTGAAAACTGTATTTCAATTTCCTCGTTTATTTTTATTTATTTATTTATATTTTTTATTTATGGTTTTTAAAATAATTTTTATTAAAATCTATGTTCATCGCGTGCACCCCGATTACGAAACTTTAATCCGTCTGCTCTTAAAACACTATAAATAATTCAGGATTTATTTCTGGTTAATATTCCATAACGAAATTAAAACTTCATCAATAAATAAAATAATATAAATAAAACACAAACTTAGCAGACTTGTAATTAGGGATGCAACGGATATCCGGTAAATATCCGATATCCGGCATATCCGGCTGATTTTTCAATATCCGAAATATCATCGGATATCCGAATCACAATCACCGGATATCCGACTTCTTTGCCGGATATCCGGCAGAGAGCAGCAAAGCGTATATATATAAGGATAAGAGAAATCGTTTGACCCAAACAATGCAAACAACTTTGTTTATAATGCAAAATATGAAAGTAAGTTCACTATTCGTGAGTAAAAGGTAATTCTCAAAAGTTTAAAGAATTGCCGCCAGCTTTCCTAACATTGATATTTGAACTATTTATAAAAAATTTAAGAAGTTACGTTTACATCTTTTGGAAAATTGTACGTTTACTTTCAGAATGTAAAACAAAATTGGAAGTTGTTTATTAAAGTATGACTATTAATTTTCTTCTTTCTTTTACGTTTAACAATTAAACAGGCCTATTTTTACTTTCTTCTATCTTCACTAGAAGAAAGTATTGTAATTGAAATTTTTTCGATTTCCGGTTTTCGACGGATTTAGACGTTTTAGGGGTCAGAGATCCCAAAACATGTCTGTGTCCGTATGTCGCCATCTTACCATCAAAAAGTGTATGAAATTATGCATAGAATTGAACCACATTTTTTGTGAATGTTTTTGGCTATAGCCAGCTGGCTCTTTTTCAATATGGAAACATTTCCACTGGAAGGGGGCGCTGTAATTGCGATTTTTTGTGTCATTTTCATTATTGTACCATCCAAAAGTGTATGAAGCTAAGCATAGAATTAAAGCAATTTTTTGTGTATATTTTTGGCTATGGCCAGCAGTTTCTCCTTGAATATGGAAATATTCCACCATAAGGTGGCACTCACTGTAACAGCGTTTTTTGTAAAATTTTCTCGATATTTCGCAGTTGTTTTTTTTTTGTTTTTTTGTACTGTATATTGGCGGCTCGTGAAGTGAAGGGAACTTCGCATCCTACTAAGCTGGCTATTCACAAACAGCTAGAATAACGAAAAAATTATTTATTTTAATAAATATCATGATCGAGATTAACTTATTCTTATTCTGATTAATTGACTGGACCAAAAATTTTCAGATCAAAATCAAAGTTGGTATAATATTGAACTAATAATATGGAAGTATTAACATTTGGAACTACTTTTTGAAATATTAAGACGTATGAGATAGAAGAAAGTTTTGGGATTGGCACATCCAAATAGTTATTTTTGTAACTTCATTATAAATATTTAAAATTAAAAGTAATTTTCTTTTTACTTATAAATATCAAAGTAATTTAACTTAAAATAAAACTAAATGTGACTTAAAGTAAAACAGTATTAAATAATTGGAACAGAAAATCGGCATCAACTAAAACTATGTTTGGAAGAAACTCTTTAATCATGGGTATATTAGTAGATATTTTATGTTTAAATTATAAAACGAAAGTATGTATTTCTTTGTGAAAATACTCTACAATTATATACATATTAATTGGTTTAAATTTGTTATACAAATTTTCAGCCTTTCATTGTACAAATTAATTATTAGCAATTATCAATATAGTCAATCCCGTATCCATATCCAATAGCAATTATCAGCATTTCATTGTACAAATAAACAGAATATTTCAATGCTTAAACTACATTTTTTATATAACATTATTAATATACATTACAGGGCTTGATTTTCGAGACAGGATGGCAGGATTCGTGGCTTATAGAATATTGGGGCGGGAGGATCCGGTTTCTAAAAAATCATTTTCCGAAAATGTTTCTTTGTTAAACGACGATTAAGTCTCAGGACCGACTGACAAATTTCGTGATATTTTCCGCTATTGATTGGCAGATTTCATAGTTTATTCTTACAACAAATTGACAAAATTCATGTTTGTTATTCTGCATCTGACCAAAAAATTTTGCGATTTTTCTCCACGACTGACTGATGAATTTCACGATTTTTTCTGGAGATCAATCGGTGAATTTCATAGATTTTTTTCTCGTGATCAACTGATAAGTTTGGCAGTTTTATTCTGTGACCGATTGGCAAATTTCCCTGTTTATTCTTGCGACATACTGATGAAAGTGACGATTATTTTTCTGCATCCGATTGAAATATTTTGCGTTTTTTTTTTTTTCTCTGCGACCACCTGAGGAATTTCAAGATATTTGCTTGTGACGTACTGGCAAATTTTACGATATTTTTCCGTGATCGATTGACGAATCCCGTGATATTTTCCCGCTGCCGATTTCCCACGAACTTCAGTTTATTTCCGGCGACCACCTGTCGACAAATTTTTTAGGGTTTCGTTCATCTGACAAAACCCTATTCGTCTCGCTCCTCTGTCTGTCCGTCTGTCACAGAGCCCGTTCTCAGAAACTATACATGTTAGAGACTTGAAATTTTGCATACTTATAGATGAACACCACACATCATACGACAAATCATAAAATTTTGAAAAAGTCATACATTTAACCCTTTGGGCTCCCACATGTGTATTTTAAACAATTCTTTCTAAGTGATACCCTATTTAGGTTGGAGGTATGAAATTTTGCATACTTATAGCTGAACACTTCAGATCAAACGACAAATCATAAAACTTTGAAAAAGTCGTACATTTAACCCTTTCAGCTTCCACATGTGTATTTTAAACAATTCTTTCTAAGTGACACCCTATTTAGGTTGGAGGTATGAAATTTTGCATACTTATAGCTGAATACCTCACATCAAACAACAAATAATAAAAATTTCAAAAAGTCGTACATTTAACCCTTTGGGCTCCCACATGTGTATTTTAAACAATTCTTTCTAAGTGAGTCCCTAATTAGGTTGCAGGCGTGAAATTTTGCGTACTTATAGATGGACTCCTCAGATCAAACGACAAATCATAAAATATTGAAAAAGTCGTACATTCAGCCCTTTGAGCTCCCACATGTGTATTTTAAACAATTCTTTCTAAGTGAGTCCCTAATTAGGTTGGATGCGGGAAACTTTGCATGCTTATAGCTGAATACCTCAAATCAAACGACAAATCATAAAATTTTCAAAAAGTCGTACATTTAACCCTTTGGGCTCCCACATGTGTATTTTAAACAATTCTTTCTAAGTGACACCCTATTTAGGTTGGAGGTATGAAATTTTGCATACTTATAGCTGAACACCTCAGATCAAACCGCAAATCATAAAATTTTGAAAAAGTCGTACATTTAACCCTTTGGGCTCCCACATGTGTATTTTAAACAATTCTTTCTATGTGAGCCTCTAATTAGGTTGGATGCGTGAAATTTTGCATGCTTATAGCTGAATACCTCACATCAAACGACAAACTATAAAATTTTGAAAAAGTCGTACATTTAACCCTTTCGGCTCCCACATGTGTATTTTAAACAATTCTTTCTAAGTGAGCCGCTAATTAGGTTGGAGGAGTGAAATTTTGCATACTTATAGCTGAATATATCTTATCAAACGACAAATCATAAAATTTTGAAAAAGTACATTTAACCCTTTGGGCTCCCACATGTGTATTTTAAACAATTCTTTCTAAGTGAACCCTAATTAGGTTGGAGGCGTGAAATTTTGCATACATATAGCTGAACACCTCACATCAAATGACAAACCATAAAATTTTGAAAAAGTCGTACATTTAACACTTTGGGCTCCCACATGTGTATTTTAAAGAATCCTTTCTAAGTGACACCCTATTTAGGTTGGAGGCGTGACATTTTGCATACTTATAGCTGAACACCATCATGCGACAAATCATAAAAATTTGAAAAAGTCATACATTTAACACTTTGGGCTCCCACATGCGTATTTTAAGCAATTCTTTTAACTGAGCTAGAGATTTGAAATTTTGCATACTTATAGCAGAACACCTGAGGCCAGGCGACAAATCATAAAATCTTGAAAAAGCCTTGCGTTTAACCCTTTGAGCTACCACATATGTCTTTTAAGCAATTCTTTCTAAGAGAGGCCCTAATTAAGTTGGAGACATGAATTTTTGCATACGTATAGCTGAATACCTCAGACCACACGACAAATCATAAAATTTTCAAAAAGTCTTATATTATTTACTCCTCCGTGCTCTAACTTGTATATTTTAAGCAATTTTTCTAACCTCCACCCTTTTCACCCGGGGAGCACTTTTCCAACTTTTGTCGACACCCCTTTGACCATTCTTTCATATTATGTACCATAGCCTTACCTATTTTAGTTCCACTTTTTACCGCTAGTGGAGCCTACTTATCTCGGGTGCTATGGGTTCAATACCCTCGACTAATATATCTATGGATAGTATGTAAAACGGAGTTTCATTCGGATAGAGTTTTGTTTAGAATAGAGTGCGTCCCTTTTTGCGAAATGTGGAACTAACAGATTTTTCAAAAGGATAAAGTGTTTTGAAAGGAATATTAAACGAAACCCTCTGTGCGATCTGTGATCACACTTACCCACTTGTTAATTTATTTTCACCATGATTCACGAAATCAGTGATATTTTTTTCTACGACTGATTTACGTATTTTGCAATGTTTTTTCTGTGTACCCAAAATAGGAAATAACTAAAAGGGCAGTAACGGCTATTGGAGACTGAGCTCTACCAAATTGGCCAATTGTCAGCACTAAACAAAATGAGATTACACTTGTGATGCACATGAAAAAAAAAAAAAAATTTTGGTGAATTAAAAAAAAAACATATTTAGAAACAGCAAACTAGATGATTCTCGCAGTTCACAGAAATTACAACATGGCTCTTTGAAATCAACTTTTCTCGTGTAATAGAAGGAATCAATTGACTATTCCCTTTGCAAACTTTGGATATGGATTTAAAATTCCAATGCATAGAACATAGTTCAATTAACGAAAATATCAAGGATTACAGTTTTGACTGTAATTCCATTAAGGCTGTTCTTAACTGCTCTGCTCAACAAGTGCAAAACGTTTTGACACATTTACAAATTCAATTTTTAATGGAAAGATATAAAATTGGAAAGCCTGGTCATCGAAGCGATTTTGATCACGTGACAAACACGTTTTTCGCCCGCTCTTGAGTGGTTACTCTACTTTCATGTGGAAATTCAGTTCAAAACGTCCACTTTGACACTATTTTCAGAAAGATGTATTGCGTTTGCAAAAAAATGGAAAAAAACAGCTTGATTGCATAGTTTCTGAACAACAACACTAGCTAGTTTCATGCATTTTCGAACAAAAATAAATTAAAACGTATGTCAGAAAGTTGCCCTTTTGGATTTGAGAACACCCTTAAGGATATAATAAAACAAGTTTGTTCAGAAGTGACATACAATCACAGTATGATATTGACAATACAATCACCGATATGCAATGTTCATGCAAGTAAGTTAAAAATTAATGCATATCAGATTTTGCGAAGTTTTCTAAAAATTTTTAAGAGAAAGAGAGCATAACCATGTGTTTCCGATAATTTTAAAAGTTGCTCTGTGCTGTTTGCCAAAAGTGTAACTTGTGAAAGAAGCTGAAACATGCAAAATGGAATAAAATCTAAATTAAGAAATTAATTTTGTAACTCAATTGTTAATTGTCCATAACATTAGGTGAAAGTTGAAAAATAGACATGGTATATATAAAGCTTGATTCTGTTCCTTTGTTTTAATAAAATAAAAATTTTGGATAATTATCTTGAGTTGTTAATTTAAATTATTTCAATGGTATTTTGTCATGTCTGTATAAATGTAATTCTTTAAGTGGCACATAAAAAATAACAGGGTTTAAAGATTTTTTTTTCTCCCTTTCTAACAGTTCAACTCCCCTGCATTTATAAATGTTGGGTAGGAAACTCCCCTCCTGGGAAAACTTGAATTTCAAGCCCTGAATATTAAAAGAGATATAGTTTTTGTAAATTATATTTCAATACATTTAAAATTTTTTAATGATGTGTGAAACATGTTTTTAATTTATTGTTCTGAGATGGCCTTATATAAAGAAATAATTCACCATATAACTAAAAACATATCTAGTGCCGGATATCCGATCGGATATCCGGCCGGATATCCGAATCCGGCAGGCAAAGGAACTTCGGATATCCGGTATCCGATATCCGGCAAAATCAATATCCGGTGCATCCCTACTTGTAATCCAACTACGCGCTTAAACCACTGAAATAATCAAAATCAAAAAGGCTGCTGTAAATAGTGAAATTTTTGGTGATTTCTTCGGCTATTAACTGCGGACATGTATTTAATAAAATATTGCTTTTAATAAATTTCAAAACTTATTTGAATACATTACTGATATTTTTAATATAAAAATGCTTTTTGTTGTTGTCAGTGTGCAATCTAAATGTATATATATGTATGTATATTAAATATAAAAAATCTGTTTAGAGTTTTCAATTTAAAAAATGATTTTTACCTATGGACTAATCTGGTAAGCCCGAGTTGGATACCTTAGTATTTTTAAATATGAACTTATTAATAATTTTTATAAACATAAATGCATTTTTGAATAAAAGGAATGCCTAGATTATATTTGGGCCCACTCATCGCATCTTATTATAAAAGAAAAACATTTCAATTGGATAATTTTTTGAGAAGCTATAAATTAAAATTTGTCGTGAAAGTTTAACTTTCGCATCCTCAAACTTTGAACCATTCTAACTCTATGAAGATTTAAGAAAAGTGTTTAAACTACAAGCTTTACCTAGTTACTTTACTCAACTAAAATAAACTGTCAAATGTGGGTGTTAGCATTTGAAAAATGAAAGTTTGTACAATTTTTAATAAATTGAAACTCCTATTTTATTCTTACGGCAGATAGGGAAATAGGGATTCTTGTGACGTATCACCCCTCATAGCAACGAGAGTGGACGAAGCAGAGACTAGAGGTCTGCACGGGACGGAATTTACGGGCCCGCCTAGTATAAAAATTGAAAGTTTGGTCCGGCCCGTACAAAAATTAGTGAAAACAGCCCCGACCCGACTCAATTTCTACATAAAAAATCCTTTTTTTCTCAACACACAATTAAGATTCTTTTAATGAATACTACATACATATTTATGGGAACATTTTACAGTATATTTTAGATTACTATGTGTTCGCAAAACAGAAAACACACAATAGTAAACATTAACGATTACTTACAGTGTTTTAGTCAACGGCTCTACAGACATTTCAAAATTCAAATAAGGATTCATTAAAAGATTAATGCAGTTCAGAATAAAGGATTAAAAACATAACTTTTGAAGCTGTATAATAAAAAGTAGATTTGTGAAAATATTTCTCCCATTTTTAAGGCTTTTCTCAAATCCAAAGGAGCTACATTTCGGCACATTTATGAATTCATTTCTTTTCGGAAGCACTTAAGATTGGCAGTTATTCTTATTCAGAAACTATGTAAATGCCGTTTTTTTCATAGATAAAAGCAATATATCTTTCTGAAAATTCTGCTAAAGTTAGCGTTTTGAATCGAATTTTCAGAAGCGATAGCACAGGAAAGGAGAAAAACGTACAGTCACGTGACAAGAATCTCTGTTATATCTGTAAGTAATTTTTCAAATATGGAGAAAGCTATTTGTTTCCAAATGCCTTCAGTAGTGCCTGTCAATTTTATGCCTTTATAGTTAAAAATGAGTCTGAAAGTTTCGCATTGTTGAGCAGTGAATATGAGAACCACCTTAAGGTATATTTCCAAAGTTACAATTGACAAAAGTTCATTATCACTATTAATACTTTTACAAAACATAATGCCTGTCCTACACTTCCTGAGATTGATTAACCCCTTGAGGGGCAAGCAAAAATGTCTCTAAATATTGAATTCTCACCTGAATAATCGAAAAATTTTATTTTTAAATAAGGAAAAGCAATTTTTCAACGATTTTCCTCCAAAGTTAAAATATAAAATTTAGTTAAAATTTTCTGGTGAGAATCTTGTTTAAATTAGGTGGGATATATTTTATCCCACCGCCCCTCAAGGGGTTAAGACCACTTCTGTCCCGGCACGGGTCTGCTGAAAAAAATTAAACCCGGAGTCAGACATCTAGTAACTGTACGATGCCGATCTCTACAATGAACATGTTGCATTTCTGTATTGATGTTGTTAAACTCTCATCTGCTCGTGACGCACATTTATACTTCTCGAGAAAATCATATTCATTGAAAATGGCTCGTATTTTATCTGCTTCGCTTGAATTCTTATATCGGGCCGATAGGCCCGATTAATTTTTTTATTGTCGGATTGGCCCGTTGAAAAAGTTGTCCTAATTCTGCCGGCCCGGCCCGTTTGAAAATTCCTCTTCATTCCGCCGGGCCGGGTACGGGCCCCGGGCCCGTGCAGACCTTTAGTAGAGACCTTAGTGACGAGTCAACCTATATGTCTAATAACTTTGGGATGGGACCGGTTCAAGTGGTGAATTCTACACACTTTCGGCTATTCAAACCTACCCCACATCAAGGACTATTAGGCCAATGTCAGACGGGCGTCTTTACGTAAGCAATAAAGCAGGCAAAAAGACGCCCGTCTGACATTGGCCTTAGACTGGCCGCCTGATGACCATTGTTTAAAGATTAGTTTACCAGACGTATAAGTATCGGAAAATAAAAACCGTTAGGAGTTTGAAGGTGCAGAAAATTAAAAAAAATGAAAAGCAGGCTTCTTTGAAAAAGTTTTCTGGATATGATTTCATCTTCTGTTAATTGTTAGTCAAAAATTTTGCTGAAAATGAAAAACCTGAAAAGACATTCTTATCTAGTAACTAAAAATATGTATGTAAATTAATCTTATTAAAATGACGACCACAGCAGGTAGACAATACGATTCGCTCGTTCATAATTATTTTATTAAACTACTGTAAATGGAATGTTTAATAGGTAGAAATGAATCAAATTAAACATTTTTCAATAGGCTTGGTTCATTTATTATTTATTTTTTTTAAATGAGTACTTTTCAATGAAACATGCAAAAAAGTAAAATATTTAAAGTTATTGTACATGCGCGAAGTATTTGAAAATCGTCAGTTCTTGAAATTACGGTGGATGTTAGGCCCTAAACTCCGAACGACGTAACCAGGGCCCGACTAACCCTGCATAACGCCCTGGTGCGTGGGCAAATATTCAGTTGAGCGCTCATATAAAATTCTTTTAGCCCCCAATTTCTACACATAAAAAAGCGATTTTTGGTTTTGGGCCCAGTTTATCTTGGCCACAGGATGAAGGGTGTCCAGGAAAATAGTCCGAAATAAGCTTCATCAGGTGGTCTCTATGCACATAAGACAATAGTCTGTATTCCGTTGACCTCAAGCAACAGTGGCGGCCCAAAGAAGGTGAGCAACTGAACATCGAGATTGGAGGCAACATGGTTGGAGTCGAGTGCTGTTTACACACAAGTCCGGATTCAGTCTAGATGTGACATCCAACGTGTTTATGTATGGAGGGAAAGGAGTCCCATATTTGCTCGTGAAAGATCATATTACAGGCGAGGTAGGTTGATAGTGTGAGCTGGAATCAGCATAGGTGGATGTACAGACCTGCGTATCATTCAGAATGGCACTTTGACTGCCCAAAGTTATACAGATGAGATACTGAGACCTCGTGTCGTATTTTGCGCTGCAGCAATTAGTGATTCCATTTTCTTCACGCATGATAATGCCAAACCGCATACAGCTCGTCTTGTGGAGAACATGCTTAAATCTGAAACAATACAGCATACGGAATAGCCAACATGCTCCCCTGTCCTGAATCCGATCGAGCATGTTTGGGACACACTCTGACGATGCATTGCAGTGAGACTCAGGCCTCCTTTTATTGTCCGGGACTTGGAGATTGCAATTGTTTAGGATTGGAACAGTACTCTCCAAAGTCTTGTCGATAACGTCATCAAATCCATGGAAAACAGGTGTGCGGTATAGTTTTATCTATTTAAGAGGACCACACGCCATATTAAGTGCATTGCATCATTCCTAAACAGTACTTTTTTTTGTCATTTACGTGTAACCTAATTGTTGCCCTAAATCATCTTTTCATGTTACATCCGCCATTTCAAACAATTAAAGCTCTTTCTTGCAAAATGTCTTGCATCTTTTTTCTGTATTGCGCATTGATACACATGTACTCTCCATTTTATGCCCATGCATGGCTGCCTTGCACTGTTCTCTTCACTTTTTTCCTTGCTCCCCTAACTTTTTTTTAGCAGTGTTGATGAAATTTATATACATTATTGAAGCACACTAGAAGATGTTCACTGTAGAATATGACATGCATAACAGTTATCGTTCGTTTACAGGGACTACAAGAGATTTCAGTCATAGTACTGTCTATAAAGGATAAAAGTTGGAGGGGGGGGGGGGATTTCAGGTGTGGTTGTATAATTTTTTGCACACTATGTGGTGTGCAATAGTCCTATAGATCATATATAAAATATAATTCTACATGAAATAATTCGTAAGCATTACTGTGTATTAGCGTGAATTGTTTAAGGGGGCTGATCACTCAGCTTCGGAATTCTCCTCCGTAATGTTAAGTCTATGGACTTTTGATGCATTCGTATATTTAAAATATCTTCTCGGGAAATTCATATTTTTGACATCTTTTTTCTGTGTACTCTTCTTAAAGGATGTCACTTTCTTCTTAGTTTTCAAAATGTTTCTAAAATCTATGCTGAATTTAATATTTTATGTGTTAAAAGCGGGCGAACTGTGAGTAAGATTTTAACACTTCATATAAAATTAAGTTTATACTTTAGAAAAATTTTGAGAACTAAAAAAAAAAGAGACCTCTTTTTGGAAGTGTACACAAAAAATAGAAGTTAAAAAAATTAATTTCCATAGGAGATATTTTAAATATACGAATGCATCAAATGCCCATAGACTTAACATTACGGAGGAGAATTCCGAATCTGAGTGACCAGCCCTGTTAAGGGTATGTTTTTAATAGAGTTGAGCATTTTTTCAGCTGAACTATTTTTAGTACACTAAGAGATTTTTTTCAGAGTATAAATTCAAGTGCAGGGCTGCGCAAAGAACCGGATGTATTGCCTTCGGTGATTTCTGAAAGTACGTTCCCAGGTGTGTTGTGCGCAGGGCCAGATTAAGGGGTCTCAGGACTCTTAAAATTGGAAAAAAAAAAGGCCCATTTTCAACATTTAATATATTAAAATGTATTTGATTTTAAGAAACAATTTTAATTGGGATGAAAGATATAAGTATGTTCTTTATTTCGTGTATTTAAAAAGTTGCAAGATGCAGAATCAGCATTTACAGGGGGCTCCAAACTGTCAGACATTTGAGGAGCAGAAAATTAGTATAACAGATTACGTGCAGGATTACAAAATAAATTTTGCAATTAGAATGAAAATTTGGTGCCTACTTATATTTCAGATTATAATAATTACCCTGTACCTAAATAAATTTGTCTCTAGAGCATTTTTATATTTTTAATACAAAGTTGTATTTAGTGAATGCAAAATTTAGAAAATTTCAACAGTATTGCCACCTAAAAAAACATTTTTTTTTAAACAATAAAAATGAAATTTTAGGTTCAGTTTATACAGACTAACATGAAACATATATTTTGAAAATTTCATGAAAAAATATTCAGAAGTTTTTGAGATATATAATTCCAAAAGTCATAACCTCTGTTCTGATAGGAATATCAAGGAAAAAATTATTAAGAGTCCTGAGACCCCTTGACCTCTGAAGCTATGGGAAGCACAGCGTCTTTTCGGGGCCCTCTTTCATCTCTATAATAATAGCCTAAGCCATGTGACTATCATCAATAGTTCCGGGTTGACTGCTTCACTTTTTATATGGCCAAACAGCCAATTTAGTAATTTAATGTTAGCCGGGCGCAGGTGATAAATCGCCAAATATTGTTCCATCGCCATCATATCATCAGTTCATCGCATGCGACTGTCATAAACAATTTTTCAAGAGGTAAATTAAAACAAAGCTTTGATTTTGAAATTAAATGTCATAGTTCATAGTATTATTTATTACTTTTTTCTTTTTCTTTTCTTTTCTTTTTCTTTTTTTTTTTTTTTTTTAAGAAATAAGAGAAAACTGAGAGTCATAAACTTTAATCATTTCAGTTTTAAATTAAAGTTATGTATTTTAAATAAAATGAGTGAAAGTAATGAAATAAGAAAAAATACGACAGGTACAATGTTTGGCGATACTATATCACCTGCACTCGGCTAACATAAAAATACCGAGTTCATGATTTCTGTATCAGAATCTTCCGATTTGGCGAAGGATTGAGCAAGTAAATTAAATTATGAATAAAAGTAACATGATACAATGCTTAGAATAGATTTAAAGGAGACCAAACTGGTCGCCAAGGGTGGCTAGTCCGAGAAGAGTTTCCTAAATTCGACATACCCGAATGCGCACCAATGCATTATTCAAATTGCTACAAATATTATATTATTGGATTTTCTCGATTTTATTGGTTGGACGATAATACTGCCTGATAAATTGACAACTTTGGTTGGTTGGACAAACTGAGGAATTGTGATCATGTGGTTGAAACTGATCTACCGGTAAATATTTGAATGAAATAACCTGCTAAATGAGCAAAGCTGATTAAATGCGGACTGTTCATCAAAGTAATCAGTCAATGCCTAATAAAGCATTCTCTTCAGGGGTGTCACAGGCGACTATTTTTTAATTCTACCTCACACCACTTTCTCAAAACAAAAATTATTGATATGCTGTTCGAGAACATTTGCCAGAGATATATGCTACAAAATCGTTTTTTTTTTTTTTTTTTTTTTTTTTTTTTAACCATTTGGAAAAATGGTTATAGTCTTCGTCAGGGTAGGAAATCAAAAGCATATCTGAAGGTTTTTATTGGTTTAATCATCATTTTATTTGTTTTCTGATTGGTCTATACAGTAATCTGTATTTCCCTTTACTTTCAACAGAGTGTTGCCACTATGACAAAAAAGTAATAAAAACTACAAAAAAAACTAATAACTCAGAAACAAATTGAGATACAGCTTTCAAACAAATTGCATTTAAAAGTACGTTTTTTTTCTCTATACGACGATATAAAAAGTAATATTGTGGGATGTTTAGAAGTTTAAGAATGAAATTTTATTTAAAATGGGCCGTCAGATTTCTTGGAAATCTGACGATATAAAAGCTTTTTCCCGAACAGCCAATGAAATGCTTGGATAATACATAAGTTTCAGGTGGATAATACGTACGATTCGTAGGCGATTTCTGTCGCTTGGAATTTTTACGTGTATTAATGTTTAATCCATGGCGTACGTAATGTATGATCAACTCCGTGCGATTTTTTATGTCTTAAATTTTAGTCTTTGAAAAAATCATTTTCCAAATGGTCGTTGTAATTTGTTAAATTACTTTTTTTTTTTTAACAGTGATGCAAATAGAATAGAAAAATAATCGCCTTTGTCAGTCCTGTCTCTTTGAAAAATGCCTTAAACTTCTTGCTCTGATACATCATAAAAATTATTATGATAATACCTGTTGTTAGTGAGGTTTTTAATGTAGGTTATATCACTACCACGTTTCATAATGTATAGGTAAAATAGAAAGAAAAAGAAACTTATGAGAATTAAGCAAACGCGATTGCAGTTGTATAATTCTTTTTTGTTTTCTAAGTTTCATTTACTTTTTGCTAAGCTCAAAATATTTTTTTACACAAAGATTAATAAGGTTAGTTTTTTCTCATATTAAAAATGAAGGAAAGATTATAATGGTACTCATTATCACCAGAACTACGTAGTATAGAGCAAGTCTTGTAATCGATTTAAAAATCGAAAAAAAAATTTGAATGATTTACTCGTGTCAGACACTGCAGATTCCGAAAAACATATTTTCATTCGAGATTACGTTCGGTATCGCAAAACAAACCCTATTTTCTATCCAACCTCAGAAGAAATTGTTTCGCGTTTCCATTCTGGATCGCTTCGCGATTCCTCATTTTCTATGCATTCAATTTTTAGGTTCCACTCGGTATAAACGCGCTCCTCCCCAACTACTGAGGATTTTATTTCCTTATATCCAAGCACGTAATCATTAGAGCTTACAGGATTCCATAATTAAAAGAATTATTAAATAAAAAGGGTAAAATTTATAATTTATTTGAATAATTACAAATTAAATAAAAATTATATATATATAGTGTTACGAATATTGTAAAAATAATGTAAATAGTCCAATTAAGCTCTATTCATAAGCTAATATAAGTTTTTGTTGCATTGAAATATCCCAATTTGTTGATTTTCTGCAAGCAAGTAAACCCTATTGGATTTCAATGGGAGTCTATGGAAATTTGGTGGAATACTGGAAATAGCGCCGAGTTGGCGTCACTTTTGGCGAGTAATTTTGGTCGCCAAATTTGGCGGTATATCGCCAATTTGGCGATAAACTTGGCGATGTTTGGCGACAGAGCTGGGAGCTCTCCCTTGGTACCCCCCCCCCCCTTATAGCGTCAGAAAGCTCTGACCAATCAGATGCGTTTCACGATATCTACGCAGATTTTCATTGACCCATTTCCAAAGCGTTACTTTTTTTTTATATATAGAAGGAAAGCAATTGCCGTCTGTCTGTGTGTGGGTTCTGTAAACGCTCTATCTCCGAGCAAATTGGGATAGAGACTTGAAATCTGGTATGTACTTAGTACTATGTAATAATGAGAACAAGCCTATTAAATTTCAGTAACCTCGATTATCCGGAACTATTTTTTTCGGACTCTTGAAACATTCGTTCTGATAAAAGGTACATAAAAATTTTCGAAATTGTTTATTTTAAGGAGTGAATATAAAGACCATAAAAAACATAAATTTTGATAAAGAAGGAAGTCGATCGGATAATTAGTAGCCGAGATATTTGTAATCCTATTTTCTACACTCTTCGATTTTTCATGACACTGTTTTTGATTCAAATTTCAATTCAAAGATTTATTTTAATTGGAAATGAGATGCTTAATCAGACGCGGTAAACTGTTAGTTAATATGATTATCGTTTTTGGAGTTATAAGGATGTTTCTTTTACGCAATTCAGTTATAGAGCATTTTAAAGTTTATGCAGTCATCAAGCCACGACTTTAAACACGCTATCTACCAAACAAATTGAGATAGAGGCTTGAAATTTGGTATGTACTTAGAATGTAATAGTGTACAAAGCCTTTTCAATTTAAGTAACCTTAGTTATCACTGGATATGCATTTTATAAATAGTTTACACATGTTTTATTTTCACACTTTATATTATGCATATCCATGATGGCTAAGTATTATGGTGACCCCCAACGGCTAGTTTTTCCTTTGTGTTAAAAAAAGTAGTCTAGCAGGAAAATTATATTTGTTGTTTTATTTTTGGTTGTCATTAATCGGCAATAAATCCACATTTGAATCCATATTTATTTTCAGTTATTATTCTAGTCGGTCCTATAAAAAGAAGCAATGAGTTAAAGTTGAATACAGTTAAATTTTAATCTAAATATGCGTAAAAGTCACAATTTTAAGCCGTACACGTGTAAATGAACGCTCTACTGAAGGCTCTTCTCAAGTTCACTGCTTAAGAAGCGCGAAACTTTCTGGCACAATTAATGGACTCATTTTTAAGGCTGTTCTTAACTGCTCTGCTCAACAAGCGCAAAACTTTTTTACACATTTACACATTCATTTTTTTAACGGAAAGATATAAAATTGGAAAGCCTGGCCATGGAAGCGATTTGGAATCGAACTGTTTTTCCCATTTTTTAATCAATCCATTACCTATTGAGTTAGAAGGGTTTTGGATCATGTGACAAACACGTTTTTCGCCCTCGCTACTTTGACACTCTCTTCTGAAAGATCTATTGCGTTTGCAAAAAAATGGATAAAACAGCTCGATGACATAGTTTCTGAACAACAACACCAGCTAGTTTCATGCATTTTCGAACAAAAATCAATTAAAACTTATGTCAGAAAGTTGCCCTTTTGGATTTGAGAACACCCTTAAACGTAAAGGTATAAAATTGACAGGCCTGATTCTAAGACATTCGGAGTCGAAATGATTTTTTTCATTTTTTGATAAATAAATTACTTATGGAGTTATAAGCGATTTTGATCAAGTGGCAATACGTTTTTCTCCCTTTGCTGACTGGTTTTTTTCATTTTTCGCCCGGAAATTCGGTTCAAAACGCCAACTTTGACAGTATTTTCTGAAAGATCGATTGCGTTTACAAAAAAAACGGAAAACGTCTTTCGATTACATAGTTTCTGAATAACAACACCTGCCAGTTTCATGCGTTTCCGAACAAAAATGAATTAAAACTTATTTCATAAATTTGCCCTTTTGGATTTGAGAACAGTCTTAACCTCTTGCGCTCTGTGACGTACACAGCGAAGCGTACGTCATGCTATTTTGGTCATTTCCGGTATCTGGCTGATTTTTGAATTAGACATTCCGAATTCTCACCAGAAAGTTTTAACTCTTATTTTTGCTTTACAAGATGATTGATTTTCCATAAATAAAGTAAAAGAAAATTACCAATTAAATTTTTGTGGTGTGAATTCAGAATTTCTAAAAATATATAGTGTTTCTGCCAGATGCGGCAACACTGGTGGCTAGAGACAGTGACATACACTAGTGGGCATAACTTAAGGATCTCTGTTATTTTCAACGATTACAGTTAGATATAGATCCGTAGCAGCACGTGTAAATTTGCATGAATGCGGGATGTACTCTGTTTTGCGAAACTTGTGCAAATTTTGCATTTCCGCTTTTATCGATCACGTGACAGCAGAGATACGAGATTTTAGGCAATGGGCTGATGCTGTGTGATTTGTCATTAGATGTAAAAATGGAAGGAGATGGAGTGAAGCTTGAACATTGAAATTTTGAACATGTCTTCGAGGCATTATTTAGATGATATTACTCGTGGTAGAATAATCGGAAACTTGGAAGAAGGACGCAAAAGGAGAGATGTTGCCCGTGAATTTAACACCGCGCACAGTATTGTTTCTAGGCTATAAGCGGCATTCCAAAAGATTGGAATATGTACTAGGCACACGGGAGGAGGTCGTCCTAGCAGTACGACGTCCCAAGAAGATCGCTATATTGTTATTTCGGCAAAAATGAACCGACGCAGCACAGCTGGTCAATTAGCAGATCAACTTTGTGCTGCCACAGGAACTAAAATATCGCAGAAAGCTGTTGCAAGACGTTTGAAAAAGGGTGGATTATACGCCCGAAGACCTGTTGGGTGTGTCCCACTCTCGAGACGCCAACGTAGCTCCCGTTTATAGTAGTGCCGTAATAATCGCAATTGGACTGTTGACGACTGGTCTACCGTGCTCTTCTCAGATGAGAGTAGATTCAGTATATCGTCTGATTGTAGACGTAAAGTGATATGGCGCAAGGTTGGTAGTGCTTACTGTCGCGAAAATATTGTAGAAAGAGATCAATATGCGACTTTACGTGCCATGGTGTGAGCAGGCATCATGTTCAATGACAATACGGATTTCTATGTGCTTGACCAAGGGTCCATGAGCGGTAGACGGTACATTGAAGACGTCCTATTTCCACATGTTCGACTTTTTCGATGTTCTGTCGGCGAAAAGTTTTGTTTTATGGACGATAATGCACCTTGCCATCGCACACAGTCTGTACAAGATTGTCTTGAGGCCGAAGATATCCGTCGCATAGACTGGTCAGCATAGGCGTAGCGTGACCAGAAATTTTAGGGGGTGTGCACCAAGGCTGTGGGAAGTAAAAATGGCACCCGGAGCGAATTTTCAATTTTTCGCCCCTCCCCCCCCCCCCCCACCCCCAAGAAAAAAAATCTTTTTCTTTGTGATGGGTGTAATACAATTGATAAAGTGCAGAAACATAAATAAATTCTATCGAATAAATATTTCGCGTTTATTTTGGAACTTTAAAAAGTTTAATTTTAATTTAGGAATTCAGAACAACTAAATAACATAAAAGAAAATTGCACTTATTTGTTAGAGAGTTCATGATGTTTTGCGACAGGGGGAAAAATGATCAAGAGAGAAAAAGAAATTCCTCGAAAAATGATCGGCGGCCAAAAAATGAATAAATCAGCAAATAAAACAGCAGCATAAATTTCGCGCCTTGGGCGACCGCTCCTTTAGCCCCCCTCTTTGCACGCCCCTGGGGGGGGGGCACATTGGAGGTCTGCACGGACCGCAATTCCCGGGCCCAGCCCGGCGAGAAAATTTAAAGTTCTACCCGGGACCGGCCCGTTTATATTTTCATAGTTTACGACCTGGCCCGGCTCGTACAAAAATCAGTGAAAACAAGCCCGGCCCGTGAAAAAATCTATTAAATCAGGCCCGGTTCGGCTCGACACAATTTCTCAAAAAATTCTGATTTTTCTTAACATACAATTGCAGGGCTGCCACTTGCTACTAAAATGCTACTAAAAGCGACTATTTTCAGCATCCAGCGGCTATGGCGAGTATTTTAGGCCGAAAACCATTAAAAAGCGACTATTTCAAGAAAACAGGCGACTTTTTTCGGATTTCAGCGGCTATTTTTACTGAAAATATTCGATCTTTTTCTTGAAAGCGCTTGTAGAGTCATCTTCCCAAACGCAAGTTTTGAACAGTTTGAGGAGATTCGCGATTTTTCACCCGGCGAATTCTAAAATTCGCGATTTCGCCCCGCCCCAATCGATTGACGAAAATACCTATTTCTTTCCGAGATCTTTTTATACTATTGTTAAAGGCGATTTTGCGATTTTTTCAGCGATCCTTTGCCAAATTTCGCAAATTTTTCAAAGACAGATTGACGAAATTGATTTTTTTTCCGCCATCACTTGTCCAAATTCGCGATCTATATTTTCCGCGACCGATTGATGGTAGTTACTATTTGTTTTGTTTCAGAGATCTTTTGACGAAATTCCCGATCCTTTTGAAGATCGTTTGTCAAAATTAGACTTACAAAATTCGTGGTTTTTTGCGCGATCATTTGGTTAAATTCTCAAATCTTTTTGGACCGAATTTGCGTTTTTTGTCTGCGACCATTTCACGAAATTTGCAATTTTTTTCTTGTGATCGTTAGACGAAATTCGCAATTTTTTGTCCATTCTTTTGACGAAATTTGCGATGATTTTTCCACGATCGAATAACGAAAATCGCCATTTGTTTCCGCGACCTTTGGTAAAATTCAAGATTTTTTTTTACGGTTGTTTGAGGAAATTCGCGATTTTTTCCGCGACGAATTGCAAAATTCGCTACTTTTTCCCCAATCAATTGTCGAAAATAGTCATTTCTTTTCGCTATCTTTTGCTACGATCGTTGAAGGAGATTTCGCAATTTTTCCTATGACCTATTGCAAATTTCCCGATTTTTTGGGGGCGATCGTTTCGTGGAACTCACTTTTTTTTCCTGTGATCCTTTGCCAAATTTCGCATTTTTGTTTCCGGCGATCGTTTCACTGAACTCGCGATTTTTTTTCCGCGATCCTTTGCCAAAATTCGTGAATTTTTTCTGCGACAAACTAAAGAATTTTTTTTTTCCATCACCACTTGTCGAAATTCGCGATATATATTTTTTCCGTGACCGATTGATGGTATTCGCTGTTTGTTTCAGATATCATTTGACGAAATTAGCGATTCTTTTCCCCGATAGTTTGTCGAAATTCGTCATTTTCTTTTCAAAACTGACTAACGAAATTCATGATTATTCGAGCAATCATTTGTTTAAATTTTTGATTTTTTACGCGATTATTTGACCAAATTTGCGTCTTTTGATGGGTGATTCTGTTCCGAATTTTCCGAAACTTTAAGACATTCGGTTCCGAAAATTTAAAAAAATCGTTCATCAGTCCGAAAATTCGGGCATAAAAAATATCGCGAATTTTGGCAAATGGGCGCCGAAAAAATCAATTTTGACAATCGTTCACAGAAAAAGTCGCCTATTTCTTTAAAGGATCGCAAAAAAAGAATTTCGCCTAAGAATCGCGGAAAAAATGCGAAATTCTACAAGGGATCGCGAAAAAAACACACATTTCATCAAGGGATAAAAAAAACGCAAATTTCATCAAAAGATCGCGGAAAATGCGAATTTCGTCAAAGGATCGCGATAAAGAAACCACATTTCGTCGAAGGATCGCGGTAAAATGTGAATTTTGTTAAAGGATCGCGGAAAACGCGAATTTCGCCAAAGGATCGCAGAAAAAACGCATAATTGGTCCCCGGAGATTTCCCCTTTTACCTGCTGTAACCTTTCAGAAAATTTGCGGTGAATTTCAGAATTTTTTTTTTTTTACTCAGAATCAGCCTTGCCGTCATTTTTTCCGCGACCATTTGACGAAATTTGCAATTTTTTTCTCTTGGTCGTTAGGCGAAATTCGTATTAGCCATGGCGACCTGTGGGAGATTTTTTATTGCATCACTGCAAATGCTATACTCATTTTTTTTTTCTTTTAAAGGGTTTTACTAAAGCATTTTACTTTGTGCACTTCTTCCAGGGCCGAAACTAGCTATATTTTCACCCGTGGCAAACATGGATTTTGGCGCCCCTCTACTTCCTCCGCAAAGTAAATTTACACAGAGAAATTTGCGAAAGTTTCTATTAGCGGATTTTTTTTTTTTTTTTTTTTTTTTTTTTTAATGCGTAACAGCAAAATACGTAATATTTCAATACATAACCGCGGCTTTGTCAAATATTTATTCATTAAAACCTGTGAAAAAAATCGAAAGGAAGCGGAAATCATTCCGCTTTATACAGGTTTCCGTCTTGGCAGATATAACTGTTGGTATTCTTTCTGTTGGAACCATGTACTTTTTTTCATTTAAGACAAGATTCCATTATAGAGAGATTTCATTTTTCCAGATTTTACTGTTGTTGTAGCATTACAATTTATTACAATTGAGGCACTTTAACCCATTCGAGACGGAGCATTTTTTTAGACCAGCACCAGAAGCCGAAATTACAATATTGACTGATAACAGGGCTATTTTTATGTCTATTATGACGTCTATTTTTATATTCTATTTACATCACTAATTTTAAGAAATAATTGTTGTAGTATATTTCTCTAGCACACGTCAAGTATTTCTTTTATTCTCATTTCTACCTTAGTCGTTAACCCCCTTCCCGACGAGAGCCCTTTGTTTACTTTTTAATCTTTAATCGCCAGTTTTTCAAAACAGAAAATTTTTTGTAATTGAATCTCGAAAAATGCTCTGATTAAATCAAGTAAACTTTACAATTAAAAATAACTGGTGGGGATAATGACAGGGCTGCCACAGGCGATTTTTTCTATATTCTACTCGTACCACTATTTAAAAAAAGAAATACATTTTGTAGTATATTTCTTTTACAAATATTGTCAATGCATATATAAAAGATTTTTGCCTATGGAATTAAAAAATAGTCCCCTGTGACAGCCCTGTAATGAAGGATTCTGAACACCTTAAGTGGCACGTATACCGGTCGCTCGTACCCAAGGGGTTAATGTCATAGTGATATGAGTCATTGTTTTAGGAACTAAAAGAACCAGGATTTACTGTAGGCAGAAAATGAATTCCAGCATTGTAAAATATCTTCCTGTACTATCTATACCAGTTTTGTGGAATTGTGACTTATACCACTCTCCTTATTTATAGATTGATATGTCTACATACTTCCCCAACCTAATGCTAATTTTCAAATTTATGTGTGGCTCAAAACAACAACAACAAAATGATTAAGTTTTTACTTTTCATTTTGTGAATTTTCGACCGCTTGGTTTTTATTGTCTCAGTCATTCACCTGACCTCGCCCCCTCTAAGGCCAGATATGGTGATATGCATGTAAAAAAGAACACGGAAAAAACTGTTTTGTTAAAACAACTGAATTTTGGTTAATATATAGCTCCAACCAAATATTTTGGTTGGAATGACCAAATTTTAATTGGACTAACCAAATGATTTGTTGAATTAACAAAATCCTTTGGTTAGTCTAACAAAAATTTGATCATTCCAACCAAAATATTTGGTTGGAGCTATATTAACCAAAATTTAGTTGTTTCAACAAACAGTTTTTTCCGTGTAAGGAAAATAATGGGGTTATTCATTTGCTGTCTTGTATATTGTTAGGCGGATCTTTTTATCTATTTGACAATTTTAATCCACTTCACTCAGCTTTTCTTTTTGATTTTTCGACTAACAAATATTTTTTACGCAAATTTCACACGCAGATATGTATATTGTATAAAACGGCAAACCAAATTTTCATCTGGCGCCCCCTTCGCGTGGCGCCCTCGGCACATGGCCCTTCTGCATTCCCCTTCCCTAGTTTCGGCCCTGACTGTTTCTCCCGTTTGTTTTTATTGCTCCGTGCAGCCATCCGACTTCGCCCATATCAAGACGGTAAAAATGAAAGCTCAATGCTTCTCAGGGAGACGGAGGAAAAAAATAAACAGCCCTCATGGAATCTTTTTATCAGAAAAGTCAGAGTCAAACAAAATCTTCATTTGGCGCCCCCTTCACCTTTCGGTACATTTGAAATTGGAGAAAGAAAATAGCCTAAGAGAACAGCTCTTTTTTCTAATTCATTTGCAGTCTTCTATTATAGATGAATCTTTTTACATATTTGTAATTTTGAATGCATTTGGTTCAGTGTTCCTTTTGGATTTTCCGGCTGTGAGACATTTTTATGCAAATTCAATATATTTTCATATTATATTCAATATATTTTTTGCATGTAAAGGCAAAAAAAATCTTCATTTGGCGCCCCCTACGCTTTCTGTTCTGGTGCCCGGGTTGTAGAAGATTGCCCCCCGATGCTACGCCTATGCTGGCCAGCACGTTCCCCTGAACTGAATTCCATTGAAAATGTATGGGATACCTTAGGGAGACGTATTGCTGCTCCACAATTTCCTCCCACAAACAAGGAAACCCTCATCCTTGCACTGAAGGAGGAATGGAACAACTTGCCTTAGCAGCTGCTACTGAATCATGTTGTTCTGAGCATGCCACGCCGTGTTGAAAGTTGTCTCGCATTACACAGTGGCCACATTCCTTATTGTTATGGCACTGACGATTGTTAATTGTGAGTATAGTAAACTCTGTTAAGGCGGAATCGATCGGGACCAAGAAAATTTTCCGAAGTAGGCAATATTCCGCCAGGCAAATTTTACTCTATGTCTATGGATTCACAGGGACTTGAAAATCTTTCCGAGTTAGACAGATTTCCGTCTTACACAGAGTCCGCCTTACAGAGAGTTTACTGTATTTTGCTTTCTTTGTTCAATCATGTTTACCGACAATATTCACGTTTCAGAAAAAGAACCTTTGGTAATACTCTGTATATATCCTTTCAACAAAATTTTTATATTAAATCCTGTGTAACATTCTGTTAATAGTATTGTTTGCTTCTTGACCCCCAATCTCACGTAGATTCTCATTTACGTGTACATTTCTTCTTGGTCCTTAAGTTTTGTCCACGAATGTACATCCGCTAACAGCGCCAGATGAAACGCGTCTTTCATAACTTTTACTGCAGCACGTTTTCATTATTACATACTTTGAATTAAAATTATTACTTTTATAAATACTTCATGACATCGTTTTGTAAGTTTCTATAGTAGAATGACCCTTTTAATGCATTCAAAAATTAACTTATTTTCAACTTGAAAAATCCAATATTGGATAAATGAGCAAAGTTATGTAATGTTACACCTTGTATGTTATGTAACTTTATACTTTCGTCACTGCAGGAAAGTGTTGTACCTAACTTTGTATACATCCCCTATCGAAAACAAATCCCCGTTTTCTGTAACCGGAGCTACGGCCCGAGCAACAGGAATGATTAGGGCTGGGAAATCCGATCCCGTAATGACGGCAGGTCCGGAGAAACCGGAGAGCGAACGATTTAATAACAGTCCGGAGCCCCCGCGCGCGCTTTGTGCGCCCCGGACACAATTCGGCGAGTGCAGATTTTCGGAGGGGGTGCCTTTTTATTCTTCGGATTTGGTGTGTTTCTTTTTTAACCGATCGGAAAAGCACGGAGTTTGTCGAGTCAGGGCTCTGCGAATTTGGCGATGAAGCGCCATTTTCGGTTTGTGTTTCGAATTTTGGATTTGAATTTAGAGTATAATTTTGCCTTATGTATGTCTCTGCAACCTTTTTTATGTATTAGCACACATTTGCTTAACTTTATTCTCTTTCTGTTTTGAAATATGCAATCAAAGGCGATACCAAAGGTTGAAGTCTGCGCTTGAAAGGAACGAATTATTTCGAATTTTCTTCATTGTTTTTTTTTCTCTATGTTATGCATTTTTATTTATTTATTTATTTTGCAGCCCCACTATACAATTAACAGCATTCACGGGTATTGTGTAGTTAAATGTGTTGCATACAGAGTGTTTTGCCTAATGTTTTATCTCTCTTATTATTTATATGCATTACTAAATTTACTTAATTTCATTCTCTTTTTCAAAAATGTAATCAAAAGAGATATCTATAGCAAACTCAAATGCCTATATGAAAGGATTTTTCCCGAATTTTCTTTTGTTTCTCTTTTTTTCCCCCCTCTACTTTTTTAATGTTTATTTTTTGTCTATTTTGGACATCATTCTATAGTTTGCATCGTTAATTTGAAATCTATTATCGAAAGTCTTCTTTTTTTGCTAAGTTATTTATAAGACTGTTATATGTATAGTTTTTCAACAATTGCTTTTTAAATTTTAAAGCATGCATTTCTTTACAATTATTAAGATCAGTTAAAACGTATTTCAAATCAATGACGAATTCTGCAGGTGACGGAAAGACACCCTAGGACCGAAAGTAAGGGGGGGGGGGCAGAGGGGGCATGTGTCCCGGGCGCCAGAACGAAGGAGCGCCAAATAAAGGATTATACCATTGGAATGGATAATTTTCTTCTGATGGACTGATGGCTTCCATTATTATGAAACAGCCATTATAAACAAAGTGTTAGGTGAAGATGAAATCGTAAAAAGTTAGAATTCTGATTTTCTGGTCAGAATGGGGGAAAAAAATGGCCATAATTTTTTTTCTTCACATAACACTTAATTTATAATGGCTGTTTCATAATAATGGAAGCCACCAGTACATCAGAAGAAAATAACTCGGTTAAAGCGGAAACTCGGTTGAGCGTGACTCGGATAATCGAGACTCTACTGTATATTTCATTTAAAAAATGATCTTTAGACTATTTTCGTTGGTGTTCAGAGGGGAGTCATTTCCCCCGTGACCTCCCCCTTGGATCCACCACTGTAGATTACGTAGTTTATTACATATTTTAAATTTTAAAATAAGTCGGTTATTAGAAAATTAGTAAAATTCGCTTTGTAAATATACTTTGCGGAAGAGGGGTGGCGGGCGCCAAAATCCATGTTTGTCCCAGGTGCAAAAAAGGCTAGTTTCGGCACTGAGACACCCCCCTCCTCCATCCTCGTCGGAAGGTTTCAACTTTTGCGCTTTGGAACTAGAGTTCTTTGCATCAGGTTAGATAACCCGATTTACACGAACTCATACTCAACGTCAACCCGACCCGCGGTTGGGGTCGAGTTCGGTCAAAGCGTTAGCTAATGGGGGGGGGGGGGGGTCACCAGGGCTTGATACCCTTCCGAAATTTCTGTCAGAATGAGTATGAATATGCCATTGACTATCAGTCAAGATCAGGGTTCGTAAATACCACGATATTTTCGAAAATATCAAAAATATCCGATATTTTAATATACAGGGTGTTTATAAAGTCCCGGACCCATTTTGATGTTTAATAACTCATAAAATAATGAAGATATAAACAAACTTATGGCATTTATTGATGGAATAACTCATATATTTTCCTTTTCAGGTTTGAATATCTTTACTTTTGTAAACATCGTCTGCACGTGTGGTTAATTTCAGATAATTTCATTTTCCAGTCTAAATATCTGTACTTTTCTAAATATCGTCTGCTTATTAATTGCATTTTTCTCTCTTTTGTTTTTGGCAACTATTGCAATGTTATGTTTACTTTTGATGTGTTTGTTCTATAGATTCAGCCACATGTCATTTTGCAACAAGATGGTGCACCACCTCATTGGGGTATCATCGTTCGTACTTCTGTGAATGACCATTTTCCAGGAAGATGGATTGGGCGAGGAGGTCCAATTCCTTGGCCACCCAGATCACCTGATATAACGCCGCTGGCCTTTTTCCTTTGGGGATTTGTTAAAGGACAATGTTTACAGGAGGAGAGTGTCGAACATTGATGACTTAAAAGCCAGAATTACAACCGCAATAGCCTCTGTGGATGCCGACATGCTTGCCGCTACCTGGCGTGAAATTGACCATCGACTTGATATTCTCCGTGCGACGAAGGGGGTACACGTGGAAGTTCATTGACAAGGGTCATGTTTAAATCTAGATTTTAATTGTTGAAAAAAGGTAACACTTAACGTTACTAAAATTTATTTTTCACATTAGGAAAAAATATCAAAATTGAAGTATCAAAGCAAAAGTTAATTACATAAGTAAATTACTGGAGAATTTAAAAAATGAATACATTGACGTTTGCTTTGATTTTACGACTTTATCTTTTATAACTTTTATTTCCAAATCCTTTCGAAGTTTAGTAAATAAATGCAATTATTTTTGGACGGAAACAAATAATGACGATTTCATTAATTTATCTATTTCTTTGAGAGTTTCCTGACAGAACAGGGCAAGGGAGTTTATTGACTGTCATTCTTAATTTGTCATCAGAGTTAAATCCATTGCCTGAAAAGGCACAAAGGTGTTTAAACACTTAAAAGTTACCGGAATAATTTAAAAAAAATCTAAACTTAGTTTAGAAGTTTGATGAACAATGCACACCCCGGAATTATTTTTCTAATAAAACCTTCTTCAAGCGACCAGGAAAAAACAGAATTAGTTTCATTTTCTTCAAAGAAATGGGTCGCTCATGGAGGGAGTTCAACTGGGATGGTCTCTGAATGGAGATAAAATTAGTATTGAGCCTATGGGAATAAATTTCCTTCCATGAAAAAATGGTCGTTCAGGGAGATGGTCGCTTAATGGAGTTGGTCGCACAGGGAGGTTTCACTGTAAATGAAGTTTATTTTTGTTCTCAAATTCAAACTGGCTATTTTCTGACACATTTTTAATTAATTTTTGTTTGCAAACGTATCAAATTTGCAGGTGCTCTTATTAATAAACTAGTCAATCAAAAGTTTCTTTTTTTTTCAATTTTAAGGCAGATGTTTTAGAAAATGCTGTCAAAGTTGGTGTTTTGAACCAAATTTCCCGCAGGAAAGAAAATAAATTGCTATCATGAGAAAATAATAGCTTATAATTCAAGATGTTTATCTGAAAATGAAAAAAATCTGTTCGATTACAAATGATTTCAATAATCTTAAATGCAAGTTCATGCTTTTGTGTTAAAAAAAGTGTTAGAATGTTTCGCGTTGTTAAGCAGGTTAAAAATATTTTTCTTAACAACCGCCTTATTAATGGTAGAATCAGCCTTTAATGACATATTTTATGTAAGAAATTAAAAGCAAGTTTATAATAAAACCGCGACGTCATTGGGGTCTATCCTCGACCGAAAACAACAACCATTTTCCAAATGGTTAATTTTTTTTTTTTTTTAAGATAAGATTTAGATTTTTTTCGACGACAAGTATAAGCTCTCAGATAAATCTTTCAACTCGTTAAAGAAAAGAAAAAAAAATAATTTTATCCAAAATTACAGCAACCATTTGTAAAATGTTTTATTTTATTTGCTTATTATTACTTTTTAAGTATGATTACATTTTTTAAAATAACTATATTTTCTTTTTAAGCTCTCAGATATATTGTACAACTCGTAAAAAAAAAAAAAAAAAAAAAAAAAAAAAAAAAGCAATTTAACAAATTACAACGACCATTTGGGAAGTTATTTTTTCAAAGACTAAAATTTAAGACATAAAAAATCGCACGGAACTCTCTCGTACAATGGTACGATTTCCACTTCCACCACAATCCACCGCCGGAATCGAACTGTCTTTTTCCTACTACTTGTGTGCTATCCCGTAACGAATGGACATATCGAAATGAAACATTTGTACACGCGGGATTATTTAATCCCAAAAGGCATATTTCTCCCCTTCTAGCCAACAAAGAAAAGGCATTCCTTCACACAATCTTTCTCAACCTTGACCTTGAAAGGTACGAGGAAGTTCAGAAGCGTCCTCCATAAATATTTCATTTCTTTTTGGAAGAAAAAATGTGAGTGGGGTGAGATTTACCTCAGCGCGTGTGCTTACGAGTTAAAAAAAGGGATAAATTGATTCTGTGTTTTTAAAACGAACCTATTCAACATTCTAATTTACAGAGAATTGGCGTAATTTGGGACAAAGTTTTTTGGAGACTTTTCGCTACTTTTACGTTATACTAACTGTATACTAAAATGCTATTGCGCCATTTATTTCAATCCCGAACGTGCAAAGATTTTTTTGGTACTTTTCCAGTATAGGGATCTTAGCGAAATAGAGAAAATAGCCCTGGCGAAGAAGGAAATTTGGCAACATATTTTCTGGCAACCTATTTACTGTTTTATTTCATATACACAAGTATTTTTTTTTTTCAAGGTTTATACAATTTATTTAACATAAAGACGCCATTTGTCTAATTTTATATAGAAATAGAAGTAATTTGTATATTAAAAACATTAATAATAGACGTATATTTAAAATACATATATAACTAAGCAAAAAAGATCTTCAATTTTGTTTTCATAACATTTTATATCATTTGACAATTAATCGCAATTTCTGACGCCCGAATTGCACCTAGCTTTTAAAAAAACGCAAGGCGCCATATCGTGGAAAAGTACTGCTGGGCAACATATAACTATGATATGTTCCCGCACCATGTTGGTTAAATCAAAGTAAAATTGCGTAATTTGTTATTTCTGTTTGTATAAATATTTTTTATAAAATATAATTATGAGTGTAAAATTATAATGTTTATATATTTAAGTAAAATAAGAGTGTAAGTTCATACAAAAATTATTAAGTTGATTTTAAAGATTAAATATATATTTTTAAAAAATTGTTGTATTGTAAAATGAATGTATAACGTTGAATGGAGTTCGGATCTCAGACAACAATACGCAGACGCCATGGTGTCGTTTTATGACAAGCCAATGGAAAGTGGTGTATAATTAGAAGTCGTAAATTCATAAAAACGTTGGAATCAATTTATGGCCTCAATAAAAGTGTTGGGATAAATTTATGACTTTTCAGACCACCCAAACTTTAAGGCAGATAATAATATTAAAGTATATGTAAGGGGCCATTTGCAGACTGCTAGCTAATAGGCCTATCGAAGTATAATAAAAAATCTTCTCACATCCAATAACAGTGGACTAGACAAAAATAGTTCCTCCCACTGCAGGAACTGGTGTGCAAGAAGAATAAGTTTTAAAAAATATAGTCTGAAAAAAGATGTAGAGGATGCAAGAGCTCTCCTGAAAGCCCGTGCAATGAGTCCCGTAAGCCCTAGTAAAGCCCAGGCGAGATGGACCTATCGGAGCGAGCCTAATCCAGCCTAATCAAGCCTAATTGAGGTTGTCTTCCTGAGGTACCTATCGGAGTGAGCCTAATCAAGCCAAATTGAGGATGTCTTCCTGATGTACATATCGGAGTGATCCTAATCAAGCCAAATTGAGGATGCGTTCCTGATGACACTTTGCCATGATCCTAAGCAACGCATCAACTCGGAATTTGATGAATAAAGGCCACCATCCCGTATATTAAAAGAAGGTACTATTTTAAACATTTTCTTTTACCACTTAAGATCATATGAAAAACCTTAAAAATACTTTTCTGATATTTTACGGTAGAGAGTTATCTGAGATCCGACCAAACCAATAATTAAATAAGATTAAGGTAATTTTAAAAATGAAAGAGAGTATTTCTTTTAGCAAAAAGAAACAATTATAATAATTAGAGTACGTGAAAATATTGTCTTTTTTTTTAAAAAGATTAAACGTACTTAAAATAATGAGAAGCAAACAAAAGTGTTGCTTTCTATTTTTTGAATTAATATTATGTTTTTCTGTATATAGATATGTTCAATGTAAATAAAATATTTAATCAAGTTTTAAAAAGTTTCTGTAATTATTTAATTAATAATATTTAAAGTGTGTCAATTCTTTTTTTTACAGCTTAAATTTTAGTTTAATTCATAAGTGGAAGAGTTCGTCTAAATAATTCACAACGCAAACTCTTAATTTTATTCGTAATTATTCAAATTTAATAATTACTTTTTGACGCGAATTATAATTTAATTTTATTAATGCTTCGCGTTGCTCTTCTACTAGAATGTAGGTAAATACGATCACTTATATTATTTAAATTTATCTAAGGTATATAAAATTATATACCAATTTGCTATGAGGTTGCTTGGATGATTTGGACCAATTAACAATTTTGAATATATTTAATAAAAAATAAACAGGTGTAATTATCTGTCCAGCATCCCCCCTTCATTAAGTAAAATGGTGCTCTGACTCAGGAACGATCATCTGAGGTCATTAGATAGTAAAATGGTGCTCTGACTCAGGAACGATCATCTGAGGTCATTAGATAGGTAAATGGTGCTATGACTCAGGAACGTTCATCTGAGGTCATTAGAAATAATAATAATAATAATAATAATAATAATAAAGGAAAATAAATTTAAGTATTATTTTAATGTCACAATTTTAAAGATATTGTAGGTATGTAAGTTTAATTGATTAAAATTTTATTAAAATTAATTTTATTATTGTAACAATAATGACACACATATAATAATTTTATATAAATAAAATGAATAATATATGTTAGTAAAAAACAAAAAGGAAATGAAAAAAATAATTCTGGGATTTATAATAGGTAAATTTAGGAATTACAATTTTGGTTTTTTTTTTCTCTCTTTTCTCTTGTGGTTGGATCTCAGTTACCATTGAAAAATAATGGCATTCACATCACAGATGACACATTTGTAAAAATAATTTTTTTTATATATAATGTATAAATAATAATAATAATAAGAATAATGAGTAAAATTTTATAATATGTCTGATATAAAAATGATTGGAATGTCAATAGATCACGATTTTTGAAATTGTATCACCTTGATACAAAAGAAAATTTATGAGTCGTACTACGAAGTAGTAGTACAATATTTACAAAAAAAAAAAAAATAAGATTGTTTTTTCTGTAGAAAAAGACAGATATTTTTCTGTTAAATGAAATTATGTTGTTTTTTATATATACGTGTATTATAAATATTTTAGGGGTATTTATGTGTGTAAAAGAATAATCTACAAAACAACTTCATCTCCTAAGAAATTTTTTTTTAAATTTTAGTGTTGTTGTTTTTATGTATTTATGCAATTTAGAATATTTTCATACATATGTGGTAATATAAAAAAAAAAAAAAAAAAAAAAAAGTATGATAAACAGAAACATTTTGTTAAAAGGTTATGCCCAACAATAAGCGAAAATTTAAAAGGAGAAGTGTAGATTTAAATACTTCTGGAGTTAAAACCAGAGGACAGAAAAATAAAATTATTTCTCTAAATTATTCGCTACAAAAAACTAAAAAGAATACAATGACTCAACCTAGTGTTGATACGCTGTTGAATTGTATCCCCGTCTTTGACGGAAAGAAAGAGTCGAATATTAAATTTTTTTTGAACGAATTCGATAATCTAATTAAACAAACGGAATTAGAGAATGTTTCGAAACTAGCGCTCTTGAAAACGAAATTAGTCGGTAGTGCTAGAGATAAATTAGCTAACGAAGAGAATCTTAATACAGAAAAGGATTATGGTCAATTTAAAGAAAAATTAATCGATACTTTTTCTACTAAAACAAGTTTTTCTGCGGCTCAAAGCAATTTTTTTTCTCTTAGGCAAAAACCTGCGCAGGCTATCGCTGATTTTATCAGTGAATTCAATGCGGCTGCAAAACTTTACCTAGATAAAAGTGGCCAAAATATTGACAACGGTAATGGTAGTTTATTTGAAATGATAAAATTCACAAGATTTTTAGAATCAGTTAGGGCAGATTTAAGTTTGGACATTCGAAGAATGGCGCCGAAAAATTTCAACGACGCATGTAAATTTGCGAAACAAATGGAAGATGCATACAATCAAGTTGCATCAAAGGAAATTAATTCGATTACAAAAACCTCCACTGAGGAAAATTTGGACAAATTGTTAAAATTAAATATGGAAAGCGCGGAGCAAATTAAAATTTTGACTTCCGAAATAAACAATTTGAAAATTAAAACAAAAGACACTGCATCAAGCAGATGGTGCGAATTATGTAAAAAAAAATTCGCATACTTTAGAAACGTGCTGGTACAAAAATGATAATAAAAATACATATAAGGATAGCAGAGATTTCGCAGGTCGGCATTTTAATAAAAGGTACTCTTATAATGGACAGTATCAACCGAGAGCGAATTTTAATCCTAGATTTGTTAACCCAAACCAGCAGTGGCATTTTCAATCTTATGCACCCACAGGTGGTTACTATGGATATTCTCCATATCCCCCACCCCCACCAAATTACTTCCCTCAGCATGTGCCATACAGGAATAGTCAACCTCAGAGTCATGCCAGTTATTATCCAAATGAGGATAAAAATGAGAATTTAAAAGACAATGCTCAAAAGTATCCAAAAAAGTATAAAAATAAGGGTAAAACTGATGATCAAAGGGACAAGTAAGGGATATGAATTGGTATTAAAAATAAATCAAAATGCATAATTAATCGAATTTCAAAATTTCAAAATTTTCAAAATTTAAAAATAAATTTTTTTTCTTTTAGGTAAAAAAAAAAAAAAAAAAAAAAAAAAAAAAAAAAAAATTGAAACAAAATTAATAACTTGCCTTTTTTAAAATTCAAAATAATAATAAGAAAGGATAGGAACATGGGAACGCCAATTTGTCTCAGGGTTACAATATTGAGCAAATGTGCAGGGCGCACCCGAAAACATACTTATAAAATTATGTAATGTGCTTCACAAAACTTCAATGGAGCAGTGAAATATTTCGCTCCAGGCAAAAGTTATATATTTTTTTTCTTTTCGAATATGAATTAGAAAGTATAAATTCTTAACAAAGCCAAATAACATTAAAACTTAATTAATTTAATAGTAAATAATGTTGGAGTAATTTTCAAAAAAAAAAAAAAAAAAAAAAGAGAATTTTTTTCTGTCTTCTATAAGGGTAGCCTTTGCTAATAGCCTTACAATTTAGATGACAAAATTTCAGAATTACTCTTTAAAATGAGTAGGTGTAAGCTATAGGTTCAGGGTAGTTAGAACAGCTTTATAGCATACTCATATATATATTTTTCTTATATAAATAGATGGTTGACAAGGAATAAATTATTAGTGCACTCTATATTAGGATAGCGGTCAGCTATAAGCCTAAACATAATAAAATATACAAAAAGTGCTAAGATTTATTCCGGTAGTTCAAGTACAACTTATATGCTAAAGTCTAGAATTTAGACAGCAGGGATAAGTTTTATGAACAAAAGTGTTATAAAAAAAAAATTTAAAAAAAAGGATTTTGGTGTAGCACATTGGTTTTAAAAAAACATATATATGTATAACAATGGACAAGGCAAGTTATTTCAACATGATTGCACACAAAAATAATAGTAAAAAAAAATACACAAATAAATAATTGAAGTAAAATTAAAATTTTCTCACCAAAGGCTTTCTGTATAGGGTGCAATTTTGGCCTACGGCTGGGTATGCACCAACACCAACAATATATTGGTAGAAAATTTATCAATTCACAGATACATCAATATATGGTCCACCTAGGCATAAATTTCAGGATTCTTGGCTGAAAAAGGAATCGAAGAAAAAATTAAGTATGGTATAATTACTAGATGTTATGCTCAGAAACAATAAAATTAGTAATATTATATTGTAAAAAGCAGCATTTTGAGTTTTCTTTAGGAAAATTTTTGATTTTTAGGTTTTACACATTTATGGAGTGTCTAGCTCAGTGTTTAGTTCCTAGATTTAATTAAAAAAAATAATAAATAAAAATATAAGTTCGTGTTGTTTCCAAAATAAATAACAAAAGGTATAGCAATTAGCATTTACAGTTAAAATTTATGGAATTTTCATCAAAATTAACATTAGACAAACATAGTTTATATTATATTTAACTTGATAAGCTAATTTACTTTTATTAACGGTATTCAATTAGAATTAAAGTAGGCTTAAATTCAAGTTAAATTAATTAATAACATTGTTGTAGTGTAAAATTTTATGTAAGACTATTATATTTTTATTGTATATATAAAAATATGCAAATTTAACAATTAATAAAATGTATTAGCAAAATTATTTAATATAAATATTAAATGACATCTTGCTGAAATCAGCTAGAAATTAGATTTTTTTTTTTTTTTTTTTAAATAAAATATTTTATAAATTTATGTTAGTTTAGAATTTAAGCATTTTTTTTTTCTCTTTACTTTCCCTTAGAATTAAATGCAATTCTAAATTAAACACATATAAATATACATAGTATTGATAAATTTGAGTGTGTGAGTTCATAAAATTTTTTTTTTATATATAATTTGGGCCAGTTTAACATAAGAAAACAAAATAAATAAATAAATATATATATATATTGGCCTTATTTTTATTAAAATAGGTAGTATGGCTTAATAAATTTATTTACTTAATTTTTTTATAGTACATACAGTAATTATTTTTTAAAAAACTTAATCTGTAACAATTGGGTGTAGATATTTATGAGTATACAAAGATTCTTTTCTGCTGGCAGAAATTCTTTGGTTCGGCCGAGTACTCATGGGTTACTACATACGATTTTACGTAGTAATTATCATTTGCTTTTGTTTTTTTAAATTATACAAGTGTATTAAGTACATTTTTTTTATAATTAAATAATAATTATTAATGTTGGATTAATAATAATAATCTAGTATCTTTTACTTTTTAAACATATCATTAAAGTTTAGATAGTAGAATTCACATACGGAATGTTAATGATAAGTAAAATTTTGAATAAATAAATTTTTATTTCATTCAGTAAAAAAATAAATAAATATGAAAATTTAACAATCTTTTAAGATAGAATTGTTGGCTAAATAAATAATAATTTAAGACAAAAAAATGGTTCTCTTCTTCGTCAATGGCATTCTCTGACAACACTATTTAATAGTATTAAATGAAGGTGCATTTTTAAGGTCAGCGTAATGCATATTTTGCATTTTTGAGAGGCCGTAGAAGTCATTTTTCCGTGTTGTTTACATTTTAATAGTAAACAATATCATGAATCAAAATTTGTGTTTGTTAAAAAGGTCTAAAAATATACAATGTAATCAGTTAAAGAAAATTATATGCATTTTTTTTTTAATCCTGAAAGGCAATTTGATTTAGATTTAAACCTGAATGCATAAAAAGCCACCCTCGCTTCAGTTCCAGTATGAGGCAGGAGAATTCCGATGATAGAATCGCCATTTTTCCCCTGCAAAATAATAAAAAAAAAAAGCAGAAGGTTTACATTAGATACGATACAAATACATACACTGTTTATGCATAGATTATGTTTAAAATTACATACAGGCATGCACAGTGAGTTAAGAAGAAAGTATATCAAGAAATTATACTAATTAATAAGGTAATTACAAGCATGAAATGGTTTTAAATACTTACTTTTTGAAGTCGTAAAATTTTGTCACAGCACAAATCATCTCGCAGAAAGGGATTAGTAGCTGACCAACCCCTCGTTTCGAAAGAATCGGGGACGTTCAAAACTGGTTTCATTCTCTCCCCCTTCTCTTTTTGTTTTTCTCTCTTTCTCGTATCGGGTAAAGTTGGAAAGCATTGCGTAATGATATATTAAAGGAGATGAATTAGCTTGTACATTTTGACAGATCATACATGTTAGAAGTAACAAATAAATAAAATAATGTAACAAGTTTGTATACAATATTTTTTCTGATTATAATTTGAATACATCAGATTAATTATGTGAAAATATAACATGTCATATTACAAGCATTGTATTTACTTTTATTCAGTATAAAATGTGTTTTAGATAAAACACTGTGTCATAAGGTTGTATGTGATGAAATAATATGTCAAATGCGTATGCCATTATTTTTCTTATAATGAGGTTTATTTCGGCATATTAATTTCAGACAAAATTATAGCTTTGAATGTATTTTGGGCACTTAAACTGTAAAGTTACAAAATTAGTAAACATGTGTGTGGTAAAGAAAAAAGGCTTCGAGAAAGACGTCTGATTGTCAGTACAGAGGTCTTCTATAAATGTGAATGTCAACAGACAACTATGCTATCATGTGTTGAACTTTCTGTTATGAAACAATAGAAGAACTTCTTATAAAATATACCAGAACCATTCATAATTGAACTTTACAGTCTTCGCTCAAAAACTGTGTAGATACACAGTCATATGGACACGTACATTCCTTCAAGCTTTACAAAAAAAATAAAACCAGCAACCAGTTTTTATTTTTTTTTTCTTCCGATACCGGGAGAGATGCTGGGCAACATATAACTATGATATGTTCCCGCACCATGTTGGTTAAATCAAAGTAAAATTGCGTAATTTGTTATTTCTGTTTGTATAAATATTTTTTATAAAATATAATTATGAGTGTAAAATTATAATGTTTATATATTTAAGTAAAATAAGAGTGTAAGTTCATACAAAAATTATTAAGTTGATTTTAAAGATTAAATATATATTTTAAAAAAATTGTTGTATTGTAAAATGAATGTATAACGTTGAATGGAGTTCGGATCTCAGACAACAATACGCAGACGCCATGGTGTCGTTTTATGACAAGCCAATGGAAAGTGGTGTATAATTAGAAGTCGTAAATTCATAAAAACGTTGGAATCAATTTATGGCCTCAATAAAAGTGTTGGGATAAATTTATGACTTTTCAGACCACCCAAACTTTAAGGCAGATAATAATATTAAAGTATATGTAAGGGGCCATTTGCAGACTGCTAGCTAATAGGCCTATCGAAGTATAATAAAAAATCTTCTCACATCCAATAACAGTGGACTAGACAAAAATAGTTCCTCCCACTGCAGGAACTGGTGTCCAAGAAGAATAAGTTTTAAAAAATATAGTCTGAAAAAAGATGTAGAGGATGCAAGAGCTCTCCTGAAAGCCCGTGCAATGAGTCCCGTAAGCCCTAGTAAAGCCCAGGCGAGATGGACCTATCGGAGCGAGCCTAATCCAGCCTAATCAAGCCTAATTGAGGTTGTCTTCCTGAGGTACCTATCGGAGTGAGCCTAATCAAGCCAAATTGAGGATGTCTTCCTGATGTACATATCGGAGTGATCCTAATCAAGCCAAATTGAGGATGCGTTCCTGATGACACTTTGCCATGATCCTAAGCAACGCATCAACTCGGAATTTGATGAATAAAGGCCACCATCCCGTATATTAAAAGAAGGTACTATTTTAAACATTTTCTTTTACCACTTAAGATCATATGAAAAACCTTAAAAATACTTTTCTGATATTTTACGGTAGAGAGTTATCTGAGATCCGACCAAACCAATAATTAAATAAGATTAAGGTAATTTTAAAAATGAAAGAGAGTATTTCTTTTAGCAAAAAGAAACAATTATAATAATTAGAGTACGTGAAAATATTGTCTTTTTTTTTAAAAAGATTAAACATACTTAAAATAATGAGAAGCAAACAAAAGTGTTGCTTTCTATTTTTTGAATTAATATTATGTTTTTCTGTATATAGATATGTTCAATGTAAATAAAATATTTAATCAAGTTTTAAAAAGTTTCTGTAATTATTTAATTAATAATATTTAAAGTGTGTCAATTCTTTTTTTTACAGCTTAAATTTTAGTTTAATTCATAAGTGGAAGAGTTCGTCTAAATAATTCACAACGCAAACTCTTAATTTTATTCGTAATTATTCAAATTTAATAATTACTTTTTGACGCGAATTATAATTTAATTTTATTAATGCTTCGCGTTGCTCTTCTACTAGAATGTAGGTAAATACGATCACTTATATTATTTAAATTTATCTAAGGTATATAAAATTATATACCAATTTGCTATGAGGTTGCTTGGATGATTTGGACCAATTAACAATTTTGAATATATTTAATAAAAAATAAACAGGTGTAATTATCTGTCCAGCAAGTACCAATTTTTTTTTTTTTTTTTACAAACCACATTAAACATTGTGACTTGCTATTTTTTAAACGCGAATTTCTTTTGTTTTTAATTATTATTTAATCATAGCCATGCAAAAAATTTTAATTTACTGTTTTTTGAATTGAAAATATTTTGTATTATTAAGAAAAATTAAGTTTTAACTTCATTTTTCGCTGATTCAAAAATGGCAATGTTTGGTGCAGTGCTAAGAGACCCTTACAATTTCATGTATGTAGTTTAAAATGCAGTTTTGAAAAAATATTTTTTTGTATAATATTTATTTACGCTTTTATTTTAGTATATTTGTATTGATTTCATAAAATAGTTCTCAAAACTCTGTTATTTTGAATATAATTCATAATAATATTTCACAATCCTATTTCTTTATACACAACAAAAAAATATTTATTTTGACAATATCTCGAATATCAACATTTTTAAAAATATCATATATCAACTTCATCGTAAAATATGTCACGCCTATCGTTTTATAATTGTCTCGATTAAAAAAAAAGCAATTTAACAAATTACAACGACTATGTGGAAAATGAGTTTTTCAAAGACAATGATACACACAACATATCTAAGACATAAAAAATCGCACGGAGTTGACCATATATTACGTACGCCATTGATTAAACATTAACATTCCTGGACCCATCATGAACAAATTTTAAAAGAAATTTCAGTTTTACAATTTTCGGTACTGTAAATTTTTTAACTTCTACGGAGCTGGTCATACATTACGTACGCCATGGATTAAACATTAATATTCCTGGATCAATTTTAAATGAAATTTCATTTTTAAACTTCTAAACATTCCACAATATTACTTTTTATATGTCGTATAGAGAAAAAAAATGCATTTTTAATTGCAAATTGTTTGAAAGCTGTATCTCAATTTGTTTCTGAGTTATTATTTTTTTTGTAGTTTTTATTACTTTTTTGTCATAGTGGCAACAGAAGTATCCATCTCTGTTCAAAGTAGAGGGAAAATACAGATAGTGGCAACAGAAGTATCCATCTCTGTTGAAAGTAAAGGGAAAATACAGATTACTGTATAGACCAATCAGAAAACGAATAAAATGCGGGCTTCATATAATAAAACGCTTCAAATAATGTTTTTGATTTCCTACCCTGACCGAGGACAATAACCATTTTTCCAAATGGTTAATAAACAGTGAAAATCGGCAAGAAGACATCTTCAGACTTAATCTGCTGAATATAAATTTTTTGTTCATGATGAAAGTGACGATAAGTTTTCTGAACATCTCTTTTTCACATTTTCCAACTAAGTTGAAAAGTGTTTATGCATTTGGTTTGTCTGTCCGTCAGTTCACGCTGTAACTCCCGTGAATATACTCGAATTTTCATGAAATTGATAAATGTTATTTAGGGTCACCAAAGCATGTTTAGTATTGTATATGAAGCATGTTTGGTATTGTATATGAAGTATGTATAGGATTAATCGTTCATTTACAGGGGCACTCAAAAGTATTCCATTACATTATGGTATATGGGGAAAAATCGTTTGCAGAGTATTTTAATGACATTACGCTATTTCAAATGTATTCAAACTGATATAAATCACTGAATTTAACTACGATCCCGTTAGAACAGAGCATTCATAGCATTTTTTAGTCATTTACACGGACGCACAAAAGAAATCGGTTACAGTACAGTACTGTCTTTGAGTAATAATTACTGGAGTATATGGTTTAAAATTCGGTATGCGCTTTTAAATGTAATTATTTTTTTGCATCTTACTCGTTATATATAAATTCTATACCTCATATACAGGGCTGCACAAAAGTATTCACGTACCGTATTAGAGGAAATTGCTGAAGGTAAATTTTCAACTGAAGTATATGTATCTCTTTGAACTAAATGTTGGCATGCATGTAGTTAATAGATTCAAATCTATATACCATATACAGGGCTGCTGAAAAAATTCGCATAATTTTCCGCTTGTGGATGGGAACAGCTGAAATTGAGTTTTCAAATATGTTATGCGTTTCCATATGGTTGAATTAGACATCATAATATTTTAACTTATTAAACGGTGCACTTTTGGATCATTATTCTGAATGGGTTGGAAAGTGTTTCATAATCTATGCTTGACGCATGATTTTTTCTTTCTTGTTTTATTTATTTTTATTTTTTATAGCAGTAAAAAAAATTCTGAAAACCAATTGTTCATTGTTGATAAGTGAAGATTTTTGTTGATGAAAAAATTGTGTGTAGCACTTTTTGGCTACCAGTAGATCAAAGATATTTATTAACTGTATTTTATGAAATTAGGTATTTATCTCAGATTAGCTGTTTACTGATAAGGCATAAACAAACCTGTATGGGTATAATATGCTAATATAAACATATCATTTTGTACGGTAAAATATTATCTACCAATTTTAATTTTTTTTTAATTAATAAAGGGTGGAAAAAAAACGCTAATTTTGCAAAATATTGGGACAGATTTAATGCATGAAATTAATTCTATAAAAATTCTGGTTTGAAGGGTTTTTTTTACCCTTGTTTCTTTTTTGCGCCTCTTCTTCCTTTTAAAAAAAAAAACATACAGGTAGAATATAACTTTAACAATACATTATTTAAATATCTGATTCAAACTATTGATTGTAAAACAAAATTAATTTGCATTTAACGATATGCATAAGATGAAAAAACTCCCCCATTTGTAGAAAAAATTTCATCTTCACCACGAGTATCAGATAATGCTTAGCATTTGAAGTGATAACATTTTACATCTGTATATTCCGACAAGGTTTACTAGATAAAATTAATTATGCAAAAATTCTGGTTTCTTTTTTTTTTTCTTTCTCTTTTTTAGCCCCTGGTATGCTATTTTTTTCTCCGAGCAGTTAAAATGTAAAAAAAAAAAAAAAAAAAAAAAAGAAAAAGAAAAAAACAACCGTTCCGTGTGTAAGCCAGCCTTAAAACAAAGCAGATGTATCATTGTACGGAATAATCTCTACAGCTTTTTTTTTTTAATTTCTAAGCATCGCACATTTTCAAGTTTTATACAGTCGTATTAGAGGAAAAAAGTACTTTTTAAATGCAATTTGTTTGAAAATTGCATCTCCATTTATTTTTGAGATATTGATTTTTTGGTAGTTTTTAGCGGCATTTGTTTAATTTTGGCAACTCAAGTACTCCATTTCTATAGAAAGTAAAGGAAAAATAATAGGAAAGTAGCAATTATATCTTTTTGTTGCCATTTTCACAAAAAAAAACTGAAAAAATGTGATTGAAATTCGTGCTATTTCGAAAATAAATAAATAAATAAATAAACGATTTCTGTTAAAACATGGAGCTACTATAAACTAAATTTAATTTTAAGTATCTATATTAATATTAAAAACAAATGAAGACATGTGAACTATTAGATAGTCGATTTGTTTTGTCGAGTTTCTTGCTGATTTCTTTTGCTGGATTTGTGTATTATTCTGAGATAGTGACATCCTATGCATACTTTACTGTAACTGTAGATGTTGTTTAAGACTGGATCGTAAATGAGGAATTCTTCAGCGGATGCGGATGACGTCGTTTTATATAAAATAAAAGCGTGTGTTTCCCCGTATTTTATGGAAGAAACGCCGCGGCGTTTACGAGTTTGAATGCTAATTTTTTTTGCCAAGTGCGGCGTTTACACTATGTGCGGCGTTTACGATTTTTTTTTTCTTGGGCGTAAAATTAGGTTAAAGTAAAAATTCTCAAGTCCCCTGCTCAACAACGCGAAACTTTCCGATTTTACCGATAATAAAAACAGATTCACTTTCGATGACGATACCGAACCATACAGGTGGACAAAAAAAAATTTATAACTCTTCCACTCAGATATTGACGACTCAGATTTTGAGGACTACGAATTGAAAATAAAAAAGTACTAAAGTGGATGCGACGTAAAAAGCGTACTAAATTGTACCGACCACTTAAAAAAATTAAAATCGCCTAAAGAGAGGGGCCTGCATCCCGTGCTCTGGATATACAAATTGACGTCTCCTTAACTTAAAAATTACATAAATATATTTGAAACCTGATTAAACTTTTTTAAATAAAACTTTAGAATCTTAAGTTATTAAAAATGAGGTACACTACACTGTTCAGAAAACTTTGATTAAAGTTAGGTCAATGAGACACTGTTGACAAAAGTAGCGTTCTCATAGGTGCGGCATTTACGACGGATGCGCCGATTACGATATTTTAAAGCTTATTCAGAGCAATTTTGAGGAGAGCGGCGCTTACGACGGATGCGGCGTTTCTCCCATAAAATACGGTAAGTCTTAAAACTGAACTATCTATATTTATATACATATATATATATATATATTTTCATCAGGGGCGACACTAAATTCTGAAAAAGCAGAATTCCTTATTTTCTAGTTGTTATTTTTTTAATTCCCTTTCTATTATCCTTTAAAATTAAGTATATGAAAAAAATATATTACTTTAACAATACGCTATTTAAATGTTTGATTCATATGACTAGTTATAGACCAAAATTAACTTTTATTTAGCGGAATATAATGGATGGGAAAACTTCTGCCATTTCCCTTCAATATAGGTGTATAGAAATTCTCGTCCTCACCAACAATATCAGATAGTATTACCTATAGCATTTGTAGTGACAACTTTTTACACCTGTATTAGTTTATCAGGAAATTCCATCAGGGTTTAGTTTCAACATTCAGCCAAGCAGAGGTGCGTTAATCTCATTTTTTCAATCACATAAGCTCCCCCGAAGATTTATTCTAATCGCAAGCTGAGTTGAAATACGACCTCTTCGTTTGACATTCTACACCTTGGCGACGGAAACGCTCGCCAAGAACAACCCTGCGCTAACTGCGAAGAGAACATCTTACGATTCAGCGATATTATTTTTTTTTTATTATTTGTGCGCACAGGCTCCTGTCACCTTTTCCCAGCTTTCTCCGCCTTTTCTTATTTTTCACAGGGGCTTTTTTCTGTCGGAAGAAGTACTCCATTGTATTTTGCAGGTTTTAAAAACAGGGATTTTTGGTGTAAAATGCTTTTGAGTGAATCAAAGCAATATGAGAAATGGCAAGGTGGTAAATGGGAACGGGATATGTTTTGTAAGTTTGCATGCGCTTGCTTGAGTTTGCAATGTGCAACTTACCACATTTTTGCGGTCTGAACTATATCTGAATTTTCAGTTTTGCAATTTAGCTACCAGACTGAAAAAGCGTTATCCATGCATTCCTCAATCATAGATCAAATGTTTTTACTTCTTAATCATTTAGTTTCAAAAGCTGACAAGAACGAAAAATCATGCGTCAAGCAAGCATAGATTATGAAACATGTTCAAACGCACTCAGAATACTGAAAGAAAATATTACAGTTTAAGAGGCTATTTCAGTCAAGTGAAAAGACCCGCTCGCTATGCTAATCCTATGGAAGAAATTTATAAAGATATGTCGTTTGAATTTCAATATTTTTAAAGGAATTTTTTTTTTTTTTTTTTTTTGCATTGGATAGGTGAGATCGATCTGTACAAAGCCCGTTTTTTACACTTTTCGATTTTGTTTATAAGTATTTTTAATTACAATTTATACACTCCACTTTCATTTTCGGAACCGGTTTCGAAAGTGAAAGCATCCTCATAAATAAAATCTGTTATCAAAATCGTAAAAATAAAAAACGGCCTTTGTACAGATCGACCTCATCTATCCAATGAAAAAAAAAATCCTTTAAAAATATTAAAATGCAAACGGGATACTCTATAAATTTCTTCCATAGGATTAGCATTAGAAAACGGGTCTTTTCGCGTCATTGAAGTAGCCCCTATGCTTTCTAAGTAAACAATTTCGAAAACGCATAATACATTTGAAAATTCAATTTAAAGAATTCCTATCGCTCGTCGGTAAAATACCCAAATTCTTTTGTGGAGCCATGTATATGATCTATTGATTTGTGTATGTTCTTCATAGTATGCTAAAATCTTCTTAAGTTAGGAAACGCTTACACAGTTGGAAATTCCCAGTCAGCAATTTCCGTCAATAAATGGAAATGTACTCGAGATCTTTTGTGCAGCCCTGTATACAATTTATACACTCCACATAAGTGATAAAACAAATAGCGATGCAGCCACGAAAGCCAAGGTACTATCAAGTAGATCTCTGTCATGAGGCGATCAGGCGACTTTCGCCCAGCAGCGTCTATAGGTACAAAACTCATAGGGGGTCATGCAGGTAGGGGCCTGGCCTGTGGTATAATAATAAAATACACTACGTAATATTCTAAAAATCAGTTACATTTAAAAATGCTTACCATGACTAAGGGGTCGTTCAAGTATTACGTAAGCAGTAAGTGGGGGAGGGGTGGGGTCCAGTGTCTGCTTATTTTTGCTGACAAGGGGGAGAGGGGGTCACGAAAATTCTTACGTAAGCATTAGACAACGAAGCAACTATAGTTTAACAACAAAAAGCAAAAGAGCATGATTAAGGGCATGATTAAGTAAACAAGGACTGGAAACGAGGATCATTCCAGCCCACCACTACATTGAAAACTTAATAATAGACAATGCAGAAACATGGATTCAAAGATCTTGGACACCAAACTAGAAATGTGAACGCCAAACGCATAATGTTCCTATGATTCTTGTTAAAATTTTTAGTTATGTGCCTAAATAAGTTAGGGCCGGTTGTATTTCTTAAAGTTTTTGTTGTTGTTGTTGTTGTTGTTCAATGCGATAAATAATAATATATAAAAACTATTTTGTATTCTATGAATTGTTTAATGCCATAAGTAACAATATATTAAACCTATTTTTTCCCCTTCAATACCACAACCCCTATGTGTCTGTTTATGTAAATTTGCTGGATTAATAATGGAATTTATCGCTAACTGTAATTTTTTATGGCAAATAGTGTTGATGTTAGAATGTCATAAAATCTTACGTAAGTAAAGGGGGGGGGTGTCTAGTATTTACTTATTTTTCCTTACAAGGGGGAGGGAGGGGTACAAAATGGCTAAAATATGCTTACTTAAGACTTGAACGGCCCCTAAAAATGCTCTTCTAGCTTTTATTAGTGTAACGGAATTATTTTGTGTGCCCCTGTAAATGAACAATGAATGCTATGCACAACATATTCTGTAGTAAACATCTTGTATTGCAGATTAAAGGTCTGCATGGGCCGAAATTTCCAGGCCGGCCCCGCCCAATACAAAAACTAAAAGTTCGGCCCGATCCCGGACCGTAGAAAAAAAATTATTAGCCCTACCCGGCCCGCTATAACAGCTAAAAATTCGGTCCGACCCCGAAAAAAGTTAAAATCTCGTCCGAGCCAGGCTTGACCAGAGTGAATTTCTACAAAGCATTGGTTTTTACGAGATTTTTACGTTTTTATTTGGTTAAAAATTTGTCTGGTACGAGGAGTTTTGACCAAAAATATTTATTAACTTTTTTTCCTGTTTATAATCTTCACATTTATAGAAGTGCCGCAGGCTGCAATATTTATTTTTTTTTAATGAATCTCTGTTTTTTGTATGTAAATATTTTCTGTTATTATCAATATTGTTAATCCATATTCCATGTATTGAAGTGCTAAAAATCTGAAATAGGCTATATAGTAAAATCTTCTAAGACGGAATTGCATAGAAAAAAAAAAAAAAAAAAAAAAAAAATGCGTTATAGACAAGTTCCCTGCTTAGCAAGTGTAAATGTATTGTACGAGTATATTCTTTTCTTACGTGTTAGTATATTAATTTTGCATGGATCAACACGTTTTTCAATTGAAAACAGGATTCTGTCATAGGCAGGTTCTTTTTCACACGTTTTACTATATTTTAATAAGCGTAGAAATCAACTATTCTTTAAAAATAATAAATTTTAATGTTTAATTGTAGAATAATGGTGATTTTAAAAATGTACGCCTTTTTTTGAAAAAATGTTTGGAGCTAGGCCTAATTTTACTGACCTTTGAACAGACCCCACGCTGAGACAATGATTTTCATACGGGCTGGGTCAAAACTGGGACTGAAAATTTTGGGCCGTGAAGACTAGGAATAAAACCAGTCCCGGCTCTGTACAGAAAAAATAAGTTAGCCCCGGCCCGACCCGATCCTTCATGAAAAAGTAAGGCCCGACCCTGGCCCGGCCCGTGAAGAGTAGTCACTAGGCCCGGCCCGGCCCGTGCAGATCTCTGATGCAGCTCAGTGATATATACAAGTTTCAATATGTTTAAAATAGAGAAATCTCATTAAAATACACTGCAGACGATTTCCCCCCATTATAGACAGTAATATAACGGAATTCTTTTGAGTGTCCCTGTAAACGAACCATAAATGCTGCACACTTCATTTTCAATACCGAACGTACCATAGTGAACCTCAATATAATATATCAATTGCATGATAATCCGAGTACAATTGCTTGAGTTAGAGCACGCACAGACAGACAGACAAATCAAATTCATAAACACTTTAAAACTATGTTAGAAAGTGTTAAAAATCATTTTTGCAAATTTTGACGGAGATAGATAAATACAGATAAAGTAAATCTCCTGAATCATTGATAGATTTTATTTATGCACCAGAAGAGTGTTAAATATTGAAAAACACTTTTTCATTTTTACTGCAATCTACAAAATTAAAATCTTCCTGGTGTGTTTGTATTTTTCAACTCCTCTTCCTAGAATATGGTACGCAGTGCGATAAAATGAACACCAGCTATTCGCATGGATCCAAGGATGTCATATAAAGTCTAAGTATTTTTAAATTTGAATTAGTTTGCGAGATATTATTATCTTTTTATGTAACAATTAAGCGAATTTCTCTACAGATGACAACTTATACTTACTCAATTTTTTTTGTACGTAAAAGTGAGAAAAGGAAAAACTATAAGAATTGGTAGATTATTATTATTATTTTACATTATTTTCTCATTAATACTATTTCTACAAGTGTCAAATGACACTTTTTAAAAGACTTCGATTTATGGTTTTCATTTGTAATTTTTAGATTGAAACAATTACAAATCATTTTTAGTACATTGAAAACTCGTTTTATGCTCATTACATTTAAAAACTACGAGCATAAATAAACATAAATCAAAACTTTAAAAAGGTGTCATTTGACACTGGTAGAAACAGTGTTTTAGTGTCCAGTGTGTAACTGGACAATTATTGCCTCTCTCTGCGATTTCCCCTATTTAGAAGTAATGAATTTAAAAACAGAAACGTAGCTTTTCAACTAATTATTTCCTAAAGATAGTAATTAAAATTTGTCACAAAGACTCAAAATATGGAATGATTAAGCGCGAGAATAACGACATCTTTTAAGCCTTCATTTAAATTTATAAATCTGAAATATTTTTGTATAGTTCGTCAAGATGACATATTTTTTATCAGAACTGTAAACCGGCATCCATGGAAGTGCTTACAGGTTTTGCGTTTTCTAGATTCAATTTTCTTGCAAGTTTTTCTATTTTTAATCTTTGATTCAATTTGTACCCGTTTTCAGTTTTTTTTATTTCCATGCCTAAATAGTGAGATACTTCCCCAAGGTCCTTTAATTCGTATTCTTGCTTTAAAGCTTTTATTATTTTTTCAATTGATTCATTTTCTCCATCTATCAAAATATCATCAACATACAATACACTATTATGTAAGTCGTAATGTTGTTTTCTTTCCGTGTGTATAGGCATGTGTCCACGGTGGTTTGTTGAAAATTTAGTCTTTTTAAAGATTGTTCGATTCTTTTATTCCAAGTTCTGGCTGCCTGTTTGAGACCATAAGTTGGATTTTTTCAGTTTACAGACTTTGTTTTCCGAGTTTTTCTCAATGTAGCCCTCCGGTTGTTTCATAAATACTTCGTCTTCTAATTCACCGTACAGAAAGGCTGTGTCGATATCGATGTGTCTCACGCTCAACTTCTTATATGCGGCTGCTGCTAAAAATGTTCTCACAGTTGTTTGTGACACTACTGGGGCGAAAGTCTCGTCATAGTTTTCGCCATATTTTTGACTAAACCCTTTGGCTACCAAACGTGCTTTGTGCTTTTGTGTGTTTCCGTAACTGTCTAATTTCCTTTTGAATGTCCATTTTCAACCTATAACCTTTTTGTTAGGTGGAGGATCCACTAATTCCCATGTGTTGTGTTTTCTCAGCGAATTGATTTCCGCTTGTGTGGCTTTAAGCCAATTTTCCTTTTCATTGGGATTATTTATTTCCAGTATTTCATTCCAACTAGTGGGTTCTGTCATATCAGACATATCTGTCTGGTGGTACCCCCCTGTTCGATCTTTCAGATCTTCTCGGTTCATTGGTCGGTTGTTTGGACGTGGTTGGTTCTTCGGTTGTGTTGTTTATCTCTGTTTCAATGTAATTTTTGTCCTCATATGAGTTTTCTGTCTCTTTACTTTCTTTTAGGTTAATTTTGCTATTTTCTATGAATTTCACTTTTCTGCCAATTACAATTTTATTTTTTTTAGTGTATACGCGATATCCTTTTGAGTTGTTATCGTATCCTACAAAAATCCCTTCCTGAGCCCTGTCGTCCAATTTTCCTCGATGTTGTTTATTCACGTATACGTAAGCTTTGCACCCGAATGTTCGCAAATAGTGTAAATTCGGTTTGCGATTAAACCATAGCTCCAATGTGGTTTTATTTGTTGATCTTGTTGGTAAGCGATTCTGTAAATGATTCGCGGTGTTAATTGCTTCTCCCCAAAATCTTTGTGGTAGATCCGCTTCTCTGAGTAGGCTCCTAGTCATGTCTAATAGCGACCTATTTTTCTTTCCGCAATGCCATTTTGGCTCGGACAATACGGCACGGTTAATTGATGTTTAATGCCTCTTTTTCTTAGGTAATCCTCTATCCCTCTATTTATGTACTCTCCTCCGTTGTCGGATCTTATTGCTTTCGGGTATTTCCCGAACTGGTTTCGAACCATAGCTATGTAGTCGATTAGTTTATCCTGTACTTCATCTTTATGTCTTAATAAGTATATTACAGTAAATCTAGAGTAGTCGTCAATGAATGTTACAAACATTGTTTTACCACCTATTGTGGGGGTTCCTATCGCTGTGCATACGTCCGTGTGCACTAGATCGAGTACTTCACCTGTTTTGTTTCTATACACTGTTTTGGGATAGGGAGCATCGCTTGTTTTTGTTTGTATGCACGTTTCGCATGTTGTTCCATGATTGCAATTATTTAGTTTTATGCCGTAGGCTAAATCGTCTTTGACCATTTCCTATATGGAATTATAATTTCTATGCCCTAGGCGTTTGTGCCAAAGTTCCAGGCAATCTTTATTTTTGCATTCATGTGCCATGTTTACTATATTCCTATCTGTATTTTCTAATAATTCAACTTCGTATAGGTTATTTTTCATTTTTGCCTCCAAATAGATTTTCCCATTTCGGGACAGCGTGCATGATCTTTATCAAATAATAATTTATACCCATTCTTTGTGGCTTTACTTACTGAAATTAAATTAGATTCTAGCTCAGGTACATATAACACTTCTTTCAACGTAATTTTATTTATGCCCCCATCGGATGTTTTCGTCGTGAATGTAGTTTCTCCGGTACAGAGTTTTGCCGTTGCAATTATTACAGTTGTTTTTTCGGTGTCATTTAATTTAGTAAACTCATCTTTATTGTTTAGGATATGTGAAGATGAACCAGAATCAATGATCCATGTTTGTTTTCCTGCTTTGTCTATTAGAAAGGCTGCGTCGATGCTTTGATCTGGTTTTGCTTCCGTTCTATAATTTCTCTTGTCTACTGATTCGCGGTCAGTGTTTCCTATCTGGTTATACGATTGTTGATAACATAACGATGATGAGTAATGTTTATTTTTGTATGTTTGTGTGTATTTGGGTGATTATTTCGGTTTTTCAAATGCCAACATTCTCTGTACGTGTGATTTCTCAATTTACAATGTGTGCACAGTTTTTCTTTTTTAAAATTATCATTTGGAAATCTTTTCTGCGTTTTAAACGCTTTTGTTGAATTTTCACCCTGGTCTGCGTTCTCAACCCTTCTATTGTACTCATCTGTTAATTTACTTCTAATAAATTGTGGTGTAAGCTCGTCCTCATTTCGCGATTCAAGGGCAGTGATTAAAGTATTATAACTAGGGGGTAGCGAACACAGCAATAAAGCTGAAAGATAGGAGTCACTTATTGTTTCCCCGATCGCTGAGAGTTAGTTTTTTAGTTCTAGAATATATGTTATGTGTTTGATTAAGTTACCGTTTTCTTGGAGCTTGGCTCCATAAAGCTTTCCTAACAAAAATAATTTACTAGACAAGTTCGCCCTTTTGTGTATCGTTTTAAGTGCGTTCCAAGTGTCCCTGGCTGTGTTAAGCCCCTTTACATGGACTATTTGTGAGTCATCAATTGACAGGTTAATTATAGCTCTAGCCTTCCTGTCTTTTTTCTCTCAATCGGTTGTGATTGGCGTGGGCCTATCTTCGGTAATGACATCGAATAAATCTTCTTTGATTAATAACATCACCGTTTTAAATTTCCACGTACTGTAGTTACTAGCGTTAAGTCTTTCAACCAGCTGGATTTCGCGTGATGCGGCCATTTTCTTAGTAATTTAGGTTTTGTTTGTGAGAGGAATTGCTGTTATTTTATTTTATATAAAACTTTTTATATATATTTAGTTTTCTTCAGTTCTTTAACATTTCATCTATATCAACAAAAAAATGCACAATATTTATTTTATCATCAAACAACTAACGAACCATATTTTGAATAATTTTCAATTTCTTTTTAATGTGCATACATTTACGGCCAGTAGTTTTTTTTTAAAATAGTATTTATCTACTAAAATATCAGACTTTCTCAGTCTCCTAATCAATTTATGTTGGCAAAAGAAGCCACCTCTTGTGAACGCAGTAGTAATTGCGCGCTAATATTTAGATAAATAAATAAATATGATTTTGGCCAATTTATGATAAAACAATTGAATATAATAATACAGGTAATTTCTTACCTTTATCTTTCTTGAACAGCATTCCTCAGTTCATAGCTTGGCACACATTTAAATCCAGTACGATGTATCCTTTTGCACGGAATTCTTAAAGATTTTTTTTTCTGCACTATAGTATTAAAATAAAAAATTGTGGTTAATATAAATTTTTTTTTTCTTAATTAAATCCACTCCAGAGACTTGGTTTCTTTGCTTATAGAAAAACTAGCAGGAATGACCGAGCTAAGCTCGGTCAAAATGAGCTTTGTGTTTATCTCGATATATTATTCCCACTAAATCATTCTTGCTGTTTTAGATACAATTAGCTTGACTCTGAGACATAGTGACCCAAAATGACGCACTAATCGAATTTTTTCGAACATGCGACTTAATACAATGCTCTTCTCGAGCTGAAAACGATGGAATACAAAATTTAGTGAAAATCGTTAGTCATATTCTAGATAAAATAAGCTTGACCCACGTTGATTCAAAAAACCACTAACCGAAATTTATCGAAAGTGTGAACTATTTCAATGGTATTTTTGTTCTGTGAAACGGTATAACAAAAAAAATTGTCAAAATTGTTTGAACATTTTTGAGATGGATACCGTTAGCTTGACCCCGACCCATTATCACCAAAAAAACCCACTAATAGAATTTTCTTGAGCATGCGACCCAGCCCACTGGTTTTATATTGTCCAGACACGGTGTAGTACACAGTTTTGTCAAAATCTTTTGAGCCGTTTTTTAGATAAAGTTAGCTTGATCCTGATCCATTAGGACCCAAAATGACCTATTCATTGAATTTTCTCGTACATGCGACCCTGCCCAATGGTCTTATCATGCTCGGAAACGGTATTATACAAAATGTTTTCAAAATGTTTTGAAGCGCTTTTTAAATACAATTAGCTTGACCCTGGCCCATTGTGAGCCAAAATGACCCACTAATCGAATTTCCTTGAACGTGCGACCTAGCCCAATGGTCTTCTCGAGCTCGAAAATGATAGAATAGAAAATTTAGTCAAAATCGTTTAAGCCGTTTTTTAGATAAAAATTAGCTGGACCCTGACCCATTGTGACCCAAAATGACCCACTAATCGAATTTTCTCGAACATGTGACTTACCACAATTCTCTTCTCATGCTCAGAAATGGTATAATATAAAATTTGGTCAAAATGTTTTGAGCCTGTTTTTAGATTCAATTAGCTTGACTCTGGCCCATTGTGACCCAAAATGACCCACTAATTGAATTTTCTCGAACATGTGAATTAGCCCAAACGTCATCTAATGACCAGAAACGGCAGTATATTAAAAAAAATTGTGAAAATGTCTTGAGCCGTTTTTAGATGTAATTAGCTTGACCCTGACTCATAATGACCCACTAATCGAATTTTCTCAAACACGTGACCCATCCCAATGGTCTTTTTGTGCCCGAAAACAATAGCTTGCAGAATTTCGTCAAAATAGTAGAGCCGTTATCTAGATAAACTTAGCTGGATCCACGGTGACCCCAAAATGACCCACTAATAGAATTTTCTTGAACACGTTATCCATCCCAATGGTCTTTTCGTGCCCGAAAATTGTTAGATACAAAATTTAGTCAAAATCGATTGAGCCGTTCTCTAGATATAATTAGCTTGACCCTGACCCATTATGACCCACTAATCTAATTTTCTCGAACACGAGACCCATCCCAATGGTCTTTTCGTGCCCGAAAATAGTAGGGTGCAAAATTTCGTCAAAATCGTTAGAGCCGTTATCTAGATAACTTAGATTGACCCACGGTGACCCCAAAATTACACACTAATCGAATTTTCTCGAACATGTGACTTAGCCCAATGGTCTTCTCGTAATCCAAAACTGTAGAATATAGAGTTTAGTGAAAATAGTTAGAGCCGTTTTTTAGATAAAAATAATTGACCCACAGTGACCCAAAAATGACCCACTAATCGAATTTTCTCGAACACGTGACCCATCCCAATGGTCTTTGCGCTCCCGAAAATGGTTAGATACAAAATTTAGTCAAAATCGATTGAGCCGTTCTCTAGATATAATTAGCTTGACTCCGACCCATTATGACCCAAAATGACCCACTACTCGAATTTTCTCGAACATGAGACCCATCCCAATGGTCTTTTCGTGCCCGAAAATGGTTAGATACAAAATTCAGTCAAAATAGATTGAGCCGTTCTCTAGATATAATTAGCTTGACCCTGACATATTATGACCCAAAATGACCCACTAATCGAATTTTCTCGAACACATGACCCATGCCAATCGTCTTTTCGTGCCCGAAAACAGTAGGTTTCAAAATTTCGTCAAAATCGTTAGAGCCGTTATCTAGATAAACTTAGCTTGACCCACGGTGACCCAAAAATGACCCCCTAATCGAATTTTCTCGAACATGTGACTTAGTCCAACGGTCTTCTCGTAATCCAAAACTGTAGAATATAGAGTTTAGTGAAAATCGTTAGAGCCGTTTTTTAGATAAAAATAGCTAGACCCACACTGACCCAAAAATGACACACAAATCGAAATTTCTCGAACACGTGACCTAGCCCAATAGTCTTCTCATGGATGGATACAAAATTTGGTCAAAATCGATTGAGCCGTTCCTTAGATATAATTAGCTGGACCCTGACCCATTATGACCCAAAATCACCCGCTAATCGAATTTTCTCGAGCACGAGACCCATCCCGATGGTCTTTACGTGCCCGAAAACGGCAGGGTGCAAAATTTAATTAAAATCGTTAGAGCCGTTCGCAAGATAAAATTTACACACACACACACGCACACACAATTTTTGCTCGCATTATAGTATAAGATATTATGCTTGATACTTAGTACCTCTCTATTATAGAAAAAAAAAGGAACTAACGCTGTCGCCGTCGTAAATGAATTTTTATTGTGACCGGAAATCTTTCTCGGCTATTGCATATAGAAATATGAAAATTTATAGTTTTATAAAGAAGTGATATCGATAAGCACGCTGAATAAGACAGTTTTTAAATTAAAGAATTATTTTAAGTGCTATTTAATGTTGAAGTCGTTCAAAATAGTTTCGTTAAAAAAGTCTGTTAGGATGAAAAACTATGCATAGCAATTTTACCATCTTTTACCGGCTCATTACTTGATAAGCTAGAGGTGTGAATAGTATTAGATCATTTTTCATATTTGACTAGTTTTTTGAGTTTTATTTTCAATTTTTAATTCAAAATTTCATTATTTCAATAGAGATTTATTTCATATTTCTAAAAGGTCATTTTTATTATATTATTACCAAATTGTAAAACAGCATAAATAAGGATGTTTCCTTCCAATTAAAAAATATATTTACACGTGACTATTAAAAATAGAAAGGAAACTTTAAAATAATAATTAAATGATCTCATGTTAAAAGCAGTAAATGAGTAAAATTACGTCATAAAAATATAGCGAATATTAAAAAAAGAAAACTTTAAAATACTAATTAAATTATTACGTATTAAAAGCAGTGAATGCGAGGAAAATACACCTTATTTAAAATTCTCAAACAGTTTCAATTTAAAAACATATTTCCGCGAGAGATTTTTTCGTATCTCCAAAAAGTCTTTTTACATGTTATTGCCAATTTTAAAACAATACAGATAATAATATTTCCTTTCAATCTAAAAACGTACTTTCATGTGAATATTAAAAAGTGAAAGAAAACTTTGGTAAAAATTAAGGCCATTATATTTAAAACGTCTTAATTAAAATAATTTTCTTATAGCGTCGTTATCAAATTCCGGGAGGGAGCGACATATTTTATACAAACTGATTTTGAAATGTTGAATTGACTTTATTTAATAAGTCACGAAAACAGCTGCTAGCTGCCTCGACAGTAGTTGATTGGGCATTAAATATCCCTTACTCAAACGGAAATGAATAGAAACTCGAAGACTGAAGATCGCCCACTGGTCGTTTAATTATAATTCAATTCAGTCTTCAGTAATATTTTTTAAACGGAGCAAATTAGCATGTTTTCAGAGCCTGCGGTGTCTGAAAGGTGGTAGCCTAGCTCGCAAGGGGCTGCCTCTGGTTTAATAAAATTAATATGAGAAATCTTTTCTAAATGTAAAAATAAAATTAAGATTTCTTTTTCACTAAAGAATTGAAAGATCTCATTCAATTCAAAAGCAACACATCGGGTTGCCACTCAGCTAGTATGAGCATAAAATTTGAAAAGAGCATGCCTGTGAATAATACGTTTGATTTTCTTTTTTGTTTCCTTTTCATTTATTAATATCCTCAGTGGCGTAGCGGCAGCGAACGCTGGATCACTTTACTACCTGTATTATTATATACTAAATTTGGCCTTATTTAATCATATAACGTTCAGAGATTTAATAAGGCCAAATTTAGTATGTAATAATACGTAAAATGATCTATGTCCTCTGACGCTAAGCTACTGAATAGCATACTTTATAGTAACCCGATGTGTTGTATTTGCATTGCATTGGATGTTTTGATTTCTCGATGAAAAAAATAAATCCAATATTATTGTACATTTTGAAAAAATATATATAACATTAATTTTAGCAAATACAAAATTTCAAGTAAGGAACCTTATTTGCAATGGTTAAACTGAAATTACGAGAATTAGATGTAGCAGATTATGTGATTTGTCAAAAGTATATTGCTCTTTTAAGATCTGGTTTCTAATTTCGGGACTGTTGGAATAAAGATGACGTCACTTTGAAGAACTTATTAAGAAAAAAAATAATAATTTGCCTTTATAAATTAAAATAAAAACTTTACAAGAAAAAAAATCATTTTTGCCTGATAAACTATTTTACTTTAGGCTATTCTCAAGTTCACTGCTCAACAAGAGCGAAACTTTCTGACACAATGATGGACTCATTTTTAAATGTAACGATATAAAATTGACAGGCCTGACTCTGGAAACGATTTGGAACCGAAATGACTTTTTTATTTTTTGATAAATAAATTGCCTATTGAGTTATAAGTGATTTTGATCACGTGACAAGACTTTTTTCCCTTCTCTGACTGTTTTTTCAACTTTCGTCCGAAAATCCGGTTCAAAACGTCAATTTTGACAGTATTTTCTGAAAGATCTATTGAGTTTACAAAGAAACGGAAAACGTCTTTCGGTTATATAGTTTCTGAATAACAACACCTGCCAGTTTCATGCGTTTCCGAACAAAAATGAATTAAAACTTATGTCATTAAACGGTTAAAAATTTACTTTTAAAAATATGTACGTCATTGTATCAGAAAATTTCGCGCTTGTTATGAATTAATTTTGTGACACAAAATTATTGGGATAATGGGATGGGGGTGGGGGGAAGTTGTCAGGTTATAGGTGTGTGTCCCGGACCCAACAGGAATATGATCGGGCTCTGTAATGAATTGCTGAATTTTAAACTCCGGCTATGTTTTTCGGTTTACTATCTATGTGACACGTTAGTTTTTCTTTCTTGTTTCTCTTTCATTAATGATAAAATTTCAACTAAGTTAACTGTTTTAGGATGTCTTATTAAGCTTAACTTTTAGTTTTTTCTTTTGAATTTCATAGATGAATAAGAATAATTTCACGTTTTAATTTTTTGGTTGTTTACTTAGCATCTGTTAATTAAAAAACGTCGTTCTCAATTCATTTCGTTTCGGTTTTTTGTAACCAAAAATTGAATTTCCCATTCCCCTTTCAAAGAAATCGCCGACAAATCTCTTTCCGCTACTAAATCTTCTTTCATATATACATCTCTTTATTAAGAAAACTTCATTTTATGGGATAATCATTATCCATCATCTTACCTGATCAATGTAAAGTGTTGTCTACATTGTACTAACTTTTTAAAAGAGTAAATAATTGACATGATTATAAGTTGCCTCATAACTTTTGCATACAACAGTTTAAAAAGTAATTAAAATATTTGTCAGTAGATGGCGCAACACAGTTTTAGTTTGTTAAGATATTCAAACTAACTTCAAAACGCAAACCTCTTTTTTTGAGTTTGGAGAACTAAACAAACAGGGTGAACAACAAGAAAGGATTCATATTGATAGAGATTTACACGCTAGCAGTTTTCCTGGTTGAGATAGTTCAGCGCCATCTATCGACAAATGTTTGAACTAGTTTTAAAATTACTCTAAACAAAATTAATGAGTTGCCTCAAAACATGTCACGTCTTTATATTTTTTATCGCTAATAAATTAATGAATTTTAAAATTTGTTTACACTTTTCAGGATACACCATATCATGTGCGATGTTGGTTTTTCTTTCTTATTTGTCCTGTTAGAAATAAAATTTCAGTTTGTTAAATTTACGTAAGATACATTATTAAGCTTAGCCATTTACATTTACATTTTCTTTTCTTTCGGATTGGATAATTTCATACGAATAATTTTATTCCGTAATTTTTCGCCTCCTCAATTAAAAAACATCGTTCTCGGTTAACATCATTTCGTTTCTTCTTAACTAAAAATTAAATTTCCCATTCCCCTATCAAATAATTTGCCGAGAAGTCTCTTTTGGCTAGCAGCCCCCTCTAGCATGTATCGCTCTTTATTTAAAAAAAAGGGTCATTTTTATGAGACAATCATTATCCGATCATTGGAAAGCGTGTCCCTCTCTATGCGTGACATTGATTTTTCCTTTCTTGTTTCACTCTTATTAGTAATAAGTTTTCAATTATGTTACATTTTCACAGGATGCCTTATTAAGCTTAACCTTTCACATTCGTTTGTTGACTCATTTTTTATTTGATGCGTATAATTTCAAGCTTTAAATTTTCGTCTGCTCACTTAATTAAAAAAAAAAACATCGTTCTCAGTTCACTTCATTTCGATTCTTCCCAATCAAAAATTAAATTTCCCATTCCCCTTTCAAATATCTCTTTTGGTTACCAGCCCCTTCTAGCATTTATTGCTCTGTTGTTATTGAGAAAACTCATTTTTGTGAGCTAATCACTATTATCCGATCATTGGAAAGCGTGGCCTTCTCTATGCGCGACATTATTTTTTTCTTTCTTGTTTTCCTTTTATTAATAATAAATTTTCAATTGTGTTACATTTTCACAGGATGCCTTATTAAGCTTAACCTTTCACATTCTTTTTTCTTCTTTTGATTTGCGTTAAATGAACCTTTTATATTCATAATTTTTAATTTGATGCGAATAATTTCAGGCTTTAATTTTTCGTCTGCGAACTTAGTATCTGTTAATTGAAAAACGTCGTTCTCAGCTCACTTCATTTCGTTTCTTCACAATTAAAAATTAAATTTCCCATTCCCCTTTCAAATAAATTCCCGAGAAGTCTCTTTTGGCTACCAGCCCCCTCTAGCATTTATGGCTCTTTATTAAGAAAACTCATCTCATTTTTATGAGCTAATCATTATTATCCGATCATTGGAAAGCGTGGCCCTCTGTATGCGTGACATCAGGGGTGTAGTGGAGAGTATACGGAGCTATATGCCGTATACCTTCTGCATTTTTTAAAAAAACTCCGTATACCTTACGACTACAACACTACGTGACATTAGATTTTTCTTTCTTGTTTCCTTTTATTAGCAATAAATTTTCAATTGTGTTACATTTTCATAGGATGCCTTATTATAGCTTACCCTTTCACATTCGTTTTTTTTTTTTGATTTGCGTTAAATGAACTTTTTATATTCATAATTCTTAATTTGATGCTAATAATTTCACGCTTTAATTTTTCGCCTGCCTACTTAATATCTGTTAATTAAAAAACGTTGTTCTCAGTTCACTTCATTTCGCTTCTTCACAATCAAAAATTAAATTTCCTATTCCCCTTTCAAATAAATTGCCGTGAAGTCTCTTTTGGCTACCAGCCCCCTCTAGCATTTATCGTTCTTTATTAAGAAAACTCATTTTTATGAGCTAATCATTATTATCCGATCATTGGAAAGCGTGGCCTTCTCTATGCGTGACATTAGTTTTTTCTTTCTTGTTTCCCTTTTATAAGTAATAAATTTTCAATTGTGTTACATTTTCACAGTATGCCTTATTAAGCTTAACCTTTCATATTCGTTTTTCTTCTTTTGATTTGCGTTAAATGAACCTTTTATATTCATAATTTTTAATTTGATGCGCATAATTTCCCGCTTTAATTTTTCGTCTGCTCACTTAATATCTCTTAATTAAAAAACATCGTTCTCAGCTCACTTCATTTCGATTCTTCGCAATCAAAAATTGAATTTCCCATTCCCCTTTCAAAGAAATCGCCGACAAATCTCTTTCGGCTACCACCCCCTCTAGCATTTACGACTCTTTATTAAGAAAACTCCCTTTTATGAGCTAATCATTATCATCCGATCAATGTTTTTGCAGCGTGCTCACCATTCCCAGAAAAGGAATTCGACGGTAATTTGGGGGCTTCAAATTGGTTCGTTAGTGTTCGCGGCAAAGTGTCTAGTGTCCTCCCCAAGGATCGAAATTTCCCCTTCATTATCTCAATAGCAACACGAGATGAGGTGGGGGAAGGGGGGGGGGGGCTTCTGTATAATTTAATGCCGCACACTACTGAGAAATGGGTTGGAATAATGCTATGCACTAGCACTGTCAGAATTGAATTGCTTTATCTAAATTTAATAATGCATGTTTACCGTGCCCATAAGTGATTTAATACAAATTTGTTTGTGGATACAGAACAATATTGCAGGCTTCAAAGTGTAAGTGATTTTTTTTCTCTCGTCACTTTCTGATTTGCTTATTCACTTATTTACCACCTTTCTACGCTGATTTTTCTTTATTTTTTGCAAAAAGCTTAGTTTAGATTAAACATTAAAGTGAGCAAACGCAAAATGGAAATATTTGCAGTTTATTTCTCTTCCTCCTCGTGGATAAAGGTATAGAATATCTAAGGTTAACTCCCTCATTTTTTTTTTGTAATAATAAGAATAGACATTCTGTTTTATACTTTTTGAATGTTGAAACACATGTGGAATTCGCACGAAGTACCTCATTTATGAGATCATATTGTTTTTAAATGTTGAAGTGCGTATTAGTAGATTACCAAAATGTTTTTATCTCTGAGGTATAACATGTAGATTTAAATAAATAGGCAATTATTAGCTTAAAAACTTTGGGATTATTTCAATCAGTGGTTGATAGTTGATATATGATATAAACAAAAACGTGAATGGTTGGATCCCCACATCGACTGTTACTTATATTTTTCTAAACAGACTAGTGATGACACAATTTTTAAAATACAAGCTAATTTCAAAATGATTCGTCAATGCATAGAAAATTATTAGTTTAAAAACCTGCTAATGTGTTTGTGTAAATGTCTGGTCTGACATAAAGAAAACTGTGAAAGATTTTGTTTACGAGATTGACAATTTTTTATATGTAATAAACAGACTTAAGTTGACATAATCTTCAAAATATAAGCTGATTCCAAAATTATCTTTCAAAACACAGCTAGTTATTACCTTACGAACTTATTTTTTTATATATGTTTCAGCAAAAGACTGCACAGTTTACCACATCGATAATTAGGGGAAAGTAGGGGAATGGCGCTCACTTAAGGAAAAACATGAATAGCTAGTGAAATTTAGACAAAAAAAATCGATATTTTATTAACGAAGTATAACTCCAAAGAATAAGGAAAAGTTTGCAATCAACTAATTTGCGTAAAAGTTTAAGGAATTTTTTTTTATCGTTTTATTTAAATAACCATCGATTGAGCGGTAATGCACGATATAGTAGGGTAATTGCGCTCAGAGTTTGAATACAACATTTAAGTAAAACAAAAGTCACATATGTACAGTTGTGTGGGCTGTTCACAATACTGCAGACTTTTTGTGACCACTTTACACATATTGTGCACACATATTGTATTACACATATAGTGGGCTACTATTTTTAAATTTAGGTTTTTTGATTTTCACCACTTTTTTGAAATCGTAAAATTCTCCTTGTTTAATGACATATTAATTAAGGTGAAAACATGGGAATTTTACCATTTAAAAAAAGTGGTGTTAATCAATACATTTGAATCATTGGTCATCAACGGTCATCATATCCAACGGTCACTATATCCTTCCTGGGAACTTACGATGAAATTCGCTAAGTGCAGGCACCGATCGCACGTTTTCAATTCTATTCTGTTTAGAGATATTGGGTGAGCGGGATTGCCCTTCTGAGCGTCATTACCCTACTTTCCCCTATCAAGAATTAACTAAACATTACGTAATTTTCACAGTGCGAATTCTATTTCACATTTATTACAAAATAACTTCTCAGAGCTTCTCTGAGGTTAAAAACTGTTGATGTGCGTCAGAAAATAATTGACATGCCATAAATAAAAGTGTTCGCGATTTTGTTTAATAGGCTGGTAAATATCTAGAACTAACTAAGCATACTAATGATGACGTAATTTTCAAAATACAAGCCAATTTCAAACTGATTAGACAAAGTATAAATATATTTAATTGAGTAGAAGCCTGCATGTATGTTCAGTAAATGGACATAAAAAAGCCTTTACAATTTTGTTTACCATATTCACAATTACATAGAAGTAACTAAACATACTAACGATGACACAATTTTCAAAATACTAATTCTATTACTCATACAGATTCCAAAATTATTCGTCCTAGCATAGCTAATTATTATCCTAATAATCTATCCCCGTGTGCTAGTAAAAGAGTAACATGACATAAATAAAATCATGCACGTCTTTATTTATTATACTGATAATTATCTAGAATTAATTAAACATACTATTGATGCCAAATTGTTAAAATGCAAGCTAATTTAAAAATGGTTTGTCAAAGCATAACTAATTATTGGTTTTAAAGTTTGCTTATATGTTTCAGTAAATGGCTGATATGACATAAACAAAAACGCGCACAATCTTGTGAACTAACTAAACATACTAATGATGATATAATCTTCACAATATTATTCCTATTATATGTACTAATTCCAAAATGATTCAACAAAGCACAGCTAATCCCAGCTAATCATGGCTGATTATTAGCTTAGAAACATGTTTATCTGAGTCAATAAATGACTACTGTGACATAAACAAAGTACAAATGATTTTATTTACCAGACTGCCAAGTATCGAGGTAACTAAAAAATAACTAATGATGACATAATCGTCAAAATATAATTTCTATTACATGCACTAATTCCAATATTATTCGTCAAAGCAAAGCTAATGATAGTTAATTATTAGCTTAGAAACTCATTTACCTGAGCCAACAAATGACTAATATGATATAAACAAAGCATGAATGGTTTTATTTACCAGATTGCCAAGTATCCGCAGCTAACTAAAAACTAACTAATAGACATTATCATCTAAATACAGCTAATTCCATAATAACTCGTCAAAGCAAGTTTAAAAATCAAACAAGGGGACATACGAAAACCGATCCCCGAATAATGAGTATATACTAAAACGCTGGCGAGGAGCAGATGGACTACCGATTCATAAAGATTATAAAACTTGATAATATAATAAAAACTGACAGTTTGTTGATGGATTGCAGACGATACGCTTACGTATGAATTTTTCACGCCTGTCATTTGAACAGAAAATGTATACGGGAAAGATGGATGTGTGTGTACATAAGGTAATTTTCCTCCAAATGATTTAAACGTAAAATGAATTTTTCAATTTCATTTCAAAAAATTTGTTCGAAATGCTTCCAGATTTCTATAAAATATCTAATAATTTTGTATATTTATTCATTTTTAGCTTCATTCAAATTATATTCGAATTCGGTTATAGCGAGCTCATATGTTATGAGAAATCGATTTTAACGATGAAGATGACAGGGAATGGTTAGAATATAATATAAAAATACTTTGCAAAAAACTCGATTGTAACGTGAAAATATTGGATATAATGAGTAAAAATTTTACAGGCAAATTAAATATTAAAAGTAAATAAAATACAAAGAAAATAACACAGATTTTTCTTACTTTTTCTAAATAAAATGGTTGTTACATCAGTGGTGTCTTACCCGATGCTCTTTTAAATGTTAATCAGATAAATAACTTCAGTTAATTCTCAATGTAAGTAATCAAGCAATTTATGTTTGTGTGTGCATTTTGATGTTTCAAGTGTTTTAAAAAAAAAAAAAAAAAAAAAAAATCAAGTGTGTAAAACTTTGATTACGTGCAATACTCCAATACTGCACACTACAATGGTTCAAATTGAATTCCGTACTTTGCGACTTAAACCCAACTCAATACCCGGAGAGACGCCGGAACAGGCCCGGTTCTGCAGCAAGGGTCGTGACATCATTGGCTCCTTCCAAGGAACCTCACGGGATAGAACCACTACCTGGAGACTAGTGAGGGACACCTCACTACAGGATTGCTTCACCACCAGCCGGAATTGTACAGGCCCCTATGTACAGGCTACCTCTGCGATTCAAGTCAGCGGACGGACACAACAAACATAAATGTTAGTAAAAATAAAGGATAGACATAACAAAAGTAGGAAAATTAGTCACCCGCATCGTGCTTACCTGGGCCAACTATCTCCTGGGATGTCAAGGCTACGGGGTAGGGAATGACAGCAAAAAATGGTGGTCCGGCCGGATCCTGTGGTACCGTCTGTTCCCCATTCGTTCATCTTCTTGAAATTAATCACCCAGATGCAATTCGGCAACATCAAACAATTAAATGAGAAAGGAACCCAATTAGTGATCTCAAAACACTTTAACGAACAGTTGTGAACTTTATGTATCTTCCTTGTGTTAATGACTGCTATTGCGCCTCATAGAAGTAATTTCCGAAACAGATGTATGTTCTTGACTCTTAACAGACTATTTTTTTATATTTTATTTCGTGACAAGCATTTTTTGCCCACTTAGATGTTCGCTCAGTATCTAAAATGTAATCGCTTTAATAACGCGGAGCTTTTAACTGCTCCATAATAATATATCTATGTTTAACAAACTGGAGTCCTTCTCTTCGTCTTAATACACAAATTAATCCTGTGTTACCTTTCAGAAGAACACGGATAAACCGGATTTACAAAATGATTTTTCAGAATAAAGCTGACAATAAATAGAGATTTTACACGAAAATGGATAAATCAAAGTATGAGCGACTGTAACCGATCCCTGGCCATACTTCATAACTGTATATGGCGTTGGCGAATCCCGAGCCAACACAAAATGAGATTATAACAGGTAAGCGCGCTTTACTTACCTCTAATTTGTACTAGCAGCATAAAACCACATTATAGGTATTTTATTGTTTACGTTTTTTCATGAGAGATCGCGTTTTGCTGTCGAGTGTTTTTTGGCTCAACACGCCATACAATTCCAACACATCTGACATCTGCTTCTATCCACGCTAGGGAAACTGCGCCTCACAGCCTCCCAAGTCCCAGATTGGGGTAGTAGATGTCCATACGATGCTCCTCCGAGTGACTGACCGGCCAGATGCACGTGCTGTGGAACTGTAATCGCCAGACAGGACGTGGAGAGCCATCGGTATTCTGCATCCATCGGAAAACCCGCTTTAGTCTTCATCCGAAATTGGAAGAGACTGCCACGGCGTCCTTAGCCAGGCTCTCTGTCATCCTCCAGCTCCGAAGCCAGGTTGATTCGAGACCACCTAGAGGTGCGAGAACCAGGCCCTGACTATCGCACGGGCACCCGGGGCCCGTGACTGGGCACAAAATTTCTGAGGGGCAGAGAATCTATATATATATATTACGCTATCGTACGTGGCACAGAAATTGCAATTATTTGTTAATTGTTTAATGGCAACGCTCGAATGAAACTCATCTCATTGGCTATCGAACAGAATTTAAATGCATCTCCATACCTATAAGGGGGGGGGGGGGGCGTTATCATATCGTGGAACCTGTTCTGTCGCCAAATGCCACCAAGTTTGTCGCCAACTTTGTGATATATCACCAAAAGTGACGCCAACATGGCGATATCTCTAATATTTCGCCAAATTCCCATAGACTTCTATTGTAAACCAATAGGGTTTACTTACTTACAGAAAATCAACAAATTGAGATATCAAACTAAATTATAAAACATATAGTTTTATAAATTGAGATATTTTAATGCAACAAAAACTAATATTAGCTTAAGGGATTATATTTAAGGGAGTCCAAGTAAATTAAATTATGAATAAAAGTAACTTAATACAATGCTTAGCATGCTTTCCCGAACATAAATTTTAACGGAGACCAAACGGGTCGCCAAGGACGGCTAGTTTTTTTTATAATTTTATCTAAATTTCCATTTTAAAAAAATCCTAATTGTGAAAAAAATGTGATATTTGAGATACTAATACGATGAAATGACAAAAATATATCTCAATATATGGTGAAAAGCACATTTAAAAAATAATAGGAAAAGAAAAAATTAATTCCTAGAATCGTTTTTCAATTTTCCGGAATACTAAATTTTTTCAGTTCACACTTTTCGAATAAGCGCGTTATAGGTAAAAATAAATTAGTATCAGTAAATGAACCAATCTATGGGGGCACGAAAAATTGAAAGTGCGCTGGGCATAGAAACTTGCTAGTCGGGTCCTGGCGAGAACCCTCAAGTGTGTAATACAGTCCATTTAAGATCGACATTATTTTTTACCAGAATACCGACCCACACTCATGGCGATCAAATCGGGATATACGTGCAACAAGCAATGAAGTATTGAGACCATAATCAGACCATATAAATCGTCCACTTATTGAACGTGTTATTACAGATTATTTGTCATTGGAGTGACCATGAAATCTTTATTGGAGAATAATTTATTAGAATGCAAGATTACAATAATAGTCGTTGAGCCAGAAGCCAAAATTAGTGATTTTGGTTTCATCTCTGAGGACTTGATGATATATACCTTTTTGGATTCACAATGGTCCAATGAGTTCATTTTATGATCATACTATGAAATTTGTAGTAGCTTATAGGCGCCATATGGAAAAGATCAGCGCCATCTATCGCAGATAGATACATATGATTTTTTTTGCCAGTATCACATGATTAAAGAGTTTTCAATGAAAAAATTGAAAGAACAAATATTGTTAACACATAAAACGTTATACAAATTATATATTTATTAAGATTTTATTTTAATATGATGCTTATCTTTGCATTTAACTTTATGTTTATTAATATTTTCAATGGTATAATATTTAACAGTTCAAAAGACATTTGCGATGAAAGAAAACCGAAATCTTGTTTTGCATTTTAATACATATTATTTTCATGTGGTAAGACACAGGAATTCAAGAAAAATTTAATACTGGTGAAATTATTGTACTTAGTCTGTTAAGAATTAGCCCCTTCGGGACCACGGGTACATATATGCACCTTCGGAAACGAGTTTCCATCGCTTGTTTTTGATATCACTAAAGGAAAAATAAAAAATTTCTTATTTAATTAAGATATTGTCTTGATTGCTAAGCTAAATAAATTGTTTGACAAAAAGTGGTGTCAACCGAATAAAATTCATGCAAAAGATGCTTGTCCCGAACGGGTTAATAAAAACCAGAAATCTTAGTCTTCTTCACTGCTATCATCATCATCGGTTGACATTCCTGTGTCTAAATAACTCCCATCGTCATAGAACAGTTCTATATTCTGCATATGCGTGTATATCTGAGGTTATTAAAAAGACACGCATATGACGGTGAGACACATGTTCTTGAACAAGAACATGACATCAGTTCTAAAATAGCTTCTGGAGCAGGAAGACTGCCATTCCACTGGACCTCTAGATAGCCTTTTCCTTCACTATCTGTTCCAAAAATCCAACCATATTTATCTGAGGATGGAAGATCAGCCTGTAGGCACTTCACCCGAACAAGACGGTGGTAATTAGCTCGCATTACCAGTGGGTAGAGTGTATTACTTACAAGGCAGAAGGCGATACGACTCCACAGACTCCTTTTTTTTTACCGAAAAAATATGTAGAATATAGCGCAATTCGATGATGTCTGAGTATTTGTGCTTTCTATAGCAGAGATGGTAAATTACGACTTAAGCATTTTCTTTGTTCCCTCAGATATATCAGCTTCAGTATCAGGCGCATTTCGAAATTCAGTGTTCTGAATCATCATTTTCCCTTGCCTGCAAAAGCACTTACTGTATCGCACCCGACAGTGATTACATTTCATGTAATGCATTACATACCGCTTTACCTAGAAGTCCATGCATCTCACTCAAGTTGTAGTACTTTACTTTACCCTGCCATTGGACCCGCATTTTACAACTATTAACCCTTTCCAGTTTTTCAAGTCGTTTTCTAAAGAAAACAGTGTAATAACTGCCACATCAGTATCTATATAGAGATAATAATATTTCTAATTCCAGACGCTAAAGCATGGCGTGCGCGAAATAAAAGTCGCGTATAACCTCTTCTTGGAAGCAGGTCAATTTAGTGGATTCTTCAACTAGTTATTTCGTGTATTTATAGCATTTTTCTCAGCAGATAACGTACATCATTCATGTATCCAACTGCACTGTAAAAAAAAAATCTGTAGTTCTACAGATGTAAAGTTACATGCTTACTAAACTTTCATCTGTAACTGTACGAAAAAATCTGCAAATCTACCAAACTAGTTTTTGTAAAGCTACAGAAATCTGTAACTGTACAAATGAATCTGCTAAAATTACAGATAATCTTACTAAAATTTTTTCTGTAACCTGGGTTGCAGTTACATGAAAAGTTCTAGGCATCCCAGTTTCCTAAAAAATGTCTAGTAACCTTACAGATTTTTTGATTTTCGGCGCAAAAGTGCGTCTGTTACAGGAATTTTTGTTGTTGCCGTTACATAAAAAGTTTTAGGAATCCCAGTTTCCTTGAAAAACTTTAGTAACTTTACAGATTTTTTTTTACAGTGTGTTTCAGATAATGTTCATTTTGCCATTCTTGAGAAATGAAATGTATAAGTTCTTTCTTGTTCTCCTCATCAGATAGAAACTGCTTCCATTCTCGTACTGGGTGTCCAGGAGTATATAACTTTTATAGCATTACCAACAGTTCATATTTTTCGTCCTTTTCTTTTTATTGAGATTTGCCTGTATATATCAAATACAACATCTATTCTTTGAGAGGATGTAGAATCTTGTATTATTTTAGAAAACAGATTCTTTGCTAGTTGTCCAAATGATTGTAGCTCCTGCGATAGCTTTGAACAAAGCACATTCCGTCGATTATATTTACAACACTATCATTTGCATTCTTTCGGCAGTCGCAATTTTGTCATAACATCCATCAGTTTGATTTTTCAGTTTTTCATATTAAACCATCAAGTGTTGCTGAGGTCTATGGAAGAGGCGAGGCCCTAGGTGGTATGAAAAGACAGTTCTCATATCGAAATTTCTTCGCTCTGCAATGATTGCCATCTGAGCAAACAGATTTCTTTCTGCCTAGGCAACAAATTCTGTTTTATTAAATTTTACACTCTGTTTCTTCTTAAAGTCAGAAAATGTTTTTAGCTTCTTTATATTTGGAGGTTTGAAAAACCCGTCTGGCTTTGAATCTTCAGACAGATATTCTCTCTTGAAAGTCTGGTAAGCTTCTTCACCCATCTCATGAGCTTTGACTATGTCTTCGACAATTTCTAGATTTGTCATTGCTCCAGTTGATTCTATTTCCATGTCTAGATTTATCTATTCATTGGTAATCATGTTCTATAAATATGAGATATCACGTTCGTCTTTCTGGATCCTGCTCAAAGACACAGCTGGATGCAGAACTAATTTTGGTTCTTTCACGAATCATGTTAAGAAATGCTGCCCTGATATAAAAAATATCTCTCGACTGTGGCAAGTCTTTGACTGAACCTCGTTGTACTTTTTGACACCAACATGTCCTTACTTATTGTCTCTTCAATCGCCCATTTAATTTACATGCAAAACCAAGACAATCTTTCAATCACCCTGATTATCGGCGGCCATTTTCCAATATGGCGTCCAATAGCTACTCTGGTTTTGAATGTATCATGGATAAATGTCATTCTGATGTTGTGATGAATCCAAAAATGTGTGGTTTACCAAGTCCGCTGACATGAAACCACACGAGTCCCTGGCTCAACGACGGCGGCCATTTTCCAATATGGCGTCCATAAGATACTCTGGTTTTGAACATATCATGGAAAAATGACATGCTGTTGTTCAGGTGAATTAAAAAATGTATGGTTTACGAAATTCGCAGGCATGAAACCACTCGAACCCTTAACTCAACGGCGGCGGCCATTTTCCAATATGGCGCCCATAAGCTACCCTGGTTTCGAAAGTATCATGGATAAATGAGGTGCTGTTGTTGTGGTGAATCCAAAAATATATAGTTTACCAAGTCCGCTGACATGAAACCACACGAGCCCCTGGCTCAACGACTATAAAACCATATTAATTACCACTTTTACAATAAAATAAAAAAAAATGTTAAATAGTAACTTCTGAAATTTTCACAATTTCACGGATAAAAATGACTTCGTGAATGCGCCATAAAAGATTTGCATTGTTGAGTGGGTGATACAGAATAACAAATCGAGAATAACTTTAATCTAAACTGGCTAATTTCGGACACAATTTTTATTTCTTTTTTCCAAGCACAGGAAATCGGCAGGTGCTCTTATGCATAAACTATGTAATTGAATAGTTTTTTCTTTTTTCGGTAAAGGTAGAAATTTTTTCAAAGTTAGGTTTTGAACAGAATTTCCGGACGCGACAGCTCGGAAGAGGGAAAAAATTGCTGTCACGGGACAACGGTCACTTATAACTCAAGATATAATTAAGGAAAAAGTCTTTCAATTACACAGTTTCTGAATAACAACACCTGCTAATTTTATGCGTTTCCGAGCAAAAAAGAATTAAACAATGCATTAGAAAGTAGCCCTTTTTGATTTGAGGACAGCCTTAAAAGTGGAAAAATATTTTAAGAACACCTTTAAACAACGCGAAACTTTCTGATACATTTTCTGACATTTTTAAACACAAAGGCATATCATTGATAGGCTTGACTATTGAAGCGATTTGGAATCGAAATCAGTTTCCATATTTTGAGCAATTTTGGTCACATGACAGCCGTTTTTCTCCTCTCGCGGTATTGCGTCCGGGAATTCAATTCAAAAAGTCCCCTTTGACAGTATTTTCTGAAAGATCTTCCTTCTTTACCAAAAAAAAGAAAAACGTTTTTCGATTGCATAGTTTCTGAATAACAACACCTGCTGATTTCATGCGTTTCCGAACAACCATGAATTTAAAAAATGCTTCAAAAAGCCCCTTTGGATTTGAGTACAGCCTTAAAAGGGGAAAAAATATTTTAAGAACACCTTTAAACTACCAGTTTTTCCATTGAGGTTTTATAATCCAATTTTTTGAACTAATCCAGATTTATTACTTTAAAGAGAAAAGTGGGAAGGGAATGCAGGGCATTATACCCATCATACAAACCCTTTGATTAGGATAATAGCTATCATCTGATCCATACTCGACCGACCAAACCCAGATATTCACGCTTGAAGCAATGAAATATTGAGACCTAATCAGACCATATAAACCTCCCCCTTCTGGACAACGGGCTCCCGCGGGGCGGTACAACAATCAAATTAAACGGATCTCCCTTTTCATTTTGGGGGGAGCTAAACGGCGCAAAACCCCCTTTTTAATAAAGAGGGCTGAGAATCAAAAGATGTGGAAAGCAGAAACATTACCCCCAATTATTGAGATCCCTCTAAAAGATGCAACAGGTATTTTTGACGTTATCTGATGCGGTCGTCTATGGGGCTTTTGTATTCTGGGTCCATTTATTAAGAAAAAAGTCACGTGGCCAACCACCTGCTCTATATTTCGCAGTGCTCTATCAAAGTGAAAAAAGTTAATGAAGGATATAGTAGTAAATGGGTGTCTCTTGATGTAGCACGTGTATGAAGGTAATATTCAGTGAAATCATGTAATCGTAAAATACGGACAAAAAAGTCATGTGGCTTACAGGTTAATTATAATACAATCAAGTTAATTATAATCATGTGCCTATGGAGTCATTGGCTTGTGATACTATGTTCGTAATAACACAAGATATTAATATATTTAATGAAAATGATATGAACTCTATTAAGTTCTTATACGAATTGAATATTTCTAACTGAGCGAAAAAATGCCCAGACCGGGAATCGAACCCAGATCCTTGGCTTACAGGGCCAATGCTCTACCGTTTAAGCTAACTGGGCCGACAACCGGTGAGCCTATTTCGCTGATAACCTTATTGGTAATAACATCTGGTCTGTCATGTAGACAGCTCAACGGAATAAACCGCAGGTAAAGGAACTTCATATAAACGATGGGTACGTAAATAAACTATTATTTTAATGCAATGAAATAAGGTTATCTGAACGAAATATGCTCACCGGTTGTCGGCCCAGTTAGCTTAAACGGTAGAGCATTGGCCCTGTAAGCCAAGGATCTCAGTTCGATTCGAGGGCTGAGAATTTTTTCGCTCAGTTGGAAATATTCACTTCGTATGATAACTTTACCAATCAGTTTGACTGTGTTAAAATAATAGTGTATTAATTTTCTTGAATCCTTAATTAACCTTATTGTGACAAGTCATAAATTATTTTGTAAAAGCAAACAACTCCATTTGAAATTAGTTTTATTAAAATATATACCTTGCACAACTAAAACATCAAATCCAAGTACTTTCGAGCATCTGACATGCTAATCATCTGAGTTAAAATCGTTAAAAACCAGAAATCAAGTGAACTCGACCTCAGGTTTTTAACGATTTTAACCCAGATGACCCCCCCCCCCCCCCATGTCAGATGCTCGAAAGTATTTGGATTTGATGCTTTAGTTGTACAATGTGCATATTTTAATAAAACACTTTTAAGTAAATTTCAAATGGAATTCTTTGTTCTTACGAAATAATTAATATTACTATTAATACATTGTTAATAATTATATGGTAATAATTAACATATTGTTAGTTTTAAAAAATAAATAGCAGTTTTTAAAAATGCATAATAAATTTTAAATATTTAATTATTTATTAATTTATTGGAACTCAAGCATTACTTGGGCTTTGTACCCGAAAATCTAGTGAGTTTTACCACCTGTACTATTGTGGCATCCGGGACTTTTAATTCAACCAGACGGATAGACGTACAGAGAAATTTATATTCTATACCGAACTTTTATTAAATTTTATTTCATTAAACTGCCGTATTTAGATACAAACAAAATTATACAAGATCATCAGAAAGATAAATCCTATTATTAAATTATTAAAGAAACTATTAATTATTACTATTAGAAGTTACTAAGAGTTAATTAATGACACTTTTTTTTTTTTTTTTTTTTAGCCATTTGGAAAAATGGTTATTGTTTTCTGTCAGGGTAGGAAATCAAAAACATATCTGAGGCGTTTTATTGGTTGAATCCGCATTTTATTCGTTTTCTGATTGGTCTATACAGTAATGTGTATTTTCTCTTTACTTTCAACAGAGATGGATACTTCTGTTCCCACTATGACAAAAAGTAATAAAAACTACAAAAAAAAAAAAAATAAATAAATAAAAATAAAAAAATAAAAATTAATAACTCAGAAACAAATGAGATACAGCTTTCAAACAAATTGCATTTAAAAGTACAATTTTTTCTCTATACGACGGTGTAAAAAGTAATATTGTGGGATGTTTAGAAGTTTAAGAATGAAATTTCATTTGAAATTGGTCGTCAGATTTCTTGGAAATCTGACGATGGGAAAGCCTTTTCCCGAACAGCCAATGAAATGCTTCGATAATACGTAAGTTTCAGGAAATCTGACGAAGTGCAGGCGATTTTTGTCGCTTGCAATTTTTACGTGTAACACTATTAATGTTTAATTCATGGCGTACGTAATGTATGATCAACTCCGTGCGATTTTTTATGCCTTAAATTTTAGTCTTTGAAAAAATCATTTTCCAAATGGTAATTGTAATTTATTAAATTGCTTTTTTTTTTCTTTTAACCATTTGGAAAAATGGTTATTGTCCTCCGTCAGGACAGGAAATCAAAAACATATCTGAAGCATTTTATTGGTTGAATTCGCATTTTATTCGTTTTCTGATTGGTCTATACAGTAATCTGTATTTCCCCTTTACTTTCAACAGAGATGGATACTACTGTTGCCACTATGACAAAAAAGTAATAAAAACTACAAAAAATAATAATAATAATAACTCAGAAACAAATTGAGATACAGCTTTCAAACAAATTGCATTTAAAAGTACATTTTTTTCTCTATACGACGGTGTAAAAAGTAATATTGTGGGATGTTTAGAAGTTTAAGAATGAAATTTCGTTTAAAATTGGTCCAGGAATATTAATGTTTAATCCATGGCGTACGTAATGTATGATCAGCTCCGTAGAAGTTTAAAAATTTACAGTACCGAAAAATGTAATCCATGGCGTACGTAATGTACGATCAACTCCGTGCGATTTTTTATGTCTTAAATTTTAGTCTTTGAAAAAATCATTTTCCAAATGGTCGTTGTAATTTGTTAAATTGCATTTTTTTTTCTTTTGTATACTGTATGTTTACTGTATTTTTTAAAGCAGATTTGCAGCATAGTCACTATAGATTTCTATAACTCCCCTAACCTATATTTTTCTATCTTTTAGAGAATGCATTGAAGGGAGATGATAAAAATATCTCGGTGACTCAAATAATCAGAAGGTTTTGTAGAAAAATAAACTTTATTAACACAACAACACATAGTCAAATATTCGCCATCGTCACTGAAAGAATATCTGCCGCTCTCTGCAGAGTTCGAATGTTACTGCGTCACGTGACTTCAAAAGCTCTCCGCAGAAAACGCGGGGGGAGGAAATGCGCCTCATTGCTATTGGCTGGCTCCTCGCGTGCGAGAGAGAGAGAAATAGCAGACGGCTACAGAGTATGCCCCCAGTGACGAAGTCGCGATTACAAAAAGGTAGCAATTAATAAGATACATAAGAAAGGTCTTGAGTAAAATTGAAGTACATATTATGCAAAAAAAAATAGAAAATATATTATGCATTACATGAAAAACAATACTTTTGAGAAGGAAATAATATGCACACTATATACATCAAATGTTTTAAACAATATAATCCGTAACGAGATGTTTCGGAAAACGAACTTTACGACCAGATTTGGTGGTAGGGTGTTCAACAGGAGTAGTTGGAAAATTTATGGGCTCATTTTGTTTTTGAGGTTGGTAAGGTGAAATAGAATCTGCTAATTGATATGCAGGTTTAATGCGATCAATAGATACAGTACAGCGCTTCCCGTTTATTTCCAAGTCAAACGTTTTCTCAGACCTGTCAATCACTCGATGAGGTCCTGTATAAGGGGGTGATAAGGGAGGATTGACTTTACCTGATCTAAGAAACACGTGTGAACAGGTTTTTAATGAGGGATTGACATAAATTTTAGGATTGCCGTGCATTGCAGTGGCAATGGGATTTAACTTTCTCATTTTTTCAGTTAACTCAGTGACGTATGTAAGAGTAGGTGGTTGATTTATAGTTTCAGTGTTTATGAGATCAGAGGGTAGTCTGATATTTGTGCCATAAACAAGTTGAGCACAGGTCGCTTGGATATCATTTTTAAGAGCAGTGCGTAAACCAAGTAAGACAATGGGGAGGATTTCAGTCCATTGAATTTGATTGTGAGCTTTAAGAGAACTCTTAAGATGGCGATGGAATCTTTCAATAAAACCGTTAGACTGTGGATGGTATGCTGTTGTTCTGATGCGTTTACATCCTAATCTATCTGTAAGCTCTTTGAAAAGAGTGGACTCAAAATTTTTACCCTGATCAGTAGTGATGGTAACAGGGGTTCCAAATCTGGAGATCCAACTGTGTATCAATGTACGAGCAGTTGTTTCTGCAGTCATATCAGATGTGGGTATAACTTCGGGCCATCTCGTGAACCTATCAATGATGGTCATGCAATACTGATTGCCATCGGATGATGGTAAAGGTCCGATAAAATCAATATGAATATGGGCAAAACGAGCATCAGGTTCAGAGAATGTACCAATTGGTGATTTGGTGTGTTGAAAGATTTTAGCTTTTTGACATTTCGTACAGCTGCGAACCATAGATTTTATGTCCTTACGCATGCGAGGCCATACAAATCGTTTAGAAATTAAATCTAATGAAGCTGAGATACCAGGATGCGAGAAATAATGTAAGGTTGAAAAAACTGTTTGTCGCATACTTTTAGGAACAAATGGTCGAGGATGTTTTTGTGACATATCGCAATATAAATGTACATCTTCGAGTGGAAAATAATGTTTTTCTAATTTTAATGAAGTGGTGTCAAATTCGAGAAGTTGTTTTAGCTCTTCATCATTTGTCTGAGCAGTGGCAAACTCTTTAAAATCTAACACATTAGGAGAAATTGAATCTATCTCAATTCGAGATAATGCATCGGCCACAATGTTGTCAGAGCCTTTAGTATATCTAATATCAGTAGAAAACTGTGAAATATAATCTAAATGTCTCAATTGACGTGGGCTACATTTATCAGGGTTTTGTTGAAATGCGAATGTAAGGGGTTTTTGGTCTGTATAAATAATGAAATTTCGACCTTCTAGCATGTGTCTGAATTTTTTAATAGAACAGTAAATAGCAAATAATTCACGATCATAAGTAGACCAATTTCTTTGAGATTTATTTAATTTACAGGAATAAAATGCTATTGGTTCCCATTGGTTTTCGGAGAGTTGCATTAAAGATCCACCAATTGCGACATTGCTGGCATCGACCCATAAGCTTAGCTGGGTGCCAGGAATTGGATGTCGTAATAATGTAGCTCGAGCTATAGCTTCTTTTGAAGCAGTGAAGGAAAGAATGGCTTCATCGTTCCATTGCAATTCCTCAGTTTTGTTAGCATTGGAACGGGGATGTTTTTTCGTATTTTTGTGTCCTTCTAAGAATTTAACGAGTGGAGCTAAAATATCGGCAGCTTTGGGAATGCACCGTCGATAAAAATTGAAAAGACCTAAGTAGCGTCTTAGTTGAGTTAAGGTAGAGGGCTGGGGGAAATCTAGGATGCATTTTACACGATCAGGTAAGGGTTCAATTCCTTCAGCTGAAAGTTTGAATCCTAAAAAATCGATAGTGGATTGGCCAAATTTACATTTATCAACATTAATACACAGACCATATTCTTTAAGTCTAGAAAACAACAACTCAAGGTGTTCTAAATGTTCAGTTTCATTATTTGATGCAATTAGAAAATCATCAAGAAATGCGTAAACAAATCCTAGGTCACGAATTACGTCATCAATAAATCGTTGAAAAGTTGAGGAAGCGTTACAAAGGCCGAATTGCATACGAGTGCTTTCGAAAAGTCCGAATGGAGTGCAAATCGCAGTTTTATGTACATCATCAGGATTTATGGGAATTTGATGGTAGGCTTTTACAAGATCAATGTGACTGAAGATTTGTTTACCATGTAATTCAGCAGTGAAATCTGCGATACAAGGGATAGGATATTTCTCTTTAATAGTTTGTGCATTTAGAGCACGATAATCACCAACAGGTCTCCAATCGACAGATCCTTTCTTCGGCACCAGGTGCAAAGGCGAAGAGTAATTACTTTTAGAAGGTCTCATATGACCGAGTTGTAGCATGTGCTGAAATTCAGCTTTGGCAATTTTTAACCGATCTGGAGCTAGCCGTCTAGGCTTAGCAGCGACTGGAGGCCCCTTAGTGTTTATATAATGCACAGTATTATGCTTAACCGGTTGGTTAGGATCCGGTAATTTCGTGATTTCAGGAAATTTAAATAATAATTTACCATATATATCATTTACAACATTGGGTTTCACAGAAAATATATTACAAGTACTTAATATAGCAGGAGCTTTTAAATTAGTAGTGGAATCAATAAGACGACGATTCCGTAAATCAAGTTTTAAATTAAAATTATGCAAAAAATCAGCTCCTAAAATAGCACATGAAACATCACAAATATAAAAAGAATATGTAAAATTTCGGCGTAGGCCTAAGTTGATATTAATACATTTACGACCATACACATTAATTTTTGTGCCATTAGCAGCACGAAAGGTTTGAAGAACAGGCTTAGTTTTGTCATTTTTATTCGCGGCCACAAGTGAGGCATCAGATCCAGAATCGACTAGAAAACACATACCTGTATTTCTGTCTCTAACGAAAAGGCGACGAGAAGGTGCTGGGGAGAAGTCCGTCGCCGCTACTCTTCCCGCTTCTGGTTTTCCGAATAAGAACAAGGCGCTAGGCACTTTTTAGCTTTTTCTTGATATTTTTGGTGATACCAACACAATGTTGCATCCCTATGGCGGGACTGAGAACGATTACGCTGATGGTTATCACTTCTAGATACACTTCTTGAACGACGAAGATGAGCGACCTCTTGGCGTAATGCTTGGATTTCTTTTACGAGCATATCAATGGCTGGTGGTGTCTGAGATTCAGTTGTTGGTGTTCGAATCGAAACAGAACTAATGTTGGAAGGCGTTAATTCAATTATTCTATCAGCAATATCCGCCGCTTTATCTGGAGTAATTTTTTCAATGGAAGCTAGAATCGTTTGCACAGTGGTTGGCATTTGTTGAGTAAACAGTTCTAGAAGAAGATCGTTACTAATATTATGGCTTTCAGCCCGTCTTTTCATTAATCGAAGTAATTCAGTTGGTTTTCTGTCACCCAGGCTTTCTCCAGCTAGCAGTTTCCGAATTTCTAAAGTACGACTTTCTCCGCAACGTTCGATAACTTTTGCTTTCAAAATCTGATAAGGATCAGTTGGATCAGGACTCATTATCACATCTCGAACCATAGTAGCAGTAGCAGGCGGTAGATGCGCTACAACATAATTATATTTTGTTTTCGACTCAGTGATAGCTTTAGGAGTAGCTAATTCGAACGTGCTGTCCAGCATATGAAACCATAATGTAGGGTCCACAGAGATATAGGGTGGAATGACTACGGCAGATGTTTCAGCAGTTGCCATTTTGCTAGTTAAACAAAACGTTCCATGAAACAGTTGAATAGTTCGACGTTCTATGAAATAGTTGAAGGTTCAAAAATCCGCGGTCACCATTTTAGAGAATGCATTGAAGGGAGATGATAAAAATATCTCGGTGACTCAAATAATCAGAAGGTTTTGTAGAAAAATAAACTTTATTAACACAACAACACATAGTCAAATATTCGCCATCGTCACTGAAAGAATATCTGCCGCTCTCTGCAGAGTTCGAATGTTACTGCGTCACGTGACTTCAAAAGCTCTCCGCAGAAAACGCGGGGGGAGGAAATGCGCCTCATTGCTATTGGCTGGCTCCTCGCGTGCGAGAGAGAGAGAAATAGCAGACGGCTACAATCTCATTTTAATCAATCCTAAAGAAATGCTTTTATTTATAAATAATATATTTAAAGCAATATTAATTATGGGTATCTCTAATAAATAAATTTATTATTATTATTAAGAAAACAGTTGCTATTGTCACAATAGTCTTCTTGCTATGTGCATTTGCGTCAATACACTATTAAACACTGTTTTTTTTTTTTTTTTTTTTTTTTTTTTTTTGTAATCATTATTCATATCGTAAAAGGTATGTTGCAAAAAATATACTTTGAAATATTGTTTAAAAATGTTTTATTCAATAGCGATTCACAAAAAAATATTATTTTGCAAAATCTTTTCAAAATAACACTATAGCTCACTTAATAACAAACCTCTTTATTGAAATTGAAATTCATCATATAATATAAGTTCATTTATTACACCTATTCTATGCAAGATGTAAATAAAGATAATGCATGTAATGCATGAAAAAAAATAAAGGCAGCCTCTGAATAGTGAAGTTAATTGCCCTACATATTGCCTTGTGTATACTTTTTACTCTTGGAATATATATATATATATCTTCTTCGATACATAATCTGAATTCATTAAAGCATTTCGAAACCAAACCACTTATTTTCTTTTACAGATTACCGATTAACAGAATCAACTACTTTTATGAGTCAGTTGATTAAATATAAAAAGAAAGTTCTATATATATATATATTATATATTTATTTTCATATTCTACTTGAACAAACCGTTTTATTGAATCATTTTCTTTTCCGTAATTATCATTTACATAAATAGTTGCAATCTATATATATATTACGCTAACGTACGTGGCACAGAAATCGCGATTATTTGTTATTGTTTAATGGCAACGCCCGAGAGTCGCATCTGATTGGCTATTGTGTAAGAGTCCTTGGCAGGATTTATGGCGATCGGGTTTGTTTTGTTTACGTTTCGCGGTTTCGGTGCGATATCTTTCGCTGCAATTATGTAGCTTCAAAATATCATTTGAAATGCCCATAAAAAATCTCGGTGAATGCTTGAAAGTGAAAAAGAAGCCGAATTCAAGTCGGATCGAAATAGATTCGACCTCCAAATAGAGAACGCCGTTAAGCAATCGGCAAAATAGGCTTAATAACTGTAGCATGCACGCGGTGCTTCTGAAATCAAAATTACTGAAAACGTTCCGGGGCATGCATAACTGTGGGTGAAACGTGCAATTTCTGCAAAGCGCTGTATTGAAATGCGAATTAAACAGCAGCAAGAATTTAAAAAAATGTTGTCACGCCGTAAAAAGTAATTTTGTACGGACAGGTAGTTTTGACTGTACGGACCTGCGATACGAATTTCAGGTTCATTTAAGAATATTATCCCCCCTCCCCCCCCCCACACACACAGAAATAAGATACAATAAAACCTGCTTAGACGGAAACGAAAACGACCAGTGATAAATTACGTTTTATGAAGGTTATTTAAATTGAACAAAGCATAATAGTATTTTTTTTTTCTTGGGCGGGGGGGGGGGGGGGGAGCTGGAACTTAACAGACTTTACTCTATTAGAAAATAAATTTGCTGGATGGTACTTTTAAAAAAAATCTATATATATATATATTACGCTAACGTACGTGGCACAGAAATCGCGATTATTTGTTATTGTTTAATGGCAACGCCCGAGAGTCGCATCTGATTGGCTATTGTGTAAGAGTCCTTGGCAGGATTTATGGCGATCGGGTTTGTTTTGTTTACGTTTCGCGGTTTCGGTGCGATATCTTTCGCTGCAATTATGTAGCTTCAAAATATCATTTGAAATGCCCATAAAAAATCTCGGTGAATGCTTGAAAGTGAAAAAGAAGCCGAATTCAAGTCGGATCGAAATAGATTCGACCTCCAAATAGAGAACGCCGTTAAGCAATCGGCAAAATAGGCTTAATAACTGTAGCATGCACGCAGTGCTTCTGAAATCAAAATTACTGAAAACGTTCCGGGGCATGCATAACTGTGGGTGAAACGTGCAATTTCTGCAAAGCGCTGTATTGAAATGCGAATTAAACAGCAGCAAGAATTTAAAAAAATGTTGTCACGACGTAAAAAGTAATTTTGTACGGACAGGTAGTTTTGACTGTACGGACCTGCGATACGAATTTCAGGTTCATTTAAGAATATTATCCCCCCCCCCCCCACACACACACACAGAAATAAGATACAATAAAACCTGCTTAGACGGAAACGAAAACGACCAGTGATAAATTACATTTTATGAAGGTTATTTAAATTGAACAAAGCATAATAGTATTTTTTTTTCCTTGGGCGGGGGGGGGGGGGGGGGGGGAGCTGGAACTTTCTTTTTTTCGTTTATTGCAGAATTCCGTTATAAACAGACTTTACTCTATTAGAAAATAAATTTGCTGGATGGTACTTTTAAAAAAAAAATCTATATAGTAATACTTGATTACAATTTTATTTTATTTTTTTTCAGTATTACACTTTATGTTGTATTTGTGATTGCTTTTTCATATAAAGATTTTAAATAAAAAAATAAATTATTGAAAATATAATTACATTTTAATTAAATTCATCGGTTAATTTGGAATAAAAAAGTTTAAAGTATGAAACCTATAAAAATTAAAAAACTTAACCTTTGACTTTACACAGCTTTGGAATTGAACAAGAGTCGGGCCCAGGTAATTTGCACCGTCTCCACCCCCCCCCCCCCCCTCTGTACGGACCTGCGATAAAAATTTCAGATTCATTTTAAAATATTATTACGGGCCCGGGCAACGCCGGGCGTGTCAGCTAGTAATTGTCTATTCTTGTAAAGATGAAGCTCTTAATATATAAAAATTACTTACATGGAACCTAGAAAGCTTTTCAGTTCTGTGAAGTTCTGCTACCCCTTCAGAACTAATCTGCATTCATAAAAGCTTGTGGCACATGTCCTCTTTTAATAATTACTGGTCATCAGAATCAGTTGATTTAAAACAAGAAGCCAGACGAGTGTTCCTACTGTCTATTGAATGTAATTTTGATTTACAAATATGATTTATATAAATAGAATCGAGTAATTTTCAGGTAATGCAGTCTATACAGGTAACAACAATAATTGTCTATATCAAAGCACATAAATTAACGTCTGAATTCCCCAACTTGGTTTATTAGTGAGAAATTTCCGGGCTAGGACATCGGTCAGGGTAGCTTAACGGTAGAGCAACAGCACGTTACTCTGTCGACCCAGGTTCGATTCCTGGCCCCGGCTAATTTTTCACTCCAGTTGGGTTTATTGTATTTAATTGTATTTATAGTCTGTCTTAATAATTGTCTATGTTTGTAAAAGATGAAGATCGGAATATATAAAAATTAATTACACATCAGAACCCAAAATGCTTTTCAGCCCTGTGAAGTTCTGATATCTCTTCAGAACTAATCTGAATTCAATAGAATCTAAGCACATGTCAGCTTTCAAATTACTGGTCAATAGAAACAGTTGATTTAAAACAAGAAGCCAGACGAGTGTTCGTTCCTACACTGTTAAAAAAACAAACAAAAAAAACAAAAAAAAAAACATTGTAGATTTGCCAGTACAAACTGCTAGCGTCGGAATTGCCAGCACATTGTGCTGTTAATTTTACGCAACTACTGTATTTTTCATGCATGTTTATATAGTCAAGAAACCAAAGAAAGCTACAGCACATTCGACTGTGATCGAGTTTGAGCGCGAGATGAACAGTTCATATAAATAGAATCCAGTAATCTCATGTAATGCAGTCTATACAGGTGGAGGCAATAATTGTCTATGCTTGTAAAAGATGAAGCTCTGAATATATAAAAATTAATTACACTTCAGAACCCAAAAGGCTTTTCAGTCCTGCGAAGTTCTATAATATCTCTTCAGAACTAATCTGAATTCAATAAAATCCAAGCACATGGCCTCTTTCAATAATTACTGGTCAACAGAAACAGTTGATTTAAAACAAGAAGCCAGACAAGTGTTCCTACTGTGTATTGAATGTAATTTTGATTTACAAATATGATTTATATAAATAGAGTCAGGTAATTTTTAGGTAATGCAGTTTATACAGGTGAAAATGTATGCTGACTCAGGGCTTGACTAAAACTACCCGAGGCACCTTGGCACTGACTCAATAGTGGGACACTTGCAAAGTTGCCATTTTTACTCATTTTATGAAAAATCATCTCGGTTTAGGGTTTTAGGGACTCATTAAAGGTAAGGGCTCGGACTACCTACCTTGTTTGTCCCTGCGTCAATCAGGTCCTGGGTAGCCTGTAAGTAGTTAAATTTAATTACTTACAGAGGTAGTGTTGAAAGGTGTCTCGCGTAAATCGGGACTCCGAATTCGCGAGAGATCAGTATTTTAAAGTAATTTCCTTCGCCTTTTCTAATGGCAGTATTATCTGCTTTTAAATATAGAGAAATGAGCTGTAAGAAATTAGTGGTGTCCAGAAAGCATTTGGAGTCTCGATCCACGCGAGACACTTATTAATACTATACAAAGGACACCTAATATTTTTGTCTCTTGAGAAGTTGCCTACGCTGTTGATTAAGTCGCATTTTTTTCCAAATGGGTAATTAAACTAATCCTTTAGTTTAATAAAATTCTGATTCACAAACGTGATTAATAGTATAGGCCGCTGCAAATAATTACGCATGCAAGTAAAAATTGAAGACAGCCTATGAATAGCTAAGATTAATTACCTACACAAGGCCTAATATTTTTTTTGTGCTGTAGATGTTCTTATATCTCTCTCGGTACCCAATCTGAATTCATAAAAGCATGCCGCGCGTGCCTAACCACCTGTCCCCCTTTAGTGATTTCGGGGTTTTGACAGAAAAAAGGATTAATGAAGTGGGTATAGTTCGAAAAGGGTTCACTATCGGACTAACGTTTGTGTTTGAGGTTTCATTCTAATCTTGATTAATCGATGTAAAACTGAAAAAAAACATATGGGAAATTTCAGATTTTCAAGGGTACTAGTGATTTTTATATTGGAGCAATGTTAATGTAGACTTTTAGATTTTTTGAAATTACAAGGATGATCAAATACAGGGATTCCTAAAACATTGAAGTACGATTTAACCCTTTATGTCCCGACGGTACTTTAGAGTACTATTAAAATGACTTATTATAAAATTCATTTAATTCATCGATTAGTAGTAATACAGTTTAGTATGAGTTATAGATACTTTATTTGTTCTTATTCCAAAAGCATTTACTTTATTTTGTTCCAAAAGCACTATCGGCTGCACAAAACAAAAATATTTTTAAGAGGATGGTTTCTTTTGCCTTTGCATCTTTTCAGCTTTCTTGACACTCAAAGATTGGGAGGGGGGGGGGGGGGATTTTCAGTTCGGAAATATTTCTATATTTCTATTGTAAGAATGTTATATTTGTACATTTCCAAATTCTAAAGAAAAATTTTAAATAAAAGATTTGAGTGGATTTATAAATATTGCACAAAGTCCCTATAAATTCAAATTTAATTAATTAATTTTTCGTTCTAAGCGTAGAACCAACAAAGTGATAAATGTCCAAGTGGGGAATTGAACCAGGAACCCCCTCACGGAATAGCTCTCCAAGTGCTCTACCATTTAAGCTACGAGGACGATACCCAGCTTAGCATCTCTCACTCATATATGTTGGTAAGGTTGAATCTGTAGCACAAGATGGAACAGTCTTAATGAGCACACAATCCTACGGCGAAACACGAGGCACAAGTAAACCCAGCATCGGTGAACACATATATTATTTTTTTAAATTAATTTTTCAATTAATTAACAGCAGTGAAATTACACTTGGCTTAGATGCTATGCTATATATTCCCAGATGGCCGCCATCTTGGATGTTTTGAAATTTCTTGGCGATTTTATGTTGGCGATTGTTATCGATATGTGGAACCCCATGTGACGTGTGTGTTCTGACGTGTCGTGTTCTGGCAACCCCTGAGAAGCTCATTTTCGCTTAGGATTTTGTGGATGTATTTTGATATCGCGTTGTATCGTTCTGTCTTTTTATTTGTATGTTAAATTTATTGGATGTATTTGACTGACTATGGTTTCTGTAGCCCGTTTAAACGCTCTTGCTGAAGTAATTAATAAATCTACTAAAAAACAACTTTTCAAAAGTAAAAAAAAAGCCAAGCAAAAAAAAAAAAAAAGAAAAAAGGTGAAAGTTGTGGCTAAAAAATAGTGTGATATCAAATTTCCAAGCTTATATTACGGTACTTATTTAACATTTTTTGATAAACATTTACCATATGTAAGTCGAGTACCTAAGTATGCGTTGATAGAAAGCCTTTTCTCCTTTACTTAAATACATCATAACGTGTTTCTGAAAATTATTTTTTTTAATTATGTATGATCGGCTTGGCGGCCATCTTTCCATATTTTACACAAATTTCTAAGCACACAAGTTCATTGTTAAGATTGGAAGTTCGAAATTGTTACTAAAGCAAACATTTTATTCTTTTAATTTATGGAAATGAGTGCCTAAAAATTTGTGTCTAAAAATAAAGCTGAAGTAACTTCAGGTTTCATCTTATGATTCTCTTTTTTGGGAGGGGGGTTAATTAATTAGTTAAAGCAGTAAAAATCAATTTGTTTTTTCAAAATAAAAAACTTTCTTAATTTATCTGTCTGTAGCTAAAACTAGAAGGTCGAAATTCTTAATAATGCAAATATGTTACGAGCTTGAGTGCTTAGAAATTTGTGTAAAATATGGAAAGATGGCCGCCAAGCCGATCATACATAATTAAAAAAAATAATTTTCAGAAACACGTTATGATGTATTTAAGTAAAGGAGAAAAGGCTTTCTATCAACGCATACTTAGGTACTCGACTTACATATGGTAAATGTTTATCAAAAAATGTTAAATAAGTACCGTAATATAAGCTTGGAAATTTGATATCACACTATTTTTTAGCCACAACTTTCACCTTTTTTCTTTTTTTTTTTTTTGCTTGGCTTTTTTTTTACTTTTGAAAAGTTGTTTTTTAGTAGATATCAGTTCTTTTTTTAAAACAAATGATATATAATTGAAATAATTCTACTAGCTCAAATTAAAATTAGTCCTTGTATAGCCTTTATAAGCAGGGAGCAAACACAATATTATACATTTTGTTTACCTATCATTCATTTTTTATAGTGATTAATAATTTAAAAATAAGGAAAGTCAATTTCTTCTTTCAGAGTATCAGTCTTTCTCAATTTATATCTCCTTAAAATTTTCTACGAAAGATGAAAATTTAGTAAAAAACAGAGTCGAAATAAAATATATATTTACAGTTAGTCTGTCAGTTAATTGTTTTTTCTAACTTTTTTTTTTTGCTGACGGTTTTGCAAAATAAATTTACCCTTACAAATACCTACGGTTAATCCGAGAATGAAACCCCGCAGGCATCTAAAGAATCGAAGATCTGTAAATCTAGCAATTCTAGACATAATAAAGGAACATTTTTGATAAAAAAAATCTAAAAATTTAAAGATATAAACTGTACATATAACTTCATCTTCATTTAGATCGTGTTATAGAGAAGAAAATATAAATATGTAATTTTACTCAAGTCTGTTTATCCATACCTATTTGCATAAATGTGAGGATATTAATTTACTATAAAATTTACCCTAAATTGATTATCTTTAATAGTCTATTATTAAAGCCGCATATGCATTAGAATTAAATATTTTTCGGTTAAAAATTGCCTGAAATCTATAATCTTATCGTTCGTCAAATTTGTTTTTTTTTTAATGCCCAGACTCTTTTTCTGAACTCTGACAAAAGATCACAGACATATTGAAGCTATCCAAATTCTTATATCTTTCTATCGTATTTCCTTTTTTGAGGGGGGTGTCAGGAAGAGCCCTTAAGAACTTCGTTTTATTCTCAGAATTCTGAATTATTCATTCAAATGATCTACCTACATAAGTCTTGTTGCATGAAGTTATACATCATGTGAATCTATTAAATTAATTTTGTGAAATACTAGATGGGAGCCAGTGATATTTCCAGACCATTTGCCTACATTTTAAACTTGAGTCATTTACTACTATTCATTAATTTTCTATACGAATTAAAGAAGTCGTTGTTTCCATGCCAACTGTACCTTTCACTATTGCTTGTTTGTTTGTTTGTTTGATTTATTGAACACATGCATAATATCACATGCGGATCACGGCGGGATTCGAATTTGCTTCCACCTACGCTCTCAAGTGATTAGAGGCATGGTGTCTTATCCACTCAGCCACGGTGGGCCACTATTGCTTTCTCTAATGCCCAGATACTCAAATTTAACCAACTGCACTTAGAATCATGGTCATAACAGAGAACATTTATATGTTAGAGCAGTGTTGCCAGTGGGCTACTTTTTTTTAATTCAGATTTCTTGATTGTGAAATTTCACTTATTATAAACGGTAAAATTCCCTTTGTTTTCGCCTTAATTAATATGTCATTAAATAAGGCGCATTTTACAATTTCAAAAAAAGTGGTTCCAATCAAGTATCTGAATTAAAAAAAGTAGCCCATCTGGCAACACTGTGTTAGAGTGGTGACATATGCACAAGTCGTGTACTCATATTCAATTTTTTGTCCAAAGTACGGTAACTCAGTTTTCAGTAATAGACGAGGAAGATTTCAATTAAACTAACCAGAAAAGTTAACAAACATTGACTTCCTGATTTGATTTTATTCAAAATTGTTTTAACCAACCAAAGTTAATGTCCGGGATCCAGATAAATTTTTCTCTGTTAGTAAAATTACATTGACCAATCAGTAGCCTCCTTCCTTGCAGGCTTTTCGGTGTTTACTGCAAACATCAAAAAGTTCGGAAAAATGCAGACGTCTGATTGATCAATTTCATCCCGCTAATAGCGAAAAATCTATCTTGATCCCGGCCTATTCAACGCCCTTTAAATATTGGAGAAAGCCTTGACACGTGTCAGGAAAAAGTCACACAAAGCAGGCAAAAGAAAGAAGAAAAATAATTCATTGGCTCGTTCATATTCACGAGCCAATGAATGATTTTGTTTCTTTGCTTTGCCTGCTTTGTGTAATGTTTTCGTGACGCGAGTCAAGACTTTCTCAAATATTTAGGAGGCTTTGGCTTATTTCACCACCATGAAGTTATGAAAGGAGAGGAACAGACATGTCAATCTTCCCGTGTGAAAAACTAGTTACCAAAAAAAAAAAAACGAGTTCTTTCCATCTCATCATTTTGACCGATAGCAGCCCATTTAGCAGTCTCCAGTACAAGATGCCGCTATATACGGTGGACGCAGAATGGAGGATGTTAGCGCGACCAATGACATAATAGGCCAGTTCATGATGTTTAAAAGTCACACGGAGTTGGATCGAGGCTAACGAAAAAGACAGGCTACCGCGGTGGGTCCGATTCTTCTTTTTTTACAAACCGCTGGAGTCACGTGATGCTCATTTCACGCACCTTCTTTGGTGCATTCGAGCATCACGTGACTCCAGCGGTCTGTACAAAAAGGAGAATCGGACCCACCGCGGTAGCCTGTCTTTTTCGTTAGCCTCAGAGTTGTATCATCTTTACACGATGATTAGTACAAAGCTGCGCGCCGATTTTTTTTTTTTTTTTTTTTTTTTTTTTTTTTTTTTTTTTTTTGTCCATTGCCGTGTACAGATAATCAACTCCGTGTGACGTTATGAACTGGCCTTATATGTTCTTGGCCACAGTTTAGGAACAACTACAAATGACTTCATCTATATCTACTCCGAGGTAAACGAAAAAGACAGGTTACCGCGATGCTACCGCGCCTAGAATATATAGTGTGGAAATCGGCTATCCCAGTAATACTTTAAAAAGTTCTAAAATATTTGATTTCTTAAATTTCAAATGATGCTGAAATCCAATGAGTCGATCACAGCGATATCTGCAGGATATTTCCTAAAACTTCATGACGATTTGGTAGCAGCGTCTAGAATACCTAGTGTAGAAATATTTTATTAAACAACGCTAAAAATTTGTATCCCATAAATGATCGACGGTACTGCTAAAATCCCAAGTGTCGATCGCAGCGAAATCTGCGGGATTTTCGTATTACATTGTATAGACTAGCAATATCTTGCAGTTATCGAAAATATCCTGCAGATATCGCTGCGATCTGTATATTTCAGCAGCATCGTTGCACATTTAAGGATACAATATTTTAGCACTTTTTAAGCATTACAGGGATAGCCAATTTCCACACTATATATTCTAGGCGCTATAATTTGGTATAGACGCTGTAGAATTTTTTTTTTCATTTTATTAACATACATCTGACCTGTGTGCTTGGCGTCAAGCCCGCTGTAATAATACGATGTTTACTTTGAAAGTATATCAGAGATGTCGCTGCGATCAGCTCCCTGGATTTCAGCGTCAGTGCACATTTAAGGGATTCAACTTTTTAGCGCTGCTTGGATAGCAAATTTCCACATTATGTATTCTAGACGCTATAGCGGTGCATTACACATGTCTCTTTCTTCTTTAAAAAATATCCTGCAGATATTGCTTCAAATGACTGTTTGGAATTCAACATCGTTGTACATTTAAGGGATTCACTATTTCCGCGCTTTTTTAAGCATTGCTGGGATAGTCGATTTCTACAACATATAATCTAGGCCTATGACGGAGCTATAGTATCTAGAAGATATAGTTTAAAAATCGGCTTATTAAAAAGGTGCTGAAAAATTGTATCCCATGAATGTTGAACGAGGCTGAACGATGAATGTCGATCACAGCGACATATGGTAATTCCAACGTAACTATTTCAAAAGACATCAAATGAGAAAACGTTTCGCTCAGAGAAGATCTAGAAAATGTTGCTGCTATCGACATTTGTCATTCAGTATTTTTCAATATTTATGGGATTTAATTTTTAGCAATTTTTAAAGTATTACTGGAATAGCCGGTTTCCACACAATGACCATGATCTAGGTAGATTTTCCTTTGTTATCGCAACGAGATTGACCAATCAGAAGCCAGAATTATTGCTAACTTTTCACTGTTTGCAAAAATGTACCTGTATCTCGACCTATATTTCTAGACGTTATAACTGAGCTCAGGAATAGTACAGAAAGCAAACTCCGTATTTTGATACATTAAGGCCGGGATCCAATTAGGAACAAGTGTGTCGCTATAACGAAGTAGCGGCATATGGCCAATAAAGGTTTATTGGTAGGAGTGATAAAAACAAATCGTTAAAGGTCTTTGAGAGCGTGTCATTATCGTCAGGCTAATGCATATTGAATTATTTTCCTAGTCTAATAAAGCTCGTCCATGCGCGTATCGTCTAATGGAGGATATCCCAAATATGGGTTCAAGGCTGAAAAAGTCACGTGGTACCGGCAATTTACCTAAAGAACTTCTAACTGATGAGAAGGGAAACAGGAAACTACTACTGCTTTCTTTCGTGAACTGTTTCATTGGCTAGCGGGGATTTGCATTACGTCGACGGAGCCTTCCCTTCTTTACGTTAGACATTTTTGCCTTGACCACGTGATCATAACGTAGATAGAATAGCCTCTATTCAAGAAAGTGGATTGCCGTACTATAGCACCTAGAATATATATAGTGTGGAAATTGGCTATCCCTGTAATGCTTAAAAAAGTGCTAAAATATTGTATCCCTTAACTGTGCAACGATGCTGCTGAAATATACGGATCACAGCGACATCTGCAGGATATTTTCTCAAACTTCAAGATATTGCTAGTCTATACAATGTAATCCTAAATCCCGCAGATGTCGCTGTGATCGATACTTGGGATTTTAGCAGTATCGTCGCACATTTAAGGGATACAAATTTTTAGCATTGTTTGGATAGCATATTTCCACACAAGGTATTCTAGACGCTGTAGCCATACTTTCGGCAAAAACTTGAAATGAGCATGCTTCCTGTGCATATATCACCACTCTTATGTATAAAGGCTCTCTGTTATGGTGTTGATTCTGAGCGCTCTTTGTTAAATTTCTATATTTGTAAATAAAAACATACATTTATTTTACTTAAATAGGTGTCACAAATATAAAAATTAAAATATGTTGACATGTTTCGGTTTAATAGTAAAAACCGTAATCATAACACACACATAATCAATAGAAATGCATTTCTATTGATTATGTGTGTGTTATGATTACGGTTTTTACTATTAAACCGAAACATGTCAACATATTTTAATTTTTATATTTGTGACACCTATTTAAGTAAAATAAATGTATGTTTTTATTTATATGATATGAAAAGGTGAAGTAAATTTTGTTTGAGTTTTTACGAAAACTTACAACGGTTTTTGACATTCTATATTTGTGTTTTAGAGAAAGCAATACAGAAAATTACTGTTACTATGGAAACAACAACTTCTTTAATATCGAAATGTATAGAAAAGGAGTTCAAAATCAGTGCCTTAAATAGTTTCGAATATGTATTGTTGTTATGACAATCAATACCGCTCCTGGATGTGGAAATGCAAAATTGTGTTCAACATAATGGAGGATATTCCATCTACATTTTGATCACGTGGTCAAGGTAAATCTTCTATCGTAAAGAAGGGAAGGCTCCGTAGACGTGTAATATAAATCCCCGCTAGCCAATGAAACGGTTCATGAAGCAAAGTAGTAGTATCTTCCCTTTTTATCAGTTAGAAGCTCCTTGGATAAATTACCGGTATCACGTGACTTTTTTCAGCCTCAAACCCATATTTGGAATATCCTCGATTGGGCGCAATCTAGATAGATTTTTGACTGTTAGAGAAACGAGATTCATCGATCAGAAGCCTGCATTTTTGTGAATTTTTCGCTGTTTTCAGAAATGCAGGCTATTGATTGGTGATTTTCGTTTCGCTAACAGCGAAAAATCTATCTGGATCCTGGCCTACATTTCTACAAACATTGCACTTCATCCACGGCACTAAAAAACTGACTCAAAACTTTCATGACATAGACCGGGATCCAGAAACAGCAAATATTCTCAAACATGCAGGCTTCTGATTGGTCAAACTCATTTCGCTAACAGCGAAAAATCTATCTGAATCTCAGCCATAGTTATCTTCGATGAAATCAATGCAAAAGGATAATATAAAGGAAAAGTATAAGATTTCTAAAATATTTTGGCGGGTTTATCGCTATTTGGCATAATTTGTAAACTTTAGAACTAATTAACAGTTTTTCGCTAATTATGAATATAAAATTAATGTTTTTAAAGCTGAATTTTATAAAAGCACGTAGATTGAGTAAATATCTATCCAAAAATTCAATCCTTACTTTTTTCTGTCCATTATTTAAGTCTCTGGCTCGATTGAAACATAAGTTGTGACGAAGAAAAGAAATCTGTCATGTTCAGTATCTCGACGTTATTTTAAAAAATCTATATCTCTGTTTATAATTAATTTATGAGGATGCATTTGATCTCAAATTGAAGATCTTCTTTATTAGGTCCTTTTGGTGTTGGTTTTATTTTTCTGCGATGATTGCTTCTTTTGATATGGGAAATTTTACGCGGCATATTTCGTCCATTTAACATGGTGAAGTTGTCTACAGTATAATAAGCAGTTACGGTGTCTTGTCGTTATTCTTGGCGTTTGTTTGTTTGGCGGGGTTAGCATTTTTTTTCCAGCTTGGCTTGGCAGAACGACCGTCCTGCTTGATAGGAGGAAATTTTGACAAAAAAGAGAGGTTTGTTTACAGTGTGTCAATGCGTATTCATAAGCCTATTTTGGAAAATGACGGTGATGTTATGACAGATATTTCGTGCTGGAGCTTTCAAGAAAGCAGATGTCTGTTAAGGTATGTTGATAATTTTATGTATATTCTGCTGCTTTAAGAGTTTTTTACATTTTGAGATTGCTACAAAGCGAGAACTGCTGAATTTTGTGAATGCCACACAGCGAGAACTGCTGAATCCAATGATTTTTTTCTTCGGTTAATGAGCGCGGAGCACTCATACAACGATTACTGATTGCCTCTTTAGCGAGTTTCGTTTTTTATGTATATTTTTCTGCTTTAAGAGTTTTTTACATTTTGAGATTGCTACTAAGCGAGAAATGCTGAATTTTGAGAATGCTACACAGCGAGAACCGCTGAATCCAGTGATGATTTTTTTCGGTTAATGAGCGCGGAGCTCTCATACAACGATTGCTGATTGCCACTTTAGCGAATTTTGTTTATTATTTACATTTTATTTTCGTTAAGCCAAACATGCGTCTAAACCGGTGCTTGGCGACATTTACTATTTGGCGGAAAAGGGGTTTTCACGCCAAGAAAAATTCCAAGATGGCGGCCCTGGGAATTTATGACATCTGTTCCTTAGGCTTGAAATTATTGAATATTTAATATGTGATTTATCACATTGCTAACTAATTGTAGAACCAAAAGAGTGATAAATGTCCAAGCCGGGAATCTCGGAAAAATAATATATGTGTTCACCGATGCTGGGTTTATTTGTGTCTCGTGTTTCGCCACGGGATTGTGCGCTCATGAAGACTGTTCTATCTTGTGCTGTAGATTCAGCCTTACCAACATATATGAGTGAGAGATGCTAAGCTGGGTATCGTCCTCGTAGCTTAAATGGTAGAGCACTTGGAGCGCTATTCCAGGGGTTCCGGGTTCGATTCCCGGCTTGGACATTTATCACTCTGTTGGTTCTACGCTTCGTTAGCAATGTGATAAATCACGTATTAAATATTTAATTGATTAATTTTAATTAGCAAAATCCTTCTAAAATTTATTAAATGATTGTGTAAATCTTCTAATGTAGTTTCAAAAATTCAAGAAAACTGCTTTAGAAGATGAAATTTTGATGAATTCATAATTTGGGACATAAAGGGCTAAACTTTCACATATTAGAGATATGTAGGATATGTAAATTGCAAAAGTGTTCAAAATAAGATAAGGTTTAAGATAATATTGTTAAAAAAGTCCTGCCATTAATTTTGAAAAAGTTACATTTTTAAAATGTTTATGCTGCTCCGAGATCCTATAAGTTGAAAAAAAAAAATCTCCATGCTATGGTAAGTATAATAATAAACATTTCATTCTTCCATGACCAAAATTCACTTAGTTATGAAACTTTGAGTTTAAAAACTTTGAGTTTTGAGTCGTGAAATTTTGAAGCTTTCCGTTACTAAAAACAGACAGCCTATTTTAGAGTGACAGAAGGCTTCGAGATTTCATAAAATTCAAAATATTGTTACATAACTGTTTGTGAGAACTTTGTCATTTTTGCATCAGTGGACCCAGTGTTGAATTCAGGCATTTTTCTTCGGGAGGGATTTCGGCAGCTCCGGGGAGATATTTTAGAGTTCCGGTGGTGGAAATTGCACTTTTGTTCATTAAAAAATATAAAATCTCAAAACTTCGGTGGGAGGGGTTTCAAGGTTCCGGTTGAATGTCCCCCGCGGGACACCCCTTGAATTCAATACTGAGTGGAGCAGTTTGACTTTTTGTGAGCTATTCTATAGTAGATCGTCTTGTTTTAAATTATTTACGGTCATATTTAAACGTAACTTGTGCCATTTACATAGGTTTGAGACCTCGATAGTGTGTCATTTCTGAATTGTATATTGATTCTGTGCCAAATTTCTATAGCTTTGACATTTTAAATTGTTAAAAGTTTAATAAATATACTTCGTGCAACCACACTGGGTTCTTTGTGTTTACTCATTATGCTAGCGACTAAATAAATGAATGTGTGGAGAATAAAACGATGGCAAATGAATTTTTAGACCATAAACAACTTATCATAATTGACATGCCAACAACTATAATGGACAGTATTCCTGTGTCGTTACAGTAGGTAAAATGTCGGTGTGATCGTTTGTTTGCACTTTGCACTTTGGTTTTTTTTTACTATTTCTCTTTACAGCGGTATTTTATTGTCACACTTATGAGATTACAAACCTAATTAATGATAATATTAGCATATTCTTTCATTATTTAATTATTAAATAATGAAAAAAAAAACGATAAAAGCATGATGTGAAGAATTTAAATGAAAAGAAAAAATTGAAAACTAAAAATAACACTGAAATCGTTAAGTAAAAGTATGTTTAAGAGGCTACTTCAGTCAAGTGAAAAGACCCGTTCACTAATGCTAATCTTATGGAAGAAATTTGTAAAGATATCTCGGTTGCATTTTACTATTTTAAAATGATTTTTTTTTTTGCGTTGAATACCTGAGATCGATCTGTGCAAAGGCCGTTTTTTATTATTTCGATTTTGTTTACAGATATTTTTAATGAGGACACTTTCATTTTCGGAACAGGTTTCGAAACTGAAAGCATCCTCATAAAAAAGCATTTCTTTCAGTAGCGGAATAAAAAAATAAGTGAATTATTTAAGACCTTAATGCTTTTCAGTGTTTTACCAAACTGCTGTTTTTTTATAGCCTAGAACTGAGAGGAAGAATAGGGTCCATTACAGTCGAAATCTTAATAAGAGCCTGGTTTTAATGCAGATAAAGAGAAGAAAGATTCGTCTCAATATGAAAATCTATGCTAATAAAAGAACAGATCGCTCTGTCTGTCTTGTCTGCGAGTGTGTGTGTGTGTGTGTGTGATGGCTAGCGAAATCTACCGCACATAGAAGTCTGAAAATTTAGGTGAGGATAGTCTAAGACAGGTCCTGATGCACCTGAGGCTCAGATTTTTAATTTTTTAAGGGCCGGGATCCCTGAACCCCTTTAAGTTTTTATGCACTAAATTGTTAATAACCTTGCCCCCTTTTTATCCAGTCTTCTTTGGTTTGGGGGACCTTTCTCCATTTAGTTATTCTCGCCTTTCTACTTTCCAGTTATGATCCTGAACCCTTGAAGTTTTTGTGCAAATAAACTGTTAATAAATTGCTTTCTTTTAATCCGATCATCATTTTTTGGATCCTTTTTCCATTTTGTTATTCTCAAGTTTCTACATTCCATATAAGAAACTGGGGCCCCCTAGGGAACAGTAGGGTCTTGTACAGGGCCCATTGAACTTTTTTTGCGCCAAACATTTTTCACCCCCTAATTTTCTCATCTTCTCAGTGCACAATTTTAAAGTTCAGTCTTGGACTCTTCTTCCTGCACCAACAACCTCATATTTTTATTGGGGCCCTAGGCCCCTTTTTTAAACATTTACCCAAACTTTTGTGCATTTCTTTAAAATATTATTCTAACGAATAATTCATACCTAATTTTGACCAATAATTTTGACTAATTGAAGATCTAAAGCGCTAATTACTAAGACATTTTAACATGTTTCTGTGTTAGGGCCGTGTTTTTAACCGTCAGTTTGCCGCTTTTGGGCCCCCTATTATAGCTCCCTTAAGAATGGTCCGATTCACTAACTTTTTTCCCTAGCAACTTCTTAGGTGCTCCAGCTACTACATGAACTGCAAAAAAATTTCTCAGACTTCAGCTACCACCAATTTTGAATATCAATCGCATTCTTGGGGCCCTTGGTGCAGCTTCTTTAAAAAATGATCCGAATTGCTTGCAATTTTTTGCAACATAGTTCTTAGCGTTCGCGGATTATTTTAAGAATTACTAAAAAATATCGTTGTATCCAACTAGATGCCAGTTAAGTCCTTTGCTCCTTGGGACCCGTTACCGGAACCCTTGAAGTTTTTGCACCATAAATTGTTAATAAATTGCCCCCTCTTAATCCGATCTTCATTTTTGGAATCTTTTTTCCTTTTAGTTATTCTCCCGTTTCTAGATTCCAGTTAAAATCCTGAGGCAACCTAGAATCACATAGGGCCCGGTCCGTGCCCCTTTAAACTGTTTGTGCGGTATGAAATTTTCATCTCCTAATTTTCTCGCTTTTTCAATGCAAAAGTTTAAAATTAAGTTTTGGATTCCTCTTCCCGGACCAACACCCTTCTATTTTTAATGGGACTCTAGGGCCTTGTTTTAAGCATTTCCCCTATTTTTTGCGCATTTCTTTAAAATTTTATTCTAATGATTAACTCATACCCTATGCTTAATTTTAACTAATTGAAGATCTAAAGTGCTAAGAACTTAGACCTTTTAACAAGTTTTCATGTTAGGGGCTTTCTCTTTACTATCAGTTGGCCCTTTGTTATAGGTCCCTTAAAAATGGTCCGATTCACTAGCTTTTTTTTTTAACAATTTCTTAGGTCCTCCAGCTACTACATGAACGACAAAAATATTTCTCAGACTTCATTTATCATCCATTTTGAATATTAATCTCCTTCTTGAGGCCTTTGTTGTAGCTTCTTGAAAAACGGCCCCACCAGTGGCTGAGAGGTTTTTCTCTCGAATCTGGTAGACGGGAGTGCTGGGTTCGAACCCAATCACCTTCGTCGGCCTAATCGTTCGGAGTTTTCGTGGTTTTCTTCGAGCCATGGATTTCCATGCGTAAATGCGGATTAGGTTCCCTTAGAAAGACCCCCCACGAAGGGCACTCCCCCCTCGGGCCTATATCCCTAGAGTAGATAATCGGCCGTCAAAAATCAAACAACCAACCAACCATCTTGAAAAACGATCCGATTTTATTACAATTTTCTGTAACATAGTATTAGCGTCCTCCAGCTACTTTAAAACTACCAACTATATTCTAGTTAAGATTCTGGCCGCCAGGACCCGATCCTTCTTTTTACCTCTGCTACCAACTTTTATGGACATTAATCTCCTTTTTCGGCAAAAACTTACGTTTGCTCACTTACAGCCATAAATTAAAATCGCGTTACTTTAAAGGTAACTTTAGATGGGATTTCATCCGTTTATTAAATACCGTCTTAATGTTAAAAGTATTTTGTGAAATTTACAGGAGGGAGCACCTTCCACCGTTTGAGGGCGCATTCCTTCCTCGGGTTCTATGTTCTAAGGGCCTACTTTCAATGAGATTCTTTTCATTCAACTTCGATGACGATTCGGCTACTTTCTGTATTACGAAATTTTATCTAGACTTTAGTTACCAACATTTTCGAACATTAATGGTGCATTCTTTTTTTGGGTTCTATGTACTTGATTACTGCGAGGTTTGGCTCACTCAACTTAGTTTTTGATCGTCTCCAGCACATGCGGAGCACTTCTGGTGCATGCTGCTTTAGGTAGTGGGATTCCAGGTTCGTTCGGAAAGAGGTTTGTTGAGAACATTCTAGACGCTGCGGAAGTAAATGGGCCCCCGAAACTAGGTTCATTTAAAAGATTTTCAAAAGATATAAAATCATACAAACTTGAGTTTTGTTTAAGGTTATTATAACGGGCCCCGGGCAACGCCGGGAAGGTTAGATAGTACATTATAAAAAACTTAGTTCCAACAAAGGAAATTCCGATATAAACAGCAAAAATCTTATGCGTTTTCAAATAAATAAATAAAAATACTTTTCGTTTAATTCATTTGAACAACACAAAGTGATTACTGTGTTTCTTATCGTATTTTAAGATCACGTAATTTTAATAAAAAAAGAAATTTCGTTAAAATCCTGAAAATTTCGTATTTTTAAATGTACTTTAAAATTAATCATTTTATTGATTTCACACAAAATCTGCTATTAAAATTGAACTTTAGGGTAGCCTGGTGGGGTAATTTTCAGACAAAAACAAAACTTTTGCAATTACTCAGGAATCAATGGCTATTTCTTTTAACTTTTTCTTGGTAAAATCATCACATGCCTGGTGATTATTTTGAAGCACATTCAGATAATTAGCATTAATAACAAAAAATAAAATCCTGTCTGAAAATTACCCCGTGGTTTGGGGTAATTTCCAGACATCTAATTTGTGGGGCTATTTAAAGGTCAGATTTGAACACAAACTACGGTAATTAAGAGACTCCTTCGTACAATGTTTTGACACAAAATGGGGTATTTATTTAACTATTCTGAATACAGAAAAAAGGCACGAGAACGCAATTGTAACTCTAACCTGAAATCCATTCTATATCTGTTTTATATAAATTTATGTAAATCAGTAAAGAATTTCAGACTTTTTAAGCAGTTCGGTTAAATAAAAATCAACATTAAATAAGATCATAAAACCGACACCAATTTCGTTAAAAAAAAAAAAATAAAAAAAAAAATAAATAAAATGAATAAATAAATATTTTAGTAGCCTAATCTGCTTTTTCACACTCCAATAAAATTTTTACAGAGAGCTAATTTCGACAGGCCTAACCATTTTAGTTTTCTTTGACACTAAAGATATCACTGTAAATTTTTTTAACATTATTTTACAATTCTTTCTCATCTTCAATAGTTTTAACATGGAAAGGATCGACAGGCTTAGTCTTAATAGGTCCAAAAAAACAAAAACGACTTTGTAACAATTTCAACTTGATCTTTTTTTTTGGCCACGAATATCGATCATCCCCAAGCCAATTTAAAAATTTCATTGCAACTTCCAACAGATTTTTCTCACAATCATCTTTGTGGAACAACTTTTGTACCTGTGCCAGATAGATTGTTTGGTCATAATATACAGCATCTTATATATTTGATTCTGAAATGGCATCACTCACTTTCTTCACAAATCTCCCATTTTAGCTTTAACTTCACCCAGTATTTTCATTTTAACTTGCAAATGGCCTTTTGAAGTTATATTTTACTGTACAACCCATTTTAAATCACTCGCAAACAATTAATTTACCATGTATGATCAATCAAAACACATTTTGTAACACATATTAATGTCTGGAAATTCCCCCGAAGGCTGTCTGATAATTACCCCGGTGTTTCTTAAAAGCTACACTTTTTTAAAAATTCAATTTCATCCCAGATGGACATCCGAATAACGTTTCGTAATCCAAAAAGGTAACACACCCTAGTATTAAAAAACGAAGTAGCATTTGTGCTAGAGGTGCCACAGCCGAGAAATTGAAATTTGAAATCAGTGAAACAAAAAGTTAATCTGTAATTTTTAATAGCATTTAGATAACCAATTTTCTACAAGACAGAGTAAGCTGCTAATTACCAAGAAAATACTAATTGAAATAGAAAAATAGTTGATTTAACTAAAATGAAAACTGTTTTGGTCAGATTCCGATTAGTGTGCGACTATTACTGCTGTGTGTTAATTACCCCGCATTTCTCTATCTGAAAATTACCCCAGGCTACCCTACATATTTTGTAAAATACTAAATTAAAGACAACCTATTTTGTAGGAAAATCAAACAATGCTAACTTCACAACCAAATAAAATGGACAACATCTGGTCCCTTTATTTCCTACTTAATAGTATAGTAAATTTATATAGAAAAATTTATAGAATATGAAATAAAAGTTTTAATAAAATTTCTTTGAACAACATATACGATGCTTATTATATTTATCACATTTTGAAATTCTGAGAGGATTTTCTTGCCTTTGCTAAAAAATGAAAAAAACTGTTCAATTACATAGGTTATGAATAAATGCACCAGCTGATTTCATGTGTTTGCGAACATAATTGAATTAAAAAAGTCCTTCCGGCCAGTGCCGGGAGGCAGAGGTAGCTTTCAAATTCCTTATTTTAAAAAATCCAACTTATATTATTCAAACACACGAAGCTCAATTTAGTGGAAACCGAATATAGGAGATTCAATACTAATTTTTATCATTACTAAATCATTATGAATGAGAATTTCCCGAAATTAGTCAGCTTTATCCAAGCTGCTTTTATTTAAAGTAACTTATATTTGGCTGAGATGTTGATGTATACTATCCACATGTCTTCTTATATGGAAATATGCGAATACGTGTGTTATCGCATGACAAATACAAGATCGTTTCAAAATGTTAGCCATACTAGAAATTCAAAGTGCTATAATTCAACCATTTTTTAAGACATAAACAAAAGAACAAATTTTCAGAAACAAAATCTGCTCCAGAATCTTTGTATCAAGGCCAAACACATAAAAAAATCTTTTTCATTTTCCAATTTTTTAATACTTCATTTTAAATTTTAAATTTAATTTTTTTAATGGCAACCCTTTTGAAACAAGATGACAAATGAAGCTGGCCAACGAACACGGTCGAGACATTGGTATGTACTATGTACAGACCAAGTAACATCCAAATCGGTTCATAAATACGCTTGTTATCGCGTGACAGAAATCAGGTCGTTTTAAAATGTCAGCCACAATAGAAATTCAAAATGCTATAACTCAGCCATTTTTTTAGATATAGACGAAACAAAAACTGTCCCGGAATCTTTGTATTAAGGTCAAACACATACGAAAAAAATCTTTTTCATTTTCCAATTTTTTGGTATCTCATTTTAAATTTTAAATTTTTAAAAAAATTGTAAATGGCCGCCATTTTGAAACAAGATGGCGGATGAAGCTGGCCAATGAACTCGGCCGAGATATTTGTATGTACTATGTACACACCAACGTACATCCAAATCGGTTCATAAATACGCCTTTTATAGCGTGACAAAATTCAGGACGTTTCAAAATGTCAGCCACGCTAGAAATTCAAAAGTCCTTCCGGCCAGTGCCGGGAGGAAGAGGTAGCTTTCATATTCCTTATTTTAAAAAAGCCAACTTATATTATTCAAACACACGAAGCTCAATTAAGTGGAAACCGAATGTAGGAGATTCAATACTAATTTTTATCAATAATAAATCATTATGAATGAGAATTTCGCAAAATTAGTCAGCTTTATCCAAGCTGCTTTTATTTAAAGTAACTTATATTTCGCTGCCAAATTCGGCGATTTCTTAAAGTGCCTGCCATTTTAAGACAGCATGGTGGATGAGGCTAACTAGTGAACTTGGTCGAGACCTTAGTAATTGCTGTGCACATGCTCACTCACATCGGAATCGGTTGATACATACGAGTGCTGTCGCAGGCAAAAAATCAGATTTTTCAAAATGTCACCCACTTTAGAAATTGAAACTGCTATATCTGAGCAATTTTTAAAGATAAAAACAAACAAAAAATGCTCCTAAATCCTTATATCAAGGTCAAATACTTAAGAAAGAAACCTTTTTCAATTTCTAATTTTTTTGCACCTCACTTTAAATATATATTTTTTTAATTTAATGGCCGCCATTTTGAAACAAGATGGCTGATGAAGCTGGCCAGCGAACTTGGTCGAGATATTGATGTATACTATCCACACGCCTTCTTCCATCGAAATAGGCGAATACGTGTGGTATCGCGAGACAAATACAAGATCGTTTCAAAGTGTTAGCCATGATAGAAATTTAAAGTGCTATAATACAACCACTTTTTAAGATATAAACAAAAGAACAAATTTTCAGAAACAAAAACTGCTACAGAATCTTTGTATCACGACCAAACACATAAAAAAAAATCTTTTTCATTTTGCAGTTTTTTAATACCTCATTTTAAATTTTAAATTACATTTTTTTTTAAATGGCAACCCTTTTAAAACAAGATGGCGAATGAAGCTGGCCAACAAACTTGGTCGAAACATTGGTATGTACTATGTACAGACCTAGTTACATTCAAATCGGTTCATAAATACGCCTGTTATCGCGTGACAAAAATCAGGGCGTTTCAAAATATCAGTCACGCTAGAAATTCAAAATGCTATAACTCAGCCATTTTTTAAGATATAGACGAAACAAAAACTGCTCCCGAATCTTTTTATCGAGGTCAAACACATAAGAAAAAAATATTTTTTCAATTTTTAATTTTTTGGTACCACATTTCAAATTTAAATTTTTCTTAAAATTTTAAATGGCCGCCATTTTTAAACAAAATGGCGGATGAAGCTGGCCAACGAACTCGTTCGAGACATTGGTCTGTACTATGTATAAACAAAGTTACATCTAAATCGGTTCATAAATACGCCTTTTATCGCGTGACAAAATTCAGGACGTTTCAAAATGTCAGCTTCGCTAGAAATTCAAAATGCTATAACTCAGTCATTTTTTAAGATATAGACGAAACAAAAACTGCTACGGAGTCTTTGTATAAAGGTCAAATACATAAGAAAAAAATATTTTTCGATTTTCAATTTTTTGGTACCACATTTTAAATTTTAAATTTTTTTAAAATTTTTAAATGGCAGCCATTTTGAAACAAAATGGCGGATGAAGCTGGCCAACGAACTCGGTCGAGACATTGGAATGTACTATGTACACACCGAATTACATCCAAATCGGTTCATAAATACGAGAGTTACAGTGTGACATAGGTCAGATATATATATATATATATATCAATTTTGAACAGAGGATGGTTTCGGGGTCTGAGGGTCATGATCGATGAAAATATACCAAAATTTTTTGAAATCGCTTTCCTCCGAACGGCTGCAATAGGTAGCTAAAAGCTACCTAAAATGCTATAACTCAGCCATTTTTTAAGATATAGACGAAACAAAAACTGCTCCCGAATCTTTGTATAAAGGTCAAATACATAAGAAAAAAATATTTTTCCATTTTTAATTCTTTGGTACCACATTTCAAATTTAAAAATTAAAAAAAAAATTTAAATGGCCGCCATTTTGAAAGAAAATGGCGGATGAATCTGGCCAACGAACTCGGTTGAGACATTGGTATGTACTATGTACATACCGAATTACATCCAAATCGGTTCATAAATTCGAGAGTTACAGTATGACAAAGGTCAGATATATATATATATATATATATATATATATATATATATATATATGGATATATATATATATAATATATATATATATATATATATAAGATACCATAAGGAAAAAATACATCAAAATGAAGTGTTGACATTCAAAATGAAAAGATATTTAAAAATATCGTAAAAAGCATACATTCATAATTACTTGCGCAAATGCATCATAGTAATTTGAATGCTAATATATAACCATTAATTAAACATAACCTTCCACCGTCAAATATTATGAATTAAAGCTGTAAGTATTAAAAAAAGAAAAAAAAATTAATATAAGAATTATTATGGAAGAAAAAGAAAAAAGTGGACACCGACAAAAATTGAAAAGCTTATACATTGAATTACGTTATCAAGGGCACAGAATTCAATGATATAAGCAAAATGGTTGTTTTCTGTGGGAAAAATAAGCTAAAGCTAAAAGTTATTTTCCCCTGTGCCCAAACAACCATAAAATCAAGTGAATTGATTAAAAATGAAAGCAGAATAGAAACAAATAATATGAAATGGAAGAATCAATAAAACGTATTTAAATATTTATAGGATATAAAATATAAATAATAAACGCCATACCGATTAATATTTCAGTATTTTACAAAAATCCACGCGCACATGGCTGCCAGTATATCAAAAAGATTAAGGTGAATAAAACAGTTAAGAAATCACAGTAAATGATACCAAAGGATGCAGTTAATACATTTCGAAATAAAATTTGAAATACCTTGTTAAACACATTTAATCTAATATAAAATAAATAGATATTAATTACATTATTTAAAATGCACTATTAAATTAATTAATAACAGTTTAACAATATCGTCAAAATTTAGCTAAAAATACCCCCTGGTGTATTAAATTATAACTGAAATGGAGCTAGAAAAATTAACAATTAGAGCTATCTTAAAGAGACAAATTTAGTGCTGCCATCTAGTATTACTTCTATTAAACAACTAACGCAAGATAAATATTTGTAAGCATTTGAATGTAAATAACTGTATAAATAATTGTAAGCATTTGAATGTAAATAACTGTATAAATAATTGTAAGCATTTGAATGTAAATAACTGTATAAACAGCAAAACCAAACAAATCCTTATATATAGAGAATTATAAACCGAATATAAACCACACAATGTATTTAAAAACTATTGTAAATAAAATTTAAAAGCATACAATATATTCTATTAGCTAACTTATTTAAACTAAACTAAGAAATAAATAATTCTAGAACATTGATAATATATAGCATATAGCTATATGCTATAAAACAAAATAAAATTCAGTAATAATTAATATAAATAATTATTAAATATAAAAATTATTTTTTATGAATTATATATCAGATATTTATAAAATGAACAGGAAATAAAAAAACATGTGGAAGTAAATAGAAGGTTAAATGATACTTAAATACCCATTACTTATAAAGCACAAATATAGAGTGTGGATCATCTTCAGACATCCATAAAAAACCATAAAGTATGAATGTGGGACATTCAAAAACATTAAACCGATAATAAATATTAAAAAGAATAGAGTAATAATAATAAAAATAATTACCCAATTTTAATGCATACAGTATAACTATATTTATATTATACATACTTATATGTATATTATTCACTATAAGAATGGCATACGATTAGTAATTAATATATTGTCCTTAGTAAATTTAAAATTTAATAACAAATAATTGTAAATTAGATTAATCAATAATTAGGCTAATTATAATATTAATGAAATTCTCCAATTACATATAAAATATCAAATCAACATCCATATAAAATACGTAACAAAAATATAGTAATAATACAAGAGCCCCCATTTTTTTTTAAATATAATTAACCATTGCGTATTATCCAGACAACACCACCCTCCTCCGTACTCTAACATCTACCCACCCAACCAACCTATAATATTTTTTTATATTATTTTACAATTTTTAATTTTTTATAGATATTTTTTTATTTTATAATTTTTTTGTAATTTTGTTTACGCATGTGTTAATTTGTTTTAATAGATCATGTAAGAAAAGTACTAATTGTATATTAATGAATATATGAATTTTTTTGGAAAACCATGATTTAATGCATCATAAATTAGTTTTTTAATATTATTGTTAAATAGAGGAGAAGAACATAAACATTTTATTCTATATAAATGATTAAGTATTATATTCCGAAATACAGAATGATGTAGACAAGATTTAAAATTTGTAAATGTATTAACTTTGAATTTAAATTCTTTACGTTTGTCATATAAATCTGTGATTGTTTTATTGTCTTTGATTGTAATTTTAAGATCTAAGAAGTTAATTGTGTTGTTAGATAAAAGGCTTTCCGTTAATTCCAAATTAGTGGGATAATCAACTAAAAATCGAGTAATTGCAGATTGATCAGTATCAATTAAAATGATGTCATCAATATAACGATATAAATGTAGATTATTATTAGTAAAATTACGTTCATAATGATATAAGTATAAGTCAGAGAGTAAACTGGAAGTACAACCGCCTTGTGGTATACCGACATGCTGTAAATATAAAGTATTATCTTGCAATATATAATTATTATAGATAATGAAGTTAGTTAAAGATTTAAAATATGCAATATCTATATTAGATGGTAATTCCAGTTTTTTATAATATTTTTTAAATAATGCATTTATAATTTTATGTAAATCTAATAGGTCTATATTATTAAAAAGATCTTTGAAGTCATATGTCGTTATATTATAAACACAATGAAGATTTTTTAAAATATTAACAAGTTGATAGCTATTTTTTATACAATGTGTATTATCATTATTTGTAGTAAGTACATATAATTGATTAAGAATTTTTAAGAGAAGTGTATTGGCTTTATTATTATATGTATTACAACTAATAGTAACAGTCCTAAATTTAATAGGAGTTTTATGAAATTTGGGAATAAGAACTAAATATGGATAATTAAAATTCGTAGATAAAATATTTAATAGTTTATAATAACTTCGAATTTTACGATTATTTACAATTACAGTTTCATTAGTTTTTTGAAATGACTTATTAGAAGAAATAGAATTTGTAAGAAGTTGGTGATAATATGATTTACATATAATAGCATAATTGTTAGGAGATTTGTCTACATATGTAATAACGTAGTTTTTTTTGTAATTTAGTAATTTGTTGGAAATAATGCTTTGTATTAATAGAAACCAAATCAGCAATATTATTTTTTAAAGCCATAGTTCATTTTTCAATTACTAATATCTTCCATTGATTAAAATATTCAATAGGCTTATTATAAGAGATAGAAATTTTATAAATAAAAATATCAATATCATATGTAAACTGTTTGATAATAGATTTAACATTAAATTTAGATGGAAGTCTATATTTAGTACCATAACCCATTAGTTGTTTCAAGTTAAAATCATGAACAATATCAAGATTTCCAGTGATTATATGTCCATGATCATTGTTTATGTATTTTTTTAGAGTGGGGTCTTTGCAGTTACACGGAAAATTACTTGCAGCAGATGTATTTTTTGAAAATGTATTGTAGTTAAAAATCTTTCTCCCAATTGTATTCGGATATTTAAAGGTTTTTGATATATGAAGATTATTGATAGGAAAAAAACAATTTTTATCATTAATTATAGAATTGATATTAATTTTATTAAATATGTGATTTGAAAAAGTAATTATCATTTGAGTATTCATGTTCTGAATTTTGTGGGGTTTTTTGTAAATTAATATTTAAAAGATTAACCCTACTCATAATAAGGTCAAAGTAAATATCAGAGAAATGTTTAGAGAAAGATTTACTTAGAAAGACATTTAAATGTTGTACAAGCTGTTTCTTTTTAATAGCAAAGATGTTTTTTCGAATTAACAACCAGTTATAATTCTCTAAGTAATTTCGTTGAAGATCATTAATTTGTTTTGTGATAGATTTTTTGGAAACTACAACTGATGATGAACCCTTTCCGCGTTTATTACGTGTTGTTTTAGCATTTAAATTATGATTAAGAGTAGGATAAATTGGAGTCGATGAAAATATACCAAAATTTTTTGAAATCGCTTTCCTCCGAACGGCTGCAATAGGTAGCTTTTTGTAACGAAAGCTACCTAAAATTGGTCATAAAGTAGGCAGTTTGGATTTGAAAACCACCTTAAATGTATTATGTACGCATTTAACTAATTTTATTACTGTTTTATTTTATTATTGTTTGATTTACTAATTTCTGCAAAGTATTTATTTATTTATTTTTTTTTTAATGAATTTTGTATTTTACAAAAGGCTAAATTCGAGAAATGCATTTTTCATAATAATTATTTAAAAAAAAAAAAAAATTCTAAACTTAGCAAGAAAAATGTATATTTGTATTCTTTTGACAGAAAACATGCATATTTATAAAAATACGTAACAAATTAATTAAATGAAACAGTAGAATTTTTTTTTTTTAATTTTCAGAACTTTGTAAACAAATATTTTTTATTTGAAAAAAGGTAAAGCCGATTTGTATGGATATGCAGATGTAGCATTTAGAACTTATTGATTCCAAACTATAAAACTTATGATCTATTATATTTACAAATATTGCTACACAAAAATCAGGGAAAGAAAGAAAATAATATGTGCAAATAGTGCCGCAGTAACAGTATTTAGCTCCTTGCTCCCCCTCCCAAAACTTCCCCCCTAAAGATAAAAAGTTAATTATCATTTAGCTATATATACTTAGTATGTATGTATGTATATTAAACTTAGGGCTGTAGGGGGAGTCGCTGCTATCAATTTTTCGAATTAAATTACTTGTTTTTGTCACATTTTAATGAAAGAAATAAAAAGCTGTATTTTGAAAAAAAATATATTACATATATAACAGTAGAAAATTAGTAAAATCCAGCTCATTAAAAGATGACCCTCCATGCATATATATAAATATGTATTTGAAATTTAATAATAATAAAAGTTTTATTTCATAGTTATTGAGAAAACTACTTGACCCCAATAGTAAGTGCTAGTGCAAAATCTAAATAGAGAAAGGAATTATTGTAAGTTTATCCAAGCAATTTTCCTTCTATCAAAATATGAGGTGGTTTATAAAGTTTATTTTTAACTTAATCATCGCACTGGATGCTATTCTATCTAGTTCATTATATATTTCTAAAAACAGACTTGTAGCTTTATACTACGTTTCAAATGATATTCTAGATCCTCATAATGCCTTTGAATATCTTGTAAGCGGATATATTTTTTTATTATTATTTCGTAGATTATATAATATGTTAAACAAAGTATTATGGACTTTTAATTATCTGTATTCCTTTTATTTCCTGTATTGTATTAAAAACTAAATTTAAGGCTTTTAACACTTTCCAACAATGTTGAAAAGTGCTCATGAATTCGGTTTGTCTGCCGTCTATCCGTGCTTTAACCCTCTCGTCACCCTGAGCCTCATATGAGGCTCCTACTTCGAATTGCAATATTTGAAAGAAAAAAATTATTTTTGTTAATTCCAGCACCTAATAGTGATAGCATATGTCGATACATTTACTATTATGACTTTACTTATGTTTCAGCATTTAATAATAATAATAATAATAATACAAGTTTTATTAATTATTAGTATACCGTTGGCGTTTCTTTTAATTCAAACATGTGTTTCAATCTTTAAATTTAAATTAGGGACTCCTTTTCCGAATTAGTAATTTGTGATAAAAGATAAAAAATACTAATAAATTTTTAATGTTTGTTTAATCTGGTTGTAACGACATTTTCCAAACGTCTTAAAAAATTCTTCCTTAGACTATTTTTATATGAAAAACACGCAACATAACGACATTCGTTAGGTTTCTGTAAAGAACACTTTCGTTAAATTTTAGTAAACTGTAACTTCTGTGATTTCGATAGCTACTTTTAATTTTGTTAGTGTAAAAGTAATTTTTCCCAGAACTGGAAAAAAAAATTCGGTGCCGAGAGGGTTAACTCGCGTAAATATAGTCAGATTGCCATTAAATTCATAGATTTTATTGGGTATCACTATGGGATGTTGAAAATGAAGTGTTTAGCATTTACGGTTCATTTACAGGGCCCACTCAAAAGAATTCCGTTACATTACGATCTATAGGGAAAAAAGGTTTGCGGTGCATTTTAATGATATTACACTATTTTAAAAATATTGACATTTATATATGTATCACTGAGGTGCACTACACAGTGCTTACTGAAGAGTATGATGTGCATAGAATTTATCGTTCATTTACAGGGACATAAAAGGACACACAAAACAGGGACACACAAAAGAATTTGGCTACAGAAGAAATTGAACAATAATTGAACTCTTGAAGTCTAAATGAACAATAATTTCTGGAAGTGCGTTTCCAATTGTGATTCGCGTTTTTAATTTGAGCTATTTTTTCCTTTTAATATTACTTGGTGTGTATAGATGCTACAGAACATGTACAGGGCTGCACAAAATTTCTCAAGTACATTTTCATTTATTCACGGAATTTTCCTGAATGGAAATTTTCAACTATGCTATTCGTTTAACTGAACTAACTTTTAGCGTACTATGTAGTATACATACAAATCTATAGATTATATACAGGGCTGAAAAAAAAGAATTGAAATTGATGGTCATAGCAGAAATTGAGTTTTCAAATGCGTTTTCCAAATTGTTTATTTAGACATCATATCTCATCTTAATAAGTTGTGAAGTTTTGTTACAGTATTCTGAATGTGTTGGGAAATGTTTCATGATCTATGCTGGAAGCATGATTTTTCATTCTTGTTTTTGATATATATATTTTTTTTCTGTTAAGGAGAGATTCTATTTCTTTTGACCTCAAATTTACGTGATTTTTACGACTGCTTTTCTGTTACAAAGAAAAAAGATATCACCTTAGTACTTTCTGCATTATATTTATTGATATTTTCACTTGTATATTGTATATATTTAAATTTTTTATGTAAAAAAAAGGAATTATATGTCTTGTGCGGCTGCAAATGCACGCCATGGACTTTCAATCGGGCGACCGTTTTTCTCCGGCCACAAGCGTCTCAAACAAACTGGGTCAGTCTATTATCAAAGGGAATTAAATTTTCTGGAACTTATACCAACATTTAGTTTAAAAAGTTGATTTTTGACAAAATAGCGGTCATTTAAACAGAAAAGTTCACTTTTTCGCACCCCTCCCCTCTTTTTTTTTTTCTTTACTTCTTGCGAGTTTTATCAAAAATTTTGATCCAAAGAAGTAGAACTTCTCCTTAAATCTCGGAGAATTTCATGTTATATTTCGTATTTTCTAAAACGCTGCATTTTAAATATTTTTTAAATCAAAAGTCAATATGAAATTATTATGACATTTATAATATAATCATTTCACTTCCATTACTCAGGACCAGTACTAGCTATGCTGCCGAAAATAAAAAATTAGCTCCAAGGGTTACCTTTCCATATAAAACCAGGAAGCTCTGCCCCCTACGAGCTACGCTCACCAACCCCCGCCGCAGACTCTAAAAACATGCTAATTTGATTGGCTGCAAAATGTTTACGGAAGATTGAATTATAATTAAAAAATCAGTGGCGATTTCCCAATAAACGGATTTCCATTCATTTCCTTTTAATTTGGGAATTTTAAGGCCGCATCAGCTGCCGTTAAGAGATCCAATGGCTGTTTTCGTCTTTGATTAAATAAGATCAGTTAAACATTTGAAAATGAGCTAATATAAAATGAACTAAATAAACAGAGTCTTTGTCTCCTGGTATTTTTTAACAACGCTATAAGAAAGTTGTTTAGTGAAAGTATAAGAAAGACGTTTTAAATCTGACGTAATTTTTACCAAAGTTTTTTTTTCGCTTTTAAATATTCACGTGAAAATACTTTGGTTCTTAGAAAGGTAATATTATTTGCGCTGTCTTAGAATTCGCAACAATACTTAAAAAGATCATCTCAAAATATGAAATAAATGCCTCGTGTAAATATATTTTTAAATTTAAACTGATTTGCAATATTATTATTTGGTCATTTTAAATATAACATAATTTCTCCTATTTACTGCTTTTAACGCATATTAATGAATTTATTATTTTAAAGTGTTCTTTCTCTTTTTAATATTCACGTGAAAATACTTTGTTGCTAGAAAGGAAATATATTTTTATTTGCGCTGCCTTGGAATTGGCAGCAATAGTTTAAAAGACTATCTAGAAATGTGAAATAAATGTCTCGTGTAAATATATTTTTTAATTTAAACTGTTTGGCAATATTATTATTTGGACATTTTAAATATGACGTAATTTCCTCCATTTACGGTTTTTAACGCATGTTAATGAATTTAATATTTTAAAATTTTCTTTCTCTTTTAAAATTGCACGTGTAAATATAGTTTTTATGGCGTAATTTTCAACATTTTCCTGTTTTTAATACGTAATTACTTAATTATAATTTGAAAGTTTTTTTATTTATAATAGTCACGTGTAAATAAATTTTTAATTTGAAGGAAATATTATTCTTTGTGCTGTTTTTACAAATGCCAACAGTTTAAAATAATAACCTTTCCTAAATTATGCTTCGAAATGCTAAAAACTTGAATTAAAAATGGAAATAAACTCTCAAAAAATTAGTCAAATTAAAAAAAAAAAATGCAGTCTGCACATCGGGAGTTTCTAATGTATATCCTTAGAAAAAATGATTAAATTCCTATGAATAGATTTTGCTCCTAATAAAACTTTTTAATGGAACGATTTTGACCAACTTTAACATTCAATATCTCTTAAAATAATTATTTGATTTAAAAATTGTCTGCATCAGCGTATTTTCAAACATTCCTCTACAATTCTACCAATTTTCATATTTCTGTATGTAGTAGTTTTCTTAATATTAACGAAGAAAGACCCCCTTCACAAAAAATTCATTTACTGCGGTGGTGACAGCGTTAGTTATTATTATTATTATTATTTTTTTTTTTTTTTTTTTTTTTTTTTTTTTTAGAATAAAGAGATAATAATAATAATGTGTTAATATGCATAACAAGCACGATTACAAATTAAATTCATAGTTTTCTATATATTTAAAAAGCAGATTTCTTAAAAATATTTTCAGCTGATCTCAGCATGCTCAAAGACATTTCAGGTTGCTTTTCTGTCTCCAAACGGAGTTGGAAACCATACTTTTAAACTGGTTTCATTTCAAAGGGGCATTGGACAAAGTCGAGATGGCCGAGTGGTCGATGACTGCTGGTTCTCGAAAGTAAATGTAGCACTTTAGGAGATTTATCGATTCTAGCTGGCCAAAATTATTTTTGGCGTCATTATACTCGCATCGCCATGAAATTGATATTTATTATTGATATTCACTATTGAAAGTGAAGCGTGTAACAGTTATACTTCCTTTACAGGTACATTCAAAAGAATTCTATTCCATTACGGCCTATGGAGAAAATCGTTTGCGGTGGGTTTTAATGATGTTTCACAACTTCAAACACATTGAAATTTACTTACATCTCTCTGAAGTGCACTACATGATGCTTGCTATAGAATATGGTATGGATAGCAATAGTAAAACGTACAACTCAAATAAAGGTCTATCGGAACTATTTTTAAAAATATCTTGCAACTTTTCTTTTGCTGAGGCTTTAAGTTTCCTTTTACATCAAAAACGGAAGTTTCATATGTATTATTGCACCAATGATATAGAATTTTGGAAATGGAACAGAATAAAAAAACAAAAGTACATACGAAAAGTACACATGATGTTATTTTATTATAAAAGCTCTATTAAAAATATTTTTTACACATAAAGAGTACTCAAAAGAAATCACTGGAATCGCTTTTGCATGTAAATCATTCATAAAAAAAACATTTCAGTAGTTTCCTAAATTTTATTAAAACAAACACTAATCTTGGATTGCTTCTTTTCAGCATCAGAGCCGACACTGAATAATAAACTTTGCACTTATGTTAATAATGCAGCCGCTTTATCGTTACTGCTTTTACTTCTGACGAACCACTTTGATACATCAAAAACTCTCAGAGCAGGTCCAAAATTTGGCCAAAAGAATGGCGGTTCCTCTACGTTCTTTGGTTTGGCATCGGTTGATCAGTCTGAGTAGGATTATCACAATCAGACTCGTCCGACACGTCGTATGTCCTGCCGGTTACTTCCTCGATAATATTCATCCTCGAAAAATGCAATTGAAGCCGCATATAGAGTAGGCAAATAACTGCACTTTTGCATTTTTTAATTATCGTTTTATATTTAATTTTTTCTTCCGAAAATGCGTGGGCAAAATCACTTACAGAGCTCACCGCAAGCATCAACGTCGTCATCGTAATGCACGTAATTATTCCAGTCAGTTTCGTCAGTCCGTTTTTGTACATGACTAATTTGGTTCACAAAAACATTAAAGTGGTGGTCAGCAAAGATGGAAGGCAAAGCGTAAGAAAAAGTTAAAAAAAAAATTATTTTCAGCAAAAAGTATAAGTCAGACAAAATTTCGACAGACACACAAAAACGTAACGTATAACTGAGAGAAATATATAAGTCAAAAACGTATAACTAGGCTAATTTTTAATGGCAAACGTACAACTCAGGGAACGTATACAGGGAACGTCCACTTATACAGGGAACGTATAAGTGGAGTTCCACTGTACTTTGCAATACGGTCTATGGAGAAAAATCGTTTGTGCGGTATTTCGTTCATGTTACTCTATTTCAACCATATTTAAATTGATATATATCTCCGATGGGCTCTGTACGATGATTATAGAATAAAGTGTGCATAGCACTCATCTTTCATATACAGGGGCACACAAAATAATTCAGTTATAAATCTCTCTATAAACAATAATTGCTGGAAGTGCTTTTTCAGTTGTGGATCGCTTTTTTAAATAAAAAAAAAAATTGCATTCTACTTAGTGTGTGTAAATTCTATAAATCATATACAGGGCTGCACAAAACATCTCAAGTACATTTCCGTTTACTGACGGAAATTGCTGAAGGGAAATTTCCAACTGTGCTATGCGTTTCCTAACTGAACTAAATTTTGGGCATGCTATGCATTATATAATAAATCTAAAGTTCGTGTACAGGTCTGCAGAAAAATTTCAGGTTTTTATTTCGACTTTTGCTGAAATTGCGTTTTTAAACGTGTTACGCATTTTACAAATCATTATTCAGACATCGTTTTTCATCTTATTAAACTATGAAGTTTTATTATAGTATTCAGAATGCGTTGGAAAATGTTTCATAATGTATGCTTGACGCAGGATTTTACGTTCTTGTTGTTAATTTTAATGTTACTTTCTTAACAGTATGGAAGTTAAAGTGATAAAACTATTCTCCTATTATTATAATAACAAATCATAAAAAAGGTATTTTTTCTAAAATTCTATTAAAATTTAAGATATGAGATAAACATTCAACAGATTTAATAAAAATTGCTTACAAATAATCTTAAGACGATCTTCTTCTGAAAGTCCTTCATACTGGCTCTCAGAAATAAGAGATTTTTCTTCTCTTTCTTGGAAAATTAACAACTAAATAACTTTCTTTGAAAAATGAAAGATCTGTTTTATTTTTTGTTATTTTATTACACTGCTCAAAAAAATTAGGGGAGCACATGGTTTTAGCAAATTACGCAAATACTTGCACCGATAAGTAACGTAAAAAAAAGAAAAAAAAACTATCCATAGTTTAAAGAGTAGAAGAAAACAGATGGAGAAAACTTCACATGCAAATCAAAGTTTATGACGTCAAAAACTAGAAAAAGGAGATTTGTGCGTCCCAAAGAAGGTGGGCAACTGGATATAGAGATTGGAGGCAACGTGGTTGGAGTCAAGTGCTGTTTAAAGACGAGTCCCGATTCAGTCTGGATGTGACATCCGATGTGTTTTGCTATGGAGGGAAAGAAGCACTCGAAATAATCCCACATTCGTTCGTGAAAGATCACATTACAGACGAGGTGGGTTAATGGTGTGGGCTGGAATCAGCATAGGTAGACGTACTGACCTGCATATCATTCGGAATGGCACTTTGACAGCCCAAAGTTATGCAAATGAGATCTGAGACCTCATGTCATATTTTACGCTGCAGCAATTGCTCAGATAGCATGAACATTAGCAGCAAGTTTGATTTTTTCTGACATTATCTTGCCGTGACAAATTTGAATTGAGAAATTCGCAGCAAATTTGACGCAAGGTATACCATCCCCTAACTGCATGAGTAATTTTTCTGAAACTGATGGCAAGACTGTCTTTATTTCACGAAAGTGACGAAAGCAAAAAATCCCTCTGTTGAGAGAATAGACAGTCAGCACATACGCAGAAATTTTATTCGGTTGGCACCGCTTTTTCTAAACGCTACTTATCAAATACCGAAAAAGGCTCGTGTTGAAAAAGTACAAATATTACCTTAACTTGTTTATGGTGATGAAAACGATGCATGCACCTTCTGACGGTGTGTTCGCATCAATAGGCCTGATCAGGTCTATGGACCTTTCCGAAGGGGTTAAACTTACAGTTGTAAATAGATAGTGGAGAGTGGAAAGAGTGGAAAGAGACTTTGCAGTATTTTTGATTACTTGTTTGCCGTTTATTTGCAATAAATTTGATACAGCATGAATTTAACTTGCACGACAAGTTAGCTGCAAGTTCAAAGTGTGGTGACCTCGGCGTTTGCGTCATCTTGCTGCAATCTTATTATGAACTTTCAGTCTTGTCATGCTGAGTTTGCTGCAACTTTGCAGGTTTTCAAAGCGAGACTGCAGCAAATTTTCTGAAAATTAAAAATGCTATCTGGTTGGTGATTCCTTTTTTCCATGCATGATAGTGCCAGACCGCGTGAAGCTCGTCTTGTGGAGAACATGTTTAAAGCTGAAACAATACAGCATATGGAATAGCCAACATGATCTCCTGACATGAATCCGATTGAGTATGTTTGGGACTCCTTTTATTGTCCGGGACTTTGAGATTGCAATTCTTGAGCAGTGGAACAGTACTCTCTAAAATCTTATCGCTAATGTCATCGAATCCATGGAAAACAGGTGTGGGCAGTTCTATCTAATCGAGGGGCTCGGGTACGCTGGGCACGGGTCACACGGACAATAGAATTCTCCCCCAGCTTTAAATTTCCTTAAGCTACGGCGTCCGAGTAGGGTTACTGTATTAAGCAGTTTATCCCTTATTTGGCTAACTGAATATTATTTATTATATAGAAAATAATCAACATGTAGGATTGGTCCCGCCAGAACACGAATTGGAAAAGAAAATCGCGTACAAAATAAATATTTATTTTAAAAATTGTACCTTCTCTCTATTAATAAATATTTCATGTTTATTAATATACTGGGCAAGAACAAGTTCCAAAAAAGATTTATTTAAGATAATCTTCAATTAAAAAAAATATTATTGTTTAGATGTACTTGGGTTACATGATATAGAATTGTACGCAACAAGTAAAATACAAGTATTTTGATTATGATTTTATTGAAATGAATATTACAGTTTTCTGTTTTGAAAATTTGATACATCTAAAATTTATAATATGTATATATATATATATATATATATATATATATATATATATATATATATATATATATATATTGGTGTGTGTGTGTTTACAATTGTCAAGAGAATAAAAAAAAAGATGCTTAAATTATTTAGAAAACATAACTTTTTATTAGTTTTGTTTTTGAGAAAAAATTTCAACGTCTGGTTTTTGTAACATATAGTTATATAGACTTTTTGTGCATAATTCTAAGAGAATTATACATAAAATTTGAATATGTCAAATAATTTGTAAATTTTAATAATTCTAAGAGAATTATACATAAAATTTTAATATGTCAAATAATTTGTAAATTTTAATAACTTTTTTAGCAATTTTGTTTTTTAAATTTTCTTTTAACTCATTTAATATGTTTTATAATACGCTATATGAATCCCTTTTATTCCACATTTAGTAAGAGAATAAGTAAAAACTAAGTGCGTTACGTAATTTGTAAATTTTAATAATTTTTTAGCAATTTTGTTTTTAAATATTTCCTTTAACTCATTTAATATGTTATATGTATACCCTTTTTGCCAAATTTAATACGAGAATAAGTAAAAACTAAGTGCGTTAAGTAATTTAGAAACTTTAATATTTCTTTAATATTTCTAGGGTTAAAATCAGGCATTTTTCTCCAGGGGGAATTTTTAAAGCTCCTGTGGTTGCAGGGAAGATTTGCACTTAAACTACATTAATAAGCATTCAACTCAAGCAAAAACTTTCAGAAAGATCCCCCCCTTCCACACACACACACACACACAAACACGCACATGCACACACCAAAGCCATCTCCTGAATTTATCATTGAGCATTTTTGTTTTGAAATATTGTTAAAATATGCTTTACATCAAGGAAACAAATAAAGTACTGTGATCTATAATAAAACAGTTGAAAAGTTACATTGCAGCAATGCAGGTTTTACTCTGGGAGTGGGGCTTGTGGAGATGACTGTTTATATTTTTTATTTATATTTGACATATTAGAGATGGTTATTTAGTAGAAATTTGGATTTAAAGAAAATGCACATTTTTTTAACCTTGGTATGTCTTATGCCATAACAAAAATATTGATTAATAAAAAAAAAAAAATGTGTGTGGGAGGGGAGGGGGAAGGCTGCAGTAAATTTACGTGTACTGTATTATGTCTGTTCCGTATTATTGATTGTTCAATATATCAGTTTATATAAATATATTCTTTTTATCAGACGTATAGGAATATATTTTATAAGGACCCCGTCTTTTTTAGATTTTAGAAAAACAGAGCATAATTTTTATTTATTTCATCAGGTCAAAAAGTAACAACTATTATTGAAATAAAATATTCCAGTTTTAAAAAGCTTGTAAATTATTTATCAAAATAATTTTATTGTGGTTGCAAGGAATTAAATAAAAAATCCGACAAAATGGATAATTGAAACTAATTTTAAAGATATGCTTGCCATGAAAAGGCAGGTTTACTGTATGTAATGGGCCTTTCACTATTTAATAAGGTCTTATTCTAGGTATATGTAATAATACTTATTTTCCCTAAATGAAATGATAAAAATTATTTTTGGCTAAATCATGAAAACTTTTGCTCATAAAAAATATTCAGAAATTAACATAATACTTGTTTGAACAAAATTGCTTTGATTCGTACTTTATCATATAAGACATTCCCCTTCATTTAATTTTTTTATTTTATCTTTCAAAAAGGGTAACTTTTATTTGCTTTAAAACTAATTTAATTTCAGATTATTAAGTCCAAAATAATAAACATAAATAAAACAAGCAAAAAGGAAGGGGGGGGGGGGAAGAGGTAGAAAAAAGTTCTAATATCACAGAGTACAAGAGTAATTTTTATATAATTTAAAATTAATTTAGTTTGAAAATATTAAGTTATATAAGCAATGGACATGAATAATCTAATTAGAATAGTAATTTAATAAAATAAGGTAATAGATTACTACTTTAAGTATCAATATTTAAATTTAGTTACATTATTTAGATTTAAATAATGAAAGCTGACTTCACTGATATATACAATGTATGGTAAACAATACACTACATTGCATAAAAAATGAACTTAATTGTGTTTTTTTTTTCTTTCATATTTATAAAAATTATTATTTAAAAGGTAATTCAAAATGTTCACTTAAAATTTCAGTCATATACAGTGACAAATAATTACATATTGTATTTATTTATTATTGTTTGTGCAGTTTTAATGAAATAAAAACTTTATAATAAAAGTTATATTAATTATATTGTATACACAAACTTCATTGTTTTAATTTAATAACATTTTTTGTCGCAACATATTTTGACGTTGTCACGCTTACAATCAGCAGAGAGAAAATTCAGCTCAGAGCTGGAAATCTGCACGGGCCGAATTTCCAGGACCAGGCTCAGCTCAGCCCGGCCCGAACGAAAATTATCTTGACCCGGTCAGCGTAAAATTAAAAGTTCGGCCCAGGCAGATATTTTCACAGTTCAGGACCCAGTCCGAACAAAATTCAGTAAAAACGGATCTGCCCCGGCCATGAAAAAAAAAAAACAAATATAGGCCGGTCGGGTCAAGATTACAGCGTACATATTTATGGGAAATTTTTTCAGTATATTATAGATTATGTCTCTTCCAGACAAATTACACAATAGCAACCTTAATTATTACTTAGAAACTAAAGACTTTTCAGCATTCAAATAAAGATTCATAAAATAATAATAATAATAATAATAATAATAATATAGTTTAGAATAAAAGAAAAAAGATGATTAAAAAATGATAACTTTTGAAGCTGTATAATAAAAGTAGATTTTTGAAAATATTTCTTTGTAATTTATTAAGGCTGTTCTCAAATCCAAAGAAGCTACTTTCTGACACATTTCTAAATTAATTCTTGTTCAGAAATGTATAAAATGGGCAGGTGTTCTTATTCAGAAACTTCGTAATTGAATGGTGTTGTCATTTTTTTTTATAAAGCAAAAAAGATCTATAAAAAATACTGTCAAAGTTGGCGTTTTGAATCAAATTTCACTAAGTGATAGCACGGGAAAGGAGAAAAACCTGTCGTCACGTGACAAGAATCGCTTATAACTCAATAAGTAATTTATTTATCAAAAAATGGAAAATAATATTCGTTTCAAATCGTTTCAATAATCAGACTTGTCATTTTTATGTAATTTGTAATTTATTCAGGCTGTTTTCAAATCCAAAAGAGCTACTTTCTGACACATTTCTGAATTAATTCTTGTTCAGAAATGTATAAAATGGGCACAAGCGTGAAACTTTCTGACACATGTACTAACTCATTTTTAAACGTAGAAGTACAAAATTGGCAGGGTTGACTATGGAAGCGATTTGGAGTAGAAATGAGTTTTCCGTTCTTTGATAAATAAATTAATTATCGAATTCTAAACAATTTTGGTCAAAACGGTTTTTCTCCTTTCTCTGGCTGTTTTTTTTTCTTTCGGAAATTCGGTTCAAAACGCCCATCTTGATGGTATTTTCTGAAAGATCTTTTACGTTTACCAAAAACGGGAAAACACCTTTCGATTACATAGTTTCTGAAAAGCAGCACCTGACCATTTCATGCATTTCCGAACAAAAATGGATTAAAACTTGTGCATAAAGTTTCGCCTTTGTATTTGAGAACATCCATATACTCGTGAAAGTCGTATCCATTGAAAAAGGTTCATATGTTATCGGATTCATTTAAATTTTTATATCAGGCCGGTGTTTAAAAAACTGTCCTATTTCTGCAATTCAATGCTTGGCTCTTTCTCTCATCGCCAAGTAACAGACGCGAATGTCCCGTCAACTGTCCTTTCCCGTTCCATAGCCCCGTTTTAACCTTTGGGGAGGAAAACGCAGGAAAAAGTAATTATACCGTGCCCTGTGAAACTCTCCCAATCGAGGGGACCACATGCCATATTAAATATCTTGCATCATTCCTAAACAGTACTTTTTTGTTATTTGCATGCAACCAAATTGTTGCCCTAAACCATCTTTTCATGTTCTATCCATCGTTTCAAAGAATTAAAACTCTCTTGCAAAATTATTTTCGCCTTTTTTTCTGTATTGCGCATTGATACACACGTACTCTCCATTTTATGCCCATGCATGGCTATCTCCCACTGTTCTCTTCACTTTTTTGTTTGCTCCCGTAATTTTTTTGAGCAGTGTAGTTAAGAAAGCGTTTGAAGGCAATGATATTGTATTAAGAACTTCAACAACGAAGTGCAACGGACGCTGTTGGAGTCGCAAGAAGTGTCAATGCAAGGTTGTGGAATCGAATGCGAGACATAAGAAATGTTAGACGTCGACCAGGGCAAGATCGGCTATGTGCTAACTAATGACCGATATATCCTGTTAACAGCTTGTCGAGACTGACCAGGCAATGCTACTCAGCTGCAAACACAGTTGCTCTTGGCCACAGGATGAAGGGTGCCCAGCCAAACAGTCCGAAATAGGCTTCTTCAGGGTGGTCTCTATGCACATAAGCCAATGCATTCCGTTGACCTCAAGCAACTTTGCTGCCCAAAGAAGGTGGGCAACTGAACATCGAGATTGGAGGCAACGTGGTTGGAGTCAAGTGTTGTTTACAGACAAGTCCGGATTCAGTCTGGATGTGACATCCAAAGTGTTTAGGTATAGAGGGAAAGGAGCTTGTGAAAGATCGCATTACAGGCAAGGTGGGTTGATAGTATGGGCTGGAATCAGCATGGGTGGACGTATGGACCTGCCTATCATTCGCAATGGCACTTTGACGCGCAAAGTTATACAGACAAGATACTGAGACCTCATGTCGTATTTTACGCTGCAGCAATTGGCGATTCCTATTTCTTCATGCATGATAATGCCAAATCGCACACAGCTGGTCTTGTGGAGAACATGCTTAAAGCTGAAACAATACAGCGTATGGAATAGCCAACATGCTTCCCTGACCTAAATCCGATCAAGCATGTTTCGAACACACTCGGATGACGCATTGCAGCAAGACCTCCTTTTATTGTCCGGGACTTGGAGATTGCAATTCTTGAGTATTGGAACAGTACTCCCCAAAGTCTTATAGATAACGTCACCGAATCCATACAAAACAGGTGTGTGGCAGTTTTATCTATTCGAGGGGACCACACGCCATATTAAATACGTTGCATCATTCCTAAACAGTACTTTTTTGTCATTTACATGTAACTCAATTGTTGCCCTAAAACATCTTTTCATGTTCTATCCATTGTTTCAAATAATTAAAGCTCTTGCAAATATTTTTGTGTCTTTTTTCTGTATTGCGCATTGATACACACGTACTCTCCATTTTATGCCCATGCATGGCTATCTCCCACTGTCCTCTTCACTTTTTTGTTTGCTCCCGTAATTTTTTTCAGCTGTGTAGTTAAGAAAGCGTTTGAAGGCATTGATATTGTATTAAGAACTTCACTGGTTAGAGATTTTCTCAAGAATTTTTTTCCATAATTAAATCTATAGACACAGAAATGTTTGTTCGCTCTAGCAGCTTCTAGTTATTATTGTCCAACACATAGAAAAGCATTCAATATATGTATGTGAATAATTCTGTGTTGTATATTCTATTGTATATTTATATTTATCTCTACAGAGCGGAACCTTATGTAAAGAGTGGGAATCATAAGACATCATGCGAAGAGGTCTACATAGGTTTGCATCATATCCAATTTGAATTTGGAGAATTTGCCTGCGTCAATTTTGTAAAGCACTTGAAAGTTGCAGTCAAGTAGTATGTTTTACATCAATTTTTCATAACATATCTACATACAACTGGCAACCTTTGTCCAATTTGGGCCATAAATTTAAACATTTCGCGCTCGTAAAATTCCATTGTAGCTTTCCCTATAAACAAAACATTTCCAACAAAATTCGCATTTTCGTTAAATTTTAAAGCTTATTGGCACTTAATAATGTTGCAAAAGTTTATTTATATGACTGACTTAAATCCTGATGACTTTGATAAAAGAAAAATGGTACTTGAACTAAAATTAAAAATAATAATAATTTATACTTAATAAGGAAAAATTAATTCTAAAAACTGATGGGGGTTGGGGGCAGGCAGATGCAGACAAATTAAAATGGTACAAAAGTCCATTAATAATCTAAACTATTTAATGACATTAAAAAATGGGCTTTATCATATAATTTTTTTATTTTAAAATTGAAAAAAAAAAATATTGAGTTTTTGCAACATTAAATATGAAATAACAGCAGTTATGTGTAAAATTTATCTACATAAATCCGATAACATAAAGTCCTTATTTTGTTTGGAAGCGTCCATAATCCAGCAGTACATTTTATTCAGCTTCAAATAACAGATTAAACAACTATACTCAAATTGATCGAATCATTCCCAACTAAGAAGCACCAATTTTGCACTAGTCTATGGACCATACAAGTATATTCATATCAAAACCAATAGCAGGGTATAACACCCTAACTATTAAGCTACATTAGGCTAAAATAAATTAGGCTAGGATAAACTTCCGTGCCTAGGTTCTAATCCCGCTCCTACCATAAGATGTTTTTCAGATATTCTTAGAGTACTAATAACTCAGTTCAGTAATGTAAATTATTTTTTATTTCAGCAAGGGAAGTTATAAATTTTATTTTTTCTTCACTGTTATTAAGAAAAATTCGCCATCCTTAATATTTTTTAATAATTATTTTGTATTTCAAATTTTAAATTAAAAGTTTTGCTATTATAAAATACTAGGGGATCGTACCCGGGCTAGCGAATATAGGTGAAAACCATATTTTAAAATTGAAAACTGATACTATTTTTACATGCAATGTATTTTTTAGATTGCCCACTAACAGTAAAAAAGCATTTTTCATTTGAAAAATATGAATTATACAATCAAATAATGTTTAGAAATTTATCAAAAGCGATATTTTTCTATTAGCCGTATGCTGATAGTTCTTAGCCCAAGATTTTACTACTTACGGCATCTTTTTATATTCTGATAATTTCAGAGCTTTAAGAACGTAGTTCAATTATATATTTGTTAAATGTGTGTTAATTTATATTATTTTATTTATTTATTCATAGAGGAAGCTTTAATTTTTATATGGAATATTAGCCGTAAAAAAATTATGAACTCTTTATGTTGTTTAAAGGGCAAACGAATTAATCTTTCGTAATAGAGTTCCACGCGATAGAGATAAATTAAAAAGTATTTCATGCTTGAAAATTATTTTTAAATCCTATGCAATCAGTAAACTGAGATGCACTTTGCAAACAAATTCCATTTCAAAGATTTTTTTTTTTTTTTGCTATTTGGGTGTCTAAAAGTTTTAATTGTTCGATTACAAATATGTTGAATTAGTGTTATTTTTAATATTATTCTTTTATTTATTTATGAAGGAAATATTAATTTCGTTATGGAAAATTAGTCAAAAACAAATGCTGAACAATTTTTGTTTCTTTATGTAAAAAATGTTTATTATTATGTATTAAAGCCGGAACGTGATAAGATAAATTACAAAAAAATCATACTTCAAAATTATTTTAAAGAACATAATAAATCAGTCAATTAAGATATAGTTTTTACAACAAATTGCATTTAAAAGAGATTTTTTCCCTTATACGACGTTCTAAAATTTTAAAATATACGGTGGTCATAAGATTAAAAAATTGCAGTAGCGAAAATTTCAAAACCGAAATTTGATCGTGAATTGTTACCAATCGCAAAATGACGTCAGCGTTACGCACAGGTACGTTTGTCCTTACCTAATCCGTAAAATATAATAAAGATCAGTTATTATGATGAAGTTATCTATTGAGGCTCTTATGCTTGGTATTCCGGAATTAAAAACAGCAAAATTTTTTCCACTTTAACACGATCATAAAAATTTTTCTCCATGAAATCTAAACCCGAGATCATTTTCTATCTCTCAGAATTTGCATACGGACTTCTCATATCCGTATTTACCATTTTCAAAAAACTGGAATTTTAATTTTATCATTTTAAGTGAAAACTTGAAGTTACGATTGTCAGCAATATCTTTGCATGTGAACTGTCGCACTCTTAACTCGAGATTCTAATCTCACCACCGGAGAGCAAAAATTCACGTAATTCCTGTTTTTTAGACGCATTGAAAAAATTTTAGTTTTGCCTAAGAAAATGATCGTTTCCTTTCGAATATGACGTCATTTTCACTTGCTTAAAGCCCGCTTCACTAAAACTCCCCGATCGCGAAATTCCATATTAGCCTATGGGGAAAAATGCGAAGCGCGATTACTCATTACGTAATATAATTATTAAAATACTGTTTTCACCATCAGAAATTAGGCGTCAGATGCCGACGGTGTGCGTTTTTAAAAATCATCTCCTTAAATTTTAAGTATTTAAAAAATTCCTATAAACTTTAAAATTTCTAGTGGATGAAATTTTATCAGCTTCTTTAAAATACTTAAAATTTAATAAGACGATTTTTAAAAACGCACATCATCGGCATCTGACGTCTAATTTCTGATGATGGAAACAGTATTTTAATAATTTTATTACGTAAAGAGTAATCGCGTTTCACAGTTTTCCCATAGGCTAACATGGGATTTCGCGATCGGGGAGTTTCAGTGAAGTCCCTTAAGCATTTCGCTCAGAGTCTGAAACATAATATCAGTACACATGCAGAAGGAAACAAATATGAAAACTTATATACAACAATTTTGAATTTGTATCAGAAAATGGTATGAATAAAGCCAAATAAACCTCATTTTTTTCTTTCTTTTTTGCAAGAATGAAAGCTATCTAAATTACCACCATTAAGAAGAAATCTCATAAAATACTTTTAAAATTAAACTATAAAAATGGGATATTTAAAAAAACAGCCAGTGAGGGCACATCTACAAATGAACGGCCTTCAGTTAAAATTATTAGTAAAATTAGTTCAGTAGAAATCTCAGGGCAGATGACTAAAAAATAGCCTTGTGTTTTAAATATACACATTATATAAAATTATGAAAAATTAAATTATGCAAATTATGTTATTTTCATAAAATTATAGTAGAATGTCTTAAAGAATAGCAATAAAATTTTATTAGTCGAGAGAATTTTGGACAAAAACTTGGTAAACTTCATATTATTTTAAACCTGGAGTTATTGCCCATATCTTCTTTGTTTATTTGTCTAATACGCCGAAGCGAATTCATCCAGGCGAGAATCATCCGATCTGAGCATGAACTCTGTATGTCACTTCTCTTCTATAAAAACGCTCTAAATTTTTGTAAAACATGGCGTTTTATCAGTGTGTGATTTCGATTAGTGGAGCATTTGCACCTGTGAAGAATTTCAAAGCAGCTGGGGTGGAAATGGCACACTTCTACAAAACATATTTTAGTTTTCAATAATTAATAAGAATTAAAACATATGCTTTTTTATATAAAATGATGTCATTTGTATCCGCTAACGCATGCCATATTTACCACCCAGTCTTAAACAACATCTGTAGAAAAGTTTACATATATGACTTCACTATCGCGGAATAATACACAAACTAATCAATAAACAATGTCGTCATTCAAGAAACTGGACAAAACAATTCATATGCCTTCATTTGTTTTTGCTTATAATAGCTCCATGTTTTATCTGAAATCGTTTATTTATATTTTTTTTCAAAATTCGGAAAATGTTATAAGACACGATTAATAAAATTGCATTCATTTGGCTTTTTGGTACGAATTAAGTAAATTCGGTGAAAATAAATCACACAAATATCCTTTAAAATGCATTTTCGTAAAGAGAAAATGTTGTATAGTTTGTAAAGTAAGTTTTAATAAGCTGAAAATCATTTAATTGATAAATAAAAACGGAATAAAGCCAAAATTCACTGGGTTTTATAACAGATAATATTCTTGACACAGCATTTATTTTAATTTCAATTTATTTTTGCTTTTATGAGAAAATGGCAACAAAAAATACAGTAATCTACTATTTTCCCTTTACTTTCAACAGAAATGTAGTACTTCAGTTGCCACGATTACAAAAAAAGTATTAAAACTACAAAAAAATTAATATCTCAAAAATAAATTGAGATACAGCTTTCAAACAAATTGCATTTAAACCCCCCCCCCCCCCCCCCTATACGACGGTGTAAAAATTGAAAATGCGCGATGTTTAGAAGTTTAAATATTTGCAGCAGCGAAAATTGTAAAAGCGAATTTTCATTTTAAATTTGAAAGTGTTGCCATTAGCAAAATGACGTATGCGTTACGCACAGATATGTTTCTCCTTTATAATATAGATTGTTCAAAATACAATTATTGAACGTGATGTTAGCCTTGATTAACAAATAAAATATGTGATATTAAAATTCTGATAAAATTTACTTAAAAGGTGCTAAAATATACATGAAAAGGTTTTTATGCTCTTTTCATGCACATTTTAACAAATTTTAAGTAAATTTTATCAGAATTTTAATATAACATATTTTATTTAAAAGCTTTGCCCTTTTTTTTTTCTTTTTTTTTTGGAGGTGGGAAATAGAAAATGATTATTTGTTTTTTGTTGCTACAAAGTAACAATAGAGTATAAAAATCTAAAAAAAAATATTTTAAACTTTGTGTGCTGGGGGAGAGAGAAGCAGATTTTTTTGGGTGGGGGAAAGAGTTAATTTAGAGATTATTTAATTACTGTTACAAAAAACTTATAAATAGAGCAAGCGAAAAAAAAAAAAATTAAGACTTTAAATTCTGAGTGCTGTGGTGGGAGCAAAGCAAAAAAAAAGAGGATTTTTTATCTCTCTCTTGCCTTGGTCACTCAGCCTTGGAATTCTCCTCCGTAATGTTAAGTCTATGGACTTTTAATGCATTCGTATATTTTAAATATTTTCTCTGGAAATTCATATTTTTAACATCTTTTTTCTGTGTACTCTTTTTTTCTCAGTTTTCAAAATATTTCTAAAATCTATGTTGAATTTAATATTTTATGTGTTAAAAGCGGGCGAACTGTGAGTAAGATTTTAATACTTCCTATAAAATTAAGTCTACACTTTAGAAATATTTTGAGAACTAAGAAAAAAAGAGATATCTTTTAGGAAGTGAACACAAAAAATAGAAGTTAAAAATATTAATTTATCGAGGAGATATTTTAAATATACAAATGCATCCAATGCCCATAGACTTTACATTAGTGAGGGGAAATCGTAAGCTGAGTGACCAGCCCCCTTAACAGACTAATCCAAAAAGAATTTGGTCTCCTTTTTAGACTTTACATAAATGAAAATTTAAATTTATTTTAAAAAAATATCAGTTGTTTCTTGTGTGTGATTAAAAAAATGTTTAATGATATTAAAAACTATAAACAATATTAATATTTTATTTAATGATATCTTCATTGTAAATTACAGTTTTCATTTTACAATTTATTTCATTAACACAATTTCACAATATTCTGAACTTCATAAAATCATTTACAACGCTTTTGCTTCGTTTTTCAAAGCTAAAAAATGCATGTGCAATTATTCACAATGAGAAAGACAATAATTCATGATTACAAGACTAGATTATTTAAATTAAAACATTTTTACAGTGTAATATACATTGTCTGACAGTCACTTAAGAGTCAGTAACTGTCGAATGAAAGATTAATTCTATTAATCTTTCACCATTAACACAGTTCACTTTGGTTATCATCACAGTTTTTATGTATTATATACATTTCATATGTAAGAAAGTTCTCATAAATCCATAGTTAACACATGGGAACACTGATTGCGAAGAATTTTTATGCGATTAATTACACAAGGATGTGAGTGAATACCACATCGAGAACTTTTACCTGTAGTACACTACTGAACCCTTGTTGTGCCACATCCGCTATTTGAGGCATATTGTTTCTTTCGTGCAATTGCTCTTTCGGTATTTTCACGTTAGACGAACACCACTTCGCACCAAATGCAAATATTGGCGCGTAAGCTGACTTAAGAATATAGGAATGCCAACCCATGTCACATACAGGGTTTTTGCAATCGATCGCCATTGATCCAAATTGCGACAAAATGTATTATTAGGCGAAAAAACGAAAGATTGAAATCGCCAAATTCTGAGAGTTGAATTATCTTTTCTTTCGAAAACACTCTGAAATGGCGTTATTGAACAAGCGATTTTTTTTTCTTTCTTGTGTAACTTTATAACGTTTATTTAGATTATTATTATTATTATTATTTTCAGAATTCATTCACATCTTTTTAAAATTTTCTTTAATTTGTCTTGTTTAATTTACTTAATTTATTTTTCCACTTAACTAAAATGATATTCCGAATCCCTAATTAGCGAGTTAAATGTAGAACATATATTGAAAAGGCAGAAGATCTTTCAAAAAATCTATATAATAAAAGCCTAAGTCATGTGACTGTCATCAACAGTTCCGGGTTAACCACTTCGCTTTTTGTATGTCAGGCGGTCAATTTGGTAATTTAATGTTAGCCGGGCACTGGTGATAAATCGCCAAATATTGTTCCATCGCCATCATTTTATCAATATTATAATAGTCCATTTCATGCGACCGTCATAACAAATTTTCGCGTGGTAAATTAAAACAAAGCTTTGATGTTGAAATTAAATGTTATGGCTCATGGTATTATATATATATATATATATATTAAAGCAATAATTGAATAAATATCTCAGTTTTAAATTAAGGTTATGCATTTTAAATAAAATAAGTGAAACTACTATACTTTAAATGAAATTAATGAAATACGAAAAAATACGACGGGGACAATGTTTGGCGATTTATCACCTGCGTCCGGCTAACATAAAAATGCAGAGTTCATGATTTATGTATCAGAATCTTCGGATTTGGCGAAGGATTGATCATGTAAATTAAATTATGTATAAGAGTAACATGATACAATGCTTAGCATAGATTTAAGGGAGACCAAACTGGTCTCCCTTGTGGTGGCTAGTGCTGTCTAAGAGTACATTTTTAACCGAATTCCCGACGCGGCAGCGCGAGATATGTAAAAAACTTATCATCACTTAACAAGAATAACTTATAAATCGATAAGTGATTTATTTATCCAAAAATGGAAAACGCTATTCAATTTAAAATAGCTTCAATGGTTGGGCCTGCTAATTTTATGATTTTACGTTAAAAAAGGTGACTGAAAGCTTCGTGCTGATGACTAGGGAACATGAGAATGGCCTTAGTCACAGAATATTCATAGAAATTGATAGATGTATACTAAAAGTATACAAATAAACAGGAGTTTTGCTGAACTGCATATTAATTTTTTTTATCACTTTTTGCCGAAAAAGAAAAAAATATTTATAAATGACGATTTATTGTTGGGTCACTATACTCCTCGACGAGCAATAAGCAGTTTACTATATTTGACGCAAAACGCGAGTGGTGTTCGTCTAACTGTAAAGTATACCAATACTTTTTTTTCCAGTGAGTTTTCATTCTGTACCTGCAATATCATATTGACCTCTACTCATTACATGGAATTTTTATTTTCGTGCAGTTGATTTTTTTTTCCTGTGCTTGCAATGCCATATCAATTTTTTTTCGACATGTCTTTCTTTATTTTATGCTATTGATTTAGTGATTATTTTTTTCTGTGATTGCAATGTTCTTTTGATCTCTTTTTGTTTCATGTCTAATACATTGAAACAACTGTTTTCCTATTTCTTTCATGCAATAGCTTATTTTCCATAACTATTTTTTTTATGTGTGTGTGTCTGCAATGTATTAATCTTTGATACATCACCTTCAATATTTTGGATAATTTTTTACTATTTTTTCAGTGATGATTCGTCTTGTGTTTTTAAAGCTTTGAACTGCTTCAACTTAATGGCCACACATTACAAAACTATGATTGCATTGTTAGTTTTAAAATGGCGTCTGTTTCTGTTCGCAGATGGCTGTATGCTAAATCAACATTCATGATTTCTTACTATAGATAGATATGTAACTGAAGAGTATTTAAAGAAATTACCAGTTCCTGCATCAAAGTTTTTAATTGGATTGATAGATAACATTGATGAAAAAACTGACTATTCTTGTTATTTTCATCAAACTTTATAGTACTTGTGACTTAAACTTTGATAAATTATTGTCCATTGTATGCAATATTGTTCACAATACTAGAAAAACTCTTAAACTAATCAAAAATTCAACAAAGTATTCTTTCCTGATTATTTTTTATGCTATTCTTATCGTAGAATTTGAAAAAAAATTCCCTTTTTCTTCTAAAGTATTTTTTATGTACAGCAAAGAATTCACTGGTATTGCAACCAGCTTTTTAAGTTTGGCTATGCATGATTAATTGCAGCAGCATGAAGATGTGACAATGTAGCAGCAGCATCATAAGCAGACGTGCTAGTAGGATATACTAAAGCAGGTGAGTATAGTCCAGGTTCTGATTTGACCATAGCCATGACGGCCAGTTCTTCCATAGGTTTAGCAGGAAAGTGGAATTCTTCACTAAAATGATGACCACTCAGAGAAGACTGGGTTGAAACAGGAGGAGAACGCACCGCTGTTGCATGGGGACCACCATGGCAAAGATATGGAGTTGAGCGATGATGACCATGAGCTAAAGAAGAATTCTCACTGAAAAGAAAAAAAAAATAAATATGTTATTTTAACAAAATACTATATTTATCGTTTGGATTTAATTAATTTATTTATAAAATAAAGTTACATATTTAGAATGTAAATATTTTAAATTTATATATTTTTTCTTCATAATAGATATTTATGTATTTAATTAATTTATTATTAATTATTGTATTTAATTAATTAATTATAAAATAAAGTTACATATTTAGAATGTAAATATTTTAAATTTATTTTTTTCTTCTTCATAATAGATATTTCTACTACACGTTCAAATGGAATTTTCATGGAACTTTGTTTATACAGCAACATTCATTTAAAAAGAGAAAAATAACACTTACGTAGATTTACCATCTAATATGTAAAGTAGGTAAGGTGAAAAAAAAAAAAAAAGTTCCTTGGGAATTAATGGGCAGTCAGTAGCTCAAAAATTTTCAAGGAATTTTTCTTGAAAATATCAGAAACTTCTAGGCTATTCAATCCACATATTGTTGTCAATTTTTATAAGGAATGTATATAAAAAATAATAATTTCTAGAAAAATGTTTTTTGGCGACCAGCTGCCCATTATTTAATGGAACGTTCCTGGTATTTCTTATAATGTAATACAAATACATCTAAGATAATACTTTGATATATCTTTGACTTTGTCATTTAAAAAAAATATGAAAATAGAGGCTAAAGGGGCGATAAAAAATATTCTTGCTTCTTTAGAAATAGGATTTCTTTATTAAAGATTTAAATATAAAATATGTCTGTTAAAATGTAACTCAGATGTTCTGAAAACACGGAAAAGCAACAATGTATGATTATATGTTACTGAAACCTGCATATAATCATGCATGCAAGTATCAGGCTTTTGCGTTTAAAAATGAATCAGAAAATGTGTTAGAAAGTTTCACGTTGCTGACCAGGAAAGAATATTATTTCGAGAATTGTTTTTTCCAGATCCTTCAGTATACTTAATAGACAAGTTTGATTATATTTCAACATTTTGCTTACGTTCTAAAGTTTTGTTAATAAATAAAATACAGCATTGCTCTTTCACACGTCTTTTCCGAATCTATTCAACTCAAAAAAGATCAAATTCGTTATATATAATTTCAGGTGGCCGATAATTTTAATGCTATAACGCTATTTTTGCAACATCATTCATGACGTTTTGTCAGCAGTTTAACCTATACTGTCATGTCAATAATCAATCTTTATTTAATGAATAAAGTGTGCTAGGATTTTAAAATATTCCTTTTAAAAAGACACGTGTTTTTTAACTAATGATTCCTTTTAGATAAAAATGAATGTCCTGTAGGGAGAAACCTGTACTTAAATATGGCGTTATCACCGCACCTAACTAATTTACTACGAGTGAACTTGATTAGACACACGTTTCCGCTGGATTCGGTAGCAAATATCCATGAACGGCCATGTGTGGAAAGTCAGTAATAGTTTTAAGGATTTTCTCCCAGGAACACAAAAGATAAAAAAGTACAGATGTTACACGGTGCTACAGGGAATACAGGTGCTATTTATTATAAGACAGTGTTTGACAACATTTTTAAACTCTCAACCTTTTAACTCCCGTCCCTGCCGGATAAGACCTTAGAGGAGGAATTGATTATTAGAAGGAATATTAGGAGGAATTGTTATATTAGAAGTCTATGGATAAGACACTCATGAGCTAATGCTATTCCTATAGGGAGGGATTTATCTATTATCTCGTTTGTATTTCGACATTCAAAACCGGGTCTGAAAATGAAAGTGTCATTCTAAAAAATATCTGCAATTAAAATCGAAAAAGTAAAAAGGTGCGATGTAGAGGCGGATCTCGGCTATCCAATGCAAAACAAATTACTTATGTCGAAATGCAAACGAGATATTAAAAAAATCTCTCCCCATAGGATTAGCATTAGCTGGTGCGTGCCTTCGTCGGCGTGGACAGGAGCTTTAAGGGGATTCTTCACGCACTTGAAAACACACGCTCCGTAATGTTAATCATATGGGCAGGTTTCCTTCGAATTTCTCTTTTCAATTTGAATATTTTTAAATGATTTTTTTTTTATTTATTTATTTATTTATTTATTTATTTTTTTGCATAGGGCAGCTGAGCTCAATCTTTAATATGTATCTTTTTTACTTTTAGGTAGATTTCGTATGAAATACTACCTATTGGGATCGTTCCTATGTTGGAATTTCTGAAAAACTTTTGCAGATCTACACCGATCATGACTCCTAGAACCCAAAACCACCCTCAGTAAAAAACTTTATCTATCTATCTATCTATCTATCTATCTATCTATCTATCTATGTATGTATGTATTTATGTATCTATCTATATATATCACTTTCTTCTGGACACGATAACTTTCGTAATTCTGCACCAATCTCTTCCAAACTGATACATAAAATCAAAGGGCTTAAAATCTCGGTCAAGTTCGTTAATGGGCAAAATCGGACCAAGGGGATGGAAATAGGGAGGGGTTTTGTGAAAACCGACCCCCCCCCCCATAACTTCTTAATTTTTGTACATATCAAATCAGTTTAAAGATTTTATTACTTCTAAAAATAGGGCCAAAATTTTGTGTATCACAGATTTTTGATAAAGTTAAAAATGGGCTCAAGGGGCGCAAAAAATAGGGTTTTTGGGAGAAAAAAATTCATAACTTCGTCAATTCTCAAGATATCAATTCCTATTAATTTTATTATAAATCTCCTTAATATTATCTACAACTTTCATATTCACAAGTTTTTGATAGGACAAATTCGTACCGCAAAAAAAAAAAAAAAAAAAAAAAAACGAAAAACGAAAACAAAAAGGGGGTTTGTAGAAGTAAAAAATCCATAACTCCGTCAATTCAAAAGATATAAAATCCCCATGAATTTATCATATATCTTCTTAATATTGTCTACAACATCTATATAGACAAGTTTTGGATAGGACCAATTCTTACAGCAAAAACAAATTAAAAATACATAGCGGTTGAAGAAAAAAATCATCTAAGTAAGGGTGTATTCAAATCCAAACTGCGTTTTTTCTGACTCATTTTACAATTCATTTTTGCTCTCAAAGGCTTCCAATTGGTACGTTTTCTTACTCAGAAACTATATAATGTACCGTAATGGTCGATTTTTTGATAGAGGCAGAATATACTTAAAAAAATGCTGTTAAAGTGGGCAATTTGAACCGAATTTCCCGAAGCGGATTGTGTTGGAAAAATCATTGCATTAAGGATGCACTCAAATCCAAACTGCTTATTTTCTGACTCATTTTTAAATTCATTTTTGCTCTCAAACGCATTTAATTGGTATATTCGCTTATTCAGAAACTATATAATGTACCGCAATGATCGATTTTTTGATAGAGGCAGAATATATTTCAAAAAATTATGTCAAAGTGGGCATTTTGAACGGAATTTCCCGAAGCAATTGTGTTATCACTTTCTTCTGGACACGATAACTTCCGCAATTCTGCACAAATCTCTTCCAAACTGATACATAAAATCAAGGGACATAAAATCTCGGTCAAGTTCGTTAATGGGCAAAAGCGGACAAAGGGGAGGGAAATAGGGAGGGGTTTTGTGAAAACCGAAAAAACTCCATAACTTCTTAATTTTTGTACATATCAAATCAGTTTAAAGTTTTTATTACTTCTAAAAATAGGACCAAAAATTTATGTATCACAGATTTTTGATAAAATTAAAAATGGACTCAAGGGGCGCAAAAAATAGGGTTTTTGTTGAGAAAAAAATTCCTAACTTCGTCAGTTCTCAAATTTCTGACGCATTTTCTGACTAATTTTTAACCCATCTATGCCAAGCGTCCCAATTTTGGGACGCTTTGAATTTTAGTAAATTTGTATAATATTCTTCTTCTTTATAACATGAAAATTGTATAAAATAATTATCTATAAATGTCTTTATCTGTTACCGAAAGATGACAGAATAAGATGGCTATTTATTTGCTTAAAATTAAGGCTTTTTTCGGAGTTTATAGATTTTTCATTTTTCAAGATAGCGAAATGTAAAAAGTAAGTTTATCTGTGTTTTTTCTACCACTTATCCAAATAAATAAGTCATAATCTTAGCTTGTAAAATTCTTTGAAATATGCATTTTTTTAAATTGTAAAATTATATGTTCAAGTCTATTTTTTATGCATTTTTGAAATGTGCATGATATAGCGCGCTAGACAAGTTACGGATACATATTTTTGTTAGCTATTTAAGGGACAGTTATTTATGTAAAGTCCTTTTCAAGATGACTATGGAACAAATTTTTTTAAGCCTCAAATACGTTTATTTTTAGTTTATTATTACTAATACTTATAATGTTATTAGTCTCGGTAAAGAAATAAATATATTTTTTTAGTATTTCTCAAAAAATTACTAATTATAGTACTATATAATATACAATTTAAAAGTTTATTTTATATAAATTTAGACAAAGCATATAATTATGCCTCTTATACTATTACAAATATTATGCATATTCTCATATTTAGTACGTTTACATTTTATCAAATAAATACAAAAATGTTTTAGCGTAATTTTTTTTAGTATTTTTCCAGTTCATTTTGTAACTTTTAAAGTTATTTTACTAACAAATTTGAGAAAAAAAATTCAGGCATGAATGGGTTAAACATAAAGGCTTAAGGCTGCTAGTCACTCACCTTTCGAATTCCCCTCACTAATGTTATGTCTGTGGGTGTTCGATGCATTAGCATATTTAAAATATCTCCTCGGAAAATTAATATTTTTAACTTCTTTTTACCCGACTGCCAAGAAGGGTTATGTGTGTTTCACACGTATCTGGGTATGGTAGAGGTCTGCACGGGCCCGGGCTTGGCCCGAGGCCCGTACCCGGCCCGGCGGAATGGAGGAGAATTTTCAAACGGGCCGGGCCGGGCCGGCAAAAAAATTGAACGGGCCTGAAGGGTCGACCCGGCCGATAAAAAAATTAATCGGGCCTATCGGCCCGATATAAGAATTTGAGAGGAGCAGATAAAATACGAGGTCATTTCCAATGAATATGACTTTTTCGAGAAGTATAAATGTGCGTTACGAGCCGATGCGAGTTTAACAACATCAATACCGAAATGTAACATGTCCATCGTAGAGATCGGCATCGTACAGTTACATGATGCCTGATCCCAGGTTTAATTTTTTTCGGCAGACTTGTGCCGGGATGGAACTGGTCTTAATCGTTCTCAGGATGTGCAGGACAGGCATTATGTTTTGTAAAAGTATTAATAGCGATAATGAACTTCTGTTAACAGTATCTTTGGAAATGTACCTTAAGGTGGTTCTCATATTTACTGCTCAACAATGCGAAACTCTCAGACACATTTTCTGACTCATTTTTAACTATAAAGGCATAAAATTGACAGGCTGAGTATTGAAGGCAATTGGGATCAAATAGCGTTTCCATTTTTCATAAATTACGTACAGAGATAACAGAGACTCTTGTCACGTGACTGTACGTTTTCTCCTTTCCTGTGCTATCGCTTCCGGAAATTCGATTCAAAACGCTAACTTTGGTAGTATTTTCTGAAAGATATATTACTTTTATCTAAAAAAAAACGGCATTTACATGGTTTCTGAATAAGAATACCTGCCAAACTCATGCGTTTCCGAAAAGAAATGAATTCATAAATGTATCAAAATGTAGCTCCTTTGGATTTGAGAAAAGCCTTAAAAATGACAAATATTTTCACAAATCTACCTTTTATTATAAGCTTGAAAATTATCATGTTTTTTAACCCTTTATTCTAAACTACAATAATCTTTTAATGAACCCTTATTTAAATTTTGAAACGTCTGTAGAGACGTTGACTAAAACACTGTTAACGTTTACTATTGTGTGTTTTCTATTTTGCGAAAACATAGTAATTTAAAATATACTGTAAAATGTTCCCATAAATATGCATGTAGTATTCATTAAAAGAATCTTAATTGTATGTCGAGAAAAAACGGAATTTTTTGTAGACATTTAGTCGGGCCGGGCCGAGAACCGTAAAAATGTAAACGGGCCGGCCCGGGCTCGGCCCGAACTTTCAATTTTTACACCGGGCCGGGCCGGTCCCGGGCCTGGAAATTCCGGCCCGTGCAGACCTCTAGGGTATGTGGATTTCTTTATACCCTCGAAATATCCCAACGGCTGGATGGATTTTAATGAATGAGGTCTCTATCGATTTGTCTTAACCGTCCGATGGTTATAGGCTAGATTTTGTTTTTATAAATTGAAAATAGCGGCCGTAAAATACAAAATGGCGGTAGAGACGAAAAAAACCTTTTTACGCACCATATTGAGTGGCACATCATTGGATAGGTCTTTCAAAATGAAGACGATGTTTCATTGACTATTTTACAGCCAGAAGCTCCATTTAAATATTACACAACCTGTAAGTTTTGTAGGTAGGATCTCTAGCTTTATTGCAACTCTAACCTTCATAGACATTAGGCCTCATCAAAACAGTGTTTATAGATAGGAACTAACTATTAAACACAACTTAAAAGTCATTAAAAAAAAAAAAAAAGAAATATGTAAGTAATATAAAAAATAGTTTCATATTGATGAGAAATAATTAATTAGTTCGCTTTTTTACACTGTCAGCTTTTTTGATTTTTTTAATTTAATTTTTACTTGTTTCTTTGTACTACTCTTAAAAGATGTTTATTCTTTTCTTAGTTCTCAAAATATTTCTAAAATCTATAATTAATTATATATGAAGTGTTAAAATCGTACTCACAGTTCGTCAGCTTTGAACACATAAAATATTAAATTAAGCACAGATTTTAGAAATATTTTGAGATCTAAGAAAAGAATAAACATCTTTTAAGAGTAGTACAAAGAAAAAAGCAATTAAAAACATTAATTTCCCGAGGAGATAATTTTAAATATACGAATGCATTCTATGCCCAAAGACTTACCATTACCGAGGGGAATTCGGAAGCTGAGTGACTAGCAGCCTTAAGGCTCCTGTTCCTGTTTCTGCAGGCGAAGACACTCGCGAGTTATGCTAAAGCTATGGTGAGGTTATTTTCTAATATCTCGTTTGCATTTGGACATTTTTAAATAATTGTTTTTGCATTGGACAGCTGAAGTCCATCTCTACACCGCTCCTTTTTTACTTTTTCGATTTTAGTTGCAGATATTTTTTATAAAGTTACTTTCACTTTCGGAACCGGTTTCGAAAGTGAAAGTAACTTTATAAAAAATATTTAAAAAAAATAGTAAAAAAGGAGCGGTGTAGAGATGGACTTCAGCTGTCCAATGCAAAAACAATTATTTAAAAATGTCCAAATGCAAACGAGATATTAGAAAATAACCTCACCATAGGTTTAGCATTATAGTTCGCGATCGTCTTCGCCTGCAGGGACAGGAGCCTGACTGTTTAGCAGGCCTGACTATTAAAGTGATTTGGAATCGAATAGTATTTTCCATTTTTTGATAAATAAATTACCTATCGAGTTATAAGCAATTCGTGTCGACATGTTTTTCCCCTTTCTCGTGCTATCACGTCCAGAATTCCCTTCAAAACGCCTACATTTGACAGTATTTTCTAAAAGATCTTCTGTCTTTAACAAAAAATTAAAAACGCCATTCGATTACATAGTTTCTGAATATGAACACCTGCTACTTTTATGCCTTTCCGAACAAAAATGAATTCAGAAATGTGTCAGAAATTCTCCTTTGGAATTGAGGACAGCCTTATTAAATTATACTTAATCTTTCCCGTTAACCGAGCGCATCTGATAAATCGCCAAATAATCTTTCTGATTACAACTGTTTATGAGTTACAAAAGTAATGGAGTTAATGATGCGCCAAAACACGTTCGTCAAAATAGGCCTACTGGCTGTAAAACTGCAACCACGAAATATGTTGAACGCTGAAAAGTAGAAAATATAAATAAAAATAAAAGGTACAGAAATTTAAAAAAGAAAGAAGACTCTTTTATCATTTAATAATTCACTATTGATTAAATTACGACTGTAAGTCTCGAGAAAATAATTTAAAAATCCGGAACAGATAGTAATTTCAATATTTTTTTTTCCTGTTGCGCTATCTTAGAAAAAGAAAACAGAGCAAAATTATATATTTTTTAATAAATTCACTAAGGTGGAGCTTTCTATCAAGCGTAAATCAAACCAGTGAATTTTCGATAATCGGGGTTCACGCCGAATTAACGCTTCGTAATGGACGTCTTTTGGAATTACATGAATTGTAGTCATAAAATTAAGCGTGGTTGATAAAATAAACATTGAATATCAAAGATGCTTATTTGTTTATAAAATATTTTTTTTTTTTTTTTTTTTTTTACTTTATATATATTTTTTATTTATTTTGCGGCGCCCTCGAACCCAGAATTTAACTTCCGCGGCACACTAAACTTCTAAATATTAAAAACCTATGAAAAGAATATATGCATTTTTAAATGTATTTAGTAACACAAATAAAATCTTTCATCATCGATAAACAAAGTAAAACCTTAAACATTTTATTCTAATTTGCAATAAAAAGATTTGTTTTTAATATCGACTTTACAAGATAATAATTAATAATATTTTTATTATATTTGTAGTGTAAAGGACAAACGTATCGTGAATAACGCTGACGTCATTTTGATGTTAACACCTGACGATTAATTTTCGCTTTTACTGCAATATTTTAATGACACATTTTCCATTTTTACACCGTTGAATAGGACAAAACAAAAAGTTCTTTCACATACAATTTATTTGAAAACTCTGTCACAATTCACTGATTGTTTATGGTTTTTCCAAGCATTTAAAAAAAATAAAAAATCTTACCATGTCTATCACTTTCAGACGATTACGAATGATTAATCATTTGCATTTAAATTAATATAAATAGTTCATCATTTATTCCCGGCTAACATTCTATAACGAAATTAAACCTTCATTAATAAATAAATATAATAATATAAATGAAACAAAAATTTAACAGACATGTAATCGAACTACGCGGTTAAACCACTGAAATAATTAGAATAAAAAAGGCTGCAGTAAATAGCGAAATCTTGGACGATTTTTTCGCTTATATTATCTCCTGGCATGCGGCTAATACGAAAGTATCGCTTTTAATAAATTTCAAAACTTTATTTAAATCAGGGGTATGTCCAGTCTTTTTTCACAGGGTCCTGTTTGTGTGAAATTGTGAAAAGTTTTTTACATTTGTGAAAAATCTAGCCATAATTTTGTGAATTTGACATGATCATCATATTCACGTTTTTGTTTATATGTGTTTAAGAAGATATACGTATGTAAAATACATGTATTTTCTTTATATATGTATAAAAGTGACAGGTCAGATTTTACTTTTAAATGATTAAATTTGTGAAATGTTCATTTTGGACACAGACAATGTTTGTGAAAGAGCTATTTTTCAGACAAAGAATTTTATGAAGAGTCCTGTTTTAAGGTGAAAACTTTTGTGAAGGGTCCTGTTTTGAGATAAAATTTTTGTGAAGGGTCCTATTTTGAAATGAAAAATGTTGTGAATTGTCCTTTAAAGGACCCAATTTCTTCTTAAACAGATCCCTGAAAATGCATTATTGATATTTTTCATATAAAATGCTTTTTAGTGTTAGTGGATAATAATAATAATCAAAACCATTGAATTTCTTTATATATGTAAAAGTGACAGGTCAGATTTTACTTTTAAATGATTAAATTTTTGAAATGATTTTGATTTTGGACACAGAAAATTTTTGTGAAGAAGCTATTTTTAAGACAAAGAAGGGTGAAGGGTCCTGTTTTCAAGGTGAAAACTTTTGTGAATGGTCCTGTTTTGAGATAAAAAATTTTGTGAAGGGTCCAGTTTTGAAATGAAAAATTTTGTGAAGGGTCCTTTAAAGGACCCAATTTCTTCTTAAACAGATCCCTGTAAAAGCATTACTGATATTTTTCATATAAAATGCTTTTTAGTATTAGTGGATAATAATAATAATAATAATAAAAACCATTGGAATTCATTATATATGTAAAAGTGACAGGTCAGATTTTACTTTTAAATGATTAAACTTGTAAAATGTTCATTTTGGACACAGAAAATTTTTGTGAAAGAGCTATTTTTAAGACAAAGAATTTTGTGAAGGGTCCTATTTTAAGGTGAAAACTTTTGTGAAGGATCCTGTTTTGAGATAAATTTTTTTATGAATGGTCCTGTTTTGAAATTAAAAAAAAAAATGTGAAGAGTCTTTTAAAAGACCCCCCCCCCCCCCCACACACACACACAAAAAAAAACTATTCAGTTTAATAAAAGGTTTCACCTAAATTCTGTAAACTCATATAGATATTAATTAAAATCCATATATACTTATTATTTAAATTTTAAAATTTTTATTTTATAAATAAAATGAAAAATATGCATGCACTTGCATTAAAATAGAGAAAAACAATTCATGTATAACCTGTTACTGTCCCTGTGAAAGTCTAAACCTCCATATAAAAATAAAATGTAAGCGTACATTTTCAAACACAATGCTTTTCAATGGCGCGATCCTCAATGTTATTCCCAAGCAGACGAATTTTTATAACATCGAACCCAAAGGAAGAATATTGACCATACACAGGTTTGACTGTATTTTAAATTTTTGCTACGTCCTAGCTTTTGTTATAAATGAAATATAGCATTCGTCTTTTACGTATCTTTTCAGACACCTGTTGTGAATTGAAAAGCCTGACGCAAATGGTTTCTCTATAGCCTCAGATGCGGAGAAAAGCCAGAGTCCAGTGTTTTGGCTGTCATGTGAGAATGTTTAAAATAAAACTGTAAAAAGCGGTCGATTATGCGTATCAAATCAGCCAGACGGATAGAATTACAGTCAAAATAACCAAGGCAGGAATGTGTTAAAGGCCGCAATCATCGTTCACGCAGTCTGAGATCGATGTTTGAATAAGCGCGATTAGAGACTTTTAGTTAGAACTGTCTTAATTTTCGTTTCAAATCTGAGAAAGATTTGTATAAAACGTATTAGTTAAAATATGAATTAAGGGTGTATTCGAAAAAAATATTTTTCCACCCCCAACAGTTCGAAATTTTCTGAGACATTTTCAGACTCATTTTTAAAAGTAAAAACATGAAAGTTGCTGAGGTGATTTTTGAAGAGATGAATAAGAGGCCGTGTGATTCCATTTTTCGCTCAATTAATTAGAATTTGATTTTTAAACAATTATTTTCTCAGTATGACCAATTTTTTTTTCATTCCCAGATCTCCCGCTTCGGAAAATTCGGTTCAAAACGCCCACTTTGACAGCATTTTTTGAAATATTTTCTGCATTTATCAAAAAAATCGGCAAGCACTACACATTATGTAGTTTCTAAATAAGAGAATTTGCAGTTTGATGCGTTTGAGAGCAAAAATGAATTTAAAAATAAATCAGAAAATAAGCAGTTTGGATTAGAATACACCCTTAACTTGCTGTACATCAAAGGACAGAAATGTGTAGATGCAAATGTAAATAACATTGAGGATGAGGATAGTAATAATGAGAAAATATTTATCAAAATCAAATAATTTTGAAAAATTATTTATTTATATTAAATAATTATGTTTGTCTTTTTATGTTTAGAAAAATTATGTGAAGTAAATAGCTGAAAATTATAAAAATAGTGACAGAAAATAAGTATAACATATTCGTAAGATTAGTGGAGTTTTACTCAAACAACTTTAATCATTGATGAGGTTCAATAAACATTTTGTTTTCAACCAGAAATTGCATTCAATAATAATAATAAATCAAATGTACTGTAACTGCATCCCTATTATTACTATCCTATTACTATTGCACAGAATGTAAAAGGGAGACGTCATGTGATGTAATCTTGATCCAGGAGTCGGGATTGAACCGGGGCAAGCTGCGGTTATGTGATGAAATGATCATTATGTTTTTTTTGTGTGTGTATGTGTGTGTATTTTTCATTATTAAATATTAATGTTAATGGACGGATTAATTAGCAGCCCTACACATGAGTGACCCACATATGGGCACAGAAATAAGCTACATGAAAACTACACATTATTAGATAAAATTTCTGGTTAGAAAAATTTTAAATGAGCACGCATCTTAAACACGAGAAAATTTTCAACGCAAAACATTTTCTATCCATCATTACTTTCTGATTTTATGGGTAACGATTCAAAAATGTAAAAAAAAAATTCATTAAGCTGCTGCTTTTTTTAAAGAATAAAAGTTATGATTATAACTTTGCATAAAAAATAATTAACTAATCATCAAAATAATAAAACACGAATTAAATGAAATTGTCTCATCCGAAATCATGGTGTATACTATATGGTTATTCTAGCTATTTCATCTAATTCTTAAAACTGAAAACTAATAAAAACACTCCAGTTCTTATATTGTATTTGTCAAAAATTCGGGGGACGCAGATCTTTGGTGTATTCCAATCCAAACTGCTTATTTTCTAATTCATTTTAAAATTCATTTTTGCTCTCAAACGCATCAAACTGAAAAATTCTCTTATTTAGAAACTACAAAATGTGCCGCTCTTCTTGATTTTTTGATAAATGCAGAAAATATTGTAAAAATGCTGTCAAAGTTGGCGTTTTGAACCGAATTTTCCGAAGCGGGAGATCTGAGAATGAAAAAACGATCATACTGAGAAAATAATTGTTTAAAAATCAAATTCTAATTAATTCAGCGAAAAAGGAAATCACATGGCCTCTTATACATCTCTTCAAAAATCACCTCAGCAAGTTTCATGTTTTTACTTTTAAAAATGAGTCTGAAAATGTCTCAGAAAATTTCGAGCTGTTGAGGGTGGAAAAATATTTTTTCGAATACACCCTTAAATACCAGTTAGTTACGCTAAAACATCCACCTACTCTTTTGTATATCTACAAAAAATATGCATATTAAAATGGCTTGTATGCCATGAATTTTAAATCATTAAAATACCATGAAAAAAGTATACATGAATAGTACCTGTTTTTCATAGAAGGACATATTGCCTAAAATTGCGAATAATCGGTTCCCAAGCCACTGGCACTGGTGCTAAGAAGCAATAGCCCACCCCACTGAGGTGTGCTATTGTTGCTTTCTTGGATTTTCAAATTAAATTGTCATATTTTCTCATCATTTAAAGGGGCTGGTCATTCAGCTTCGGAATTCTCCTCCGTAATGTTAAGTCTATGGACTTTTGATGCATTCTAATATTTAGAATATCTTCTCCGGAAATTCATATTTTTAACATCTTTTTTCTGTGTACTCTTTTTAAAGGAAACCTCTTTTTTTCTTAGTTTTCAAAATATTTCTAAAATCTAAGCTGAATTTAATATTTTATGTGTTAAAAGCGGGCGAACTGTGAGTAAGATTTTAACACTTCCTATAAAATTAAGTCTATACTTTAGAAATATTTTGAGAACTACGAAAAAGAGAGACATCTTTTAGAATGTGTACACAAAAAATAGAAGTTAAAAATATTAATTTCCCGAGGAGATATTTTAAATATACGAATGCATCCAATGCCCATAGACTTTACATTAGTGAGGGGAAATCGGAAGCTGAGTGAGTAGCCCCCTTAAGGGAAAAATAATTCTCAACTAACTTATAACAATAAAACTCCAAGAGAAAAAGAGCAGAGGATTTTTCGTCAATGTAAAAGGGGCGGAGGAATGCAACCATGAAGCCCACGATGAAGACAACTTTAGTTCTTTATACGTATATATTTTTGCGTTTAACAATTATCTCAAGGCTATTCTCAAATCCGAAGAAGCTACTTTCTTACACATTTTTAAATTCATTTTTCTTCGGAAACGCATGAAATGGGCATGTGTTGTTATTTAGAAACCGTGTAATCAAAAGACGTTTTCTATTTTTTTTTTTTTTTTTTTTTTTTTTTTTTTTTGGTAAACGGAAAATATCTTTCAGGAAATACCGTCAAAGTGAGGGTTTTGAACCGAATTTCTGAACGCTACATCGCCAGAAAGGATAAAAACCGGTCGTCTCTTGACCACAATTGCTTATAAATCGATAAGTAATTTATTCATCAAAAAATGGAATACTCATTTCGATTCGAAATCGCTTCAATATTCAGGTCTGCTAGTTTCATGCCTTTTTGTTCAAAAATAAGTCAGAAAGTTTGAGTTGTTGAGCAGAGGGTTTGAGAACCGCCTTAAATAAAAGTGTGTATGTGTGTGTGTGGGGGGGGGGGGGAAGGGGGACGGTGCTCCAACCTCCCTGATTCAAAATGCTTTTTATCTACTTGGGAAAAAATCCAGTAGCTTTTTTTTATTTTTAAATATTTTTTTATTTGCTACATTTCTGTATTTCTTGCAGTTAAAATTTTTATCATTACTTGAATTCTGACATAAAAAAAAAATCTTGTTTTAACTTATTTCATTTGTATATTCTTCATTTTCGAAAATGCGGTCTTTGGTAGTGGACTTCTAGCAAATCTGCTCCAAAATCTTGCCCCTTCTTGGATTTCGTTCTGCCGTCACCCGTGTAGGGAATTACTACAGTAGACTGCCTCAAATCCGCAACCCTAAAATCTGCAAACGCCTAAAATCCACACATCATTGCAGACGTAAACAATGAAACTTTTAGTTCAGATGTAGGGGCAAAATTACAGAATTCTTTAGTTTTATATAATTTCGTAAGCATTTTAGTATGTAATTCTTGATAATATGACGGCAGTATAAATTTACTTCTGAAAAAAATCAAGATATTGATCGCTGATAATCACAATCTTTTTACCAAATATATTTATGTGTTAAACAAGTTTTTTTTATTATTAAAACTGGCTAAATCTGAAATTAAACTTTCTTACTTTATAATTTTGATGTAAATTAATGGAGTACCTTTATGAAGAAAGTTTCATTGAATAATTCAAGGAAAATATATGTCATCTTTATTATGCATTATTATTTACTTGACATTTACTTTTAATAATTTTTAAAATTATCTTACTTCTTATCATTTTAGTTTATTACTTTAGTTAATTGTTTTAAAATGTTACTATATTGCAAGCATTCATTATAATTTTGATTGTATTATTATATTCAAATTATCATTAAAAAATGTAAATTAAGCGATGACCAGAAATCTGCAAAATTCTAAAATCCGCACAACCTCTGGTCCCAAGATGTGCAGATTTGAGGGAGTCTACTGTATTATATTTTTATTCCGAAATCTGAAACAAATTTTCTCTTGCTCGTGATTAAAATGAAATTAATTCTCCTTTCTGAAATATTTTTTATTTGCTACATTTCTGTACTTCTTGCAGTTAAAATTTTTATCTTTACTGGATTTCTGATATAAAAAAAAAAAAAAAAAATCTTGTTTTAACTTATTTCATTTGTATATTCTTCATTTTCGAAAATGCGATCTTTGGCAGTGGACTTCCAGGAAATCTATTCCAAAATCTTGCCCATTCTTGGATTTCGTTCTGCCGTCACCCGTGTAGGGACTTACTATTATATTTTTTTATTCCGAATTAGAACCAAATTTTCTCTTGCTCTCGATTAAAATGAAATTAATTCTCTTTTCTGAAATATTTTTATTTGCTACATTTCTGTATTTCTTGTAGGTAAATTTTTTTTTATCTTTACTGGTTTTCTGACATTAAAAAAAAATCTTGTTTTAACTTATTTCATTTGTATATTCATCATTTTCGAAAATGCGGTCTTTGGCAGTGGACTTCTAGCAAATCTGCTCCAAAATCTTGCCTCTTCTTGGATTTCGTTCTGCCGGCACCCGTGTAGGGACTTACTATCATGTTTTTCAATTCCTATTATTAGTTCACACTCTCCCTATATATATTTATATATCTTGTTCAAAGTTTCAATCGTTAATAAAATACTTATTATTCATACACTCAAGTTCAAATACATTTTTTTTAACTTATAGTGGATGACACTTGATGTTAATACAGTTTTTTTAAATATTAATTCATTAATTAAATTAAATTAATTTTTTTTAATATGGGAGAAAAAAATTTCTCTTATTCAAATTTTCAATCGTTAATAAAATACTTATTATTCATCCACTCAAGTTCAAATACATTTTTTTAAACTTGTAGTAGATGACACTTGATTTTAATACAGTTTTTTTAAATATTAATTCCTTAATTAAATTTAATTAATTAATTTTTGTTTTATATGGGAGGAAAAAAATTTCTCTTATTCAAATTTTCAATCGATAATAAAATACTTATTATTCATCCACTCAAGATCAAATACATTTTTTTAAACTTGTAGTGGATGACACGTGATGTTAATACAGTTTTTTCAAATATTAATTCATTAATTAAGTATGGAAAGGAAAATGGAAAGTTGCAAGGAAATTAGCTTTCTATTTTGCCACTTAATATTGTGATTGTGTCATATGTATATACATATTTATATTAATTGTAATTATTTCATAAAAAGTAACTAAAATAAAAATTTTCTTTGTTGACCTAAGTAGGAATTGACTTTAAAAAGTGTTTTTTTTTTTTTTTTTTTTAAATATATATTACTTGTTTATTCCGAAATCAGAAACAAATTTTCTCTTGCTCGCGATTAAAATGAAATTAATTCTCCTTTCTGAAAGCTCATATCTTAATACCTTATGGACGATGTATTGATGTTGCCTATACAGAAAACCTCTTCTCTCTAGAATTTCTTGTAATCTGTTTACCTTATTAAAAGTATTTTAATGAGCATGCTTCGAAGAAAAACAAGAAATCCTTAAAGATATAATTATGTAAAGAAACAGATTGTTTAAAAAACTTGTCTTTGTTGGGCTTATTTTTGAAATTATAAAAGTATATCAAAATTTAGATTAAAAAAGCATTATTTTTTTCGACAAACTTTCTTTGAAAATATAGAATTAATGATTATATTTAAGAACATAAGATCATGTTTAATTTGATTTATTTTCAGCTTCAAACAAAATATTACAAATTGCATTTTCAGGGAAAGTTTTGCTAGCAATCTCATGAATACCTCACTTAATAAATCTGCCAAAGGAATTATATTTAAGTATGAGTTTTACTGCAGAAATCAAAGCGGTATTAAGATTTTTAAAATACCCCCCTCTCCCCAGTGATTTGCCTTAATATTATATTAACGATAATGTGTAAGAGTATGGCATTTTTATTTTTATTTTTTTCAGTTTCAGACCAACTATTACAAGTTTAAGAGAAGTTTTGTCGAAAGGAAAATCTTATACTTAATTTATTTCAAAGAGAAATACGTAAATTTAAATGTTACTATAGAAATTGGGCGATTTATTTACTCGCGCTATCGCGTCCGGAAATTTGGTTCAAAACGTCCACTTTGACAGCATTTTTTTAAAAATCTTCTGCTTTTAATAAAAAACGGAAAAACCAGTATGATTACGCATGTTTCTGAATAAGTGCCCCCCCCCCCCCTCTTTCGATACGTTTGCGAACTAAAATGAATTTTAAAAATGTGTCAGAAATTAGCCAGTTTGGATTTCAGAGCAGCCTTAAGAATACTTTCTTTTCTATTTTGGAACAACCACTGTAAATTTGCATTTTCATGATAAGTTTAGTTGAAAGTCTTGGGAAAATTTCAGTTTGCAAATCTCTTTGAACGGCAGTACTTTTCGGGCTACTGTCAAATGAAAATTGTCTAGTTTCTGACATATTTTTCAATTCATTTTTTCCGCCTACAAACGCATCAAATTGGCGGGTGCTCTTATTGAGAAACTATGTAAGCGAACTGTTGTTGTTGATTTTAGGGTCTCGTTCATCTGACGAAAGCCTATTCGTCTCACTTTTCTGTCTGTCTGTCACAGAGTTCGTTCATCTGACGAAAACCTATTCATCTCACTCCTCTGTCTGTCTGCCACATAATTCGTTCATCTGACGAAAATCTATTCGTCTAACTCGTCTGTCTGTCACAGAGTTGGTTCATCTGACGAAACCCTATTCGCCTCACTCCCCTGTCTGTCTGTCTGTCACAGAGTTCGTTCTCAGAAACTGTATAAATTAGAGACTTGAAATTTTGCATACTTAAAGCAGAATATCTCCGATCACACGAGAAATTATAAAATTTTGAAAAACTTGTATTATTTTTAATAAAATGAATTAATTTAATGACATCCGACCATTTCTACGACTTAGATTTTAACGCAGAATCTTAATATTTCAGTCTTTTTTTGCGTGGGCTAGATGGCTCCAATGTAACTCATTTACCTGCTATTCAAAAGGTTCCTGGCTCGAAGCTCGGAGTCGGAGTTTGAATTTTTTTCCCGGAATAGATTTTATTATCTAATAGATTCAATGTTACAAATTTTCTTCTTGTCATGTTAAGGCCAAAAGTTGTTGAAAATATTTTAACAAATATTTTTTATAATTCTAAAAATCCTTTTTTGAGAAAATGCGAAATTTTAAATTTTGTTCAAGCTTCAGCTAAATTTTTGAAATTTTGGAATTTTGAATTTCGTTTAAATAATGTATATTTTGAAATTCGAAATTTTAAATTTAGCTTGAACATCCACTATATTCTTGAGAAATTTCAGCATATTTTTTTCTTTTTAGAAATTTGGAATTTTATTTAAACCTCTGCTAAATTTTTGAAATTTCGGAATTTTATAAATAAATAATTTGACTTGAATATTTTTAATTTGATTAAAAAAATAACTCCGTTTGTAATAATTTTAAATTTTAATTTAATGGTGCTGCAATCTATGTATGGATTTAATAATTATTAATTAATGATTTGGATATATTAATTAAAGGATGAAGTGTTTTGGAAAGAATATTAAACGAAATCTTTTGTGTTATCTTCGATTACACTTACCCACTTGTTTGCTTTTAGGTAAAGACAGAAGTTTTTTTTAGAAAATGGTACTGTTAACTATGGAATTTTGAGCAGTATTTCCAGACGCGACAGCACAGAAAATGAAAAAACCTTCCGTCCTGAGGCAACAATTTGCTTATAACTGAAAATTTAATTCATCAATCGAAAACAATGGGAAAAACCATTCGATCACAAATCACTTCATTAATCATGGCTACACGTGTTATGATTTTTATCCACGTGTTATGTTTAAAAATCAGTCAGAAAACTTCGCGTTGTTGAGTGGGGAAATCCTATATATTAAAACGTAAAGGTGATTCTGTAAGATCAGAGTAAAAAATTCACACATTTGCGCATGCGCGAAGTTAAATTGAATACATCTTCCATTTAGAGGAAGGTAGGAGTAGGTCTAAAGCGCCAGTGGTGGTCTAAAGCGTGGTGGTCTAAAGCGTGGTGGTCTAAAGCGCCAGTTTAAAGCTCTGAATTTTTTGCAGAGGTCGCGGGATCGAACCCAAAGCTCGGCAAAATGATTTCTGTAATTAGTTTTGGCGATAATTTATTTCAATAATCACATATTTTACTAGGAGGAGAAGTTATATGATTTATATTCTTTTATTATTATTATTTGAATGCCTTATAAATAAATAAAATTTAACACGCAACAATATGTTAAAATAATAATAATAATAATAATTTTATATTTAAAATATTTACGCTAAAATATCTACAATTTTTGTTATATTTTGTATGAGCATTATCAAGAAGATGCATATATGTGTGTCTACTAAGAAAAGTATTTCATTATTTTCCGAAAAAGGGGGGGGAAGGGGTGAAGAAAAGAAAACAGGAGGAGAAAGAAAAATATTCATATAAGAACTACAAACGAATTATTTTGATACCCATGGTTTAATAATTAAATAATGTATGAAAATGTTATAAAAAATTCAAGTAATTAAAAATATATATATTATAAATCGTTAGTAGGTAGTATGGAATTTTAAGCTTAAGGCTTTAGAATCAGACTGATGAAAATAAAATTAATGAAAACTTTTAAAGGTAGTTCAAAAAAATTAGAGAATACTAAATATTGTTATTCTTTCCAAAATTTGAAAGCATTTCCAAAAATAAATACCCGTACAATTAATATCATTCTTTATACTTCTACTAAAAAGCAAGCATAATTAAAATGACAAACTTTATAATTCTCCCACGTCATTAAATAAGTAGGTTAGACTGACAGCACTATCTAACGCCTTGAATCTGTAGTAATCACTTAGACAATATAGAACCACATCAAGTTTTCAAAACTTAATTTGAAAGTAACTAATTAAAAAATATCAAGCATTTTTCTAATGAAACTTTCAAGATGTTTACTGTCAAATCTTGACGGGTACCATCTAGTATGTATGTATATGTATATATATATATATATATATATATATATAACCATTAATTAAACATAACCTACCACCATCAAAAACCGTAATATTATGAATTAAAGCTGTAAGTATAAAAAAAGTGCCAAATAATTTATTATAAGAATTATTATGGAAGAAAAAATAAGAAAGTGGACATCGACAAATAATGGAAAAGCTTATATATTGAATTACGTTTTCAAGGGCACAGAATTCAATGATATAAGCAATATGGTTGTTTTCTGTGAGAAAAATAAGCTAAAGCTAAAAATTATTTTTCTCTGTGCCCGAACAACCATTATAATCAAGTGAATAGATTAAAAATGAAAACAGAATAGAAACAAATAATATGAAATGGAAAAATCAATAAAACCTGTTTAAATATTTATAGGATATAAAATAGAAATAATACACAACATACCGATTAATATTTCAGTATTTTTCAATATATCCACGCGCACATGGCTACCAAAATATCGTAAAGAATAAGGTGAATAAAACAGTTAAGAAATCACAGTAATTGATACCAAAGGATGCAGTTAATACATTTTGAAATACCATGATAAATGGAATTAATATTATATAAAATAAAATAAATAGAAAGTAATTACATTATTTAAAATAACTAAAATGCACTATTATATATATATATATATATAGAACCGCCTTGAATGTCTGTTTTGCAACTGAAATCAAAGCGCTATTAGATTTTAGAAATAGGCCTTTCCCATAAAGGACTAAGATCGATAAGAATATTAAAGTTTTATCGAGATTTATTTCATAAGGCAGAAACAAATTTTGGATCTCATGTTATCCCTATGGGATAAAAACTTTTCCTTCATGGTGAACATAAAAGTTTTTCGAAATTTGTTTTATTATATTAAAATTTTGCTACATCTATCCAATATTATATAATATTAAGGTTTGCTGCGATTGTTAAATTATTCTTTTTTTGACTAAACCTGGCTTTATTTTTTATTTTTTACAATTTTTAAACAATTTATCTATTTATTACACACAAGAGGGGGGAAAAGGGTACAATTTTCATTTTGATATTATGTTAATGTTAGGGATATAATAACTTATAAGAACTTTAAAATAAAATTAGTGTCTCAATTCATTCATATTTAATTAAAAAATATATTTTGTTTACAAGATAAAATTTATTATGATATGTATTTATACTATAATTTTTAAATATTTATATAAAATTATGTTTCTGTTACACCAATAATTAAGTTATAGTACTATCGATAAATAAATTATTTTATTATAATATCAATTTATATTAAAACGTTTTTAATACTCATTATATATTATATACTTGTTGGTTTTTTTTTTTTATATATATAATTTTAACTACAGACTATTAGCTAATAAATGTTCTATGGTATACTTCAAATTTTACATGAATGTCCCAAAGGCCATTTTTATAATCTTATCGACCCAACTCATGTCTTTTCCTTTTGAAACCTTGAACTGATGAATACATTTAAGAATAAGAATGGTTTTTTCTTCATTTTTGGACAAACCATTAAGAAATTGCATTATTAAAGTAAATTACTATTATATTATTTATGTTAATTTTTTATGTATTTTTAACTGCACATTTTTAGCTAAAAAATGCTCCATGATATACTTTAAAATTTACATGAATATCCTGAGGGTAATCTTTATGATCTTATTGACCCGAGTCATTCCTTTTGAAACATTAAATTAGCGAATGCATTTAAGAATGTTTAATGGCTTTTTCATTTTCGGACCAACCATTACGAAATTGCATTATGAATGCAAATTACTATTAAATTAATTATTTATATATTATTAACTACCATTTTTATACGTTTAAATTATTTTTTTAATATTTTTTTTAACTGCATAATTTTTAGCTAATAAATGTTCTGTGGTATACTTTTAAATTTAAATAAAAATCTCAAAGTTCACTTTTATAATCTTATCGACTCTAGTTGCTTCCTTTTGAAATATTGAAATAAGGAATGCATTTAAGAATATGTAACGACTGTTTCATCTTCGGAACAATCATTAAGAAATTACATTATTAAGGAAATTTTTGTTGCATTGAACACTTTTCTTCGTATTTTAAGATTTAATTAATTCAATTTAGAGTAAGAGAGAAGAATATACCATAAAGTAGAAACCACACAAAGCGATTTTAATTTAAAATAAATTTTTATGCCAAAAAAAAAAAAAAAACGGTCTATATTGTTATTATTAAAGTATCAAGTAGAATGTAATAAACGCTTAAACTTCTGTTAGTTTTCTTTTTCTATAAAATTGTCAAACAACGTTAATAAAAACGCAGGTATCAGTATTAAGGATAGTACTATTATTATTATTATCATCATTATCATCATCATTATTATTATTACTATTATTATTAATCAGTATATGTATTTAAACTGCAAAAATAATTCCCATATTTTCAATTTGATATTCATGCTTATATTTATTTTTAAATCTGAAAAAGCGGACGGAAGACGGAAACAGCGTCACTAAATGAAAATATTTTTTGACGAAGAAAATGTACAGAAAAGAAAAGTTTAAGATATCCCCCTTCAAAAAAATACAGTTCTCTTAATTTATTTTACTCTATTTTATTTCATTTTTTAATGATAAAGTCCGAAAGGTTTTATGAAACTTACAACAATGGCAGTTTTTAATTCTTGAAACATAACAAATCATTCCCGGTTTTTATCGCACTTTCATAGTTTTTGCACTGGAAAACTGTTACTGTTAATCCATTAAACGCTTGAGAAAACCCAAAAAGAAATTTTTATTTCTGCGCTACACGTGAGTCATTTAATAAACGCTATCAGAAAGGGAAATTCCCCTAAAATAAATGAAGAAATGAAGAAAAGTCATAAATAAATTCATAAGTGTTGTACACGGAGGGTAAAAGAATTAATGTCAACGCTACAGTCTTTGAGTTTGAAGTCTTTGAAAGAGTGGTCTTATTGGCGGTTTTATCACGAAGTAGTCTTTAAAAAAAAATATTTGGCGATCTATTCCATTACTGTAGAAACAGGAAATGAAAAATACACTATGCACTGCAACATAGAGAATGCTTTTCAAGTGTCAACAACGCAAAACCTTCTGTCACACATACGGACGTAAAGACATAAAATTGGCATGGCTGATTACTGGAGCGATTTGGTGCTTTAATTTTATTTAAATTTTATTAAAAGGTTTCTTTAGAAGAAATATGAGAATAATAATTTCAAAGGGCAATTCAATTACAAATTCGTTCAAATATTTTTTTTAGAAGTATGACAAAAATATTTTAAAATTATAAAAGGCACAAAACTGAATGAAAAATTATGGCTATGGTTTTTGCTTATTCAAATAAAAAAAAAATTTTATTCATTTTTTTTTTTTTTTTTTTTTTTTTTGTTTTTTTTTGTTTTGTTTTGTTTTTTTGTAAAACATGTGTGGGAAAATATTTGAAAAGGAAATGAAACTGTTAAAAATAACTTTAATTTTGCTTATTCATTTAAATTAATTTAAATTTCATTAAAATGTTTCCGTAGAATAAATATGAAAATAATAATTGCAAAGAAGTGAATTCATTAAAAGATTTTCTTAGAAGTACGACAAAAATATTTTAAAAGGATGATTGACATAAAGCTGAATGAGAAATGGTGGCTATTGTTTTGCTTATTCAAGTGAATACAAATTTCACTGAAAGTTTTTTTTGTAGAACAGGGTCGAGAAATATTTGAAAAGGAAATGAAACTATTAAAAACAACTGTAATTTTCCTTATTCATTCAAATTAATTTAAATTTCATTAAAATGTTACTGACAAATATGAGAATAATAATTGCAAAGAAGCTAATTACTAAAAATAATTGCTATTTTCCGTTTTGATCATTGAAAACTCAAATTTCAATAAAGTTTCTTTGAACATGAATGAGCAAAGTACTTGAAAAATAATGAATGATAAAAAACTATAATGAAAATCATGGTTATTTTCTATTTTGCTTATTTAAATGAATGTAAATTTCATTAAAAGGTTTTTGTAGAACAAAGGCGATGCGACGTTTCATCTGAGCTCATGCAAAACCCAGATGACCACTTAAAGGTATAAACACTTTTAATTAGGGACCTCCAGATGCCTAACTATAAATTCGCCTGTCAATGCCTTCACGAAATCCAGATGTAAAGTTGTAAACTGATTTTAATTATGTAAATAAAATTCTCGGTGAGAAATGCTGAGTGGCACTTGGAGAAATAAAACTTTTATAATAAGATGAATCAGAGTACCACGTGGTTGCCAATTAAGTTGGACTGAAATCTCGAAGAGGAGCCCGTGGGATGAGATGCGTTCCTGTAGCGACCGAGGACGGTCGTTTTCGTTTGAACCAGCGAGGAGCGAGCAAGCTCCGAAAGAATTTAAAGTTTAAGTTTTTATATGTCCTGTGATTTGTATGTGTGCTGTCCGTATCGTCTAATAAATGTGTAGAAAATGAACTCAAAGTTCTCCTCATTTCGTTTAAAGATTAGTTCTTTAAGTTGATTTATTAACGGTACAGCGATAATACTAATCGAAAAGAAATAAATAACAGAAGGTTACTCAAAATTATTGTTATTTTGACTGTTTAAATTAATTTAAATATCTTTAAAAGATATTTACTATTCGTTTATCTATTCGTTTATAGTTGTATAGTTGTATAGTTAGACTATTCATTTATCTATACAATTTAGAATTAAATTGTATAGATAAACTAATAGTATATACGTAATATACCTGCATAACACCATTAAAATGTTTTTATTATTATTATTATTATTATTATTATTATTAATTATTATTATATATCATGTCATTATGGAATAATGTAGTTAATCAAATATAATTTTCGAATATAATTTTTTCAGCTAAATTTTCTGGTAGACGCTCCTTGGAAAAATACTTTAAAAAGTCTGCATTGTTATGTGTAATAGTGAAGCATTTTTTAACCCTTTCCAATGTACTAGTTGTAAAGTGTTTATGAATTCAGTTTATCTGACTGTCTGTGTTCTAACTCTCGAAAATATATCCGGATTGCCATTTAATCTTTATATCTTGCTGAGGTTTACTATAGCATGTTCGGTATTGAAAATGAAGTGAGTAGCATTTATAGTTCGTTTACAGGGGCACACAAAAGAATTCAGCTACATTACGGTACATGGGGGAAAATCGTTTACGATGCATTTTAATGATGTTACAATTCTTGAAACATAATGAAATTGATATGCATCACTGAGGTAGACAAAAAAATGTTTTCGCAAGAGTAGTAGAATTTATAGTTCGTTTACAGGGACGCACAAAAGAATCCCATTAAATTGTGATCTAGGAGACAAAATCGTTTGCGATACATTTTTATGGTGTAATGATACTTTAAACATAATGAAATTAAAAAGGATCACCGAGACACACTAGGACATGTTTTCTATAGGTTATGGGGTATGTAACATTTACAGACAGGAATTAAAGGATTCGGTTAGGACGGTGTGTGTGTTGTTTATGACTGCCAATTATGTACACGAGGGATATGGGCCCGAAGGGGGGGGGGTGCTCTCCGTGGGGGGGGGGGTCTTTCTAAGGAAACCTAACCCGTATTTACGCAAGGAAATTCAAGGTTCGAAGAAAACCACGGAAAACTCTGAACGGTTAGGCCGATGCGCGCGATTGGGTTCGAACCCAGCACCTCCTGTCTACCAGCTTTGAGAGCAGAACCTCTCGGCCACTGGTGGGGCCTTAAGTTAGGACGGACTACGATAGATTTCATTGTAAGGAAAAAGAAAAGGAATTTCTTAATAATATTCTGTTAGTCTTGGAAAGTGTTTCATAATGCTTGATGTACGATTTTTTCTTACATCTTCCAGTTAAGTACAAGCTGTTTTATTCCTTACTTACATATTTAATATCGTTGCTGTTTTTAAGTTATCTGCCTACATTAAAATGGCCGTTTTGGGGAAATTTTTTCGATTTTTTAAATATTTTTATTTATTTATTATTATTTTTTTTTTGGAAGAGACTTTTACAATTCCAAATTTGTTTTAATTTTATTCCTAAGATTATTAAAACAGGAGTTAGGGCCAATTTAATAAACCGGAAGTAATGAGTCAACTGCCGGAAGTGGGCGTAGGAAGGCCAGGAGAAATGTAAACAATGTTTCCGTGCATGATTTCCTTACGTTTTTTACAAAAAGAAAAAACCCCTCTAATAACCCTTAACTGACACTTCTAGGTTAATTTTATAGATAAGAAATAATATAGATAAGAAATCTTTAAATGCCATTTCTGGAAAAGTAATTTTTTCGTTATTTCCTTGTTGGATAAACTGCATTACATAAAACGTTTTAAATATATTTCGGTGAAGTTTTGTCAGAATGCATTCCATATTACTCACTGTGTTCTGAACTAGAATCTAAGCTCTATTGACAATGTAATTATTTTAGCTGCTCGAATAATAATTTTTAAAAAAATGGTAATTTTTTTGTAAAAAAATATCTATATTTTGACCTATTTTGAAATATTTCAGTTAATTTCGGAGATATTGTAAAACCTTTATTATTATTCAGTTTGTGTACCCTATTATTCAGTGTACACAGGTAAGTGTAATAGCAGTAAATAATGCAAAGGAAATTGAAATTATTTAGTTGAATTGAGTGTACGCTGTCTGGCGTAACCATGAAATTTTGCTAAAAAAATGGCAAAAAACCCAATTTTTTTAAAAATGTTATTAGAAATAAATAAACATGAGACAGATAATAATTTTTAAGAACAGCATCTAGCATATTGGCGACATCTTAAGTCTTTCTGGCAACCTTATTTCATTGGTTAAGGGCTGATCTCGACTCGAGGACTACTTGCGTTTCGGCTCTGGCACTGCAACTAAATGGTTTTTCCTTATCTTCACCCTTCAGAGTTAAAATATTCCGAACATACAAAAGAAATTACCAACTATCTGGATCACTTAAGTGAAGACATAAACAATGTTTCTTTTTCTTTACTACTTTACTCATTTCCCCCCCCCCCCTTCTCTCTCTCTCTCTCTTTTTTTTTTATAAGAATGTGTTCAGAAGGCAGAAAAATTTAATACATTTAGGAGCTTTTTAATGAACGTAAGGAGCTACAGTTGAACTATATTACAGCAAGTTCGGATTTAACGATTTCAATGAGAAAAAAAAAGAAACAAAAGATGGATTAATATTATTATAATAATATAATTAATATAAAATACACTGCAGAAAATTTATTTGCAACAAATAAGTGGGAAGAGAAAAGGGGGTAAGGGCGGGGGGCGGATTTTAGTTTAAACTTTAAAATGTATAAATAGCCGTTTGCTTCTTCTTTCTCCCCCCCCCCCCCCCCCCGTTCATTTGAAATAGGTTAGTTATCTATCACAACTGTCAAGCCGGAAGTGTGTATTTAAGATACTAGAAGTTGCTGTTTAAAGGTTCTAAAGAAAGAAACTAAGTTTTAATATTGAGATTAATGAAAGTGCAAAATATAAATCTGAAGAGTTAGTAAAAATTTCTAATAGATTTTCAGACATGAAAACATTAAGGTTTATAATATATCGTTCTAGGTTGATTAGTTATAGAATTAATGGAGAAATTCTATAATCAGATGAACCCGATTATAAAAAATGAGCCTTTTTATAAGATTCTGCTGAATGAATTTTGATAAAATTTGCACTGTTGGTTAAATATTATTTCAGGAAAGGTTTTATTATATAACATATTGTTCTACGTTGCTTAATTATAGAACTATATGGGGAAGTTCTAGAATCAGCTGAACCCGATTAGCCTTTTTTAAAAGTTATACACGACGGATTTTGAAGACTTGGATTGGTAGTTAGACTGGTCGGCTCAACAGGTGCAAAACGTTTTGACACATTTACAAATTCATTTTTTAACGTAAAGGCACAAAATTGGAAGGCCTGACTATGGACGCGATTTGGAATCGAACTGTGTTTTCCATTTTTTTTTTATATAAATAAATTGCCTATTGAGTTATAAGCTAATTTGATCACGTGACAAAGACGGTTTTCAATCTTTCTTGTGTAGTTATTCTTCTTTCGCGCGGAAATCTGCTTCAAAACGCCCACTTTGGCACTTTCTGAAAGATCTATTGCGTTTGCAAAAAAAAAAATAAATAAATAAAAAATAAATAAAAAATAAATAAATAAATAAACGAAAAGAAAAAAAACAGTTCGATTACATAGTTTCTGAACAACAACACCTGTTAGTTTCATGCATTTCCGAACAAAAATAAATTAAAATTTATGTCATAAAATTGTACTTTTGGATTTGACAACAGCCTTAAATGAGTTTTCTGAAAAATCGATTTTCATGAGGAATCACTTACGAAAAAACTATCTCCAAATAATGCGATTATATTGATCTAATACTGATCGTTTACAATTTATATGATATTATGAGTGCAATGAACTATCGGAAGAAGCACTGAGAATTTCCTGGAGTTTTAGAGCTATTATATGTATATATATATAGATGTTAAACTATGGAGGAGGGCGGTGATGTCTGGATAATTTATACGCAAATGTTGATTTAATATATATATGTTACCGGCCAAACCCGATTTTAGGCCAAACTAGTTTATCCTATCGCCCTTAGGATAAACTAGTTTTTCCTAGGCTAAACTAGTTTATCCTAACGCCCACAGGATAAACTAGTTTTTCCTAGGCCAAACTAGTTTGGCCTAACGCTCATAGGATAAACTAGTTTAGCCTGCTCTTCATTGGTCCGAACTAGTTTATCCTAGGCCGATCTAGTTCATCCTAGGCCAATTCAATTCGGCGTAATTTTATTGATCCCAAAGACCGCCCCGGCGCCAACTTTCTAGTTTATCCTAGGCCAAGGCAATTTGACGTGCTTTTATTGGTCCTAACTACCGATCCGTCGCCAACCTTGTGCAAAGTAGTATTACCGTCACCCCTGTATAATATATTTTAATCGATGGGGTGTGGGATACTGTCCCCCTACTTTGCCCATTTCATCGCCGCCAGTAGTTATAAAATATGTTCTATATGACAAATTGTGTGCTGGATTACCAAAGAATGGGATGAGAGGTTATCATAAAATTCAGGAGAGAAAGAATTTAAAGGATTAATTAATAACGCACAATATAATCTCGAAAATCCGGCATCGTCGAGGTCCAGGACTTCGCTGGATTTTTTTTAATTCCAGATTTTTTAAAGAATATCAAATGTATTTTGATATTTCTAATGGTGCATTTATTCATAATTAATTCAAAGCCAAGTGATATTTATGTGAGAAAAAAAAATAAAAAAAAAAACATAGATTCGTTTTTTTTTCTCACATAAATATCACTTGGCTTTGAATTACTTATGAATAAATGCACCATTAAGAATATCAGAAGTACATATGATATTCTTTCAAAAATCTGGAATTTTTAAAAATCCGGCGAAATCTCGGTCCCAGTTTGGCTTAAAATACATATATTTTTAAGCTACCATTATTCCACAATTGAAACTCTCTTTAAAGAATAGTACGTATACATTTATATGGATGGGGATACAGAATTGCAAAACCTATGAGAAGAATCTGTGTATGACGAAATCCTGTTTTAAACGGATTTTTTTTTTTTTTTTTTTATCGGAGCAAATTGAATATATTAATCCGTTTGAAAAAAAATCATAATACATTTGCTAGAGACGAAGGACGTGCTAAAAAAGGAAGTTAACTATAACGAAGTTTTTTCTCCCCTATTTGATTTCTTATTAAAGGTTTTTCTATATAAAAATTTCAGATTTTCAAGTCTCCAAGTCGTGTAAAAAAATTAATGGTATTATTAATTATTCAGATATTTACATACAAATAGAGATTCATTAAAAAATAAATATATTTTATAATAGAATCATTAATATCGTTAATCCGCATTTTATGGCTTAGAAATTTAAAAATTCTATACAATAAAATCTTCTAAGTAGGAATTGCATAGGAAAAAAGAAAAATCCGTTTTAGGCAGGTTCCCTTATTAGAAGGTTCATCCTCTGTTGTAAATAAATTATATTATTCTTACAAGTACAGTAAACATCCTCTAATCCGGTATTCTAAGTTCCGGCATGCTGGATAATCCGGCACTAATTTCGGAAACACAACTGAATCGAGAAGAAATAAAGGAGTGAGTTGAAGAAGATTTTGATGAACCGACAGTTGAAGTTTTGAATGATGAGGCCATCATTCAGAATGTTATCAACCTAACAGACCCCAAAGACGTTGGCTCAGATGAGTATGAAGTGCACGAGTCAAACAACATCATTTGAAATCAAGCAGCTGATACCTCGAATACATTTATCAGGGCTTCTGTGCGCAGGTTGAACGAATGTCCAACCATGCGGAAAGTATTAAACTTCACATCATAAAAAATAACATCCTAATCAAATGAAGAGAAAAGACTACTACAAAATGAACTGATATTCATGATTTGTTTAAGATGGCTTCTACGAGTAGGACTACAGTGCACGTTTTAATTTTATACTCATGCACATATCTTGTACAAAACTTATATTATTGAGTATTTTTAATATTCTATTCAATCTGTTTAAAAAATAAAAAACATGTTTTACTGGCCTTTTCTGTTTAATTCTAACTTCTACACGTTTTTTCCGACCAGTGTTGAATTCAGACACTTTTCTCCGGGAGGGATTTCTGTGACTCCGGAGGGTACATAATAGAGTTCAGGAGGGGAAATTGCACTTTTTGACCATTGAAAACACAGTATATAAAATCTTCCGGGGAGGGGGAGATATTTCATTGCTCAGGGGGGAACCCCCCCTCCCGGTCCAGTCCTTGAAATCAACACTGTCCCGACATTCATCCTGTAATCTGGAAAATTTCGTAATCCGGGATGCTGCATGTCCCGAACGTGACGGATTAGAGGATCTTTATTGTATTAATATCCTCATTTTATATAGATCAACATTTTTTTTTATTGTTAAACATGAGATTCCGTTATAGGCAGTTTATTTTTCTCAGATTATACCTTACTTTAATTTATTACCTAAAAATGCATCTACTCATCTTAAAAAAATGAAAAATAATAATAACTATATAAATTTTAATTGTAGAATAATAGCCATTTAAAAATACGTTCATTAAAAAAATAGTTGGGCCGGACCAAATGTTACTGATATTTTTACTGAACAGACCAGTGATCCTGCCGGTCCAAATGATTTTCTGATGAGCTGGGTTGGAAATTGGACTGAAAATTTCTGCCTGTTCAGACCTCAAGAAGAATGCAGTCCAGTCCCGACTTAAGCCGGAAAAATTGAGTCCCGGCTCATCACATTTCGAACTTCTCGAAAAAAGTAAGCCTAAACGAAGCCCGGACCGAGTGTCGGGAAGGAAAATTCGGCGTACCCGTAAAGACCTTACATTGAATAACCAAAATACTAGCTCACAAAATTTTGTAAATTTGGATGCTAAACTTCTATTATATATTTAAAAAAAAAAAGAGTTTTTTGTGAACTTTGCTGAATGCCATAGATATGTTTGAGTTGAGCGGATTCGTTTGAAAATTTTTGAATTTGAGCGTGAACTTGACTCATTCTTGAGAAATAGTATTTGCGTTTGAATTGGCCTAGGACAAACTAGATTGACCTAGGATAAACTAGAACGTTGGCGCCGAAGCGGTCTTTGGGGTCAATAAAAGCACGCCAAATTGAATTGGCCTAGGATAAACTAGTTCAGACTAATGAATAGCAGGCTAAACTAGTTTATCCTATGAGTGTTAGGCCAAACTAATTTGGCCTAGGAAAAACTAGTTTATCCTATGGGCGTTAGGATAAACTAGTTTGGCCTAGGAAAAACTAGTTTATCCTATGGGCGTTAGGATAAACTAGTTTGGCCTAGGAAAAACTAGTTTATCCGATGCGCGTTAGGATAAACTAGTTTGGCCTAAAATCGGGTTTGGCCGGTAACATATATATATATATATATATATATTAAAAAAAATAAGGGAATGGTATGTATTTAAAAAAAAATGGAGAATGGTTCGTTAATTCGATGGTTTGTATGTTTATGGTGGTCCTCATGAGATTTGTTGTCCTTGACACTGTACTGAGATATTAATATTATATTGATATAAAATTAAGTTACTTTTATTGATTTACTTCAATATCAATTTATAATGGTGGACGTTATTATAGTTTGTTAATTGTAATTAACAGTATGAAGAAATGTTGTAATATGTTTATATATACCCCCCACCCTCCCACCCCATTTTGTAAAGTACATTCAAAATTTAAAACATTAAATTTAATAGGTGCATAATAAAACATACTTTTATGTCATAATTGTAACTTAATTGATATTATTATTAATTTACTTTCCATTTAATAAAATAATTAAAAATAATTATAAACATTCTAATATAGATGATAAGTGATTATTATCGATATTTAGATGTGCTTTTTTAGTAAGTTATTTTGTGTTTTAAGATTCAATGCAATTGTTCTACAGTTATTTAAGGTATTTACATTATTTACAACAGATGGCAGCACTATAAAATATTTTATTTCAAGATGTATGTGTTCTTTTAATAAGTTCAGCTAGATGGCAGCATTAAATAATTATCTATTTAAGTCTAAATAATATTGTTGCCATATAATTTATTTATATTTTAATACTTCTCTATGTTATTACAAGTTTAAATTTAAATAATTTTATTCTATATCTTTTTAGTAATAATTTATTATAGGATTTTTAAATACATATAATAATTTTTATAATAAAGACGATATATGTTAATTATTTTTATTAGAAGTTGTGTATTTTTTCTGCACACTGTGTTGTTTTGCAACCGTAAGAATTCGATTTTAACTGTAACAATAAATCGGCGGGGCTTTTGCTGTGATAATATTGCTACTTGTTCAAGATTTAATAGGGTCATTGCAATTCTCTTGCTTGGTATGTCTTCAAATTTAATTGTTTCTTTAAATTAATATTGTTCATTATTAAGGATCTTGTATTGATTATTATTTTTACTTAATTCAATTTACCTGTCATGGTAAATTTATGCTTTTTTTTTTGGTGTGTGGGCGATCGGGTACATAAAGAATCTAATTTTTAGCTTATGCTGGATTCTTTTACAGAAATCGACTATGCTTTTGCTTATATTGGTGTTTCATGTAACCTTGATGAAGTGAAATGCTATATAAGCTTCCGGCTCCATCCTTCCATTTGATCTATTGTTTGTTTACAATATGTCTTTTAAATGTTCAACATTATTTAGCTGGTTTTTTGTTTCATATGTCTTTAATGGATTTTTTTTTCACACTTTGGTGGTTTTTCATATGTTAATATGGATTAATCGTATGCAATGTGCTCGTCAATTGGTGGATTTTGCTAAATTAGTATTACTTGTATAGGGTTCCATCTGTATTTTGTATAATGTTACTGTTATAATTTGCTGCTACATTTATTGAATTAATTATTGTAATTGGAAATAGATGATGATTTGTAATTATATTATGGCTATATGTATATATATATACATATTTATTTATTTATTTATCTATTTATCACGGTATTTCAACATGAATTAACTGACTCCATAGGTTTTAATTTCTGTGTTAACTTAACTGTTTTATTCACCTTAATCTTATCATGCTTTTTGGATTCCATGTGTGGGAATATATTTTGAAAATCTACTGGGAATTAATTCGGTATGTTTTGTAAGATTTCTATTGCTATAAATTAAATATTTAATGGGTTGTAGTTTTTTTTTCCCCATTTCATACCATTTGATAATGTTCAGTTTTCATCTTGAAACTATTCTTTTGGTTATATTGGTTGTTTGAGTACAGGGGAAAAATTTTTCAGCTTATAGCTTTTTTCTCACAGAAAACAACCGATTTGCTTATATCATTGAATTCTGTACTCTTGAAAACGTAATTCAATATATAAGTTTTTCAATTTTTTCGGAATCCATATTCTTCTTTTTTTCTTACATGTTAATTCTTGTAATTAGGTATAATGTACTTTATTTTATACATACAGTTCTATATTGTTGGTTTGTGGCGTCCATTTTTGTAGTCAATCATTCACAATATTGCGGTTTTTGATGATGGTCGGTAATGTTTAATTAATGGTTATATATGTTACGGCCAAAACCCGGAGCTTGGCCAGTTCGCGAATTGGCCGGCCAATTCGGGAACTGGCCAAGATTCCTGGCCAAAACCCGAAATACATGAAATGAACAGCGCATTTCGGGTTTTGGCCGGCCAATTCGCGAATTGGCCGTGAAGCCTCGGACAATATACGAAGTGGGGATTCATGGCTGCCCGGTAGGTGGCACTGACATACACACGTGATAGGAAAGAACGTTCCATGCTTTGGTGATTATATTATGATATGTTGGATAATTTCCCACTTGTTTGATATATTTCGATAAATTGGGTTTATTGTGAAAATTATATTCTAATCTGCTGGAGATTTCCGTCCTCTGTGACTAATATCGATCCATCGGATTCATTGTTCAATCCAATAAACAAATTATCTGAGTGACTCTGTAAATAAACGACAAATTCTACCTAGCCAATATCGAAAAAAATGTTGTAGAGCATATTAATAAAATATAACAGTTTTATTATGTTCGAAGTAGTGTAACATCATTAAAATACCCTATAAACGATATTTTCAGATATATCATAATTCGTTATCGGAATTCTTTTGGGAGTCCTTATAAACGAACTATAATGGCTACTTAATCAATACTCTATAAAAAACATATTGCTTATCACATGAGTTAGGTATGTGAATTTTATTATGTTTGAAATAGTGTAACATCATTTAAGTGCATTACAAATGATTTTTCACCATTTACTGCAATGTAACTAAATATTTTTGAGTGTCTCTGTAAACAAACTGTAATTGGTACTTATTTCATACACTTTAGATAACAGTTTGTTGTCCATCTTAATGATGCATACCAATTTTATTATAATCGAGATAATGTAACAACATTAAAATGCACTGGAAAAACTTTACCCATTGATGATATTGTAATGAAATACTTTTGTGTACCCCGTAAATTAACCAAAAATAGTACACACTTCACTTTCAGTACCGATATGTATTTATAAACCTAAATAATATAACAATTACAAGTCAATCCGAGTCTTTACTCGAGTTAGAGCATGGGCAGGCAGACGGCCAGACAAATTGAATTCATAAACACTTTCAACTATGTTAGAAAGGGATAAAAAGTAAAAATTGGTTTTTATATACCCATTTTCCGAAATGGCCGATCGCATCTGGCCAGTTCGGGAATTGGCCGATAGCATCTGGCCAGTTCTGGTTTTGGCCGGCCAATTCCCGAATTGGCCAGTCAGTTTAAAACATTGTTGGCCAATTTGCGAATTGGCCGGCCAGTTCGAGAATTGGCCAATTTCGGGTTTTGGCCGTAACATATATATATAACCATATATATATATATATATATATAACAGCTCTAAAACTTTTGTACTCTATATTACAATGACAAATATCTACAGAAGTTTTTATTATATGGCTTCTTAAATTGCAGTTCGTTACATTCTTGGTACTAAATAAAATTCCATATTTATATTATATTAAAGTAAAAACGTGTCCACGACTACCGCTGACGTCATATTGATGATGGAAATGATCGAAGTAATATCCATTTCCTTTTTATCGAACATTTAATTCTTAGTAAATATTACCCATCAAGTATTGAGCCTGCTGCAGTAGAACTCCCACTATCCTAGAACTATTATTACAATTTATTTAATGCATGAAACTTTATTTTTATATATTAAAAATGTTAATGTACGAGTATATGAAACAGTATTACTCATTTTTGTGTTACTGGAAAGAAAAGTGTCAAACCTAGAAGGCTATTGATATCTATTTGATCTAGATTGATACTATTATACTATCAAGATTAGCAAAGGCACAAGACAGGATTACAGAATCAAATTTCCACCTTTATATATCACCTTCAAAAGCTAGTAATAAAAGCTGCATTTTATACTAAATCTGTTATGATAATCGACTGATATGAATTTAAATGACACGCTTGGTCAACCGCATCCACCTAACAAATGCTTATCAAAACTGACGACAAAGAGGAGAGAGATGTAAAAATGTAAAGTTTAGCAGGCTATTATTGTATGATTTTTGATGAAAAAGTCTTTGAAAAAAAATTCTGTGAGCAGTCAAATTTAATAACAACAATAATAATAATGATAATAATAATAATAATAAAAGTCAGTTGAATAAAATTCTGTGAACAGTCAAACTTAATAATAAGAAAAGTGATTTGAAAAAAATTCTGTGAACAGAGAAACTTAATAATAACAATAATAAAAAAGTCAGTTTAGAATTTTTTTCCCTCCTGAAAAACTAGATTTATTTACAATAAATACCCTAACTCTAAATGAGGAAAGACTACATCGAGTCAGAAGATTCCAGTTACCAACAATAGTTAAAAGTCCTATGAAGCAATGTGGGAGGTTCCTGTGGCGAAAAATGATTTTAAGTAATAATGAGAACATTATGTAAGCCTGTAGCGACATATATCTGCCATGATGCATATATATATAAAAAAAGGGGTAAATAAATTTATCAATTAAAATTCCTATTTAAGTCCCCTAATTTAAAAATTTTTTTTTTAATTGTTAAAAAAGATAGCTTGAAAAGGAGTGTCATTTATACCTATGTTTCTTTAATTTTTAAATTAAAAAATTCTGTAATTCTTTAAACTTTTACTGTTAACAACGATAATTTGTAAATAAATTTTTTGCTAATAAATTTACCTGCGTTTGCTTATATTATTGATCAAGATTTCTTTTTCCACAAACAATACTAATGCACTTTTAAACCAATTGGGAAAAAAAAAAAAACAGTTAATTAAAGGGAAATTGTGCATATTTTTCGAAATTAAGTTTAAAAAAAGAAATGATCTTTTTAGTTTTCAGGTTTAAAATAACTATTTGTAAATGAATTATTCATATTTAAATAATAGTAATAATAATAAGAAGAGCTAATATTTAAAAAAATAATAATAAATAATTATGGATAAATATTAGATTTTTTTTTTAAAAAATTTATTTATTTATTTATTTATTTATTTATTTATTATTATTATTATTATTATTATTATTTTTTTTTTTTTTTTTTTTTTTTTGCATAACATTTATTTGATATTTTTACCTTAAGGCAATTATCTTATCTCAAATGCAAAGGAGTTACTTTCTGACGCATATCTGAATTCATTTTTGTTCAGAAACGCATGAAATCGGCAGGTATTCCTATTCAGAAACTGTGTGATCGATCGGCGTTTTCATTTTTTCGTTAAAAGCAGGTCTTTCAAAAAATACTGTCGAAGTGGGCATTTTGAACCGAATCCCCGACGTTGCAGCGCGAAAAAGGGGAGAAACTTTTCGCCACGTGACAGGAATTGCTTATAACTCGAAAAGTAATTTATTTATCAAAACTTGCTATTCGATTGCAAATCTCTTAAATAGTGACCTGCCATTTTTTTTATGGCTTTACGTTTAAAAATAAGCCAGAAAATGTGGCAGAAAGTTTCGTGTTTTGAGTAAGGGATTTGAGAACCACCTTAAAGTAAAGATGCGTTTTATAAATGCAATAAATAAAAAAATAGATAAAGCCTTGATTAAATATTATCTGTTTATACGCCAATATTGACTATAAATATATAGATAAATTATTGTTTATCCATATTGACTGTCTTGCCCACGGATTTGACGGATAGGCCAGCTTTCATCTAAAAGTATGCCTGTGGAAAATTGTAATTGTTTTAACGGTATAAAATTGAAAATGCTGATGAGAGGTTGATTAAGATCCTGAGTGTCCATTGATAAAGACTAAAGCTGACCAATAAAACGTTCTAAGGGATGTTTTTATAAACTTCATTCATCAATGTAAAGTGCTTGACATTTTATACTTTTGCCGTTTCCACTTTATTTTGAATATTAAAAGTATTAGTAGTTTTTATACTTTAGCCCTTTCCATTTTATTTTGAATATTAAAAGTATTTGTAGTTTTTATACTTTAGCCCTTTCCACTTTATTTTGAATATTAAAAGTATTTGTAGTTTTTATACTTTAGCCCTTTCCATTTTATTTTGAATATTAAAAGTATTTGTAGTTTTGAGAAATATATTGAAATGTAATTAGATTTTATCTATAAATAGTTTCTTTGTCATGGACAACACGTACAATAATAATGTTGTCATTTTAATTTTTTTTTTTTTTTTTAATTCTCTTTAGAACTGTATTAATGAAGGCATATTGTTTCTTAACTTTAGTATTAAAATTAATTCTTAAAATGTGAGTAGATGCACAAGGAACGCATTTTCATGAAGTGGTGCTGAAATTTTGACCAGGCAGATCCTCCCCCCCCCCCCCCCCCAAAAAAAAAAAAAACATAAATATAAATTTTAAACAAAAACATTTTTTAAAAGCGTATATGGTAATGATAAATATTTCTGAATTTTTCGTATTTCAAAGCACTGAGACCAAATTTTAGATGTATGAAATAAGTAGCTTCTTGGTGATAAAAGAAAAATACCAAAACTAGTGTAAAATGATAAAAGTTTTTTTTTTTTTTTTTTTTTTTTTTTTTGGCGGTTTAAATTTAACTTTCTTTCCCTCATTTTTTAATAAAAAGAAAAAATAAAGGAATAAGATTGACTCAATGAAAAGTTTAGCAAGATTGTTATCAAGATAACTTTAGCTTTACTTTCTGTTAAAACAAATTTCACAAATGAGTTAATCAAAAAATAAATCAAATGAATTAAAAAACTTTTATTTTTATTCTCAAGATAACATCACAGCAATTCAAGGTTATTGTAAATTTAAATTATTAATAAACTATATAAACTATTACACTGAAATTTTAAACTTTCAAACAATAATAATTTTATATATACACAAAGATAACGTTATTACTTCGAATTACAGACAAAGTTTATTTATAAATTATGATATTTTATAATTATTTCTTAAACTTATTCCAAAACGATAACTTGAAATTGCTATTGTTATTCAGAGAAATGTTTATTTTTGATTGAAAAAATTCTTTATTTCTTTAAATTCTTACTCATGACAAAGATGATTTCCAAATCTTGCTAAATAATTTACAAGATTTTTCCCAAACAATGATAATAAACTTTTACATCAATGAAAAAGTAAAAAAAAAAAAAAAAAAAAATAAATATATATATATATATTGAAGAGAGACTGTAAAGAGAAATTGAGAAAACGATTGTAAATTATGATATTTTATAATTATTTCTTAAAATTGTTCAAAAACGACAACTTGAAAATGCTATTGTTATTCAGAGAAATGTTTCTTTAATTTTTAATTAAAAAAATTCTTTATTTCTTTAAATTCTTAGTTATGACAAAGAAAATTTGCAAATCTTGCTAAATAATTTACCTACATTCCTTTAAATTATTGATAACGATTTTTCCCAAACAATACTAATAAACTTTTACATTAATAAATTTAAATATTGAAGAGAGACTGTAAAGAAAAATTAAAAAAAAAAAAAAAAAAAAAAAAATCTGAGGTATTCGATTTAAAATAACTATAAATAAATTATTTATATTAAAAACAAAAACAGCAAATATTTCGATAATAACATTAACAATAAAAACAATAATTATAAATAAATTGTATAACTTTTGTTTGATTATTTTATGTTAACGTAAAGATATGTTTTAGAAGTGCAATAAACATTAACGCAACGAAGGGGAAGAGTTAGGGATTTGAGGATTAAAACTCCTTTCAAAACACTTAAAAAACGATGAGGTGCGTACAAATTCATTGAATACATGATGCAACTAACGCTAACCAATAAAAAGTTCAAATAGTATTTTTTTTATAAAATTCATCATTGATCCCTATTTAATCCTAATCATTTTATTTTTAATATAAGTTTTGAAATAGTTTAAAAAAAAATTGTTTACCTATTATCTATTTATAGTTTCTTTCCTACGAATAACACTTTCAATAATAATGCTGCCGTTTTAAATCTTGTTTTGTTCTCTCCCTTTAAAACTATATATAATGATGAAGATGATATATTATTTTTAACTTTAGCATTAAATTTAGCATTTAACTTGTGGGTAGATGTACAAGATACATGTTTTTTTTAATTCTGCAAAAATTTTGGTAAAATAATGATGATGCATTATTTTTAACTTTAGCATTGAAATAAATTTTTAAATTGTGGTTAGAGTATAAGGACATGTTTTTATGAATTCTGCAAAAATTTTGGTAAGAGGCTTTTTTTTTCTTCTCATTCTTGGTCCCTATTTAGCCTTAATCATTTTATTTTGAATATAAAAAGTTTTAAAATAGTTTAGGAAAAAAAAATGTTTATCTATATTATCTATTTATAGTTTCTTTCCGACGAATAACACCTACAATAATAATGCTGCCATTTTAAATCTTTGCTGTTTTTTGTCTTTAAAACTATACATAATGATGATGTATTATTTTTAACTTTAGCATTGAAATTAATTTTTAAATTGTGGTTAGAGTATAAGGTACATTTTTTTATGAAGTGCTGCAAAAATTTTGGTAACAGGCCTTCTTTCTTTTTTCTTCTCATCATTGATCCATATTTAACCCTAATCATTTTATTTTGAATATGAAAAGTTTTGAAATAGTTTAGAAAAAAAAAATGTTTATCTATATTATCTATTTATACTTTCTTTCCGACGGCAAACAGTTACAATAATAATGCTGCCATTTTAAATCTTTTTTTTTTTTTCTTTAAAACGTATATATAATGATGATATATTATTTTTAACTTCAGCATTAAAATTAATTTTTAAATTGTGGTTAGACGCACAAGGTACATGTTTTTACACTGTTTCAAAATTATTGTTGGATAAAAGGTTTTTTGAAAGCATTTACAGAGAGTACAATAAACTATATATACATAACTGTAATAATATGTTTAATAATTGGCATGAACCGGAACGGTATTTACCGTAATTTCACGAACCGGAACAAAATTTGTCATACTTTCAGGAACCGGAATATCGTTCCGGTTTGCTCCGGTACATTTCCAGGGCTGCCACAGGCGACTATTTTTATATTCTGTTCGCACCAGTATTTTTCTAACATAAATTTTGAAGTATATTTCTCTTGAAAATGTTGTCAAAGGGTATGTTAAGGCTCGCGCTCGCGAGCAAATGCTAATTCTACGGGGAGGTTATTTGCTAATATCTTGCTTGCATTTCGACATATAAATAAATAAATATATATTTTTTAATGGAATAGCTGAAGTGCATCTCTGCATCGCCTTTTTTTACCCGACTGTCAAGAAGGGTTATGTGTTTCACGCGTATCTGGGTATGTGGATTTCTTTATAACCTCGAAACATCCCAACGGCTGGATGTATTTTAATGAATGAGGTCTCTATCGATTCGACTTAACCATCCGATGGTTATAGGCTAGTTTTTGTTTTTATAAATTCAAAATGGCGGCCGTAAAATACAAAATGGCGGTAGACAAGAAAAAACATTTTTATGCATCCTATTGAGAGAAATATCATTGTATAGGTCTTTCAAAATGAAGACGATGTTTCATTGACTATTTTACAATCAGAAGCTCCATTTAAGTATTACACAACCTGGAAGTTGTGTAGGTAAGATCTCTAGCTTTACTGCAACTCTAACCATCATAGACATCTATAGGCCTCACCAAAACAGTGTTTATAGATAGGAACTAATTATTAAACACAACTTAAAATTCATCAATACAAGTAAATAAAAAAAGAAATAGATAAGTAATATAAAAAATAGTTTAACATTGATGAAAAATAATTAATTAGTTCACTTTTTATGCAGTTGGGTTTTTCGATTTTTTAAATTTAATTTTTACTTGTTACTTTTTCGATTTTGGTTGCAGACATTTTTTATAATGACACTTTCCTTTTCAGAACCGGTTTCGAAAGTGAAAGTAGCTTTATAAAAAATATCTACAGCCAAAATCGAAAAAGTAAAAAAGGAGCGATGTAGAGATGCATCTCAGCTATCCAATGTAAAAAAACAAAATTATTTAAAAATGTCGAAATGCAAACGAGATATTAGCAAATAACCTCTCATTAGGATTAGCATTAGCTCGCGAGCGCTTCGCTTGACGGGGACAGGATTTCTGTTTTGAGAAAGTGGTGCCAGATCGAATTAAAAAATAGCTGTGGCAGCCTTGATTTCGAGCCCTGAAGTGCTGCAAAAATTTTGGTAATAGGCTTTTCTTTTTACCCGACTGCCAAGAAGGGTTATGTGTTTCACGCGTATCTGGGTATGTGGATTTCTTTATACCCTCGAAACATCCCAACAGCTGGATGAATTTTAATGAATGAGGTCTCTATCGATTCGTTTTAACAGTCCGATGGTTATAGGCTAGGTTTTGTTTTTATAAATTCAAAATGGAGGCCGTAAAATACAAAATGGCGGTAGAGACGATTTTTTTTTTTTTTTTTTTTTTTTTTTTTTTTGTACGCACACCCTATTCAGTCCCATATCATTGGGTAGGTCTTTCAAAATGAAGACGATGTTTCATTGACTATTTTACATGTCAGAAGCTCCGTTTAAATATTACACAACCTGTAAGTTGTGTAGCTAGGATCTCTAGCTTTACTGCAACTCTAACCTTCATAGACATCTATAGGCCTCATCAAAACAGTGTTTATAGATAGGAACTAACAATTAAGCACAACTTAAAAGTCATCAATACAAGTAAATAAAAAAAATAGGTAAGTAATATAAAAGTTATATTTCACATTGATGAGAAATAATTAATTAGTTCACTTTTTACGCAGACGGTTTTTTTTTATTTTTTAAATTTAATTTTTACTTGTTCTTTTTTTTTTTCCTCTGAGCATGAATATAAATTTTGAACAATGTTATTTTTTAGAGCCAAGATTCAACATCCTTTTCTTATAAAAAAGAAAATATAATCGCTAAAAATTTCTATAGTTTATATTTTCTCACTTCTTAACACGTTAACTGCTTTTAAAGAACTCTTTTATGCATGGTAGACTGTAGTTTTTACCTACTAACCTCCTATCTTTGAAGAGGGATTCAAGTGGCCAGGGGATTGAATAAGCGGGGTCAGAAGCCATAAATTCTACACAACTTCCCTCTCCTCTTTCCGAGGAAAAAAGATGGTACTGATAGGGGTTTATGGTACCAGAACAATTAATTGTTCTTCGAAGAACACAATCTGATGGGTATTCAGAACTATAACTGTATTGGAACACTGGTATATGGATGATAATAATAACTCTTGTCCAGAATACGTAAAATTATTTATTAGCAAGTTTGATATATGCATCGTATTTTCTGACATGATTTTAATTTTTTCACTGAGAAGGAAAAATTTATTTCGTAAGATATAGTTAATAATAAGTAGATTGAGTTAAAAATAATAAATTGTATATCTACGTATCAAACGTTTTATGGGGTACAATCGGTGGGAATAACAGTAAACACCCCTTGCTAACTCCGCAAAAAATTCTCGTAGAAGAGAGTTACTGGTACCACACGATTGGTAATAAAGTCTACTTTTAAATGACGTATATAAAATTTGCTTAGGGGGAATCTACATATTAAAACGAACCATAACTTTTTTTTTTTTTTTTCAATAGCAGTACACAATTCTGACAGCATAAATGAACTCTACACCCTTCAATTAGCCTAAAACCAATTTTTATGCAATTCGTAGGATAAGTTTACGAGAAATTGTTTTAAAACGAGCGTATTTTAGGGGCTATATCCAAATTCAAGTTCGGTACTCGATTGTTGACCGAGAGAGGCCCTTTCTTGATCAAGGCAGCTTAAGCGCCACTCAAGCTGTCATTGAAGAATGCTAGATTACAGAATAGCATAAGAAATTTCAAAATATCTAGTCACTTCTATCATAGACGGCCCCTTAAACCATCATTTTGCCGTTTTTTAAGCATAATTTGAAAACCACTTGGAAGAAAAATGTGAAATTTTGGATTTCCAAAAAGCAGGACAATAAATCTAAATCCATCAAAAAAATTGGAGGTTGCAATTCATAATTTTTTTGAATATTAAATTCATAATTCATATCATAAAATTATAAAGATTGCAAATTCATCGTATTTATGTTTGGGTATTTTAGTATTATTTGTTACGTATTAGAATCTTCGAAACAAGAAACTTTCATAATATTCCAGACTCTTATTTTAAATGACTATCTTTTTCTTTTAATTCATTTCTATTACTTTCATTTCAGGGTTCTTTGATGTATGTGTTTGTGCCCAACTCAGAATTTCTGCCGATTGATGTTCCTACATTAGGCATGTATGTGGGCTTTGCCCAATGTATCTGTATCGCCTTTTCGCGCGTTCTTCTAACATGTATCTTTCGGAAGGGAAGAGGTGTTTTTTCCTCTCCCTCCATTTCTGTTATTAATTACATTTAACCAAGAAATTTATTAAATCATTTAAAGGAAAAGAAATCAGCTTTTATGGTTCAACCATGCACACTATGGATTCAAAGAAAAAAAAATTTAAGCAATACATAATCCAACTTTCTATTTATAACACTATAGGCATTTTTCTTGTGAAATATGCTGAAGTCTTCACTGAAGAAGTTCAACCAAGGATCTGGGCGGACCCTGCGACATTCTGAGGTAAGAGAAATTCCTTATCTCTTTTACCTAATATTGTGAAAATGATATACAGTCGGACTTCTATTTAACGAACCTCTATTTTGCGAACTTTTCTTTGGAACCAAGAACATTTTGCTAATTTCTTCGTAAAATAACCTCCAAATAGCGAAGTGCATTCTCTATTTAACGAACTTTTTCGTGGGATCTAAATTTTTTTTCTCCCTATTTCTCAAAATATTACTAGGCATTTCAAACTTATTCTTTCTTTTAACACATTTTATGATGATCAGTGACCAGGAGCAGATCTTACCAGGCACCTAACTGACCGAGAACACTAAAGTCGCTGTGATTCTTTGCTTTTTATCCAAGAAGTGCAAATTTTCAATACCCCCCTTTAATCCTCAATGGAGCTGCACCGTGTCCCAAAACTAGAGTCTCCCGTTTTTTAGATTGTTGATCAGTCGTGCTGGTAATTTCGGTTCTTGTAGCTCAAAAATGTCAGAGCGAAAGTGCCTGAGCATCAAACAAACAAAAAAAAAATTCTTGATGAGGTGGATAAAGGCGTGAAGAAAAAGAATATTGCTTTAAAATTTGGTGTTCCTCCAAACAGCTTATCAACCATAATAAAAAACCGTGATTTTAATGTAAAATTATTTTTTAAACTGAAAATACAATTTATTTCCAGACAATGTTTTGTTTCATTCTTATTTCCCTTCCAGATTTATTTTTGATGGGTAAAAAAAATAAATAAAACAAATAGATATATATTATAAAAAAAGTGTTATCAATTACTTTTTTTAATTATATTTAGTGTTTATGGACTTAAAATATATTTTATGTAGTTTAAAGTATTTTAAAAGGTGACTCTCTAACGAATTTTCCATATAACGAACTTTTTTTCGGGATTTAGCGACTTCGTTAAATAGAGGTTCGACTGTATTAGAATATATAACATTCAAAAAGGTCTCTCCTTTATATCATTATTTCTACACAAAAGATTAGCACAGTAGGAGTATAATTTCAGGAGATATTAATAAAAATATGAAAATGCAATTTAACATTAGAAGCACTAAATTTTGAATGTTTATAATTCAAAAACTTATCATCCAAATGACTTGAAATTTGGTGTGTCTAGGCATAGTTTGAACCGAAGATTTGAAATATCTCGTTAAAATTGGGTGTTGCCATTGAAAAAAAAATGAAGTTATGGTTCGTTTTAATATGTAGATGACCGCCCTAAGAAAATTTTACATACAACATTTAAAAGTAGACTTTATTTCCAATCGTTCGGTACCAGTAACTTTCTTCTACAATAATTTTTTGAGGGGTTACTAGCAGGGCATGTTTACTTCTTTTTCCACGACTGTACATTCTGTTGAGCTGTCTATACATGGAAGATCAGATGCTGCTGCCTATAAGATTATATGAGAGAAATATGCCCGCCGGTTGTCAACCCAGCGATCATAATTTAAGGCTGTTCTCAAATCCAAAAGGGCAACTTCCTGACATAAGTTTTAATCTATTTTTGTTCGGTTGGTGTTGTTATTCCGAAACTATGTCATCGAGCTGTTTTTTCCATTTTTTTACAAACGCAATAGATCTTTCGGAAAATAATGTCAAAGTGGACGTTTTGAACCGAATTTCCGCGCGAAAGTAGAAAAATCACTCAATAGCGGGAGAAAAACGGGGTTGTCACGTGATCGATATCGCTTATAACTCAATGGCTAATTGATTGATCAAAAAATGGAAAAAACAGTTCAATTCCAAATCGCTTCCATGGTCAGGCTTTCCAATTTTATATCTTTCCGTCAAAAAATGAATTTGTAAATGTGTCAGAACATTTTACGCGTGTGTTCAGCGGAGCAGTTAAGAACAGCCTTAAATTTAAACAGATTATTTCTTGCACCATTACTGAATTCCAACTCGTACATGGATAAAACTGGGAGATATTAAGAAACTGTGAAATCGAAATACTTTCCATATTTCTATAAAGGAAAATAATAATATAGAAATAGAATTATTTAGAAAAAGAAAATGCTGGCATTTTGAACCGCATTTTTGGACCCGATAACCCGAGAAAGTTCCTCGCTAATAATTCAAGATATTTATCAAAAAATGATAAAAGCTATTACAAATCAGTCTAATTGTTATTTATGCAGGTCTCATTCTTTTGTGTATAAAAGTGACTCCGTGAATGTGCCAGAAAATGTCGCTGAGCGGGGAAAGATTTTTTCTGATAAATAAGATGTATACGTTAAAAACACATAGACTTTCTCTATGGTACACATAAATAAGAACTTTTATATGAACTTGCACAAATAAAATTAATGATAAAGCTTAATATCGAAGTTTCGAACTGCTTCTGCAGTCGTTTTCAGGATAAGTATGATATTGAAATGCTTAAGTCTGCTCTCAACTGCTCTGCCCAACAAGCGCAAAACGTTTTGACATGCACATTTACAAACTAATTTTTTAACGGAAAGATATAAAATTGGAAAGCCTGACCACACAGTTAAAAATTTTGCAGCATTCTGGCAGGTCATTCGACCGTTTTTTGTAAAAACGGTTTCATAACCATAATTTAACTATATTCTGACCATAAAAGGGCCAATAATAAGGTCAGAATAGTGTTAAAATTACGGTTGTGCAACCGTTTTCGGAAAAAACGGTCAAATGACCTGCCAGAATGCTGCAAATTTTTAACAGTGCATGGAAGCAATTTGGAATGGAACTGTGTTTTTCATTTTTTGTTCAATAAATTACCTTTTGAGTTATAAGCGTTTTTGATCACGTGACAAATACGTTTTTCAACCTTTCTTGAGTGCTTATTCCCTTTCGCGCGGAAATTCGGTTCAAAACTCCCACTTTGACACTCTTTTCTGAAAGATCTAATGCGTTTGCAAAAAAACGGAAAAAACAGCCCGATTACATAGTTTCTGAACAACAACACCTGCTAGTTTCATGCATTTCCGAACAAAAATAAATTAAAACTTATGTCAGAAAGTTGCCCTTTTGGATTTGAGAACAGCCTTTTGCTCTGCCCAACAAGCGCAAAACGTTTTGACACATTTACAAACTAATTTTTTAACGGAAAGATATAAAATTGGAAGGCCTGACCATGGAAGCAATTTGGAATCGAACTGTTTTTTCCATTTTTTGATAAATAAATTACCTATTGCATTATACGCGAATTTGATCACGTGGCAAGATGTTTTTCTCCATTCGCTGACTGATTTTTCTGTTTTCTTCGGGAACTTCGATTCAAAACGTTAACTTTGACACTATTTTCTAAAAGATATATTGCATTTGCAAAAAAAAAAAAAAAAAAAAAAAAACCGGAAAAACAGTTCGATTACATAGTTTCTGAACAACAACACCTGCCATGCATTTCTGAACAAAAATAAATTAAAACTTATGTCATAAAGTTGCCCTTTTGGATTTGAGAACAGCCTTAAAAGTCCAGAGAAGGAAGCTTCTTGTGGATTCTTGATGAATTATATGGATGGGAAATTGCAGTGAGTACAAAGATACAAGACACACATATACACAAAGAGAAGATGAGTACAAAGTTAAGGATTTTTCTTTTCAGAATCGCGCACTTTTAATACGAGGATTTTTTTTCGGCCTCTTGGCATTGCCCGTAAGGCTAATGAAAAAATATCACGTTTAATACGCAAGGGTGTATTTCAATCCAAACTGCTTATTTTCTGATTTATCTTTAAATTCATTTTTTCTCTCAAACGCATCAAACTGGCAAATTCTCTTATTTGGAAACTACATGATGTGCCGTGCTTGCCGATTTTTTGATAAATGCAGAAAATATTGCAAAAAATGCTGTCAAATTTGGCGTTTTGAACCGAATTTTCCGAAGCGGGAGACTGGGAATGAAAAAAAATTGGTCATATTGAGAAAATAATTGCTTAAAAATCAAATTCTAATTAATTGAGCAAAAAATGGAATCACACGGCCTCTTATAAATCTCTTCGAAAATCACCTCAGCAAGTTTCATGTTTTTACTTTTAACAATGAGTCTGGAAATATCTCAGAAAATTTCGAGCTGTTGAGGGAGGAAAAATATTTTTTCGAATACACTCTTAAGTCTGTTCTTAACTGCTCTGCTCAACAAGCGCAAAACGTTTTTACACATTTATAAATTCATTTTTTAACAGAAAGATATAAAATTGGAAAGCCTCCCCATGGAAGTGATTGGGAATTGAAATGTTTTTTTCCATTTTTGGATGAATCAATTACCTATTGAGTTATAAGCGTTTTGGATCACGTGACAAACACGTTTTTCGTCCTCTCTTGAGTGCTAAAAAAAAAAAAAAAAAAAGTAAAAAACAGCTCAATGACATAGTTTCTGAACAATAACACCAGCTAGTTTCATGCATTTTCGAACAAAAATAAATTAAAACTTATGTCAGAAAGTTGCTCTTTTGGATTTGAGAACCACCCTTAACAGAAATGATATATTTTTCCATAATTTTCACCTCGATTTATTTTTGCATCATCTTTAAATAAACTTTTAGAATAAAGAGAATCTTTTAAAAAACTTTAAACTAAACTTTTATTTATCATAAAATTAAAAGTATCGTAAGTATTACAACTCACTGAATTTTATCCGTAGAGGGATGGGATTTTTACAGTTTTACTTGTCAAAACAGCAGAAAACTTTTCTAAATATAAGTTGCAGGACCCAAGGATCGTATAAAAATTTAAACAGTGCAACTTTTTGAAAATTAATGACAGCACATTTTCATCAACATAATCGCAATTCCCACTTTATTTTGGAACACTTTTGAAATTTAAATTGCCTGTGTATCTCAAACCGATAAAAGAAAATTAAAATGCGTTTCATTCTTTCTCGAGACACCCTGTATATCTCAATTGAGTGAAATTTTCGAACAATTTCAAATGAGTTTTCCATTTTTTGATAAATAAATTACTTATCAACTTATAAGTGATTTTGGTCACGTGACAACATGTTCTGTTCTCTGGCGGGTTTTTCTTCTTTCGTCCGGAAATTCAGTTCAAAACGCCAACTTTGATAGCATTTTTCGAAAGATCTTTTGCGTTTACCAAAAAATGGAAAACGTCTTTCGATTACATGGTTTCCGGATAACAAAACCTGCCAATTTCATGCGTTTCCGAAAAAAAACCAAAGGATTAAATAATGTGTCACAAAGAAGCTAATTTAGATTTGAGAACAGCCTTAAAACGGCAAAAAACAATGATAGAACCTTGTTTAAATTAAAGCGAATACTTTCTCTGACTTTTCTTTTCTTTCTCTCTGCTAAAGTTATTGATTTTTCTATCATTTTAAAAAGTCGATTTAATAATCAGTATTTCTAAATGTTGCTCCAAATGTTTCAAAATTCATCAATGTTTTAATACTGGTACTAAACATATAGATACACTGTTAAAAATATTTTTGTAAAACAACAGAAAATTTCTGGCAGCAAAAAGTTGCCAGAAAATATCTGTTTTAAGAAAATATCTGTTAACGAAAGAATGCGTTATCAGACGACAGAAATACGTAGTCATACAGGCACTTCGTGTTGACAATTGTCGCTTTTCAGAACAGTCAAAATCTGTAGGTCGATTCCTGTTGGCGAGGGGGGGGTGGGGAGGTTCTATTTAACAGAAGACTCGCGTATTATAGGTTAGGTACACGGGAAATTTCTATTTATCGATCGAATTGTTTATATTAATAATAATAAATATTTATAGGAATTTCTCCTCCAAACTTTTACAAAATTAATTTAAATAGCTTATTCGCAATAAAATATTTAAACAGTTGAATTTATATAGATTTGTGAATTAAGTACATTAAAGACTGGAATAAGTGAAAGAAGATATCTTAAACTCCCCCCTCCCCAGAATAAAAAAATATATATACGATATAAGGTAACTCCCCCCTCCCCCCTAAAAATATTTATTAATAAAATAAATACATGTATTGAATGTGATTTGTAATTAAAAGAACTCTAATATTTATTCATGCAATATTTCTGAAAATTGATTAGGTTAAATCAGTGATGTTGGTTAATTATGTAAATAATATCCTGCCAATTTTTATAATTTTTTCGAATAGAAAGATTTGTATATATAAATGTGTAAAAGTTGACAGCTATGAGCAAAGATGAGAAATGAAAAAGAAGTGCCCTTAAAATCTATATAAACATCACCATAAAAAATACGGAAAAAAATATTTCATTTCAGCTTAAGTGATAAAATGAGTTTTCATCCTTCTTAACAATTTACAATGTTTTTCCGTATATAGTAAATGATAATCAACTAAATAAGAAAAAATATTACAATATAATTTAAATTAAAATGTTAAACAAAATTGAACTTGCTGATTCTATAAAATGAATGGGTAATGCTTAAATAGTAATTATTTTCAAAATAATTCACACAGTTGTAGCTCAAAATTTATTTCATTAAATGGAGTGAATAAAATTTACAAATTTTAACTTAACCACCACATTTATTCTAAGATTGTACTAAAAAAAAAAAAAAAAAAAAAAAAAAAAATTCTTCAGAATCAACATATGGAACGATTAAACAAAATATCAATCACTCCATTTTAAACAACATAGTAAATAGTAGGAAATGTGATAAATTGAAGCAATAAAAATATACGAACAGCGTCAGATCTAATAAATATTATTCTGGTTAATGTTAAACGAAAATATCAGTTATCTATAACTATAATAATTAATGCACAGCTACTCCGTGTTTATTATTAAAACTATCACTCCAAAACTAATCCCTTATGTCAATTGATGACAAAATTAATTTAAAATCTCAATTAAAATCTCTAGAACTAATACATATGAAGTAAAATTAAACTCTTAGTCATAAAAAAGTTAATAATAAGTAATCACTCTACAGCTATGTAAAAATTCAAGATTTATAAACTAATCATAAACTTAAGATTATTAATTTAAATTAAAATAAACAACTGATCAAAAAAAAATCTCCAGTTATTATTAGAATTAGATCAACTAAGTTACTAATGTACTTAAATAATGAAGTATAAAATAATACTAATAATTTAAGTAAATCATACATTATATGAAAATAATAATAATAAACAGTATTGCTTGCTTAATTAAGACTTTTAGCAAATAGGAAATATTTTTCATACATATTGTTATGTATCGGAAAACATTGTTACATATTTAAAAAGGGATGAAAACATACCTTGCTATGTTTGTTTTCTAGTATTCGATCAGTAAATCCTAATTATTGAAGAAAACTACTCCATCTTTAGCGGTTCTGATGTGAAAGGTTTGTGTCGCCGGTTCCAATGGTGAAATTGATTCTTAATTTTCTGTTACAAATTCTTTATATATTATTCTTTTTCAATTAGATGAACGTATTTTATTGAACGTCTTGCGATTTTAAACACAGTACACAAGAGACAAGAAAGACACGACAAAGATTCAAATTCAAGTTAGAAGAGAATTAGTTAGCGTGGGGTGTAGGATAACGAATGCTTATTGGTCATTCTAAATGACCGTCATTCTAAAAGACGTCATAGGGGGTGACCTCCCTTTCAAAGCGTTTTTCCTGTCATCCAACAGCTTATATTGTCGCAGTGAAAACTGATGGCAAAGAAAACAGAATTTTTTGTTGTTTCACATGAAAATAAGCGATATGAGGATGGAATGACATAAGAAGTCTGTTACGTAATTTTTACTGTCGGAATTCGAAGATTTTTTTCTGTTGTTTTAAGATTTTTTTTTACAGTGTAAGTATATACAATGAAACTTCTTTTAAAGGCCACCCCTAATCAAGGGCCAATATTTTTAGGAACGAAAATTTTCCCCATAGACATAATGTTAAATTTACTCCTATTAAGGGCCGCACCTACTCCTCATAAAGGCCATTTTTTTTTTCGCATGTGCCTTAAATACTAAACAGGTGTATTGAATTCATGAACCTAAAAAAAAAAAAAAAAAAAAAAAGAGTTCAGCAAACAACTGCACTTGAAACAAAGAAGACAGGGGGAGATAGGGTGGATTTAGTAACACAGTGACGTATCACAAACTTTTCCGCAAATGAGACAAATAGGTGTTCCTCACATTTTGTTTGACCTTCAACCGGTAGGGGTTGGGTTGGAGGGGAAACTCGACCCTTTGTTGTGGGCACACAAAGGATAATAGGTTATCTAGAAAAACTAATCCCACATTTACTAAAACTGTGAATGCATATTGAAGCATAATTTTTACACTAGAAATTTTATGCTGTAACTTATGTAAAATCTAAAATTATGGCACCTAAATCAAGCCAAAGAGTACATTTGGATTTGAATGACAAAATCCAAGTTCTTAATTGTCATGATCAAGGAACCTTGAAGAAAATTGTCTTCACAGTTTAATTGTAGCAAAAATAAAATAAACGATATTGTTAAAAACAAAGAGAACTAACTTACTTAAAGAATATGCAGATTTTAAAAATTGCGGTATAAAAAGGAAGAGAAATGAAAAATTTGGTCACCCCTATTCAAGGGCCACCCCTCATAAGGGCCACTTTTCAGTGGAACGGCAGGTTGCCCTTACAGAGAGGTTTCACTGTATTATTATTATGACAGTTTACTGATTACTTAAGCGCTGGTTGACATTTGGTGCTAATTCTGCTTAGAAAGGATACATTCATGAAGAAAAAAATATACATTCAAAGGTTATAAGTATAAAGATCGACCGAAAATTCGGTTTCGTTTTCTGCCCAAACTCTCAGTTTCGCCGAAAATTCGTTCAAACATTTTATTTTATATAAAATTAAATAGTTTTTGACAGAGGCACACACAGAGAGGACACTTGGGCCACACGTATAATAAATAATTATGTGTATATAATTAACACGTATGATTAATTAATAATTATGTATGCATTAATTACTTAAGAAATTTTTTGGGCATTTTAGTTTTTGCTCGAAAATAGGAAGATTACCGAAATTCGGTTTCGGACCTGTCTCGGTTGAATCTTAGTTATAAACTCCAAGGAGCATTTTTATTATTTTCACGTTCTCTAAATATTGTGAATAAAGACTTCTATTAAAAAAACGAAACGATTTTTTTCCTGAGATGCAATATTTATGAAGAAATGACAAAAAGTGACATAAAATGATAAAAAAAAAATATCTATTATTTTCCAGTATTCAAAATATATTTTAAAGCGCAAGAATATTTTATGTTCTTAAGAGGCTACTTCAATCACGTGAAAAGATTCGTTCGCTAATGCTAATCCTATGGCAGAAATTTATAAAGATATCTCGGCTGCATTTTATTATTTTTAAATGATATTTTTTGCATTTGATAACTGAGATTGATATGTACAAAAGCTGTTTTTTACTTTTTCGATTTTGTTTACAGATATTTCTAATGAGGACACTTTCATTTTCGGAACCGGTTTCGAAACTGAAAGCATCTTCATAAAAAAAATAAATGTGCAGTCGAAATCGAAAAAGTAAAAAACGGCCTTTGTATAGATCGATCTCAGCTATCCAATGCAAAAAAAAAAAAAAAAAAAAAAAAAAAAAAATCATTTAAAAATATTGAAATGCAACCGAGATATCTTTATAAATTTCTGCCATAGGATTAACCTTAGCGAACGGGTATTTTCACTTGACTGAAGTGGCCTCTTAACAATAGCATCTTCACTACCGGTTATGAAACTTTTTGCCTCCCTTTTAGATGAGTGAAAGCGTTGTTACAAAGAAAAGAAAAGAAAAGAAAAGAAAAACAGACCCATTATTGTCACAAAACTCATTTTGAGTTGTGATCATTTATGGAAGCTATTAAAATCCTATTTTTAAATTGTCAGTTAGAAATATTAAAAGTATGCCTCTTCTGCAGATCTCATTTAAGCAGCAGCAAGGCAAAATAATAACCTTTAAAATAAAAATTATATTTAAAAAGAATTAATATTAGCCACTCTAACAGTTAATAAAATTTTCAAATAAGGCTGTTCTTAACTGCTCTGCTCAACAAGCGCAAAACGTTTTGACAACATTTACAAATTCATTTTTTAACGGAAAGATGTAAAATTGGAAAAGCTGACCTTGGAAGTGATTTGGAATCGAACTGTTTCTTCCATTTCTTGATCAATAAATTACCTATTGAGTTATAAGCGATTTTTTTTATCGTGTGACAAACACGTTTTTCATCCTTTTTTAAGTGTTTTTTGCCTTTCAAGCGGAAATTCACTTCAAAACGCCCACTTTGACACTATTTTCTGAAAGATCTATTGCGTTTGCAAAAAAAAAAAAACCCGGAAAAAACAGCTCGATTACATAGTTTCTGAACAACAACACCAGCTAGTTTCATGCATTTCCGAACAAAAATAAATTAAAACTTATGTCAGTAAGTTGCCCTTTTGGTTTTGAGAACACCCTTAGCCCCCATTCTCTGTTTGTTTTATTATTATTATTATTATTATTATTATTATCATTATTATTATTAATTTAATAGCTTTTATTAGAAACTTTTGCATTAGAAATAAAGAATCTTGGACAATCACTCATTTGAATGAGTCTCTTAGTTCTATACATCTTATAAATTTATTTAGAAAAATCACTCAGAATTGGCTACTTCTATATTGGAAACACTACCACTGCTCGAATAAATGTGTTCTAAATTTGGCTTAGATGTGTTATTATCCCAGGGTCCGCCATCTTGGATTTTTTTCTTGCATGAAAACTCCTTTTTCGCCAAGTAGTAATGTCGTCAATGGTTAAATATTATTGATAGGTTAATATAATATTGAAAAAAAAAAAGGAATATAATGATTATAACTATTAACAAAAAAATAATTTTTAATTCAAGCCAAGAAAAAAATCCAAGATGGCGGACCCCGGGATAATAACACATCTGTTTCCTAAATTTTTTGTGTTTTCTCAATCAACAATGCAAACCCCTTCCCTTTCACCTCTTTCAGATACATTCATAAACTAATATGCATCCCTATTAATCTGAAAACTTCAAATCCCTAACAATCGAATAGAATTTTCTATTTTCCTAAGTATAGTTGATTGTTACCCGATGATTACCATTTTGTCATTGTTATATGTCAAAAAATTGGTCCAAAATGCAAATTTGAGGGTTTTTTCTGCGATAGTTTTGTATTTGTATAGGAAAACAAAATTTTATTTCATAACATCTGAATAAATATATCTGCACGTTTTATATATTTATAAGTGAAAATGAGCATGACTATCTTAAAAAATAGCGAGTTTGGATTTGGAAAATAACGATACATTTTAAGCGAATGATTTTTAGAAGGAAAAAACGCTTATATTAGCTAAAAAAAAAAAAAAAAAAAAAAAAAAAAAAAAATCCTCGTAGTAGGTAACAAGCAAGAAAACTTGAAATCCCTAACAATCGAATAGAATTTTCTATTTTCCTAAGTATAGTTGATTGTTATCCGATGATTACCATTTTGTCATTGTTATATGTCAAAAAATTGATTCAAAATGCAAATTTGAGGGTTTTTTCTGCGATAATTTTGTATTTGTATAGGAAAACAAATTTTATTTCATAGCATCTGAATAAATATATCTGCACGTTTTACATATTTATAAGTGAAAATGAGCATGACTATCTTAAAAAAATAGCGAGATTTGGATTTGGAAAATAACGATACATTTTAAGCGAATGATTTTTAGAAAGAAAAAACGCTTATATTAGCTAAAAAAAAAAATCCTCATAGTAGGTAACAAGCAAGAAGTGTTTATGTTTGATAAAATATAACAATTATAAATTTAAATTTAAAATAAATAAACAGATATAATGTTATAGAAAATTAACAAAACAGCTACATTTCTTATAAATATGTTAGAAGAGAGGATGCGGGGAAATGCAGATATTTTATTCTCTTCAGCAATACCTTTTATCAAAATATTTGAAACAGAAACCAAAATACATTGGTTGTTGACAAATCTACATTTATCTTTATACTTCGATGGAATTATCTATCTTTAAATTTACTTGTCTTAAGAACTTTAACCCTTTAAAGAGCGTTGGTCACACGGTGGGACCACCTAATTTTAATCCCAAAACTGACAAACAGCAGCAAGAATATTTTAATAAAATTTTGCTTTTGTACTGAAAGTGTAGAAAAACTGGTTTTATTTTCTGAAAAATTCTTTTGTAAATTCTAGTGTAGTCAATTATTTCATCATTTGACGATCAGAATTTTTCTGTCCCTGGCTTCATTTATGTTTTACATCGCACTCGCAATTATATTTTTCTAAGAAAACATTTTAAATATATATATATATATAAATGTATAGACAATTAATAAAACAACTACATTTCTTAAAAAAATGGGGAGACAAAAAAAAAAAAAAAAAAAAAAAAAGGATTTTTTTTTTTTTGATCATGTATAAAATATCATTAGAGCTATTTTCTTTTTCTTTTTAGCAATACCTTTTACCAAAACGTTTGTAATAGAAAACAAAATACATGCTTGTTCACAAGTAAATGCAGTTTCTTTATATTTCAATTAAATTATCTACCTTAAAATGTCTTTATCTTAAGGGTGTATTCGAAAAAATATATTTCCACCCTCAACAGCTCGAAATTTTCTGAGACTCAGACTCATTTTTAAAAGTAAAGACATGAAACTTGCTGAGGTGATTTTTGAAGAGATGTATAAGAGACCGTGTGATTTCATTTTTCGCTCAATTAATTAGAATTTGATTTTCAAATAATTATTATCTCAGTATGGCCGTTTTTTTTTTTTTTTTAATTCTCAGATCTCCTGCTTCGAAAAATTCGGTTCAAAACTCTCACTTTGACAGCATTTTTTACAATATTTTCTGCATTTATAAAAAAATCGAGAAGCACGGCACATTATGTAGTTTCTAAATAAGAGAATTTCCCAGTTTGATGCGTTTGAGAGCAAAAATGAATTTAAAAATGAATGAGAAAATAAGCAGTTTGGATTGGAATACATTTTTTTTCCCCCTATCTTCGCTCACAATTTGTTTTTCTGACAAACACACTCAATGTTAAGATATATATCGTAACATTTGTCAGAGTAATATAAAAACATACAAGTATTTTTATACATTTTCACAAGAAACTTTTGAAATTATATTTTAACATCAAACATGCCGGGAATTTTACTCCAGTTTTGTAAAAATATTTCACGTCAGAATTTTTATTTAAAACTATTTAATTTTTTGTATAACATTTTTTCTGTGTGATTTTATATTTTATAAATTTTATGGCGAAATTTCCGGTTTGAATCGAAATATTTTCATTTGGCACTAGTCAAATGACTGGTTGTTGGAATACTTAGTTTTAAATTAGACTGAAAATGGTGACTGAACACTGAACAGTACGGATAAAATGCACTGCTTTAGAAACTGTGACCCTGAAAAACTCTGTTTAATAAATAAGCAAATATTAATGCATTATCATTTTAAACAATAACCTTTTATTAGGTACATAATGTTGGAGTTTAAGTGGCCTATCAAGCCAAAAGCACTCCATTCTCGATAGCAGGAATTCGCTGTCTCATATTTAAACAATTAGAAAAAATCTCTTGTGGCTATGCTGCTTTTGAAATGGAAATAGGTAAAATGCTCTTACCTGGGATTCATCAATATCGCGATGACGTATAACTTCATCGGTGTGGCGTGGTCAGGGATTTATCCAAAAGCTTCTTGAAGAAATTATTTTATTTTATTTTGTGAAGCATTATTTATCCTTTGAAGTATCCTTTGAGAGCTTAATATGAATCGCTAAATCCATGGGAAGATATAATGTAATATGAATTAGTATTGTGTGTTTTTACGATAAAGAAAGATTCAACTTTTAGCTTTAAATACTTATAATTAAACATATTACTGGAGTATAAGAAACTCCGTCTTAACAGAGAAGCTACATGATTAAGAGTGATTATACATAAAGCTGCTAAAACACATATTCGCAGCGTAGAAAAAATATATAATAATTAGAGGTGTCTGGCAACAGTCAAAATGTTCAGATGTTCCTTTTCGGTTACATATGAGTGGTGAAATCTTAGTTATTAGCACATATGCTTTAGAGAGTTACTCAAGTGGTCTGTAATAGCACTCATTATCAAATGCGGAAGTAAAGAAACAGTTCGTAAATTTGCTTGTTAAAATGATCTGTGTTTAGTAACAAGTTCTTTCTTTTCCTTTTTTTTTTTTTACTTTTAGCAGTTGCCGAAGAACATCTGGGGAATTAAATTTAACACCCCTCCTTAATCTCCTCAGATGGATAAGGTAACAAGTTCATAGTCTTGATGTCACACAAAAGTTGAGGTTTGGGTGTGGGCTTTGTCAAGCAGTCAGCAATCATGTATTGCGTGGGACAATATTTTAATTCGATAATTTTATCTTCCTTTAATTGTCTTATGGCGTGAAAGCGGATATCAATGTGTTTTGTCCGCTTCGAAAATTTTTCATTTTCTATCATCTTTATACTGCTTTGGTTGTCATGGTAAAGTAAAATAGGTTTTACTTGATACAAGTTAAGATCTTCTAGCAGTTTTAATAGCCATAAAATTTCTTGTCCTGCGGTTGCTGCAGCAACATATTCCGCTTCAGCGGAAGAATATGCAATGCTTGACTGTAATTTTGTAGTCCATTGAATGGGATTATCACCCAGAAAAAAAATATTGCCGGTGGTTGATTTTCTATTTTTAGTGTCCCCAGCCCAATCAGCATCAGCATACGCGATGAGTATTGGTGGTTTATTTTTACTTATTGTTAGGCATAGGTGTTTTGTGCAATTGAGGTAAATAATAATTCTTTTTGCCGCTTTCCAATCCTTCTCGCGTGGCGTTGCACTTCTCCTACTAAGTATATTTACTGGTGCCATAATGTCGGGTCGAGTGACTGTGGCAATATACAAGAGCGAACCGATCGCTTGCCTAAACTTTGTATTGTTCGGAAGTAAATTGTCGCTATCTTCTAATTTATAGAAACCTACTTCCATCGGTGTACCAATAGGTCTTGCATCTGTTAAATTTAACTTTCTAACCAAATCTTCTATTTTTGACTTTTGGTTTAATTTGTAACCATCATTCGTTTTGATTATGTTGGTTCCTAGGTACTGACTTATTTCGCCTAAGTCTTTTACTCCGTACTCATTTTGCAATTGTTTTATTACATCTTTAATTATTTCACTTTTACTCGCGATTAAAATATCGTCAACGTAGACGATGATATAAGTGAAATTTTCCTTTTCTTTTCTAGTAAACAAACATGAGTCAGCAGTGCTTTGCACAAAATTCATGTTTTTTAATGATTCTGCGATCTTTTTGTGCCAGGCTCTAGCTGCCTGCTTTAAGCCGTAGATTGTTTTATTCAGTTTACACACTTTGTTTTCACAATTTTTTTCTATAAAACCCTCTGGTTGTTTCATGAAAATTTCTTCTTCTATTTCGCCGTGAAGAAATGCAGTGTCGATGTCAATGTGTTGAACAGAAAGATTTTTATATGCCGCTGAGGCTAAAAATGTGCGGATTGTTGTGTGTGAAACTACGGGTGCGAAGGTTTCATCATAATCTTCGCCGTACTTCTGATTATATCCTTTCGCTACTAAACGGGCCTTGTATTTTTGTACATTTCCTAAATTATCTAACTTTCTCTTAAAAATCCACTTACAACCAATAATTTTCTTATTTGGTGGGGGATCCACTAAGTCCCAAGTTTTATTTTTCTTTAATGAGTGGATTTCTTGTTGAGCGGCTTTGAGCCAATTTTCTTTTTCTACTGGGTTGTTCATGTTTGCTATGTCATAAAAATCGGTTGGTTCGAATGTGTCATTTGTTTTTACGTGACATACGTATCTGTCCGGTGGTACTCCTCTATTTGACCTCTGAGACCTTCTCGGTTCTACGTCGGGTTGTTTGGACGCGGTTGGTTCTTCGTCCGAATTACTTAACTCTGTTTGAATGTAGTTGTTGTCATTGTCTGAGTTTTCTACCTCTTCGCTTTCTTTTAAGTTGTTTTCACTATTTTCTATAAATTTAACTGTTCTCGCTATTATTATTTTGTTTTCTTTTGTGAATATACGGTAACCTTTTGATTTGTTGTCATACCCCACAAGTATTCCTTCCTGCGCTCTATCATCTAATTTGTTTCGCTGATGTTTTTGTATATAGGCATAAGCTTTACAGCCGAATGTACGCAGGTAGTGTAAGGTGGGTTTTCGGTTGAACCAAATTTCGAACGGTGTTTTGTTTGTTATTTTGGTTGGTAGCCTATTCTGCAGGTGATTGGCGGTATTTATGGCTTCTCCCCAGAATTTTTGAGGTAAGCCTGCTTCGGAGATTAGACTCCTAGTCATATCTAATAATGACCTATTCTTTCTTTCCGCTACGCCGTTTTGGCTCGGACAAAATGGTACAGTAAACTGGTGTTGGATACCTCTTGCCCTTAGGTATTCTTCCGTTTGTTTACCTAAATATTCCCCTCCATTATCGGATCTAATAGCTTTAGGGAATCTGCCGAATTGGGTTTTCACCATGGCTACATAATCTTTTAACTTTTCGTGAACTTCATTTTTATGCGAAAGTAAGTAAATTACTGTGAACCTTGAATAGTCGTCTATAAAAGTGACGAACATTGTTTTTCCCCCGATAGTAGGTGTACCGATAGATGTGCACACGTCCGTGTGTATCAGATCGAGCACTTTGCCTGTTTTGGGACAGTTTGTTGATTTCGGATATGGGGCATCACTTATTTTTGTTTGGATACATATTTCACACAATGCGTTATGATTACAGTTATTTATTTTTATACCGTCCGCTAAGTTTTTATTTATTAATTCTTTTATCGCATTATAGTTACGATGGCCAAGCCGTTTGTGCCAAACTTCTATGCAATTTTTATTTTTACATTCATGTGCAATGTTTACTTTATTAGTTTCAGCGCTTTCTAATAATTCGACTTGATATAAATTATTTTTCATTCTTGCTTCAAGATAAATATTCCCGTTTCGGGATAACGTGCATTTTTCTTTATCGAAAATTAATTTATAGCCATTCTGTGTTGCTTTGCTTACCGATATGAGGTTTGATTCTAATTCTGGTACGTATAATACTTCTTTTAATGTGATTGTGTTTATCCCTCCATCGGATGTTTTTGTTTTAAATGTCGTTTCACCTGTACCGTGTGAATTCAGCGTTTTTCCATTGGCAATGATGACTGTCGTCTTTTCAGTGTCGTTAAACTTAGTGAATGCATCTTTACTGTTTAGAATGTGTGTCGATGAACCTGAGTCGATTATCCAGGTTTGTTTTCCTGGTTTCTGGACTAAAAAAGCTGCGTCGCTGCCTTTTCCTGAATTGCCCTGTGTTTTGTTAATCCGAATTGGTTCTGTTTCACGGTTTTTGTTTTCTCTATAATAGTTTGCGTCTTCATAACATAACGATGATGTGTAATACTTGGATTTGTGCGGCTGTTGTTTTTGTGACGGTGAGTAAGTGTTTCTGTTCTTAAGATGCCAGCACTCCCTGTATGTATGGTTTTTTAATTTACAGTATGTGCACTGTTTGTCCTTTTTATTATAGTGTTCAGCCGGAAACTTTTTATGCGTTTTAAACGCTTTTGAGGAATTCTCGCTCTGATCTGTGTTTTCTAAACGTCTTGTATATTCATCAGTGAGTTTTCCTTTTATAAACTCTGAATTAAGTTCATTTTCTGGACGGGCCTCGAGGGCTATAATTAAGGTGTTGTAGCTAGGTGGTAATGAACAAAGTAACAGAGCTGAAATGTGCGAGTCATTAATAGTTTCGCCTATGGCTGAAAGTTTATCAACAAGTTCTAAAATATGTGTAATGTGTTTTATTAGATTGCCGTTTTCTGGGAGTTTTGCTCCGTATAATTTTCTCAGCAAATATAACTTGCTTGAGAGATTAGCCCTTTCATGAATTGTTTTTAAAGCTCGCCAGGTTTCTCTGGCAGTGTTTAAGTGCTTTACATGCACGATCTGTGAGTCTTCAATACTCAAGTTGATAATTGCACGTGCTTTACGGTCCCTCTTCGTCCAGTCCGTGGTAATTGGATCTGGGGGATTTTGTGTTATTACATCAAACAATTCTTCTTTTATTAAAATCATTTCTGCGCGAAATTTCCAATTTGCGTAATTATGCGAATTTAATTTTTCGACAATTTGGACGTCTTTTATCCCTGCCATGTTTATTTTTATTTGTTTATGCGACCAACCTATTTCCTTTTTATTTATTTATTTACTGTAAAATGTAAAATGAACGATTTCTTTTTTTATTATTATTATTACTCACAACCAACAAATTGTTCATTCACTAATTATTTAAATGTTCATTACATAAAACATAAATATATAAATGTTTCTTTTTCATTCACCTTTATATTTCTGGTACAATAACATTCATAATTTTATTCAATGCAGCATCTTTTTATTTTTTTATTCAGAACATGAATATTTTTAATATTTATAATCTAAGCCACTATATAAAATTTTTCTTCTTTTTCGCTAAACATGAGCACTTTATCTGTCTCATTAATCTTTTTGTTGGAGTTTAAGTGGCCTATCAAGCCAAAAGCACTCCATTCTCGATAGCAGGAATTCGCTGTCTCATATTTAAACAATTAGAAAAAATCTCTTGTGGCTATGCTGCTTTTGAAATGGAAATAGGTAAAATGCTCTTACCTGGGATTCATCAATATCGCGATGACGTATAACTTCATCGGTGTGGCGTGGTCAGGGATTTATCCAAAAGCTTCTTGAAGAAATTATTTTATTTTATTTTGTGAAGCATTATTTATCCTTTGAAGTATCCTTTGAGAGCTTAATATGAATCGCTAAATCCATGGGAAGATATAATGTAATATGAATTAGTATTGTGTGTTTTTACGATAAAGAAAGATTCAACTTTTAGCTTTAAATACTTATAATTAAACATATTACTGGAGTATAAGAAACTCCGTCTTAACAGAGAAGCTACATGATTAAGAGTGATTATACATAAAGCTGCTAAAACACATATTCGCAGCGTAGAAAAAATATATAATAATTAGAGGTGTCTGGCAACAGTCAAAATGTTCAGATGTTCCTTTTCGGTTACATATGAGTGGTGAAATCTTAGTTATTAGCACATATGCTTTAGAGAGTTACTCAAGTGGTCTGTAATAGCACTCATTATCAAATGCGGAAGTAAAGAAACAGTTCGTAAATTTGCTTGTTAAAATGATCTGTGTTTAGTAACAAGTTCTTTCTTTTCCTTTTTTTTTTTTTACTTTTAGCAGTTGCCGAAGAACATCTGGGGAATTAAATTTAACACATAAGTGAAAATAAACAAAGAGAAAAAATTAAGTTGTTAAAAGAGTTTTCAGGTAATAATAATAAAAAAAGATAATAATAATTAGAAAATAATGCTCTATTAGAATAAATAAGGATGATTCTGTTATTAGTTGCTTTACTTTTTATCAATAATATTTATATTAACATTTCTGTTCATGTGTTACAAATGAGGAGATATGCACAATATTTTCCCACTTTTCCTTTCAAATGTATTTAAAACATTAGATTATATTTAGAGACAAAGAAATTGCTTTCCAAACTTATAATTAATCTAATAGATAAACGTTAATTAGAAAAAAATATCGTAAAATATGCTTTATAAACATAATTTGATTTCTTTTTTAATGCACTATCGATGAAGCAGGATATTTAAACAAAAAATAAATAAATTAATTAATTAAAATAAATAATTAATAATAATCCACGATTAAAATCAGTTAGGATAAATTTATTATTAGTTGCGTCGTTGTTTATTAAACTTACTTAAAAAATTTTTTTTTTCTTATTAACATTTAAAAAACATTTTCAAATCTTTCTGCTCAAATGTACTTTTAATGCTGCAAAATTATATTTAAAGACAGAATAAAATGCCTTCTAAACTGAAAAATAATATATAAAATCTAAAATAGAAAATATCGTAAACAATATTTCATAAACGCTCTTCCTTTTTCTTTTTTTTTTTCTTTAATGCAGTAAAATTATTGAAAAATTTTACAATTTTTTAAAATTATTAAATAACACAATATTATTACGTTTTCAATTGAATATTTGTGCAAATTTTAACAGCATAACTAAACACTGCAATTTTTAGTTTAATAAAGAAATTATGTTTTTTCATAAAAATGTACGATATATAATGTTTAATAAACAAATATATATAAAGTTTTTTTTTATATATAAAATTCCATGCACTGTACATGTATGTATTTTATTAGTCTATGAACGTTTTTATTGGATTTTGCTTCTGATACTATGGCTTATAAGCCCATTTTGGCTCTTAAATATTTAATGTGGTATTATATATAATATGTAATGTTGCATTGCAGTTACATCTTATTCTTACTTTATCATATAGTCAATCTTTTGTTTTAATCACCATTTTTTAGATATTGTAATGTTTCACGCATTGTGAATGGTTATTATGATGAGAGAAGCGAATCCTCAACTAGGCTACACAAATTACATTTTGTCGTACACTTTACCAAAAAAAACTATTCAGTATTTTGACTTGAAATTAAACGCAAAAATAAATTATGGTCTGTAGATTTGCACAATATTATTTTTTTTTACAGAAGATGTTTTAAAAAATTTATTATTTTAATTAATTTATTTTACATGACAGACGCATTTTTGCAAATGAAAAATGAAACACGTATATTGTCAGAAGAAAAAATAAATCATGGAGTTACGATTTCTTTTATGAAATTTTTAAAATACTTTTTTTTTTAATGAAAATTATAGCATATTTTTAATGAATTAAAATTTGTGAAAATTCAATTATTTACATTCAATTATAAAAATATTTTTCAGTGTTAAGAATTCAAATACACAATTTATTCTCATTATGCGAAATCATTTACGCAGGCAGACGATACTTGCGCATTTTAAAAGAATTATTTTATTTCATTTCATTTTTTTTTTTTTTTTTTTTTTTGTAAAGTGGCAACAAAAGAATTGTAAACAAATAAAATTAATTGTTAAATTTGTTATATAAATATTTTGTAAAATTTCTCTTCGAAAATATTTTTATCTATACCAGTCTTATATCATAAACAAAAAATTCCGAGGAAATTCTTAGTTATTTGGCTGAATTTACTTTTCTAAAACTAAAATGCGCCAAAACATAAAATAACGTTTTTGCTTAATAAAGATGCAAGAATAATATAAAAAAATATTGTTACTTTCAAATATTTACCTCATTAAATAATGCTTCGCGAATCGAAACAAAGCGTGGTTTTTGCTAGTTTTTACCTTAAAAATTTATAAATGACATTTAAAATGTACACAAATAGGTATTTTAAATAACATTTTTAAAAATGAAGAAAGGAAGTTAAAGATAATAATCAGTTACCTCCTATAGTGATGCGGCGTTCTATCCCTCTGCCTTCTATTTTTAAACCAGTTGCTAACCTGCGTGAGTGTGAGTCCCGTTTTCTTTGCGAGTGCCTTCTTCTCATCCGGCGTTGGATACCTATTCTGTTTGTAGCATTCTTTTAAAGCTATCCTCGACTTTTCTTTGAAACAATAGATTGTCTCTTCGCCGTCCCAAATAGACGGCGGTAAAGGAAACTTCCTTCGAAGTCTATACTTGTCAACAGCACCCAGCGGCCTACCTCTGATTTTCTCTGCTTCCCTGTAATGGGCTTTATACCACATCTGTTGCAGATCATTATGGTATTTAGCATCAAAATTGTGACTTTCGAGTATATTATACAGGTCTTTGTAATTACCTCTGTTGAAGGCAACTACAGCTTGTCCTCTGAGCACAGACTGATTGCCCCGCAATAGCTCACTCGGGGGTAGAGACCATAAAAATCTCGCTAATCTGTCTATATCACCAGATTGCATAAGAACTTCGCACATGCAGGCCACTTGATCTGGTGAGAAAGTCAAGTTTTGTTCCGACAGCAGTTCGCTGAGTTTCACACTCGGAAACTTGGCACGAAATTCCGAAGATGATGTGTTGCCGGAAGATCTGTTTTCGTTATTACTGTTGCTGGTGCTGTAGTCAATCCCACAGTTAGCGGGTGCACTCGACCGTATGACTGGAATGGGGCGGCGGTTTGCATTTCCCGGAGGACTCCGGGAAACTGCCGCGATGTTTGCGGCTGAAATCACGGTGTTGGTATTGAGCTGTTCGTACCGCATCGGATGAGAAGGCTGCTGCCGTGTTGTTTGGGTGCTGCCGGCAGCGCAACACGATGAACTCTCCGATTGTAGTCCAGCCATTGGTGAAACGTAAAACCGGTTACTTACGGGAAAGATGGTCTTGGATTTATCATGTTGAAAATTGTTTTCGGCTCATTCACGATCATTATAACTCGAATATCCTTGTGCTGAGATGTTTAAAATCAGTTGAAATTGTCACTTTTTCTGCAACACTTCACGCCACATTAGATTAAAAATTCAATATTAATTGCTTTTCGCAATTTAAAAAACCTTTGTGATTTGAATCAAGGGGAATTTACTTTTGGCTCTATTGGAAATTATGTCTAGTGAAATTCGACTTTCTTTCAATGATGAAACAGCCGCAGATTTAATGGTGATAATTCACTTCTAGAGTATCCAGTAAAACAAGAGTTGATTATTATTTTTTTTTTTTATAAATTGTTATTCTAAATTCAATAAAAGATAATCAGAGGATTTTATTTAACTGCTATTTTTTAATTATCAGAAACAAAAAACACATTTTTTTCTGAAGGAATATCAATCACAAATGAAGAGCTTTTACATTCAAAGTATGCAATAAAATTCTATAAGAGGATGATGTTTTTTACGCAGGTGTCTCCTTATGTAACATATTTTAACGTACTTTTATATGTAACATCGTATAATTCTTATGTTTCATCAAAAAATATTTCCAACTTCTTAATTTATGAATGTAAAAAAGCTTTAATGACACTTTTCTCTTTATTTTGCAAACAAATCAGATACTGTTTTATTTATTTACACCAGTAACATTTTTGCTATACGAGTTTTCATTTTTTCATTCGTATTAATAAGCTAATAATTTAAATATTTCAGTTCAATCCATCTTCATTATAAGACAAAAATTTTCGTTTCAAATCTTTTACTTCTTCTATTATTAAACTCCTGATACACAAAATGTCTTTGAAAAAAGAAAGAAAAAAACCGAACTGTCAATTTCCTTAACTAATCTGTTATCACAACAAACCAAATAACAAATTTTCTGCTCAAATTTCTCTACGCACGTCTTAGTTAATACCAAAACATTGCATTCGGTAATCATTCCGTATTATTTCTTAATTCACACGGAATAAAAACACCTCGGGAACTTTTAAAAAAAACAAGCACAAAATCATAAAAACCTCCGCAACTTAACGACTAACTTAAAAATCATCCAATTATCCTTGTGAAAAGAGAGAGCAGCGTTTGAAAATAAATTTTGTCTGCGTAAGGAAAACGGTTAGTCCGGGAGCGAACTTGAATGGAGAACCCGGAGAGCAACCAGTTTAATGATGTGGCCGGTATCTGGTTCGAGATCTGGTTACGTCAAACGCATCGGGAGGGACGCGCGCGAGTGATGGACGTGTGAACTCCGATCATACGAGAGGGTTGCCCTCGGTCGGGAGTCGCCAATCGATGCTTGGCGAAAATTCAGAAATGCCAAGCAGAGAAGCATTGATGTAGGAGGGGGCACGGAAAATCGTGTTTGTTTTGGTATTTGTTTACGTATTCACAGTCGATTATGATGACGTTTAAAATGCTAATAGTTTTCAGAGTTTTCTCATTTGTTTTTACCATATGACATTTTAAATTTCCATACCTTCTCAATCATTTCAATAAGTGGAAAAGAAAAAAAAAAAAATCAGAAAACAGAAAGTAATAAACATTACAATAAGAAAATGAAAACTTATATTGCGGAATACTTTACCAAGGGCAATACGCCACAATACAAGGAAGGATCAACTTATTTATTTTTAAAACGATTAAGGGTGTATTCGAAAAATATTTTTCCACCCTTAACAGCTCGAAATTTTCTGAGACATATCCAGACTCATTTTTAAAAGTAAAAACATGAAACTTGCTGAGGTGATTTTTGAAGATATGTATAAGTGGCCATGTGATGTCATTTTTCGCTGAATTAATTAGAATTTGATTTTTAAATAATTATTATCTCAGTATGGCCATCTTTTTCATCCCCAGATCTCCCGCTTCGGGAAATTCGGTTCAAAACGCTAAATTTCACAGCATTTTTTGAAATACTTCCTGCATTTATCAAAAAATCGACAAGTACGGCACATTATGTAGTTTCTAAATAAGAGAATTTGCCAGTTTGATGCGTTTGAGAGCAAAAATGAATTTAAAAATAAATCAGAAAATAAGCAGTTTAGATTGGAATACACCCTTAAAATGGTATTAGTTTTCAGAGTTTTCTCATTTGCTTTTACCATATGACATTTTAAATTTCCATACCTTCTCAATACTTTCAATAATTGGAAAAGAAAAAAAATAGAAAACAGAAGGTAATAAACATTACAATAAGAAAATAAAAAGTTGTATTGCATCATATTAAAGGCCAATACTCACCAATACAAGGAAGGATCAACTTATTTATGTTTGAAGCGATTAAGTATAAATTACTACATTCAAATTTGTCGATCAACTGCCACTGTATTTGTAATTCAAATATGTGTGAAAATAAAAGTAAAATATAAAAGCAAAAGATTAAAAAGTATTAAACGAGATAATGAAATGCAAAAACTAGAAAATAGAATTCTACTTTTTCAGAATTTAGTGTCGTCCCCGAAGAAAAAGGTATACATATGTATATAAATAATATGTATAAAAATATAATATAAATAGTACAAAACATATTTCAATTTTGAGACTTAAAGCACACGCTTTTATTTTATGCAAAATGACGTCATTCGCATCCGCTTAAGAAATCCATATTTACGATCCACTCTTAAACAGATACGCAGTAAAGTATGCATAGGACGTCATTATCTCGAAATAATAGACAAATGAAGCAAAAAGATGCCGTCATTCAAGAAACTTGGCAAAAAAAAAAAAAAAAGGTTATCTCATGATTCATAGGCCTTCATTTGTTTGTAACATTAATATAGATACTTAAAATTAAATACAGTTTATAATAGTTCCATGTTTTAACAGAAATCATTCGCTTATATTTTTTTCAAAATAGCACGTATTTTAATTACATTTTCTTTCGGTTGTTATAAGAAAAGGGCAACAAAAATATATAATTACTATTTTCCAATTATTTTTTTCTTTACTTTCTACAGAAATGAAAAATTTCCGTTGCCAATATTAAGCAAATCGCTCTAAAAGCTACAAAAAAATTAATATTTCAAAAATAAATGGAAATACAGTTTTCAAACCAATTGCATTTAAAAGTACTTTTTTTTCCCAATACGACGGTGTAAAAATTGAAAATGTGCGATGCTTAGAAGTTTAAAAAATTGCTATAGAGTATTTAATCGTACAATGATACATGCGCTTTGTTTTACGGCTGGCTTATACAACGTAACGTTATTTTTGGAGACGACACAAAATAAGCTGGGAGAAAGAAATAGCATACCGGTGGGCAATAAAACGTTATGATATATATAATACACTTAAGCAATGAAGCTGGAGAGGCATTGAAACATCTTCCACAACACAGACACAAACACACAGAGGGAGATTTATTAAATGCATAAAACAAAGGATTCATTCAATGCGAAAAAAAAAAAAAAAATACAAATATGTGTCACTAAATTAATTTAAATAAGTAATCTATATAAGTAATGCACAGTTTCATATTTGTTTAGGTACATGCATCAAGCACATGGACTTATCTGTGTCTGGTATGTACGCTACTGAATTTGATATAGTATTATCAGTCAACAGTTTTGTTTTAATTACGTTACTTTTTTTTTTTTAATTCTTTAATCGTAGTGGGGTGTATCTCGCACTTTAATACCATACTACACACTTTTAAAATAAAAAATAAATAAAAATAAAAGTAATTAAAAAAAGATTCATATTTTACCTAATTTTCATATGTAACATATCATTTTTCGAAAATTATCTATTATAATTATACAAGAATTTTTTTAGAAAATAACTGCAAAAATTAACAAATTCTTCAGCAATAAGAAACCATTAAAAATGTTTATTTAGAGACACCCATTTATTAAAACTTTCATTATGATATACATAAATGCATGATATTAATAGCTATATTGAAATAATAATAATAATAATAATAATAATAATAATAATAATAATAATAATAATAATAATAATAATAACAACAACAATAATAATAATAATAATAATAATAATAATAATGTTGTTATTTTATAATTGAAACTTGCCAGTCTTACGAACGTTTTACTTTAATTTTGCGATTAATACAAAATATAAAGTTCATTTCATACCATAGTAGTTTTATCCGTAATTAGTAATTCTTTGAAACCTTTATTACGTAGACATTTTTTTCTTTTTAATTTACTATTCTACCTTCACTTTAAATCTTTATTACATTTTCTAACTGAAAAACATATGCCAATTATCAAAAGTTTTTTCTTTCTTTCTTTCTTTCCTTTTTTCCACAACTTCATGAAAAAATATTTTTAATGTATAGTAAAATTTTCTATTTGCTAAAAATTAATATTAAGGACATATATGTTAGGAAAATGTAAAACTAAAATATTTTATGCATCAGTATTTAAAAAAGATGTGTTACACTATTTAACCCTTCACTGCACGAGTACCACATCTGGCACATACCTAAAAACACTGTAATTCTTATTATGTGCCATGAATTTGGCCGATATGATCTCTATCCCTGATCAAGAACAGTCCAAGGAATGGAATAACACTCATTTTGTCCGTGTCAGAGGGCTGCGTTTGATAAAAAATTAGAATTTGTTCTTCGGAAGCAAAAAAAAAAAAAAAAAAAAAAAAAAAAAAAAAAATCGATCAAACTATTAAGGTAAAATTTACTTTCATTATTTTTAATGAATACTTCAAAATATTAATATAAAAAAATTTGCAGAGTGTTAAGCAGATAAAATTAATTAATTTAAGCTCATTGAGTTGTAAAATATAGCAATACAATATTTTAAAACCCTAATTGTGTACGCCATAAAATATCAAATTTTGGCTGAAAATTTGAAATTTAATTTTTTTTACTATTTTTCCCATTATTAGACCGATATATAGATTTCAAATAATTTTTTTCATAAAAATAGAAAAATCGTGCAGTGAAGGGTTAAATCTAACGGTTAAATATAATATCTCCTTAAAATCCACGTATAAAAAAAGTTGAAAAGTTTTATAAAGCGTTTTTAGCATTAAAATCAATTCGCATTTAGGTATAATATGAAAGTAATTCATTACAAAATGCGCTTAAATAAAAATATTTAAAGAAACTGAGTATTTTTCGAGTGTTTATAAATCTAATGCATTCATTATTTCTGAGACAAGGAAGATGACAATATTGTTGATGGGATTTAAATGCATTATTATTAAACACCTTATTATTATAGATTTTTAAAAAACTATAAGATAATAATAATAATAATATAAAAGAGTAGTGTTTATTTAAGATTTTGATGAAAGTATAGACATCAACACGTCAAAATTTTTAATTCGATTAAAAATTGGAAACTAAGAAATAATATGTCTTTTTTTATGATTAAAAAATTTACAAATGCAAATAAATATTTTAATTAAGTGAGAATAATATACATAATTATGAAATATCTATAACATTTTTTAGCATAAAATTATCATAATAAAATTGATATAAATTAAAAAAAGATAGTACTTTTTTTTTTACTGGTGTACTTTTAAAAACCACACGTAAGTTGATTGTAAAGCATTTTGTGTTTCTTTAATTTTATCTAAGTTCCGAAAAAAAAGAAAAAGAAGGAAAAAAAAGAGAACAGGAGAAAAAAAATGGGGTGGGGGGGGGGGGGCTATGAATATAAATATTTAAGGTTATATTGATAATCTCAAATGCTTTTTTTTTTTTTTTTTTTTCCTCTGTTAAATATATTTTTTGTCTGCGTGTGATTTATTTTTGTATAATTATTTCTCTGTTTTTTTTTTCTCTAAAAATTCCGATTTAAAACGACTTTATCGATAAAATTCACCTTTTTTGTAGATTACTCTTAGATTCTCTTAAACAGAAAATTTACTTTGTTTCGCAAAAAAAAGCTAACTTATAGAAATAAATATTCAATTATTCGATCAAAAATCTTATATATTTAAGAATCTAGAATTTTTTTTACAAAATTATAATTATTAAAAAAGGCAATTTGTAAGAACGATAGATTTCTTAAAATTGATTATCACCAAACAAGAATGCATTTATGAATATAAAAATAAATAAAACAAATATATTTACATCCATAAGGATTAATTTTTAACAACAGCAACAACAACAACAACAAATGTAGAGGAGCCCCAATATTCTGCAGTGATAACAAGGTTGGAATATCCCCCTGTACACTCTACCACCTTATTTGTATTTAGTATATTATTTGAAAAAAAATTAAAGCAATTTTTTCATTAGCCAAAGAAAATTTAAATATATTTTAAATGCAATCTGTATATGAATATCTATGTAATAATATTTAATGAATGAAAGCAAAGAAATTTATAATCAGAGATGAAAATTTTTCAGAAAATCTATATCGCCAAGAATTGTTATTATTATTATTATTATTATTATTATTATTATTTTATCAACCATAGCAAAATACAACATAAAGCGCTGTTCCGGCGGGCTTTGGCAAATATTTAGGAGCTCCGGTGAACAACTAATATTTAAATGCTCATTGAAAATAAAGAAGTACTGGAGCTGATCTTCAGTGCAATTTAAGCACTGTTTACATCAGCCATACCCAGCCTTTTTTTCTCGCGGGCCGCAAATGTAGGTTTGCGTTGTTAGGCAGGCCGTAACATACATGTATAAAAGAGTAAAAAAAGGAGTCATTAAAATAATAAGATTATAACATGCGTTGTATAACAGAGTTAAGGTTAAACATTTGTAGTCGAAGAAATGGTACCAAAAAGTTTTAACACCATTCTTTTAAAGCAATATACTTCGTGGTAGATTTCTACAGCAAATGTTGTAGAAATAAATGTACGGGAAAGTTTGTTGTTTTGAAGTAGTGTCCTAATAAATATTTGGTACCAATTTTTTTCGAGACAAACATTAAACCCTAAAAAAGGGTATTAGATATACTATAAGTATAAAACTAGTAATTTAATAATGCATGATTTTCAAATTCTAAAGAAAATAAATTATGAAGTTTTCTCTTACAAATATTTTGCGCAATAAAAAATTAAAAAAAATTGTTTTTTTTTTTTTTTTTTTTGCAGAAATATAGTACAAATTTAATTAATCTGGATTAATGTTTGATTAATGCTGGCGATTAATAAATGTATACACTTCTGTAGCACAAATAGGACTACAAAGACATGTAAAAAGAATTTTTTAATAAGAAAACAATATTTAAGATGTTTAAAATTATTGATTATAATTAAAAGGACAGATTTTACCTTCCCATGAAAATATGTAAGACAGCAGCGATGATTAATACATTTTTACTTTTTATGCACATCTTAATTTTATAAATATGGATTAATGATTATGTGTCTCGGGCCGCATATAAAAGGTTATAGAGCCACATGCGCTCCGCGGGCCGCAAGTTGAGTATGGCTGGTTTACATCAATATGATTACGTTGAGAAACTGTCAGAAGTGAAGTGACTGAAACTGAAGCGAACCACGAAAACGTGGTTACTTTTGCAGCTCACTGAGTCTCTAAGCCGTGAAACCTGTTTTACAGTTGATGTCGTAGACTGGATAATGATGAATTGAACTGATGTGGCGAGGATAAAGGAATTTACGTTAGGAGAGTTTCAATCTAGCAAGCCTCAATAATCAATATAATTCTCAAATTTTTAAATAAAGATGAAATTTTCTCATACATTCTTTCTCTGATGTAATTTAGGATTTGTTTTGTTAATTCGGAATAAATGTTTATAAGCATATCTGGTAGACTGAAAATTAGAATATCAAGTCATTGCAAACTAGACAATTAAAATTCCAACTTTACGAATAATTAATATACAGAAATATTATATATGAAAATTTTCTTTTATTTTCGTCCTAATAATTCCGATGTTTTACAAAATTTATTTTTATTTTTATTTTTATTTTTTTAAGGAAGGTTAAAAATTCATACTCAGTTGATAATATAATGAATTTTGTCCTACAAAAATCGCTAATCTTGAAATTAAAGGAAAAGAAAATCTTTGTTAGTATCGGTACTGGATCCATTTAAGGGTTAGTAATATAGAGCGCTAACAAGGAGAGGGCCAACCTTGTTAATCACAGATTTTGAATATTTCAATATATGTTGTAGGGTAGAAACCCCTTAGTGTCAGGTTCAAAGGATTTTATCCAACGCTCGTTAGTTCTTGAGAAACCGGGGGGTCTAATAATAGTACACAACTTAAATACTTACTTTGCCACAGCTATGTTAGGTTGGCCGTAGATCAGTTAGTATGTTGTTTGCCGGCTGATCCGCGGGCCTGGGTTCGATACCTGAATGCGCTACATTTGTTTTTCTCATTTTTTGTTTCATAAATATACTTGTAAATATAATTAATAATCTCATTGTCAATTAAAATTTATAATATTGTATATCAATTATAATTTTAACCTATTTAATTTTTTACTTTTAACTAAATAGTCGTATAAAACATCATAAAACTGTTATTTTTTAAAAAATCACTTTTAAAATGTATTTCATATATTCTTTATCGATGCAATGATATTGAGCAATTGTGTCAATTCGTGATTTTAATGAAATATCATTTACGCATTACTTTAACAAAAAAAGTCAATGCGATAATACTATTATTCTGTTTTTAAAGTAACAAGCATAATTATATTAAAAATTAGCATCAGAATTAAATTACAACCGATTTCTTACATATTAAAGATTTATAAATTTGTAATACGTAAGCTTGCGCTTTCAATTATTTTGCTTTCACCTTTATCTTCTTTCTGCTTTTATTTTTATTTTATTTAAATATTCTTTTATTTTGTCATAACTAGATGGATCCACAACAGATTTTTTCACGATTTTGGAATTTTCATCATTCAATAATAGATCCAATTTCTTTTTAAACCTCTTTAAAGGATGAGAAATAATAGTTTAAAAATAAAAAATGATAAATTTAAGTTTGTTAACATTATAATTAATGTATGATATTAAAATTTGTAATTGAAATTATTAAATTATAATTAAAGTATATTTATAAAACAAAAAATGAGAAAAACAAATGTAGCCCGTTCGGGTACCGAACACGGGCCCTCAGATCAGCCAGCGGACGCCGTACCAACTGAGCTACGGCCAACCAATCATTGCGGTTGCAATGTAAGTATTTAAGCTGTGTACTATTATTAGAACCCCCGGTTTCTCAAGAAGTAAGGAGCGTTGGATAAAATCCGTTGAACCTGACACTAAGGGGTCTCTACCCTACAACATACATTAAAATAATCAAAATCTGCGATTAACAAGGTTGACCCTCTCCTTGTATGATAACAAAGATTATTTCTATATCTTGGTTAGTAAATATTTTATTTTTTGGCAAGTTTATTAGTTTTGGTGAAGACAATTTCTTATTTACTTGTTGATATGCTTTACAAAAAGTACGTTAAGTAAATGATATAAATTGGCTGGTATTTTATATTTTAAATAACCGAAGTTAAAAAAAAAAAAAAAAAAAAAAAAAAAAAAAAAAAAAAAAAAAAAATCAACAGTTTAGTTGCAACAATTTTTACAATTCAGTTTTACGCGGGTAGAAAATAATTTCTGCTCAGTTCGGCAGTTCAGGCTCCGCTGCACTGAAACTCCACGATCGCGAAATCCCATGTTGGTCTATGGGAAAACTTTCAAGCGCGATTTCTCATTACCTAATATAATTATTAAAATACCGTTTTCACCTTCAGAAAGTTGACGTCAGATGCCGATGATGTGCGTTTTTAAAAATTATCTTTGTAAATTTTAAGTGCATAAAAAATCCCTATAAACTATGAAAATTGATTCACATTTATCGTCTTCTTAAAAATACTTAAAATTTATGTAGACAATAATTAAAAACGTACATCATCTGCATCTGACGTCTACTTTCTGATGGTGTAAACGGTATTTTAATAATTATATTAGGTAATGAGTAATTGCGCATGAAAATTTTCCCATAGGTTAACATGGGATTTCGAGTTCTAGGAATTTCAGTGCAGCGGCCCCTTCTTCAGTTTCTTCATATCAGAAATAATAGTTTTACCAGTTTTCATTTCGATTTCATTTTGAAGCACGAATTCCTTTTGTAGCTTATTAATTCTAAAAGCTGTGAAAATTGTTTTTTAGACATTAACAAGAGTCGGCAGGATAATTGCATACATGTTGATAAAACGAATTTAGAATTAGCTGAACTTTAGACTACGATATCTTAATAATGAATAATTTTTAAAATTTGTAAATCAGGATTGAATTTTTCGACATTTAAGTCTTTTTAGTAAACTGTGATTTATTTTGTTGGTTCAAAATTAAGTTTAAAACGTTATCATTAAATACATATATTAAACTCAAAATTGTGAAAATCACATCAGTGGGATGCAGCTGCAATAAATTTTAAATTAGATGAATAAAAGTTGCTACTGCACTGTGAATTACTGTCAAATATTTCTATATTGAAAGATTTAAATCTAAAAATAATAGGAATAATTTTATCATTACTATTATGGTAGGTGATATATTTTTGTTTCTTACTATTCTGCGTTAAAATAAAAAATAATAATAATTAGGACTAAAAGTGCTTTTTCTTTTAAAAAGTTGCTTTGTTTGGTTTTGAACAATTAGAATTTTCAACTTTTAAAGCTAAAAGTTTTTTTTTCTTTTAAAGGTTTAAATTTGTAAAATAAAATCGGGCCCCATTTTCGTTAAATACTTTTTATGCCAGAAGATAATAAGTCTTGCTTATTTTTTTTTTTTTTTTTTTTTTTTTTTTTTTTTTTTTTTTTTTTTTTTTTTTACGATTGCTGTTACGGTTTTCTTAACATAGAGATATATAGAGATAATAGCATCTGAAAAAATGTATTTTATACTTGCATACTTCATTTAAGGAAGTGACAGAAAGGCGAAATTTTATTATTTATTACTAGCAAAAGCCATGTTTTGTTTGGATTCGCGAAGAATTATTTAATAAGATAAATATTTTAAAGTTACAATATGTTTTACATTATTTTTGCATCTTATTAAGCAAAAACGTTACTTTATGTTTTGGAGCATTTTAATTTTAGAAATGTAAATTCAGCCAAACAACTAAGAATTTCCTCGGAATTTTTTATTTATGATATAACGAATTTAACAATTAATTTTATTTGGTTACAATTCTTTTGTTGCTACTTTACAAAAACAAAAAAACATAATATAATTCTTTTAAAATGCGCGAGTATCGTATGGGTAAATGATTTCACATAATAAGAATAAATTGTGTATTTGAATTCTTAACACTGAAAAATACTTTTATAATTGAATGTAAATAATTGCATTTTCACAAATTTTAATTCATTAAAAATATGCTATAATTTTCATAAAAAAAGTTATTTTAAAAATTTCATAAAAGAAATTGTGAAACTATTTAATTAATCATGATTCTATCTATAATTACTAAATCCATGATTTATTTTTTTCTTTTGAAAATATACGTGTTTCATTTTTTATTTGCAAAAATGTTTCCATAATGGAAAATCATGTAAAACAAATTAATTAAAATAATGAAATTTTTAAGGTTATTCTGCAAAACAAATAATATTGTGCAAATCTACACATCATAATATATTTTTATGCTTAATTTCAAGTCAAAATATTGAATAGTTTTTTTTTGTAAAGTGTACGACAAAATGTAATTTGTGTAGCCTAGTATGAAGATTCGCTTCACTCATCCTAATTATCCTTATTTAGATAAACCAAGAACAATTTTATATATATATATATGCATTTAATTTTTTGCTACAATAACAGCACTTATTTTTTTAATTTATTTTTTTAATTATAAAGAAATAGTTCTTGCTATCTTATTTTACAAACATAAAAGCCTTATTATAAAATGTAATTCAAGTACAAGTGATTTTTTTTTTTTTTTTACATTACGTTTTTTGGCATTGTTAGAACAAAACAGTTTCTAAGCTTAAAAAAAGAAGAATTGTTTTCTATTTTTCAATTTTACAAGCATAGTGGCAATAAAATTGAATTTATAATACAAACTTATATGAAATTTTTGTAAAATATAAATTTGATAATGACAAACTTTGCCCAAGATATATTATTTATTTATTTATTGGATATAATTTTGTGCTTTATGATAAATAATAAAAATGCAGTTGGTAGGCTGAAATTGTGGGAAAATATATACTGTTTAATTTAGAAAATATAGATATTAGTTTTCTTATTAAAATAAATAAATAAATAAATGCAATCTCTTCATTTCCTTCTTTTGCTATTTTTTCCCATTTTAACAAATGGTTATACGTTGTATGCGTGCTTCATGTGAATTTAGTGTCTTGTATTACAATAACGTATTTTAAAGTTAATATTAAACTTTGTTTACTCATTAAATTAAAAAAAAAAACAGGTATTCCACCAAAAATTATGTCAAGAGATTTTCCAAATTTTTAAGCTTAATCTTTAAAAAAAAAGGAGGGGTGAGTGTGTGTGTGTGGGGGGGGGGGGGAAGCAGTAAATAAGATACTAAAAAGAATTTAAAATATAACTAAATGTTATGAATAAGGTTACAAAAAATTAAGTGGTACATTTTTATGTAAGTAGGTTTTACAGCATTTCTGAAATAGTATATGCAATACAATTTGGAGTGCACATTTGCGAACAAGGGAAGTATTGGAATAAAAAGTTGATATATATTGTAAAAATAATTATCAGAAAATCTTCAAAATATTGCTAGCGTGTATATTTATAAAGTATAACCAGAAAAACATAAAAGAGGGAATCCAAATATGAATCAATAGAGTGAAACTAAATTCAATACTCTTAATAATAACCAGAAATGTGTAGTTATTTTATTAAAATAGACACGGGATAACTCTTATAAGAGAGTGAACATAAAATAACACAATGATGATTAAAATAATATTGTTAATGATAATCAGGAATAAGTAATTTAAAAAATAAAATAGGGAATGAGATATCTCCGATAAATGATCAAATATAAACGAATATAATATCACTAAAAGCAGTATTTTAAAATTATAATACAAAATATTACAAATATTGAAATAAAATAGAGCACGCGTTAAGGGGGCTGGTCACTCATCTTCCGATTTCTCCTCACTAATGTAAAGTCTATGGGATTTGACGCATTCGTATATTTAAAATATCTCCTCGGGAAATTAATATTTTTAACTTCTATTTTTTGTGTACACTTCCTAAAAGATGTCTCTTTTTTTCTTAGTTCTCAAAATATTTCTAAAGTATAGACTTAATTTTATAGGAAGTGTTAAAATATTACTCACAGTTCGCCCGCTTTTAACACATAAAATATTAAATTCAGCATAGATTTTAGAAATATTTTGAAAACTAAGAAAAAAAAGAGACATCCTTTAAAAAGAGTACACAGAAAAAAGATGTTAAAAATATGAATTTCCCGAGGAATTATTTTAAATATACGAATGCATCAAAAGTCCATGGACTTAACATTACGGAGGAGAATTCCGAAGTTGAGTGACCAGCCCTCTTAACTCAGAAAAACATAATTTAACGCATCTCCAGTCAAAAATAATCAAGATACCATTTTTTTTATCAGATTTATTTTTTTTAACAGGGCGATAACATAGCCAAATTTAGCAACCCTGTTCTCTCGTCCCGGCACATCAGGTCTTAGTATTGCCCTCCGATTGGCGAGGAAATTCAATAATTCAACCAATGGAGAAAGGGTAGTGTTTCTCCTCTTGTTCACCAAGAAAACGATGCTTTGACACAAGAAAACGTCTTTATGAAGATTTTAATTCGTGTAAAGTTGTTCCGCATCTTTTTCTGCGATCCACGATCGGTAATAAACCGATCACGTGCGCTTGTTTTGATTTTATTTTGGTTCTCGGATGGCTGAATTTAGCATGGACACTTTAATTATAGATGCGATAACACCTGGGAAAAGCATGTGATGCTATGGTCACGTGATGTGTGCCAGATAAAAGATGGCTGATGGGATGGAATATAATACATTTGAGAGCTAAATCTGTGCAATAATGGTTTCTTTAGCGAAAGCTTATTTTGTAACTTTTTTTAGGAAGCTGTAACGCGATAAAGGTATTAAGTGGAATGAGATAAAAGACTAATTTGGAAAGGAGAACTAATTTACTAAATATAGAGATTTTCGTTTATTTATCGTAATTTCCGCTAATCGTGTAGATACATTTTTATGATATACAGGAGTGGTCGACCTTTTTCAATAGCGCGAGCTCTTTAGTTATTTATTTTTTATTTATTTATTTATTTTATTTTTATTTATTTATTTTTTTTTTTGGTTAAAACATCTTTGCGGGCACACGTCCTCTCACGTGTATAAAAATGTATATTTGTTTAGATATGCGCGTGCCTGGTGCACTGTGCACGTTGCATAAACGTATAGTAGTGAAACAGCAATTAAAAGAGTAATTAAGCAGATTTCAAACAACAATTTAAAAGACTAATTAATTAAATTTCAAAAATTTAAATAATTGAACAATTAGGACAGTTAAAAAAAATCCCTGCCGGCTCTGGCCTACAGGCGGAGGTAGATTTCGATGTTAAGTACTAAATTCACCAACAAAACTTAAATCAAGATTAGAGATAAACCCAGTTCTTTCACTAAGAATGAGCTCTAGGGAGCTAAACATTTTATGAAAATTCTAATATACACGAATACACACACGCATGTATATGGGATAAATTTAAAAATGGCTAAAACAAATTCAGAGAACCTCAAAGTGTTAAAATACGTTAATATTTCCATAGTCGGGGTTTTTTTTTTATCATGTTTTAAAACGTTTCTTCAAACTCACATGACGTTACATATTCACCTGCTGAGGTCCATTATATTTCCAATATGACGCGATATTTTTTTTTTTTTTTTTTTTTTTTTAATTCGTCAAACTATTTATTTCATTTTGAGTTTCTATGCTGAAATCTTGCTCTAGAAAACTTATGACGTAATATTCAATTTGTTTTCAATTCTTCAAAATATTTATTTAATTTATTTTTTCACGTGAATTTCTTGCAATAGAAAAGAAATTGTTATGGTGAAAATTTTATTGTTTTTTATTAATTGTTGGCAACTACTATAACGAAAAATATTTATTTTTTTTCTGTCATTGTTGTGTAAGAGCTGGTTTTATCAGAATCTTGTTAAGACGGTATTAAAAATTTTTACCCCCCCCCCCCCCATTTCCATTCCCTTGGGCCGATTTTGCCCATTTTCAATCCCCGCCGAGATATTAGCCATCTCAAAGTTGTTGGAGAGTTTGAAAACGATCCGTGCATAATTGCGACTTTTATCGTGCGGACAAAATTTAGTACATACATATATATATAGTATATATATATAAACTTTTTAAGTGGGGGTGGTTTTGGGTTCCTAGGGTCATATAATGAAAAGTTATGAAGGAATTTTTCAAAAGTCGCACCATGGTAACGACTGCAATAGGTAGTATTTCTTACGAAACTACCTAATTGAATGTCAGGGGAAAACGGTGATAGTCACAGATTGTTAAATGACTTTATTTATTTATTTTATTTTTCTATTAACGACGACTTTACCCGTGTTCGTCCCTCTTTATATCAACATTCAACTGAATTTCCCAAAGTACTTTCAGCATTTCCCCTCTTTTATAACTTTTTTCAAAGGACTTTCATCGTCCTTCTCCTTTTATAACTTGTTTCGATTGTGTTTTTCAATGATATTCCATCACTCTTCCCCTTTTAACACGTTTTTCAAAGGAATTTCATCATTCTTCCCCTTTTATAACGTTCTTCAACTGTGTTTTTTAGGAATAAGATTCCTTTTTATCTCGCTTTAAGGTTGATAAACGATAGTGCGACTCTCAAGCTATAAACAAGAAGTTTCATCGTTCTTCTCCTTTTATAACTTTCTCAACTATGTTTTTCAATGATCTTCTATCATTCTTCCCCTTTTATCACGTTTTTCAAAGGACTTTCAACGTTCTTCCCCTTTTATAACTTTTTTAACAATGTTTTTCAATGATCTTCCATCATTCTTCCCTTTTATCACGTTTTTCAAAGGACTTTCAACGTTCTTCCCCTTTTTATAACGCAATTCAAATGTATTTTTCAAAGGATTTTCATCGTTATTCCTCTGTTATAAGGTTTACAACTGTGTTTTTCAAGGGATTACAATAATTCTTATCTTGATTCAAGTTTGCCAAACGATAGTACGCGTCTGAAGCTAAACAAGTGGTGCTGTTATCTCAAATTTAATACTAAGTGGATTATTATTATTTACCCATCTGATCCTTCAATTATTAAGTAATTATAAGAATAATTAATTTTTCGAATTTATTTATTTATCTGTCTATTTTGTCGACTTCACTCTTTCTTCGATCTTTATGCCAATCTTCAGCTGTGAGGTTTTTCAAAGGACTTTCATCGTTATCCCCCTTTTACAACGTTTTTCAAAGGACTTTAATCGTTATTCCCCTTTTATAACAACTGTGTTTTTCAAAAGATTACCCCCATTTTTGTTTCGATTTAAAGTTGTTACAAAGTTGTCAAAGTTAAAACTGTTATCTCAAAATTAATAAAAAGTGGATTATTATTACTTACTCCTCCGACTCTTCAATTATTAAATATTTATAAGATTAAAGCTTTCGAATTCATTATTGAAATCATTAACATAAAATCAACTTTTTAATTAATTTCAATGGAATAAATTAATAATTTAGTTGGTAAAAATAGACAACAATCTTTGAAATAACTCATTTGAGTGTTAGGTTAAAAAAATGTTATGATTTTCAATGAGTAGAATTTCAGCCTCATGAGCTCCTTTTTTTCGTGCACAAATCAATATAGTCTCATATGTGTGAAAACATTGCCGTGCGGAGTATAAAAAAACTTCTTTACAAATATCAGAAATATAAAGAATGACATGATGCCATAAGATGTTAACTTTTTTAGCGGTATTTTGTTCGCAGCAGATATAAAATGAAAAAATGAATAAATAAATTAAAATAAAATTTTCTTTCTTCCAATAGTTGCAATACAAGAGTCTATTGGTGTAAAGTGTGCATTTTTCTTGTAAATTTATAGATGCTTCGCAGTCATAATAATAGTAAAAATAAATAAATAAACAGTAATAATAATAATAATAATAAAATAAAAAGATTCTGAAAAGCAATGAATTGATGACCTCTAATATACAGCATGTGTTGTAGTAGTTAATACACATAATTTTAATTCTTACATTTCGATAACAAATGCGAAACGAAAGAAAGGAAAAAAAGGGAAGACCTCGGATGAATTTAGAAACAGGTTAAAAAAAAAAATCATAAAAACTTTCGAAATGGTTTTAAAATATTCAAAATGAATTTTAAATTTTATTTCAAATTTTATAAGATAACCATAGCATGGCACTGATAGAAAAGCTTAACAATTTATTTACCTTTTAAACAGTCATTAGGATACCTTTCAAAAAATATATAGGGGAGGCTGTGGAGGGTTGACCCTCCCCCCAGTTTTCATATTTAAAAGAATTTCAGAGTTCTGTAAGTAGGTGACAACCAAAGCTACTGAAATGCTCAAACAATAGTTTTTCTTTCATGCAGATAATTGAAACAGGTGTGGAAAAATCAATTAAGAAGAGTTTTCAGCTTAAAAAAAATTATTTTTTAGAAACAATTTGCAAGATTTTCTCAGATAAAATATATCATAGAAATTAAGTAAATAGGTTTTTAGTAATGCAGAAATGTTGAGATTTCATTCCAGCATAAAGATTGTACAATAAATTGGACTAAACATAACCATGTGATACTTGGTTGACCAGATGGTCAATGCTGCCTTAGGTGATTTTGGAAATATTTTTATTATAAACTGTACATAATGAAGGGTTAATGGTTATGTTTCTAAAATAATGTATATTTATTCTGCAAAGCTACAGTAAAATAGGGTGATAGAAAGGAAAAGATTTAAAATTTACTAAAGGAGGGTATGACAAATTGCTATAGAAGCAAGAAAAGATTTAATGAAATATGAATTAGAAAGTTGATAGGAACTTTTATTTCATTTAAATAGTACTCATAGAGGGTAAATATAATGAACGGAAAATACTATAAAGGATGAAAGCAGAAGCCTTAAAAAATGTTAAGTGTTCATGCATCTGCAAAATAACATACATTGATCGAAACACTTTAGGAAGGTATGTAGACAAATTTCACCAAGATGAACATAATGAGGTGAATCCAAACTATGTGGCAACTAGCCAGGACAAGTGTCACAAAAAGTGGTTGTTTAAAATGGCATTTTTCTTCTGTGCTTTGAATTCCGTCTAAGCTGGTTTTTTACATATAACACATTTTCCTAAATATTTTTAAATAATAATTAAACCATGTAGCATAAAGTTATTCTGCCCCTTTTCTTAACTGATTTTATTTCCTTTAACAAATATTTCAATATAAAATAAAATGGGTCAAGCCTCACATATGTGGGGAACCTTGACGCATTATTTTCTCATGATTAAAATCAATCACTTTTCACGTTTCTTATGTATTACACTTATGCTGCAGTTTTATTTTAATAACTGATTCTATAACAAATAAAATGATACATGAAACTTTATTCTAGATTCAGAATTAAAAAAAATAAAAAATCATTTTGTAAAAAAATGGGTCAACCCTTCCCAGTCTCCCCTATATTAATCTTTAAAGCTAATTGAAAACGCTTTAAAATAACTTAAAAACGAAATTGACTTTCCAAAAGTCGAAAAATCACTTCCATACACCTTTGAATAAACAAAACATCTTTCAAGAGTTTTCTGACAACAAAGAACAAACCTGGTCACCAAATGGGATATAAAATTCGACTGGTAATTACCTAAACTTGAGTTTTCTCAAAATGCTATGATTTGTTTTAAAATCAATTTATTTCCTGTTTTTCATTTATGTAAAAATTTTCCCACCATTACTTGCCCGCAATAAAACACAGATGTATGTCATCAAGTTGTCGTTGCATTTTATGGATCTCATTACAAAGATATCTCCGCCTTGAAGAATATCTCTAATGAGTTACGAATAGCAACTTCTGATGGTGGGAAAAAATATATGGAGCACATTAGTATACAAAACACCTTAAAATACTTTTAAAACGAAATTAACTTTCTAAAAATCGAAAAATCACTTCCATTCACCCTTCGAGAGTTTTCTCACAACAAACCTGGTTTTCGTATGGGAATATACAATTTGACTGATATTTGCCTAATCTTTAGTTTTCTCAAAATACCGTAATTTTTTTCAAATCAGTTTATTTCCTGTTTTCATGTATGTAAAAATTTTCTCACCATTACTTGTCCTCAGTAATTTTTTTTTCTTTTTTTCAAAAATGTGAACAGAATCTTTTGTTGCAAAAAACTTATGCATTAATAACAATCATCACCTTTCTGAACTCTTTTAATAAACTTAATTTTATTTTCTTTAAAACATTTAAGTACAAATATTAATTTCTACTAGCACTCAATTTTTACGTATGCAAAACATGTGGAGATAATTTAAAAACGAAATTAACTTTCTAAAAATCGAAAAATCAGTTCCATACGCTTTTGACTAAAACAAAACATTTTTAAAGAGTTTTCTCACAACAAAGGACAAACTTGGTCACCAAATGGGATATACAATTTGACTGATATTTACCTAAACTTGGGTTTAATGCTATGCTTTGTTTCAAAATCAATTTATTTCCTGTTTTTCATTTATGTAAGCATTTTCTCATCCATTACTTGCCCGCAGTAAAACACAGATATGTCATCAAGTTGTCGTTGCAATTTATGGATCTCATTACAAAGATATCTCCGCCTTGAAGAATATCTCTAATGAGTTACGGATAGCAACTTCTGATGGTGGGAAAAAATACATGGAGCAGGCAACACGTGGAGAGCAGAGATCGAAGCGAAATCCTTTGTAACCTAATTACCCACCTTCGCACTTGGGGGTCTTGAGCGGGAAATAAATGGGTCTTCTTTTATCGCCAGAAGCACTGACCAATGTCCTAGAGGGGGTTCTTGTAATTTCTTTTCACTACTAAATCAGCCTTGACGTTTGTGTTTTTATATGGGGTAAATAAGGGGGAAACTATGGGAAAGTTGACCATATCAGGGTTTGATAATTGCATGGGCCTGTGCCCTGGGCGCGAAATTTTCAGAGGGCGCTAAAATTTTTAGAAAACTTTGCATTTAAGTATTTAATATATTTATTATAAGCCATTAAAATATATTTATAAAAATAATTTTCTGTACACAAAAACGTCAGCATTTTTATTTTCTTTATATAACATCAGTTAATTTATGAATGCCATTTTATTTATATTTTATTACAATTTTTATTTCATTCTAGACAAGCCGACAGACTTTCAAGCTATTTTAGAAATCTGGAATGATTTCTTTTGAGTGATTCCTAGAGTCACTCCATTTTTAGGCGCGTTCGTAATTATGTAAATACGTAACACCTATAGTCGTCGTTCGGTCGTCTGTCTGTCTATCCGTCCGTCCGCATATAACAGAGCAAAAACTACCCAACCGAATGGTCTGAAATTTTAAATATATAATTGGTGCAAAATTTTGTCGAGTCATTTCAACTTTTATGAAAATCGGAAATAGGATGTATAATTTAATTACAGGGACAGTCAAAAGTTTTCCGTTACATTACAGCCAATGGGAAAAAATTATTTCAAGTGCATTTTAATGATGTTACAGCCTTTCGAACAGAATGAAATTGATATGCACTTATGAAGTGCACTAAAATATACATTCAGTACAATATGCGGTGCAAAAAATATTTATAAAACTGGTTATAGTACGAAAGCACCACATTTGCGACGTTTGACGTGCAATTTACAACTTGTTTTTTCTTTATTTGCTAGTACTTGAAAATAATATTCATCACATTTATTTTTGTGGAATAATTTCAGTTATATAATGCTCGTTTCTGTTCTCTAAGGTTAAAGATTTGTCTTTGATTGCTTCACTTTTAACTATCTTTTAATTGTTTTTTTTCTTTTTTTTATTTATAATTGAAATCACATTTGTTTGCGCAATTCATGAATAACTGCGTCAACATGAGCTCTCAAAATTTTTGCACTTTAATTTTTTTGCTTAAATTATAAATTCTAATATGTGTTTACTACATTAAAATCAGCGTAATTTTCTTTACATTTTCTTGAATAAAGTGGATTGTACGCACTCATGTGCCATTTTCAAATTTTAATTTTTTATGAAAAAATTGAAAAATATAGCTGAAAGTTACTTTTTATTCTATTTTATTAATTTATTTTCTTTAAGTCATAAATATTTATCATAAGCCGGCATAATATATTTATAATGGCAGTTTATTCTTGTATTTTTTCTAAGAAATATTTTTCACAGCTCAACAACGCAAAACCTGACACAATAATTCATTTGTAACAATTTCCAATATAGTTGAAAAGTGATTTATGAATTCGGTTTGTCTGTCCGCCTGTCTGTCCACGCTCTAACTCGCGTAAATATGCTTGGATTTTCATGAAATTTTTATATGTTAATGATGTTTACCATGGCATGTTTGATATTGAATATGAAGTATGTAGAGTTAATAGTTCCTATACAGGGGCACTAAAAAAAAAAAATAGATTTACATTATGGTCAATGTGGAAAAATCATTTGCAGTGTATTTTAATGACATTATACTATTTAAATGTATTAAATTTGATATAAATTACTGAATTTTATTATAAGATTATTACTATAGTATAGGGCATTTATAGAATTTATCGTTCATTTACAAGGACACACAAAATAAATCAGTTACAGTACTGTCTTTGTGCCATAATTGCTGGAAGAGTGTTTTCAATTTCGGTATGCGTTTAAATTTAACTATTTTTTTGTATATTTCTTGTTGAGCATAAATTCTATACCTCATATACAAGACTGCACAAAATAATTCACCTACCATTCTCCTTATTAGCGGAAATTGCTGAAGGGGAATTTTCAACTGTGGTATGTATGTGCTAATTGAACTAATTTTTTGCATGCATACGTAGTTTATAGATACAAATCTATATGTCTTATACAAGGCTGCTCAAAGAATCTGGATAATTTTTGTTTCAAATGTGTTATACGTTTCCTTATGGTTCAATTAGGCTAATGTCAGACGAACGTCTTTTTTGCACGCTTTTTTCCCTACATATCATCCCTACACAATGCCGCTGGGCCTAAGACATCCTATTTCAACTTTATTAAACGGCGAAGTTTTGTTACATTATTCTGGGTTGGAAAGTGTTTCATAATTTGTGCTTGACGCATTATTTCCCCCCCCCCCCTTGTTAAAGGTTCTTTTCAAACAATAGCCAGTCCCCTAGGTTAAGCCTTTTGTCAAATCTAAACTGTGAATATTGCTCTAATCATGACATCATACTAGCTCGCGCTTTTTTACGTCAACGGATTTGAGTTGTTGCACGCATTTTTCACATAAGTTTAGCGATAACATATTAAGTTTAGTGCATTCAAAATGAAATTTTAAATTTTAAAAATACACACTAAACTTTACCACTCTGACACACAAATAAAATCTGCTAATGAGACAGCTCTATATTTTACTTTTATAATTTTATTCTTCTATTTTTTTAGGTGCGTTTGTAACTACAGTCGAGCCCCGCTTTAACGAATCGCGATTTAACGAATTTATCAATTTAGCGATTTTTTTATGGTCCCGACGAAAAGGGAACAAAAATACTTCGATTTAGCGAATTTATAATACCGATTTAACGAATAATTTTCGATGTCAAAAAAATGAAAAATTGAAGAAATTTTCTAATATTATTGAAAATTTTCAATGTCCCTGATTGTTAATTTTCTAAATAAGTATCTAGTGACACAGAAATAGCTACAATGTGCTACATGCTAAAATGTACATTACGCCGAGGTTATTAATAGCAGTAGTAGTGGATCGGATGAAGAAGATGAAATAGAAATGAAGCATGCAACGTTCAGAGAAGCAGTTTGCAGTTTGAATACTTTGAAACGGTATGTGATAGCTCATGATGTTGGTGACACTGTTTTCACAGTTTCAGAAAAAAAAAAAAAAAAAAAAAAAAAAACTATAACAAAAAAGCAATTTAACAAATTACAACGACCATTTGAAAAATGATTTTTTCAAAGACTGAAATTTAAAACATAAATAATCGTACGGAGTTGATGCATTACGCACGCCATGAATTAAACATTAATAGTGTTATCACACGTAAAAATTGCAAGCGACATAAATCGCCTGCGACTCGTACGTATTATCCACCTGAAACTTGCGTATTATCCAATCATTTCATTGGTTGTTCGGGAAAAGGCTCTTCCATCGTCAGATTTCTTGGAAATCTGACGACCAATTTTAAATGAAATTTCATTCTTAAACTTCTAAATAACATCCCACAATATTACTTTTTACACCGTCGTATAGAGAAAAAAATGTACTTTTAAATGCAATTTGTTTGAAAGCTGTATCTCCATTTGTTTCTGAGTTATTAATTTTTTTTGTAGTTTTTATTACTTTTTTGTCATAGTGGCAACAGAAGTATCCATCTCTGTTGAAAGTAAAGGTTAGTGTATAGACCAATCAGAAAACGAATAAAATGCGGATTAAACCAATAAAAAGCTTCAGATATGCTTTTGATTTCCTACCCTGACGAGGACAATAACCACTTTTCCAAATGGTTAAAAATTATAAAGAAGTTTGGAATACGAAATCGAAACACAGCAAACAAACATTTATAAAAGTTATCTTATAATTTATATATAAAATATGAACAAATTATATTTTTTTTTTCTTAAATTCAATACTTGTGATTTATAGTGCATAAAAAATAATCAATTTTTATACAGTGTATTTGTATTTTCTAAAAACAACAAATGTTTAACATAATTATTAAGGTAAGTGAGCATTGTTCTTATTTATTGCCATATTTTAACTTGTTTTGTTATATAAAAATATTATTTTGATTATCCCGATTTAACGAATAATCTCGATTTAACGAACAAAGTTGCTAGTCCCGAACAATTCGTTAAATCGGGGTTCTACTGTATATAAAGACATAGCACCTTATAGTCGCCGTCTGTCCACATGTAACAGCGCAAAAACTACCCATTGTTTATTCTATTAAATCCTATTATACGTAATTAATTCTTTGCTATCGCATGACAGGTAATGATTATAGCTTGCCATGGTGGTTACGTCATAATTAAGATGGAGTCATATTATTTCCGTATTATACCGAATTTAATATCTATAATCTTAAGAAATTTTGTATTCATGCATTTTTGCGTAAGAGTGCAACAACTATTGCACCAAAATCTGAATGTTTATAGAACTAGTTATAGTACGAACGCACCCCATTTTCCACGTTTGGCGTACAATTTCAGACTAGTTAAATTTGAAAAATACACACTACACTTTACTATACTACTCTTACACACAAATAAAATCTGCTAATAAGACAGCTCTATTTTTACCCGACTGCCAAGAAGGGTTATGTGTTTCACGCGTATCTGGTTATGTGGATTTCTTTATACTCTTGAAACATCCCAACGGCTGGATGAATTTTAATGAATGAGGTTTCTATCGATTCCTCCTAACCGTCCGATAGTTATAGGCTAGGTTTTGATTTTATAAATTCAAAATGGCGGTAGAGACGAAAAAAAAAAACTTTACGCACCCTAGCACTTGTTGGAAAATGGGGTCCCCTTTCAAACCCTTCCCTACATTTTTTTTCTTTATTGGCGTTTATATATATCACTATTTCAAGGCATATATCTTAGCATTTTAAAATATTTAGGAGGGGGGGGGGATCCTGTACTCCCCTGCGTACCCCGACGAGTGCTAATGGTTTTTTTGAGAACTTTATATCTTTATGCAAAGAATTTTTTAATTACTTTAATGAAAAAATAAACAAATAAATAAAAGATAAAATTGGTTTCAAGAATTGGTTAGCAGACTTGTGCAGTACAGTTTTGACAAACATCTTATGGTTTAAGAAAATTACTTCTGTAAAGTAATATCGTTTAGTGGATGAAAAAGCATATTTTAAACACCTCTCATCCATTAATAAACATTCTTTGCTGGTGCCCTAATCAAATTCAAGCACTTAAGTGTCTTAATCTTTAAATGTATTAATTTCAGACATGTCACCAGAATTCAGACTTTTTTTAGTTCATTTATACCATGATCATAGTAAGACACTTGCGTGTCTTAAATTCAGAGACCTATGATGTCTGAAATTTCACATTCAGACATTTAAGTGTCTGAATTAGTTTTTCAGACACATAAGTGTCTAAATTTAAGACGCCTCTATTTGCAGTGTATTGATTGGCATATCATTGGATAGGTCTTTCAAAATGAAGACGATGTTTCATTGACTATTTTACAGTCAGAAGCTCCGTTTAAATATTACACAACCTTGAAGTTATGTAGGTAGGATCTCTAGCTTTACTGCAACTCTAACCTTCATAGACATCTATAGGTCTCATCAAAACAGTGTTTATAGATAGGAACTAATAATTAAACACAACTTAAAAGTCATCAATACAAGTAAATAAAAAAAATAGGTAAATACTATAAAAAAATAGTTTCACATTGATGAGAAATAATTAATTAGTTCGCTTGTTACGCAATCGGGTTTTTTTTTTTTTTTTTTAATTTTTACTCGTTTACTTTTATTATTTTATTCTTGCATTTTTTCTTCCTAGATTTTGAATTAGAAATACATGAATAAAAAAACCCAATAGAGATAACCCTCAATAAATCTTCCCATAATAATTTCGGTCGCACGCGCTCGCCTGTACCCTCCGACAAAATTTCGTCTGCCGATTCTGCTCTATAGAGTGGGTATTTTCGTTCCATTGTGTCGCCAGTCTTTTAAAGTTTAGATTGTGGGCGACCCCTTGACCGTAAAAGCCTTCGCACCTTTTCATTCTAACATAAAGAGAACATGCACCTATTGAGAGCACCACAATAGATCCAAGAACCCATACAATGAAGGAAAAAAATAATATTGAACATTTTTTTTTTCCACGTTACTTTCGTGATTTCGTAAATACGTTTTGGGTGCTGTACTGTGCTGACATTTTGTCGGACTTGGATTGAATTTGGACGAAATTTATTTATATCAATCTGCATATTGTATGACATATTTCGATTTTTTTTTTTTTTTTTTTTTTTTTTCTGTGGAAAATAATTCAATTTTTATTCTACATAAAAAAGTCATAATATATTATTTTAAATTTATTTTATTTATTTAATTTAATTTTCTAATTTGTTAGTCTGGTATCATATTTTGCTTTTTTAAATCAATCGTCATCTACATGCTAAGTTTATGTATACTATTTTGTTGTCAGAGTGTTTATACTTGGTTGAATATTAATTTGATTTGATTGCTATAAAGAACAAAAATAATATTATTTTATATTCCATTCCATTTTTATATTCCATTTATATTCCATTGGGAAGAAGAAGAAAGATATTAGTGAGACTAAGACGAAGAAAATACATTAGGAAATGAATGAGAATTTTTCTGCTAAACATTACGAGCGAATTTTAAAGGAGGAAAATACAATAATTTTCTATTCAGTTTGATTTATTTTAGCCGATACCCCCCTAATAAATTATAGAAACCTTGTGCATTCAAACGGAGAAATATTCCACAGTGTCCTATAATTTGAGTAGCAATGCTTTTTTGATAAACGGAAGTAACAGCTTCTAAGTTTGAAGAGAGAAATGAAAAGAAAAAAAAAAAAAGAAGAAGAAAATGGAGCATGCCATGATATCAATGTTGTACTCGCTGTAAAAAAAACACCTTTACATCACCTTATCATAAAAAAGAGGTGCACTTAGTTTACCGTACCCCACAACCCTAAATACCCAAAGTTATCAATCAATGCTTTTTTAATTAACTGAAGTAACAAGTACTCTGGTTGAAGAAAAGAAATGAAACAGCAAAAATTAAAACTGGAACATGCATGATAGCGGTTGTACTCGCTGTAGAAACATCGTTACATCACCTATTATTAAAAAAAAAAAAAAAAAAAAAAAAGTGCACTTACCTTACAATATCCCACAACCCTAAGAATCCCAAAGTTATAAGCTATGAAAGCAACGTTAATAAATTATGATCTATTATAGACTTTATACATACCAAGCAATAGGTCAAAAATCTTTAAATTAAAAAAAAAAAAAAAGTACCACAACCGAAATCGCGCACTGCCAGGAATTATTGTTAATATACAGAATATAATCGAATCTTTTTGTGTCCCCTTATAAATGAACGATAAATGCACACCCTATTCTATAGTAAGTTCTTTGCAGTGCACCTCAGTGACTCATATCAATCTCGATATGTTTGAAATAGTGTAAGATCATTAAAATACATCGCAAACGATTTTTCCCCATAGAAATTAATGTAACGAATTCTTTTGAGTGTCCCTGTAAATGCCCTGTAAACGCTACACACTTCATTTTCAATACGAAACATTCCATAGTAAACCTCGATAGCATATATGAATTGCATCGCAATCAGCCTATATTTATGCGAGTGACCGGACAGACAGACAAACTGAATCCATAAGCATTTTTAGGTGCGTTCGTAATTATATAAATACGTAGCACCTACAGTCGTCGCCTGTCTGTCCGTCCGTATATGTTCGCATATAACAGCGCAAAAACTACCCAACCGAGTGGTTTGACATTTAATAATCGTTGCAGCATTTTGTCGAGACATTTCGAATTTTACAAAATCGAATCAAAACTTAAAAATATATTAATAAAAGTTTTCTGTATTCTATTAAATCCTATCATACATAATTCATTCAATGATATCCCATGATAAGTAATGATTCTAGGTAGCCATGGTGATGACGTCCTATTTAAGATGGAGTCCTGTTATTTCCGTATTATACGGAATTCAATATATATAATCGTAATAAATTTTGTGTTCATGCATTTTAGCACAAGAGTGCAACAGCTATTGCACCAAGATCTGAATATTTATAAAGCTAGTTATAGTACCAACAGGCCCTTATTATCGCATGGGCAAATCGGGACTTTGCCCAGGGTCCCAGACCTCAAGGGGGCCCCAAATCCATATATTAATTTATAAAATATTTAATTTTTTTCCAATTCCAACTCTGAAAATTTTCAAGTAGGTACAAAATACAAATTTCATCTTTAAAAGATTCTTACTAAACATTCTGAAATACAAATTTCATTTTGAACTTGCAGACCTCGACTGCAAATCTAAACTCAATTAAATAAATAATATTTTGATTTTAATAGATTGCATTAGCAGTGAACTGAAATCATGTCCAAACTTTAGTGATTGAAAATATTCAGTTCTAATTGTCATGAGATAAATTTTCTTCCGTATTCAAGGTTATTTCATTTAACTTTGAGAGAAATATGAAAAACAAACCCAAAATTGCCATCTTTTTAGATTTATTGAAAAAACACTTTTTATTTGTGAAGTAGAATGTATCTGATTTGATATTATGTTGTGTGTAGTGCAACTTAAAAAGATGTAAAAGAAAGTAACTTGATTAACTCATATTTACATTAGAGTATTTGACACCCTTCCATAAGTTGAAGTTATGAAATTCATCTTAAAGTAATATAACAAGTTGCTAAAGTTACATAAAAGTGATTCATTCTGTACTAAGAAAAAAAAAAAAAAAAAAAAAAGAGTATTTTTATTAATTAAGGTAGTAGGTACTTAATTTAGAATTGATGGAGCTGAGAATTTTCTTATCTTTAAAAATTTAAGGTGCGAAAATATTGTTTATGCATTTCACATATGACTGACTATCAATTCTTATCTGAAAAATGTCGCAACGATTCGAATGGGCCCCCCTTATTTATCTTTGCCCAGGGCCCCAATTAGTCATGATCGGGGCTTAAGTACGCCTTATTTGCCACGTTTGACGTGTGGCAAAAGAAGACCACCTCTTGTATACGCAGTAGTAACGCGCGCTAATATTTAAATAAATAAATAAATATGATTCTGGCCAATTTATGATAAAACAATTGAATATAATAATATAGGTAATTTCTTACCTTTATCTTTCTTCAACAGCATTCCTCAGTTCACAGCTTGGCACGCATTTAAATCCAGTACGACGTATCCTTTTGCACGGAATTGTTAAAGATTTTTTTTTCTGCACTATAGTATTAAAATAAAAAAATTGTGGTTAATATATATGTATTTTTTTTTTTTTTTTTTTTTAATTAAATCCACTCCTGAGACTTGGTTTCTTTGCTTATAGAAAAATTATATTAAAACGTTATCTTACAGATTTAAGTTATACTTTTACATTCCGCTGCTTTTTGCAGCAACAGTTTTAAACATTACATGCTTTCTTATTGCAATTTACAGAACAACTGAATTAATAATAAAAATGTTTTTTTAGTCCTTTATAGTTCGATGACGTGGAACTCTTGCATCAAGCGTGGGTTGACGTAAACATATTTTATTTATGAATGTGATCGTTCATTTTAAATAGCATAATTTAGGAAATATAAAAAGAGTTTGTTAATTTCACAATGATTGATTCCTACTTGATCTATTTATTTAAGTAATCAAAATGTTTGTGTCCTTGAAGATTATTGATTTGGTTTCCTGTTTCGAAATCAATTTATTCGTATCTGAGAGGGTTATAAATCCATCATGACGAACAATTTCGGAATTGTTCATCTACAGTAGAGCGCCGATTATCGGAACTCCAATTAACAGAATTTCCAATTATCAGAACTCCAATTAACAGAATTTCCAATTATCAGAACAGCCCATTTCTCTCAATTTTTTTTAAACCGAACTCCCAGTTATCCGAACAACCTATTTCTCCGCAAAATATTTTTAGCCGAACTCTTAATTATACACTGACTTGGAATAAAATTTTAAATAAAGAAAAAACTAATAGTGGATCAGAAAATGAGGGATGTAAAGCAATAAAGGAGGTAGGAAGAATCCTACGCTATGAAGAAAATGAAATTAACGAGTGGGTAAACACTGGCGTACATGACCCTGGATATCAGATTTTAAATGATGAAGAGATTCTGGATGAGATTCATGATGAAAAAGAAATTGAAGAAAATGAAAACGAATGCTCTGAAAATAACCCAGATCCATCACATAACGAAGCCTTCGAATGTTTAGAACCAAATATGAAATGGCTCGGACGGCAGAAGAACGTTGATCCTGTTCAACTAACGTGTTTAAGAAGAATTAGAGATATGGCAGCATTGAAAAGAACGTCTTTGTTGAAGCAAGCACGAATCGAAAGCTTTTTTGCTTAAATTATAATCTCTGAAGTTCAGAAAATGATAAGAGAGAGAGAGAGAGAGAGAGAGAGAGAAACTATTTTTAAACAAGCCATCACTAACAGGTGCTGCCATTCCGAAGCTTAGGTAACGCATGAAGGTTTTAGTATAGTCAGAAACATCCCTTAAGAGCCTACTTCAGTCAAGTGAAAAGACCCGTTCGCTAATGCTAATCCTATGGAAGAAATTTATAAGGCTATCTCGGTTGCATTTCAATATTTTTAAATGATTTTTTTTGCATTGGATAGCTGAGATCGATCTGTACAAAGGCCGTTTTTTACTTTTTCGATTTTGTTTACAGATATTTTTAACGAGGACACTTTCATTTTCGGAACCGGTTTCGAAACAGAAAGCATCCCCGTTAAAAATATCTGTAAACAAAATCGAAAAAGTAAAAAACGGCCTGCATACAGATCGATCTCAGCTATCTAATGCAAAAAAAATCATTTAAAAATATTGAAATACAACCGAGATATCCTTATAAATTTCTTCCATAGAATTAGCATTAGCGAACGGGTCTTTTCACTTGACTGAAGTAGGCTCTTAAGGCTGTTCTTAACTGCTCTGCTCAACAAGAGCAAAACGTTTTGACACATTTACAAATTCATTTTTTAGCGGAAAGATATAAAACTGGAAAGCCTGGCCATGGAAGCGATTTGGAATTGAACTTTTCCATTTTTTGATCAATAAATTACCAGTTATAAACCTTTTTGATTACGTGACAAACACGATTTTCGCCCTTCACGGACTGGTTTTTCTGCTTTCTTCGGGAACTTCGGTTCAAAATGTCAACTTTGACATGATTTTCTGAAAGATCTATTGCGTTTGCAAAAAAACGGAAAAAAAACTCGATTACCGTATTTTATGGAAGAAACGCCGCACTCCTCAAATTGGCCTGAATAAGCTTAAAAATATCGTAATCGCCGCACCCATCGGAACGCTACTTTTGTCGACAACGTCACATTGACTTAACTTTAATGATAGTTTTCTGAGCAATGTAGGATGCCTCGTTTTTAATATCTTAAGATGTCTAAAGTTTTATTTAAAATATTTAAATCCAATTTTAAATATTTTTATGAATTTTTAAATTAAAGAAGCTCAGCTGGTATTTAAAAAAAATCGTAAACGCCGCACTTGGAAAAAAATTAACTTTTAAACTCGTAAACGCCGCGGCGTTTCTTCCATAAAATACGGTACATAGTTTCTGAATAACAACACCTGCTAGTTTCATGCATTTCTGAACAAAAATAAATTAAAACTTATGTCAGAAAGTTGCCCTTTTGGATTTGAGAACACCCTTAAATTGTCTGTCCATTTATCCGAACTTTTGCTTATCCGAACTAGAGTCGGCCCCGACTTGTTCGGATAATCGGCGCTCTACTGTATGTTGGAAAGTGTTAAAAAGAAAAATTGGAACATGCATGATATCACTGTTGTACTCGCTGTAAAAACATCTTTACATCACCCATCATAAAAAAAAGAGGTGCACTTACCTTATAATATCCCACAACCCTAAGTACCCAACAATTATGGGGAAGCTTTTTTCATCCCAAGCATCCCCATTCTTGGGAGAATCGCGGCGTAAAATGGACAACTGGGAGAGAGAGCTGATCTTTTTGACAGAAGGGACCTCATAATCGGGGGTGCCCCGAATCAGCATGGGGCCCCTACCTCAGCGGGGGACATTAAACGAAAATAAAAATTTCGACAACTCGTGAACATGTCGCGACGTCTGTCTGTAGGTTTTCAATGGAGGATACCTTTCATGAATGGGGCGTTTTCTATAAAAATGTCATTTCTTCGGGGTTATTTTGCATGAATAACCGTGCAAATAATAAAACGCGTAGACTGTCTGTCTCGTAGTGATGTCTACCACTACAATTATGTATTGGTGGTTGGAGCACCCCCAAGGGTTTGTAATGAATAAAAAAAGGGATGGAAAAAGAAAAAAAGGTTATGAAGATGAAATTCTAGTGTTATGTTTTGGCGTTTAAATTTGCTAATTTCGCAAGTAAATACATTTTAATTGTTTATATCGCACGAATGCGCTAAAGTAAGGGATCATGTATACGAAACTTGTACTGTTGTTCTTTTTTCTGCAATCAATATATTTTTTTTTAAGTTGTTCTGGTGCACTGTTACTGTTTATTAAAATAAATAAATTTTTTTAATATAATTATTGAATTGATAATTAAATTTTTATAATGTCTTTGGGTTGACTATCTTTGGAATTGTAAATTTGTGCGTGTATATTGGAGTAGCGTATTTTATGGAAGAAACGCCGCGGCGTTTACGAGTTTAAAACTTAATTTTTTTCCAAGTGCGGCGTTTACGATTTTTTTAAAATACCAACTGATTTTCCTTAATTTAAAAATTCATAAAATTATTTAAAATCGGATTTAATTATTTTAAATAAAACTTCAGACATCTTAAGATATTAAAAATGAGGCATCCTACACTGCTCAGAAAACTTTGATTAAAGTTAGGTCAATGTAACGCTGCCGTCAAAAGTACCGTTCCGATGAATGCGGCGTTTACAACCGGGTGCGGCGATCACGATATTTTAAAGCTTATTCAATCCAATTTGAGGAGTGCGGCGTTTCTTCCATAAAATACGGTACAAACATTGCACTGCACGTATTTCCACCATATTGGCATTTATCCTCTTCGCTACTGAGTATTAATGCAGTATTATTAATTATTACTGAATTATTTCTTCTTCCATTTGACTTCAGAGCAAGATTTTTATTTTAATTGCATGAGTTCGAATCTTAGACTTCAAAACATAGTATTCTGATATCGAAATTGTAATTATCTTCGAGTACTTTTAATAAAATGAAACAAAACAGAGGTCCCCACTCGGGGACCCAGGGAGCGAAGAGGTTAAAGATGATATTTTTTTTAGAGTACAAAGAGCTTTATTTCAAACTGGTTTATAAAAGAAAAAAAATTTCTTTTTTTGAACTTAGGAATTCTGGAATTACGTTTTATACTTATTGCATAGTTAATACTGATCCATATTAATTTTGTTTTATTTCTGTGTTATATTACTTTTGTTACCTTACACTTTTAATATCGCCCTTTTTTACATGAATCTAATGCAGGAGCATACTCAACCATTTTTATCTCGCGGGCCGCAAGCATTGCGTGTTTGCTAAGTTAGGGGTTGTGCATATATTATAACGTTATCACTTTAGGAGGGAGGGGGGGGGGGGTGTGTCTGGCACTTGGTATCGGAAGGTATCTCTGGGGGGAGGGGGTTTGCTTTTTGATATCGTTATCATCTTCGATATAACCAAACTTTTCTTATTTTAGTAACTTTTTCTATACATTCAAATAGTCTGTTACTTTTTCTATTATTGTTTTTATATATTTTTGTGAAAATACAAAGCTATTATTAAAGCCATTAAATGCTTATAAAATCATTTCATTCCAAAATTTAGAATAACCCAACTTTTGATATTCCTGTTCTTCTGCCATATGCGCACATAATCCGCTGTTAGAGAAATCAGGAGCATAATATATAGGAAATGATACTTCAAGTGCAAGAAGAAAATATTACTGTTGAATGTATTATGTAGCAATAAGCTATTATTAAATACTTTTAAATAGTAACTAACTCTTTTAGATGTTGTTTGATATAAATTTATTTCAAGTAATGATATTTTATTGGTTTCTTGAATCCGTAAAGTATGGGACTAATACATGTATGATCATATATGTGTATATCATTGCAAATGTATAAAAAGAAATAAAAAGAACGTAAAAATAAAACAATTTTTAGACACTGATAATTATATCATCAGATGAAGGGGGGGGGGGGATGCGAATGATAACGTATGATATTGTAAGGGGAGAGGAGAGGGCATTAATATAATCAGTATTAGGTATAAAATGAACATAAAATCTAAAAATATAACAATGCAGAATTACATTAAAAATATATACTACATATATGTTTTTTTTAAATCAAACTTTTAATCAATGCAAAAAATTGCGTACTGCAAATTTTATTAATAATATAATTTTAAATAATGTTTTATTAGTGTTGAAAAAAAAAGAAAGAAAGAAAAAGAAAAAAAAAAACATATACAACACTGTATGCAAATATATAGATTATTTCTAAAAACAACTTTTGGCTAAGTAAATGGCATTTAGGAATTTAGGATATTTTAACATAATTTGAAATTAATTACAAATAAAAAGGAATATTTTGCCTTCCCATAAAATATGTAAAACAATAATGAATATATATTAATACCTTTCGTGCGCATTTCAAATTTAATTAAATATGGATTAATGATTGCATGTCTGGGTACACACACAAAAGGTTGACGAGGCACTTACGGCACGCGAGCCGCAGGTTAAATACGGCTGGTCTAATGTATTGCGACCCAACTAAAAAAAAAAAAAACATATAATAAATAAAGGCACACAACCTTGCTTAATGGTACAGAAAGCACAAACTTTAATAAATTAAAAGTTAAATTCTACGTTTCGAGCTGTTTCTACAGTCGTAAGTCTGTTCTCAAATCCAAAAGGGCAACTTCCTGAAACTATTTTTTTGCAAACGCAAAATATCTTTCAGAAAATAATGTCAAAGTGAACGTTTTGAACCAAATTTCCGCGCTAAAGTAGAAAAATTCCTCAAGTGCGGGCGAAAAACGGGTTTGTTACGTGATCGAAATTGCTTATAACTCAATGGGTAATTGATTGATCAAAAAAGGGAAAAAACAGTTCAATTCCAAATCGCTTCCATGTCCAGGCTTTCCACTTTTACATCTTTTCGTTAAAAAATGAATTTGTAAATGTGTCAGAACGTTTTGCGCTTGTTGAGCAGAACAGTTAAGAACAGACTTAAATGGCTAAAAGCTAGGAGATAAAGGCTTCCTGTGCGAGAGACAATTTGTCGAACATTGACTAAAGATATGAAAACAAAAATGTAGTGGTGGCATCCAGTGAAAATTAATTCTTATTAATGAAATGAGTCCAAATAAATCAAAAGTTCGATTGAAGAAACCACGAGGGTCGCCATCTACGCATGAGGGCCAGAACCACATTCAACAAAGTTTCCATTCAAGTTTTTGGCAACATGATTCAAGATCAAGTTTAATATTTGTCCAGTCATTCAATTGTCCATATGTTAATAAAAACATATGTTCGCGACCCGCGAAAAGAAGAAAAAAAAAAGGTTTGAGTATGGCCGCGCTTATACTGCCGTAAGATCTAATCGCAAAATTAACAAAAAGTGTTTTATCTAAGGGAAAGAAAGAAAGAATAAAAAACAATAATTTTTAGGCTCTACGAAAGCAACCCAGACTAGAATCCTGTATCTGGTCAGGAACCACAGTTTTACACGACATGACACTCGGTTCAGGCTGGGTTATGTTGACGCTAAAAGAAAAAAAGAAAAAAGCTATATACTCGTATTTGGGTATTACTGTGCGTATATGTTTATTTGTATACAAAAAGATATTAATATTGGAGACAAAATTGTAGGCATTTTTTCCATATTAGTTAAGTGGGGACAGATGCCGTAGGTTTTCTTTTCTTCTTGTAAAATGTACAATAAAGCAAAAAATAACAAACTAAGTACCAGAAATCATTGATCAAACCTTTAGAATCTAATTTCTATGTTAAAGAAGTTAAAACACTCTTAATAAAGTAGGCATAATTATTTTCCCACAGGTCCTTCTTTAACATCATTTTATATGTGCTGGAAAAGATGTCGCATCGGGTGTGGGACAGATGGTGCATGGAGAAAAATGCTAGGCTGTTTATTATTTTTTTTTTTTCAAGCAAATCACATTTTTGTTTTCTCAAACTACTTAAAACGAAAATAAAAGTAAACTTACAAAAATTATATATATCACTAAATTGTGAAAAGTTTAACCAAAATGTAAAAGTGTAAATTCTATAAATAAAACTTAAGACAAAAAGTGAAAATGAAAAGAAAAACATTTGAATTTACATGAATGGATAGCATAATTACTGGAAACAATAGACAGCATAATTCCAAAAAAGTCCCTACCGGCCCGGCCTACAGGCGGAGGTAGATTTCGAAGTTAAGTATATTAATTGCACCAACAAAAACTAAATCGTGATTAGATATAAATCCACTTTAACAGTTTTATCTGGCCGCTTTTGACGAGTTTTTATTTCATTTTTATATAATAGCTGGTTTTATCAGAATAATGTTAAGGCGGTATTAAAAAAAAAAAATACTTTTCCATGCTCAACAACTCGAAATTTAATGGCACATTTTCAGATTCATTTTTAATAGAAAAAATACGAAACTCGCTGACGTGATTTTTGAAAAGATTTATAAGCGACATGTGTTTTTATTTTTCTTTCAATCAATTGAAACTTAATTAATAAACAATTATTTTCTCAGTAGGACAATATTTTTCGCTTCGGGAAATTCTGTTCAAAATGCCCGCTTTGACATCATTTTTTGAAATATATTCTGCCTCTATCAAAAAATTGATCAGTACGGTACATTATATAGTTTCTGAAGAAGAGAATCTATCAATTGGATGCGTTTGAGAGCAAAAATGAATTTAAAGATGAGTAAGAAAATAAGCCGTTTGGATTTGAATACGGCCTTAATAAGATGATTTTTTTCTTCAACCGCTATGTATTTTTAATTTGTTTTTGCTGTTAGAATTGGTTCTATCAAAAACTTGTCTATATAAATGTAAAAGACAATATTAAGAAGATATATGATAAATTCATGGGGATTTTATATCTTGCGAATTGACGGAGTTATGGAAATTTTTCTTCTTCACCCCCCTTTTTTTGTTTTCATTTTTAAATTTTTTTTTGCAGTACGAATTGGTCCTATCAAAAACTTGTGAATATAAAAGTTGTAGATAATATTAAGGAGATGTATAATAAAATTAATTGGATTTGATATCTTGAGAACTGACGAAGTTAGGAATTTTTTTCCCCCCAAAACCCTATTTTTTGTTCTCCTTAAGCCCATTTTTAATTTTATCAAAAATCTGTGATACATAAATTTTTTATCCTATTTTTAGAAGTAATAAAAACTTTAAACTGATTTTATATGTACAAAAATTAAGAAGTTATGGAGTTTTTTCGGTTTTCTCAAAACCCCTCCCTATTTTCCATCCCCTTGGTCCGATTTTGCCCATTAACGAACTTGACCGAGATTTTACGCCCCTTGATTCTATGTATCAGTTTGGAAGAGATTTGTGCGGAATTGTGGAAGTTATCGTGTCCAGAAGAAAGTGATATATATATATATATATATATATATATATATATATATATAATGTAATTGTAAATAATCGTAAAATTCGAAGTTATTATAAACTATTAAATATTTTATCTACTAATTTTAATTATCCATATTTAGTTCTTATTCCGAAATTTCATAAAACTCCTATTAAATTTAGGACTGTTACTATTGGTTGCAATACATATAATAATAAAGCCAATACACTTCTCTTAAAAATTCTTAATCAATTATATGTACTTACTACAAACAATGATAATACACATTGTATAAAAAATAGCTATCAACTTGTCAATATTTAAAAAAATCTTCATTGTGTTTATAATATAACGACATATGACTTCAAAGATCTTTTTAATAATATAGACCTATTAGATTTACATAAAATTATAAAGGCATTATTTAAAAAGTATTATAAAAAACTGGAATTACCATCGAATATAGATATTGCATATTTTAAATCTTTAACTAACTTCATTATCTATAATAATTATATATTGCAAGATAATACTTTATATTTACAGCATGTCGGTATACCACAAGGCGGTTGTACTTCCAGTTTACTCTCAGACTTATACTTATATCAGTATGAACGTAAATTTACTAATAATAATCTACATTTATATCGTTATATTGATGACATCATTTTAATTGATACTGATCAATCTGCAATTACTCGATTTCCAGTTGATTATCCCACTAATTTGGAATTAACGGAAAACCTTTTATCTAACAATACAATTAACTTCTTAGATCTTAAAATTACAATAAAAGACAACAATACAATCACAGATTTATATGACAAACGTAAAGAATTTAAATTCACAGTTAATACATTTACAAATTTTAAATCTTGTCTACATCATTCTGTATTTCGGAATATAATACTTAATCATTTATATAGAATAAAATGTTTATGTTCATCTCCTCTAATTAACAATAATATTAAAAAACTAATTTATGATGCATTAAATCATGGTTTTCAAAAAAAATTCATATATTCATTAATATACAATTAGTACATTTCTTACATGATCTTTTAAAACAAATTAACACATGCGTAAACAAAATTACAAAAAAATTATAGAATAAAAAAATATCTATAAAAAATTAAAAATTGTAAAATAATATAAAAAAATTATTATAGGTTGGTTGGGTGGGTAGATGTTAGAGTACGGAGGAGGGTGGTGTTGTCTGGATAATACGCAATGGTTAATTATAAAAAAAAATGGGGGCTTTTGTATTATTACTATATTTTTTATACGTATTTTATATGGATGTTGATTTGATATTTTATATGTAATTGGAGAATTTCATTAATATTATAATTAGCTTAATTATTGATTAATCTAATTTACAATTATTTGTTATTAAATTTTAATTTAATAAGGACAATATCATATTAATTACTAATAGTATGCCATTCTTATAGTGATTAATATACATATAAGTATGTTTAATATAAATATAGTTATAATGTATGCATTAAAATTGGGTAATTATTTTTATTATTATTCCTCTATTCTTTTTAATATTTATTATCGGTTTAATGTTTTTGAATGTCCCACATTCATACTTTTTGGATTTTTATGGATGTCTGAAAATAATCCACACTCTATATTTGTGCTTTTTAAGTAATGGGAATTTAAGTATCATTTAACCTTCTATATACTTCCACATGTTTTTTATTTCCTGTTCATTTTATAAATATCTTATATATAATTGATTAAAAAATAATTTTTATATTATTTTTAATAATTATTTATATTAATTATTACTGAATTTATTTTGTTTTATAGCATATAGCTATATGCTATATATTATCAAAGTTCTAGAATTATTTAAATTCTTAGTTTAGTTTAAATAAGTTAGCTAATAGAATATATTGTATGCTTTTAAATTTTATTAACAATAGTTTTTTTAAATACATTGTGAGGTTTATATTAGGTTTATAATTCTCTATATATAAGGATATGTTTGGTTTTGCTGTTTAAACAGTTATTTACATTCAAATGCTTACAAATATTTATCTTGCGACAGTTGATTAATAAAAGTAATACTAGATGGCAGCACCAAATTTTGTCTCTTTAAGATAGCTCTAAATTTTAATTTTTCTAGCTCCATTTCAGTTATAATTTAATACACCAGGGGGTATTTTTAGCTAAATTTTGACGATATTGTTAAACAGTTATTAATTAATTTAATAGTGCATTTTAAATAATGTAATTACCATCTATTTATTTTATATTATATTAAATGTGTTTAGCATGGTATTTCAAATTTTATTTCAAAATGTATTAACTGCATCCTTTGGTATCATTTACTGTGATTTCTTAACTGTTTTATTCACCTTAATCTTTATGATATTCTGGTAGCCATGTGCGCGTGGATATTTGTAAAATACTGAAATATTAATCGGTATGGTGTTTATTATTTATATTTTATATCCTATAAATATTTAAATACGTTTTATTGATTCTTCCATTTCATATTATTTGTTTCTATTCTGCTTTCATTTTTAATCAATTCACTTGATTTTAATGGTTGTTTGGGCACAGGGGAAAATAATTTTTAGCTTTAGCTTATTTTTCCCACAGAAAACAACCATTTTGCTTATATCATTGAATTCTGTGCCCTTGATAACGTAATTCAATATATAAGCTTTTCAATTTTTGTCGGTGTCCACTTTTTTCTTTTTCTTCCATAATAATTCTTATAATAATTTATTTATTTATTTTTTTTTTTTTTTTATACTTACAGCTTTAATTCATAATAATTGACGGTGGTAGGTTATGTTTAATTAATGGTTATATATATATATATATAATTAAAATGAACAAAGTGAAATTGAACAGCTAAAACCAAGCTATAATAATTACCAAGCTAGAATTGCCTATTACTTGATAAAGAGAGTACCATTTAAAAATGCCAGAATAAGGTTGTAAGACTAAACTAAAAATAACATACTTAATAACATGCGCATTTGCAGCAATGCTATTAGAATGCTGAAATAATAAATTTGAAATCGCAAATAATATGAAGAAATTGATAAAGTTCGAAAGATGATTTAGAACTGAACATAGGAAACCAGTATGTAAAATAAGAAACTATGAATGACTCACAGAATCATCAGAGGAGCTTGTGAGTTCATTCATAGAAGATGCGTTATTTCATCCAATTTTGTCGGCATCAAGCCAAAAATTAAAAAATTTAGCTCCTTATAACGCAAACATTACAGGAAATAGATAATAAAAAGCTAAGAGATCCAAAGAAAGATACACCTCATACAGGTATACACCTCACAGGTATACACCCCATACATACACCTCATAATTTTTAATATCCTGTATGAGGTGTATCTTTCTTTGGATCTCTTAGCTTTTTATTATCTATTTTCTGTTAATGTTTGCGTTATAAGGAGCTAAATTTTTTCATTTTAGGCTTAATGCCGACAAAATTGGATGAAATAACGCATCTTCTATGAATGAACTCACAAGCTCCTCTGATGATTCTGTGAGTCATTCATAGTTTCTTATTTTACTTACTGGTTTCCTATGTTCCTTTCTAAATCATCTTTAGAACTTTATCAATTTCTTCATATATTTGTGATTTCAAATTTATTATATATATATATATATATAGATAGATAGATAGATAGATAAAGTTTTTTACTGAGGGTGGTTTGGGGTTCTAAGGGTCATGATCGGTGTAGATCTGCAAAAAATTTTCAGAAATTCCAACATGGGAACGACGCCAATAGTTAGTATTTCATACGAAATCTACCTAAAAAGATATAAATCACTGGTTTACATCCAGGCGAACATTGCAGTTTGCTCTTAATGTAAGTATTGGTTCTATGTTATTTAGGCCCTACTCTGTTTATTTTTGGCCTTTCTTCTCATTCTTTCATTTTGTATTTCCATTCGCCCACAATCACACCACACTACCCGTTGCAAAAGTAAAGTAACCGTTTTTCATGCAGCTATCAATTCAATTTGATGCACTGAATCCTGTCCACTTTAGACTTTGCTCCTTGATAAGACTCCAGCCGCTCAACGTAAGCAGAGTCATCAAATTCCAATCCAGTTCTGCCATCAGAATCCATAAGAGGAACAATTTACCCATTGTCGGAAGATGACTCAAATTTTAGTTTTTTCCTCAAGTAAGGCGTTTTCAAGTTGATCTTTCCCTTCCTTTTTTTACATATTTTACTTCCGCCAAGTTGTCGTTCTTTGACGCTTTCTAGTTTCTTTTGTTTTTCATTTCCTTCTTCTTTTTTACTGTTTATAAGCTCTGTGCTTGTAATATTTGCATCCTTTTACTTTCTCTTACTTGGCTGTATCACTGTTAAAAATATTTTTGTAAAACAACAGAAACTTTCTGGCAGCAAAAAGTTGCCAGAAACTATTTGTTTTCAGAAAATATCTGTTAACGAAAGAATGCGTTATCAGACGACAGAAATACGTAGTCATACAGGCACTTCGTGTTGACAATTGGCGCTTTTCCCAACAGTCAAAATCTGTAGGTCGATTCCTGTTGGCGACGGGGGGGGGGGGGGAGGTTCTATTTAACAGAAGAATCGCATATTATAGGTTAGGCACACGGGAAATTTCTATTTACCGATCGATTTGTTTATATTAATAATAATAAATATTTATAGGAATTTCTCCTCCAAACTTTTATAAAATTAATTTAAATAGCTTATTCGCAATAAAATATTTAAACAGTTGAATTTATATAGATTTGTAAATTAAGTATATTAAAGACTGGAATAAGTGAAAGAAGGTATCTTAAACTCCCCCCCCCCCACCCAGAATAATAAAAGAATATATATATGATATAAGGTAACTCCCCCCTCCCCCATAAAAATATTTATTAATAAAATAAATATATGTATTGAATGTGATTTGTAATTAAAAGAACTTTAATATTTATTCATGCAATATTTTTGAAAATTGACTAGGTTAAATTAGTGACTTTGGTTAATTATGTAAATAATATCCTGCCAATTTTTATAATTTTTTCTTTGTATATATAAATGTGTAAAAGTTGACAGCTATGAGCAAAGATGAGAAATGAAAAAGAAGAGCCACTAAAATCTATATAAACATCACCATAAAAAAAGTATTTCATTTCAGCTAAAGTGATAAAATGAGTTTTCATCCTTCTTAACAATTTACAATGTTTTTCCGTATAAAGTAAATGATCATCAACTAAATAAGAAAAAATATTACAATATAATTTAAATTAAAATGTTAAACAAAATTAAACTTGCTGATTCTATAAAATGAATGGTTAAAGCTTAAATAGGAATTATTTTCAAAATAATTCACACAGTTGTAGCTCAAAATTTATTTCATTAAATAGAGTGAATAAAATTTACAAATTTTAACTTAACCACTACAGGTAACTCTAAGATTGTACTAAAAAAAAAAAAAAAAAAAAGCATTTCTTCAGAATCAACATATGGAACGATTAAACAAAATATCAACCACTCCATTTTAAACAACATAGTAAATAGTAGGAAATGTGATACATTTAAACAATAAAAATATATGAACAGCGTCAGATCTAATAAATATTATTCTGGTTAATGTTAAACGAAAATATCAGTTATCTATAGCTATAATAATTAATGCAGCTACTCCGTGTTTATTATTAAAACTATCACTCCAAAACTAATCACGTATGTCAATTGATGACAAAATTAATTTAAAATCTCAATCAAAATTTCTGGAACTAATACATATGAAGTAAAATTAAACTCTTAGTCATAAAAAAGTTAAATATAATAAGTAATCATTCTACAGCTATGTAAAAATTCAAGATTTGTAAACTAATCATAAACTTAAGATTATTTATTTAACTTAAAATAAACAACCGATCAAAAAATATTCTCCAGCTATTAACAGAATTAGATCAACTAAGTTACTAATGTGCATAAATAAATGAAGTATAAAATAATACTAATAATTTAAGTAAATCATACATTATGAAATAATAATAATAATAATAAATAGTATTGCTTAATTAAGATTTTTAGCAAATAGGAAGTATTTTTCATACATATTGTTACGTTTCGGAAAAACATTTTTACATATTTAAAAGAAGGATGAAAACATACCTTTTGCTATGTTTGTTTTCTAGTATTCCAACTGTAAATCCTAATCATTGAAGAAAGCGGTTCTGATGTCAAAGGTGTGTGTCGCGGGTTCCAATTGTGAAAATGATTCTTAATTTTCTGTTAAAATTTCTTTATATATTATTCTTTTTCAATTAGATGAACTGCTTTATTAAACGAACTGCCATTTTCAACAGTACACAGACAAGACACTCAAATATTTCAAGTTAGAAGATACGTCTTAGCGTGGGGTGGGATAACCAATGCTTATTGGTCATTCTAAATGACCTTCTAGACGTCATAGGGTATGACCTCCCGTTCTTCTGTTATCCAACATATTATCCTGTCGCAGTGGAAACTGATGGCAAAGAAAACAGAATTTTTTGTTGTTTAACATGAAAATAAGCGATATGAGGATGGAATGACATAAGAAGACTGTTAACGTAATTTTTACTGTCGGAATTCGAAGATTTTTTTCTGTTGTTTTAAGATTTTTTTTTTTACAGTGTAGGTCTTTTGACCATTGGGGTAGGAGATATTTTGTTTAACAGTTTAGATGGTGAGAATTGTAAACGGCCTACGTTTTCCTTATTCACACATTGTAAACTAACATTGTTGCTGAGAACATTTTGATAAGTAGCAGAATGCTCTAATATACATTCATTTAAATGTAAGTTCTACTAAAATCGCAGTGATGAATTTATTGAACCGAAAAACAAAAATATATTTTGCGGCATCTGTCCCTCAACCTCGGTGCGGCATCTTTCCCATAGTGGCGGGTAAGATGCCACGCAGCCATTTTGTGCCATGTGAGTGACGCGAGAGAAAGGCAAGCACATGTCTGTATTCTACGAGGATCTAGTCTGTAGTTGCAATCAATTTTGGGATGAAATCTCTGTTTATTTTTCTTAAAATATGTAATAAAACTTAATTAGAATAATTTTAGCAAATTACCACGCAGGTTCGAGCCATAAAAACTGGCATAAATATGTAAATACTGACAATTAAGCGGTGGAAACTTATACAACACATCACACAGCACAGAGGAACACTACGAACTTCTAAAATTGGTCTAAAGAACGCTAGTGTCGCCTACACAATCTCTGCGGCATCTGTCCCACCGCGGCGTCTGTCCCGACTTTACTATAATTGTATTCGTGTTCGAGTAGGATTCGCCTTTGAATATTTCGGTTTTGGGTCGGGTTTCAGGTTTACGAAATATTTTTGTCGAATTCAGGTTGAATTTAAGCTGAATTTTCCCTGCATGGGTCGGGTACAACTCGACCTATGCAGGGCTCTAATCCGAACCAGTGTGCTTCTGTTTGTGCACCGTTAAAACTGGCTTCTTATAACTGAGACATGATTACATCAAATTAATAAGTTTAGTATAAAGCGCAAAAGAAGACAGTTTACATCCAATTAAACTTTATTTGCATTTAATTTTCTATATTTTGTCTCAATTTTTTGTATTGGGGAAATATTTGCATGTTTATCTTTGTTCGAGCTGTAAAACCATCCAATACTATTTTTTTTAATTGCTGCACGTAATGTTGCGCATTTTCTTACTTACAGGAAAAGCTCTTAGTTATATTGCCGATGCGTTTTGTTTTTTAATGATTATGTATTGATTACTGAATACAATATAACAAAGATTGAAATGAAAAACTAAACTATCTACTTAATTAAAATTTGTTTTAACTACGAAATACAATTTTGATTTTTTTCTAAAAAACGCCAATTAAAATAATTCTAAAATAAGTTTTTTTTTTTTTTTGTTTTGAGAAATTTCCCAGAAACATTTTTGAAATGCCATCAATGAATTAAAATATATTTTAAAAAAAAGTAATATAAAGCAAGATGAACATTTTTAAAAATATGAAATTCCCTACTTTTCTTATATTAAATAAGTTTAATAAATTTACAACAATATCAATAATTAAAAATAGAGACTTCATTTTCAAAAAGACAAAAATATCCTGAAAAACATTTCTCAGAACGTAATGTGAACCTACTGCTGAAAAAAAAAGAAGACAAAAACCACAAAAGCACTTAATATTTATTAAAAACATGCAAAAAATAGTGCATAAAATAATTTAATTTGAAGATTTTTATGAAAAACAAAGTATTGCATCGGCAGATACCATTTATGTGGTCTTCATTTATAAAACCAAGGCTAGATGAAGCAATTTATATATAAAGCATATCGAATTTTAGATGATGATTCCGTTCATTTTCCATTTCGTTATTGCTACTTAGGTAATTGCAATGGGGGTTTCATCGAAAATAGACTATGAACCCTCTCATATTCATTGTTTCATCTTTCTCTGGAAAATTCAACGTAAAATGAGATGAAAGCTATCTTCAGTGTGGAGGAAACAGCTTATATTTTTAAATTTTTTTTCCATCCCCCCCCCCCCCCCTAAAAAAAGTTTGACTTTGCTCTTTTCCTATTCTTTTATGATTATCTTTCTTCATTTAACGATATCAGGAAGTATCTTTTAAACTCTTAAAAAAAAAGAATTAAATCTTTGTAGAATAGAATGGATAAAATGAAAATTTGGGTCTACATGGGCCCGGGCCTTGCCGTCAAATTGAAGGCAAGTTTACAAATGGACCGAGCCGGCAGAATAGAGAAAAAAGAATTTAACGGGCCGGGCCGTTCTGAAAAAAAAAAATTTATTTGTTAAAAGCTTACGAACCGCGAGTAAAATTTTAACGCTTCATATACAATTAAGCATAGATTTTAGAAATATTTTGACAGCTAAGAAAACAAGTTGGAAATTGCTCGTCAAACGTGGCAAATGTGGTGCATTCGTACTATAACTAGTTTTATAATAATTTTTTGCACCGCATATTGTACTGAATGTATATTTTAGAACACTCCATAAAGGCATATCAATTTCATTCTGTTCGAAAGGCTGTAACATTATTAAAATGCACTTGAAATAATTATTTCCCATTGGTCTTAATGTAACGGAAAATTTTTGACTGTTCCTGTAATTAAACTATACATCCGATTTTCATTAAATTTGAAATGACTCGAAAAAATTTTGCAACAATTATATGTTTAAAATTTCAGACCATTCGGAAGGCTGTAACATCATTAAAATGCACTTGCAATAATTTTTTCCCACTGGCCGTAAAGTAACGGGAAACTTTTGACTGTCCCTGTCATTAAACTATACATCCGATTTTCATGAAATTTGAAATAACTCGACAAAATTTTACAACAATTATATATTTAAAATTTCAGACCATTCGGTTGGGTAGTTTTTGCTTTGTTATATGCAGACGGACAGACAAACAGACGGACGGACTGAACGACGACTATAGGTGCTACATATTTATATAATTACGAACGCATCTAAAAAGAGACATGCTTTAAGAAGAGTATACAGAAAAAAAAAATTAAAAATATTAATTTCCCGAGGAGATATTTTAAATGTAAGAATGCATCAAATGTCCATAGAGTTAACATTAGCGAGGGAAATTCGGAAACTGAGTGACGAGCAGCCTTAAATAAGGCAAAAATTCTGTTTGCAAATTGTGATAAAATTGTACACACACTGTAATAGGAAGAAAAAACATTAGGCAAATATTTCCAATGTGAAATACTGGTGGCATACTCCTTAGAAATTCTACGAACTGTACGACGCGCCTTGTTTACACCACCCTGCCTTTAAACGTCTCAAAAATACTCAGTCCCATACTCTCCGGAAAGCAGTGCTTTTTACTAAATCATTTAGCACATATCCCCAGCACTATGTAATGTGATATTTGCTCAGTGTCCCCGTTCTCGAAATAAAATTCTGGATACTTTACTGATAGAGAACAATAAGCGTAAAATTTAATTGCCAAGCTTCACCCTTCTCGATATTCTCTCGATAAATTTATGTCTTTCACTTTATTTTTTCTGTCACGCATTAAAACATAGTGGCCCATTACCAACGGTCAGAAATAAATATAGATAACCTAAACTGTTTTCTACACCATGTCAAGGAACAACAACAAAAAAAAAAGGGCTTTTTCTCACACTTTCTCAGCGAGACATCCCTCATTATCTGATATTTGTGGGTGGTGAGATGCTTCTCTTTAATGGATCTTCTTCGAAATTTGTGTATCCGATAATCCGTCCCTGCTTCTATCACTGTTGAAAAGGCCTTGAAAGCTACACACGTAACACCCCCCCCCCCCTCCTCACCCTTTCAATTTCTTTGAAACGTAACAATGAAGTTCACTGGCGAGAAAGATTTTGTTTTTTCCATTGTTTCTCAATATGAAATAAACATAAAAAGAGAGTAAAAATATATATTTTTAAAAGCACGCTTTTACTGGTGTACATGTACATAGAATTTTTTTAAGCAAAAACCTGGAGGTCAAAACCACAAAACAATACGATGTTACATATTACGAGTAAATTGAAACTTTAGTCACATTCATAATATATTAATTTTTTAAATAAATGTTCAAAAAACGTCTTTCTTATGATTTCCAACATGACTTCTTTATTCCTTATTATATTGTTTTCAGTGCTTTACGCTTTTATAAATGCCAGGTGCCAGGCAATGCAACCCGGGCTACCTAGATTAAAGAGGCCTGATATACCAAGAAAATGTGATATACACTGGTGTCCAAAATTAAGGACCAATCACAAAATGCTAATTTTTAAGTAAGCGAATACTCAAAAGGAAATAATATAATTCAAATAATTACAATCCCTGTAGCACAGCTAATCCATATAGCATCTCATTCATGTCACACATGGTCACAGGTGTCACAGTCACTACGGTGAAGCAAAAAAATAGGAAATCCCACACGTCTCATTATGAGTCTCACATAATCGCTATATGTAACTCCACCGAGACGTCAATGTGACTGTTGCTTTGAGACGAGTCACCAGGTGAATTTACAATGCAGTTACATTGTGACTCTCATTTTTAGACTCAATTTCAAAGTCATCATAAACGTTGCATTATGATAAGTCACCAAATAATATCACATTATAGTCACATGGTGACTTTTTACAAAAGAGCAGAATGGTGACTTCACAGTAGTCTCCCTGTGACTTGAAAGTCATCACGTGACTTTAATGTGACATTATTTGTAAGTTATCACAATGCAGCGTTCACGATGACTTTGAAATTGAGTCTGCAGATGACAGTCACAGGAGAGTCTCAATGTAACTACATTGTAAAATCACATGGTGACTTGTCACAAAGCAGCAGTCACATTGACGTCTCAGTGGAGTCACATATAGGGATCATTTGAGACTCATAATGAGATGTATGGAATTTCCTGTTTTTTTTTTCTTCACCGTAGTGATTGTAACACTTGTGACCATGTGCGACATGAATGAGATGTTATATGGACTAGTTGTGCTGTAGAGATAGTAATTATTCGAATTATATTATTTCCTTTTCAGTATTCGCGTACTTAAAAGTTCTCATTTTGTGATCGGTCCTTAATTTTGGACACCAGTGTACTACCCGGTGTAAAGAACATGGATAAAACTCTTAATATATATATATATATATTTGATAAAATTTTGGCAAGATATTTACTGAGAATATAATAAAAGTAAAAATCTACCCAGATAAAACGTTAGAAAACTTCAACGTTACAACACATCAGGTACTGAGTGAAAAATCGATTACAAAACCCATCTTTACATTACAAAAAGAAATTAAGTTAAAAGTGAGAAGTTATAAGTGATTTATAAGTGAAAGAAATTAAGTTAAATTAAAGTAATGTAAAAAAAGAAGAAGAAGAAGACTGCATTATTCGTAGATTATATTTAGATATGTCAGAGTGGTTAAGATTAAAAATTCATTCCTTTTATTTTCAGGACAAAACTGCCAGCGAACAAAATCCCACGAGTACTTACGCTTACAATTCTGTTTCAAATATATTTTTTTTTGTTAAATGCTTGTTATTTTACTAAATTTAAAATTGGTTCAAACGAAAAATTTTGCGAATCTTACATTATTTGTAGGATTTTTCTTTTCATAAAAACGATAATTAATTTGATCCAAAGTCACATATATTAGAGAAGTCTAATGGTGATCAAGATGGTAAGCCTTAGAAAATAAACACCAGATTAAGATGATTTTTTGAAATGAGGTATCCTTGCTTCCCGAGAAAAAGGAGGAGGGGGGGGGGGAGCGAAAGTGTATCATAAAACCTGTCAAAGCGTCAATGATAATTAAAAAATATATATAACTGTCAGATTGGATGATGTTTTTTAACTTGCTTTCCTTGTCCCCACCGCTAAGGAGAGAGCATACAATCTATCATGACCTTCCTGATAAAATTTTTTAAGACACATATTCTCAATATGTAAACCAGGTAACGGTGATATGAGCATCCTTGCTCCTCAGCGGTGGGGGGGGGTGCAAAACGTGTCACTTCCGCGGTGATGACATATTGTTAGATAGAGAGTATCAGAATTTTAAATCCAGATACGGATAACTTTTTTTGTAATTCGGCCATCTTTGTCCCCCTAGTACGGGGAGGGGTGTGTGCAAAAACGCAAGATATGTCAAAAACACAAGATATATTTTTGGCAAGAACGCTTTGAACACTATTTTTTAATTTTTTAATACTTTATTAGGGATTACTATATCCATGCAAGTTTCTGAATTTTATTTATTTTTTTATTTTTTTTTAAATATCTTGATCAATTTCTTTATACGGTGTATATAAACATAAAATATATCTTTTACATGTTTATGTAATAAATTTTCTTTTCAATTTCTTTTATTTTGTATGTATTTGTATTTATTTTCTTTGGATTCTTTATTATTATTTCAGAGTCAGAGACAGTAATCATGATCCTACTTAAAAAAAAAAAAAAAAAAAAAAAAAAAAAAAAAAAAAAATGCTGAAAACGACACAGACATATAGTCTGGAAGAAAATCATCAGTGACAGCAATAGTTGTTAAAGATATAGGGAACGAAAAGGAAAGAGTAAGTAACGAATAGATTGACCCGCAAGAAGGCTGCAGCTACAAAACCAGCCAAAAATCCAAAGATTAATTAGAAATGTTACCTCCCTTACCAAAATCAGTTAAGTCAAAGTACACAGGGAGCCAAAACATAGCTGTGTTAACATCTTCGTCATATAAAATAAACTTTGAAATGAAAAAAAAAAAGCACAAAAGCAATTGGAACATCAAGTTTTAAAAAATAGGCGTAATTCAATTGGAAAGAAAATGATGGAAGGGGAGAACTACAGACATAAGGTAAAGAAAACTGTTGTAAATAAAATGTCTGATGATTCAGACTCCAAAAAGGAAAATCAAGACAGTGATGATTGGTTTTGCCTAATTTGTAAGAAAAATAAAATAGCAGAAATGATTCAGTTTTCAGGTTGCCACATATGGTTCCATGTTGTAGGCGCTGGAATAAAAAATGAACAAAGGAAATTCATGTTTAAGCCTTGTACTTCTTACATGATATTCAAGTACCGTATTTTATGGAAGAAACGCCGCACCCGTCGTAAACTCCGCACTCCTCAAAATGGTCTGAATGAGCTTAAAAATATCGTAATCGCCGCACCCGTTGTAAACGCCGCATCTGTCGGAACGCTACTTTTGACGACAGCGTCACATTGACCTAACTTTAATGAAAGTTTTCTGAGCAGTGTAGGATGCCTCGTTTTTAATATCTTAAGATGTCTGAAGTTTTATTTAAAATATTTAAATCCGATTTTAATATTTTTATGAATTTTTAAATTAAGAAAACTCAGTTGGTATTTTTAAAAAATCATAAACGCCGCACATGGCGTAAACGCCGCACTTGGAAAAAAAAATTAACTTTTAAACTCGTAAACGCCGCGGCGTTTCTTTCATAAAATACGGTAATTGGCAATTAGTTCCATAATTTCTATAATTAATTACTTATAACTTTGATTTATATTTTTAATACTGTTTGATTTAAAACAATTACTGTTACGTTTAGACATTTGATTTCATTATATTTCATTGCTGTTGTTTTGTTTGATTGTTTCATTAATAGCAAACTTTGCTTTTGGTAAAATCAGTTATATTCCTTATTCATTAAAACACCCTAATATTGTTTGGTCTAATTTAGGAGATTGGGTGTCCAACTTAGGTGACCAGTCGGTGAATTTGGACCACTTTTGACAAAATTTTCAAATTAAAATAAAACTTAAGATTTTCAAAAAGAAATTGTTCTGAAGATTTATTTAATTGGTAAATGAATATATTGACCACGTGTAGTGATATTTTGCAGATATATTTCAAAAATGAAGTAAGTTACACCTGAAAATAAGTGAAGTGGTCCAATTTCGGCTACTCTCCCCTATAGTTTACAATTAAAAAAGATTTTCACCTGTGTTCTACAAATGTAAAATTTTTCCAACTGGGTGAAAATGTGTCCATTCCTGCACTCAAACTCAGGGCTGGGTTCTTATTCTATTATGTACCTCGGCCTGAATACATTTTCACTCAGTTGAAAAAAAAAATCAACTTGTATGATTTCTTAATCAGTCAGTTTGATTGGGTTAAAATAACTCACTACCTTATGTTGTGATTTACTGGACAAGTATGCTCTGCGTCCTGCGTATCCCGAATGAATTGTATACCTTGGTAATAATTATAACAATAAGAATTTAAAATATACCAGGATCTGAGTTCAATCTGAAAAAAGTTAATAAAAGCCCATTCGGGTAGGTAGTTTTTGCTCTGTTATATGCGGACGGACGGACGGACAGACGGACCGAACGACGACTATAGGTGCTACGTATTTATATAATTATGAACGCACCTAAAAATGCTGGGTTTTGCCATTGTTTTTAGTAAAATTTCATGCTTACACCAGCCAGCATACACTCAATTCAACTAAATCTGTTTCAATTTTCTTTGTACTACATAGTACTATTACACTTAACTGTGCACTGAACTAGGAGTTCTACTATATCTTCAAAATTAATTGAAATATTTCAAAATATATTAAAAAAATGCATTTTTTTAATTAAAAATTACCCTTTTTTGATATCCGAGTACCTATAAAATGATTACATTATCACACAGATTCTAGTTCAGAACACAGTGATTAATGTGGAAAGCATTCTGGCATAATTTCACTGAAATATGTAAAAAAAAAATTATGTGATGAAGTTTATCGAACATGGAAATAACGGAAAATTTGGTTTTCCAGAAATCGCGTTTAAAGGTTTCTTTTATGTCTTTCAGATACCTGCAAAATTATAACATAAGAGTATCAGTTAAGATTTATTAGTGTTTTTATGTAAAAAGAAACATAAGAAACGGATGCATATAAACATTGTTTACATTTCTTCTAGCCTTCCTGCGCCCACTTCCGGTATTTGACTCATTACATCCTGTTTATTAAATTGGCCTTAACTCCTCTTCTAATAATCGTAGAAATAAAATTAAAACAAATTTGGAATCGTAAATGAGTGCTCTTTCAAATAAAACAATTTAAAAAATTCGAAAACTTTAACGAAAACGGCTGTTTTAAGGTAGTCAGATACCTTAACCCATTCGGGACCATGGGTGCATATGGAGGTCTGCACGGGCCGAGCCCGGCCCGACTCACGGAAAAATAAATTCAGCCCGGCCCGATACAAAAATTAAAAGTTCGGCCCGAACCCGGCCCGGCCCGGACCGTAAGAAAAAAAATATTGGCCCGGTAAAAAATTTAAAAGTTCGGCCCGACCCGAAAAAAAGTTAAAATCTTGGCCCGAGCCCGGCCCGACCCGAGTGACACATTTCTACAAAACATTGATTTTTACGTCGATTTGGTTAAAAATTTGTCTCGTACGAGGAATTCTGACCAAAAATATTTATCTTAACTTTTTTTTTTCATGTTTATAATCTTCATTTTTATAGAAGTGCCGCAGGCTGCAATATTTTTTTTTTTTTTTTTTTTTTTTTTTTTTTTTAATGAATCTCTATTTCTTGTACGCTTTAGTTATCATAAATATGTCATTGATTCAATGTCATGTTTCAGTTATCATTAATATTCTTAATCCATATTCCCTGTATTGAAGTGTTAAAAATCTGAAAAATGCTATACAGTAAAATATTCCAAGACGGAATTGCACAGAAAAAAAAAAAAAAAAAAAAATGTGTTAAGGATAAGTTCCCTTCTTAGCAAGTGTCGATGTATTATATGATATATATTATTTTCTTACGTATTAGCATATTCATTTTACATGGATTAACACGGTTTTCAGTTTAAAACAGGAATCCGTCATTGGCAAGTTCTTTTCCACACGTTTTACTAAATTTTAATAAGCGTAGAAATCTACTATTTTTTAAATAAATAAATTTTAATGTTTAATTGTACAATAATGGCGATTTAAAAATGTATGCATGCTTGGGGCCAGGCCTAATTTAACTGACCTTTGAACGGACCAGGTTACGCCGAGACAATGATTTTCATACGGGCTCGGTCAAAACTAGGACTGAAAATTTTGGGCCGTAAAGACTATGAATGAAACCAGTCCCGGCTCTGTACAGAAAAAATAAGTTAGGCCCGGACCGATCCGATCCATCAGGAAAAAAGTAAGGCCCGAATCCAGCCCGGGCCGTCAAGAGTAGTCACTAGGCCCGGCCCTGCCCGAGCCTTCAGAAAAAGGTATGGCCTGGGCCTAGCCCGAGTGCCGTGAATGAAAATAGGCCCGAGCCCGGCCGGTGCGGATCTCTGGGTGCATATATGCAACCTCAAAAAGGGCATGCGCAATTTGTTTTAGACACCAGTAAAAAAGAAAAGTAATATTTGCTTTCTTTAATTAGAGCGTTTTCGTGATTGTTTAAGTAACGGTAACTTTTTAAGAAAAAGTGGTGCCAACCGAATAAAATTTGTGTAAAAGCCGAAGGGATTAAGGCTCCTATCCCTACCGGCGAAGACACTCACGAGCTAATGCTAATCCTATGGGGAGAGATTTTTCTAATATCTCGTTTGCATTTCGACATTTTTAACATGTTGAGTGCCACGATGACTGACACTGAAGCGCTGAAAATTTACAATGTTTAAAGTAATTTTTAAGAAAGTATAATCCTGTAATAAATAAAAGGTAGGTAAATTTTAAATATTTGTTTAGTAATTATTTAAAAAATATTTTTTTTTTCAGTTTTGTATCATATTTTAGACGTCAGCCATCGGTGAATGACGCGTTTTAAACGGAAAGTTCGCTGTCAGCCACCGGTGGCTGACGTGGCGCTTAGCGTGTTAAATATTTTATTTTTGCTTGGATAGCCGAGATGCGTCTCTACATCGCACCTTTTTTTACTTTTTCGATTTTGGTTGCAGATATTTTTCAGAATGACACTTTCATTTTCAGAACTGGTTTTGAAAGCGAAAGTAACTTTATAAAAAATAACTGCGACCAAAATCGAAAAAGTAAAAAAGGTGCGATGTAGAGACGGACTTCGGCTATCCAATGCAGAAAAAAAACCATTGAAAAATGTCGAAATGCAAACGAGATATTAGATAAATCCCTCCCCATAGGATTAGCTTTAGCTCGTGAGTGTCTTCGCCGGCAGGGACCGAAATCGCCCACTCGTGGACAGCCTACCGTGAGGTATAGGGACAATAAGTCCACGAGGGGAAAAAGGGGCTGCCAGGCAGCGCAAGCAGGATGGCGCACATTTATTACAACATAAAAAGCATGTTACAAATACTGCCTTATTATTGAAGGCAGTGCGGACACATATGTATAAATAAATATTGAAATATATTTACAGGTTAAATAGAATGTAAAAAAAAAAAGGATTAAGGTTTAGCTATAGTCTTAGAAATAAACGAAAAATGTTTGTTTAAAATGTCGTAATTTTCTAGAAGTCTCTGGAAGTTGCCTGCGTTGAAAAGAGTGTTATTCAAATTTTCTCTCAATGTTTTGTTTCTGTCAAAATGGAAATGATGTTTCATTATGGGGCAGTTTCCAAAGATATAGTGTGTAGCGTTTCCAATACTCTTTCTGCATAAACAAAGTGGTGAGTCTCTTTTTTTAATTTTATGTAGAAATGATGGGAAACTTCCATGACCAGTAATATAGTTAGGTAACGTAGGGCGATCACAGATGAACTGTATGTCAACTTTATTAATTATACTGTAAGTATCGCGACCCTTTGTCGACTGAGCCCATGAGAGTTGCCATTCATCCAGAGTTTTTTGCCTAAAGATGTACTTGAATTTGGATTGTGGAAGAAGCAATTCCTGGCAATCGTTGTATTGGTTGTTATCTATAACCGCCTTCGCCAGAGAATCGGCTCTTTCGTTTCCCGGGATACCTATGTGAGATTTAATCCATGAGATATAGAACTTTTTGTTAGGGAAATGTAGTAAAAGATTGTAGATATTATAAATTATATAATTGCGTGGAAATGCAATTTGAAGGGCGTCATAGGATGAGTGGCTGTCTGTAAGGATAAGAATTTCATGATGAGAAGAGTTAATGGACCATTCCATTGCCTTGTAAATTGCGAATAATTCAGCTTGGTAGATCGAGTTATCTACATGAAGTTTAACTGCATAATCATATACGAATGAGTTTTTAAGACAGACTGTAAATGCACATGCTGCTCCGTCGTTCATGACAGAACCATCGGTATATATGGATGGGTCATAGATTTGGAGTAATTTTTCGTATTTTTCCTCCAAAAAGAAGAAGTTGTTTATCTTGTAATATTGAGAAAAGTCGAAGGTGTTTAGTTTTGACATAATGTGGTTGCTGTTAATGATTTTGCCATTATGGTTATATGATCTTCTTCCTTTAATTAGTTCGTAATAATGATAATCGTTCTTGAGCAAAGTATCGATTGGGGGAGAACCAGTAAGGACACAGAGAGCGTCAGAGGAAGTACTTCGATAGGTCTTGATAATGCTTAAGAGAGCTGTACGTTGTACTGACTTTAATTTTCTTATCCCATGCGAGTTGAGGCTTGGAAACCAAATTTCATAACCGTAGCTAATTTGTTTTAATATGACGGTGTTGTACCAAAATTTCAGTATGCTTGAAGATATTCCTCCTTTATGAGATTTTAGGCTTTTGAATCCGTTTAAAAATTGAGTTACCTTTGTTTTAGTATGAGTTAGATGCTCTTGAAAATTAAATTTTGGATCTAGTATAACGCCAAGATAGGGAATAGTATTTTCAAACTTGATAGTTTTGTTATTCAATTTGAAAATTGGTCGACGTCTGTTAAGAAGAAAGCGGCCAAAAAGCATGGCCTTTGTTTTAGTTTCCGATATTGTAAGGTTGAAATTCCTGCATAAAGTTGAAAAAATTTCGATGCGTCTATTAACAACTTGCTCCAACTCAGGTCTGGAGTCTCACGCAACCTTAATTACGAAATCGTCAGCATAAACTATCATGTCTGATTCTATTTTGTAGAACTCCTTTATAATAAAATCTGCAATTAGCAACCAAAGAAGGGGACCTAAGCATGAGCCCTGAGGGCACCCTTTAAATGAAATGAACCATTCTACAACGCTTCCTTCTTTTAAACCAATATATCGATTGGAGATGTAATTTTTTAGTAAATGTTTTAGATATAGAGGGAGAGGAGAATTATCGATTATTTGGGAGATAGTATTCCAATCTATCGAATCAAACGCTCCCTCTATATCGAAGGAAAGAATACCACAGTATTTCTTATTTTCTAATGTATTTGTGATAGAGGATTTCAGTTCATGTAAGGCATCTATTGTGCTTCTTGATTCGCGAAATCCAAATTGCATTTCATGGAGAAAGGAAATATCTTCTAAAAATGTCATTGCACGCATCTTGATTAATCGTTCAAGGACTTTTCCCAGCATAGGGAGAAGGACTATCGGTCGGTAAGATTTTAATTGCCGAGGATCTTTATTCTTCTTTCGAAAATAAATGACAATGCCCTTCTTCCATATGTCTGGGAAATGGGCAAGAGAAAAGCATTTGTTGTATAGTTGAAGCATTAATTGTGGGAAAGTTTTGATCAAGTTTTTAGTAACCCTTGCATCGATCTTATCGAAGCCAGGGGCTTTGTTGTTCGACTGTCTTGATGCGCAATATTTTAGTTCTCTATAGCTGATTAGATATTCATTTATATCACTTTCTGATAGTGGCTCCAAATTTTCAAATGAATGTAGATTTTCAGGGATTTCTTTTCCAAAATGATGGCTTAAGAGTTGGTGTTGAATGTCTCTAAACATGTCAGTTGAATTTGATGTGTCAAGTATTGAATGTATTAAGTCGGTATTTTTGAGGTATTTGCCCTTTACAATTTTGAAAGCGGTTCCGTATGTTGTGGATGTTGTCTCACAGAAGGATTTCCACGAATTTAATTTTGCGTTTTTGATGTTTAATTTGTATTTAGCTCTCTCTTTCTTGTAGCTAACTTGGTATTGTACGTTTTCAGGATTTTTATTTGATCTTTTCCGTAAAGCGTTTAATCGATTTCTTTGTATTTTGAGATTATCTGTGTACCACTTTGTATTTACTTCATATGACTGTTTTTTCTTTTTGAGAGAAGATTCCATGACTTCTTGTAGAAGCTCTTCAAATTTGTGGGTCCATTCATTCAAGTCATTAGGACTTTTGACCTCGCTGAGAGTTGTCTGTAGATTGTCAACATTAGGAGAGAGTTGGTTGTTAAATTTTTTGAAATTCTCAAATTTAGTTTTAAATCCGTATTCATTTCTTAGAACTGGATCTATAGCTAAATCGTATCTTATGTACAGATGGTCGCTGAGGGAGTCATTGATGTCGTCTACGTACCAAGAATTGAGATAGTTGCGTGCTTGGTTTCCACTTAAAGTTAGATTTGGAGTACCTTTCCTTTTGTTCTGTTTGAATGTATATGGTGCATTGGGATCATTAACTATGGATACGTTATTTAAAGCGAGGTAATCTAGAAGAATGTCTCCTCTTGCATTATTGCATTTATATCCCCAGTCCTTTAAGTGAGCATTAAAATCGCCTGCTAAAATGATATTTTTACAGTCTCTGATAGTGTTGGTCCAGGCTTGTAGGTCTTCTTCAAGGTCTCTTGCGGAACGAGGACGGGAATACTGCGAGCCAAGTGTTAATTCATGGTATTTAGTGCTAATGTTAATAAAAATGCTGTTGTCAAAAGATAAGGTTTTTAGGTGATATAGTTGGGAGTTTGCTATGATAATTCCAGCTGTTTCATTTTTTGAGGCATAAAGAGACCATCCAATTGGGAGGCTTGTAAATGAATTATTTGTTCTATGGTAATCTTGGATTATAGCTATGTCAATTTGTTGATTATTTATATATTTGATTAGTTCTAGATTCGCTGCGCGACAGTTATTCAGATTAATTTGGACACATCTAATTTTGGAAAGAGTTGCTTTGTTATGAATTACTTTAGTTGGAACTGCTACATTAGCAGGGTTGGAAGCCATAGTAAGAACATTGTTATTTTGGGTAACGATATTTGAAAGGTTATTTAGGGTCGAGAACGTTGCTGTCGGTAGTTAATTATACGATGTCTATTATAGAAGTGGTTTTGAAAGATATTACATTCGCTTGAATTTGCGCTATGATCGAACTTGTATTGGCGACCTTCGGGGTTCACATAATTATAGCAATTATAGCATTTGTGCTTCCTTGGATCATTTTTATTCGGACATGTTGAGGTTTCATTATTCTTCATGCAATATGCGCAGGTTTCTTTTCTTCTGCATCTCTCTTTTGTATGTCCATAGATTTGACAGTGACTGCACCTTATTATGAGGGCGTACTGAGCGATTTTACACGATAGAAAACCAATCAGCAATCGACCTTGGCGTAGCAATCTGGTTGCCAATCTATCCTCCAAATCTAGCATAAGTTGATAGGTCTTTAGAGATTTTCTTTGTAATTCTTTATGTTCATTAGCTTTTATGTCATATTCAAGATCTTCGCTTAATTTCTCTTTTATTTCTTCTACTGTTATGTTTTGGGGGATTCCCAAAATGATTATTTTTTTCCTTTTTTCCACTGCGAGATTTAAATCTACGAGGTCAAGTATGTTACTGTGTTCCTGGATCTTGTCTGCTATGTTATTCACATCTTCGTCTGTGTTTGAGCGTACTATAATAGTTCGTTTATCTCTGGAAATAGTGCAGTATATTTTCGTAAGATTTACTGTTGTCTTAAGTTCTCTATTTATAAAATCACGGATGTTGAATAGGGACATATTGATTGTGGATTTTCTTGTTAACAGTATAGCAGACTTTGATTGTTGTGGTGCTGGGGAGTTTAGAGTTGTGGCATATGATGGTTTACATAGAGGAACTGGAGATACTAGTTCATTGGTATGTGTTGTAATTTTTTGTTGAGGAAATTCTTCTCCTGCTGTTTGTGCTTCTCTTACTTCAATGAATCTCTCTATTTTTGATTCGTGTTCTTTAAGCATGTTTCTCAGCTCAGTTTTTAAATCCATTTCCCTCGATATTTTACAATGGATATTTTCTATGTAATCCTGTTGTCTTTGCAATTCGCTATTTAAGTCGCGTATTTGCTCTATCTGATTTTCTAAAAGCTGTAGAAGTTGTTGTATATCTTCTTGAAATTTCTGAGTTGGTATTTTGATCAAATGTTCTTCCGTTTCAAATTGTTTTAGTAAATTAAAATGATTTTCGAATTTTTGTGCTAGTTTTGCTGGAGATTCAATTCTTAATTTTCTTTCGAGTTCTTTGACTTTTTCGTCTTTATCTATTAGTTTTTCCGTGAGGCCTTGAACTTCAGTTGATAGGGTATTAAGTTGTTCCTCTTGCTTTAATATTTGTGTCTTTTGTTCCTCATTCTCTCTTTTCAGTTCTTGTATTACATCATTCATTGACTTTTCTTGGCTTTGTGTGTTAATTTGTTGCTTGTCCAGATCTTTTATTCTATTAAGGATATTTTGTCGATACTTTAATGCCTGTTCATCATTATGGGGCCTGTGTTTCTTGAGATGTCTGAATAATTGTTCAAATTGCTCTTCCAATGGCATATTATCATCTTGCGCTGTTTCAGAATCTATTAGCTTTTTCCCTTGGAGTGGGGATGGAGATCTCTCATTAGTTTTCTTGTTCTTTTGTTCCATGTCTTTTTCTTTATAACTATGCATTAGTTTTATTTGTCGTCTTTTTAGTATCTTTTCTTTTTCTCTTTTAATAGCTTCTGGTGATTGAAATTTTTCATGTATTGGATAGTGAAATTTTTTATCATTGGTAAGCGATTACTATTTAGTATGTGCACTTGATGTACAGGCTGTGAACTTGTTGTTGTTGACTGTAGCCTCTGGGATTTGGGACTGACCGCTGAATCAATAGATTGTGTTAACATTTCTCACGATCAATAACAAAAAATTATAGTTTAGTAGAATATAAGTTAAAGCTCAATTTATATTTCCATATTTCTACCAATCAAAATAATATGTACAGGTTAAAAATAAAATTTAAAATATTTACAGTTGAAAGACTTTGTTAAATTTATAGAGTAATTTACAGGGTAACTGGACGGGGGATCACTAGGCCTCTGTCATACATTTTTGAAAGAAAGGTATATAGAAAGTAAATAGCAAAAACCGGTAGTCGTAACTACCGAAAATGACTAAGAAAAAATTTTATTGCCTAAAAGGGGGAAAATTTTTGAATAATAATAATTAAAAAAAAAAAAAAAAAAAAAAAAAAAAAAAAAAATGACAGCAGGAAAAAATTTGCCAAAAAAAAAAAAAAGGGGGGGGGGGGGGGGAATATGTGTCATTGCCTCCCGTGCCCAAAAGATCATGTACTAAAACAGTTAATAATTCCATCATTATTAATATTCTGGTTCAATCAGTGCATTACCTGTATACAGTTATACAGTATATTACAATAATTAAATTGCTATACCAATAATAGCAGATTGATAATATATGAAACGGTAATATGGTGCATAATTATAAGTATAAACAGTATACCAATAATAGCAGATTGATAATATATGAAACGGTAATATGGTGCATAATTATAAGTGTAAACAGTATATATATGCATATTTACAAGTATGTACATTATAAATATATTTCTGCGATTTCGCCGGCAGGGACAGGAGCCTCAAATAAAAGAGTGTAGTAAAATACGAAATAAGGTAAAACTGAATCGCAAAATTCTACTAAATTCTACTACTTAACGCAGGAAAAAAAAAAAAAAAAAAAAAAAAACATTGAGAATTCAATACATTACAAAGTTGTCAAGTATATAAACTTCTTAAAAGAGATTACACAATAGTGAATTTATTGACAGGCTTTTGAAGCTTTTTATCTTTTTCTACTTAGAGCAAAAAGTTTTATATGAAAGAGGAAAGAAGAGAGTTTCCTTGAATTTGCAAGGCAGAATTTTTAGCAATAGAACATATAAGATTACAAACATTCGGAGGCAAATTTTTAAATCCGAACATGTTTTTTCAAATAAGTAAGTATAAAAATAAAAATACTAAGTTATCGATTTCTTGAAATCACTAAATTCATCTTACAATAACAAGTTAAAAAAAAAATTGTCAACACAAAATGCTATTTAAATTACCCAAAGGTATTTTTTTCATTCACAATAACGAAGTACTTTCAAGCTTATCCATGCATCAGGGGTTTGGAAATGCACGGTTTTACTCGCCACTGGCGAGTGGATTTTCTGACAGGGCGAGTGAATTTTTAGGTAGTCTTTGAAAATTCCAGGTTATAGAAGATACGCCAAAAACTTTATTTATTTTTACTAGTTAGCTATATTTTGCAACTTTCAAATTGCTGCGATCTAAACTCGGTACTAAACTCTAGTCTTTATTAAACTTTCCTCTCTTGTATATATTTCTTAATTTTACAGAAAAAAATATGAAAATGCATTATAGTAATAGCAATCAACTGTTTTTGCACTCGCGTAAATTTTATCAACGATTTTCAACTGTCCATTGCATTTTGCTCGCTGGTAATATTTTCTGAAAATCCCCCACCCCTGTTCATGCTCATTATCAGTTTTAAAACGTTAAAAGTTGGCAGTAGCGAAGAAACAAAATAGGGGGTGTGGGCGGGGAGTAAATTTTCTTGAGCCCATATAAGAAATATGTATATATATATATATTAAATATAAGTATTTAAATTCATAAAAAATTAATAAAAAGCGGAAAAAAGCCATTGTCTAGTACCCTCTCGGCGGTGGCGAAAAAGTATTTGTTTTAGATAAAAATTATTAAAATACTGTAAAACCTTCGACTAACATGTGGAAGTGGTAGCGTGGAACTTCAGTCAAGCGGAGGCCCAAGTAATAATTAAATCAAACAATTTATTGAAAAGACATAAGATAAATTAATTTCTTGGTTATACTTGAATTACAACTATATTATATTTTCTGGGTACGTTACAGCTGACGACACTGTTCATTTAAAAGCATAAGTTCAACAAAGCATGAGTTAGGCACCCAATCTTCTAATGGATTCTTTATCAAAAAAAGTTTAGTCCTTTTACCTTAATTCGTAACGAAAACTGCTGACGCTGCTTCTCGTGCACAACAATCCGTTGTCAACTCCTTTTTACCTCGCGGCCTCGACCGGAGAAATATTATCCTGCCTGAATCGGCAGACTACTTCTATCCCTTCGGACCTCTCCGAAATCGCAGTCCCAACTCAGCGAGCAGCCCTCTCCTTGGGATTCAAAAACGCATCTCCCTCTTTTCTCTGTTCGTTCAAATTCATCTTCCTTAAACAAAGGCTATCTGTCGGCCCACTCAGAGCCTAGGTTGAATGATATCACTAACAAACTTCGATATCATTGGCCAAGAGAGACCCTCTCTGCTAGCGTGAGAAAATTTCGCATCTAGTTTCATTTTTAAATTGTCCTGGGAAAATATCGGCAAACTTGCAACTTAAAAGGGATTCCATAACTCCTCTTTTTTTTCATGCCGTTCTACTTTTCCGTCAACCTTTAAGATTGGTTTAGATGGATTGATTCTTTTTATCATTTCCGGCAGAACCTTGAGACTTAGAAATATTTTGAGCTGTTATGCTTATACATTGCTTTTCCTATCTAGAGTTCTCATTTGAAAATATATGGGACCTTTTTTGTGAATCCCATTGGATTCTTCACAATACTATTAGTGACAATTTAAAATCTCTCTATTCCAAAAAAAAAGGAACTACCGCTGTCACCGCCGCCGCCGGTTTTGAATTTTTTGTGACCGGAGGTCTTTCTTCGTTAATATTAAGAAAAATAATGCATATACAAAAATATGAAAATCGGTAGTATTATACAGAAATGTTTGATAAACACGCTGATGCAAACAGTTTTCAAATCGAAGAATTATTTTAAGAGATATTTAATGCTGAAGTTGGACAAAATCGTTCCACTAAAAAAGTTTTATAGGAGCAAAAACTATACATCGGAATTTAATAATTTTTAGATCATTTTATACGTTATAATTTCCCGGTGTGCAGAATTCATTTATTTTTTTAATTTGACTCATTTTTTGAGGTTTCATTTCTATTTTAAATTCAAATTTTCAGCATTTCGAGATATATTTTTTACTTACTTTAAAAAATTGTGTTAATTTAACCTGTTGCCAACTGTATAAACAACGGAAACAATAATGTTTGCTTCAAATTAAAAATTTATTTACACGTGACTATTATAAACAGAAAAGATACTTTCAAATTAAAATTAAATAATTACGTATAAAAAGTAGGAACTTATTGAAAATTACGTCATAAAAAGTATACACGTGAATTTTAAAAGAGAAAGGATATTGTAAAATAATAAATTCATTAACATGCATTAGAAGTCTTAAATAGGAGAAATTATGTCACATTACAGTTATTACATAAAATGAACACAAAATATTGCAAAACAGTTTAAATTTAGAAATTGCGCTAGACATTTATTTGATATTTTGAGAGGATCTTTTCAACTATTTTTGTTAGGAAAGCGCAAATAATATTTCATTTCTAACAAAAGTATTTTCACGTGAATATTTAAAAGAGAAAGAATAGTTTGGTCAAAATTACGTCAGATTGAAAACGATTAATTTAAAATGTCTCATTTAAAAGAACTTTCTTTTCGCTTTGTTAAAAAATACCAGGAGATAAAGACTGTTTACTTAATTCCTTTTATATTAGCTTATTTTGAAATGTTGTTACGCGTATCTACGTCATCAAGTTATTTTTATTTCGACGTTTTATTTGTATTTTTATCAATGTTGTACTAATTTATTTGTTCTTTCGTTATTTAAAATAAAAATTATGTCAATTTGTATAATTTGGCGAGTGGTTTGGCGATTTATATAATTTGGCGAAATTGGTCGACGGGATAATCAAGTAGTACCGCAGCGGATTTAGCGTTATAATTCCCCAATCAAAGAGAAATGAATAGAAACCCGTTTATAAGGAGATCGCCACTGTTTTTTAAATTATAATTCAATCTTTCGAAATCTTTTTAAAGCCAATCAAATTAGCGTGCATTTAGAGTCTGCGGTGTCTGGACGGGGGGTTGGCGAGCATAGCTCGTAGGGGGCCGAACCCCCTAGTATATTAAATCATTTTCAAGTTGTCAAGTATAAGCTCCTTATTCTTGACTCAAATTATACGCAATAATGTTAACTTATAAACAGTTATCGTTGTTGATATTTTATATCCTTTTCCGAAGCAGCGCAGAATTTCACACGAAAAAAAGAGAAGAGATAAGTTTGTTGAATTTGCAAAACAGAATTTTCAGCAACAGCATATTAGATTACGCATTTGACAAAAAAACTTTAAATCTGGAAAATTTCTGTTTTTAACGTAATTTCTCCATTTTAACAATTTTGAATATATTCGATAAGATTAACCTTTGCACTCCGCGTTATTTTGAGTATGGGCTACCAGCAACTCCGCGTCCTTAAACAAATATTTTATTCGGTCGGCGCAACTTTTTAAAAAGAAGTTTCCTTCAAGTACACAATTTAAAAAATGCTCTGATTAAATGAGGCAAATATTTTATTTTCCTTTATTACTGGTCTCGTAAACGCCCAGTAAAAATTGGGCTTTCCATCGTTTATATATTGTACTTATATTTTATTTAATCTTAATATTCTCAATTGGCTTTCCTGTAGGTCCCTTCGGGCCTTTTATTTATTATTATTATTATTATTATTATTTTTTTTTTTTTTTTTTTTTTTTTTTTTTTTTTTTTTTTTGTGTGTGTGTGTGTGTGTGTGGTGACGGCGGTAGTAGATGGAAACCGCTGGGTGGGGCTTGTGAGTGCTTAAGCCATTTGGTAGGCCTCCCCACCTAGCTGACCCTTTATTACTGGTGGCTTAAACAAATTTTGTAAGGAAAGATGATGTCGCCCCAGCGGTGACAACGGAGTGCAAAGTGTTAACGATATTGGATTGTCTCAACTATTAAACTATTAATAGTACACTCTAACATTTGTATACATATTTAGTTA